>OX276345.1:21871070-26671070 GCA_946251885.1 Cosmia pyralina | reverse complement strand
GGCGTCTCCTACGGCGGCTAAAGGAGCATGATGCCCTGAGTTCGATTCTAAAGTCGGGCAAAGTGTTATTGGGTTTTTCCTTCTGGAATTGCAGCTTGGAGTCTGGATTTGTGCCCAGTTGATTTCAAAAGGCTCGCCCCCTATTACATGGGACTTAACATTACTTGCGAAATGTGGGTGTACAGGTACACCTATGCCTATCCCTTTAAGCAATACAGGCGTGATGTTATGTTTATGTCATTGTCTTATGAAGTTTTACAATTCAATACAATCACACACCATCATTAAAAATAAGCAAAGTCAATCTGCCTACCCTTTTGCCAACTATGTTGGGGTCGGCTTCCAGTCTTGATCCGGATGCAGCTGAATACCAATATTTTACATGGAGCGACTGCCTATCTGACCTCCACAACCCAGTAACTAGGTAATACGATACCCCTTGGTAAGACTGGTTGTCAGACTTTCGGGCTTCTGACGACCCGTAACGACGTCAAAGATCCATGAATGACAGCCGGGACCAACGGCTTAATGTGCTTTCCGAGGCACGGAGGAGTCTCGGTATGTAAAGATGGTCACCGATCCACGGACCAATCCCGGCAAGCGTAGAAGAGAAAGAAAAGAAAGAAAGAAAACCTGTTTATTCTGCACAAATATAACGCACATTATAAAAAATAAAACAAAAAATTACAAAATACACTCAAAAACAATGTGACCAAAAGCCTCATATTCAATTTTGATTGACATGAGACCAAACACAATTTCAATGATACAACTCTGACATATAAGTTATCTGTGTTACAACTCCACATTGCCTCTGCTCATAATATTACAGTCCTACCAACTTATATGTGAACTGAAAGAGTACGCCACCGTTGATGCGTCGACACAATTGAATGACATGCGTCGGCACAATCGAAGACATTTAAACATAACGGCCGTAGTTCCAATTTTCGCCAATTCACAGATAAGTTGGTAGGAGTGTACCATACTATTTGCTCTGCTCTGTGTTGTGACACTATGAAATGAAAACAAACCAAAACAAACATGCAATAAAAAGTGGAAAAATAATACTTTTATAACAAGAACAAATTAATCCGTGCGACTGTTATTACTTAGCCACGAGCCCCTCTATTGATAAGCAAAGCATCGACCTAAAATTTAAAAGGTATATTTTCCAACTAGAACACATTCTACTCGTATCTACCTAAACACGTCTTATCTTATTAGGTATGTAGGTCAGAAAATAGCGCACCTACCAGGCAACCACGTAAGGCAAGGAGACACATAATCCGCCTGGCGCTTCCAGCCGCTATATCCTGTTATTCAATCTGACGTGCTTACGTCACCGACGATCGGATTAAGCGGTGCAGTCTGTCTACTTACAATATCTTCTGGGTTAGTCCGGAATCTGGATTACCGTTGTTTACGTGTGTGTCTATAGTAATACATTTGCATTGCTGTGGGCCTAGGGCGTTTTTATTACCTAGAATACCTAGTCGATAGCCACGGACTAGAAAAAAGAAGGACGCTGCGCCACGCATATCGAAAGTGAAGCACAGTAAGTATGCCGGGACCGTTTGTACAAACATGCCTCTCGCATACATTACTTGACACGTCTTTGTCAAATCACGCATATATAGATCGGTACGGTGCTTCACTTTCGATGCACGTGGCGCGGAGTCTTTTTTTTTTCTAGTCCGTGTCGATAGCGAGTAAACTTCAATAAGTTCTGAAACTAAAGAAGCGACGTCTGGTGACAATAATGGGAACTACAAGTGTTCCATACAAATTGTCGTAAGTAAACGATCGAAATCGAATAGAACCTCGCACTAGGACCTTAACTGAAAATAAAGCGCTTAGATGTAGGTATTGATTTCAAGGACTTTGTGCTTTCAGCAGTTTTATTCTTGTTAAATAATAAAAGCTTCTTTGTTTATTTTATTCTTATTTTTCCAAATTTATTGCGGGAAAATGGTTTCATCTTTTTGGTAGGTAAACTTTAGCTAAGGAAGAGCTCGTGGCTAAGTAATAACACCCGCACGAGTTAATTGATCCATCAGGCTAAGTTACGCTTGCCGGGGTTAGTCAGTGGATGGGTGACCATCTTTACTTAACGAGACTCCTCCGTACCTCGGAAAGCACGTTAAGCTGTTGGTCCCGGCTGTCATTCGTGGATCTTTGACAGTCGTTACGAGTCGTCAGAAGCCCGAAAGTCTGACAACCAGTCTTACCAAGGGGTATCATATTACCCAGTTACTGGGTTGTGGAGGTCAGATAGGCAGTCGCTCCATGTAAAATACTGTTATTCAGATGCATCCGGTTAGACTGGTAGCCGACCCCAACATAGTTGGGAAAAGGCTAGGCAGATTGATTGAGTCGCATGATTTTTGATGTTTACCAACTAAACGTATCTCGCGAACTCTAGTGCACCCAGGCACGTGCTACCTACACAATAACTCAATAAGTGACATTTTTAATTAACCATCTCAATGGCTCAACTATTGCCCCAATAAAAAATATCCATTTAATTTTCTAGCAACACCACTAATTAAATGTCAGGATTAGCTGTCAAAATTGAACAAACTTCAACCCACTTCCTTTATTTTTTTAAAGACATTTACACTATTTATAATTCCACAATGCGGTACCGCAATACGTACGCTTTTCAGTAATAAGACCTCTTTTGGTGAAGTCAAGTAATTTGAGTACTAATTCTTGAACGCGTGGACTATTTTTTTGTGTGGCAACTTTATTTTGCTGCTCAAAATTTCATGTTTAACCCTATATGCTAAGAAATAAGGGTAGTTTTCGTATGTATTAAAGCTTTCAATGTGGGGTTTTTTTGGTATTTCTATTACAAAAAACGAAATCAGCTGCCGACCCGAGACCCTTCTTTTGTTTGAATTGGAATAAATATATCTTGAAGGAGTTTTGTGCAAAGGTATTTGCGAGACGAAATGCGGTTGAATGCTTGTTAGAAGCTTATAAGGTTGGGAGCTTTATCGATATTGTGGTAGGTACTTACCTACATGAATAATATCGATTAAGAGTTTGCAAAAAGAAGTCGTCTAATCGTTCAAGTAATACGTATTAATAAGTATAGTAGTTAATAGTCCATGGGTACTTTTTAACACAAAGTGTGTTCGTTTGTGGCTTGAAAAGAATTTAAAGAAGTGCCTGCCAGTTGTAAACCAGTAAAGTAATGTCGACTGTAATTTTTTTCAAATTTACATTGATCCAAAAAGCATTGATTACTATCATCCGTCAAAAAAAAAAAAACACTTTCAATAGGACCTTTTCCGTGACTGCACATTTATCGAACTCAAACAAAAATTCGAATGTCGAAAGTGAAAATTCAAAACGTAAACCACACGTTATGCAACAAAGGTGGAACATGTTCTATATTTGAACAGGATTCCTTCCTGACTAGACGACCAACATAGATTAAATATTTATCGAACAAATTGCCTGCAGGGCACATCACTAGGCCAGGTGAAGCGCGTGGTCGTCTGCTCTTTGACGGGACCCGACGCAGAACAAGTAAGATATTTATGTCAAATAAGAATATTTCACAGACATGCAATGTTTATTTTTGATGTGCAACTTCTTCTCTCTCGCTTTCCTGAAATCTGTGCGAGTGATTTCGTGAAAAGGGACGGAAGTGTGTAACAGGAAGTGAAAATATTTTTCTAAAAGTTTTGAGTGAAGGAACTAGAAAGTACTTTTACCAAGGTGAGATGTCAGAAGTCACATCATAATTGCGACACTTTATGCTCACTCGTTTTTTATTTAAATTTAGATTTAAATCCACATTTCGTTAAGAAGAATTATTGGTTCTTAGAAACTATAGGGCCAAAATTAACTTGAAAATAGAAGTAGGCCAGAGATAATGGTTGCTTTGCGCAAAGCTCGAAAACCTGGAAAAAATTCCTTGAATATATTTGATTTTGTTCCTTGGAATTTTTTGGTGTGGATTTAGAGAAAAATGTTTACAAATGTAACTTTAATCCAATGATGTAATACTAGGTAAGGGCCTATTTCACGATGTCCGAACAGCTATTACTCACCGATTATATTCAAAATCGGAACAGAATTTGTATGAAATTATCTGCCAAGTAGGTAAGTTAATAGGAACTTAATCGTAGGTGGTGAAACAGGCGCCGCCGGGGTCGCGGGTAGTTCGAAAGAGATACCGTGGCCCTGGCACGGGCAACTGAAGGAACACGGGTGGGTTTTAGTCAGTAAAAGTCTGACACGCCCTCCCGCTCTGCCCAGAGCGGGAGAAGTCATTTGATGATTTCCCATCCACAAAAAAAAAAAAAAAAAAAAAAAAGTGGTGAAACAGGCCCGGCCCTTACCTTCTTTAATCCGAAACTTACTTTTACTTGCAAAAGTAAGTTTGTCAACATAAAAAAACCGGTTAAGAGGGAGTCGGACTCGCGCACCAAGGGATCCGTATCATCATTTATATGTAATTTTTGTTGATGATTTCTGAAAAACTGTGCTATTTTTATTTTTCCTGTAATCTAACTTCTATCACATAGAATAATTTCTCTCTATGCAATCTTCGGAGATAAGGGGGAATGGTATTTTTATTAACATTTTTCATCAAAAGTCGAAAATTAAGCGGCCTAAAAAAAAGAAAAAAAAATGTTTGAGAATGTGCAAACAGAGCTCTTTTTTAAGATATCCCACATGCCTTAGTAGCCCCACTTCGAATTTTTAAGACCCCCTTTCAGTACGTGTTGCACAAAAAAAAACAAATATACTTGATTTTTTTCTTACTTATTTGCAAAATAGTTGGGCAAACGTCATCTAAAACTGTTCCAAATTTCAAGTTGATAGCATTAGTAGTTCTTGAGATATCCAGCTGTGACAGACAGACAGACAGACAGATTGAGTCACACCATAAGGGCTCCTTTTTACCATTTTTGTACGGAACCCTAAAAAGCCTTTACACAGTTAGTATGTCTGTTAATTTCTTTGTTAATCCACATACAAATTGTACAATAAAATTGTTCCTCAATGATTTGTTATAAACTTTTGTAAAGTAATAAATCCGCACGTTACTGTCAACTGACATTTTGTGAAATAATTGTAAATCAATACCAGACATAATCTTACGGTGAATTGGGAGAAAACAAAAATAAATTTGCAGTTCAATACCACCTTCTCTCAAAGAGAAAGAGTTCAAAATTGAATGAAACGTTTCAAACTTCAATTTGGTGCTATTTTTTGAGGTCTATGTAATGTCAATTCACATCCAGCTATTTTAAATTTCGAATCGCAAGAGTGACGTTCCAAAACGATTTCGTTGCCATTTTGAGTTTCGTAAAGGCAAAGGTAACTTTGTGTTCGATTGTAAGAAAGGAAATAATTATAAATTCGGGTCGAAACTTCTTATTTCTGATGCGAGGGTGTGTGACAAAGGGAATTGGAGCAAAATTCCTTCCATAGCACGTGGGCCAGCTGCTTTTTTTTTCTTTTGGCAGAATAATGAACAATTTGTGCAATCAGTGAAAAAATACAATCGGACTTGGGATTAAGGAAACACTCTTTGAATTTTTTAGAAGCGTGTATTATTTGGGAAAGACGTTGAATAGTGAGTTTAGGAAGCTAATCTGTAGCGGCAGTTTTAAGAAAGCGAATTTACCATGAGATACAGAATAGAATACCTACTTTTTGTGTTTTTTTTTTATTAGATTGATGGACATGGAACCATAGACATAAAAAAAAAGGAGGATCCCGCGCCACGCGTATCGAAAGTGAAGCACCGTACCGATCTATGTGTGCGTGATTTGACAAACAATAATGGCGGTCGACATACTATGATGTAAATGTATGCGTGAGGCGCATGTTTGTACAAACGGTCCCGGCATACTAACTGTGCTTCACTTTCGATATGCGTCGCGCGGAGTCCATTTTTTTTTATACGTCTATGCATGGAACATACTTACTTTTACTTTTTTTTTGTCTTGTTTCGGGCTGCAAACGGTGGCTTTTCTATATTGTTAAAAATACATACAAGCATCTAACTTGAATTGTTTAGGAGGAAGCGCCCGGGTAGCCCGCGAAATTAAAATTTTCTTACGTTTTTTTGAAATTATGCATGTCGTATGAGGTTGTATGTTGATTAAAGTATGATTTGCGAGTTGCGACCGTAGCAAATATGTAATTATAGAATTATAATCATAGGAATCAGTAATACAACTCCCTATGGTAGTATAATCCTCAAATGTCAAAATTGCATGAAATGTCATTCAATAGGATTACCTGGTCTTAAGGCGATGAGATCTGCTAACTAGTGCCACCATTGAGACCAAAATAATAAGTCTCGAGATATGGAACATTTTGAAATTTCCTATGCTCACATTTTTAGTCAGATGGTTTTTGGCGTTAACTGTTGCTGCTGCTTCGAACCTAGGAGATTTAGTGTATTTTTTTATACAAAAAATTCTACAACATCTGACATGAAAATGTGTACATAGGACATTTCAAAATGTTCCATATCTCCCGACTTATTATTTCTTTTTTCAATGGTGGCGTTGTTGGCAGCTATATTCTCCTTAGTAATTATAATTCCCCTTGCACCTTCGCCTTGAGTCAGTAGATCTTACATGAATATGGCTTTCAACAGCTAACAATGCATTATAAAAAACAATGATTATTTTCAACCATCGTAGGAAGAAATGTGTTTATCGTACTACATCATAAACAGACATAATTTACAACTTTACACCTTACCAGAACAATAAAAAAAAAAATGCATCCCTTTTACATCGTTAATAAAAACAAAACTATTAATATCTTTCGATCTTGTAACTTACCATCACTACTGAAACTTACTATATTTTATATACAACCATAACAGAAGATAGTAAACTCTCTTTTCATGCCAGTAGAGTTCATGGTAGGTGCAAACCTAACCTTGCCTAATACTGATAGTTTTTGACTAAACATCTGCTACAGATTGTTTGATTGATCTTTATTAGAAGGCTGTAAAGGTGAATTTCCCGTAACTAAAGTTGATCAATTTAATGTTAGTTTTATCCTAATTATGAATCGGTTGTAAACATTTTATTTTGGATTATAAATCGTTAATAGATCAAGATACCGTATCGATTTACAAACAGAAATGAAAGAAAATAAACTGATAAGTAGGCCTAACGCCTGATCTGTTAGTGTTTTTCAAATTACACACTCGCACACCTATGAAATTGCCGTTTTGTATGAAAAAATTTAAACGAATTTTTTTCATGCATTTTTTATTTGTATTAATCGAAGTAATCACCCATGCAATCAATGCATCTTTGCCAACGCAGTGGCAGTTTATTGATGCCCTTCTTAAAGAAATCAGCTGGACGGGAGGCAACAAATTCTTCAAAGGCATTTTGTACTGCCTCTCGGGTATTGAATTTTTTCCCGCCAAGAAGTTATCGAAATTCTGGAAAAAGTAGTAGTCTGTAGGCGCAAGGTCTGGTGAATAGGGCGGATGACGGAGAGCTTCCAACCCCAGTTCTTGCAACTTGGAGACCGTCTGCTGTGCAGTATGAGGTCGCGCGTTGTCGTGCAGGAGCAGCGGAGACGAGCGATTGACCAATGCTGGTTGGAGATGTGCCAGCTTCTCCATCATTGTGTTCAGTTCTTCACAGTACACATCTGAAGTATGCTCACCCAGTTTGGTAAGAAGCTGTGATGAATCACACCGGCGCTAGACCACCAAACAGTGACCATCACTTTTCTAGGGGTAAGTTTTCGTTTAGGGCATTGTTTAGGTGCTGAACCAGGATCCAACCAACTTGCTGAGCGCTTGCGGTTATCAAACAGAATCCATTTTTCATCGCAGGTAACAATGCGATTCAAAATTCCTTCATTTGTGTGTCTGTGGAGCAGTGCAAGGCACGTCTCGATGCGTACTTCGCGCTGGCGATCATTGAGTTCGTGGGGCACCCATTTGTCAAGCTTTTTTACCTTGCCAATTTGACGCAAATGGACCAATATTGTTTTGACGCTAACGTCAAAAGCTGCTGCTAATTCAGTCGTAGATTGTGTATCATCAGCTTCCACAATCGCCTTTAATTCGTCATTGTCGACCAAAGTCTTCGGACGACCGCGAGGTTCATTTTTCAGGTCGAAATATCCAGAACGGAAGCGAGCAAACCAATAACAAGTGGTGCGTTGGTTTGTAGTGTTAGCTCCGTAAACGTCGTTGATGTTGCGTGCCGTTTGTGCCGCGTTGCTGCCACGACGGTACTCATATTCCATAATTACTCGAATTTTTAACGTATCCATGATGACGAAAAAGATTGAAATGCGATGAAAATGTAACACTAATCAATAAACAAATGACTACTTTTGGAAAAAAAAAATCCATGTTTTTAAAATAAAATTAATTTGAAATTAGAATTCTTAGCCAAACAAAAATTATTTTGATTTGAAATGGCCTGTACTGCAGAACGGCAATTTCATAAGTAAAGACCTAATATTACCCTCCCTCGCGCTAAACACTGGCTGCAGCTATACCTACATGACAAACTGCCCTGTATGGCCTAACACTGTCTCCTAAGATACAGGACTACCTAGTTTAGGAGACAGGGTTACATCATCTGTGTAGATTTATGTAGATATCCGAGTTTTGTTGTTTTGTACATCTGCTCTTGTGTACCTATCATAAATCTTGTGTGTGTAAGAAATATTATTCTTATATTATAATAAATATTATACTTATTCCACTCACATCTGCCTTGTAAATACCGGCTCTCCTAAATGACTATATTTCCACTAAATTGAAGATCACTTTTCGTAGACTTTCACAAGCCGCCTCTAGTTGCGACTGCGACTATATGGAAAGCTCTGGATAATATCATGACGCCTGGCTTTCCCGAAGGGTTGGGCAGCGGTGCATCTATAGAATACCCATATTTCGCCAATCATGTTTAGTCCCATGTAACAGGGGGCGAGCCTATTACCATTAACCGGGCACAAATCCAGACTCCGAGCTGTTACTGAGAAATTCTAGATAGAATAACCTAATAACACCTTGCCCGACCTTTTTTTTTATGTGGATGGGAAATCATCAAATGACTTCTCCCGCTCTGGGCGGAGCGGGAGTGCGTGTCAGAGTTTTACTGACTAAAACCCACCCGTGTTCCTTATTCAGTTGCCTGTGCCAGGGCTACGGTATCTCTTTCAAACAACTCGCGACCCCGGCGGCATCGGCCCTATCGGACCCCATCATTGCTGACATCTCATTAAGGCGCGCGTGGAACACGACGCGCCGTGGACCCGGGCCTGGTCCTTACCGGACGGCGAGCCACCCATTACTCGCCGATACCTTGCCTGACCTGGGACTCAACCCAGGACCTCATGATCAGCAGTTGCGCTTGCGACCACTAGTTCAACAATATCATAAAAAACTGCTTTAAAACCTTATATTCTGCAACCATTATTATGTTGCATCTTAAAGGATTAAGCCAGGTTGTTACGCGTGTCGATGATGTTACTTCAATATTGATATTTATCCAGCTGAGCAAATAATGATGATAATGTGTTTTGTTACGATAAAAAACGCCAACTCATAGGCTTGCTCCGACGTAGTTGGGTCGATAGTGAAGAAGTCGGTTTCGAGTTTAAATATTTAAAACGCTTAAAGTCACCTTGGACGTGAACTTAGTTAAGTAGGACATGCTTGAAGGTCGATTTAAAAAAAAAGGTTTTCAGTCTTAGACGTATAAAAAAAGGCGGACAGATTCTCGCTAACAAAAAACTGTGTCTATCGGAGTCAGCCTGCTCGCTGTACAGACGCCAGCACATCAAGCTACCCCAATCAATCTGCCTAGCCTTTTCCCAACTATGTTGGGGTCGGCTTCCAGTCTAACCGGATGCAGCTGAATACCAGTATTTTACATGGAGCGACTGCCTATCTGACCACAACCCAGTAACTGGGTAATACGATACCCCTTGGTAAGACTGATTGTCAGACTTTCGGGCTTCTGACGACCCGTAACGACTGTCAAAGATCCACGAATGACAGCGGGGACCAATGGCTTAACGTGCTTTCCGAGGCACGGAGGAGTCTCGGTATGTAAAGATGGTCACCCATCCACTGACCAACCCCGGCAAGCGTAGCTTAACCTGATGGATCGACCCGTGCGGCTGTTATTCCTTAGCCACGAGCTCCTCTACACATCAAGCTACCCCAATCTGTCAAATTTCTTTGATAGTTTTTCAACTTTACACCGAAGGAATAAGGTTCATGTTTAATTGGGAAAATTTGACAGATTGGGGTAGCTTGATGTGCTGGCCGCTGTACCTGCAGGCCACGCACACATTTCACAAGACATGCTGTATTTTTACCTTACATTATATACCTTACCATATTACGAATGGTTGACTGATGTGTAAATGTGTGCGTGCCGGGCCTGTAGGTACTATCGACCAAACTTCCGCATGCTCACCTTTAAGGCGATAATCGCATAGCACGGCTCTCGACTCGATCGCCCGATGCATGCGTTTTTGACCAATAGGACGCACGTTTGTTTTTGATTTGATTTGTTGCTAATGTTTGTTGTTATTTTTTGTTACATGCCCTGTACTCACACAAATGCATATTTTCTCTAATTAGGCGAAATCAGGAAGGGGTGTGGTCTGTCACTAGTTGCGCTTCCGCTGAAATATTTTCTAAACTGAGCATGCTTAAGTTTTGCTGATAGTACAGCGAGCTGGCTGACTCCGATAGACACAGTTTTTTTGTTAGCGAGAATCTGTCCGCCTTTTTTATACGTCTATGTTTTCAGTATTAGCTTTGTATAATTTCACCTGTCCCGGTGTCTGTCTGTCTGTAATCTAATTTTTAACCGACTTCAAAAAGGAGGAGGTTATCAATTCGTCGGAACCTTTTTTTTTTTTTTTTTTTTTTTTTTATTTTTTTTTTTATGTATGTTCCCCGATTACTCGAAGATGGCTGGACCGATTTGGATTATTTTTTTTTTTGTTTGAAAGGGTATACTTCCCAGGTGGTCCCATGATCATCAAGTCAGGATCTGATGATGGGATCCTGGAGAAATAGAGAGAACTCTTCCAATTTTATAGGCACACTTGAAGCGATTTGGATAGTCTTTGGAAGAGTACTTTCTTGGAGTGGTCCCATTTCAATTTGGTGAAGATCTGATGAAGAACTTCTGAGATAGGCAACGGAACTCCTCAATAAATGATAGCAAATGGACTGGGATTGCTGAAATCTCATGTCTGTTTGTTGTTCACACCAGTTCATAACATAACATCACGTCAGTACGCTGTGAAGGGGTAAGCACATGTGAACCACTAAAAAGTGAAAAATAAAACTTTTTTACAAAAAAATACAACCGACTTCCAAAAACAACACTGCAAAGTGAAAAATAACTTTAATTTCGGAAGTCGGTGGCAAAAACGAAAATACATTTAATCAGACACCGACTTCCGAAATTAAAGTTATTTTTCACTTTGCAGTGTTGTTTTTGGAAGTCGGTTGTATTTTTTTGTAAAAAAGTTTTTATGTACGTTAAATTTCATCCACCTCCGCTTAAGCTGTTTTACATGCACATATGTAGATCGGATGACAATGCAATATTATTATGACATAGAGCTGATCTGATGACGAAGCCGGAAGGTGGCCATGGGAACTCGGTAATAAAACGACGCAACCCTATCGAGTTTGGGTTCGTTTGATTTGTCTTTATAAGGACTCTCGACCTAGATGATATCCAGACAGATAAAAAATTGATTTAAAAAAAAAATACACTTGTTTTTAATACTGAAGCTTTTTAGAGGAGCTCGTGGCTAAGTAATAACAGCCTTGAGGGTCGGTCCATCAGGTTAAGCTACGCTTGCCGGGGTTCCGGCTATCATTCGTGGATCTTTGACAGTGGTTACGGGTCGTCAGAAGCCCGAAAGTCTGACTACCAGTCTTACCAAGGGGTATCGTATTACCCAGTCACTGGGTTGTGGAGGTCAGATAGGCAGTCGCTCCATCTATAATACTGGTATTCAGCTGGAACCAGTTAGACTGGAAGCCGACCCCAACATAGTTGGGAAAAGGCTAGGCAGATTGATTGGTAGCTTTTTAGAGGACTTCATAATTTCAATCACGCGTTTTAATTTCCCTATTTTTATCATTTTGTTTTGATTAATTTCTTTTGGTTTTTACCCAACTAGGGCAAAGCCAAAAGAAAGGTGACACCGGCACCGGCTATACAAAAACTGAAAAATAAAAAATCAACATCGATGTCTTGTATATACCTACCATTTTAGTTGGCGTTATTGTAGTAAGTAGTTAGTTGAATTTAAGTTTCTTTTTTTTTTCTTGAAAATCTACCTCTGCCGCATGAAAGCAAATAAGAATAATCCCTACTAAAATTATGTCTACGTTACTTAATTCATCATCATCATCATTCTCCTGCACTTATCCCAATCTATTTGGGGTCGGCGCAACATGTCCTTTTATTCCATACTTCTTTATTATTCGTCATCTCGGTAGTCACCCCCTTTCTAGCCATGTCATCTTTCACACAATCCATCCATCATTTCTTTGGTCTTCCCCTATTCTTATAGCCATCGACATTCATACTCAAAACTTTCCTCACGACATTTTCCTCACTCCTCCGCATCACATGCCCATACCATGACAACCGATTTCCGCACAACTTTTCAGTCACCGGTGCCACTTTTAAACTTCCTCTTATGTACTCATTTCTTATTCTATCCATTCGTGTAACACCTAGATATGAGCGCCGCGTCGGCGCGCCGCCGTCGCCGTGAGTACATGTCGACGCGTCGCCGCCGAGTGCAGCACGCGGCGCGCCGTCGCGGCTACTCACAACTTGCTTTCTCGCTCGCACGCGCGGCCCGACCGCGTTAGTTCGCCTAGTCGTTTCGGCACACTCGTCGCTTACGCAGTCGAGTTCAATATTTTACCGAGTAAACGTGTATTATTGTGTTGTGTTAACGATGGCAGCAACTTCGAGATGAGATGAGAGAGAAATGATTATTTTTCAGTAAACGTGATCTCCAATTATTATTTAGAAGATTGTAAAATTGTAATTAATAAATACGTTCCTTTATAAAGCTTTTTTTGGTAATAACAATATGATTTTCTTTATGTTATTTTTAAGAAAACTCTCCCCGATAAAAAAAAAACTCAGGCCCACGACCGGCCACGCCACGCCCGCCGCCGCGACGCCGCCGCGACGCCGCCGCCGCTGTGGAAATTAACAGGCCACGCCGCCGCCGTGGAATTGGCCATCGGCGCTCATATCTAGTAACACCACACATCCCTCTTAGCATTCTCATCTCAGCTGCATGCAATTGCTTTTCAATTGCTTTTGTCTACGTTACTTAATTATTCATTATAATCGTCGGCAGGAGTGGTGCGTGAGCACAAATTCCACCTTTTATTGATTACCCTCGTCAGCGTACTCTTGTATTCTGTTTTCTATCTGTATTTATATGGATATGCTTGATAATAATGTTGATTTCATTGCTCCCATCCGTGTGCAACCTGCCGTGATAGGAAATAAAATTCGTGAGCCCCCGTTCCCACGGGCGTAATAATATCGCGGCGGGATTTTATCGCGCACTGGATTTTCAACTGTCGTTTTTGAGCCGAGCGTAGAGAATCCAACTTAATCCAACTTACATTCTAGCGCGTCGAAAAAACACACTGTTGGATGTTGTACTCTCGGCGCTAAGCAGAGCGTTGAAAATCCAGTGCGCGAAAAAAAATCGCCGCGATATTTTTACGTCCGTGCGAACGTCGACTTAGAGTAGAGTTTATGCTCACGACACGTGCCGGCAACTTTACTGGCTGTTGCCCGCGATTTCGTCCGCGATCCAGGATGAAAAGTAGCTTGTGTCCTAACCTAGGTCATGGTCTACCCATGTGCCAAATTTCATCCAAATCCGTTCAGCCGTTACAGCATGAAAGCGTATAAAACAAACCAAACCCACTTTCGCATTTATAATATTAGTTAGGATTACCTACTCACTAAAGTTTTCAAATATGGAATATCTTCTGTCAAGAAAAACAATCCTGGTTTTCTTGACAGGATGACAGAGAACAGAATCTAGTCAGGGCTCGGCCCTAGTAGGAGTGTTTTATAATTTATTCTGAGATTTAAATATAGCGGGCTTCAGCCCCGGTTAAATGGAATCTTACTATTATTATTTATAAGTTCAGTTAATCTCCTACTGTGAAGCTTGAGGCTTTACAGTACCTACCTTTTATCCCGAAAAAAAGTACTGTTCCCGGGGAAAACAACAATAACGTTCTGTTATGTTAATGTTAATAGATGGCGCCACGTGTCTTTCGAATCATGATTGAATTATATTGTTACAAGCAGAGTACGACCCGAATTAATTCTCGAATTCTAAAATAACGCGAGCGAAGCCGCGGGCAAAATTCCACTACAAACTAAGCTACCTGTATCTATGTTGCACATCTGCCGCCCGTATTCCAACATAACATAATTATGTGCGACACATCAACGTACAACGCGGCCGCTGGTTTATTAGCACCAGCATAGGGGTGAGTTTTGTACCTACATGTTGCAATGAAAACATGCACATGTCATGCTTTGTTTTGATAGTTAGTTGAATATTCATTGTTTGTTAAAAATATTGGGGAAGTTTGTGATTTTGGGAAAAATAATTGGATCAATAGTAATTGTGTTACATAATTAATGTAATATATAGGAATGGATCCATTGTTAGTGTTTTTTTTTTTTTTGATATTATTTTGACAGTGTGTGGAGGGAAGAACAGTAACTGTGGTGGACACTATCCATGTATACGGTTTGGACTGGCGATTGGTACGGGCACTGAAATCTTTATAGAGTTTATTGGGGTAATTACGATAGTGGGGTCATTCTGATTGATGATAATTTCCATCCAACCGAACAACTTTTTCCATGGCACCAACATCGTAATCGTGAAAAAATAATCAGCCGTCCCATACATTTGTGTCGAGTAGGTATTGAAGTTTTCTATGGGACAGTTGAAAATTTTTTCGCGATTACGATGTTGGT
This sequence comes from Cosmia pyralina, assembly GCA_946251885.1. Taxonomy (NCBI): domain Eukaryota; kingdom Metazoa; phylum Arthropoda; class Insecta; order Lepidoptera; family Noctuidae; genus Cosmia; species Cosmia pyralina. The sequence continues at coordinate 26,656,011 of OX276345.1, read as the reverse complement.
CCCATGGAGTTGTTCGGTTTGATGTTCTGTATCACACCCTGAAATTTGGTTTATTCCCGTTGTCCCCGTATGCCATATCCCCTTCACGGGGACAGCGGGACGTGATTAAATGTATTTCCCGCTGTCCCCATAACGTACATTCGGCTAACGGGGACAACGGGAAGCAAACTTTTCACGAGTAATCACGAGTCGTTGTCCTATAACGAACTAGTTCGGTTCTTGATAGCCTGTTAAAAATAATCTCTTTTTTTCCACATTTTTTTTTTTGTAAAATCTAGTCGTTTCTGGCACTCGCCGGCCGCTACCGCGGCCCCGCTCGCTTCGCTCGCTCGGCTCGCGCGTAGAAGGTCACAGTTTTAACCTAACCTAACCTATATATTTTTTGTCATAACAAATCATTTGACCAAAATGACCAAATGTTTTATGTCTAAAGATTGTTTGCTGTAATAAATCATTTGATTAAATACCAAATAAAAAACTTTGTTTGATGGGTAAAAGATAACACACACACACAAACACTCACACACAAAAAACACACACACACACACACAAAAACACACACAAACAATACACACACACACACACACATAATACTACACAAAAAAAAAAACGGGGACTGTGGGCAATAATTTTTACTTATTTTATTCAATTATATTAACGGGGACATTGTATGGGGACAGCGGGAAGTATTTTTAAATATTTAATTGAAGTACCGCTGTCCCCGTAGGATGGGGACACTGCGTACGGGGACAATGGGAACTACCGTGAAATTTGACGAGGAAGCAAAACGACAATTTGTATAACAAAGTTTTCCTAAACTATCATAGCTAAGTAGGCTTTACAAGTCAACGAGTAACAGAGAACATTGTTTTCAACTACCTACAATGTTAAGTTTGTTCTTGGGACAAATTCATCCCAACTACGGAACCCTTCATTGTGCGTCCGAGCGTCCGACTCACACTTGGGTGCTATTTTTTTAAATTATCTTTTCTTCTAGAATCTAATAAAAGACAAGAATATTTAGAAGTTATTTATAGTCAAGATTACCAACAGCAAAGTTTATGGGATTAAGAAAGGAAAAATAGGTACAGATCAAGCTACTACAATGTGTCAAATTTCTTTAATAGATTTTCATCTTTATCGCTGAAGCATTAGGTTCAAGTTTGATTGGGAAAATTTGACAGTCTCCGGTGGCTTGATGTGCTAGCGTCTGTACATGCTTTCTTGACTCTATGAAACTTTGGTGCTTCTGCTTAGGAAGCAGAGAAATTCAGATGTATGTATTTCGTTGTTCAAAATGAAATCTAGTGTAGAGCTTTATCTTGATTTAGTTATTCTTTGATATACATACCTTTTATTATTAGAAACAAAACAGAGTTACATACATTGCACACACATAAATAAAAATATAAAAAAGCGGCCAAGTGCGAGTCGGACTCGCCCACGAAGGGTTCCGTAGCAGCAAGTAACATAATATAAAAGCTCTTGTAGTTCGTTGTAACTTTGATCGATGTTTTAATAATAGACCGATTTATGACGTATTCAAAAAAAACTACTTACTAGATCTCGTTCAAACCAATTTTCCGTGGAAGTTTACATGGTAATGTACATCATATATTATTTTTAGTTTTACTATTCTCTTATTTTAGAAGTTACAGGGGGGGATACACATTTTACCACTTTGGAAGTGTCTCTCGCGCAAACTATTCAGTTTAGAAAAAAATGATATTAAGACCTATCCGTAGACACGTATGGGTTTGATGAAAAAAAATTTTTGAGTTTCAGTTCTAAGTACGGGGAACCCCAAAATTTTATTGTTTTTTTTTTCTATTTTTGTGTGAAAATCTTAATGCGGTTCACAAAATACATCTACTTACCAAGTTTCAACAGTATAGTTCTTAGTTTCGGAAAAAAGTGGCTGTGACATACGGACGGACAGACAGACAGACATGACGAATCCATAAGGGTTCCGTTTTTTGCTATTTGGCTAGGGAACCCTAAAACACATGTAGATATTTCTGTTTCACTAGATCAGGCTGTCACTAAAGTATTCCTGCTCCATCTTCACATTGAAAGGCCCTGGAGCTAGACCACCACCTCTTAAAGCAGTATTATTTTAATCTTACATGAGTGTCCATCTCTTTCTCACACTGAAGTAACATTAAAATAATACTGCTTTAAGAAGTGGTGGTTGGCCCCCTGACATGTTTTCGCGTGCCTTTATTCTCATTAAAACTGCTCTTATAACTGAGATTTGTATTTTCACTTTCAGCCAGTACACTATTTGAGAATATGCGTTTCCCCATTTCTCATTAAGCTTTGATGCGTTTTTTATTTAAAAAAAAACTGTTATATTCAGTTTCTATGGCTCCATCGCATGAAATGACTAGTGACTATTCTTATTCCATAAAAACTTGCAACAAAATCTATTAATCAACCGACAATCAACACAAAATTTACGCGAACCACAGACTACCAAACAACAGTCCACCAATTGCACAGATTACAGATAAACCAGCACGCAATCGCTCCAGCTGTGACAATCATAATTGTTCACTTATCTATAATCTGGCACGTGCAGCGTGCAAATATGCGTCATTGCAATTATTATGCTGTGTCCCCATAGGTTGCTGTGGTTACTTGATTGCAAAATACGATTCGAATTAATTTATTTTAATTAAGTTTTGTGTTTGTGGTTTGTAGAGCTTTTGGTCGATGGTCTTATTATGTTGTTCATGCGTTTTCTCCCAAATTAAATCGTTAATTTTACTTTTCTTAAATCAAAGTTTAGCAGACGCACGAATCGATCGATCAGGTTAAGCTACGCTTGCCGCGGTCGGTCAGTGGATGGGAGACCATCTTTACATACCGAGAGCCCCCTCGTGGATCTTTGACAGGCGTTACGGGTCGTCAGAAGGCCGAAAGCCTGACAACCAGTCTTACCAAGGGGTATCGTATTACCCAGTAACTGGGTTGTGGAGGTCAGTTAGACAGTCACTCCATGTAACATACTGATATTCACCTGCATCCGGTTAGCCTGGAAGCCAACCCCAACATAGTTGGGAAAAGGCAAGGCAAATGATGATAGTATTATCGATTTTTTACACAGAGCACGAAATCGTAGCGCTGCGCAGCCGTTGCGCGGCAGCCCACACTGAATTAGCCCGACAAGTCGAGCCCGCTGCGTACTTGTAACTTCATATCTAAAATGCTCAGTGCGCCTGGTCTGGTTACGCTAAAATAATAAAATGCAACAACAAACATCACCTCGCAAATTACAAAAACACAAATACAATGACAAAATAAATATATCAATAGTAAAATTTTCACTTTTCAATGCGCAAGATAATTTGTCTCCAAAATTAATTTAACATTAAATTGGACAGCTGTCATAGGGCACGAGCCACACAATCGAATAAAATTAAATAATTACAAGTACATGTGTACGCGTTTAAAAGTCCATCAGTGGTCCATCAAAGCGCTTCAGTCATTATTGTCATTAAAAACTGTCCACATGTCGATGGTGGCGTGCGGTACCGTTTTTGGGGTTATGATTCAATGCAAGCGGAAGCGGGTTACTCTATAGTTTTTTAATTAAAGGATGATTTTTATTTGTTAATCTCGTAGGTTATTTGTGATTTCTGTACCTACAATTTGCAACTCGCCAGTATCAACACAAATGTTTGAGCATTTCAAGCTTCAGTGCTAGCTAAGTATGGGCAGCAAAATGAATGCCGTGATGCCATGAATGACTAATGGCCGATTCCATAATTTTCGGACCGTTCAATCTGCCTAGCCTTTTCCCAACTAAGCTTTCAGTATTTTACAAGGAGCGACTGCCTATCTGACCTCCACAACCTAGTAACTGGGTAATACGACCTTCGTAAGCCTGGTTGTCAGACTTTCTGGCTTCTGACGACCCTAACGACTGTCGAAGATCCACTAATGACAACCGCAACCAACGGCTTATCGTGCTTTCCGAGGCTCGGAGGTGACTCGGTTTTGTAAAGATGGTCACTCATCCACGGATCAATCCCGGCAAGCGTAGCTTAACCTGATGGATCGACCCGTGCGGCTGTTATTACTTAGCCACGAGCGAATGCGAAAGTACCTTCCAGATGGACATTCCCCTGTGGGGTATAAATCAAATGAACACTAAGAAGATTCAGTGCAAAGTATGTATGAAATTCTTTCTCATCAAGGCTGCGCTTAAAGCAGAGCCAAAGTATGATAACGGGACACTAAAAATTGAGTCTTCAGTAACAATTTACACGGCAGGACTAGAGACTGGCGTGAAAAACATCCGCCCATGTATCAGCTGTAAAATAAAGAAGGAATTGACTACCATACCCATCGAGACCTTCACATCCGAGGAGTGGTTTATCTGTAAGTGCGGCAAAAACCAGTGCGCACTCATTGAATCTGTTTCACAAAGCGAGCAACTGCCTTTGGCTGCCAGAAGATCAAGAAAAAATAATAAGCGCGGTAGCAAAGCGATTAAAAACATCGAAGCCTCTAGAACGCTTCTTGCCCCGAGTACCTATGTGAATGTGGGTCAGCAACTCCCGCAAGCGCCGCTGCAGGTGCACGGAGTGAGATCAGAAATGAGCGGTGGCGAGCTGGACCCCGCCACCATCCAACAAGCTCCGCCTATACGAGCGCGCCTACATGTGCCCGCTACAAAACAAGGATGGGGACTACACCCGAGGCCAAAATACACAAACAAGCACCCAGAGTGTAGGGAAAGTACAGACTACGCTGGACGCGTGGAAAATTCCACGAACCTTTCGACCGCCGCCTAACGTAGACAAGTCTAAATTACAAAAACCAATGAGCGACAACAACCGCACTGCACCAGGTAACCAAGCGACGTATCAACTGGTAACTAGAGGAGCCAAAAGACAGCGTACCGCATCCAATTATACGACACCAACACAGAGAAACACCCATATCCCTAATATAATTATCAGGGATGAAAATGCAATTAAGGATCAAGACACACTAAAGAAAATCAGAGAATCAGTAGCGAAGAACAGCTCAACGCTCAACGTTATGAGAGGCCAAATAAAAATTAACCCAGATAATGCGACAGCGCGCGTGAACTTACTCAATACAATTGAAGCTTGCGGGATAACCAGAGTAATTGCACCAAAACCGAAGGCGGACAGACAATCGGCTACCAAGATCGTTCTCAAAAATGAAACTTATGGAGAATCCACCGACACCATTGCTAACGAGATAGCAGACTGCATCGGCATTAAACCGACAGCAATCAAGCCACTCGGAATAGCAGGGAAAATACACCTACTCATTTTTGATGGCAAGCACAAATCGAGAGATCTCCTGGAGAACTTCAAAACCTCGGAAAGGAAATTCTTTTGCGCCCCCTCGATCAAGGTCGAACCATTTATAGAAAACCCGAAGCACATTATACAGTGTAAGAAATGCTATGCGTTCGATCACTCGAAACAATCGTGCTACGGCAAACAAGAGGAACCACAGATAATTATTACCACGCTAGAGGGTACCACGACGAAAGTCTGCAGAAATTGTAAAGGAGAAGACCACGGCGCGAACAACGCCAAATGCCCTGTGTTCAAAAAAGTGATAGCTAGGCAAATAGAACAAGCTGAGGCTAAGCAAACAAAGAGAGAGGAGAGAATTAAACGCTCAGTGGTAAGACTGGGTGTTAAATACGCAGATGTCACAAATACAAGGCAATTTCCAACTCTGCCACAAAAAGAATCACCACAACCACAAACAGAACAAGTACCACCGACAATAGGCGGTCTCACACTAGAGGGCCTCTTTCATATGCAGACACAAATGCAACAGACATTGATGATGTTGATGGACACTATAAATAGAATACAATCACATCTCAATGGCTAACCATGACAGTAAGAAAATACAGAACCTCAAGATCTTACACCTGAATACCCAAGGAGTAAGAAACAAACTCAAAGAAATAAAAGCACTAGTCGAGAAATATAGGCCGGCTATAATTATATTGAACGAGTGCAAGATCGACTTTGAGACACAACAATATAATATAAAAGGGTACGATAAACTCACCCATACACTGGAAAAACACTTAGCCACTGCCATGTATGTACAGAGGGGACTAAGGTGGGCTGAAACGGAAGTCACCCCAGGCTGGCATGATGAAAAAAAGAAGATAGAAGGCGTAGGCATCAAACTTTTCACTAACCACGCGACTGGACAATATATAAAGATCAAAGGAATATATATCCAAATTCCAAACCAGCACCATGCTAGAGAAGAACTGGAGGAGACCTTAGCCGACGAGCCATCCATCATCATCGGCGATATGAACTTACGTATGCAATCCCTCGGTCACAGCAAGAACTCCGGCCTCGGCAACATTGTTAAAAAAGCAACAAACGACGGAATCTGCTCACTGAAACACGCCAATGCACCATCTAGACCTTTCAGCCAAGGTAACACCATCCTGGACCTGGCTATAATAAACACACCAACAACTAGAAGCGCAGGCCAAACAGGTAGAGAGCGTTGGTTCAGATCACCTCCCTTGGTTGCTAACGGTCACGATTGAACATAATATAGAGGAACACTTATTCCGTAACACAAAGAAAATCTATGAGGACGAGGAACTCAGAGCGGCATACCAACAAACAATGTGGGAAGGTCTCTGCGACCTTGACAAAGAAATCACAACAGAAGCCGATTGCGAGAAGTATGTCGAAACAATGGAAAATGCCATTGTCGCAGCCCTCGACACTCACGCACCCCTGAAAACTTCAACAAGGCAGGAACGACTACCGAAGGAAATAAACGATAAGATAGACTTTCGAAACAAACTAAAACAAATTGTTTGGCAAGCGAGACACTGCAGCCCCAGACTCCAACGCGAAACACGCACTCTTTACAACCACGCTAAGAGAGAAGCTGAAAAAGCCCTGAAAGGATACTCCGAAAAAGGCTGGCTCGACAAACTTCATGATTCACGGGACAATAGGTCACAAATGTGGCACATCCAACGAAACATGAAGAAGCCTATCGTTAAACTACCAAACATCACGGGATGCAGTTCAGAAATAGAAACGATCGACAAGCTCACGGATACAGCCATAATTAAAGAGGCCAAAATAGCGAAAGACGACGAGGGGACTGAAAAGACGACACCGTTCCAACCGCTCGACCCAACGTCAAAAAAAGAAGTGCAACTTGCACTGAGCAGATTCAAAAAAAAAAAAGGCCCCAGGGCCAGACGGAATAAAAGCAGACGCCCTCAAACTTGGGGGAGAAGTCTTCATCGAGGCATTTGTGCCTCTCGCTAACTTTGTTTTGTCCACAGGTTACTTCCCTAAGCGATGGAAAACTGGCGTGTGCATATTCCTGCACAAGGGCGGCAAAGATCACCGTCAGGCATCATCGTACCGCCCGATTACACTGCTCAACATTATGGGCAAGCTGTGTGAGCGACTGATCCTGAAAAGACTTACCGCTACGGTCAACCGGCTGCAACCAACGTTCCAGCACGGCTTCACAAGGGCAAGAGGCACAGCAACCCAGATTCTACGTACAGGAAAAATTATCACTGATGCGCTAGCCATGGAAGACAGCGTCTCTATGATATCTACGGATCTATCGAAGGCCTTCGACTCGATCAACCACAAAGGCCTGATCAAGAAACTTCAAAATCAAGACGTTCCCAACAATATCATTAAAATAATTGAGAACTACCTCGAAGGCAGAAACCTGAAAGGTAGATTCAGAACTACCATAACCATAGACAAACCGATACCTCACGGCGTGCCGCAAGGCTCGATCCTGGGACCGATAATATTCAATTTATACGTCCATGATATTTGGGATATACAAAACCACATCAGAGGTCTCAAACTCTCACAGTATGCGGATGATCTCTGTATACTCAACAGAGCCACAAACCCAGAACACGCGACTGGGCGTGCTGAATGGGCAGCGGAAGTAATCGTTGACTACTACACGAGATGGGGGTTAAAGTGTAACATAGAGAAAACGGAATGCATCATGTTCTCGAAAAAGAAAAAATATCGGCCAACGGTGAAACTGAAACAACAAACGTTGCACTATCAAAAGCAGATCAGATACCTCGGTGTCATCTTCGACAAACACATGAAGATGAACCAGCACACCGAAAGGGTCGTTAAAAAACTGAAACAAGTCAGAGGAGTCCTCGGTCCAATAATAGGATACAATGCGAAGACAGAACTAGACACGAAACTGGCCATCATTCAGGCTTGCATTTTACCGCTGATGGACTACGGAGTGGTGCAACTACTCTCAAGGTATAGCGCAACGAACCTAAGCAAAATCGAACGCCAATACAGAATGGCATTGAAAAATGCCGCACAATTACCAAGACGAACACCCACGGAAGTGATCTGGGAGATGGCTGACATAGAAGCCTGGCACTTACGCGCCGAGGACCTTAACACCAAAATGTTGGAAAATATTGCCAAATTAGAAATAGAAGATCTTGAATCCCCTGGAGACGTCTACCAAGCGCACGGCGAATTTAACCCCCTCAGGGTTAATCACAGAATAGGCGATATATGGTATGACCCTAATAAAAAAGGATATAAGCGGTGGCCTACCGACAAAACGAAGGCTCCGCGTCCCCTTAAAATAAAGTGAAAAATAATAATAATGCCACTGACATGACAAAATAAATAAATACGTAATCTGTTTGTATAGTCTCACATATTGCGAATCAACAGAACACAGCAAACATAGATCCATTAGGACATAAGTTAGCTGACTCACCTCTGTACGGCCCACCGGCCACAGAGACACTTTGTAATACATAAAGTAGGCAAATAAATGTTATTCTGATTCTGATTCTGATTCTGATTCTGATTCCCGGCAAGCGTAGCTTAACCTGATGGATCGACCCGTGCGGCTGTTATTACTTAGCCACGAGCTCCTCGGACTTACGGAATTTACGGACCGCTATTTTAGTTAAAATTAAGACTCTCGTGTCTTTACCAACAATGAAGCAAATACCTCATATATGGAAGTAGCTATCACAGGTAAAATTAGCTTACGAATCTATATAAATAAATGCCCAGTTTGGCAATAATAAAAGCTACGGTACCATTGGTAAGTGACCTTAGAAAAATAACCGATCTGGACTTTCAGAATTTTGACCTTGACCTCAAGGTCAATAATCCTGAGGTCAAGGTACCTCATATATGGAAGTAACTATCACAGGTAAAATTAGCTTACGAATCTATATAAATAAATGCCCAGTTTGGCAATAATAAAAGCTACCATTGGTAAGTGACCTTAGGAAAATAACCGATCTTGACTTTCAGAATTTTGACCTTGACCTCAAGGTCAGTAATCCTGAGGTCAAGGTCCCTCATATATGGAAGTAACTATCACAGGTAAAATTAGCTTACGAATCTATATAAATAAATGCCCAGTTTGGCAATAATAAAAGCTACCATTGGTAAGTGACCTTAGGAAAATAGCCGATCTTGACTTTCAGAAATTTAACCTTCACCTCAAGGTCAATAATCCTGAGGTCAAGTTCAGTAACCTGAGGAGAATCACGGATCTTGACTTTCGGAATTTTGACCTCAAAGTTAAGAAAGAAAGACCCTGAAGTCAATGTCAATGCCCTTGAGGTATCCCACGGTGGTCAAAAGTACTGCCAATTTGTATCGATATGTTTTATTAAACACCCCATCACTAGAAGCTACTGCACCGTAGGTGCTCAAAAGGGAATAAAGTTGAATATTTTTTATTGCCCCTTTTGAGCACCACGTTAAAATATTGATTGTTGCTCAGATGGGAATATCTTTGGTGCTCAAAAAATAGGTGCTCCAACGGGAATGCTTCGAAAAACGATTCGTTTTTGTTTCAGGAACTGAGAATTACCTACTTTGTGTTAACAAGAAGAAAACTTCACATTTACCTATTTAAGATTCTACGATTCATTTATTAACCTATATTTGTTGAGTTTCTCTGACGCTGACGAAAATAATTTTGATTTAAAAGAGTGTCCACGTAGTTTCTTGCCTATTCTTCTCCATAGGAACCTACTACGCTTTGGAATGGGCAAAAGTACCTGGAAGGCTGTAATTGGTTTACTTAATTAAAATAAATGAGCTTTGATTTATGTTTTTTATTTTATTTTAAATCTGTTTTTGTATTCTATGGATCTAGTTATCCGAATTAAATTAATTTTTTTTTTGTTTTTTTTTATATAACTAAACAATTTAATCAACTCTTATCAACTCAATAATGAAAAACGCTATCCGCTTATGCTGTAACCACCACACTATATCCTCTACCCAACACCACATTTTATTAACGACAAAAGTAGCATGCACTTGTCCGGGCGGCCTCACAAATGAGTCCTTTTTAGGGTTCCGTACCTCAAAAGGAAAAAAACGAAACCCGTTTAGGATTACTACGGTGTCCGTCTGTCTGTCAGTCTGTCAGTCTGTCAAGACCCTTTTTCTTAGGAACGCGTAGCGAACGCGCGTAATCAAGTTGAAATTAATATCAAACACTTTGGTCTCATAGAGTTCTAAAAAAATCAAGTTTCTGAGTCAACGCAATAAAAAAATACGGCCATTTATGCGACCTATTTAGATATTTGCAAGTAAATCAAAACCTATAGGGTACCTGGACCCTGGGTCCTGGGTAGGGGACCTGTAGTCCTAGAATCATGAAATTTGGCAAGAAGCAAGCTCTCACAGGACAAGTGAAGTAAAAAGTCAGAAAACGGTTTATTTGTAATTCTATCACTTAAAAAAATAAAATTTGGGATTACAACGTTAATTTTGTTTTTGGGATAAATTCTTTTCTACTACGGATCCCTTAATTGTGCGTAGTCCGACACGCACTTGGCCGGTTTTTATTGGATTATAAACCATAAATATGGAGCGCTGTTAAAAATACTGTTTATACGAGTTTTGTTTGACTACTTTATGAAAGTGCTGTCAGTCTGGCTACGTTAAAAATTGAGGCTTATGCCCGAGTGACACGAGGCTAGGGTTACATGAGGGGCTTATGGCTAAGTAATAACAGCCGCACGAGTTGATCGCTCACGTTAAGCTACGCTTGCCGCGGTTGGTCCATGGATGTGTATCTTTACATTATACTAAGACCCCCTTCGTGCCTCGGAAAGCATGTTACGGGTCGTCAGAAGCCCGAAAGTCTGACAAACAGTCTTATGAAGAAACTGGGTTGTGGAGGTCAGATAGGCAGTCGCTCCATGTAAAATACTGGTATTCAGCTGCATCCGTTTAGACTGGAAGCCGACCCTAACATAGTTGGGAAAAGGCTAGGCAGATATACAGACACGAGGCTAGGTTTTTAAGTTAGGATAGCAAGCAAATAATATTCTACCTAACTATGCTGTTTACACGATGCTTGTAAATTTTAAGCTAATAGCATTGCGGTGATTAGTCCGTAGTGTAAAATGATCCGATTGCGTACTAGCTTTGCCGGCCACACGAGGATATTAGAAAAGCTAGGATAGTAACATCAGTGGAGGAAGGCGCTACTAGCTTAACATGTCATTATCTGCCCAGCCTTTTCCCAACTATGTTGGGGTCGACTTCCAGTCTAACGGGATGCAGAGCGACTGCCTATCTGACCTCCACAACCCAGTTACTAGGAATACGATACCCCTTGGTAAGAATGGTTGTCAGACTTTCGGGCTTCTGACGACCCGTAACGACTGTCAAAGATCCACGAATGATAGTCGGGACCAACGAGTCCTTACAGGACTGTAAATATTACAACAAGTCTGCAAGCAAGACACTGATTATTATTATCGTCGAATAAAAAAATATTTTTTGTTACCATCTAGAGTGCTTTTAGGTTTTTAAGTTCGTTCGGTTTATAGCTAACTTGATGGGCAGTTAGTTAACAAATTCATTTACGGCTTTTCCCATTCCAGCGTTTCATTTGGGAAAATTCCCAACTAAGGAAGAGGTAAGGTGAGTTTTTTAACTGATAAAGGCTAAAAAGTGTATTTTGCACTTCAGGGAAAAATGTAGGTCCAATAATGGATGATCGTTTAAACTTTTAGACAGATTTTGATAAATGGAGACTGTATCGGGAATCGATTTATCTTCCTGACGTGCTTGCTTATGCTATTTGCAGCGCGTTTTCATTTTCATTTGCAATCTTAATAATTATTATTAGATACATATAAGGTCTGTCTATTCATACACAAAATCTGTTAAGGGGTCATTGTACTCATTTTTATGAACAACTTTTACTATGGGATATCACGAAAAAAAATCACCTGTTCCCTACATTTTGATGAGTTATGCGAACATAAAATGTAGGGAGCAGCAGATTTTTTTTCGCGATTTCACGTTTGGTAGCAGGATAATTGTAGCTATAGTAAAGCTTTTTAATTCAAGCGCCAAGTCCACCAAAATCGTACGTTACATAGTTAGTATCATGGTGGCTCATGATACTAACTATGTACCGTACGATTACCCCAACGATTGTCGTGTTAAAATTGTGTAAACAATATGTATCATTTCTGTACTTATTTTGATACCTTTTTGTTTTCTTTGATACAATTATTATTGTTTTTGCATTCTGTGTCTATCTCTTAATATTGTGGCTTGTATGTTCTTCTTCGAGGAGCTCGTGGCTAAGTAATAACAGCCGCACGGGTCGATCCATCAGGTTAAGCTACGCTTGCCGGGGTTGGTCCGTGGATGGGTGACCATCTTTACATACCGAGACTCCTCCGTGCCTCGGAAAGCACGTTAAGCCGTTGGTCCCGGCTGTCATTCGTGGATCTTTGACAGTCGTTACGGGTAGTCAGAAGCCCGAAAGTCTGACAATCAGTCTTACCAAGGGGTATCGTATTACCCAGTTAATGGGTTGTGGAGGTCAGATAGGCAGTCGCTCCATGTAAAATAATGGTATTCAGCTGCATCCGGTTAGACTGGAAGCCGACCCCAACATAGTTGGGAAAAGGCTAGGCAGATTGATTGTATGTTGGCTTGTTTTAATAGGTGTAACGATTGTAGATAGACCAATAAATAAATAAAAAGTTAAAAAAATCGTGATATGGTCTGCCTCTTTGCCAAAATTAAACAAAGTATTTTTTTATTCTGTTCCCATTTTTTCGTATCATTTGGGAACTTTTTAACAAAAAACTACGGTTTATAATTACAAAACCAACAATAGAATTAAACGTGTGTCCATCAAGTTCTATTATAAAATAGAATAAATTCTATTATCATAGTGGAATATATCTGATTTCCATTTAATTGTAATGTACCGTTTTGAACTATGCTAAAACCGGTTTAGAAACCCCATACACTTAAACAATTTGCTTTGCTTTGGGACAATTGAATATTTTATTTTGTATGGTGTCTAATGCCCTGTTGAATACGGTGTTTTTTAAGCAGTCGTAACAGATTTAGTTTGAATTGGGTAACAAAATAGCTGATACTAGATAAGATGGAGTACAACATTCGCAGAAATGGGTATCTGTATGGAGCAATGCGTATTTGGCTATTTGGGACGCATTGAAATGTTGTCACATAATTAATTATTATGAGTCTTTGTTATTAGTTATCTCTTAGCTTAACTAATTTTATGAATGATATGTTTAATTTTTAGGATTGCAATGTAACTTGTTTTTATAATATGCTCTTTTCTTTTTTTTTATAATACTATTTATTTGATTATAAATAGCAAATTGTATTAAGCATTGTGCGCCGATACCGCGTCGTTTTGTGTCTATAGCGACCTCAGAACTTGTGAGATTTTATACATGTTCTGAGACAGTGACACGCCGGCTTACGCTGAAAACCAGCGCCGTTGTTTCGTGCCTTCGTGCACGGGCCACAGCATTATGCTGAGCTTTAGCCGTATCGCGCGGAAGTGACGCAAATTTCCGTCCAGGATATTGTTCTTTTTTTATGTACTTATAGTATAAATACTCATTTGTTTTATTTTGGTTTTTAAGCCTAGATATAAAATAATTATAATAATGTATGTAATGTGCGTCACTTTCTTGTAAATAAACATTTTTTCTTTCTTTCTATTTTTTTCAATATTTTATGTTTTGTAAATTGAAGATTTATGTACTTCAAATAATTTAGCGTTAAGTAAAATTATCTCCAATTGTAGGTATAGATAATTGTTTATTTAAATTAGCACCTTGCTTTGATGCCAAAATATGGCAAAATATAAAGAAACGGTATTTCCATACTTATTTTAAAACCTGAGAGATTACACAGAGTATTTAGAATCGTATGATAATTATACCGTATGACAAATATGCAGTGAAAAAGCATCTTTTCTATACAATATTTTTTAACTTTTTTCAAGGTATTTTAAAATCGGATACCTACCATGAAGGGACGGGTCGGGTTTATGGGGCAATTACGATGCCAAACGTAGCGGCATTTTATATTGGCAACACATAATAATTAGACGCCATTTTGTCGGCCGACGCGCAGTCTTTCGCTGACGCTATATAAAAATACCGCTGCGTTGGTAGAAATTATAATATATTACTATCGTAATTGCCCCAATAAACCTTATTGATTCATTATGTATTTTATTATGTATATCAATTATTTTCACTCCTGAGATTTCTCCTGCCCAGTACAATTAATTAATTATTCCTTTATTTTAGGCAGCTGTGGCCCATATAAAAAGCAATACACAAATACAAAAAATTACAACATAAAATAATATATACTAATACATAACTAATAAACTAAGACACACGGAGTGACGGCGGCGGCGTCGTGTTACGCTGCGCGGTGTTGCACAGCCTGCCGCGAAAACGTCGGTAGACTACACCCTTCGGCCAAAACTCTTCCTTTAGCGACGTGTCGAGATGGTGTGTCGGAACCCGCACCACAAACGACTTGAAGTTGGTGTTGTGACGCGGCTCCTACTTCGCTACCCTCAAGGTCCAGTTGGTCTACAGTAAAAAAAGGTCAGGTAAGGTGCAGTTGGCCAATGGTCGGTGTACAGTAATAAAGCTGTTGCTCCGCTATATTGCACAGACAGTGACACTTAAAAGCGCTTTCAGCAAAGTGGGAAAGGCTTACATATTTGAAAAGCGCTCTTTGGCAGTGCGCCAGACAAAGCGAAGAAAAGGATTTAAAGCCACTAATGAGCGCATTATTGCCTGGTTTACATTTTACAAATTGTTGCTTACATAAATTAACCGAATATTGGCGAAAACCGAAAACGGCCGAAAACCGAAATAGTTTTTTTTGTTTTCGGCTGAAAAAATAATTAAGTGTCGGCAAATCAGTACCTTCAATGACTGAAAGATGGACGCTACTAAAGGTGGCAAACTCGTAGCCAAATTCTTGGCCGACTCTATTTAGATTGGCAACGAACCCTAAGAAGAATATTCTTCTTCTTTCAATTCATTTCATCATCTGCCTAGCCTTTTCCCAACTATGTTGGGATCGGCTTCCAGTCTAACCGGATGTAGCTGTAGCCAGTATTTTACATGGAGCGACTGCCTATTTTACCCCCACACACAACTCAGTTACTGGGTAACACGATATCCCTTGGTAAGACTGGTTGTCAGATTTTCGGGCTTCTGACGACCCGTAACAGCTGTCAAAGATCTACAAATGACAGCCGGGACCAACGGATTTTAACGTGCTTTCCGAGGCACGGAGGGGTCTTGGTATGTAAAAATGGTCACCCATCCACGGACCAACCGTGGCAAGCGTGGCTTAACCTGATTGATCGACCAGTGCGGCTGTTATTACTTAGCTACAAGCTCCTCAATTCATCTATTCATAGAAAATCGATTGTCACAACAACTAATAGCAGAATAACTTTGCAAATAGGGAAAACAATGCCTTTTTCGCATAAGAATCAGGTTGTTTAATTAATAATTATTATAAAGTTTCATGTAGTTTAAGTTAAACAGTAAATACATAAAAATTCTTTTACTATTTTAAAGAAAAACCTATCGGCAAACAAAATGTTTTTTTTTTTCGATTCCGGTTTTCGGCTGAAAATGCAAATCAGACCGATTTTCGTGTACGTTATCGGCCGAAAAAAGATACCGTTTTCGGTCGGACTCTAGTAATATACAAATCGAAATAACAACCGCAAACAAACTATTGTATTCCAAAAAAAGCATTTTTATTATCAAACCACTTTCTAGTTACCACAAAAAGTCATGGTGGTCCATTAAAAGTGCACTTAAGTGCATCTGCCGCCCGCATCGCACATCAGGTTAACACATTACACGTACGGACAAAATTATCAACCGCGCGTAATGAACACTCGATACGCCCAATAAAGGGAAAGTAATGAATAGATACGCGCCCTTACTACGAATTTGAGTAGCGTTTAAGGGGGAAAAACGCAGTACATTGCGATATGTCGTATTTGTAAATCTTATGTCAATTCCCATTCTTGGTGTACATATAATTGATGTTCGGTAAAAGATTTCAGAAGGTTGTTATGTACCTATTTATTTTTTAAATTGTAACGAAATGTATAGTGGTGGCCCTGTGGTAACAGCCCCGACTTACGAGTTGTAGGTCGTGAGTTCGAACCCAGGGAGGCGCTTTACTTTGTGTAAATATTTGCATCGCCATTGCTCTCAAAACGGTGAAGGAAAACATCGTGAGGAAACCGGCATGTCCTAGAACCAAAAATTCTGTGCCATGTGCAAGCTGCACTGGGCCCGCGTGGTAGATTATAGTCCACTTCCTCTCAAAAAGAGGAGGCCTGTGTCCCAGACTCCCAGTAGTGGGAACATTATAGGCTGATTATGTGGGTACAAGAGTGACAGGTTTCAAAACAATTCATGGTAAAAAAAAATAAGTTAATATTAGGAAGATGTTGAATATTTTTGTAACTAATTGTGTCATTTTAAAACTCCGGGAAAGGAAAAAAACTTTTTTTTAAATTATTTATTAGCTTTAATATCTTAAATAGCACCCAGCAATGTATCACACCTTTTATAACTCATTTCGATTTTGCCCATACTAATACCGCTATTCGAAATTCAAACATCGTTATTATTGTCACACGCGATCGGCGAAGGGTGCGCAAGCGTTTCAAATCAAACGTTACAGTGGTCAGTAATTTGGTTTATTAAATTATTTATTTTTGAACATTTTTAACGGACTTCTGTCCCCGACTGTACTTAATGACATGTTTGACAATTTTGAATTATTTTTTAATGGTAGCTTTAAGTGGGTAGTTTGAATTTTGATGGATGATTGAGACGTTATTAAATTATGAGAGTAATGAATTGGGAACAAAAAGAATAGGGTTTTATTGATTAATGAAATGATGTTTGAATAACTTGTTTGACTGTCATTTTAAAGCCTCTCCGAATTCCCAGTTGATCTGTTCTGGGTTTTGATCTACATGGTAGTTACTCATTTTACACGTTTTCCCATTATTTCATGTTACTATCTTCAGAGGCTGCGAGGTGTCTGTCATTCAATCAGTGCTGAACTGTTTTATAGGAACTAATCTAAAACCAGAAGCCCGAAAGTCTGACAACCAGTCTTAGTAAGGGGTATCATATTACCCAGTAACTGTGCTGTGGAGGTCAGATAGGCAGTCGCTTCATGTAAAATAATGGTATTTAGCTGCATGCGGCTAGATTGGAAGCCGACCCCAACATAGGTGGGAAAAGGCTAGGCAGATGACACAATAACATACAGTGGGAATAAGAATCTGCTTAATAGAAAGTAAGTAGTAAGTACCTACTTAACACTACGTACAACACAGACACGACCACACCGACCGACCGACCTACGTATACAGACAGAACTCGTACGTGATTAGAGCTTGCCGTACTTTTAATATGGTGTGTCAGGATGTTGAGTTAGATTTATTTACTAGTAGCATTAAGAAAGTAAAGAAAACATTCAATAATTGTTTTTTCATTTAACTTTTTTAATGTATTTTTTGAGCGTGAAATTTTAGTTATTTCTTACGTCGCTGTTTTCGCGTATTTGTTAATGTTGCTCACTTTAATCGTTGGTGGAAGCTTGTAATTGGCCATCTTTTACTCATTCTATTTAATATGGAAATATATTAGCTGTAAGCTTTCCTAAAAGTAATAAAATAAAATAAAATAAACAACTAATTGAACACAGCCGCTAACTGCGGCCACTTGCAAGAAATGACTTAGCAGATTATTACTAAGCGGTTACTTACTGACCTCATTTACTGTAATTATATTTAAAGTGATAGAAGCGAACAGCCGTGTGATTCTGTAAGACCTCATTCTAAACTTCGAATCTGAATCCGCTGTGAGTTTCTTGATTGGCATTCTAAAAACTCGGTTGATAATTTGAATTTACACTAGCGCTACCCTTGCGAGCGTGTCAGCGAGTTGAACTAAATTGACTGCGAGATTTTGACGGAAAAAGGTTGAGATGACGTATAGTAGACGCGCGATCTGAGTGCAGTCGGGGTATGAGGAGCGGGGCGGGTGCAACTCCCCCCGCCCGTCGACACCTCGCCGCGGCCGCCTGTAGTTTAGTGCTGTGCTGACCTTGATGTCTCTCGCTCGCGCGCTTATCGATAGCGTTTTACTCAAAGGGATGGATTAATGGAAGATACCGTAGACCGATTTGTCATTGAGGTCGGCGATGACAGTGATGATAGTTTACAATGGTGCCGATTCTGTTGTACACCGAACTAAACTAACTATCACTAAAATTCCTTACTTTTTGCTATGAGAATCTTAGAGCTATTCTGAAAAAAAAACCTCTAAATTTAGTAACAATTTTGACGCAACTAAAATCGAGTTTGACAATCGTGACTCCGCGTGGTATAGTGCCTGTAGTATATTTGACCCGGTGGCTTTAATTGGAACTAACGAAATCACTATGAAGTGACAGGCTTGTCATATTTTGTTCACCGACATCGCTGTCGTTACCGGGTCAAATATCTTTTAAAGCTGGAGGGGCGCAGGGAGGGGGCAGCTTCAACGTGTTTTATATGGAATGTAGGTACCTTTTTTTTTTGGTACCTTTTTTTTGGTACCTTTTTTTTTTTGGTACCTTTTTTTTTTGGTACTTACATGTTGAGTCATAGGGGTTTATACTTCGATCAATAATAGCACTAGATACAGGATCAGGAACAAAAATAAGTCGCTGTAGTGGCCACGTTTACACACACATAAACATTTACATTTGTTACTACGAAATATAGAAAAAAGTTTTATAATATTTACAACTTCAATTCATTATAAACCTTAACAATCAAACATAAAGTTTAATTACGATTGCAAAATATTTATATTTAAGTCCTTCTATCATCGGAGAAAGGTAAAAGCAATAAATTAAAAATGTCGCTTGAAAATAAAAGGTCATTTTTATAATAAGTACAAAAATATTTATTCTAAAGTGAAACTTAAAACTTAAGCAATAAGGTTAAAAACATTTTGTTGAAAATTTTGTGCTTACTCTATTTTGGAACTAGACATAGTTCTTGGTATTTACATTTCAATGCTCAGAACACAGTAAGTATTGAAAGATGTAGAGTAGCAGAATAATAATATATTTTTTAGGCCAAGGTTCGTTTTATATGGTAGCAAATATTTTTGACCGATTTTTAAAAGTAGAAGGAGTAAATTAGTACAATAGTTATTTTAATTTTGATTATTAATTTGATAATTAATTATTTTAATAAAAATATTAAAACAAATTGTTGAATTTTTACAAGGTTTATATATTTCTTCTCCTCTTTCTTTCGCGACAATAGATACCCATTCTGCATTGCGAAATGGGTCACTAGGAAATCTACAAACAAAAACAACATATAAAGTAACAATACTACTCCATGCATTTCCCTGTTCCCGAACAGTCGATGTTTGAAATAAGACCACAAAAGTATTTGTGTTTTTATTTTTCGGGCCGTTTTTGAAGCGCTTATCGGGAATCTAGTACTATTATTGATCGAAGGGTTTATAGATTTTATAAAGGGGGGCCAAATTTTCATTATTTTTGCGATAGGACTCACCGTTTTCGAGATATATGCAAAAGAAAAAAAAAATACACTACTGTTTTTGCATCCGAAGTCAAGGCTCGGTGTGAATTTTAGTTCCTGTCAACTAATTTTATTCCACACCTTTTTAATCGCGATTAAACATAGTTGATTTAGTTTGACAATTAAAATTTTAGGTGAAAACAGTCAAATTCAGAATAGCAAAATTGCCATTTTCACTAAACTAATAACTCCGTACAATCTTAGTCCTGTCAAACTAAAATATAGTTAAGTTGTGTCACTTTAGTCAATTTCAGAATGGGAAATCGTCGTTTGACAGGAATAAACTAAATTTTAGTGATTTTTAGTCTAGTTTAGAGGCATTTGTGACAAGAGAATCGGCACCAATAATAAACTTGTTTGATTAAGATTTCCGGCTTTCCCACAGTTTTCTTAAAGTAGGGAATATGATATTTTCTTTTTTTTATACCATAGCTTGTAATAAAAATAGCTAGCGCAAATATAATAAATAAAATGTGTTAAAATACTAACAGATACAAGCAGTTTGAACGGCCACTTTTAAGGTGTCAAAGAAAAATATCGAACTCCGTTCATTGTCGCTAATTAGGTCACATCACTAGCGCATTCCTCAGAACTGCACTCAGATCGCGCGCCTACAGTATGAAGTGGCATTCGGTAAGGTAATTCCCCCGTCACTTCGCATTCGAACCCTATTCAAAGTGTCAAATAAAAAGCATCTATTTTACGAGTGAAAGTGAATAGCGATGTGTGATGCAAGTTGTTGTTTGAATTTTACAGAATCGACGTACTGAGCGGGAATAAGACAGTAACATACTTCCACATGCGAAAAAAAGAGATAGCAACAATGCGCTGGAACTAAAATAAAACCGCCAAATCATATAAAAATTGTTTAAAAATGAATTCAGCTTTCTATCAAAAATATTTTCAGCCAGAGTTTTCAATTACCTAATACGAGTACGCATATTTTGAATGCAATTTTGCAATGAAATTACTAAGGATTTTAGATTTAAAAAAAAATATTAAAAAGTAGAGGTCTTTTCGGAATTAAATTCTATCGAGGTTATCCAACTGTGTTTTCCTTCAGTCAAAGAACAAAAACAAAAAGATCATAATTTAGTCAATGAACAATCCAAAAATTAAATCCATATATGCTGCAATGGTGAAATAAATGGTTACGAAAAATCCCCCAATTTATTTTGGTATCGTAAGAAACTATATTAAATCAAATTATGACTAGAAAACGTACATCTTAATTAAAGTAATGATTATTAATAGTAAGACAACACATCACACATCATTTTAGGTTTTAAACGCGCTTCATTTAAATGAAGATTTATGACAAAATGCTTAAATCAATTTTAGCTTAGTAAGTTCTTAACATATTTAAAGACCTTCAATTTAAAGCAAACTTTACTGCACAATAAGGAACTGTTTATGTGTAACCGTATAAAACAGAAAATAGACGGTGCTACTTTGGAGTTTTTTTCTATCAAAAAAAATGTCATCTAATCATGTTTCGGTTTTAATACAGTAGTAGAACAACATAGTCAAATAACACATATGGAAAATCCAAATGATTTAAACGTATACATTTGGTTTTATAGGAATTTTAAAAAACACAAAATTATCCATGTATTCCCTTAAACTCAGCTATTAACGACCTATCGAAATCCGCAGGTGTTACCGAACCATCTCCAACTGTCATGTTCGAGACATAATTCAACTATTGATACCTGAGACAATTGAGAGGTTTGAGAGACATAATTCAACTATTGATACCTGAGACAATTGAGAGGTTTTGCATTTTTTGCGTTTTTTTAACGATTTAAACCATAGAAATTAGGGTAAACACGCGTGATTTTTAATTGTGATTTCCTCGTTACACTCTTGTCTGACACTTTTGACACCCTCGTCTGACACTCGTTACACTCTCGTCTGTCACTCGTAACAGTCTTATGACAGTCGTGTCAGTCGTGTCAGTCGTTACAGTCTTGTCAATCACTCGCGACACCATCCCGTGTGACAAACATTTAAATGTAACAGGAATAACTGTCGGTTTTAATGTAAAAATAAGTATTTCCCTTCATAGCCATTTAAACAACAAACCTGCAACCTAATTGCGTAACACACTGGTGCCGATTCTGTTGTACACCGAACTAAACTAACTAAACTATCACTAAAATTCCGTACTTTTTGCTATGAGAATCTTAGAGCTATTCTGACAAAAAAAACCTCTAAATTTAATAACAATTTTGACACAACTAAAATCGAGTTTGACAATCGTGACTCCGCGTGGTATAGTGCCTGTAGTATATTTGACCCGGTGGCTTTAATTGGAACTAACGAAATCACTATGAAGTGACAGGCTTGTCATATTTTGTTCACCGACATCGCTGTCGTTACCGGGTCAAATATCTTTTAGAGCTGGAGGGGCGCAGGGAGGGGGCAGCGAGAGGGCAGCTTCAACGTGTTTTATATGGAATGTAGGTACCTTTTTTTTTGGTACCTTTTTTTTTGGTACTTTTTTTTTGGTACTTTTTTTTTTGGTGCCTACGTGTTGAGTTATAGGGGTTCATGGGTTTTATAAAGGGGGGCCAAATTTTCATTATTTTTGCGATAGGACTCACCGTTTTCGAGATATATGCAAAAGAAAAGAAAAAAATACACTACTGTTTTTGCATCCGAAGTCAAGGTCTCGGTGTGAATTTTAGTTCATATGAACTAATTTTATTCCACACCTTTTTAATCGCGATTAAACATAGTCTGATTTAGTTTGACAATTAAAATTTTAGGTGAAAACCATGTGAAAACAGTCAAATTCAGAATAGCAAAATTGCCATTTTCACTAAACTAATAACTCCGTACAATCTTAGTCCTGTCAAACTAAAATATAGTTAAGTTGTGTCACTTTAGTCAATTTCAGAATGGGAAATCGTCGTTTGACAGGAGTAAACTAAATTTTAGTGATTTTTAGTCTAGTTTAGTGGCATTTGTGACAAGAGAATCGGCACCACTATCAATCAGAATCTGAATCATTTTGAAGCAAATTGCTAATCCATTGCTTTATAATTGTGTTCGAATTTGTCTGCTCGACAACGTAAATAACGCAATGAATGTTGTTGAACTGTCAAAATGAAACCGATTCCTATTGATAGTGTGTTACGCAATTAGGGTGCTGGACCACAAAAAATACAACATATTATACACATCATACTTATACACTACTAGAACTACTAATTATTACAGTGGTCCAAAATCTCAAATGAAAAGTAAGTTCAAAAACTAAAACCCGACTACTGAAAAATCGCGCTCGCCGCGGTCGGTCTGTAACCAATTAAGTTAATAATAGGTCTTTACCTATGAAATTGCCGTTTTGTATGAAAAAATTTAAACGAATTTTTTTCATGCATTCTTTATTTGTATTAATCGAAGTAATCACCCATGTAATCAATGCATCTTTGCCAACGCAGTGGCAGTTTATTGATGCCCTTCTTAAAGAAATCAGCTGGACGGGAGGCAACAAATTCTTCAAAGGCATTTTGTACTGCCTCTCGGGTATTGAATTTTTTTCCCGCCAAGAAGTTATCCAAATTCTGGAAAAAGTAGTAGTCTGTAGGCGCAAGGTCTGGTGAGTAGGGCGGATGACGGAGAGCTTCCCACCCCAGTTCTTGCAACTTGGAGACCGTCTGCTGTGCAGTATGAGGTCGCGCGTTGTCGTGCAGGAGCAGCGGAGACGAGCGATTGACCAATGCTGGTTGGAGATGTGCCAGCTTCTCCATCATTGTGTTCAGTTCTTCACAGTACACATCTGAAGTAATGCTCACCCCGTTTGGTAAGAAGCTGTGATGAATCACACCGGCGCTAGACCACCAAACAGTGACCATCACTTTTCTAGGGGTAAGTTTTCGTTTAGGGCATTGTTTAGGTGCTGAACCAGGATCCAACCAACTTGCTGAGCGCTTGCGGTTATCAAACAGAATCCATTTTTCATCGCAGGTAACAATGTGGTTCAAAATTCCTTCATTTGTGTGTCTGTTGAGCAGTGCAAGGCACGTCTCGACGCGTACTTCGCGCTGGCGATCATTGAGTTCGTGGGGCACCCATTTGTCAAGCTTTTTTACCTTGCCAATTTGACGCAAATGGACCAATATTGTTTTGACGCTAACGTCGAAAGCTGCTGCTAATTCAGCCGTAGATTGTGTATCATCAGCTTCCACAATCGGCTTTAATTCGTCTTCGGACGACCGCGAGGTTCATTTTTCAGGTCGAAATTTCCAGAACGGAAGCGAGCAAACCAATAACAAGTGGTGCGTTGGTTTGTAGTGTTAGCTCCGTAAACGTCGTTGATGTTGCGTGCCGCTTGTGCCGCGTTGCTGCCACGACGGTACTCATATTCCATAATTACTCGAATTTTTAACGTATCCATGATGACGAAAAAGATTGAAATGCGATGAAAATGTAACACTAATCAATAAACAAATGACTACTTTTGGAAAAAAAAATCCATGTTTTTAAAATAAAATTAATTTGAAATTAGAATTCTTAGCCAAACAAAAATTATTTTGATTTGAAATGGCCAGTACTGCAGAACGGCAATTTCATAGGTAAAAGACCTTATATTATGTACCTCCACTTTTACTTATAACAATTTAAACATATTTATTTACTTAAACAATATAACATATGTAAATATTTGTAATGTGCTTGTCAAGACCTTTCTTTTGATACCAAATATGTCATTACTATCTCAATTAAATTTTTTTCGTGGTCAGAAATTTACATGTAAAGTCCACCATATTAAATTTAGGGAGAATTTATATAGCCTATGTCACCCGGACCGTTATTACGAATCTATTGATATCTTATTCATTAAAATCGGTTCAGTAATTTAGGCGCTACGGTGGAACACACGTAAATACATAGTTATATACATACATACTTACATACATAGACTGCTAAAATCATAAAACTTCTTTTTGGCTTTGCCGTAGTCGGGTAAAAATTAAATGTGTACTTCCCATTGACTACTTTTTCCCCATTGTTCCCATTAATATCGTGGGAATGACGACGCCCGCTCTAGTTGACCGAAGTGTTTCAAAATGTCGAGACAAGGACGTTTCTTGTCATTGAGACAAATTATTAACTTTTCAGGGGTGTCGAAAATAGTCTAATGTTACTTTTTATTTTTTTTTTTGCGGTATTTTTTTATTTTTGACAATTCAAAAGTGCCTGTAATTGGTTTATTTGAAATAAATGCATTGAGTTTGAGTTTGATTTCAGCCTTTGACCTTGATACCCAAAAAAAATTTTTTTGACTGAAGTTTTCAGAGATGTCTGTCTGTCTAGAATAGTTACATCGCTTTCTATCAGGCGAGGTCAAGAACAGGCTCATTTCACAATAATAATAAAAAACCGGTCAAGAGCGAGTTGGACTCGCGCACCGAGGGTTCCGTTCCGATTTCTGAAAAAGTGTGCTATTTAGAGACATCGTTTTATTTTTTCCTGTAATCTTTACATAAACTTCTATCACATAGAATAATTTCAGATTTTTCTTTATGCAAACTTCGGAGATAAGGTAAGGGGAACGGTATTTTTTTAACATTTTTCTTCAAAAGCCGAAAACTATGCGGCCTCAAAAAAAGAAAAAAAAAATGTTTGAGAATGTGCAAACAGCGTTCTTTCATATGATGCATGCCCTAGTAGCCCCGTTACGGGTCGTCAGAAGCCCGAAAGTCTGACAACCAGTCTTACCAAGGGGTATCGTATTACCCAGTAACTGTGTTGTGGAGGTCAGATAGGCAGTCGCTTCATGTAAAATAAAGGTATTTAGCTGCATCCGGTTAGACTGGAAGCCGACCCCAACATAGTTGGGAAAAGGCTAGGCAGATGATGATGCCCTAGTAGCCTCGCTTCGAATTTTTATGACGCCCTTCCAGTCCCTGTTGCAAAAAAAAAAAAAAAATATTTGCAAAATAGTTGGGCAAATGAAAATGGTACGGAACCCTTGGTGCGCGATTCCGACTCGCTCTTGACTGGTTTTTTGTAAGTTTTGTCGGAGTTTTATCCGACTTATTCAGGTACTTACCTACTTCTTTGTAATACAAACGCAAGCCATGGACAATATAATACTCTTTACTTAACATAACATCGCGCCTTGTTTTCGCCGAAGGATTAGGCAGAGGTGACTTATCAGTACACCTAAATTTCACCAGTCATGTTTCAGTCCCATGTAATAGGGGGCGAGCCTATTGCCATCAACCTGGCACAAATCCAGACTCCGGGCTGCTACTCAGAAATTCCAGACAATAGAACACTATACAATGGAAGAACCGAATAACACTTTTTCCGACCTGGGAATCCTAGACCAACGAGGAAGTAAATCAGTTTTCTTTTGTCAATATTCCTATTTTTCACTTCTCCTCAAACATTTTTACCAAAAACCCAGCGTTCCTTCTAAATTCCTATAAATGATCTAATTCCGGACAGCCCTGTGGCCGTCACCCGTGACCCAGATCTACCGCTGCCACTATTATTTCTTGTTATCTAACCTGTAATTTACTTTAGTTTTAAATGTTTTGAGAACGTTAACATTCAAACGACGAACTTATTATTATGCGGGCTTAACTTCGCTCAATGATCTTTATTTGACTGTAAAAACATAACCTAAAAATATATCCTAACATAACTAAAACTATTCACAAACTAAAACAAGACGTCGAAAAATTCAACCGCATCGCTGTCGACTGGTAAAGTACCCAAGATACTGGCGGCATATTGCCACGTTGTATGGCAATGCTTAGCCTCTGGCCAAGGTAAAAGCCAGCCCTTGGGTCACGGGAAGTGTCAACCAGACGTTTCGATATATTTTTAAAGAGACCATGGGCACTCGGACCCCACGGCCCGAGGGTTTCAACCTCAAACGGCTGGAAAATATAGTTACCAATATATAGGTTATTATATTTTCGCCGCTTGAGGTTTTCCGCAGCCGCAGCAGCGGAGCCAGCACAGCACGCCGAGCCAGAAACATGGGATGGCGCAAGAGTTCGACACACGTTGCATCCCACTCTAAAGGCCTACCCACCTTCCATGGAAATAAAGACATGCCATCCGGTCTCTTGCCATCGTCGCGTGCCAAGCCATTGGGTTCTAATACAGCTGGAACGCCGACGGCAACAAGAGCTCGTTGGATGATGCCATTAATGTTCGCGTGCCGCGCTAAGCGACCCGCACTTCGGCTGTAAGACAGGTCGTGGTGTCCGAGGCTCTTTCTTTCTTTCTTTCTTTTTACTCTGCAGAGCGGCTTATCCCACCGTCTCTGGGAAGTTGGATTATCGGGTAAGTCTGAGTTCGGGCAAGTGAGTCTCCAAGCATCCTAGCCTCGGTGAAGCACGGCACATCAAAATCAATCAGTGTGGAGGCTAAGATTTTCCTGATTAATTTCTCAGTACCGTGGACCGAGGATATGAAAGCCGGTAAACTAATACTAGAAATTTTGCGGACGCCAAGGCCTCCCATAGGAATGGGAAGAGTAGCTCGGTCGTCCAAGGCCACATTTAAAATCGAGACTAATGTGTGCCGGATAATTTGGTCCATTTTGTCTAAAAAGGTGAGTGTGCTTCCATAAATGGGAAGCGCGAAGGAAATATGTTAATTTAGGGCCAAAACAGCAGTAAAGAATTAAGGTGATGGCCGAATGAATATTAATTTGGAACAATCTCTCCGAAATGTCGTTGAAATTTTGTATTTTTTCCTCAACAAAACAGGGAAAGGAATTCTCGAAGATTGGGGACCCAAGGTGACGAAGAGTGCTTTTTTCAATAATTTTGATTTCTGGAGCTATTGTGTTAAATTTGGGAAGTGTCAGATGTCTGTCAGTACTGTCCGCTAAGAATAGTTCACATTTCGAAAGGTTGAGATTAAGGCCAATGGAATGAAGTTCATTTTTGAAGAATTGTAGGTCATTTAAAACAGTTTCTACATCGCCTCCTAAGGTTCCATCATCAAGATACCAAACGTTAAATTTGGAATTTAGCTGTCGATTAATTGGGTGAATGGCTAAACAAAAAATCGCTGGCCCGAGGGGTTCACATTGTTGACAGCAAACAGCAGATTCCAGAAGGTTATCCCGATACAGTAATTAAGAAGTAATTTGTTTAATTTAAATACCTAATTAAAAGTATGCACTGGTATTAAAGATGAAAGAAAATACATTTATTTAGCACAGATTTAAAGGCACACATATACCTACTGCAGATAAAAAAAATATTTAAAAATCAAATAATGAATGGAGCCGCGGGCTAGCCAGAAATAAAAATGCCAACTGCGCATTTACTTTTGTCACCATATAAACAGGAATTGTTTTCATACCAAATCCATTATTAGGCACTTACAAATGCACCCCAAATCAGAATCTAATCCAGGATTTTACGCCTTTTTATTTATTTCCCAATAAACAACAAGATTTTCGTAATCCTTGCATAGATCAAGTGTAGAGTCTACGGCAGTGTACGGCAGATGTATCAACCCTCAAACGCGAACGGAGCATTTTTATCCCAATCACATATTTTTTATGCACGCGCCCATTGTTGATTTTATAAATTATTTACATTATTACAACAATGGTCGATTGTTGTAGTCGACTGACCGTTTAAATATTTAATACAACCTAATTATTTTGTTAAAATAATGACACATTCATATTTGCTCACAATAGGAGACGTGGGTTAGAATTTTGTGGTCTAATTATGGTCAGTGGTGAGGTTAATCGCGATATTGAAATAACAATGGTTCATCGAAGAGTTATTATTTTGCAAGTCGTGAGCATTTTGGACAAATGGGTTATCAAGGGCAAAAAATTATTGCAATTTTGTATGCAAATTAGTTGTTGTTAACATTATTGTTAATAACACGATAAAGCATTAATGCTACTTTTAATTGCAATAGCTTATAAACAACCCTACCTAAAAAGGTGAAAATGTATTTGCACATCATTCCATTTATTGCTTTTATTACATCATAAACTATTCCACACTTAAAGAACCAGTAATTAAGTAGGTACCTATACACCCCACAAAGTAAGAATGAATTGAACCCCTTGTCAAAGGCACAGTAGGAGCCTATCAATTAGCTACCTAAATGCTACCAATAACAGCTTAGCTCTCAATAAAAATACCCCAAAACAACATATAAAATCAGTCGACCGTTTCGTATAAAACTAGGAAATGGGACCACGGGTACGTTACGTAGTTACGCACTACAAAACATACGGACAGACAGCACGTACTAAACGATAATTTTGTATGCAAATTTGTAATATCTTAAGTAGGATCAAAATACCCACCGCGTGGTTCAGGGTTGAGTATAAAAAAATAAAAGTGTTGGAGAAAATTTATAATTATTTTATTTAGAACCAGCTTCGCCCCACGGATTTACCCGCATAAGTCTCGGTCCCGTGGGAATATCGGGATAAAAAGTATCTTATGTCCTAATCCAGGTCATGGTCTACCCACGTGCCAAATTTTATCCAAATCCGTTCAGTCGTTTTAGCGTGAAAGCGTACCAAACTCACTTTCGCATTTATAATACGAACTAGCTGCGCCCTGCGGTTTCAGCCGCGTAGACCGGGATAAAAAGTAGCTTATGTGTTAATCTAGGGTATAAGCTATCTACATACCAAATTTCATCTAAATCGGTCGCGCCGTTTGTGCGTGAAGAAGTAACAAACATACACACACACACACACACTCACAAACTTTCGCCTTTATAATATTAGTGTGATATGATAAGGATTAGTTAGGATTGAAGCTATGGAATTATCTTATTCAGTTTACTTATTTATTGCACGGTAATAAAATTGCACGAATTTAACAAAATTCTTACCAGCGCCAGCGGCTGCTTCTTATTCAGCGGGTATTACCAGTAAATGTTTTCATTATAAAGGATCCAAGCATTCTCGTAGACAAGTTAGTTTCGGGAAGACTGGTTAGCAGTATAAAATACCAAATGTTTTTTTTTTTTTAAATCTTGGAGAAATTTTTGAATACTCTTTTTGTTTCTACAAAACGAATTATTCCACTGCTGAATATCATTTATCCAGTTGAATGTCCGGGCGACTAGAGCAGACTCGTTGACTTTATAAAAAAAAAAATAAGTTTATTATCGAAAAAAAAAACGCTCTGACAACTGGACATTCAGAGGGAAAAAACAGCTAAAATCCTCAAACACTTCTCTACGCACCATTACCAACAAAGAACAGATGTATGTGGCGTACCGGCTAATTTGGTATGCAGTAAGGGTTAGCGCATGCGCAGAGGTGGCGTGCGCAGGAGTCGCGTTACCGTGGCCCTGACTTGTTCCCAAACTTCTATTTATAACTGCTTATCAAACAATATGCAGGTAATTCTTGAAGTTGTATATTTTTATATGTTAATTTTTACTCATGTTTTTTTTTTGACATTTTTAATTTTATATATAGACAATTAGTGATTTAGTACTATTTTTTTTTGCTGTTTAGCATGGAAAATTAATTATTTTATTTGTATTATATATATTTTCACAAAAATTTGCATGCTGAATTTAGTAGGCGAAATATGATGAACGTGTTATTTATGTGTTATAAGATCTGTAAAAATACCATATTTCAGGCAATTAAATGAATCTATCTATCTATCTATCTATGGATTACCATATACAACTTCAAGAATTACCTGCAATTATAATAAGAGATGAAATGATTTTATAAGGTCCCTATTGTTAAATTTTATTGCCCTTCCATTTTTGTAATTTACAAGAATCAACGTACGAGTATCTACGAGCGTTGAATTCCCTTTTATAAACCCAGAAGTTGAAACAAAAGACACTCATTGTTTCAATTGTTTTATAATGCAAATGAACATGTCTGCTTCCATTCATAGCTGCGGATACACCACACAATGTTCTACTCCGACAGTTGCTGTCTGCTGTCTGAACATGCTGACAGTTATATGATAATCACAGTCACGGCTGCAAGGGTGAGGAGTGAGGAGAGAAGAAGCTGTATTTTATTTTATTATGTAGCCGTGGTTTGTAGAGGGGCTTGTGGCTAAGTAATAACAGCCGCACGGGTCGATCGACCAGGCAAAGCTACGCCTGCCGTGGTTGGTCCGTGGATGGGTGACCTTCTTTACATACCAAGCCTCCTCCATGTCTCGGAAAGCACATTAAGCCGTTGGTCCCGGCTGTCATTCGTGGATCTTTGATAGTCGTTACGGGTAGCTTGAATGTCTGACAGCCAGTCTTATCAAGGGGTATCCTAAACTCTAACTAATTGCGGAGGTCAGATAGGCAGTCGCTCCATATAAAATATGCATTCAGTAAGACTGGAAGCCGACACAAGCCGAACAATAGTTGGGAAAAAGGCTAGGCAGATGAAGGTTTCCCGTTGGTTTACTGTCCCGTTTTTAGCTAAAAACTGCGCATGAGTATGTGCCAAAATTACTGTTTTGATGTCATGTCTACTTTCTAAGTTAATTGAAGACACCGCAATGAACTTTGTTGTGACTGCATAGTCTGAAAACAGGGGTAATACGCAGTGAGCAAATAGTTTTTGCTTAGGTACCTATCTTAGCATATATTAGCATGATCAGCCTATAATGTTCCCACTGCTAGGCCACACAAACACGCAGGCCTCCTCTCCGTGAGAGGGAGCGGGCCGTAATCCACTACGCCGGCACAGTACGGGTTGGTAGATGTCACGTCTTCGAATTTATGGTTTTAGGATATGCCGTTTTCCTCACGATGTTTTCCTTCACTCTTTTGGGAGCAGTGGTGATGAAATCATTTACTTTGTTAAAGCGCCTGTCGGAGTTCGAAACTTTTTTTTTTTTTTTGTGGATGGGAAATCATCAAATGACTTCTCCCGCTCTGGGCAGAGCGGGACGGCGTGTCAGACTTTTACTGACTAAAACCCACCCGTGTTCCTTCAGTTGCCCGTGCCAGGGCCACGGTATCTCTTTCGAACTACCCGCGACCCCGGCGGCATCGGCCCTATTGGACCCCGTCACTGCTGACATCTCTTTGAGGCGCGCGTGGAACACAACGCGCCGTCGACCCGGGCCTGGTCCTTATCGAACGGCGAGCTGCCCATTACTCGTCGTCCGCAAGCCCGCGCCTACGGTGGCCGGGAATCGGCGATAGATTCCCGCCGCCCAGTTGCCTCTCCCTCACGCATTCCGCCTCCTCCTTCGCGAGCATTACTGCTTCGCAGAAGGAGGTGACAGCCTCCCATGCACTCTCACTCCGCACCATGGCCTGGACCAGGTTTGGACGCGAGAGATCGCCGCCGCCGATCGCCTCCGTGGAGGAGAACACGGCGGTGCTCCGCCCAAGGCGGGCAGACCTCCACTGTATGCTCCACCGTGTCCTCCGGGCGATCCACACAATGGTGACACCCGGGCGTTTCCTCCCGCCTTATCCGAAACAGGAACCTCCCGAAACAACCGTGTCCAGTGAGGACCTGCTTCAGGCAGAAGGTGAGGACGCCATGGCGCCTCTCCAACCACTCCTCAAAGAGGGGACTTATCGCCGCAAACCTACGACCTACAACTCGATAAGTCGCAGCCGTTACCACTGGGCCATCACAACTCTTAGTATCTCTTCTATAACCTTTGCTCCATAAATAAGGATGGCGTTTTCTTGCAGTTTTTCTATAAATCTAATAAAATTGCCCACGAGAGAGATAATAACCTTATAGGACCATAATAGTTCCTATCCAAACCCATGGCCTGCAATTCTCCGAGCTATTAGCTTGATTGCCCAGACAAGTACTTGTATGCCACCCCCGCAATACCATTTATATTTGAAACGCATTCCTCTGCTGTCAGTAGCCGGGGTAAAACAACAACTGCCCCATAGCTCATTGTGGCATTCCGCGCAAATATGCCATCTCATTAATATGTATTCGGACGAGGTCGGGTACGTTCGTGGATCCCCGTAAATACTCGTTAATATTCGAGGATCGCCCTCCGTCGCGCATCATTTCTTGTGGACATTGTACATCTGTTTTTGCCGTTTGATTTATATGCATTCTTTATTTAAATGTTTGTAGCATGCCAGGAAATTGCCTTTTCGTTGATAACTTAGTCTATAGGCTACAAAAAGCCATATTTGGTAAAACAATTTTAGGTATGGCTTCGCAGATATATAACAAATTGCCTAAATGTTTATTAGACTGTAACTATCTCAATATTAAAAGGCAGTTCAATAATCTGCTGATAAGTAAGACGTACTAACGAAGTAAATGAGTACTTGACAGACAAAAAAAAATATGTGTAAAATAGTGTTATGGTGGATACTTTATGTCCGATTTTTCTAATTTATTTTTGTAATTAAATTTATTTTAATTTTGTGAGTATAGTGTTGACACTACAATTAGGTCTACCTAACAGTCTACTGTTTTAATCAGTGGCATATTCTAACTTATGCAATGCCACTTGATACACTAAACTAATTTAACTAATTTAATTTATTTTGTTATTGTTTTATATATTGACGGTACCTTTTATTTGACATAATTGTATCTGAAATTCTTATTTTTGACAGATAATTTTGCATGCTTAAATTGGTAGGACACGAACTGCGCATTCACTAACATCTAGAAATATGTAGTGTAGTGTACTCGTATATGTAGGTACTGTGTTATGCAATAAAGAATTGAATTGAATAGTTAACAACAAAAAGGCAATTTCGCTCTTCGCTTTTCTAGTAACTTATTAGCCTTATCATTGTTAAGCTACCACTTAGGGAAGAGTGAGACAGCTCCGACACAAGTACTATTGTAACTTACTGGGGCTGCCTCAATTTATGTACAACACAATGTTTAGTTAATTTTTTTTTTTTTTTTTTTTTTTTGTAACGTACAAATGGCAACTGCCATCCACGATCACAAAAATTCAGTGAGGTGAAAACCAGACTACATTAAAACTATAATTACAAAGAAAGATTGGAGTATCCATTTCCTGACCACCTTAGTTCCCTATGCGCAATAGGCAAATAAAACGTTACTTTAAATTAAAATGTATTAAACCACCAGATGCGATGCATGTCCCTCAATTTTGAAGAACAAAACTAATTTATCATGTTTAGTGTCTGTGGCATACCCCAAAACGCAATTAAAGGGTATCGCCGATGACTTTATCTTATCAAGGGGATATCAAGACAATTAATAATTACTTACGAAACCGTTCGGAGCGCACGTGTGAACCAAAGCGTGGAGTAGGTGGGGACTGGATAAGAAAAATAATGACAGGAATTATTTGTGTTTGGAAAATAGTTTTTTTTTTGGAAAATTTATGGCCCCCTGTAACATGGGACCTAAAGAACATAAGTGGCGAAATGTATTTGAACTATGGGTTAGACTTCTGCCAAACTTTTCAGAGATTGGGGGCGTGATGTTATGGGAATTTATAAGGCTGACATTCATAAAATACAGTTTTGGAGAGTTATTTTAATAAGAAAATAACAAAGAACAGTGCCTTGGAAAAGTTCCTCGATTTGTACATCACTTAACTCGATCATTTTTCTATAGCCGCAAGGCAAAGCTATCATGGGGTCATCTAGGGACTCCATGATGTTCACTGCAGAATTGAAATCAAACTATTAAAATCGAGCAACCTTTAAAATTAACATATTCAAACAAAGTGTTATTGTTAGTGTTTCCAACAGGAATTCCTCAGTAGCAGCCCGGAGTTTGGAATTGTTTGTGCCCCGTTGATGGCAATAGGCTCGCCCCCACATTGAACTTAAATATAACAGGCGAAATTTGAGTATATGTACTATATATTATACTCGTATACACGTATGCCTAATCCTTCGGAGAAAAACAGGCGTGGTTTTATGTTATATTCAAAATTAACAGCAAAAACCATCACCTTACAACATATTCATTCCTTATCCACCACCTAACAATCCAAGTCCCCTGACCAGTTTCAATTAGTATAAGCACCCACTGTACTACATTCTTATGGTCACCCTTAAGCAACCACCATGCAACCCCTTCGTCTATGCCCTTCATAGACAATGTCATAGACTGATGGACACAGTGTCGTCTAATGGGGTCTTATAATAATTGTATGTGGTGGAGATATTAAGTTGTGGCTGTAATTATATTTATTTGATAGTTTTGTTTTGAAATAGGTGTATTTACTGGTATTTGTTATTGAATTTTTTGTATAGCATTATAGGTAAGTGAAGTGGCATTAGCTGCAATTTATAGTTAAAACCATGAACCAAACCATTATCATTCTCCTGCATAAATATAGCATAATCAACCTATCAGCGTATTATGTTCCCACTGCTGGGACACAGGCCTTCTGTCGGTGAGAGGGAGTGGGCAAACTCAAACTATTCGGTTTCGGTTTAAAGAAACTTTATTCCCAATAAAGACATATGTCACTTACTTGAGAACAATATTAAAACATACATTTAATGATTACAAAAAGCTCGTCACCAGTATTACAAGTTAAATAGTTGCCCATTCAATGCATTAATTTCTCCAGAAGTGATCGCTCCGCAATTATGTGCCGGCTAAGGTGAGTTTTGAATGCATTGAAAGAGTGTAGATTTTTATACAGGACGGTAATTTATTATAGAGTTGTGCTCCCTCAAAAGTTAGAATTTTTTTGCCATAGTTAGTTCTTGTTTTAGGTAAAACTAGCAAGCTTGCTCGCCGTGAGCTGCGTTGACCAACTTGTTTATATTGGGTGAGTGTTAAGCTTAAGCTAATTAACTACTTAGCTTAACTATTTATTTCAAATAAACCAATTACAGGCACTTTTGAATTGTCAAGGGGTCGGTCAGTCAGAAAGATGAAGCTAGGCGCCCATTCCAAAGCGTAGTAGGTACCTATGGAGAAGAACGGGCAAGAAACTGCACGGACACTCTTTTAAATCAAAATATAATTACAAAATATTGGTTACCTACATCATTCATGTTCAAATTATACTGTATGTGAGAATGATGCAGAACTTTAAAGGCGTCCGTAATAAAAATATATAAAAAAAAAACATTTCAAAATTTAAAATATATTAAAAGTGGGCCGTAACCTACCACGCGGGCCCAGTCGCGTTGGTAGATGTCACATGTCTTAGTTGGTTCTAGGACATGTCGGTTTCCTCACGATGTTTTCCTTTATCGTTTAGAGAGCAGTGGTGATGAAATAAGTGGTGAGCAGTGGTGGTCCAGTGGTAACGACTGCGACTTACGAGTTGAGGTCGTGGATTCGAACCCAAGCAAGGTTTGTGTAAATTAAATCTCCTGCTCTTAGCCCAATTTATTCGGCGCAACATGTCTTCTTCCACACTATACTTCTCTATTAGTCGTCATCTCGGCAGTCACCCCCTTTCTAGCCATATCATTTTTCACACAGTCCATACATTGTTTCTTTGGTCGTCCCCCTTCTCTCATCTGCCAAGCCTTTTCCCAACTATGTTGGGGTCGGCTTCCAGTCTAACCGAATGCAGCTGAATCCCAGTAGTTTACATGGAGCGACTGCCTATCTGTCTTCCAAAACCCAGTAACTGGGTAATACGATATACCCCTTGGTAAGACTGGCTGTTTGACTTTCGTACTTCTGACGACCCGTAACGACTGTCAAAGATCCACGAACGTGCTTTCCGAGGCACGGAGGAGTCTCGGTATGTAAGATGGTCACCCATCCACGGACCAACCGTGGCAAGCGTAGCTTAACCTGATGGATCGGCCCGTGCGGCTATTATTACTTAGCCACGAGGTCATAATTACTATTTTCATAGTCATACTACATCTTAGGATAGAGTTAAGTTATAAGTTCAACAGAATCAAGTTATGTGTTGTTGTTAGTTTTGTGATGTGATGTGTTTATGTGATGTATAAATAAACAACTCAACTTAGCGCACATGTCATGTCCACTGTCGGACCACAGTAAAATCATGTTGATTGATTATTCCATGCATTGTCAAAGCTACGCAGCTTATCCCATATCAAAAACCATGACCAGCAAACTCGAACACAAAATATGGGATTTATTTTCAAAAATATTTTGTTGCCCAAAATCTCAATTGTCACATTTCTAACGACTATAGAATATTATTCGCCCGCAGGCTGATGCTGTAAGCCCCCGTCCACAGAATATGAAATTCTTGTAGAGGTGAAACTCATATTGACATTGTGCTGTTTGTGCATAGGTATTAGTTCGTGACCTATGAAATTGCCGTATAACATAGAAAAAATCAACCAATTTTTTTAAAAGAAATATTGTCGATCCACTTTTGCTATTTTAATGAAAGTTCGTTAAGGCCTCTACTATAGAACACGTGGGGACAGGAATCAATGAATTCTTTAATTCAAATTCAAAATTCAAAAAATTTTATTTCGAGCAAAGACTCATATAGGGTTAGTAACATTGTTCCTTAAAACTAAGTGTTAGTAAACAACACGAAACGATGGCACATGTAACTGACAGCAGTGGATTATATACGGACAGTCCACTCTGTCAGCAATCATTTTCAGAACCCTGTTAGGGCTAGCCATGACTCGAGCTACCATGGATGCTGCGCGCTTGCGCATTATTGTGTAAAAACAATCTACACGCGCCGCCGCAAACATCCCTGACGCACTACAACGCCATGGCAACCCCAACAGTTTTCTGAACGCGTTATTAAATTGGACACGAAGGGCTCCGTACGACGCCCGCGAATACTTCTCCCACAAGCTGCACGTGTAGTTAAAGGTGTTTTTCACCACAATATTTGCCCAGGGCTCATTGTTGAGATCAAAATTTCCAGAAAGGAAGCAATCTAACCAATGTACACTTGCGGTAACTTGTCCAGACACGTCGTTAACATTGGGTGCTATCTGTGCTGTGTTGATGCCACGACGGAACTCGTATTCGAAAATAATGCGCAATTTAGAATTTTCCATGGTTAAACAAACATCGTTATCAAAGAAAAATCGATCGGCGGGAAAACAAATGCACAACCAATTAAAAAAAAAATGTCATGCTTTATAAAATTAATTTGAATTTGGAATTCTAAATAGAATAAAAGATATTATATTGATCTTCACACTAGCCGGTATCAAAAATCGGCAATTTCATAGGAATTAGTACCTAATACAAATAGAACAACGTTCAATCAAAGGTTCCAGAGTTTATCTTCGGGAAAACCGAAATATAGCGAACAAAATGTGACTTTCGACCAATAGAAATTGATTTATATTCCTGCCTAAATTATTATAGATTGACGCACTAATCCAGTCACATTTAATTCGACAAAGGTCGGTTTTTCCGACAATAAACGATGTAACCTTTGTCATCTCTGCCACCGAAATAATCACCTACCGTTCGCGGATATCAATCACTTCACTCATTTTTGTCATGTCTTCACTTTTTATTCATCTCTCACTAGAAGAGAAACATGTAAACACAAAATGAATCAAAAGTGAAAAATACATTCATTATTTAATTGCATTGACATTTTATTTTAATTTTAATTCTGTGATCTTTTTAATTTGTATTTCATTCATTTATTTTAATTGTATTGACATTTTATTCTGTTCTACTTCTTTTGTTTTATATTAAGTACTGCTAGTACTTATTCTAAAATTTTATTTTATGTAATTTGCGACGCGATTTTGGTCGAACAATTTCCATGAAGTTTTCTTAGAAGTTGTTCTACTAGAGTCGCGTCGCGCTTGTTTGGAGCCTAAACGGTATAAGGGGCTTGTGGCTAAGGAATAACAGCCGCACGGATCTATCGATTAGGTTAAGCTACGCTTGCTGCGGTTGGTCAGTGGATGGTTGACCATCTTTACATACTCGAAGATCCCTCCATACCTCGGAAAGCACATTAAGTTGTTTTGGTCCCGGCTGTCATTCGTGGATCTTTGACAGTCGTTACGGCTCGTCAGAAGCCCGAAAGTCTGACTACCAAGGTCTTACCAAGGGGTATCGTAATAACCAGCAACTGGGTTGTGGAGGCCAAATAGGCAGTCGCTCCATGTAAAATACTGGTATTCAGCTGTATCCAATTAGACTGGAAGCTGACCCCATCATAGTTGGGAAAAGGCTAGGCAGGTGATGATAGGCTATACTAGTATACCTATTACTGTGTAAGCAAGTTTGTACGCCTTGCAAGGCAGCATATAGTGACACAGTATTTTTTATTTTATTACATCATGTCACACTAATATTATAAAGGCGAAAGTTTAAAAGTGTGTGTGTGTTTGTATGTTTGTTACTCTTTCACGCAAAAACTACGCAACGGATTTGAATGAAATTTGGCACACAGATAGTTTATAACCTAGATTAACACATAGGATACTTTTTATTCCGATATTCTCACGAGTTCGAGACTTACGCGGGTAAAAGCGCGGGGCGCTGCTAGTAAATAAATAAATTTGAATTTGAATAGCTACGTTCAGTGCGTTTCGCTTCTACACATACCTATTCTATGTCCTGCTGCCCCAGTAGGGGGCGAGGCGTTTTGTTCCCGACAATGCAATATCATCATACTGTTTACATAAAGGGTATGGGTAGAATTATAAGCCATGCAGTAGTGATAAGTGCTTATAATGGATGTCATTGGTATTGCCTGAGGGCGTGACAGATTAGTGAGTATTGCTCGTATGGATTTAAGTGCGCAGGTCAGTGAATAGATGTGATTGGTTGTTTGTTGTTACTTCGAGTTTTTGGGACAAAAAATAATATAATTTATAAATATAGGTACCTACTACGTAACACCAGTGAACAAATTACGTGGATTACTCATTATTCCTTAGATATTTCTGGTTTAAAACACTTTTAGATGTCCATCATAAAAAATGTGTTTTAAAACTAGATGAAGTCGGTGTTTTTTAGCCGACTACTCGAAGAAAAACTGAAACAAACTCATAATCTTGGTCAGGTTATTATGAGGATCATCTTGTGGATTAGTGTCTGAGATGGTCTTTTGAGGAAATAACCATATAGATTTGAGTGGACCTGTCCGGTCAGTGCACGTAGTTTTCACTAATCGTGTTGCTTAAAACCAAATGTTTATTAAGGTTAATAAAAATCATTTGAATTTTCCATATGTGTTATTTGACTATAATATTGTCTACTTCTGTATTAAAACCGAAACATCATTATTTAATTTTTTTTTGATTACTTACACGTAAACAGTTCGTTAATGTGCAGTAAAATTTGCTTTAAATCGAAAGTATTTACTTAAATATGTTTTTTTTTGGCAATTGAGCCGATGTCGACTATTCTGCCAGTGTCACGTTTATACAGCAGCGCAGAGAGGCGGGCCGTCTACTATGTACTTTGTGGTAGATCTAGAATCTAGATGTTAGTCGCTAAAAAAAAAAAACGAGGACAAAGGTTAAGGACAACATAAATAATCTAGATGTAATCATATATAAAATAGATTTAAATATGTTATGAACTTACTAAGCTAAATTATTTTTTTTTTTATTGCAATTTGTCATAAATCGCGCGTCAAACTAGACAGCCATAACGCCATTTCAGTAAGTGACCGATCTAAATCACGCTACGATGTATAGGGCCTTAATCACAAAAGGCGAAAGTTTGTGAGTGTGTGTGTGCGTGTTTGTTATTTCTTCACGCTCAAACGGCTGGACCGATTTGGATGAAATTTGGTGTGTAGCTATCTACACGTTCAAAAGTGGCCTATGTGTTAATCCAGGGTATAAGTATCTTATACCCTGGATTAACACATAGGCTACTTTTTATCCCGGTCCACGCGGGTAAAACCGCGGGGCGCAGCTAGTAGATGATAATTATTATGAAAGTTTGCCTGGTCATTAAACATTCTGGTGAATAAATGAACAGGTCTAGGATCCATTAGGTAGTGAGACTTGTTTACCTACCTCTTATTTTGTCGGCTATATATGAGTTACAAAATGCAAACTCTTTCAATGATTTTTTTTTGTACGTACAATCTTCTTGTTTGTATACGATTCATCTAGCGTAAATAATTATGTCATGTATGAGTTACAAATGCAGACTCCAGCAATGACGATTTATTAGAAAAAAAACCCCTTGTACATCAATTAATCTGCCTAACCTTTTCCCAACATTGTTGGGGTCGGCTTCCAGTCTAACCGGAAGCAGGTGAATGCCTATCTGACCTCCTCAACCCAGTTGCTGTGTAATACGAAACCCCTTGGTATGACTGGTTGTCATACTTTCGGGCTTCTGACGACCCGTAACGACTGCCAAAGATCCACGAATGACAGCCGGGACCAACGGCTTAACGTGCTTTCTGAGGCACGGAGGAGTCTCGTTATGTAAAGATGGTCATCCAGCCACGGACAACCCCGGCAAGTGTACAGGTGTTATTACTTAGCCACGAGCTCCTCATCCCTTGTACTTACATAAAAGCATCAATTATGTATCTAGCTCATTATCATGGTGCATTATCAAAGGATTTGGCTGACTTCTTGAATGTAAGCAAATAAAGCGTAGATGTTATTCTCCGTGGTTAGTAGAAATTACTATTCTGACGGATGAACGTGCTGTATATCTCAATAGACTGTCCTGCTCACCCACTTTTACCTATAAGCTAATTCTTTTTATTTTTTTTTTATTTGTCGATATGCTTGACTTAATAAAATAATAACCACCCATCCGCGAATTATGTTCATGAAACAAGAACTATATATAGACAATACGGATTAACAAACGTAGTCAGTATTGTGTCTATTTACGTATTGAGCGTTCTGTTTGTTTTACTTTTTAATTAGGTGCGAAAAGTTTGGGGTGATTTAAAAAAAAAGTCATGACAATGACAACATCTCGTTAAAATTGTGGTAGATGTCAGAGATTGACTAAAGAATGTCTTAGGGGCTTTCTAAGAGCTGATGCGCACGATGCGTTGCGGTGCGGCGCCGCAACGCATCGTGAACTGAACTGTGTGTTCTCCTTAATCTTAGCGTGATGATTACAAATATTAAGTTAAATTCCTGTTTGGCCCTGAACTCAGCAACGCGGACATTAGATCCTCATTCCTTACTTAGTGACTTGGAAAACTTTAAACTGTGAATTAAAAAAAATTATAAAAAGAAGGAAATAAGATGACCTATTCTAGCAGTAAAATTCTGGGTTTGTCACTCGATTAAGATTAAGAATTATATTAAACTAGCTGCGCCCCTCAACCGCGAAGACCGGGATAAAAAGTACCCTATTTGTTATAAGTTAACTGCCGCCGGGGTCGCGGGTAGTTCGAAAGAGATACCGTGGCCCTGGCACGGGCAGCTGAAGGAGCATGGGTGGGTTTTAGTTAGTAAAAGTCTGACACGCCCTCCCGCTCTGCCCAGAGCGGGAGAAATCATTTGATGATTTCCCATCCACAAAAAAAAAAAAAAAAAAAAAGGGTATAAGTTAACTACATACCAAATTTCATTCAAATCGGTCTAGTCGTTTAAGCGTGAAGAAGTAACAAACATACAAACACACACACACACACACACACACACTCACAAACTTTCGCCATTAAAATATTAATGTGAAACATAAGAATAACAAACTCTCGTGTATACAATGCCCACATAAAATCGGGTGATAAAAGCCTCTTACTCACTTACTCCAAAAGTTCGGGATTGTTTTTTTTTTTAATAATTTTTCTCTCTCCAAATTACTTACATTTAAACATTATAATTTGTATATTTTTGTAATCACCCTAAAAACCATTCATTTTGATAGCCCACTATCGATAGGTTTGGGAGATCTTTTTTTCATTCAAAACATACATTTTGGCGCCAATAATCCGTCATTTTGAATTTTATAATTTTAATAGAACATAATTATACTCAGTGACACTCGCGCAATAAAGACGAATCTAACAACATTTATCATTCATCAAAATCGGTTCGGCTGTTTATGCTAGAGGCGGTGACAATGGAACGGACATCATGCGCGCAAAAACGTTACCCTCCTTCTGAGTCAGTCGGGTAAAAATAAATATTAAGGGAGATGCGCTAAAGTAGCCCGCGAAATTCAAATTTTCCTATATTTTTTGGAATTTGCAGGTCAAGTCATACAACTCCATAAGTTAGAATTGACCTCAAACCATGAGGTTAATTCTAATAACTTATGGAATATTACCTATTGCTGATTCTAATGATTATAATTCTATAAAGCCATGTTAGTTACAGCCGCGAAGAAAGAAAGAAAGAAAAATATTTTATTTGGGACACGCACAGGAAATACAGTTAAAAAGGAGCATATAAAAGTAACAAAATAAACATTAAAAAACAAAAAAAAAAAAAAAAAATTAAATTAAATAAAAATGAGACCTGTGCGAGGCCAAAAAGGCTCCCATCTCAGCATAAAAGCATAGGTATTTAAGCATATTTTAATCAACATACGACCTGACACTGTCCTGCAAATTGCAAAAAATGTAAGAAAATTTGAATTTCGCGGGCGACCTTAGCGCATCCTCCTTAAGATAACTGCTGATAAATTATTAAAAGTCGTTGGTAATCATTTACAATCACAAAACTCTATTATGATGCTACGACATATTTGCTACGAGTGCTACGTATTCGTAGCCGTTCTACGATAT
The DNA here is from genome assembly GCA_946251885.1 of Cosmia pyralina. Taxonomy (NCBI): domain Eukaryota; kingdom Metazoa; phylum Arthropoda; class Insecta; order Lepidoptera; family Noctuidae; genus Cosmia; species Cosmia pyralina. The sequence continues at coordinate 26,612,419 of OX276345.1, read as the reverse complement.
ACACTACGAAGTTTAAAATAGAGCATAATAATTATGTCCACTTTGAAATGAAGCGCCCCACTACTTAAATTTGTATACGACTACGGTAAATGCAGAGTGGACAAGCTCTACTTGAATACTTAAATTATTTAAATTTGTTGGAGCGGTTCCAATAATCCGTATCTTGGACAAAGCTTACCTTCAGCATTAATTGGTAAGTAGTTCAGTGGGTAATTTAATTAGGTAATTAGAGTTAATTATACAACGTGTCGTTTTGCATCCTCGTCAAATTTAAGAGTGTAGTGTAGACTATCAAACCGAACAACTTTTTCCATGGCACCAACATCATAATCGCGAAAAAATAATCAGCCGTCCCATACATTTGCGTCTAGTAGGTAGGATTGAAGTTTTCTATGGGACAGTTGAATTTTTTTTCGCGAATACGATGCTGGTCCCATGGAGAAAGTTATTCGGTTTGATGTTCTGTACCACACCCTGAAATTTAACGAGGATGCAAAACGAAACTTTGTAGAATACCGCATTATTTTAAATTTATAACGCATTTATTTTATAGTGTTATTACTTACCTGATAATCAAAGACTTACGAGGTATTTTCTTGCTCGTTCTTCTCCATAAGAATCCAAGTTGTAGAACGTTGACAAGTTTTATTTACAATGTTTAAGCCACCTAGGAGACAATAGGAATAACGGACAGTCCTCTGTGCAGAGCCAGCATGGAAGCTGAGGAAACCGTTGCGCATGTGCTGTTCGAATGCACAGGTGTCACCAAAATTGGAACAGAAACCCAGATCTTTTGCAGGTATTCTCAACAGGCCAGGATACATAATCAACTTCTGGAGGGAGGTGAGCTGGTTGGAATAGCCTCTGACGCCCGCCATGGCCTACGCACAACGGATCCACTCGAAGGACTAAGTGCGGAAACCAAAACCGCTTAACATGGAAAATATCTACTTAGGAGTATTCTAAAAATATTCCAGTTTGACCAACCACTCTCCTAGAGCAGATAACCACCTATGGGCCCCTAAAAAAACTCAAATCACTAACGTTATTGTCAAACTGATCCCCTAAAATAATCGCCCCTATATGCTTAGTCACGTATTAAAAAAAATAAAAAATTGTCTATGATGGGTGCCTCATTATCTCTTTATAATGCTAAGCTATGGTCTATTGTCAAAAATGGCGGTAAACAAAGATTATAGAGGTAATAAAACGAGGGTAGTTATTGATACGTAAGGATTTAAATTAATCTATTACAGTCAAGCGGTTTGCAAATATTATTTGGACTGTCAGAGATCTGTATATTATATGGAAATTAGGGAGTATTATTATACCTAATTACTGTAGTTTTTTAACCGACGAAAAAAAAGGAGGAGGTTCTCAAGTTGACACGTATATTGCTTTTTTTAACCGACTTCAAAAAGGAGGAGGTTCTCAATTCGTCGGAACCTTTTTTTTTTTTATTTTTTTTTTTTATGTATGTTCCCCGATTACTCGAAGATGGCTGGACCGATTTGGATTTTTTTTGTTTTATTCGAGAGGGTATACATCACAGTTGGTCCCTTATAAAATTGTTTAACTTTGCTTCGGTAGTTTTTGAGTTAGCTTCAATAATACGTATTTTTTCCTCACTTTTACATGGATGATGCTCTAGTTTGTTTTGCAGGTAGTGGTATTACAATTTGTGTGGGGTAGGTACACAACTAAAAAGTGAAAAATAAAAACTTTTTTACAAAAAAATACAACCGACTTCCAAAAACAACACTACAAAGTGAAAAATAACTTTAATTTCGGAAGTCGGTGGAAAAAACCAAAATACATATAACTAGACACCGACTTCCGAAATTAAAGTTATTTTTCACTTTGTAATGTTGTTTTTGGAAGTCGGTTGTATTTTTTTGTAAAAAAGTTTTTCTGCTCACCTCCTCAGAGCCCCGCCGACGCGACGCCGATGCCTCTCTACGGGTCTAAATAAATACAATGCGTGCCACGAAAGATGAGACTTGACAGTAGACACACACACACCACGTAGTTTGACTTGCGCAGTAGATTATAATTCTCTGATTCTGATTATTCTGATTTATAGGTCTCTTTAGCGGTATGAGGTCGGAGACGGGAAGGGAACGCGCGTCATCAGGGCGGAAGAGCGCGGGAGGCGCGATACTGCGCTCGTCAAGTGTCATCTTTCGTGGCACGCATTGTTCGGTCAGCAACAGAAGTCGGTTAACACTGCTACTTTTTGACATCATCTAAATTAACACAAAATGATACGATAACGTGCTTTTTAGCATTTCATTTATCTGAAAAGAGTTAATTTTCTTTAAAATTTACATCTGCTACGATTTTAATGAAGTATTTTCTCGATAATTAAGATTTAGAAAACTCAAGTGTTAATCGACTTTTGTTGCTGACTGTACACTCCTGTCGTCTGCACAGTTCTTTAATATTATTCGTTAGGTTGTTATTTTAAAACCCCCTTATTCATGAAAAAAAAAAAAACAAAAACCGCTCTTTATACCTATTTTAGTTAAAGAAGTGTATCTTCTTCTTTCAAACTCAAAACATAATTCGAAATTTAATTTTAACAGAATTCGATTCGAAATTGACGAAACACTTCTGTAACTAAAATAAGTTTATAGAGCGTTTTAGTTTTTTATTTGTAAACCTACATTGTAATATTTTGACGTTGACAGACGCCCAGTTAGAAAAATCGAGCTATACCTACTTTGTTTAACTTATCTAAGTACTCAGTTTTGCTGAAAATATATCGATAGATTACTTACTACCTAAACATGCGTTTGCACTGGCGAAACATTAAGTTAATAAAAACATGTTGGTAGCTCTGATAGATACATTGACAGTCATAGAGATATCAATAAATGTTCTTCTGCGATGTTTCGCCAGTGCAAACGCGCGGTTATAAAAACCGACTTTTGAACATTTTATGCCACAACTTTCAGTGGACTACAGGAGCATTTAGTTTTTATACGTAACTTTTTTTTTTTAATTTTTTTTTGGGTGGGAAATCATCAAATTATTTCTCCCGCTGAGCTGGGAGTGCGTGTCAGACTTTTACTGACTAAAACCCACTCGTGTTCCTCCAGGTGCCTGTGCCAGAGCCACGGTAACTCTTTCGAACAATCCGCGACCCTGGCAGGTTTATATCTAAGCTTTATAATGCTTTCTATTTTTAGCAAAAGAGAAAGCTAATCATCATAGTCATCATGACTTTGCTAACGTTATTGTTTGAACATTGACGTCGATCAAACGATGATGTCGGCAAAATATTTTGTTTAATGACCTGATGATGATGACGCTGCATACTCAACATGACTATGTAACGTTCTAACTGGTTCAGAAGTGCATTCAAATGGCGATTCGATTGCAGTTTTAAATGAGGTTTTAAATACGGTGTTTTTTAAAGTTTTATTATCCATTAATATTTACATAATTTAAAATCTAACAATCATAAAAACAAAAAATATGTACAAGTATATAAAAAAGGAGGGGAAATAATGATAGGGCATCAAAAAACTACGGTGTTTTGTTATAGGATGATTTGAATATTCGAGATAACTATTAGATTACAGGGTCATGGGTTACAGAATATATTACAACTAAAACATTTTAGTTTTCTTATAATTTAACAAATAAGCAATTGACGTAATACGTATTTTTGTAAAATGTGACAATAACTATATTGCTAACCAGTACGATGACAGCTGCTGTTATTCCTTGGATTAATATTTTGACATTTCTATATTTTATTCGTATTTAGTGTATATGTTTAATGATCTCTTTGATGTATTCATGAACTGAAACTGAAAATATACTTACACAAATAATACTTACACATTTTTATTTCAGCGCCATCTAGGAACTTTCCCTGTAACTACTGAAACATGGTCATTGTCATTGGCGCTCATCGTTCACTCACGCCACAGAAAAATAATGCTACGTGCTCACGCGGCAGATAGACGTTCACGTGGCCCCACGTGGTTTTTATAAACTAACATAGATGTCGCTATTTCAGAAAAAATACAAAGATTAATCAGAAATAAATGATTGAAAAATAGCCCCGGTTTTTTAAGTTGGCTCTTTTGGTATTTTACTATAAAAACTTTTTTACAAAAAAATACAACCGACTTCCAAAAACAACACTACAAAGTGAAAAATAACTTTAATTTCGGAAGTCGGTGTCGGTGTCGGTGTTAAATGTATTTTCGTTTTTTGCCACCGACTTCCGCAATTAAAGTTATTTTTCACTTTGTAGTCTTGTTTTTGGAAGTCGGTTGTATTTTTTTGTAAAAAAGTTTTTATTTTTCACTTTTTAGTTGTGTACCTACCCCACACAAATTCTAATACCACTATCTGCAAAACAAACTAGAACATCATCCATGTAAAAGTGGGGAAAAAATACGTATTATTGAAGCTAACTCAAAAACTACCCAAGAAAAGTTAATCAATTTTATATGGGACCAACTGTGATGTATACCCTCTCGAATAAAACAAAAAAAATCCAAATCGGTCCAGCCATCTTCGAGTAATCGGGGAACATACATAAAAAAAAAAAAATAAAAAAAAAAAAGGTTCCGACGAATTGAGAACCTCCTCCTTTTTGAAGTCGGTTAAAAATATAAACTATTAGGTATTCAGCAAAACTTGCCACAAAATAATTAAAGCATATAAACATAAATGATTATTATTCAGCGTTTTTCTGCTACAACTAGCAACAATGACCATAATATCTGACAAGATAATATTTTTTATTACAAAAAAATGTATAAATCTCTCTGCTCCCATCATCTGCACATCTCATTTTTCAAAGAACACACATAATTTAATTAGAGAGACGTAATTACAGGTAATTATAATAATAACAATCTCGACATCAAACCGACGATTAGCGATGACAAATGACGCTCGTTACAGACCGCGATGAACGGTATGACAGACAGACGAAATGGATGCCGCAATCAAAATGGACGCGAAAATAATTTTTATTAATGGTAGTGGGTATTTTTGTATGTAAGTGCATATTTTAAATTTTGAGATGGACTCGGTAACTAAATGGAGGTAATAATGGAGCTTGATGTTTGATCATTATTTTATCAGATTGTGCCCCGAGAATGAATAAGGACTACTGGTGTTGCGGATTGCGCAATTTTAATAGTGCATCTATAAGTACTCAATCTTCCTAGCCGTTTTCCCAACAGTGTTGGGGTTGGCTTCCAGTCTTACCGGATGCCGGATCAAATTATAATGTTCCTACTGCTGCCGGGACATAGGCCACACAGAGAGGAGTCTCTGTGAGAGGGGGGGGGGGAGGTGGTAATCCACCACGCGTGCCCAGTGCAGGCTGGTAGATGTCACATGTCTTCGAATTGTTGGTTCTAGGACAGCAGTGGTGATGAATAATTTACACAAAATAAAGCGCCTGTCTGGGTTCGAACCTACGACCTACAACTCGTAAGTCACGGCCGTTACCCACTGGGCCACCACTGCTGCTCCGAGAAAATTTTCAGCGGCAGCTTAGGGTCAGTGGGTCGTCTTAGAGGTTAGATTAGTCAGTCAAACAGTCGGTCAGTCAGGAGTTCAGGACTCAGACTCATATAACATAAATATTTATTGTTCCTAGAGTACTTACCAAGGGGTATCGTGTTACCCAGCAACTGGGTTGTGAAGGTCAGATAGGCAGACGAGACGTCACAGTCAACGAACTTGTATCTCATTCTTACCACTCATAAACGGCATTTTCAAAGTCCACTTAAAAACCACTACAATAGCTACTATCTACTTACCGATGTACCGATACAGTACTAAAAGAACTACCTGCCAGATTATCTTCGTAGATCGTGTGTCGTGTTGGTTGCGCCTGCGCAGACAGTCGTAATCACGTCATAAGACACGACGCCGCCGTGGGAACATGCTGAGAGTAACTTGTTTCATATTATACACACATTGTTTTGGTGTCAGGAGCTTGGGAAGCAAAGGTAGGTATTTTTCAAAGGATCAAGATTTTGAAGATTTGGTTTTGGTATTGCATGACATGGTCAGCTCTAATTATAATTTTAAAAGCAATAAGCTAAGACACAATGTTCATTTAAGTAATTATGCTCTTTCGGAACATAACTCTGCCGAAGCTGTGTGTCTTTGCAGAGAAACGTCATCGGGGCGGAAATTCTAACAGATTGCGGCATTCGTTGGCGAGACTGTGTTTATACCAATGTCATTGGTTTATACCGCGTCAATTACCCCTTGATGTTTAAGCGCGTGCCCTGTGAGTGTATGCTTCGCGATGACTATCAGCAAGTCACAGGGGCAGACATTGAAGGCTGCGGATGTCGACCTCAGGACAAGCTGCTTCTCACACGGACAACTGTACGTTGCTTGCTCCCGCGTCACCAGTCCTGACTCTTTGTATATTTTGGCTGTTGAGAACAAAACTACAAACGTAGTACCTATAAAGGAAAGTTTTATAAAAATGATGCCGTTATTGTAGTATATTGTGGTGTCTTACGATTTCCACGTGACCGAAGTCGCGGGCAGAAGCTAGTTTAGTTTAGTTTTGTTACACTTGTCTACTTTACGGTGTCTCAAGCGAGAAACATGCTAAGAACTTATTTGTGTCGTACAAAATGAGACAAGCTCTCACCTACGATAGGAGAAATTCCAAGCAAAGGGCAAAATTAAAAAAAAAAAAAACAAAAAATATAAAGATCAAAGCACCCGACGTAGGACCTCATACCCTCAGGTTACTCTTAACCCCTCCTGTCCCTCCCACAAACGGAAAAGTGACCCATTAAGCCATTCCCTACATTCCTGGTGGATTACAAAAAAATTACTTGAACGCGACCAATCTGTGTAATGACCGCAAAGATGATAGGATCCTGCCATTAAAATGATGGAACACACACAATGTGACAAAGATTGGAACGGATACAGACGAGACGTAAGATATCTAAACTGGATAGTATGGTAGAGATTTATGCCTAAACCATTTTTTGACTGTTTGAGGCAAGTGAGATTGACTACTAAACGCAACAAAACATAAACAAAACAAAAAAACAAAAAATACAAACACGCAAAAAAACAAACAAACGTATTATCCTGATTAGAATAGAATAGAATAGAATGCAGTTATTTGTCAGAATATTGTACAAAGCTGTTATGTGAATTATGTACTACGATCATAATATTCTGCCGTTTCCGGCGTACAAATATGGTTTGTCAAATTATGGGTCATCATTACATTAAAATTAAATTATTGTAAAGTTTTATTATCCATGAATATTTACATAATTTAAAATCTAACAATCATAAAAACAAAAAATATGTACAAGTACATAAAAAAGGAGGGGAAATAATCATAGGGCATCAAAAAATTCGTCCGCATCGCTGTCGACAGGAAAAATGCCCAAAAGGCTGGCAGCATTGTCACGTTGTATGGCAATGCTAATTCTTTGGCCAAAAAATAGGCCAGCCCTTTGGTCACGTGTAGAGTTGACCAACCGCTTGTTAATTAGAATTACAAATAATTTAAATAAATTGAACAATAGTTGTAAAAGGGATTAATTATATCAGTCAAAATTCAATGATGTCAATGAGATAAAGTCTGCTTAGTAGGCAATAATGAACAAATGTTTAGGTAAATTTTTCAGTCATAAAATCTTCAGTCGAGTACCTAATAAATAACATTTGCTTATAAGAAAGTTAAATAATTTACATTCAAATTTTCCTAGGCTGAGAGTTTTGAAGGCATCAGGTAATTTGTTGTAAACATTAATGGAAATGCAGTAGTGGAGATTGTTTGTAGTTACAATTTTCCATTACTGTGTTTAAAGCTGGAGAAGTGACTAAGCGTTTTTGCACCCGACTCACGACAGGACTCAGAGATTCCATCGTTTTTCCGTCACTCCCTTATTGGACCAGTCACATTTATTTCGGCAAAGTTCATTTCAAGAACCAGAGAGTCAGAGAAAAAAATATGAGGCAGTCTCGGAACAAGTTAATTTTGTTTTGCAATGAAGCTCCAACAATGTAGGTATAATACAGATCTACATCATCGTCCACTCTTCAATGAATTCTTTCGAACAATGCACCCATCGAATTACACCAAAATTATCTTACACAACACTGATCTTTATTTCTTAAACACTACAATTCATAATCCTATAAATGAGTCTAGGAACGGTAGTTTATATTTTTCCCATAAAATGAGAAATTAGGAGCGTTACTAAATTGATTGTGTGGAGACAATTCGTTTGATGATGGTGACTCTGATGTGATGAGGCGTGTGATGTTATCAACATTAACATCAGACTGTGCCCTTGATCATGATGTATTTGTTAAGAATGGAAATGCTTTCATTATTTCATGTTCATTTTTTTTGTGGTTAACACCTACAATTTTAAAAATACTGACGATGTAAAATATTTCAATACTTAAAATCATTCTTATTTCCTATTAAGTAACTTGTAAATTGCCTTAAATTTAATACTTTTACAAACACTGTTGTAAAACTGTAAGTCCCAAATATACCTAATAATAAAATAATTATAGTTTCAAAAACAAAAAAAAAACACGCTTTAATACCATTAAACTGAACTAAAAAGTAAAAAAATAAATTTTTCAATACAAGAATAAAGTGATTAACGAGAAAATTATTGTCATTGTAAAAAAAAAGCGTGGGGAACTATCGAATTACCTACAGAATTAGTGTAAGAATATCGTACAAAAATTTTTTTTCTTGTATTGAAAACTTTTTACTTTTTAGTTCAGTTTAATGGTATTATAGCGTAATTTTTAGTTTTTTTTTTATTTTATTTTTTAGAGATAAATCGTTAATCCTGATGATCCTGATCAGGATAAGGGAACAAAATTTTTAAATTATTGTATTGTCATCGGGCCCTAATAAGTGTGCAAAATTTCGAATTAATCTGACCATTTAAAGTGGGTAATAATCGAGTTCAAAGATTCCGTTACATACAAACATACATACAGGTGAAGCTAATAAAAGCGTGTTAAAAATAAAATAAAATACATGACTTGAAAATCTCCCGTAAACAACTCAACGATATGATGTTTTTATAAAAAGACTTACTGTTTGAAGTGAAACAACAGGCTTCTGTTAACACCAATATAAATAAGCGTGAAGATACGTTTAGCTTCAAGCAATAAAATCTGAATCTCTTGTACTACGTGAACAAAAGGCTGTTTCATTGGACAAAGGTCGATTGTCTGAAGTAAATCAATTCTTTTCGTTGACTCTTGGAGTAAATCATGACATCTAGTCGGCGTGAAGTCATCAATAATATTTTATTGACACTGAAGAATAAGTCTTTCATCTCAATATATCAAAAGTAAAGTCCTGACTGACTGACTCACCAATGCCCAGCCCAAATCCTTGAACCTGGAAAGCTGAAATTTTGCACAGAGGTTCCCTTTCTAATGTAGGAAAGGATTATGGAAGGATTTTCATTCCCGTGAGATGTTTTCCGACATTCACGCGAGCGAAGCCGCGGACAAAACCTAGTGTCTACTAATACTTAAGTAGGTAAATAAAATAAAAAGAAAAAAGAATTTACATTGGTATTGGTGGTTGGTAACTTAAGGTACCTATCCAGAAATCGGTGAACATACTTACTAAAAAAAATAAAAAACCGACCAAGTGCATGTCGGACCACGCACAATGAAGGGTTCCGTAGTTGAAATGAATTTATCCCAAAAACAAACTTAACATTGTAACCAAAAAAAATTTTTTTTTATTTGATAAGATAACATTACAAATTAACAATTTTCGGACATTTCCTTTACTTGTGCTGTTAGAGCTTGCTTCTTGCCAAATTTCATGATTCTAGGTCAACGGGAAGTACCCTCTATGTTTTGATTTACTTGCGAGTATCAAAATATGCCCCATAAATGGGCGTATTTTTTTATTGCGTTGACTTAGAAGCTTGGTTTTTTTAGAATTCTAAGGGACCATAAACCTACGTATTTGCTACAAATTTAAACTTGATACCTCCACGCGTTCCTGAGAAAAAGGGTCTTGATAGACTGACAGACAGACAGACAGACGGACAACGAAATGATCCTATAAGGGTTCCGTTTTTTCATTATGAGGTACGGATTCTCCTCCTTTTTGGAAGTCGGTTAAAAGTAAGCCTTTATTGCTGGTTCTACAATGTTTTTTTTAAAGATTTTCTACATTATAGGTACGCACGGCTACAGATCAAGCTATACATTCCAGTATAAGCTGATCTCGCATTGTTTAAGATTTCCTTACAATGAGAGGTCAGTGTAAACTGGAATGTATAGCTTGATGTGTAGCCGTGTGTCTCAAAATTATTTTCTTTAAATTTCGAAGTTCAGTGCACTCTTTTTAAACAGCTCTGCTCAGCTCTCTGAATCAGGGTGTTATAATAAGGATGGTACTCGTATCAATATATTTTAAACGATTGACCTAATGATTTTCGATTAAATAAACGTTATATCCAATAACGTTAAAATACGATATAAGTTTTACTCGTAGAGTTTATACATGTTATATGTAAAGAAATTATATCAACAGTTGGTATATCTCACGTTTATTACATCTTGTGAACGATATTGAAATGAAAATATACCAACTATCTTTATATGATATGAGACGCAACCCGTTTTTTGCAGTCCGTTCAACCGATTTCGACTTCTTTTCTTCTTTTGATTTTGATTTTTACTTGCTTACATGTTAGCTATAGCAATTCCGGACCAGAGGACGTCGTGGCTAAGTAACAATAGTCGCCGGGGTCAACTTGCCGGGGTTAGTCGGTGGATTAGTTAGTCCATTGTTGCCATTCGTGGATCTTTGACAGTCGTTACGGGTCGTCAGAAGCCCGAAAGTCTGACAACCAGTCTTACCAAGGGGTATCGTATTACCCAGTTACTGAGTTGTGGAGGTCAGGTACGCAGTCGTCCATGTAAAATACTGGTATTCAGCTGCATTTGGTTAGACTGGAATCCCACCCCAAAATAGTTGGGAATAGGCTAGGCAGATTGATTCATTGATTCCGGACCAAATTACTCGTACACATCATTTTGGAACAAACAAAAATCGGATTCTCTTGCCTTTGAGACGAAAAGGATCTTAATTACAGCCTCCATCCGAATAAAGATTAAGTATTTTGACTCTCAAAAATAATCCCAGTACAAACCGACAGCTCAAAAGCCATCAAAACCGAAAAAGAACATAATCTGTCGGCACATACAAACAAACAAACAAATGCTACGTCACACCGCCATGATTAATTCTCATTACACAATGCGCGCGCGCAGTTATTAATGAACACATCGTGATTCTTTGTTTATCTTTTGTGGGAACGAATAATGAAATCCTTTCGAAAGAGAGGAGAGAGTGTTGAGGTTTTATCAACGGTGCTGTGGTGTTTGATTTCCTATTTAAATTGTTTTTGGATAGAGGAGTGAAAGAAAGGTTATTCAAACGTTGTAAGTACAGGAAATGTTAAGGTATCCACATCTAAAATTCTTTCTAGGAGTCGAAAGTGTAAACTTTGTAATGCTATGTACTGAATTTATAAGACTCTATTAATGTAAGACCCATAGTCATCATCATTTCAGCCGAAAGACGTCCACTGCCTCTCCCAAGCACCACCACGTCGACCGGCCCTGTGCTTCTGGCATCCAACTGATTCCTGCGGCTTTCACAAGGTAATCGATCCCATAGTAAAATAATGTTAGAAACCAGCTTGCCCTGACAAAATAAACCTAATTTATAGGTACCTTAGTTTCTCTTTTCATCAAGCCAGTGGAAGAAAGACTGTTGCTTGACCTAGGGTTAAGTTGGAGAAAAGTTCCATAGGTAAATAGTATCAACCTCCTGCCATTTGGGGTCTACTTCGTGGTCTTTTTCTTCTATTCACCCTCTACCCTCTGCCGTTATCTAAGTGTTTTAATACTGCTTCCCCCACCCACCCACTATCTACCACCAAACGAACATCTTCCTACAGAGTGTAACCTTCCGTGGTGCACTTGGAAGTCTCCGAACCCAAATGGGAAGGTGTAAGTTGAACCTCGTATAGTGGGGCTACTTCGACGGAACAGCAACAAGGTGTAGATTCACATCCACAGCTCCACAGCTGTGTCAAAAACTATGCTCCACCTCCTATCCTGCTCTCTGTGCCCCAAAACATGCAGCCAAAGTGATCTCTACGCTGCCATCGACGACGCCGTGGAAGTGGCGAAGTTTTGAGCCAACAAAGAATAACTGTCGTGCCAACGACACGCAGAAGAACGCTGCCTTTTTACCCATGTCATGCAACGTGCTTCATAACAAACAAACCTAAAACACAGCTCCTCTTTCACCTCTTACCCAACCACGTAAAACTCGAACAGAGCACACAGAACTATTGATTTACGTCAGCCAATCGACCTACATTCATGAATCAATCCTTTGTATAACACGCGAGTTTTTATTGCTTCAAAGCTCGTGAAGTTATAAGTTTATAACACAACATCATCACGGTAAGTTAGTATTGGTGTTAATAGTGTACTTGTTCTGGTTAGAACAATGGTGCTTTTAAAAGGGGTTATGTAAAGGCTGTCAGCTTAAATCTAATGTGGCTAAGTAATAACAGCCGCGTGTATGGGTGGCAAACTCAAACTCAAAGCATTTATTTCAAATAAACCAATTACAGGCACTTTTGAATTGTCAATGGGTCGGTCAGTCAGAAAGATGAAGCTAGATGCCCATTCCAAAGCGTAGTAGATCCCTATGGAGAAGAACGGACAAGAAACTCCACGGACACTCTTTTAAATCATAATATTTTTACAAAATATTGGTTACATCGTTCACGTTGAAAATATACATGTGAGAACAATGTAGAAAGACGTGCACGTTAAAAAGCGTCCGTAATAAAGAGATAAAAACTAAAACAACTAAATTAAATATTAAAGTTAAAAATAAGCCATGGCAGCTAAGAGACGACCAGTCCCAACTGACGGCGCCCGTTCACGAACATGACGCATGGATCAGCACCAATTAGCTCAACCATTTTGAAGGGAACTTAATGATCCAACACACACGCCACCACCAGCGAGACATTTGAGTGAGCATGACATACTCTCAACCGCCAGGGCACACTCATCATCAGGGCCATTTTGATATACCAAGACCCCTCCGTGTCTCGGAAAACACTTTAAGTCGTTGGACCTGGCTGTCATTTGTGGAACTTTGACAGTCGTTACGGGTCATGTCGTCCACACCGTATCCGGCGATGGCGACTCCTATATGTTTTTTAATCTGGGTCTTTATTCCGGTGAGCTCTGATGTGGCTAGCAAAACCGAACTTCGTCTTAAAGACTCAGTTGCAAGAAGCACAGTACAGCTGGCCAGCTGAGTTGGTAGTGTAAGTGTAGGAGGGTTTTGGCTTCGTCTTCGTATAAGTAATACCCAGTAACTGGGTTGGAGGAGGTCAGATAGGCAGTCGTTTCTTGTAAAGTACTGTTATTTAGCTGCATCCAGTTATACTGGAAGCCGACCCCAACATCGTTGGGAAAACACTAGGCAGATGATGATAATGTAGAATATGAGCTTAAATCAATTCGTTGGGCCTTATTTCATGGTCCAGAGGGATTATTATTGGGGATACTAAAAAGGGTTTTGGCGGTTTGTAGCCGTGGCAGATGTTCCGTGGACGTAATTAGAACTGCTACATGGAAAATGCACCGTAATCAATTGAGCTAAGAGCATAATTATGAAATCTGAATCCTATGGTGGTAGTCTACTTGAACGAGGAAAACTTGATGTCTTCCACATTAATAAAAGTTTCCAACATTCCAGGCTCAGTAGAGCAATCTCATTCTACAGGCTGTATCAGAAAGGTGAGGTCAAACTTATGGGTACATACCATACATACCATCAAACTGAACAACATTCTCCATGGGACCAACATCGTAATCGAGAAAAAATTATCAACTGTCCCATACATTTGGGTCGAGTAGGGATTGAAGTTTTGTACGGGACAGCAGAATTTTTTTTCTCGATTACGATGTTGGTCCCATGGAAAAAGTTGTTCAGTTTTACAGTCCGTACCACACCCTTAAATATCCCCCACCCATACAAAATGCAATCGTGGTTTCACAAGAGATTTCACAGTGTCAAAAAAAATTACGTCAAACAGATCCGTATTTTGTTAGAGTTCTTACTAACAATACCTGAATAATATCAAGGCAACATTACTGCTTCTGACATGTATTTAATAAATATAAGTACGTACCTCTACGTGTCGTGGGAACTTCGGTGCGATGAAAGGCTTAAATCCACCTTCTCTTTCCTTCCCACGCAATTACGAATATCACCGTCTCTCTCACAAATTCGTGACTATACGATTTTGCTTCAGAAACTGAGAGGCAATTTGTACTTTGTTTTTTGACAGACGATTTTTAATGAAGATATGTATCTGAGTTGAGTTTAATAGTTTCTTTGGTCCAGTTTGAAAATTATGGTTATTATTCGAACCGGAATTAAAAGTAAAGACTGATAAAGTCTTCGGGTTAAGTAACGAGACAGAATTGATGAAGACGAGGGTATTTTGGCATGAAATAAAATATTTAAGGTTGTATGACCATGTATGGACGTAAACGAGGCAAAATGAGTATATAAGCATCGTAGCAGATGCCGTTCTTAAGTTTCTGCCTACCCCCATGGGAAGAAGGTGTGAGTTTGTGTATGTATAATTTGTATATAAAATATTTAAATGACTTAAAGAGCAGAAATCAGTGAAAACGGCTGCGACTTACGATTTGTATGTCGTAGGTTCGAACCCAGACAGGCGCTTTACTTTGTGTAAATTATTTCATCACCACTGCTCTCAAAACGGTGAAGGAAAACATCGTGAGGAAACCGACATGTACTAGAACCAAAAATGCGAAAACATGTGACATCTACCAACCCGCCTCCCTCTCACATAGAGGAGGCCTGTGTCCCAGCAGCGGGAACATAATAGTCTGATTATATAAAGTTAGTTGTTCTGGATTTTAGTTCAGTTGCGTTTGGTTGGGTTATGGGTACTTTTTATAGTTTGGTAACATTTCATTTCATGTTCTGGCAAAGGAATCAGGATTCTGCAATTCTTGTGCTTTATTCTTCTTCTACTTCTTTTGCCATCCGTTTGTCAACTGCAAATCCAATAAGGTTAAATATATTACAGCCTTTCTTTATTAGGATTACCTGTAAGAGGAGCTCGTGGCTAAGTAATAACAGCCGCACTGGTTGATCCATCAGGTTAAGCTACGCTTGCCAGGGTCGGTCCGTGGATGGGTGATCATCTTTACATACCGAGTCTCATCCGTGCCTCGGAAAGCACGTTAAGCCGTTGGTCCCGGCTGTCATTCGTGGATCTTTGACAGTCGTTACGGCTCGTCAGAAGCCCGAAAGTCTGACAACCAGCCCAGTTAATGGGTTGTGGAGCACAGATAGGCAGTCGCTCCATGTAAAATACTGGTATTCAGCTGCATCTAGTTAGACTGGAAGCCGACCCCAACATAATTGGGAAAAGGCTAGGCAGATTGTTTGACCTGTAAGTACTAAGATGGGCTAGCAGACTTGCGATTAGATTTCTAAATCAGTCCTGTGGTTGAGGATTGGTGATACTCCAGCACCCTAATTGCGTAACAAACTATCAATCGGAATCAGTTTCACTATGACAATTCAACAACATTCCTTGCGTTATTTACGTTGTTGAGCAAACAAATTTTTCAATCATATGAAGCAATGGATTAGCAATTTGCTTCAAAACGATTTAGATTCCGATTGATGTGCTGGATCGATTGTTATCCTTTCATCCTCTTTTCTTCTCTGCCTTTATTCCTCATCTTGTCATCGTGTTCTAGTTCCATTGGTCATCTAAGTGCACCAGCATCATTATAATGTAACATGCATGACTGTTGATTTATGACGTCCCATTGCACGCATGGGTAACTTGCTCACGCGCATAACATTTTAGTGGGTGGGTCCCATTCATGAGAACACGAAATTTTAATGTCAAATGGTTCATTCATGGTAGCAAGTTGTAATTTTGATGTTAGAGTAGGTAGGTACTACCACAGATTAATATTTGGTAATCTGTGGTACTACTAGATCTACGTAACGTGTTTTGCAATAACCAGATTCTTAAAATTCGTTATGTACAGTCAGCAAACAAGTCGATTAACACTTGCAGAAGTAATAATGTTAAGAACATTTACTCAGTTAAACGAAAAAAAAGTAGTTTATCGAATAATTTTGTGTTAATTTAAATGATGTCAATAAGTAGCAGTGTTAACCAACTTCTGTTGCTGACCGTACCTACCTACTTACCTTGTATTAGTTCAAATTCTAACTTCTATCCCATACATTGGTCAAACTCAAACTCATCGTTTATCGAACGCGACACGATGATGGTAACTAAGTAGGCATTTTAGTACTAGCTTCTGTCCGCAGCTTCGTCCGCGTGGTGGTTGGCAATAGTCCCCTGGGAATCTACTACCAGGGTAAAGTATCCTATGTCTAAACCATAGAAATATAAAACTTATGTCTATGATCTAAACCTAGGGCGTAGTGGTTAAGGCAAACAGACAAAGTTACTTTTGTATTTAAGTGCAACAATATTAGTATGGATGGATCCAGGGGTAGGCCTATGGTGAACGTCTCCTAAGATCTAATTTTGTAAGATAACATTCGTAAAGATTTCACACCTCGTCAGAGATACTATCGCCGTATAAATGTATATGATCACACCTCGTTAGATATATCTAACGAGGTGTGAATCTTTCTATAAATATATATATATATATATATATATACCTGTTGACGGGTTGATAATCACCGCCTGCATTTACTACCATTTTATACATCGTGACTTTTACGACTGCATGAGAATCGAAAAAAACTTATTTAGCGTTTATGATCATTTATTTATTACCTACTTAATTGGCGTTCTCTTTTTATTCTTTTTTTTAATTTCCTTCCTGTAGGATTGCTTCCGTTTCTTTAGTAGTTTGTGTTTTGGTAGCTATATCCAGACTTCTGATGTTTTCTCAATGGCGGCGCTAGTTGGCAGCACTACTCACCTTGGACAACAGTAAAATTATAGAGTTTACCCAGGGCGTAGCCGTGAAGCACACAATGATAATTTAGAATTTAATTTTAACTGAAAATACCATAATTTGATAAATCTTAAATACAATATACCTACAATCTAACACAAAAATATATACAGGCTGTTAAAGAAATTGTGTGCCATAGCTTAAGAGTAAGTTCAGTATCGATTTACTACCTATTAACTTAAAATAGCAATCGCTTAGAATTAAATTATTTTACCTGTATAAATGCTTTAATTCTGACGCGAGAAGTGAAGGACAAAATGACAACGCGTTCGATAGTAGGTAAGTAATAAAAAATAAAAAAAATTCTAAACGATTGCTATTTTAAGGCAGTAGGTACTAAATTAGGTTGATCTTGCAATAATTTTATTTGTTTGTATTTTTTTTTTATTTTTTTTCCTGTGTTTCTTTATCGATACTGAACCTACCCCGAAGCTATGGCACGCAATTTCTTTAACACGCTGTATGTTATGTACTCCTTCAAGTATAAAGGAAAAAAAATAGGGAAGAGCCCATTGAGCATCAATAATTCGTCCGATTCGTTGTCAGTGGGAAAAGGATGGCAGCGTTGCCACGTTGGATGGCAATGCTGATTTTTTACCCTAATAATAGGCCAGCCGTCTGGTTACGTGAAGAGCCGACCAACCGCTTGGCAATGTCCCGAATTACTCGACGAGCACTCAGACCCCACGGTCCTAGTTTTTCAACCCCAAATGGCTATAGCTCCCAATAAGGTTGTTATATTTGCGCCGTTTGAGGTTTTCTGCACCTGCAGCAGCCACCCCAGCACAGCCCGCCATGCTAGGAAGATGGGATGGCGCGAGGATGTCGACACCGGTTGTATCCCACGCCAAAGATTTGCGCAACTTCCAAGGTATTATGGCACTCCGCCTGGCCTCTTCCCTCGTCGCATGCCAGGCCATTGGGGTCAAAAATAGCTGGCACCCAACAGCTGGTGACAAAAGCCCGATGGATGATGTCATTAATGCTGTCGTGCCATGCCAACTGACCAGCGCTATTGCTGCAGGGAAGGTCAAAGTGCCCAAGGTGATTGATTGCTTCACCGCACTGACAGTGATGTGGAGCCCCGCAAGGAGCGCCCAGACGTAAAGTAGTGTCACCCAGCAGAGTGCCAATGTTGGGTGACGGTAGCGCCTGAAGCCAGAGCCAGCAGGCGGGTACGCTCAGCAGTATTGGTGGACAAATTTATGAGGATATCCCGTATTAACCTGGACAGCGGCTCATCCCACTGTCTCTGGGAAGACGGGTTCTCGGGCTGAACCATATCCGGACAAGCCAGGTGTTCACTGCATCGGTCAAATACGGCACTTCAGAGTTAATCTGAGAAGGGACTAAGATTCATGAGGTTCGGTACTATGGACCGAGGACAGGAACCTTACACTAGAAAATTTATTGACGCCGAGCCCACCAAAAACCCACGAATTTGTTTTTGCTTTTTTACTAGAGCATGTGCATGGCATGTGCCAAATAAACTTCATTTCTATCTTCTGTTTATGTAAGTACACGGCATTTGGGTAGGACTAGAAGAAGAGGACGAAAGGTGAGGGACTTTTAGTATTTATCTACCGAAGGACTTCTTGGTTTCCCATGCAGCTAACTCAATCCGCCTAGCCTTTTGCCAACTAGGTTGGGATCGGTTTACAGTCTAAGCGGATGCAGCTGAATACCCACAGAACAGATAAAGAGGTACCTCTTTATCTGTTATGTGTGAATACTAGTATTTTATATGGAGCGACTGCCTATCTGACCTCCACAACCCAGTAACTGGGTAACACCTTACCCCTTGGTAAAACTAGTTGACAGAATTTCGGGCTTTTGACGACCCGTAACGACTGTCAAAGATCCACGAATGACAGCCGGGACCAACGGATTAACGTGCTTTCCGAGGCACGGAGGCGTCTCGATATGTAAAGATGGTCACCCATCCACCACCACGGACCAACCCCGGTAAGCGTGGCTTAACCTGGTCGATCGACCCGTGCGGCTGTTATTACTTAGCCACGAGCTCCTGTCTCTAATATTATAAATAGGACTCCTACTAGTAGAAACTAGCGTATAATTTCTCAAGCCCTTCAATTCAAGAATTGAATAAAGTGGTGAGTATTGTACTTGATTCACATGCAGTGTTCAAATGTTCATACCGTGACAAACAAAACTAACGACAGGTGTGTTGTGATACTTCGTGGATGAGCACAATAATGAGCTATTTCCCTTGGTTTACTGTTATTACTTGGGGGGAATATAAGTTATGCGCTATGGTTTTCATTTCAAGGATGTAATTTATACTCCATAAGCTTCAGCTTCAGCAGAGGAGCTCGTGGCTAAGTAATAACAGCTGCACGGGTCGATCCATCAGGTTAACGCTACGTTGCCTGGGTTGGTCCGTGGATGAGTGACCATCTTTACATACCAAGACTCCTCCGTACCTCGGAAAGCACGTTAAACCGTTGGTCCCGGCTGTCATTCGTGGGCCTTTGACAGTCGTTATGGGTCGTCAGAAGCCCGAAAGTCTGACAACCAGTCTTACCAAGGACTACCCAGTCACAGTGTTGTGGAGGTCAGATAGGCGCTGCATCCGGTTAGACAGGAATCCGACCCCAACATAGTTGGGAAAAGGCAGATTGAAGCTTCAGCTTTCAAGTCTGGTCTACAAAGAAAATGTCAAAATCTTGGTATGGCCGAAAAAGAATGAAAATTATTGATCAGAAGGTAAACCGGAGTTGTTTGTATTAACATAAACCTTTGTCCTTTGCCATTGGAAAAAGCTGAATATCACTAGGTATGACCACATAGGAACGAAAACATGAACTCAAACGTTTTCATCAGATAGGACTTAAAAACTCAGGCAAGAATCACAACAAATTATCACACGACGAAAAAATGAACGCGGCGCCAAACTTGCCAATCATTATTCCTAAGGCTGCCCATGCCCACCCAGGCAGGAGCCAAGCGTGAAGCTACAAAACTAGTTAGGTGCCCGGAGTCGTCCGCCAGCCGGCGCTATAGCTCACGTAATACAGCATTGTTCACAAGTCTGCTATTTGTACCAGTTTGTAGATGGACCATGAGTTTTATCAAAATTCCTTGCCATGTATTAAATCTGTGATTCTTGTGGCAAAAAAGGTGTTGACCTTTGATTTCGAAGACATGAGAACACCAGTTGTCCTGTTTTCGAAATCACAAATCATCATCATTGCCTAACCTTTGCCCGAGTATTTTGGGGTCAGCTTCCAGTCTAACCGGATACAGAAAGAAGACTGGTAGTCAGACTTTCGGGCTTCTGACGACCCGTAACGACTGTCAAAGATCTACGAATGACAGCCGGGACCAACGACTTAACGTGCTTTCCGAGGCACGGAGGTGTCTTGGTTTAATGTAAAAATGCTTACTAAACATCCACGGACCAACCACGGCAAGCGTAGCTTAACCTGATCGATCGACTCGTGCGGCTGTTATTACTTAGCCACGAGCTCCTCAACTCCAATTTCTACTTATCGTGTCAATAATAATTTAATTCTGACCAGTACAGAAATTACCTAGTTTGCAAACATGCGCATAAGCAGCATTAATAACCAGCTGGCGTGAGCAGGCACCTAAAGTGCCAATAAAGAATGTCTCACTTTCATCTAACTTATGGCCACTGTCTGGACACCCACCGTCCGGCCTGACCGACATCGGATCCGGTCGGACACCCGACAATGCACGAAACGTTATTATTACTGAACAATACATTTTTATCTCGATCCTATTCGATTCAAATGGTATGTGATCTATGAGTATCGATGCATAGTTTCGATTCTTTCGATTGTGCAATGATGTTAAAAATAGGTGAGGTATTGTTCGATTCGACAGACAGACTTATGAACGGATATTTTGTTTTGTATCATGTAATTATTTTTAAGTTTTTGTTTTGTTGTACACACGGCTATTTCCAGTTTACACTGACCTCTCACTGTAAGGAAATCCTATACAATGCGAGATCAACTTATACTGGAAATGTATAGGTAGCTTGATCTGTACCCGTGCGTACTTCAAGGCCTACATCAGAGCTGCAGAGCCAAACCATCTGTTGCCATCTGGCAATTAATGGCTGACAAAGAAAATTTGTAAAGAGGTTTTGAAAATATATTTTTCTGGAACCATTTTAATTCAGCGTGCATCTATTTTGTCGGCGCCTACTCTGCAATCAAGTGATCCTAAACTTTATTTGCATTTATGTGAAAGTGACTTTGTTTGTTTGTTACGCTTTCACGCTAAAACGGCTGAACGGATTTAGTTGAAATTTGGCACATGGGTAGATCTTGACCTGGATGAGGTCATAGGATACTTTTTATCCCGGTAATTCCCCCTATAATAATATATCCTTGGTCCCTTGGATAATTTCCGACCTCCACGCGCAACAGATACTTAAAACATAAAAGGAACCTTTTACCAAACCCCCTCACCTCAAGAAAGAGTGAATCACCAGAAAAAAAATAGTAATTTAGAGTTCCCATTTTGAGACCGCATCACTGCCTCAGTACCTCTAAATAATCTTTTCCGGGGCAATCACGGAAGGAATTCACACGGGCCAATGCGCATCATCATTGGAGGCATCGCTTTGGCGCCAAAACAAAGCTCAACTGACAGTCTATGCCCGCTCGGCCAGTTGTGCGCATGCGCGAACGCGCGCCTTCTTCCCGTAACCATAGCGACGCGGATGTAATCAAATAAACTACTCTTTAATCGTTTATAAACATTGCAGTGTATGTGATTTATGTTTTAAATTATTTAGAAAATAATATGGTGAGCATTTTTTTGGATTTTTAGCTCATTTAGAACGTTTTCTATTGTATTGTTTTGTTCATGAAGTGAAGTAGGTATGTGTTACGATTATTTCGCTTCTTAATTAGTTTTATATGCACAGCAAGCTGATTTTGTCTATCAAATGACTTGTACGGGATCTTGGCTTTAGTTGTAAGTAAGTTAAGAATTATAATTGGGTATCAAGTGAAAAGTTGAAAGAATGTTTGCTCATTGTTTCTAACTTATACCTACTCTATTTTACCCATTTGCAAAATTAGGTTATTTCTGTTCATGAGTTAAAGAAGTCTTAATTGTCAGAACTGAATATTTAAAAAAAACTGTCATTAACTTTAAACTGTAGCTCTAAAATACGCGCTCGAACGTGGAGTTGCGCACCAGCTCGGTAAACATACGAACATAAAACTAGCATTAACCTTTTATATTAATACTCACGCCTTCTTCCCATGGGGGGATAAGCAGAAACAACAGAACGCCACCTGCTACGATCCTTACATACTCCTTTTGCCTCGTTTACGTTCAAACATCTGCACGCTTAGCATGACCGCCATAGAAACGGGTTTTGTCTACAGAAGAATAGACAAAATGAGAGATTGCCATGCTTAGACGCGTAGAATGCGTAGAAATATTTCTACTATCTGCCATTTCGTCTATTCTTCCGTCGACAATATCTGTTTCTATGGCGGTCATGCTAAGCGTGCTGGACATACACTCACGCGCCGGTTGCGAGTACTACGCACCTTACCTTTCTGAAGAACATCACCAATAAGATCACTATTAATCGTCCTAGGGCGTCCCCTCCCGCGGTGTTTTCACTCACATCTAAGTACCTTGTAAATACCTTTTGTTAGTCGCCATTCATTCATCCTCTCAACATGAGGAAACCATCTAAGCACACTCTTCAATTAACCTTTTAATTCCTAATGAGCAGTAGAGCAGAGCAGTATTTATGGTAGAACAGCATGAGTAGGTAGGTATCTACCTAATTAATTTTCCTGTAAATAGATGAAAACCCCTGAAAACCCATTCTTTCATCTTCGATCAATCGAGGGACAATCAATCGACCGATATTATTGCTTTTATTATTATATATTTTTAATTTTAATTTTTGTATGTTCAATTTCTTTTTTATTTTAAAATGTAAATGGCAATTTTAAGCGATATTGTACATAATTTACCTCCAAAGATATTAGACTGTAAGCTTTCCGAAAATAAAATAAATAAATAAAAAAAATATTTGTTAAGTCGAGGCTGTTGGAGTATAGCAAAAACAAACGACCCTACTTCAACACTATTAGTCTTTCTGTTTCTAACTCATAAATATAAGTTTTTATATCCGAGCCCGCCCTCAGCACTTGACTGAAATCCTGACTTTCTCATAGCGTCTGTACTCTTCTATAAGCCTTGCATGAGACCACACGTCTCACGTAATATTAGTAAATCACACCTTCCAATATATAAAGTAAAGGATAATAAACACACTATTGAAATCCTTAGAACGGTCTTTCCTTTGGCTTTCCCCTTTAACCCTAACAGAGGCTACATCAACGGGATATGCCGTTGATTATCGCAATGAAGGACGTAGGCCGTAGATGTAGCCACAACTTATCGCGATAATTTGACCGAATTTTGACCGAATGTAACTACTGCGATGTTTAAGGCGATGATGGGTATTGTCGTTGACGTTCGTTGGTGTTGGGGCCGGGCGTTAATAGCGACCCGTTCCGGCTTCGCACGGTATTTACAACTTAATAAAACATTGAGACTTCTTTATTATTCTTATTTAAGTTTAGTATAAACTTATCTATCTATGTAAATAAAAGAGAAGTCCTGACTGACTGACTGGCTGATTGACTGACTCATCAACGCCCAGCCCAAACCCTTGGACCTAGAACGCTGAAATTTTGCACAGAGGTTCTCTTAATAATGTAGACAAGGAATAAGGAAGGATTTCCCGGTAGTACGTTCCTGTGGGATATTTTCCGACATCCACGCGGGCGAAGCCGCGCGGGAAGTGCTAGTTATACATAATAATTTAAACATATACCGTCGATGGAAGTGCAGTATGTGCACATTCACATAATACCTCATTTAGCCGACATCGCGGATTGCGGTAAATAACCGCAATTGTAATAAATTTCCAAATGTTAGAATGTGCTTTACCGTTATATACTTTGAATCAACTTTTACTGTCTATGAACTACTTAGTATTAAACAAATAAATGATAGTAAATAGTCTATGAACTACTTACTAAGAAAGAACACTGGAATGTCAATACAATATTCATTAAAGTAAGTAAATAACCGACAGAGACCGCGCGGTAGTTTTTTGAATCCTTGGGAAACATAAAAACATAGTGTTAAAAAATTCAAAAAAAAAAAATACCTATCTAATTTAAGGATCTGGCGGATAGCCAATCGCTTTTAATAACACGATTAGATTTACTTTGCGGGATAGAAAAAAATCCCAAAGTTACCCTTTTTCGTAATGTTTAATCAATCACATAGCTACAAAACAGACATTTCTTTTAAATTTTTTATATAAATGAAAAGATTATTTAACGCAATTCACTGAGTTTGTCGTGATAAAATGATTACAATAATTACGATGTTTAATTAAATACCTACCAAATGCGCGAGGCAACCACTCGCGAGCCTACTTCAGTTCAGTACGCGGCTCGAGCCTTAGACCTTAATAAATAGTAAATTTATTTTCTACTCATGCTAACACACATCTAATAGTTCTCCAGACCGAATTTCGGCCATGGCGAGCAATCTCAGCAGAGACCAGCCTTCGGCCCGAGAGATAGTATAGTGTACAAATGTGTACATGCGCAGATACAGGTGCACACTCTTCCCTCACTCTCAAAGTCCGAGTACGATGGGACGGCAATCTGACACGACCAGAGAGAGATCAGGCTCAGGGCCACGTGCTCTCATAGGCACGGCATAGGCATGGGGCCATCAAACCAGTTTTTACAAAAAGTTATAACGGAACTAGATAAAAAAAATCAGGTCACAGCCCTATACATGGACATGTCAAAAGCTTTTGATTATGTTGACCATGGACTACTACTACATAAACTAGAAATATACGGAGTTCGAGGTAAAGCACTAGAAATAATCAAATCCTATCTCAGTAATAGAATACAGTTCACTGAAATAACACAATTATGTCCATTCACAAAAACAGAAATTAAATATACATCGAGCCCAAGAACTATAAAATATGGTGTACCTCAAGGGTCGATACTAGGACCACTACTATTTCTCATTTATATAAATGATTTACCTAACGCTATTCAGCACCCTATGGTTTTATTTGCAGATGACAGTACGGCTCTTTTCACAAATAACAAAAATAAAAATCATGAACTCGAAATAAACGATTCCCTATCTAAATTAATAAATTGGCTTACAATAAATAATCTTAAAATAAATGTTACAAAAACCCATTACATGAATTTTAAGAATAAAAACGCAAAAGCAACTCCACTATCTATCGAGTACAATAATGCAACTGTGTCTGAGGTTACTAGTACAAAATTTCTAGGTATCTATATAGATTCTAATATGACATGGAAGACACATGTAAATAGTGTATGTAACAAATTAAATCAATTCTCTTATGCCCTCTACATGCTCAAAAAAGTATCTAACCAAACCACACTGCTTAGTGCTTATCATGCCTATGTGGGATCCACTCTATCTTATGGGATACTATATTGGGGATACTCAACTGATAAGGAAATTGCGTTCAAGGCACAAAAAAAGTGTATTAGATCAATATGTGGGATACACCAAACAAATTCATGTAAACCTCTTTTTGTAAATCTCAAGATATTAACCCTCCCTGCTCTGTATATCTACGCGGCCTCAATTTTAGTTAAATCAAACATGAGTAGCTATGACACATTAACAAGCAGTAGACTCAAAAATACATTACGCAATAAAACATCCCACACTGCAGTATATAGCAATAGCATTTTTTGTATGGGCATAAAGATATATAATAAGTTACCTATAGACATTAAGAACCTACATTCAATTGGTATTTTTAAAAGGAAGCTAAAAGACTTCCTGATTAAAAAGGCATATTACTCTGTAAAAGAATTCCTTGAAGAAATTAATTATTAAATATTAAAAGATTGTTGAATAATGTAATGTAAATTGTAAGAATAGTCTATTAAAATAAAAATAAAAAATTTTGAATAATGATAACTAATATAATATAATGTAAATTGTATAACTATAATACTGAATATCTACGTATACCTATGTTTTTAAATATTTATAACAATTTAAATTGCAATGCCTTAACAGGCAACTAAGTTCTAAGAACCTACTATTGTTAACATCTTCAAAGTTATACACTTAGTTCGCAATAAAGAATTTGAATTTGAATTTGAATTTGAAACCGCCAAACTTCAAACTCCGGGCTGTTACTAAGAAATTCCTAATGAATAAACCCAATACCACTTTGCCCGACCCAGGACCGAACCTAGGACCCCACGCTTAGCAGTCGTACTTGCGACCACTAGACCAACGAGGCAATTAAATAAAATAATAATAAAAAAAAATTGTTTTTAATAAATAAAGTTTTTTTTTTATTTTTATTTTTTTTTTTGTAACACAGACTAAGTACTCTACATAATGGTGAAACAATAAACACACTATCACTGCAAAATGTGTAATAGCGTGTTAAACTTTATATAGAATAATACTGTTCATTGTTTAATTTTATGTTGTTATTTCAACAAGTAGGTACTTGCATGTCACTCAATACTGTATGCTATTATATTTAGAGGAACATTGGCTCCTGAAATACAGGCTTTTAGAAGGGATCAGTTCGCCCTATACTTAATGTAACTCTAATATGACACTGACTTTATTTAAACTGATCTCCTGAAAAATTACTAATAAACATTTTAAACTTTCGCGATTTGTACACATTATAAACAAAATTGAGAACGGGTCTTCTCGCGATATTCCTTTACCTCCTCCTTCCCTTCCTCTTCCTTTCCTTTTTTTGTTTACTTCGTAAAAAGGAACATCGCAAGAAGTTCCCAATTACCCGTTCTCAATTTTGTTTATAAATTACTAATAGGTTCTGCACTTATAATTAGTTATAACATCTGTCTTCGAGCTAGACTATCTACACTTCAAAAACGATCGCCATCTTTATTAACATTCGCAACACAAACAGTACCAATACATTCTAAGGGTGGGTTGCACCATCTAACTTTAACAATAACAAACATCGCACCATCAATAATTAAAGTACCTGTTCGACAAAAAATGGGTTACTCCATTTGACAATTTGTTACCTGACTTAACTGCCCACGCTTGTTATTGTTATGGAGGATGCGCTGTGTTAGCCCGCGAAATACAAATTTTCTTGCGTTTTATGCAATTTGCAGATCCGTGTCAGGTTGTATCTTGATTAAAATATAATACGCGGCAATAAAACATATCTATTTACATCATTTTAAGCATAAAAATCATCAATACATCTCTCTAAGTTAGATTTTGTGTCTCTAAGTTAGTTCGTTCGACGAATCTGCACGAAATCTAACTTAGAGAGATGTGTTGATGATTTTCATGGTTAAAATTATATAAATACATAATGTTTTGATCAAGATACAACCTGACACGGACCTGCGAATTGCAAAAAACACAAAGATAATTGAATTTCGCGGAGTACCACAGCGCATCCCCCTTACCTAATGTTAAATATCTATCAGACGCGTACCTACCCTGATGACTTTAACTAAGCTGACGAATACCTCTTTGCAACACATTTCGAAGTAGCCATTAGTCAGCGTTGTAATTATTGTCTTTGACATAATCCTTTACTCTAACTATACTATTTTGGTGCAACCCAGCCTAAGACTTAACTATGCACAACAATCATTGCAAATAGTCTTCAGGCTGCAATTTATTCGCTATTCAATCTGTTTAGCCTTTTCCCAACTATGTTGGGGTCGGCTTCCAGTATAACCGGATGCAGCTAAATACCAGTATTTTATATGGAGCGACTGCGTCTAACTTCCACAACCCAATTACTGGGTAATACGATACCCCTTGGTAAGACAGTACTGATGTCAGACTTTAGGACTGTCAAAGATCCTCGAATGACAGCCGGGACCAACGGCTTAACGTGCTTTCCGAGGCACGGAGGAGCCTCGGTATGTAAAGATGTTCACCCATCCATGGACCAACCCCGGCAAGCGTAGCTTAACCTGATCGATCGACCCGTGCGGCTGTTATTACTTAACCACAAGCTCCTCCAATTTATTCGCTAATAAAGAAGAAAAACTGCCTACCTATACAAATATCAGTATCTACTTTCCCACGAGTAGTAAAAGTCAATTGCGCAAATTACGCTTTATCTCATGACTCATTGACACAATGGGATATTGCTGCACTTTCAGTTACAGCACTGATTTACTGCTGGATGCTAAATTGATAGAACTCCTCGATGATGAATAATGATGAACGTTTTGTTTTATATGGATCCTTGGGTGGTCCCCGTGGTTGGTTCCCATGTCAATTATAAATGTATTGTGTAATTTAACAAACTCTTTCTACAAATTCTACAAGGTAACCAATTTCACCACACCTGTTCAATCATCAGAGAAGCTCGTGGCTAAGTAATAACAGCCGCACGGGTCGATCCATCAGGTTAAACTTGTCTTGCCGGGGTCGGTTCGTGGATGGGTAACCATCTTTACATACTGAGACTCCTCCGTGCCTCGGAAAGCACGTTAAGCCGTTGGTCCCGGCTGTCATTCGTGGATCTTTGACAGTCGTTACGGGTCGTCAGAAACCCGAAAGTCTGACAACCAGTCTTACCAAGGGGTATCGTATTACCCAGTTAATGGGTTATGGAGGTCAGATTGGCAGTCGCTCCATTTAAAACACTGGTATTCAGCTGCATCCGGATAGATTGGAAGCCGACCCCAACATAGTTGGGAAAAGGCTAGGCAGATTGATTGACTGTTCAATCATCAACTGGAGGCTGTTCATTCATCCAGGGTCGCGGGTTTTTCGAAAGAGTTACCGTGGCCCTGGCACAGGCAACTGAAGGAACACGGGTGGGTTTTAGTCAGTAAAAGTCTAACACCCCTCCCACTTCACCCAGAGCGGGAGAAGTCATTTGATGATTTCCAAACCCAAAAAAAAAATGGTGTTGATTAATTACCAATTACTTTGGTGACAGAACTCTAAAAAAACTAATACCATATCTATTGAATAATCTGCCGGCAGACCTAAGGAGCGATGTCAATGTAAATAGATTTAGAAATAAATTAAAAGGATATTATTTACAGTGCTACCTAAGTCTTAAAAGTATAAAGTTGTAAATTATGTATGAAGACTCGCCTGACCCCACAGTCAAACTATTGCCATGGTTTTGTGGGGCTTAGTTCATAAGCTATTTAAATCATTATAATTAATAAATAATAAATAAATTAACACTTGCACAAAGTAAACACAACAAGCGGATATGCTCCGAGTCTTACTAAGTAACTTACCTACGGATGCAACTTAGTTGTATCTCGACGTGCTCCCACTCTGACTCAAGAGGGTAGTCAGAAGTCCAAAAGTCGGACAACCGGTCTTATCAAGGGATGTCCTGTTATCCAGTGACTGGATTGTGGAGATCAGACAGGCAGTCCGAGTCGCTGCATGTCAAATACTGGTATTCAGCTGCATCCGGTTAGACTGGAAGCCGACCTCAACATAATTTTAATATATAAAACAAAGTCGGGTTTGTTCGAATTTTCATGGATTTTGATTTGTTGTATTTGTTTCCGACCCGCGAATAGCAGAATAACTATTAAACAATGATGTATACGTCATTGCTATTAAAAACTTAGGAAAATTGACAAAAAAAAATATAAAGAAAATAAATTTTCTCATACATAAAATTTGGACTGGGCAACCGCGTCTGGCGGGAATCTTTCATTCTATTTAGAATTCCAAATTCAAATTAATTTTATAATCATTTGTTCATTTGTTTTCCCGCCATTCGATTTATTGAAATTTTGACAGGACAACGTGTGTTGGGTCAGCTAGTTGGGAAAAAAAGCTAGGCAGATGTTAATAGTTTCATGTCGTCGATGTCACTCGAAGTATTGGCGACAGGAATACTTACACGTTTGGAAGTTTAATGTACTTAATTTGATAATTCAGGGGTTATTACTTGACTGAACATCCGCGTGGGTTGCGAAGGGAAAGCACACGACATCCCTTTTGACCCAAACTACAGCTGTCACCTGTGCCATTGACACCAAGCTTCTGACCACTACGGATGTGAGGACCGACATCATGTCTGGTTTGTGGTTACCAACCCTGCTTGCTTACTGAAGTGACTTATGATGAAAAAAGGCAACATCGTTATTAACTAGGTACTACTTACTCACTCTTGTTTTTTGGAAGAGTACTGTGTTCGGTCTTAGTAGTTGGTAGTAACCTAAAATCGATCTAGTTAACTTTGATTAATAATGATTAATTATATATTAATGATAATTAAACGTGTCCAAGTAAATGATTTTCTTTCTTTCTTTGATTGCTAAAACAAAAAAAAAAAACTAGCTTAATCCATAACCTCCTTTTTTTGAAGTCTGTTAAAAATAACAACAATCAATAAAATAATCAAAGTTGGCATGAGTTTTGCCTCCAGATTCTCGAATATGATTTGAGAATAAGATTTCAGCTGCATCCGGTTTGACTGAAAGCCGACCTCAACATAGTTGGAAAAAAAAAATCAAATCAAATCATTTATTTGCCTGAATATGGTTAGTACATACATAAAAAAAAATAAAGTTGCTGGGTTTATTATTAAGGCATCATAAATGGCTTGATCTTTTCAAAATTGAGTCCCAATCTCATCCTTCAAAACTCTCAGATTATGTTTGGAAGTGTGCTAAACAATTAGGGTGCAGTGCTTCGCAAAACAAAAATCATTTATTCAAATTGGACTGAGGAATCAGCACCAACACAAACTTACATAGGACAGTCCCCCAAAACGCTCGCCCTTCACCACTTCCTAGTGCTGTAACTGGCAAGAAGAAGAGTCACAACAAACTCCCCAGCAAAACCAAAAGAACAGCTTCCATAGGATACTAAGGATTCACCAATCTTTAAAGCAGACAGCAAAACATTGATTGTGCAAAAGTTTGATTGTGCTTTCAGAATCCAGCACCGTAATTGCGTAACACACAATACTACTAAGCAAATTACTAATCCATTGACGACACGGTTGGCGCAGTGGTTGAGCGATTGACTGCTGCGCAGCATGTCGCGGGTTCGATTCCCGCACGGAACAAATATTTGTACGACCTACAAGTATTTGTTCCGAGTCTGGGTGTTTTTCTATCTATAATATGTATGTATTTACAAAAAAAAAAAAATGTATATAAGTAGTTTATCAGCCATCTCGTTACCATAACACAAGCATTAGGTTGCTTAGCTTGGGGCTAGATGGCGTTGTGTGATATGTCCAAACATATTTATTATTATTATTTATTATTATTATTGCTTCATATGTTCGAAAAATGTGCCTTCTCAACAACGTAAATAACGCAATGAATGTTGTAACTGTCAAAATTAAACCCATTATCTTCTTCTTTGTGTCGCTAGCACGCCTGTATTTCAGACCTTGGTGGCCCAAAACTTCGCCACTTCCACGGCGTCGTCGGTGGCAGCACAGAGGTCACTTTGGCTGCATGTTTTGGGGCACAGAGGGCAAGATCATAATAGGTTGGGGAAAAAGTTTCTTCGCATTTTTTAAGAAAATTCAAAACATTTTTTTATATGCATTATTTACATTTATCTGAAGTATGTAGGTACCATTTTGTTCGATAACTTTTTGCCATCTTGTAGGTAGGGACATGATCCCATTGCTATAGAAATTTCGGGACTTCTGATCAAAATACCGCGACAAGTGGTTTTGGCAGTCCTCTCGTGATGTTAACCTGACACTGCCTAAAGAATTCTGAAGAGACCGAAACAGGTGGAAATCTGAAGGTGCAAGGTCAGGACTATACGGCGGATGCATTAACACCTCCCAGCCAAACTCTCTTAATTTTTGCTGAGTGGCTAAAGATGTGTGAGGTCTAGCATTATCATGATGAAAAACCACACCCCTTCTGTTGATTGATTCCGGCCGCTTTCTCTCAACTTCTTGCTTTAATCTCATCAGTTGTTCGCAGTAGAGTTCAGAATTGATGGTCCTGCCTGGTGGTAACAGCTCATAATGAATAATGCCCTTCCAATCCCAGCACACACACAGAATCACCTTGTTGCGAGTTAACCCGGGTTTCGCCACAGTCTGTGAAGCCTGACCGGCCTTTGACCACGACCTTTTTCGCACGTTCATGTCGTACGTGATCCACTTTTCATCACCAGATATCAGCTTCTTCAAAAATGGTTCGGTTTCATTACGTCGTAATAAAGAATCACAAATGAGTACACGATTCATTAGGTTTCTTTCAGTGAGCTCGTGAGGTACCCAAATATCGAGCTTTTTTGTGTACCCAGTTTTTTTCAAATGCGCCAAAACTGTTTTGTTTTCAATTCTCAGTTCTTCAGCTACGTCGTAACTACTGATATGCCGATCTTGCTCCACTTTTTCAAAAATGGCATCCATTTTATCCGTAATAGGGCGACCAGAGCGACGTGCATCTTTGACATCAAAATTTCCGGATTGAAAACGCTTAAACCAAATTTGTGCTACTCTCACAGACATTGCACTGGGTCCATAAATATCGCAAATTTTTTTCGCGGCTTGCGTTGCATTTTTACCTTTTTTGTAGTAAAATTTTAAAATGTATCGAATTTCTTCATTAGATTCACTCATCTTGACAGTACGAAAAACAAATGAAAATCACACATTTTCCTAATTTGAATTTGGAATTACGTTCTTTAAAATTTAAACTTTCAATGATACCAAAACCAGCCAGATACAAATAGTATAGCCAAAGAGATTTTATTTTATGTTCATACATACTATAATGCGAAAAGACTTTTTCCCCAACCTAATAGATCATAGACCATGGATCATAGTTTGCGACATAGCTCCATATCCTGATTGTATAGTAGGTACCTATGTAGAATAGAGTTGCTCAGAGAGCAATGGAGCGTTCTGTGCTTGGCATGACACTTATAGACCGAGATCCAGTTAAACGTCAAGATCCGAAGACGTCCGAAGGTCTTCGATATCGGAAAGCAAAGCATATTGTAGAACTCAAATGGAGTTGGTCAGGACACTTGGCAAGGCGCAGTGATGACAGGTGGAGTAAGGCTGTGACAGAGTGGCGTCCAAAGACTGGAAGTCGAGATGTCGGTCGTCCGGGCGGCAGCGAGATGGGCGGACGACATTGTTGCCATCGTGGGCAAAACCTGGATGAGGCTGGCACAGGTGCGTGGGGATTGGCAGAAGAAAAAAGAGGCTTTGTTCAGCAGTGGGTGAAGTCAGGTTGTGTATAATGGATGATGATTATTAATAATGTATAACTATAAAATGTATACCTAGACAAGGAAACCAGAAGTCCATCATCGTATCGCCCTTCGTCTTTCATTAAAACTAACTCAAATATTTCAGTCATTACCTACAGTGTAGTACGAGTATGTAGATTAGAAACACACATTTTATTTGTTCAGATGCTCAACGGTTTAATGTGGTGTCGAAATATTGTGAACTACTGTGAAGTATTTAGGCAGATGAAGGTCTGCGGTTGTTCAAATAAATAATTCGTAGTCTGGACCGCGTTTTGTTAGTTTTAGCGAATAATGTTAGCAGTGTGTCAATATTTGCTATTGATTCATCTACTTCCGTAGTTAAATATTATGAATGAAGAAAATGTCGTCAGGAAAGTTTTGAGAAAGTGGGGGGAAGTTCAAAGAAACCATGGATGGCCTGTGTGAAAGATGATATGGCTAGAAAGAGAGTGATATCGTGATGACGACTAATAGAAGTATGGAAGAAAAAGACATGTTGCGCCGACCCCAAATACATTGGTATAAGGGCAGGAGAATGATAATTCTTTATTTGTTTTATTACGGTTCCGTACCAAATGGTAAAAAGGAAACCCTTATGGTGCGACTCTGTCTGTCTGTCTGTCACAGCTGGATATCTCAAGAACTACTAATGATATCAACAAGAAATTTGGAACAGTTTTAGATGACGTTTGCCCAACAACAAAATAAGAAAGAAACAATTATTATTTTTTTTGCAACAAGGACTGAAAGGGGTTCTCAAAAATTCAAAGTTGGGCTATAGGGCATGTGGGCTATCATATGAAAGAGCGCTGTTTACACATTCTCAAACATTTATTTTCTTATTTTTAAGCCACCTAATTTTCGGTTTTTGATGAAAAATTTAAAAAATGTCATTCGTGCATCTTTGACAGTCGTTACGGGTCGTCAGAAGCCCGAAAATCTGACAGTCTTTACCAAGGGGTATCGTATTACCCAGATACTGGGTTCTGGAGGTCAGATAGGCAGTCGCTCCATGTAAAATACTGGTATTCAGCTGCATCCGGTTAGACTGGAAGCCGACCCCAACATAGTTGGGAAAAGGCTAGGCAGATTGATGAAAAATGTAAAAAAAATATCGTTACCCCCCCTAATCTCCGAAGTTTGCATAGAGAAAAATCTAAAATTATTCTATGTGATAGAAATTTATGTATAGATTACAGGAAAAATAAAACGATGTTTAGAAATAGCACGCCTTTTCAGAAATCGGAACGGAACGCTCATACTTCCGACTACTCGTAAGGACTATCAAAGATCCACGAATGACAGCCGGGACCAACGAGAGATCTTGGTATGTAAAGATGGTCACCCATCCACGGACCAACCGCGGCAAGCGTAGCTTAACCTGATCGATCGACCCATACGGCTGTTATTACTTAGCAACAAGCCCCTCTCTGATATGTCCAATACATAGAAATATAAAAAAACTTCTTTCTTTTATCTATGGTCCAATAACATACCTACATATATTCCGATATTAATGATGCACATAATTACCCGGTCTTTTCAAGGAGCGTTGAGCACAAAGAACCAGTAAGATAACTTCTTATTATCATGCAACTTTTTTTTATCTGCACTAGCTGAAACTCTGCTCAACCTTTTACGCAAAGCGTGATAATGAAATAAGAATAAGGAATTCGTCATCATGTTCAATACATATCAAAAACATCGTACCTACTGCCTATTACGTCACCCATGGCATTATAGCGTTGCCAATATAACACACACCGACATGACCTATAAAAGTGTGGGTGTGTGAGTGACGTAGAACGCTGTACGTTATTACGAAGCGTCTCTCACAGTCCCTGTGGCGCAGAGGATAGCGCGTTGGACTTCTAATCCAAAGGTCGTGGGTTCGATCCCCACCAGGGATGCGATATTTCACTGGGAGTTAAATCGCATGTGAGACAATCCTTTTTGTATGTTTTTGTCTTTTTATTGTAAAGATATTTTATAAAAAAAAAAATTGTTTTGTTCTAAATATTCATAGTAATTTTTTTCGTCTGATTGCTTGCATTTATATGTTATTTTTCCCGTTTCGTTTTGTGTGTGTTTGTTTAATAAAAAATAACATATGGCAAATCATTGTTAAAGTTTTAGTGAAGAAAGTGCTCGAGACTCGGGTTATGTGAATAGGGATTTAGGTACTTAATTTAATCAATAAAGAAAATTAATTTAATTTATTCTTCATTGCTTTGCTTGAATCGAAATGTGATCTAATGGCATGAAATTCCATTTGCTTGCTCATTCCGTGTAAAATAATTCCTTATTAACTACCTACATAAACATAAATAACATGACGCCTTGATTCCCCAAAGAGTTGGGCAGAGATGCCCCTATAGTACTTATACACCGACTTGTCGCTTATTTAAGTCTCAGACTAATTAAAAAACCCAGACATATCTAGCGCTGCAAACAATACAGTGAAGCATGTGCAAAACTACACCTCGCTCTGTGCATACACGCTCACACGCGTACATTTACACCAAACTACAATTAAACTACACCTCATTACGTGCACACATGTTTAGGAAACCCGAAACGTGTGGCCTCACGTCACTGTTGACAGCACTATTATGTTTTGATTTCTTATTTACCTACCCCATGTAAAAGGGAATATGAATGAAAGGAGAATGGAGTGAATGAAGTGAGTGTCAGTCGTTTTTTTGTCACTATACAAGGTGTAACCTCTTCAGGGGTCATTGTACTACTCACTATGAACAATCGTTTTACTATATTTTCAAGACATTCATTCATACACAGACGTATGTATAATTCATTTATACCTACCTTTTCTAATCTAATAATCAGTCACTATTGTTTATCAATTAGTTCTGTTCGTTAAAATTAATTATTTTTCATCACTTGTGGACCGATTTATGTTATAACAAAGCTATGTCCCTGTGGCGCAGAGGATAGCGCGTTGGACTTCTAATCCAAAGGTCGTGGGTTCGATCCCCACCAGGGATGCGGAGTACCTACTTGTGTCAATTATGCAAGTGGTTATTTCTGGGTATATTTTGGTGGTATACGTGTTTAAAATTAAGGAATGTTTGTGTTAAAAATTCTAAGGAAAAAATATTTGCAATATCTAAAACGTGCCGCTGAAATGACGACATTAATTTGACACGCGTGTATGGCTCCGCCTTTTCGTTTTGTTTAATTTCATTAAACTTTATTATTATTGATTTATTTACAATTTTCTAAAATACCAACTTAGAGCAACCTGTAGTTATCATGAAGAGGTAAAATTTGTTTGTTTGTTTGGAAGTTTGTATGGGGGTAATCTCTGGAACCACTAGTCGGTTTTGAAAATTTATTTTTGCATTTGAAAGCCCAATCCTTTGAAGATGATAGGCTTTTTAACATCACGCTATGACCCGTAGGAGCCGAGTGAAATTAAAAAAAAGAAACAGTTACGCTAAGCGAAAACGAAGTAATAGCGCGGGCTGGCGATGGGATGCGTTGGGGTGTGACGGGGGGAATAAGAAATTTCACGCAGAGGAAGCCGCGGGCAGATGCTAGATAATAATAAAAGTAAACAAGTAACGGATTTCGTAATTATCGCATACAGTTTTAAAAAAAATCAGGTCTTCCTACATTTTGACGAATTATGCGAACATAAATGTAAGGAACAGCTGATTTTTTTTTCGCGACTTCAGATTTGGTCCCTTAGTAAAAGTTGCTCATAATGATGAATACAATGACCCCTTAAGAGGTTGGCGTTATTAAAGTTACACCTTGTATAGTCATCTATATTCTCGTCCTGTAAACCCTTCAATTATTTTCTGCAGGCTGATTACGTAATACGCAATTGCCTTAAATTTTGTCAACTCAATATAGTCGAGCAGACGAATTTTTCAAACATATGAAGCATCATCATTTGCCTAGCGTTTTTCCAAATATTTTGGGGTCGGCTTCCAGTCTGGGTAATACGATACCCCTTGGTAAGACTGGTTGTCAGACTTTCGGGCTTCTGACGACTCATAACGACTGTCAAAGATCCACGAATGACAACAGGGACCAACGGCTTAACGTGCTTTTCGAGGCACGGAGGAGTCTCGGTATGTAAAGATGGTCACCCATGCATGGACCAACCCCGGCAAGCGTAGCTTAACCTGGTTGATCGACCCGTGCGGCTGTTATTACTTAGTCACGAGCTCCTCTTACTTATGTCATTCCTTAATGCTCCCCTATGAGAACGATACAAACGAAAGGTATCACATTTTTCTGTGGGTACAAAACTTGGTGGTAGTAATCATCCCGACTTACGAGCGGTCGTGATGGGTTCCAACCCAGTCAGCGTGGGTCAGAACGTTACTTTTTGTAATTTATTTCATCACCACTGCTCTCAAAAACAGTGAAAGAAAACATTGTGAGGAAACCGGCATATCCTAGACCCAAAAACTCGAAGACGTGACATATCTACCAACCCGCACTGTGTCCGTGTGGTGGATTACGGTCCACTCCCTCTCACAGACAGGAGGCCTGCGTCCTAGCAGTGGGAACATATATTATACGCTTTACGCTTACGCTTACAAAACGTACTAGCTACTTATTCCTTTTTTTTGATGCATTTATCTGATGCAGTGTCCAGCAGATCTAAAACTTGCATCAAACAAAAACCTATCTAGAATAACGTTACCATCAACCACAAGTTACTCGTAAGTCGTAAGTCGTGCAAACAGACATACCATACATAGGTATTGTCATGCCCCGGCCACACTAATGTCAACGTCAATAGGGATGATGCCTGGGTAAAAAAAAAGAAATTCTATTTAGTCCGTCAGTGAAATTATAAAAAAATATTAGACACGTATTTTTTGCTTTATCATATTATTAATAGAAAATGACTCATATCGTCGCTAATCTAACTAACTGACGTATCTGACATTTTGGATTAAACCGACCTAACCTAACTATAGTAATTTGATACATTTTCCAAGTCGAATCGATCTGTCTAATCGGCGTATCTGCCTTACCGTTCCCATGATAATGCAAAAATCGAGATCGATGTATCTACTGATCTTCTCAAAAATCTATCTGATCATTGTATTCCGAACAAAATAAAAACAAAGATCTCATGAAGTGACGTATCTGTATAAAATATTTATTATTAAAACAATATTAACAAGATAACATTAGTAGTAATACCAATATAAAGATCTTAATCAGAACTACACACGTGCTCAATTTTTTATTAGTTGAATTTATATAGAGCAAGCTACCCTCAAGGTAACCCTCAACTGCAACTAGCTTGCCCTGTAAAATATGCTTCGAATCAGTTACGTCACTTAGTTAAATTAGCGACGATATAACACGCATTAAAGGTGGGGGCTCGCTACGTCACTTATAAGTACGTATAAAATCTAGCTACACGTGACGTCACGCGATGTTTTAACTCAATGTTTCGCCGTAATCTTTTGATTTTGTAAAAAAAGAAAAAATACGTGTCCAATATTTTCTAATAATCTACATGACGGACAAAACAAAAAAAAAATTGTTATCATCCCTATTCTCATCATCGTCATAAACATCGCGGTAGTTAAATTAGGTCAAGACTCGCTCAAATTATCGCGGTAAATGGTGGCTACACCTACGGTTAACGTCCTTCATCGCTTTAATCAACGGCATATCCCGTTAATGTGGCCGCGACATTAACCAATGATCAAGTTTTTTACCGGCTGCCACGTTTATCCGCTCCGTTAACCGGTCAGTCGGTCAATAAGACCATACATCGATCAGAGACGGGTTAAATATATTTTTGGTACAATTGACCCAGTTGAAAGTATTGGGCGGTAGAGCATGTGTTTTGTGTAGGTAAATCATTTACCTTTTATGAGGTCAATTGCTTTTTATAAGCAGGGCTTTTTTACTTTGAAATGCTTATGGGCGGATGCATGAAATAGTGTTCTGGAATTCAATGATGCCGTCCAACTAGAACACTAGTTAGAACGCATCAATGATTTTTTCGAAATTTGAAAAGTCCTGACAAAAAGTCGGACATTTGCAAAAAATGTCCGGACATTTTACTTTTAAATCTTTATCTTTTCAGCACTCATTTAACTTTACCTATTTTCTAAAAAAAATCCCCAGGTACGGACAGCAGGGCCCAAAAAGCCGGACATGTCCGGACGGATGGTAGCCCTAGTTCCAACGTCATCAACATGTTTTAAGGATAAAGGCTACCGCAGACCAGGCGCGACTGATATAACAATTTCTATGAAAACTTCATGAAACTTATTGTTCTAAATTGTCTGCGGATAGAGTCCGAAACTCGGTGTATTCCCGTTTGTCCCCTCGACTTCGTCCCCCTAGAGGGACGAACGGGAATTCGTAATTTTTTTCCGATCGTCCCCTGATTTTGTTGGTGGGGAACTGGGGACGAATGAGAATAATTTATGAATTTTTTTCTTTCGTCCGTACCAACAAAATCAGGGGACGATCGGGAAAAAAAATAATGAATTCCCGTTCGTCCCCCTAGGGGGACGAAGTTGAGGGGACGAACGGGAATACACCCGAAACTCGCAAGCTCGTCACGCGAGGTTGCGAACTAAATTAGTTTAAGATCGTAAATGGTCATATTGATACATTATCATTACATTTTTAAAAGTTGTCTGTATTTGGGCTAAACAAA
Source organism: Cosmia pyralina (assembly GCA_946251885.1). Lineage (NCBI taxonomy): Eukaryota > Metazoa > Arthropoda > Insecta > Lepidoptera > Noctuidae > Cosmia > Cosmia pyralina. The sequence continues at coordinate 26,572,281 of OX276345.1, read as the reverse complement.
AATAAAATCTTAAAAACAATAAGGGCTCCCGCAGACAGGCGCGACACGACTCTGGTGGAGCAATTTCTATGAAAACTTCATTAAAATTGTTATACCAAAGTCGCGTCGCTCCTGTCTGCGGGAGCCTTAACATACTGAATGTTGCTAAACATTTTTGAATACCTACAACATTTTATAACCACTAATAATATCTATTATAATATTCTTATAAGATCGTGTGAACTACGCGGTTCAAGGTTACTTTACGAAACAAAAACCGGTCAAGTACGAATCGGGCCCGTGGAGTAAAATACTTCCTATAATAAATTAAATATTAATCATTACCTGTCATGAATACAAACAATTCCACAAGAATACTAGTAGAATTGTTTGTAAACATAATACTAGAAACGCTTGTGGTTACGATTACTTATAGAGTGCGCGCAAGTGCTAGTCACCGGCTGAGGTATGTGAGCGGTGAGGCGAGGAAGGGAGCGATTGACAAGATTGGCGGACTGTTAGATTTTTTTTTTGGCTATTCCCATGGTAAAAGTTTCATGACTGAAAAGTTGTGCAGAAATCGATTGTCATAAAAAAAGAAAGAAAGAAAAGAAAGAAAAAGTATTTATTGTGACTCGCACAGGAAGATCACCAACTAAACTAAAAACACAATGATAAAAGTTTACAAACAAATAAAAAAACAAAATTATATAAATTAAAATAAAAAATTAAATAAATTACCCATACCGTGACAACCAATTTGCGCACAACTTTGAAAGTGACACCGGTAACTGAAAAGTCGTGCAGAAATCGGCTGTCATGGTATGGGCATGTGATGCGGAGGAATGAGGAAAATGTCGTGAGGAAAGTTTTGAGTATGAATGTCGATGGCTATAAGAGTAGGGGAAGACCAAAGAAACGATGGATGGATTGTGTGAAAGATGACATGGCTAGAAAGGGGGTGACTACTGAAATGACGACTAATAGAGAAGTATGGAAAAAAGGGACATGTTGTGCCGACCCCAAATAGATTGGGATAAGGGCAGGAGAACGATGATTCCCATGGTAAAAGTTGCCCTTTTTCTATCTAGTTAGTTTTTATACCCATAATGAAAGAAGAATAAGTATGTTCCAGGATTTATTGGATACAAAATGCAATGATGCATTTAACACACTCGCACTTAAGCATTTACGGAACCCTAAAAAGTAATAACAATGGAGATACAGAACAGCCTTGAGACTGGTTGCTATTCTTAAAAAAAGTTATTTACAGACAGACATTTATATTCTGTAAAGAAAGGAATTTTATTTTTAATATCTTCACGGTCGAATACTTTTATAAGGTGTGTAAAACAGGCAGACAAATGTTATTGGTATATTATCCTGGTGGAAAGAGGTCATCTCAATAGTAGAGTATAGTTAAGTACACAAAAATCACACGTTCATCTACAGATTCAGTTTAACTATAGAAATTGGCTTTATTATAATCTCAGAACAGATAAAAGGGATAAAATAATACCAAAAAAATAAGCAGTACTACATTTTGACGAATTATGCGAACATAAATTTGTAAATGTACTGAACAGCAGATTTTTTTTTGCGATTTCAGATTTGGTCACACAATAAAAGTTGTTCACAATGATGAGTACAATGACCCCTTAAAATATTGCCACTGTTTAAATTTACACCCTGTTTATGTAAAATGACTAGATATCTACTTACTAGTCTTGTAGCTTTCAAAGTAGTATCTGTGTTCTTGTTCATATACTCGTATTCATTTCACTGGCTCTGTTCCGGTCTGTTTTGCTTACTTGCATTTTGTATCTTAGTCATCACACGAGGCAAGATTTCGCTGTACTCTTTAACACTGTCTGCTCGGCAAGTATGGTTACCTACATGAAAATCACACATTGACTCAAACTCATTCTGTGCGAAAATGGAGCCCAAAATCTGTAGCATATAAGCCACTAAAAATCCTTTTTTAACCGACTTCAAAAAGGAGGAGGTTCTCAATTCGTCGGAACCTTTTTTTTTTTTTATGTCTGTTCCCTGTTTACTCGAAGATGGCTGGACCGATTTGGATTTTTTTTGTTTTATTCAAGAGGGTATACATCACAGTTGGTCCTATATAAAATTGATTAACTTTGCTTGGGTAGTTTTTGAGTTAGCTTCAATAATACGTATTTTTTCCCACTTTTATATGGATGATGTTCTAGTTTGTATTGCAGATAGTGGTATTAGAATTTGTGTGGGGTAGGTACACAACTATAAAGTGAAAAATAAAAACTTTTTTACAAAAAAAAAATACAACCGACTTCCAAAAACAGCACTACAAAGTGAAAAATAACTTTAATTTCGGAAGTCGGTGGCAAAAGATGAAAATACATTTAACTAGACACCGACTTCCGAAATTAAAGTTATTTTTCACTTTGTAGTGCTGTTTTTGGAAGTCGGTTGTATTTTTTTTTCACAATCAAAGAAGGTATAAGGCCCTTTGTACATAGCACGGTTTCTTCACGGCATGGCGTCGAAAAAACGTGTCTATCAACAAGCTTCCTTCGTGATCTATAATCTAATAAACAACACTGACGACTGTGCCTACACACGGCGAATAAAATGTAGATTTTCACAGCTAAAAAACATGTTGTTTTAAAGGGCCTGAAGAATAAACGCTGCCATAGACGACGATGTCGTGGAAGTGATGAAGTTTTGGGCCAGCAATTAGTATAAAAGAATTAATCAATTCAGCCTATCGCAGTCTTCTGCTGAACATGGGCCTAAAAGTACACTGAAGGCATACAGCTCCTTATTCAAATCATAATGTAGCTACTCATGGCATCATAAAATACTCACGTAGACTACGCAAAGTAATGTTATTACCTATGCGAGTATATAAACAAGTTCAAGGATTAGATCAAGGTTACAACAAATACATAACTCAACGTTAGTAGGTATACCTACTAACGTTGAGTTATGAAAACCGGTTTTCTTGATTAAACAAGCACACAGCGTTATGAGGAGATTGAGGAGCCTCCACAAATAAGACTACTTATGTACGTACCGTCTCGATGAGGAGCTCGTGGCTAAGCAATAATAGCCGCACGGGTCGATCCATCAGGTTAAGCTACGGTTGCCGGGGTTGGTCAGTGGATGGGTGACCATCTTTACATACCGAGACTCCTCCGTGCCTCGGAAAGCACGTTAAGCCGTTGGTCCCGGTTGTCATTCGTGGATCTTTGACAGTCGTTACGGGTCGTCAGAAGCCCGAAAGTCTGACAACCAGTCTTACCAAGGGGTATTACCCAGTTACTGGGTTGTGGAGGTCAGATAGGCAGTCGCTCCATGTAAAATAATGGTATTCAGCTGCATCCGGTTAGACTAGAAGCCGACCCCAACATAGTTGGGAAAAGGCTAGGCAGATAGATGTACGTACCGTCTCTAACCGTAGGAGACTAACAGTCTTGCTATGCCTTCGGGAGTAAGAGGGGGTGTGGGATTCTTAACTCAGCAAAGTACTTCAGTGGTCAACATCACTACATGGATGTAGATGTACTGTTAATGCAGACATTACAGTACAGACATAGTTCTAACCCGGTAAACTACAAAAACAAAAACAAATACTAAAAAAAAAACATGTTCCCAATCTAAAAAAATATATTGTTCAATTCAGTTTAGCGAAAGTTAGATTTAAATTCAAATTCAAAAATATTAGTTTCATGTAATTTGCTGCTTAAAATTATTGCTTTTTAGGAACATTGCTTGGTAGGCATTTTGATGTCCAGGCGATTTATTACTTAGAAATTATGCATTTTAGGCATTTTGCTTGTTAAACATTTTGATCTCTAGGCGATTTACAGCTTAGGCAATTTGCTGTGTAGACATTAATTTTAGGCATTTTGCTTCGTAGACGAATTGAAAGTTAGACACTCTGATCATATAGTATATTAGAAGAGATGACAGTTGATTTTTTGCCGATTCAAAACGCCCCGCTCGAACGTCTCAGGAACTAAAATTGACATATTGTGCAAATGGCCAACGTGTTGTTTTGGTACGTCTCTGATGGTTTAGGTCTAAATCGTGAAATAAAATTTGTTTTGTGAATTTTGTGTTTACTACGTGATATTTAGAAGATTTTTATCATGAGAGTATGCGCATTTTGTGAAATTCGCTATCTTAGAAGCAGCGGAATAACCTTCCACAAGTAAGTGAATTTCAATGTCCCATTTATAATATTAGTTCCATGGATGCTCACGTTGCTATCAGCGCCAAAATGTCGAAAATCAAATGGCTTCATTTTGACATCGATATTATGAAATCCAGCGTACTTATATAGTAGAGGTTAGTGAGCAGAACCCATCTAAGCAACGTCTATTTCGGCATATCCCTGAGGCGACTGTAAAGGTCTTCCCTGAGCCTCCTAGGCGTGCTGTACCAGGCTGGCTAGCTTATCTTCTTACTATGCCAAGTGGATGTGCTATTGTCGTATAGTTTGCCAACACGAAAGTTGAAAGGCAAAAATGTTAGGCACTAAGTATGCAATAGAATGTCAAAGTCAAATAATTTATTTTAAATAGGCACATAAAAGGCACTTTTGAATGTCAATTTCTTCAGTCTCTATCTCTCTTATTGTTCTTTCTATGTTTTTTTCATTCCCTTAGTTATTGAGATTGGGATAGCTTTTTGAGATTGCTAAATACAGACTGAATTTTACCCAAATATAAGTCAACTCCACCACCAACGCCCGCGTGATTACGGCCCACTCCTTCTCATCGAGAGGAGGCCTGTGTCCCAGCAGAGGTAACATTATAGGCTGATTATGATTATGCTACGTAAACTCCCAAGTCGTTTTTTCATAATATAATATCCTCCAACCATGGGAATTGGGCCAAAATGCTAAGAAAACCCAAAAAAGTTTGAGCAAACAATCCAATGTGTCAAAATTCATGATGGTTTCGACCCTGCACAAAATTGACCACTACGCTCAACTTATAAGGACAAATAGTTTAAGATTTCAAGCCCGTCTATAACCATGTTTTCCTTATAAACAAACACAAGCACATACGATGCAATGTCAGTAGATTGTTTTCTTAAGGTCAAGTCTTATTGATTTGACCTCACGCTCTTACGAAACGCGAGTACATGCCTCGGCACTGTTTAAATGAAGATTGAACGATTAGACCTGTCGGCAGTTATTTTTAGCTGTTCTTTATTTATTTGGTATACTGACTTCAATCATGGAATGGGGTCCCTATCCTTTTATGATAATTACAAGAGGTCTATGGGATTTGCAATCCAATTATCAACATTGTCTTTGGCTATAGCCAAAGTATTTTTCAATACTAATTACTAGGTAAGCTACCATCCATTCCTCCTTAGCAGGCCAAAAATGATGAGGAGCTCGTGGCTAAGATATAACAGCCGCACGGGTGGATCCATTAGGTTAAGCTACGCTTGCCGGGGTTGGTCTGTGGATGGGAGACCATTTTTACATACCGAGACTCTTCCGTGCCTCGGAAAGCACGTTAAGCCGTTGGTCCCGGCTGTCATTCATGGATCTTTGACAGTCGTTACGGGTCGTCAGAAGCCCGAAAGTCTGACAACCAGTATCAAGGGTATCGTATGACCCAGTTAATGGGTTGTGGAGGTCAGATAGGCAGTCGCTCCATGTAAAATACTGATATTCAGCTGCATCCGGTTAGACTGGAACCCGACCCCAACGTAGTTGGGAAAAGACTAGGCAGATTGATTGGTAGCAGGCCAAAAATCTAAAAAGAAGCAATGTAGAATCTTGAGGCTGCTAGCTAAAACAGAGCAGATCTATATTTTTTAAATTCACAGTGTTTGATTGACACTATATGTATAAGTAGGTATTTACATACATTTTTGGTAGGGACCATTTTGGTTAATCATTGAAAGGGTTTTCGATAGCGTCTTCTAAGCGGTTAAACAAAAACCCATACGATGTAGGTAACCCTTTTGAATGGCTATAAGGGACCATTTTGGTTAATCATTGAAAGGGTTTTTGATATGGTTTTATAAGCGTTTAAAGAAAAACCCATACATGTGGGTACCTGTAAACTAACAGTAAAGTCACGGTTGTATTTTATAAATTGAAACCGTAAATCTCCGACTCCTAAGATACAGGTCTGCGTACCTAGTTTAGGAGCACGGAAAGCTGACTATAATTTTAAACTTGGTAGTACAACCTACTGTTTCCATATGCCATGTACTGTGTTGTTGTTTTAAATAAATATATCAAATAAATATATCATAAAACTCTTTTGAACGGCTTAAATTAATCCAAATCAAAAGGGTTTCACTTCAACACTCTTAAAAACGAAACAGCATATATTCCGACTCGGAGCAATGTTCTCTCGATCATGGGCATACGTTGCAAATAGCTAATATGGTAACCCGATCAAAACCCTTATATTATTATATAGGTTATCTTAATGAAGGGGTAACCCTTTCATTGGGTTTCAAGTATAGGAACCAATCAAGGAGTTACACATGATAAAAGTAACCTCATAAACGGCTTACCCCTTCGAAACGCTTAACTCTTAACCGAGTTTGTACGGTCCCTGATTTTTGGTGCTGAGTGTACAAAATAATATATTTTGGGAAAGAAGGTTCAGAATCAAAACGTAGAAGATACTGTAGGTCCCTTACAGGACGGAAACCAAAATAAAGTTCTTATACAATGTAAGCAAAGCAATGCACTTGGACTCGACATTCATACGAGAGGCCTATTTATAAACCCTGCACTTATATGGCTTTAAGCCGAGTCGCAAAGAACGTAGAAAGATAAGTGAATCATCCATACAAATGACAATCAACATTTCGTTTAAGCAGTCAGAAGTCTTACCAAGATGTATCGTGGTACTCAGCAACTGGGTTGTAGAGGTCAGGTAGGCAGTCGCATTCAGCTGAATTCGGTTAGACTGGAAGTCGACACCAACATAGTTGGGAAAAGCCTATGCAGATGATGATGCGTCTTATTTGCTACTTTAAAACCTTCTGTAACCTCTGGATTAATAGTCATTATCATGGCTATAAGCTGATGATGATAATGACTAATGATACAAACGGCTAATGTATTACGCTCTGTTACGGTAAAAAGCTCCAATAGGTACCAACATTAAAACATTGGCATTACAGCATAAAGTCTTCGATTCAAAAATCATCGAAAAGAAAAAGTGACAGATCAAATAGCGGAAACAAAAAACAACTGACGATTTAAATTTCGAATGTGTTTTATTTTTTTAATTTGCAAATCAATTTAATTAATACTTGAATGGAACTAGAGGCTTGAAAAGTAACACAGTAACACTGCCTCCTTTTTTTGTCGCCACTTCAAAAGCATAACTTCAACCATATGATTGCTGAAGAATTTAAGGATGACCTGATGAAAACGGGCCTCTCCAATTGCATGCCAGTGAGCTCAATTCTTGGCCATCCATCGATTACCTACCAGTCATCCTGTACCTGTTCATCTACCTACCCTGATGATGTGATTGGACTACAAGAAAGCTACTAAAATCCTCTTTAAGCCTCCAGTATAAATCAACTAACAAATCTTATGTTGGTTTCACCGTTAATGACAACCGTAAACCGTCAAATCATGACACCATGAGAACCAACGTCATATTAGCCGGTTCCAGAAGACGTCCTGAGCTGAACCCAAATAAATCGGGATAAGGGCAAGACAATGATGAATTACTGATGAATAATCATCGATCTGCCCTTAAGGCGCCCGCAGACAGACGCGAAGCGACTTTGGTGGGACAATTTCTATGAAAACTTCATTAATATTGTTCTGCCGGAGTCGCGCCGCATCGTGCCTGTCTGCGGGAGCCTTTATCCGTTCTAAGCCGTTATAGGTATCAAGAAACCAGGTCAATTCGTTATTTTGCCTTTTCAATAATTAAAAGTATGAAGATAACATAATTAAGTAAGTAGTACCAGTAGGTACATGTTATCCGGAGAAAACAGCGTGGTTACATTAGTAGAGCGACGCTCAAGGTCAGCGCGGGCGTTCCGGCTTGCGCACGCGCATCCTGCTCGCATGGCGCCGATACTTTTGTTATGTGTATGTTTTATTGCGCTTTTACTTACGAAAGTGGGGTCTGATTTCATTGTGGAGAGGCTTTTTGTCCAGCCTCTGATGGGTAGTTGTTGACCCTTTTTTAGACAGAGATGGATAGCAGGAATGGACGGAGTATAAGGTCCGTATAGGGTTTAGTCTATGGTCTCGTTTGTAAATTTTTGGGTTATGTCCGAGTTAATTTTCTCAATTTGAATTGTTCTAAAATGTTATTAGAGATCCGTAGTCAACAAGGAACCCTTACCTATAGTTTCGCTATGTCCGTCCATCTGTCCGTCCGCACTTAGCTCAGAGACTCTTAGTACTAGAAAGCTATAATTTGGCATGGATATACATATTCATCACGCCGACGAAGTGGTAAAATAAAATCATGAAAAAAAATTTTTTCTGTACACGTAAAGTGGAGATGCATTTTTTTTCGTCTACCCCATGGTGTGGGATATTGTTGGATAGGTCTTTCAAAAATATTGCGGGTTTGTTAAATCAATTTTTCGATTTAGGCATCCGTTTCTGAAATATTAAGCATTAAAGTGCTAATTGTTGTTAGAGTCAAGTGCCCCCGCCCCTGCCAGCTAAACGGTTAGTTTTGGATGGGTGAAAAAATTCACGGTAGTAGTATATATAACGAAGTTAAAAGGAAAACTATCACAGCTAAGTAGGCTTTACAAGTTTACGAGTAATATTCAACCAATTACGGAACCCTTCATTGTGGGTGGTCCGACACGCACTTTGCCGGTTTTTTGCTTGCTAGTATTGATTGTTGCATATTTGGTTTCCTCTGGTTAAATTTTCGTCAAGGTTCAGCAGTACTGCAGATGTCACCTTCCAAATAATTTAAAATACAAATGTGTTCATAATATAATATAATATAACATTGAAGTTATCATTATTTTATTTCCGGTGTTTTTCATACATATTGGTGACAATAGCGATGCATGTACTTAAGTACTTGTAAATAGCGCACCTACCCACGTAATTTTATTTTATTTTATTTTTATTTTATTCAGAAAGGAACTCCAACAAAGGATACACATTACATGCATTATTATACATAGTACTTTGAAGATTTGTGCTCCTTCAGTTATAGGAGAACACATCATGCATACATCATCATTTTAAACATAGTTTAGAATTGTATGAGTTTAAGTAGTTAAACACAATAAAATTTAAATCAAAGAAAAATTAAACAATATTAAATTAAACAACACATGAACATAAAATTAAATTAAACATTTGAAATTAAAACACGGGTTAAATAGTAAACAATTGAAGAGTAAAATTAAAAAAAAAATAATAATAATTAAAACATTAAGATTAATGGCAACAATGAATAGGAACTATAAAGAGCAATTATTAACAATATAATATGATAAATGTGTGTGACCTGTCGATACGTCAACATAAAACAGGGTCTGAAAATCGTGCCCGAAAAAATTTGTATGAGTCACTTTAGGAAAACGAAATACTATACGCGCCCACGACCTTATAGTGTTTCCTTGGTAGTACACTATAATAACAAAGGTACAGATTTACTACCTTTAAAGCCAGACTTACGATTAAAGGCGCCACGACTCTAGTAGAACAATTTCAACGAAAACTTCATGGAAATTGTTCTAACATAATTTTAAACAGTAAGACTTTTGAACATTGCCAATATTATGACGAGCTCAGTCCTTCAGCGCCTATGACACTACAGTCATGGCAGACCTATCTACTTGGACCAACGAAGTATTGCGGTGGTATGGGCAGCTTCAATCAACTCACTCTATGAAGTCCACTGCTGGACCTTAGCCCAGATGAACATAGAAAAGGCTGAGGATACTCTCCTCAACAGTTACGCTACTATGTAATATTGACGAACGTGGCGACACTTCGCATAATATTGATGCATAGATCATCATCTGCCTAGCCTTTTCCCAACTATGTAGGGGTCGGCTTCCAGTCTAACCGGATGCAGCTGAATACCAGTATTTAACATAGAGCGACTGCCTATCTGACCTCCACAACCCTGTAACTGGGTAATACGATACCCCTTGGTAAGACTGGTTGTCAGACTTTCGGGCTTCTGACGACCCGTAACGACTGTCAAAGATCCACGAACGACAGCCGGGACCAACGGTTTAACGTGCTTTCCGAGGCACGGAGGAGTCTCGTTATGTAAAGATGTTCACCCATCCACGGACAACCCCGGCAAGCGTAACTTAACCTGATGGATCGACCCGTGCGGCTGTTATTACTTAGCCACGAGCTCCTCTATGTGCCTTTTTAATCAAACAGCTGAAACTAAGAACCCAGTGTTTAAATAGCAATGTCAGTAGGACTAAACCACACGGGATTGCATTCGTTAACATTCAATGGAAGTGCTTTTCTATAAATTCCTTTAATAATTGCAACTATCATTGCAATAATAAATTATTATATGAATCATATCAACATACTAATTGAATTCAATGTTTCACAATAGAATCAATTTCGTATTATACGAAATTGATTGATAAGAAATAATACGAATCGTATTATTTCTTATCGATTGATGTGCTGATAAACCAGCAGTAAGGTTATCAATGTACGAGGTGTAATCAAGTAAACTACTACTTTAAGATACCTACTTGTAAATTGAGTTTTAATTTGAATGGTAAGAACTAGTAAGAAGTAAAAAACCGGCCAAGTGCGAGTCGATCGCATGTTTAATATAAATTATAGTTTAAAAAACTACAAAAAACGCATTAATACCATTAAAGTTTTTTAAAATATAATTTATTTTTAAGATAAATGACACAAAAATTTTAAATTATTGTATTGTCATCGGGCCATGATATGTGTGCAAAATTTCGAATTAATCTGACCATTTAAAGTGGGTAAAAATCGAGTTCAAAGATTCCGTTACATACAAACATACATACAGGTGAAGCTAATAAAAGCGTGTTAAAAAATACTCCAGTTTAAAAAAACAAGTTTCTTGTATTATAAAGAATTGGGGGCCCCATTAATTTTTAACTTTAATTTTATTTTTAATATTTGTTGCTATAGTTTCAATAGAAATACACAATCTGTGAAAATTTCATCTGTTTACCTATTACGGTTCATGAGATACAGACAAACGGGACGGACGGACGGACAGCGGAAGCTTAGTAATAGGGTTCCATTTGGCACCGGGAACTGGACGTCAACGAGAAAACAGATGACGGCGCCTTAGTAAATGTACTGACGCTTCTTCGACGCCGTCATCGATCTGTTTTTCCGTTGACGTCCCGTTCCCGGTGCGGTACACAAAAACTGTTCGTCCGCTCAACTGTCACGGCAATTTTGACGCAAAACGCGCATCTGTGTCGCCTCCAATCTCATTGACAGTCGAAGACTCCAAAAGGTAAAGGGGCCGAGATTCCTTTTTATCTGAATTCTAACTATGTAGGTACCAGCCCGGAGTCTAGATTTGTGCCCGGTTGATGGCAAAAAATTAAAATTTTATAATTTTTAATCTGGGCTTAGAAAGTTTCGCTAAATTTTAATAAAAAGTTAGAAAAGACAATTAAAATTAAAATCTGAAGCGTTACAGACCCACACTGAATGTTAATAGGAACAATTATCTTGTACCTACACTATCAAGGCATCTTCCAAAAAGGTTGTCTGTAAAAGATCGCTTTTAGCGATAAGACCGCATTGTGTCACCCTATGTAAAATTTCAACATTGATATCTGTCATTTAGAATAGAATACTATTTGAATAATATTATATATTATTATAGAATAATATTTGTTAGAATAGAATACTCTTTATTATGCACACATAATAAAGAGTATTCTATTCTATTCTTCCAGCCAGATTTGAATTCGCTATGTCGAGGAAATTTTGTTCACAGGGTCGAAAAATCCAAATGAATGTGTAAAATTTCTTGAAAATTATTAAATTTTCTGAACTGTTGAGACTAGCTCAACTTTTAAATTTTTAAATAATAGGTGGCCACTTCCACTTTACTCCTTTTGGCATAAACCGTTTTAGACATCCTGTATATAAGCACATAGTTATATTTTCGAGACGTTTGGGTTTGAAACACTGGGTTATTCCGATTGCCCCCCCCCCCGGGGGGACAGATCGAAAAATAAAATAGGGCCATGGGGTGCAAGTGCCCACTTGGTTTTTCAAGACATCGCTAAACGGTTGGTCGACTCCTCACATGACCAGAGGGCTGGCCTATTTTTTGGCCGAAGAATCAGCATTGCTATACAACGTGGCAGCCTTTTGGGCACTTTTCCTTTTGACAGCGATGCGGACGAATTTTTTGATGCCCTATGATCCTTTTTATATACCATGTACATATTATTATTTTAAATCTGTTAGTTTATTTAATATGTACATACAAATAAATATTTCTAAAGCACATGATACGTACCCAAATAGGTATGAAATTAAATTCGCGAACGATCATCTAATCTACAATACCTATCAGGCATCCGGTCAGTGTGATTCTGGTCGTGCTGACCGACAGACGTGCGTTCAAAAGTGCTGTGGAAAATATACACGTGTGTTTTTAAAAATAAATAATGATACTTGTGACACCTTGTGTTTTCTAGTGATTCTGTTGGATTCAGTTTTTGGTATATAGAGGTATGTTTATGCAGATGTTTTGTTTTTATTGATCGAGTTGTGGGAATTGTTTTTCTTTTTCTTTAAAACAGATTCAGTCATTTTTATTGTAGAATAAGCAGTGAGCTATTACAAATGTCGTTTCCTTGTCATTAAGTCATGTGATACGGTTAGGAAGTTCATGATCATCAAGCAATTCTTTTTATAGGAATTGTAGAGTACCAACTTTGTATTTATATTTATTTTTTTCAATCTTCATAATACATTCCTGTATATGTCACAATTCAATGTTCTTATTGGTCTATTTACCTATACAGGGTGTAAGTGTAAACAGTGGCAATCTTTTAAGGGGTCATATACTCATCATTATGAACAACTTTTACTATAGGACCAAACCTGAAATCGCGAAAAAAAAATCATTTTCACGATTAATGCGAACATAAATGTAGGTACTGGGACAGCTGATTTTTTTTCACAATTTCAGGTTTGGTGCCATAGTAAAAGTTGTTCATAATGATGAGTACAATGACCCATTAAAAGATTGCCACTGTTTATACTTACACCATGTATATGTATATTAGTCTTTTCAGTAGATATTATTAAGCAAGAAGTATAATATAGGGTGACTGGTAATAGTGACCGATACTTAAACACATGATAGAGGAGCTTGTGGCTAAGTAATAACAGCCGCATGGGTCGATCCATCAGGTTAAGCTACGCTTGCCGGGGTTGTCCGTGGATGGGTGACCATCTTTACATACCAAGACTCCTCCGTGCCTCGGAAAGCACGTTAAGCCGTTGGTCCCGGCTGTCATTCGTGGATCTTTGACAGTCGTTACGGGTCGTCAGAAGCCCGAAAGTCTGACAACCAGTCTTACCAAGGGGTATCGTATTACCCAGTTAATGGGTTCTGGAGGTCAGATAGGCAGTCGCTCCATGTAAAATACTGGTATTCAGCTACATCCGGTTAGACTGGAAGCCGACCCCAACATAGTTGGGAAAAGGCTAGGCAGATTGATTGACTTAAACACATGATAACAAACAACTTTTACTATGGGACCAATCCTGAAATCGCGAAAAAAAATCAGCTGCCCCATACATTCATGTTCACATAACTCGTCAAAATGTAGGGAGTAGCTGATTTTTTTTTTCGCGATTTCAGGTTTGTTCCCATAGTAAAAGTTGTTTGTTATCATGAGTACAATCATGTGTTTAAGTATCGGTCACTAATTACCAGTCACCCTATACACTACTATATTTTAATTAGTACAAAAAAAAATGGGGCTCTATCCGTACCCTTTACTGATCATATTTGTGTAGTCAAAAGTAAAAAAAATTAAATCCCAAAATTGACCACGAAAATTTGTCATAATTTGTAAATTCATAATTGAATCAATCATTCATAACAATTGCTACTAGAAAATACTACGCGCAGTGCTTTTCCATAATTATTGAATACTACTAGGTATGTAGCCTGTACAATATTTCCATTAAAATGTGACATTTTGGGATATAAACAAACGCTAATAACTTTGCTGATTATGAATATTATTTATTGAGACTTTACATATACATATAATAACAAGACCTTCTCTAATAAGCCCTTTAAGTATTTGTACCAATTAAAAATTAGTGGTGTATATTTCATTGAGATACTTAATTATTAATATAGATACAGAAGTAACTACCGGGTTGATATGGCTATTATTATCTAGTTATCTATGGCTATCAACTGAAAATTACTCATTTCCCGTAGTTACATACGACTTTCGCAAATTCATTACGCGTTTCCTTTCTTACATGGAGTTGTTAGAAATCTTATATTTTTTTAATGAACAAGCGTTTACATAGATAAGTACTTGTTGTGTTCATCGTGGACACTTGATTTTTGAAGTACCTACCTTATGTACTTATTACATAATATTTATGTAATTTGTCATCATTACAGATGACCTCAATAATTGTCGTTTCATATTTCTGTTAATGTCGTTTGTAAACAATAAATAAAAATAAAATTAAAAAAACATACCAACGAATATCATTTCTTACCCGACCGGTATGTATGTATGTATATTTATGTTTATCTGTTCCCTCATAACTTCTAAACTACTTATCATAATTTGACAAATGAGGTATCGTTAGAAGTGTTTTGATTGTCCGCTGGTTATAGGCTATGTGACGTCACATTAAATTGAATATGGCGCCCTCTAGAGGGCATAAAGTCAAGAACTAAATTTTTTTTTTAATGATGCCGTGTTGGGTATCAAATGAAAGGGCTTAATGAGCACATTTCAAAAATATATATATTGATAGCTATTGCTCGTGGCTTTGCTTGCATGCACCCGATAATTGGGAATATTTTCTAAAATCACGCCTTAGATGTGAGCCAAACATATTTTCTCTCCAAACCTACCCAAAATACATACTCGTATAAAATAAATATTCTTCTATAAAAATGTAGTGGCTCTGCAAATACTTTTTCTCGAAATTATAACCCCAAAATAATTTAAATAAAAAGCAAGGTTAAAAACTTAATCCCGACTACTGAAAAATCACGCTCTAAGAAGTACGAAACAAGGAAATATTTTCATCAGAAATCAGAAAAAAACAGACAAATTAAAAATCCGGAGTCACACGTAATCTGATCGATTTATGCCCAACATGACGTGTGACTCCGGATTTTTAATTTGTCTGTCTTTTTATTTCTGATGAAAATATTTCCTTGTTTCGTACTTTTTAGAGCGTGATTTTTCAGTAGTCGGGTTTTTTTACTATACAGATAGCTAGATTTAATTGGTGTCGGTACAGTTTACCTACTCACATTCAGCTGCATCCGGTTAGACTGGAAGCCGACCCCAACATAGTTGGGAAAAGGCTAGGCAGATTGATAGAGATCTGAAATTTTTCTTTTGTATATTATTTATTTATTTATTATTTATTAAAACTTTATGCACAAGTAAAAAAATACTGTACAAAGGCGGACTTAATGCCTGAGGCATTTTCTACCAGTCAACCTTAGGGTGATGCAGAGAGAAAACATGGCAGGTGCAGCATAAGGGATAGATAACTCGAAAAAGAATAAATACTAATAAATAAATACATCTAAACATACATATAAACAGAATAAACTTTGTCAGGAGAAATAACGAAAGGTAGAGAAGAAAAAGAATCCAGCAAGAATCAGCGCTGAGATGATTCTGCCAGCTTTATACGAATATGTTCACGTGCCTTCATTTTGAACGATAGCCGACTGGTTGAATATTGTTCTTTCATTTACAAAACAATATAATACTTTTTTTTGTTATGTTATGTTATGAATGACTCTACAGGTGCAGCTATGTGTGAATCGTAAAATAATCTTATCTTATCGGCTTTCGGATTTGAGTAATTCATTGTCTGAAGCCATTTTCAATAAAAGTAAAAAATATTTCATGTAATTTTCTTTGTCGTCAAATGCGCAAATTACACGCAGAAATTCAGAGAAAAGTTGTACACAAAATCTGTATGCAAAAAACAACTCAATCCGCCTAGCCTTTTCCCAACTATGTTGGGGTCGGCTGCCAGTTTAACCGGATGCAGCTGAATACCAGTATTTTATATGGAGCGACTGCCTATCTGACCTCCACAACCCAGTAACTGGGTTGTCAGACTTTCTGGCTTCTGACGACTCGTAACGACTGTCAAAGATCCACGGTTGACAGCCGGGACCAACGGCTTAACGTGCTTTCCAAGGCACGGAGGAGTCTCGGTATGTAAAGATGGTCGACCATCCACGGACCAACCCCGGCAAGCGTAGCTTAACCTGACGGATTGACCCGTGCGGCTGTATGCAAAAAACAACTAAAAAGTTTAAAACAAGAAGAGAGATTAATTTTTAAGTAGTCTGCTGAAGCAGTTAAGTATGCCCGGTTTCTGAGGTTTTTGAACGGAGCTTATCCATTCGATAGTGATTATTGGTTTTCTAAACACTTCATTAAGGAAGAATTTAGCTTAAAAGTCGATTGAATTAGTGAGGACCTCAAAAAGCGAGCATAAGGAAGATTTTGTCGAATCAACATTAGAGATGGAC
This sequence comes from Cosmia pyralina, assembly GCA_946251885.1. NCBI lineage: Eukaryota > Metazoa > Arthropoda > Insecta > Lepidoptera > Noctuidae > Cosmia > Cosmia pyralina. Next base: position 26,555,545 of record OX276345.1, on the reverse strand, counting down.
TTGATATTTTCAATCAGTTTTTTTCTCAACACAATACTTAGGTACTTTATTATTATTAAGTCGTTTATTTATTTTATTTCTTATCTATTTAAATTTTTAAATATTTCTTAAAAAAAGGATATAAAAAAACATTTAAAAATATAAAAAAATAGAGGTCCGCCGGTGTCGGGAGCAGGGTCCAAGCTACCGGTGGTTAGGGCTGCAGAGACAGGAACCTTCTCACAATGCGAGCCGTATCAAGGAGTACTGCCTTCTGAATCAGGCCCTTGATCCAACCGCCTAATGATAGCCTCGAGAGATGTTGTTCGAGGCTTTCGGCCATCAGGCCATTGGCCGTTACGACAATCGGCACAATGACAGCCGAGCTCACATTCCACATATCAACAACCTCGTGAGCTAAGTCGAGATATTTTATTTGTTTCTCTTTCTCAGCTTTCACGAGGTTCTCGTCATGTGGAATGGTAACATCGACTATCATTGCGTGGCGCACTAACCGATCTATCACTACTATATCAGGCTTTTATTATTAATATTGTTATGCCTTAAGAAAAATCAATCACTCACCAGCTTGACTTCACTTTTCACTTTGTTCACTTGAATGTAATTTTATTAAAGTAAATATATTCTTAATCTATGGGACTATTTCACGATGTCCGAATAGCCACTACTCACCGAATAAATTCAAAAGTGGAACACATAATAATTTACATGAAATTTTCTGCCAAGTAATTTAGTAGGAACATAATCGTAGGTAATGAAACAGGCCCCTTATTCTTAATCAATGCTTTAATTATTATTGTCTTGATGAAAACATCAGAATTCAAGCATGCCTCAACTCAGTTCATCGGAATCCTGCTGACGACAAAAAAGCGGCTAAGTGTGAGTCGGACTCGAACACGAAGGATTCCGTACCACTGTACAATATTCACTGTGTAGATTAGATAGGTACACATTTTTTGAAAATACTTTAGTAATTTTTATTTATTTTATTATATGTTATAAGTATATAACTGATAGTATGTACACCCTCTGTGAATTTTAAGTGTCTTGATACTGTTGCCGATTTTCTTGTACACCGAACTAAACTAACTAAACTATCACTAAAATTTCTTACTTTTGGCTAAGAGAATCTTAAAGCTATTCTGTAAAAAATTGCCATTTTCACTAAATGAATTACTCACTGCCATCTTAGTGCTGTCAAACTAAAATATACTTTTAAGTTGTGTCACTTTATTTTATTTTATTTGGGAAAACAAACAACCGTACATTGTATATTGTAACTAGATACACAGTATGCTATATACATAAATATGTATAAATGTACAATAAACTACGTTTCTAAGCTTAGCTAGCTTATAAGCTTAGTAGCGTCTGCCCGCGACTTCGTCCGCGTGAAATTTCTGGTTGCCCTCCGACCCACCCCGTCGCATCGCCTGCGCGTGCTATTACTTCGTTTGCGGTTAGCGTTCTATTCTCACTTCTTTTTCTTTTTGCTCAATTTTAGAATGGAAAATTGTCGTTTGACAGCAATAAACTAAATTTTGTTGATTTTTAGTCTAGTTTAGAGGTATTTGTGATAAGAGATTATCACAAATACCTCTAAACCTATATCGGCCCATTACACCACGAAGCATTGCATCACTTCACGAAGGTTGAGGAGATCGTGGAGTACATGAAGGTGAAGACCAACTGGACCTTGAGGGTCGAGAAGTTGGAGCCGCGTCACAACACCAACTTCAAGTCGTTTGTGGTGCGTGTTCCGACACACCATCTCGTTCCTAAAGGAAGAGTTTACGCGGCAGGCTATGCGACACCGCGCCGCGTAACACGACGCCGACACTTCGTCTTAGTTTATTTTATAAGTTATGTTTTATGTGTATTAGTATATAATTTTTGTTATGTTGTATTTTTTTGTATTTGTGTATTTTATTTTGTATGGGCCTCAGCTACCTGTAATAAAGGAAGAAATTAAAATTAATTAATTACGGTTCAAAAGCACTATGACAGACGGACGGACTGAGGAGACTTAGTAATAGGGTCCCGAAGATAAACACAACGCTTATCGACAAAACGTTATCGACAAACGATACACTGATAGCGATCGAAACACGTTTTTATCTAAATGTTAAATTCTATTAACTACGTCTGTACGTTTGTTTATATTGATTTGACCCGAGTTTAACCGAGCCAGGCGGGTCGCACCGTGCGTTAACCTTTGATTAATAAATCAACTGGTTATATTAAGATTAGTGTTAATGCTCTGGAAAACAGTTACATGGTTTTATTGTTATTGAATCGAATATTAACAGTGTGGTTAAAATTGTTCCTCCCGTGGTTTTAGAATTTTATCACTGTTTTTTATATCTACATAAATCTCCATGTTATTGAGTTTATCGCTCTGATTTTTAGATCTAGATAGGTCTCCATACACCCATCCATCCACCATCCAAATCCATATTAATATATCTATCTCCATGTTAATTATAGGCTTGAGTAAAGCTCCAGCAGACAGGCGCGACGCGACTCCGGTAGAACAATTTTAATTAAGTTTTCATAGAAATGGTTCCACCAGAGTCGCGTCGTATCGCGGCTGTCTGCGCGAGCCTTAAACAATTAAAAAATATTAGCATGGTTTTTAGAAAAGAGTCGGACCAAAGTAAAAAAGTATCCCTCTCATAATGTGAATAAGTATCATAATATGTCGATCTTCTATTCATTTATAATTATGTATCAAATATCGTATAAGTTCTGCAATGGTCTGGCTAAAATAACTTTCTGTTACACGAGATTTTGATTGTCCACGCTCTCAACTTTTACCAATAGTTAGCTATGCTTGAACACCAGCTGTCATCGTGAACGCCAGCACAAATCTTAATATTTCAGTAACATGCGATACTCAGATATAATATTTCGTTACTAATATCTCTCGTAAACCGAGATAGCCTAAACAATTTTTAGAAAGTCGGCTGATTTTTCGGTTGAAACATTTTTTTTACGCAAATCGGTAATACTTAAATACATTTTGCAATCAAAAAATTTAACCACAGTTTAACACGGTTAAATCGACCTGGAAATTGAGATGATTATAATCATTTTTGAAGATTTTGTTTCTATTCGGAGTTTTTTATGTATCGGGCGTAGATAAAATGGACCTCATAATCATTCTCCTGCCCTTATCCCAATTTATTTGGGGTCGGCGCAACATGTCCCTTTTTTCCATACTTCTCTATTAGTCGTCATCTCAGTAGTCACCCCCTTTCTAGCCATGTCATCTTTCACACAGTTCATCCATCGTTTCTTTGGTCTTCCCCTACTCTTATAGCCATCGACATTCATTCTCATTCCTTCGCATCGCATTCCCATATCATAACAACTGATTTCCGCAATTTCTTATTATATCCATTCGTGTAACATCACTTATCCCTCTTAGCATTCTCATCTCAGCTGCATGCAATTGCCTTTCATTAATCCCTTTTGTGGCCCAACATTCTGATCCATACAAGACAGCAGGTTCAATTGTTTTATATATCTTCCCCTAAGTTTGAGGGGAATGCGGGAGTCCCAGATTGTTGCCGTGATCTGCCGCTATTTCATCCATCCAGTGTTAATTCTGTGCTTAAACATCCTATAAGAAATATATGACACATACGGAAGTGTAGCCACTTCCAGAGATAGAATTTCCGTCGATGATAATATTTGTAATAGCTGGCATAATTATAAGATGAACGGCAAACATATCATCATTTTTGTAGCCTAATTAGAATGCGTTGTAGGTATTAGAATTGTAATTACCTAACTTTTAAAATCTGTATAGCTAACCCAACCTAGGGATCAACCTGGTTCCCAATTGAAGTGACGCTTACGCATACGATAGCTACCGATATCAACTCTACTCAATTTACCATAAATTATGAAATCACAAGGAAAACCACTATCAATTAAGTGTAATTAAATTCTAATTAATTCGGTTCATAAATGCATTTTACAGAATGAGTCACTAGCCCTTCGTGACTCAATGCAATACGCCATTTTTTTTTATGTCTTATTATTAGACAATGATGATGTCATCAAGTCAGACAGTCAATTGTTTCACTGTGATAAGGCCTTTGAATGTTTATCCTATAATATTAAACTAGCTTTTAGCTTCGCCCGCGTGGATATCGGAAAATATCCCATAGGAATGTACCAGCCCAGCACTTCAAGCTACCCCAATCTGTCAAATTTCTTTGATAGTTTTTCAACTTTACACCAAAGGAATAAGGTTCATATTCAATTGGGAAAATTTGACAGATTGGGGTAGCTTGATGAACTGGCCTCTGTACTACAGGGAAATCCTTATTCCTTGTCTACATTATAAAGGGAACCTCTGTAAAAAATTTCAGTTTTCTAGGTTCAAGGGTTTGGGCTGGGCGTTGATGAGTCAGTCACTCAGTCTGTCAGTCAGGACTTCTCTTTTTATTTAAATAGATATAGATAAGCAATATTTGTATATACCTATATACCTAGTATTATTAAAATCACTTTCTCGAAAACGACAACGAGCTTGTGGCTAAGTAATAACAGCCGCACGGGTCGATCCATTAGGTTAAGCTACGCTTGCCGGGGTTGTCCGTGGATGGGTGACCATCTTTACATACCGAGACTCCTCCGTGCCTCGGAAAGCACGTTAAGCCGTTGGTCCCGGCTGTCATTCGTGGATCTTTGACAGTCGTTACGGGACGTCAGAAGCCCGAAAGTCGGACAACCAGTCTTAGCAAGGGGTTACGTATTACCCAGTTACTGGGTTGCGGAGGTCAGATAGGCAGTCGCTCCACGTAAAATACTGGTATTCAGCTGCATCCGGTTAGACTGGAAGCCGACCCCAAGATAGTTGGGAAAAGGCTAGGAAGATTGATTGTTCTCGAAAACGACTCTAATGATTTCGATGAAAATTGCAATGTTTACGGGGGCGAAAAATCAATCCAGCTATTTAGGACTCATTTCTGGGATAATACGTTTTCTCTATTTTCACCCGAGCAGAGCTCGCCCAGGTACTGATTATTGACGTCAGGACTTGGTAACAAAGAAAGAAAGAAAGTAATAGGCTACTTAATTAATACCCGAGTGCGCGACAGTAAACACATTACACAATATACCTACAAGATGTTTTTCAAGCATATCATGTATCTTTGTTGTACACACGGCTACATAACAAGCTATCCATTTCCAGTATAAGCTGATCTCGCATTGTTTAGGATTTCCGTACAATGAGAGGTCAGCTTATAGTGGATTTGTATAGCTTGATATGTAGCCGTGTGTACCTACCTATATTTAATTTTGTATGCGAGTTTCTTTTTTCTCTCGAAGCATCATAACGGCTGGATGGATTTTAATAATACACTAGTTGTTACCTGCGGCTTCGCCCGCGTAGTTTTCAAAACTTCCCTCCCTATTTAAATCGGATTTTGTTCACTATTTCATGGGTTTGATTTTTTTGTGCGGAAATCTAATTATATTTCTAAAATAAAAATAGTCTAAATTACTCGTTATAACATCAGCTATCTGACAGTAAAAGTCCCGTCAAAATCGGTCCAGCCGTTTCGGGAATAGCTGGAACAAAGAGACAGGCAGACAACAAAGACTTTAAAAATTGTTTTTTTGTGTTGTTTCATAATATGTATATTCATTTAGTAAAAAGCTGCTATTTAGACAACACAAACAGGCACTTGTATTAAAATCAATCCAAACGCTTTTTTAGCGCGTCCTGCACCCTAATTGCGCAACGCATTACCAATCGGAGTTTGTTTCATTTTGACAGTTCAACAACATTCATTTCGTTATTTACGTTGTCGAGCAGACAAATTTTTCGAACTTATGAAGCAATAGATTAGTAATTTGTTTCAAAATGAAACCAACTCTGATCGATAATGTGTTACGCAATTAGGGTGCAGGCTTGAGGACACGATTCCAAAAATATAATCAATCTGCCTAGCCTTTTCCCAACTATGTTGGGGTCGGCTTCCAGTCTAACCGGATGCAGCTGAATACCATTATTTTACATGGAGCGACTGCCTATCTGACCTCCACAACCCATTAACTGGGTAATACGATACCCCTTGGTAAGACTGATTGTCAGACTTTCGGGCTTCTGACGACCCGTAACGACTGTCAAAGATCCACGAATGACAGCCGGGACCAACGGCTTAACGTGCTTTCCGAGGCACGGAGGAGTCTCGGTATGTAAAGATGGTCACCCATCCACGGACCAACCCTGGCAAGCGTAGCTTAACCTGATGGATCGACCCGTGCGGCTGTTATTACTTAGCCACGAGCTCCTCGATTCCAAAAATATAGCAAAACTAAATTTAAAAAAAAACCCGCTGCTGCTACCAACTGCATTAGAATGCTTGCAGTGAGCATGTTTTGAACTTTTTAGTTATATCGGGTTTCGTTTTTTTGAGATTTTTCTACGTTGTTGGCTTTTCCGTACAGCCTCATGTTTATTTTTATATCATAAATTGAAGCTAGGTGCTAAATGACCCAATGGTGATTAGTAAACCAATATCAACATGGCTTCTAAAACTTAAAAAACATTTTATGACAGTAGTTATAATAGTAAACGTCGTTTCTATGATTCTAAATATTATTATATCAAATAACTATTGTTATATTGACATTATTATATAAATGCGAAAGTGAGTTTGTTTGTTACGCTTTCACGATAAAATTTGTCACATGGGTAGACTTGTAAAAGGACATATAGACTATTTTTAAATCCTGGATCGCAGACGAAATCACGGGCAGCAGCTAGTTCCCCAATTTTAAAAACAGCGTTCATATTCAAGAGATGAAGATACTGTAAAGTAAGATGGAGCTCTCAAATTAGAGTGCTTTTGTATTTCCATATCGCTTAGCAGACAAATTGGTCGTTGATGTTATTCGCATAATGAAGATCGCGGCTACCAATCCTTTTGATATAAAAGCCTTATTTTACGAAACCACTTACTTACTAAATAGATGAAGATACTGGAACAAATTCTGCCTAAATAATTGTATTTTAAGGGGGAAGCGCCAGGGTAGCCCGTGAAATTCAAGTTTTCTTACGTTTTTTATAATTTGCAAGTCAGTATTAGGTTGTATGTTGATTAAAAAATGATTGGCGACCGTGATTATAATCATTAGAATCGGTAATACAACTCTTGAAGTTAGTAAAACCCTGAAATGTCAAGATTTCATGAAATAGTCATTCAATAGGATTACTTCATTTTAAAGAGTTGTATGTTGTTGTGTGTTGTTGTTGTAGTTGAGTTGTTGTTTGTTGTTATTGTTGTTGACTTTAATTACTATAATTCTATAAATAAATACATACTTACTTCTTCTGGGCGCGAATCATATTTTGATGAATGCACAACATAATACTGACTTGGAAATTGCAAAAAACGTAAGAAAACTTTAATTTCGCGCGCTACCCTGGCGTTGTCACCTTAATAAGAAAGTTAAAATAAGTTGTCAGTTAAGAAACCATATCACTCTTCTAAAATATCTGTAAATTGTTCCGATGCAGGTCAGAAATGGTCAAAAAGCAAACGCAGCGGTTCCGTACGCGCTTCGTTTGCTCAGCGTAGGATTTTGATTTCAGTCAATTTTCCAATGTTTACTCCATTTACAATAGACATTTACAATAGACATTTAAACAAACCTTTTTTACAGTCCGTTCAACCAATTTTAATTTCTATTCCGTAGGCTTAAGGATGGCATTAAAGGCAAAAAAGTGGTTCAATAGCAACTGTTTACTGCAGCTGCCATTTGTCATGCCACCAACGCAATAGAAGTCAAAATCGGTTGAACGGAGTGTAAGTAAGGCTTGTTTAAATGTTTAATCTTATTGTAAATGGAGTATAGGTTTCCTGATGTTTTTTGCCTCACGTCGGTGATGGTATTAACCCGTAGGTTGTCGTAATTACAGAAACAATTTAGAAGTCATTGTGTTTGAACCTATGGGGTTCATACGACACGTAAAAACTTATCCAGAAATTTCATCCTCTTCGTCGCGTCATTTTCCTCCTAACGATTTTGTTAAGAGCCCATACTACCTCAGCTTTCTATCTCGCTCGCACGATACTGCTCACGGACTGAGTGCGATGCTGGGCGCCGATAGTTTATATTTTATATTTAATTATATCTAATTGCTTTTTACGGTGAAAATAATGGTATTTGAAAAAAATTAAAAACATAAGACCTGCTTTATAGTTAGTTCAGTTAGTATGCAAAGTTTCATGATCTAATTTGAAGTATTTTTTGAATACCAGCGGTTTATTGTTCGGTTTGGAGGTAACTTGGGATTTTTTTTTCTATCGAGGTAATTTTATGAAATCGTGTTTTCGTCAAACTGTCTTTTGTTATTGTTCCGAAATAAAACTTTCATTTTTATTATTTTTATTTTTAAACATAGTCATCAACTTTACCATATACCAGTGGCGTGCACAGAGATTTCAGACAGGGTATGCACGTCTAAAATAAAAAAAAAAACTTAAACAAGCTGAAACTAGTACCTAAGTTTTTTTCCCGACCGTTTGTTTTACCCGACCTCACCTACCCTAACCCTAATCTTACACTGACTCTTACCGCACGGCGCCATTGGCTTCGCATGATGTTTGTTTGCGACCACAACGAATATCTAAAATATTTTAATCTGAATATCCGATAAAGGTCCAAACATTATTTTTATCTTGATTTGTAAACAAAAAGCAAGGGATAAAATACAATGTGTTTGTGTTATACACAACATGTTTGCCAGTAGCTAATAATTAGGTATGACAAAACTTTTCTATGAAAATAACGAGAGGCATTACCTTTTTTTTTGAGTTAAATAAAACCCGGGTTCACACCTTCCGTTTACAATGAATTTAACTTTTTCCTCAAAATATAACGTCGAAAAGCGGCAGATTTTAATTTATTTAACACACTTCGGCAGCACAGGTCTGACAGGTATAATTTTCAATTTTTTACAAATGATTAAAATAATTACATAATAATATACAGTCAATCACTTGCGCCAAGAAAAACAATCAAATCAAAACAATATGGCGAAAAAACAAACAAACATTGCAAGTTGAATAAAAGCGTGTAAAAACATTACAATTACAAAATAATACGAAGTAATCTTGGTCAATCCGACTAAAAAAGTCAACCCTCTGTAATCAACAACTAAGCGGTGCTTTTACGGCTTCTCAATTTGGACGGGTTGCAAAATAAGCTGTGCTTCCAGAACTTAAACACGCGCATACATTTTCACGCACACAGTCACACTATTGCTGTGTACTACACGGGTTGCGTTGTATGAAAAATAAGCACGGCGTTGTTCTGCTTATGCTCACCGGGAGCGCTGCCTGCGCGGTTGTCGCCGCTCGCTTCAAGAAATTCGTTTCAAATGAAAATAATAGATGGCGCGTAAATCGCGTTATAAACAGTGAGATAGCGAATAAGTTAGATTAATATAGTTATTACCATGATTTTTCTTGCGTTAAAGTTATGTATCATTTCGAGGGGCATGTATCTAGGGGACTACAGGGTATGCAGAGCTTATTTGCATGTATGGAGTGCACGCCACTGCCATATACTGACGCCATGTGAAAGAAATTAAAATACTAGTAATACTGGTCCACAGAAGTATAGCAAAATTAAATGTTAAATTAAAAACCATAAATTAAAAATGTTATTTTTTGAAACAAAATAAATATCAAAATAAATTCAGTAAAAATAATCACTCTGTTTAGACAACCGAGCTGGCCACCTGCGGTGCACGAGTGCCCAATCCATTGTTCGCCAAACAGGGTTTTGTTTTGTTTGCACACATGTTCAAGGATTCAAGCTCATTGACTCATTGGCCTAGTGATCAATTTACTAAAAATAAAACTCTACTTTTTGACCTAATTACTGGACCGATTTCGTAATTTTTTTGTATATCGTCAGCAAAGGCGATATCAAGTATGTGTTTGGATTTACTGCATAGATGTGAGTTCCATACCGTTTTTATTTCAAAATTAATGCTGCAGTATTTTTGACATAATGGAGGATCATGCTAAGCCATTCGAGGTAGTATAGGCTCTTAACGATTGGAGTATATATCTAAAATTTTGTTGATTTGGTCATACTAGATACATCTAGCAGCACTAAGCCGACGTTCGCACAGACGTAAAGATTTTGTCGCGCACTGGATTTTCAACTCTTTGTATTGAGCCGAGCTTCGTGAATCCAACCTAACAACAACAGAATGCATCCCACACTGTTGGATTTTCAACTCTCGGCGCTAAGGAGAGCGTTGAAAATCCAGTGCGCGAAAACAAATCGCCGCGATAATTTTACGTCCGTGGCAACGTCGCCGTCGGATTACACTGTTTGTCCACCTCACCGGGAACGTGACGTCAACGAGAAACCCTCTGTCCTTTAACCTTGCTTTACTTACAAAGCCTTATCAACATTTCGGCCACTCCACCGAGTCAACAACCTGTGTTAATTGAGTTAGCTAATTACATTAGAGGCATACATCACGTTACGGTTGGTAACTGTGCACAATGGGATTGTGTGCTGTCCGGTTTTCATTGTAGTGTGGACATGGCTTTAGAGAGGGGACGACTTGAGTTTAGGACTTATTTTTTTTTATATTTTTAAGTCATCCTCTTTTCATGAATTGTGTGGGCTCCCGCAGTCTTCTTTCTAGATGCATCTGAATGCAGTTCTTGTTATAAAGAAGTGAGATAAATACGCTGCTTAGATAATAAGAGGGCACAATGCCTTACAAGATAAAAATATATTAAATTCACCATTTTTGATATTTACCTACAGAAAAATCAATACAGTACATGTCAACACACACAGTTGTAATTGTAACTATACTACACTATCATTAGTCGTGTTCAAAAACTTCCTTCATAAGAATGATACGAAATTGACTTTTTTTTAACTGACTTCAAAAAAGAAGGACCCGTATGTATGTTTGTTTGTCCGCGATTTTCTCAAAAACTAATGAACCAATTTTGATGATTCTTCCACTATCGTGATCTAAATACTTTCAGAAAGGTTTTAGTATATAATACATTATGTATTAATTCTTATATACGAAGTTATATGCATTAATGTACTATATCTCCGGCATTTCTAAGCCGATTTGACCCCCGACTACGGCGAAGCAAAAAGGAGGGTTATGATTTTGACCGGTATGTTTGTATGTATGTATGTTCATCTGTTCCCTCGTAACTTCTAAACTACTTATCATTATTTGACAAATGAGGTATAATTAGAAGCGTTTTGAACGTCCGCTGGTTATAGGCTATGTGATGTCACATTAAAATGAATATGGCGCCCTCTAGAGGACATAAAGTGAGGCACTAAAAAAAAAATTTTTTTAATCATGCCATGTTGGGTATTAAATAAAAGGGCTTAATTAGCACATTTCAAAAATATATATATTGTTAGTTATTGCTCGCGGCTTTGCTTGTGTGCATCCGATAATTGGGAATAATTTCTATAAAATTACGCCTCAGATGTGAGCCAACCACCAAACCTACCCAAAATACAACATAATTATAATAATGATTCTTCTTTAAAAATGTAAAACCCCAAAATAATTAAAATAAAATGTAAGCTTAAAAACTAAAACCCGACTACTAAATATAATCACGCTCTAAAAAGTATGAAACAAGAAAATATTCTCATCTGAAATATTAGAAAAGACAGACAAATTAAAAATCCGGAGACACACGTCATGTTAGAGCATAAATCGAACTGATTACGTGTGACTCCAGATTTTTACTTTGTCTGTCTTTTTCTAATTTCAGATGAGAATATTTTCTTGTTTTATACTTTTTAGAGCGTGATTATATTTAGTAGTCGGGATTTGGTTTTTAAACTTACTTTTTATTTCATGATTCTTTTTTTCTTTCGTCTTGTAATTGTACCTATATTCAAGTAAAAATGGAAAAATAAATTTACTTTAAAAAAAGTAAAAACCGACTTCAAATCCTAAAACGGATAAAACAACTTTCATAAAAACCTTAACAGCTTCTGAATTCGGTGTCTTCCATTCTTCAATGCAGCTTAGCTTGACACCGAATTTAGATTAAAGTTATTTTATTCGTTTTAGGGTTTGAAGTCGGTTTTTACTTTTTTTAAAGTAAATTTTTGACCTAGGTCTTGGGACATCTCTAGCTGCGTCCATTTAACAATGACAGCGATTTATGGCATAATAAGTTACACCTTCTCTAACAGGCTTTTGTATTTTCTTATACTGATTTGGATACAATGTGTAGGATGTTAGCGTAAGTCTGCATAGAATGCAAATAAATGTCATGCTTTCCGGAGATTTTACAAAAAAAAAAAAAAAAAATACAAAATACAAAAAGTTTATTCAGTAACATGTACAACTTTTACAGTAAATCTTACATAGGGACCTCCTTTTAAGTAAAGATATACCTGTGCTAGGAGGCCCCGCTCTTCAATAACAAATTATCAAATGGTAAAAGTGGTGTACCAAACATAATATAATTTAAACAAAAAGAAAAAAAAAAACTAAGCTCAAATAAAATTAAACAAGATGAGACTCGAACTAAAGAAATTAATAATAAAATAAAAAGTGTGTGTGTGTGGTGTGTGTGTGTGTGTGTGTGTAGTGTGTGTGTGTGTGTGTGTGTAGGCGTGTGTGTGTGAGTGAGGGTGCATGCGTGCGTGTATCTTGTCAACTCATATTGACGATGCTTGCAGCAACAATTCAATGACATCATAGGTCATCATAGGTAGATTTTGCTACGAGAATCACTGTTCGTGTTCGGGGTTCGTGGCTAAGAACAGCCGCATGGGTTGCCGCGGTTGGTCCGTGAATGAGTGACCATCTTTATATACCGAGACCCCTCCGTGCCTCGGAAACATAGATTTAGAGTAGGTTAGATACCACAAGCCATCCGACCAAGCGTGCCGCATGTTTGTGCTGTGCACAAACTTGATGCGCTACTACTTTAGTTGGTGTTCGATCGCGCCAGTGGCTAGTTGTGTCGTCGAGGATATAAAAAAGTCTATTAGATCACTGACGCTTAGCGATTGAAACGATTCTGTTTACGTTGAGCACGTCACTAAGGTGAAGTTATAAAAAAGAAAAAAGACAAGGTATAAAAAATATGACACGTTCGGTTTTCATATTGTCTAATGAACATGCGGTATCTAGCCTACTCTAAATCTGTGCTCAGAAAGCACGTTAAACCATTAGTCCTTGGTGTCAATCGTGGATATTTGACAGTCGTTACGAAGCCCGAAAGTCTGACAACTAGAGTCTTACCAAGGGGCATCGTATTACCCAGTTACTGGGTTGTGGAGGTCAGATAGGCTTAGACTGGAAGCCGACCCCAACATAGTTGAGCAAAGGATAGGCAGATTGATTATCTTGTTTTTTAATATAATTTTAGGTAAGGTAAGTGCACCTTTTTCCGCGGCATTTTTACTATGTTGCATAGTTTGGAAAAGGCTAGGTAGATGAATTACTGTTCGTGTTAGCATAGGTAAAAAGTAGATTGCTAAGCACATCAAGCTGAACTGGGATAAAAAGTAACCTATGTGTTAATGCAGGGTATAAGTTATCAACATACCAAATTTCATCAAAATCGGTTCAGCCGTTTGAGCGTGAAGAAGTAACAAACATACAAACACACACACTCACACAAACTTTCGCCTTTATAATATTAGAGTGACAGAATAGTTGTATTTTCGGGCCAAATACGTCTCAAAGTCTCAAGATTGTAGGGTGTTTTAAAATCCTCAGAAAAAAAAACCCCTTGTGCCTTACAACAGAGCACCCAATAGTTCAGCCGTTGCACCAAAAGATCAAAAGTATGCTTTAAAACTCAAGTCACCAGGAAACAAAACAAAATCTAACTTCCTACAAAACGTCTTAGATGTACCAAAAAAAGCATCCTCCAAACTCGGCCCTTCTTTTTTGTACAAAGCGAAGATACCGGCGGCGGGCGCATCGCAAACGCACGCGCGTTTTATCTGCTGTCACGATCCATCGTGATACCAAACGTTTTTTATTTGACTGTACCTTGGATTAGTACTTGCATTTCGTAATTTTTATTACAAACGTATTTTACAGGGTGTTAACCTGAGTGTTAAGATATGACTCATCATTTTTATTCAAACTGATATAATGTGAAGGCGGCTGCCAATTTAATCATGCTGTGATAGAAAATGTAACTTTACAAGTTCGTCTTTTTGTGTATCGTTACAGATATACGAAATTAACTGTAGCTAATCAGCAAGATTAATAACGGAACCTTGCAGTGTAGCCAGTCAGGGTGTTCAATCAATCTGCCTAGCCTTTTCCCAATTACGTTAGGGTCTAATACAGCTGAATACCAGTATTTTACGTGGAGCGACTGCCTATCTAACCTCCACAACCCATTAACTGGGTAAATACGATACCCCTTGGTAAGGCTGGTTGTCAGACTTTCAGGCTTCTAACGACCCGTAACGACTGTCAAAGATCTACGATTGACAGCCGGGGCCAACGGCTTAACGTGCTTTTCCGAGGCACGGTGGAGTCTCGGTAAAGATGGTCAACCATCCACGGACCGACCCCGGCAAACGTAGCTTAACCTGATGGATCGACCCGTGCGGCTGTTATTTAGCCACGAGCTCCTCCAGTCAGGGTGTTCATGCCGTGTGCGAATTATCTGAACCGGAAGGCTTATTTCACCCCTTACGCGAGAAGATGACTAAAGTCGCATTTCAACCATTGTAATCAAAATCTTACCTACGACTTTTCCTGACGAATATCTATGATTCACTGATACACATATTTTGTTGACATTACCCTAATTGCCACACACTATCGATCGGAAATTGAATCATTTTGAAACAAATTGCTAAACCATTGCTTCATATGTTCGAAAAATTTGTCTGCTCGACAACGTAAATAACGCAATGAATGTTGTTGAACTGTCAAAATGAAACCAACTCCGATTGATAATGTGTTACGCAATTAGGGTGTTAGGCTTGACAACTTATCTAAACATTTTTATAGCTCAATTATGACTCTTTCTTTAATGACTCTGTCAAGATAAATACTTATGAAGAACTCAAATTAACTATTTCACGGAAAATATGACAGTTTTCTCATTAAGAAAAAACCGGTCAAGAGCGAGTTGGACTCGCGCACTGGGAACCCTCAGTGCGCGTACCATCAATATATGTATTTTTGTTGATGATTTCTGAAAAAGTGTGCTATTTAGAGACATCGTTTTATTTTACCTGTAATCTTTACGTAAACTTCTATCACATAGAATATTTTCAGATTTTTCTCTATGCAAACTTCGGAGATAAGGGTAACAGTATTATTTTTTACATTTTTCATCAAAAGTCGAAAACTATGCGGCCTAAAAAAAGAAAAAAATGTTTGAGAATGTGCCAACAGCGCTCTTTCATGTTCTAGTAGCCCCACTTCGCCACCCCTTTAGTCACACCCTTTTAGTCCCTGTGGCAAAAAAAAAATGTCTTTCTTATTTGCAAAATAGTTGGGCAAACGTCATCTCCAAATTCCAAGTTGATAGCATTAGAAGTTCTTGAGATATCCAGCTGTGACAGACGGACAGACAGACAGACTGAGTCGCACCGTAAGGGTTCCTTTTTACCAGTTTGGTACGGAACCCTAAAAAATATGAAGCTAACAAAAGGTACGAGTACACCCTGTTTAAAATGGCATAAGTGAAACGCAATATTTTTCTCAGCGTGATTTTCGTCGTGGTGCAATTGTTTACAAATTGACCATTATGTGACTATAAAATAGTTTAACATTGCGCTATTTCCAAATCATTGGGTTTAGTCAGCGGACGTGACTGAAAAAGTACCCTTTAACCTCTAAACATCAATTCATCAATCAATCAATTCATCAATTTCGTGTTCAATAAAAAATATAGATTTCTTACGACATCTAATAAAAAAAGACTGACTGACTGATTGACTCACCAACGCCCAGTCTAGAAAGCTGAAATTTTGCACAGAGGTTCCCAAGACAAGGAATAAGGAAGGAATTCGCGGTACTATGTTCCCGTGGGATATTTTCCGACATTCACGCGGGCGAAGCCGCTGGCAAAAGCTACTTTTACATATTTGAATAGGTAACCCGATGACCAAATTTCTGTGGAACATTATTTGTTTGTAGTTAATGCAAAAAACTTGTAAATGCGCTTACGCAAGCTTGAATGCAACGCGCGTGTATAGTTACCTCTGATACTCGAGCAGAATGTTAAGTTGAGGAAATTCATGACACATATACCTACCTACTTACGTAAATATTGCACCTATCTATTTTTATAAGGATGGAAGCATCGCCTTCTGCGTGTGGTCTCCTTGCGATAACCTTTTAAAACTTTAAACGTTTCACCGTTTGAACTTTTCATTACGAGTTTACTAACTGCCCTAATTATAGTGATGTAGGCCGTTCCTTCTTTCGTAAGACTTTGAATCTTAGCAAACCATTCAGCCAGAACATTTTTATGGGCAATAATGGTTCCTACTTACCTACTGACTAATGTATGACAGTCATTGTAATAGCCCAATGCCAATCACAGTTAGGCTTTTAATAAAGAGGAATGGTGATGCAAGGGTATCGAGCACGAGGTTTTGGGTTCGGACCTGGCAAGAAGACTCGGAAACGCTTCAAATTCTTTTTTTAAATTGCTCTTTTGGTACTATGGGTGGTAGCGGCTTTGGAGCTCGTGGCTAAGTAATAACAGCCGCACGGGTTGATCCGTCAGGTTAAGCTACGCTTGCCAGAGTTGGTCCATGGATGGGTGACTATCTTTACATACCGAGACTACTCCGTGCCTCGGAAAGCACGTTATGCGTTGGTCCCGGCTGTCATTCGTGGTTCTTTGACAGTCGTCAGAAGCCTGAAAGTCTGACAACCAGTCTTACCAAGGGGTATGCGTATTACCCAGTTACTGGGTTATGGAGGTCAGATAGGCAGTCGCTCCATGTAAAATACTGGTATTCAGCTGCATCCGGTTAGACTGGAAGCCGATCCCAACATAGTTGGGAAAAGGCTAGGCAGATTGGGCGGTAGAGGCCTTGGCTGCTTTGTAAGTTAATTATACTGAGGTCGTGATTTGTTTTAAGCTTTTTCCGTATCTATCTTGCACTTATGTTTGACAGTTGTGCGAAAGAGACAGGAATAACGCTCAGCCAAAGTACGTGCTAAGCAACGTTTATCTCAGCCTAAGGGACCTGTCCCACCAGGCGCCGTCGAGCAGGCGACAAGCTACCAACAATTTTCTCGCTCAAGAAACATACAAAATTTTTTAAGTCCCGTGATCAAAACGGTCGCGATCGGTCGGTCGGTCGTAGTCGTTTCGTGTGTCATGTGAAAAGAGCTCAGGTACATTATCATCACTGTCATCACAATCATTTCAGCTGAAAGACGTCCACTGCTGGTTTTTTGGGGAGGCCTATGACTCCCGTAATACCTAATACAAAGACCAAATATAATATGACAGCATTTCTCTTCAAAGTTATTCGTCTACGCTACAGTGATCACCGTGAGAACCACCTGAATCACTAGAGCGAATAGCACCTAGAAATTATACTTATAGTAAAAAGTATTGTTTTAAAACGATTTGTAACATTTACTACATTCGATTTGTGTTCAAGTGTATCATTTGGGTGATAAGAATCTTGTAATGGCGTGTTAACAGTACAATTTATCGTGGGAAGTGATTATAAGCGGTTTGAGTTTGAAGAGGAGTCGAATGCATGAAGTTCATGCTATGTACTTGTTGGTACCGGTAGACTATTGTTGCCTGACAGTTTCTGCACAGTGGTTTTTCGGAAACCCTAGTTTTGTTTTTATGGAAAAATGTTGTTGAATGTTGAGGTTGTCATTCGTGGATCTTTGACAGTCGTTACGGGTCGTCAGAAGCCCGAAAGTCTGACAACCAGCCTTACCAAGGGGTATCGTATTACCCAGTTAATGGGTTGTGGAGGTCAGATAGTCAGTCGCTCCTTGTAAAATACTTGTATTCAGCTGCATCTGGTTAGACTGGAAGCGGACCCCAACATAATTGGGAAAAGGCTAGGCAGATTGATTGATTGATTGATTGTTGTTGAATGTTGAGGTGAGCCACCTCTAAAGATACTTATTCAGTAACTGTCTCCACGCTCGAATATGCGATCATATGTCACTCATATTTTGTTCGGAAAACCGGAAGGTGTCCTCTGTCGACGCGACCACGCGTTGGGGTTCGCCGGGCCAAATGAGCACGACATGATCGCGTTGTAAGTCGCGGCCTGTGTCAACTGAACTTGCCCTCAGTATCTTCTTGTATTGATACAGAATAGATATTAAGAAGTAAAAGTAGCATCATCATCTTCTCGTTTTCTTTCTTTCTTTTTCTTTCTTTATCATCATCAACCTATAGCAGTCCACACTTCCACAGCTGGATATAGGTCTCTCATTTTGCACGCTATTCAACTCGATTTACGGCAACTCTCAGCCACCCTGCGAAAATCGTTGCTAAAAAGTATCATAATCCCACCCACCATCACCACCACCCACCACCGACCCCCCACTGCCCCCCCACTGCCCCACTGCTGTGACACAAGCCTCTTCTGGAAGTGGACTGTCTGTAATCCACCACGCGAGCCCGGGGCGGGTTGGTAGACCATGTCTCATGTCTTCGAATTTTTGTTTCTAGAACATGCCGATTTCCTCACGATGTTTTTCTTCACCGTTTTGAGAGCAGTGGTGATGAAATTATTTACACAACGTAAAGCGCCTGCCTGGGTTTGAATTGAACCCACGACCACTCGTAAGTCGGGGCTGTTACCACTGGATCACCACTGCTGTTCAAGGAATAAGTAGGTCTGCCCTAATTTACTTCAGCAACTGCAATGCTGCTTGGCGGCAGGATAGGTTGTCATTTATTTATTTATTTATTTATAGTTAATTAAAACGGTTATACACCAATTACAATAATTAACCTAGAAACACAATACTAATATTGTAATATCTACTACATACTTAATAAATAACAGTGGAAATTCTCTCATACTTTCTCTCGCAAAACTTTAGACACACTCGCTTTATCTCTCTCCATTCATCCGTCATGAAGCATTTTGTGCCTCTACACCTACACCCAAATTCTTCATAGCGGAACACAGGAAGGTCGCATGCTGGTAGTTGGTAGTAGGTACTTCCCTGGACCAGCTTATCTAAAAAGAGCTTTACTGCTACTGAAACTGAATCTTGATTTCTTGAACTCATACTCAAAGCAAAAAAATTCAATTAAACCATATTAAAGGCATTTTTGAATTGTCAAAGGAGAACGATATTCAAATAGGTGATGCTAGGATACATTCCCATCTCAAGGGCTGAAAACAGGATCGTTGGATTCATTTTCGCAAACCCTGGGAAAATAAGGCTATCAAAAATCACCATAGCAAATTCACATATAAATCACTAGATGGCGCTACTATACTTCACGATTTCACGGTTGGTTTACGACGCCATGCTCTTTCCGTACTTATCAGTAAAACGACATAGTGACCTATTAACTCAAACAGGTACATACATGGTATGATAACATTGTTTCTTTTTAACTTACTGCTAATCTAGTTTAATAACTGCTTGTTATTATGACGCAAAGTCTGTCTATTTGTATGTCTGTCTGTGTTTAAATCAGAAACTAGTTGAAGTGGTTTTGGATTTTTGGGACCAGATACAATCTTCGTATCATCGCTTATCAAAAGAACGACGTTGAATTAGACACCTATTTGCAGAGCCTAATTTAAGAGATTATCTGGAGATGTTTTGAAGATGCAGCTCCTATACACATATTGCTAAATCATACACGGTCAGCATTCTAGAATTCTTTCTGAAGCAAACGCGTCACGTCTGTCTGCAGGTGTTAGGTAATTAAATTTCTATATACAGTCAGGTTCATTGCGCTTTCTTTTCCGTGGACTGGTTATCCAATGCTGTTTCAAAGCCGACGTACAATGGGCGTATAAAATATGTGGCTAAAGCACATAGAGTTTTTGGAACGAAGTTCCTTATCACTGTTCCTGCACAGACTGCACACTTGGCGAATGAGAGCTGAACAAAAAAAAGTGTAACATTTTGACCGTCACGACACTTTTGTTACGTAGCAAAACACACACACACACACACTTTTACACTTACACTACTCACTTACACTTTTCCGTTCCAATCGGGTGTGCCACACCTCTCGACTGCATTGTACAACTTATTCTAGATTCAGGTTCTACAACTTGACTTATGAACATGTCAATATCTACTTTAGCATTACTTTCTGGCTTAGCATTAGTCTGATCTCCTGCACTGCGTTTCAATGCCCCCCTGAGATCATCATCTTCCTACCCTTATCCTATGTTACGTGGGGTCGGCGCAACACATTTTCTTCTTCCAATCTCCCCTGTCAACTGTCACGCTATCATTCACTCCCTTCTCTTTCATTGATATGATCCCTCACACAATCCATGTATCAACATTTATATTCACTCACTTAGTCACATGCGTTTCGTCCCTCCTCATCAAATGCCCATACCAAGCCAAACGATTTCCTTTCAACTTTTCTGTCACTGGCGCCACTTTCAAACTTCCTCTTATATACTCACTTCTTACTTTATCCATTCTCGTCACTACATACATCCATCTCAACTTCTCATCTCCGCTGCATGAAATCTTTTTCATCCGTCTTCTTCACGCCTAGCATTCCGATCCATAAAGTACGGCAGGCCTTATCACGGACTTGTAAATTTTCCCCTTTAACTTGAAGGGCATCCGTGGGTCGCAAGTTGTTCCTGTGACCTGTCGCCATTTCATCCATCCTGAGTTGATCCAGTGCGTCTCGGTCTACTTGTCCCCCAAAGATCAATTAGATTTTATCCGCCTATCTCCATTCAGTTTGGCCATAGTGTATAGTTGACCAAGTTCTTTAGGTACATCAAATTCTCATTAAGTGACTGAAAGCCTTATAAACTTTGAGGATGATTCTTCTGAGAGACTTCATATAATTATTGATGTTTAGTAATTATATCTCTGATTTTATTTAATATATCTACTCTATCAAACACATCTATTACAATAGAACGATTATAATCCCCACTCCTACTCATCTCGTGACGAGTATTTTTCCTATCACATAATTAATCATAGAGATGCGATAAAATTATCTTATCTCTCTGTTATACTTACTATAATTATATTTTAACTTTTTTCCTAGACGTGAGGTCGTGTGCGCGTGAGTTCCTGCGTCCCGAACGACTCCCGATCTCTCCCGACGTTTGCCGATTGCCCCCGATTCCTGTGTAGCTGGAAAATGAAGGGATGGGAACTGTGCTTTTTGGCCCTTCTGGGGTTCGCTTTGGGGCAGGGGCCGGAAAAACGTGAGTATTTATTTATTTATTTCAATAATTTATTTAAATGTAGGGTAGATTTTTAAAAGATTTTGTATGAATCTTGATAAGGTTGTTGATAGAAAATATCAGCAAAATGGTTGATTGGTAGTGATTGCGTAATTTTGCTTGTGCAAGTAATTACAGTATTTCATGTAATGTACCTTTATTGAATTTTATAATAATGATTATTATTTTAATGCCACTGTAAGTGGCCACTGTGTAATTTCGACTTGACCATTTACCTCATTTTTTGTTGATTATATTGAGGATAGTTACATAACCAATTACATTACGATCAAGAAGTTATTGAAAAATGTGAACGCAAGTAAAAGTTGATGGGCCAAAAATCCGTAAAGGTACCATCGCGAACATTGGCGGTGAACCACTTTTGAATAATGTAGTAACAAGGTTGAAAAGTGGTTCACCGCCAGTGTCCGCGATGGTACTTAGTAGTAGTTGTTGCAATTTGGAATCACTTCGTAATTCTCATTCCATTAAACACCTACGACCTCCACACCAATTAACTCGGTTGTGGAGGTCAGATAGGCAGTCGCTCCATGTAAAATACTGGTATTCAGCTGCATCTGGTTAGACTGGAAGCTGACCCCAACATAGTTGGGAAAGGGCTAGGCAGATTGATTGATTGTTATCACACCGTAAAAATATTAAAAGCTGCGCTGAAATCTTAACGCAATCGCCTGCTAAGTAAATGATGAAGTCCTACATATTTAAACGAAAAGAATCCACCAACCTACGCGTCCCACTCCCTCTCACAGAGAGGAGGCCTGTGTCCCAACAGTGGGAACATTATAGGCTGATTATGCTTATGCTGAACGTCTAAACTCTCAAAATAATTTATATTTCGAACAAAGCCATCACAAGAATTAATCTTGCGTACCTTGCTTGGCTGATTTCTCATCATCATCACGGCTGAAAAACGTCCCAATTCCTCATTCATTGCCACAACGACCAGTCCTGCTTACCTGTTACGACCTTAGCTGTTTTATAAGAGAACCAGCTTCTGTCCGCGTCTTTGTCCGCGTTGTTGCCAGCTATATTACTCGTATAAAATATAAACATAGCCACTTGGCTGTAGTGTAGCTATTTCATCACTATTGCTCTCAAAACGGTGAAGAAAAACATCGTGAAGAAACCGGCATGTCCAAAAAAAACAACCAAAAATTCTAAGAAATATTATGTGACATGCACTGGGCCCGCGTAGTGGATTAAGGCCCACTCCGTCTCACAGAGAGGAGGCCTGTGTGCCAGCAGTGGGAACATCATAGGCTGATTATGATACACACTTTACATTAATAAGTAGCAGTTGCCTACTTAATATTTGAAAAGTACGAGTTTCTCGGCTCAGGAAAAGTATTCAGTTTTCCGAGCAGGAATTTTTCAGACATGAGACTGTGTGTATGTTAGGTACTCGTATACTGGTCTGCCTACCCTTTTCGGGAAACCATTCGTAATGACATTATGTTGCTGTGCTTAGGATTCAATAAAAAAGTTTAATTATTGTTAAACACTCAATCTGCCTAGCCTTTTCCCAACTATGTTGGGGTCGGCTTCCAGTCTAACCGGATGCAGCTGAATACTAGTATTTTACATGGAGCGACTGCCTATCTGACCTCCACAACCCAGTAACTGGGTAATCCGGTACCCCTTGGTAAGGACTGGTTGTCAGACTGTCGGGCTTCTGACGACCCGTAACGACTGTCACAGATCCACGAATGACAGCCGGGACCAACGGCTTAACGTGCTTTCCGAGGCACGAAGGAGTCTCGGTATGTAAAGATGGTCACCCATCCACTGACCTACCCCGGAAAGCGCAGCTTAACCTGATGGATCGACCCGTGCGGCTGTTATTACTTAGCCACGAGCTCCTCATATTATATAATATTTTGTTTCTTTAGTGCTGTGTTTCTTTTAAACGAACACATCTTTTACAACGTAGGCCTATATTTCAAATTCTCGTGATGAGTCGATGTTTCGACATGTTTGCCTCAAGGCTTATACTTTTATGTCATTGACTCTGTTATCAGTAAACAATGGTAGAACCTTAAACAGCTTGTCAACCGCTTATCAATCTTGTACACGCTGTAAATCATTTTACTTCAGTCATCAAGAACCTACGTACCCATCTGATATGTAATGTCTTCGATCCGTTCCCATATCATTCCACAATAAATCAAATCAGGCCCGTTAGAAATCAGTCGTTCAAAATCAGTAAAAGTAAAGTTCAGTAAGAGTAAAGTAAGTAAGTAAGAGTAAAGTTTAGTAAAAGTAAAGTAAGGTAAAAAAAAAAGTTCAAAATCAGTAAGTAAAAACAGTAAAAGAAAATATTACTATATAGTCAGTGCTAGTCATCCTAATCCTTGTGCCCATTATCCTTATTCATTAGGGATCCGTACAGCATCATCTTTTTATGGTTCCATACCTCAAAAGGAATCAAACGGAACCCTTATAGGATCACTTCGTTGTCCGCCTGTCTGTCAGTCTGTCAAGACCCTTTTTCTCAAGAAAGCGTGGAGGTATAAAGTTGAAATTAATATCAAATACGTAAGTCTATGGTCCGTTGGAGTTCTAAAAAAATCAAGCTTCTATGTCAACGCAATAAAAAAATACGACATGATAAATAGACATGTTTTGACACTCGCAAGTGAAACAAAACCTATACTGTGTACCTACCTAGTACCTATGTACTTCCCGTTGACCTAGAATCATGAAATTTGGCTAGAAGCAAAGTCGAAAATTGTTAATTTGTAATTTATCAAATAAAAAAAAATATTACAATGTTAAGTTTGATTCTGGGATAAAAATTCTTTTCAACTACGGAACCCTTCATTGTGCGTGGTCCGACACGCATTTGGCCGGTTTTTCCCTTGCACTCGGTAGTCTAGTCACACCTTTCCAATAAGATATTTTTTCAGATAGTTAATCCATCATTTATTTTAAAAGCGATTGTCGCGCGAGTTTGCGACTGTCGTGCTATTTTAAAATTAGAATGCTAGAATTTCACAGTAGCAGCCTGGAGTCTGGATTTGTGCCTGGTTGATGGCAGCAATAAATTCAATTAGCCCCCTTTACATGGGACCACAGAATACATAATAGGAAATGTGTGTGCCGGTGTACTATAGGCACACTTCTGCCTAATAACCTTTCTGGGAAAGAATCAGGCGTTATGGCGTGACGTTTATATTTGTCGTAATGTCTGTTATCACTAATTAAGTATATTATGTAAAGCAATGACATTACTTGAAGGAAATTAACACAATAAGTGTGTTACATACTCTCCCACGGTGTAAGAAATCGTTCATCCGCTTCCCATTTCCTTATATTACAGATATTGTATCGTAAATCGTGAAGAGAAACGCGACGATAGACTGGTTATAGTGATCCAGTTAATAGGCCTATGCAAGTTAGGCAACGTCTAGGCGTACTAACTGGATCTCGTAATTAAACTTAATTGAAATATCTAGTTGAATTGAATCAACTATATAATTTTTTTTTGAGGTTGTTTAGTTAAAACTATGGCTACTAGAAAAACGGTTTTACTCTATAAATGAATTTATAAATAATGTTAAATAATTTGTTTTAATTTAATGTGACGATAACTGATTGATTTTATATATTGATTATTATTTATTGTTTTTTTTTTTTTTTTTTGTCAATGACTTGTAAATACCTACATTGCATTAAATATCTACATTGTAATGTTTTATAATGTTTTTCTGACTTTGTATTATGAACTCAACCACTGACTTTAAGACCAATACTTATTGCAAATAAATGATTATGATTATAATTATGATTATGAACAGAAAACCTTTTGAGAAGGTCATTCTACTCATCACTCATTATGAAAAACTTCACATTTTATGGGAATAAAAATGAAAACGAAAGTTTTTCCCTGCACTTTTACTTTTAGCTTCGTGAAATAGCAGAGCCGAATCTAATTCGCTCGTTGTACCTAGGCTGCTGGACCAAGCCCTTCATTATTTTTTTTATTCTTCATTCATTTCATCAGACGACCATAATCGCGTGCGACACAAAGCCACCGCTCGTCGCGCGACTTGCGGTGTCTTCGTGTCGCGCCTGTTTGAAGAAGCCTATAAGTTTGCCTGGACATTGGAGACACAAACTTGAGTTTTAATATTCAACTGAGATTTCCGGTAGTAACCCAATTGAACGGATTATCAGAATAACTAAGCCGACGTTAGCACGGACGTAAAAATATCGCGGCGGGATTTTATCGCGCACTGGATTTTCAACTCTCGTTGTTGAGCCGAGCGTTGAGAATCCAACTTAACAACAACAGAGTGCATTCTAACGCGTCGATAAAACACACTGTTGGATTTTTAACTCTCGGCGCTAAAGCAGATTCGAGCGTTGAAAATCCAGTGCGCGAAATAAAATCGCCGCGATATTTTTACATCCGTACGAACGTCAACTTACTGTTTATAAGGAGATCCAAAGAAACAATTTTCTAATAAGTTTCCTCACAGTGGATCTATAAAAATTCGCAGCACGTCTTAAAAAGTTTTTCCTCCATAAATACCGATGCGTAAAGTCATATTAGCCAATTGCCCTACCTTACCCGATAAGTAACATAAGGAGGGCAAGGCGAAGGTACTATACTTGTACGTGTTAAGACGACGAATGATTAGTGCCTTCTGAGTCATGCGACAGGTGTTTTGTTATGTGGACAAATTGGAAGAAGTTTGAAGTGAAACTGTTATGCAGTTTTTTTAGATTTTATGTAATAGGCATGTTATTATTAAATACAGCTTTGAGTAATATAAATAAGGGGCATTAACATGCCTGCATGTAACATGTTGGCTCGCAGGTTTGCACGCTGTAGCAAGGCAGTCAAAATAACGCTTTTTAAAGCTTATTGCCAAGTGTTACACGTGCAGCCTGTGGACCAACTATACTCAGCGGGCTATCAGCGCCCTACGGGTCCAATATAATAGTTCAGGATGTTGATGGGGCTGCCCCGTTTCTGCCGTGACAGAAATCTGCCTCTTTGCTCTGCAGAGTGCGGGACGGCTCCAACTCCCTCCTGAAGACCATAGCGGGGAGGTACGATTCTCCTTTGTTAGGTGATGTTGTTCGAAGATGCATTTCGAACAACAGCCTTGTCGCTAAAAAGATTATAAGTTTACCAACATAGGTATAAGTTATCTTTTCGTTTTTCGTTTTGCTTACTAACCCATAAATGGATGATGCTTATCCGAAATAAAGATTATTTTATTTTATTTAATTAATAACAATTTATCGACAAATATTTTTTAATGTTTCATGTATCTAGACGAAAATTTATGTTGTTGTCTTGTGTCTGTCGTGACTAATAGTATAAGTAATAATAGAATTTATATCTAATCATTGGAATTTTACAGTCATATTCTCAATAATAATTAATTAATTAAATTTCTCATTAATTATTAATTTAATCATTTGTATGCCCAAGTGGCTGATCATGAATTTATTTATTTGGGACATAAAACATTACAGCATTAACAAAGTAGTTATTATACAGTCGAAAAAACACTATTGAACATTATTATGTAGGTATATAATAATGTAAGGAAATCTATCACATGGCTCCTATATTATAATCTGATACTAGTTTTTTTTTTTTTTTTATATTGTACCGTGTTTTTTTTCTGAACTAAGTAACGTTTTTATTAATTTATCTAGTAGGTCTTGCCAGCGGCTTCGCCCGCGTGGACGTCAGGAATTATCCCACGGGAACCTCTATGCAAAATTTCAGCTTTCTAGGTTCAAGGGTTTGGGCAGGGCGTTGATGAGTCAGTCGGTTAGGACTTCTCTTTTAAGAAAGAAAGAAAGAAGAAAGAAAATACGTTTAATTTTTTTTACTGATATTATATACTTTGTACCTACGCTTTGTAATGGATAACCAACTTCATATTTCTGACAGATTGTCGCCTTGAGAAATACAAAAATGCCTGTAAAGGTACTTAATTGAAATAAATGCATTGAGTTTGAGTTTGATTAATAAAATAAAAATTATACAAAAACCTTCAACAATGCTTAAAAACTAGGTCGCATGAATTTCAATGAATAAAGGTCATACAAATAGAGTAAACCTTGACTCCCAAACTAGGAGATCCTATGACTTAGGAGTCAGTGATTGAATAATTATTATATCTTACCCCAAAAACCAACATAAACCACAACAATACTTTACTTTACAATAAGCTTCAATAGTCAACATTAAATTGTAGCAACCAATGAGTTGTAGATATCAACCGTTATGAACCATTTGCAACACTCGATTCGATTCATTTGAACCGGACTCGAACCTACGCTGTCGCACTCGAACGCTCACTAAACGCAGCTCCATTGGCAAATCAAAAACCGCGAATGACCAGAGGAAATTGATTTGTTTCTGCTCTCTAATTTTTAATAAAAATTTCGAGTAACGGTTGTTTATGGTTATAGAGTGATAAATTGTTTGTGCCATTTTGTAGTAGTACATAGGTACTCGTAACATCACCCTATATTCTCTGAAAGATTAGGCAGAGGTGTACCTATAGTACACCCACATATCCCCAGTTATGTGTTAGTTCCATGTAATAGGGGGCGCGCCTACTGTCATCAACCGGGCACAAATCCAGACTCCGGGCTGCTACTGAGAAATTCCAGATCAAAAAACCCAATAACACTTTGCCCGATCCGGGAATCGAACCCAGGACCTCATGCTCAGCAGTAGCGCTAGCGACCACTAGACCAGCAAGTAGTCTGTATCTTAAAATTTAAATGTGATCTTTGTAATCGACGAGTATCTCAAATACTTGTCGATTTCTCCTATATCAAATTTGGCTAACTGACGTTTTTGGTAAAAACGAACTGTGATTAAGGCAACATTCGAAATTTAATATACTTTCTAACGAATTTTAATGTCCATATCAGAGATGGCTGTTTTTCATAGAAAATATATTTTGTAGTTTGTGTCTTTTTTTTTGTTATGTATTTTTGTGGTGTACAATAAAGTATATATAAATAAATAAATAAATAATAAATAAAATCCACTCAAAAGTCACAGATTAGTAACAAATCCAGCTTTCTGCAAAGATTCAAAATTAAACGAATCGTTTTTCTTTCATTGCCACTATTTGGTCAAAAGGCAGTTATTCGCTTTTGATTCTATAGGACTCGTTTAGTTTTGAGCCTCTAATAACTTATTGAGCCATCGTAAATGAAAACAATTGTTACATCTTTCTAACTATTCTGTGTTTCATACAAATAAATCAATTCAAATTCATACGCACATTTTTTGTATGAAAAAATTGACAACTTAAGATCAATAATTTATCTTCACTATTGTATACACAGTACTGTCTCCCATTGCAGCCATGGCAGATATTTTTCTAGCAATAGTGCTAGTGTGGGCATCTATAGAGATACCTATTTAAAATGAATGATTTGACTTTAACTTCTATTCATATTATATTCTATTATTTATATTCTATTCATTTACAATAAGATTAGACATTAAAATAAACCTTTTTTACAGTACGTTCAACCGATTTTGACTTCTATTACGTTGGTGGCATGACAAATGGCAGCTGCAGTAAACAGTTGGTATTGTAACCACTTTTTAACCTTTAATGCCATCCTTAAGCCTACGAAATAGAAATCAAAATCGGTTGAACGGACTGCAAAAAACATTTGTTCAAATTTCTAATCTTATTGTACCTATATGGAGTATGTACATTTTCAACTCTTTTGTCGCGCACGAGTGACTATATCAATCTCTTTTGTGATGCTCGATTTAAACCAATAAGACTGTTAGGTTTTTGAACAATATACAGGATAAGTTTTTAAGCAGTGCGCAAATTTTTCACATTGTGAAAAAACAACTTTCACTATGGGACTAACTTTAAAATCGCGAAAAAAAATCAGCTGTTCAGTACATACTACACCAAACTCGTCAAAATGTAGGGAGCAGCTGATTTTTTTTTCGCGATTTCACGTTTGGTCTTACAGTAAAAGTTGTTCCTATTCATGAGTAGAACACCCTGTGAAAATTTGCGCACTGCTTAAAAACTTATCCTGTATAAAGTTATTTTGAGATTGTATACAGTTTTTTTAAACGGATTGCAGTGAGACCTCAAACGAAGATTTTGGAAACAGCAACGTGTAATACAGAATAGCAGTGACATAAATAGAGTCGAGAATGCATTTTAACCAAAAGATTCACCGAGGAAACAGGACTTGAAGCAACCTGGCGGTGACGTCATAATAAATTATAGTTTAAAAAACTAAAATACACGCTTTCATACCATTAAACTGAACTAAAAAGTAAAAAATAAAATTTTCAATGTAATTATGTCAATGTACAAGAAAGCGTGGGGTGCTTTCGAATTACAGAGTTCTCGTAAGAATGTCGTACAAAGCACCCCACGCTTTGTTTTTTACAATGACATTAATTTTCTCGTTAATCACTTTATTCTTACATTGAAAAATTTGTTTTACTTTTTAGTTCAGTTTAATGGTATCAAAGCGTGTTTTTTAGTTTTAAATCGTTAATCCTGTTGATCCTGATCAGGAAAAAGGGACAAAATTTATAAATTATTGTATTGTCATCGGGCCCTGATATGTGTGCAAAATTTTGAATTAATCTGACCATTTAAAGTGGGTAAAAATCGAGTTCAAAGATTCCGTTACATACAAACATACATACAGGTGATGCTAATAAAAGCGTGTTAAAAAGAGCCCATCCATATCACCCGTCTCTCCAATTCCATTGCTTACTATACGGTGCATAATCCGTAGATACTTTATCCCTTCCATATCCTAACGGCACATCTTCCATACCATTATCGCGCCCCCCGGTCTACTCCTTGCAATGGTCTCTGTTGCACTTAGACATGAGGCAACAAGAGCTAGTGTGAATCTTTGGGTTCATTGGAGTAATCGAGTCTGGTCAAACCACCTGGAGTCGGTGCATTTCATTCATTCATTTTCAGTAGCAACAGAGAGAAGTGAATCTTTTTTATTAATTTTGGTTCGTGTCAGAATATTGTTAAAAATTTATATCTTTACATTTTTATTTGATTAAATTTGGCATACAGACCGTTTATAATCTGGATTAACAAGGGACAACTTTTGTTGCCGTAGTAGTGTACGTTTCCGTGGGATAATTTGCGATATTATCGCGGGCGAAATAAATCATCCTTTGCTTTTACTAAAAAAACAAAAGACATTCTTAGTGCATAACAACAACACTGTTTACTCAAATCTCACTACAAAGAAAACTACTTTAGCTGGTAAAATATTTATTTTTTCTACAGTTCAAATGACAACAAGGAAATGTTAAAATATTATCAGTCATTTCGCGATAACTTTGTTTGCACTCCAATGTAATCAGCTCCGAACAAACTATTGCGAGACTTGCCCATTTTATGGCTCGACGGTGTACCTATATTTTTTGTTGTAGACTGAAGGTTGTTTTTTAAGGCGATTGTTTGCAAAGCTGCTCTATTTTAATCCGTCTTAAGATAAGTTTTTTTATTAGTTGTAAGTAAACAAAAAAGTGAGGTAGTTCTGAGATAGATAATTTTACAAACAACGTGTTATGATAGTGAATAAGTAGCTTAACAATATTTTTTTAAGACTGATTTATATTTCTGATTTTGACTTAGGGTTTTTTTTTTTTTTGAAAAACCTGAAAAAAATTAAGACTGCAGTTTGACCTATTTATCTAACATAACATAACACAACTCACGCCTTCTTCCCATGGGGGTAGGCAGACACTACAGAATGCCTCCTGCTTCTTTTGCTTCGTTTACGTTCATACCTACATTATGAAAAAAAACTGACACTCGCCACACTGCCTTGTCATACACGCACGCCGGTTGCGAGTACTACGCACCTGACATTTCTAAACAACATCACCAATAAGGTCACTATATTATTTATTTATTTATTTATTTATTTAGGATCTCCAACAAAAGATGTACACAATACATGAAACATAAATAAAGGGAACATCAGGTATTAAGTAGGTGTACTCCTTCACTTATAGGAGACCACAGCATGCACAAAAATGTTAACAACTACGCTAACAAAGTTAAAATATTAATCAATCAATCTGCCTAGCCTTTTCCCAACTATATATGTTGGGGTCGGCTTCCAGTCTAACCGGATGCAGCTGAATACTATTATTTTACATGGAGCGACTGCCTATCTGACCTCCACAACCCATTAACTGGGTAATACGATACCCCTTGGTAAGACTGATTGTCAGACTTTCGAGCTTCTGACGACCCGTAACGACTGTCAAAGATCCACGAATGACAGCCGGGACCAACGGCTTAACGTGCTTTCCGAGGCACGGAGGAGTCTCGGTATGTAAAGATGGTCACCCATCCACGGACCAACCCCGGCAAGCGTAGCTTAACCTGATGGATCAACCCGTGCGGCTGTTATTACTTAGCCACGAGTTAAAATATTAATAATAAATAAAATTTGGAGAAAAATTAATACATTTTTAAAAGACAAAAAACATAAGAAATTAAAATATAACATTTAGAGACACCTAAATTATATCTATTATGTCCACTATGTTATGTTGATTCTATATAGGGCGTCCATTTATCGAAATAGGTACATAAGTATTTAAACCCATTCCGTCTTATTACAAAACAAGTTTCATCTTCAAACCCAGAGGGGCAATTCCCGTACTTTTATAACAACGTTCGCAATCTCATCTCAGTCTCAATCTGTCAAAATTGTATAGAGTTTGCCTACATTTTTGACATTTGATTGTCGCTGGCTGACATTGCGACTTGGAATTTGAACGTTTTTAATTACGAGAATTGGCCCTCAGGTTTAAACCATGGACCCTTATTTTGAATTTCGAACTTTATTCTGACACATTAAGTTGTCAGTTTTATATAAAAGACTGTATTTCTATCACAGCTAGGTTCATACTCGTAATACAAAAACTTGCTCAATGGTTTAAACCATGACGGAAGAAAAACCTCGTTTTGTAATAAGACCGATTTAGTTTTTAAAGTAAAGTTTTTATAAAACGATTATAATTTTTTAATATTTTTTTCGAAAAAAAGACTGACACTCGATTCCTCTTTAAAAATTTGCTTGCCAACAAAATACAACGTGATCTCGTTAAGTTATGAACTAATTTACATATTTTTTCACTAAATCATGAATTCATGATGACTCAAGACAAATCATCTAGCGAATTCAACAGAATAACTTTACTTAAAATTATAACAAAAGACTGTGCCAACAAAGACAAGACTAATTTGGTAGATATATCAATTTAATTTATAGCAATATTTTATAGTTTTTTTTTATGACGTCACTGGAAATAATCAGCAGTGATAATGGTAGACAATAAGACTATCTGTCTTTGTTTGTTTGAGAATTCGTCATTTATGTTACCTAGTCATTACGCGAATGGATAGAATAAGAAATGAGTACCCATATAAGAGGAAGTCTGAAAGTGACACCGGTGACTGAAAAATGGTGTGTAAATCGGTTGTTATGCATGTGATGCGGAGGAATGAGGAAAATGCCGTGAGGAAACTTTTGAGTATGAATGGGATCGCTATACGAGTAGAGGAAGACCAAAGAAACGATGGATGGACTGTGTGAAAGATGATATGGCTAGAAAGGGAGTGACTACCGAGAAGACGACTAATAGAGAAGTATGGAAGTATGGTCGGCGCAATAGGGACATGTTGCGCCGACCACAAATAAATTAGGATAAGGGCAGGAGAAATGATGATTAGTATTTATCTGAAGCTGAAGAATTTGTTTGTTTGTTTGAACACGCTAATCTCTGGAACCTACCAGTCAGATTTGAAAAATCTTTTTGCATTTGATAGCCCAATTCTTGAAGAAGGTTATGGACTATTTAACACCACGCCCCCCTTAGGAACCCAGCAGAAAGAACGCTAAGTGAAAACGAAGTAATAGCGCAGGTGGGCGATGCGATAGGACGCGGTGGTCGTAGGATAACAAGAAATATCACGCGGACGAAGTCGCGGGCAGAAGCTAGTTTTAAATATAGACAGAGTAAATATGTGTTGCATCAAGTCTCAGCCTAGATTTAAATTAGGTTACGCGAATTTCGTATTAATTCGTATGACTGTGTTAAGGAAACTCGTGGCTAAGTAATAACAGCCGTACGGATCGATCCATCAGGTTAAGTTACGCTTGCCGGGGTTGGTCTGTGGATGGGTGACCATCTTTACATACCGAGACTCCCCCGTGCCTCGGAAAGCACGTTAAGCCGTTGATCCCGGCTGTCATTCGTGGATTTTTGACAGTCGTTACGGGTCGTCAGAAGCCCGAAAGTCTGACAACCAGTCTTACCAAGTTGTATCGTATACCCAGTAATTGGGTTGTGGAGGCCAGATAGGCAGTCGCTCCATATAAAATATTGGTATTCAGCTGCATCCGGATAGACTGGAAGCCGATCTTAACATAGTTGGGAAAAGGCTAGGCAGATCGATTGTGTTAAGAAACGTACACACACACGATACACGATTTACTTAAAGGCTCCCGCAGACAGGCGCGACGTGACGACGGTGCGACGCGATTTTGGTAGAACAATTTTCATGAAGTACATATTCATATAAATTTTTCCACTAGAGTCGCGTCGCGCTGTCGCGCCGCGCCTGTCTACGGAAATCGCCTCAAGGCTCTTTTATTCAAAAGACCATTTCAGACACCAGTCTACATTGGGCTTCACATGGTCTGACCATGATTATGTCTGGACTTTAAAAGAGACTGTGACCTCTGAGTTTGTTCGGCCTTTCTTCTCAGAGAAGTCAGATAGGAAACGCCGAACTCGTCTACTTTTAAAACATTAAGCTATTTTTGACATGACTTTTTTGAACCAACTTGCAGATATAAATATAATTTATCTCATTTATCATTCAATTATTTTTCTTCTTCACCCAGGTCGAACGGGAAATGTATGCGGCGTTGATATGGACTGCCCTGACAACGCTTTCTGTCGACTGGGCAGCTACTGTGTCTGCAAGGATGGCTTCGTGTATGCAGCAATCAACAGCACACACAAGGGATGCTTGAAAGGTACGGTAGCCTTGTGTTGATATTTTAGATAGGAATACGGGTTGCTAGCCTGCCTCGTTGGTCTAGTGGCCGCAAGCGCTACTGCTGAGCATGAGGTCCTCGGTTCCATTCCTAGGTCGGGTAAAGTGTTATTAGGTTTTGCCATCAGGAATGTCTCAGCAGCGGCTCGGAGTCTGGATTTGTGCCCGGTTGATGGCAATAGGCGCGCCCCCTGTTACATGGGACTTAACATAACTGGTGAAATATGGGAGTAAGTACAAGGTCCACCTCTGCCTAAGCCGACGTTCGCACGGACGTAATAATATCGCGGCGATTTTTTTTCGCGCACTGGATATTCAACGCTCTGCTCGGCGCCGAGAGTTGAAAATCCAACAGTGTGTTTTTTCGACGCGCTGGGATGCACTCTGTTGTTGTTGTTAGGTGGATTCTCGAAGCTCGGCTCAACACCGAGAGTTGAAAATCCAGTGCGCGATAAAATCCCGCCGCGATATTTTTACGTCCGTGCAATGTTGGCTAACTCTTCGGGGATTACAAGCGTGATATTATGTGTGTGTAGAAATTATAATACAAGTTGAGTTTAGAACACGTGTGCATGAATTTAGGGTTTATAGGGGTGTCATTTTGAAGGGATTTCCCCTTTCAATTCATACTCCTTCCTGCCTGCGGAAACAAGTGACTTAACCACCCAGAAACAGCGGTTATAGAGAACAGAAAAGATGTCACAGAACCGACTCTGTTAACCCTGACTCCACTTGCCTGTCCTACTCCTACAGCCAGCACTTCCACACATTCTCCCACTGCAGGACAAAGGCTTCTTCTCATACAGAGAAGGCACGAGCATTGATCACCACGCTTGCTCAAGACGGGTTGGTGATTTCAGACTTATATTATTTACTGGCTGACCCGTCAGACGTTGTCCTGTCAAAATTTCAATTTCTTTTTTTTCTTCAGTGTATTAGAGCAAACAAAACAAAAAAAAAATTAAATCGGTCAAGCCGTTTTTGAGTTTTAGCGAGACTAACGAACAGCAATCGATTGCTTTATAGAATGGTCCAAATATAGTGACGTCAAAAAGAAAAATCAGAACTGCTCATACCCAGAGGTATTCGAAAATACCCCATATATGTACCACGATAAAAAAAAGAAGAAAATATAGAAAGAAAAGAGTTATCTTTGTTTTTGTAATTATTTGCAGTTTTCTGCCTATGGAGCTTCAAAAATTCATATCTTTTTTGCAGTGGGTATTTTTCAGATTTTTTATTGTCTTGAATTTTACTTTCAAAAACACTACAAAAAGGTATGATTTTTTGAAGCTCCACCGGTAAAAAACTTTAAATAATTACAAAAACAAAAATAACTCGATATTTACAAAAAATCGCGGAACATACATGAGGTATTTTCGAATACCCATGAGTATGAGGAATTCAGATTTTTCTTTTTGACGTCACTATTTGGACCACCATGTATATGAGAAGAAGAAAGAAGATAAGTGGTTGAGAGATCGACATTCTGGCTACTGGTCGCAAGATTGAATAAAAAAACAAAAAGCAAGCACATAAATGTTTAACATAATCTGTGTTCCGTTCCAGCATATTCTATATAAATACTCGTACACACCTACAATACCAGCAGAAGGGCGTGGAGCATGATTTCGTTTTTTTTTCTCGTTCGAAACAAACTAGCGTCTCCAAGGTGTTTGCGAATTCTATTGTCAAGTACAAAAGGTTCTAAGTGCTGTCATTATTACGACATTTTTAGTGGCTTCATTCTACATAATTTGTATGTAACCTGATCGGCCCAGTTTGTAGAAAGACAACTTGGCATGGCAACTCAGTTTCCGTATTAATTTTTTGCTAATAAAGGGCTTTTCAATAGGGACGCTCGAACTTTGACAGCGCATAGCGGCCATCTTGCTAAAGCGATAGCTGTCAAATTTGGTATGAACACAGATTTAGTCGTGACATTTCACCATGGAACGCTACACACTTCAACAACGCGTAGAAATTGTTAAAATTTATTATCAAAATCAGTGCTCTATTCGCCTAACGTTCCTTGCAATGCGTCCAATTTATGGCGTTCATAGCCGTCCTGCAGAGTCCACAATCCGTCGTTTAATGAAGAAATTTCAGACAACTGGGTCGGTGATCAATGAAGCAGTGCCTGTACGTCAAAGAAACTCAAGATCGTTGGAGGATATTGTTGCTGTTCGGGACAGTGTGCGAGAAAACCCCAGACAGTCCATACCGCGTCGTGCACAAGAGCTGGGTCTTTCTGCGACATCAACTTGGCGGATTTTGCGTCGAGATTTGGATTCTCATCCATACAAAGTTCAATTAACTCAAGAGCTAAAACACAACGACCACAGACAGCGCCGTGTATTCGCTGATTGGGCTTTAGAGCATTTGGCGACTGACCCTGCTTTCCTGCTTCAGTGATGAGGCTCATTTCTGGTTGAGTGGATTCGTTAACAAACAAAATTGCCAGATTTGGAGCGACGAAAATCCACGGGAGATTCATCAGGTGCCTCTACACTCTGAAAAAGTCACTGTTTGGTTTGGATTTTGGTTCGGCGGTATCATCGGCCCTTATTTCTTCGAAGATGCGCAAGGAGCCGCGCTCACTGTCAGTGGCGACCGATATCGCACGATGATAATAATTTTTTTATGGCCTAGGTTAGATGGTATGGATCTCACAAACATGTGGTTCCAACAGGACGGCGCCACTTGCCATACAGCACGGGAAACATTAAATTTATTGGATGAGAAATTCGAAGGCTTCGTCGTCTCGCGTGGTGGCGACATCAACTGGCCACCGAGATCGCACCGCTCGACTACTTTCTGTGGGGTTACGTGAAGTCTCTAGTCTATGCAGACAAACTACAGTCAATTGCCGCCCTGAAGGCCAACATAACTCGGGCTCTTCGTGAAATTGAGCTCCATTTATGCGAAAATGTCATCCAAAATTGGTCCACCAGGGTACACCACCTACAGCGGAGTCGCGGCGGCCATTTAGCTGAAATTATATTCCATACATAATGTCAGCGAATATCCTTTAAAATAAAATAAAAATTGTGGCGATATCACTTAAACAGGTTTTTTTATTTTATTTTTAAGTTCGAGCGCTCTTAATAAAAAACCCTGTACAATACTTTTATTATTTTGTTATCTTTTGTTAGGATAAGCTATAAATATTCTCAACCTCTTTAAGACTCTCCAGCCCTTACATATTTATTTAGGGTCGGCGTAGCATCTCCTCTTCTTCCGTGCCTACATCTTTATCAGCCCTAATCCTGGTTATACTCATTCAATTCCACCCCATTTACGCCTTATCATCTTTGACACTATCCATCGATGGGCCCTTTCGCCATCCCCTACTCTTCCTAATTCTTCTTATCCATTCTCAAAACTTCCTCACAACATGTCTTTCTTTCCTCTGCATCACTCTGAATCTTAATCCTTAAACTTTAATTCCAGAGGCCCGCATTGGCGAGGAATGTGTTCAGCACATCCAATGTCACTCGACGACCGGCATCCACTCCGAGTGCGCCAACGGAGTCTGCGCATGCGCAGCCACTGCACACTTCGAAGATGATCGCTGTTACGAGACCGCCGGTTAGTATTATAGAGAAAGACTTGAATGAGTAATTTTAGAAGTCACTCAACTGTCTACTTATGCTTTAACTATAGCTTTCAAGTTGTTTTGTGAATATTTTGGTTGCAATGGAATTTGAACTTTGTCATGTTATGACATTCAGTTTGTTGTTCCAAAGCTGTTACTTCATGCGTTTAACTTTGCCGTTTTTTTTTTCGTATGGGCCTATTGGTAGTTAGATCTGGGGAGCCTTAACTGTTTATCCGGGCATTGGCGAGGCCTGAAGGGCCTGTCGCCAAGTTATCAAATATAAAAATTATTTAGCACAGCTAAGGGCGTCCCCTGGCGGGACTCGAACCTAGGCTTAAGGCGCTATTGATTACTGAGCAAGTGGACTACTCCCAATTCTTTTTAGGGATTCCTATTTTACTGCCTCATTGGTCTTGCGGTCGCAAACGCTACTACTGAGCATTTTGGGTTCGATTCCCGATTGGGCAAAGTGTTATTGTGTTTTTCCATCTGGAATTCCTCAGTAGCAGCCCGGAGTCTGGATTTGTGCCCGGTTGATGGCAATAGGCTCGCCCCCTATTACATGGAACTTTAACATATCTGGCGAAATGTGGGTGTACTATAGGTACACCCCTGCCTACCCTTTGGAGATTACAGGCGTGATGTTATCTGTGGATTCAGAACACCTATTTTCAGAGGCGAAGACTCTTAATTGACCTTAGATAGGTAATAGGTGTCATTCTTAGAAAATAACTACGTGCAGTGCAGTATGCACGATGGAATGATGGTTCACTTCCGTTGGCACGTTCAACAGTGATATACCTAGTATGTGTGATTTTTGTTAGAGCAGACATCAACATTTTGTATGATTCCGAATAGGTGAGGTAAACCGATCTTCCTAGTAATTTCCAAAGTACAGTCAGTATCATAGATATGTATATTACCTTGAACAGCTCGGCAATAATATCTGATTTCATGATTCATCCAATAATATCGGTCGTCAAGATGATAGCAAATATTATGTGATCATTTTTGGAAGGCGTATGTACAAGTGGCAGCAAATTCCTGATG
Source organism: Cosmia pyralina (assembly GCA_946251885.1). NCBI lineage: Eukaryota > Metazoa > Arthropoda > Insecta > Lepidoptera > Noctuidae > Cosmia > Cosmia pyralina. The sequence goes on along the minus strand of OX276345.1, from coordinate 26,516,335 downwards.
ATTTTTTTTACCGTCTTGAAAAAAATGGGCTATAAAAGGCGAACGGAGTAGAAGGCTATGGCATACCTAAGGTTTCCTTTTTTTTCCAAAAAAAAATTCAAAAAAATAAAATTCAATTCATATGCAAGTTACATATGATTTGAATTTCGATATTTTTAAACGATTTTTTTTTTCAAAATTTCTGTTTTTATTGTTCTAAAATGAAAAGTTTACATCGAATTTGTAGTATTTATTGATACTTAGATCATTTTTTCAGACTAAGTAAGCTATTAATAAAAAACAACCCCTTTCTACTCCGTTCACCTAAAATACCCTATTTTTTCAAAAAGTTATCCGGTTTATGTGACATCGAAGAAATACCAAAACTATCTGACGAAACAAACGATGGCAAAATAAAAGATGCTGCATCGGCTTTAAAAATATGTGTCAACTTATTGTGTCAAAACTACATCGAAAGTCTCCTGAGTGTGAGTCTATTACGGGTGTCAGCCACTATTACCATGGCGGTCTACCCGCTTGCCAAATTATCTCAAATACATCATACACAATTCTCTCAAGTCTGGAGGATGTTTGACAGACACAATTAACTGTGTCTGGGTAATGTTTGACCGCTGCGATTGATCTGGCTGCTTACAAATAGTATTGAAATAGTTGCCCGAAATCAAGACTCTAACTCTACGTAAGATGACGTAATTTTTTGCGAGCTTTAAAGCGTCTGGCAGAAAAAACCACCGATGGGAAGTGTCTAACAGAATTGATTATTAAATTATTAACAGTATTCTGTAAAACATATATATAAATCAGCAGTCAGACTACGTAACTTTCGTACGCACGGCTACAGATCAAGCTATACATTTCCAGTATAAGCTGATCTCGCATTGTATAGGATTTCCTTATAATGAGAGCTCAGTGTAAACTGGAAATTTATTGCTTGATGTGTAGCCGTGTGTACCTGATACATGAAAATTGGCCGTCGGCCCAACTTAGCACGTATGCGTACGTTCAAAGTACATACTGACAATACTCTATCCCATACATTTTATTAGTCAGAAAATAAGTAAGGTCTGGTGGAGCCACCAGAATCCTCCTCATTCCTCTAATTCTCAGACAATAATCTGCTTGTTTCTCACATGATCTGACCAAGACAATGACTGTACTTTATAACTTTGACGAGTTTGTTTCGGTGATTCTTCTCAGAGTAGTCAGATACGAAACACTGACCACAACTAGTGAAAATATTTTTGATGTGTTGAGTTGTCAGTCAAAACTAGTTACAGAAAATAAACTAATTATGTTTTATTCTTCTTCATTTAATTCAATACTTAACATGTTAACTCTTCTTAATAGTAATCGGTGAGCGTTGCGTGGTGGATCAAAACTGCTACCTCGGCGACCAGGGCCCGGAGCGGCAGGCCTTCTGTGTCCGAGGCTACTGCACCTGCCAGCTGCAGTTCAGTCCTAGGGATAATGGCACAAGGTTGGTACAAGTTCTAGGTCTGATGATAAGAGATTATGATATATGACGATGCTATAGAATGTGAGTATATAATATGATATGCCTTCAGAAGAATACGAGAAATGTTTTCATCATCATCATTGTTTGAACGGTTTTCGGTTGTGGCGACGCTGGGTCTTTACCCAGCATCACCACATTGACATCGGATGTATTGTCTGTGATACCGGTCAATGTCGGTGCGTGTGTGGTTTGATGAAGACTCAAGATGCGAGATGCACAGGACCGCCAGTGTTTCTCGCATCTTCGAGACATTTAAATGAATAAATAAAATCTTGAGTCATATACTGTGACTTTTAATAAACAAATTATGCATACTGTGGTAAAGGTTGCGCGTTGGAGGGATTGAGGAGCGGTGCACCGTATGATCTTGTCCGAGTGGTCGTTGTGACAGCACGCCTACCGCAGTGATATTGCAAATTGTGTTTCATTTGTGTGTGTTTTTGTTTTTTTTGTGTTACTTACAACCTAACCTAAACTAAGACACCACATATGTAATAGCAAACATCGTGGTGTAAGCAAACAAAGTTTAATTAGTCAGGTTCGAAGGTTTTCAAGCTGTAACATTGATCTGCACTTGGCGGCAAGTGCAGAATAATACTCATTTTCTTCTTTGTCAAAGGCTTTTGTTCAGTGTTTTCCGGCTTAGGGCAGTTTTAGATCTTAGTTTTTGGCGTGGATCCTTTCCGCTCCGCTGAAATCTTTATTAATACCAGAGCCCAACAGTTGGGCTCATAATATCATCATCAGCCTACAGCAGTTCACTGCTCGTAATAGGCCTCTCCAAATGCACCCCGCTCGATTCTCAGCAACCCAGCTGATAGCAACCTAAAACCCACCCGTGTTCCTTCAGTTGCCTGTGCCAGGGTCATGGTAACTCTTTCGAATAACCCGCGACGCTGGCAGGAGCACCCTACGGAGATCGTTACTCCACCTAGCCTGAGGACGTCCTACCTTACGTTTGAGGATTCGCGGTCTCCACTCATAACCCCAACGGTCGTCGGTTCTACGGCTAATATGGCCGGCCCGGTGCCACTTCAGCTTGCTAATATCATTACATAATATAATAATCATTCAATAATCGAGCGCATAGTTATGGGGTATCGGTTATTATGGTATGATGATACTTTTTACCGTCATTTTTTTCTACTTAATCAACCTCTTTTTCCAGATGTGTCCGCGACGCTGTTCTGGGCGAAGAATGTGAAGATCAACTGCAATGCGCGGGTGCAGGTCTGGAGTGCAGAGGCACGTGTCGCTGCAGGGACAACTGGGTTGCACATAATGGTACCAACTCCTGTGTAGAATGTGAGTATCATTGTTTAGGTCGTTTGCTCCAAAGTGTAAGGAAATTGACGGTTTAAGTCTCGTCCAGTTTCGGCTTGCCCGTACTTACAACGTACATTAAAAACAGTTACCCACGTGTAACCGCTTTTAGAAGTGTCGTTCCTTTAATCCGAATAAGTAATCACAAATTTTTGCAATTCATAGCATAACATAGTCAGCCTATAATGTTCCTATTGCTGGGACACAGGTCTCCTCTCTTCGAGAGGGTGTGGGCCACCACACCCACTCACTCACCCATCCACTACGCGGGCCCAGTGCGGGTTGGTAGATGTCACATGTCCTCGAGTTTTTTGGTTCTAGGACATGCCGGTTTCCTCACGATGTTTTCCTTCACCGTTTTGAGAGCAGTGGTGATTAAATAATTTACCCAAAGTAAACCGCCAGCCTGGGTTCGAACCCAGGCAGGTTTAATTAATTAACTCTTTTATTAAGGCACTAATAATTTTTAGTAGACTACAAAATAAACCTTGAAATTCCTATCAAAGTCCAATAACATTCACTAGGTACGGTAATTACCAAGCCCTTGATACAATGGTATGCCCTTAATTTCTAGGGCCTACTTATGTAATTAATTGATAGTTAGATACTACATAACTCGATGTTAATTATGGATAAAATAGAGGTCAGGGTTTAGTTCATTTGATTTTGTAGCTTCAATGAAAGAAAAATTAGGTCACAATTATTATTTGTGAATTAGTTTTTCTCGGTACTCGCTGAAACCTGAGTATAAAAATGACCTTTTAGATCCCTATTCCGAATGATATTTATGTAATACAAAATTATAGTACCTATACCGTTTCACGAGCATAGGTAAAGTGTATAAGTGTAAATGTAGTCAACTGGGGTTCTTTAGCCCCCAATTACAAGACTGACGAAAATTTACTTGTTATACCGACGCGCAATTCGCGTTCATAGTATGTTATTGCGCGCTACGCGTCGGTGTAACATGTGAATTTTCGTGCGACACTATACGACGCGCAATGCGCGATACATTACTCACACGTTGCGCGTCATCACCCTCGCCCACATATTAGGGGAAGTACTTCAGAAAAGGGGTCCAAAACTCCGGCGCGCTCCAACATAACTTACTGGTAGACAGCGGCATTGACAATTTGCATGACCAATAAAAATGGCAGGCTATCTTCTCTGCAACATTCTAGAAAAGTCATGAGGAGCTTGATAATAGTAAATATTATAATAACAATATGATTTTCCGCCCTTTACAGCTGTAAAAGAACTCAACGAATCCTGTGAGTACGACGTCCAATGTGACGGCCTGGCCGGGCTACCAGACGCGCGGTCGCCGGGCGCTGCGCTGTGCCTGGGCGGCGCCTGCGCGTGCGCCTACAGCGCGCGCCCAGCCGGCACCCCCGCTAGGTGCTGGCACCGCCGGCGACCGGGACAGGAGTGTCGGAGGGATGAGGTATGTGTCTTGGAGCATTTTGGAACGAAGTTCCTAAATGCGGCTTGTGAGAGTTGACTCGTAGAAATCGTTACGTAAGGAAAACACGGGATGCCCCCTCCATGGGACCAGACTCTATTTCTATTATAAGTTAGTGTGTGTGTGCGTGCGAGTATCGCGTAAAGGAACTTCGTTCCTGACGGGGGTCCTCCGACTGCACACTTTTTTTATTTTGTGAAGAATTTATCTTCGATCTGTCAGTGCATGTTGACGTGATTTCGACGAGTTAAAATATTTACACCAAGTTTCGTCTCTGAATCTTACCCTGAGGTTTCTAGAATACGTGAATGTTTATGATGCGAGGGCTATCCCTCGTAGCTATGAGTGCGTACCTATGTACGCACTCATGAATTACGTGTATCATGGGCTCCTTCTAAATGAATGCAGCGGTTTTGCCAGGATAGAAAAGCAAACAAATTATATTTAATTCATTCAGTTTATTAATAATACTTAAAATATAAACAATTATTTAGCATTATTTCCATATTTAACACTTTTTAAAACTTAACATAATTTTTCAATTTCAATATAAATGGCACCAGGCATTATGACATTAGTTTCTGCAAGGTGAAATTGAATTAACGGGTAATATTTTAAGGGGTCATTGTACTTATCATTATGAACAACTTTTACTATGGGAACAAACCTTAAATCGCGAAAAAAAAGTCAGCTGTTCCCTACATTTTGATGAGTTATGTGAACATAAATGTATGAAAGAGCGATTTTTTTTTCACGATTTCAGGTTTGGTCCCATAGTAAAAGTTGTTCATAACGATGAGTACAATGACCCCTTAAAATATATATTTAATTTCACCCTGTTAATATAGCCTTATTTCTCTATTCTTAAAATTTGTCCTATTTAATAACTAATCGTATCCACATCTAACTGAACTTCAAGGCGGATTAGGGAAAACCACATAAAGCTTAAATTAAAAATATTAATACAGAAATCTTTGTCTTTTCAGGAATGTGTATCTGAAGAAAATGAGCCAGGCTACTGTCTGTCAGGACGCTGCACATGCAAAAACTGTTCCCCGGACGCCAAAGACTTTGGCGGCGCCGCCACGCTCTCGCGCCCGCCATTGATCTTGTCCGCCATTTTGACACTGGCCGCCATTTTGAGATACCAGCTGTAAGAGTAGCATATGTACAGATTGTTATTATATTATTGTTTTTATGTAGACTTTTCTAAGGAAAAATGATTTATTAATCGAATGCAGAATGGTAAATTGGAATATTGAAGTAGGAGTTTGCAAATTGGATCGACTAGTGATTGAGTATTTTGTTGTTTAGTAACGATCTTAAGAATGTGACGTAAATGTTGCCAGAGAGTAAAAATGCATGATCTTCTCTAAAAATTATATTTAAAAAATAATAATATTCTTCGATAGGCAACATGTTGTCAAAACACATAATAAGTTATTGGAAACTACGTAAATACTGAGTACCTACATACCCAGTCACGCTGAGTAGATACTGCATTGTTAGGCCGCGTTCACATGACACGAATTTCATCATGCATAAATCACGTTCAAGCAGTCTTTATTTCGCACACGCGTCGGCGTCGTGCAGTCGACTTTATGCTTGTTGTCATATAACGTACATGTTTTTAATGAACAAGCTCACGCGAATAATTTAAGATGAATTCCCAAGTCGCTGAGGAGAGGGCGTATTATGCGGGATGGGCACACGGTGTCTTGCCGATAAAATTCGCACTCGTATGCACGCGCCCTTACAATAATTTTTATTTTCTACTAAATAAAAATATGTCGCACAATATTTTAGTTTTTAGGCTGTTACATTGTTCGTAGTCTATTTCAAAGTTTATTTAAGTTGTAAATAATATTGTTGTTGTTAAAACTTTGTAAATTCTAAGTGTAGATTAATATTTCACATAAAACAGTATTTTGCAAGTGCAATTTTATATATTTGTTTTTAACTAATAAATGGGTAGTGTTTATGCCAAAGAAGTGTACACAAATATTTGAATGTATTGTGTAAATAAAAATATTATTTATTTTAAGACTGAGTTATTTTAATTCCTTGTGTTTTTGTATCCAAGATGTTGTGTTCAAAGATGTCCGCCCCAGGATCAGACTTACGGAGTACAACCACACGTATTTCTCTTACTACCTTTGGCCCAGGGGGAGGGCTCACTCATTCAGGCATTCACTCCCCTGTCCCCTTACTTGCTGCCTACGACCGTAATTTAACATAGGAGAAGGGAATTAAATAAGCATTATTGAAGCTAACTTTAAAACCTCCAGATCTTGACCCTAATGTAGGACCAACCCTAAAAAATGGTATCTTTCCAATAATAAAAGAATTCATCGAAATCGGTCAAAGTGGTCAGAATAATCGCTAACTTACAAAATAAAAAAGGTACCGACGAATCTCCACCTTTTTATTTAAAGCTTTTATTTAGGTTACCTGTCCCGGTGTCTGTCTGTAATCATCTTGTAAGTTAAATTTGACCCACTTCCCTGTTTCTGATTGAGCTGAAATTTTACATCGGATGACAATTCTATATTATTATGGCATGGAGCTGATCTGACGAGGAGCTTGTGGCTAAGTAATAACAGCCGTACGTGTCGATACATCAGGTTAAGCTACGCTTGCCGAGGTAGGTCCATGGATGGTTGACCAACTTTACATACCGAGACTCCTCCGTGCCTCGGAAAGCACGTTAAGCCGTTGGTGCTGGCTGTCATTCGTGGATCTTTGACAGTCGTTACGGGTCGTCAGAAGCCCAAAAGTCAGACAACCAGTCTTACCAAGGCGTATCGTATTCCCCAGTTACTGGGTTGTGGAGGTCAGATAGGCAGTCGCTCCATATAAAATACTGGTGCATTCAGCTGCATCCGGTTACATTGGAAGCCAACCCCAACATAGTTGGGAAAAGGCTAGGCAGATTGATTGGAGCTGATCTGATGATGGAGCAGGAAGGTGGCCATGGGAACTCGGTAATAAAACGACGCAACCCTATCGAGTTCGGCCCCGTTTGATTTTTCAAGGACTCTAGTCCTAGATGACATCCAAACTAACAAAACCTTGTTAAAAAAAATAGTACTAACCTACACTTGTACCTACTTACCTACTAAAAAACAACCTATTTACTTAGGCGATTTCTAACTATCGGTGTCAATGGCACATCAGGTCTCGTTGAGCTTGTCAACGAAGCTTGCAATGCGCGGCGGACGCTCGGCGATGCCGCTGCGTACACTAGAGGGTTCAGGGCTGAATTGGTAAACCCGAGCCAAGTGCACCACTGCCAGATCGAGTCCCATACGCAGTCGCAGATGGAATCTGGAGAAAAGTTAAAGGTAGAAAAACACCTATTCCAAAGTCAAGAAAAGTTATGAAGTTTTTTGAAAGCAAAAACTTGGTAGGTACAGTCAGCGACCACACTCAATTTATCTTTGAGTTTTTTTGAATCGTAAATATTATATGTATTGAGTTCAATATTTAGTAAAAACCGGAACAGAAGTAAAATTTTAAGAATATTAATATTCCTAAAATGAAATGCGGAAATACAATGCATAAAATATTCTTGTCCGCGTATTTCATTTCTGAAGGTCGTGTCTTGAAAGGACTTAGTGGCTTTAAGTATGATTAAACTTTTTAAACTTTCGCGATTTGTAGACATTATAAACAAAATTGAGATCGGGTCTTTTCGCGATATTCCTTTTTGCGATGTAAATAGGTACCAGGTATATGTATGATGTTCTTCCACTTCGTTCGTTTCTCCGCTTCTCTCAGGGTGGTTGAAACAGAGAGTCCAGGGAGGGTGGTAACTTGGTCAGACCAGCGGTTAGGTGACCGGCCACGAGGTCTTTTCCCATCTAACTTGCCCATCACCACCAACTTTTCAAGGTTATCTGGTTCCCGACGGGCAATATGACCAAAGTAACCAAGAATCTTTTGGTAACAGATCCTGGGTAGTCTTATCTATTTTGCGTATGTTTGAGAATAGATTTGTTCATTCTCCTGGCAGTCCATGGTATGCGGAGCATTCTTCGCCAACACCACATCTCAAAAGCGTCTACCTTTTTCTGTTCCATTGCCCGAATCGAATCATTTTGTGTTAATTTAGCCTGTGGTGGCATCTACAACCACTGCGAACTACGCATCAAAGACCTGACATCCGTCACACAGATACAGCATCGCGCAAGCAGAGTTTACCGCGCGTCATTTGATGGTTCCCATACTTATCGTTATAATATGACAGAACAGATTTCCTAGGAAAACATTTCAAAGCTTCAGACAATATGTTCCCGTCTCTAATACTTGTAGTTTGACAGTCAGTTGTGAGACAGTGACAAGAATTGAAGAATATACGCATAGCCAAAGTACGTGCTAGTAAAGTATGAAGGCCTCGGCTTTCCGAAATATTTTGAAATCCGAAGGCCAAGCCAAAAAGCCGTTTGTCCATCGCCACGACAACTTGATATCAACGAGAACGAGATAACGGCACCGAAGTAGTGATATTACATTATTATTACATTTACTATGGCCGCGTGTCCACCGCACACCACAACCGGGATGTCACGTTCGGTTCGAATATTCTCGCTTCTTGTAGACGTGCCGTTGACGTTGTGCGGTGCAGGAACAGTATAAGCAATGGCTACTGGCCAAAACTATAAGATAGTAAATAGTTAACTTACCAACGGGCAGCGCAATGAAGAATGGAGTCCAGCAGAAAAGGAATAGTGCCATCAACCTGATGATAGTGCGGGTGGCACGTTGTTGACGAGAGATGATGGACCCACTGTAAACGAAGCATTAACATTTTTATTTATCGGACAGAACAAAATTTTACATTGGGTTTTTTCCAATAATAATTTCTCAGTAGAAGCTCGGATTCTGGATTTGTGTGTACATATACAAATTTATGTCGTGGGCACGTCATTTCAGAGTACACCACTTAGATCTGCAGAAGTGATTTAATTAAAAAGTAAGTAATGATGAGAGAAATCTAAAGTCAGCTGAAAATGGCCGGGGCGTTATGGTCTCAAGGAAAAGTATATGCGACCTTTTTGTTATATTAGTGTATTATAGAGGTCGCCATATAACTTAGACAAGATGGTTGGAGCTTTATTATGAAAACATATCTTGAATAATTAACTAAAACCCTTGAATTACAAAGAAATAGAGGAGGGCATTAAAAACTTGACAACAACACATATATACGTTGTCATAAAACTAAAGTTCCCTGAAGAAATACCTATCACAATTTGTATTATATCACACTAACTTAAATAATGTAAGTAGATACAATATAAATATTTTTAAATCATGGAAATTAACTTCATTTACTTTTTCTCTTATTCTTTCATACCCGCACAATATTAAACATGCGAATCAAAACGGTTGTCGTTGATTCGTATTGTTTGACACTGTACAACGTCATTACAACTGCAATGTGACATACGTGGTCACATAAGGGTCTCATCACAACAAGTATTGGACCAAAAAGTCGGTCTTTGTACTTTTATTTAACTTTTATGTAACGTTCAACGGTCATTGGCTGACTTCTATATACCTACTAAACGATATTAATGTCGTATAATTTGGGCCCTTTTCGCGTTTTTTAGATGTTTATATGTACGTTTTTGCGACCAATCTTAAAAACGTAAATGAAAATGTAAAACGTTAACTTGACTATTATAAAACATTAATTTGTTAGTTGGGTATGCATCCTATACCCAGTCAAAAATTATGAAGATGATAAAATATTACTGAAACTTCCGATCTTGTAATTAGTAAGCTAGTTAATAAACAATGATTTTCAGCAGATTTCAGTTAGATTATACAGGGTCCAATTAAATTAGCTAGCGAAACTTAGCAGACGCGATGGGTAGCGATATCTGAACACGACAAAATAAAAAAATTGATGTTTTTTTTTTTGACCGAACTGATTTTTTAAGTGACTACACTACTGGCGGTTGATGACACCAAAAAAACATCATAAAATCTATTTCTTTTGTTTTATCATTTTTACGTCTGCGGAGTTTCGCTAGCTAATTTAATTTGACCCAGTAGTTCGGAAACTAAACACTTACGGTGCTCCAGGATGCTTCGCAGGTGATGTGAGGCAGCTTTCAGGTTTAGATCCTTCAGGTAGATTCAGGTGACAGCCTTTTGGTGACGGCACCCTGGAATTTACAAAGTGAAATGTTTTACATACACACGTCAACTCACGTCTTTTTCGCATGGCGAAAACACACAGAACGCCACATACTACGAGCTGTACATATTCCAAACAAACGAAATAAAATGATTTGTTGAATTGTTGTTGAGTTGTTTTTAAATGTTAAAAACACTAACCTCTAATATACAAGTACGCTGGACTAAATATACTATAAGATATGACAGTTGATTTTTGTGCCAATTCAAAGTTCGAGCGTCTCAGGAACTAAAATTGACACATTGTTGCAAATGGCCGACGTGTTATTTTGATATGTCTCTGATGTTTGATGTTTTTTGAAATAAGATTTGTTTTGTGAATTTTGTGATCATTATGTAATATTTAGAACATTTTTATCATGAGAGTATGCGCATTTTATAAAATTCGCTATCTTAAAGGCAGCGGAATAACCTTCCACAAGTACTTAAATGAATTTCAATGTCCCATCTCTAATATTAGTTCCATGAACGCTCACGTTGCTAACAGCGCCAAAATAGCGAAAATCAAATGTCATTTTGATATCGATATTAAGAAGACCACTTAAGACCAGCTTACTTGTATATCAGTCAGTGTCAGTGGTTTTAATGGTGTTTAAAAAGGAAAAATAGGTATTCAGAGAAAATAGAACTGAATGGTAATGTAACTTACACAGTATTCATTTGAAATTCCTGTGTGTAAATAGAATTTACAGTGGCACATCTCTTTAACGCTGATTTGGAAGCGTTTCCCTGAAATAAATATAAGAAATATTAACATAACATCACGCCTTTAGGTATTCCACAAAAGCCCATGTAACAGGGGGGCGTGCCATTGCCATCATGCATAATCAACCTACAATGTTCCCACTGCTGGGACACAGGCCTCCTCTCTATGAGAGGGAGCGGGCTGTAATCCACCACGCGAGCCCAGAGCGGGTTGGTAGATGTCACATGTCTTTCGAATTTTTGGTTTTAGGACATGCCGGTTTCCTCAACAAGGGTGGTCGCAAGCACTACTGCTGAGCATGAGTTCTTGCGTTCTATTCCTAGATCGGGCAAAGTGTAATTGGGGTTTACTTTCTGGAATTTCTCAGTAGCAGCCCGGAGTCTGGATTTGTGCTCGGTTGAAGGCAATAGGCTCGCCCCCTATTACTTGGGACTTAGACATAACTGGCGAAATATGAGTGTACTATAGGCACAGTGGCACACCTATGCCCAACCCTTTGCGGAAACAAGCGGCAAAGGCACTTTCAAAGCTTTTCGTATTTCTATTAGCTTTCAACAGGATTAATCACATAATGTTTTCGGTAGCTAGTATTTTTTTATCATTGGAATGTCACTTTATCAAGGCACTCTGGACTGTTTTTATTAAAAATAAATTAATAATTTATATTAAACCAGAACAGTTTTTTTGTTTGTTTGTTTGAACGCGCTAATCTCTGGAACTCCCAGTCGGATTGGAAAAAAAATTTTTGGATTTGATAGCCTAATTCTTAAGGAAGGCTATAGCCTATTTAACATTAGGTACGCTAGGATCTTTAGGAGCCGAGCAAAAATAAAAATAATACCAGTATGTGCTATACTTCCATCATCATTCTCCTGCCTTTGTCCCAATCTATTTGGGGTCGGCGCAACATGTCCTTTTTTTCCATACTTCTCTGTTATTCGTCATCTCGGTAGTCACTCCCTTTCTGGCCATGTCATCTTTCACACAGTCCATCCATCGTTTCTTTGGTCTTCCCCTACTCTTATAGCCATCGACATTCATACTCAAAACTTTTCTCACGACATTTTCCTCACTCCTCCGCATCACATGCCCATACCATGACAACCGATTTTCGCACAACTTTTCAGTCACCGGTGCCACTTTCAGACTTCCTCTTATGTACCTACTCATTTCTTATTCTATCAAAGTAGGTAATAAGCGATCTTACTATAACATATTTCACGGTAAAGTTTCATATAGCGCGGGCAGGCGATGCGATGCGACGGGTAGGTTGGGGGGACATGAAATTTCACGCAGACAAAGTCGTGGGCAGAAAACTATTGTCAGGTAAAGCTTACCGCTTGTCCGGTATCCGGGCAGGACAACCCGCCGCGGTGTGAACGAATCGGCAGTGGTACTGACAACGCGCACAGAATGCGAGCGTACAACGTCACCATCACGATTGCGGGTAAGTAGAACGATAGGGTTGCACAGTAGAACACGTAGCTGGAAAAAAAAAACAATTGGTAAAAAAAATCTACTTCACCTCTACTCTCTCAAACTCAAAGTATTTATTTCAAATAAACCAATAACACTTTTGAATAGTCAATGGATCGGTCAGGCAAAAAGATGAAGCTTGACGCCCATTCCAAAACGTAGTAGGTTCTCCTTTAATTTTTTCAGGTTTTATCACAGTCAATCTGCCTTTTCCCAATTATGTTGGGGTCGGCTTCCAGTCTAACCGGATGCAGCTGAATACCATTATTTTACATTGAGCGACTGCCTATCTGACCTCCACAACCCAGTTACTGGGTAATACGATACCCCTTGGTAAGACTGGTTGTCTAACTTTCGGGCTTCTGACGACCCGTAACGACTGTCAAAGATACACGAATGACAGCCGGGACTAACTGCTTAACGTGCTTTCCGAGGCACGGAGGAGTCTCGGTATGTAAAGATGGTCACCCATCCACGGACACTTCACTTTCACACTTCTCTATTAATAATTCCCCCGATCGACCCGTGCGGCTGTTATTACTTAGCCACGAGCGCCTCGTATTATTAATTAGGCAGAAATATACTTTGAGGAAGCATGTCGGTAAAGGTAAAAGTAAGCTAATCATAGTTTTGTTGTTTATTATAAAGTAGGTAGGTACAGATTTTGGGTATTTTCAATTATGTCCAAAAATAGGCTTAAATTGCGCAATAAGAGGCCCTAGACGAAATTTTGCCGATTTCGAGTATAAATCAAAGCACGAGGTTAATTAACGTTTATATTTCTTGGCCTCAATATTCTTGACGTAACTTGGTTCAGAATTTATTATGATTTTCTTAGTATAAATAAGTAACTCACCCAATATTAGTATTATCAGGACATCCCTTCTCCTCGTGAATCAATGTTTTTGGAGACGGTATAAAGGTTGTAGGCAGTGCCACTACTAAGGATACTGGCCAGACTAGTCCAGCAAACAGCCTGGCTCGCTTCACTCGTCTGGCGCGAGCTAGGGGAGCTGTGATGCCACTCCAGCGCTCCCAGCCAAGGCAGCAGAGGGAGAGGATGGATGCTGTGCAGCACATGATGTCTAGAGTCTTCCAGCAGCTGCAGATTAGTGAATCTGGAATAGGAATAATAATAATAAAAATAAAATACCGTCGTGTAGATTATTAAAAAATATTGGACACGTATTTTTTCTTTTTTTACATAATCAAAACATTACGGCGATACATTGAGTTAAAATATGGCATGACGTCACGTCCAGCTAGATTTTATACGTAGAAGTGACGTAGCGAGCCCCCACTCCCCAACTTTAATGCGTGTTATCTTAGTCATTTTTTATTAACATGATATAGCAAAAAAATACGTATCTAATATTTTTTTATTATCTCACCTAATATGGACTAAATAGAATTTCTTTTTTTTTACTCAGGCATCATCCCTATTAATGTGCATCGTAAGGTTTTTAGGGTTGCTAATCAAATTGTACCTATTCTTATGTAATTTCCATATTTTTAGAAATCTTTTTCTTACAGAATGCCAAATACAACTAAAGTCCGATTGTGATTTCTTTCATAATACATTACGAAAACGTTCGAAGGTTCCATTGTTTATCTTCGGAAACACCGATCTTTGCCGAATTAAATGTGACGATCCAATTAGGGAGTGACGGTGGGAATATAAATCAATTTATATTGGTCGTTAACATTTTATTCGCTTTAATTTATTTTTTTCCGAAAATAATCGTTGGAACCTTTGAATGTTGTCGTACTGTACCTACTTAGTACCTAGTACATAGTCCTTTAAAAAAACTGTCCACCCGAATTAAAAAAGAATATAATGACGTATAAATAAATAATAAATAAATAAATAAATATGTTTTGGACATATCACACAACTATAATATATAGTATAATACGTACATAAAGACTAGGTACCTACAACATATGAGGGGGCTTAGACCAAGTGACATTTGATCAGACTAAACTGTGGGTGCAAGTGCGGGGGAGGTAGACAAACGTCAAGTTAACTCAATCTGCCAATCTTTTCAATCGCGCCCTCCCCCGTCTCACCGCCCACATACCTCAGGCGGTGACTAGCAATTGCGCGACATGACATAAGCTACCGAAAAGCTTATGTCAATCTTGTTGAAAGTCGTTGTAGAAATACGAAGCACTTTGAAAGAGTTTGGTTTTGGTCCTCAGCCTGCTCCTCACCCAATTGAAATACAAACAGCTCCCTCGCAGCAGCCACAGGCAGTACAAACAGTCCCACCAGCAGATCAGCAGCCGCTAAACTCGCCAGCGGGTAATGCGCGGGCGCAGTCCGTGACCGCCGCAGTGCGATCAACACGGCCGCGTTGCCGATGATCGTGGCCGTTGTTAGGGCGGCCATTGCAGCGGCCACAGCACACCAGCGGGATGTTAGCCCACCTCGGGGCTGCAGAGAACTCATATTGATCTGGCAATCAAGTTTATTTTTTTTTTAGGATCCCCAACAAAAGATATACTTACACATTATATAACACTTACACTTTTAAGATAAGGTGTACGAGGAGCCGAAGCCAACTCGCAGAGGCCCGTTAGATGTTTTTAATGAAATGAGGCACCAACCGAAGAATATCCCTGTTTGCACTATGCAAGTGCATCTAAGGAATCCACGGTTGGTTCAGGACTATTGCAGAACATAGAAACAAATATATTGGATTATGAGTTTTATATCATTACTAGCTGCGCCCCGCGGTTTCACCCACATAGACCGGGATAAAAAGTAGCCTATATGTTAATCTAGGGTATAAGCTATCTACATACCAAATTTCATCCAAATCGGTCCAGCCATTTGAGCATGAAGAAGTAACAAACATACAAACACGTACACTCACAAACTTTCACCTATCTATAATATTAGTGTGATTTATTATTCTTACCAGAAGAATTTAACAAAAGCCACCATTAGGTGGAGGCATTTCTTAACTAAAATACCTACCTACTACTAGTATACACGACTATTAAACACTATAAAATTGAAATTCAGGGCAAGAACACGATAGATACCTCAAAAATCTGAGTACCTACTTGGTAGAAAGAGAGATCGCAGTAAGATTTTGGCAAGTACATAGTTACACCTTTCCATAATGTTCGAATCTCTTAGCAAATCTTTCCCCACACACAGAAAATCACTTTCTTGAGTGATAAACACAATTCTCAGCCAGAACTTTTGGTAAAAAATGCATCTTGAAAAAGATAATGATTGAAACAAAACTCACTGTGAAATAATGCTCCGGGCGACAGTTCTCGTCGTACTAAATACTACAGTAAATACAACAATTACTTCTTGCTTCTAATTTAAAATGCATCTCTGAATAATAAATACCTACCAGTCTACAGTTATATCTCTTATTTTACTGAACTACACTCTGTGACTAAAAGTAGTCAACGTGGAACGTTTCTCACTGTTGCAAAGCAATAACCTATTGTTCTATAAAAACATAAAACAAAGTGAGGGTATGCAGAGATAATTTTGACAGCTAAGGTAAAAAAATTTGTTTGGCAAGTTAAAAAAAAATTAAAAATTTATGGTTTTGGCTTTTGGTTTCACTATTTAAATAATAGAATGAAATATTCATGATAGTAAAATTATTATGTTGACCTTTGTATTACTTCACACATTCGTGAAAGTGACTCAATTTTATGTCGTGTGTGTATTTGTGTGTGTATATGTGTGTGTTTTGTGGCGTGTGTCGTATCGTGTCGTATCGTGCCGTGTCGTGTCGTTATGTTGGATTATCGGTGTCGGGTCCCCGAAACGATCAATTGCAATTTTAAATTTTTACGTGATTGATACACATTGATGCGCAAATTGATCGTCGACTATCTACCTAGTGCAACTGAAGCGATTGACAATACTTATTACTACAATAGGAATTGATGGCAATTGATTTCAGGGACACCTAAAAAAACATTTCTCCGATGAACGATTCGCCCACAGAACGATTCACTCTTCAGTGTTATCGCCGATTTAACTTTTCAACGGCGAACGATTCGCTGAGAAGAATTCACTTGTGAGAATTTCGGCTATAGATCCTTTCACCGGAGAACGATCCGCCGGAACTACGTTAGTCATTCTTCGCGTTTACACCAAGATATAAAAGATTGGGTAGAATTTAAACGCACATCAAAAATACTGTTTGCACATCAAAATTTGCATGTCTAAATAAATTAAACTTAACGTCAGATTGACGGAGCCTCGCTGTGCGGGGCTGCTATTTTTGTCTGCAGGGTTTAAAGGAACCTAACCAAACCGAACCTCGGGATGCCCAATAATTATAATTTGTATAATATATATAATGAGCAGATTGGAGAAATGGCAACAGAAACTGGAGAATGTTGGCTTGAAAATCAGCAGAACCAAAACTGAATATATGTTCTGCGATTTCGGCGGTATCTCCAGTTCTGGAGGCATAGCGCTTGATGGCGCGCTTCTCCCAGTCTGCTCCGACTTTCGGTATCTCGGTTCACTCGTGCAAAGCGATGGCGAAGTAGATCGGACGGTTAAGCATAGGATTAACACTGGATGGATGAAATGGCGGCAGGTCACGGGGACAATCTGCGACTCCCGCATTCCCCTTAAACTTAAGGGGAAGATATATAAAACAATGGTTAGACCTGCTGTCTTGTATGGATCAGAATGTTGGGCCACAAAAGGGATAAATGAAAAGCAGTTGCATGCAGCTGAGATGAGAATGCTAAGAGGGATGTGTGGTGTTACACGAATGGATAGAATAAGAAATGAGTACATAAGAGGAAGTCTAAAAGTGGCACCGGTGACTGAAAAGCTGTGCGGAAATCGGCTGTCATGGTATGGGCACGTGATGCGGAGGAGTGAGGAAAATGTCGTAAGGAAAGTTTTGGGTATGAATGTCGATGGCTATAAGGGTAGGGGAAGACCAAAGAAACGATGGATGGATTGTGTGAAAGATGACATGGCTAGAAAGGGGGTCACTACCGAGATGACGAATAATAGAGAAGTATGGAAAAAAAGGACATGTTGCGCCGACCCCAAATAGATTGGGATAAGGGCAGGAGAATGATGAGGTACAAGTTTTTCAATTAGTTAACTAGTAGTGCAATAATAAGTTTGTTTATTAGATGCGCAATTGTTATTTTTGATGAACAGTTGTTGTGACTGGACAAAAATTTATGTTCAAAGACCTGAATAATGATTATTATTTGTACAAGTTTTGATATTCAATTAGTTAATTAGTAGTGCAATCATTAATTTGGTGTACATGTAGATTAATAAATGAAAATAACTGATGTAAGAATGTTTTTAAAAGATTTATTCTTCATGTAGTAGGTACTGTTTTCGATTATTGTTTACCTACATCAAAAAAAGATTTTTTCAAAAAAAAACAAGTTCCGAAAAAAAACATTACAACGTGAAAAATAACTAATTTCGGAAGTCGATGTCTTAGGATCTGTATTTTAGTTTCTTGCCACCGACTTCCAAAATTAAGGTTTTTCCACTTTGTAGGTATGGTAAGTACCTAGTGTTTTTTTGGAAGTCAGATTTTTTTTTGTAATCGCTTTTCCCGATGCAGGGACGTATATTGTTGAGAAGTTCTACTACTACGACCTATATAGCACCGTCTTTCTCACTTCTGCCCTGCTATAAGAGCTCATAATAAGCCCCTAGTTCCTGACCTGATGACAATGAAACCACATGGGAAGTACCCTTTCAAACAAAACAAGAATTTTCCAAATTGGTCCAGCCGTCTTCGAGTAATCGGGGAACAAACACAAAAAAAAAAGAAGATTCTGACGAACTGAGAACCTCCTCCTTTTATTGAAGTCGGATATAAACAAATTGTGAATACGTTGTTTATAAATATGAAAGGTGGTATCGGTTTCCGGTATAAATTAATAAGTACCTAGGTACTTTACCAAATGTTACTACTAAGTGATTTTTGGTGTGACTAACACTGGCCTGGCAGTGGCCGTGGTAGTAGTGCTGGTTATCAAAATAAAAATTCCTGATGGTGATCAGGGATTTTTATTTTGATAACACAAAAAAATTGTCGAAATTGGTCGCCAAATATCAGAATTAGTCTGTCACTGGTTCAAAAGTTCTAAGGGTTATAGGTGGCCGATCGAGGGAGCAGATGCTCCCTCGAATACCCCCCAGCTAGGACCAATTTGAATCTCAAAAGGTAGGTCACCAAAATATGTCGTTAATTAGTCGCAATTTTTGCCAAGTCACAAATTTAGTCGGGTCTTACTTTAGAAGTAGTCCAAGAGCTAGATCAAATAGTTTTCGTATTCTTGGACAGTATCTTTAAAATTTTACTCATTATATCTTCTAAACTAAGACTCCACTAAACCTGTGACTTGGAGAAAAGCTGCGACTAATTAGCGACAAAAATTGGGAGAAAACAGATCATCGCTAAGTGCTCTAGTTTTTGAGATATAAATGTGGCCAAGCTGGGGAGATGCTCCCCAGATCGGCCACCTATAAACCCTTGATAACTTTTGAACAGTGACCGACAAATTCTGATATTTGGCAACAAATTTCTACTAGTTAGCGACTAATGTTTTGGATTATCAAAATAAAAATCCTTGATGGTGTCCATGCCAGTGTCAGTCACACTGATTTATGTATTGGTGCCGATTCTGTTGTGCACAAACTAAACCTAATTTAGGCTATTGCTAACTTTTTCTCTCTATAGAGCTGTCAAATTAGTTAGAACTAATTTTTCCATAGACGACACGTAAAAACATGTCGACTAAAAAACACGAGTGAAGCGCAAGGCGTGAACTAGTTTGACATCTCCAACTTAGTTCATAGCTATAGCCGTCCTTTTCTCGCGCTGCCTGTTAGTAAAAGATAGCAATTCTCTAATTTCAGTTTAGTGCGTTCACAAGAGAATCGGCACCTGTATTTCTGAGGCGTTCAGTATAAGAACAGCTCCACTGTGGGCCAGCCATAAAACAATAGATAATAAAACCGCCAAGTTTATTTTATTCCTTTATTGTCATTACGGGAGAACATTTATTAAAATTTCATTTTTTCCTTACAATTTAAATGCAATTATCTTCAATGAAAATAATTGTTTAAAATATATTTACAAGTTTACCAACTACTGCTACGACACTAAACTAATTTAATAGTTTAAATTACAAACATCTTAATTAAAAGGCACACGGATTGAAGATCATTCTCATCATTTTATTCGTAACAAAGTGCCTTCAAAGTGCATTTAGAGATGTGCCAGTTTTCACAAAGATATGCCGCCGAGTTGTTACTTTTTACACACACACAAATATAAAAACACGGAAGTTATGTTTATGAGTATAATTTTTTGCACTTAATTATCTTTTGCAGTCTTTATTGTCACATATTTCATTAGTTACAATTAATTTGCAGTTAATTATTTTTTACTTCGAAAAATTACGAATTTAATCTTTTGTACTTTAGCCAATTCCTACATTTATAAGGGCCTTTATTGCTTGAACATAAGCAGTTAGGAAGCACAATTCGCTTATCCATATATTTATTCTACAACTAGTAATACACATGTAAAATTTCTGTGCGTTTCACTAACGGTACAGTATTCAAATCTGCTCCTTGGCACATTAAAGATGACACAAAAAAATAAAATTAAAACTATAAAACTATCGTAAAACTACGAAGATCAGTTATTTCATCCGCATTTAAATATTACTTACATTAAAAAAAAAATGATAAAAATATTTACATTGATGCAGGCGTTACAACATCGGAAGCTATTAAAAACGTTAAAATTACTTAATTATATAAAATATATTACAATATAATAATTCATAGAGTATGTATGGAAATGAGTAAAAATTGAGCATGAGTGATCCCGAGTCAACTAATATAATAATAACAAATCAACTAGTGTTGTCATTTTAAAGCGCAAAATGGAATGAATGAGATCTTGTATCAATTGGAAATTATGCACTATATATATGTTATGCGAGAGGCGACACAAATATGTAAGTATTGGCAACATTATGTGCACGGAATGGCTTCGATTTTGCTTTTGTATTATCAAATACCAAAATATTTGATAAACCTACTAAAAAGGTATTTTCTCTATCATTGGCACCTCTGCATAAAAAAGTAAAATTGGAAGCAATTATGGAATGATTTGATATACGGTAGATATGTAAACTATCAATAAATTATAATATTCAAAACTGAGATTATTGCCAGATCAAATAATAAAGTCTGCAGAACAAACAAAAATAAAAAAAATAATACCTACTAAAATAAATGAAAGAAATGCGATGGCGGCAGCAATCTCAGTCAATATTACATTTAAATACTAAATTAACGCAATTTGTTTCTAGAGCTGATTTAAACTCGTTTTTCTTAAAAACCCTTTTTCAACTTTATTTACTATTTTTCCATTCCAAAAGCCATGCTTAATTGTATTAATAAAAAAACAAATAATAATAATTAGCTATTAATTTTACCTCAGCTTTAGTAACAAATCGTAACTATCTACATACTAAAAGCGATAAAATCCTAAGCTACAGAATCACACATAAATAATTTCCGTATAATAATGTGTAGCCGACGCCTGCCGTACGGCCGACGAATCATGCCCGGCCTGAACATAGCCACTACGAACTTTCGCGCATGTTCTCACACTCATACTCGCCTCATGTCACCATTTGGTTCCTAAAAAATGTTATTGCGCATCCTTCCGCGCAAAGTTCAGACCGGCCAATGATTTATCGGCCGTACTGTACCGGGCAGCCATCTTGGAAGAGTGACGTCATCGACTGCACTTAACAAATCTCATGTGCAATGAAACCAACGGTTCAAAACACAGCTTACAAACAAGTAAATAATAAAAAAATCAACAACGTAACAAGTGTGTCATTTATCAAAATGTGATTGTAATTATTCGGTGTATTTTTGATGCTGTTGTTCTTAAGAAGTTTTTCACTATACTTCTTGAACAATAAATTGAGCTACTTACATGTATTTTTATCCGCATTTCCGAATCTGAATAACGGCCATTAATTCTTTGCATGAAATGCTCTATAATAATATGGCAAGTTTAAGTTTTATTCCGCGATATGAAAGACAATAGAAAAATAATGATATTATTATCATTTCTCAAAACTACAGTACTATATTAGTACTCCAAATTATAAAAATTAAATTATTGTCAGTGAAAAAGAGCAAAAAAGATTATTCACAAATAAAAAAAAAACACTGGCCAAGAGGGAGTCGGGCTCACACAATCAAGGTTCCGAACCAAAGTACACTGAGCAGTCTGTGAAACGGTCGTTAGCCTGCCGTACTTATCTGTATTGCGCGTAAAAATACACCGAAAAGGGAATGCTAAAAAATCACGAGATTACCAAATGTTAGTGCATTATTCTACACTAGGTTAATAGCTATACACTCAAGTCATGGCTGTACAAGTCAGTCTAAGGTCACGACACCACCGCTCGACGTCGAACGAACGCGGCAATGGACGCCGACCGGTAACACACGCATCGTTCTGTACATTGTCTTCATTCTTATGCTGCTGGACGTTCTGATTTTGTGGTGCTTTTATAGTTGAACATGACGTTTTTGCCATATTTTTTTTTTTTTTTTTTTTTTTATAAAAAATGTGGGGGTTTGGATAAGTTCAAAACTTTGTAGCTTAAAAATATCTGTAATGCAAATTAGTGTTGGTTTGCCATTTTAATTCAGTATTTTAGCACCATTTTGTTGCAAAACTGTTATTGCATTAACTTTTAAAAATAGGCTATGTATGCATATGGCACTTTATATATCATATCCAATATAAAAGTCACAACTTACAAATACAAAGAACGTCGGAAATTCATCTAAACCCAAATTTTAACTTATCCCTATATATAGATGGCTTCTGTTGCACCCTTATTGGTCTGTTGTATGTCGTTTGGGGATAGCGCAGCGCGATCCGACCAATCAGAGTGCGGGGATTGGGTGAGTGGCGTCTGCGGCGACGGTGTTGACCAATGATCTGGTGATTCTGGCGATGGCGTCGGGAATGTATCACCGATGCCCCAGCCGCCGTATAGACCTATACAAAAAAGGTTTTAATTATAGTGTTATAAACTAGAAAATCCTGCCTGAGAGGGAAGAGCTACACCACCACGCAGCCCAGAGCCCGGGTTGATGTCAAATGTGAGAGGGAAGGGCTACCACCACGCAGCCCAGAGCCCGGGTTGATGTCAAATGTGAGAGGGAAGGGCTACCACCACGCAGCCCAGAGCCCGGGTTGATGTCAAATGTGAGAGGGAAGGGCTACCACCACGCAGCCCAGAGCCCGGGTTGATGTCAAATGTGAGAGGGAAGGGCTACCACCACGCAGCCCAGAGCCCGGGTTGATGTCAAATGTGAGAGGGAAGGGCTACCACCACGCAGCCCAGAGCCCGGGTTGATGTCAAATGTGAGAGGGAAGGGCTACCACCACGCAGCCCAGAGCCCGGGTTGATGTCAAATGTCTTCGAATTTTTGGTTCTAGGACATATTTTATATGTTCCTCCACTGTTTTGACTACAGTGGTGATGAAATAAATTACACTGGGTTCGAACCCACGAACGACAAACGACTTAAGTCGGAGGCGTTACCACTGGGTCACCACTGCTCCGTACCGCTTACTGCGATAAACTAGATCTTGAAACTCCAAAGGTTTAGGGCGACCATACTTACTTGACATCATATTCGTCAGCGCGGGATGTTGCGCACCCTGTACTTGTCCAAGCGCGGCCGCGTGCGTCATCACCGCTTGGAGCTGTGCATTGTGTTGTCCGTTGGCACCTGGAGAAGCAGTAAAATGTCAGACGTTAGTAATACTTATCATCATCATCAACATCCACAGCCCGACTTCACCCTCTGCTGGGCATAGGCTTCTCTTTTCTTGTGCCAATCCCACGCTCTGTGCCAGCCTAATCCAGGTTTTGCCCACAATGGCAACAATGTCGTCCGCCCATCTCGCCGCCGGACGACCGACATCTCGTCTTCCAGTCCTTGGACGCCACTCTGTCAAAGCCTTACTCCACCTGTCATCACTGCGCCTTGCCAGGTGTCCTGCCCATTTGAGTTCCATAATACGCTTTCAGATATCGAAGGCCTTCGTACGTCTTCGAATCTCGACGCTTGGAACTCGGTCTATTAGCCTGATGCCAAGCATGGAACGCTCCATGGCTCTCTGTGCAACTCTCAGCCTGTACAGCAGCCTCCTGCATGAGCGTCCACGTCTCAGTACCTTACGTCATGGTGGGCAGAACACACTGGTTATAGAGGCGAGACTTCAGACTTAGTGGAATTTTAGCTGATCTCACAATCTCGCCCAGTTGTCTACAGGGCCCAAATTCACTATGACTACTTAACGATTCCTTACTTCGATGGGTTTCTGCAAAACACGATATTGACGTGGTTTGCACATGGTAAGATTAAGCGGGGAATCTTACAGAATGGGGGCCCAGGAGAAATATCAAAACGTATCTAAAAATACTTAGCAAGATGAAAAATTTGGAAAATAGCGTTAGGCCGACGATATCTCCAAAGTTGCGGGAAACACCTGAATGTGGGGGGCACAGAACCGGAAAATACTTATGGGAGAAAGCATTTTATCGTTATCATCCTCTTGCTCATTTACCAATTTATTTACGGTCAACAAAATAGGTAGGTACGCACAAAATTAAACTAAATTACAAGATATACTCACTCAGTTGCGCAAGCGCCGAGTATGCCGCGGCGTCGAGCTGGTGCTGGTGCGAGTGACGTAGTGCCGCCATATGCGCCGGCGACGTGGGCAGGGAGGGCCGGGACTTGCCCGGGGATGGAGATCCTAGAAAATAAGATTATGTTAAAAAACTGGACTTGCTCTGAACAAAAGGGAGTAACAAGTCAGGAAGACTGTAAAAATAATCTGTGTACTTTAAAGAAAACTGGTGAAAGATTTTAAAAATATGTCTATAGTCTATCGGGTTAAGTTGTTAACTAAAGTTATGCAAAAAAATCATACCACGTGGTTAACCGACTAAACGTAATACCTGTCACTACGTCACGTTTGTGCGTTTGTGCACTTTTCAATTTAGCAACGTTATAATTTGTTGTAGGTACCTATCTTTTTGAGCTCTTTACAATTTTTGTTTACCTTTAGTTAATTACGTAACCCAATGGAGTATAGAGTAAAATTATATCACCATAATTCTTTGAAAAAGTAACACAGATCAATACACATCGATTTCGATGTGCAAGCCGCGTAAGGCTAAAAATGCCTGTTAATTTATCACATGACGCAAATCAACATTTTGATATAGGTTTTTGTTTTTTTGTCGATTTTTTTGTACATACGTTCGATTTTCTATCTTCAGTCTCTCTTGTCCTTATCCAATTTTATTTGGGGTCAGCGCAGCGTGTCTTCTTCTTTCACACTTTTCTATTCAATCTGCCTAGCCTTTTCCCAACTACGTTGGGGTCGGCTTACAGTCTAACGGGATGCAGCTAAATACCAGTGCCAGTGGAGCTACTGCCTATCTGACCTCTGGGTAATACGATACCCCTTGGTAAGACTGGTTGTCAGAGTTTCGGGCTTCTGACGACCCGTAACGACTGTCAAAGATCCACGAATGACAGCCGGGACCAACGGCGTAACGTGCTTTCCGAGGCACGGAGGAGTCTCGGTATGTAAAAATGGTCACCCATCCACGGACACTTCACTTTCACACTTCTCTATTAAGAAATCAATATATAAAAATGATATAGTTACCTATATACGCATGCGGCGATGTGGTGTGGTTGCTGTGCGTGGGGGAGTGGTTGGAGTAGGGCGGCGAGAGGGACGCTCCGAGCGCGCCGCCGCCGAACGACTGTTGCAGCGTCTGACCCGTCTGCGGGACGAAGCACTGCTTTTATTAGTTATTAGTTCATGAAACTATAGCTCCAATAGACAAACACATGTAAAACTTACTTTGAACTAAGAAAAAAATGTACACACACAAAAATGTACAAACATGCGCCTCACGCACACATTCACATCATAGTATGCCGACCGGCCAGGCGGCCGCCATTATGTGACATGACGGCGTCTTTGTCAAATCACGCAATATAGATCGGTAAGGTGCTTCACTATCGATACGCGTGGCGCGGAGTCCTTCTTTTTTTTCTAGTCCGTGGTTAAGATATGGAATTTAAAATTAAGAAAATCTGTCCGAATGCGCGCTAAACGCAGACTTTTTAGGTATCAAACCAAATAAACCAATTGCACCAATGGTAAAACTGATAGGTTGTTCAAAGCACATGTAAATTTATAAGCAAAATATGTAGATGCTTTCAAATTTTCTTTTAAACAGCTTGGCTATCTGAAAATTTTCTGCTGCGAAGGCAACATCTCAACGACTGTGAAACAGCTTATTTATTTATTCACAGAATCCACAGCTCTTCAATAAAATAATCTTACAGCCAATTACGGATTTACAATTTAGTATTTTTTTATATAGGTATATAATCGACGAATAGTCAAGACGGAAACTTCTGGAAGTCATGACTCTGTTCAATGTGTGCCGCAATCATTTTCAGATCAGCAAGGTAATGTTTAATGTTTAATAATAATATTTAACGTAATGTTTAATAATAAATAATAATGTACGCGCACAAATTTACTTTATTTTTTTTCTTCGTTTTAAATGTAAAAATCCATTTTGAGTTCTATGACAATATATAACTGTGTTACTAGCTAGTTTTAAAACCTACTATAAATTGTAATCTGTGGAGAACGTAGCGGGTAGCATAATTGCTAAATGTAATATTTAAGTTATTTTGTCTATTTGTTATTGTGCTACTGTTTGTTTTCCCTAAATAAATAAATCTTAGAAATCTGAGATTTTCATTTACGAGGCTTCCGTAGAACATTAATGGAGGATACTATAGAATGTGTATGTGTATTACCTTGACGCAGTCCTCATAGCTTGGCGGCTGCTTGTGCTGCACTAGCTGCTCGATGCCTACGAACTGCGCCATCGCGTTCGAGTACAGCGACGTTGCGTCGTACGGCGACGGCAAGTCCTACACAAACATACATATTTTTAGAATACAGTGCCAAGATGTCCCTTTTATTCACATAAGTACTCCAAACAGTATACAGGGTGTTTGGTGCATCGTTTGCCAAATTGAATTGGCCGAAAGAAGAGGTCATTTGCTATCGCTTCAGGCTCAAGTACTCATTTTTGGCCACACCGGTTTTTTTATTACAACTTTCTAATTTTTATTTTGAAAAAATCCAAAACTCAGCATTAAAGCTTAAATTAAAAAAAAGTTTTAAGTGTAGTCGTCAAATTTCATTTTTATTTACATATGTACTGTTGTATGGCTCTATCAAATTTAAAATTACTTGCCAGTTACATCTAGTTTTTTTTTAATAAATCACAAAGTTTTTGGAAAAATAAAAAATGAACTTAAAACTCAACTTTAAATAGCTATAAAAAAAAAACTAAAAGCGATCGGGATCTTCGAATTATTTTAAAAAGTTCTCTAGTCTATCCCCTTTCCAACGGTATGCAATGTGTTAAAAAACTCTTTTAATATCTTTAATAATTAGCTAAATGTGTAGTCGAGACACATCAGGCTGATATTGGATATTACGTTTAAAACACTAGTTTTCGCATAAATTACATGCTATTAGTAGATAGATACTGTTATCTCACGTCTTACGTAGTCTCTTATCTCGTTCTTACATAGGGAACTTTCCTCGAAATTGAAAAAAAAATACATTATTACAAAAATAATCATTTATTAATAAGTAATTTAATTACATACTAATCTTACAAGTCTTGTTCAAACTGTCTACCACTATTGCGTATGCACGCGCGACATCTTCGTCTTATCTCAACTGTAGTGGTGCGTAAACGCATTTCTGCTTTGATCGTCATGAAAGCCGCCTCAATGCGTTGGACTAAATCATCTCTTGTCTCAACTTCCGTGGCGTAGACGAGTTCTTTGGCCCGTCCCCAGACGTAAAAATCCAACGGAGTTAAGTCTGGAGAACGTGGAGGCCAAGGAATAGGGCCATCCCTCCCAATCCATGAGTCCGGGAATGCATCATTCAAGTACTCCCTGACGGTTATTCTCCAATGAGCGGGACAACCGTCATGTTGGAAAACAAAAGACCTGTCTTCACTGAAAATTGGCAAATCAGCTAATAATAAGGGCAACTCTGTTTGCAGAAATTCTAATTCTTGTAAGATTAGTATGTAATTAAATTACTTATTAATAAATGATTATTTTTGTAATAATGTATTTTTTTTTCAATTTCGAGGAAAGTTCCCTATGTAAGAACGAGATAAGAGACTACGTAAGACGTGAGATAACAGTATCTATCTACTAATAGCATGTAATTTATGCGAAAACTAGTGTTTTAAACGTAATATCCAATATCAGCCTGATGTGTCTCGACTACACATTTAGCTAATTATTAAAGATATTAAAAGAGTTTTTTAACACATTACATACCGTTGGAAAGGGGATAGACTAGAGAACTTTTTAAAATAATTCGAAGATCCCGATCGCTTTTAGTTTTTTTTTTATAGCTATTTAAAGTTGAGTTTTAAGTTCATTTTTTATTTTTCCAAAAACTTTGTGATTTATTAAAAAAAAACTAGATGTAACTGGCAAGTAATTTTAAATTTGATAGAGCCATACAACAGTACATATGTAAATAAAAATGAAATTTGACGACTACACTTAAAACTTTTTTTTAATTTAAGCTTTAATGCTGAGTTTTGGATTTTTTCAAAATAAAAATTAGAAAGTTGTAATAAAAAAACCGGTGTGGCCAAAAATGAGTACTTGAGCCTGAAGCGATAGCAAATGACCTCTTCTTTCGGCCAATTCAATTTGGCAAACGATGCACCAAACACCCTGTATAACGTTTTCATAATGAGTTTGACCAATCAATTCATACAAAGCACCCGTAAATATATATACTTAAGAATATATTTTTTGTTTCCTTTCAACCAAACAGAATATGAAAACAATGCCACAAGAATTTCGCCCCATTGATTGTCTTTTAGGAAGGCCACGTCATTCCAGAAATTTATATGTTATGTTGTGCCAGTAATTGGTTCTTCTAATGGATGTAGTTATTTACCTGTAAATTTTGAAGCGGTGATTCACCCGGGCTCAGACTGGAACCCAAACTCTCCACGCTCTGTGGCACTTCTTGCGCCACTTTCTTATTGTTCTTTTTTACGCTAGGCTTCCTGTAAAAACAAAATATAGAAAGACATTAGTACGAAACCAGCAAAACTAGACTCTTAACCTTCACCCAGGCCCTTCCAGACATGGGCCTGCTTTGTTGGACTCATATAAATCCTAATAATATAATGTTTGGAGTTTGGACTTTAAAAAGAGATCACGACCTCTCGAGTTTGTTTCGGCATTTTTTCTCATGTCAGCTAGGAAATAGCAGCGCCATCTAGTTTTATAATATTGACCAAAATAATGACGTAAAACAGAAATAAACATTTAATTTCAGCCTGTCTACGAATCGGTGATATATTTTTGTCGCACGAAGCCGTATTTTGTCTACCATTTATTATTGGAATATAAAGAAGATACAATTAGGTTCGGAAGGGTGTAAACCCCAAATCTCCAATCAACTAGTTCAAAAATAACTAGCGGGCGATCAGGCACGCGCGACAAATTTTTGTTCTTGTGGCTAAGTAATAACAGCCGCACGGGTCGATCGATCAGGTTAAGCTACGCTTGCCGCGGTTGTTCCGTGGATGGGTGACCATTTTTATATACCGAGACCCCTCCTTGCCACGGAAAGCACGTTTTTAACGTGCTTTCCGTGGCAAGGAGGGGTCATTAGTGGATTATTGACAGTCGTTACGGGTCATCAGAAGCCCGATAGTCAGACAACCAGTCTTACCAAGGGGTATCGTATTACCCAGTAACTGGGTGGTGGAGGTCCGATAGGCAGTCGCTCCATGTAAAATACTGGTATTCAGCTGCATCCGGTTGAACTGGAAGCCGACCCCAACATAGTTGGGAAAAGGCTAGGCAGATGATGATGATCATACAAGACAATGACTATGCGTAAACACCTCAATCTCGTTTCGGCGCGTTTATCTTAGCCTGGCTGGCGAAAATTATCGTTTTCCCTACCTACAAAAAGTAAAACGAACGACTCATACCGTCTAATTTGCGTAGTGTGCAAGTTGTTGTTGTCGTACGCCTGGTCGGGGCTGTCGGGGCCGGCTTTCGCGCGCGACTTCTTCGGCTTCCCTTTCGCAGACGTGCTGATCACTGTCGGCTGACTGATCAGCTGCGGGTGCGGGTTTGGTGATGCTGTGGAAGAAAGTTATGTTAGTTGTCGGTTTTTACATGAGAACATGATGAAATGTCGAAGGAATAGTTTATGCTCTTGTTATCACATCCTCAACTTTTAAGATCGGGAATAATGGCTGTTTAGGAAACTGTCAGGATACCTATTAAAACATTTTGACGTTAATAACATTACGAAAAGGAAGGTTACATGACAAGTTGATCAATACAGAAGAAAAGGAAGAAATAAAATACATCACATACACAGACTAAAAGGCACAACACAGCATATTTATACCACAAAAAAAACAAATGGAAACAAATGAAAACTTAATAAGTGCATTGTAAGAACTAGCAGGAAAGTGTGCCTCGCGGCTGCGTCAAAAAGGCCTAGTTCAGGAAAAATACCAGACAACTATAGTGCCAGACGCTGGTTTTCAACTGGACCTGAAGTGTGAGGTGACGGAAGTTAATCAGTACAGCACACTGTCATCATTCTCCTGCCCTTATCCCAATCTATTTGGGGTCGGCGCAACATGTCCTTTTTTTCCATACTTCTCTATTATTCGTCATCTCGGTAGTCACCCCCTTTCTAGCCATGTCATCTTTCACACAATCCATCCATCGTTTCTTTGGTCTTCCCCTACTTTTATAGCCATCGACATTCATACTCAAAACTTTCCTCACGACATTTTCCTCACTCCTCCGCATCACATGCCCATACCATGACAGCCGATTTCCGCACAGCTTTTCAGTCACCGGTGCCACTTTTACACACTGTGTAGGTGGCAAAATAAGGTCTAGGGTTTCCTCAACCCCAGATTTCTGTCCTTAATAAGCAAATCTTGAACTCAACAGCTTACTCGTTGTGAAGAGCTCACTTTTTCCTATAGGAGGAGGTGAATTTAAAGTTTAAAGCAATAACGGACGGCATAAACCACTCCATCTCCCAAACCATTTGACACATTCCTAAAAAAACTCGGATTCAAATTACCCTTAGCGAACTCACGCATGAGATGATGATGCTGCGGCGGCGGCCTCGGACAGTGCTCGTCAAGTAGTCTCACGATGTCATCGTGCATCCTCTCCTGAGCCACATCTCTTGGTAGTCGGTCCATATGGTCTGTGATCTCCCGGTTAGCCATAGCGTCCAATAACGCTCGGCATGCTCCGTAGGAACCTTCGCGGGCACCTAGGAAGAGAGGCGTTTCGTCCTGGGAAAGAATAAGCAAAATTGGATATTTTATGGGATGGATGAAAATGAGGTTTTCGATTGTAGGGCGCCACTCCATATTAAATTACTTGCAAAATTTTTGAAAATCCAAAATATTCGGATATTGTAAATCTTGACATTATTTTAAGACCATTGTTGCTTGTTTCTTCCAAACACTTTGCTGATCTTAAGTTTTTTACACACGACCATAGACCAGGCAAGCACAAAATATTCTGTAAGTAGGTACTTGTTTTTGAAAGATCTCCCTCAATGTTTCTACCATAACGTTATAACAAAACAGGTTTTCAAATTAAAAACTGTAAGAATACGAATAGAATCTGGATTTAAAAGAAAGAAAGAAAGTAAGGAAAATATTTTATTTGGGACACGCACAGGAAATACAGTTGAGAAGGAGCATAAATCAGGAAATGATGATGATGGGGGGGATTATTATTATAGGATTTGTGTCTGGTAAATGGTAATACCTCCTATTAGGTGGGTCTTACTCATATAATGAATGTCGATACTCACACCTACCCCGGCAGAGAGAGGAGGGAATTACAGTAGTAATATTTTGTCGTATAAATAGCTTACCTTATCGTCCTGTGCGTCTCTGTTCGCTCCATGAGCTAGCAGGACGTTGACAGCATCAATATTGTTAACTGCCGCGGCCCAGTGCAGCGCCGTCTTGCCGCTGTTGTCAGCTGCATTTATATCCGCGTCGGCGTTGATTAGGTCCTCCACCATGCCTTCTATAGCTAGCCTGTAAGAGAAGATATATAAATGTCAATTGTTTCCGTTGTTTAGTTTACCTCTAGATACTGTAAACATTAAGGGTACCCTATAACGTCACCAACACCCCAGAGGCAAATATGATAATTTATTTTACGTAGATGTAAGCACTTTGTATCTCATTTTAAGCGAACTGTTATTTAAGTTCTTATGAGAATAAATTCTTTAAACCTAAATATTATTAGCTAAGCTTAATATACTTAAAAATTATGATTGATAATATGATGTCTACACTTACCTAGCAGCTAAAATAAGTGGTGTAGTCCCATCATGCATCCTAGCATTCAGATTCGTTGCTCTATTCCTGAGTAATATCTGGAACACGCCCATGGCATCCGCAGCGACAGCCGCGTGCAGTGGCGTGCGTCCTGTGTTGTCTTGTGAGTTCGCGTCTGCGCCCGCGTCTAGGAGACGTTTCGCTGCATCCGCTCGTGCGTATCTGGGAGAAAAATTGGAGTTAGATGGTTACATAATTTTGTTATAATTATAAAAAAAAATAATTGAACAATAGATATAAATGAGAACTACTAGATGACGGCTAATAGAGATGTATTGGTAGATGACAAGCTATAGTGCACAAACACCAAATAAATTGGGTTAAGGGCTGGAGTATGATGATGAATTAAAGGCTTATATAGAAGGGTAAGAGGCTTTATCCCCACATCAGAAGCGTCACCAAAAGGGCCTGGGTCAAGGCACCGTATCCTTCTATCATTTTGTACAATTTATCTCTATGAAAGAAAACTTTTGTTCTACATTAGGAGGTAGGAGCGGTATAACAGAAGATGCAGTGACAAAAATATAAAAGAGTATGCTTAGATGGTTTCGTCATGTTGAGAGGATGAATGAAAGGCGATTAACAAAAGGTATTTACAACGCAGATGTGAGTGAAAACGCCGGGAGGAGACGCCCTAGGAAGACACATAATGATCTTATTGGTGATGTACTTCAGAAAGGTCAGGTACGTAGTACTCGCAACCGGCGTGAGTGTATGTCCAGATGTATGAACGTAAACGAGGCAAAAGGAGTATGTAAGGATCGTAGCAGATGGCGTTCTGTAGTTTCTGCCTACCCCCAGACGAAGAAGGTGTGAGTTTATGTATGTATGTAGGAGATAGGCTTCATGTTAGGTCAAGAGATCTAAGTTTTGGAACCGGCAACTAGCTTCAATTTTCCGACTAACGTACCGATTCCTTGACAATTTAAAAGAAGATCAGACAGCTGTAGACATTACAATTATGTTTTCGCATCCGCACCATCATAATTATAATGTCACTTTTCCTTAGATAAACTTTGTAGAATTCAGTTTCCTTACCTCGCAGCCAAATGCAAGCTAGTCTCCCCAGTCTTATCCATGGCGGCATTCAATTGAGCTCCTTGAGCCACCAGCTCCGATATAATATGAGCAGTCTGTTCATCTTCAGCGTCAGATCCTGTATCCAGTCCACCTCCTCGAACCGCAGCCACCATGAGAGGTGTCATGCCGAGAGGTCCTCGAGCGTCTACTTCTACGTGACCATCATGCTGGAAGAATTTGAAGGGCTACATTAATTTAGAAAAGTAAATAAATACAAATTCCATCATAGATATGGTAAATAAGCCAATACTTACGATTGCAGGTGGCGTCATCATGCTGGGTGGTACTCTGATATCAGCTGCATCCAAATGCTGTTGAGTCCAGACCCTGCCATCATGACCAGCTTCCTCGTAATCCGTAATAGCAGTATGGTCTGACGCGTAGCCTCCCGGAGCGCCATTAGCATCACCAGGCCCTCTAGCACGTTTAGCTCTTGGAGGCGCTGACCCATCATCATCCTCATCCGACCAATGGTGTGGAGGTCCCATATGACCGCCATTGATATCAACATCAATACAACCAATAGATCCTTTGTTCAAGTTCCGCATCTCCTGCCCATCAGGACCACGTCTGCGTGACCTACGTCTGGTCGAAGAGTTGTTGCGGATAAAACCCTCGGGGAACCATGTTATACCAGCTGCTCTCTTTCTTTGAGCGGTTACTAATACACCTATCAATAATCCGGCCAGAAGAACCAGGATTACACCGATGAAGACGTATTTGGAGTTTGTTGGCACGTCAGCGGTATCATCGGGAGCGTTAACTCCCTTGATAGAAAAAATCGGGAAATCGGGCGACAAAGAGTGCTTGGAAGCTGTAGCTGCTAAGAACTCTGCAGCCTCTCTCGCCGAGAAGAAGCATTCCGAACTAGACATAGATGTGCACTTTCTGTTATCAATTTCCAAATAGAGTTGCACTCCTGTTTGTCCCCTTTCTGTGAAGACGATGTTGTTTTTCTTCCCAAACTCTGTTTCTTGTAAACCAACGTCGGTTGACCCCTTCCATGGATAGACCATATCGTTGCCTAAATGGTCTTTCTTTATCAATATCGTCGTTCGCAACTGATGACCTAAATCTCGGAGGAAAGCGACGGAATTCTCCTTGAAAGTTTTCATATCCATCAGTAAAGTAACTGACATAACACCTTCGGCCAAGTGTGGCGGCTCGTTCTCGCAGTCAAGACCGTCCCAATTACATTCAGCGTTGTTGCATCCGTAGTCACAATGGCCGTTGGCGTAATGTTTCTGGCAGTACGCATCATAGATTGGATTGCAGCGTTGTAGGGACTTCTGGCAATCTCTGCCGTCGAACAAACAAGCTTGGGTGTTGCATACTTCGTTACATTCACCATCCATAAATACTTCCCAGCATTTTATTGGCGCTGTGCAATTTGCCCAAGGATTTAGGCCTAATGAGCAGTCGTTACCGTCGAATTCGCACGCGTAAGTATTGCATTCTTCATCACAATGGTGGTCACCTTGTTTTTCTTTGCAGCCCTGTTTCACGCATTGTTCTCTTTGAAAGGCTAGGTCTAACTCTTCGAAGGTAAGTCCTGGTTTATTGGCGCTAAATCCTCCATTGATTCCTACTGGACTACCGTATCCACCTCTGGAGTGAGGGTCGTGGATGTCGCAGCTCTTTCCAGTCCATTGTCGCGGGCAGTAACAGAGGTAGTCACCAGGCTTGTCGATACATCTAGCTTCTGGGTGCTTACATGGGTTGCTGAGGCATTCGTTCATGGAGTCGATTTCACAGTTGATGCCCGATAAACCTGATGGACAGTCGCAGACGTAGCCTCCGATTTCTGAGGTTCGACAGTATCCTCCATTCTGGCATGGGTTAGAATCGCAAGCGTATCCCGAATATTCGCAGTTCTTGCCGTAGAAGCCATCACTGCAAAGGCATTCGTGTCCACCCTGTATGGCTGTGCAAATACCTCCATTCTGACATGGAGAGTTGGCGCAGAAGTTGACCTTAGCATCGCAGTGTCTTCCCATGTAGCCAGGTTTGCAGTTGCAATGGTAATCGTTGACAAGTTGGACGCAGTCTTGAGTCCCAGGGGTTGAACATGGATTTGACAGACATTCGTTGATGTCTCCTTCACATCTCGGACCAACGAAGCCAGGCGGACACTTGCACTCAAAACCTCCAACTTTGTCGATACAAGTACCGTTGTTGTGACAGGCATCTTGTTTGCAGTCGTTCACGTTGATCTCGCAGATTTTACCAAGAGTCCCGAAAGGACAGGAGCATGAGAAGTTATTGATGAGATCATGGCAGGTTCCTCCATTCTGACATGGGTTGGGAAGACAGTCGTTTACATTCAGTTCGCAGTTCTGTCCCTGGAATCCTTTCGCACATTGACACTGGTAGGTTCCTACGAGGTCTTTGCACAGTGCTCCGTTCTGGCAAGGTGCTGAGTCACATTCGTTGATTTCCTTTTGGCAGTAAGATCCTGTGTAGCCTTCGAGGCAGTGGCAACGGTGAGAGTTGCCGATATCCTCGCATGAACCGTTGTTGCATAGTGCTTTTAATTTTACACCTGGGAACAAAAGTATTTAAAGAATTAGCCACTTCAGCAAAATGGATAGCAACTAATCAGAAATTCAAGAAGTTATAAAATCAAGTATAAATAAGGTAAAATTTTAAAATGTTCATAAGTATTTAACACTAAATTACCTCTGAAATCCATACCTTTCCTGATAGCCGCGTCTTTACATGACACCATCTCGACGTCACACAGTTTGCCGGACCATCCCGGGGCACAAGTACATGTGTACTGTGGACCCTTCTGGGAACATGTGGCTCCATTCTCGCACGGATTGTTTTCGCACCTGTTGGTAAAGGGAAGGTTAGTATTTGCTTGTCAAATTGGAAGATGGTGAATAGTAACAAGAAGATTGTACATTGTGACATGCTACTTTATTTTTATCTATATACTAATCATAAAGCTAAAGAGTTTATTTTTTTAACCGACTTCAAAAAGGAGGAGGTTTTCAATTCGTCGGAACCATGTATGTTCCCCGATTACTCGAAGATGGCTGGACCGATTTGTTTTTTTTTTTTTGTTTTATTCGAGAGGGTATACATCACAGTTGGTACCATATAAAATTGATTAACTTTGCTTGGGTAGTTTTTGAGTTAGCTTCAATAATACGTATTTTTTTCCCACTTTTTTATGGATGATGTTCTAGTTTGTTTTGCAGATAGTGGTATTAGAATTTGTGTGGGGTAGGTACACAACTAAAAAGTGAAAAATAAAAACTTTTTTCAGTCAGAAAGAACGCTAAGCAAAAATTAAGTAATAGCGCGGGCACGCGATGCGATGGGACGGGGTGCGGGGCGGGGGAACAAGAAATTTCACGCGGACGAAGTCGCCATTAAAAGCTGGTTCTTTATAAATGGCATACTACAGGTATAAAAGAGCCAAACAGAGCTCCTACTGCTGTCTACTAAAAATAAACTACTGACAGATGCCAACCTTTACAGAACATCTCATTTTTGAGTCAATCATAATATTTCTTTAATTTCTGTTCACTAGAGCTCTTTTCAAAACAGATAGTGTGGTCTAAACTTACCAGAATTCAGATCCTCATAGATAATTATAAGCATTTCTGTATACTTACCAATCAACAAAAGTCTCGCAGTGTTTCCCGGTGTAGCCATAAGGACAGTGGCAGGTATAATACGTGATGTGATCGTGGCAGGTGGCGCCGTTGTCGCAAGGGGAACTGTCGCACATGTTTATACGGAACTGGCAGTTTGAGCCCGTGTAGCTGCAAAGGAAGAAGGAAAAATTAAAGTTTGTGACATAAAATATTTAAGAGAAGTGTTTTTGAAACAACATAACTTTAAAAAGGAGGCAGAAGAGTTGTCGCTCACTAAGCAGAGAGTTTGAAGACGAAGGTCTTCAACCAGTACGTCCTGCCCGTTGTGACATATGGTGACACTGACAGTCGGGCTGGTCCACAAATTCAAGGTCGCTCAGCGTGCTATGGAGCGGGCTATGCTCGGACTTTCATTGAAGGATAAGATCAGAAGTGAATTTATCCTGAAAAGAACCGGAGTTACCGACATAGCCTGCAGAGTAAGCAAATTAAAGTGGCAGTGGGCTGGCCATGTTTGTGGAAGGACCGATGACCATTGGAGCAGACGAGCCCTGGAGTGGAGACCGTATATTGGCAAGCGTAGTGTGGGACGCCCCCCAGCTAGATGGACCGACAACCTTAAAAAGTTGGCTGGGACTGACTGGATGCAGAAGGCGGAGGACAGGGTGTTATGGCGCAGCCTGGGAGAGGTCTATGACCAGAAGTGGAGTGTGATAGGCTGAGTTGATTGATAGATTGAAGTAGATACTCCCCTAACCCTTCCATTGTGATGCTAATAGTTAAAAGTTGTCCTTAGCTAGCATAACCTGAGATCAAAAATGTCAAACAATTGACTTTTGCGATCCCTTGCTACCCAAAAAACATGGAAAGCTATTGGAACTGACTATGAAGTGCCGTCAGAAATCAAAACAAATCCCGAGGCCGTTATCTAGTCGTTGGTTTAGAGTGTGACTAAGTTTGATGCAGATTGATAACAGCGATTAGACGTTAAGTTCCTTATTGGTGGATACCGTTGAACATAAGACGTAATGTTAGTGACATATGTTTTTTAGTAGGCATAGCAAATGGCTCGTTTGATTGTCCAGAACTACTCAGCAAAATACTTCTTCGCACTAATCTAAATAACCTACGCAGACGACCTCTGCTTCAGGCACCATGCGCATCGACTAATTACAGGCGCAACGCCTTCTTCATTCATAGTGTAAAAGCCTTCAATAGTTTACCATCGCACCTGGATATAGATCTATTTTGCACCAACGCACACAGTATTAGAAAGATGCTAAACAAGGAATATTTTGGAGATAGTCATGAATAACTGTTAAACTATTCTGATGTTGCACGACTCGACTTAACTATTAGTATTTATTACATTTATAAACTTTTTATTTTTGTTTGCAAATCGATGTGAAAACACGGTCAACTGAAATATTTGTATATAGAAGTATATATGTGGAAGCTTATAATTAGCAAATTGTCCTGCCTATGAATAATTGTTAATTATGATATTAGTCTGTAAGCTTTCTGTAACAATAAATAAATAAATAAATAA
Source organism: Cosmia pyralina (assembly GCA_946251885.1). NCBI lineage: Eukaryota > Metazoa > Arthropoda > Insecta > Lepidoptera > Noctuidae > Cosmia > Cosmia pyralina. The sequence goes on along the minus strand of OX276345.1, from coordinate 26,477,782 downwards.
ATAAATAAATAAATAAATACCAAAATAATTTCCATCAGTGTCCAGAAACAGTAGAAGCCGACCCCAATGCACTTGAAGATAAAGCCGATAACGATGAACACTTACCCAGGTGGACAAGAGCAATTGTAAGAGTTGATGCCATCGATGCAAGAGCCTCCGTTCATGCAGCTGGATTCTGTGCAGTCCTCGTCGTTTGTCTGGCAGTTAATGCCCGAGAAGCCGAGCGGGCAGGTGCAAGTGTATGATGCCACGTACTGAAATGAAGAATAGAATTATTAGTAGGTCAATCAATCTGCCTAGCCTTTTTCCCATCTATGTTGGGGTCGGCTTCCAGTCTTACTGGATGCGGCTGAATACCAGTCTTTTACATGGAGCGACTCCCACAACCCAGTAACTGGATAATACGATACCCCTTGGTAAGACTGGTTATCAGACTTTCGGGCTCCTGACGACCCGTAACGACTGTCAAAGATCCACGAATGACAGCCGGGACCAACGGCTTAACGTGCTTTCTGAGGCACGGAGGGGTTTTGTATGTAATGAGGTAACACCCATCCACAGACCAACCGCGGCAAGCGTAGCTTAACCCGATCGACCGATCTTTGAGTTTGAGGCTAATGTAAAGGCAATATTTTTTTATTTTATTTTAGTGCAATATGTAGATCATGTGTCAATAAAAAAAATTTTTTTTCATTAGGAAAATCTTACTTTATAACATGAACACAAAAATATACGAATTATTACATTTCATCTTGCTTACCTGATTGCAAGTAGCTCCATTCATGCAGGGTCTAGACTGGCACTCATCGATGTCTACCTCACAGTGTTTGCCAGCGAACCCGCTTGCGCACACGCAGTTGTAGTCGCCGATCGAATCCAGACATGTTGCGCCGTTTTGACATGGGACTATGGGATAAAAAGTAATATTAATGTTACAATAAAAATAAATAAATAAAGACATAAATATTATGCAGATTGTATAAAAGAGTGACCGGCCTAAATGTAGAAAGTTTGATGTTCATCAAATTAATATGCTGACATTGGTTAGGATAGAGTCGTCTACTTTATTTCTATGATCATTTGTAAGAGATCGTTTCAATTTGCATCTTCAGTTCCGGTAGATACTTATAAGGCTTTGAACCTTATGCCGTGGATTTTTTAAATAGTTTAAGAGAAAAACTTTGAATTTTATAATAAGTGACAGAGGTCAGGCGGACACGGGCCGAAGTGATAGTTATTAACAAAGATTATGAATTTAATACGTAACTGAATATAAGCGTGGACCCTCTTTGATTGTAGAGTAGCTACAGCCCCCTGTGAGGTTCGAGACCTCACAATACCTATTATTCTTAAAAGCATAGCATAGCATAATCAGCCTATAATGTTCCCACTGCTGGGACACAGGCCTCCTCTCTTCGAAAGGGAGTGGGCTGTAATCCACCACGCGGGCCCAGTGCGGGTTGGTAAATGTCACATGTCTTCGAATTTTTGGTTCTAGGACATGCCGGTTTCCTCACGATGTTTTCCTTCTCCGTTTTGAGAGCAGTACGTAAACCGCCAGCCTGGGTTCGAACTCATGACCTACAACTCGTTAGCTGGGCAAAGCTCTCTGCTGGTGGAACTAACAAACCACTACATAGACCAATCCTTATATCAGTTTACATCAAGTAGGTATTTAGGAAGTCTATATACTCACAAGAAGCACAATCATCAGTATTAATAGCGCAGTCCTTCCCCTCGTAGCCTCTCGCACACAAACAGGCGTACGAGCCCTCAGTGTTGATGCAAGTCGCTTCGTTATGACAAGGAGCGGTGACGGCACATTCGTCTACATCTCGCTCGCAGAGCGCGCCGGTCCAGCCCACCGGACATTGGCAAGTGAACTCTGCGTATGATGCTTCGGCTACGCAGCGGCCGCCGTGACGACATCTAAGGGGGAAAGAGAGCATTAGGTATCACAAATTTACTCCTGTAGGTAAATATGTAGTAGGTATTGAGTGAAACAGAACTTATATAACCGCGAGGTTCATTTTTCAGGTCGAAATTTCCAGAACGGAAGCGAGCAAACCAATAACAAGTGGTGCGTTGGTTTGTAGTGTTAGCTCCGTAAACGTCGTTAATGTTGCGTGCCGCTTGTGCCGCGTTGCTGCCACGACGGTACTCATATTCCATAATTACTCGAATTTTTAACGTATCCAAGATGACGAAAAAGATTGAAATGCGATGAAAATGTAACACTAATCAATAAACAAATGACTACTTTTGGAAAAAAAAATCCATGTTTTTAAAATAAAATTAATTTGAAATTAGAATTCTTAGCCAAACAAAAATTATTTTGATTTGAAATGGCCAGTACTGCAGAACGGCAATTTCATAGGTAAAGACCTAATATTAGATTTTGGATTATTACTCATCTGTCTACTATATCTTCAGAAGAAAGACCTAATACCTACTTACACTAAGATGTAATAAATGTACAATTACAATTACTTCTGTTTATCTCCGTTTAAAAAAAAATACAATTATCCTGGTAAGTCGGTTTACTTTAGAAGGTATCATAAAAATCGCCACCTGGAGTTTTTTAAAGCCCAATTAGGTCTCTGATCGAAATTCAATAAGGCTAATTGACCAAAATAACAACAATCAATCTGCCTAGCCTTTTCCCAACTATGTTGGGGTCGGCTTCTAGTCTAACCGGATGCAGCTGAATACCAGTATTTTACATGGAGCGACTGCCTATCTGACCTCCACAACCCAGTAACTGGGTAATATGATACCCCTTGGTAAGACTGGTTGTCAGACTTTCGGGCTTCTGACGACCCGTAACGACTGTCAAAGGTCAACGAATGACAGCCGGGACCAACTGCTGAACGTGCTTTCCGAGGCACGGAGGAGTCTTGATGCGTAAAGATGGTCACCCATACACGGATCAACCCCGGCAAGTGTAGCTTAACCTGATGGATCGACCCGTGCGGCTGTTATTAGTTAGCCACGAGCTCCTCACAAAAAAAAATTAAATATGAAAAAAAAAGCCAATTATTATCAAAATAACAACAGCCAATTATGTTGGCATCAGATAAACAACTGGTGAAGTGTATTAAGCTTTCAGAAACAGAAGGAGACTGAAGAGAGGAGAACCCATAAGTCTAATTTGATTGGCTTACCAACCAAATAGAACTTGGGTTCTCCTCTCCATTACCATCCTCTTTTACGTAAAGAATCTATCTTCGAAGTCTAGAAGAATAGCCATGTTGTTTTGCAGTGCTTGTAGGTTAGGATACATGATAGAGATACTCACTGGTTAGGAGTACAAGGATCAAGCGTGTTCTCGCAGTTCCTCCCCGAGTGCGGCGGCGCGCACACGCAGCGGTACCCGTTGACGAGGTCGATGCACGAGCCGCCGTGCAGGCACGGGTTGCCGGCGCAGTCATCGATGTTCGTCTCGCAGTTTACACCTGAGGAGAAAGAGATACAAGTTAGTTTTGAAATATGAGACCAAAGGTAAAAGATAACAATGATAATGGAAAAGAAGATGAAGATATTTCTTCAAATTGTTGGAATGATGAAACGTGTAATACAAAGTTAGAAAAATTTTTTTCAACATTATTTTTCAACCCCTCACACAGGTAATTTAATCGGTACATCGTGGAGGATGACGTTGATATTCACGTCAGGTAAATCACGCATTTTACGATGCGTGACATGGGGCTTCATTAAAATCATGAATTTGCCATATTAATGCCCGGTTTCCGAGATATCTAAACGAAGTTTATTTATCCAGTCGTTAGTGATTATTGCTCCAATATCGTGTTCCTGAACTATATTCTAAGGAAGAATTTAGCTTAAAAGTCGAGTAAATTAGGTATAGTTACCTAGAGTTTATATGAGGGCCTCAAAAACGAGCATATGAAGGAATTCTCTTAAACAGATAATTTTGTCGAATCAATAGCTGTTGAGAGTTTAAATTCCGTTTAAGAATTCTTCAGAAACCATATAGGGATCACAGTGGGCTAACGAGGGCAAAACCACTTTTAAACTTCAAAAAAAGAAAATTATGTGTTAAGACTCAGCAAATACTTTAGTAGTAAGTTATAAAGGAGTGGTGGTAGCTCTTACCAGTAAATCCAAGCACACAGTCGCATTTGTAAGCGTTCAGTCTATCGTGACACGTTCCTCCGTGCTGGCACGGGTTGGAACTGCACTCGTCTATGTCACGTTCACAGCGTTGACCTGAAATATGGGGGAGCATTTAGTATTAATGGTTCAACACACTGTTAAAAATCACCTTCAAGGGTGTGCCCTTGAAGGTGATTTTTGACCTGACACCAATCAATGCGCTGTTATGATTCGACACCAAAAATGTAATAACATGTACAGTCCGCGAGGCCTAAGCTGAGCTTTGCATTTGTGTGAGTGATCACAAAAGAAGTGAAGTTGCGTCGCGCGAGGGACGCACCGCGCCTCATGTCGATTGCCAAAAAGCAGTTTAAACCGGTTTTAAACCAAGCAAAGGATGCGTCGCGCTCTAGGCCGGACGTCACACCTACACTATGTATGTGCACTCACACAAATGCAAAGCTCAGCTTAGGCCTCGAGGACTGCACCTACTGCTTTAGGCTAAGACCACAACTTGGTGTCTCATTCTGCGCCAAGATAATATAACATAACTTCACGCCTGTATTCTCCAAAGGGTTGGACAGAGGTGTACCTACAGTACACCCACATTTTGCCAGATATGTTTAAGTCACATGTAATAGGGGGCGAGCCTATTACCATCAACGGGGCACCTGGCTGCTGCTGAGAATTTCCAGATAGAAAAACCCAATAACACTTTGCCCGACCCGGGAATCGAACGCAGGACCTCATGCTCAGCAGTAGCGCTTGCATTATGAAACTGTTTACGTATAATCGTCTAAAACAGAAAATAGACGGTGCTACTTTGGAATTTTTTGTATCGAAATAATTTCAAGTAATCATGTTTCGGTTTTAGTACAGCAGTAGACAATATAGTCAAATAATATGTATATATCTAATGTGGGTACGATTAACACTTACCTCCGTATCCAGGCAGACAGTGGCAGATGAACTGGTTGACTCCATCTTCACAGGAGCCTCCATTGATGCAGGGGTTCGAAGCACACTCGTTCACATCCGAAAGACATCTGTAAAGGAAACAACTCATTAGTAACAGGCATAACTGTAGGTGATTGTGGAGGGGTTGATGGGAGAACCATTTTGATCACTTTTGACGTTTTAATACACTTCGCGCAAAACTTGACCTCTCTGAAGTTGCACGCTAGTGGCTGCAAATTATGTTATTTTTTTTGTGATGCACAAACTATTAGTGTAGGTAGGCATATAGGTACTATATAAAATGTTTCACATCTTACAATAATGATTGTGCACTCACTAACCATCCGCGGTTTCATACTCGAATCAACGTTCAGAAGGCTCAAAGTTTTACGCGAAGTGTATCCATGGTTAATTCTTTACGTCCTTGGGAGTTCCTGACCAGAAACTGGAATCATTTTACCAGTATTTTATATGCTCATTCGATACCTTGACGTTAAAAATTTTCTTGGTCAACGCATTGGGATTCCTCAATCTTTTTCTGAAGATGTTTTTGCCTTGACAAAATGTAAGAGATTGTAGTTTTAAGACTGTAAAAGTTTTATGTGTTAGGAGATAGTCTTTTTAGCAGTCATTCTGTAGTATCGTCTTCTTCCAGCCTTTCGATATAACTAATCCCGAAACCCTTAAAGTAGTGGCGCAGCATCCGTTACCCTGTTACCGTTCGTACCTAGCGTCATAATATCCTCTAGGGCATTCACACCGGAATCCGTTGATCCTGTCCACACACTTGCCACCGTTCGCGCAGGGGTTCGACAGGCATTCGTTGATGTTCGTCTCGCAGTGCTGGCCCGTGAACCCTGGGATGCACTCGCATGTGTACCTGAGGAGACCAGGGGAATGTTAGAGGTTGTTGATGATAGGACAGTTGTGGTAAGGGAACATGTCGTAAAATGTAGCTAGGAGGATGCACAGCAAAACACAGTTTAGTTGGTAAATAATTTTACGATTTATTTTGATTACATGCATCAGCCAAATGAAAAAGAAACTACTGAACCCCAGTTATTAACTAAAGTAAAGTAGTTTTTTTGTTTAAAAAAAAAGCCAACGAACTCATTAAATACCATGCTTTTAATTTTACTAAATTATTTGGAAACTTACTCAAAATAAGTATTGCTGCATGTAAAGAAAATAATTAAGCGTTAAAATACTGGTGATTGGTACATAAAGTGTGAGAAATGCAGGATATTATTGTCAACACGAAAAGAAATAGTCACCCTGCATGCAATACTTCGGCGGATATGGTACAATTTTTAAGTGCCGTGAAGTGCAAAAAGTACGAAGTGCAATACGCTAACGCACTATTATGTTGCACTTGATAAAGTGACAAAGCTAGGAATATCACTGCTTTAAAATAAAAGTGTGATACACAATGTCTTACCTGTTGATGCCATCGATGCAGGTAGCCCCATTCCTGCAGGGGTTGGAGTAGCATTCGTTGACGTTGATCTCACAGTTGCGGCCCGAGGTGCCTGGCTTGCAGCGGCATTGGTAGCCACCTATCAGGTCTTCGCAGTGTCCTGGAGAAGAACGGGAGATGATTAGACACTAATATTTTACAATGAATAAAGAATGAGATCGTACAAACAAAGCATACATATTCATTCGTCAATGCTTTTGAAGATTCTGAAAAGGAACACTGCAAAAAAGGTGTATTTTAAGATATATTTTTTTGCTGTAATGCCAATAAACTAATTTTTTTTCTTTTTTAGGGTTTCGGACCTCAAAAGGAAAAAATGGAACACTCATAGGATCACTCGGTCCGTCTGTCTGTCTGTCAGACTGTCAAAACCCTTTTTCTCAGGAACGCGTGAAGGTATCAAGTTGAAATTAATATCAAACACGTAGGTCGTAGGGTAGGGATTTATGCGACATATTTTGATTACTCGCAAGTGAATCAAAACCTATATGGTACTTCCCGTTGACCTAGAATCATTTTGGCAAGAAGCAAGCGCTCACAGAGCACAAGTAAAGGAAAAAGTCCGAAAATTGTTAATTTGTAATTTTATCACATGAAAATATTTTTTTTAACTACGCGGAATCCTTCATTGTGCGTGGTCTGACACGCACTTGACCGGTTTTTTCTTCGTAACCATTGATGTAATATATAAGTCAATGTTTGTAACTAAACTTTCTTTAAAAAATATATGTTTTAGGACATAATGGCCCAAATCTATAGACATGATGTTAGGTACTGTTTGTCAAAATAGATGGAAATAATTGTGGTTATAATAATAAATATTTTGAAGAAGGCTTTTAAATATCTTTTTCTCTAAAAGATTTAAAAAATCTACAATAAGTTTGGTTGTCCCATTAGACATTACGTGACACATCGATTGTGACGTGACAAGAACTTACATACTGCACATTCATCACGATGAATCACTTGAAGGAATCACTCCCGAGCTTGAAGCAAACGTGAATAAAATGCTAATTTAACCATTTAAACTTATCAATGCTTCATTCAATGATGAGGTCACGCTCGTCCTCAAAAGCCTGTTCTCGTTCAGAGAAGGAACTACCATTTTAACCACCACCAGTGTCTGTTCATTTCAGAGCAATGTTAGACCAGATTTCCTCATGACTGACCATCGTTCTGACACCAACCGTCTGTGCAACCTAACCCAAAAAATAGTGCCTAAGAAATAGGTTCCTTACTTAACCTCCAGGCCATTATATCGTAGGCCTTCAAATATATGTACCAAGAAGTTACCAGGTGTGGTTGAAACTCTTAATCCTACTACTGAAGATACTTTACCTCCAAACTGGCAGGGGTTGGACTCGCACTCGTTGATCTGTGTCTGGCAGACCCTACCGGTGTACCCTGGGTGACAGTTGCAGGTGAAGCTGTTGTCTCCATCAATGCACTCGCCGCGATGACATGGCGCTGATAAACAGTCATTGATGTTGGTTTCGCATGACATTCCTGTGGATTTAAAGAGTTTTGTTTGAGACTGGTAAATGAAGAATTAAAAGAAAACTCTGAGGATACAATAACTAAGCTTTAATTTGAGTTTATTGAGTGGTAATTATACTGTATTAACTTGTGTGGTAACTGTTATTCTGACAATTAAGGATTTAAGAAACGCAGTTCTTTCGTCTCTTACTTGGCAAGTACGAGGTCACCTATGGACTACATACAGGAAGTCAAAACTTACCAGTATATCCAGGTGGACATTCGCAGGTGTATCCAGCAACAGAGTCGTGACAGGTCCCACCATTACGACAAGGACTCGATGCGCAGTCATCTATGTTCACTTGACAACGAGCGCCAGTAAACCTGAAGGAGGAAAGGGGAGATTACTAAGATACGAAGAAAGTATTAACTTGCTTAGAATAGAGGAATTAAAAATGTATATTGTTCCACAAACAGCAATTCATTTTAATCAATACAATTACAATTTTAGAGAAACCACATTGACCAAGAGCATAGGAGTGTCCAAGTGCCCAAACCAACCTTTGATATTTCGGATTATCTCGACAACTGCTATTAACAATTTTCAATATGTGAGTCGGTTTTTATCCTAACTAATATTATAAATGCGAAAGTAAGTTTGTTTGTTACCTTTTCACGCCTAAAACACTGAATCGATCATTCTGAAATTTTGCCTATTCGTTGTCAGGTGTACAGAAACGGACATAGGGTACCTTTCACCCCGAAAAAAAAAGTACTGTTCCCGAGGTAAACAACAATAACGTTCGTATGATAATAGATGGCGCCAGTTGTCTTTCAAATCATGATTGAATTTTAAATTACAAGCAGAATACAAACCAATCGCATGTTGTGTTTACCTATAATTGGGTGTGCAGTAGAATTAAGATCTGTTGTTATATTTTTTGTGTATGTATAGCTGTAACATCTGTTGGTAAACCATGAATAAATAAATAAATAAATAAATTGTTTGTCAAATTCTAAATTAAAAAAAAAAAAATATTTGACACTAGGAAATACATGTTGCAATCAAGTTATAATAATAGCACACTAATGTATTGTAACAATCAGATCCTAACCCCCAAACTAGGCCTGGACCTGTATTTTGGGGGTCAGCGTTCAGCCATGGGTTCTATTTCCAAGAACATAAACGAAATTGTGATGCAAAGAGTTGAAGTTCAGTATGTTTAAACTGAAAGTTTGAAAATAAATGCTGCATTGAGGATGACTTACCCTATCACACAAGAACACCTAAATGCGTTGATCATATCGTGACAGATTCCTCCGTTGAGACAGGGGTTGTTGGCGCATTCGTCGATCTCCACCTCGCATTGTGTTCCCGTGAATCCTGGAAAAAAGAAGAAAATATAATTAACTATGTAGCAAATTATGCAACAGAACAACTAAGCCTGAATAGGTTGAGGATAGGGACAATAGGGGAATGGCCAAGATCCAGGCAATGTCGATAAAGGCAGCTAAGATAAAATGGTTTGTAATCTCCACTCTAGTACAAGAACGAAATTCACAAAAAATCTAGATCAGGGTTTTAAAATTTTCTTCCCTTAGCTGTTATCCTGGCCTTACCAAAACCCACTTATTCACAGATGTTAAAAATAACTAAGGACCGATTTCTTGATCAATAGTTAAACATTGTAACTAATTATTGAATTTTGGCTAATTTTGGTAAATCTATCTGCCTAGCCTTTTTACAACTATGTTGGCGTCGGCTTCCAGTCTAACCGGAAGCAGCTAAATACCAGTATTTTACTTGGAGCGACTGCCTATCTGACCTCCACAACCCAGTAACTGGGTAATACGATACCCCTTGGTAAGACTGGTTTGTCAGACTTTCGGGCTTCTGATGACCCTTAACGACTGTCAAAGATCCACGAATGACAGCCGGGACCAACAGCTTAACGTGCTTTCCGAGTCACGAAGGAGTCTTGGTATGTAAAGATGGTCACCCATCCACGGACAACCCCGGCAAGCGTAGCTTAACCTGATGTATCGACCCGTGCGGCTCGTAGCCACAAGCTCTTGAATTTTGGCTAAATATGTTTGCCAAAATGTCATTAGTTTATTATTTTTTAACATGAATGAGTTATCATGCATATGTTAACTCATTCATGTTTAGCCTTCACATTTAGTCAAAATTTAACCATTAGTTACTATGTTTAACCATTGGTTGAGTTAACTAAGGATCAAGAAACCGGCTCTTACTTGCCAGATTTTGTACAACGGTATAACTTGTCGATGATTTCATGAAAACTGAGGAAAGTATGTAAGAATAAAGGAAGAACAAAAGCAAACCCATAATTATAATTAAACATCATAATTACGGACCCAAAAAGACAAAGGTCAAATAATATTAGCTGTTCTAACTTTTTCTTCAAAAACAATCCAAATACTTTTTCAAATGACACAAACAAACATAACCTAACCATAGATGTTTATTGCCTTTCAAGTTCAGATAATAATATTGAGCGACTGACTTAGTTAAAAGTACAGGCTTTAAGTTAGCGGAGCGTCGTAAAAAATACATGATGGTGACTATAATGTTCACTTATATGTAACTTATTTGTGTTGTGAATACAGGAAAGAGTTTTGGTTTAATTTTCGGTAAACACTTGAGAAGACTGAAGACATTCAATAGTTATTCTGCTGGTCCTAACCTTAATATTACAAAGAGAAAAGTTTAGATTTTTTGTATCTTTGTTTGTAACACTTTCACGGCTAAACAGCTGATCCGATTTTGATGAAATTTGGTATGAGGATACTTTGAACCCTGGGGAAGAAGAACATAGGCTACTTTTTATCGAGCACGCGCGCGAGGTCGCGTGCGGAAGCTAGTACCTACTTATGTACACGGACTAATATTTTCGGCAGTTTCAAAGCAATTAGTCTTGAAGCAAAAATTCGAATACTAAGGTACCTTCTCGAATTATTGCTTGAAGACTTTTCTAAGAAGATATCCCCTCACACGAGCGCGGTGTGAATCTCATTTTACCTAAAATTGTACGTGGTATGAGTTCTATACCAAGAAAATATTATTTTATTATTACTTAATAGTGATGGAACAACGTTTTAAAAAAATATTTTCTTGGTATAGAACTCATACCACGTACAATTTTAGGTAAAATGACTCACGGACCCGATTCACACCGCGCTCGTGCAGAGCGTTCCATCTTTTACAAGTCTTTTATGTGTTACCAAATGCTAGGATTAGTTACCAAAACCATTCGATGTTCGACAATGGAAATATCTACCAGTTAATAAGAAAGAATAAGAGAGATAAGAGAGAAAATGAGATGCCAGTATTAAACGCTTTTTCATTTTATTTTTTTTTTTTATTATTTTTTTTTATGCAAGCAATGCACACTATAGGGATGATGACTAAAAGTTTTTTTTTGTCAGTCATATTGATTAGATAATAAAAAATATTGGACAGGTATTTTTTCTTTTTTTATGTAATCAAAAGATTACGGCGTTACATTTAGTTAAAATACGCCATGACGTCACGCCTAGCTAGATTTTATACGTAGAAGTGACGTAGCGAGCCCCACTCCCCAACTTTAATGCATGCTATCAAAGTAATTTTTTTCTTAATATGATAAAGCAAAAAACACGTGTCTAATATTTATTATCTGACTGATGGACTAAATAGATATTTTTTTTTTACTCAGGCTTCGTCCCTATTGCACACGGTAATCTAATGAAACAAAACTATACAAAAATGAAGCTCAGCCCATCATCATCATTCTATTGTCCTAAAATCAAATTATACATTACAATAGAACACATACAATAGACTGCAAGTTCATACAGACTTCACATGAATGCCATTATGACGGACAAACGGATTTTATGTTTATACCATAGACCCGTCTCTCGAGAATGCTAATTGACGTCAGCGTGCCAGTCCCATCAAAACCATACCATCAACTACCCCATTCAAAAAACTACCATACACAACCTTTATAGGGCTCATAATTGCTCATTGTTTACCCTGTCCGACGTTGGACTGGACGTTGAAGTGTGACAAAGAGATATGAACTGTAATTCAGAGCGCTAAAGTTGATACTTGAAAGATGAATGGGGAAGTGCTCGAGGCAGGACAATCTAGCTCCGACCAGTATCGAGTGTGCCCTTTTAAAGAAACAAAAATAATGCTGCAGTTACACGACCTCTATTATACAGATATAAAGTTCAGATTCGTTTGGTTATATAACGTTTTAAGTTGGCAAAATTATTCTTAAGAAAATCACTATCCCGCCAAATTGGGAATGTGGTTCTGCATAGCAAAAAATGAAAATAATCACAGTTGAATGACTCTTATGGGCTCTGTACTAAAGTTCATTTTACCTGATGAGAATAATCGTAAATGGACGACCGTTTAAGTCCTTAAAAGTAAATTAAATATTTAAATAGCGGTCTAGAGTGGTTGAATGTTACTTTATTTTATGAAAAAATAAATAAAATAATGTAGAAATATCTAGTACCAGTTATAGACAAAATGGAGGGAATGAAATCTAACTTAATGAAGACAGTGCTCTCATAAAATAACCTAACATAACCACTCCCACATAACTAGATGGAAATAAATGAAAGACAAAAGTAAGTGAACATAAAATTTGCCTAAGACAGTAGTATCTTTCAGTGGAAAGGTATCCTCACACAAAGGGACTTCAATCCTAATGACGTGCCAAGAAATATTTGTGGCAGAGAGTATAAATTTTGCATAACGATACTTCAAACAGCGGTCGTAAGAACAATCATTGCTGTTCAAATTTCGAAACATGATGAAGTTTCGTTCAAATAACTGTCACTAATCTACTTAAGTAGTTAGACTGAAAGCCAACTACAAGTCCACAACATGTTTTAGAAAAGGCTAGTGACATGGATGCTGCCACGCTTTTATCAACTCCAGCTATCGCAGTCCACTGCTGGACTAGGCCTCTGCCAGGCTGCAAAACAACACCCTGTCCTCCGTCTTCCGCATCCAGTCTCTTCCATCCACCTTCTTAAAATCGTCAGTCCATCTATCTGAGGGGCGTCCCACACTACGCTTGCCGATACGCCATGCTTAACTTCCTCCTAATACCCACAATCGGTCTATTTTTAGCCATTGAGTAAACGGCACTTGATTTTAGTCATACGTCTGTTGCTAGTACTAATCCTGAATAACGATAACTGAAAACAATGACAATAAAATGTGTTGTATATAATTCAACGGTGGTGTTTCTATGAACGATATAGCTTATCGAGTGGTGATGGTGAAGCTATGGTAGGGATGCCCCGCCTCTGCGCGCCGGCGCATGTAGTGGTCATTTGGGACTAAGGCATGAGAGATGAGCGGTTTTATTTTAGGTATGAAAGACACGGTGATTAGCTGATCGGTGAATGAACTAAAAAAAATGCTATGAATTCTAAAATAGAACAGGATGATTCTGTCATCCTGTTCTATCGAAGGGGATGATCCTGTCATCCTTGCCGTACAATTCATTAACAACAAAGGGTTCATGACAGTGTTTATAGACTTTGCCACAAAGTGATAGGTACTTACCATACGTTTAACTCTGCCCAACTTATACTCAACCTGCCATCATCCAGTTGCAGGATTGGGAAAGCCCGACGATGTTGTATAATTATGGGTAAATTATATTTATTTCTGTAAATGATGTTTTGACAAACACGTTTACACGTCAAAAAAATCAGGTTTTTAAAATAGATGAGGTGGAATCTAAATGGGACATAGCGAAGATGCCTCAAGCAATGTTGGATTATGGATATTAGGAGTATCACCCCTCACTCTGCTAATTCGTAAATAGCATGCATATTATCAAGATATCCTATAGTTTAAGCCGTGCCTCCGCCGTCACGATTTTGGATCACAAGCCACAATGAGAATGTTTGGTGCATGTTAATGGCTACAATTCGCATACATGAATGCCTAATACCAGTTTTAAATACATATGCCCAGCTGGCTCTAAATGCTTTAAATATTATGTATTTATTACTATGTAGGTATTTGTTTGGGAAACCCCAAAAGATGTGGGAATTGTTGCTTTGTTAACATTTATAGCTCAAAGGTCCTTCATGATTATCTGCTCACCAATGAGCAAGATGGCCTCCTTATATGGGCTTCCTAACAAATGTTTGAAGAAGAATTAATGATAATTGATATAAACATCATTGATACAGAGAGACGGGGCCGCGGCAGGCCATGTATAGGAGATGGCGGGATGAGCTGGACAGATTCCGCCAAAACTGGAAGGAGATCGCGCGGGCTCGCGAACGGTGGAAGGAGTGGAGGGAGGCCTTTGCCCAGGAGTGGGACAGTAAAGGCTAACAAAAAAAAAAGCATCAAGCTTGGTCGACGAATTGGTGATTGTAGTTTGTTAATAGAGGTAGTTTGTTACCAACAGATAGGAGGACGCTGCTTTTCCATCCTCTTAGCATTACCCCTGCTAAGAGATGTCAGCAGTGATGGGGTTCGATAGGTCCGATGCCGCCGGGGTCGCGGGTTGTTCGAAAGAGATACCGTGGCCCTAGCACAGGCAACTGAAGGGACACGGGTGGGTTTTAGTCAGTAAAAGTCTGGCACGCCCTCCCGCTCCGCCCAGAGCGGGAGAAGTCATTTGATGATTTCCCATCCACAAAAAAAAAACCCTTGCTAGGTTATCGCGAAGGGCGGAATCATAAGTGTCCAAGAAAATATTCAGTTAGTATTGAACCACGGTTAGATAGACTATCTTGGTCAAAATATCTTTAACATTCTTTAAGAATAGGAAGAGAAGACAGAAATATATTATTTATAGAAATAAAGATGATGACTAAAAATTTTTTTTCCGTCATGTAGATTATTAAAAAACATTGGACACGTATTTTTTCTTTTTTTACGTAATCAAAATTTTACGGCGACACATTGAGTTAAAATATGGCATGACGTCACGTCAAGCTAGATTTCAGTCAATTTTTTATTAATTACTTAGCACGCATTAAAGTTGGGTAGTGGGACTCGCTACGTCACTTCTACGTATAAAATCTAGCTAAAACAAAAAATACGTGTCTAATATTTTTTTTATTAGGTATCTGACTGACGGACGGACTGAATTGAATTTATTTTTTTTACGCAGGCATCATCCCAATTGCCAAAATAGATAATCCAGGATTCCGAGATACACAAAAGCAAGATAGCTGTATCTTTCTTAAAGTAGGTACAAACGAACAATCAATACAAAAATAAATTTTTGCCAGCATTTCCTATTTAATGGCCCTAAAAAGCTTTCAAGTCTGCTAATATCTATAGTTTCAATAAAAACTCTTTACTTGGCTCTTGGGAATTATGATTGATCTATGGGTGTTAGATAGATGAAAAAAGTGATGAATGGTGTGCATTTTTTACGTAAGTAACTGTATGGCTTCATAAATTATTTTGCAAGAAGAAAATTAATTGCTGCTGCTACCATGGTAACTTTGAAAACGACATTTCATTCGATAATTTATCTTACAACTGGCCAGTTACTGCGTAGGTACATATTTTCTGTTCCGAAAATAGTTTTTTTTAAAACATAGAACGATAAGCATCAGCTGTCCTAGAAAAACGTAAATTATTTTAAAAAAAAAACAAAGCCAACGGTCACTTTTTTTTAAATAATACAGTTCAAAGACCTTTAGAGATGTTTTTATAAAAACTATAATGTCGTCATACAGTGCAGGCATGTCCTTATTTGTAGTGGCGTGACAAGTTCGAGCTCAGTCGAGCATCGCGACGTAACACGAGCAAAACCAGATGAACTTGTGGTCTCAATGTAATGACGACTCAATTCCTTGTTGTTTTAACTAAATATGAGTTTGTATGAAGCTTCACATCACACGTTATAGGAAAAGGGACAAGTAAGAAAATACTGTATGCTAAGCTTTTGGCTTGTGACAATAGGTACCTAATAGCTAGCCACCGATAAATCGTAGTGTCCATACAATAAGGAGAAATAGGGTCCCATAAGCCCTAAACTTAGGGACTCAAGCAGCAAAGAAAGTTTAAGGGCTGAACTCTATGTGAAAGCTTACGACAACAGCCGACTTATGACATTACTTAGGTATATGATGATGATAATTTTAAAATGTTTTTCCTTCGACTTCAGTAACTATTTTAGATGCTACATAATAGACGGTCTCTAAGAAAAGAAAGAAAGAAAGAAAAACTTTTATTTCGTAAAAAACAAATAACGAAAAAAAAAGCACAGGCACTTTACATTCATAGCCATAGAGGGTATCTATAAAGGTAGAACCATGTGGTAGACCCAACATAATTCTTGGCATAAATACACCTTCAACAGGAAGTTTGGGGTTAAAGGGCAGAGGAGTCGCTTACCTACTATTGAGACCCCCTCTTGCCTTCCGTGGGATGAGAATCAATGGGCTGAATGAAGATATGGCTTTGCAATATTCATTCATATTTCTAATACTAGTAGGTACTTTTAATTGAGGAACAGTGGTATTAAAAAAAGTTTTTACAAAAAAATATAACCGACTTCCAAAAACAACACTACAAAGTGAAAAATAACATTAATTTCAGAAGTCAGTGTCTGGTTAAATGTATTTTCGTTTTTTGCCACCGACTTCCGAAATTAAAGTTATTTTTCACATTCTAGTGTTGTTTTTGGAAGTCGGTTGTATTTTTTTGTAAAAAAGTTTTTATTTTTCACTTTTTAGTTGTGGTACCTACCACACACAAATTCTTATACCACTACCTGCAAAAGAAACTAGAATATCATCCATATAGAAGTGGAGAAAAAATACGTATAAAAATACGAAGCTAACTCCAAAACTACCCAAGCAAAGTTAATCAATTTTATAAGGGACCAACTTTAAGGTATACATATAAAGTTGCGCGTGGTCATACGTCGTCGTCGCCGTCGGTTAAAAACGGTTTAAACGAAACAGACAAACATCTCAAGAAACTTTCAAAATTAATATCTGAATCCTTTGAAGACTTTAGACTATATTGATACTACACTATATCAGTGTACAGACCATCCAACTAAATTAATAATTCCCCTATTCCATGACATAAAATAAAAGGACAAAACAACATCAGAAAAATTGTGCATTATTAAAGTAGAAAATTATACCATAACAACTCGACTATACCCCAGACATTTGAAATAGGTAGCTGTGTATAAGCACATTAGTATTTGTAGTCTGTACTACATTACTTGGTCGGTTTACTCATGGGAGTACAACCGTTCCAGAGAGTGGTCTTCCACGCACCATTGCGTTTCTGACATATTTTAACATGCTATGTCCACTTGACTTGTATTTTGAGTTTAATGGACTGTCTTATAGTTAGAGGAGCTCGTGGCTAAGTAATAACAGCCGCACGGGTCGATCCATCAGGTTAAGCTACGCTTGCCAGGGTTGGTCCGTGGATGGGTGACCATCTTTACATACCGACTCCTCCGTGCCTCGGAAAGCACGTTAAGCCGTTGGTCCCGGCTGTCATTCGTGGATCTTTGACAGTCGTTACGGGTCGTCAGAAGCCCGAAAGTCTGACAATCAGTCTTACCAAGGGGTATCGTATTACCTGTGGTATTACCCAGTTAATGGGTTGTGGAGGTCAGATAGGCAGTCGCTCCAGGTAAAATAATGGTATTCAGCTGCATCCGGTTAGACTGGAAGCCGACCCCAACATAGTTGGGAAAAGGCTAGGCAGATTGATTGGACTGTCTTATAGTGTCTTCTAACTTTTTTTTAGGTATAAAGCTGGTTGCGTAGATTAAAAAACCGGCCAAGTGCGTGTCGGACCACGCACAATGAAGGGTTCCGTAGTTGAAAAGAATTTATCCCAAAAACAAACTAACATTGTAGTTAAAAAACATGTTCTCCCATACATTGATATGCGTCACGGTCAATTCTACAATTTTTTTTTGTGTGATAAAATTACAAATTTTCAATTTTCGGACTTTTCCTTTACTTGTGCTGTGAGACCTAGCTTCTTGCCAAATTTCATGATTCTAGGTCGGCGGGAAGTACCATATAGGTTTTGATTTGTTTGCGAGTATCAAAAATATGTCGCACAAATATTTTTTTAACGCGTTGACTTAGTAATTTGATTTTTTTAGAACTCTAAGAGACCGTAGACCTACGTGTTTGATATTAATTTCAATGTGATACCTCTACGCGTTCCAGAGAAAAAGGGTGTTGACAGACTGACAGACAGACGGACATCGAAGTGATCCTGGGATCCATTTTTTCCTTATGCGGTACGGAACCCTAGTAAGATTAAAGAAGACTGATAGCTCATCAGCTAGATCAACAACTAGGTACCTACGTTTCATTATTTATTTTCAAAATGAGAGCTACTGCAATTTTGAGGGTGAAAAATCAAGCATCAGTAGCAATGAATGAACACCATGAGGTGGTTACCGGCAAGTATGATGGGCAAATACGTCTTCATATAGAGAAGGAATTTTTTCATATTGAGCATCAGCACGCTTGCTTAGTGCAGGACGGCGATTCCAGTCCATGTCCAGGTTTCCTCACCATAATTTTCCATCACAGTCAGTCAATGATGTCTAACATTAACTGAGGGCCTTATTTATCCATCATTACAAGTTATTATAAATAAATAATACACAATTCTCACGGGTTTTAGGCCATCAGAACTAAAAGCGACACCAAAATAAAGATGTGCCGATACCCTCCGACTTTGTGTTTAGCAATAACAGATTGTGCTAAAAGATTTTAATAAATGACGAGAACCGAGATTATTGAGGTCTAAGTTTCCGATTTCCTTTTGTCTTTTGCAATGAGGTGCTTGGTTTATGAATGGGTGTAGCTGAAGGAGTGGAAGACGGGCAGAGTAAACCTATTATAACCTATACGTTTTGCGTAGATGTGACGCATATTTTCCGCAAAACTTGCTTTTTACATTGTTATTTTATTTTGTTGTCCTTTGCGTCTTGTTTACCGCAAATAAACGTATTTTCTTTCTTTCTTTCTATTGAAGAAAGCCCTTCAATCAGTTTTAATAGGACACAAACTTATCCAAAATATGTACCTGCTAGCTTCTGCCCGCGATTTAATCCCCGTGAAAATTCTTGTCCCCTGACCCACCCCGTCGCATCGCATTGCCCGCCTGTGCTATTACTTCGTTTTCGCTTAGCGTTTTTTCTGTCTTTTTTTCTTTTTGCTCGGTTCCTAAATGTCGTAGATTCGTAGCGTGATTTTAAATAGCCTTGGTCAAGAATTGAACGATCAAATGCAAAAAGATTTTTTTAAATCCGACTGGCAGTTCCAGAGATTAGACCGTTAAACATACAAGCAAACTCTTCAGCTTTATTATTAGTATAGACTAATATTTATAAAACGGAATTTAAAAATCCATGACGTCAAAGGTTCAAAGCATTCTCTTAAAAGATCTCCAAAAAATCATAACTTGGATTTCCCAAAATTTTCTCGATTATTCAACAAGTTACTGATCCTTGGTAAAGCATTGCACTATAGTATTTCTATTTATTTGTATGTACATATTAAATAAACTAACAGATTTAAAATAATAATATGTACATGGTATATAAAAAAGGAGGGGAAAGGATCATAGGGCATCAAAAAATTCGTCCGCATCACTGTCACTGTCAACAGGAAAAGTGCCCAAAAGGCAGGCAGCATTGCCACGTTGTATGGCAATGCCGATTCTTTGGCCAAAAAATAGGCCAGCCCTCTGGTCACGTGAGGAGTCGACTAACCGTTTAGCGATGTCTTGAAAAACCAAGTGTGCACTCGGACCCCATGGCCCTAGTGTTTCAACCCCAAACGGCTCGAAAATATAACTCCCAAAAATATTTGAATATTTTCGCCGTTTGAGGTTTTCCGCACCTGCAGCAGCCGCACCAGCACAGCCCACTGTACTAGGAAGGTGGGATGGCGCAAGGGTATCGGCACATGTTGCATCCCATACCAAAGACCGACCTAACTTCCAAGGCATTATGGTCATTCCGTCAGGTCTCTTTCCATCGTCACGTGCCAAGCCGTTGGATTCTAAAACAGCTGGCACCCCGGCGCGGCGGTGACAAGAGCACGACGGATGATGTCATTAATGCTAGCGTGCCGTGCTATCCGGCCTGCACTCTTACTGCAAGATAGGCCATGGTGTCCGAGGCAGTCGACAGCTTCACCGCACTGGTAAGGAGTTGCACTATAGTTAAATTGCCACTTATTCGTACCTAGGCATGATATGGAGGTTTTTAATAGTGTTCCAAACACTAGCTCCTCTGGAAACCTAACTTTTTTTGTTGTAAGTACTTTTTCACACACACAGGAGCTCGTGGCTAAGTAATAACAGCCGCACAGGTCGATCCATCAGGTTAAGCTACGCTTGCCGAGGTCGGTCCGTGGATGGGTGACCATTTTTACACACTGAGATTCCTCCGTGCCTCGGAAAGCACGTTGAGCCGTTGGTCTCGGCTGTCATTGGTGGATCTTTGACAGTCGTTACGGATCGTCAGAAACCCGAAAGTCTGACAACCAGTCTTACCAAGGGGTATCGTATTTATTACCCTGTTAATGGGTTATAGCGGTCAGATAGGCAGTTGCTCCATGTAAAATACTGGTATTCAACTGCATCTGGTTAGACTGGAAGCCGACCCCAACTTAGTTGGGAAAAGGCTAGGCAGATTGAAGTACTTTTTCACATTCACAAATTGGAATAAGGGCAGGAGAATGATGACGAGTTTTCCACACTCATCATTCCACTCGTCACTCGTTTCGCCATTTCTCATTTTCCTCTCGTCTCGCAAAAGCACTGCTTTCCTAGTAAGACAAAATCGTCACGCAAGCCTGCTTCGTAAGTTCCTATCTCTCTGAATGAAAATACAGGGGACAGCAGTAATACTACGTATTATAGCACAATGTTTAGCGCAGCGCAGCGTAGCAAAGATTACGTTAACTGTGACGTTGATAGTGAGGTCTGCGCGTAATCGTTTCCGCGTCAAGACAATGCGCGGGCGCAGACGCTCTCATCGCCATGGGAATCGGGTCCCAGGTAGGGCTGGTACGACTACTGGTGTAAATTAGAGCAATCAGTAACATAAGTAATGGTTTTAGATGTAACTGCAGGGTAAAAAGAGGGGATTTTAATTGCTAAAAGAACTGAGCTGGTTGGTATTGATAATAATAATTGCTAGGCCACTATATCCTGCCATTTTCTTTAATTTTCTGATAAGAGGAAATTGTTATGGAAAATTAAGGCAAAATTACGCAAATAATTGCTCGTGTAAATAAGCTGACACATTTGCAAAGAAAAATTTATGGTTGCCTCACAATTGGACTGTCCTATTTCTAGATCAGTTAATAAGATGCAAAGGTTGAACCAACATCTACACTTAGGTAGGTACATAATTCAGCTATACAGTTATGTCAAGTAACCATATGATAATGTAAAATTCTGACCAAAAGTTCTATGAAATAGAAAATGGCGAGTAAGTAACAGCCCTATCCTCGCGGTCTATCGCCCCTCTCTGTCTAATAGGAATTAATGATAATCATCAAGCTTGCCGTCAACTGGAAGCAAATTGTAAGTTAGCGGCTTCAACCTAGCTTTACTGGAGAAATCAGGCCCTACCTGTACTTAGGTACAGTTGGCAAAAGAGATACGTGCAAACAGCTCCTCATAATAGCTGATACCCATATTGAAAAAACTTGTCACTTTGTAACCTTCTTCTTCTTCGTAGCACTCTTGTCAGAGCGGTCGTGGTCTTCATGTAGTTTCTTGTCCAGGGGCTGATGTGATGAGCCTACGATTTCTCGCCATCTACTCCGATTTTTGGCCACTGTGGATTTAATTTAGACAGTCCATCTCATGGGTGAGCGTACGCGTGGTCTAGTGCCCTCCATTCTACCCTGCACGACAAGGCGCTCTATAAAGTCACCCTCACGCCTGTGTGTCGAGATGTGTCCAAAGTATTTGAGGATGCGCGTTTCGACCAGAACAGATAGAAGCTTTTTGATGCCGAGTTTGTAAACTAATTATGTCAAAAGTTTGGGAAAAATATTTTTTTTTTCATTACAATCCGAGTTTGGGCACATTTAGTGCATACCATAGTACCTACCTAATTGCACACGTTTTAGTCATAGTAGAACTTGACACTGAGCATTACAATTAACGATTCTACTTCTTAATTAATCAAATGCTTGGAAAGAATTGGTTTGCGACAGTTATAATCCGACTAGTGGGAGTTGGTTTAGGTATATTTCGCTCAGTTTGATGCACTAGCCGTCAGATTGATGTTCATCATCTTCTTGCCCTTCTCCCATGTTACTTGGAGTCGGCACAACACGTTTTCTCTTCTATTCTCCCCTGTCAACTGACACGTTATCATTCACTCCCTCATGAGCTTGATGTTCATCGTTACTCTGCTAACCAAACTCTTTCGCTGAGTGTACTAACAGTACAAGAGTACCTAAGAACTGTTTATTACAATGTTCGGTAAATGTTCAGGTTTCTACGCAAATAAGTGATATAGTCGTAGAGATGCTTGATAAGGCAATTTGTGTGTATATTTTAGAAAGATAAGTTGTTTGAATATTAATCTAGGTACTATGACTCAGCTGGGACTTGTTCTAATGTAGGTAGGTGCTATAATTATGCGAGCCTAGTATAGTGTCTTAACATTCAATGAGTAATGCCAGAAAAGGTATCTTCCTCATCTGCCTAGCTTTTTCCCAACTATAGTGGGGTCGGCTTCCAGTCTAAGCAGAATACCAGTATAATACTTGGATCGACTGCCTATCTGACCTCCACAACCCAGTTACTGGATAATACACTCCTCTTGGTAAGACTGGTTGTCAGACTTTTGGACTTCTGACAACCCGTAACCACTGTCAATGATCTACAAATGACATCTGGGACCAACGGCTTAGCGTGTTTTCTGAAGCAAGAAGGGCTTTTGGTATGTAAAGATAGTCCACAGAAAAACCGCTATCCAAAAAAGGTATCATATTGCTTACTAAACATTGCCTAGTTGGTCATTAGGCACCTAAATGCTGTTTTGAAATGACCTGAAAATGTACCTTGTGGATGAAGAGAAAAAGACTGTATTTAAAATTGGCAAAGATGCGAGGTCGTATTTCTTGAGGCCTAATCATGGTTGGTCAGACATAGAAATCGAATACAAAGCTACAAAATTGGTGCACACCTCTTTTATAAGTCCGATTAATTTAAGACTAGTTTTCTCCAGTAGCTCTCCACCTAGGCGTAAACTCCAGCGTAATCCTGTCTAATGTCCTTCTTCCAAAATAGGGAAGTCCACCCAACAGAAGCATTTTAAAGAGTGGTGGCGTCTCCATCGCCAGATGCATCTGACGTCACGCAAAATCCTGAATCGCGCAATCAAAGTTTACCTGCGCTACTAGCATATTCACAACGTCCTGACATCAATCGTCGGGCAGTTGTCCACCAGACACAACACCCGTCTGGTCGAAGGTTCCCTTTTCTATGGAGGATGAGTGAACTTTACCCTGTTCCTCAAGCCTCTATAAAAGAAAAGACTAAACAAATATGTGTATACACTTACCAGGCATGCAGACACATCTGAAGGTGCCAGGGTCATCAAGACAAGACCCATCGTTCCTGCAGGGGTGACTCTCGCACTCATTGACGTTGGTCTCACATCGAGGTCCAGTGAAACCCACAGAACAGTTACAAGCGAAAGACCCAGGAGTGTTCACGCAGATACCGTCGTGCTCGCAGGGTGATCCTGAGAAGGAAAGAAGGGGGGATATTAGAAGTGTGCTAGATAAATTAATGTAGTTTTCTTAAGGGCTATCGCATTTTATACCCTCTCGCTCACATGGGACCAAATTTTTAAGATTGTTAAATTAAGATGCTTTTTTGAAAAAAATATAATCAGCGAACTAGTAAATAATATTAATTTTAAAAACTCATTTCCATACCTGTTTTTGAGATGGAGTTAAAAAATTGCTACAATAAAAATGTGTTTTTAATCATTACCTATTAAATTAATATTATTTACTAGTTCGCTAATTGATTAAATTTTTCAAAAAAGCATCTTTTCATGTAACATTCTTGAAAATTTGGTCTCGTGTGAGCGACAGAGGTGACAAGGAAGATGGTTAGAAGTCATCCTCTTTTCGAGTCACCATTTCATGTCATTGTGTAGTGATAATTTATTTTGTAACATGAATATCATGCTAAGGATTAGAAGACTGAAAGAACTGCATGAAATAAGGACTGCATGGTTAAGCTGCCCTTGTCAAGGTCAGTAAGTGGACGGGTGACTATTTCTTATAAAACCTTATTTTGTCGGTCCCAATATTCTCAATATGACTATGGTTCTTAATGTAAGCCATGAAAATAAAAGACTAAAAAGAGAGCATAAAAGTTTCTAGTTCTTACTCTTTAATTCTTTACTTACCCTGTTCACATTCATCGATGTCCTCGGAGCAGTCTAGTCCTTTGTACCCGGATGCGCAGGAGCATGTGTAGGAGCCGTTGATAGGGCTGGTGTCACAGATCGCATCCGCATGACAAGGGTTGGAGGTGCACGCATCGTCTAAATGGCAAAGTAGACCTGGGGAAGATAAATAAGTAAGATTGAGAGAGAGAAGCCTTTGACATTCTGATGTGTATTAAATTTGTGCAGGTTTATTATTCTCTTTACATTAAAATCTTATAATACTGTGGTTGTAATTATGTATTTACTTTTTGGTTCGCCACTTATGGCCATAACGAGACGACGACAAGACGGTACTACATAATATCAGGATCATTGCTACCCAGCTGTGTTTGAGGCTACCAGCAATAATTGACTTGGTAGTCATTCATATTACGACTTTAGTGCATAGTACACTCATGATCGATGAATATCTTCTTGATTTCTAGTCACTTTAATGATACAGACAGCAGTCAGTCTATATTATTAAGCAAAATGAACTTACCAGTCTTCCCCGGCGTGCACTTGCAGTAGAAAGCACCAACTCTGTCAATACAGGTAGCTCCATTGAAGCACGCCGCGCCTGCGCAGTCGTCGATGTTGACAGAACATTCTGGACCTGTCCAGCCGTTGACGCAGATACAGGAGAAGCCTCCCACTGAGTTCGTACAGGTGGCTCCGTTCTGACAGACAAGAGGCCTGAGGAAGAAAAACAAGGTTAGTTGATGGTATCGGTGGGAAAAGTTTTTGATAGAGATAAAATTGGTATTTGATATGTAATTATTAGTACATTTTGATACAAGTGGGGAATTTTTGTTATTGCATTCGAGGCGGAATTAACACCCGAGCCGTAGGCGAGGTTGTTTTTGAGCCGAGAACTGCAATAACAAATGTCCACGTGTATTAAACGACGTTTTTCAAAACACTTTTGAAGAAATAAAATAAAATAACGAAAAATATTTTTGTCATGAGTTATTAGGAAACTATGATTTAAATTTTCTTTTTTTTTCGCGCTTTGCTTTCGCCAGGTTGAAGGAGAAGCAAAGGTATAAAGCCGATAAGCAGCCTAATATGAAAAATACAAAATTCTAATATTTTTGAGTTTAGAACACAAATAAATGTTAATTTGTTCGTAAACGTTTTTTTTATTGTAATAATCATGGTTTTTGATGATATTCTATTTATTATCATTATTTAAATATTAAAAAAAAAAAATAACGCCGCGCCGTAAAGACGCATATCTCTTTGCCGAGATTTAAAAAAAACATGCACCTCCGAATAGAGACGGTGTGAATAGAGGCATTGAACCAATTTGGACTAAGTATAGGTATAAGTTATCTGTGGCAATTTTTATTCCCGCACACGTGTTGGAAAATGAAAAATCGCACGCGTGTGAAATACATTGCATTGTGAACCTAATCGTAGTGCGATATGAACCAGTTTTCGAGGAAGTGTATTGAAAAATAATTTTTCGGTAGTACAGTTGGTTGAACACGAGAGGTAACACTTGCACTACGAAAATAGCCCTTACTGGCTGCTGTATAAAAGCGCTGTCAATGTCAAATTGTTACCATTGATGTGCGGTTGACTGCACTAGACGCCAAAATATACGGGACAAAAATATTTAAGCAAATAACAAAATATGGAAAGTTTCATTAGCCTACATTAGCCTAAAAGCGGTCGCAAGAGGAAATCACAAAACATATTTTCTGTAACCGCAAATATGTAATTACCATAAAATAATGATAAAAGTAACAACGCCTTTCGAAAGTAATACTTTAGTAAAACAAAGAATGTATTTAAAAGGGCAATATTTTTCGCGGGAAATTAACGAAAAGCGACCGCCATGTTCTTTCACCGGTTTTAGTTTTAAAACCATTTAAATATAGCTTATTAAGGAGGTTTGAATTTTTGTGTAAAACCTTCGTCGTAATTTCGGGGTGGAATTTGGTGCAGATTTTAAGTTGCTCTCGTTGATAGCCGTTTAGCATATTTTCTTATATTTAATGTGACTTTGTAGATTTAATATTATTGTGGAGTTAAATAATCACCTGGTTGTGTAATTACGGAAGTTCCTAAATTTTTTATTTAATTTTCTGGTCTTTTTAGCTTCGATGTATGTTGATTCATTGAATTTGAAAGGGTTCAAAATTTGTTACTTCTATTCTCTATCTATTTAATATTATAACAGACAGTAACACATAAGAAATAGGAAAGAGCCAAGCCCGCTAAGAATTTTGCTAGTTAATTTTACCTTTAATTTTAATATTGCTACACCAGCAAACGGTAGTAGGTACATATATGTGAAGCTGTTACTTTTAAAATCATAATCTATAAATATATCTATCTATCTATAATATATAAATAAAAAGAGAAGTCTTGACTGACTGACTGATCAACGCCCAGCCCAAACACTTGAACCTAGATAGCTGTTTTGCACAGGGGTTCCCTTTGTAATATAGACAAGGAATAAGGAAGGATTTCCCGATAGTACGTTACCTTGATATTTTCAGACATCCACGCGGACGAAGCCGCAGGCAAAAGCTAATAAATATTATATAAACTAGCTGACCCGCCAGACGTTGTCCTGTCAAAATTTCATTTTTTTTTTTCTTTTAAACCACCCCAGTAAAGGGTAGACTAAAATAAAAAATATATATTAGGTCTTTAGCTATGAAATTGCCGTTCTGCAGTACTGGCCATTTCAAATCAAAATAATTTTTGTTTGGCTAAGAATTCTAATTTCAAATTAATTTTATTTTAAAAACATGGATTTTTTTTCCAAAAGTAGTCATTTGTTTATTGATTAGTGTTACATTTTCATCGCATTTCAATCTTTTTCGTCATCATGGATACGTTAAAAATTCGAGTAATTATGGAATATGAGTACCGTCGTGGCAGCAACGCGGCACAAGCGGCACGCAATATCAACGACGTTTACGGAGCTAACACTACAAACCAACGCACCACTAGTTATTAGTTTGCTCGCTTCCGTTCTGGAAATTTCGACTTGAAAAATGAACCTCGCGGTCGTCCGAAGACTTTGGTCGACAATGACGAATTAAAGGCGATTGTGGAAGCTGATGATACACAATCTACGGCTGAATTAGCAGCAGCTTTCGACGTTAGCGTCAAAACAATATTGGTCCATTTGCGTCAAATTGGCAAGGTAAAAAAGCTTGACAAATGGGTGCCCCACGAACTCAATGATCGCCAGCGCGAAGTACGCGTCGAGACGTGCCTTGCACTGCTCAACAGACACACAAATGAAGGAATTTTGAACCGCATTGTTACCTGCGATGAAAAATGGATTCTGTTTGATAACCGCAAGCGCTCAGCAAGTTGGTTGGATCCTGGTTCAGCACCTAAACAATGCCCTAAACGAAAACTTACCCCCAGAAAAGTGATGGTCACTGTTTGGTGGTCTAGCGCCGGTGTGATTCATCACAGCTTCTTACCAAACGGGGTGAGCATTACTTCAGATGTGTACTGTGAAGAACTGAACACAATGATGGAGAAGCTGGCACATCTCCAACCAGCATTGGTCAATCGCTCGTCTCCGCTGCTCCTGCACGACAACGCGCGACCTCATACTGCACAGCAGACGGTCTCCAAGTTGCAAGAACTGGGGTTGGAAGCTCTCCGTCATCCGCCCTACTCACCAGACCTTGCGCCTACAGACTACTACTTTTTCCAGAATTTGGATAACTTCTTGGCGGGAAAAAAATTCAATACCCGAGAGGCAGTACAAAATGCCTTTGAAGAATTTGTTGCCTCCCGTCCAGCTGATTTCTTTAAGAAGGGCATCAATAAACTGCCACTGCGTTGGCAAAGATGCATTGATTGCATGGGTGATTACTTCGATTAATACAAATAAAAAATGCATGAAAAAAATTCGTTTAAATTTTTTCATACAAAACGGCAATTTCATAGGTAAAGACCGATTATTCAAATCGGCCCAGCCCTTCTCGAGTTTTAGCGAGACAAACGAACAGCAATTGATTTTTAAATATATTTATAGATAGATTAAGTAATCTATACACAACAACAACACAACAACAACAACAACAAGTGCTCAACAACAACAACACACAACAAACAACAACAAACAACAAGTGTTCTGACTGACTGACTGATTCATCAACGCGCCTATACCGCTGGGGCTACAAACTTTAAACAGTTGATGCCTTTTATGTTGTAAGCATCCACTAAGGAAGGATTTTTGGAAATTAGTCCCTAAAGGGGGATTGGGGGTGTCAATGTTTGAATAGAAGAATTTAAACGCGCGGTCCGAATAACTCGAAACTTAGTGTACACTACTCCTACCTCAGCTATCATCTCGCTCGCACGATACTTCTAGCGGACTGAGTAACTGTGGTGCTGGGCGCTGATAGGTTATGTAATTGCTTTTTAAGGTGAAAATAATAGTAATGTGGAAAAAACATAAGACTGGCTCTGCTGCTGCTGCTGATCATGAAGTTAATTTGAAGTATTTTTACTTCGGTTTGGAGGTAAATTTGGAATTCTTTTCTATCGAGAAAATTTTATGCAGTTGTCTTTTCGTCAAACATAGTACTTAACATTAATCCTCAACTTTACCGTTAAATTATTTCAAAATTATTGCTGCAGTATTTTCGACATAACGGAGGATCATGCTAAACCATTTAAGGTAGTATAGGCTCTTAAGACCGAAAAAAAAGAATAACGTGTATCAGGGTTTTTTGAAAAACTACCCATAACGGGGTAGTACTAAAGTTCTGTGACTAAAGTACAAACTCCACGCGGATGAAGTCGCGCGGGATGCACTAGTGTAGTGTCAAGACTCTAGGCTGTTCAACCATGTCCGTTAAAAATAACTACGAAAAATCATAGTAATCACATTTAAATATTTCCACAATAAAGGTTAAAGGCGCAATGTAAATCACTAAAGTCCGTATTACGAAAGATTTATGCGGCCGGTCGGGCACAATCGGGTACGATCGGCAAGGATCGAGAACGGGCGCGGCACGAGCGCCCGCGCATATCAGATCAAATTGCAAACAATATTGCCAAACCTTTAATATATAGTTAAAGGGTCGTATGTTGGCGGTGTCAAATTGATAAGTTAAGGAGTGGGTGTGGTAGAAAGGTATTAAAGGATAATTGAAAAAAAAAAAAAACAAATGAATAGACATTTATGAAGAATGAAGTAAGTCTAGTTCATCAGGTTGGAAATCTAATGGTGGGACAGTTCTGCATATATTCAAAACTAAAAGATTGACACCAGACTCAAGTAGAAAACGATACAGCAGAAAAAGCGAAGGGATGGCTTTATCTAGCATTGTGGGGCACTAAAGCAGGCACAAGGCTTAATCCAGTTATAACCTTATCAATAACTAAGGATATATTACTAGCACCTGGGTGACCGAGCTCGAATCGAGTGAAAAAGGAGAAAACGAAAAAAAAACCACGTGTCTGGTTAACCGACACGTGGTTTTTTTTGTTTACCTTTATTAAATTGAAAAAAAAAATCAAACAAATAAAATAATAACCAAAATTAGGATCACTCTATTGCAAAGGACTCATTCATAAAGCTATTGTTCTATGCCAGCTATTAATAGGTAGTTGACAGACACCTTTTTTTTGGTCATCGTATTTCTATTGTTCTGACCCAGCTGTAAGTAGCTTCAAGAATTATTTATTGCCCAACCCCCCAAAAAAAACTCGAGTTGCGTAGCCTTTTTTTCTCTCGTTCATTTTAATTTCACCTCTGCGCTACAAGTTGATCCAAGAAGAGAAAATTATAAATAAATAAATCAATAATAAAAAGTTAAAGTTTAATTAAATTAAAATATCTTTATAAAACGATAACGCGGAACCGCATACGCGTGTCAAATTAATGTCGTAATTTCAGAGGCACGTTGTACACAGAGTGGATACGACAATACAACAATTTCGTATACCTAATCACGTACCCAATCTGCGTACAAAAATTCAATTCAATTTAAGTAACAGTTTAGTCACAGGACAATATTTATCATTTTTAAGATTTTCAACATGATGTATCTGATAATACAGATATTAGACTAGCCTCGCCTAAAAAAATAAAGGTTAAAGACATTGCAATATTCTTCACACACATGTTGCCAGCTACTTCAATATGGGAATTAATGCATGTTGTACCTTATACCAGAGGCATAAGATAAAGCGTGTCATCAGAATTAGATAGGAAAATAATGCATACGGAAGTTACATCTACTCACTCTTGTCAATCGAAAATTTTGAATGTGCGAAAGAGATACGTATATAGACGATATTTCCTTTATTTCTACGTCGCTTTCTCTCCGAAACAATAACAACCCTAACTTGCAAAAAATCATCACAAACAATGGTGTTGGGTCGGTCAGTGCCCCAGTCGCCAGCTGTGTTAAAATATTTAAAAATGGTGTTCTATTTTGTTTACATTTTTAAGCTATTTAGTTTGTCAGAATAAGTCACTTTTTTAATTTCAATGTTAGGATTTATTTGATAATTCCTATAAACTGCTATACATTAGTTCTGCTCGTATTTTCACTTACTGTCGTATCCACTCTGTCTAATAGGAATAATGCTCATTCAATAGTATAAGATAAGTACTAAACATAGAAGTAAAATGTAGAAAGAGCCTTTATTAAGTACAGTTAACTGTTTTATTTCGAATTCTAAGCTTATTTACGAAATTAACACTGATTTAGAATTCAAATTATCTGTTACAAACTTGTTACGTTTCTAAACAAGCTAAAAATCAAAATATAACCTTTTAGATTTATTACGAACGCTATGATGCGTTTTTAATGAACAACTAGCGGACTGATAGTAAAGACGTTTCAAGACATACATAATTTAGTTCTCTTGAAAGTTTTGATATATTTCCAGAAATTCAATCAATCAATGATCTTTATCTATCTATCTATATAAATAAAAATAGAAGATCTGACTGACTGACTCATCAACGCCCAGCCCAAACCCTTCAACCTAGAAAGCTGAAATTTTGCACAGAAGTTCCCTTTATAATGTAGACAAGGAATAAGGAAGGTTTTTCCGGCAGTACGTTCCCGTGGGATATTTTCAGATATCCACACGGGCGAAACCGCCAGCGAAAGCTGGTACAACATAAATAAAAATTACCTACTTTATAAGCGATTGGCGAAATCAATAAAATGTAGTGAGACTTAACCTTTAACAAAAAAAAAAATGTTATTGAAGGAAATATAGTGATACCGCCGATACAGGTAATAAATAGACCCTCGCAAACCGAAAACATTGTAGTACACTGACATCATAAAACAGACACAGTAACGTCCAATGTTGCTGAAGACTAAATAAGAAGAACAAATATGAAAAATTGTAATCACATCTAGAAATATATAATGTAAAGGCCTAAAATAAGGAAATGAATGGAATAATAAAGTAAGCCGTTTATGTACTGAGGCAAAATATTAAGATGTAAAGACCTAAGAAACGAAATGTCTATAAGAAAAGCTGACCGATATAAGCAATATTGCCAAGGAGAGATAGAGAGACAAATATATTATATTCTATGCTAAAGCTATCTCGCTTGTCACCATTGACTTGAACCAAGCTAAGTCCAAACCACAGTTTAATATCTCGTAGGCTTACCATCGTAAATTCAGTGCGAGTGTCAATAAATTGTTGATTTTTAACTATATCTGACACCACTATGAAATGTGTTGTAAAATCTGCATACTGAGTGACGGAAACCTTAGCTTATGATATTAATAAATTATGGATTTATCGGTTTATATAACATTGTAACTCATTTTGTTTCAAACAGTACATTTTGCGATTTAATGCTTTGTATTTTTGGGATTAACAACAGGCTTATCAGGCAACTTTTGTATAAATCTTTCAGCTAACGTTATTTGGTTACATACAGTTTATCAAATTTAGTAACACTACGAAGGAAATCGCTTCCGTGACTAAGAATGGACATTATAATTGCCATCCCCAAAACTCTCAACAAGGTAAACGTATATCTTTATCGATAGCCAGCTCTGCAGTAGCAAAATCCGTTTTACCTCAAGTTAGCTGGCAATATAACTATCATCACTTATCTATCTATTAGACCAGGATGAGAGTCCATTCATCACTGGCTCTGCACGGAAGTGAACCGAGATGATTGCGGGGGTCATCATCATTAATCACTCCGCTTTACGGGACCCACTGGGTGCACCGACGCCGACGTTCAGATCAGGATCGAAGATTTGATCTTTAGATGTAACTGGGTTTGATTTAGTTTCTATGATGTTTCTTTGATAAATATTGATTGTGTTGTTAACACGAGAGAGGTGTAGCACATCAGTGTGTTACTATCTATTTCCTGGTTTCAATCTGACAGCAATTTTCGAATAAATTACTTTAAGCAAAGAATTAAAATCAGCCATCATGTCATAATTCTTTAACTGCAGTTTCATTTCGTTTTAATAAATTGGGTAGTCAGGCCCAGATAATAAAGCAAAATTCCGATCAATAATTATACCATACAAATAAAAGTTGCGACCACCTACGGTACCCGATTATAATTATTCCCTTCACAATCATCGTTTATCCACCCGCCCTTTCTCCCCACTTAAGCCAGCCGTTTCAAGTACCCGGTAGCTCCATCATGCGCAAGCGCAGGCAGCCTCGCTTAACGATCTACACCGACACAGCGTGCTGAGTGCAAATTGTACCGAAGCAATTTCCTCATAAAAATCATGTTCAAAAAGTTCGGTTGTAAAAAGTTTTATATGAGGCTGATTGCCGAGGACGGTACAGTAAGGACATGCAAAAAAGTGATGAAGTTTGACAAAGTAACGGCTTTCGAGTACACTCGTTAGTGTTTTAAGGAAATACAAGAGATTGACAATATAACTTCGAAGATGATTGATGTAAACAAGAAAGTACCATGCACAGACGCAATCACACGACTAACACATAATTAACTAAAAATTGTTATTAAACTCTCTGACACCACAACTTTTAGAAAGAAAACATAAGCGTAGCCCAGTCATAATCGACACAAAAAAATGCACACAACGTGCATGTAACTACGATTCTTTTATTATGTTGTTAGGTTCCCTAAGGGTAGTCTAAGCCCAAGTTTGCAACACTGAAAACCTTGTGCTCGCATGGTGCGCGAAATTCTGGCACTTCTTTCAGTTTTTTGAAAAATATACCTTAACCACGCTTTTTTAAGTATCTTTGTTCTATATATTGGTGAAGCAAACTAAATTTGGTACAATTTGAGTTCAACTAATACACTCTTAGGTCTATTGGTTGCGATGATAGGCAAAGATGAGCGCTTTTTTCCAAAAAGTGCAAAATTATCGATAGAGCCATTTGCCAAGACACCTAAAAATATTGTAAAATGTCGGATTTTGGGTAATTTATAAAAACATTGCCTACTGAATAATTTTTGCACCTGATGGTAAATCCTCCACAAATTATATTTTACAGCCTCTATGGTGGGGGGGAGGCAGGCAAGGTTGACTTTGGCTGTTGCTGCCGATTTTACCCAAGATCCGACATTTTAGATTTTTTTTTATTAACTTAAAACTTTAGTATTAACATAAAGCTAATTTAATTCTATACATATTCTTATTTAATGACTTTTCTTTTGGACCATTAGTTTAGCCGACAAATGACCCTATCGATAAGTTTTCACTTCACCCATCTTTGACCAGCTGTATC
Source organism: Cosmia pyralina (assembly GCA_946251885.1). Lineage (NCBI taxonomy): Eukaryota > Metazoa > Arthropoda > Insecta > Lepidoptera > Noctuidae > Cosmia > Cosmia pyralina. The sequence goes on along the minus strand of OX276345.1, from coordinate 26,443,555 downwards.
ATCGCAACCAATAAACCTAGAGTGCTTGAGTTGGGCTCAAATTGTACCAAATTTAGTTTGCTCCACCAAAATGTAGAACAAAGATATTTAAAAACGTGTCCTTAAGGTATATTTTTCAAAAAACTGAAACAAGTGCCAGAATTTCGCGCACCATGGGAGTAGCACAAGGTTCCAGTGTTGCAAACTTGGGTATAGACTACTCTTAGGGGACCTAAAAACATTTAAAAAAATCATAGTTAAATGCGCGTTTGCGATGTTTGTTGTTGTTATTGACTGCGCTATTAAGCAGTCTATAGAAAAGGATAAAAGATCAGTTTCGTACAACCATAGATTAGCCTTTATCATATAACATCTGTAAGCGACTGTACGCGTTTCTGAGCAGATTACTCCTCGGCATATAAAATAATCGATTAGCAATGATTAATAGCCCATCGATGATGCTCAAATTGAATATCCTATCGGCGATCTGGTAGCCAGTCAGTTACAAATTATGGCAACGTCACTAGAATGTTAAGAACCCGTTTATGTAATAAAGCGAATTCTTTATTGTTGTAAGGGTTAATAATATTCTCTAACAAGTTTTGATCAAGTTAGTCGTTAGAATTATACTTCAAATGCTATGTATCATAAAACTCAAGACAAAGAAGAGGATATTGAAACAGCAACAATAGCTAATGCTCCAGTTGGGTATGGTAAATCAACGGTAAATCAACCCATATATATTTAATGAAATTATAACTTAAACTGATGCACAATATAAACTTAGTAATAGTTTAACATTACAGGATCCTTACTTACTCTATCCACAAGACAAGCCATATAGGACCAATGTGTAAAGTTCAATTGACTCTTACGACCTTCGCAAGAAGACAGGCAGCTGACGCATTCTCCGCCTATAGCCACCATCAGCTGAACAGTTATAATAGTGCGTACTTATGCGACAATTTCCTAGCCAGCCAATTCCCTTGGAATCGGGGTAAAAAATAAAATTGTGCACCTAACAAGATAGTTACCTGCTTCTGCCGACACGTTGTAAATCCAAGAGTGAGTAATTTGTTACATACTTCTGTAACTGTTTTAGGGTTAGGTGAGGTTAAGTTTTTTAGAAGGGTTAAGTGGCTGATTGGTCCTTTGATGCTTATAATGTAGGTGTGTTTTTAATAGTCCCCATATTTTATTCGAATTTTATAGCTACGGACAGTAACGTGAGTCGTTTTTAAAATTTATTGGAAGTACAAAAATCACTTTCAAAAACTGGTCCTTCGATCCTACAAAAACACTACTCTTTTATTGCCAGCTGTATCAAAGATCTCACTAAAGGTCGTTTTAATCGAATATGCTTAAGGGGGATTCGCTAAGGTAGCCCGCGAAATTCAAATTTTCTTACGTGTTTTGCAATTTGCAGGTCAGTGTCAGTCAGGTTGTATGTTGATTAAAATGTGAGACGCGGCCGTAGCTAATATGGCTTTACAGAATTATAATCATTAGAATCAGCAATACAACTCCATAAGTTAGAATTGACCTCAAATCTAGCGATTTCATGAAATCATGAGGTTAATAAATATATTAATACAAATTCAAAGATCAATATAGAAGACATACGTTGTAACTGTAAAGATCTGATCATAAAGGATCAAAAGTTATTTCCTTCTGAACGACAAACTATGACTAATGAAAGACGATTTGTTATGACTTTCATATGAAATAAGACAAATACAAGATGCAAGTTCAATAATAAATTTCTAAGCAAGGTAATACGATAGCAGCGCCACCTGTACCGTTGTCTATGCTTCCGGCGCAAGCGCAACGGATACATCGTAAGTCATAACTGACGCTAGATTATACCTATTTATCCCTTAGGGGACGTAGCGAGATGATTGATGAAACAGAATTCATCATAAACTTCTTTGTGTTTGCTATTGTTTGTGAATAACAGAATTTACGTAGTGCTAGGAAACAGAAGTAATTATTGAAACAATTGGTGATAAAGAAATATCGGACATTTCATTACAAGAAATGAATACAAACAAATATTCCAAATATAACCTATCAAAATTATATGACCTCAACCACAACACCTAAGGCGCGATGCGATCTGGCATAAAACTTTAAAAAACTGTATCGACTTCCACCTCAAAGAGCTTCAAACTAAATGAAAATAAAAGAGTAAAGGCACCAAGACGTAACCCGATATTGGGCACGCATTTATCTGACGCGTTTCATGAGCCAGCGACTCGGATACTGTGACACTATCCCATGAAACAAAACCACAACTAAAAACAGAGCTAAACTCGAAAGGAATAAAGTTCAAAATTACATAATTAAAATAAACCCCGTAGTACAAGCTGTAAGTAAAACAAAACACAAGCAACAACACTACGCTAAAGTGTGTCCATACAAAGTTATCCTTTCGTTCAAGAAGGGATTTTGTGATCGAAATTCAACTTTATTGGTTTGTGATTAGGAATATTAGAATAAAGATCAGGGTGAAAATATAGGTTGTTTGGTTTCATAAGAGGCCTTTGCAGCGGGAGGTCTAACATATCCATAGATGGTCGAAATATTAATAGTTTGTATAGGGACGATTAATTCAAAAGAAATAGGTAATAATATTCATTTTTATAATCGTATTACTTTAATGACGTAGACAATATATCAGAGGACCCAAAAAAGAGATGTTTTTGGAGTGGTTATAAATTCTTAGATTTTATTGGTACTGATTTCTACTTTGTTTAATTGATCGCCATTGGAAGTCTCTTGGTGGTCGGATTAAGAACTTATATGATACACAAAGAAACTTAAGGGTCATGTTTTATACTTTTGACTTGAGCATCATAAAAATAGGTTTTACAAAGACATGAATAAAACAGTAAACTCAAACTCAAACTCAAACTCAAAGCATTTATTTCAAATAAACCAATTACAGGCACTTTTGAATTGTCAATGGGTCGGTCAGTCAGAAAGATGAAGCTAGTTGCCCATTCCAAAGCGTAGTAGATCCCTATGGAGAAGAACGGGCAAGAAACTCCACGGACACTCTTTTAAATCATAATATTTTTACAAAATATTGGTTACATCGTTCAAGTTGAAAATATACATGTGAGAACAATGTAGAAAGACGTGCACGTTAAAAAGCGTCCGTAATAAAAAGATAATAACTAAAACAACTAAATTAAATATTAAAATTAAAAATAAGCCATGGCAGCTAAGAGACGACCAGTCCCAACTGACGGCGCCCGTTCACGAACATGACGCATGGATCAGCACCATTTAGCTCAACCATTTTGAAGGGAACTTAATGATCCAACACACACGCCACCATCAGCGAGACATTTGAGTGAGCATGACATACTCTCAACCGCCAGGGCACACTCAAGTCAGTGAAAGACGTACCCAGTAAAAGGTAGCTTAATAGTAGCTACATAGTGCTCACACGTGCTATGCAATTATATAATACTAAGAGATTGAATCTAAACAATGCAAAGAAAGTTTTCTCTCATCTTAATCTTCAGCAGGTCCAACAATATATCCGAATGCTAATCAATTAATTAATGCGTCCTTGTGGAGCAGGACAAGCATTCAGCCAAGCATTTTTGTCAGCGATGTAATCCCCCAACTTATAATATGCCTGGCTGCATAGTGTGCGTTTTATACAAGATTTAAATTTCCTTTCATTCAGCTGGAGTATGTGGGGAGGTATTTTATTATAACATTTTAAACAGTACCCCATGAAGGATGAGTCTACTTTAGCCAGTCTGAAACCTGGTTGAACTAATTGGTCCCTATTTCTAGTCCTATAATTGTGTCCTTCACCTCTTTTACCGAAAAGATTTAGATTTTTCCTTACGTACATGATGTTTTCGTAGATATATTGACAAGGTACCGTCATGATGTTAATATCTTTAAACAGTTCCCTTAGAGAATCGCGCCTGCGGAGGCCATATATTGCTCTGATGGCTCTTTTCTGCAGAATAAAAATAGACTCTATGTCTGCAGCCCGTCCCCATAGTAAAATACCGTAAGACATAATACTATGAAAGTAACTGAAATAGACCATCCTTGCGGTGTCTACATCAGTGAATTGACGGATTTTTCTCACCGCATATGCTGCTGAACTTAGCCGTCCTGCAAGAGATGTTAAATGCGGACCCCATTGCAGCCTTGAGTCGAGCGTGATCCCCAGGAAAACAGTTTTATCGACGAATTCTAGTTTCTCTTTATTCAATACTATGTCACAATCAGTACTTTTAACATTTGGTAAAGCAAATCTTACACATTTAGTCTTTTTCCCATTTAATACTAAATTATTAGCAGTGAACCAATTATGGATCTGCAGTAGGGCGTTATTTACGTCGTCAAGATTTGATGCACGTCTATTTATCTTAAAAATTAAGGATGTGTCGTCAGCAAATAACACCATTTGTGGTTGGTTTTTTAATAAATGGGGTAGATCATTAATATATACTAAAAAGAGGAAAGGACCCAATATCGAACCCTGTGGAACACCCATTTGTACTTTTAGACCGAGTGAATTGACACCATTTATTTGAACTTGTTGCTGTCTATCATTTAAATAAGATTTTACTAAACTGAGCGCAAGTTTACCTAGTCCGTAATGCTCAAGTTTCAAGAGTAAGGTTTCGTGATTTACGCAGTCAAATGCCTTGGAGAGGTCACAAAAGATTCCTATGGCATCTTGGGCCTCCTCCCACGCTGAAAATATGTGTTTTAATAAAGTGGCACCCGCGTCAGTCGTGCAACGTCCTTTGGTGAAACCAAATTGCTGATCGTGCAAGATTTGGTTGGTGTTAAAATGATTAAGCATTTGATCGAGCATTACCTTTTCGAATACCTTGCTGAATACCGGCAACACGGATACTGGTCTATAATTGTTGGTGTGTTTACTGTCCCCAGATTTAAAAAGTGGTATAACCTTACTAAATTTCATTAAATCCGGGAAGACTCCTTCATCCACACACAAATTAAATATTAATGCTAAGTATGGTGCTATAGTCTCGATTATGGATGTACAAACTTTGATAGACATTCCCCATAGATCTTCGGTCAATTTGATTTTAATGTGCCGAAAAGCTTTTTTAACTACCATGGGGTTTATATGTTTAAATTGAAATTCAACCGGGCAGCTTGGAACGTTCGCTCTTAATAAATCAATTGAGACATCGGGTGAGGAATTTAAAGCTTCCGTCGTTTTAGATGGTATATTTGTAAAGAAGTGTACAAATTCTTGAGCTACTTCTAAGTTAGAGCTTATATCACCATGAGAAGTCTCCAATGTAAAATCCGTGTTTCGTATTTTTTTCCTATTAGTTTCATTATTTATAACTTTCCACACTGCTTTTACTTTATTTTCTGCTGATTTGATCTTGTTACTAATATACAGGGCTTTAGCTATTTTGCAAGTATTTCTAAAAATTTTGGAATATGTAGCAACATACCTGTTGAACGTCACAGTGTTAATGTAAGGCTTAAGGCCATACAATTCGAATAATCTTTCCCTACTTATCCTAATACCTCTAGTTGCCCAGTCACTAAATAAAAAGTTAGGGAAAATATTTTTTGTTTTCTTTTCAAAAGTTTTATTGAATTCAGTGAGCACTACTGAAAAGAAATCCTCATATAGTTTATTTGCTCCGTCCATATTATGGCCCAGAACATTTAACCTATTACCTAGGGCACTATTGAATCTATTTAATTTGCCAGCTGTTATTGGTCTAAATTGTATTTGCACTTTTTGCAAAGTTGTTTTAGACTTAAAAGTTACTGTTTGCCCACTGTGATCAGATGGTAAATAATTTACGATGGCTTTATCTAAATAATCACAATCGCAGAAAACATTATCAATACAAGTAGCAGAAGTGAGAGTTACTCTAGTCGGTTCTGTAAAAATATTAGATAAATTGAATGATTTAAAAAGGCTTAATAATCTCCTGCTATTTGAATTATTTTCCAGAATATTAATATTAAAATCACCACAAAAAATTGCAGCTTTATTACCGGATGCAAGTTTCGCTAGTACATCTTCCATTATTGACTCAAATAAAGAAAAGTAATGAAAGTAATCAAGTAAAAAATTATCGAGTCGAATTATTTTGTATTTATGATACACCCACAGCATCTTCTACTATTGTCCAAGCTATAAAGGAGATAGAAAGAATAGGCGCCTCATCTTTCATCTCCCAGACATCCATCAATCTCCATCAACAAGCTTTTTAAACGCCATAATGGAATGTTACATTTATGACATATTTTGGGCACGATTCCACTGTAGTACAGTTAATCTCTTCTAAAATATTCACGATTATGTGAATGTTTTGAATGCCAACCAATCAAAACACGCAACATTTAATGAAACTGAGAATAAAACACAGTTAAATTAATTCCCGTGCGAAAGAAAATACTTCAAAGTACCGTTAACTTTTAAACCGTAGCTACTGAAGAAAGTTTTTTTCATCCAAATGAAGCCTTTAATTCCGGACATATACAGAAGCCATAAACTTTGCTAAAAATCATGGCGGATGTGTACTCGATCCCCTTAAAAACTCGACCAAAGATGAAACAGAAGCCAAATGAATTCATCAATGTTCTCACAATCCGATGAAGGACAATGAAAACTTATAAAACCCCCCACTGCTCTCCGTAGTCTAGGAGTCATTAATCACATCATGCAAATCAATTCAAGTATTTATTTAATAAAGAAAATCGTGAACGATCGTTAATACATCTAATCATCACTTCAGAAGTCAATTACTGGAAAAAATGAAGTCATTTGAGTGTACAGACACGCAAAAGTATTATGAACGAAGCTTACTATTACCGTGCGAACGTAGGAACATCATGGCGTTTTTTGTAGCCAATCATTAGCTAACAATTAATGTAGGAACGGCGCATCGCACATGGCGACTTAGGACGTTGCTCTTAGACTAAGTTGTGAGAAGTGAGCGGAAGAAATAATCACCTCCTTTCAAAGTAAATAGATGGCTTAGATGAAACTAATAATAATTTGGATAAAGTATAAGAATGTAGATGAAATAGAGGAATGTCAAAACGAATTCTGGCTAAAAATGTCAAGGTTAAAAACGACCTAGCAATAAATATTGCACAATATTACACATCAGCAGGATCAAGACATAATAATAGCCAGAAAGAATAGTAAAGATTTAACAAACGTTTTCCAAGAAAATTAGGAGAATTAGTACAGAAAACACTTGGAAAAAATCAAAAGTACACACATAACTATGTAAACAGGAAGAATAAAGTGTGTTCCGCTATTCTGTCGTCGCTTCAGTCGCGGGGCCGTTGACTTCTTGACGAGTTATTTTGTAATTAACGCCCAATACATCGACACACAGCCGAGATGATATTGTATCATACAAAAAACCATCTCAATACAGATGTAGATATCATTAGCCCGTTTATAATAACATTTGGCAGTAATTCGTTTCATTAACTTGTCGGTTTTTTAACGACTTACGCAAAAAAGTATAATATGGACATAGTCGCATGCGCAGCGTCATCCAAGATGGCGTCTGATATTGAATTACAGAAATCGGAACGCTGTATTGTTTTTAAAATGATCGGGCTCCCAAAATTCAGCCTTGTGTGTTCGCAATAAAGAGTAATCTTTGGTTAAATCTATTTTTTCAGCGGTGCAATCACCCGATCCGTTCCAGGACTTCGGCTTAATTGGGCCGCGCCGATTCCTTGACAAGCGAATAATATCTGGCAACACATATTTTCCAATCCGAGCATACTGCGCCTCTTTCATCTGGTCAATAAAGTCGATAATTCTGTGACATTCGTTGCAACAGCCGTATTTCATTGTCAATTATAAGCAGTGCTTCGAGGTTCAAGAAGGATACATGATACTACAAATCGTCGAGCTGTATAACTGTGAACATAAAAAATTGTTTGCGTATGAAACTTAATTGTCGCTAATAATTTATCGACCTAGTCATAGTAGACGTTTACTTCTTACTGATTCTTAAAAAGCCGGTAATTGAAGCTTCTGGCGGCTTTGCCTCAACACAGCAATGATATTTTATAAAATTGCAATTAATTTTAAATAATTGACAGTATTTGCTGAAGAGCTTTATCAAAGCAACGGTTCCCGCTTTGTTGATTCGCGTAAAGATCTTAACCGTGTTGATCGGCGGATATCTTCCTTTATCTAGATTAACGATATCATCTCTGTTATGCTGATTTGTTAATTAAATTACTCGACTAGTTTTGATATTCTGAGAACCTTGTGGGTACAAAAATAGCCGACGAATTTATGTTAATGACACGAGTTACTATGGGCAAGAATATCAAAGCTTTTGGGGTATAATTATGTAATTTCTTCTTTTATTATATTTTAAACAATAAATCTTCTGACAAATGATGTTATCAACGTGAAAGATTTTTGCAATGTAATAAAGGATATTATTTCGTCTCGTATTCACAATCGAACTTCAAGAACCTATTCTCTTGTCATTCAGTTTGATTGTCAATACTGTCAGTTAACTTGACTGTCCTTTACGACTTGAATGATCAAAGAATAGCGTAGGCTACGATGTTAGAAAATACTTTGGAATTATCTTGTTAGCTTTCAATAAACACTGTACTTCAGCATTTCTAAAGTTTAATTTATGTAAAGAGTTTGAAGTATCATGATTTACAGAATGCTCTAAAGTATTTTCAGGAAATTCATTATCAGCTTAAGTTTTAAAAAAAAATGCACGTTACTAACATAACTTATATTGATGCCGCTAACACCCCCGATTAAAAAACTGATATAGATCGGAAAGTACTAGGACATCTTAACACTGTAGCAGCTAAGGTCAAAACCGACTTACCTAAGAGCGCATTCGTCGACATCGCTCTCGCAAAGGGTCCCGGTGAAAGTGGGCGGGCACTCGCAAGTGTAAGAATTGAGCCCGTCGACACAGGTTGCCCCGTTCTGGCACAAATGGCCGGGACAGTCGTCGATGTCGATCTCGCAGTTCTGGCCGCGATAACCTGGGGAAAGATGAGAGATTTAGATAATGCCGAATGATAAATTGCTTGGAGGAACTATTAGGTATATTTATGTGGGTTTTCATGCTGAACTTGAGATATGTATCCAAGAAAATAGCTAGACTTCCAAGAATTTCTGTCATACCTACAAAATAATATCTTGGGAGAAGCTTCCAGCTTAGATCATTTATGTTTTAGCATTAACCACAGTATGCCATTATTATCGTTCTGAAGAATAAACAACACATTAAGCTCAAAATTGTTTATCATTTTTTAATCAACACGTTACAGCTGCATACGTTGAACCATATGCGTGTTTAAGTGCAACAACTTGTGTCTGCATTAAACCACTAGAAGCTATGCAACCCCATACCATGAAATATTCACAACGTGAAATATGAAGCACAAGAGACTCCAGCTATAGTCGCTAAAATTGTAAGCATGCAGAGGAATGCAGACATAATGCAATCAGATCTATAGAAAATTGTTTAAAGTAAACTGTAACTGAAGTGTACAGTTTGATGCTAAATCGTAAATTCTTAGACCATGAATCATTCATGAGAGTTCCGATTAGAAACGGTTCCCAAATTAATTAGTCATCTATCCTCTTAAATTTTGATAGACTCTTTATTCTAAGTATCACATCTGTTTTCTATTTTCGGCTGAAGTGTTAAAGCACCATATGGATCAAAAACACTTGTAATTTATTATATTAATGGTTGATGTGTCGTGTCAAAAATCTTTTACCATGGCAATCATATTTCAGCAATAAGTAGAAATGTCTGCTTAAAAAAATCTTAATTTTTGCTAAGACTACAGTTGGAGTATCTTTGCTAATAAACAGGTTATTTAAAATTAACGATAATCATTATAATTAAAATCCACTCGACCATATCACAAGAACTTTTTAGATCTAAATTTAGTCATGGGTATCTTTTTGTCTCTTAAAACAACACGCTAAGCACTAAGTAGAGACCAACAAAAAATCTTCTTACAAAACGAGACAATAAACTTTAATGAGACAAAAGAATATCGGTGTAACGAATCTCACAAGATAATTAATACAATTCAATTAGAACCATTACTTAACAGATACAACAGCCATTGATAAGGATCCGTTTACAATTGTAGCTACAACTATCTGATCAATGGTCAATCCCTAAATGTCGAAATCACACCATGGTTCATACAGTTTGATTAGCGAGTAAAGAATCTCATTATGTTCATTAACCGGGCAGTTCCCACGAGTAACACATGTGCAACTGTTTATGGTAGAGGCGCCTCGTTTAAATCTCTCGACGCCTTTTTTTTGCCTCGAAACCAACATGCGGAAAGACGGGAGTCAATATTTTGGTAACGATTTTAACTATGATTGCTTTTGCAGTTTTGTTACAGGTTGAAAATATGTAGATTAGTGAAAGGAATGGGTTTTGTTGGTGGAATTTTTAGTGTTCATAAACTTGATTTAACTTACATCAACAAGAAATTGGGTATATCCAAATTACGTCAAAGCATCTCCCATCTCATTTAGGGAATAAAGAGCCATAAACATGATCATAAAAAATCAACTTTAAGTATTCTAAAATCTCGGTTTAATTAAATGATTTAATCCTAATTAGCACTTAATAAGATTGGAAATAGTTACGGTGGTTTAAGAGTAAAACGAAGATCACTATAAAACTGTCACCAGTGATGCACTACAAATGCAGATTTTATCGTCACACCATCAATTTTATGTGTTTGGAAACAAAATTCTTAAGTTTTATTGTATATAAAAACGTTTAAATATTTCACTATTTTAGTTGAGAAATCGATGTATTCAAATTAAATTTCCATTAGAAAATTAACATGTCTATACAATAATGTGCTTCCTTCTGAGCTCGGAATTAAACATCCATTAGTTGATGAACGCTGCGGGTACAGTAAATATTTTTACACTGTTGTTGTGGACTATATATTCCTTAAAACTATACTCAATATTGAATGTTTATTCAAGTTCTTTATCAACAGCTTTGCTACGGATTATATCAAGTACACTTATTTTCTCTTTTTTCCCCAAGAAGTTTGGTGTAATACTCGTATCGACAATCTTACCAAATGTTTGTCCAAACATTTCAAATTCTATTTCATTGCTTCTACAAACACGATTCCCAAATCTCCCGTTTTGTTTACCTTTCTACGCTATGGCCCATGATTGAATACACACACAAATACTGGCAACAAATATTAGTGTTTGGTGTTACGTAAACGTTTAAGAATCTAAATTGACAATGAGATTAACATATTATAGAAGTGTGAGAGATCGCCTCCCTAAATTCCCATAAGTTGAGACTTGTACGGAAGCTGTTATTTCAGACACATATGTTAGGGCTATTTGGACATGTGTTAATGATTTTTATATTAACTAATAGGAAAATTAATAATATATATTCTTGATGAGGAAATGGAAAGACGTAATGGATAGTTTCATGGTGTATGATTGATTGTTTTTAAATTAGAAGAAGGATGTTCAAACATCTTGAGTTCAGATATTTTGTGAAGCACGTGTAAGCAAGATTATGACATAATAATTAACTTGTTTTTAGATAAGCATCGAATATTAAACTGAATGATAAATCAAAGTGATCAGCGATAAGATTTTTGCTAGCGATAATAATAATCCAAGATAGAAAAGTGATAAGAATCAAAATCATGATATTTCAATGAATAAAAATAATAAAACCGATGTAAATAATGCTAAAAATAACAATAATGAGATACGAAATCAATAATCTATTATTATTAAGGCTACTGACACCAGTATTAAAATACAGACTATGGAAAACAGAATCAATAGTAATTATGAATGTATTTATTACAATGCAGATTGCCATAATAAACATGTAATCAAGTGAGTTAACGAAGCGTGCAGAGCTCAGTATTAAAATTATAGTTAGTTGAATGGGAATGCGGTAAAAACCTGTCAGCCTAGCTAAAGTTAAACACTTGATTATGCATTTGTTGAGATTACTGTAAATGAGGCAGACGTTGGAATTAAACTGAATGAAAAATCGTGAATAATAGAAAGAAAAACATGGGATATTTTGGATTCTTTACACATGGAACCAGCTGAACTGAACAAAATGGTGATGTTTTTGAAGTTCAACAAATTAAAATTAAAGATAAAGTTATCTAAACATTAAAGTTTTATATAAAATTCGTAGATTTAGTATATAATTCTAAAAAATTTGTCTTTAATTAACAGAAGCAAAACAGACTCCACATCTATACTTAATATAAAATAAAGTCGCTTTTCGTGTTTGTCTGTGTGTCCGCGTTGTTCTTCTATACTACGCCACGGATTTTGATGCGGTTTTCACTATCACTTAGAAAATTTATTCCGGGAGTTAAAGTATGATATTGCCGATTTGTACTGAAAAATTGAAATTCGTTTTTTTCTTAATTTAACATATTTATTTAATCAAAATAATTACCATTATTATCTATACATTGCTGACATCTAATAGGAAGGTCATATAAGCCTTTGCGATAGAACTCTCGTGATCTAGATTCGAAAAACTTTTTATCACGTAGAAAATTGTCCAAATCACGAAAAAAATGGTAGTCCGTTGGAGCAAGGTCTGGTGAATACGGAGGGTGACGAATGGTTTCTAATTGCAGTTCCTGTAGAGTTAAAACGGTTTCTCGTGTTGTATGAGGTCTCACGTTATCATGGAGCAATAATGGTGAAGATCGATTAATGAGTCGGGGCTGTTTCACTGCTAGTTTTGCTATCATTGTTCGGAGTTCGGCACAGTAGACATCTGCCGTTATTGCTTGACCAGATCGGAGAAAGCTATAGTGAATAACACCATGCTGAAACCACCAAAAAGTTACCAATACCTTTTTATTGTTAAGCTTTGCTTTAGGACACTGTTGCGGCGTTTGACCTGGGGTCAGCCATTGCATTTTTCGCTTACGGTTATCGTAAAGAATCCACTTTTTGTCACATGTCACAATTCGATCCAATATTCCTTCATTTCTGTATCGATTCAACAAGGCAACACAAGTTTCAACACGCGTTTCTTTCTGCAGATCAGTCAAATCATGAGGCACCCATTTCTCATATTTTTTTATTTTATTGATTTGACACAAATGAGTCAATATTGTTGGTAAGGTAACGTTAAACCATGCCGCTAATTCCTGGGTAGTTTGGCTCGGATCGGCTTCCACCATCTCTTTCAATTCATTGTTATTCACCTTTGTCTTCCACGTGGTTCGTTCTTCAAATCAAACTTTCCATCACGAAAGCGTTTAAACCAAAAAAGCACGGTGCGTTCATTAGCAGTCCCCTCTCCAAACGCAACATTGATATTGCGAGCTGTTTCTGCAGCGTTAGTTTCGCGTCGGAACTCGTATTCAAAAATAACTCGAATTTTCGAAGTATCCATCTTTCTTGTCTAAGCTGAATAAAAAAAACAACTGAAAGTCGATAATCGAATGTTGCACATTTTCTAAAAGAAGAACTTCATAGGTACCATGTGAAAAAAGTTTCACTCAAAAATCTCAACCCATGAAGGTTCTATGTCAATTCGAAGTTCCTAATACAATAAACGGCAATTTCATACTTTAACCCCTATTTATAATACATTAATATTTAGCATATTATATATCATATAGAAACCTATATATAAAGAGGAGCTCGTGGCTAAGTAATAACAGCCGCACGGGTCGATCCATCAGGTTAAGCTACGCTTCCCGGGGTCGGGCCGTGGATGGCTGACCATCTTTACATACCTAGACTCCTCCGTGCCTCGGAAAGCACGTTAAGCCGTTGGTACCGGCTGTCATTCGTGGATCTTTGACAGTCGTTACGGGTCGTCAGAAGCCCGAAAGTCTGACAGCCAGCCTTACCAAGGAGTATCGTATTACCCAGTTAATGGGTTGTGGAGGTCAGATAGGCAGTCGCTCCATGTAAAATACTGATATTCAGCTGCATCTGGTTAGACTGGAAGCCAACCCTAACATAGTTGGGAAAAGGCTAGGCAGATTGATATAATATAGAAACCTTCATGTTTTTTCAAGTCGTAAAAACCGTGCGAAGCAGGGCCGGGTCGCTAGTATTTTGATAAAATAAAGCTCCCAATAACAATTTCCAGCATTATTCACATTATCAACCTTTAGTTGTAAAAATGTTAAGTCAATAAACAAAACTACTTTACTTCGGGTGTTAATTAAGTGTGTATTACTTTTCCCACACTTGGACATGGATGGGGTGTGACGTCATTGAGCTAATTTAAGTGGTCGATGGATGTCTCCATAGCGGAATGTATGGGAGAAAGTGCTTTTCATTGAAATGTATTGAGTCATTGGTTAATTATTTGGTATGCTTAAAGTGTGTGGTAGTTGGTCTAATTTTATGACTTTTGACGCATATTTTTGTTAAGAGAGTAGAGATGTTGAGTTATGTTGATGACTTTCTTATGGTTTCGGATGAAGGACCAACATTTTGTGGGATTAAATTTTAGTTTGAATAGTGTTTAAAACCTAAACGGGGTATTCACTCACTTTTCACTGAATAAACATTGCGTGTTGCTTATCTCGTTACCATTACGCAATAAAACGGTAAATGAACTTAATTGCAGACTACCTGCATAAACAATTACAAAAAGCTTTATTAGATTCTCAGTGCTTATCACTATAACCATCATTTCCTAGTTTCGCAATTTTTACTCAGAAACTTAATATGGAACTTCGAAATATGGAACATTTCACAGCACTAGATGTTGAAACTGCTCACCACCTTTTGCAAGAGCGTAATGAAGCTAATGAATCCTAGATGCGCCGGCGCAACTACAAAAATTGTGACGTAACTGTTGCGTCAGTGCGGTTAGTTTTTAGCGAATTATACGGAATATTAAAATAATGGAGTGTGGAGCCATTGGATATGTTTAATTTAAACTTTTTGTTTTATTCTGATATTTGTATGAATCATGATATCCTTTCAAGATTAAGATTAAGCCGGTAGTCGTACATCATATTTTAATGTCTCTTTAAGCCGCCTGCGCATTATATATGTAGACGTTTGCACAAGTAATGACAACTTACAAGCCCATTCAGGACGATGACAATAAAATAAAATCAACAGGCCGTGAGACTTATCTCTTACTTGCTAAGCTATTGTGGTTAACCCACTTTTAATTGCAACTAAATAAGCTTTATTTAGAGTCAGCTTAGCAACAACTTTTACAAGAATGGATTTGATGGCATTTGTACCATTTTTACTACCAGCGCGAACGTTATCATTAACATTATTACTGAGAGCATTCACTTTTGTGAGTTTGCATCTTACATCTTCACCATCAAAGCCTCTGAAGGCTTATCTTCTTCCAGTAATAACGCAAGGCACTCTATTTGAGCATTTTTCTACTAAAACGTAGTTTTCCTGTGTAAATTATATATCTTTACTTTTTAACACGCCGCATACTACATATAACCTTATTTGGTCGTATAGGTTATCGCCATCCTTAGAGCCTAGGGCTCTAGGTGTCTATCCTACTTCACCAAGCCACAAAAACCAACAAAGATTCCTCATGCTAGATCAAATACCTACAAGAACTGGAACTATTTACAGTATAAATAAACATAGTACATTAACATTACAGATCTATGCAGTATACCCATTTTGTGTACCGCTTTCGTACGAGTCGTGGTCGCCTCGGGCCACGGTCGCCTTTCAGAGCGAGTTGTGAGCCGTGACGTAAATAACGCAGACACGATTATGACTGTCCGTTTTATTGCTTAGTGCGTACTCGTATGTTCGTGAGACTAGGGATGTTAGTCTAGATAGTGTGTTTGTTTATCTTTATTTTTATTCTTTAGCTGTGACAGGTTTTTCGTAGCCACTTTCGAAATCTAGTCGTTGTTGTATGTCGGGCTTTGCTTTTAGTAATAATTAGACGTGTCTACGGCTAGATACAACATTTTCGTCGAGCCTTTACAGTCATAAAAAAGAAACAGTACCAAAATTAATGTTTACCTTACCCCTACTGACGCTTTTTGGTTCAAATTATGACCTCGATGGACACATAACATTTTTGAACTTAAAAAACTTCAGAAATGTACGGTTTTATTAAAGTTTGTACATCTATTACAGCGTATAGGAAAACCTGCCGACAACTAATCTGAATTTAACCTTAAACAGGACCTGAGAAAATCACCAACTTTCCTAACTAATCAAGCCAGAAACAAGCCTAGACATTACACAGATAAAGACGATATAATTAATACAATTCACACACAAACCATATTTAAAGATATCGCATAAACTTGGTACGATAAGACAATAAATATCTCGAACTTTCTCGAGTCCTTTCAAGACCAATGACATTACATAGTGTGAATTATATTTGCTTTAGCATATGCAGTTTATTGGTACGAGAAATTTATGTTGCTCTGTTGGACCTTGGAAAGTTGGTCTAGTCTAGTGCATTGGGGTTTAATAAGGTGTCTCGTTCGTGTTTAATAGAAACGCAGTTATAGTGCGTAAATAGTAAATTATCTTTGGAAATAGGGTGTATTTTCCGAACTTGGCTTGACACACTGCCATGTGGATAGACAAGTTAGTAGATAGGACTATAATATTATCTAGATTATTGTAACTTTTTATGGATAAATCTAAAGAGAGTCTACTATTGTATAAACGTTTTATTCTGTTTATTACGATTGTCCCATTCATCACCAGTTCTGAACTAGGTACATCTTTGTGAGCTCATATGTTTAATACTATAGCTTCCTCTTTCGCTTACTCCTTATGCCCGACATATTTAAGGCTAATAATCAATCTATTTATAAACTTACATCATTACGTCCTTCTATAATCTTAATATCTACTACACCAACACCTATACCCAGTAAAGTTACACTTAACGACTCGCCACGCCCGTCCTGTTGCGAAAACCTTACTGCCTAGCCTAACTGCCCAGTCTCGGTAGCACCTGTTATGGCAACTAGTGCTGCAACATTGTACATCTCTCTGATTGAATAATACTGCCCAGCATGGCGAATATGGTCATAAAGAAAGTTATTGTACGAGGCAGTATGTGGTGAAATATCTTTGGAATACATACCCTGTTTTAGTTGGTTAAATTAGTGCTTATTGGTTTTACTACCTGGTGGTGGTAGGTTATTATCTTGTTAGGTTAACTGATTACATCTAAGTATCTTTGCTTATTTGTAACTAATTGGATCTGTCGTAGCAATTATGACGTCAAGACTATAAAGCTCCTAGGCAATATGCAAATTATGTTAATATGATAAGCTTATTTTCTCTCCCGTAATTCAGCATAGAACCTGTTATTTTTGTATTATTGAAGTATAACATCGTCATACTATCAGGTACGTATAGGCGTTATAATATAACTACACAATTATTTCTAAAAGAGTTCACTTACCAGGTGGACAGTCACACTCGTATCTCAGCTGATCCAGCGGCGTACACCTTCCATCATGATGACACGGCGACGGTTCACATGGTACATACTCCGCATCGCAATCTCTCCCCGTATACCCTGGCTCACACACACAGGTGTAAGACCCATGGGTGTTGAAGCACCGGCCGTGGTGGCAGGGACCCGACCCACTGGAACATTCAACCACGTCTTCGGTGCATCGGGAGCCGGTGAAGCCAGGGGGACAAGCGCAGGAGTAGCCGGCGGTGGTGGTGTTGTCGGCTACACACCGGCCACCATTCCGACAGGGTTGGGACGCACAGTGGTCTTCGTGGGAGCATTCATCACCTGGGGAAGAGATTTGGAAATTAGAAGACATTCACAGTTAAGCAGTAAAAATTTTCACACTTCTTATGTAACAGATCAATCAGGACCAAACAAAAAAGTCATAATAATTATTTTAAGAGAAACGTCATAGAGCAAATTAAAAACCTGATATTTCTAACTAATGTAAAATACGAACTTAATAACTCATTTCCAAGGCCAGGAGACATTGCTCCATACGATGACACAGACGAATGAACTAATAAAATAAACTAACAAACATATATCACCTATAAACGCCCATAAACCTATCATTAAGGAAAGCTTATATATAGTCACATAATTACCTAATCTGGAATATTAATGAAAAGACGTGTGAATCAGTAAAAATTGCTAAAAACAATTTGCATATAGACGAGTCGATGAGCCGAAATTAAACGGATCATTTGTATCCATGATTGCGATTTTATATCAATAAGTTATAATCGATTGTTAATCGAATAATTCAGCTGTTGTTTCGGATACAATTTGGGATTTCGATAGCGTTTTACAGTTGATTTTTTTTTGTGTGTTTATTTTCATATGAATTATTTATAAAACTATGAGAATTATTGGAGAAAGTTTGGCATACATAGAAAAAGAAGTCTTTGTGATTTGGCCTAAATAATTATAATCAAGTATTTCGTATTGATTATACATGTTATTTCTTTGATTTTCCAGAAGTGAAAGTCTTTCATGAAAGAGGTTTGAGGTGACAATAATAGTAGCAGCCGCGTTTTTCCACTTCCGAATAGCAACATTTGTAAACATGATCATCCGTTAGCCATGCGTGGGGACTGTGTCAATATTCTATTCATTCCTTCCTTTTATAACGTTGACACATCTTTAAAAACTCTTAAATTCAGCATGGAAGTTTTAGCTATCAGTATTGAATGAGACGGGGTCGAGCAGACAACGAAGGAGATTTCTGGATGATATGGATAGATTCTATCAAAACTGACATGCAAAATCGTAGGAGTTTGAAGGAGTGAAGAAGGCCTTTGCCTAGTGGAACAGAAAGAAGAAGTTGAATTAGGAAGCAAAAATAACTGAACCGCAAGTTCCAAAATAGCCGATCTACTAACGAAACTTAACTTCACAAAATTTCATCATCTAATAAGAATGCGCTAGGCTGACTAATAGACTAAACGGAAGAATTCGGTTTGATTGGTAGAACGAGCTCAATTGGTGTTATGGGCACTGCTTCGATCTGTATGCAAGTTAAACAAAATGTTCAACGCCTAACATGTACCTATTTACTCGAGTCTTTTTATGACGCAATAAAAAGGTTATTGCTTTGAGTCTGCTATTTTGATCTTCTATTCTCCTTGAGACCACTAAAAATCTAAATGGACTGAAAACTTTTAGTAACAAATTGACAGAAGTATTAATAGTTCTAAGGAAACAGGCGAAACAATGAACGAACATAATACTCGCCAGCATACGATTATCAGAAGTTCAGTAGTGTTGACCCCAAATATTTTTATGATTGGTAAGGACCAATCATATAAACAATAGTAATTGGGCCCTAAGGAGGGCCCCATTACATACATTACACATCATACATACATTACATATTATTAAAATGATGATTAATAAAGCAGAATCCAAGAAAACTTAAATATAAAAGAACAGCAAAAATAATATTTTCTAAATTCCACAAACATCAAAGCTGAGTTACCGCCAACAAAAACGGTAAACCGACTAATTCATTAGTTGCACAAACAATTGAAAAACAAATTGGTCGCATTCACACAACGCATTTAATTATGACACGGCTGATATTCAAAAAGTATTACAGTGTTCAGGAAATGACAAATTGCAGACTTTCTATAGCTTTCTCTGACTCCCGTGTGATTCAAACACTTTGTAATATGTAATTTTCCATGTAATCTATTAAAATGTTGTATTCGTTTAATTGAAAATTGTTTTTGATTAATCTTGGCGCGATGGCGGTTTCGTCAAAAGTAGGTAGACGTGCTACTGACAGTAATTGGTCGTCGCAGACGTTCAACACCGGTTGTTTCATTATTTCTAATTTACTTTTTCTGTTGTTTTTTTTTTTGGCTGTGATTCACAGCTAATTCCGATGGTGCCCAAAAATCGTGACCGCGAATTCCGGCCGAGAAGTGCACTTTTTAGTGCTTAATAAGGCACATTCCTAATTACAGCAAAAAAGTAATAACTAACAATCATCCAGTTCACTATTCAAAGAAAAACAAAATAGTAAATAAAAGTAATCCAATTTTTACCCATCATTGAAGGAAATTGGTCCTAAAGAAACTAACGCATTACCTTCTACCATATTCTAAATCACTAGCCCCACTTATACAAAAATATTGAGCTTCTAAACGTCAGTGCGGTCCATAATTGCTCGCCGTAGATGGCGGCTGCGCAGGCGCATAGGAGGATTTTTTGCTCAAATTCCCTTCTTATGGAGGTGACTTGCCCATGTAGACTACTGGTTTGGTGCGAGTGACGTTAGTTATGAGATTTTTTTAGCCTTAGACCTAGATGGTTAAAATTAAAATAATTTCTAGATCTAATTTATTATCAGTTTAGCATAAAATAAATAAGAGAGCCGAGAGCTTCTTCATAACGATCATTGAATTCAAAAAAACTTTTATTTTTAATTTGAAATCCGGTGGTGCATAGAGGTACGAGTATGCTTATTACGACTAAATAAGTGATTTATAAAGAATGTTACATCGAGTAATTGTCTGCTTTCGCGGGCGCTTGACGCCTATAGAGACGTCATAACAATAACGGTCTATTTCACGATGTCCGAATAGCCACTACTCACCGAATAAAATCAAAAATAGAACAGAATTTGTATGAAATTATCAGCCAAGTAAGTTAATAGGAACTTAATCGTAGGTGATGAAACAGTCCCTAAAACTTATATTGTGTCTCGTTTAGCGTCCGCAAACCGATTAAACATGTTTAATAGAAACAATCAAATTACATTTAATATAAATAGTAAACATCAATAAGAACAAGAACCTAAGGACCCACAGTGTATAACCACAGTCATATCGTACAGTCGTCCGACGAAGCCCGAGCTGCTTACGAAGTTTGGCGAACTACGTAAGCAGCTCGGGCTCTCGTCGGACGACTGTATGATGTATAGACTGTGATATAACGTTGAATTTGGAATTTATACGAGTTTACATACGACCATAAAGGTCTATTTCACGATGTCCGAATATCTACTGCTTGCCTACTTACCGAATAAATTCAAAAATGGAATAGAATATATAAGAAATTATCTGCCAAGTAAGTTAATAGGAACTTAATCATAGGTGGTGAAACAGGCCATTTGAATCACAAAAGGATCGCTTTCTGCGGTAAATTATTTGCATAGATCAAATTAATAATAACGGCAAAATTAAATGACGATTATTGTCAGTTATATGGTTGTTATGATAAAATATGATATTATTTTGTAGTGTCTCATTTATTCTTATAAAAATCTCTAATCCTTGAGCCCTACTATCAACAGCACATAATGTGTAGCACTTGCTTCTGCCCTTTAGAAAAGTATTCAAAGTAATTTCCACAATCAAAGTACAAAATTATATCAGATAGTTAATAAACAATCTCAGAAAGTCACGTACAATTAAAAGCAATAACAATCCTTCTTAAGAAAAACGTGCAATTAAAGCAAAAATAATAATAACAGACGTCCTGTTGTTGTAACTAAAATATTGTGAGACAAACTAAAAATAATCATCATTTTAACCATGACATCATATAACAATTTATGAAATTTTTATAGCCATCACTTTATGGTACGTAACGGCAAAACAAAAAATAAAAATAGCTAAGACATGACAGTACTTAGAACTAATCCTTAAAAGGATATAAAGTATGGAGTTAAACTACTAAAGAATAAATGGCGGGGTCTTGTAAACAAAAAGTTATAAACACAGATTTTATAAAGAGAGCCAGAATAATAAAGAAATGGAATATTGTTCTTGGATATTTAGCGAAACTAATTGTAGAATCAATTCTGTCTCACGATCGAAATAATAACGCGAGTGATGTCTGGATGTGGAATGCAGGGATTCAATGAGATGTCATCCACAGGCAGTAAGAAAAACCGGTCAAGAAAGAGTCCGCATGGGTTCCGTACCATCTTATATGTAATTTTTGTTGATGATTTCTGACAAAGTGTGCTATATAGAGACATCGTTTTATTTTACCTGTATACTTTACAGAAACATCTGTTACATAGAATAATTTCAGATTTTTCTCTATGGAAACTTCAGAGATAATCCCCCCTCCCCCTCTTATCTCCAAAGTTTGCATAGAGAAAAATCTGGAATTGTAGTTTTTTACATTTTTCATCAAAAGTCGAAAACTATGCGACCGCTCTTTCATGTGATACCCCACATTATTTGCCCCAATTCGAATTTTCAAAAACCCCTTTAAATCCCTGTTGCAAAAAAATATATATATTTCTTTCTAAATTGCAAAATAGTTGGGCAAACGTCATCTAAAACTGTTCCAAACACAGTGATAGCATTAGTAGTTCTTGACATATCCAGCTGTGACAGATCGACAGACACACAGACTGAGTTGGACCATAAAGGTTCCTTTTCACCATTTTGGTAAGGAACCCTAATGAACTTTTAATTTCAGATTTTCAGGAACAATAAATCACTCCTCAGACTACGGGTCAAGAAGAGAATTATAAAGAAATAACGAAACTTGTCGCTTCCTAACTGCATTTAACATGACACAAAGACTTCTAATGACATTAAACTAAAGACCTTATGTTGAACAAAATAAGATTTAGCATTCGATAATTATAACAGAGTATTTGAAAGGAAACGGCGGTAACAACTTTCCAAAATTTACTAGTTACTCCTTCCCCTGCTTACAACATTGATAGTTCACTAAATCATTTTGATAACATAATTCTCAAACAAGTTTGACTCGAGGCACTGATTGATCGAATTTCGCTTTTAGTTGTCCATCTTTTATATTCGTAATTTATTTTATACCAACCGTAATATAAAAAAAATCTTCATCGTTTTAGATGACGGATTTATATTGACTTTTATTGATACCGTTTAAGTTTCCAAATATATTAAATCTTTCCATATTTTGATGCTGATTTAAGATTTATGGAATTGAATACGTTGTGTTGTCTGTTTGTTCGTTATTGGATTCTATTGTTTCATTTACCTTGTGGTCTAATTTAAATTGGTGTTAGAATTTCTTAATTCAAGATCTTGTTTTCCGGACATCGAATCCTATGATCATTAAGCTCATCAATTAAGCTTTTATTTTATGCCTTAATAAAGATCACAATGTTTTTGTTATTATAATAATGTGCACGTAAATCGCTTTGAACATTTTTGTTTCTTTCACAGTTTGGATTATTATTATTATTTCACAGCTATATATCAAAATTCGATAAAAGTAAATAAAACATAACATTAGAATCATGTATATTCCGATTTTATTCTTCAACATTACGTCATTAAGAACAAATGGGTATAAATACCGCTTACCTTTGTGGTCATAATTCTAACAAAAGCCATAAATGGTGTAGGATATACGCTATAAATGATCTCTAAGACGATGTCAATCAATGAAACAAAGATTACAATCAATTCTTCATATTCTAGTTATTTATATCTTTACCATAATTCATAATTATCTTGTATCACAAACACCTGTTTATTAGTCATCAAAATGCGTAACCAATTGCGCATAAAGGAAAGATAGACAGACGGACAGACAATTATCTTAATAATATCTAAGCTATTTCTGAGGAAGATTATGAACTGGATTATTGGTAGTTAGGGAAGAAGTGGGAAGTAAAGAGGATTAAGGTGATTGGCGATGAAAATAAGCAATCAAACAAAAATAAGAAATTATACCCTCTTGTTAGGAGCTTCAATTATAAACATGTTTGGTGTTAATTGAAATTCAGATGCCTTATGTGATTGTGTGAAGTGTTATTCCGTAGATTTCTACGGAATAACACTTTATAATTGAATAAAACAATCACTCTGATACTTGAGGAGTTTTATTCTTAATCCACCCTCCATAAAATGAGAGTACGAGTACAAATCACCACAACGTTAGTCTCTAATTCCTAAGTAACATTTAAAAAAAAAAACATTATTATTATAAAGATTGTTTGGAAGCTGGGGTTGACACCATTTTAACTTTAGAGCATTTAGAATTATCAGGCGAAAGTATTTGTATTTTGATAAAAACAAACCCCACACTTTTAATTAATTAATTAACTACATATAATATAAATAATAAAAAGATAAAAACATTATTTTTGTAAAAGGTAACATAACTAAAACTATTAAAAAAATTAATTCAGGCAAAATAGGTTTTTTTTATTTATAACTGATATTTTTAGTTTTTTAAAGTTCCATAGCTCAAAAGGAAAAACGGAACCCTTATAGGGTCACTCGTGTGTCTGTCTGTCTGTCACAGCTAATTTGCTCCGAATTAATAGATCGATTTAGTCGAAATTTGGTACACGTATGAATTTCTGTGACGCAAACACGGACGTGTAACGTAAATAAATTAATTTTGAATACATATATAAGGGTCACTTTTAAGAGGCAAATAGAAAATTTAATATAAAGTTTCGTAAATTGTACCGTGTGACATATCAAATGAAAGAGCGTATTGTGAGGGTCTCAAACAGATTTTGTTTAATTTTAAAATATTGTTTTAAGAAAATAGACAAAATGACCATGAAAATTGACCATTCCCCCCTCTTCGAAACTATTAATCCTAAAATTAAAAAAAAAAATAAAGAGAATAGTTCTATACTTATAGATTACAGGAAAATTTATAAGAAGTCTGTGGTCTTCAAATAACATGGTAAATCTCTCAATATTGTGCGTACAAATCTACATTTGCAGTTGGAATGTATGGGAGAACATGTTTTTCAACGACAATGTTAAGTTTGTTCTTGGGATAAATTCATTCCAACTACGGAACCCTTCATTGTATGTGGTCCGACACGCACTTGGGCGATTTTTTAAATAACGCAATTTTTGACTGTTTAGTGCCAAAAGTAACCCTGTTAAAGTTGGTATGTTATTTTTTTCCTTTTTTGTGATTGTCTGATGTGTATATATTGTAATAAATCAAGTTCCAGATGTGTTATTAAAAAAAAAATATAGAAAAAAAACTAAATGTGCGATTAAAAATAAAAATACACACTTCGTCTAGAACCTTCCACCTAAAGGCTTTGCACCCAACTTCCAAACAACCTATGTATAATAACATAATTTTAACCTAAAAATATGTTTTTAGTATTAAAATCGATACTAACCTGTATAACCCGGTGGACAATCACATTCATACGTGTCCAGCGATGTCAATCGACACGTAGCTCCATTCAAACAAGGTGCAGAATCGCAGGCAGCCGGTATCCTGATCTCGCATAGTGACGCGCTGTAGCCCAGAGGACAGTCACAGGCGAAGGAAGGTGGACCTCCACTAACTCCTGGCCTGACGCGGCAAGACCCTCCATTCTGGCATCGAGGACTGGACTCGCTGTGGCAAGGGTTCAGGTGCTGACAAAACTCGCCCGCGTATCTGGATGTACAACTGAAACAAGAAAATTAGATATTAGGAATGTGAAAAACAAAGGAGAAACGCGAAAACAGAGATCCAAATTCAAAAAATCTTTTAGATTTGACCATAGAAATATTTCTTTCTTATATACTGGGTGTCCGAGAAAGGTGTGGCCAAAATTAAGGGTGTGGTACAGACCATCAAACTGAACAACTTTCTCCCGGGGACCAACATCGTAATCGCGAAAAAAATATCAGTCGTCCCATACATTTGTTCGAGTAGGTAGTGAGGTTTTGTATGGTATGACTGATTTTTTTTTCATGATTACGATGTTGGTCCCCGGGAGAAAGTTGTTCAGTTTGATGGTCTGTACCACACCCTTAATTTTGGCCACACCATTCTCAGACACACTGTATATACAAATACATTTGACAGAACATTTTCTTTTCCTCATTTTAAATTGGTAACAGCTAAAGATGGGATTTTCTCAACCTAAAATGGTATAGCCCAAAGATATACAAACGAAAGGAAGGCAGATTTGTATGAGGAGCTCGTTACCAATCGCGAATCGGAACATCCAATTTTCTTCTAAGTGAATAATAAGCCATTTAAAGACCGCCACTGCGTAACCTATGACTTGAGCTTGTAATTTTACACTCTTTTGAGTCCATTGGCTTCTAAATGTATGTATGCTGTACATATCTCCGGCCCATTGTATAACTGTCCTGATTCATAGAGCTGTAGTCTTTTTATGAAGGGTTATTTTACTTTTTGGCTTTACATTCCAGCCACAGGACATATGTGAAGGTTTATGTAATAAAGCTACTCTATTTAAGTGCTAGTATTTATTACTATGCCACCGTTGGAGGTCTTTATGGCATACAATGGATCTGTGAGCTCGGCCATTTCTATCAGATGGTTTTTCTTTATAGGTTCAGGCTTGGTTTTATCTTTAAATATTGTAGCTATATGTATTAATTATGTAGGTATGTAAAAATGGTAGTATAAGAATCACATGATCTTGTTTTAATGAACTTTATGTTAAGACTTCCGTGTGACAGGTTTCTGTGATTAAATTAATAAGGATAAAGATTAACGTTGGATCGAGTTGCATACTGAATACTAATTCACTTTAAATATGATTTTTTTGGAATATGAGTAAGTAAACACAACCTTGATATTTTGTTTACCGAATTTATTAATAATTTTGCACATATTATTGCTCGATTTAAGCTCACAGTGATGATGCCACACATATCAATGACAACTTAATTTTTCTTACATATTCAAAAGTCACAAAAAAAATATTCAAAACCTTCTGGGTTAAATCGACATACATATTCCTTATATTATAAGGCTTATAACATACTCGCGGTGTTGGTACGTAGGTGGACAGTCGTGCAGCTCAGGCCGGACGTCGACAATAAATAACGCAGATACGTCGCGAACACGACCACGTGACGTGCGCACGCGCAGCGTCGTCCTCGCCTTTGTATTACTATAGTGCGTTTTTGAGTTTAAACATTAAATTGGAAATGTGGCTAAAACTAAGGCATTTTTTGGAACCTGAATCTGATTACATTATTTACATAACATATTAGCTTTGAGGGACTGAATAAATAAAGATGAAGCTGGTAAATATAAAGCTGTCACACATAGATAATTTAATCAATAATCCTAGAGTTAAAAAAAACCAAGTCATATTAGAAATTCCTCAAACGATCAAAAAAAGATTAGGTAACAAGATAAAGTATTGAAATACCAATACAAGCAGCAAACGAAAAACAAACACCAAGATGTATAATGATGGTGTTTTGCAGATTGCCATAATGTAGGTAATCATGGATCGCTAGCTCATCGTCTAAGAACACCATTAAGTAATCAATTTCACCCAGTTATCTTCTACACCTTGCAGAAACAGCTACTTTTATGTACTTTCTATGTTTTTCTTTTCTGCCATACAGCCTTCAGCTATATGAGAATGATTAAGTATTGACTAATCGATCTCATTTATGTCCATCGTAAGTTTTTTTATGGCACTTTATAGTCTGATTTTAAAAAAGGAACTATTACTGGTAAAAGTAAATACTCAAACAAAAGAAGTTCATAAATGTGGGTCTATAAAATGGAATAAAAAAGAGTTTTTCTATTTTTGAAATCCAAAATACATTATTGATAGTAAATAAGAAAGCAACGGTCAAAAACATCATTGATATTAGACATTCATGACACAATTGGTGGTGCACCTAATATGTTCAGATATAAAACGGCCGGAGAACGCCCACGTAGGCGAGAAAAATTTTCTTAGCAGTAAAAAGGCCGTATTATCATAATCTCACAATAAATTACAATGACATGATAACCGAACAGAATGTACGTATATAAAATAAATCATTGTCGCTCCCACTGATTTATGCACTTCACATAATTCTGGAAGTGCAGTTTTTACTAGAGAAACTCGAATTTTTCAAAGTATGGTGAAGGTAAAACATGTGTCCCATCTTGATTTACGACCAGATCAGATTTCAGTTACAGTTACTCAAATGAAACTGTAATAAACAATATTCTATAAATAAATAATGCGATTAAAAAAAGATCAGCCTAAAGGATGTAACACCCACAGCACTTTTATTATATTGGTTTATATTACCGATAGCAGTCCCGATCTAAATGTACCCACCCACGTGTATGTTAATGTTCTTAACTAAACGGAGTAAATCTCATTTATTGAACCGTTTTAATACCGACACTTTAGGTGTTGTGGGAAAATAAACTGTATCCAAGCATCCATAGACATTTTACACAAATTGAACATCATAAACCCATATTGGCTGTTTGATTATACATTCGTTTTAAATGGTTTGTGTATTTACTTAATATTATTTGTAACAATTATAACCCCACAAATTATGCGTTGTAAACCTCATAAAATGAGTATAGATGTAACGTTATTTATTTTATAATAATTATGAATATTGATTTTTTATTACTTCTAACTCAACAACTTTGATAAATGGGAAAGTTGAGTATCAGAAGATGAAACCTGCTGATATTTACCTGCCCATTATGATGTTAGCCTAAAACACATTTTCCAGGCATAGAACCAGCAACATTGAAATAATACAAAACACTCCATGGATTTACTTTTGCTTTAGCAAAATGTTTTGGATTTAAACAATGGATTCCACCAAATACAAATGGCTTTATCGTGATTTTGCTAGGTTGGTGTATTAAAGCTGAGGTGAGCCTGTGAGCCTGTATGTGCTGGCGTGGGAGGACAAGCCTGTTGCCTACCCACGCAGTGACCTCGCCAGAGGGTGCATGCACTGGACCTGCTACTTCGATGATAGCATTGCAAAAGCTGAGATGTTTCAGAATATTTAAGCTCACGAACTCTTAACTGAACATTTTATTTACCAGGAAAAAACTGTCGAAAACCAGATTATAAGATCAAGATACTAATTCCCAGGTATTATAAAATAAAACAGCAAAGTTTACCAGATTAGAAAAGATAATCTTGAGAGTCATTTACAAACGTCATTACTTGCTCATCTGCCAAGAAACCTTTTATTACCGACTAGGTTATAAAAATGTCTTGAAGATAAACAGAAATTATATCACGAGACCCGAGGAAGCTTCTCACCGCCCTTAATTACGACACCAGCGAAACAATAAGACTGCTAGATGACGATGGCCACAGCTTCAGAGATTATCTCTAAAAATTATAACCTGTCTTGAAAATAGGGTTTTTGTTCAGCTAACAAGACTAGAAGCTAAATCTTCATTATAGGGCGAACAATATATTATTATTATCGCTGATCTAATTATAAAGGTGGGTGAAAAAGAGGAACCGATGTGCCGACACGGTGACTCCGTGTTTTTATGTGCAATTTCATGCTGGAATCTCATCGTTTGCTATATTTTGTGACTTGTTATGACAACTGTTTTTTTTGTGTCACCGAACAAAGAAATCTTTTCTCGTTCTAAGCTTCTTTAGTTGTAGTAATTTTTGAGGCATAATGAATCCAGATTAAGAGACACTAGTTCAGATTAGCCATAACTATCACATTTATTATTCTGCTACAAATTCATTAATTAGTTCACTTTCCACTTTGCCAATAATTGGCCCTTGTTCACCAAAGATCGTAGGACGACATTTGTGTCAAAGCACACGGATAGTTGGAAAGCGCGCTAGACCAAGGTTGGTTCTGCGACCATAATTTATAGCTGGCGACAGGAGATCCCGTGTCGCAGCCAGTGCCCGCAATAAATAAATAGTTGCGTGCTTGTTCTATGTTATACGATACGCCAAGCTTAGTGAACTTTTAAAAGGTTTTAATGTTACAAAGTCAGTGGAAAAAGTGGTCCTTTTGTAAGATCGAGTTCGATAGTAGAAGGTGGTCCACCAACCAATTTTATCTGCCAGGTGATAATAATGACGCATAAATATATACAAGTGTAAATGTAAAACCAAAACTAGTGCTACTGATTGTCAGTTTCAGCTTCTGATTCAAAATTTACTTTTGATGCTGATCTTTATGGTTAAGGTTGCAGTTGCACTGTTGCACCATTCAAAAATATTTCAATAATCATCATCATTCTCCTGCCCTTATCCCAATCTATTTGGGGTCGGCGCAACATGTCCTTTTTTTCCATACTTCTCTATTATTCGTCATCTCGGTAGTCACCCCCTTTCTAGCCATGTCATCTTTCACACAATCCATCCTATTTCAATCATCATATTTCAATAATCATCACGTAACATCTGTTCCAAAAATAATTATACATATTTCTAAATGCGTGTATACCAAAAGTAACAGTACCTACTACACTCGGTACATCATAATTAGCATGCGCACGTATGAATGCATGTATAATATGATTACTGACGACAAATATTCCGTTGGGTTCGGTTCGTGGAAGTGCGCATAGCTTCGCAGGTCGTAGTTATCTGATGCGCGCTGACGGCCTGCGTGCGCTTCGCCGCACGCGCATAGGGTGTATCTTGACGTTAAATCGTTTAGCGCAGAAGCGTCATCGTAATGTGAATGTTATTTTCGGGTGGAGATTAAGATTATTGTATCGGCGGGTGTTTCGATTGAGAGTTTTTGGATGTCTTACTTTTTGGGTGTCGTCGATAAATGCGGTGATAATAATAAAAGAGGAGATAAAACAAATGTTTTGCTCAGTTCTGCGAAAAGCTCTAAACCAGAGCAATCATTACTTCTCTGAACTATAACAAGCGTAAGTTTACGAGAACCTTTTTCAAACATATACAATCCAACTGCCAGAGATCCTATTACCTTTGAACATTTAAGGAAAACGTCGATCCCACATCACCTTGTACTAATCACTTCTACTGTTCATTCCAATTTGTCCGTCAACTATAACGGTAATAAGCTGGTCAGACCAGAAAAAGTGTTTTTCTACAAGATTCCCCACTTTTTTCCTAAGAGAACATACAGCAGCCGAACCAGTTCAGTTCCTGTCATCATTAGGTGCGCCTGCACATCTATGGATATGTCCAGTTATGCGACCCGTAAAGGGCGGAAAAGAAGTGCAACGGACTCATGATGTTCAACCGTTTTAATGGGATTTTTGTATGGGAATTATGTTAATTGGTGTTAAGTTGTATGAAAGGCGCATTTGGATTAAGTTTATTTCGTTATGGTCTTCGGAATTGTTTAGTTTTGTGTTTTTGAAGTGAAAATTTCTTTACTTTGCCGGACTTTGAGTTCTTCCTGAAAAGTGAATGAAATTAATCGCGTAAGTATACTCACAAGTAAGTTTTCAATCCTATCCTGTGGGCACAGTGTGCTTATTTTATGAGAAAAATAATGGTGAACTAAATGCAAGATTTATGACGATGCAGTTCTCTTTTTTAACAAGATAAAACCATTAATAAGTTACAAGAAAAACCTTTTAATAAGACCGACTTCCACAACACAACAGTTCCATCATACCAAATTAACAGTCACCCATAGCCATATAAACTGTTCGTTGGAAAATAAACAAAAGTCAATATGGCAGGAGCATAAAACGCACGGTAGCATGCGCGGACGTAGCGCCATAGCTCATCGGGTGCGCGCGCAACTAAAACATTACATTTCGCTTGTTCAATAAATACTTCTCTTTTCTCCTGGCTTTGTATGCAAATTGTGGTTACAATGTCAAATTTGTTTTGTATTTTTTTAAGGCTAGTTTACGTTACAGGGTTAGACCACGATGGGTTAGACGTTTTGTGGTTTTAGAAAATATGCATAGTAGTTTTGCTGCCTATATTAAAATAACACACTTAATATAATTAATATAATTACATCAGCCCTGTATTCTCGAAGGGTTAGGCAGAGGTGCACCTTCGGCAATAAAACTTTGTCCGACCCGGGAATCGAACCCAGGGCCTCATGCTCAGCAGTAGTGCTTGCGACCACTAACCCAACTAGGCATGCAGGTTATAAAATTCAGTACATGGATACGTTAGTACGTTAGTATTTATTCGGTGACATGGATATGTAGTTTCAAATACAAGAATTGGTTGGCAGATGGCATGACGTTGTTGTCTTGGAAGAATGGGTAGGCCTCTGGTGTGGGACGCAACCTGTGTCGACACATCTCCCCATCTCATGTTCCAAGCACGACGTGCTATGCTAGCGCCGCTGCTGCGGCTTCTGAGACCCCCAAGCGGCGCAAATACTGTAACCTTATAGGTAACTACAGTTTTAAGCCGTTTGGGGTCGAAACGCTCGGTTCAGGGGGCCCGAGAGCGCGTCTTCTTTTTAAGGAAATTTCTCGGCGACTGGTCGAGACTTCAGTTGACCAGAGGGCTGGCTCGTTCTTTGGCCAAAGAATTAGCATTGCCATTCAACGTGGCAATGCTGCCAGTCTTCTGGGCACGTTTCCGGATGACATCGATGCGGACGAGTACTTCGACGCCTAAGTGTCCTTTTGTTTTTGTGTTTATTTGTGTAGTTAGTTAGTCATTTACTTTAGTACCTAGTGTAAATAGTGTTAACTTGCGTATTGTATCAATAAACTGTAGAATTTGTTAATTAAAATGAACTTGGAAATCTAGGATTCTAGGCAATAAACTTCATTTTACAATCGAGAATACTAGTCATATTATGATACTCTCCTTATATGTATGTCGAACATAAAAATAATGTTGGACCTCATTCTCACATGTAAGCTTGTGACATACAGACGTACACGTGTTATTAAACATGTGTAAAAATGTTGCTAACGTACGGCGATCAGATTTCTCCAATTCTCAGAAATATTGTTATGGGGTGGTAAGTATGTAAGTGTAAAATTAGATTCGCAATGCAGTATTGGGTTTTTGATTACCACACATTTTTAAATGTTTTGTGAACGGTCTCTAATACTTCCGTTTAATTCATTGTTAGTAATTCCAGGCTTTATTCTATTTTTTTTTTATTTTCATTAGAATGTAAATTATTCTCATATGTATATACTGTCGAACTAGCTGAAAATTGTGTTTGAGTAAAAACATTCAAATAATAAAAAATAAACAATAAAGAAATCACTTAACTTTCAAGTAATAATGACCAACCTATTTTACAAGAAATTCCTAAAGCCAAAGACAATGTAGAAGAATTTGCAGTAGATCTAGCTAAACCCTTAATTAGCGTAACAACAATTAGAGATACGAACACAAAGGCACTGGATTGTATCTCGGACTCGGGAGACTTCCCTCTCCGTGTAAATCTTCCCGATAGCGCCCCGTAGACACTAGCCGATAAGAGCCCACACGACCTCAGTAATTGACGTAATAAGCTAAAGGTTTTTGAACCCCTTTATAGTAACTTTATGTCCTAGGGTTCAAAATAGATAGGAGAGTTGATAGTGGTACATTGTACTAATAAATAGTCTCCTGTCTTTACTTTCGTGCGAAATATTATTTGACATAGTTTATTTTATGGATGTATGCTGTTAGATTTTGTGATGAAATTTTAGTTCAAAGCTGGGATGATTAATGATTTAGAAGTATTTTTTAGGGTTCCGTACAATAAAAGGGAAAAATGGAACCCTTATAGGATCACTTCGTTGTCCGTCTGTCTGTCTGTCCCTTCTTTGTGCGTGGTCGGACACGCACTTGGCCAATTTTTTGCTGGTAAAAGTCAATGACTCGACAAGACCAATAACTAGTGCTGCCACAAATAATATCACAAATCATTGTCTTGCACTAGAATAGATCTTAACGTTACTTTCACACGGGCAAGCTTTTCATGATGAAAAGCAGATTATTACAGTCATTAATCACATCAGATCATTGCAGTTTAAACATCCACATATGCTAATCCACCTTTTTTTAACCACCTTCCAAAGTACTAACATAACCTCAGGACAGTTCAAGCATCTAGAATTCTAGATCGCTTAAATTCAGATCTATGTTAGTACGTGATTGGGTGAACGCGCGGCGCAAGCGCAACGGCGGTGGCAGACGCAATTTGCCGAGGGGCGGGGCCACGGTAGCGAGAGGGGGGATTGGGACACCCGCACCCATACTAGATAACCTCCATGCACTCGAATTCTTCAAGTTTTTCTATAGAAAGACCACGAGATTTATAGTGGGGCTCCCGCTAAATGAGATGAGTCGACGTTTCCTAATAAGCAAGATTGCTGTGATAGGTACTTTATTGTTGCAATTACGGTGGCAGCAAGCTTATGAACGGTAGATAAAGTCGAAAGAAAACCAAAGTTATATAGACAGCTAAGGGCAAAACTGTAAAGTATTGAACCTGAGCTAGACAAAAAATAAGAAAGCTAAAACTGTTGTCATAAAACCCAATAATCAAATAGTAATAACACTGCCGATAACAACAACCAACTACAAATGCATAAAATCTAATGACACTAACAAAAGTCAATTTACCGAGGACATTAAACGCAGAAAGCATGAAACGCAAATAAATAATACAGTACAGAGGGACTATGCTCTCGCGCACAGGACAATACGCCATCTCACAATATTGTGTACCTCAGGTAGGGATGGATAGTGGACGGGATTTTGAACCTTAAATGCCATACAAGTTGTTCAATTAAAAATTAAACACAAGGTATTTGTATGTAGCATGTAAAATTATCTAAGTTTAATTATCTGTGGTTTTCACAGTGAAAAATATTTTATCTATGTTTTTTCTCTTCGCCATTGTGCAGCGCTGTGCACGTAGCAATAAATTTATTTTAACATTATAAAAGTGTTTCTATGATCTTCCGATCATAAAAGTTGGTGCCGAAACGGTTATCGGGGTGTGATAGTTCACGTCTACTGTTATCTCCGCAAAATATGCGATATTTGCAACCTTTTGTCAAAAGTTAAAATTGGCCGGCCGGCGAGGCGTCGGCACGTCCACGAAATCGAACGAAAGGGCGATATCTCGTCTTCAACGAAAGCGACAAGGACGACAAATACGTGCGCGCGTGCGAGGACAGAGCGAGAGCCAATACGCAGCTACAGAGGGTGCAAAAGAGTGCGAAAATCATTACTCAATACGTCATTAGGCGTTTGCTCATCTGTCAATTAAAGCTGTCAAATTTGTCAACAAAAACATCGAAAAATTTAACAAACTTCTGTGTTTTTTCACAATAATTCGCAAGCCGTGATTAGAAAATCAATTACAATCAACAAAGATGTCACCGCCAGGAGATTCTGCAGCCCAGATAAGGAAATTGAAGGCTCAAATTGGCCAGTTCAAAGGACAAATAACTCGCGCAAGCAAATTTGCTACAGAGCAGCAAGAGCAAGTGCTGGTAGATGTTGACGCGGTCAGGATGCGAATAAAAGATCTTCAATCAGCGTTGCTAACACATAGGGACAATCAGTTAAACCTGCAGCTGTTGTTAAATACTTGTGACGATTCAGACATGGAGAAGGACGAAGTGGAAGAGTTGTGCTTTAAGACCATAAGTGAGCTGCAGAAGGCTGTGAATTCTACATTGGAACAGAACAGTGTGAGCAAGGAAGCTAATCAACCGGAAAGCGCAATATCGCGCAAGTTACCTACACTGGAGCTACCTACATTTGACGGGAAGGAAGCCGTGCAGTACAAAAGTTTTATTGATATGTTTATGGCAGTGATCGGAAGTAACAATAGTTTAGCATCAGTGCAAAAATTATTCTATTTGCGCAAGTATTTGAAGGCTGATGCTCTAGCTTTAATTGAAGGGTTACCATTAGTGAATGAGTCATATACTCAAGCATTAACTTTACTTAAAAATAGATATGACAATAAGTGTATATTAATAACCCATCATATCAATATACTTCTTGATTTACAGCCAATTTCAAAGGGTACTGCTCAAAATTTGAGACAGTTGGTATCGCAAGCGCGACAGCAATTGGGAGCACTTAAAGGTTTAGGTCAAAAGGTGGAATATTGGGACATGGTGATTGTTACAATTCTTAGTAGAAAGCTTGATTCTTACTCTTGCAGAGCATATGTCACAGACAGGGACCAGGCTTCTTTGCCAACCCTGAATGAATTCTTAGAGTTCGTGGAGAAGAGGGCCTTGAGCTTTGAAGAAAGCCAGCAAGCTGAAGGTAAGTCCCATCCATTTTCAAAAGGTCAAGCTCGTGTTAATAATCATGCAAGTGTGTCCCCTGTAGGTTGTAAATTTTGTCAATCAGCTGACCATAAATTGTACCTTTGTAAGAAGTTTCAGTTGTTGAGCATTGACGAGAAATTAGAATTTGTTGACAAGAATAAAATGTGCAAGATTTGTCTCAACTTTCACAACAACAAATGTAAATTTTTCTTTAAATGTGGAGTATGCAAAAGCAAATTACATCACACATTATTGCATAAAGAACAAGAACAAATATCTTGTCAAAATAGCACAACCTCCACCAATATGGTATTATTGCCTACAATTAAAGTTAAAATTTATGGAAAAAATGGTTCCTGTATTGTTGCAAAGGGTCTTTTAGATAGTGGAAGTCAAACTTCTTTTATTACCTCCGATCTAATGTGCAAGTTAAGTTTACCCACATTCAAACATGAGGTCAAGATTTCAGCCTTAGGTCAAAAGGAAAAGTTAATTACCAAGGCTGCAAATGTTATGATAAATTCATTGCACGATGATTATAACTGCAATGCATTGTTCTCAGTGGTAGACAATATTACTTCCTTTCTACCACAGAGCAAATTTGATTTAAAAAATATTGAATTTCCAGACAATATTAAACTAGCCGACAATGAATTTAATGTGCCAGGCCAGATTTCATTCCTACTTTCCTCTGAAGTATTTTTTAAAATAATGCTACCAGACAAAATTGAATTAATTGGGGGAAATTTGTGTCTGTTATCAACAAAATTCGGTTATGTACTGTCGGGTAATATCAAAAGAGATAATATTTGTCTCTCAAGTATGAACGAGAATAATGTTGTTTTGCACACTAAAACAAATCAAAATGAGAATGTGGATCTCCTCCTTCAACAATTTTGGGAAGAACAACACACTCCCGAAATAAATAAGGAGGACATAGTAAAGCCGGATATTTGCGAGGCCGAATTTAGAAATTCGGTACAGTTAATTGATAATAGATTTCAGGTGCGGCTGCCACTAAAGGTACCAATTAAAGAATTAAAATTGGGTGACTCATTTACTTTAGCGTTGCAACGATTAAACAACTTAACCAAGCGATTCAATAAAAACCAGGAACTAAAAGAGGCCTACTCAGAATTCATTCAGGAATATGTTGAGTTAGGTCATGCTAAGATCATTGACCTAGCCTCGTCGACAATACCTATTGATCAATTTTATTTCATGCCCCATCATCCAGTCATAAGAGAGGATAGTAAAACAACGAAGCTTAGAGTTGTGTTTGATGCGAGCGCAAAGGCAAAATCCAATTTAAGTCTTAATGATGTTCTGCATAATGGGCCCGTGGTACAAAAGGGTCTATTTGAGATATTAATATTGTTCCGTTCGTACGAGTTTATAGCACTATGCGATGTCCGCCAGATGTATAGACAAATAAGGACTGATCCCTCCCAAAATAACCTGCAAAATATACTGTGGAGGAGTAGTATTGATGACAAATTGTTATGCTTACAGCTTCAGACGGTCACCTATGGAGTCAAAAGTTCTAGTTTCCTCGCAACGCGATGCCTGCTGGAGTTAGCGTTAAGGTATGGAGAACAATATCCATTAGCAGCCAAGGTGTTAACCAATAATACTTACATAGATGATTGTATCTTCGGAGCCGCAAGCATCGGGGAACTAAAAAAGGTATGTGTTGAATTGATTGAATTATTGAGGCTAGGAAGTTTTGAGCTACATAAATGGAGTTCGAACAATCATCAAATCTTGTCCGATATTCCACAAGACAAGCAAGTGTTTGACAAAGACCATCAATTTAATAATAGCCATGCAGTGTTGAAGGCATTGGGGTTATGCTTAGATATAAACAAGGATCAATTCAGAATTTGTAGGCCAGAGGGTGAAATTCCACAGGAGTGGACGAAACGAACCGTATTGAGTTGTATTGGGACATTCTTTGACCCTTTGGGATTGGCTGGGCCTATTGTTACAAGGGCTAAACATTTCATGCAAGTGTTGTGGAAAGAGAAGTTAGATTGGGATTCCCCACTTAAGAATGAATTGCTATTGTCATGGAATAGGTTTTTTAGCGATTTAATGAACATGGAACCTATAATAGTAAACCGGAATTTGAACATTTGTAAAGCTGATCACATAGATCTAGTTGGTTATTGTGATGCATCCAATATTGCGTTTGGGTGTTGTATATATGTAAGAGCCATACATGGAAAGGAAGTGCATGTGTCCTTAGTTTGTAGCAAGTCAAGAATTGCGCCAATCAATGCAAGGTTGACCATACCAAAGCTAGAGCTTAATGGTGCAGTCCTTCTCTCTAAATTGTTTAATAAGGTTATGTCAGTTTTTAAAGATATCAATTTTAGACATAAGTATATGTTTACCGATTCGCAAATTGTACTGTGGTGGCTAAAATCTATAAAAAATTCTCAGTATATTCAGCATCGAGTTAACACAATTAATAATTTAACAAAAGAATGTAATTGGTTTTATGTCAACGGATCAAGCAATCCCGCTGATTGTTTGTCAAGGGGTTTAAACCCTACTCAGCTTTCATCTCAAGGTATATGGTGGCAGGGACCACAAGAGCTGTATGATATAAAATTCATTCCCAAAGAAATTACTTTAAGCAATTTTTTGGAATCAGATTCGAAAAATGTTGCGGTTGTCAATTGCGATATGCAACAAGAATTGTTACCAATTTCAAATGTATCGACTCTTGTGAGGTTACAGCGAGTCTTTGCCTATGTTCTAAGATTTATCAAAAATTGTAAAGTCAGCAGGGATAAACGCAATTTTGAAAATATAACTGTAACAGAAATAAAGGATTCTATGTCATGTTTGATTAAATATGTTCAGTCATTGCATTTTGCTGATGAGCTAAAATGTATTAGGAAAGGTAATCCAATAAAGACAAACATCAAGGCTCTCAATCCGTTTTTGGATAAGTTGGGTATAATGCGAGTAGCGGGAAGGCTAGAAAAGGCAAATCTGCCATATAATCAACGGTACCCAATAATTTTGCCTAATAAATGCCATCTCACTACTATCATTATTCGCAATGAACATTTGTGTCTATTGCATTCAGGATTAAAGTTAACTCTGTCCAGTTTGATACAAAAATATTATATTGTAAGTGCAGTGAGAGAAATAAAGAAGGTTGTACATAAGTGTACTGTATGTTTTAAATTTAGAGCCGAAAGAGCCAGACAGTTAATGGGGACATTGCCTCATTCTCGTGTCAGCCAAGATAAAATTTGGAACCATGTCGGAATTGATTATTGTGGGCCATTTCAAATTAAGCAATCTACCCTACGTAGATCAATCACAAGTAAAGGTTACGTTTTAGTGATAGTTTGTTTTGTAACGAAATGTATACATTTAGAATTGGTCTCTGATTTAACAACTGAATGTTTCCTGGCAGCCTTTAAAAGATTTTGCTCCAGACGAGGCATTCCTTCTTTTGTCTATTGTGACAATGCCTCAACATATAAAGGTGCCAATAATCAATTGCGACAATTGTATTTGCTAAATAATACTCAGCAACATAAAGACAGTGTCTTAGATTATTGTGCAACTAAGGGTATTGAGTTCAAATTCATTCCTTCATATAGTCCTACATTTGGGGGCCTGTGGGAGGCGTCAGTTAAACTTTTCAAACACCATTATCGAAGAGTTGTAGGTAGTATGTGTCTGACATATGAACAGTTTTACA
This sequence comes from Cosmia pyralina, assembly GCA_946251885.1. NCBI lineage: Eukaryota > Metazoa > Arthropoda > Insecta > Lepidoptera > Noctuidae > Cosmia > Cosmia pyralina. The sequence continues at coordinate 26,403,889 of OX276345.1, read as the reverse complement.
CTACAGTGGTTCAAATCGAAGGAACATTGAATTCAAGACCTTTAACTCAGCTATCAAATGATGTCAACGATTTTTCTTTTTTGACTCCAGCACATTTTTTATGTGGACGCCCATTGAACGCAATACCTGAACCAGATTTAACCTCTATGAATATAAACCGATTAAAATTTTGGAAAAAATGCATTAAGATACAGCAAGATTTTTGGAAGGCGTGGCACAAGGATTATTTGTCACAGTTTTTAAGGCGCCCCAAATGGCATAATGTCAATCCTAATATTAAAATTGGTGATTTAGTGTTGTTAATTGGTGAAAACTGTTCTCCACTGCAATGGCCGGTGGCTAGGGTCATAAATTTATTTAGTGGGTCTGATGGTTTAGTGCGAGTAATAGAGGTCAAAACTGGTCGAGGCACTCATAGAAGAGCTATAAATAAGGTGGCCGTATTGCCCATTTATAGAGAAGACTAATTTTTTGCTCAATGTTTAAATTTATTGAAAGTATTTGTAAAGGTAATAAAAATAAGTAAGAGCTTCGCTTAAAATTTAAAGGCGTGTATGGTCGTGGCGGCCCGCCAATTTATGTTCAATTAAAAATTAAACACAAGGTATTTGTATGTAGCATGTAAAATTATCTAAGTTTAATTATCTGTGGTTTTCACAGTGAAAAATATTTTATCTATGTTTTTTCTCTTCGCCATTGTGCAGCGCTGTGCACGTAGCAATAAATTTATTTTAACATTATAAAAGTGTTTCTATGATCTTCCGATCACAAGTGAAGAGTACAACAACACGAATATTTTGTGTTGTTTTTTCTATTGATTGAAGATTTAGTAAAGGTATTGATGGAAGATGCTTTTATTTGTGTGGATTTACGTTAGGGATATGGGCAAATTGAGATATGCTGAATAACTCTTTGTATGCGTTGGAAATTATTTCCTTTCTTTGGCTTATCTGGTTCATCCTTGGAAATCCCTATGTTTAAAGAAGTATTTGGTTTTCTCAATTGTTTCAAAATAAAGACAGAAATAAAGAAAAAACACTTATTCGCAAGAAAATTCGGTTCAACAAATTCCGGATTTGGCGCACAGTTGGCAATATTTCGGCATATAAAAGGTTGGACAATGTAATAATACCGAAATCCGAGGTAGTTACGAAATCGTGACTCTACAAACATTTGGCAAATGGTAATGACTGCAAATGGAGATTTGTCCGAGTGTGATGTCGAAAAAGATTTTATACCTTCTACTAAATATTTTAAAAGATTCAGGTCTCAATGCAAATCAAATAAACGCTGGATTTACTGACGCATTTTTGGAAAGAAATAATGATTTTTGAAAGATAATGCTGGTATGAACCATTCAAAAACTATAAGATATTAATATGATTGAATATAAATTGTTAAAAACTAGTAAAAATAAGAAACTGAATGAATAACAATTGGCATAGCATTTTACACGAGTGTGCAATCCGGAACTACTTTTTTTGGTATACGAGCTTAGAACTTTTTAGCATGCCAGAATTCAAGTTCTCATTAAAGCTCTAACACCATCACAGGCACAGGTCTGTATCATGGACAATTTCAAAAGTATTATTAAATACAATATAGTCTAAGATACTCATACCATAACAGGTTACAAACAGTATCTTCATCATAAAATAATCAGTCAGATCGTGCAAGTCATATTTTAATCTTTACATCGAATCATTTAGATGGCGATAGACAAATAGAGGTTATATAATACAAGGTTTGGGAGCTGGGTTAAGATACGGTTAGCTAAGTCATGTTCGACTATTACTTCTAATATGGAGTGGAAATAATAGATCAAAGGATTTGAAGACCCAAGATTTTCTAGAGGAGGAAATATTAGATTTTGGATTATTACTCATCTGTCTACTATATCTTCAGATTGGAATGCCCCATACAACAAAGCTTTAGAAAGAACCGCATCACCTGAGCAATAAAGAGCCTAGCAACAAATTCCGAACAATTGGACATGAAAATAATTCTTACCCTACAATTCTATAACTCCAACTGATCATTTAGCAAAAACAAGTCAAGTCGTAACATAAAGGTAAAAAAATGTTGATTTGTTTAAATAATTCACAATAGTCGCATGTCACAATCCGCGCACGCGTCCGCCGCGCCCGTTCCCACGCGCACCCACACAGGCGCTAGCGCAACGCGCTCGTGTGTGTGAGGCGCGCGCAGCTTGCGCTCCCAACTTTCATAGAGCAGATTATAATGTGAATATTACATTGAGTTGGACTGTTGGATCTGTCTTTGCGAATAATATTGTACTTTCTTTCATTTTTACTGGATTGAATTAAAAAGATTTGATTTAAAAGAGTGTCCGTGGAGTTTCTTGCCCGATCTTCTCCACAGGAACCTACTACGTTTTGTAATGGACGGACAATTAGCTTCCTCTTTCTGACTGACCTTGACAATTCAAAAGTAGTAAAGTAATTTTAATTCAAATAAATGCTTTGAGTTTGTGAACTGTGAATATGAACGATTGTAATTTTAGTATAGATAATAATATTATTTTATGGTAGGTATGATGATGATGTTTGCATAGACATGCTAAACCACTCAAACATAGTAATTAACGCAAAATCCAACAATAAATCTAGTCAGAATCTGATATACCATAACCATAAAAATCTCATTTGAAATTCAAAAACTCACTTGACGAAAGAAAAATAGGTACCTATACCACAAATTTTCAACTCATCCATCAACGGTAAACAAAGAACCAGTTTCAAGCAAGGACGGCGGCTAAATTGCAGATGTAACTGAAGGTCCTCTACATCTGCTTGACTGGACACCTTAGCTCAGAAAACCCTTGTTCTATAGTTTTAATTAAAATTCGATAATGTTCGACATAAATTGATCGTAAAATTGATAATTGTAGGCAACTTTGTGGTGCGTATATTTTTTGTGGAGCTATTTTCGTACGTTTCCTTAAACAATGTTGGCAACTTGTTTTGAAAGGAATATCATAAAAATTGTGATAAGGACTATGGAATAACTTAATGATAGGTTACACGTTCCTTTTATAGCATTTAAAATTTATAAGAACATTTTACATAGCCTTATCGACGCATTAGCAACAATTGATGACATTAAAATAAAATGATCAGTTGGACTATTTACGCTCAATGTACTTACACAAACAGTCGCAAGTGCCAATTTGATCAACGAACCCCTTTTATAACCCTGACCTCACAGATGCTTGAACATACAAAAAAATTGTAACACATCTGTCGCTTGATCTGTGGGCACCCGCAGAACAACATCCGTCGATCCCATTGAGCACACGTCTGCTGACACCGTCCACGTCATCGTCAAGGTGATAGCATTGTGCTTTATGAACTACAAATCGGAGGTTATTCAGTTTAATGCACCTAGTAATGGTGGGACAATCATTGGTTGGATTGTTGGTTAGAAAATTGAGTTGGTGAAAGAATGTCTTTCATGTATTTTCTCGTCATCGTACAAAAACAGACGATGCAGACGAGAAACATCTACCAAATTATTCTAAACTCCCAAAACAGAAACATTATCTAATATTGTTTTGCCTTAATACTCTGCCAATTGGTAACCATCTCCTTCTCCAGCCCTCAATAAATACACCTTCACAAATAAAAAATAAAAATTACCATTAAGTATACCAAAGCGATCCTGCATCTATTCATCATCCTCTTGCTTCATTATGTACCAAACAATACGGAATTATCTATACACCGGGATCGAGTTACTGCACACACGTGCAATCCCCCCCTCCCACTATTCTCCGTGCGCAGACGCGTCTCTCCGTGAGAGATCGGGCGGAAATTTTGCCTCGATGCAGTTCTGTCATGGCCGGTTGTTATGTAAGTAATGTCAAGATGATTGAAGTTTAAGGTTTCATGTGCTGTCAGTTTTACATACGGTTGTTGAATATAAGCAAGGTGGATTATGTAATGTTGCAGAATAGTGGCTAGGTTTAGAATGAAGGTAGAGTTTTGTAATAGCAAGCAGCCAACATCGCAGTCTTTGGTAAACCATGACAACCATGTTACATAGTTCATTTTAGATTGAGGAACTGGAAGCACTCTATATCGAAGGGTTAAAACACTAAGAAGTATCAATACTGCAGATTACTTTACGTATTTTTTTCTATGGGCCTTCGTTGCCTGAGAATAAAGCAATCAATAGCAAAGCTGCATATTGAAATAGGAAAGCATTAAGACTAAATTAACAACAAAAAAGGCAATAGAAAATCCCATTAACTCCGTATGTAAATACAAGGCATTTTAAATCAGAACAACATTAAATAAAGTAAAAGCAAATTAAATTGTCCTCTATGAATGGAACTAGTGTTCATGTCAGTATTATACTTCCCAAGCTATTACAGTAGCCATAGAATTCTATAATCTATGCTAATTGCCATTAAGGTCTACTTATTAATCTGCTGGACGCATCCAATTAACTGACGTAATCACTGATACTGTATTACTGACCACTTTAGTTAAACTGGTCTTTAAATCTTTATGAGCTTCCATGTGAAGCTTCTCTTGGTTATGCAAAAACTGTACTGTTTTTTATCGTTTAATTTAATCATATTTTTTCTCTGTTTATGTTTTGATTGCTTTTAACCTTATTTCTAGTATTCTGCATAAATCCTCAATTTTGTTCATTGGTCTCTTCAAACTTGGTCACAATAATGTCATGACCAAGTTAAATCTCGTACATATTAATTACTGGTACGAGATTGCCAAAAATGTTGACCACTTTTTTCTTAGTCTTAACATAAGAAAGCACATTACATATTCTCAACATAATAAAGACGATGAAGAGAATAAATAAGTAGCCAGTAAAACCTTAAACAAATTAAATAAATCCATCTCCATTCATTCTAGAATTAAATCAGCATGTAATTGGAAACCTAAAGAAACAGAAACAGGACTGTTGAACATAAACGAAGCAAGATACGAGATCAATCGGATCATTTAACGGCTAGCGAGAACCGCGTCCGAGCCTGAAACGGCAGCTCCAGTTGGCGCTAGATCCGAGATAACATCTCCAAGTCTCCAACAGATGTGTGAGGCTTTAATGAGAATCCTTTAATGTGCTAACTGTTAACAACGATGAAAATATCATCCATGTAAATGAATTAAATACAGTAGCAAATGATCTGCAAAATTTTATGAAGAAACTAGCACAGATGTTTAGATTATTTGCACGGACTCCAAATAACATATATAAGAGGTGTGTAAATCAACCTTCAAACCCAAATCGAGGCACCCAATAACGCTTCCAGGCAAAAGAAAACATGAAAATAAATAATCATCCATATTTGTTTCGTAACACCGATAGCATCACCGAATAAAAACAAAAGTCTTTCGATTTACGATATCTACTTCGATCAGCATAAATATTAATATGGGCGTAACCATGTCATGTTACATTTAGGAAGATTAATCATGGAGCTCAATTCTTTTTAAATTTTAATTGTGGACTACATTGGTGCTCGTTGCGTTGTGCTATTGAGCACATGTTGGCAATTACTGAAGTCAATAGAGGATGCAAGCATTCGATCGTGATAGTGGTGTGACAAACGTATGGAGCGGGCGTCGGCGGCGGCGGCTCGCGGCCTACCTCGACCATAAATCTAAAAGCCGGGCCGAAAGGACGCGCGCAACCCTTTATTATACCGAGACATGATTGGCCTCAGGCGCTCGAACCAAACGAATGCACGCTTAGTAACGACCGTCTCGTATCTCTGCGACTTCACTTTCCGAGAGGATTTTTCTCTTTTTGGAACCGCAGCGATTAATACCTCAAGTTGAGCGCCAGAGTTCAACGTATCACGCTCAAGGTCGCGGCTAACGGTTGCACAAACCGCGAATACAATAGTCCATGGTTTAGCAACATAATTGTTTCTTCACGATCGCTACGTGCGACACCGGATTGTAAACAAGACATGTGGACTCGTGTGCGACGTGCATACTAATAGCCGGGGAAACACGCGACCCCAGCGATCGTAACACTTTTTTGCGATTATCGAATTCCATCTTTTCTGTAGTGAGAACCCAATCTATCGGTGCTCGGGACGTAACAATTGTGTCTACATCAGCCGTCGCACCACCGTCGATCTTGTACTTGCTCGTAAATACCTCTCGAGCACGACTGACGACTGCTATTGAATGCGGCAACAAGAGAACGAAATGTAAATCGAACATGACATCCGGGTGCGAGTTCAAGCGAGCATCACCGCGGATTCAAAATGGAAACATTCACGGACGCCGCTTAATCTCATATCGAATCAATGAGATTGTACTTACTAGCGAGCACGCCCGGGGTCGGGTCACCGTGCTAAACGGCGCAACAACTCGAATAACCAACCAGTCGGTAGTTAAAACCATAAGAATACGTGAGTACATATACTAGTACTGCTGTCATAACTGGCATATGAACGAGTTTGAGCTGTATGTCATCGTGATAAGGATTGCTGAGTATTTTCCATCAACACTGTTCGAACGCTGTGAGTCATGCGAACTTTATTTTTAATGAGGTTTAAAGTCAATAAACTTTTATTAAGTTTTTCTGTGTTAGCATCTCGGTGTCATTTTTGGAGCTGCCTCCAAACGAGCTACTGATTGTGCAGTGTAATTGGCAAATATTTGTGGATGGAAACTCCTGTGTGTTCAGTTGTTGACACTGATGTGCAAAGCCAGGATTGAATCGTAATCTGGTGGTATGATGTATGGAGTGGCGGAGAGGCGCACGACGCTCAGATCTATGCTCCAAATCTGAGTCGTGGTTGCGCCGCTCAGCCATTATATGCAAATACTAAATCCGTTCTTCCAGACACAAGTTTAGGACGACAGCGATAACAAATTTGGTATCGACCATTGCGAGCCGGCTGAGCCGATCCGCTTTAGTCCAATCAGTGTTTAGATCTTGGTGTCATTATTGCAATCCAAACAACTGACTGGATCACAGGTAAGTATAACGTACGACTATAATATTCTTCAACGCTATGATTTGAAAACAATGAATGGCTTATGAAGGCATTCTTGGTATTCCTGTTGCAATAGCGCATTAAATCATACCAAAAAAGGTTCTGCCTTCCAAAGCTGGTAACTTAAACCATAGCATTTATACCAACAACACCTCTTGAAATAAATAACAATTGGGCAACGCGTGTCACCCTATTGTGACAGAAAGACACGCTTTAGACGTTAAAACGTTCAAAATGAACGCCTCTTGAATTCACCCAGATTATTTCTCTGAATAATTGAGCAATCCTATTATGTATGTGAGAATGACATGTCGTTTGCGATTTTGTTTTAGAAAGCGAATAAATAGAACGTATAATGTACAGTAATAAAGACATTTATACGTAAACAAGTACAGGGCGAAAGCTGCATTTATTAAGCAAGATAAGTTTGAAGCTGGAAACATTACTTTAAGGAGATTATACATAGTTTGTACATTACAGTCTTGAGCAATATATTCAAGATTATATTCAGTTCGAAGCAAAGATTATAGGAGCTAACGAACTTGAGTTTATTGCGACAGGTAATGTAATGGTTGAATAGGAAATTAGTTATAGAGACCTGAAAAAATTCAGAACCAACGTCAGTTTTAGCGACAGCTGCAAAAACGTACACACAAAAAGGCTTATTTGGAGCAAAAAGCTGCTAATCTATTGAGCGAATTAGTCAGAAATTCCAAATTGTTTCATGCTAGGTAATTTCGCAGAGCTCTTGATAAAATTCGAACGGTACAGCCTAGGATGCCGTGGCGGTATATTTACGTGTTGGTGGGAAAGAGGCTTGGCTCGCATGGGAGCCCTCGAGGCTTCGTTCTCTCGATTGGCCTCGCGCCACCGCCCCAGGCGCTCCGTCCTGGCCTAACCGCCGGTTCTTGCTGTCTTTTTACATTGGAAACAATGTTAGTAATAATAATGTGTGGTATGATAGAATTGAAATTGGTTTATAATCGATTCCAAATGTGGTTTGAGCTTGTGATTGGTTTTGTGTTGTGAATGAGGAAGAACTTGATACAATGTAAGATGCTTGTAATGCTTTTTGGCCACAGCTTTGTGGTTATCGGTTGTTATTTTTCTTAAATTATACAAGGTTGATATGAGCGAGAGCATTAAATTAAACCACATATGCTATAGATGCATAGTGTTAACTCGGAACTATTAAAAAAAGTTTAGAAGAAAAATAAGAAAAAACTTTTTTCGAACAAATGAAATAGCTTAATGATCTAATTATAATGTAAACATCCTTTGTAGACATTTCCACTGATGTGCGTAACAAAACGGCAACGTCGCGTCAAAAATTCTGTCGTCGTATTCTAGATAACTATGCGTAGGTACCTACGCATAGTTATCTAGGGTTTTACACCTTTAAACGACAGAATTTTCAACAACATATTTAGTCAGCTGTTAGGGCAGATACGTCGTGTTTCAACAAAGAAAAAACTAAGAAATAATCCTGTAACAAAACTATTAGTTCTATTTCTCTGATTTTTAGTAAAGAGGCTGAAAATGATACAAAGTATATGTGGTTTAATTTAATGCCTCTCGCTCATATCAACCTTGAATACTCGGGTATATCAATGATTGGATGATCTTTACACAAGTAAATACATTCTGCATTTTGTTCCTCTAGTTGGCACTGTAGACAAAATGTTTTAAATTAATATCATTATAGTGAGTAATATTTAGTTCAATTTTCAAGATAATAATATTATTAACATAATTTAAAAACTAACAGCGAAAATAATAATAATAAGTGTATATTTTTTTATAGGAGGGGAAATAATCATAGAGCATCAAAAAATTCGTCCGCATCGCTGTCAACAGGGAATATGCCTATAAGTAAGTAAACGTTTGCATTGGTATGAATAGATTATATTATTTGGTCCAAGTTGAGCTACTTTTCTATTTGATTTGCGTTCACATAATAGTGAAATAACGAGCTTATACCTCAAGACGTCTGAAATAAAGCATGACTTAGCCACGCAAGCATAACATTTTAAGTGAAATACGATATCGAATGGAATAGGTATTAACTTAAGCTTTATAATATTAGGTCTTTACCTATGAAATTGCCGTTCTGAAGTACTGGCCATTTCAAATCAAAATAATTTTTGTTTGGCTAAGAATTCTAATTTCAAATTAATTTTATTTTAAAAACATGGATTTTTTTTTCTAAAAGTAGTCATTTGTTTATTGATTAGTGTTACATTTTCATCGCATTTCAATCTTTTTCGTCATCATGGATACGTTAAAAATTCGAGTAATTATGGAATATGAGTACCGTCGTGGCAGCAACGCGGCACAAGCGGCACGCAACATCAACGACGTTTACGGAGCTAACACTACAAACCAACGCACCACTTGTTATTGGTTTGCTCGCTTCCGTTCTGGAAATTTCGACCTGAAAAATGAACCTCGCGGTCGTCCGAAGACTTTGGTCGACAATGACGAATTAAAGGCGATTGTGGAAGCTGATGATACACAATCTACGGCTGAATTAGCAGCAGCTTTCGACGTTAGCGTCAAAACAATATTGGTCCATTTGCGTCAAATTGGCAAGGTAAAAAAGCTTGACAAATGGGTGCCCCACGAACTCAATGATCGCCAGCGCGAAGTACGCATCGAGACGTGCCTTGCACTGCTCAAAAGACACACAAATGAAGGAATTTTGAACCGCATTGTTACCTGCGATGAAAATGGATTCTGTTTGATAACCGCAAGCGCTCAGCAAGTTGGTTGGATCCTGGTTCAGCACCTAAACAATGCCCTAAACGAAAACATACCCCTAGAAAAGTGATGGTCACTGTTTGGTGGTCTAGCGCCGGTGTGATTCATCACAGCTTCTTACCAAACGGGGTGAGCATTACTTCAGATGTGTACTGTGAAGAACTGAACACAATGATGGAGAAGCTGGCACATCTCCAACCAGCATTGGTCAATCGCTCGTCTCCGCTGCTCCTGCACGACAACGCGCGAACTCATACTGCACAGCAGACGGTCTCCAAGTTGCAAGAACTGGGGTTGGAAGCTCTCCGTCATCCGCCCTACTCACCAGACCTTGCGCCTACAGACTACTACTTTTTCCAGAATTTGGATAACTTCTTGGCGGGAAAAAAATTCAATACCCGAGAGGCAGTACAAAATGCCTTTGAAGAATTTGTTGCCTCCTGTCCAGCTGATTTCTTTAAGAAGGGCATCAATAAACTGCCAATGCGTTGGCAAAGATGCATTGATTGCATGGGTGATTACTTCGATTAATACAAATAAAAAATGCATGAAAAAAATTCGTTTAAATTTTTTCATACAAAACGGCAATTTCATAGGTAAAGACCTATTATCATTTATACAGTTTTAAAGAACTAAGCAGATGTTATGTCCAAATTAATTGAGACAATCTTAGCAATTAATTAGATGATAACATTATTTTTGGCAAGGCTAGCTTTAAAGGTCATCTCATTATCATAATCTACAGCAAATTTTACTTATACAAATGAGACAATCTAGATATAGGAAATATAAATTGAGAAATACAGTTATCACTAATCTAGATACCCGAGAAACTTATAAATGAAGTGGTTAAAGGAATAGGGCATGAAATACAACTACCATGCGCTCCTATTACAGATTCAAATATGCAAGCGAGAAATAGTGGCGATACATATATATGGATGTATTCAGCATGTAATATGAAATTTATTGATGGCAAGTCGGTAGATATTGTGCATAGTTCTTTATGACACAGGAAATCTTGGGAACCAGGCCGTGATTTAAGATGTGTGTAGTAAGATGGCAATGATGTTGAAGAAAATTATCATATCGCCCACGTTTTCTCAAAATAAATAAAAGTAAGTGGTACTAATACTTGATTTAAAAACGGCAATAATATTTTATGATTGTAGTACTTCAGGATCAATATTAGTTTATTCCATAATAATTAAATGAATCACTGTAGGAGATCCAATCTTTCCGAATGAAGACAAAAAGTTTTACCTAAAAATATCTTAAACGAAATTACGGAATTCAAAACTAATTTAAGATGATGATGACACACAACAATCAAAAACTTGATTGATTTGTGAATTAATACCTATAAATACATTTCTATCTACATAGCTGCAGAAGATCATCACAAAGATGCAAATTATTTCGTTCCTAGAAATTACAACAGTCTGAGAATCTGTGGTCAATCAAATGGAACTTTTTATAGATAGGTAACACTGTGCCACTATGGTATAAGTAACACCTTTTTTGTTGAAGTGCGAGACATCGAATAGGATATAAAATATGCTAATCGATATAAGAATCGAATGAATCGATGAACTAACGTTAGATATTGAATATGAATATTGCAGTTACCATCTGATTACCTTGATAAGTGGTGCTTTAATATTTTGAATAACTATTTTTAGTTTAACGGTCGTGAATCTTCAATTCAAGGTAGACCTTGGAATAAATGGAATATACCGTCACTAAGATATAGAGTACTTTTTAACCGACTTCAAAAAGGAGGAGGTTATCAATTCGTCGGAACCTTTTTTTTTTTTTTTTATTTTTTTTTTATTTTTTTTTTTTATGTATGTTCCCCGATTACTCGAAGATGGCTGGACCAATTTGGATTGTTTTTGTTTTATTCGAGAGGGTATACATCACAGTTGGTCCCATATAAAATTTATTAACTTTGCTTTGGTAGTTTTTGAGTTAGCTTCAATGATATGTATTTTTTCCCCACTTTTATATGGATGATGTTCTACGAGTACTTTGTTTTGCAGGTAGTGGTATTAGAATTTGTGTGGGGTAGGTTCCACAACTAAAAAGTGAAAAATAAAAACTTTTTTACAAAAAAAATACAACCGACTTCCAAAAACAACTACAAAGTGAAAAATAACTTTAATTTCGGAAGTCGGTGGCAAAAAACGAAAATACATTTAACTAGACACCGACTTCCAAAATTAAAGTTATTTTTCACTTTGTAGTTGTTTTTGGAAGTCGGTTGTATTTTTTTTGTAAAAAAGTTTTTTGTCTATCCATACATAGAGCTTTAAGGCTAAGTTACATTCCGAAAATTCAAGTTCAAGTTTATCCATAAAATGTGAAAGCACGCGTCTTTCAAAGCGACGGTGACGTATGCACAGGGGCCGCGCCGACGCTGCGCACATCTCGCGTGTAGATGCTATCAAAGTTAATAGTATAATGTGACGCCGTGACGCCCTATCGTCGTTTAATGTTAGTAAAATTAATAATTTTGTAATCATGAACATTTAATTTTGTATAATCTACTAAATATTTTAAAATAATTATGCGGTTTATTGCGGTTAATAAAACGCAATCAAAACGGTATAAAAACCCAAGAGATAATAATTAACGAAGAATATAAGACGTCTCTTTTAAAATCAGAAAAAAGTAAAAAATGTCTCAAAAAACGAATGGCTAACCAGAGAACTAACCGCGAGATTAATTCTAGATCAAAAATCGGTAGCAGATCAAAGGCGTATCGACATTGACCTTAAAACTGCGCGGGCGCAGTACGAATCGATTCAGATCCGACCAATGGGGGCGCGACGATCCTCAAACATGGCGGCCGATGACCCGACGCTGGACAATTTGCATACCTAGTTGCATCACCAGTCATAACTAGTTTGATGATATGATTTGTTCCACTGATTGTGTGGGAGATTACAATCATGGAGCTAGAGTGACAGTTATTATTATAAGATGGTCTAGATTGATGTAAATTTGAGATGGAAATATCGCATTTTCTATGCTATTTAATTTTGATGGTGTTATAAATTAAAATTAAAGCATCTATATTATAAAATCTTAAAACGATGCTTAAACAGACAAAGATGAGAGAAATAAGCAAGAAGACAGACTCAAATCCAAGCTCAAATAAGTTTGATGAAAACAATGCTAGCAAAAAGTAACAGTCAAATCCAAGCAATGAAATCGCAACTAGAAGTGAACAAGGAAACGAGATGGCAAGGTCATTTTAATATCCCACAGATTTCAAAATTAGGGCTTGTTAAGTATTACTGTGGTTTAAGTATGAATCATCAACAGGTTAGACAGAGGAGTGGGCAGATGGCCGCCCAGCTTTCAAGCTGTCATAATTAAAGAGGGTTGCCGCTTTGTATGGGTAATTAGCTTTATTTGAGAAGACGATTATAATTCAAATGGACTCTATTGGTAATTCATGACGGGAGGATAAGAGAAAAAAAATGGAGGTAATAATTGTATGGATTATTTTTTCGTTTTGTGTTATTAGGTAGTAAGTTTAATTACAGTTGCTCGGACATTCAAAAGCGATGTGAATCTTATTGCTGGAAAGAAAATCGGATGAATTCTCGATTACGTCTTCTTTTTCTTGAAATACATATTCACTAAAATGAGATGAAAACTTTTCTTACAAAATATGGGAGAGCCCATATTATACAAAACCATAATGTCCCCAACTCAGTCCTCAATTACCCACAAATTAAAAGTTATGGAATAATCCAATCGTAAAATCACACACCAATAAAGCTCATAGCACCATCTATCTTAGGAGACCAATTTGTACATCAAACGGGTTCGGAGTAGTAAAGTCTTCTAATAGATTAACATTAATAAAAGCGGATACAAAATCAAAAGACTTTATGGCTCGATAGATGTAATATTTCTAATAACAATCGTATGGTTTCATAAATATTTACGACATCGCACGATTATATGAATATTCACGAGTCAGATCTATGAAAATATCCTTTGATATATTTTGATTTTTAAGTCAGTGTGAATTTTCTTCAATAGCAGTTTTTTGTACTGCCTTGATATTTTAGTCTGTATTGGCTTCCAGTTTAACTGCAGGCAGAATCAAGACAATATTTATACTAGAAAAAGTAGGAAAGCCATCTTTACCATTATCCAAGTTTAGTTTTCACTTTTTCATTCTCAATGTCATTGATATAATGTCTGTTTCATAGTCAATGTATATTGCGTGTAAGGAGGTATCTCCTTAGACGCTTCCACTATATTTTCATTGGCCTTCATAATCCAATACATCGCAACAATAAAACCTTAGAAAATATAGAAAAGTGGTGCTTCAATCGGTACTGATGCTACCCGGATATCGTTTACAGCTATGGACAATCACATAGGTTTAGAGATGGCTCTGTGCATAAGTAATCACACGTTTCTAGACTAGACTAAAATTATTTTGGACCATTATACAAAAGGAATTATGTATTAAGATCACGATTTTACTCATTGGAAGTTCTATTTATTTGTCAAAACGTTGCTTCTGGTCTAACTGTCTTCTATTTTTGTCTGTTTTGTGTTAAGCTCTATGACAATAAGGATTAACGCTAAGCTTAAGGTAGGTACCTACAGAAATGGATTTCTTAACGCTTAAGTGCCGTCTACGGGTAATTTTTTCGTCTTAAGGAATTAGGGTTTAATCCAAATTTCATGATTGACTTTTAAGCCGCTTTGGATGCTATCAACGTTGACCGTCTATTTGACGATATGAGTACTGGTTGTATTAAGGGATTTTATTTTTTATAACTTCTCTCACTGCAGTGATGTTAATATGAAAACATATTATATCATGAATACATTATTCAAATAGCAGTTTTTGAGTTAAGGTTCGAGTACCTACATTTTTTCACAAAAACTAATTTAGCAAATGAAACGTTAATAATGTAAATAATAAATGAGTTTATTATAGAAATTACCAATCATAAGAGGCATAATTTATCTGAACATTATGATGTAAATCAGAACATTGGAAACTCGAACACGTCCCATCTCCAAATTCACCTAAATGAAAATTCATGATCAGATTATCATCTATAAAAATGATAAACCAAGGTGTCCCATTAAGTCTCTAAGACAAATACATACAAAGAATTAATGGGTACTACATTAGTGAAGATAAAGCTGAATGAGATTGAAATCCAACACCCATCTCATCGACCAACCAGGGACCGTTCTTAATTCTTCCTGTTTCGTGATTGGTTGATAACTTGAGCTCATCCTTCGATGCATTCCTGCTTGAAGCAGTATTTATTTGTTTTTTTTTTTTAATTCAATACAATTGCGGGGGCTTATTCAAATGAACTGCGTAATCGGTCGTCGGCACCGTATTAATGCTTTTTATGGGGTTTTTCGGTCCAAGCGAGGGATGAAAGCGATCCTGACTAAATGCAGTAGAACACCTGGTGAACTGACTCATTTTGAGAACTTTTAGTGAATATGCAGTACGACACAACTTATTATGTAGCTTATATTTGAAAATTTGCATTAATTCATTTAAATTTTACGAATGTATTTGGTCAAATGACTTTACATGTTATTGAGTATGCGTAAAGATAATTTTCGCCTAAAGCAGTAATAATGATTGGTGATGTTGAAGGCGCACTCAGTGCGGAGCGTGATCGGTTTTACGAATTTTGCCGATGCTACATCTAAGTTGTGTCGAACTGTATACGTAAGGTGTTGTTTATAGACATACTCAATTATATCAATAAATTAATACAAATAATTAGTGATGTTACTGATGACATTATGATAGTAGGTCAGTAATTTTGTCTAAACATGTTGTATTAAGGCTTGGATAAAACAGCTTTGTCTTTAGATTCATCGCTTTCATCTCCCAACTTGCACCATGATACAGCATGTTGTTTTACCAAAACTCATTTTAATTTTATTAACATTCGAGCACTGTGCTTGTTTCAATGGACGATATCAGGAATACGTAATTACTAATGGACATACCACTAAATTAGAGACCTTTAATATCATGTGGTCTTATTATCTCTTGAATAAATTTTAATATACCAGACATTCCGGGGACGATTAAAAATTAAGTAGCATACAATAAATTCTCAGTTTTACGATGCTGTACTTTTATAAGTTCGGATTATTTGATGTGTGAATTTTTGCATAGGGCCTTGTTTAGTGTATTAGGCATAACTCGTGATTTTTTTTTTTTTTTTTATGGAACTCAAATAAAAATTAAATATTAATTGATTTATATCAAATCCGAGCGTCATACTCGTATATTTTTCATAATCGTGTAGCAGAAGTATCTAAGTCATATAGGCGTAAAGAGATGAAATCATCATAAAAGTTTATCGTAGGTACTGCTGAAAATTCTTAATGTTTTATCAGACTTTCTAAAACTAATGCTGGAATAACAAGACATGTAAACTTACAAATGCTCATTTACAATCAAGACAACTACGATTCGAATAAACACATTATGTTTACACTACAAGCAACAATATTATGACGCATTGAATCCACACAATCGATTGATACTCCACTCGATGTCAAATCGATACCTGCTCAGTTCAACTTTGAAGAGGCATGAACACTTTTTTCCTAAATAAACATCCAACGAATTGATTTGGAACTTCATGTCTGAATATTTACTTAGTAACAGTCCCTTTTAAGAAATCGATTATAATATTTCCTCTGACACTCAAAATAAGACCTTCGGCCGCAGAACACAAAGTGTAAACTCCTTCGAATCATAATAATTTGATTCCATCTGAGTTTCTTGAAATGAGTCTTTAATTGCAATGCCTAAAGACACAATTCTCCTTGGAGGGTTATGTGGTCAACTATGACATCCGTAGTGAAGATTTTGGAGCAATACATGGAAAGATAAAATAGCCATTGAAATGCAAGCATCGGAACAGGAAATTAGAGAAATACACTTTCAAACTTGATTTAGAAAGCAATCACTGATTATAAAATTGTTAATAAATCCTCCTTGCTTACATAACCACAAAATTATCGATTAGAATTGTATTAGCTGTAAATTAATATAATTTATTTGTTTTTTGCAACACACGTGTTAGTTATTATACAATTCCAATTAGCAAATATCCAAATCAACGTTCACTTTTGAATTTCATACTTTTGACGAATTATTGAGCATTACTTACTTAGTCAATTCCTAATATAGAGCAGTTATATCATGCTTTTACAACCCTCTCGTCCCAAAATAAGGTAATGCAAAATAAAGTAATCACCAAACTTAAAGTTCATCTATTTAATTACAGAAACTAACCATCGATCAGCACAGGGCGTGGCGACCATACCGTGCTCAAACATACCAAGTAATAACAGGTTAAAGATCAGCCACAATGTGTTACTACGAACTGTTGCAAACTTACACACAGACAGACAATGTCTTGTTGAAAATATTACAAAGGTAGGTAACAATATAGGGATAGAAGAAATAAATAATAATTTGAGTTGCGCTATAAAGGTCAGTTGAGAATATGGGATAATTTGTAATAAAGTGGCATCTGGTAAACCACAGGCAGAAGCTTGAATATTGAACTTGATTTTGGTTTAAACGTACCATTGTATGAATTTATTGGGATAAGGGCGTTAAAATTGTACGAGGATCAATACTCAGGTCAAAAAAAAACCTGAATGACGCGCAAGAAACTTCATTGTTCACTCACTTCAAGGAATCGCTATGTTATCAAAACATTCGTAAATGTCATTCCGATCAATCCATTTAAAGGTTTCAATTAAAATTCTGCGTGCGCGCATTACTCAGTTGAATCAATCACGCTGATTGGTGACACGATGTAATAATTTACAATACCAATCGTTTTCAGCTGCAATAACTTCCAATTAAGGCTCGTCATGTCCAAGACGGTCGATCAGACAATGGTGAAAGATACGACAGCAAAAAGCCGGTCAACTACTGTGAAAAACATTGTTTCTACTTTTGATAGGTGCACGTAATTGAGGGCACCTTGGGTGCACGTAATATAGGGACGTCACACAAATATCTATATTTAAATAAAGCCCTACGGTGCAAAATGATTCGATACATATACAAATAAATAGAGAAGCTGGTAAAAACATAATGCAACGACTTTTGCAAGGCAGCACTCAAAAAACAAAAGAAGTTCTGTGTTTGATTAAAGAAGACACTGTATGCTTGATATTGAGTCAACATCGATACCTGTAAATGAAACTTCCTAACAAGTCCAAGAGAATTTCGATCGAGTTGTTGAAAAGAGAGTACAAAATTAACATAACAACGATAAGTAAAAGCAATTAACACGCAAAACCAGTCAAAGTGTACATTGTACGTGTTGAAGGTACTAACAAATATATGGAGTGACATTTAGTGGTAGTTAAGTTTAATATTCGTTAAATAGAAGCATCAGTTAAAATGCGGCAGCTGTTAAATATAGTTAATTAGTTATACGACATGAGAATGCTGTTAAATAGAGCAGGAGATGATGTAATTTACGAAGTTTTAGATATTAAGTGGTAGGTCACGGAAAATATTATGTTAAGGTTGATAGTGAAAGACAGCTCATTTTTTTTTTGAAGTTTATGACCGAATACGAAAAGATTTTATTACGGACAAATATGCGTTCTTCAATGATGGAATGTAAATATTAAATAAGATGGCGGTTTACTACTATACTTTCTGAGAACGTGGAGCGATAATGAAGTTGGACATTGAACGGTTAAATAATACTGATGTTACAATGGATCATTATAAAACAGGAGAAATAGACAGCGCCGAAAAGAAACCAATTACTTTAAACGTATCTCCAGTAAACATGATATCATACCATCATCACGGCTATTATTCTTAATATCAGCAGAGCAAATTGAGAGTCCCATGCTGAGTTACCAGTTCATGCGCGAACTGATTTCAAGAAAGATGCCACAAATATTTTCATGGAACCTTAGATCACAAGTATCACGGAATTACAAAAGATCGTGCGTTGATAAACGGTCGATGTTGAGTAAACAGTGGTATAAGGCTTTTAGTCACGGTAAGAGAGTAATCTAAATCCGAAATTAGTTTATTTTTTATCGTCATAGTGCTCGGGAACGTCCCGTCACGTCTTGGGATCGATGAGGCATTGAGGCTGTTAAAATAGAAATTTATGGAACAACAAAGCTTGGTAATGAAGATTGCTGAATAATCTTTGATTTTAATGGAGCAGTATTTGTTTTGGAAGTTATTCGAAAGTAATAATGAACGTGCACAAATACACATGACCGCTGACCTCATGACGCAGAGGCCTTCCATTAAAGGTGGTCTCAAAACAAACGTGAGATAAGAAGAGCAAGCAAAATATGTACATTTCTAAACCAATAGACCTCTTTGGGTAAAGGTTAGTGACCTGCCGTTGATATTTACGTAAATCGTTCAGATGTGATGACTGACAAATGATGAGTTTCATGCTGTGTGAAGCTAAAGTTCAAGTATTACGTAAAGGTGGTGATATTATGTGATCGAATAGGCGGAATTGATTCTACTCGATTTTTTGGGAATGTTGCAGTAATATGTTTTTTTTTTCTGTAAAAGATCATTGAATGGACGGAATCTAATTATTTAAATGTAATATAAACATAACCTAAAAATAACAAAATTATATCCTAACATAACTGAAAGTATTAAAAAACTAAAATATGGCATCGAAAAATTCCTCGGCATCGTTGGCCGTTGGTAAAGTACCCAAGAGACTGGCGGCATTGCCACGATGTATGGCAATGCTAAGCCTCTGGCCAAGGTAAAAGCCAGCCCTTGGGTCACGGGAAGTGTCAACCAGCCGCTTGGAGATTTCGTTGAATAAACCATGAGCACTCGGACCCCACGGCCTAAGGGTTTCAACCCCAAACGGCTCGAAAATATAATTACCGATAAGGTTATTATACTTTCGCCACCTGAGGTTTTCCGCAGCTGCAGCAGCAGTGCCAGCACAGCACGCCGAGCCAGGAAGATGGGATGGCGCAAGAGTATCGACGCACGTTGCGTCCCACACTAAAGGCCTTCCCACCTTTCATGGAAATAAAGACATGCCGTCCGGTCTCTTGCCATTGTCACGTGCCAAGCCATTGGGTTCTAATACAGCTGGAACGCCGACGGTGACAAGGGCTCGTCGGATGATGTCATTGATGTTCGCGTGCCGCGCAAAGTGACCCGCACTTCGGCTGAAAGACAAGCCGTGGTGTCCGAGGCTGTTGACAACTTCACCACAGTGACAGCGATGAGGAGAACAAGAAGGAGCTCCTAGTCGCAGGGAAGCAGCGAGGCGGAAAGTAGTGTCGTCGAACAAAGTGCCTATGTTCGACGACGGTAGTGCATGAAGCCACAGACCCGACTCCCACCTACCCACAGCCAGCAGGCGCGCACGCTCCGCAGTAGTAGCAGACGTATCAAGTAGTGTACTACTCTGCAGAGCGGCTCATCTCACCGTCTCTGGGAAGATGGATTGTCGGGTGGATCTGAATTCGGGCAAGCGAGTCTCCAGGCATCCATAGCCTCAGTGAAACAAGGCACATCAAAATTAACCAGTGTGGAGGCTAGGATTTTCCTAATTAATTTCTCTGTGCCGTGAACCGAGGATATGAATACTAATACTAGAAATTGAATGATTGAATTGATAGATTTGATTATTACTGATTTTAGAATATAACTTAGTATTTGTTTATGCTTAAAGCAGCGTGAAAAGGCTCAAGGTGGACCACGGATGAACTAGCGAAGGTCACGGTAATCTGCTGGATGCGAGAAGCAAAGGACCGCTCAGTGTGACGAGGCGTGGAGGAGGCTTCAGTCCAGCAGTAGACGTCTTTCTACTGAAATGATGGTGTATAAAATGACACTACACAACATCGATGCCGTTTTCCTTAGTATCATATCGAACCAACATACTATTGGAACTTGATCTATCAATTGAACACTAACAACCATACAGATCAAAGCAGCCATAATGCGCTTGTACTCTAAGCCATCATCCGGTCGTTACATAACAATTTTATTCATGTATCCATGAATCACGTTCGATACAGCCGTGTTTATTGGTCCAGCACGTGGTGTTGATCAAACTATTGTAATGCTCAGAGGAAGTACGACAGGAGACGAGTGATACTAAAATGTTGAGACGAAAAATATTGAGGTTGGGGAATGTTACGGATAACGACGGACGTGACGGTGCTAAGAATTTAAAAGAAGAGTTAGCAATGATAATTAATAGATAAACATTACACAGCTCACAGAAATTAACCCACATTATTAAAAAAAAAACCTGACTGGAAATACTGAGACTGGATAACGCAACGAAAATTACACTAATAACTGACATTACTCAAGAAAATAAATAACACAAATTATAAAAAAAGCCTTTGACATTAGCCACAATAAAATTGCGTCATATTACATAAAATTGTGTGAAACGAAAGCATGCGTGCGCGCAGGTTAGCGCTAACCTAACACACCATTGTTCTCAAGTTGCACTGCTACAGAATTGCGTGATACACGCCAGCGGGCGAAAGTCAGTAAACAACACTAGGCATTAATAGGGATGTGCCTTTGTGGGTAATGATTAATCGACTAAATAAATTGACAGTTAGGTAGTCCGTTAGTGTTATAACGGTATATCGATATAATGATGAGGGAATTGCGTTAGTTAATGTCTTGTTGGTTGTAATGTAATTTGTAATGTTTTATGTGGTTCTCGGCTACGAATAATAGTATTTTGTAGATGTCACTTAGGACACCTACAAACGTGGGGTTAGACAATGGAATTGAATCACGTTTATGATCCCTATTAGACACAAAAATTATGATACCAATACTCTGGTATGATGATTTCACCCAAAACACCCTAATACTCGTACCAACATAACAACATCTCTGCTATTGAAAGATCCTGTAAATCTGCCTACATATTAAGAAGATGAATTCATACAATAGTAACAGTATGGTCAGTCAATTGATGAATTACCAGTTATCTATATCTTTTGTGTTTTTGCTTTAATTAATGATAGCTGTTCACCAGTCGCTGTAGCAATGGTATTGCAACATTAGCTAATGTTAGAGTTTCATTGCCCTGTAAAGTCTCTTGTCCATTGTTTACTATCTGAATATAATTAATATTAAATGTTCTTTGTTTAGAGGCTCATGTGATTGTGAGAGTGAAATTAATATTATAATAAAAACTTTGTGCTTTGTCAGTGTTTACTCATTAAGTTTCGTTGATAAAATCTTGGCTAGTGTCATGAGTGGTCTTTGTCATTTGGATTTATTAAAATGAATTTAATTTAACATAGTTAAGAAAATAATTTAACATAGTACCACTTTTATGCACAACGCATAAGCTAGAAATTTGATGATGAGTGAAGAGAAGGAAGTGAATGATAGCGTAACAGTTGTCAGGAATTAATAGAAGAAGAAAACGTGTTACGCCGATCCCAAGTAACATGGGACAAGGGCAAGAAGATGATGCATACACTATAAATTTAAAACATAACTGGACATATAAATGCAGACATCTATGAAACAGGACATTTGAATGGGCAAAGGCAATCATCAGTCAAACATCATCCTACAACCAATAAACCAAAAACTAATAAGCATCTACAGAACATCCATTACTGTTAGTCCTTTAAGGAGGACTATGTTCCTTCATATGCTGCTATATTGACTAATGAACATGACTAATAAGACCATTATCCGAATGCGGTAACATAAGATCCAATATAATTTAATGGGCTCCTAGCAATAATTTTAAACAAGATGTCAATAAAAATCACTCACATGGATATATGTGACAATGCTTTGATTCAGTTAAATACCAACATAATCTCGTTTTACTATAACAAACGACGTAAGCGCAAGACACGCTGTTTGTAGGGTTGCTGGCGCAGCTGCTCCGTAATCTTTACAGGATTATTCTTGGCACTCTATTTCTAAAAAATCTTTTAACTGTGTATTCAGACATTAAAAACTACTTGTTTAGTTCTAGCACCGACTGATAATCTGCCGTCAATAACAATTTTTGCAAAATCAAAAGAATCGTCAGAAAGTCGAAGAGTGGTTTGGGTGAGTTGTTTGCATTGTAACGTCCCAATACAGATTTTGTTCACATCTATTAAAAGCAGCTAGTCTATAGCAATATCTATCAGGATATATGTAAAATTATCCTTACCTAAGATTAGGTACCTGTAATCCATTTTTACAATCGACACTTCCAAGTCTCTTTAGCCTTGATCGCTGCTGTAGTAACCCAGCCCTATTCATGCCATAAGTCGTGATCCCCCATCGCTATTATTTCATTAAACGTATAATTGATAGTTTCAGATGTTGTAATACAGTTTAGATGGATAGCTCGTGTTACGCGCTATGGTTCTAACAAGAATCATATTGACACTATGCTATGTTGTGTGACGTAGTAGGATGATATTGTGAGTATCTACAGTCAATTAACGGTATTAAATGTCCGGTATCATAATATATAATTATAGGCAGATATTTGACAAGCAAACAATGATTTAAGAGTTGAAGTGATTTGAATTCTGAAAGAGGTGACAAATGAGAAAGGTAATAAAAATCATTATTCTAATTAGTTCTAAAAAGTCATTATTAACTTAGGTTTTTCTACGAATGTAAATCAAAAATGCATAACAGTTCTGTAAGGACGGGTTGCTTTAACCTAGGGCATAACTTTGGCCCAAATCGAGACAAATGTTTAAACTGCCCGAAGTGTCGCGACCACACAATCGAACTTGTATGTCCTTCGGTAACTAATAGATGACAATATATGTGTAGACTCGTAGTTGCGTAATTTTGTGTGGATTTAACGACACTAACCATCTGTCTTGACTGGGGCCAAAGTTATGCCTAGACTCAAAATAACCCCTTATTGTAATCCATTACAGTCACAGCGCATAAAAAAAAAAAAAAAAAAAAAACAAAAAAAAAATCTATAACGAAGCTAAACATAGTTTGCCTGGTATTTAAATGACACTGACTGTCGAATACATTTAGGAAGATATGAAAATTATGCTTTAGGTAACTACAAAATCAGTGCCTCGGAAAGCACGCTAAGCCGTTGGTCCCGACTGACAATCGTAGATCATTGACAGTCGTTACGGGTAATAAGAAGCCACAAAGTCTGACAATCAGTCTTTCCAAGGGGCATCGTGTGACTGCGTTGTGGAGGTCAGATAAGTAGTCACTCCATGTAAAATACAGATTAAATATAACTACAAAGTCAGTCTCAACTTCACCCAACGCAAGCTAAGTCTATACAAATCTCGTCGATACCGTTCTGTGGGTGGCAGCATATGCATGCAGTCTGATTTACCAATACTATTTAAACGTAGTGAATAAGTGATTAAATAACTCGATACATCATGTCTTAACAATCGCATTGTTGCGCTCGAGGGAATCATTAGTGCTATTCGTTAGGATCCGATCGTCAACGATGATGATGATAGTGCTGATATTAAAGGCAGATGATCAATCAGAATATTGCACGAGTTTAGTAACCTTTTGTTTTTTTTTATCAGTGTTGGAGGGCTGGAGGAGGCAATGTAGAAAGAGTTCTAAAAAAGCATTGCTAAGCAGTTGAATAAATTTGGAAAGGAAATGTTTTTGAATGAAATAAAGAAGAAAGAAAAAAAAGAAAAATATTTTATTTGGGACACGCACAGGAAATACAGTTAAAAAGGAGCATATAAAAGTAACAAAATGAACATTAAAAAACAAAAAAGAAATTAAATTAAATAAAAATTCAGACTAAAAAAAAGAGACCTGTGCGAGGCCAAAAAGGCTCCCATCTCAGCATAAAGCTGCTGAAGCTGCTGGTGAATAGAGGAAAGTTCTTAAGTACATGCAACATGTAACAAAATGGAATCCAAGGTATCAGCAGGTAATTCCACAGGTTTCGGGCAAAAAACAATTAAGTAGGTACTAGAAAGAAAGAAAGGAAATAAGTTTATTTGCGGTAATCATGTCGCGGATATAACGCTAACAATCAATCTGCCTAGCCTTTTCCCAACTATGTTGGGGTCGGCTTCCAGTCTAACCGGATGCAGCTGAATACCAGTATTTTACTTGGAGCGACATAACATAACACGATATAACACTAACACACGTTGTCTACATCTTTTTATCCTCTGTCCTATCGCAGGTATGCTGGAAGAGATTTCTTTTGAAATAAGCATCACCTTTGTACGTATTTTTCTGTCTTCTGTTTATTTGTGTGTACATAAATGGTTAAATATATAAATAAATTAATTTTTTTTTTTTATTCTGGCCAAGCGCGAGTCGGAGTCGCACACGAGGGGTTCCGTACCACTACAATACTACTACTGTAAATTACTAAAAACTACTTAATAATGTAAATTATAAGGTTATTTTTTGCAGTTGCAGAAAATCGCTCGTAATTACATTAAAATTATAAAATATTTAAAATCGGCATTTTTAGTATTTGTTGATTAAATACAGTATTTATGGTACCTGATATACTCGTAAGTACAGAAGTTTCAAATTCCTAACTTTTTTAATTGTTGCGACAAAGCCCATGTATGTCGTTTGGAATGATTGATTTTGAAAAAATGCCTTTACGAATAATATGCACTCTGTTACAAATGAAAACCTTTGTAGTATCAAGAAAATTCTGGAAAAAAAATCAAAAACGTTACGATTTAAATAACTGTACGGTTAAGAAAATAACTTCGTATGAACCCTTCGTGCTTACTTATGTGGTCTAAGACCATTAAGACATATGACTGTAAGATAAAAACATGGCGACCGAATGAGACGTGCTTCATGCATCGAGATAGGCGCGAGCGCAGGTGAATTTTCACGGAAATCGTACCAAGACATCATAACTATTCCTTCAACTTCTGTGACGAGGAAAATAAGGTTGATTTTTCTGAAACTATAGGAGGTTCTGCTGTGGTTATGTCGGCACTTTTTAGTAGAAGTCCAAGTTCTTTATTACTTATGTTGTCGTCAAGATAAACCGTGATAATACGACAAAGGTTTTTTTTTGTAACAGTTTTTATGTCAGAAAATAATGTTCTCAAGTGTTCTAAGAAAGTAGTAACTGTTGTGGTCAAAACTGTTGTTCTTAGTGATAAAGTTGAAAATTCTCATAAAATTTTCCTTACTTTGACGACTGTGAAGTTCATGCTTTTAATTGGCTTATGCTTTCACGAATGCTAAACGAGACAAAATAGAAGAGAATTTATTGTTATGACATATATAGACGTTTAGCGCCCGCGAAAGCGTTTATCCGAAATAGGTGACGAGTTACAAACCATTGCCTTCGAACAGTAAATAAGCCTCATTTGAAACTGCGAAATGATTTGTGTCTATTTGTCCGAACTAATATCAATATCGTGCAGATCGTAAATAATGTGTTCCTATGGATTCACAATCGTTACAGTAAATAGATACATTGTAATTTGTTTCAACAGTCTTTAGCGTCAATTGTTTATACACATATTATGTGTTATCAGTATCGATATCGTCTCGATTACAGATTCTTTTTGGAACTTGGAATAAGTGTTCATGTATTATCTGTATTATTTAACATAACATCATCATCATCACGCCTGCATTGTAATCCCTGAAAAGTGAACCTGTAGTAACAACCACATTTCACCAGTTATGTTTAAGTCGTTTGTAATAGGGGGCGAGCATATTGCCATCAACCGGGCACAAATTCAGGCTACGGGCTGCTAGTGAGAAATTCCAGATAGCCCGACTAGGGAATTGAAACCCAGGACCTCAAGCTCAGCAGTAGCGCTTGCGACAATTAGAACAACGAGGCAGTCAGAGATAGATAAAGATAATATCAATATCAGAATACCTAGTTCAAAACTCAACACGGACAAAATCAAAATAAATTTAAGTTTTACGTTCAACCAAAGGCTACTGAACCATAACGTCTCAATAACCTTATCCATACAATCTTTATCAATTATTTAAATTTCATAGACACTAAATTTGGATTCCAAGACCTTTGTATTGCTATAATGAACGCTATATCAAGATATTGTATCTTTAATGAAGAATATTCTTTCGAGATGCAAGCTAACCGTGGTTCCGCCTGCATTTAGTTGTCAATATCTCAATTATCTTGAATGATCGTGATTATTATATTTATTGGAAATATAATATCATAAGTGATTCCCGTATGAAATAATTCAATTGATTTTAAGATGGCTGGCGATGCATACATTTTATAAAAGTGTGAGCATTGCTAAGATGAATGAATAAAAAAAATTGTAACCTCGCATCCTCTTCAGATACGATCATGTTTATAACATGCAACAACATACCAAACACATTGACATCAGATTAGGTACCTACCACAAACTTATGACAACAAAATGTTTTCTTAACCCATTTTGTTACTTTTGATTTTAGCTTTGGTTTAGTACATACCATGATTAAACCCCAAAATTTTAATCCAAACGTTTTCTTAACACAGCATGGCTAGAAATACAAAATTCAGGCATTTTCTCTAACATCATAGAAGATCAGAACCGTTCCACATTTCACACAATCCGCATCGTTAACGACAATGCGATGTGATACAGATATCGCTAAGCCGATTGCGCGGGCGCAGCGAACAAACCCATAAATGGCGTCGCGAGCGTTCATTAGGACTGATCCGACTGACTTGATGGGGCTTGATGTTTGATTCAAAGGCCTGACAGTCGTGATTGCGGAGTATTGTTTTCAGAAGCCTTGTTAAAATTTTACCATTTTTTGCTATTGTGGAAAGGTAAATAAACTGAGTTTAAAAAAATATCAGAATGAATAGACGTGTATTGGAGAAAGTAATCGTGGCTTAGTGTTGAAATACACGCATTGATGATGATGATTATGATGGCCATATGAATAATATTCATTTCATTCCAGTTCCAAATCTGCAATTACAGCTGAGCAAATAAATTAAAAATAATTAATTCACGCGGAAGACCGATTTAAACGTCATCATTTAATTAAAATAATTAAGCAATTTCAAACATCAAAATAAAATGCAGGTTATGGTGGGAAACTTGGTCAATATAACACTATTATAATATAACATCTCTTCTAAACCGAATCACTGAATAAAATGTCAATTAGAATAAATATTTTAATTTGCGGAATATTTTTACTAAATGTTAAGGCCGACAGATGGCCTCAGTTAAACAACCAACGATTTGTTTTCGGTTACTGACAAAGCTGTTAGATAAACACATTCTCCTTACGAGAACAAAGAAATATTTTAAATAAGTGTTAGACAAAATCTTAAAGCAAAGGCTAATTGAAGGTTTCACAACGAAGGTAAGATGTTGAAAAACCATTTCTTAATAGCTAGAGGGAATATTAATGGAGTATAGAAACAAGTTTTTCCTGAAACCCATAAGATCACACCTTTATCAACCCCAAACAAACCTACTACTTACTAAGTAGCACCAATCAGAATATGCTATAAAACCATTAAATTAAGCAAAACTGCAACCCATACAGAATTTACAATAATTACCTATAGCCTATAGGTAATGACTGTTTAAACATTAAATAAATTAAATGTTCGAGAACTAATTTAATTAAAGGACATAAACTCAAGTACTCCACATGCTCCAGATTGGCCAAAGGACGAGGGAACGGAGCCATTCTAAATGTGATAGCTAGCTAAATTACAATACGGTAAAGGGAATCGATGTTCGCAACGAAAACAAGCATTAATTCAATTTGAATTGTAGTTGAATTGAGAAACTTAGATGCTGTTATAAATTTAGATTGGAAACTGTTACGAACTGGCTATCAATTTAGGGAAATGGACTAGACAAGCATTAGGACTATGGGCGAAGTGCTAATGTTAACGACCTCACTACTATCGCATGCATTTAGTAGAATGTTAATCTTGATTTAAGTTCAAAGGTAGCGATGTACTACCGGAATGCAAACGATGAATTCAATTATTTCAAAGTTTTATTGTTAAGTAAAAAGTTATTTTTCGACGCCATGAATGATTTATGAATAGTTTTATTTACGTTAGCACATAATTTTGTTATTTTTAGATAATGATTGATTTTACTTAATGTAGGTAATTAATTAGTAAAGAATAAATTAAGTTTCCATTTAAAATATAAAAAAACTAATAAGTGTAATTTAACAAATCTAATCACCGTTAAAACTCTTTGAGGTATATTTAAAGATAAAAATACCAATTTCGCTTGGGCTACAGTATGATTTGCAGACAAAATTGGCCAAATCATACTGCCAACACTATATAACCAACTAAAAACTAAAGATGTAACTTCACACCAGGCTAAAACAGATAAAAATGCAAATGCCACCATCAAACGTCCGCTGAACATCTGCCAAAAATACTAAACGTGAATACGAAACTAAATCATCGAGGGCCGATATCGCTTCGAAAAAAGGTTAAAAAAATCGACTCGCCGGTGACCAGCCTATAGTGGACAGAACATTCGCATGGATTAGTAGCGTTAGGCTCTTGTTCGAATAAGCTGGAATGCAGAGCTTTGTTCAGGGATTAACCTTGATATATTGATTAAATATAAGAAAAACTAGAGATTTCTAGATTAAAAGTTTCGATAATCATCAAAGAATCTTGTAAGAAAATGTAATTTTGTGAATCTTTAATTTGAAATCTTGATAAAGCGGTACAGCTCGTATTAATCATTTCGCACGGTTCTAATCTGTTAATTTAATACCCAAAACTTTTCATCTATGAATAATATAATAAAACAGTTGTATTATTCAAATATTAGATATATTCCTGTCATAACTCAGCTGATTAACACCATGTTTTGACATGTTCGATAAAACATCATGAATATCTTCACCAAGTTAATCCATCGATTTGAATTTTTACTAAATGAGTGTTGTCATATACACAATTAGTTAAACCCAAGAGCTTTTCTTAACATTTTTCCTCAGGTTAAAGTTGTCACTTCATTTTTCTTTTCTAATCCTATTATTTCTTGTTCGTTGATATTTTTTACGTTTTCGTCAGTACTTTTTATATATTGATTTCTCAATGTTACATCTTTTCCACATTCAAATTAATCATCAATAATAAAAGCTGGATTATTGAAATATTCTTGAATATCTGACTACAAAATAGATTGCATTAAAATTCTGTACGCCGGAAATTGCTAAAACGCTCTTTGCCTAAAGCTAAACTAAAGGACGGTATTACCGTTTACGATATTCAAGCTGAGCCAGTTATGGTGCTCTTATACTAAATGCCTATTCAACTTGCAACAGAAGCACACATTTGCATGTACCAACTTCATAAGGCCAGTATGCCTATAATGACTCAGTATGTACAAGTTGCCGACCGAGCAAAGATTGTATCACATTATTTATAGCATAAAGTCATGGTTCAATAATACCTTTGGGCTTATTATTATTCATTGGTACCGTGTAGGAAATCTTTTGCCGCTCTAAGGCAAGTGTCTGATAATGACAAAGTGTAATCTGTAGCCTGCTTTGAATTTATCCCTACGGGGTTTCAAGGCATATAAAAGTGAAGCTAATATCAATTTTAATCGATATGGAATGATATTTATTTATGTTTTATTGATATTGAAACAAATTGTTCGACTCTCTCGGTCAACCAATTTAATTCTCATGTAAACGTAAGATAGTTTACTTAGATGACAACTTCATATTATTGTAAAGTACAGTCAGCGCCGTATCTTATAACTGGAGCCTCCGGAATCCAATCAATAACATTAATATTCAATTAATCGTTAGACGCCACTAATTTTCTATCACCGTTAATGGCCTGTACCGGTAGCAGAATAAAATTCCCTGTTCTAAGAAGATAAGAAATAATATTTGAAATCACAGTAGCGTCCATTATGGTCGTTTCATAATTTATTTGTTGGTCCAGCGATAAATAAGCAGACGTCTATGACTTTTTATCGAAAGATGCCTTGGGACAGGATTCCCTAAAGTTTTAACGAATAAAACTACTTTGGTCGGAATTTCTCCGAGACTGCGTGCGTGGACGATCGTTTTGGTGCTATTATCTCGGGAACCGGTTTGTTTGGGCGAATTTGAGACAATGGCGGCGGTTTGCGCGTGCGCATATACGTGATTCGTTGTTCCGGGACGGTGTATCAAGTTTATTTTGTTGCGCGCGTTGTATGAAATAATGTATCATAATTTTATGCCTTATACGTCGTTGTAGGTATGTGAGCTTCGATTGTTTCACAAAGACGATGGCAGAAATACTTTTAAAAGGATTTGAAGGATAAATTATTGTGCTTGAGTGTATGCTCTGCGAATAGTTGATGATATATCTCTAGCAGCTACATAAAAATCAAAATCATACCTTGCTTACATTATACAGAAATACTGCTCACTTAAAGAATATAATTAACCACAATCGAACCACCAAGATTCCTCTGTCCACTTAATAACGGACCAATGAAGCTAAAAGGTTTTTAAAGTTGTAAAACTCTTGTAATTGATCTTTTTGACCGCAGTTTGTCCTTTAAGTGTCATGGTGGTCAGCAGAACACTTATTTAAACTTAAAGACAAACATGGTCCAGACTGGGACGTGTTTTAAGTCACAAAAGGAGTTAATCTTTTTGGTGTTACTTTTGCCACGTATTTTTGGGACCCAGTTGGGACTTACATTATTAATGGTGTTTGGATGAGTGGTTTTTCGAATCGGGTTTGGGGATATTAAAAGTAATTCTTCATTTATGATGGATGATGGATTTCAATTTTCATCTTACTTGTAGGTTTCAAGAAGTTTATACAATGTCTCTAAAACGTAACTCTAATTCTTTTCCTTCTGTTATTTAGTTCTTTCACAGAAGCCAGAAAATTGAAACCACTTCAAAACAGTGCACTGTCCACGTGGTATGAATACGTAACGAGGGATTCTGCAACCTATGTTTATGGTAATTGGGCTTATAATGGCATATGATGAGAGTCATTATCGCCGATACAAGTATATGGTTAAGATTCGACTTTTTGATAATTTCTGTCCTTCGTAAAAGGGCTATTGTAGACTACATGCTGCTACTTGTTGATGAAGATAATTGAGATGACATTAAAGGTAAAAATAAAATGAATCATAAAATTCAAAACATACGTAGGATTCCCATAAGTTAGACCAAACAAAGGCAAATGAAGATACAACTTTATCTATAGGTAACTTCACTACAAGGTATGTACTTCGTAATAACGAGTCCAGAAATATAATACTCTAGCGGCACAAAAAGTACCACAAAGTGACACTACGCACGTGATTCATTCAGATCTAATCTCTACAATTCCCGAAGACCTTTGAAGACTGGGATTCTGAGGCTGATTGCATTGAATGGGACTATATCGTCAACATGTGGTTTTGTAGATACTTATAATTTCAATTCAACTTGATCGTAGGTTTTATAAGTTGATTTGATTAGGTGGGTGTTTTTAAGGCGAGTATAGCTGCTAACCGGCAGCGCCACCATTAAAAAATTAATAAGTCTGAAGATATGAAACATTTTGAAATTTCCTAATATGCACATAGTTATAGTAGTTAACTTCTAACCTACTATTATAACTGCTAGCTAACCGTTAGCTGCTATAACTTCGAACCTAGAAGGTTTAGTGTTGATTTTTTAATACAAAAAAATCTACTAAAATTCTATTTTATTCTAAATTCTTCTAAAAAATCTGACAAAAAATGTGTTCATAGGAAATTTCTAAATGTTCTGATCTCCTGACTTATTAATTTTTTACTCAATGGTGCCGCTGTTAGAAGCTATACTCGCCTTAATGAACTATCTGGTTTAGAAAATTGGAATAGAAGCCTTAGCTGTTACTCGTGAAATTAAGATAAAATTACTAGCTACTATGTTTGAGGTGATAATAATCTATTTTTTTTAGCTCTTTGTCCTCCACGAATTCTTAAACAGTTCATATAATTTCCTAAGAATAGTTTTAAATTTTAACGGAAATATAGACAATGATAAAATAAAACAGATACACGCCACTAAGAAAAACTAACTATTTATTTAAATCTAAAATTATAAGTAAAGAGTTGCATGACAAGACTTCACACTACCTTCAACAACAATTCCAAAACTATCATTTTATTTCTCACGCTCTTAGGCGAGTCATCTCGAAACGAATTTGAGGAAGTCACCGCTATTATCTTCCTTCAACTAAGTCAAACAAACCGAGAAATAGTCGCATGGTCGTGGTCACTTGGTCGTCGTAAGTCGTACATAAGAAACTGGTTCCGTAACTTTTTGAGAAATTTATTTAGGCAGGTGTCATTTATATTACGAGAAAAACACGACATGTAAATATTAAGAAAAAACATGTAGGTAAATATGGTCAAAAATTACGTTCTTCGTAAAAGATAATAATCAGAACGTCAAATACTCGTACACACGTGTGTTTTACAATTAATAAGTAGGTACTCATTTACGAAAGAAAATACTTAGTGTTTACCTTTAAGTCGATTCATCTAAAGATTTACTGAAGGTTTTCGAAATACAAATAATCTCATTCTCTGAACATTCCTAAAAAAACAAAAGACAGCTCAAAATCGATTACGTAATTTCTTTCATCAAGAAACCATGCTCAAAGTCAACACCAATTGCCCACTTACTCCGGACTCTAAAAAGCCTTTTTTTATCCCAATCCGGAGTAACGAGAGCTCGATGTTGGTCTACAATTAAACTAATGCATTTCTTTAGTAGCCGAAGGGAGAGGGCCTAAGATTATACCCAGCGGAATCCTTTATTATAAACTCATTTAGTACTAATGTTGCTGTTACATAACTACGGAAATGGAACGAAACTTGTGAAAATAAGTAGGGGATGGAGTATTTTAGTAATAGTATTAGTAATCTCATTATTTTTTTTTATTGATGAGACGTATCTAGCATAATTTTATTTGTACTGCTGTGACCAGTTTCTTAAAGGCTTATGACGAATCGAATTGGTGAGGTACTGTCGATAATAGTAGGTAACTTTTTGTGAAGTCTCTAATTTATCTCTTGTTTTTATGCAATTTAGTGCCAACGCTTATAAAGTACGAGAGGATCCTCTATACTAACGGTAAAATTCATAGAGCGCACTTTGACTTTACTGTCCTATGTAAACTAACCGTTTCATACGAATATGGACCTTATTCTAAGGCTTATAATGTTCAAATTCATATAAGCTAATGTGAGCAAACGTCGCATATGAGTATGAACGTTAATTTCATACAAATAATTTTCATATTCGCATGCGACGCTTATTTTAGCAAAGTCAAATGCGATCTGTGAAACTTGCCCTAAGCAATGACAACATGCTTTGATTGGTGAAGTCCTAACGAGTGATTGTTTTATTTTAACCACTTATTTACCTGTTGGCAACACAATAGGATCAAGCATTAGCTTAACAAAAAATAACAAAAGCATAAACTAATCATTGTTATGCAAAACAGAACTACTTAAATGTCAAAACAAAGGATAATGTCTTGACACTACTATTGGCAACACATTCAGTCAAATAGCAACATACATACATACATAGTCAAAACACATTACCCTCTTCTAACCCAACATTGCACAACTTTGCAATACTTCTTGGTTTCTTATTTCGTAACCATTCGTGTGAACTCTTTTAACTACTGTGTCTAATGTAACTTGACAGACAGTGAAATAATGTTTCTTTAGTGTTGATGTAAACTGGCGACTAGCTACGGCTATTGTCGGGCTAAACATAGCAATTAATAAACATCATCAGCCTACCAAAGTCCACTCCTGGACATAGGCCTCTCCAATAATACGCCGCTGAGCTCCATTCTCGGCCTTTTATCGATCATCATTCCACACCGCTGATTCGTGATCTTCACTCAAGAACCATTCTTTCCCAACAACCAATAGTTCGACCCGCAATATTTTATTGCAGTCGGTAATATCAAGATATATTAATGTGCCTAGGTAATGACGTACTTACCTCTACATCATCATCGCTTCTGCCTAGTCTTTTTCCAACTATGTTGGGGTCGGCTTCCAGTCTAACCAGATGCAGCTGAATACCAGTATTTTACATGGAGCGACTGCCTATCTGATCTCCACAACCCAGTTATTGGTTAATACGATACCCCTTGGTAAGACTGGTAGTCAGACTTTCAGGCTTCTGACGACCCGTAACGACAGTCAAAGATCCAAGAATGACAGCCGGAACCAAAGGCTTAACGTGCTTATGCAACGTGTGTGGCTTAAGGTACCTAATGCCGTAGTTATCAATCCTTAAAATTATAAATATCTTTATATATCAAAATTTGTGAAACATTTGAATCTTAATCCCTTGAATCTTCTTGGTTTTGATTAAAATTAGCTTTGCTGTACCATCCTGTATACGAAAGCACGCCCAGTCTTCCTTTAACATATTTTTACATATGCATAGAATTTTATACTATCATCTATTATTACATTTTGTAATTCAGTATCACAGTATCATAAAAGTTTATGTCTCACGACGACACGTATGGTACATACATAATGCATGTTGTAAAACTGGAGCTAGGCAGTTGTATCGTGTGTGTAAAGAAATGTTACATGTATTATTTGTGGGTATTCGTAAATTGGAAATTAGAGAAAAAGGCTGGCTGGTCTTTATTGGGTGTCACAAACTAATTGTCGAATTAGCATGAAAATGCGACGTTGCGTGTGAATGAATTAAAATTCTAGAGACCAATATCTAATTCGTATAGAGATACCGCGGGTTTCAAACATAAAAATATAGTTATAAATTTTATAAAACTAAAATCAATATCAATCTACCTAGCCTTTTACCAACTATGTTGGGGTCGGCTTCTAGTCAACCGGATGCAGCTGAATACCAGTATTTTACATGGAGCGACTGCCTATCTGACCTCCACAACCCAGTAACTGGGTAATACTACACATAATTATATACCCCTTGGGATAGACTGTTTCTCAGACTTTAGGGCTTTTGACGACCCGTAATGACTGTCAAAGATCCACGAATCACAGCCGGGACCAAATGGAAGAGTCTCAGTATGTAAAGATGGTCACACATCCACGGACCAACCCCGGCAAGCGTAGCTTAACGTGATGGGTCGACCCGTGCGGATGTTATTATTTAGCCACGATCTCTATATAAAAATAGAATATATATACCTACAACTAAAGTATGCTTAGAAAAATAGATAAGACAAAGTCTGAATTTTAGGAAACACAGAAGAGTTTGTGTAAAAGGGGATGGACAATACAGACTGACTTTTAAATTCATTGAATTATTTCATGGGGTGATAGTATTAAGTAACTTATACTAGGGTAGTAACTTATACCAACTCTGAAATAGCGAAAAAAAACACTGTTTTCAAACATTTCCATTCAGTAAATACTATTGTATGAAATGGCAAACAATTTTTGCTCATGTCGCAACTTACCTTTCGTATAGTAAATAAAAACCGTAATGACTCAACACATTCTACAATAACTTGACCTCCTACCGGTGCGTACGCAGATTAGTCATCAAGTAATACAACGTAACGTATTTCATCACACAAATAACGTTTTCGTGAGCATGTCCGACCAGGGGTCGTGGGTTCAATCCCGTGTATGTATTGTAAGATTTCAGTACTTTTGGGTTAAAGTAATCGTTGCTTTGTTTTATTGTGTGAAATAATAGTAACTACATGGTTGCAGTTATTTCTCATACATAAACCAGCAGTTGGTTAGATATGATATGTCTGTCGCAGTAAGATGGTTGTAGCCGTGATATAGTTATATCCCTAGGGATATAGAATAGAATACTCTTTATTATGCACACCATTTAAATTACAGGATACAATGTTACAATGTTGAAATTTACCGTAATATAGTTATATGAAAACTGTCGAAGTGCCCTAATTTTGCTACTGCGACCAATTTCGACCGCTCGCTCGGCTCGCGCGTAGTTCTAACCTAACCTATTTGATCGGAGTGCCCTAATACTTATATTCCTAGTAAAATAGTTATATTTCTAGTATATTAGTTACTAGCTTTTGCCAGCGGCTTCGCCCGCGTGTATGTCGGAAATTATCCCATGGGAACTTTCTACCGGGATGAAAATTATCATATGTCTTAATTCAGGTTATAAACTGTCTGTATACCAAATTTCATCCAAATCGGTTCAGCCGTTTTTGCGTGATTGAGTAACAAACATCCAAACATACTAGCTTTCACATTTATAATATTAGTAGGATAAACCGCTTTCATTTAACTATATTTTGGTAGATAGGGATATATCTAAATCCCTAGGGATATGACTATATCACGGCTACAACACGGCGACATGTCCATTCCAATAAAGTTTGACAAAGATTTATTATAATCTTGATCGAAGCTTAGTATTTTTTTCTCTGCTTTATCGTTTTTAGGTGAAATAAAATTATTTTTAAGCCAATAGGTTACCAAGATTAAAGGCTCCCACAGACAGGTGCAACGCGACTCTGGTGGAACAATTTCTATGAAAACTTCACGGAAATGGTTCCACCGGTGTCGCGTCGTACCTGTCTGTGAGAGCCTTAAACTGTTTGGTAAAGGGGAACTTTACTATTCGAAACTGCTCATAAACCAATTGGACCTTTTTTCAAGAAATTGACTTCGATTTTCGACCTTAATTTAAAAACGAAGCTAACATATATCGATGCTATTGGATTGATCAACCTAGTCTTACTGCTTAAAACAACCCATTATCCCTTTGATACAAAACCGAATAATCGTAATTGTTATAGTCAGTAATAGTGATGTACCTAAATTGATTTCGAATAATTTCAATTATACGAACGATTTGGGGCTATAATCATTATAAATGTTTGTAATGAAGGCTATGGAAGGTGAATTTGATATCATAAATGCTATTGAATTTGATAATCTTAATGATTTTGAATGACATTTTGAGAAGGAAACACGTGTTAGGGTCGTTCACAAACATTCTTTTGTATTTCTAATGTTAGGGTGAATCTCCCCTTCTCATAGGTTAATAATAATTTGGTCGATAAGAGATACATTGAATATAATTGCTTCACATTTTCCATACATTTTTTTGAAACAGTTTTATCGCTTCATTAAATTTTATTACGACAAATTATGTTCATTAAAAAAAAAACCATCTATTGAGAATTTAAAAATCTATTTGGATCTCATTTATATATACCCACAAAAAAGTTATTACTAAAACAAATAATCCTCAAGCAGATCGTGGCCATAGATCGGTACATCTTAAATGCGCGCGCGCATGACATCAGCGGAATCGGGGCCGGCCGCCCACCTCCATTAGGCGTCTAGACGAGTGGACAATTGTTATCTATTATCTGTGCATCTTTCAAAAGTACCACTTTTTTAAGGTAAAAAAAAACCATATAATTTTTTGGTATCGAAACAAGCTCTAACTTGGAATGTCCGGTTGAGTCAAAAGCTAAATGAGTCATGTTCAGCTAAATTAAAGCTAAAGAATTTCACTTATTTTTCACAGGCCTACATAACATAGGAACCACGTCTTTTAGTCATAACATGACAAAAATAACTAGAAATGCACTGAAGGAAAATCACACAAATTATCGATACAAATGGTATAAAACTAAGCATAGATATCGATAAGGAGATACTCGATACAAATATGTATTTGATAGCGGTGTTACAACTTCCGCCAGACCTTATGGTCGTAGCAGTTGCCATTATCACCATAAAAGCAGCCATTTTAATGAGCACAAAACAAAGGGATCTGCCGCATCGTTGGCCGTACTATCGTCCTGTAATTCTTGTGAGAGTGAAATGTTAATGCTGGATGCTGGCGACGCATTCTGTAGGCATAACTGTGATATTTTCAGTGATTTAGTTATCTAAATAAGGGCAAAAGATTATTAAATAAGGGAAGGCTGGAAGCTTAACATTGAGACCTTTGCAAGTAGAATATTTAGCTGGATGACCTCGCTTATGTTTGAAAAAAGGCTTTGTAACAATTCTTCTTACTTCTTCAATTTTTTAGTTACAAAACTAAAGTTTTTGTACTGAATCAATTTTCATCATGTCAGTATTCAATATTAATAAAACGATCTGCTCGTTCATTTGCTTCTTTTTAAATGTCTTTGTTGCGCAAACTTCATATTATACCAAGATAACTCTTTGTTTTAAACCAATGACCTTTATATCATTTAGAACGATGTTTTTTTCACTTTTAAATCCAATTCTCACTCTTCTATCACTTCGAACCTCTAGTAGGGCAGCTAGTGTGAATCCCTGCACATAACATGACATATATGGCCATCTGATAGCGGACCACTGTTTATTACCCCGAGACTGTGCCTTACCACGGTAAGGTAAGAATTACCTGCGATTGTAAACTTCTTTAGCTATAAC
This sequence comes from Cosmia pyralina, assembly GCA_946251885.1. Classification (NCBI taxonomy): domain Eukaryota; kingdom Metazoa; phylum Arthropoda; class Insecta; order Lepidoptera; family Noctuidae; genus Cosmia; species Cosmia pyralina. The sequence continues at coordinate 26,364,675 of OX276345.1, read as the reverse complement.
TGGTTCTTGGCTGGTCTTTTTTTATCAGAGTACGGGACTATTGTGAAGAGAGTTATTGTAAATTTTAATTTTGACGTTGTATACCCTTTTACGATACGTAGGGTAACTGCTGTAGTATCTAATTGGCCACGGTTTAGTAGCTAGCCACTCATAAAAAAAGAGGTAGAAACAAGAAATGCAAGCAAGCTCATAAATGAAAAGGACAAAAAATATATTTTTCGTCCTTTTCATTCATCAGCTTGCTTCTTCTCCTATGACGAAGCAAGGGCAAGGCTCTTTTTTATGAGTGGCCAGCTACGAAACCGTGGCCAATTACTACAGCAGTCGTACTGAGTACTTTCTTGTCTTTGAATTTATAACATGACATTTCATTTTAATCTTAAATTGTATGTGGAGATGGATATTTGTTTAATTTTGACGAGTTATGCGAACATAAATGTAGGGAACAACCGATTTGTTTTCGCGATTTCTAGTTTGATCTCATAGTAAAAGTTGTTCATAATGATGAGTACAATGACCTCTCCATTAATTACGGGACACTTTATATTATAAGATTTCAAATGCCTATTTTTGCCAAAAAAATATTATGATCGCTGTAACATTATATAAAAAAACGATCACTCCTACTTCTAGGTGCATAACTGAAATTTAGAAGTTCATACCAGTTGGTTTAAGCTCTTCTATCTAAATATTGCAATAATTTGAGCACTCACTATGTAAATCTCAATAACTAAGTACCATCTTACTAACCACGAAATATTCTAAAGAACATGTACCTACCACCAATTTCTTAGACACACTCATCAAACTACCAGATAACAAGTCAGTATATTGTCTCGAGTTTCGTCATGTTAAATGACTGAACACGTCTAGACTTAGAGATTTATATCGTAACAGGTTTGAATAAAGCTATATGTTTCACAATGCTTAGTATTTGTTTTATGGTTTTGGCGGTCGCTACGGTCCTGTGCTCATATTTCTAAAAGCCCTTACCGATCAGCTCCGACTTTCGGTACCTCGGGTCGCTTCTCCAAGGGGATGGAATAGACCGAGACGTAACGCACTGAATCAACTCAGGATGGATGAAATGGCGACAGGTCACAGGAACAACTTGCGACCCACGGATGCCCCTCAAGTTAAAGGATAAAAATTCCAAGTCCGTGATAAGGCCTATCGTACTTTACGAACCGGAATGCTGGGCAGTGAAGAAGATGGATGAAGAAAGATTGCATGCAGCGGAGATGAGAATGTTGAGATGGACGTGTGGAGTGCCGAAAATGGATAAAGTAAGAAATTAGTATATAAGAGGAAGTTTCAAAGTGGCGCCATTGATAGAAAAGATGAAAGGAAATCGTTTGGCTTGGTATGCGCATGCGATGAGGAGGTACAAAACGCATGTGAGTAAAAGAGTGATGAATATACATGTTGATGGGTGGAGAGGGAAAGGAAGGCCAAATAAAAGATGGATGGATTGTGTGAGGAATTATATGAAAGAGAAGGGAGTGAATGATAGAATGACGGTTGACAGGGGAGAAAGGAAGAAAAAAACGTGTTGCGCCGACCCCAAGTAACATGGGATACGGGCAGGAAGATAATGTTTTACAAAGAGTCGTTTGTAAAACATACATACCGACATAAATTAAAAGATGTAGATTTTTCAAGAGTATTGCTTTAAGGTTTAAACTGAAGAAATAGAAAAGAGAGTCCCTACTCCCTAGCACGAACGGGTAACGTAAACGTAACGTAACTTACCTAAATAAGAACGTTTTTGAATAGAAAATATATCTATCCTATAGCATTTCGGTAAAATTTTTGCGACAGTCACAGTGATTCAATCTGCCTAGCCTTTTCCCAACTATGTTGGGCTCTGCTTCCAGTCTAACCGGATGCAGCTGAATACCATTATTTTATATGGAGCGACTGCCTATCTGACCTCCACAACCCATTAACTGGGTAATACGATACCTCTTGGTAAGACTGGTTGTCAGACTTTCGGGCTTCTGACGACCCGTAACGACTGTCAAAGATCCACGAATGACAGCCGGGACGAACGGCTTAACGTGCTTTCCGAGGCACGGAGGAGTCTCGATATGTAAAGATGGTCACCCATCCACGGACCGACCCCGGCAAGCGTAGCTTAACCTGATGGATTGACCCGTGCGGCTGTTATTACTTAGCCACGAGCTAGACAGTCACAGTGATTGATACCTAATAAACTCTTCTCTAGTGAATAAACTCCTAAGTAAATATCATGTGCTAAACAAATAGGTATATATTTTCAATTTTAAAATCGTTAGAATTTACTATTCCCACATTAGCTGAATATAGGTATTACGAGTAAAGTCAATAGATTTTCATTTTTTAAATTTACGGCTTACCGTTAAAAATCTACCGGTAATGAGCTTCGGCCAACAAAACTAACGTTTTCTGTGCAGCAAAGCATAGCAGAAAAACTAAAAATCGGCTCATCATAACGAAGGGGTCTTTTCAATCCTTTGAAAACCTGTCATGGGGTCAAAGAAAGAGCTTTTAACGAGCAAGCTCATATTTTAAATGGGTCGCAACAAAAGGGACTTTTATGGGCCTCAAGCTTCGGTATTTACTTGTTATTGCAGTGTCATTTCTGCCAAGTTATTGGAAGGCGTGTCATAATATTTGCGGACAAGCGATGCTTGCTCTCTAAGTCTCGAGTCGACGCAAGCGCATTGTCATTGTCCCCAGAATCCATTTAAAAGGTAGGGTTGTCAGAATTTTCTGTTGCTGTAAAATGTTTGTTGTCTTCGATGTTATAAAGTATGACTTTTGTATTATTTCAACTATGGAATCTTATGCTATGTCACTAAGTTATCCTTAAACCATTACTCAACATTCTTCTTTTCATTTTTGTGAAGCGATTCTTCAAACTTTTTACACGTCTTAAATCCTTACTCCAATATTAATTACCTTCTTCAAAGTCAATCTGAAAGCAATTTAGGAAAAAAAACCGTCCATACTTTTTGTTCGCCGATCATCGAAAAGTGGCCAAGTTCAATATATTGGCTCAGCATCACATATCAATCGACGTGATTGAAAGCCATTAGCTTTAAGACTGGCTAAAGGATGGCCAAAGGGTTTTTGGGATCCCTACATCACTGTTTAGAATATTGGAATACTTAGTAGCTAATAATACCTAATAGTAATTTATTTTCCAAAACTTCAGTAATGTGAAATACATCATTTTGGTCTCGATCTCTGAACTAAGACTTTCTATATGACAGGGATCGAGGTTCATATTACCTATTGAAAAGGTAACATTTGATGGATTGATCAAAACAATTTTTATAACGGATTTTATTTAAAATTAAAACAGTTGTGTGAAAAATTACCATCTCAGTCATAATACCAAATAAACTACCAAAAGAACAAAACCCAATATTGATGAACACAAACCAGTTTTTTACAAAAATACGTCAACAAAAGCTTACATTATTTCGCTAAATACAATCAAACAGATGATTTATTTGGAGGAAACCAATAACCCAACAAATTCATTACTGCAATATATTTTTTAACGCAATTAAGGACCCACTTGAGTTGCAAGGGCTTGCGCATCTGTCCGTTGATCGAGACACACACACATGCCTGCGCGCACACCACAGTTACGCACACAAACGCTTCACATACTTATACGTGTGTGTATGTGGGTATCTATGGGGTGCGGTGAAATAATAATTTCTAACGGTTCTGTGGCATATGGATGGGGTATCAATTTTCGGAAAGTAACGATTTTTTTTTAAGTTTGACAGCTTGTAATTATAATTGTTTGATATTATTCTGAAGATACTTAAAGATATTTCAGGTTTTAAGGACTGAAATAAGTATTTAAGTAAATGGAAGTATTATGTGATCAGAATGAGAATAGGTTAGCCTAAGCCATATTGTGCTGTCTTAATGGTTTATAAAATCCAGTTAAATAGCGCCAGGATGATAACTACAATGTGCTGACACGACTCGAAAGGATACCTATTTCTTATTTTTATCGCAAAGTAATGCATCTACCTCATTCTCAAGTTTCTAACAGACAACGTTACACTATATCTTAACATTTATTTTCAGGACAAAATACTTAGCCTAAGCTAATAAAATAATGAAAGCACTTACTTGCAAAAATATTCTCCTCTCGGCGCGGACAGGCAAGTTCCGCCATTTTTGCATGGCGAGGGCGAACACGACACGAAACCTGAGCAAAAAGAAAACATCACATTAGCATGTTATAATAATATGTGCACTTAATGTGACACTGCGGCTGCACTCGCGATAAATATTTCTTAGAATACAAGACATCATTTATCATGATCTAATAATTTGTACTTATTTGAATAATCTTGTGTTTGTCACAGTTATCTATCCTAGGTATAAGTAATACATATAATCATAAGGAAAATCCTTACAAATAAGGACAAAGCCAAGGGATTTATCAAACTAAAACTTGAAGGATTTATTATTTAAACCAATTACAGGCACAACAGAAACACTCAAAATACGACCGAGCAGCTGAAGACATAAGAGCCTCAATCACCCCGTTAGTCATTACATGCGATGGAGCCATAGGAACTGAATATAACAGTTTTTTTTTTTAAACCGCATCAAAGCTTAATGAGAAATGGGGAAACGCATATTCTCAAATAGTGTACTGGCTGAAAGCGGAAATATAAATCTCAGTTATAAGAGCAGTTTTAATGAGAACAAGAGGCGCGCGAAAACATGTCAGGGCCTTCCAATGTGAAGATGGAGCAGGAATACTTTAGTGACAGCCTGATCTAGTGAACCAGAAATACTTACATGTGTTTTTTATATTTTTACATATGTGTGTGCAATGTATGTAACTCTGTTTTATTTATTTATTATCCTAACTTATGTAGATTATATGTTTAAAATAAATTATTTAGACATTTTAATTATTCTAATGTATTTTTATGTGGAACTATGGACTTGGTCTGAAATAAATGATTTAATTTAAAATAATTTAATTACAGGCTCTTTTGAATTTCAATGAGTTGGAAGATGAAGCATAGATAATGCTGCCAAGCCATTAACATTAGTTAGAAAAAGAATTAAGAGACGACACGGTTGGCGCAGTGGTTGAGCGATTGACTGCTGCGCAGCATGTCGCGGGTTCGATTCCCGCACGGAACAAATATTTGTACGACTTACAAGTATTTGTTCCGAGTCTGGGTGTTTTTCTATCTATAATATGTATGTATTTACAAAAAAAAAAATGTATATAAGTAGTTTATCAGCCATCTCGTTACCATAACACAAGCATTAGGTTGCTTAGCTTGGGGCTAGATGGCGTTGTGTGATATGTCCAAACATATTTATTTATTTATTTATTTAATTAGGTCCTTAAACATTATAAAACAGAAAATACTGCTAGGATACCAACAAAAATTGTATCTCCTGTATTCTTTATGGAGTTGCAACACTAAAATGATATACATTTAATTTTTCTGATTAATTGCAACAACGTTTTGACTATGACAGTCATTATACATGACCCTATAAGGCCATCTGGGTCACCACTGCGATTTGAAATAAAAAATTCAGAACTTATTCTGAGTGTTGACAGATCTTGATAAAAGTTGCCATTAGATTTGTTAGAGATTGCGAAAGAAATCTGTATTTCACAGCGTGAGGCCAATGTCATATTTCGATAAGGAAATAAAGATGAAAACAATAATACCATAATAATATAACATGACGCTTGATTTCCACGAAGGGTTGTGTAAGTACCTATAGTAAACCTATGTTTTGGCAGTTATGTTTGTCCCTTGTAATAGGGAGCGAGCCTATTAAGGCCATCAAGGCCATCAACCGGGCACAAATCCAGACTCCGGGCTGCTACTGAGAAATTCTTGACGCCAGAATGTGAATCGCACCTACGACCCAATCCTCAGCTAAATGCCCCATGCTCATTTAGAACTATCTAAATAATTTGAGAGCAAAATATTGTCGCCCAAAACTTCTGCACCGACGTGTAAATCACTAGTGTTAGTGTCAACTTGCGGACGAAAATTTTGAATACAAAACAGAACAAAATAAGTTTAAACAGGATTGATTGGCGGCAAAAGCACCCGAGTGATCCGGTGGTAAGTGCAAGATACGGATCATGTGACGGGGAGTGCTCAAACAAATTGCTTGTGTCTCCGAGAAGTATTGCTGATTGTCGTGATAGTGAGCATTTAAAGTTTTAAAGCATTTTGGGAGACGTGATGAGGTGTTTGGAAAAGAAGGAAATATGTATAAAAATGTATATTTTTCACTTTTTAGTTGTAGTAGCTACCCCACACAAATTCTAATACAAAATATCTGCAAAACAAACTAGAACATCATCCATATAAAAGTGTGGAAAAAAATACGTATTATTGAAGCTAACTCAAAAACTACCGAAGGAAAGTTAATCAATTTTATATGGGACCAACTGTGATGTATACCCTCTCGAATAAAACAAAAAAAAAATCCAAAACGGTTTAGCCATCTTCGAGTAATCGGGGAACATACATAAAAAAAAAAATTGCGAAATTATGAACTTCAAGTTTTTAAAGGCGGATAGAGTATTGTTTTGATATTGGCGTAGCTTCAAGAAGCTTTGTCTAGTGAAATAGATTTCTAAAGGGTCCCCGAAACGATCAATTGCAATTGTATGTTTTTACGTGATTGATATACATTGATGCGCAAATTGATTGTCTACCAAATGCAATTAATAAAATAAAAGGAAAAATAATAATAAAATTATTAATAGGAATTATAAATAACTTTTACTAAATAAAATTGAGAATAATCCAATATGATAATTAATTATGCACATATTTCAAAAGACTTATATCCATAAAATATACAGATACAGCATCAGATATTAAAGAAGATTGCCCTACAAAAACAGAAGTAGTTACGAAAAAACTTAAACATCCGATTTGTTATCAACACTCGAGTATCGATCGATATAATCTCGATGTATCGATCAGTCAGAATCGAGACCACCCAAACATATCGGATACATTTAGTTCAGGAAATTGGCCTCAAAACGGCGGCTTTTATTTAATTTAAATAAACAAATAAACATAGCGAAGGAGTAAAAACTGTATTTGTTGTTACAGTAAACTACAAATCAGTGGTAACAATTTGGGATGAACAAGGCCTTTATGGCGTAGCAGTAAGGGTGATTTTCGTAACGCTGTTGATAAGCGGTTGACTGTAGCTACAAGACTATTCATTGTTTCTTTTGTATTACAAATGTGAAGTTGATCCATAAAAAAGATGTCATCAATCTTGCTCATGCCAGCAAAAACCTCCCGAACGAATAGATTTTACTAAAAGTGATGAGGATGATATATACATATATTATTGAACTAAAATGATGCAATTATCAATTTGCTTTTAGTTAAAAATGATGTTGATATTGCCAAAAATTGAGTGGAGACCGCGTATCGGTAAGCGTAGTGTGGGACGCCCCCCAGCTAGATGGACCGTCTACCTGAAGAAAGTGGCTGGGACAGACTGGATGCGGAAGGTGGAGGACAGGGTGTTGTGGCGCAACCTTGGAGTTGATTGCCAAAATAGAGATATTTGGGTAAGCCATTTTTCTCAGTAGAAATACAGATTATGTTATGGACGAGTTACATCATACAAGATTTTTTTCGTGGGAAAGTATGCAAATGTAATGTTGAAATGCACAAAAAATGACAAAACATATTTGCATTAAATTTTAAAAATTATTAAATTTTTTTCGCAAAATACACATCTGTGAGAAAATCTAACGAATTTCGCTCATCTAAGCTTATAAGCGGAATCAGATAAGGATGTATTTGGACAAGCGATAAATCATTTTTGGTAAAATTAAAACATGATAAGCTTACTTTTCACTTGTTTACCTAACTCTTGTAAAAATGTAAACATACTTGAAAGTGTAACTGACATAGGTGTGGGTGATTCTTGTTCAAACATAACGTGATGGACGATATTTATTTTAAGTTTTATTTTAGAAATTAAAGGTTAACAACGCCACTTTAAAACAAAATGCCTACAATTCAATTCTTTATTGCGTTTCAGATACAAAGAAGCGTAAAAGATTTAAGGAAAGGTAGGGGAGAGTGTGCATGAAAGAGCCAGTTTTAAAAAGCACAAAAAAAAAAACATTTTAGGCTGATTGTTTTTAAATGAAAATACTTTTTTTTAATAATCTGTTTAATAGTAATGGTACTCAAATTAAAAAAAAATAGGTAACAATGTAAGAAATCTCAATATAGCCACTTAAAAAAAAAAAGGGAAATCGGCTCTTTCAAAACAAACTGTCAATGAAAGAGCTACCGTGTGCTTTGAAAGAGCCAGATTCTACTTTGTAGAAACAAACTAGTTTTTCAACAATTAAAATCTCTCAATAGACTCAAAAATCTTATAAAAATTAAACATAAGTGAAAATCACAGCTTTTGATCAGTCTCAAACAATCATCTTACAATAATCTTAATCATTAATAATACTTTTATAAAAATCAGTCTCTAATAATGTTGAAACTCTGGTATAAACAATTAAAAACATTTTTGACAGAAGAAATTAATCACTCCTTTGTTACCACAAGACTCATGTGTCCATCCTGCACATATTTTGCACTGATACCATTCTTCTTTGCTCTTAGAATAGTGTCCATTACACACACTACAATAATTTTTATCTTGCTGTAAACTAATATTCCGTTTTCTGAATTCTAATAAATTTATTTCATCATCTGAGCTTGTTAATGATGTATCATCGTGCATTGACATGTTTACGCTAGTGTCACTGGAATCATCCTGTTTTTTAGAATTTAGTTTTCTGATATTTTGTTTTGTGGTCATTTTCTTAACAATAGTTTTTTTAGATTTGTTTTTACTTTCTTTTTCTTCTATTTTATTTTTTTCAGGAGTATCCGTGATTATAGCTGATGACATTTTACGATTGTTAGGCTTAGAGTTCTTTCTGGGTCCTGATTTTAGGAAAGGTCTTACAACTTCCGGACTTGCAATTTGTTGTATTGATGTTGATGGCTGTAAACTTTCTGGCAATGGGATGTTTTCAATCAAACTTTCTGTGGGTATGGATCCGATATTTGTAATTCTAGGAGCGTCTGAAGTGTTAATATTAAAGTTACTACACTCTGGTGTTGTTGGTCTCACGTTTTCTGGCGTAGAATCATCAAAAGAAACTGGATTTGGTCTGTCGGTCACGTATGATGCAGAAAGTCATCATCGGAAAATGTGCTTGAATTTAAAGGATAAACGCCAGTTTTGATGAATCCTTGAGTAACATTTTGCAGACTAAAAGCTGCTAAATAAGCATCTCTAGCAAACTGTGCAACTTGGTAGATGGTAACAGTTTTACCAGGATTCGAAAGCATCCACTCATTCATAGCTATTCGATATCTGGTTTTGAATGGCCCATACACCGTCACATCCAGAGGTTGTAGCCTATGGCTGCAGTGTGGTGGAAAAGTCAGCATTTTTATATAATTTTGTCTGGCAAATTCTATTACACGGAGATTAACATGGGAGGCATGGTTATCCAACAAAATCAATGCAGGATTTTCTTCTGATGGTTTAACATGGCTCACAAAATGTTCCATAGCCTTCATGAAATTATTTTCAGTCATCCAACCTGACACATGGGCTAAACCTAGCGCTCCTGAAGGCCCATTGTTTAACATATGGTCTTTATAATTCACGCGCGGAAAAATAAAGACAGGGGGTATAGTGCCACCTGCAGCATTAATAAAAAACAGAGTGGTTACGAGCGTGCCACGCTCGGCTGAAGTAACCTGCCCAATTTGTTTCGAGCCTTTTTCAGCAATAATTTTAGGAGGGGCTGAAACGGTGCTGCATCCTGTTTCATCTGTATTAAAGATCATGTGTGGTGGGAAATTATACTTTTCGTAAATGCTGGTCAGCTTTTCAAAGAATATGCCAACATTCGTCTTGTTAAAACTTGTCGCCCTGGCCAAAGAAGTGCTCTCAGGTTTTCTGACTGACAAATCTTTGTGTCTCGACATGAAGCCTCGGAGCCATTCCACAGATGCAATTTTGGCAGTATTCCATTTTTCTGGACAGATAGCATTTGCCTTTGCATACTGGAAAGCTAATTCTCTTGTTTGTTTTTTCGTCAAACCGTGACACATTTTAGATGCAGTTTTTAGATATGAAACCAATAAGTCTTCTTGAACTTTAGAAAAAATGCGTTTGTTACCTATATTTGGGCGATGCACATACTCCTCCTCAGAATTTTTAGCCTTCTTAATAATTTTCGCCAAATAGGCCCTTGATATACCAAATGATAATGCCGTTTTATTTATGGATTGATTTTCCACAGTTACTTCTCGTACAGCCTCTTCTATTACTGCAGTTGTGGGCCTTTGCCGTTTTTTCGGTGCTGAGGCTCGCGAAGTCATGTTTTTCTAGTCTGAAAGATTAACGGCATTAAATAGGTATCATAAAAACGGCAATGTTAAACTAAAAGGTAGTAGTTTATTGAAAGAGCCAATTTTTGTGCCATGAAGGAGCCGGCTCTTTCATAGACTCGACAGTTGGCTCTTTCAAAACATTTTGCATTAAAAAATATAACCTCGAATTACAGCTAATTTACATTAACATCATAACAATAATATTTGCGTAAAATAATGCCAAATATATTCATAACACTACAACATATTCATTTTGTCAACCTGTGCTTTACACTCCTTGTCAAAAAAAAATAAGTAAACCCAAAAATACTTACATTTTGGCTTCAAAATTTTCAATGCAGTCCTACTACGCCATTTGATTTCCTAGAACTGTCAAATGTCTATGGGTGACAGCTGTCCAGTGTTGTCATATAAAGAGTAAAATTGGATTATGGTAGGATTTTGTTAAGTGGGAGATAATCGCATCGGCTCTTTCAAAGCTTGGCTCTTTCATACACACTCTCCCCTAAGTATATTTTTTTTTTCTACTCCCACACAACATCTAAAACTCGCATTATTACAAAGCAAGAAACTGCTATCAACACCGAATGCCAAAAAAAAAGTAAAACAATGTATTCCCCTACAATGTTATCTCAAACTTCTATTCTATCCTAGGTTCAAGTAGAAAATCAAATCACTTATAATAAAATTATAGCAAATAGATAAAATACCCAAAAATTACAGAAAGGAAAATAACTCATCAATCGCAGCCACTTGATAGGTTATCATCACAAATATAAACATTTTCGGTGATTGACACGCGTGGGAACAAGTTCTTATTAAGTAAACACTGATAAACTAAGTTAGGTTTACGCATTTCACTGGCATTGCGCAATTTTGTACATGGTTACTAAATAATGGATCAAATACTAGCCACTCGTAATTACAGAAAGTAATAAAGGACAGCGGACTGACTTGTGGAGACATTGCAACACTACCTCTGAAACCATAAAACATATAACAGGAGCGTGTAAATCACTTGCACAAACCGATTATAAACGCCGCCATGATCAAGTGGCTGCAATTATACACCAACAGTTAGCATATAAGTATAAAATCGTTAACGAAATGGTACCATATTATAAATATAAACCAGAAATAATATAAGAAAGTAAGGATCAGAAAATTTACTGGGACCAAACAATAATAACAGATTACATTACCGTTCACGACAAAACCAATAAAACAGTATATCTGATAGATATAGCAATACCTAACTCGCACAATATTCAAACCACCATATCCGAAAGCTCACTAAGTATCAAGATCTCGCCATAGAAATTAAAACCTAATGGAAAGCTCAAAAAATTCATATTGTCCCCATTGTTCTTTCATCTACTGGTGTAATACCAAAATCTCTCACTCAAAGCCTTAACACCCTACAGATGCCTACTCACACACTTTACATGCTCCAAAAAGCCACCATCCTTAACACATGTCGCATTACCCGAAAGTTCCTGACTTCTTCAACATTGTCATCCACCTTTTCTATCTAAATTTCACCTTACGTACTTGGTCCTGACCCGTGTGTAAGGTTTCTTTACCTCTCTTAAATGAAAAGAAACAAAGAACCGAAAATAATAATAATAAAAAAAAAAAACTTTATTGTTTAAGAACTAAGCATTCAATATTCACATAACACTAGCCTCCATACTAGGATTCCCTGAGTCGTGGTCTTTGATAAAGCTGTCTCTTTGAACGTGATCCTCAAAAGCTTTTGAGAAAATAATGGAAGTCAAGGAAGTCTAAAGAAGAATAGCAATGTTTTTAACTTGGTATAACGAATAAAAGCAAACTGAACGTTTTTTAACTCGGTAGAAAACCCTAGAGCTGAAACCCTGAAAAAAACCAGACCGATGACGTTGTGGAGGCCGCAGGAATCCGCTGGATGCGGGAAGCATAGAACCGGTCGCAGTGGCGGTACTTGGGGGAGACCTATGTCCAGCAGTGGAAGTCTTTCAGCTGAAATGGTGATAAAACCCTACTAATACTAAAAATGCGAAAGTTTGGATGGATGGATGTTTGTTACTCAATCACACCAGAACAGCTCAACGGATTTGGATGATTTCGCACAGAAGCACATACACTACTTTTTTTTTATCCCGGAAGTACTTTCCCGTAGGATAATTGACACGTGGGTGAAGCCGCTAGCAAGAACTACTACTACCATACAAATACCAATTAGGTTCAAAGAAACCCACAGGACCTACAAATGACGACAATGATGTATCCACATTATCATCCTTTTTTCACCAGAACTAGATGCTGCTCAACACCATCATTTTTGAATGAGGTACACTATAAAATAACATTTAATTTAATTTCGAACAAACGCCATAAAGTCAAAAAAACCAGTCTATTGATAGAATTCGACAATGCTCACGCGCATTGTTTCGAGATAGTCAAGGACAGTAATAATTTCAGGTCACTCGTTCAACTGGGATCAGATAAATGTCATGATCCGCATACCAAGCGTTTTGCAAAGGGCTTTTGGGTACCTTTTATTGGTAAATAGTATAAATGTGTCCAAAAGTTAATTTTAACTAGACAGAAATAAGCTTTAGTAGATCTAGTACACCCAGTATTCATAACTAGATTTAGTTGTGTAGTCACATTATTTGAATAATTCTATGGATTATTATCTAGTTGAGCAGTGGTGGCCCAGTGGACAGGTCATGTGTTCGAACCCAAGCATTACTTTGTGTAATTTATTTCATCACCTAATAGAACCAAAAATTCGAACTTGTGACATCTATCAAACCGCACTGGGCCCCGGCCCACACCCTCTCACAGAGAGGAGACCTGTGTCCCAGAAGTGGGAACATTATAGGCTATATGCTATTATGTATCTGGTTTAATATTTGCGAAATGCATACGTGTAACTAGTGTAGATGCACTTACAAATGCTGCAATGTAAATAAAATTTACTCTTGTCCTGTTGTAAGCCTTTCATCTAATATTAAAAACTCTAAGGTATCAAGTCCCCTAACAAATAACCAATGGAAAAAAAACAAGTCCACTCTAAAAATAGGTCCCACAGAATCTTCTATTGGCGACATCTCGACCTCTGTCTGCCACATCAACAGACGAAGGTAAACCCAAAAACACACAGTCGTTAAGATCCTCGAAACTGCGAAACTTCGAAAAGTTAAACAAAGCGAAATGTCTGCATATTCGTTTTTTCGCATAACTTCCCAAATTCGCGTATCGGGCGGGTGCTAGTGTAAAAACTGGATGCGACTGCCATCACCTTATAAGGTCATCCATTGTTTTTGCTGCTGAGGAACGCAGGACCGGCTCCGGGAGGCTGACTGATAATTTTCTCCCCATTGTGGTGTGGGTTTATGATTAAATAAAAGGTCGTTTTGACGAGGTAAGGTTATTTGCAAAAGCTGAATTAGATGGTAAAGAAAAATGTTGGATTTTCGGGGATAAATCATGTTATTTAGGAAAGACAGACAACGTTTTGTTTTATAAATGTTCTAGCTTTTGCCCGCGACTTTGCCCGCGTAGATATCGGAAAACATCCCACGGGAACGTACTGCCGGGAAATCCAACATTTTTCTATTCTAATCCTTATTCCTTGTCTACATTATAAAGGGAACCTCTGTGCAAAATTTCAGCTTTCTAGGTTCAAGGGTTTCGACTGGGCGTTGATGAGTCAGTCAGTCAGGACTTCTCTTTATATATACACATATATAGGCACATTAATAAAATTTTAGCTCAAAAACGACTTAATCTAAACACTTGTGACAGTTATCCGACATTAAATTGCCATTTGGCAATTTAAATCTGCAACCGAAAACTGGTTTGATTTTAAAATAAGTATTGCAAAAAGCATAAATTTTAATGAACAAAATGTTTAATAGACTTCTTACTGACATCATTTCCGATAACCTAGATTTGACAAACGATAAAAAAAAGTTATGACGTCAAAGTAACTTGCACAAAAGTTTTCAAAACTATTCTATAAATAAACATTGCTGACTATTTACAATTTATCCTGTATCACAAAATGTAGGTATGTGCGGCCAAGGCTATACAAATAGCTACTACGTTGAAAAAGAAACGGTTCAGACCATAACGTTCTTTTTTTAAACATACATAATCAACAAAATGGCGCTTATAATTTTGGCAAGTGGCTGCTGCCAAAGAGATACCATCGTTTATTCAATTTGTATTGACAGATGACAGGCCTACTGCTCCTTCTAGGTGATAGATTGGCAGGCTGTCACTAGATAGTGTTGTCAGTACACAACTTCTTTATTCCATACTTTCAAATGCAATTTTATTGTTAAATAAATTATACAATCAACACTAAAATACATATATTATGTAGAGAAAAAAGCTCATTGGGCATCAAAAAATTCTCCCGCATCGCTGTCAGTGGGAAAAGTGCCCAAAAGCTGAGATAGCAATGCTGATTCTTTGACCTAAAAATTGACCAGCCCTAATTTTAATTTTATTCTTTGTTAATAATTTATTATGCTTATTCCAGTCTAAATAATTTCACGCTTTTTTCTAGCTGCTAACTTACTCAAACTTCCATAAACTTTAAAACAAATTAGAAGGCTAATTCCCATAATTAAAATTTCAAATCCCTTCCTACCCTGTCACTATCGACCCATTTCCATTCTTCCATTCCTATCTAAAGTGCTTGAGGCCTGCGTACACAAGCAGTTTGCGGGGTTTGTTCACCGGAACAACCTTGTTAGCTCTTTTCAGTCTGGATTCAGGCCTGGACACAGTACAGCCTCCGCTCTCCTTAAAGTGACTGGTGACGTTAGAGAAGCGATGGAGGATACCAAGGTTACTGTTTTGGTATTAATTGATTTCTCCAATGCCTTTAATGCCGTCAGTCACGACATTCTCCTTTCTATCCTCTCTCATCTCATGGTTTCGTCCGAAGCTTTGGAATGGTTCTCTTCTTATCTTCGGGGACGTCAGCAGTCGGTTCGCGTTGATGAGAGCTCGTCGAGTTGGCGTGACCTGGATGCTGGTGTTCCACAAGGCGGTATTCTTTCTCCATTGTTATTCTCCATCTTCATTAATTTCATAACTCACTATCTTCAGTGTTCGTATCATCTTTACGCTGATGATCTTCAATTGTATACTGCTGCGCGGGTAGAAGGTTTATCGGACGCTATAGCAGATGTAAACCGAGACTTAGATGCTGTCAGAAAGTGGTCTGATAGTTTTGGGGTGTCAGTAAACCCGTTAAAGTGTCAGGCCATTATAATTGGAAGCTCGCGCATGTTGAGTAGGGTGACACTTAGCTCTCTTCCTCCTCTTATTTTCAATGGTACCGTCATACCCATTACCCCTAACGTGAAAGATCTCGGTTTGCATCTTGACTCGACACTTAGCTGGCAACGTCAGGTCTCTAGTGTTAGTCAAAGGGTCAATGGTACGCTGCGGTCACTGTATCGTCTGAGAAACTTTTTGCCCGCTAAGACGAAAACTATGCTTGTGCAGACTTTGATTTTCCCTATCATCGACTATGGTGACGTGTGCTACTTTGACTTGAATGCGGTTTTGCTCAATAAGCTCGATAGACTGCTCAATAATTGTATCCGGTTCATATTCAACCTCAGAAAATATGACCATGTGTCTCGCTATAGATCTGAGCTGAAATGGATGTCCATTCGTCAAAGAAGAAGTTTACGTGCTTTGACCACGCTTTTCGCCCTTCTCAACTCTCCCACTCCTCCTTCTTATCTTGTGGCTCACTTCCAATATCTATGTTCTTCACACGCAAGGAATCTGCGTTCTTCTAACAATCTTCTCCTACTCTGTCCTTCTCATACTTCTGACTTTGTTCATTCTTCCTTTCATATTCAGTCCATTCTTCTTTGGAATGCGCTTCCTCTTGATATCAGGACGGCCACCAGTCGGTATGCATTTAAGCGGAAATTCCAGAGTTATTTTCTAAACAAATAGTGTAGAGTTATTTCAACACCTCTCTCTCTCTCTCTTGAATTTGTATATAATATGTATTGTAATATAATTATATATATATATATATATATATATATATATATATATATATATATATATATATATTATAGGTATATCTTATAGTAAGTGTATGTATGTGTATTATTAGTTTATAACCTATTTATGTGCTTGTATAAAGTCTATTTATAATTAATTAAGATATATTTTTAGTGTTCTTTATATAAGTATTCCTCTCATACTGAGCACCTGCCATCTAATCTCTTCACCACCCTTGGTTGACTGGTAGAGAATGCCTAAGGCATTAAGTCCGCCTTTGTACGTTTTGTGTGCGAAAAGGTTAAATAAATAAATAAATTAATTAAAAACCGGTCAAGAGCGAGTCGGACTCGCGCACCGAGGATTCCGTTCCATTTCTGAAAAAAATTACTATTTGGAGACATCGTTTTATTTTTCCTGTAATCTTTACATAAACTTCTATCACATGGAATAATTTCTGATTTTTCTCTATGCAGATTTAGGAGATAAGGGGGGAGAAATTTTTTTAAATTTTAATCAAAAGTCGAACACTATGCGGCCTAAAAAAAAGAAAAAAAATGTTTGAGAATGTCCAAACAAAGCTCTTTCATATGATACCCTAGACGACCTACTAGCCCCACTTGGATTTATTAAGACCCCCTTTCAGTCCCTGTTGCAAAAAAATAATTTTTATTTCTTTCTTATTTGCAAAATAGTTGGGCAAACGTCATCTAACACTGTTCCAGATTTCAAGTTGATAGCATTGGTAGTTCTTGGTATATCCAGCTGTGACAGACGGACAGACAGACAGACTGAGTCGCACCATAAGGGTTCCTTTTTACCATTTTGGTACGGAACCCTAAAAACGTTTTCATTCTCACCGACAATCATTGACACAAAAGCTGTCAAAAGGTAAGTAAATTAAGTGTTTTTGCCAGATTTAGAATAGAACGCGAGCGTTCTTAAAAATACGGGAATTGGTGGTATCGGGTCCATTATCAATATCCAATCAGAATCTTATAACTCGTTCGATCCGTCCCTGCGCGTGCAGCCGCTTATAGCACTTTTAGTAAAGGACATTGATCGATTTCGGCCACTGCTTGAGGAATGACTATCAAGTAATGACTGGCTCTTATTAATGTTTTATTGATCGCTTGCGTCGCTTTCAAATATACCAAGTTTGGAGTTTCACGACCAATGTGTAAGATGCTGTTTATTTAAAGAAACTGCATGGGTAATTGGTATAATTTGAACGAATATCTTATAATATTAATTTGAAAAAAAAATATCAAACCAAATACATCACCAGGTTATGCCAGGTATCTTTGTGACTTCCAGAAGAAGGACAAACAACTTAACTAGTCGGAAAATTAAACACAATAACAATTATATCAATTGAATGTAAATACGCGTACAAAAATCATCAGATTCGAGTATCGCTGAGTCATCCAGGAAGTCCTGATACGTTTATCTGGACCGTGGGAACATTGCCCGTAAACTAATGATAAGACTACTAAAATTATATAAACATTAGTTTAAAAAAAATATATTTTAAAATCGCCTACGATCGTGCGCTTCCGTGAGGCGTGTGATAGGTTCGTGATAGCGATGGTCAAGTTACAACTTGATCTGCATTCAGTATTGATAAGGCTTGGGATGTAAATAGTGTTCACATTATAATGATAATGAGCAAAAATTAAATAGTTACGAAAATGAGAATTGGTTAGTGTAATTTGTCGTATGCGTTATCTTTTTTCCGAAATTGGCTCGGCACACTACCTGGCGTCTAGATTTCATTCTTAAAAGCCTGTTTCACCACCTAGGATTAAGTTTCTATTCACTTACTTGGAAGATTCCGTTTTTTAATTTATACAAATTCTGTTACGTTTTTTTTAATTTATTCGGTAAGTAGTGGCTATTCGGACATCGTGAAATAGTCCCTAACTTTAGTAATTAGTATATCGTCGGTAAAACTTTTATGCAAGGGTATCTTAGAGAAAATATGAGAGCTTCCTTAATTTACCTTCTATACTAAAAATTAATCCTTTCCAAAGAATCTTTTAGTAAAACAGTCTTCAAAACCGAAACACCGACAAAAATCTCCAGATTGACAAAAGTTCACGACAAAGAGGCCACCTCTATCCCCCTATTTGCATATTCGTGTAAATTGACACGGCGACAAAGATAATGTTAACTCGAGATAAGAAAAAGCTTTGCTAGTGAGAATTATGTGGACACTGTCAATACCAAGGTTTTAGGAGTATTTGATAACGCCATGTTAGCAAAGGCTTGAAACTAACTTATCTATAAGTTATGGTAATGCTTCAGGGATAAATAAAAAAATCGGCCAAGTGCGTGTCGGACCACGCACAATGAAGGGTTCCGTAGTTGAAAATAATTTATCCCAAAAACAAAGTTAACATTGTAGTTGAAAAAACTAGAAATCCCAAAAAAATATTTTTATGCGATAAAATTACAAATTAACGATTTTCGGACTTTTTACTTGAGCTTTACTTGCGCTGTGAGATCTTGATTCTTGCCAAATTTCATGATTCTAGATCAACGGGAAGTACCCTATAGGTTTTGATTTACTTGCGAGAATCAAAATATGTCTCGTAGATGGCCGTATTTTTTACTGCGTTGACTTAGAAGCTTAATTTTTTTAGAGCTTCAAGGGACCATAGACCTACGTATTTAATATTAATTTCAACTTGATACCTCCACGCATCCTTTAAGGGTTCCGTTATTCCTTTTGAGATACGGAACCCTAAAAAGTGAAAATTATTCATCTTTATCACGTATTTTAGGAGCACCGAGTAGGTAGTAAATACTTTTCACCACGGTAATTTTTTAGTTTAGCCAAACAGCTATTGACTAGAGCTGTCATTGAAGATATATTCCACCAATAAAAACCTAGTATTCAAATCCATCCACAACGCTGTTATCCATGTTAACATGATACCATGTATCGAGAAAAAAGTACATTCGATGTTTATTTGTGCATAAACAACTCATTATTGTCATTTTGACAGTATTATGGGATTCTGACCACATGTAATGCTTTGTGTACTTGCTTAAAATATTCATGGTTGTGACACGAACCCCACGGGGGTATACGCTTACAAATATATCGAGTTATAATTTAGATATTTAAAATCGATTTCCGATTTCGTATTACGAGTTCGAAGAGAAATGGTGGAGAAGTTTTTCATTCATTTTATCTAAATGTGAAAATAAATAGGTAAGGTGAGATGTTATTTAATATTCATGAAATCCACGCCATAGTTTGGTTAGTCACAGGTGGTTCCAAGGCAATAGACGGTCAGAAAACCTATTCATAATATGGAAAAAACGGGAAACACTTCTCTCGTTATACTAGCTTCTGCCCGCGACTTCGTCCGTGAGAAATTTCTTGCCCCCTGACCCACACCACCACATCTCATCGCACGCGCTATTACTTTCTTTTCGCTTAGAGTTTGACTTTTTAGGGTTCCGTACCTCAAGGAAAAAACGGAACCCTTATAGGATCAATTCGTTGTCCTTCTGTCAGTCTGTCAAGACTATCTTTTTCCCAGGAACGCGTGGAGCTATCAAGTTGAAATTGATATCAATTAATTATTATAGTCTCTTAGAGCTCTAAAAAAATCAAGCTGAAGTCAAAGCAGTAAACAAATACGACCTTTTATGCGACTTATTTTGTTGCAAGTAGGTAAATCAAAACCTATAGGATACTTCCCGTTGACCTAGAATCATGAAATTTGGCAAGAAAAAGACTCACAGCACAAGTAAAGGAAAATGTCCGAAAATCCGTAATTTGTAATTTTATGGCATATTTTTTATTTTCTTTATTTCTGGTTCTTCAACTACAATGTTAGTTAATTTTTGGGATAAATTATTTTCAACTGCGGAACTCGTCATTGTGCGTGGTCTGACACGCCCTTGGCCGGTTTTTTTTTCTCGGCTCCTAAGGGTCCTAGCGTGATATTAAATAGCTTCTACCTTTTCTCAAGAATTGGGCTATCAAGTGCAAAAAAAAATAAATTCAAATCCAACTGGTAGTTTTAAAGATTAGCGCATTCAAACAAACAAACAGACAGAGGAGCTCGTGGCCAATTAATAACAGCCGCACAGGTCGATCCATCAGGTTAAGCTACGCTTGCCGCGGTTGGCCAGTGGATGGGTGACCATCTTACATACCGAGACTCCTCCCTGGCTCGGAAAGCACGTTAAGCCGATGGTCCCGGCTGTCATTCGTGGATCTTTAACAGTCGTTACTGGTCGTCAGAAGCCCGAAAGTCTGACAACCAACCAGTCTTACCAAGGGGTATCGTATTGCCCAGTTACTGGGTTGTGGAGGTCAGATACGCAAGCGCTCCATATAAAATACTGGTATTAAGCTGCGTCCGGTTAGACTGGAAGCCGACCCCAACATAGTTGGGAAAAGGCTAGGCAGATTGATAAATAAACAAACAAATTCTTCAACTTTATTATTAGTATAGACATGGATAAGATTAAACTCTTAACTTCCAGTCAATTAATAAACAAAAACAAGTTTAGCCTTAACTACAGCATAAACCGAAACCACAAAAACCGAGAACCGGACACCACGCAATCTGGTACCAGATACCAAATACCGAGAGACCGATACCCAAATCTGGTAACGCTAATTGTCAAACTCTACGGGAGTATAATCGCATGTCGACGTTCGATAAATGCCGATATGTTCAATGCATATTCGTATAAAACAATAATTGGTTGCGTTTAGCGATTTCACGGTGAATCGGGCTTGTTTGACAGTTGTAGAAGCGCCGCCATCTTGGAATGCGGGATAGGAAAATCTTTCGCGGTTCCCATAGATTTTTGGATGTTTTCTTAAATGTGTTGGTATGCGTGATAGTGTAATATGGATTATTGCTGTAGATGGAACAATGTTGTGAATTGCTATCTGTGGTAATTGGAGTCACGAAAAAATACTAACCACTGAAGAAGTTTTAAGTTTTTTCACAATGCAAGCGGTTCTCCTAATATAGAATGTCAACTTTTTGACATAATATCCGGAAGTGTCTTTCAACTTTTGACTGTTATTAACTTAAAATCTTATAATTCTCGGGTCATTAACGTCATAATAATCAAAGTTGACGATGTTATCTTAATTGATAAGCGAAGTTAATTAAAAGAAATCATATCCACGCTTATCAATCATTATGATTCATTATTAATGTTTATTTTGATAATTAAGCGCGAGTTTTCAATAGAGTGGCTGTTACAACGTAATTGATAATCACTTTCAAATAATAAGTAATTAACTAATTAGTCACAATAATTAGGAAGTTTATTTAGGAGTTGTGATAAAGATTATTTATTAATAAAGCAAGTAGGTGAATGATTTATTTATATTGTTGTATTGTTTTATGATAAGAGAGTTTGAAGTTTTGTTATGCACTTTTTTTTTTGTTTATCCTGTGGCTCAAGGTATGTAGAAAACCTACAACGCCCTCCATGTGCAGTACAGTAATGCTTTTCGGGTGTTGCTGGGGCTTCCGCGGTTCTGTAGTGCGTCAGGTATGTTTACCGAGGCAGACATAGATAGTTTTGAGGCTATCATGCGCAAAAGAACGGCATCCCTTACCTATGCGTAGGTTACATGGAAGCTCCAATAGCATTCTGAAGGTTATTGTGGAGCGGCCAGACTGCCCTTTTCTGATGCACTGGTCCCGAGGACATAGCTACGGGCCCAGTGCTGAGGAAAGATATTTAATTAATATTTTATGTAGATGAGTTGCGGTCATGTTTTGGTTTATTTTTAATTTAGTTTTGATTTAATTTTAATTTAACTTAAACTAACGTAGTTTGTAAGTTCCAATACTAACTAATACAATATGGATGATCTCTGAATTAAATGATTGAATTTGAATTTATGTTGTAAAAGTTGATTAATATTGTCAAAAAGGTGTACAAGTATGATTAAGTAAAATTACTAGCCTGTTCTCATTAGGATGACGGCAGTGGATGTTGATGGGCTTTTCTACATGGATTGTAATAATTCGCTATTAAAAAGCATAAAGTTTGTTTTTAATTTACTAGAATAGATCTCCAACTCATATCATCATCTGTCTAGCCTTTTGTAGGGGTCGGCTTCCAGTTTAACCGGATGCAGCTGAACACCTGTATTTTACATGGAGCGACTACCTATCTGACCTCCACAAGACCACAACCCAGTTACTGGGTAATACGATACCCCTTAGTAAGACTGGTTGTCATACTTTTGGGCGTATTTGAATAACCTTTTACCCATCCATAACCCCATTAGCAAGTCCAGTAGACTCTTATTTAAATTTATCATCATTATAAATTCCGTTAATTAAATTAAATAAAAAATACAAATGATTATGGGCCATATGTCCCGGTCGCGAAGCTGGGCCAGCATAAAGGCACATTATGTACCGTTAGTGGACATTAGTGGCCCACTACGGTTACACTGCGTGGGTGTTGGCCGGTTTTGGGTTCCTGGTGTGGTTATTGTTATTTAATCAGCTTTAATGGTATTATGGGTTGTATAAAAGTGACAGTTTTAATTTGTTTTGTAATTAGTTTCTGGATTACTGCAGTTCTGGTTATCGTAGCTCAAAGGGAAAGTCGCTTTATGGTAGGTAAATAGATCAGGGTTCCAATAGCTGAGTAGGTATGATTTGAAATTGTGAAAATTTAAAAATCGAAGATGAAAACTGATGAGCCAGAGAGCGAAAAAAAAAGTTATTTTTATGTTTGTGTTCTGTACTTATTTCGAATTTTAAATATGGAATTCTCATCTTCTACTACATTCCGGGTGTCGAGAGAATGCCGTTCTTGTCTTGACACCTATCAGTGTCATACTAACGATTATGTGTTTTGCGAATTTGATTCTTATTACTTACTAGAAATTTTCTAACTGACGGTTGTATGGAACGCATTCTCTCGCGACGGCCGGATTGTAACCTGTTTGTCTTAAAAAAACGACACTAAAATAAAAGTGGATCACAACACCAAACTTAATTACCGTGGTCAATTAGCAGCTTATCACTATGACGGTTAATAATAAACAACAATGATCAATTGTCTGTCTGGTTTATTAGTGATTAGCTTTCTTATTAATAAAACCTAAGAGGCTCGTAGCTAAGTTATAACAGCCACACAGGTCGATCGATCAGGTTAAGCTACGCTTGCCACGGTCGGTCCGTGGATGGGTGACCATCTTTACGTACCGAGACCCCTTCGTACCTCGGAAAGCACGTTAAACCGTTGGTCCCGGATGTCATTCGTAGATCGTTTATAGTCGTTTAGGGTAGTCAGAAGCCCAAAAGTCGGAGAGCCAGTCTTACCAAGGGGTGTCGTGTTACCCAGTTACTGGGTTGTGGAGGTCAGATAAGCAGTCGCTGCATATAAAATACTGATATTCAGCTGCATCCGGTTAACTGGAAACCAACCCCAATATACAGATTGGTTTTGGTTTTAAAATTGTTTAGGATTGCTTTTCTAAGTGCCTAATTCATGTTATTTATATTTACTTTTAAAGTCCACTGTGTAACGGTAAAAGCTTTTAAAAACAAAGCTTCAGGAGCAAGCTATAATGAAAATGAGCGCTTTTTTACTGCACATTTTCCACGTTTTAAAATGTTATCTTTTCTTACACCTTTTTGCGTATTTTCTGTCCTACGAGGAGAATCATGTACTGATGAAGATTGAAACAGGCATAAAATCCAAAATAATGACTAGCTTTTGCCCGCGGCTTCGCTCGCGTTAATTTAGAATTTGACAATTAATTCGGATTGTACTCTGCTTGTAATAATATAATTCAATCATGATTCGAAAGACACGTGGCGCCATCTATTATCATAAGAACGTTATTATTGTTTTCCTCGGGAACAATACTTTTTTTTGGGATGAAAGGTACCCTATGTCCGTTTATGTACACCTGATAATGTATATGCAAAATTTCAGTGTGATCGGTTCAGTGGTTTAGGCGTGAAAAGGTAACAAACAAACAAACAAAGTTACTTTCGCATTTATAATATTAGTTAGGATTATGTCCTCCAAATAAACTGTTAACTTTCTACATACAACTTCTAGTTACATCGGTATCAATTATTATTACTACCCCGTTTTGCCAGGGGTCGTGCTCACCCTCCGTAGCGGATAGCCCCGCGCCCGGCGTACGCGCATCGTACGGTTCACAGTTTTGCGACGTTATCAAATATAGTGAGAATGTTATTATTATTTTATCATTTGGAAATTAGAAAGGCTGTTATGGGTGAAGTTTATCATCCGTAGAGTTTGAAGGGCAATATTGAGGATGCACATTGGAAGATAGCTCTCTTGATGGAGCCAGATGCTATAGACAGACACGTGCAACAATAGTTTGCCTCCTCATTGCCAACCTTAGAGAAATAGTAAAAAACCTCCAGTGTTTGAGTGAAATACTCTTCAAAATAGAACACACCATAGTCACCATATACACTTCTGGACACATCTATTGGCCCACCTTAGAGTTTAGGTTTCGATGGCCCCTACCGAAATATGATTGCTAGATTGAACAAAAACTGTTGATGCAGTTTTACACCTGATACATTTTACCATCTTTTTCGATCGTATTGTTTTAAATTTGAATTCAGAATACCGTACGACATGGAGCTACGCCTAACAAGTCGGATATGCGCCTTGTTAAAGGCAATTGATTTTTGAATAAAAAACATGTTTTATCAAATAAAGGTTTAATTTAATAACGCGTGTTGCCTCCATGGGCGTCTACCACAGCTCTCATACGATTAGGCATAGAGTTTATCAACCGCTCTATGAAATTTTGAGGGATCATCTCCCATTCCTCTTCTATGGCAGTTTTCAACTCCTGCATCGTCTGGGCAACTGGCTGACGAGCCCTAACACGTCTTTTTAGCTCGTCCCACATGTGCTCAATGGAGTTCATGTCTGGGCTTCTGGCTGGCCAGTCCATAACTGTGATGTTCACATCCCGAAGATATTCCCTGACGATGCCGGCCGCATGGGCTCTTGCATTATCATGCATAAAAAGGAAATTTGGGCCCACATAGTCCGCCTATGGTATCACGTGAGGTTCTAAGCACTCACGAATGTACCTTTCAGCATTTAATGTTGGCAGCCGTGGTCCTGTAACAACCTCAAGTTGAGTTTTGCCGCTCGCGGATATACCGCCCCAGACAGTCCATGAGCCACCGCCATAAGCAACCCTCTCTTCAAAGCAGCATTGTGCGAAACGCTCTCCCTTACGTCGGTAGACCTTCTTCCTTCCATCATTGCCATGTAACACAATTTTAGACTCATCAGAAAAGAGTACACGGCTCCAATCTTGCTGTGTCCAATTTAAATGACTGCGTGCGAAATGAAGGCGCGCTGTTCGGTGGGCTCGCGTTAGTTTGGGGCCATTAGCTGGCTTGTGTGGTACCATATCGCGTTCTTTTAACCTTCTCCGAACAGTTCGAGCGCTCACAGATACTCCGTGGAAGTCGCGAAGTTGGTTTTGTATCTCAATGGAGGTAAGGTGACGATTTCTCAAGCTGGTCGTCACGATGAATCGATCCTGCCTTTCAGTTGTGACCCGAGATCGTGGCCTTCCTTAGCGACGAACAAAGCCGCCAGTCTCTAGGTACCTCCGATAAACATTTCGGACCGCAGATCGACTTAAATTAAGTTGAGCACTCACGTTTCTTTGGCTGTGTCCGGCCTGAATAAGTGCCACAGCTTGGGCGGCGACTTCAGGTGAAGTATCCATAGATTATTGATAGAACCTCACCTTAATGTTAAGAATAAGTAATGTTTGTTGCAAAACCAAAGATATCAATCACTTTTTCAAGAATTAAATCCAAGTAAACCAATAAAACCAAGTTTTCTTAGTATTCGATTGTTTGATATCAACAAACAGGCTCCAAATTGTCTTTTGTTTCTTTAAATTCTGTGTTCGAAATTCAAAAAAAGACTATTGAATGAAATTGTGAATGTGCCAGGTTCAAAACTGCATAAAAACTTTTTGCTCGACCTAATATAAAATTTTAGCTAGGACCAAACGAAACTGAAAATACAAGGTGGGCCAAAAGATGTGTCCAGAAGTGTAGTTTGATAGCAGAAATCGGTAGTTATGGCAGTAAAAAGTTCTCCATACCAAGTTTTTTTTATCCAATGTTATACTAATAAATTGAATGACGTCAGGGACTGTCAAATAAGTTATCCTCTCATACTTTTGCTCATTCTAGGTATTTCCACGGTTTAGGTACGGTTTGTTACAACTAAGGACTTGTCAACCCTCAAAGAGTAGGTAGGTACTTACGAGCCTAGTTTTAGTAGCTTTAGTGACTCCCAAACATTTTCTTCTACTTTTCCTAATCCCATTTTCTTCATTGTCTATCAACCATGCCTCCATTTTTATATTCCATTTCGGGGACTACCAGCAAACAATGAAACGAAATATTTTCGGAGTCAAACTTACTGACCTTATAATAGTGTATACTTCGTTCCAAAACACAAATCGTGGATTAAAATGGAACTGAGCAGGCCACATCTGTCGCATGTCACATCAGAATTGGGCGAATGTAGCCACAGATTAGGTTCCAAACCACACGAACCGGCGACGCGGTAGGCCCAGACGGAGATGGCGTGACGAGTTAGAAGGTTCTAATGGCAAAAGAGAGAGACACATAGAAAGACGGAAAGGGGCCTTTGCCTTGCAGTAGGACTCAACAGACTCGTAATAATAAATAATTTGTACATAATCCACATCGTGACCCATGTCACCGAAGGTCGAGTAACACGGCTGATAGTCTGATAGTATACCTACTATAGGTAACTGGGGCCTCAAATCAACGGTAATAGCGGATGCCGTCGTTTATACGTAGCATCCGCTGGCAACGCGACACGATTTCACTTCGCTTTTATATCAATAACATCTCTTCTCGGGAACTAGATGTGGTGTTTGTTTTGGAGATTATTTTATGTTGGAAGTGAGGAATGGTAATAAATAGAAATATGTAGAAGAAATAGAGGCACTCATGACTAAGTAATAACAGCCGCACGGGCTGGTCGATCAGGTTAAGCTACGCTTGCCGCAGTTGGTCCGTGGATGAGTAACAATTTTTACATACCAAGAACCCTCCGTGCCTCGGAAAACCCGTTAGGCCGTTGGTCTCGGCTGTCATTCGTGGATCTTTGTCAGTCGTTACGGATCGTCAGAAGCCCGAAAGTCTTACCAAGACTTGGTAAGACATTCAGTCTTACCAAGGGGTATCGTATTACCCAGTTACTGGGTTGTGGAGGTCAGATAAGCAGTCGCTCCATGTTAGACTGGAAGCCAACCCCAACATAGTTGGGAAAGGCCAGGCAGATGATGAAGTAAGGAATGATAAACAAAAGAAAAACGAAGTTATATTAGGATTAAAAGAATAAATACAGATGAAAAGTTAGAACAAGTGGTAGACCAAAGGGCAACAATACTGAAATGACAGATGTGTGGAAGAATACTACATAATAATTTATTAGGTAGCATTATTAGTAAAAAAAACTCCTGCGGCAACAATCCAAAATAAATTGGGATAAAGGCAGGAGAGGTGGATAATAATGATAACGATTACAACAAAAACAATATGAAAAAGGTGCTGATATTTTTAAGTTTAGTTGATACAAAACCTTTAAAGGTTTTGCAACTTGTAATGTTATCTATTGTCTCCTTAAGGAGACAATAGATAACAATAACAATAACAGATAATGTTATCTATTGTCTCCTTAAGGAGACAATAGATAACATTACACGTTTAAGTTTTAAATAAAGTATAATAAAGTATGCAACTGTTTCTAGTAAAAAAATAAGAAACATACTCAGTGCTAGTACAACCGAACATGAAACATAAAAGCTTCAAAACAGCAATAAACATTTAAATGGTCTAAGGACAATATTCTAGATTAATAACACAATCATAAATCTATGATATAGTTTTAGTTTAGTGTACATATTTATATTAGGCAATTATTCTTAAAACTAGTTCTACATAAATATTAAATGTCAATTGTAATCGAAGAATCAAGCTTGAGCATCATTCTACAATAGGTAATGAGTAGGTACTGACTTTAGACCCTGACAACACGAGCACATATAATTTTAAATAAAAGTAAACTAAACATAACATAGACGTAAAGGAGCAAGACACAATATAATAGAACTCAATGATTGCAGGAGCCAGAGTTCAATTTTCAACATTATCTGCATAAAACATTCAACAGCATCAAAAATTCAAATTCAATTTTCCATCTTCCAGAGTACTAGTAGTGTAACATCCCATAACATTATCCAGACAAAAAGGCCTGCATTAACCAGACCAGGCCACATGGCAATGAGGCCGTTATAATGCATAATATAGTCTAGTGTAGGTCCCGTTATTCCTAGAACGATGGGCATAAAACATGGACTCCAATCGCGATTTCTATGACCGTTTAGAATAACATTTTCCTGAATATAGATATGCATGTCAGTATAAAAGGAAATGGTTGTATTGTATTGATAGTTGAGTACTGGAGATATATCCCGGGTGTTAAAGCATATATTTTTATGACTAAACGTTTTCTGTTGAGGAGTTTTGAGTTAAGAATAGTTTAGCCTAGCCTTTTACCAACTATGTTGGGGTTGGCTTCAAGTCTAACCGGATGCAGCTGAATTAGGAAACTGACCATGATGGCAAATTAGCATAGATCTTTCAACGTATAGGTACAAACTTACTAAGAGCCTCCGTTAAACAAATATAATCAGAAGTAAACGATATGCAAAAACTGTAGTACCGTAAATATAGATATTATACTACGAATCATTTAGTCATATGAGACCAGAATGTTAAACGGCTTAAACAAATTCCCAAAGAGGAAGAGATTTTTTTTTAGATTTTAACAAATTCATCATAATGAGCAGCCTAGACCATCTGCATTCGGTAAAAATAAATGCAGAAGTACCTGCTATTAGCCCAAAAAGGGTCAAACGATGCATCTTTCAAAACCTTTTCAACTATTTAAACTTCATATGAAGAGTTCACTAAACTTTTCCTCCATTAATCTCTCTCTCACTCTATTAACATAATTATCGAGCGGTTTTCGTGCGACAAAAGCGCTTCGGTGTCCATTGTTCGGTGATAAATCGACGGGCAATTCATTAATACCGTTTGAGCACACAATGGATGATGAAATGCAAAGAACATGGCCGCACAATGCTGAGCTAATATGTCGCTGTGTCATTAATAATTTTATTGGAGCATTGAAGCTTTCTCTTGAGGTCTGATTTTGCTAGGAATGGGATGTCTTTAATATTATTCTATAGCAAATGTAAGAATGTCTTCTTATTTCATGTGCACAAAGATATGAACGTGAACCACCAGTTTTTCATCAAAATGTTTTATGAAAACAGACTAAAAGCAGGCCGATTTGAAAAGCAGCATAACAATGATGATGAATCTTCGTATGACCCCTAAACACCTCACACCAAAGACAGAACTTCCAAAGAGTCTTACACACATTCAGAGCTTTTGGAACTGGGTTAAACAGCAAAACTTATCAAACTGTAAACAAGACAGCACCAGGTACTCAAAAGACCAAACAAAATATATAACACCATCTTGTTAGGTAAACAATACAGTTCACACAAGCTTGGCACACATTAGGAGCATCGAAGGACTTGGGACAATCGCTCTGTATAAGGCCCTAACATCGGCCATCCATTGTTATGCTGAATGCTGATAATAGGCTTCGAGATACCCTTTGCTTTAGGTTTGTGTGGAAGTGCAAGGAACTCAAACTAGATACGTATTTAACTTGAATTTGAATTGTATATTTTGAGCATTTGCTGGTGATATCTTTTTTTTTTAATTTAATGATTACGCTGCCCAATTCTGAGACTTATCGTATATAAATGAGCAAATAGATGAAATATCATTTATTACACCTACTCCTAGAACCTTTGTGGACAAGCAAAGACGACAAGATCAATAATAAAGAAGGTAACGTATCGATGTTCTTAAGACCAAATCGAGGTCATAAGGTTCAAAATATAAGTATCTTTGTCATCAACATGAGAAATAATAGCCTTGTCTTCCCATATCCATGATTATGATGTCCAGAACATTACCAAACAGTAGCGAAAAAGGACGAAGTAACCTACATAACCAAAAAATCTGGCTGCAATATCCTGAGAACGTTTTAAATATAAAAATTAAATGCCAAACATTTACGTAAAAGAGGTGCACTTTCAGTCGATTTTATTAAGACCAACTTTGTAACGTGTAACACATCAAAAGCACCGAATTGAGAAGTCATCCGCAATCCGAGACCAGTTCAGATAAACGATAAATATTGATCTCAATTACATTGCGAGTTTTTGCATTTTTCCATTTGTGATAGGGTTGTACGGCAAAGAAATTTTAAGATTGATCTTGTGAGAAAATATGTTTTTAAATCACTTTGATATAACATTCCATTTTCAATTAACTATTACGAATCAAAATAGGAAATTTACCATTAAATTACCAAACTACAAATTACTTCCCAGCCAGTACCTTATGCGGTACAAGGAAAAAACAAGAAAAAAAAAAGATTGCGAAGAAGATTGCGGGAAAGACCGGGATGAGTGAGACTCGCCCAGACCAGGGAAGCATAGCACAAAAGGGAGGAAGTCCATACTCAGCAGTAAGAGGAACAAGGCTACCAATGATGATGATGAAGAGATGAGTGATGACCTAATGCATACATAGCATAATCAGCCTATAATGTTCCCACTGCTGGGACACAGACTTCCTCTCCGTGAGAGGGAGTGGACCGTAATCCAGCGCGCTTACTTCACTTAAGTTCAAAAGATGTGATTTTTACAGAATGGACCGGCAGGAATCAGTATCTGTAGCAGCCCTACCACAAAATGGTATTATGCCCAAGAACGAGTTGCCCACATATTAATTTTAATTGCCCGGTGAAATCGTGCAGTGCGCTTTGCACTCATAACATAACGCCTTAAATGGCGGGTCTCAGCAGCAAGCTAAAGAAAGTGTATGATCTAGACTTTCTTCGACAAATATTCGCTAAGTTATTATGTGACTCGATTATAGTGACGTAGTTAGCTCCGTAACTGCTGTGAATGCGAACTTGTTTACTTTGTAAGGATTTTATGAAGAAGGTGAGAAGTAAAAAAAAATTGTTTTTTCTACTAATTAATAGGCTACCTAGCCACCACAACACTACCTACACTACACACTAACTACCTAGTTGTTTGGCCAGATTACTTCAACTAACAAAAAAAAAAGTCATCAAAAAAAAAAAGTCGTCAGTCTCATTAAGTTTTTTCCAAAAAAAAAAAAACTTAAACGCCCCAAACATGAAGTACTAGTCCTTCATTTCAAAAGCATGTCTAAAGCATCCTCAACTTCTATGCGCGAGCGCATAAAACGAGATGATTAAACAAATTACCCGCAATCGACGATCCGCTTTTTTCTACATTCCAGCATTAAGAACCAGTATGTTAAATGCACCAACATTGGGAAATAGGAACATACCTACTTAATTAATTAGCGTGCTTCCCCTAAAGATGGACTAGAATTTAAAAGTGCAAGAGGGTGTTGTGCAATACAAGGTGGTATAAATTGTTTTGCAATTCTACTAGTTTTAAAAACATATACCTAACCTACTGTAATTAAATGAGAAGGTCCAAGAAAATAAGGATGATGCCTGGGTAAAAAAAAGAAATTCTATTTAATCCGTCAGTCAGATAATTAAAAAAGATCAGACACATATTTTTTTTTTGCTTTATCATATTAATAGAAAATGACTTGTATAACACGCATTAAAGTTGGGGAGTGGGGGCTCGCTACGTCACTTGTAAGTACGTATAAAATCTAGCTACACATGACGTCACGCGATGTTTTAACTCAATGTATCGCCGTAATCTTCTGATTTTGTAAAAAAAGAAAAAACACGTGTCCAATATTTTCTAATAATCTACATGAAGGACAAAAGAAAAATTTTCAGTCATCATCCCTATTACTTATCTTTAATGGTCCTTATTAATTAAACACCCCCCATATCGATTCCAACTTCTCCTTCAAAGACCAATATACCCAGAAGGCCATTAATGACTTTAATGTGTCCCCTAAGCAATGACTATAAAACCTCTCTCTTTGCCCCTAAGCCACCAAACGACACTAAACTAGTGCCACAAGTCACCGCCCACAAACAAGAAACATAGCCCACACTTACGCAATTCCCTAACGCCATCTAATTAAAAGTACCACGCTACAAATCGAACTATCTACTTTATATTCCACGTTTATCTGCTCGTTTTATCATCAATGTACCACATTATTGCCATTGGAGTATGTGTCGCTAGTTCATTAGTACACCATTAGTCAGCCGTGGTTGTAAATTGGACTATTTATCTGGCAAGCCCACGCTTAAACGTGGCCAATACGCAAGTCTGCGTTAGCTGTGGAAGATTTGGTCCTAAGGTTGGGTTGGACCAATACTCAAATGTTTGCCTTATGGATGCATCCAGTCACGTCCAAGTCGAAATTGCGAATGTAGGGAACTAGTATTGTCGTAAGCCAATACGCCAATATTGGTAAAGGAATAAGGACTTTATTTTTACAGTGAGTATACAGCTAATATGCAAATATTGTGTTTCCGTTGGTCAAGAAACTGGTTTACTTTTTCGAACGGTGGAGTTGAATTTTGGACTTTGGATAAAGTTTCGGGCTTAAATTATTACTCAATCATGAGTGTACCAGTATGAGATCTTACAATTTTCATTAACGGTAATGAATATATAGGATGAAAACGTTTACAGTCTTCAAATCTTTATTGCCTATCACATGTGTTTACAAGGTCTTAATAATGTTAATAAGGTTCACATGGACCCTGTCGGGTACAACAATTTAATAAAATATAAAATATGAGTAGTAGCTTGATTCAAAATAAGTAAATAAGTAAGATCACACACAAATTAAATTCAAAAAGCCATAACACAAATAGAAATTTTATAAAAAAAAATAAAAATTAGTAATGATTGAAAATTCAATTAATTCAAAATAAATAATAATGTCACAAATCAAAAAATAAATTAAAAGATTAAAATCCTCAACATATCAAAATAAAGTAGCCATCCCATATCCCCCGCCTACTTACACGACCCTTTCATAACAGAATCCCCGTCCATATCCTAGCCATTCAACAATAACTTATTTATTTATTAATATTATCACAACCAACATTTCCTTACACTACATATATCTGAGAATGCAAATTCAAACAAGTGGCCAATGGAACAGAGATACCATGGATTTATAGAATTGATACCTGTGACAAATCGTTATGGGTACAGGCAGAACATGGTCTATGACCGTAGTTGGGGCTCCTGCAGTGCTACATGACAACACGATTACCGGTACCGGCTCCGATACGGAGCTAGTAATGATAGTTACTGATAGTGGGGTCATTTTAGGACTTTAGACACTGTACATAGTGAGTCTAAGCGTTAAATTCTTATGGATACCAGTTTTTGAAAACAGAAGATATCCACAAGGATATCTTCTGTTTTCAAAACAAGAACTGCATCGGCTTTCTTTCACTTAGGTACAAATTGTGGCCTTATTATTTGTGTAATAATATTTACGAAATGATTTGTTATGACTATAGTTATTTAAACAAAGAACTCAAAGTCAAAAAGTACTTTCACGACCTATGACCGTTTTTTGTTGCTTACACCAAGAGGTCAACGCAGTGGGCGTTATAATCATAATGATACAATGCCAACGAAGACTGAACAAACTTGGTTCAGCTCTCTAAGAACCTAGCCCTAACCTCAATGTTCTCCATTCAGACCGCCCCACCCAAAGTTTCTCTCAATTAAAGACTTCAAATCGTCCAGCTTCCACCGAGCGGTGCCCGACACATGAATACCCAAACTGTCTCCTCCAACCGAGTTACACGCGTTACTCCTATAATAGTGGCCTAATGGGCTACGCTAAATCGATGCATAAATCGATCCTACAGAATAGAACCATTTATCAGCACAGACTTGAGTAATATCTGGCTGGAGACGATTTTAACACTGGCGAGATCTAACATCGGTTTACCGGCCCCTTTTTGTGTGTCAGCGAATTCTTGTTTCATTGAATTTCGAGAAAATAATTATGGTCCTCAAGCTGGGCACTCACGGTCAGTCCATCGCGCCAAATGGCGTGATAGTACCATCCAAAATTTGATCGTGAATATCGATTCTTCAATCCATATTTTGGCGTGACATCAATCTACGGATTTTCCGTGCGCACCCCTGACGCCGTTTGCTCAGTCGCCCCATTTGTCCGTGAGTGCAAAAACCGCGGCATACGGTTATGCTTCTTAGTTACAAGGCAACAAAAATCAATTTCCTATGCAAGTATTGTAGTAATTTGGCGACGCCCATCCATTTGATTTAATCCAAATGGACTGACCGTGAGTGCCCAGCTTTAGAGTCGCGATTAATTTAGATGGTTGTAGTTTTAGTTTGAACTGCTCCCTAATTGTGTAACACACTGAATCACAATCCGAGGGTTTTGAAGAAAATTACTAATCCCAGTTCATAGGTTTGAAAAATTCGTCTGCTCAACAACGTACTTAAACAGGTTGACAGGGAAACTCGACATATTCCTTGAAAGAAAGTGGTCTTATACTAGAGGTCATTAGCAACAAATTAAGTCCAGTTGGTTAACTGGACTGACTGGCCCCTAGTTAGGGGCGGGGTCAAAACTGGATGGCTTATTTTCAATAATTTACGTTTATTTTCGGAAAAATACAAAAAATGAAAATTATTAAAAATAAAATAAATAAATAAATAAATAAAAATATTTTATTGACATAAAAAAAAAAAAATGGAGACATTTTCAATTGAAGCCCTAACTCCTGTGCTAGGTGCTAATGTAATGGCATGTGTGTGGTGGTGTAATTATTGCTTCTATAGACCTTCTTTCTTATTTCTGAGATTATGTAATTTTTGACCAAGCATTTTTTTTTTAATGATCACTGATTTTTCAACTTTCAGAAGAGTATCAATTAAATATTTAGAGTGAGCAGTTTTTTCATAATTAATTGTTTTTGGTAACAAGTCAGAAAATTTCAAAAAAAAATCGAAGAACCGACACAGCTCGGTAGCCATCCAATTTTGACCCCTAGTTAACTGGACTTAATTTTTTGCTAATAACCTCTCTAGCATAACCCCTTTCAAGGAATACGTCGAGTTTCCCTGACACGCTGTATAACGCAACTGAACGTGGCTGAACTGTTAAAATGGTTACGCATTTACCCGGCTAGTCCTTCCTAAGAAGTATGATAAGACCATGTAGACGAAGTCACAAGATACTGCCAGTTCAAGTCAGAATAATGTCGAAAGACTTTTAGCCACAAATAAATATCAATCTTCACAAAATAGTTAGTAAAGGCGAAATAGTTACACAGTCCAATTACAAGAAATTGTAGTAATTAACAGAAACTGTGGCATCTTACTCTACGTAATTAAATACGGTTGATTGAAGTTAGTGAGGGAGGCGAAGCCGTGTGCTTCAGCTATTTAATTGGTATACAAGCAAGTAGCGATCAAAGGTGCCGCGGCGTAAATGTCAGGGTCATCAGGACGTTAGGCTATTGGCGAATTAAAAAAAATATATACTGAAATTATTTTTGTGCACATGAGTACTGGGTGCTGGAACTTCTCAGCCCGGAGTCTGGATTTGTGCCCAGTTGAGGGAAATAGACTCACCCCCTATTACAGGGGAGGGTGTACTATAGGTAGGTACACCTCTGCCTAACCCTTCAGGCGTGATTTTAAGTTATGTAGTGCTATGATAGTACCAAATGAGAGAATTAGCAAACAATTTAATATGAAAAAAAAACAGTACCTACAACTTAGGTACAGCAAAAGGACAAACCTTTTGCCCTAAAAAATTACCTTCAAATTCAGAAAGGAGTGTATTTACTATTCCAGTTAGTTATTTGATTAATTTCTCATTTATGTCTTTAATCTTGTTGTTTTTTTTAAAATAATTTTTAACTAAACAAATCCATAATCACCAATCCTAAGCCTCCAAATTACTAGGTCCTTGTACATTATTTTTTAAGTATTGTGGAAAACAAAACTCAATCAACACGGGCAACCCTAAGGCAGACGCAACAAACTGATTGTTTCAATTGGTCACGGCGAATAAAAATTCTGAATCAATCAGACGGTTGATAACAAAATATTGTAAAAGATTTATAAAGATCGATACAATTCGAGCTCGAGCTATTATTACGCTTTTATTCTTAGTGTTCATTAATTTCGTAATACACAAAGTTCAAGGACCACTGGTGTTTAACTTTTTATACGAAATTCATTATGTCTAAATTACGTACTCATGAATTAGATATAATAGTTTTCAGCCATTCATTTGAATTTATAAAAGTCCGTTTATAAATATTTCAAAAATTAGACCAAAATAATAAATAGAAATATTACATATTAGCTTCTGCTCGCGACTCTTTACTCGGATCCTAGCGGTAGCGTAATTTTGAATAGCATAAACCTTCCTCAAGAATCGGCAAAAAGAGTTTTTCAAATCCGTCCGGTAGTTCCGGAGATTAGCTCGATCAAAAAACAAATAAATTCTTCAACTTTATTGTATTATGTAGGACGCCAGTAGATCAAGCCACCTAAAACTGTCAAATTTTCCCAATCAACCTTCAACCTAATGCCTTGGCGATAAAGATGAAAATCTATTAAAGAAACTTGACAAATTGTAGTAGCTTTCTGTACTGGCTTCTGTACCTAGTTAAGTGCTTCAATTTGCTATCGATTTAAATTAGCCTGATTTTCATAAATGACTACCTACCGACTTTATTTGCCTCCAATAATAAGAAGCCAGACTTCAGTAAACACAACGAGAAATTCTCACAGATTATGAATATTAATGACGTAGTAAATAATCATAAGAAGCTACTGCCTTTTGATATATCACACGCTGACCATGCATTTATGAGTGATGGATTTGTTCAGTGAAGAACCTACATTCAAAGAAAAGAACGTTAATATTTATAACTAGCTGTTGCCCGCGACTTCGTCTGCGATCCAGGATGAAAAGTAGCCTATGCCCTAACCCAGGCCTTGGTCTATCTGTGTGTCAAATTTCATCCAAATCCGTTTAGCCGTTTTAGCGTGAAAGCGTAACAAACAAACTTACAATCGCATTTATAATATAAGCTACGAAGTTCAAAGAAGATAGATACAAGATTTTACAAGAGAGAGAGAGAGAGATTTGTACAAGATTTGTTTTTTGATATTATATAGATCCACTACTAAAAAGACCTTCCCTCTGATGTTCACAATGACTGGTCCTTGAGGGCGGTGTCGGCAACACTTGGGAAAAGAATTGGTTAACTAAAATATTGCAAGTGGTTACTGGTTACCGCACCCATAGGGTAACGGTAGGGTGGTCTTTTGTCCCCAACCCCGTTCCAAGCTGTCGCACCCTGGCCACATCTTATCTTCTCGCCGCATGTTTTCTTCACCTGCGTGGTAATTGCATAGCATACTCATTATGTATTTATTTTGACAATTCATCAATATTCATTATGTTATTCACGCTGTCGAGCAGATGAATTTTTCAAATATATGAAGCAATTAATGATGAAGAGATGAGTGCAGATATTGAACGGTAACAATTAATCGCTCTCTTCTTTTTAGGGTTCCGTACCCGAAGAGTCTAAACGGAGCCCTATTGCTGTCACTCACGTGTCTGTCTGTCCGTCGTCTGTCACACAGGTTTCACAGCCAAACGTTTGGAGCTACAGTCTGCAAATTTACACAGTACGAGTATAAGCATCATGTTGACTCAAAGCCATACAAATTGTTAAAGAATATTTTTAAATGTTTTTAGACAGCTAAGAAGGCCGCGAAAAAAAATGTTGATCTACCCCATCAAATGGGATATCGTTGTTTAGAGCTCGTGGAGTAGATAAATACTATATTTTTTGTTTTAAAAAAATATTGGAAAACGAACGAATGAGAAGCCACCAAAGTCAGCTTTTTTTTTCCAAAATTTTGTTCCGATTTTTTTTTAACTTCCCATTGACCTTTGAACTTGAAATTTGGTGATAATGTTTATTATTACGAATATTTTACTAAAAAATACCAATATATTGATAAATCAGATTTGGTACAGAGCCCTAAATGTGTGAAGACCGACACGCACTTGACCGGTTTTTTACTGTCTCACTGCTGAGCCAGCGCCTCACTACAGACTCGCCTTCCTCTAGTTCTCTTCTACCATAAATAATATTCCTTCGCAATTATTCTCTTTTATTCATATAGACTTATGTAGCTCTATGGATGGAGGACTACGTTCATTAGAATACGTTCACGGTTCTATATAATGAGTTACAAGTTCCACTTTGCATAGAGGATCGACTATAGGTACTGTAGAGGTTTGATGCTTTGATCAAGCCTCGACAATATTATACTGGCTGACATTCAATCATTCAAATATGGAATGTATTCTAGAAAGAAAAACGATCCTCGTTTTTTTTTTTCGTAGGATGACAAATAGATTTTAGCTAGGGCTTCACTTAGGCAGTGTGATATTTTTTTATCTTGGAACAGAGTTCTTATTATAAATATATACGGCTTATGCCTTTCGTCTCCCGGCCTGTCTCTATTTTCTGTAGTTACAAAATCCCCCAGTAAAGGACCTGCGAGTACCGGGCCTTTACAGTACTTAATAAGTACATACAAAATCACAAAAAAAAAAACAATCTTCTGTTACATATAAAATCAGACACATTCTCACGGAACGCGTCAACTACTAACATAATAAGAATTAATGCGCAATATTGACCTTACTTGATCATTATCTCTAATAGCTGCGTATGACAGCAACCTGGTCATATGACCTTGGTTTACGAGTAATACTCTAAAGGTAGTAGAACTTAATAGATCAGACTAACCAATTTTCCGCGTGTCATTCTGACAGTTTGTTTCTTGACCAATCAAGGTTTCAACTATTAGATGACAAATTAATTGGCAGATAATGTAAGTTGAATTTTAAACTAGGTCAGGTAATTGTGATGTAGAATGATTGTGGCCTCATTTTGAGATGATTTGTTTAGAAAAATAATAAGTTAATGAGCTAAAAAAAAAGCGTGGATATAAAGACCGTTAAAGCTGAGCGTCCACTGGTCCGCACCGGCCGCAACACTACGTACGGCACGCAACGGATTTTGGTTTGTTTGTATGACGAAATGAAAATGCGGGCGGTACCGGTAGTGGACGCAGTGCAATATTGAATTCAAACAAAGTAAACCGAAATCCGTTGCGTGCCGCGCGTGCATTATGCGGCCACAGCACGGACCAATGAACGCTCACCTTTTAAGTACAGCTGTCAATCTTTACAGCAGTTTTAAAAATAGAACACTGAACACATTCACTTGTTTTTGGTTTCTGTTGTTTCATCAACACTACAATTATTTCGTAACACTCCACATTAAAAAGATCTCTAAGAAAAGTGATTGTAATAGCACCTAATTAAGCGTCCACATATCTCCCTCATCCTTTATATCCGTTCGTACGCGCCCTCGGCTGCGTCTGCGCAAGCATCGCGCACAGATGCGCGAGCGTTCCCACCGCATCCCCCAATGAAAACACAAGTGCGGCCCATCTGGCGACGATCACTCACATGTGTGTATCATTGATTTTACGAGTATTTGTATGAAAAACTTGCTGTAGTATGGAAATTGTTGAGATGTGTGTGGGTGAATTCTGGAGTAGAAGAATAGATCTGCCGGTGAATGAAAGCTTTTAAAGCCACATAATCATATGCATGGGTTGAAAGGACGCTGCTATTAAAAACAAGAAAGTGATCTTATATTTATAAGGTTCCGTTATAAGTGGGAAATCCTAAAAATTATGAAGATCAGAAAGGTAAATCCTGGAGTAATCGAGATATGGTTTCAGTGAGAAAAATATAAGTTTTCAGTACAATGAAGTAAAAGGCTATTTAAATCTCTTGAGTTTTCCTCATCTGCCCAGCCTTTTCCCAACTATGTTGGGGTCGGCTTCCAGACTAACCGGATGCAGCAGTATTTTACATAGAGCTACTACTTATCTGACCTCCACAACCCAGTAACTGGGTATTACGATATCCCTTGGTAAGACTGGTTGTCAGACTTTCGGGCTTCTGACGACCCGTAACGACAGTCAAAGATCCACGAATGACAGCCGGGACCAACGGCTTAACGTGCTATCCGAGGCACGGAGGGGTCTTGGTATGTAAAGATGGTCACCCATTCATGGACCAACCGGGGCAAGCGCAGCTTAACCTGATCGATCGACCCGTGCGGCTGTTATTACTTAGCCACAAAGTAAAATTACAAGTAAAATTTTAATAGAAAAATAAAACTGACTTTTACAGTGTCTGAAGTATTGTAGGTAATAAAAAAATAAAACTGTGCAATCGACAACACAGAACTTAATTGACAGCAGTCTCTGTATCAAAATACCAATAAGGCAATCAACAGATAATTTATAATTATTATTAGTTGCATTAAGATTATATTAAAATACTATAGACAAATATTAAAAACGACACAACCAAACAACACATAAGTTAAATTCAAAGTAATTAAATTTTAATAACACAAAACTTATACACTTAAGCATTAGACATAAAAATCTTATATCCGTAATTGTTATGGCCGGCAGACGTTTATTCTCACGGTTAAATTTAACCTAGCTAATTAAACTTGGTTAAAAAGTGGAATATTAATTAAGTATTATCTTCAGTGGCGCCATGGACCGCCTGCCTGGATGTCTTTTTATTGATATTATTATAGGAAACAAAGTTTTTCGAAGAAAGTTCTTTTTTATTTATCTCTAAGCGTAGCCTTTCTCTTTCTTGTAATCCATACAAATATTATAAACTAGCTTTTGCCCATGGCTTCGCTAGCGTTAATTTAGAATTTAACAATCAATTCGGGTTGTACTCTGCTTGTAATAATATAATTTAATCATGATTCGAAAGACACGTGGCGCCATCTAATGTCATAAAAACGTTATTGTTGTTTTCCTCGGGAACAGTACTTTTTTTCGGAATGTAAGGCACCCTATGTCCGTTTCTGTACACCTGACAATGTACGAGTATATGCAAAATTTTAGGATGATCGGTTCAGTGGTTTAGGCGTGAAAAGGTAATAAACAAACAAACCTACATTCGCATTTATAATATTAATTAGGATGCCAAAGTAACTGTGTAAACTCTGTATAGTAAACCTATTGTTTTGAAATTAGACTGAGAGATAGACCGGAGAAGACCTGTAGAAGGACATAGGCTACTTATCATGCTGGATATTTGTATTGAAATATTAACAAATACAAAATACACGCATACGAAGTCGCAGGCAACAGCTACCTAGTTCGAAATAATTGTTCTGTACCATAGAAATATATATCTATGTTCTGTACTCATGTATTTTTTGGGCATTCGGAAATTTCTTGAAAAGCTAACCTCCATTTCTTTTGCTTACAATGTTGTTTTGTATCACCAACAACACACTGACATAACTTTGTGGTTTAATATTATTATTCATTTTAATTTTTCAAAAGATCATTTGAAATGAAACCGAAAAGAAATATCCAAAAATTTAGTTATTTTTTTGGGAAACCGCAATAAGTTTTGTATCCACTTAACAATGTTGCCGCCATTAAGAAGTTATGACGTCTTTAAAC
Source organism: Cosmia pyralina (assembly GCA_946251885.1). NCBI lineage: Eukaryota > Metazoa > Arthropoda > Insecta > Lepidoptera > Noctuidae > Cosmia > Cosmia pyralina. The sequence goes on along the minus strand of OX276345.1, from coordinate 26,322,396 downwards.
AGTGCCGCGTTGTTCCCGCGCTTCCGTTACACGACACAGGTGGGGTGCGCTTGCGCATTACTTTTGCATAGGTACTATGTTGCGCACGACAAAAGTCTTGTTATTTAATTTTGTTATGAAATAAATGACAATTGAAGTGAATTCCAAAAGTAATCCTTGAGCACATTGTAACTCTCGTAATTTTATTTTCAAATATGTAAATAAAATCGTTGCATATTATGGTTTCGCAAAGGATAATTTCAATTATCAACAAAGTATGCTTAAGTGTAGTATAAAAAGCATGCCTAAAAACTAGGACAACTTGAAAATGAGGAAAATGTCAAAAAACTGAAACCAAACACCCAAACAACGGTAATTAAAAAAATAAGTAAAATAACCTACCAAAATAATCCATTTTAATTCTAATTCAAACACCGCCATTTTGACGTACTCGTATGAAAATGACAAAAAAACGACTAAATAAAGGTCATGCGTATTGCATGTAACGTTCATAGTACATTTTTTGTCGGCCTTTTGTGTTACATTTCATATGCCATTAGAAGCAAAAAGAGTACAAAGCAATAAAAAAAAAATAGATAAAAAAGGTTGGGTTCGAAACACGTGGTCGTTCGATAGCATAAGGCGATTAGTTTGATGCTGTAATAGCTTTCGGAGCTTTTGGTTGATATAAAAGAACTTGAAGATGTATCGCACATTATTGAATCCCAGTGGTCCTTATGGTCACAAATAAATATCAACATTCCTTATACAAAATGGGTACCTACTTCGATACAACATTGTGTTCTGTACGAAAACAAACTTCTTAAAAACGAATCCAAAATAGCTCAATATTATCTAAAACATGAAAGTACTCAAAAAATATTACAACAGTCAGAATTTCTCAAAAACAAAATGACACAAATCGATACAGTTTCACCGCGCGCGCAGAAGACTTGACCGGATGATAGATATGCACTTGTGCGGGAAAGAGATAGCGCAACAACTTCGCTTGTTAGAAAGAGAGGCATACACATGGCGTACGTTAGCTGCAGCTGCCGTCGACGTCACAGCTAGGGAATAATGGGACCCGCTCAAGCGTAGACACGAGAATAAAAACATGATGTGATGCCACCTTTAGTCACTTTCTGACATACCAGAATATCCAGTTTGGAGGGATAACTGCGAATTCTGGTACTTATAAGTTCAAGTTTAAGGAACTTATGATACAAGTACAGACTTGTTCGGGAAGGCTGTTTTTTTGAAATTATGTCTGTTTTGCTCTGAATTTGTTCAAACTCAATAAATATAATAACTACCTAACAATTTCGTAACTTAGGCTTTGACATCTGTGAGGTAACAGTAGCAACTGCAACCATCAACTATGAGTATAAACAACGGTCAATCAAAACTAACAATTTATAAATACATGCAATAATACAATAGATATTATTAAACAATGACCAGCCGAAGTCAGATCCGAAGCACAATGCAACCTTCTAGATACTAAACAACCTACGCGTGCGACTGTTTCCAACAGTACTGCAAACAATTGGTTGGCCCAGGTGCCCAGAGCACTCGTGACGCCCGAAGATAAGGTAGCACTATAAATAATCACTAATTACCTCCTATTTAACATTGGAATTAGAATTTTCATTGCCAATTAGATCGAAACAATGAGCTCTCTGTGTTGTCCATTTAATATATTGGTTGTATTATTTGTAGATACAGGATAGATAGAACATGGTTTTGTTGAGACAGAAGTAAAAAACAGTATGAGAACTTTAGAAATGGCAAAAGCATGTGCAAATGAAAGCTACGATGACAATGCCAACTGTAATCACAGATGTTAACATAACAATTGTATCAATAACACCAGAAAGCTCATTGAATAGCAATAACAATGACCTCCAAAGAAAATTTCGAATCCAATAAGTTTAGATGAGAAACGAAGATGGGAAAATATAGGCACACCGTACACCACTATGCAATATTATAGCGAGCAAGCCGAGTCATTACTAACCTCACAATACTGTCTATCATCGGGAATGGAATCGTTGAAACCCGTTATAGAAGGAGCTTGGCCCAAAGATGGATCTTTAGCAAAATGATTTACATTTACTAGTGCCTTTCTACTTTCCAGATCGGAGGTAGATTAAGATTTAAATAAGCCAGGTACAGCAAGGGTTTGTAATAATTTCAAGTATTTAGTATTCTGCATCTTATGCAATTCTGCTTCAAATTCGGAGTTAACTGTGTAAAATTCTTGTAGCGCAATTAATAAACAATTCAGAGCAAAACTGTCTTCTATTTCTAAACTAAATATCAACCTACCTAACCGAATAATTCATGAAACAAATTCTAGCAATAACATTCCAAAAGAATTTGATCAAACTTCGCCCGAACACGAAGTTCTAAGAGCCATCACTGAATGGCGATTTCGATTCGTCATGACACTAACCGACTCCAGTGTTCTCAAAAGTACGGAATTGTCTGCCACGGTCTATACTCGCAAATTATCGCAATATAATATTGAAATTGTTTATTTCTAACCGTAAAATTGTGATATGCTTCAATACGATTTTGTTGCATGCCGTGTGCTGAAGTATTATGTTTGATGATTCATTGATTACTTTAAGTCACGTACGATAACGCAAAGCACATTATTTGTTAGTGAAAGCACTGTTTTGTAAACCAAATAAGGACCTGACACTATCAAGCGTCCTTTCATTATTAATCAACCGTTTCCCCAAATCTACATAGAAGAACTATCAATAGATGAAGCCTATAATCACTTCACATTATGCGAAACGATTTCAACAAATTAGTGGATGTTGAAAAGGCGGCTTCTTCCTAACATTCATTAATTACGAACTTAAGAACGATAGTAAATCGAATATTAGTCCGAGGTTCACAAATGGCGTCAGCAGAGAGGTAGTTGCCGTACAATATGTCTTCTACCAGTTTCGAAGCTACAGCTTTTTGATGGGCATGTAATTTTTCAAAGTGCCTCACTTATTGCGGTTATATTTAAAAGTTGAGCAACTTGTTTTGTTACTGGTAGTTTGGGTGTTGGCTACTTTCGAAAACGATTATAGTTTGGTGTAGAACACTACTGATCGGCAGCTTATTTCAGTATCTCTGATAAAACCGGTTGCATATATGAAATACAAACTTTTCAAAAACTGCTCAAAGCAGAATCCAGCTTCTTCTTGTTTTCCTTTAGTGATCAACTGACTAAGAACCACTTTGGTATCATTCCCAGCTTTCGTGATCAGCGTAACAGATAGACTCATCTGAGTAAAACTGTATTTCATTTATAGTTCACGACTCACATCCACAACCTTGCCCAGCTCCAATCCTGCTCAATTCATGCATAAAATTAATCATAATTATCCCGTAGCTCCGTGAACGGCTAAATTATGAGCAGCGTCGTTTAGCCAGGGACCAGACCCGCTAACAATGACTAATAGTCTCGATGAAATAGATTTGTTGCGTGTGCCAATTATGGAAGTGGGTGATCGTAAATTACGTCGTTAAGACAGACAGAATCTAAGTGGTATGTTTTATGTGCAGGAATATGATGAATTTTATCACTGGTGGCTGTAACTATTGTGTGGTGAGAGGAGCGCTCAAGGCAAAATAATAAGTGTGAGTCTAGTATCAACTGTGTAGATTTCCACAATTTCGAAAGCATGGCCCTTAAATTACAGCACCTGTTCTGTTCTCTAGCCACTTGCTTGGTGAGTTGAAAGAAAGATACCTTAAATCTTCTAACAATAAAGTGTTGCATCATTGTCACAACCTGTGAATAACATGCGAACCTCCAACCACTCCATTAGACGCTATTCAAGCTTCAAATACTACCCTCCATTTATAGCATTATTGAAGCCTTCGAACAAAAGCATCATCTAATTAGAATCAATAGTCATGTCCAATTTTCTTTTAAAGGTCATGAAATGGTTTGCGACCCACAGGTTACAATCCCTCGAGGAATCAGCTTGAATATCCCATATACGTCTAAACCACAATAGCCTGGATTCACGATTTACTGTAATACCCCTACTTTAAGCCCAAGCCCGTAAGCGGCATATTTAGGCCGACTGGTGAGGATCCAGTGAACACCATTACTTAGGCTAACAAGCAGTTATATTTGGAGTTCTTGTTTTCTGTAATTTTGTTTTCATTGTTTATGGTTATCAATGTGTCAACAATATTTATAGTAAGTATGGAACCAAATTGATGTTCCACATATGGATTTAACTACGGCAATGAAAATGGTGCCGAGTTTAAGGTCTAAAATTAACACTCAAATTGAATTTGTGTCATCTATCTGCAGCAATAAAATAGTTTAAGTAACAATATTTCATTGCATTATAGGTACCTCGTTCGAAATAGATTTCTCCTTATCCTGCCATCATTAAACTTTGATATTTATTAGCCCCGACGTTGCGTGACTTATGGCGGTGAAAGCGCCCTCTAAATGATAAATTTAAAGACTCTTTAAGAAGACTTAGCCGGCGTCCTATACCGACATGCATTATTAAAGTTGAATATTAAAATTCATGTTCTAACAAAATTTATTTAATCGCATAAAACATTCATGTTTGACCGCAAACAATAATCTGTGTATAAATCATAGTGTAGGCTCACACGCGAGGTGAATCACGGTTCCGAGAAAGCGGAAACGGCCAAATTCTCCGTTCTTTTTTATGGTATAAACCGACGGAATAACATGACACGGTTGCCATCGCTCCCGACTAGGCTTTTTTGTTGTTTTTGTAAAATAGACGGTTAGTACGGGCGTCGTGCGTTGAGCACCTGCGCTCGCGCACCCGGCGCAAATCTCGGAGGGTGCGACGCCTTCGGGCTCCAAGCGAAGGGAGACGAGCAGGTAAACGGTCCCTAGCCCTCACTGTAGCAACCGAGATCAATGAAACTAGTTTCGGATGCGAATATGAATTGAGAAGTTCAAACTGCCTCTTACTTGTAAACAAATGTAATCATTTTAGATGTAATGAACATAATTACAGAAAAGGAAATGTTCGGATCTCTTGTGTTGCGCAACTACCGTGCACATCGCATGCGCAGCGTGCGTGTGTCCGCGGCTGCCGCGCATCGAGCCATTCTCAGCACAAATCATCACAGACGGACAAAAAACGAGCCATGGAATAGGTTTAGAGGTATTAATTACAGCAGCGGCAGCGGCCGACACGATACTCCGGTATTATATAATTAACCATTACCAAGTGTGTCGAAATCCCACGTGGAGGTTATTTTATTCATTAAATTGTCGTATAAATGATGTATTTTGGTTTATTATTCGCGCCGACATAATTATAAAGCTTGATAAATCATCAAATAATTTTAATTTTAACTTTTCTTTGACTTCATCTATGTGGACGATGTTATAATGTCTTTCCAGATCCCGAAATTGCTGGTGATCACGCGATTTTCAACAAATATGAAGTAAGTAGCAATTAAATTTGTTATAATCCACGATTCTGAGATACGGGTTGAATCTAAAGAGATTTAAATGGTCTCACGGTCCGCAAATGGGTATTTAACCGTCAACGGTGACTGGCCTTCTGGTTTCAGTAGCTTTATAATAATACTTAAGCAAATTACGCACGTCAGTCAGGGCTCGCGGACCAGATGTCGATTTTAAACTCATACCGTTATTACCACGACTTGTAAGTCCGACTGAGTAAAGGATAATCCATATAATTAATGCTATTGTTTCACCAGGATCTGGCGCAGTTGAAGCCACGTTTAAATCATTAAGTTTTAGTAGCCCATCAACTGTGGAACGTTCTAAATCTCTTCCAGTCTCGCAAGATTTGCTGGCGCCCAGTTCGTGCTGATCTGTGATGTGTATGTGAACGGATAAGCGTAGAAGCTCAAAGGAATGTCGAAAACTTTAAACAATAGGCTGTTTAAATAAATGAGTCACATATTCATAGAAATCAAAAGCTGAATAGCATTTCAACAAGAATTTTGCAGCACATTTGGTCCTTGCAGACTTACTGATCTATAGACTAACAGTTCGTGAATTATCTTAAAAAAAAAACAAAAGTGAAACGAGACACCCCAGATCATCCCTTCCACAAACTATCTTCAGCTCATTAAAAACACCACGGCATTCAAAACAATGGAGAGTAACAGGTAGATGAACAAGTGCAACTTTACGGCTCTTTGTAACTCGCCACAATGAGAGGACCTGACAACTTTACCGGATTCCACTCTTCCGGACAACGTAGGTAGGTACTCCATTTTGAGAGCACTTTAAACAAAGGTTTGGGTTATTAAGTGTTGACTATGCTTTTGACTTTGAAGGAAGTTGTTAAACGATAAAATTTGAAATGCTGGGTAACTGTATTGATTTTTGGAGTGCTTGAAATGTGTTGACTTCTCTAGGCATTTGATTGACATTGACTGAACCAAATCGATATCTTTTACAGAAATTTTTTTTTGAATGGCTGAAGGGTCGTATCGTGGACAAGTATAGTACATTTTGATACAAGTGGAGAATTTTTGTTATTGCATTCGAGGCGGAATTAACACCCGAGCCGTAGGCGAGGTTGTTTTTGAGCCGAGAACTGCAATTAACAAATGTCCACGTGTATCAAACGCAACACACTTTTGAAGAAATAAAATAAAATAACGAAAAATATTTTTGTCATGTACCTACCATTGTCAACTATGATTTAAATTTGCTCTTTTTTCCGCGCTTTGCTTTCGCAGGTTGAAGGAGAAGCAAAGGTATAAAGCCGATAAACAGCCTAATATGAAAAATAGAAAATTCAAATATTTTTGAGTTTAGAACACAAATAAATGTTAATTTGTTTATAAACTTTTTTTTAATGTAATATTGGTTTTTTATAATAAATATTCTATTTATAAACATTATTTAAATATTCAAAAAATATTAACGCCGTAAAGACGCATATCTCTTTGCCGAGATTAAAAAAAATATTCACTTCGGAATAGAGGCATTGAACCAATTTGGACTAAGTATAGATATAAGTTATCTGTGGCAATTTTTATTCCCGCACACGTGTTAGAAAATGAAAAATCACACGCGTGTGAAATATATTGCATTGTGAACCTAATCGTAGTGCGATATGAACCAGTTTTCGAGGAAGTATATTGAAAAATAGTATTGTAATATGCATCAGGATTAGATAAGACGTGACAAATCTCACTGTAAAAAAATCTAGCGCAAAAAAATTATGGTTATTTATTTTAATGTCCGCTATAATTTAAGTTACACAAACAATTACACACTTTAAGTACACCATCAATCATGGACAGTCAAAATCTCTGATATGGGATACCATTAGACAATTGACTTTAATAATATTGTAAGTAGGTAAGTAGCAAGTACCAAATATCAGCCAGAATCCGGAACCATTCTAAATCGTTGATTTAGATCAGCCAGCGTTCATTAGCCAATGAAGTTGGATTTCGACAAGCCACCGAGGTCATGTTAGACGATGACTGTAGGAGTCGACATGTCGTTGTTGGTTTTTTTTGGTCATTGGCATATTTTTGAGGTCAAGTAAATTTTTAGTTGCAAGTTGCATTGTAAGTATTAAGATACAGCAAAAAGTAATTACCTAATGTAACCAAGGCAGGCCAAGCGCACTCCGCATCCTACAAGTATACGGGGCGGGCTCGACTTGTCGGGCTAATTCAGTGTAGGCTGATGCGCACCGGCCCACGTGCCGCGTCGTAAAAGACGACAACCCTAGAGTCAGAAGGTATAAGAGTTACGCGATAGAAAGAAAGGCATCATCTAGGTGAATATAACTGTAGGTAATTAACGCTGTGCGACCTGAATTGCGCTTTATTGTGTCGTAGCAAGAGTCGCTATTTACTTAAATGATTTTGCGGAGTGAATCTTCTGTACTTGTAATGATTACAAGATTTACAAGTTAGATGATATCCAAAATGAAAAAAAAAAACTATCTGTCATTGGTGAAATATTGAATTAGCGTCAGTTATGAAAAGTGACCATAGGTTCTATCAAAGAGTTTTTTTTTTCCAGCACAACCACACAACAGCCTTATCAAGAAGTTGACAAAACTAGTCAAGATCAGATAGACTCCCATTCTTCCTCAACAAGTTTCATTACCCGTTCATAACTCAAAGTCCATTCAAAAGTATCCAGTTTCAATCAAATGGTGCCTATTTCGGCGATGCCTGCGCCCGCGCATGATAGCGGCGTTCACACGGTACGATAGAGCTTCCGAGAGCGGCCTTCCGCCGACTTGTCCAGACCTGACCCGCTATCGGAGTATCGGACCACTTCCGCCGGACACCGCAAACGACAATGTTTGTCTCAGTATCGTAAGTGATAATGATAACTTGGACATGTTATTTATTTTTTTGTGGAACATTTTCGGGTTTTTGGATCAAGGTCAGTTCTGGAGAATGAAGGATTCGATTCATAAAAAATGTTGTGCAATTTGGGTGATGATAAAAAATATAAATAATATGATGTTCTAAGAACGGTTGTGTCAGAATATTTGGCTAAGTATGTACAAATTATGCAAGTACTTAAGGACGCTGTTACAAATGGGTAGTCAAATCATAACTTTTTTATACAAAAGCATGTTTATTAAATAAAATGCTTTACATTCTTAAAATGTTTTTTGGCCAAATAGTTGATAGATGTGCATGGTACGATTCTGAACTATAAATATGATTTTAGATTGGTACAGTTTCTCAATAAATGTATCGGACTGAAAAATTTTACTTCGGTACATTTATTGAGAAAATGTATACCTACTTAAAATTATATTTATAGTTCAGAATCGTACCATGCACATCTATCAACTATTTGGCCAAAAAACATTTTAAGAATGCAAAGCATTTTATTTAATAAACATACTTTTATGTAAAAATGTAATGATTTGACTACCCATTTGTAACAGCGTCCTTAAAGCGACCAAAATTTTCTTTGCAACGCGTTTTTACGAGAGTAATTCGTGCTTACAACAACAAACACAATGGTTGCGGCCAAGAAACAAAAAAAGACCATCGAGTCTATCAACTCCCGCTTGGCCCTGCACCCTAATTGCGTAACACATTATCGATCGGAGTTGGTTTCATTTTGAAACAAATTGCTAAGCCATTGCTTCATATGTTTGAAAACTTTGTCTGCTCGACAACGTAAATAACGCAATGAATGTTGTTGAACTGTCAAAATGAAACCAACTCAGATTGATAATGTGTTACGCAATTAGGGTGCTGGTTATGAAATCTGGCAAGTACTGTCTTGGCTACAAGCAAACACTGAAGACTCTCCGCCAGGGCAAAGCTAAGCTGGTCATCATTGCTAAGAATGCTCCTCCTCTAAGGAAATCAGAAATCGAGTATTATGCTCTCCTGGCCAAGACTGGCGTCCACCACTACAGTGGAAACAACATTGAATTGGGCACAGCATGTGGAAAGTACTACAGGGTGTGCACACTTGCCATCACTGACCCTGGTGATTCTGACATCATCACCACACTGCCTGAGTCGCAGGTGTAGATGTATCTTTAATATAATTTAATAATTTAATTTAAAAAAATAGATCTGTAATCCATCTGGAATTACTCAGTGGCAGCCCAGAGTCATGATTTGTGCCTGGTTGATGGAATCTACACAAGAAGAATCTCTCCTTACTGTTTAATTTACAATATTGGCACAACGAACGTGTGAGACAAAACAGTTTCACAGCGATTCCCGCAGTTTTCTTACTTCTATGCGCATGCGCCGCTCCCATCATTATCCGAGTACGCGCGCAACATTACGAAAATATCATATTCACATGAAATTAATTGACGTTTCTTAATGCTAAAGCGATAGCCTTCATTGTTTTATAAGATTATCCGATAAATGAGGAAATCTGTGGGACGAAATTACTCTCATTTGAATTTAGATTCAAAGATTAGTGTTCATTGAAATATTTCCACGGAAGTCGTAGGAATTAAAATGACGGTGCAAGTTATGTTTACATTACAAGACAAAATCTAAACTGTACTTACACATTTTTTGAATCTTGTAAATTAAAATTTACCTACTTCTTTCTACCTCTTACTAACACAAATCCATAATGCAAGTTAAACCCTAATGCTTACAGACATAGCCCTGATTATTGTTAATAACTATATGATCTAACTTCTCCACTTCAAAAAGCTTGCTCCATCACAATGACATGTTCAATATATAGGTACACTGAACTTAGCACATTATAACCTCTTTAATATTCAAAACCTACCTACATAATCCTGTCTTACACAGAGATAAATAAACATTCACCGGAGTCACCCAAACATTTAGATACCCAGACATATTAAAGTGACAACCCACTCAAGCGTTAAGCATCAGTCTGGTCTGGGAGCCAGCAGACAGCATGCACCAGTTGACTTGAGCCATTCCGTAATCCAATTACTATAGTAGATGGTTTGACCTTATGCCACCTGTAGAACGTTACTCAAAGATTGACAACTTGATTGTATGCTGTGGTTTAATTATGATAGTTATGCTGATTTTGAAGCTAGAAATGTTTGAGGGCTTTTGTTTGAAGGTATGGGTGGAGATGATGATGTAACTAATGTAAGTGATGGGCTATAATACAATTGGCATGAAATAAGATGAGTTTCAGATAAAAATATTGTTCAGAATCGAGATGAATGGCGTGCGGTAGGAGAAGCCTAAGGCCAGCGGTGGATTTGATGCTGGACGAGAAGATTGGAATGAACTTTAAGCAAGGATTTTTGAGCTATATGGAACTCATTTCGGTAAAAGAATAAAGGACGCTTTGTGGTGTGTTGTTATTTCGTTTAGTTCCTTAGCTATTCATTACGATAATCGCTAAGGAATTAAAAGCACACTGTACACAGGCTCATTCAAGCCAAGGCTCTAGGCTTTGCTGTTGGAAAGATGCCCCTACTCATTGGATGTTTTGTAAGTCTTATTGCTCGTAAAACTGACATGTTTGTATGGTGTTTTTTGTGTACAAACATGTCAGTTGTTTTGATTATTGTGCCATGTTCATATGACTTTTATATTTTGGATTGTTTTCATTTATTTTGATATTAATTTACTGATATATGATTTTTTATTTTATGTTTGCATGGTATTTTACAATTTTTTAATTTGAAATATATTTCCTAATTTTAAATTGAATTGCTTTTATTATTTTATTATATTGTACTATCTAATACTTATGTTTTATGCTGGATTATATTCGAACACAATGTGAACTGTTACTGTATAAATAAATTGAAAGAAATAACATTTACAAGAGATGAAAGATTTCACATTCACACATAATGTAGGTATATATAATTATGTCTCAATTACTATTACAAACAAAATAACTCTCCTAACGTATTCCAGTTTTTGCATATTATAAAGATACCTGATGATCTATTCTCGATTGGACTTCGGTACCGTTATGCGGCTGCCGCTGACCGGCTCAAAACAATAAAAGGTCATTTCGTAATTCATCATCTATACCCGCCATCTTATCTCGATGTTTTATCGTATTTGTTTTAATAATGAAACTGTTGGACGGTGGCTAAAGGTTTTTATTGATACGTTTAGTTCTATTAGTCCCTATGATGAAAAGCATTTATTGTATGGATTTTTAACGAACTATGGCGGGAGCTATTGACTTACTTATTTTTTATTGAAGCAAAATAGAACTGACTTTAGTCATAAGATGGTTGATAAGAAAAAAGTATGCTCTAGAAAGAGAAAGAAGGCATCTATCAATCATTATTGATCTCATGACGACACATAGGTACATTATCAGCGATCCTATTTCAATTCCAACATTACACTAATACCTACAATGAACTTGCTGGCAAATTAAATTACACACCTAGTTTTTGCTCTAAGTTCATTAAAAAGTCATAGCGAACGAAATGAGTTTCAAATCCAGAGCTCGGCTTTGCTCGAAACAAAAGATGTGTAGGTACCACCATGAAATAATAGATTTGTAAGACTATAAAATGATTAATGATGGGCTAGTAACAAGTACTCGTAATATACAGAGTTCTCAAACTTTCACACTAATGATTATAAAGACAAAACAGTTTCAGAAATTTGATCTCTATGCATCTGTAGTGATTTATAATGTGGAGTATGGTTGAAGTTATTTGCTGCTGACGGGTTTTGATGGATCACATTAACACTGGCCAGTATTAAACAGGAAGAAGTTAAATAAGAAAAACTAGACCAGTCAGAAATCTTTCGTCTTTGAAGCTGCAATTTTTGTTTCGACTCATCACAAGAAATATCGTCTATAAAGGTATTCTCTTCTTCCACGTAACCTAATGTTTCTATATCCTCAAATTCTTACTTTAAGAATAAATAATTAAACAATCGGTACTTCACTTCGGACCATGTCGCCATCACCCAGCCAACATTACAGCAACAAAACTATATAAACTTTAAGCTCTACCAGGATAGGATTCATAAAACGTAATCTCTCGTGGATATGGGGACCATAAAACCCGAAACTCACAGGTAACACAGTCCATAGTTTATCAGGAGCCATCCAAATGCTTTACACGTCTGTCCACACGGCACAATGTATTTCGGAATAATTTAAAATCAATTATGTGCGGTTAGAAATTCCACAAGTCTTAAGTGGAAGCTATTTCAAAGAGTGATTTATTTGGCTTCAAGATTTGTGCTGCCACTTTCTTGTTTTAAAAGTACAAGTTTGAAATATTCTGCCCTGAGAATATTTTGAAGTGACTCATTCTTAGTTAAAGCTGATTCTTTAAATCTGCATAACTCAGTATCTCCTAAACACAAAAAAAAAACTGTAACAGTCACTATCAACGGTTCTTAATAAATCACAGGCGTCCATATTTCTAAAATTATGCTCTTCAATAAATTTTTACCAAAAACCGTTACCTTCAAAACCGTTTGCATCCTAATGACTGCGCGAAAACACAACAATCACTGCAATATCAATTTTCGAAGTGGATAAATACCAAATAGACATTAGATCACAGACATTGATTGCTATAACTTGAGATAAGCTTTGCTTTCACGATCGTCTGGGCCACGCAAGAGAGAAGTGCCGAAGGACCACTGCCCAAGAAAATAGGCCTTAAGTTAAAAACACTACAAGAAACATAAGAATCGCTAAGAAACGCGCGAGCGTCAACTGTTAATTGAGACTACTGTATTGTAACATCTTCTTCAAATGAATTATCACCTTTTTCAGAAGTGGTCCTTCTGAATATACTTGTCTAGTTTTCGTCTGGATTGACTTACAGTGCAATTAGGAACCAAACTGGTAATTTACAATTTGACAGGTTGAAAAAAAGCGGGACAGACAGACGTCAGACGGTATTTAAAATTATGAATTGGATCTAGTGAAGTGTGATGGAGTTTGTTAATTTTGATTGCGAATAGTCGCATTTATTTAAATGATTTGGGCGAATAATACCTGACTTAGATGTGGTGAAGAATACGGAGGCCTGAATAGGACAAAGAGGATTTAGAGTTAGAAGAAATAGGACTTGGCTAAAGTTGGGTGTTTTAGAAACAAATGTTCAAAAGTGGGCCAAGTGCGTGTTGGACCATGCACAATGAAGGGTTCCGTAGTTGAATTTTTTTTCAAAAATTTCAACTACGAGTTGAAAAAAGAGGGGCTGGTGGCTAAATAATAACAGCCGCATGGGTCGATCCATCAGGTTAAACTACGCTTACCGGGGTTGGTCAGTGGATGGGTGACCATTCTTTACATACCGAGACTCCTCCGTGCCTCGGAAAGCATGTTAAGCCGTTGGTCCCGGCTGTCATTCGTGGATCTTTGACAGTCCTTACGGGTCGTCAGACGCCCGAAAGTCTGACAACCAGTCTTACCAAGGGGTATCGTATTACCCAATTACTGGGTTGTGGAGGTCAGATAGGCAGTCGCTCCATGTAAAATACTGGTATTCAGCTGCATCCGGTTAGACTGGAAGCTGACCCCAACATAGTTGGGAAAAGGCTAGGCAGATTGATTGGGTTGAAAAGAATTTATCCCAAAAACAAACTTGAAATTGTAGTTGAAAAACATGTTCTGTCATACATTGATATATCTACGTCACGGTCAATTTTAAGAGCGTAATCCCAAAAAAAATTTGTTTATGTGATAAAATTACAAATTAACAATTTTCAGACTGTTCCTTTACTTGTGCTGTGAGACCTTGCTTCTCGCCAAATTTCATGATTCTAGGTCAACGGTAAGTACCCAATAGATTTTGATTTACTTGCGAGTATCATGTCGCATAAATGGCCGTATTTTTTTATAACGTTCACTTAGAAGCTTGATTTTTAGAGCTCCAAGGGACCATAGACCTACGTATTTGACGTCAATTTCAACTTGATACCTCCACGCGTTCCTGAGAAAAAGGGTTTTGACAGATTGACAAACAGACGGACAACGAAGTGATCCTTTAAGGGTTCCGTTTTTTAAAATAAATAAATGCAAGCTACATCCATCATAAGTTAAAACTAAGTTCACAGTAAACGCCCGATAAATCGACTCGAGGACAACAGAAAAATAAGTAATTAATTTATCGATACACATTCGACGGCCGTACAATCGATAGAATGCACTAATGGACCATCGTTTTGTTATTCATATCGATTTAGAAACTATGACAGACCAGTGTAGAATAGAAATTTAATGTTAACATAACATTACGGCTTTTGTTAGGTATAACAAAATTTTTCGACGAAAAAGGTTCCATGTTTCCCCGAAGAGTTGGGCAGAGGTGTAGGTACCTTATAGTACACGCAAATTTCGCCAGTTGTGATTAAGTCCCATAAAATAGGCGGCGAGAGTATTGCAATCAACCGGGCACAAATCAAGACTCCAAGATGCTACTGAGAAATTCCAGCAAGAAAAAACACTTTGTCCGAGCTGCACCCTAATTGCGTAACGCACTACCAATCGGAATTTGAATTATTTTGAAACAAATTGCTGATCCATTGCTTCATATGTTCGAAAAATTTGTCTGCTCAACAACGTAAATAACCCAATGAATGTTGTTGAACTGTCAAAATTAAACGGATTCCAATCGATAGTGTGTCACGCAATTAGGGTGCTGGGTATCGAACCCAGAACCTCGTGCTCAGCAGTACCGCTAGCGTACAATAGACCAATGAGGCAGTCACGAAAAAGGTTTGTCAATTGTAATTAATATGTTTGTCAGAGTTTTTAACGTGGGAGAGGATTCAGACATTTGATACGGGAAAAGAACCCACAACCCTTTGGTTTTGGACTTTGAAGGAACCAAATGGACAAATAAAAGGCAATAGCCGATATATTTACATGAAGCTAATGTCAAAGAATTATCAGGTTTCTTCGACCAGTGGATTTAGAAATTAACTTATCTAAAATAAATACACATAGGAGCTGTATCTATTACGGAGAAATTCTAAGTACATTACTTGGCGCTTATAAATATTTGTTTCCAGTTTCATCTGGGATTATAATTCAAATATAAGTACATACTATAGTCTCCGTCCACCGATTCAAAGGCCTCCGAATGGACCATGATTTTGAATAACGTTGTTGCTTGCTAAGGTATCAAATCAGATATATACAAAAGTGTAGGTAAATGTAAAAAAACAAAGATTTCACACACTGATGCAAAGAGTAAAGCATTGACCCATGCCCAAGCCCGCAATAAAAGTCGAAAACAGATCAGAACTTAACACTTTTTTTTACCAAAGATAATTTCAATGTTAATTTTTTTCTTCACTCTTCTCATTCTCAACCCACATTTTAACACTTTTTCATTTTTGTATCCCGCCACAACTCGCTTAGCTCGAGGCTATGTTTGGAGTTCGTGACAGCGGCGCGGGCGCAGGCTTATTATTAAAGCAAACGGACGAACGGACGGCCGATAACTACTAGTGCATATGCATGGAGGCAACGTAAACACTAGAACAGAATGTGTTTGAATATTTTGAAAGAATCATCCAGGATGCTAGAGAATACGGTTTAGAATAAGCTGTAGGTATTGAGGTTCAGGTAAGGACAGGTTTAGAAGGAGGAGGTGTAGTGGAGATTAGTTGACTATTTCAAAAAGAATAAGAAGATACAGTATAGAAATAGTAAAAGTTCAATAAGAGTGCAATTAGTGTAAGCATCACTTTTTTTTCGTTCTTAGATAAGTATTTTAGGGGTGAATATGCAACAGCATCAATTCCTTCTATCAACAAAGCAGCTTTAGACAACCCCCAAATATTATTATAAACACAACTATAGCAATGGTTCCCAATACTTCTTCAGATGACAAAGTATCTCGGGTGACATTTCACACAAGAAGCTGAAACCATGCGGGCGTGTTATGTAAAAATAATTGTTTTGAGGTTTTCCACGTCACCAATGAGGCAGCGACATGTTTTTATTGCGCATGCGCCACCAGTATTGTATGGGAAATGCTGGTTTCTCATGCGAAAGTCTTCCATTGTCTGCCTTTTTTTAGGTTTACTTCACAATATTGTTATTTATTAGTTAAAAACGAACGTTAGCCATATTAAGGTTGGTGCGTGTACTTAATAGTATGGGACAAAAAAATAATGTTTCTTAAGTTGTAATGGGTTTTGCAAATTATACCTAATGATGGTGTCTATTGAAGGGGTTTGAAAGTTATTATTTTCCTTACCTGAACGTGTTTGATTTGCTATAAAATCATTAATGCTATTAAATATCGTAGTGATATCTTTATGAAATACCATAGATGTATATGCTACAACTCTCTTCTTCAAAATTTTAGTGGCGACTTTGAGAAGCTCACAGGTGTAATTTAAGTGGTTGTTACTATTATAAGGAAAGTTGACGAATTGTTGTGTTAAGGTCATGATATTGATCGCGGTCTTACATGGAACTCGTCACAAATATAGATAAATCATAAAACGCTCAGGACAGATTTATCATTTTCAACACTCGTCCCCTCTTAGTTCATATAGTAAACCTGTTTATCAGGGCTGTCACATGCTTAAAAATAACAGTTTTCAATACTAGGAAAATCTTCACAAAAAAATCACTACGTAAGTACATATGTTAAAATTGCATTCTACATCTTCATCAACTTCATATAGTACTCATACCATATCAATTACCAATACTTTTAGATAGCTTAAATTTACACACATTGTAAAAGCTCATGAATTCTTACACCAAGTAAAATCTTATATACAAAGAAGCAACCAGCCCAGATACTTATGGTTATCATAAAAGATAGCAAGGTAAGTGCTGGTAGGTGGCAACCCTATCTGACATCCGTGAGGTCCAAACACGGGTGTGTTTGAGCACCGAGCCGCTGCGCAGGCGCTTTGTTGTGTGAGCAAACAACGCTAGGAGATAACTAGGGATAGATACTGAGATCCGTAGTGTGTTAGGGAATAGATGAAGATTTTAGTGTAGAATCTTAGTACTCTAATATAAAGGGACTTATCATGACATGGTTAAAAAAGGGAATGGATAGACTTGCTCGGATTAAACATCTGTTAAAGATAATAACTAAGGGGTACTACTTTTTTACCATGAAGTTTTTATTATATAGGTACCTATATATATATATATATGTATATTTTTATTATATTATACATTATTTTACATTCAAGATGAAGGATCGGTAGACATATAATACCCTCACGGTAATAAGAAGAAAGAAATCCAAAGAGTAGTTAATATTGCAAAATAAAGCAAACCATACAAAATTTTACCCACCGGCAAATGATCTAATCACCTTTATACCCATTTAACAGTATAATGTTGCTCATTGTAACTTTTATAAGCTTTACAAATTTATAGGTGCTGATTTAAGCGCGCTTGAATTTATAACAGTGAATTAAGTTGTTAAGGCCATTGATCACTTTATGACGATCTGCAGAAACGATGTACGTTTTATGAACCATGTAGCCTTTATTTGTTATTTTAACGGCCTTTTCTGAATGTCTAGATGGTGTCCAATCAGCGGAAGAATGATCTTCTTTAAGATATTTCTGATTAATTTCTTGTCTCATTGTTTACTTCATTTTTGTAGATTTTATTCACCACAAATTATATCTTCTAAATAAAATGTTACATCAGCAAAAGACAAAACGTTCGCGAGAGGAGTAACAGCTTTCAACTGGTAAGCTTATTTCATCAAACGAGCTTTTAGCACCCCCAACAACATAAGAACCTGGTGTTCCAACAATGTGTTTCAAAGATATGCCAGAGCATAAACACCTTAGCATAGCGCCAACTTGAGTGGCCATTACCATCAAAAAGCCACCATTATGCAACGGAAAGACTTGACAGTTAGTGTCTCATGGTCGTAAACACCTAATTAGCAATTTAGTAAACAGTTAAAACCTGTGTGGTCTAAAACCTGCACTAAGTGCACTTATATGGCAATACCTAGGTTTGTCCCAACGTTTTGATGAAATATATTCTGATATTTCAATGCAACAAAAAGTTTGCTCCTATAATGGTAAGACCAGTTAAGTATCATTAACAATATTGCTGATTTATGTGAAGTCTGGCAACATTATGATAAATTTGCTTTGAGTATTAAGTTGCCGTGTGATTGTGGAAGTCTGGCAACATTATGATAATTTTGCTTTGAGTATTAAGTTGCCGTGTGATTGTGATTGGCTGAAAATTGAAATATGATATGATTAACGTTGAAGCTAAACATTTTAAGGCCTGCACATTATTAGAAATGTCTAACACAGACCTTTAAGATTTACAAAGCTATCGCAGAAATGCAAATAGGTGTAACAAAATTAAGTATTTATAAACAGAAAAGCTAAAAATCAACGTATTGTAACCTCTGCGAGTTGGAACTGTTCAAATATTCAATGTTTCTCAGACTACGTACGTTACAAATAAGTAAAGGCGATTCGCAGAACAATTTCTTGTCGCGGACACCCGAAGGCGTGTTATGATTTTGCAAATTCAAACTTTATTTAACAACAAATAAGGTTGGATATTGATGGTGACGTTACAACAGATGCAAATGATGTAGATTAAACGAGAAATTGGTCATATAGGGTACACTTTAGTTGAGATTTATTTGTGACAGTGTCCAGTGACCCCGGCGAGTGGCCGACGGCTACAACTTGGACAATTGGCCGTTAATTGCGCGTGTTTATAGAATTGGAGCGAACCGACTGTTTGTACAACATGGCGACATCTGCATGGCTGGCATCCAACGAAGATTTGTTAGTAAAGATGACATACTTAGGTGCTTTGATGAAGGCAGAAAAAATAAAGCCAATCTGTTTCAAGTGTTTAATGTTCTTATTGAAAATATAACTACAAGTAATTGTATGATCCACTCAAAAAACATAAGTTTAAAGAATTTTCGGATTCAGTAGATCACATTTCAATTCGTCGAAACGATGCATTCGAACACCCTTGAACCTGCGGATTTCATAAGTAATTCTACCACTACAAATGATTAACCCCTTAGTTACTCATAAACTTGACATCTTTAACTTTTACCTATTAATGTTGTATTCTTGTAAATAGTATTAGCAAAGAGATATGCATTTACGTTATTAAGAACTGTTATTGTTACTTTATGAATAACAGGGTTAATCTTAGTACAGCTAATGATTTATTTGTTCAAACTCTAGATAACACAATAGAAATAGAAACTGTATAGCTTCTAATAATCTTGGAAAAGCAGCAATAGATTTCTACGAAGCGTAGTCGGCAAAGCTGAATATAAAGGTATCTGGGGGCCTACTCTCCAAGTCCGTCAACGAAGATACGGGCCCATCCGAAAGTAGCTCGAAACTTCATAGTGCACCCTATACCTCGGTCGCCGGGCAAAAACACATCGGGATTTCGGAAAACTGTCAAATCGTAATCGTAATCGGAACAAGGTAACCCAAACTAATCTTATGTTCGTTAGCGATACGGCTGAAACTACGGACTTCGTGCTTAGGGGTAGACCAGACTTCAGGACGCGTTAATCCTCAGGTAATGCTATCTGAATATTACCTTTGAATCGAGATAAACCGACTATCTAAGCGACTGAAGCAAAACTTGCAAAATATATTAACGGAAACCATTAATGATTTCAAACAATAATTGAGTCGATGTGTCCATAACATTAGCCGTTTGTTTGGGGTAACGTGGTAACTACCTACCTACTCATTATTACCTAATCTTGTAAGACGAAAGAGACTAGTCTCCATGACACAGGGAATCCTAGTGTGGAGGCTAGTGTTATGTGAATATTTAATGCTTAGTTCTTAAACAATAAAGTTTTTTTTTTTTTAAATGTAAGCTTCATACAGGAATAGCGGTTCTAAATGCTTGATATAGTTTTGAGGCTTGGTAAGAACATAAGACATTTCAACCAAACGCATCAGCCTTTATCACTAGAGAGGTTGAAAAAGAAGATCATCGAAATAATTTGACAATCAGTCACGTGTTAAACTGAAGAAGAAATAGCACTATCTGCCTAGTGTAAGACAAAAGCAGTTAAATCTGTGAGGTGGTGGCATAACAATGACACAAACGTAATTGTTACACGCATGTTAAAATTCAGCAGGTGACAAAAATATGAAATCAAAATGCTTGTTCTCAAGCCAATAAACATTAAAAATGAGCAATATTACTAAAAACAGCAATATAAAATCGAATCACAGCTCAGATTTATGTTGAATTGCGTCCGTTTATCTTCGTCGCATACAAAACAAGTAACAATTACCAAAACAAAAAAGAACTTTCCCTCAAAATCGAGAATTTATATACACATTGTCCCTTTCTAAACTGTAAAGTGTCACTAAGGTTGATCAATATTCAAAATGTCCCGACTGAGTCCCGACCACAGAAATCGTGTGGAGATGCATCGAATACCAAATGGTGGGCACCAACATTGGTATTCACCCAGTCCAGTATAGGCGAACACGCCGAGAAGTTGGTGTATAGAATTAAACTGTTGTTTCTTATCACTACATCTAAGATATTCCGATGGTTTTGATGTCTTTGGTGCAGACGGCTTTCTGGGGAACTACTCGCGATTTGGTGATCCCGAAAACGTTTTAGTAGTCCAAGGGAGAAAGAAATAAAGTTTTGGTTGTAACTATGGTTAATATACAATCTGATTATTGCGAATGTTAGTACGCAGCAAACGATGTTTTAGTCGTAAACATAGTAAAAGACTGCAGTAGGAAAGCGGAAAATATTACAGTTGTAGAAATTAGTCTTATTGTTTAAATTCCAAGCAAAAACTTTCGCCATTGTTGATACAACTCATCAACAGTTATCAAATAAAATACTAAACACATTTGTAATCAATGAAACGCAATTAAAGATTGATTAATCGGTTATAATAAGGAATTAACTACGAACAGACAGCATTATAGAATGGGAACCGCAAATCAAGCGCTTAAGGTAATTTCTGAAGGTAATAAAATAGAGTTGATTAGTTGACTGTTTCCTTATTTATATGAACGTGAAAAGTTGAGAAACATTTGAGGGATTCCTAGAACTAGCAAGCGTAGAATAAATGGGATTATTGGCACTAGCTTATGCCTATACCTGAGGCTGAGGATGACACAAATGAATAGAGGATTTATGTATTATGTCATATAGGTACTAACGGTAAGACTTTTCTCCACAAAAACACTGGTAGCCAAATTGAAATCAACAGAAGTAAGGACTATTTAGAAAAATAACTACCGCACCAGCAACTTTAACGAAGACATTATTATTAAGGCTCTAACCAATACCAATACACGTTTTGGTGTTGGTAAGAGAGAAAAGGATGAGCCTAACATTCATACATATTCAGAGAGGATGGGATTAGGGGATTTGTATGTAGATGTATTAGCCACACGGCCACAACGCGAGTTGACAGTAGACTACCCGAAAAATGGTGACTTTATTTATACTCTTTTTAGAGATGTGGAAATTGGTGCCGATTCTGTTGTACACCGAACTAAACTAACTAAACTATCACTAAAATTCCTTACTTTTTGCTATGAGAATCTTAGCGCTATTCTGACAAAAAAAACCTCTAAATTTAATAACAATTTTGACACAACTAAAATCGAGTTTGACAATCGTGACTCCGCGTGGTATAGGGCCTGTAGTATATTTGACCCGGTGGCTTTAATTGGAACTAACGAAATCACTATGAAGTGACAGGCTTGTCATATTTTGTTCACCGACATAGCTGTCGTTACCGGGTCAAATATCTTTTAGAGCTGGAGGGGCGCAAGGAGGGGGCAGCTTCAACGTGTTTTATATGGAATGTAGGTACCTTTTTTTGGTACCTTTTTTTTTGGTACCTTTTTTTTTTTGGTGCCTACATGTTGAGTCATATGAGTTCATGGGTTTTATAAAGGGGGGCCAAATTTTCATTATTTTTGCGATAGGACTCACCGTTTTCGAGATATATGCAAAAGAAAAGAAAAAAATACACTACTGTTTTTGCATCCGAAGTCAAGGTCTCGGTGTGAATTTTAGTTCATATCAACTAATTTTATTCCACACCTTTTTAATCGCGATTAAACATAGTCTGATTTAGTTTGACAATTAAAATTTTAGGTGAAAACCATGTGAAAACAGTCAAATTCAGAATAGCAAAATTGCCATTTTCACTAAACTAATAACTCCGTACAATCTTAGTCCTGTCAAACTAAAATATAGTTAAGTTGTGTCACTTTAGTCAATTTCAGAATGGGAAATCGTCGTTTGACAGGAATAAACTAAATTTTAGTGATTTTTAGTCTAGTTTAGTGGCATTTGTGACAAGAGAATCGGCACCATTGGGAGTTATTTTTAAGGTACGTGTTAACATGAGGAAATGTAAAAGTGGTCGGTTTGTACCCTTGCCTTAGGGTTGTATTAATTTGAATGTAATCGAGAATAGTCATGCAGATATAACGTATAGATAAGCTGAATAAAAGCGCATAGCTATAACGGATCAGATATATCTACATACCTACATGTATAGGATGTTTTAAAAACAATGTCCGACGTGGGTACCTAAATATTGGAGCCTACAAGCATAATGCCTATTAGAATCAAGGAACAAAATATCAATGTACGGAGCTGAAAGCGAGCCGATGCCATAATACGAGCTCGGGTTACGAGCCGCGCTTAACGTCAACAAACGCGGCACAATTAAAAAACATTAAAAAATGCGATGCGTTGAATTCACTCCAGTTTTTAAAACGACTCGTTTCACAAGTCCCTACTGTGAGAACCGACCGGTAACCCGACCAATTGAAAAAGACACCGGCCCGCCGAAAGCTCGCTAAGCAATTGCGTCAACGCAATTCGGCCGTGTAATCTAGCAGACCGCGCTTTCATAAGCTCAACTACTTGTATAACTAGCACTCACCTTCGACACCATGGATCCTGGCGGCCAGTGTCGACAGCACGATGAAGATTGACAGCAATTGAATCCCATAATCCGGTATAAAGTTCCTCGACCACATTTTGTAACACAACATTCACACATGGATCACACACATTTGTTTTACTCCTTCTATGTCGTTTGAACACTAAATAATCAACACTCACGGAACCAAATGTAAGAACTGACACTTCATTTTGTTTTTGAACTGTTGTTACGTCGAAAACATTTGTTTATTGGACATTTTAGCGGTAAAACACGTTTGAAAATAACGTAAAGCCCGGTAGGAACATGCGCAGCCGCGTCCCGCTCGCATCTGACGGCTTTGTCCGTAAATACACAGCGTACGGTAAATCAAAATGGCCGCCGGCGCGACTGTGTGCGTGCGCACCCCTTGTAACAATACATATTTTAGTATCTAAGCTTTATCACTTAGTTGAGACACTAGTTTTAATCATTTGAAAACAGAACACAACTCATTTAAGTCATGAATTGTAGAATATTTGGCTAAAACACCGTGAGAACCGAATTACGCACACATACAAACATACGCGGAGGAATGTTGATTCAATGGAGAAATCAAGCGATTCAGCAGCGCTGTGTGCGCGCAACCAATCAAGAGCTTTTGAACTTTGTCGTTCATGCGCCACAACACAGATGGCGCTTTAAGTTGTTTCAACTAGGGGTTGAATTTGGAATGAAATAATTCGAATAAAAACTGTTTCATATTTATGATAATTATTTGTAACAACTACTTAATCTAAACCGGAACTAACAACTTGATACTCGATAATCTGCGTTTGTCGGCAGCATTGTTTGATCAATAACTTCGTCGGTCTGGCTCATAGAGGAAAGTAATATATCGGGGTTTGGCTGTTGCTGTGAACCTAGCCAAAGGGTGGCACTCATATCTTTTTATTATTAGTTACAGCGAAAATATTTATAACAATGGCGATGTGTTATCAAAAACATCCCTTCGAAATAGAAACAGAGGATCGGCTCACAACTATCAACACTAAAATATTTGAGATCAAAAAGAAAATACAACTATCAGGTGCGTATGATAGACCGATTCATGAATTCATGTTTTAATTTCGATAAAAAAAATCTGTACTATTTTGTAAAAGAAGAGAAAGACTTATATTTTGGCAAAATAATGCCTATACAATCCTTCCGTTTTTGCATGTGCTAATTAATATTGTATCTAGGTACATATTCTCACAACTTTTGTCACAGAGGGCCAAAGAAAGTCAAACTTCGAGGAGAACGAAGCAGAGAAGCAACAGAACAATGACCTCATAGACACATTAAAGAAAGAAATAAAAATGAGACTCACAGAGCTGGCACAGGCTAGGGCTGTGATTGGAGAAGAGGAGGTGCAGATCAAGAAGTATTTAAATGAAGTATGTCCTATGGGGGATAAGAGTGCTGATAAGGTATTGTGAAATCTTGCGTTGATTTTTCTTTTATGAAGTTCATATTATTTTAGTCTATTTCTAATATCCTTTTCTTGAGACAATCTGCAGAGAATAGACATGATGCTATAAGCAATGTAGCTGCTTTATAGCAAGTTGACTATGACAAAAATATGGTTTCACGACTTAGTTTAGACAAATAAGCCCATTTTTATCAGTAAATATTACAACATTCTAGTGATAACCATGATATCTACTCGTACATATGCAACGCTCGTAAGAACATAATTACGCAATGAGGGTAATATTTTCCTTTCTTTACAGATAACACACAATCTAGATCTGAAAGTGACAGAGCAGAGAAAGATTCTAGACTTACTAAAATACGAGAAGAGAAGTAAAAAGAAGAAACTAGCAGAACTGGAGAAGGAGTATGAACATCTTCTAATAGAGAACAATAAAGGGATACTGGTGAAGTCTAAAAACAGCAGCAAAGCTAGGAAGGTAAGTATAACTGCACTATGACATGTGGAAGTACGTGTGTTTAAATTATTCTCAGTAACTATTAGAGTAAGAAAGTTTTGAATGACACATAATGACGTCTAGACCAAGTTGGGTTTGTTTGATGATGATGTTGAGTTTGAGTGTTGAGTGTGTATATTTTTTTAAATTGTGTATACTTCCAAATTCCTTTGTGTTTCCTACCAAATTTTAACTCAATAATTCTAAGCATATGCCAATAAATGAACTAATAATACAATTTATGCGCAGCACGTTTCACACTTAGAAAACGAGATACACAAGGTTCTTATCCAGTGGACAGAGGCTGAACTTGTCAAGAAGAAATACATCTCTATCAGGTACGTCAGAATTTTCATCACAAAATTGTCAGACTTTTATTATGAAGTATCCGAATGCAAAGTAGACCAGGACCATACAGGCCTGAAACATAATTATAATATCTCTTTACAGACAAGCCCTGTTAGATGATTCGGTAAAATTCGAAAGTTCTTTAACTCGCATTGAAGATCTTCTGAATAAACAGAAAGAAGAGATTATGAAATTAGAGGTAGGTATGAGTTTACCAATAGGCACTTTGTCCATTCGTCTGCGGGGTATCTTGATTTATTTGATACTAGCTTTTGCCAGCGGCTTCGCTCTCGTGCATGTAGGAAATTATCCTACGGGAACATACTATCGGGATAAAAGGTATCCTATATCCTAATCCAGGTCATTTTCTACTTGTGTGCCAAATTTCATTTAAATCCATTCAGCCGTTTTAGCGTGAAAGAGTAACAAACTCACTTCGGCATTTATAATATTAGTTAGGATTAGCATAATGATCTTATGAATATCCTTGATATCATCCTTTATATCAGAATCAAAAGTCATTTAAATTCAAACTAGGCTGAGAATCAGCACTTTTCGAACGTCAAAATTACATAAGACAGTCCCCACAAAACGCCCAACCTTCACCACTTCCTAGTGCTTTTGCTGGGAAGAAGAAGTGAAGCAACAAACTCCCCAGAAGCACAGCATCAATAATTTTACAACCCTATCGCCTTGGTATAGTTATAGATACGATTTAAATCACCCTATTTTCCTAATAAGAATCAAAATACAGCGTATCCGCGAGGAAGCAGGAGAGATGCGTATCCGCGCAACAGCAGCAACAGCGGCAGAGGCAGCGCGGGCGCACGACGCTGAACATTCACGAGCCTCGGAACGAGCTTACTTCGCGCAGCGCTTCGCTGAGAGAAAACGGGAGTTGGAAAAGCTGGAGAAGAGGGTGTTTCCACCACAAGGTGACTTTTATGATCATGGCAAACATAACCCTAAGATAGCTATTTCTATGTGAGCCTCCTACATTGCAAAATCGTAAAAAAAAATACACCACATCGCCAAGTTAGATAAACGAGTTGAGGATAGTACCACAGTCTATACTTCATAGAGTCGTCCGACGAGAGCCCGAGCTGCTTACTTATTTCGCCGAACTTCGTATGCAGCTCGGGCTTCGTCGGACGAATGTATGATGACTGTATGACTGTGATAGTACTTTGTACAGACGCCAGCAGGTCAAGTCACCCGAAACTGTCAAATTTTCCCAATCAAATATTAGCGATAAAGATGAAAATCTATTAAAGAAATTTGACAGATTGTAGTAGCTTGGTGTGCTGGCGTCTGTACTCATCAACAAGCATGTAGAATAAAATGCTTGTTAATTTTTAGCATTAAACTGTATATAAATTACGAAAATAATTATTTAGATTAAATTTTACACACGAGCAAAAGTATTATAGTAGTACTCTGTGGCAAAAGTCCATGAGACGGAGAAGATTCTAGTAGTAAATATTAACAGTATACAAAAACGTGATTCAAATTAAGTATATATGTTTAGATTATTATTTTAATCAATATGTATTAGCTCAAAAAACCATCCACACACTAAAACTCAAATAGTACTAACCATGTGGTTCTCCTAATTTTAAATACATTTATGTTTCAAAGTAAAATACCATTATTTTTTATCGTCTTATCTTTATTCCTTGCCAATAGCCCGACCGATTGTGCGTCAAGAGTCCACAAGATCAACGGAGGGAGAAACCGTTCCGGAGGAGGTTTCAGCCTCTCAGCAGATGGAGGACATCTTCCAAAGGCTGATGAAACTAACTGGTAACAACACATAATTACATACATACATAAACTCACACCTTCTTCCCATGGAGGTAGACAGAAACTACAGAAAACCACCTGCTACGATCCTGACATACTTCTTTTGCCTCGTTTACTTTCATACATCTGGTCATACACGCATGCCAGTTGCGAGTACTACGCACCTGACCTTTCTGAAGAACATCACCAATAAGGTCACTAATAAGTCTTCCTAGAGCATGCCCCTGCCGGCATTTCCTCTAACATCTGCTTTGTAAACCTTTTGTTAGTCGCCTTTCATTCATCCTCTCAACATGACCAAACCATCTAAGCATACCTAGCCTTTTCATTTTTGTCACTACATCTTCTTTTAAACCACACCGCTGCCTTATCACATCATTCCTCAGCCACACCACACCACACATAGTCACACCACACATGATTCGCAAGGAACGCAATTCCACGGCATTTATTCTACTTTCATGCTTCGTTTGCCACAACTAGGCACCAGCACACCATTGTGAACAGCCTGTCGAGTTTTTTTGGACATCAACTGGTCAGTTATTCAGTGTATTAGTTCGGTATCAGAATCCATAGAACAGTTCTAGTATTCTCCTCCTAAGTGTCGTGGTATTACAAAGTCACAATCATTCATAAGATTATTGACATAAGTACCTAGGAAATATTGTGCTTTGTAATAAAGGTAAGGTTTTTGCTGTTAAAAAAGCACTTAGTTCTAGATTCTAGTAACCTTCAGATAACTTGGCCATCTTAATTACCGAGTAAAAACAACGCAACTAATTTGTTGTTCTCAAAGCATGGATACCAATTTCCTAAATTTTACAAACTGGAACACAATTAGTAAAGTACCATAATCAGCCTATGATATTCCCACTGCTGGGACCCAGGCCTCCTCTCGGTGAGAGGGAGTGGGCCGTAATCCACCACTCGGGCCCAGTGCGGGTTGGTAGATGTCACATGTCTTCAATTTTTAGTTTTTTAGGACATGCGTTGATGTTTTCGTTCACCGTTTTGAGAGCAGTGGTGATGAAATAATTTACACAAAGTAAAGCGCCTGTTGAGATTCGAACCTACGACCTACAACTCGTAAATCGTGGCCGTTACCACATAGCCACCACTGTTCTAAATAGTAAAGTATAGATTATTAACCAAAGCTTCTTCCAGGAGTGACAGACGCCGAGGAAGTATTTGACAGGTTTCGAGCTCAACGTGACACGTCACAGCGACTCAGCTACCTTCAACAGACCACAGAAGAAGAGAAACTAGAGTTGGAACAGACCCAAGCGGCCATGATGGCAGAACTTGAGGCCTTCAAGTTTGCCTCCGTTAAGGATAAAGATGAGTGAGTGCTTTCAGCAAAATCAGAATAACTTTATTTTCATCTTTTTTTTTATTGGTCTTTGTGAGCATTTGATGCTAGGCGATGCGATACGATCTTCACTGGTACCAGCTGAATTAAAATAGCCGAAGATTGAAAGCAATGACGTGCGATTGGAGAAGTTTATGTCCAGGAGTTGACTGCTAAAGGCTGAATTGATTATGATGATAGACAAGATGCCTTGATATCTACGGAAGTGTGGTGTTTCATATAAAAACAAGTAACAAGTCTACCTTATAACCACGAGTCTATCTTTTCTAGGGTTCCGTATATTCGAATGAAAAATTGGAACCCTTATAGGATCACTGTCCGCCACTGTCTGTCACTGTCTGTCCGCCTGTCACAGCTATTTTGCTCCAAATCTAATGGACCGATTAAGTTGTGCATATGAATTTCTGTGTCCAAATACGGACGTTAAGGTAAATAAATGAATTTTTAATCAGTAAATAAGTGATCCCCATGGATCACTTTTGGGAAGTAAATAAGTTTATTTTTTTTAAGTTTTCAAACTGTACCGTGTGACGTATCATATGAAAGGGCTTACTGTGAGGGTCTCAATTAAAAAAAAAAACAGATGAAAATTGACCACTCCTTAACTCCGAAACTACAGAGCCTGAAATTTTGAAAAAAATGCAAAAAAATGTTCTAGGTAAGTGTACTTAAACATAGTTTACAGGAAAACCTATAAATAGTAAGTAAATCTCTCGATATTGTGCGTTCAAACTTACATTTGCGGTTGGAATATATGAGAGAATATGTTTTTCAACTACAATGTTAAGTTTGTTCTTGGGATAAATTCATCCCAACTACGGAATCCTTCATTGGGCATGGTCCGACACGCACTTGTTTTTATTTGATTTTAATTAATCGTTTATCTTATTTAGGGCACAAGATCAAATAACAGTACTAAAAGAAGAGATAGCAGAAGAGAACGCGATCTACGCAGAGCTAGAGAAGAATATGGAAGAGTTGGAGACTCTGCTGCTTGAGATCAAGAGACTGCTGTATGAGCTGTGCAAACTGTTAGACGTAAGTGCCACCTATGAAAAATAATAAACCTAAAAGATTTTTTGTTCTGGACAAATACGCGTGTGTCAATATCAATATGCCACAGTCAGATGGTTGCAGCCGTGATACAGTTATATCCCTCTGGATATCTAGGGATATAGCTATAAACCGTAATATATGTAGTTATATGAAAGCGATTCATAACTATCTTACTAGGAATATAACTATGATACGAGCATGATCTAGTAATATAAGTATTAGGGCACTCTGAACAAACAGGTTAGGTTACAACTGTGATCAACTACGCGCGAGCCGAGCGAGCGAAGCAAGTGGTGCCGCGGGAGCGGCCGGCGAGCGCTACGTCGAAATTTGTCGCGGTAACAAAATTAGGACAGTTTTCATATAACTATATCACGGTAGATAGCTATATCCCTAGGGATTTAACTATATCACGGCTACAACCATCTTACTGCGACACGGCTACAGATCAAGCTATAATTTTCCAGTTTACACTGACCTCTCACTGTAAGGAAATTCTATACAACGCAAGATCAGCGTTTACTGGAAATGTATAGCTTGATCTGTAGCCGTGCGTACTATACATGGCTGAGGAACGTAGGGCTGAATTCTCAAACGATGGATGTCTCAAATTATGACGATGATAATTCATCAAAAACGTCTGAGGATTCATAGTATGGATGGTAACAAGAATTTGCCAAGATTATTTTGATGTAATTTACTCTCAGCACGTGCGGCTCCACCTGATAAAAGCAAAAGTTTTCACGCAAAGTTTGTAAGTGTTATTGGATAATTTTCTGTACTAAATAAAAAATCTATATCTATACATATTATATCTTATAGTCACTTTTAGTATCTATCTGTGTGATCGCGTTGGTCCTTTAAACTACGCAACGGATTTTGATGCGGTTTTCATAATCATTTACAAAATTTATTCCGGAAGGCACCTAATATAGAAAGCTCTATGTTTCGTCAAGACATAAAAGCCGTGCGGTCGGCGGTCGGTGTCGTGCTCGGGTCGCTGGAAATAAATGAATTGAATTAATATTATTCAGAAATTACACCTCCATTTAAACTTCGCCCACTTAAATACATACACACATAAACTTACGCCTTCTTCCCATAGTAGAAGGCAAAAACTACAGAACACCACCAGCTACGACCCTTACATACTTAGGTAGGTACTCCTTTTGCCTCGTTTACGTTCATACATCTGGTCATACACGCACGCCGGTTGCGAGTATTACGCACCTGACCTTTCTGAAGAACTGTCACTTTAAAGCTTTAAGATTTTATTACCTACTGCAGATCATTCCAGAGCCAAGCATGCCAGAATGGACCGCCGAAGCAAGAGACGTTCAAGAAATAGTGTCAGTTCTAACAACCCGCTATGAGAAGGCGCGAGCCAAAGCCGAAGACATCAAGGAGAAGCAGAAGGATACTACTATCATCATGGTGCCTTCTACTGTAAGTACAATTAATACCGATAAAATCTTCGCGCAGTACACTACGGCCGACGTATCTTGGCGAGTCTGAACATAGGATGTTCGCTGAGTCACGCATTGACTGCTTCTATGCGACGATGCGGAAACGGTGCACATCCCAGGGGCCCAATTCTGTAACTTGCCACGAAGCAACACGCCATTGACACTCTATCGACACACTACAAACATTGTTTCGCCATTGTTGCAAATTTGGTATTCTGTAAAAACTTCAGTGGCGTTTCAGTGGTGTCTCAGTAGTGTGTCGGTGGTGTGTCGATAGAGTGGCAGTACAATAGTTTTCAGTGTTGCTCACAGAAATCTACCATGCGATCATAGAGGTACACCAAACCTACCACTTTTTGAAATCCTATTTTTATCAATCAAATCTTTATATTATGGGTTTTTTTATTAACATACAAACGTTTTATTATCAAAAACATCATATTTCACTAAAAACGTGCATTTTTTGTAAAAAAATAAGATTTTTATCACGACATTTGTCTGACTGTCACAAGTCTTTGCCTTTCAGAAAAAAAAAACAACAACTGTCAAATGCATCGGCCAAACCAAACTATATATTTATTATTGATTTGGTTCAATGCATCGGTGACTTGTTTCACAGCTCTTGACACAGTTGTCTGTGAAACATTATGCAATGCGCTTTGGCCAACCAGTGTTTGGTATGATCCTGTGGCGTAAAAGCTCAGCGCAATAAGTATCTGAAATGTTAAATTTTTTTTTATATGAATTTTAAGGAACAACTTCGGCAGTTCATAATTTTGCTGATATAATTTTATCATTTACATAATTATTCACATCAGTTTTAAAAGTTGGGTCGGAGTGTCAAGTTAGGTACCTTCACATACAAACCTTTAATTCAGCAGAGATTCTGCCGTCGCCGTCTCTGGAGAAAGGGAATGAGCTCGCCAATTAACTCCCTTGCTTACTCCTTACCAAGCCGAAACGTTTTGACGAACTCCGCCTCGGGAAGATCACGAAAGGCATTCACTTGCAGCCTCATTAGTGCGTAAGATTTGCGGCGCTGGCGCAAAAGCAAACGTCGGCGGTCGGCACTATTAGCCAAAGCTAAAATACGCCACCGCAAAGAAGGTACACAAGGCCTCATTGTGCCGAAACGGAAAAACTACGTCCACTTGCAGCACTTGACGTGACACACACACGGGTACTTTATTTTAAATTGACAAAAAATAAACAAATTGAAGTAAGTACATAAAGAAACACACACACACACAGTAAACTATTGTTTACTGTGTGTGTGTGTTAAACAAAAAGTATAATATTAAATCACGTAAGTATATTAAACACGTATTACTACTTAATGAACCACTATTGGGAAAGAGGTGTCGTTGTTCAGTGGCTTCACAATGGCGGTTTGATGGGCATAACACTATTCAAACACGATAGACAGAACTGTCAAATACACTTAAAATAATTACAGACTACCTTATCTTTGGCCATCACGATGCCATTGACACATTATAGTGGACCAGACTACCAATATTACAATAGTCTTACTATGGCGTTTCAATGGCACTACAGTGGCAAGTCAATGACCATAGATAATTTGTGGAATACCAAATGTCAAAAACTATTCTATTGAGACACTACTGACACACAACCGACACACTATTGACAAGTTGGTTACTTTACAGACTTGGGCCCCTGGTGCGTAGGGTCCGCGCCAGCTCCAACACCATCTTGAGGATGATGGCTGAGAGGTTCGACTGTCACTACATTAACCATTGCTGTATGCTTAATGTAGTGACAATAACAATAAAATGATTTGTGTGTTGTGTGATGTCTTATTTTTTATTTTGATGTTTATATATCTAATGTATTTTTAATTTTCTTATGATCCAATGATGATTGAAATAAATGAATTGAATTGAATAGGCACGACGAATTTTCGCGCATGTTCTCTCACTCACACTCGCCTCATGTCACCATTTGGTTCCTAAAACATGTTACTGCGCAGCCTTCTGCGAAAAGTTCGCACTCGTCAAGATACGTCGGCCATATTGTTTTTTCACCGGCCCAGAAGGACGGTGGGTAATGATAGGACAGATACACCAGGTGAAAGAGGGGCTAGGATGGCATAACACCCGTTTTGTAGAACATTGTATTGCTGACCTCAGAAACAAAGTACAAATGTAACATATGCCTTTAATTTCTACGGCATTTTCTCCTTACGTGTCGACTGCACCCCATGTGTGCATAAGGAAAAATCATTTATATAATAGGTATATAAGCTTTTATTATAGCTTATAAACGTAAAAAAACATCATCCGACGGAAAAACAATCATCATCAGTAGTTGTGAACCTATGGGGTTCGCAACTAACCCCCCCCCCCCCTCCCCCTGGGGTTAAGCCCTTTCCATTTCATCCTGGACACAGCAATTCAATACTCCAAATGCACTACTATGTAAACAAAGTTAAAATCTAAATTTCTACAACTATATCTCCAGTCTACTAGGCCATATCCTAGTAGACTTGGTATTTTCTATAACGAAATAAATAAAACATCATCATCATCTGCCTAGCCTTTTCCAACTATGTTGGGGTCGGCTTCCAGTCAAACCGGATGCAGCTGAATACCAGTATTTTATATGGAGTAACTGCCTATCTGACCTCCACAACTCAGTTACTGGGTAATACGATACACCTTGGTAAGACTGGTTGTCAGACTTTCGGGCTTCTGACGACCCGTAACAACTGACCTTAGATCCACGAATGACAGCCGGGACCAACAGCTTAACGTGCTTTCCGAGGCTCGGAGGGGTCTTGGTATGTAAAGATGGTCACCCATCCACGGACCAACGACGGTAAGCGTAGCTTAGCTTGATTGATCGACACGTGTGGCTGTTATTACTTAGCCACAAGCCACTCTACATCAGTTCAACACATAATACTATGTTCAGCCGGCCAGCGCAGCAGCTTCAGTGGCCGGGATGAGTGGGAGCCAGAGCACGCCCAAAGAGTCTGAGAAAAATGTACCCACATACAAGGAGCTCCTGCAAAAGGAACCAGTTAAAGCCCAAAGTATGTATCTTATTATTTGGATCAGTCATTCTAAGTTTCCTAGGAAAGCGGCCATAACGGCCGTCATGAGAATCTGTAGTTTTCACCTGTACCTATTTGACATTACGTCAAACCCCGCCCCCCATAGATTTAAACCGCTAGATTTGCCCTCACAGTACTTAGACACAAGAAAAAGTATTAAATAGCATTACCATGATAATTAAGTGAAGTCACTGCATCATTGCGTGTCAAAGGTGTCAAAATGAAACAGAAATGCGACTATCTTTTGACGCGGTAGGACGAATCTAACGATATAAATCTTTGTCGCTGTCATAATTTTCATGACGGCCGTCACTATAGACGTTAAGTGCTGTCACCGCTAGTCTAGGAAATCGTAGCTTTACAGACAGGTAGACTTTCTCAAAAATGGTGTCTGGCTACATTTGATAGATTTGACATTAACTGCAGCATCCAATAAAACTGAATGCTCAGGTCAAACCTACTTTGCGATCCCGGCTTAAAAACCTACATTTGACCAAAAGCGGCTAACGCTTTCAAGAACACTAAACGGCCATAGCCGTCATAACAGTAAAACTTTTATTGCGTCACGTTCAGTGTCCTTGAAATAATCTAGGGAAAACTCATACCGATAACTACATGAGAAATAAAAATCAATAGGTATTTTGACATTTTCAGCTTCAGAAGACGAAGAAGACATACCTTCGCGCTGCTACCTGAAGAGACAAGCACAACTTATAGTGGACACTAAGTGCAGGAGGAAAGGGTTCAGATTACCGTACCCTAGAAAATAAAAAATATACCTAAGTACCTAAAGTTCTTGAAGAACAAAATGTAAAATCTTGAATCATGCTTGATTTTTGAATTAACCTTTATCTTATGTTCAAACAATACTGAAGATATCTTTACACCGCCTTTATTCTTTTGTCTCAAATCCACCGCAAAATCTTATTGGAACTATAGGAATACCTTCAATACCTTGTTCCCATCACATTCGTCAAAAATGCATTTAACTCTTATAACCACTCCCGCACCCGGCTCCCCCGCGTGACGTCATTAGGATTGTCCTTGAGACTTTTTAACGGCGCGCGACGGGGCAACTAGCCACATACACACGGCTTATACACAACATATTTCTATGAACGGATATTCAACTAACGACTGTTTCCTAAAGTGGATAGACTAGGCTAGATTACGAATTTTGATTTAAACCCTAAGTCATCAATTCAGATAATTTTAGTAAACAAAGAAATGTCACTGTCAAAATGACAGGACAGTGCTGCAAAACAATTTATCAAAAACAAGGAAATACAAAAACAAGGAAATATAACAACTAACAACAAAATGAAACACTTAACACGATGATAACAAAGCACAATTAACAAACACGCAGCGAATAATATGATCGGAGAAAAGAACACGAACGTATTGAAAAGACGCGAGTTTGCAAATTATGTCAAATGAAATTTGAGAATGTTGGGAACTCCTGTAGTGTTACCAGTATCATAATATTTTTTATACCACAAAATTTTCTTTTTTTAATAACTTTGTTTAAAACCGAAAACTTATAAAAATTAACACGGTATGATAATTGTTTAATTATTATTTCTAAAATAAGTACATAAAAGCCAATATAGCCTTGTTTTCCGCCATTTTATGTGAATTACCATTATGACGATATTTTTTTGATCTGTTATCACCTTTGTTTACATAAATTATCTGAATTGATGACTTAGGGTATAGAGCAATAGATGACTTAGTTTTTTTCAATACCCAAAAAAAAATCATTTTGTTTATAATTCACGCCTTTTTCGCATGGGGGTAAGCAGAATCTAAAGAATGCCAATTTTATCTTACGTAAATCCTTTTTCGAAACAAAAAACGTAAATTAAACAACCCATTGGCAAACTAATCATCACTTGACGTTGACAACGTCATTGAAAACCTACCACAAAATCTATGGTCATCTATTGTTTATAACATTTACTGCTCAATTATTCATACTTGTTTACTAGTTTACTTTAGTAGTTTTTAATAATAATTTGTAGTAAGGGTGAATCATGTTTCACCCTGAAAAGAATGCTTATCTCCAGCTTGTATGCCCCATGGAACCGCGGGTCATCAACAAAGCTGTGCAAAACGCTATGAAGAAAACATATTTATCACTTCCAGGTACGTACCCTCATTGCGGCTGTACACACGGCTACACATCTAGCTATATATTTCCAGTTTACACTGACCTCTCATTGTAAGGAAAAGGTAAGCTTATGCTGGAAATGTATAGCTTGATCTGTAGCCGTGCGTTCACGCTCGTCTCGTCTCCTCTCGTACCTCTCGTACGTAAGTGTCCTGCTACCCTCAAATGTTACCATGTCGTATCACTGTATTTTTCTGAAAATTATGTCCCGAGCTACTAACACGGTGGAAGTATGCAGGTCGGGCTCGCGCCTCCAGCGTCTCGCCCCTCACAGCCCGCACGATTGCCCTGTCTAGACGTCTTCGTCGGACGACTGTATGTAGCTGTGGCATACTTCTTATGTTGTCTACCATTTGTTTTCGCCGCTCACCGCTTGCCGCGCCTCACGCCGCGCCGCTCTTGGCTGTGGCCAGGAGGTAAGCCGACGTTCGCACGGACGTAAAAATATCGCGGCGATTTTTTTTCCCGCACTAGATTTTCAACACTCTGCTTAGCGCCGAGAGTTGAAAATCCAACAGTTTGTTTTATCGACGCGCTGTGATGCACTCTGTTGTTGTTAGGTTATATACTCAATGCTCGGCTCTACACCGAGAGTTGAAAATCTAGTGCGCGATAAAGTCCCGCCGCGATATTTTTACGTCCGCGCGAACGTCGCGCGTCGGCTAATACAGTACCTAATTCACTATCAGAGTAAAAATGGACGTGCGTCATATTAAAAAGGTAAAACAACCCTGAATGGACTGTTGGTACAGGTGTAACAGCCACAAATTCAGCAGACCTGGGGCCATACTATGACGTGAAAAAAGATCATGGATCCATCATGGTTCCGTTGTGAAAAAAGGATGGTGCTATAGGTCGTATATAGCTCCGTCTCTCTCTCACACTGGAACCATGCTGGATCCATGATCTTTTTTCACGTCATAGCACGGCCCCTGTTCTTATTTGTATGGTGGTAGCCATAGAAATATAAAAAACAGGAGAAGTGGCATGGGGGCGTGTTTGTGTCCACGCGTTATGCGCACGCTGTGCCTTTACTTGCCAAATGGCCGTCTCCGCGAACTAGTACGCTTTCGACCGTGGTCACGATAAATTATAAAAATGCCGTGTTCTTCAGTGGTTTCCTGCAAAAACCGAAGTGATATTAAAAACTTCGTATCTCACGGAATCACTTACCATATGTAATTAAAAGTATTTTACTGTATTTATCTTTAAAATCATAAAAAACAACAAATCGTAAAATATTTCTTGCTTTTACTACGTTATTTTTGTTTTCAAATATCGCAGCGGCTGTACTATTTTTGCAGCAAATACATTGCTCCTTAACCACTACCTTAAGTATGTCGCTAAGCGACTGGACAAGCAATGTAAAAATAACAAAACGATACTTTATTTACGCGGAGCGTCGCATAGTACAGCCGCTGTGTCTTGCGGCGAGATAGTGATGAGGTTAAGATCCACTAAAGTAGGCTATCGATAATAATGTCGATTGCCCAGCGAATATTATATTGCTATTATAGTTTATTTTTCAATTTGTCAACCGTTTTAGCCCGGTTGGAACACTTGAAAAGATGACGTTTAAGTACGGTTGGAAAACCTTTGAGAATGTAAAATAATCTTTTTTACTGTTTTTGATTATTTTACCTAGTTGAGAAATGCATAACCAACGGTCGTAAAGTAAGTTTATTAATGTTTAGGTGGAGTGTTTTAGGGTTTAAATTATCGCAT
This sequence comes from Cosmia pyralina, assembly GCA_946251885.1. NCBI lineage: Eukaryota > Metazoa > Arthropoda > Insecta > Lepidoptera > Noctuidae > Cosmia > Cosmia pyralina. The sequence goes on along the minus strand of OX276345.1, from coordinate 26,284,074 downwards.
CTTCGTGCTATTTCCTTACTTTTTTTTGGTTTTGGTATTTTACTTCCGCTAAAGTCTAACTATGCACCACAAGATTCGAATGCGTTGTAGTAATCGGTATGGTTCAGATAAAATATTAGTGATTTTTGCTTAAAATAAGTCAACATATTCATGCTATTTATTTGTTATGCATGAGTATGGCATGTGTTTGTTTTCATATATTTAACTATTTCTTAACTAAGGGTTTTTTTTTAATAACAAAAGCCTATTCGCCTGTTGCCTGCTACCTGCTTACTCATCGTGAGGTTAAGAAGTATAGACCGCGCGGAACTAGTTGATCGCGCCTTAGGTATGTGAGCGGTGGGATGGAGGAGCGGGGGCGCATTACTCAGTACGTGCGTTGCGAACCGCCGCCTCACCCCTGTCTCAGCGGCCAACTAGTTCCTATAGACTATATAGACTATAGCTTAAGATACTTATTATGTAAATGATAAATAAGTTCATAAAGTACCTTTTTAGCTTCCCAAAAGATACAAATATAAAAAAATAACGGATTGATGCTACAGGAAGGCCACCTAACTGGTTCCCAACAAAATGTAGCGCCATATGCTCAATTCACTTTAAGGCAGAAATGTTCCAGCCTCTAAAGAAAACTCGCAGGCTTTTTGAATGGGCAATCCCAAAATTAAGAGTACGTCAAGTACTGAACAAATACCTCCACTTTACAGGTCAGTGAGTAAACACATCATAACAGGGTTCAACAATTCCTATGGTTTCACAGCCTAAACCAACTTAACCGGATTGTTTTAATTTATTGATTCGTGTTTTTTTTTTAATATACATTTTTCTTTATTTAAAATATATAATACTTTCTGGACATATCATTTTTTATTTTATTTTCAGGACCCCAAATTTTTCTTGTACAGTAATAAATGGAAGTATCGATAACTTTCCGATTTAGTCAATCACTAGCGTATATGTAAAATAAATTGCTTTTTGCACAACACAATAATAGCGCCAGATGTTTTTGTGTGAGTAAGTTGTACGGTGCATGGTAAATGCACGCTGTGCGTGACGAGTTAAGGTTTATAATTGATTGTGTAGTAGGTATGTTCTGATTTATGAATTGCAAGTGTGTGCGCGACTTTGTATCTGTTGCTTTTAGTGAACTACATGTGTAGTAGTGGCGCGGTGGTGGGGACAACCTAGCGACATCGGGTTCTGATACATTTTCAACTACCGGGCATATCTCCTTCTTTCATATATCTATGGTGGTAGCACATACCCGTTTGAGTTCTTTCACAAAGAAATAGTGCTACTTTAGTATATTCATGAAGATTTAATAAAGTACTCCTCATTTTTCATTTCAGAAAGTAATATTCATGACATACAGCTGCCACCAGCAAGAAAACTGGAATCGGAGCAACCATACTTGTCAATGCCATTTGTCGACATCACAGTAGCTCGACTGGGCTTCGAACGAATCGGGCTCCAGATTATCGTCAGAGAACTCAACTCACCTAACAAATTAATAAAACTTCAAGCCATTCACACTTTGCTGGACCAGGTGATAATTGCTTATTTAATCATTCCGAAAGTGTTTCTCCTCACCTCTACTATTTTACGACAGTTAGTCGACGTTCGCATGGACGTAAAAATATCGTGGCGATTTTGAATCGCGCAATGTATTTTCAACACTCTGCTTAGCGCTGAGAGTTGAAAATCCAACAGTGTGTTTTTTCGACGCGCTGGGATGCACTCTGTTGTTGTTAGGTTGGATTCTCGAAGCTCGACTCAACACCGAGAGTTGAAAATCCAGTGCGTGATAAAATCCCGCCGCGATATTTTTACGTCCGTGCGAACGTTGGCTTACTGGATTCATGGCCAAACTCTGTATAAAGGCTCCTTCAAACAGGCGCGACCCGCGACGCGAATCGCACGTGACATGCCCCGGCCACACTACAACGTCAACGTCAATCCCCATAAATGCTTTAAACATCGCAATAGTTTGGTCAAGATTCGGTCAAATTATCACCGTAAGTGGTGGCTATACCTACGGATATCGCCCGTCAACGCAAAAATCAACGGCGATGTCTGTATAATGTGGCCCCGGCAACATAAAGGCACCGCTCGTCGCGCGACACGCGGTGCCAGCTTTGTGTCTCGTGCGATTCGCGTCGCGTGTCGCGCCTTAGTGGACTCAAAAATATATTTGAATATTCTATTTTTCATATGACGCTGTTTATCGGCTTTATACCTTTGCTTCTCCTTCAACCTGGCGAAAGCAAAGCGTGGAAAAAAAGAAAATTTAAATCATAGTTTCTTAATAATTCATGACAATAATATTTTTCGTTATTTTATTTTATTTCTTCAAAAGTGTATTGAAAAACGTCGTTTGATACGCGTGGACATTTGTTATTGCAGTTCTCGGCTCAAAAACAATCTCGCCTACGGCTAGGGTGTTAATTCCGCCTCGAATGCAATAACAAACATTCTCCACTTGTATCAAAATATACTATGTCTCAGATTCACAATATTTTTGAGCCTATTGGCCTATCCAACGATACCCCACACAACCAAAAAAATATCATGCCCACTTTACGTGCAAGGGAGGTACCCAACAATTTCTTTTTTCATGATTTTACTTTACCACTATCGGCGTGATTAATAATACATATTTATAATTATCCATTCCAAATTACAGCTCTCTAGTACCAAGATTCTCTCAGCTGAGCCGCGGACAGATAGACAGACAGGCAGACGGACATGGCGAAACTATAAGCCGACGTACGCACGAACATAAAAATATCGCGGTGGGATTTTATCGCGCACTGGATTTTCAACTCTCGGTGGTGTTGAGTCGAGCTTCGAGAATCCAACCTAACAACAACAGAGTGCTTCCTAGCGCGTCGAAAAAACACTGTTGGATTTTCAACTCTCGGCGCTAAGCAGAGCGTTGAAAATCCAGTGCGCGAAAAAAAAATCGCCGCGATATTTTTACGTCCGTGCGAACGTTAGCTACGGGTTTCTTGTTGACTACGAAACCCTAAAAAACAACACTTTCGTTTGCGACTGGCTGGCACAGATGGGACCAAACCAGAAATCACGAAAAAAAAATCAGTTGTTCCCTACATTTACGTTCGCATAACTTGTCAAAATGTAGGGAACAACTGATTTTTTTATCGCGATTTCTGGTTTGGTCCCATAGTAAAAGTTGTTCATAATGATAAGTACAATGACCCCTTAAGAGGTAATCCATTAAACACGGGACACCCTGTTTAAGTCCTAGCCAACTGCCTTCATTAGCTATTTAGAACAGCCTAGCCTTTGGAAGTAAGAAATGGTCACAGTTCTAGCCTAACCTATGTGGTCGGGGTGCCCTGTTGGATTAGTTACTGCAACCAATTCGACTCGCGCGTAGTTGGTCACCGTTCCAACCTAACCATTATTTACCTAATTAGCATTCAGGCCGCAAGTTGAACGGCGCCGTTTAGTTAAAAGGCTGTTAACTAAACGGCTGAATAAGCTAGTTGGCTGTGACATATACACCGTAATAATTTAGTATTCATAGTAACTAGAACGTTAGTCTTTATTATTACATTTGTTTTATTGTCAAACAGGTAAAAATACCAGAAAGCGTCTTCTTCCTTCTGAAGCGTCACGTCGTGTACAGGCTCATCGATCTGATGCTGGACAACGACCCTATCGTCCGGGAGAAGGTTTCCACCATCCTCACACGCCTGGCAAACTATCACCAAGGCAGGAAGCTTATCACATCGCGCCCCATCTTCGTCGACCACCTCATAGGCATGTTCATGCAAGACCGTAAGCAGATACGTTACGCTGCTTCTCTCTGTCTTAAAACTCTAACGAGATATAGATGGGTTTGCTCCATTATCATACAGAACGAGAAAATCATCGAGAGCCTCTTGAAAATGATCAAACACGACTACATGGAGATTGTGTTATACCATATGAACTCGCTAAAATACTTATCAGAGTGGGACCCCGTCGCAGTGCTTAAAGCGAATGCGTTTCAAGTAATGAGGAACCTTCTGATATATTATACTCATTATAGAATGGTACAGGCGGCAATGGATTGCTTGACACAACTCTGTAAACACAGTGTGGGCAAGAAGCTAGCCGACAAGTACGACATGAATGATATTTTATCACATTTCCTAGTATCTCCAGATATTGAGGTGATTGTAAGCACTCTTAATCTCATGCAGTTTACAACAACGACGGAGCGGTCTTTGTGGCGAGTAAAACAGTACACGTTTGACCTGGTAAAGCGTTTGGTAGCATTGGCGGTTGCGCAAAGCATACCATTGCTGCAGGCACGAGCAATGCAGGTGCTGATCAACCTCTGCGAATGTTCTGACCTCAGGATCGAACTTAAGACCCATTGGGAAGGCGTTGTTACCAATATACGGATTAGACCTCATGAGGATTTTTTTGATACTTCGGAGACTACAACTTTTGGGCTTGCGACTGGTTCTAACTACCAAACGATGTGTGTAGAAGACCTGGAGACAATCAAGATTGATTACGGTGATACTGTTCAACCTGACGATGTGCACAGCTATATAAGCCGAATCATTGACTTAAAGAAGAATCTGATTAAGGCTATCAATACAAGAAAAGATAAAAACTGAGTTCACAGTGTTGCGAGGTAATCACGTGATTGGAATGTATGTTCCATGTCCACCGCTTCATTCAATCAAGTGATTTCATGTGTAGTTTCTATATTTTTCAGGCAAATAAAGGTCTCAACTAATAATAATGCTAAGTTTTTTTTGTATGTTTGTACGCGTTAATCTCTGGACCTACCAGACGGATTTGAACAATTCTTTTTGCTTTTGATATCCCCATTCTTGGGGAAGTCTATAGGATATATATTTATCATCACGCTATGACCTTTAGGAGTTGAGCAAAATGAAAAAAAAGTCAGACATAACGCTAAGCGAAAACGAAGTAATAGCGCGGACATGCAGGCGATACGAAGGGGTGGGTCGGGGGTACAGGAAATTTCACGCGGCCGAAATCGCGGGCAGAAGCTAGTTTATTGTAAAAGTGAGTTGACTATAGGCAGTCTGCTTTAGATATATGAAGGTTGATAAGCTTTACAGTTTGTGTTAATAGGTTGTGCGACCTGAATTGCACTTTATTGTGTCATAGCAAGAGTCGCTATTTATTTTAATGATTTTGCGGAGTGAATCTTCTGCACTTGTATTATTATGTAGTACCTGGTCGACCGAGCTCTGCTCGGGTGAAAATAGAGAAAACGAATTTTACCAGTTATTAGACTTATGTAGATCTAATTTGTTTAAAGTACCTAGGTACCTACTTAAAAAAAAAATGAATTTGTAGGTTGTGTAATTTTGGAAATTGAAACTTTTTTTTGTTTTCTCGGACGTCCACGAGGCTTATATCTTCTCACGAGGAGATTATATCTTCTCTACAAAGCACATTTCAATGATTATTTTATTTGAACGCCATTTGGCTAATTAATAACTTACGATCAAAAAACTTTTGTACAAAAAAACAACCGACTTCCAAAAAAATACTACTAAGTGAAAAATAACTTTAATTTCGGTAGTCGGTGTCTTTGGAACTGTATTTTAGTAAAAAAGTTTTTTATTTTTCACTTTTTAGTGGGTCAGTCTGTAATTCATCTAAGTTACAATAGCCTAATGTCAACTGCTCATCACCTTTTACAAAATATTGCTTTTCCCGATACAAGGACGTTAATTGTTGAGGAGTTCTCCCAGTAAGGAACCAGGAGAACTGGAAAAACTGGTGTTAATTCCGCCTCGAATGCAATAACAAACATTCTCCACTTGTATCAAAATATACTATTATCTTCGACGTTTCGGCAGAACTGCACCGGGCTGTGATCATGGGTATCGGTACGACACGGTGTCTTCATGAAGCGAGAGATTTTCCAACTGGGTAGTTCAAGTGAGGGTTCACTTAAGAGCATAAGTTATATATTTCGTAATACCCCGTTTACATTCAGCCATTGCCATTGCCATTCGCGCTGCCGCTGTCGGAAACATTTCCCTAACTATTGCTGTAGTAACGTCAAGGGAAATCAGTGTTTAAATTGCCTCGTCACATGTCTTTCCAACAATAGAGAACGTAGAAATTCGATAGCAAGTGAGCGAGAGAGCAATATCTACATAAACACTCTTTCGCGCTCGCGTTGCCGGCCCTTTAATGTCCGCCGAAAAACCGCACATTTGGGGATCGCCAGGCAAGGCAAGTGGCAACGTCAATGGCAAGGGAAGCGACCTGTTTACACATGCGTTGCCCATTTTGTTTCCCATTTCCGTGCAAGTTGCCGTGGAAATGGGCTGAATGTAAACGTGGTATAATGCTACGGCTACATTGTCGGGATAAAGCACTCCGCGCGCTCTTTTGGCGTCCGTCCGGCCGAGACGTTTCGGACGTCGAGCGGTGTGCGAGAGAACAGAGCGCGCGAAGTGGAGTTCGCCCTCAGAGCACTTTATAATACTAGTTCGCCTTATCGCGACAATGTAGCCGTAGGATAACAAAATACTTGCTTACTTAATTTGCAATCTCCATCCTAACATGAATTTATTTCTATCTAGACATTCGACAGCGAGTTTCCTACTACTTATTTATTTAAGTAGTAAAACCTACTTTAATTTCTCAAAACAACCTATAAATTTACATGAAAATCTGTGCGTCGCGTAACGTCGCCGCATCGTCAAGTCTTATCAAAATGTCAAACTTATTCGTCAAATTATTATGCCCAATTTGTTTCATGTTTATTTGGTGGATTTTCATAGTTCGAAATATTTTACAAAAGTGAGGTGGCTCCTCGACAAAAGTTGATTGATTAGTGTTTATAGTTGTTTACTTTGATTTTCTAAATTATTATTACGAAGCCCAAAAATGTACTGTTCCTACAAGAATTCGTACCTCCAGCTGGCAACGAGCGTGGACCCTAAACTTATCAACAAGGCTGTTCGACGCGCCATGCGGAAGACCCAGTTTGATCCTCACGATGGTAAGAAGTATGATGAAATACCCGTCACATGCGACAATAATTACAAACATACCTAGATAAGATGAAGATGTAGTGGTTTTTCGTCTTTTAGAAATACCAGCAGCGCAAAGAATGTCATCTATGCAGCCATCCCTGTACGCTCCATGGGTGGATATCACGCGAACTCGCTTGGGCTTTGAACGCCTCGGACTGCGCATCATCAACAAGGATATCAACTCGGATGACAGCTTCGTTAAGCTGCAAGCGCTTCATACTTTACTGGATCAGGTGATGTATTAAACTTAGCCTAGTCTTACCGAAGCTCACTCAAAACTTAAGCTTTACAGCAATTTGATGAATTGAAACAAGTATAAGTAATGCCGTCTTGTTTTATGACACAGCCGAGTGGCGTAGCGTGTATTTCTGCCACCCGGGGCAAAACCTAAAATTACCCCCCCCCCCCCCCCTTTTTTTTTTTTCGCAATCAATAAACCCAATGGGCCGGAATTAATATGCTCTTTTGCAGTCTGTTGTACCTACGAACAACCTAAGACGCGCGCACTTCTTCAACTCTTCTTTGTCAATATCTTGAAGAGTTGGTCGAGGTTGCATTCGTCATCATCAACACCCAATAATAATTATTGCAGGCCTAGCGTGTCCAAACAGAGCCAGTCGATTTCAGTTTCCGTTCGTACCTAAAATGAATTTTATTTTATAATTTGAATTGAAAATACTTCACAAGCATTATATAACTTCACATTTTATAATATGGAACATTGTAGGTATAGGTAGGTACCTATTTTTTGGCGTCAAATCTTGCAATTCTATTTTGAACAACTTCCAGTTGTCCCACCCACTGTCTAAAATTTTCGTCAATAAGTACTCGGTTCTACGCCGCCGCCGCCCGCTATAACTGCCCCCCCACACCCGCCTATGCTAAGCCACTAACATAGAGTAGGTATTTTCCACAGATTGGACCCCTGACCTGACCTGTGAAAAAATACTAATTACCCTGTCTCTAAATCGTGTTTCGACGTGTGTCACTCCTAAGGATCAGTTCACACCGAGACGCAAAACTTTTACTACACATTTAGCCGGAGCTCAGAGTTTGGACGGAAAAAAACTTTTTTACAAAAAAATACAACCGACTTCCAAAAACAACACTACAAAGTGAAAAATAACTTTAATTTCGAAAGTCTGTGTCTAGTTAAATGTATTTTCGTTTTTTTGCCACCGACTTCCGAAATTAAAGTTATTTTTCACTTTGTAGTGTTGTTTTTGGAAGTCGGTTGTATTTTTTTGTAAAAAAGTTTTTATTTTTCACTTTTTAGTTGTGTACCTACCCCACACAAATTCTAATACTACTACCTGCAAAACAAACTAGAACATCATCCATATAAAAGTGAGGAAAAAATACGTATTATTGAAGCTAACTCAAAAACTACCGAAGCAAAGTTAATCAATTTTATATGGGACCAACTGTTATGTATATCCTCTCGAATAAAACAAAAAAATCCAAATCGGTCCAGCCATCTTCGAGTAATCGGGAAACATACATAAAAAAATAAATAAAAAAAAAGGTTCCGACGAATTGAGAACCTCCTCCTTTTTGAAGTCGGTTAAAAATATCGCGGCGGGATTTTAGCGCGCACTGGATTTTCAACTCTCATTATTGATCCGAGCATTGAGAATCCAACCTAGCAACAACAGAGTGCATACTAGCGAGTCGAAAAAACACTGTCGGATTTTCAACTCTCAGCGCTAACCAGACCGTTGAAAATCCAGTGCGCGAAACAAAATCGCCGCGATATTTTTACGTCCCTGCGAACGTCGGGTGAAATGCGTCTCGCTGTGCCGCGTTACGGTGTGAACTGACCCTGAGGTTCGATATCTGTATGAAAAGAACAAATTAATTAATATTCTAGCAATGAAGTCAACAAAATACGGTAGTTATATTAATTCGTTTGTGTATAGGTACCTATCTACTAAATACACTTTACCTTCCAACAGGTTCAAATATCAGAAAACGCTTTATTCCTTATCAACCTGAACGTCATATGCAGACTTGTAGATCTGCTGCAGGATTACGACCCTATCGTCAGGGAGAAGGTTTGCCTCATTCTCACGCATCTCGGGAACTACTACCAGGGTAGGACCCGGATCCTCGCCCAACCGGTTGTCATAGACCGCCTCATGTTCCTTTTCATGCGAGATCGCAAAGAAATAAGGTACGCCGCTGCCCTCTGTTTCAAAAATCTAAGCAGGTGTAGGCACGGTTGGGAAACCATGACAAGAAACGAAAAAATCATCGAAAACCTCCTCAAAGTTATCAAAAATGACCACGTAGGTATTGTTTTATTACATTTGGAGACACTGGAAAATCTAGCAGATTGGGAGCCCACTGTGGCACTAAAGGGGAACGCATTCCAAGTGATGTTGGAATTACTGTCGTACGATGATGATAGGATAGTACAAGGTGCGATGAACTGCATGAGACAACTCTATAAGCATAGCATAGGTAAGAAACTAGCCGACACGTATGACATGATGAGATTTCTGTCACCTTATTTATATTCAAAAGATGTCCATATCATTATCAGCGTTCTGGGCTTGATGAACTACACTTCTATAACGACGATGTCAAAATGGCGGGCCAGAGAGTTCGCATACGAATTGAGTAACCGTTTAGTAAACCTATGTGTGACTTACGACGTGCCAGCACTGCAGCTAAGAGCTATGCAGGTGTTGGTCAACTTGTGTGACTGTTCGGACTTCAGGTTTTACATTAGAAAGAACTTCAAGACTCGGATTGAAGATATAAAGATTAGGAAACCCGAGCATTGGGACGGTACGACGGAGACCAAACGTTACGGTGTTGACATTGGACACCACTACAGGACGAGGTATTTAGAGACAGTGGAGACAATCAAAGTAGATCTCGGTGATGATGTGGAAGCTCTGAATGTGGCGAGTTACTTGGAGCGAGTCAGGGCCGTGAAGGAGAATCTGATCAAGAAAATTAACTTCAAACCATATAGAAATTGAGAAAACACATCAAAAATTACTACTGAAAAAGTTAAATCTCAATTTGTTTAATATCATTGATTCAGGGTGTAGCTGTTGTTACTTATCATGATTATTAATGAGACTCAAAATATTTAATAATAAGCATTTATTCTGTAAATTATACGAATTACAATATTTGAGCTAGACATTTGGTTTTATTTAAACACGTTTTGTGCCTCGTGGCATACTTAAAGCTACATTCAGTCGGTTAGACTAAATTATAAATTATTATCTACAAAGGAACAGGGTTCCTCGATATTGCATCGATTAAATTTGAAGTTACAGGTATGGATTTGTAAAAATAACATGAAAAATCGTGATGTATGGATGCAGAAATACAAATGAAAAATCTTAGTAAAAACTATTATTTTATTCACAAAATGTCCATTGGTATAAGTTAAAATTATTTTTTGTTCCTTCCAAATAAAAATAATAGCACAGTTTCACAGGTTTTTTTACACAAATGATAAATTTGCTTTTAGTAGTTGACATTAAATGGCACTTAAATTCTACATAATTCGAAAATCACACATAATATCGTGCGATAACTTCTTCAGCTCAAATAATTTGAGCGACTGGTATATTAATTTGGAAAATAACAGTAATTCGATAGACACTCATTGGATAAACTGGAAATTCTGTTAATAAATCACAAATTTTGAAAGTCCTTCGATTGTAAACTTTTGCGACAAAACATAAGGCAATGGGACAATAAAACCACAAAAATAGTAAAACAAAAAAAACTTCATACAAATTCAAGAAATACAGACGTGTTGTACAAAATAAATGTATATAATATAATTATTACAAATAGCCGAGTCAATAAAATAACATTTTCGTACATAAACACAAAAATATTTTTTTTTTTTAGTGGAAAATATTAATTACATTTATTTCGTCAAGATTTTGTATGTATTTTCAAGTTAGTTTAAAAGATTTTGATTTTGTGCATAATGTTTTATAAACCAGACAGCTTAGGTATGATAAAATATGCAAACAAATACTATTTTGGAAACATAAATTACAATTTGTGTAACCTATTTTATCCTAATGACTATTAAAAAAATTATATTATTTTATTATTATTTTATTTTTTTTAATTTAATGATTATTAAAAAAGTGAGATATATTCACTCTTTCCCACCTTTGGGCCTTACGTAGTGAAGCACAGTGGCTTTATCGACATTTTTTTATCGATAACAAAACGAGAGCTCTCGTACGTCACTAGTTCTATGCGCATGCAACGTTTTTTTTAGCAAGTAATTAATTATTAAGTAGACAACGGTTGCGTCCAGTAAATAGGAAGAATTTTTATTTGGCTAATTTGTTAAAAAGTGACTATTAGGTACGGCCCTTAGTAGTGTTCATACAATCGTATCTATTTTTTCTATCTACGCTATATACATTTTGTTGGTATTTTATGTAAAGGCAATTCTAAAAAGCACTACTAATTACCTATTACCCTAAAGTGATATTTGCGAGAATCTATTTTAGGTTAATTTATTGTTTAGGCCTTTTCTCACAAATATTTTGGATCAATACTGGAACTTGTATATTTTTATATGATAATTTTTTAGATAAGTATTATAATATATATACTGGAAAACTAAAGGTATTTGTTACTATTATTCGACACACACAACATAATCAGCCTATAATGTTCCCACTGCTGGGACACAGGCCTCCTCTCTTCGAGAGGGAGTGGGCAGTAATCTACCACGCGAACCCAGTGCGGGTTGGTAGATGTCACATGTCTTCGAATTTTTGGTTCTAGGACATGCCGATTTCCTCACGATGTTTTCCTTCAACGTTTTGAGAACAATGGTGATGAAATTTACACAAAGTAAAGCGCCTGCCTGGGTTCGAGCCCACGACCTACAATTCGTAAGTCGCAGCCGTTATTAGTGAGCCACCACTGCTCAAACAGTATATTCTAGAGTTAGTATAATGGATCCCAACGGAATACCAAACATGTTACATTGGCTCAACAGATACAAAAGCATATCTACACAGAAACTTGCTTTGAAACTCCATGAAAATTAAATTGTTCTAATAGACCACATACGCAATAATTATACTCACACGCTTGTTACATTGTTCTAATTTATTTTATGCTGTCTTTTATAATACGTTCGCAATCAACAATGGATCGAAACTTTTTAAAATCATTTTATTGTTAGGTTGTAAGACACCGTGCAGATTACGGCCACTGCACCGCAACGCAATGAGCAAGTCATTAAAGTGGTATCATTGCAGCCCACCCCAATATGCAAGAGCCTTAGAACAACAAAATGTAAGATTACATCACTGAAATATTAAAATTACACACACCACCCAACTATGACAATAATTTACTAGAAAATCTCACTTTTAACTGCTACATATTGCAATCGTCCAGCCGCGGGAAACAACCCATTTTGGAAAAAAAAAAACACTATTAATGGCCGATTCCTATAATTCACGGAACGTTATTGGTTAAAATTAAGACTTGTCTTGTATACAAATGCAAAGACCTCATAGCTTTGCATAGTAGACCCTTCCATATGGAAGTAGCTATCACAGGTAAAATTAGTTTATCTACTCTCATATCGTAAAATTCGAATTATAAACTTCAGAACGAGTTTTTTTGGCGTACTTTATAAACACAATTCTGAAATTTAAAAATAGAATCAGAAACACTTTATCTCTAACAAAATAATGTTATAAAACATTTTTTTTACCATTACGATATAGGGCAAATCCAAGAAGTTAATATGACCAAGGAGTTTCCATGATTTTTTTTTAATGGAACGAATGCGGGGATCGCCATTTTTATGGCATTACAAAAAAGTTTTGATTCCAATTTTTACATAAATTATCTGTGGCAGCGCCCGCTTTAGCGCATTCACGGTGATGTGCTAGGTTTTGGCGCCATTCATACGTTTTGTTGTACTGAATTTAGTAGGAAAATTTTTATGTAGGTTCAATTCCAATGTATGAGAGTAGATAAAGTAGTGTATGAAACTGCACGTAACTAGGTATTAAAACACTCATGTGATACTTTTAACAACCTCGCCGTGTTTTAATACGCAACATTATGCAACAGTTTCATAAACTACTATTTCGAATCTATTTATATGCCCAGTTTGGCAATAAAAAGTGCTACCATTGGTAAGCAAAATAATTCGTTTTTGTATACAGGAACCGAGCATTAGTGTGGCAGTACCTACTGCCTGATGCAGCCCTCTCAGGCCGAAATTGATAAACGTTACCTTCAACGTACTTTGACTCAGACATGTTCCCGTCTCTGTTTTGCAGTTGTAGTTTGACAGTTGTGCGACAGTGACAGCAATAAACCTGACCGAAAATATGCCTTACAGTCCAGCCGTCGAGAGAATGCGTTCCTGACAGCCTGACACCTGTCAGTTTGACAATTTCTAGTAGTAGTAATAAGGATCAAATTCGCAAAACACATTCATTAGTATGAAACTGTCAAAATCGCATTCTCTCGACGTCTGTAAGTAACGTTTATTAATCTTATCGCCAGTGTTTTCTACAGATAATAGCTACTTCACAGAACACACTGCACTAGTGACTGCCAAAAAATGTCATAATATCACAACACACACCTCTCAAATTTAACAACAGTACAAATCACTATCTATACCACATATGACCACTAGTTATAAACACAAAACTGTTGTATCTTCTGCCAGATGTTCAAATGACACATGAATTCAGACAAATGTCTTATCTGCAGTCCTGCTTGTTACACAAACAAACTTGTAGATAGTCGTATCTTCTGCCGCATACTGTGAAGACAGACTTTAGACATCACACAATGTCATATCTGCAGGACATTTTAGTGTCATAACTGCAGGACATTTCAATGTCATTATCTGTAGGACATTTAATGTTATATCTGTAGGACATTTAATGTTATATCTGTAGGACATTTTTATGTCATATCTGCAGGATATTTCAATGTCTTTGGATGACATTTTAATGTGATATTTACAGGACATCTTGCTTCACTTATACAACAATGCTACTGGAATTTAGGCGACACACAATGTCTTGCAAGTAGTACCTACGTCCTGCTAATCGGAGCAGGATTCAGTGTACTGCACATACTCGTAGAGCGCTTTGCACAGATCGTGCAGTGTTCGATCTCACCTGCCGCCGCCGCGCTTGTTAAGAGGGTCGTACACTTCCGCTTCGGAGTCTATCTCGTCTTCGGATAGAGAGAGGGAGCCACCTACCCGCCGCGTGCGCAGGCCCTCCTGTAATTTGAGATTGTTTAGCATAAAATTAAGGTGCTGGTTTGTAGACAATGTGAATGGTTAAATAATTGGCGTGAAAATTGGTTAATTGTGGAGTTTTAGTAAATTACAGTATTAATCACCCTTTTCAAATAGGCGAATGCCCTAAAATGTTAGTGTAGGCTTTATTTTTTTAACAAAACAAGCATTATATCTATCAAGCACTGTACCTGTTTCGAGTTTTTATTCGAAAAACTACACAGTGTTGCCGTGGAGTTCAGTGCTATTCACTTGGCCAAAATTTAAAAATAAAATGTTAAATTAATAAAAATTTGGTCTTGAAAAGTGTAAGAAAAATATTAAATTGCATGCAATATCATTGAATTCACAGGTTCAGCATGTTTAAAAAAAGTAAATCTTTTAGAATAGTAAAAATAAATCCAACAAACAAAGCAATCCCATACCGGTGTAAAAAAATTGAATGAGAAACGAAGAGGCCTCAATACGAAAATAATTAGATGATTTGTTTGAGGAACGTATACTAAATACTGACCTAAAAGAGTAAATAAAATGATTGTAAACCATTTACAATTAGATTAGACATTTAAACAAACCTTTTCTTACAGTCCGTTCAACCGATTTTGACTTTTATTGCGTTGGTGGTATGACAAATGGCAGCTGCACTAAACAGTTGGTATTGTAGCCACTATTTTGCCTTTAATGCCATCCTTAAGCCTACGGAATAGAAGTCAAAATCGGTGGAACGGACTGAAAAAAGGTTTGTTTAAATGTCATCTTATTGTAAATGGAGAATATGGTGCATTTTTTAATCTCTGAGACTAAATTGACAAGTGCTAATGTCAAACTGACTTACATTATCATAAAGGTCATTTTAACATTTTCACTTGTCAATTTAGTCTCCACGATTAATAAACAGACCATAATTCCCCAATTATAATACACATGCCTATAGCTTGTACAAAACTGTGCAAGTAGCTGGCATGCCATTGTGACATTCACCAATCAAAAGTTGTTATGGCACACGGCATGCATGCTACTTGCATAGTTTTGTGCAAGTTACGGGTATGTGTATCCTGGCTCTTAATTTAGTGGATATCCACTAAATGAATGTTAGGTAGCCATATTGACAGAAACATGGGCCCATAAAAAATAATTTATATTTTTAACCTCAACAGACCAATAATAGTAACTATTCCAGTAGAAAATCACATACCCGTTATTCTTTATTAAATTATTAGAAATCTAGCAAATAATACATTGATGAGATTATGTTTACTATGCACCTATGTAGCCCAATTAGTCGAAATTAGCCATAAATTTCACCTAAAGAAATATTTAGTTGTTTAGGTGGGGTAGGAGTTTAGGTATTATTAGCAAAAAAGCCCTTTAAGAGGGCTGTCAAGTTTTGTCACCTCTCTCGCTCACACGGGTCCAAATGTTTAAGAATATTAAATGAAAAGATGCTTTTTTAAACAATTAATTAAAGGACTAGTCTTCCTGCCATTATCCCTTATTATTTGGGGTCGGCGCAACACGTTTTCTTTTTCCATTCTCCCCTGTCAAGCGTCACGCTATCATTCACTCCCTTCTCTATCATATCATTCCTCACACAATCCATCCATCTTTTCTTTCGCCTTCCTCTGCCTCTCCATCCATCAACATGTATTCATCACTCTTTTAGTCACATGGACTAGTAAATAATGTTAATTTAATAGGTAAACAAATTTTTATTGTGGCATTTATTTAACTATCTCAAAAACAGATAATACTTTTTGAACAGAGTTTATTAGATAACACAATATAAATGTGTTTTAATAATTAGGTACCTATTAAATTAACATTAATTACTAGTCCTTTAATTGATAACATTTTTTAAAAAAGCATCTTTTCATTTAACATTCTTAAAAATTTGGTTCCGTGTGAGCGAGAGATGTGCCAAACGCCCCAGCCCTCTTAGTGAAAGATGAAAACTAGAAAGTCCTATTTTAACAACACAATCTATTTATTTTATAGTACGACAACTTTCAATGTTCCATCGTTTATCTTCGGGAAAACCGAACTTTGTCGAATTAACTATAATAATTCCGGTGGGAATATAAACCAATTTCCATTGGTCGATAGTCACATTTTATTCGCTATATTTCGGTTTTTCCGAAGATAAACGAATGAACTTTGTCGTATTGTACTTAAGCCGCCACCAGACATAGCTTTAAATACACAAACGCCTGCAAAGTCAGGAAGTTTGGCAAGTAAGTATTTGAACAAGTGTGCAAAGTTTGAACTCATATTTTGTTTGTCATTATGTCTTGCAAACTGTTCAAACTGTTGAAGAAAAGAGAGTTATACAATATTAAAATAGAACCACAAAACCCATTACAAGCAAAACACAGAATAAACAACCAAGCCCATGAAACCACAGCTCCCATAGACAAAAAAAAAGAAAAAAAAAAGATACACTCTACACCGTATGTGAAGCTACAGTGCGGTGCATTCAATAAGTGCCCACCAATTCTGTGTCACTGATCCAAGCGGCGCCCCCGTCCATGTTTGACATCTGAATATTATACGTTTTGTTTCAGAATTTATTCGTCAGATTTACAGCATTTAGGGTGGGTTGCACCAAGTGCTACGTTATAGTTTTAACAGTAACATTAACAAGGACCATAGAATTTAACTACCTACACCATCATGTACAATGTAAAGTCGCTGATAGACTTGAGAATTCGCTTATAATGAGCATTCTAGCGAATGTTAAAATGGTGCGTTTAAGCGAGCGTTTTAGGAGCGTTGTAGCGAGCATTCTAGCGAGCATTCTAGCGAGCGTTCTAGCGAGCATTCTAGCAAAACGACAGTAAATTTGCTTCGAGCTTTTTGCCGAGGCGAACAATTTTCAAGTCAAGTCTGACATCTTCGTGAACGAATCGTTTACTAGAGCGTTCGCAAGAATGCTCGAAATAAATGATCGAAAATATTCGTAGCGATATTTGGCTCTATGCTTGGCTCTGTTCGTTGTTCAGTTCGACAAAATATAAAAACGGCGAATGCTCGATGTTCTATTACAATTGAATGCTCAAGTCTATCAGCGGCTTAACAGTTAAAAGGGTGACAACAAGTGACAAGACGCCTTATAAACATAATTGATGACACAAACCGTAACTATAACCGACCGAAGTTGAGCGGTTAATGTCATCGTTATTTGTGACGTCATTTTAAATACCTACTATACTCAATTTACAATAAGATTAGACATTTAAACAAACCTTTTTTACAGTCCGTTCAACCGATTTTGACTTCTATTCCGTAGGCTTAAGGATGGCATTAAAGGCAAAAAAGTGGTTACAATACTAACTGTTTACTGCAGCTGCCATTTGTCACAAAATGGTTTGTTCAAGTGTCTAATCTTATTGTAAATGGAATATAGACGTCTTGTCACTTGTCACCCTTTCTTTTACTAATTAACTTTGACGGAAACTAAAATGGAGTACTTGGTGCAACCCACTCTCAGGGTGGGTTGCACCATCTTACTTAAACAATAACAAAGATCACACCTTCAGTTCGATGTTTGTTATTGTTAAAATAAGACGGTGCAACCAATGTTTGTTAAAATTCCAGTTAGACAAAAAATGGACTGTTCCATTTGACAATTTGTTAGCTGACGTCATAACTTTAACTGTAACCTTAACCGCCCACGCTTCGCTGGTTAAAGTTATTGTTAAATATCTGTCACTTCTGTCAGACGCGTCGAATGTCATGTCCCTGCTCCGAACTTTATCTTTTACATTAGACATGACGATGCAACAGCAGGTAGGTAGTCATTCTATGGTAATTTTAACTTTGATGGAAACTATAACCTAGCCCTTGGTGCAACTCACCCTTAATGTACTGTAGTTACGCGAGGACTGGTTAAAGCTTGGTAATCATGTACTGGCCGAACACAAACACTGGCAAGAGGTTAATAATCATTTGAATAATTTGAGCCTGGTATCAAATGAGCTCAAGATACAGCCGGAATAGTGGAACGTTTTCATGTACAGGGTGGCAGGGACATCGACGGGTAACCTCTGTTACCATGGATTCAGTCCATAATTCTGGACCTGCAGTGCTATTCTGTACAAATCTCATCGTGAAAACCTAGGTGAAGTGAGCTGTCATTCTGCCTGATGCTAGGGATTGACACTATTGACAGTTCACTCCACGCTCACTTCACGTAAGTTTTCACGGTGAGATTTGTACAGAATAGCACTGCTGTGTAGAAATATTTCATCGGTTATTTTTTTTTTTAAATCTGCTGTTTCCTACAAAAGTGGAATACCTACGTGGTCAAATCAAAATGTATGGAACAGCAATTTTTTTTTTAATCAATCTGCCTAGCCTTTTCCCAACTATGTTGGGTTCGGCTTCCAGTGTAACCGGATGCAGCTGAATACCAGTATTTTACATGGAGCGACTGCCTATCTGACCTCCACCCCTTGTTAATTCTATTTGTCAGACTTTCGGGCTTCTGACGACCCGTAACGACTGTCAAAGATCTACGAATGACAGCCGGGACCAACGGCTTAACGTGCTTTCCGAGGCACGGAGGAGTCTCGGTATGTAAATATGGTCACCCATCCACGGACCAACCCCGGCAAGCGTAGCTTAATCTGATGGATCGACCCGTGCGGCTTATTACTTAGCCACGAGCTCCTCTCTAATATGTGTTTTAATAACATTCGAAAATTTGCCAACGCACTGGTGTCCGGAATTATGTACTTACTCAATCCATGGTAAGTATGGATACTATTTTTATAATTAATCCACATCTAAAAAAGTTACGCAATCGACCAAACCACGCGTAACTACAGTATATGACAGTATTCAAATAAGTACATACTGTCTGTTACTTCACTTCGCAGTCTAAAATTTGTCTCGACCCGAAAATGCAAGCAAAATTTTTTGGAAAATTACAGATTTACTAATTCAGTATTCATTCAGGGTTATTTTAAATTGGCTAGCTACACTCTGCAGACGCGATGGATATCTATAATATCTAAACATGATAAAACAATAAGAAATTAATTTGATGATTTTTTCATCATTTGAAATGTCAGTTTTAAAAAATCTGTTTTTTTTTTTGTGTAAACTTCACAGAAGTGATGGGTACCGATATTTATAAACACTATAAAACATAAGAAAACAGTTTTTCTCAACTCATACTTTTAGTACAACATTAGCAGCGGTCGCAGACCTCCCAAAAAAACATTAAAAAAAAAAATTATCGTGTTTACCCATCGCGTCTGCGGAGCCAATTTAAAATAACCCTGTATAATAACTCAACGGCAGCTTTTAACAAGTTTCTCTGTGGCACCGCAAAACCTACAAGACATCCAGGTAAAGAGCAAACAGAGAGTTAATAGACCACGGAATATTTATAAGTAAACCACAACAACTAATAAGGATACTACAGTTATAAACTTTTTACATAAGCGTGATAGAATTGTACAGATTAAAAACACATTACAACACTGACTAAAAAAATACGAAATAAGTACTTCTTGTCTTTCATCGATTGTCATACAAGTATTCAATAATAATGTATCTCACTTTAAAACTTCTGTATAAACATATTCCACGGGATTCTTTTTACGTCGCCATTGTCATAGCATAATTTGAAAAGTTTCTAAGTCATCATGATCTGTCTAGCGTTTTCCCAAATATGTTTAAGTCAGTCTCAGTCTTACTAGATGCAGCTGAATACAAATATTTTACATGGAGCGACTGCCTATCTGACCTCTTCAACCGAGATACTGGATAAATAAATGAGTTTAAGTATGGTCAAAGGTTTCAGAGATTAAGACGCAGATATATGCCAATGCCTTGAGTGGTTCCGGTTCCGACGAATTGAGAACCTCCTCCTTTTTGAAGTCGGTTAAAAACACGTATACGAAAAGATAAATAATTAATTTATCTTTAATATGGTGAAGGCTTCATAAAAACACGCTTGATAGTTTTTGCGTGATTCTCAGTTTTTTTATCCGCGTTAGACATAACTTTACAAATTATTTACACTATGTAATATAAACATAATCTAAAATATTCACATATTAAGTTAATAAGAAAATGCTCTAATTTAACATATATTTTATCGAAATGATTAACACTACTCGTTTAGACGTGACCTTCAATTTATAATAATTAAAAGTCGGCTATCGTCGCCTTAACATAAACTATATCCATCAAATAAAATCGTGGACTCACCTCTAGTATACCAGCACTGGGCTCCGAGGCATACCCCTCAAAGTGTCGCTGATCTTCCTCGTAGTCTGACGATGAAGAGGAGTCGTTGTCCTCGTCATGGGCAGTACGGACCGAGCACACCATCTGGGCTAAGTCCGTGAATGTGTAGCTGGAAATGTTGTAAAGTTGTTGTTTATTTTATGGTCGAAACTGGGAAGTTGATGGGCAGAAGATAATGATCACTATAGTGTATATTTTTTCATGTCTTATTTGGTAAAAAAAACACGGTAGGCAAATAAAACATTTTCGCATCATATACACACTTTAAAATTGGTATGAACGCCGTTTAATTTTTGTAAGAAATACATAATACGGTATGAATTACATCAAAGACAGCTTCGAAATTACCACAGCTCGTCAATTTTCTTAAAATCAACATCAGAACGCCATAATTGTTTACCAAATAGGACAAGTAAAGAAAAACACACTTTAGTACGTTTTCCGTAAGTTTAAGATGACTTGAGCAACTATGTATTTCCATCTGACAGAATTACATCTATTTGAGAACAATAGTAAGTTGACTTATGGTATTCTACGCATTTTCTTAACAAACAGTAAAAGTAAGAAGAGATCCAAGAAATTACCACAAAAAGTTATGACAACTGGCAGAACGATTTAACTTTTATTAATAAATTATTAATATTTGTTAAATAGTTCCCAAATTAATATCGGTTTCCAAATCTTAAGACATCTGTAGTTTAGAAAATGTGGGAGAAGAAGACAGAAAGGTCATTATTGCAATGACCTTTTTCATTGGAAATCAATGGGAAGGAGAAAACTGTCAAATTAGTTCCGCGTAGATGGCGCTAAGGGCCCATTTCACCACCTACGATTAAGTTCCTTGGCAGATAGTTTCATACAAATTCTGTTCCATTTTTGAATTTATTCGGTGAGTAGTGGCTATTCGGACGTCGTAAAATTAGATAGGTACATTTTCTCATTAAATGTACCTAAGTAAAAATTTTCACTTCGGTACATTTATTGAGAAAATATACCTATCTAAAACTATATTTATAGTTCAGAATCGTACCTTGCACATCTATCAACAATTCGGCCAAAAAACATTTTAAGAATGCAATGCATTTTATTTAATAAACATAGTTTTGTGTATAAAAGTAATGATTTGACTACAGCATCCTTAAGCAAATTGAATAACAATTTAAACAGTCCGTACATTCAAATCACAACTGACATTATATGCTATGACACGGCCAATTGACGCAGTGTCAATTAGCCAGACTGTATTATCATATCATTTCATGAATTTAATGCTGACCCATAGATATAGCAAGTAATGTTTGTATAATATTCTCTTTAATTTGACCCTTTTCGAAAGTGTAGGTACTAGTGTTATTTTTGTGCAAATATTAAAATTAATATGAATAAATGCGTATGAAAATGAATAAAGGAAATGTTTCAACCAGGTTATTTTTATAATACATACACCTTGTATCCTTTATGTAGTAAACGAAGCAATTCTGTGTCAAAGAGAAGAGAAGATTTTAAATTCCTTACGACTGACATCTTGACAGGCTCCAAAGTAGATCATAGATCAGTCAAGGAAGATAGTTGTACCGTGCAAAGGCAGGTTTATAAAGGGTCAGTAGCCGACTCCAACTGAAGTCAGTGTTGGCGTCCAAAACTGACTCTCACTGTTTACATGCAGTCAGTAGTCAGTCTTCACGGAGTACGCACGTTATTGAAGTCGGTGGGGAAAAATAAATTCTCAAAAACAGCAAACTTTACTACGGTTAAATTATTCGTTGAGAAAATGTTCCTATCTGCTGTTAGAAGAGTTAACGGAAGTGTTAGAAGAGGTATCTAAAAGGAAACGACTTTGGATAAGAAAATGGATACACGGTAGAAATGAAACTAGGGGTTCTGCTTTGTTGTTAAAACAATTTAGATATGAAGATCCTGCGGAATACAAACTGTGCCTTTGCACGCATTTTTTTACTATGGTAATTTTAGGATTTAATATCCCACAGACATTAATTTTCGCGATAAAATTAACCAATCTTAAGTTCTCGTTGCCGTTCAATTTTGGAGTCATTTCGCTTAAATTTCTACACGACGAGACGTCACCATACTATGCAGTGACAACGACTGACTAACTGCTGACTTTATCGTTTAGACGAGGTGGGGGGGAGCGAACTGACTTCAAAATATTCAAGCAGGAATATTGAAGCCAGCGCTTACGCGACAGCGCTGTACAGACTTCAAATCAATTTACATGAAGACATTAACACTGACTTGGTTCGAGTTTGGACTCAGCTACTGACCCTGTGTAAAGTCGCCTTTATACCAAAATATATCAACCCACATCACATTTTCTCCTATGGTCCAAACTATATTCTGTTTTTTTAACAAACGAGTACTGAGTTATGTCTCTCGCACATTTCCGATATTGATAGAGTGAGACGGGTCATTGGTCGGGGTGGGGCCAAAGCCTTTGTTTTGTTTTGAAATTGTTAGGCCCGTTCATATTGAATACTTCTATATTACTGTACAGGAGACATGTCCGCCATGACTCACGCACAAACAATATCGTCTGGTTCACTCACTAAAACACGTGCGACGCGCAGGTAGTCGATGACTCAACAGAATGTACATGTAATTACAGCGTTTGGTTTGTGTGGAACGGAGTTTATGTTGATTATGTGGACCAATAGCAACGCAGCAAAATTTTCGGTACTCTTTTGTTAAAAAAACAAGAAATAAATGCTTTGAATTTGAGTGATTGGGAAAAATTGAAGCTGATCAACCTAAATTATATATTCATAATTTATAGTATTCTTGAGCTTCTATAATGTGAGCTTGAATTATAAACAAATAAATACAATCTGTGCTGGTACATTTTAGCATAACCAGCTCCTTATTATCAACTAAGCACTTACTCGGTAAGCGAAGGTTGCGGGTGACTTTTCCTGCCATCAGTTCCGAAGCCACTAGGCCTCCTGCTGCCGCGCCTCTGTCCCTCGTAGTACGTGGTCCCGTAGCGGTACCTCAGGAACAACAGAACGTTTCACTACTGTACTCACTGCCGGATACCACCCCCAACGAAGAAGACCGGTTTACATACTCTAGAAGCTACTGACGGCTACTCACTTAAAGAGTGCTGCATCGTGTGTCCTTCGCCATTGGATTATTTCGAAGGGACCACAATACATGATTATATAAAAATAAGTGAAGCTAAACCTAAAGCTTTTAAAGCGCTGAGCAGACGATGGACAATTTGTCCGAGGACAATCTGGAACCGGAAATCCTGGGAGTATATTTTTGTCCTTCGTGTGCTTTATTGCATAGATTACCAAGGCAATACGTTCTATCATCGCGGGCAAATTTTCTGCGACCAAATAGGAATAATGCCTGGGTAAAAAAAAAGAAATTCTATAATAGTCCGTTAGTCAGATTTAAAAAAAAAAATTAGTCACGTATTTTTTTTTGCCTAAAAAATGTCATGCCACATTTTAACTCAATGTCTCGCCGTAATATTTTGATTACGTAACAAAACAAAAAATACTTGTCCAATGTTTTTTAATAATCTACAGGATAGACAAAAAAAAATTTAGTCATCATCCCTATTTGCCCGCGGACAATTTGGAATCGGAAATCCTGGGAGCATATTTGTTCTACGTGTGCGTTATTGCATAGATTACCAATACGTTCTAGCGTCTCAAACAAATTGTCGGCGTGCAAATTGTCCATCATCAGCTCGGCGAGTTAAGTATCCAAAAGGACTTCCCTTGATAGGACGCAACGGCAAGCAAAGCGAAGGCAGGTGAACATGATTTTATTATACAAACATGGAAATTAATAGCGACAATTAATATTTGCATTTCCATGCATTTTGCTAATAACTACTGGCCCGCGAATTCTTAAACGAAACCTAATTCGTTTTCAAATGATAATTTCTCGCGCTTGGTGGATCCGCAGTAGTAGCCGGCGAAATTCAATTTTTTTTGCGTTTTTTGCAATTTGCAGGTCAGTGTCAGGTTGTATCTTGATCAAAATATGATTCGCGACTATAACAAATATACAGTCAAAATGTAGGGAACAACAGATTTTTTGTTTCGCTATTTCTGGATTGGTCCCATAGTAAAAGTTGTTCATAATAATGAGTACAATGACCCCTTAAGAGGTGGTCCATTAATTACGGGACACCCTGTATATTTACATAATTATAACCACAAAAATCATTAATACATCGCTCTAAGTTAGATTTGTTCTCTTTTGATCGAATTTCGGAAATCATGACATTTTAGAACAAATTAACTCAAGATTATGTTAATAAATATTTGTTACAGTCGCGAATCATATTTTGATCAAGACCTGCAAATTGCCAAAAACGCAAGAATATTTAAATTTCGCGGGCTACCATTGCGAATCCACCTTAAAGCGACAATGACAGTATGACATTATAAGGCGATATAAAATTAAGTTACATTTGAGTATTTGGCAATAGACAATGCTAAACAAAAAAGGTTAAGAAGAGAAACCCCTTCAGAGCAGAACATATCAGATAGTGGGATCCCTTCGAAACACTTCGCAACCACCACAGCATCCCAGTCCCACGAAGTAGACCTCCGAAAGCCGGTACACAACACTATAAATAAAACATACATCTGCCTCTGTCCTACTCACTCAGTCAGTGAAGGTGCGTCGTGCCGTCTCCCTTCTGCAGCGGCTGCCCCGCTCACTCCTCCCCCACCGCCCCTCCGTTGTCCCTCAAAGTAGGCGGCGCCATGTCTGTACCCAACTTCACGGATTTCGTCGAATGAACCGAACTGTAGGGTCTTGTAAGCATCGATCGGAGGACGGATGTACTCGCAGTAGTCCGATTTCTTTACCTCCTGGTGGAAGGGAAATGGGAAATTCAACACCAGAAAGAAAAACTGTAATTCTGTCTGTAAATATTGTCATTTGATCATCAATTTGAATATTAATCTAGAGACCAAAAGATTGAAACTTCGCAATGGCGAATAAAAAACTTGAACTTGATGTGAAAATAAGTTAATAGTTAACAAACTACCATGAGACTAACAGCTAATTTTCTGATCCGACATTTTGTAAAAATACTAGTACTAGTATTCGGTTTTTATAGTAGGTATTTGTAATTTGTTATGGTGTACACGCGGCTACATACAGGGTGTCCCGTAAATAATGGATAACCTCTTAAGGGGTCATTGTACTCATCATTATGAACAACTTTTACTATGGGACCAAACCTGAAATCACGAAAAAAAAATCAGTTGTTCCCTACATTTATGTTCGCGTAACTCGTCTAAATGTAAGGAACAGCAGATTTTTTTTCGCGATTTCAGGTTTGTCCTAAAGTAAAAGTTGTTTATAATGATGAGTACAACAACCCCTTAAAAGGTTATCCTTTATTTACGGGACACCCTGTATAAGCTATGGTATATTTTGCGTTAGTCAAGACCAAAATTAGATACAGCATTCTTCACTTAGGAAACAGTTATAGTCATAATATTAAAAAGAGCCTCTGTACTACAGAAACGCGCAATACGGACATTATCCGTACCTACCTATTCCCCAAACCGAAAGTTGCCGTCAACATTTAATGAAGTTAGGCATACTCACAGTTCCAAGCATTTATGTCCTTGTACTGAGACAATAGAAAAAAACGAGATATAAGGGAAGGCACCCGTAGAATAAACCTTATAGGTGTGTGGTGAGACACAGTCCACGATACCAATCAGTAAAATTATTTAACAGGTTCCCTTTAGATCTGAAACGCACGGTCCACACTAGTTCTTTTAAAAAAAAACTGAAAAATTTCAAAACCCGCCACGTCCTTATTTTTTTATGCCACAAATTGATTTATATTTCCGAGACTAAGAACAAATTAATGTATTTAATTATTATAATCGGTCTTACTTATTTTATTCCAAATTAATAACAGAAAATTACTTAAGTAACATATAATGAGGAAAAAAGTTTATTATTGAAAAATTTGGCTTTCTGGATTTAACGGAGTTTGATTCTAGACGACACAACTGATTAATTGTATTATTTATAATTATTTTGTGACATGGTATTGAATTAATTTTGTAAAATCAATGTTTATTTGTTTTGTGTCTAATTTAATTTTTACCCGACTACGGCAAAGCCAAAAGGAAAGGTTATGATTTTAGCAGTCTATGTATGTATGATATAAGTATGTATTTACGTGTGTTCCAACGTAGCGCCTAAATTACTGAACCGATTTTAATTAATGAGATATCAATAGATTCGTAATAATGGCCCGGGTGACATGGGCTATATAAATTCTCCCTGAACGTAATATGGTGGACTTAACACGCACATTTCTGTCCACGAAAAAAATAAAATGTAAATAAATATATTTAAATTGTTTAAAATAAGTAAAAGTGGAGGTAAATAATATTAATTTAATTGGTTACAGACCGACCGCGGTGGGCGTGATTTTTCAGTAGTCGGGTTTTAGTTTTTGAACTTACTTTTTATTATTTTTAATTTTATTATATTTTTTTTTTTTTTTGTGTAAATTCAGATACAAATTATTGTTAATGAATAAAATCTAAATGACTATACATTTCCCGTATAAACTGATCTCGCATTGTTGATTTCCCTACAACCAGAGACCAGTATAATATGTAGCCGTGTGTACAATAAAGAATCTATATGTATTTATAATAGATCAAACGTTGTTAAGTGAGATGAACAGGATAGTTTACCTCTAACTGCCTGTTGCACGACACGTAAGCCAGCCTACTCTGTATATCCGGCAAGTTGGGCACCTTTACTGGCGTCGTGAATGGATTCCATCTAGAAACAAAACAATTTTCTCTAAATAACAGCCCAAACAAAAAAGAGTTTCGGTGTCTTTGCTGAATCTTGCGACTCACCAATGACCATAAAGACTGCTCAATTCTCTAATGGCCGATTCCTATAAGTTACGGACCGTTATTAGTATCTTTACCAAAGCAAGCAAAGACCTCATAGCTTTGCATAGTAGAACAGGTACAATTAGCTTACGAATCTATTTTTATATGCCCAGTTTGGCAATAAAAAATGCCACCATTGGTAAGCAAAACGATTCATTTTTGTTTATAGGAATGTAATACAATCGTGCTGCTCCATAAAACCAAGTAATTTTGAAGATTTTATACCTACCAAAAACGTAAGTGTAAACACTGCGAGCATAACAAATTACGGGGGAACCGGAACTTAGGAGTTGATGTTCATTAGGAATTCTGAGGGGGACGGCGCGAACGCAGTCCCCACTACCAAAAATTACGCATCCGAGTTATCCACATTAGGGATAATCGCAGGGGTCAACCCAACCGCAGTGCAATGGGAAGGCCTCGCCCTGGGGGAACCGCCTTATTGATCACGGTATCCCCTATGCCAGGTAAGTATGAATTTGCTACAGAAACGCGCGAGGGTCGTTCAACGGCGGAGACTCTTAACACCGCGATTCAGAAACGTGATGTCACAGCACAGTGACATCTGTTGGCGACTTTACAGAAACTATGAGCGGGCTATTATGTTTTGAAGAGGTGAATTTTGATGATTGTTAGTTATTATATTACGTAGTAGTCCTTTTTTGTACAATATCATGTAATTTCAATAAATTATAAATTGATTAATACTGAAATCGTGATAAAATTAAAACAACCATTCTCTCAACATGCAAGTGGTGACATCTAGCGAGTCGGCACCGCAACTAAACTCTTAAATAAACAATGGCGGTTCCCGCCTTTATTCGAAAACCGAATCTTTTTTTGGTAAGCGTGTTTTGAAGCCACTGCTACAAAATAATGATGAGATCAAATTCAAAGATGAATCGATTGGCATTCACCTGTACGGGTCTAATGATATTATCATAATTACATAACATTCAAGTCGTCAAAAGTTTGCCGTCAAATGTTACCATTATGATAGGATTTTTTTCGGATCCTCCTACATGGTTCCCTTTGGTTGTTTTGCCTATAAGTACAAGCTTTAGTCCACACTATACACACACAGTCTGTCCCCTGCCTGCTGTCATCTCCCAGCGGTGCTCTAAGCCGAGGTTCCTACCTCACAGGTGTCCATATCGAGTAGTCGCTTAGTTTAAAGTTTTTATGTCCAGGCTGGAGCACTTAATTTATTGAGGCACCCACAGGCAAGACCGGTTAAGTAGCCGACAACCTCCTGGGATGACTTGCGACATGCCATATATTTAAGAAAAAAACACTATAAGTACCTATTTTAATTCTCACCTTTTCCAAAGAAGCCACCAGCCAGACAGGTCGTCGCCATAGTTGGTGAGGTCGGTATCGTCCTGAGAGCCGACATCAATGGCAAGGATATGCTTAGCGCCCAAAGACCTCATCACGTCCGCTGTAATGTGACAAATGATAATAAAGACAACATTCTGGGGAATATATTGTAGCCTGTTAAAGTCGCAGGGCAGAGTTAAAACAAATATTAAAGAGGCAATATTTAGATACTCGAAATTGATATTGAAATCGAGAGATTTAGATTAGAGCCCCGTCATACCGAAAGTAACCAACCCACGTCAAAATTTCTTCCATTTTCTGAAGTAACTCTAATGCTATATTCTAAGCTAGCGTTGACTTTTTTGCCGGATAAATAATCTACCACATTTATAATAATGGATTAGTTAAATATAGACATAAACAAATGAATTATTGAGAGAAAGTGGGTTGCGTTCATTATAATTTATAATTATGTAGCATAACTGGGATCTAATGATCCGAAATATTACAAATCAAAATTCGATAAAATTAACTTTATTAATTATGGCCCGTTATTACTTGAATAACAACAATATGCTACTTACGCACGGTTTCTGGAACGAAAATCAACACAAAAATTATCTGACAAATTGTCAAGCGCGTATAGTTTTCTGTTTTTGGGGAATGGCATCTCGCAGGTCAACCTAGGAGGCTGTCGGCTGCTTAGCCAAACTTTCCTTTAGGTGCTTCAAAAAATTAAGGACACCAACCAGGGCATAAAAACGTATAAACTAAGCGACTACACGCTTAGGGCACCCCCTGTGGGGGTAGGATCTCGGCTTAGGGCATGTCTGAGGGAGTACAGCAGGGGACAGGCTGGATCGGATTAAGATTATTTGGGGACGAATTTACAGCTGCAGGTTCAGCGGCGCGGGCTGGCTTGATCAAGGGTTGGGGACGGGAATTGATTGTGATGTCGCGGCGGGCGTCGGGGGCGAAAACGAAGTGTGCTAGTAGCCCTACTACTCTCCTGGAGGAGAGTTATAGCGTCATCGGTATAAAGCGACCGGAGGGAATCTATGAGCGCTCGATGAAAATGGCGACTTTTTTTACCACAGGTTTACAATGCGCAAACCGATCTCCACTCTTAAATCACCAATCACTGTAACGGTGTAACCTGCTGTAATTGGTTGAATGAATGATTATCAACCAATCAGATCACTTGTTGAATAGCGTTTAATTTTGACACGTCGATAATATTCGTTTCAAAAACCGTGCGTTACCTTTACATAAATAGTTATAGGTTAAATATATTATTCTTTAATACTTTACCAGGCACATTGTTGACGTAACATCCATCAACTAGCAGATGTCCATCCATGGGGTCGCAAATAGGCGGGAAGATGCCGGCAATACTCATAGACGATCGGCAGTACCTCCATAGCACACCTGATCATACTCCGCCATTGTAACGACCGACCAATCAGGGGCCGTTGCCATTACTTACCTTCGGACGCTAGACTGAGTGACAATATACGTCTTTGGTGGCAACATTCTTTTTTTAAATATTTTTTAGAGAAAGAACGATGTTTTTTTTTTTAAATTAGTAATGGAACAGATTTTTTAAAATGAGAATTTTAGATTGATAGTGAAGAAAATGTGTGAAAAGGATTTTTTTTTTTGTGAAAGAGAGAGAACTATCCCGTTTCTACATTACTAATCCCACTAACTATATAAAGTACGGTTACAAACTTCGTCACAAGTTTTTTTTACTAGTTCCGGTTACGTATAGCTTATTAGACTAATGAAGAGGGTATATTATTAACTATCTGTACTGTTTGAAGAATATGATTTAGTTAGAATTTTGTGTTCCTGACTACACTTTATCAATGTGTCGAAGAAAAGTATTAAGCACAATTCTGTTTCGTTTTTTCTTTGAGCTAGTTACCGACTGATTCAATCATTAATAATATTCACAGAGTCTGACAATATTTTCACTCAGCCTAACATGTGCGAGCGTGATAAAGAGCCAATCAGATACGCGCACGCAACACACCGAGCTCTGTGATTGGTTTACCTGGGAGATTGTTGACGTAACCGCCGTCCAATAGGAGGTGGCCGTCTACGGGATCGCAGAGCGGCGGCATGTAGCCACTGAGCGACATCGACGCGCGAATGTAACGCCAGAGCGAACCTACAGACATACGCAAATCTGACCCTTCTGTACACTCGCCTAACATGTGTATTAGTCAAAGTTAAACAACACAGTACATGGATAGGAAATGAACGTGACAGAAAACGTATCCTTGAGTTTACCAATAGAATATACCAGTGTCGCGTCTGTTCCGAGAGTAATCTATGATGAGAATAGGCATTGCTACAGTACATGCACCATGCTACGGTGATAGCTACGCAGCGACCACGCTGCGTTACCGCTGCGGCAAACTACAGATGGGAAGTTTAAAAGGGTTAATACATAATTAGTAATAAATGAGAAAATAACTAAGAACCACACTCATGCATATACATGAAGATGAGAGAATGGATGAGAAATGTATGATGATTTAATACATACAAACTGTACATCACATCCAACCCGACATTGTATGGACGATTAATATAATAATAAATATTTTTTTTAATGTATGAACTCCCAAAAAATTAGCGTTATTAGGTAAACCAATCACAAGCGCTTTTTTAAAAAGTAATGGCAACTTCCCAGAGGCAATAAATGTCGGATTCGTATCGTTATTAAAAATAACATTAAAAAATTTCGATAGTTTTACAAAAGAGAGAGAGAGAGAGAGGCTATTTAGAACAAGAACATTGAGTGAGAAGGGGAGTGGGGGGTAAATAAACACAAATATTGCATGTAACAAACACACTTATAACATCATACAAACATATAAATGCAAGTGAGTGTGGTTTGTCGACTGTGGCGGACAATGAAACCAAAAACTGTCACAATGTTTTTAGTGACTGATAAACAGAGGTCGGAATACATATAACTTCGAGAAAAGAACTCACAAGAGTGGATAACACCTCCTATAAAATCCCAGAATCATAAACATGACGATTAAATCCCAGGATTTAAGAAATTTCAAAATAATTATTGCACTTTGAATAAAATCGTAACCAATTAAATATTTATAATAAATAATTCGCAATTTCTTAAATCCCGAGATTGAATCGTCATATTTATGATTCCGGGATTTTATTTGAGGTATCCACTCTTATTACTTCCTTCCTCGAAGTATAGGTATTTGTACTATATATGCCGACCTCTGCTGATAAAACAAAATGAATGAACATAAATTAGCACGTTATACCTGAAACGACTATTGCCATCATAGATATTGATCGTATGAAGGTATAGGCGTCCGCGTGACAAATGTGCGCAAATGACAGCGAAGTGACACTGTATATTGTAACGTCGCTTGACTAAAATCGTGGAGACATCTATGTAAGAATATAAGGGCGTCCATAGACGTACAGTCACGAGCACAAAATATATATTCACTTAGCAATATTTAAAAGCGATGCACTCTTGAAATAACGAATTAACGACTGCAATTTACACGCTCGTCTCATCTCGTGCCTCTCGTCGTGTGGCTCTCGACACGCTTCCGAGAGCGAAGAGGGCCGCGAGACGCGACGCGACGAGCGTGCACAGCCGCCATTAGATAAGATCTATTTCATAATAGTATAATATGGGTACCAAAGTACTATATACGTAACAAAATAAAATCACAGTAGGAGAAAATAACTTTTAAAAGTTGCTAAGTGTATACGTAACTGTACGGCACTTTTTTGACGACATAGCTAAAAGCAGCCGTCAATTTCAGCCAACGAGGCGGATTTCAACAACTGCAGTTAGATATTGTGTCCTACCCCGCCCATCTACAGAGTGTAAGTGTAAACACCGTTATCCTTGGGGTCATAGTACTCATCATTATGAACAACTTTTACTATGAAACCAGACTTGAAATCGCGAAAAAAAAATTTGCTGTTCCCTTTACAATGTAGGGTACAGCTGATTTTTTTACGCGATTTCAGCTTTGGTCCCATACTAAAAATTGTTCATAATGATGAGTACAAAGACCCCTTAAGAGGATAACGATGATTAAAATCACACCCTGTATAAACGCATTTACGCAAACATACTGTCATGTAAACAAAATCTGGTCTGCAGATAATACAACAACAACAATTTGACACAATATATCAATTTCAACATGCATCACATCGATACGAATACTTTTATACACTCGTTTACACAATGGCTTGCACTGGCGCATTTTTACGTTCATTTGACGTCCTTGAAAGTAGTTACAGCTTGTTTTCACTGTCAAAACAATCACTGATTCAATCACCCTCTATAGTGAAAACAACCTCATAGGCTCATTCTCCACCAAACGGAAAAATCATCGAAGATGCTCGAGCACTTTTTAAATTTCTCTGAATAAGTAACTATGATGACTATTGACTTTTAGCATAAAATTCGACGCAGACATCACGCTTGACGTCTTTCAATCAGTTACTTATTCTGTGAATTTTAAAGTGCTCCGCGAGAATTTATCCGTTTGGTAGAAACTGACCCTTAGGAACACTAACATGAACGCAAAATGCGCCTATAATTGGCCACATAATAAAAAAATATCCAAAAAAAAATTGTAAAGCAAATAAATATAACTTGGGTTAGTACAGTGCAAAAAAAAACAGCTAAAAATTAATCAAAAAAACAATAATAAAACAGTTTCCTGTCCACGAAATGTGTTGTGTTAAGTTTGTACTAATACTGATGCTAGCGGCATTGTGAAAATTATTTAGTTCAATGATAAATGTGCGCGTTTTGTGGATATTGCACACACAACTGTGATTTTGTAAATAACGTTCACACAAAGAAATAAATATTTTATTTTAAAAAAAAAGACAAACAAAACTATTTAGTTGCTTTCATAGGAACGAATTTTTCATAAAAACTAAAGTATTTTCAGCTCAATACCAAAAATACCTACTAGAGATTGGTAAAATTTATTACTATTGTTATTTTAGATAATACAATTCATCTACAGATCATTGCTCAATCATGATTCCATCAAATTAGCGGAAAAAATCTCCACTATTATTTATTTGATATTACCATCATATTTAATTATGCTTTACTTCCCTGAAGGGTTGTGTGTGTACATATGTACACCCATGTAATAGAGGGCGAGCCTATTGCCATCAACCGGGCACAAATCCAGACTCCGGGCTGTTACTGAGCAATTCCAGATAGAAAAACCCAATAATAACACTGCCCGACCTGGGAATCGAACCCAGGACCTCATGCTCAGCAGTAGCGCTTGCGACCACTAGACCAAAGAGGCAGTCAGATTATAATGATAATATTAGAGGCCAATTATGTCAACCAGAACTTATCGAGAGATGTTCAAACAGAGGCCTTAGTGTGTTTTTATACCTACTCGATTACGTTAACGTAAACTTCAATTTGTACTGAAACTGAATAAGCGCCGTCTGGTGACTATAATGGGAATCACATAGCGATATGTCATGGAGGACTCAAATAGATAATGTGTGTGGGAAGCTCAGTAAGTTTTCCTATGCTCTTTATATGCTAGGTAAAATTGTGAATAAGACAGCGCTCCTGGCAGCTTATCATGGTTATGTGGCCTCTACTTTGCGATATGGCCTTATATTTTGGGGCAATGCTACTAAGGTTGAGGAAGTATTAATAGCTCAGAAAAAATGTGTTCGAGCTATATGTAAAATAAAACGAACGGATTCTTGCAAGCCACATTTCCAAAACTTAAAAATATTGACTGTACCATCACTTTATATTTATGAAGCCTGTATATTTGTAAAAAACAACATGTCTTTATATAAATCTGTCGAAAGTCAACGGCGCTCAAAAAAATTGCACACATTAAGCACTAAAACACAATTTCTATATAATAGTATTTATGCAATGGCTCCAAAACTTTATAACAAATTACCTGATCAAATTGTATCAAGCAGCAACATGAATGAGTTTAAACGTAAGCTATTTAAATTATTGATTAACAAGGCGTATTATTCTGTCAAAGAATATCTTAATGACAAATTGCAATAATATTCAAAAAGTAGTTCCCATAACAGTGATATTCTTTACTGACATTTTCTATTTTATTTATTGTATACGAAATTGTGACTAAATACTAGCTATTTGTTTATGTACCGTCTTATTTTATTGACATATTATTATTAATTAATAGTGTTTGGCATGAAATTGTGACATTTGCTAACATATTGATTTTATTTTATTGTATTTCTTTGAATGTGACATTCCATTTTGTATGCCTTCTGGCGGGACATAGCATGGACCAACATTTTTATTTTTATATAACATCTGTATAATTTTACTCTATGTGCACAAAATGATTAAATGAATTTGAAATTTGAAATTTGAACAATTATTCCATACAAATTGACGTTAGATAACGTTAACGTAAACGCGATCGAGTAAGTATAAAAACTCGCACTAAGGCCACAGGTCAAAAAACTTTGTAACATACTTTAGATTCATTCATAAGCACTTTCAAACCACTATTTGTCTCATCATTATCACAAACTTACCATGTCGATGTACCCTCATACAAGAGGAACTGATGTCAGTTGTCACAGTGAAGTATGGAAGCCATAGGTCTTCAATGTGCACCTCCCCGAAGGTGGAACGAATGGTCGTGTTGAACTGTCGGCCCGAGAACATGGAGGTGGCTGGGTATGTCAGGTCTAGGAGTTGCTTGCCCCATTGGGTCATTTTCTGGAACATAATACAAAGTTGTTGAAGTTCCGTTGTAATAAGAATGTTTTTTTTTTTTTTTAAGAATGTTGTTTTCACTGCCAGGCAAGACATGACCGTTCGTGTGTTGATCGTATAGCAAGTATCAGTCATCTCTTCTAATTTTAACTTATTGACCGTCTCAATTAATTTCTCTTCGGGGCGATTTCTCAACTTTTCTCTGAGGAATAAAAATGGGGGTTTGCAAGCTTTTTTATAAAAAACTTGCTTCCGCCTGCGTGGTATGTCGATTACAAGTAGCGTCAGTCCCTCCCCAGCCGTTTAGCCGAAAGCGTAACAAACATACATACAAAAATCAAATATTTTGACTTTAGAATATTATTAGTTTTGCCCGCGGTTTCACCCGCGTGGAGGTCGGAAATTATCCCACAGTAACGTACTACCGGGATAAAAGTATCTTATGCCACGTCATGGTCTACCCATGTGCCAAATTGCATCCCAATCCGTTCAGCCGTTTTAGCGTGAAAGCGTAATAAACACTCACTTTCGCATTTATAATATTTGTTACGATAGGATTAGTTTAGAATGGCAAACTGCCATTTTTATTTTTCAGATAAGTTATCTGACTTGAAAAATCTGCCCTAAATCACGGATAATATAAAAATATTGGCTACTACAAAATCATTATGTTGCTGAAGAATGAAGCTATCATAATTATTTATACTAAAAGATGGTAGTCGTTACGAAATTTCTTGTGTGGTAGTCGTGACAAACTTCTCTTGCCTAGGTGTCAAAGTAAGCATGCATGCGTCTACATACCACTGACCACTCCCTGGCCTTCTGCGTGACAGTCGTGATGTTTCTCTCCATACACCACAGCGCTCCCATGAACGCGCCGATACTGACGCCGCCCACCATGTCGATCGGGATACCTGCCTCCTGGAAACGGAACCATTAGATTTTAGATGGGGTCTATCAATTCTTGGTTAATAATACTTGAACCTTCTATAATCAGTTTCTGACTGAATTCCATTTGGATACTGCAATCCAACCTAAAACTCGTTAACAGACAGTATCATTGTAATAGAGATGAAAAAAAAAAGCCTGGGGAAAAAAAAGCCTGGATAAAAAAAAAGCCTGGGTAAAAAAAGCCTGGGTAAAAAAAAGCCTAGGTAAAAAAAGCCTGGGTAAAAAAAGCCTGGGGAAAAAAAGCCTGGGTAAAAAAAGGCCTGGGGAAAAAAGCCTGGGTAAAAAAAAACCTGGAAAAAAAAAGCCTGGGTAAAAAAAAAGCCTGGGGGAAAAAAAAGCCTGGGTAAAAAAAAAGAAGTTCTATTTAGTCCGTCAGTCAGATAATAATGAAAGATTAGACACGTATTTTTTGCTTTATCATATTAATAGAAAATTACTTATATAACACGCATTAAAGTTGGGGAGTGGGGGCTCGCTACGTCACTTGTACGTATAAAATCTAGCTACACGTGACGTCACGCGATGTTTTAACTCAATGTACCGCCGTAATCTTTTGATTTTGTAAAAAAAGAAAAAACACGTGTCCAATATTTTCTAATAATCTACATGAAGGACAAAAGAAAATTTTTTGTCATCATCTCTATTGCTGGAATTTAATTAAATAACGAGTTTAAAATTAAATAATGCAAGATTTGGACAGTAAATTGATAAATTCCAGAGAAATTTATGTTGATTTGTCAAAATCGTAATGTTCATTTGTGAACTTTAGTTATTTAAGGTGGATCCGCAGAGGTAGCAAGCGAAATTAAAATTTTCTTGAATTTTTTGCAATTCGCAGGTCAGTGAGATTTGTTGTCTTTTGATCTGATTTCCGGAGAGATGTATTGATGATTCTTATGCTTCGATCAATAATAGCACTAGATACAGGATCAGGAACAAAAATAAGTCGCTGTAGTGGCCACGTTTACACACACATAAACATTTACATTTGTTACTACGAAATATAGAAAAAAGTTTTATAATATTTACAACTTCAATTCATTATAAACCTTAACAATCAAACATAAAGTTTAATTACGATTGCAAAATATTTATATTTAAGTCCTTCTATCATCGGAGAAAGGTAAAAGCAATAAATTAAAAATGTCGCTTGAAAATAATATGTCATTTTTATAATAAGTACAAAAATATTTATTCTAAAGTGTACTTAAAACTTAAGCAATAAGGTTAAAAACATTTTGTTGAAAATTTTGTGCTTACTCTATTTTGGAACTAGACATAGTTCTTGGTATTTACATTTCAATGCTCAGAACACAGTAAGTATTGAAAGATGTAGAGTAGCAGAATAATAATATATTTTTTAGGCCAAGGTTCGTTTTATATGGTAGCAAATATTTTTGACCGATTTTTAAAAGTAGAAGGAGTAAATTAGTACAATAGTTATTTTAATTTTGATTATTAATTTGATAATTAATTATTTTAATAAAAATATTAAAACAAATTGTTGAATTTTTACAAGGTTTATATATTTCTTCTCCTCTTTCTTTCGCGACAATAGATACCCATTCTGCATTGCGAAATGGGTCACTAGGAAATCTACAAACAAAAACAACATATAAAGTAACAATACTACTCCATGCATTTCCCTGTTCCCGAACAGTCGATGTTTGAAATAAGACCACAAAAGTATTTGTGTTTTTATTTTTCGGGCCGTTTTTGAAGCGCTTATCGGGAATCTAGTACTATTATTGATCGAAGTTCTTATGGTTATAATTACGTAAATACATATTTGATATAGTCGCGAATCATATTTTGATCAACATAACACCTGACATTGACCTGCAAATTGCAAAAAAAACGCATGAAAATTTGAATTTCGCGGGCTACCATTGCGGGTCAACCATAAAAAACATAGTATACGTTATTTATCTATACCTGCACTGCAAAAAGTTTAACCAATCAAGCGAACGTTACTTTTACACGCATTATGTTATTTCTGGTCTCCGATCAAGGATTTTCATCTTGTGGCTTTTTGAATTCCTATCCTTATCCCAACTATGTTGGGGTCGGCTTCCAGCCTAACCGGATGCAGCTGAATACCCGTATTTTACATGGAGAGGCTGCCTATCTGATCTCCACAACCCAGTTACTGGGTAATCCGATATCCCTTGGTAAGACTGTTTAACAGATTTTCGGGTTTCTGACGACCCGTAACGACTGTCAAAGATCCACGAATGACAGCCAGGACCAACGGCTTAACGTGCTTTCCGAGGCACGGAGGAGTCTCGTTATGTAATGATGGTCACCCATCCACTGACCAACCCCGGCAAGCGTAGCTTACTGATGGATCGACCCGTGCGGCTGTTATTACTTAGCCACGAGCTCCTCTTGTGGTTTTTTTTTATCACAGTTTAAGTTATTTTCTCCAAATTGTAAACAGTAGTTACCTGAATAGCTCGCACCATCCCAACATGCGCGGCGCCTCTAGCCCCACCGCCTCCTAACACCAGGCCCACAGACGTGCCGGTCAGCCAGCGAGCTAGCCGAGAGAAGTCCGAGTGCACTGACGCTTCTGACATCAGCACTTTGCTGTATAGCTCGCTCTGAAAATAGGGGAATTACAAATTTTGAATAAATAATGCGACTGTATAATCTTCTGCATTATTGGTG
The DNA here is from genome assembly GCA_946251885.1 of Cosmia pyralina. Taxonomy (NCBI): domain Eukaryota; kingdom Metazoa; phylum Arthropoda; class Insecta; order Lepidoptera; family Noctuidae; genus Cosmia; species Cosmia pyralina. The sequence continues at coordinate 26,244,825 of OX276345.1, read as the reverse complement.
CCCCGTGGGGTAAAGGGTAAAGTAAAAGCTATGAATGGTGGCTGTCACGATTGATCATGCTTGCAAAAATACAAGACTTACATAGATAATTATGTCTTTTAAACCCTAGACATGATCTTGATTTAGTTCCAATCCAAAAGTGAAGTCTTAAGGAGGATGCGCTGTAGTAGCCCGCGAAATTCTAATTTTCTTGCGTTTTATGCAATTTGCAGGTCCGTGTCAGGTTGTATCTTGATCAAAATATGAGACGCGGCAATAAAACATATGTATTTTCATAATTTTAATCATAAAAATCATCAATACATCTCTCTAGGTTAGATTTCGTTCATTCGACGAATCTGCACGAAATCTAACTTAGAGAGATGTATTGATGATTTTCATGGTTAAAATTATATAAATACATATGTTTTATTGCCGCGTATCATATTTTGATCAAGATACAACCTGACACGGACCTGCGAATTGCAAAAAAACCCAAAAAAGAAATGAATTTTGCGGTCTACCACAGCGCATCCTCCTTAATAAAAAAATATTTTGAGAATACTAATTTAAGGAAGTACTAAATGCCTGATGAACGAGACTTACTTAATAATAGATTTGAGCTTAATCTGAATTTTTAACCGACTTCAAAAAGGAGGAGGTTCTCAATTCGTCGGAACCTTCCCCGATTACTCGAAGATGGCTGGACCGATTTGGATTTTTTTGGTTTTATTCGAGAGGGTATACATCACAGTTGGTCCCATATAAAATTAATTAACTTTGCTTTGGTAGTTTTTGAGTTAGCTTCAATAATACGTATTTTTTCCCCACTTTTATATGGATAATGTTCTACTTTGTTTTGCAGGTAGTGGTATTAGAATTTGTGTGGGGTAGGAACACAACTAAAAAGTGAAAAATAAAAACTTTTTTACAAAAAAATACAACCGACTTCCAAAAACAACACTACAAAGTGAAAAATAACTTTAATTTCGGAAGTCGGTGGCAAAAAACGAAAATACATTTAACCAGACACCGACTTCCGAAATTAAAGTTATTTTTCACTTTGTAGTGTTGTTTTTGGATGTCAGTTGTATTTTTTTGTAAAAAAGTTTTTTATACCAAATAGTTATCACAAACGGATGGCTGGCATTAAAACCCTTTTCTGCCAAAAATAGATACTCACGATGCGGTACTGCGACTTTCTTGTGAACATTCTGTGCGGACACCTCACGTGGTGATGCTGACTGACCCAGGTCCTCATGTTCAGCCAGTGAACTGTTCCTGAAGGGTTCGCGCCCCCCTCTCGGTGTAGTAGGACCAGCTCCTTCTGAGTGCGGATGGCGAGACGCTCGATTTCTTTCTCGATCTGGAAGTAGCAGCAGAAAGATATGACGCAAACTTACATCAACAATGCATACATACAAACATACTAATATTTAATTGTGTTTCCGAACGTTACGGCGGAGAATTACATGCCAGCTATAGACAAACTGCCCAGCGTGAAGTCGGTCTTAATTAGGAATGTCATAACACGAAATAAACCAGCCAGTGAAGTGAACTGCCTGGAACATGCCTGGTTTTTAAAAATCGTAATAGGCCCCCAGTGACTGCTTGCAAAGTGAGCTTGTTTTGAAGTTTTTAGTTGCAATCGGGTTTTATAATTTATTCAATTTTTTTAAAGTAAAAGCTATCTCTCACTCTCTCGGGTACTTGATATAATACTTCCATCTTTGAGGTGTTGACGTTGTGATTAGGACTAAGGGTTGACCCACATCTGTCAGCACGGAATCGCCTTTTTTCGTGCTTTATCCTTTTCTATCTCTTAGGATCATCATTTCCTAGATAGAGACCGCGCGGTGGAATCGGCGATGCGCTCGACACCACGGCCAAAATGGCTGAGAGGCGCTGGAGTGCTGACGAGTGCTATCGAGCGCGATATCATGCTTCCATTGTATTGCATGATCGTATTCGACAACACTCAACGGCGACGGCATGCGATCTTACGCTGAAGCACGCGATAGCACGCTGCAGCACACACGGTATAAATGCTGTTCCGTGCTGACAGATGTGGATCAACCCTAACATTTACTCAAAGTAAAGCGCTTGTCTGGTTTTTTTTTTTTGTGCTTGTCTGGGTTCGAACCTACGACCTACAACTTGTAAGCCGCGACCGTTACCAATGAGCCACCACTGCTCTAAAAGCGAAGTTCATAGTTCTGCAAGTAGCTTGCATGCCATTGTGACATTCACCAATCAGAAGCTACTATGGTACATTAGCATGCAAGCTACTTGCATAGTTTTCTAACAGCTACAGGTATGTATATTTTCGACCTATACGTCATTTTAATTTACCTTCCCAATACTCGGCTGTTTGTCTCCCAACGCTACGATGAGAATACAATCAGCCTGACGAATACACCTCTGCGTCCACTGTGTTAGACTGGGATCACACTGGTACAGGGCCACCTGGAAACAACAAAATGAAAAACAAAATGAAAAAATGAAAAAAAAAAAATGAAATGAAAAAAAAAATGAATGATGATGAATGATGAATGAATGAAAATAAAATCCTTTATTGAAAACGAAGCATTGTTTGGTCAGTTGTGTACGGTTGTAATTGGACTTCAGGTTCACTCACTGTTTATTGTTAAGGCTCATTCTTTGTTTTTTATTAATCTGTTGTCTGTATCTGTACCTAATGAATAAAATAAAATAAATAAATAAATATGTACAGTAGTCCCAATCTTTTTGGCCGGGTTGAACGTAGGCGCGAGCCGATATGCGCAGAATGTAACTAAGTAACAGTTAAGATGCGCCACCTGCGCACGATTCATATTTTTGCCGTTAAGGCGATACCAAAATAAATTGGAGGCTTCTTCGTAACCATTTATTGCACTATTGCAGCATGTATGGATTTAGTTTTTGGATATACAGGGTGTCCAGTAAATAGCACGACATACTGCAGGGGGTGATAGCTTGGGTCAATACCTACCAAAACAACACAATATATGTTCAGCAAAATCTTACGGATTTACAGTTTTACAAAATTTTCCGAAATATCGAAAAATCTCTACCTTGAAACAGATTTTTAAGCATCTCTTAATGAAAAATTCCTTTTCTATTATTTTTTTTACATCAAATTATTCGTGAATAGTTACTTTACTCATTGATAAGTCTTTTTTCTATCAAAAACAAGAATGTTTTCAAGAAATAGTATTTTTTGTTTAAATTTTCACATAACGATTTTCTTTTCGCATAACTTTAACCTACAGTGGTGAAAAAAAATCCATAAGATTTTGCTGAACATATATTGTGTTGTTTTGATAGGTATTGACCCAAGCTATCACCTCCTGCAGTATGTCGTGCTATTTACTGGACACCCTGTACTATGTTTAATGACTATTAGATTAATACTTTGACTGAAGGAAAACCTCGATAGAATTTCATTCCGAAAAGACCTCTACTTTTTTATATTTTTTTCTGTAATTCTAAAATCCCCAAGTAATTTCATTGCAAAATTGCATTCAAAATGCACATTTGGTAATTTAGTTTGGCGCTTTTATTTTGGCTCCAGTGCATTGTTGCGCTCTTTTTTTCGCATATGGAAGTAATTGACTCTGTCACTTTCTTATTCCCGCATAGTTCTTTTTACATATCACCTTAAAACGCTAAGCATGAATGGATTTTTTTACGAATATTTCGCTTAGTAAAAGCACAGATTTATACGATGGGACACTCCGCAGTTTAGGTATGAAGCTACAAGTACGCGGCGGGCTCATCTCACTGGGTCAATTCAGTGTGGGCTGCCGCGCACCGGCCGGCTGGCACGTTAGTTCGATACTCACTCACGCGCCGCGTCGTAAAAGAAGATAACCTTAACGAGTCAGAAAGTATAAGAGTTACGCGATGGAAAGAGAGGCAACTTATAGATGAATATAACTGTAGGTAATGAAGCGTTGTGCGACCTAAACTTCTCTGTATTGACACACAAGCAAGAGTCGCTTTTTATTTAAATGATTTTGCGGAGTGTCCCATCTGTATTAATCTGTGGTCAAAGTGATGACGTCTTGCTTTTATTACAGAGCCTTGAAGGGAACCAAGCATGATCAAACATGTGATCTTCACTAAAATTCTCGGAAACCTGGGTTTAATGTAGGGGTAACAATAACCATACCTTATGTTTATCCTCTTGTTGTGCTAGCCAAGAACTGAGTCTATACTCGTTGTTAGGATCCATGATGGTCAGACCGAGGAGTTTTCTGATCACGTCTGAAGTAAGACGCACTGTCGGGCCTGGAATTAATAATTACCTAATGAAACCATATGAAGATTCTTTTTTATACATGGGAATACTTTTTGGGGGTTTCTCGTAATTTTTCGTTGTCAATCGAAACCCAATGAATGATTGGATCATATTTTGGCTGGCAATTTATAACGGTAATATTCCGTAGGTTGATTACGAGGTATGCGTTGACTGTTTGCACCACTATAAATGTGTTGTGCAATGTGCTTTGCGGTCCCTATAATAGACATGACGCCTGGGTAAAAAAAAAAAAATTGACAAGTATTTTTTGTTTTATCATATTAAAAAAAGGCTTATATAAAAGGCATTAAAGTTGAGGAGCGGTGGCTGGCTAAGTCACAACTATAACAAACTATATTAAAAATCTAGCAAGGAGTGACGTCATGCCACCCTTTAATTCAATGTATCGCCGTAATGTTTTGATTTCGTACAAAAAAAATTAAAAATACGTGTCCAAAATTTTTTAATAAACTACATAACGGAAAAAAAAATGTCATCATCCCTATTACGTGCACAGGATACCTTCAATATTAGTAGGCATGTTCAAAACACTATGTAGATACATACCAATAGCAGACAAAGAGTGATACAGTTCGTATGTGAACGCAGTGAGAGGTACGTCATCGCTGACGGGAACCACGGCCACTGTGGAGAAGTTGTGCTGCGAAGGACGAGGTTCTATGGCAGCCGCGCCGCCTAGGCCAGCCGTTGGTTTCTGCCATGATCCTGGCGATTGGAAGACAAGATTTAATACATACATACATAAACTCACGCCTTCTTCCCATGGGGGTAGGCAGAAACTACAGAACGCCACTTGCTACGATCCTTACATACTCTTTTTCATACTCGGTCATGTCACACGCCGGTTGCGAATGCTACGCAACTGACCTTTCTGAACAACATCACCAATAAAGTAACTATTATGTCCTTCTCAGGAGTCCCCTCCCAACGTTTCCACTCACATGTGCCTTGTAATGCTAGTCGCCTATCATTCATCCTCTCAACATGACCGAACCATTTAAGCACACAAGATTTAATATTTTACATAAATTAGATACATACCAATCAGGTAATTTATTTATTTACACAATACGAAAGAACACTATCTGCTATTTGTGGCCCTTTATACACCTATACGTATGGTAACATAACATCATGCTTGCGTTCTCCGAAGAGTTAGGCAGAGGGGGCATAGTACACCCACATTAATTTCGCCAGGGAATAGGTAAAAGTAGGGAATTCCTAAGTTTTTACGAAAATTATGAAAATGTTCAAAAGGCAGAGAATATTTTGCAAATCTACTAACTCAAGGTTTTGCATTAAGGAATACACAGACAGGTAGACTAAACTCTTTCCAACCATATAATTGACTTTTGACATAAGCACGCCTATGAAAGTTCCTTATTTATTGACAGGCAACCATAGACGAAAAAATGCAATACTTCATGGACGCTGTTTTTTCTTTAAGTACATTTTTCTTTAAAAATAATATGTCAATGTGTAAAATCGACTAATACTTCTTTACAAATAAAGTCGATTATTACAAGAAATCGAATCGGTAGCGCAATAGGACATCACTAATTAATTGATTAGTACTCGAGCTGTCAAAAATAAAATAAATTTAATGGTTGGACAGAATATAGCAAAAAATTAAAACAACAAAGAAGTCAATCACTCACCCAAAATCCTATGCCCCAACAGATTTATCAATCTCGTCACCACAACCGGGAACCTCAGTTTAATAGCATTAAACAGTCCCTCAGGCAACTTGGCCAGCTCAGAATCCCTGACCGCCATGACTGTAGTACTTCTTCTGGTTTGTGTGACCATCTCGACTATCCCGACTAAGTCACCCTTGCCGTATTCACCGACCAGCTCTTTCTTGCCGTTGGGATGGGTGATGACTGAACGGAGGCGACCACTCAAGACTATGAATGTGGACCCGGATTCTTCATCTTGGCGGTAGACGGCGCGGCCTGATTCGAGGAAGACCTGCGGGAGAGTGGATATTATTAAACCTGCACTACACTACACGCGAAGTTGATCAAAGCTAAGCGAATACGAGAGCTTAGAAGGGCACTTCGATCCGCTTCGTGCAAATTCGGCTCGCCGTAGGCGACTTCCGATCGTTGTCGGAAGCTCAAAACCAATTACAGGCATTTTTGAACCGTCAAAGAGCCGGTCAGTTAGTCAGAAAGTTGAAGCTAGTTGCCCAGTTCCAAAACGTAGATCTCTAAGAAGAACGGGCAAGAAACTCCACGGACACTCTTTTAAATCAAGATATTACAAAATCATGGGTTCATTATACGTGAGAACAATGTAAAAAAAATAATTAAAAACAATTAAAAATAAAAGATTAAAAATAAGTCCTGGCAGTTAAGGATGACCAGTCTCAAGTGACGGCGACCGTTCACGAACATGACGCGTGGATCAGCACCATCCAGCTCAACCATTTTGTAGGGAACCGAATGATCCAACACACGCGCCACCATCAGCGAGACATTTAAGTGAGCATGGGTTCATGGGTATTCCATGATTTATCCAAAAACAGTTCAATACGTTTTGCTGTGGCACAACACTACATTCATAATTATCGTTCATCCCTAAACTATAGTCTTCCAAACTGACTTACCCAGTCTAAGGCGAAGTCCACCTGTCTTACGAAGGGTGAAAGTCTTCTAACAACAGTGTTAGCAATATGGAGGACCACTGAAGGTCGTTCCCTCATGATGCTGTATACTGTAGTCTTGGAGAGCAGACCGATGCGAGAGAAATGCTTCGCGCGTATGGAGAAGAAGCTTGGTTCGCCTGTCAGTACAGCGAGACCACCTTCTACTTCACCTGGGAATAAAAAAATAAGTGTGTAAGTGTCACCTCCGATGCACGACTGGAGTTTATTCCTGTTTTTTGTGCCGTACCGACTTTCTATTGTTGGACGAAAACAAAAGACCATAGGGGCAGGGTTTCTTCAATGAATCAGTGCTTTACAAAAAGCAACATTAAGGTGTAAAGGCATTCGTTTTGTTTTACGTTGCGCAGAAAAATTTTACGCTTTTGAGTTAACGCTTGTATTATTTCACTCCTCATAAAATTTCCATACCGTCTTATATGAAAATCGATTCTTAATTAAGGAGTAAACTCCAAAAATATATGAATAAACGTCCTAATAGACTTGTTACTATAGAGGTATATCAATTTAGAGGCTTTCATTTTTTTTTTCTGTTGGATTCCTTGATTACAAAGACAACGCTCTGCCTCGATACATCGAGGCAAGAGCTTTCTGTTCTGAGATAAGTAATATATTATAGCGATAGCACACAGAAATTCCCTGATCAGTGCGTCCACTCAAAGAGATGCAGAATTCGTAACTTATACTCAGTGGCGGAGTACGTCTATCGGGGGCCCGGGGCGGCAAAAATGGGGGCCGGGGGAGTCCAGCAATGAACGTCGAAATATTTAGCACGCTGACTCGAAAACGTTAGGTTCTCTTTTGACTATTGATACAGAAATAGAAGATACTTTTGTCGACAACAAAAAAGCTAGAGTATCAGACGAATAGAAGATGGTAAAACGAGCGAAGCGTGCTTGAAAATTTTAGCACCCTACGTTTGTATTTAGCATACGTAGGGGGCCCCCCAACTACAAACTGACTTTTACTTACTGAACATATTTTGGTCTTGTTTGGGATTTGATTAAAAAGTATTCTTCAAGTTTTGGGGGACCCCAGGACCGGGAGCCCCAGGTGGACCGCACCGACTAACCCCCCCTAAGTCCACCAGTGACTTCATTGATAGATTCAATCCGCCCAAAAACTTAGTTTTTGTGACAAAGCTTAAATTGACACAAACGAAATAATTATTGCGTACTATAATCAGATTTTTTTAACAAACGAGTACCGAAAATTTTGACTGCGTTACAACACACAATCACGTACATCGACACGTAATCAACATAAAGTTCGTTCCACACAAACTAAACGCAGTAGTTACATGTACATTCAGTTGAGTCATCGACTACCTGCGCGTCGCACGTGTTTTAGCGAGTGAACCAGACGATATTGTTAGTGCGTGAGTCATGGCGGACACGTCTCCTGTACAGTAAATTTTAGAAGTATTCAATATGAAAGGACCTTAACAATTTCAAAACAAAACAAAGATCGGAAATGTGCGATAGACATAACTCAGTACTTTTGTTAAAAAAAACAGACTACAGACAGTCACATTCGTAACACTAGCTTATTCTTTTATCTAGAAATAACATGATAAATACTCATGTGTTATCATAATGTATTTACCTGGATAAGCAGTGAACATGTGCACTTCTCCTTCTCCCTCCGCCACTCTCTGCGAGACCAACAGAGCGCCAGACAAAAGATACACCAGCGCCACGTCCTATAAAAAATGACACATTTTACTAATGATTAAATTTTTTTGTATAACCACAGACGAATGGATTTATCACGAATATGCCACTTACAAACGTATGGAAAATGCAAATCTATAAAGGAAATCGGCCATGAAAATGTAACACAAATTAAAACATTGTAAATTATTACAAATAAAAAAGATGTTTATATAAAATAGGTGAGATTCTAGTGGGGTTATTTATGAAAACAGGTTTTCGGAATAAATTTTAATGTGGCTTTTTAGACTTCAAAGTTCATAAAAAATATTTATATAGTCATTATAATATTATTCTCTTTTTCTAGAAAGTCCTTTGCAAAGACTGGCCTTCTACAATACGGCCGACGTATCTTAGCGAGTTCGAAGTCGCGCAGAAGGCTGCGCAGTAACATATACAACGTGTCGTTTTGCATACTCATCAAATTTCAGGGTGTGATACAGAACATCAAACCGAACAACTTTCTCCATAGGATCAACATCGTAATCGGAAAAAAAAATTCAATTGTCCCATAGAAAACTTCAATACCTACTCGACGGAAATGTATGGGACGGCTGAAAATTTTTTCGCGATTACGATGCCATGGAAAAAGTTGTTCGGTTTGGTCGTCTATACCAAATCCTTAAATTTGACGAGGATGCAAAACGACACGTTGTATTAGGAACCAAATGATGACATGAGGCGAGTGTGAGTGGGCAACATGGGCGAAAGTTCATAGTGCCACATTCAGACTCGCCAAGATACGTCATCGGCTGTACTGTATTACTCGTACTGCTACTTTTGACATTAAAGTCTCCGATTTTTTAACAGCTGGTCGTTGGTTTTTGAATGACGGTATTTAATCGTAGTGATTATGACAGTGATATGGTCCTATCATGGTATGCAGAACTGTCACATGTATCACACTAAAACCATACCTGACTAATTTCTGGTTCACCGGGGATACTATAATACAGCTTATGAAAGGAAATTATAAAGCAGATTAATAATAAAAAGATTTAAATATCCAAAAGAAGATTTTTTTTGATGGATCTGTGTCACAGACGTTTAGAATAAGTAGAATTCAGGATAAAACACTAGTAATACTCGTATAGGAAATTGCGGGCAAACCAACCAACATTTCATAATAATGATGTTTCTTGGGTGAAAAAAAAGGAAATTCTATTTAGTCCTTTAGTCGAATAATAAAAAATATTAGACACGTATTTTTTGCTTTATCATATTAATAAAAAAAAATTACTTAGATAAAATTAATAAATAAATAAAAAAAATAAAAAATAGATTAAAGTTGGGGAGTGGGGGCTCGCTACGTCATAACTTTACAGATAGTGCAATCCACGAAGACGCGCCCCACTATTCCTCCTAGCCGTTTATAGTATAAGTGTGCAAGCTTCCGCCAATCTTTGAGTGTTATCGGTACACACTATAGTTAGTACACGGTAATTAGTGCGTACCGATAATACTCAAACATTGGCGGAAGCTTGCACACATACCTATACTATAAACGGTTAGGAGGAATAGTGGGGCGCGTCTACGTGGATTGCACTATTTGTAACAAACTACGTATAAAATCTAGCAAGGAGTGACGTCATGCCACATTTTAACTAAATGTATCGCCTTAATCTTTTGATTACGTAAAAAAAGAAAAAATACGTGTCCAATATTTTTTAATAATCTACATGACGGACAATTTTTTTTTTTTTTTTAATATCGTTTATTGTAAGAACTCGCTCATACTTTTTTTCATTCAAATATCAAACCGAAAGGACTGGCCGTCTCTTGAAAAAGACAGAACTGTGTGGAATAGGTAGAGGGAGGCCTTTGCCCTGCAGTGGGACAATACAGGCTAGTTAGATTAAATTAGATTATCAAGCTGCTTGGTCCATTTATCCACCTCTCCCTAAATAATTAGTATTGGTACCCAGACTATAATTATTCTGAATGTCTGCAACATCCACAAAATTATAAGCTACTCAAACATACCTTATGACTCTCCTCCTTCATGATATAAGTGCCAGCAGGCAGGTCTCTAACTTGCACATTTCCGCGCAAAACGGTGTCACAATCCAGACCTAATTCCTTCACGAATGCCTCGGTAGCTATTTGGATTAACGCCTGTAATGACAAGTTTAGTATTAAATATTATATATTTTGGTTTTCTCGTCCAAAAGTAGTTAAATCGCACAAATACAGGGCAATAGGAAGATAAACCTTTGGATAAATTAAAAATATTTCAATTTTAGTATCCCATTTTCACACAAAATGTTACACAAGAGTTTTTCTTGTTCTGTGAACAAAAGTTAGCGAAACCATCGGATTTTCTAGGGTGATTTTTATGCGTTATACCAATTGGGTTGTTTTCCGGAAGCTTCGCCGCGAGAGAGCGCTGTCTGTTTGTCACTTGTCAAAATCATCATGAAGACAAAGCGACCAATCGGCGACAAGAAAAAACAGCGGCATCCAGGCAGTTCCTTGCTGAAAACTGCCGCGAGATGTCGCGGCAGTTTTCAGCAATGAACTCCATTAGCAGCTGAATGAAAGTAATAAACACTTAACGCCATCTACACGGAACTAGTATGACAGTTTTCTTCCCCACTGCAGACAAAGTTTATATTGCTAATGAGGGATTTCTGAAATGACTTTCACTAAGTGGCAGCACTGAGACGTCAGGTCAGGGCACCTGTCAAGTGCCAAAGCGACTAATTTCTTTAGTCGTGAATGAATGAAACGAATGATGAGCGTCATCATATATTTTATATTCATTGTCGAAATGGAAGACCTCTTGTCAAAGTGGCGCCAGCTAGTGGCGTCAATTTTCAAGAAAATAATATACTTACCCTTATACCCTCAGTAATATACTTTTTTCGCCACCATAGGGATGGTCTGTGCCGATCTTGAATGTAGAATAAGTAAAAAATCTAACCCCACCTGTTCGTCAAGGTTATCAGTGTTATGCTTCTTGAAGGACGATCCCTCCCGAGCCCTCTGCAGGGACGGCGTCGGCTGCACGTCAGGTTGCTGCTACAAGAGATAAGACAGTTTAAATATCCATTCCAAAGTGTTATGAACCTCTTTCCTTATCTTCATTATTATACGTTTCTGCCAAATAGATTACTTTGACTTCTCTTATCTGAAGAACACAATAAAACAGTTTGACATATTTTCTATACAAAAGCTGTCAAACCGCCATATTTATTCCATAAATAAAAGCTACCTGACGATTGAAAAATTAGCCCTTAGCCCTTATCAATCAATCTGCCTAGCCTATTCCCAACTATGTTGGGGTCAGCTTCGAGTCTAACCGGATGCAGCTGAATACCAGTATTTTACATGGAGCAACAGCCTATCTGACCTCCACAACCCAGTTACTGGGTGATACGATACTTTCGGGCTTCTGACGACCCGTAACGATTATCAAAGATCCACGAATGACAGCCGGGCGGAGCCAACGGCTTAACGTGCTTTCCGAGGCACGGAGGAGTCTCGGTATGTAAAGATGGTCACCCATCTACGGACCAACCCCGGCAAGCGTAGCATAACCTGATAAATCGACCCTTGCGGCTGTTATTCCTTAGCCACGAGCTCCTTTAAGTATGGTTAGTATTATTTATCTGTGATACGGTTTAGGTTTTCGTATGTCGACCGAACAGTTCTTACCTGAGGCGTGTTGGAGGCGATGTCGGGCACCATGTCGGGTCTCTGCCGGCGTCCCGGGATGTGCACGGGCGACGAGCCTGCGTGCGTGCCGTCCTGACATGCGACACACACACACTGTTAGTTCTCACACACACATTGTTTATGCCACTAGGCTGGTACTAACATGTACCTTTACGGGTTATTTGGCTTCTTATATACAGGGTCAAATTAAATTAGCTAGCGAAACTTCGCTGACGTGATGATTATCAATAATAGTTAGTGAAGATGGCTAAATAAGATAAAACGAATAAAAAAAGTTTTTTTTTATTTTGTGTCAACAACCCCACGTAGGATTGTTACTTGCCGTATGAGTTTAGAAAATCAGTATGTTGGTGTGTAAACTTCACATACGTGATGGGTATCAATATTTAAGCTCGAAAAAACAAAAACAAAAAAACTGATTGAATGATCGATTTTTTTTTTTAATCTTACCTTAGAAATACAATGAAACAGACAAATTCAGGTACGGTACGGGTATTGGTTGAATTTTGAAGTGGAAGTTAGGGACAGTCTAAATAAAGTCAATCCATCCCTCTCACAAAACAACTCGCATGCTAAACTTACAAAATGGGGGGTAGTATCACTCACCAAATGCTCAGACATAGCTCGGTCGCTGTGGTGGGGAGAGTGCATGTTCGCTCCGCTATCTACGTTATTCATCTTAGCTGATTTGGCGGGAGAGGACGCCACTGTGGTCGGACGGCGCTTTTCGCGGCCCTGCAAGGATTTAAGCGAAAATATATAGCTACAAAGTACAAACTAACGATCATTTATGAGAAATAAACATGAAAATGCAAAATTAATATGAAAAACATCATTTTTAAGGCAGTCCTGCCTTAAAAAAATAATTTACGTGTATACCTTACTTTTCTTAATTCACAACGACCATACGTACTCGTAGTTAGGAGCAGTTTTTTTTTTCCTGGTAACTTGAGACGCAAAAATAATGGAAATACTTACCGGGTTGACCAACTCAGCACTCAATCCAAGATACTGATGTAGAGCGGTAAATGTCACCCTCTGTAGACGCACCATAATGATCTGAAAACAATACAAAATTGCATTAAAATCTACACATCTCTTGGGAAATTATTAAAAAATACGTGAAAAATTCTTATTTTCCTCCTTCAAGATGCTTTGCAGCTAATGTAGACCTCACACCATTTGCAGGAACACAAAAAAATCATGAAGAGTTACTAACCTGTATAACTCTAACAAATATATCCGGATACTCTTTGAATACTTCTTGGAAAGCCCTCATCGGTAGCTTGATGACCTGGGAATCTTCTAACGCCTTTGCGTTTACAGTCTTGTAAGGTTGAGAATGGCCCTGGTGAATAAAATTGCATGGATTAGTTTGAATATAGAAATGTTCATGATAACGTCAATAAGCGTGATGTAATGTTGACGTATTTATGTAGAACGCTGGTTGGCGCAGGAAGTTTTCATATTTTTTGCCAATTCAGCGCGAACAGTCGCCGATAAGTTCCTAATTGTACCGCTGATTTGGCAAAAAATATAAAAAATGCCTACGCCCCGACCAAGGTTGACAATCGGCGCAGCACTTGTCGGCGCGCCAGTTACCAGCGTTCTACATGATTGCGGCCTTTTTTCCTGGATGGGAAATCATCAAATGACTTCTCCCGCTCTGGGCGGAGCGGGAGGGCGTGTCAGACTTTTACTGACTAAAACCCACCCGTGTTCCTTCAGATGCCTGTGCCAGGGCCACGGTATCTCTTTCGAACAACCCGCGACTCCGGCGGCACATGAATGCGGCCTTACGAGTTAGACCAAGACCCTAATGTTTTGAGGCATCGATCACGTTACTTCAAGGGTTCTGATTCAAAAATCACGCCCGTCAAATAGTCAGACTGTGGGTCTGTATGTGTCATATTTCAACCAATTTACACAAAATCTTTAATGAATTATAAGCCTTCCTCATTGATGAAAACCGTATGAAAATACGATCGGTTGTTTGAGTTTATCGCGGTCAGCAGGACAGAAGCGGCGGGGGAACTTTCCAACGGATTCCTGCGGTCTTCACAAGGTCATCGGTCCACCTTGTGGGAGGCATTCCAACGTTACGTTATCATTCGGCCCCATCAGCCATCTGTAGAAAATTATAAAAATCCATCTGGATGCGGGAAGCACAGAACCGGTCGAAGTGGCGATGTTTCACGGAGGTCTATCTCCAGCAGTGGACATTTCTGGACTGAAATGATCATAACGATGATAATATAATATATTTACTTACAGTAAGCACATCAGTGAAACTCAGCAGCGAGGTGACACTCTCGCCAGCGCGCACCACTTTCAGCGAGAGACTGCTACCGTCCGGGTTCGTGATGTACACGTTGACGCGTCCGTTCTGCACGACGTACACGTTCTCGTCTGTATCACCTGCAATGGATAGCATGGTGTAAGTTACATTTCAGCCTTATCATCATTATCTTGTACTTATCCCAATTTATTTGGGGTCGACGCAGTCAATACTTCTCTTTTACGAGTGAATGCACACTTATCAGAGCCAAACAAAGCAAAGGAGCCGAAAGAATCGAATTTTAGAATTACTTGTAGGAAATCCTATGGAACCTCGCACACTTATCCGCGCTGAATCGGACGAATCGCCGGAAGAATTACTAGGAACTTTGTTTCGTTCGGCGCGGTCGATTCTTTTGGCGCGGACAAGTTTGCGTTTACGTTTAGTCGACATCTCAGTAGTTATTCTCTTTCTAGCCATATCATCTTTCACACAATCCATCCATCGTTTCTTTGGTCTTCCCCTACTCGTACAACCATCGACATTCATACTCAAAAAGTTTTCTCACGACATTTTCCTTATTCCTCAGATTCGCTTCACATACCATGAGAACCGATTTCCGCAAAACGTTTCAGTCACCGGTGCCAGACTTGGACTTGGTTCGTTTAGCTGAAGACGATCATCAACGGACGGAAACGTTTTATAATCCTTTGGCTGTGGCATGATAACATTCCAAGATACTGCTGTATCATCATACATATTACATAATCATCTATTGATACATCAAATGTTTGTACAAAATACGCGGCAGTCAAAATATACACATGAAGTTTTGGACTTAGTCTGAGCCAGATTTATGACAGACGATGCTACAAGACGAATTCTTCCTAAACAATTATACAAGGTTTATTGGTTATATGTCGGCAATCCATTAAGGGGTGTAGGAGAAGTCAAATTACTCGAAAATGGTTGATATTTGCACAGGGGTCATAAGGGGTCATTTGGTTGCAAATGATCTTTTCTACATCCCCTTAAGAGGATATATCGAAGCGTGGTTTAGCTCGGTGTGTAAGTGAAATAGCGTTATGGCTGTCTAGTTTGACGCGCGTGATAGAAGACTCTCACGCGCACCGGAGCTAGACGTGCTTCGTTGAAATGTAGATTTATGACAAAATGCTATACTTAAATAAATTTTTAGCTTAGTAAGTTCTTAACATATTTAAATACCTTCGATTTAAAGCAAATTTTACTGCACAATAAGGAACTGTTTACGTGCTGTTTTGGAATTTTCGTGAATAATGTTTCGGTTTTAGTACAGCAGTAGACAATATAGTCAATTAACAAATATGGAAAATCCAAATTATTTAACCATATATATTTGGTGTTATAGGAATTTTAAAAACACAAAATTTATTGATGTATCCCCTTAATGGTTTGCCGACATTTTATCAATAACCCTGAATATGCCATGGTAACGGCCAGGTACTATATGTGTGTTTGGAAAACATTACTATTATTCGATTAGATGTGTAAGGGGAAACTGGTATTCAGCTGCATCCGGTTAGACTGGAAGCCGACCCCAACAGTTGGGAAAAGGCAAGGCAGATTGATTAATGTGTAAGGGGAAACGCCAGAAATTTAGGAGAGCTTTTAGTTTAGCAAAGGTTTGACCTTTTTTGCGGCAAAAACCTGCCCCTATAGTATAGTTAAAATCTCGCTGCAGACTCGGTCATAAATCATTCGAGTGTTTCGCTCTCTTTCCCACTCACGGGCCTTATGGGCAGGCCACGCCCACACGTAGTCTTGTGCATTAATGCAGTCGATGAGTGATATCGATAGTTTTATATATTTATAAATGGGTGATAGAAATAAATACACATTTTTTTTTTATTTTATAACCAAATTAAATATTACAAAAACATATTTGTTAATTACCCTCTTTTTATGTAATTAAGAACGTAAAAACATATTAGTTTTTATATAATTACCTTCTGTGTCTATACACATAGTATCCATTAGTTAATTCTATAATTAACTAATGGATACTAATGTGTTCTTACGAGAAGGAAGTCTCGTAAAAACACATTAGTACTCATTAGTTACCCTGCATACTTAATGAATGCAGTATGTTTACGTGATAACCTTAATGATTCTGTTATCGATAATCGCCTTGAGCGCGCGCAACTAGCGCACATCCCTACTCCGATTATGATTTATGACCAAGTCTGCAGCGAGATTTTAACTATACTATACTCCTTCACTCCCCTCAGGCCACTCATAACATCACGCCTCATTTCCCCGAAGGGTTGGGCAGCGGTGTACCTACAGTACACTCACATTTCACCAGTTACGTTGTAAGTGCCATGTAATAGAGGCGAGCCTATGCCATCAACCTGGCACAAATCCAAACTCCGGGCTGATACTGAGAAATTCCAGATAGAGACACCCAATAACACTTTGCCCGACCTGGGAATCGAACCCATGACCTCATGCTCAGCAGTAACGCTTGCGACCACTAGACTCAACATCCGCTCACTTATCTAATAAATTATAAGTAATCAATGTTAAGTTCACTTACCAACTTTAAACAAGAAAGCACCAGCTGGCAGATTGAGGATCTCAGTATGCTTACAAAGCATAAGGAACACGGGCTTCTCGAAGTGACCAAACACCCTGATGCTGTGCAGCATATACAAGGCATCTGGTGGGACCCTGTCATCGCTCGTCAGGTCTTCTTCTAAGTATTCTGCTGGGGGTTCCAGTACCTTGGCGAAAACATGAGGTGGTTTAGCAATTTTTTCTAATAATTAGGCTTAAAATCAGCGCTATTTAAGGCAAAGAATAACAAAAAACAGTCTCCAAAACGCTCCACTTCCTAGTATTTAAGCTTTGAAGAATAAAGGGTGCCACATAAGCCCCAACAGAACGTGCAGTATGATATAAATAAGGTATTAAGTAAATGAGTAATTTTATGCACTTTAGGTTTTGTCAACCAGTCATTAATGTTTGAAATAATAAATCAATGTCATGAACATAAAAGATGTTTTGTATACTTTCCACGCGTAAAAAATTACGTATTCAATGTACCTTTTGAAAACAATGTTTTTAAAAATGTGAAACACAAATAACACGCTGAAGGTACCAGTCATTTTCGTTTTTTTTTTTAATCTACAAGATAATCAAACAATGAGCCCCTCTTAAATGCCGTGATTTGCGACTTTTTACTGAGATCTTTTTAGCGACGAGTACCTACCTATTCGTGAAGGTTGGATAAAAGTCAATTGATCCAACTTAAATATTGTACTACAATTGTACATTGACCCTACCTAAACACACCGTTTTACCACCTTTTTAATCCCCCTCGTTCCATAGGCTTGCGAAATACAGACTTTCACGATAAAAAAAACTATTGCGACAAAAAACAAGCTAATGTTAGGCTTCATGTACACGAAGCCGGAACCGCACCGGCGCCGGACCGCATGTTTATGTACACGAATGAATTTCGTCCGAGCGCCGCACCGGAGCCACGTGTAGCATGCGGTCCGGGGCCGGTGCGGCTCCGGCGTCGTATACATGAAGCCTTAGCTTTCACAAACTGTCACCATCATCAGGCTATACCTACATGGAAATCCACTGCTCGTAATAAGCCTCTCCAATAGCACGCCATTTTACTGGATCCTCAGCTTCTACCAGCCACCTTGTGAAAATCGTCGCTCCACCTTGCGTGACTACGTTAGCCCATTCGTGGTCTCAACCACGAGAAGTCTTAAGGCGGTGACTGACTTCCAACGTTTGTTTGTAATGTATCAAGTTTTTGTAACAGTTTTTTACAGCAGTCAGTGCAGCGAGCCGAGCCGCTCGACGCGAGCGCCGGATTCTCCACTCGACTGTCGACTTTTTAGTGAATTCCTTTGTAACGCGTTACAGCAGTCAGTGCAGCGAGCCGAGTCGCTCGACGCGAGCGCTGGATCGTCCACTCGACTGTTGACTTTTTCGTGAATTCCTTTGTAACGCGTTACAGCAGTCAGTGCAGCGAGCCGAGTCGCTCGACGCGAGCGCTGGATCGTCCACTCGACTGTTGACTTTTTCGTGAATTCTTTTGTAACGCGTTACAGCAGTCAGTGCAGCGAGCCGAGTCGCTCGACGCGAGCGCTGGATCGTCCACTCGACTGTTGACTTTTTCGTGAATTCTTTTGTAACGCGTTACAGCAGTCAGTGCAGCGAGCCGAGTCGCTCGACGCGAGCGCTGGATCGTCCACTCGACTGTTGACTTTTTCGTGAATTCTTTTGTAACGCGTTACAGCAGTCAGTGCAGCGAGCCGAGTCGCTCGACGCGAGCGCTGGATCGTCCACTCGACTGTTGACTTTTTCGTGAATTCTTTTGTAACGCGTTACAGCAGTCAGTGCAGCGAGCCGAGTCGCTCGACGCGAGCGCCGGATCGTCCACTCGACTGTTGACTTTTTCGTGAATTCCTTTGTAACGCGTTACAGCTGTCAGTGCAGCGAGCCGAACTCGAATGATGATGACAAACAAACATTGCAAGTGCACTACCCCAGACTACACTAGATTTATTTGAAACAATATATGCGCTATTTCGCTAATACAAAATTAACTTTAGCCATATATGGGATATGGTGTAGTTTGTATTTGCTAAATAAAATAATAACGCAAACATTTTGGCACATAAACCAAAACTTTGTATGCTAACCTTTAGCTGTTCAGGAGCCGTTTCTTTCTTCAGCTGCAGCAGTTTCCTAGCGAACCGCATGACAGCGCGTCTCTTGCGCCCCTGTCCTGAGTTGGAGATAGACTTGACCTTCCTCAACATACGCCGTCCGTAGAACAGCATCTTGTCTCGTTTGCGGAACCGCTTTACTAGCTCCCCTGTCGCGCCAGCACCGCCTGTTGCACCTGCCAGTTCTGGAAGAAGAAACGGTTTGGAACATGCATTTTTTAAAGAACTGAGGAGTATTTTACAACTATGTACAACTATTTATTTTATCAGTTGCCAAGCAATTTACATTGTTTTTTTATTTATTTACATGTTTAGAATGTAGATAGGCAAAATACTCATCATTCTCCTGCCCTTATCCCAATCTATTTGGGGTCGGCGCAACATGTCCTTTTTTTCCATACTTCTCTATTATTCGTCATCTCGGTAGTGACCCCCTTTCTAGCCATGTCATCTTTCACACAATCCATCCATCGTTTCTTTGGTCTTCCCCTACCCTTATAGCCATCGACATTCATACCCAAAACTTTCCTTACGACATTTTCCTCACTCCTCCGCATCACATGCCCATACCATGACAGCCGATTTCCGCACAGCTTTTCAGTCACCGGTGCCACTTTTAGACTTCCTCTTATGTACTCATTTCTTATTCTATCCATTCGTGTAACACCACACATCACAGATAGGCAAAATACTATACATACATAAAACATCTGGGCAACTGATAGAAATCCGACGAGTGACGAAACACGAAGTTTGCCGAGGGACATTAAGAAAATAGTTGTACTGTACCTGTTTACTGATAACTTCATACTGAGCATAGCTTTACAACGTCTTCATATGGAAGAAATGAAACCTCTTTACATTTTTACATGAAAATAATTGAAGCAAAATGAGTTTGTAAGGATCGCAGCCGGCGTTTCTGCTTATCATCATTCTCCTGCCCTTATCCCAATTTAATTGGGGTCGGCGCAACATGTCCCTTTCTTCCATACTTCTCTATTAGTCGTCATCTCGGTAGTCACCCCCTTTCTAGCCATATCATCTTTCACACAATCCATCCATTGTTTCTTTGTCTTCCTCTACTCTTATAGCCATCGACATTCATACTCAAAACTTTCCTCACGACATTTTCCTCATTCCTCCGCATCACATGCCCATACTATGACAACCGATTTCCGCACAACTTTTCAGTCACCGGTGTCACTTTCAGACTTCTTCTTATGTACTCATTTCTTATTCTATCCATTCGTGTAAAACCACACATGAATGGATAGAATAAGAAATGAGATAAGGAAATGGTCGGGTAAAAAGGCGCGAGTTTATGTATGTATGTAGAATTAAAGATGTGTGAGCTATTTTTATACTTTAGAAACAGATAATGTTGGATATTATGTGGGGTTGATTTTTTCAACTCAATTACCTTTCGTCCGCCATCTTCTGTAATAGTAGAAAAATACGACCACTAAGGATACGAGAAGACAACCGCAAATAGACCACAGCAACTGTGAACAAAAATAAAACTTATTTGTAATACACATAAGATTCATATTCAAATCACATGACGTGTAAGTACCTATCTGAGTAGTGGTTTACTTAATATTGTTAATTAAAAACTTTTAATTTATATTAATTTAGAAATACTGGTTTAATGACACGTTTATTGTGAAAGTATACGGAGAAGCGATAAAGTGGGGGCACAAGTCAAACGGTACCTCTAAAGTAGGTTTACCATCCGTCCAGATTTTTCCGGACATGTCCGGACTTCTCGACTTTTATCCGGACTTTGTCCGGCTCTTTAATTTGCCCTGATTTTTTGGCTTAGATGGAATACGAGTAATAAAACTTATATAAATAATACAAGTCTTATTTATTAACTTCTCATTCATCTATTAACAAAATATAAATCTTTAACAATCCATTTGACATTATCAATCAACTATTACAAATTTACAAAACAAAAACATTTTTACGTAAAATAATCAAACGTAACGCTAGTTTTTGGTATATTAATTTTTATATTTTTCAGCACCAGATACTTAACGGTGCTGCTACCGTTCATTCAAATTTTTTTTGTTTTCGACTAAAATGTCCGGACTTTTAATGAAATGTCAGGTTTTTTGTCAGGACTTTTGAAATTGTTAAATGGTAACCCCTACTCAAGGTAATACGGAGAAGCGATAAAGGGGGGCATAAGTCATACGGTACCTCTAAAGGACTACCTTTAGAGGTACCGTATGACTTATGCCCCCCTTTATCGCTTCTAAAAATAATGTAGGTAGTCTGAATATTATAATGACTACATTATAATATTCAGACTACCTACATTATTTTTGCCTCGCGAATGAGGCCTTTTTGCCTTGAGGAAAAACTAATAGATACCCTCGTTCTGGGAAGAAGGGAGGAATATGTCGGACTCCTACCGGCTAAAACCCCACTGTTCCTTCTAGCTGCCATGAATTGGGGATCTGGAGCTAGACCACCACTTCTTAAAGCAGTATTATTTTAATCTTACATGAGTGTGGGAAAGAGATGGAGCTAGACGTCCTGTATAGCTCCATCTCTTTCTCACACTGAAGTAATATTAAAATAATACTGCTTTAAGAAGTGGTGGTTGGCCCCCTGGTGAGATAATTGTACATTCGCCGCACAACCGGACTCGCGTACGAGCCTTCGAAGTTTTCGTTTCGGGGTCGTGTATACATCATATATTTGCGAGAAAAAAGTGCTATCTCGAAAAATGCAATTTTACAGGAAGCGTTAAGTAAACTTTTAAAAAAATATGGCAAGTAAATTTAATGTTTTTACGTTAAATGAGTTATTAATAACCTTTTAAAAAATACACAAACAGATTCTACGATCGAATATTCAATTATCGAATAATAACAAAAAACCTATTCCGAAATGTCACGTTTTTCTCGCAAAGAGGCGACATAGTCAAAGTGGTGAACCTATTACCCAAACCAAAGCGTTTACACGCAAACTGGATCCATACGTAGTTTGCTTGAAATTCTTCGTAAATGGTGCTTCACGAGATAGCCCTGAATGGAAACCTGTGACTTGAGTACTTTATAAAATGTTTCTTAGGAACATATAAAGTAAACAAACCTTCGTTCTGTTTGTTAATTTGGCAAGTAACGCATCAATGTACCCTTGAATAAGACGTGTGAAAACTTCGTGTGTGTTACATTGTACATGACATTGCAGGTCTGGCAGTATCATATCATCCCATGACATATAAATATTATTCTACAATCTAACTAATTAACTACTAAATAATGTCAACATGAAGTTGAAATAGTAACTTATCATAACTGAGGTAATTAAATGAACACTAATTGTATATTAGTGTTACGTGATCTCACTTGTAACATTTATGTTAATGATTTAATTTTATAGTTTTTTTTTTTTTTTTATCACATTATCTCAACAGTAACACTTAAATGTAATTCAATTTTAAAGTATTTTTTTATCTAAATGATATCAATAGTATCATAATTTAATATTAATTTGTAGTATCTACACCTATAGTATTTTTTTGCATACAGAAGTAAGGAAGCAAAATCGTACGTAGTACTTATTATTATTATCTGTGGCAAAATATTATGTGGAACCATTTTGTATTTGAAATATTTTACATACCACATGTTATGAAAAATAAAGTTATTCTTAAAAAAGAATAATGGAGCACCTTCTAATTTTTCAACAGATACCATGTGAGGATAACTGAGATTCATGCGGATTATCGTTTCAGAGATTGGTTTGTATATACCTATAGCATGAAGAACATCTAGTTGTAAAATGTTTTTGTTTAAGGCAATAGTGCTGCCAACTAGCGCCACCATTGAGAAAAAAATCATAAGTCTGGAGTTATGGAAATTTAGAAATTTCCTATGCGTAAAACGGCCGTTTCTGGCGTTAATTGCTAAGGCTGCGAACCTAGGAGGTTTAGTGTTGATTTTTTTGACCTCACCTGACTAAAAATGTGAGCATAGGAAATTTCAAAATTTTCCATATCTCCAGACTTATGATTTTTTTCTCAATGGTGGAGCTAGTTGACAGTACTACTCGCCTTAACTACAGAATCTAAGCCGAAGACAGGCTTCCTGATTCAGCTATACAACATTATTACTTCCTGCATTCAAGTCCTTATTTGAATAATGCCACCAGCGTTGAGAATACCTACGAAACTACCTAGTAATGAATCGACAATTTTGTCAACAAATTAATAGTCTGCGTGATATAAGTACCTGCCCACATAACTTACAGTACGACAACATTTAAATGTTCCATCGTTTACCTTCGGAAAAACCGGAATAAAGACAATAAAATAGGACTGGTCCATTAACGGACTGACGGAACCACAGAACAGATAAAGAAGTAATTTTTATCTGTTCTGTGGACGGAACTAGTGCGTCAATCTATAATAATTTAGGTGGAACTATAAATTAATTATTATTGTCACATTTTGTTCGCTTTATTTCGCTTTTTACGAAGATGAATGTTTTTTGATGATGATGATGTTCCTTTGAACCTTGTCGTACTGAAAGGATGTGTCTCATTTTGCATTCATATAAAAGATCGCTTTTAGCGATAAGACCGCCCATTGTGTCACTCGTATGTAAAATTTCAACATTGTAAAATTGTAACAGTAATTTAAATGGTGTGCATAATAAAGAGTATTCTATTCTATTCATGCGAACTATTTTCTTGTAGGTAAATTATAATGCCTTTAGTAAAATTACATCTTTCTAAGTTCTCGTTCCCATTATACAGGGTGGCTTATACCAGAGTAGATGTTACAAAGAGCCCAAAAATTATTTCAGAAGCCTCTTTTCGTGGGCTCTCCGAAACACCTGCATGTACGGTCAGCAGCAGAAGTCGGTTAACACTGCTACTTTTTGACATCATCTAAATTAATACAAAATGATTCGATAAACTGCTTTTTTTTCGTTTAACTGTTGAGTTAATGTTGTTAAAATTTTAAGTACTTCTGTTCCGATTTGAATTAAATATTTCAACTTAAATTGCAAGCGTTAATCGACTTTTGTTGCTGACTGTACAGTGATTATTTATTATTAGTATACGATCTAGCTCGCGGGGCAATTCAACATTTTTTGTTCCAATACAAATGATGCTTGTACGCACGTCAAATTTCGAATTTTCTGTCGAGACCTTAAACTGAGCGCAGTGCCACAAAGTTTGAAGATCCCTAAAAGTGTTTTATATTATAATCTAATCTACAATAGTACGACCTTTTAGACAACTTCTTTACATAAGTACCATTTATCAAAGACCGCGATAAAATGTGTCAAACAACACGACCTTGAGAATGTGTTACTATTTTTGCAATGTATAACCAGTTGTTGACATTGAACTAACAAGAATACTGTGGAAATTTACATTTAGAAGAATATACTTATATCTTCATTCTTGTTGCGTGATGTTGGATAAACAGACTGGGCGCGATAGTATCGCGCCCAGTCTTTGAGTCTTTTAGCGCCTATTACGATCTTGTTTATTTATAAACAAGATCGTAATAGGCGCTAAAATGGCGTCACATACTAAAGAAAACGTAAACATGAGCACATGACATAGTAACAGTATGTGTTGTGTTTATATTTTCATAATTAAATTTTAATTAAAAGCTGGTATTTCCAACGTCAGATGTTTTTATCCGTGGAATAAAAGTGAGGTTCTTTTTTTTTTCAAAATAATTATATAAAAAAAAAAACAAGATTATTCCACGGATATCTGACGTTGGAAAAATCAGCCCCGAAGTAAATAAATCTCCAGATTACCCTAACTAACGATTTAGATAAGTACCTAGTAGGTACCCACCTAAACTAAGTGTTGTGTTTAAAAATGATTTGAACCACAAAAACAACCGTTTGTGAATCTTATCTCTAGGAGGAAATACAGAAAAATTCCAGTTTTATCATCAGGTAAACTAAAATCACTAATAAGGGTCAAAATATTTAAATTAGAGTCAAAATATTTAAATAAGGGACAAAATATTTAATTAAATAGTTGATAAGCTCCACAAAATGATTAGTTCCTTGATCAGAGCATTAAATTGAAGAAATATGTAACAAGTAACAGTTCTCATAAAGTTCAACATAAAGAAACCTGCGTGCAATAAATAAAATTACAATAAATCACATAATCGTTACACTCACGCGATTTTGTTTGTCTCCAAGCTGGGCAGTTAAAATGACGCATACGCATGCCACAAAGAACACCATAATCACTCACTGCACAATACACATTTTTTTTTTTACACTTACTTATGTTATTTTAATTTAATTATTAACACACAGAAACAATATTTTCATAACATCCTGCTCTAAACTACTGTTAATATTTTAAAAGTTTTTTTTTTCTAACAGAATTCAACTATTTTTACGCAGTAATACGTCCGTCAATACTAGACAGAATGGATCCACTAATCGCGAGTTTGTAAACAAGTTGAGTCCTTGCGTGAGACTTTTCATTTTCTGTCGTAAGCGCAAGCGCAACTCCAGCGCGACTTACCGCGTTGCAACACACGACTTTATTAGTCGTTTGTGTTTCGTTTGTAACAACACTCAACAGCTGATAGTGATGTCGAATTCTGAATAATATGTTTCCGGCTTATTATCATTCGTGTTGTGACCACATCGAAACCACATAGGTAGGTACCATCGATACCACTGTTTAGAACGCACTAGAGCTTGTCTAGATTTAATTTTGTAATTTCGCAAACGCGACAATTTTTTTGCAACATATTTCTGTTTCTATACAACGTGTCGTTTTGCATCCTCGTCAAATTTAAGGTTGTGGCATAGACCATCAAACCGAACAACTTCTTCCATGGCACCAACATCGTAAACGCGAAAAAATAATCAGCCGTCCCATACATTTGTGTCGAGTAGGTATTGAAGTTTTCTATGGGACAGTTGGAAATTTTTCGCGATTACGATGTTGGTACCATGGAGAAAGTTGTTCGGTTTGATATTCTGTATCACACCCTGAAATTTAACGAGGATGTAAAACGACACGTTCTATACAGGGTGACTGGTTTGTAGGTAATTAGTGACCGATTTGTAGGTATTCATGATAACAAGCAACTTTTACTATGGGAACAAAACAGAAATCGCGAAAAAAAAATCAGCTGCTCCTGCTCCCTACATTTTGACGAGTTATGCGAACATGAATGTATGGGGCAGCTGATTTTTTTTCCCGATTTCAGGTTTGGTCCCATAGTAAAAGTGTTTGTTATCATGAGTATAAGTCCTCCATGTATTAAAATAAATAAATAATCATGTGTTTAAGTATCGGTCACTAATTACCAGTCACCCTATATAGAAATGAACAAAGGAAAGGTATAATTACTACAAAATCAGCGTATGTATGTATAATGTTAGCATGCAACTGTCTAATATCATTTATTACTTAATACTATCACGTGTGACTATCAATAAGTGATAATGAGGTGCAAATGGGTCAAAGTTGTAACAAAACAATGATTCACAAGTTCAAAGACAAAGGGAATGTGTGTTTACTGCTAATAACATGCTTGAGTAAGCAGGAGATAGCAATTACGGCCACCCAGGGCGACATTCAGGTAAAAAGATGTCAAAACTTCCCTAATTGCGTAACACATTATCGACAGGAGTTGGATTCATTTTGAAACAAATTGCTAATCCATTGCTTCATGTTCGAAAAATTTGTCTGCTCGGCAATGTAAATAACTCAATGAATGTTGTTGAACTGTCTAAATTAAACCAACTCCGATTGATAATGTGTTACGCAATTAGGGTGCTGCGTATGGCGAGTAGTGCTGCAAACTAGCGCCACCATTGAGAAAAAATCATACATGCATCGAAATAGCATAATCATATGAATTTGTTATTTTTTTTCCCCGAGTCGAGAAAGTTGTTTAGTGTGACGAGTAGAATCACCCCCTTGACGGATGCAGGTGACAGAATCGCCAACCTGCACCCTAATTGTGTAACACTATCGATCGGAATCTGAATCATTTTGAAGCAAATTGCTAATTCATTGCTTCATATGTTCGAAAAATGTCTTCTCAACAACGTAAACAACGCAATGAATGTTGTTGTCTGTCACATACCTTCGATCGACCCGTGCGGCTGTTAGTATTTAGCTACGAGCCCCCTAAACATAATAAAGAGCATGATTCAATAATACTTCATAATAAAGTATTTAAACCCGAAGTACTCATTTGTTGTTGTTTTTACAATCTTTTTATTATTGTCAACATTGCAATAAGCATGGAAACGTGTTTTTTTCCGGAGGTGTGTCAGATACTTAATTCATTCTACGTCGCCATTTAGTTTCATTTTATTTTGCAAGGTCGATCAAACAAAAACTTGAGTAAATAAGTTAATCAAATTTATTGACAGTCACGACTCACGACCTTGGTTTTTTTTTTTTTTTTTTTTTATTTAAGGTTAAGCAACAATTGCTTACACCAGTACATTAACAGCTTATTATTTATAATAGGACACAATTGCAGGTGCAACAATTAATTACAGGTTAACACCGCTAGCACAAAAAAACAGTGGTAAAACCATTAATTTACGACAGATTCATAAAAATACAAGTGAATAAAATGTTAAAACTAAATTAATAAAATTATATCGTAACGAGTAAACATGATAAAAATTAAATAATAATTGATATGAAAATTAGATAATAAATTACACTCAGATAAAAATAAATTACATTGTCCATTTAAAAAGTAAATTAAAGCAACAACAATCAAAATCAAATTGTGGTAAGGTAAAAAACATACCATATAATACCCAATTCCATGACAAACACAAGACATAACCATTAAGACACGCACAATTAATAAAAAATTAAAAAAAAAAGAAAACAACGAAGGAGATAAAAAGCCAACAAACCGAATTCAACAAACAGAATTATTCTATCAAATGATACAATTATGATTAAACTAAAAATAGCAATGGGATTTGAGTAGATATCAATTAAAGAAAATTACTGTGTGAAATAACATTAAAAAAAAAAAAAAAAAACAAATGCAAAATGTAAACAGCAATATCCCTACAAGCGTGTCGTATGACTGTTCAACAAAATTACTTTATGAACTGCAATAGCACTGGCGTGGTGTATAGCTAACAAGTCACTACAGCTATTGAGGATCTTGCATAACCTAGGAATTGGAGAGTTTGCACCAAGTACAGACCTTCGATATGGCGGGCACAGAGGCGTTATGCTTTTCCTAGGATATCTAGAAGGCGCCCGAAATCTAATTAGGTTAAGTAAATCGGGACAGTCAATTTTGTTACGTAACAGTTTAAACAAAAATAAAACATCCGCGACATCTCTGCGTGCCGATAAGGGTTGCACCTTGAAATGTTGCAGACGGGAATTGTATGAGGATAATGACTTGTGTTTCCTTTCACAAAAAGCTACATGCCACATGAAGCGCTTTTGTACACGCTCGATCCTCAGAATATGGGTGGCGAAGTGAGGCCTCCATACAACGCTGCAATACTCCAAAATACTTCGCGCGAGGCTGTTGTATAACATTATTTTTGTGCCATTTTTGCGAAAACCTTTAGTGCTACGAATTATGAATCCTACCATTTTAGATGCTCTCCTAATTATACCTTCGATGTGGGGTACGAAGCTTACCTTCCTATCGAAAAGTACTCCCAAGTCCCTTATGACCTCTACTTGCTGGACCTTATCCTGGTTTATGAAGTACTCAGTTTCGATGTAGTTAATGTTCCGTGTATTGCAGAGCAAGACTTTAAAAATGCAATATTTAGCACTTGGCACGTTCTAATTTATTGATAACAAGATTAAATTAATTTTAAAGGAGTTTCCAGGAGTGTAATTTTGTAACACAGTTACAGTAGCAATGGCTTTTATTTTGACAGTTCAACATCATTCATTGCGTTATTTACGTTGTTGAGCAGACAAATTTTTAGAAAATTAGGAATAGGTATTAGTAACATCCATCAAAATCATTCAGATTGTGATTAGAAGTGTGTTACGTAATTACGATGCAGTGCTGTCAGGAATACCATACTTCGCATACAAATGCTGCAGTAATAGTCTTCTACGGCTTTGTTTAAGCCAACGACCATATGGTCGTTGGTTTAAGCAGTCTTTAAGCAATTAAGATTCTGCACTTCTGTCGCAGATTAGCGCACGGGACAAAATATTTGTATGGTCTACTATTACTACCTATTCCGGGTCTAGGCTAGGCCCTTGTGTACCTATGTGAGTATGTATATTTCAGTTTCTTATGAACACACTTCAGGAAAAGAAGTAATGTGGGTTCTAAAAACTTTTCGTCATAAAAGTCATATAAACTTCCACTGCCGACTGTTAGTTTACAGCCAGCCAACCTGCGCTTTAGATGTGTCCAGTAAAATTATCTTTCGATACATTAGTTGCATAGCAAGTAAGTAATTTAATGGAGTACATACTGCAATTACTTTCCAGTTGCTAGAATCAATTCAATCAATTAACAAAGGACAGTTAATGAGTTAAATTAAGTGTCCTCTTGTTTTTGATAGAGAGCATAAAATAAGATGATGAACAAACGATTGTGGTGCTATTCATGTTACTTAATTGAGGTATTAATTTATTTATTTATTTATAGTTAATTAAAACGGTTATACACCAATTACAATAATTAACCTAGAAACACAATACTAATATTGTAATATCTACTACATACTTAATAAATAACAGTGGAAATTCTCTCATACTTTCTCTCGCAAAACTTTAGACACACTCGCTTTATCTCTCTCCATTCAATTTAAGTATAACACAACGCCTATATTCCTCGTAGCAGTAGACCGGAGGTGTGTGTATTCAAAACTTTATAAAAATCATATAAATTCTGCGAACTTACAATAAAAGAATACCATTTGCCACAATCACGAGAATTGCAGCGACAACATCAACACAGTTTATAACGTGAACGTTAAGAACATGTCCATCGTCACTGATATTGTTTTACGCAAATTGGAGCAAAATATTTACATTTATCTCATATTTTATTTCACTTAAGATTACATATTGTCTTATGAAGTGCGTATGCGAATATAGGTCAGTACGCTTCCGTGTCGAAGCGAACATCAAAGAGTCCTCTAACGCTCTGCACCCTAATTGCGTACCACACTATCGATCGGAATCTGAATAATTTTGAAGCTCATTGCTTATCCATTGCTTCATATGTTCGAACAATTTGTCTACTCGACAACGTAAATAACGCAATGAATGTTGTTGAACTGTCAAAATGAAACCAATTCGTACTTTGTGTTACGCAATTACCTCGCTGATCAGTTACGCGGAGACCCCAAAGGAATGAAAGTTCTTTTTTAGGGTTCCGTACCCAAAGGGTTCAAACGGAACTCTGTTGCTGTCACTCACGTGTCCGTCGTCTGTTACATAGCTTTTACACCCAAGCGGTTGGAGCTAGTCTTCAAATTTTCACAGTATAAGCATCTTGTTGACCCAAAGCCATACAGATTGTCAAAAATATTTTTAAATGTTTTTAAGGGGGGCTCCCATACAAACAAAGGGGGTCGCGAAAAAAAACGACCTACCCCATCAAATGGGGTATCGTTGTTTAGGGCTCGTTGAGTAGATAAATACTCTATTTTTTGTTTTAAAAAATATTAGAAAACAAAGGAATGAGAAGCCACCAAAGTCAGCTTTTTTTACAAAACTTTGTTTTGAAGAATTTTTAACTTCCATTGCCTTAGGAACTTGAAATTTGGTGATAATGTTTATTATTACGCATATTTTACTAACAAATACCAATATATTGATAAATCAGATTTGGTACGGAACCCTAAATGTGCGAAGTCCGACACACACTTGGCCGGTTTTTACTTCCTTCTTCATTTTTCCTGTTGATGTGTTAGTCGAACAATATCATGAATTTACTTTAAGTACCTACTCTATTTTGCTTGCTAAAACTATTGAAGGATCATGTTATATCATTTCGAATATTTAAGCGTAAGCCTTGTCTCCCGTAGCGACAAATGGTTTGCATATTAAAATTGTTTATGACTAATGCTTTATTGGCTAAGAGTGCAATGCCCTGTGGGAGGGTCAAAGTCACAGAAGCGTGTCGCGAACTCGCGAAATGCATTGTTACTGGACGAAATAAAGCTATAATAGTTCATTGCTGACTTCCTAGCGTTTTTTATAGTAGAATTTTATAAAAAAAAAAAAAACTGATTTCTTTTATATAGGAAAATTTTTAGGAGGCAGAAAAGAATCGAAGTGAAGGTCAGTTCGACTCAGCCTGTTTATGATATGCCCTGAAGCAAAATTAGACTAAATGGGCCGATGCGGATCTAGAATCAAATAAACGAGATGAGCTATGGGAACGAGCAAAAAGGCTTATAAAAGACGCATACAAAGATTCCAAACCACCTGCAGAAATTAGAAAACGACAGCAATGGATGAGTGACAGTACTCTAGCACTCATGGAAAAAAGACGTAGGATGAAAGCGTCGGGCGCTGATGTGAGAACCATAAACCGACAGTCTGCTGCGCAGATTCAAGCAGCTTGCAGGCGATACCAAAACATGAGCTAAAGAATATGCGAAGAAATAGAGTCGTTTCTACGGAGTCCAATAATGAAGATATAGACATCTAAAGCATTGTAAAGCTATCGGCCAAAGACGCTATTCCAATCGAGACTATGTTACCACACTCATCATTCCACTGCATAAAAAAGATTCTACAAAGATGTACCTACAGCAACTAGGCCTGATTGCACTGATATTGCACGCCAGTAAATTTTTCTACATGTTACGTTACGTTAAATAAGCGACTGAACACCTACTTATCCAAAGAAGTTGCACCTGAACAGGCTAGGTTTGTTAAGGGGAAAGGTACTCGAGAGCAGATCTTTATAGTGCATCGTGCATCTAATTATTGAGAAAGCCCGAGAGTTCAACAAACCGACATAATATATGCTTTGTTGACTTTTCCAAGGTGTCTGACTCGGTGAAATGGCCGATGCTGTGGAGAGGAGATCCATTCTCGCTATGGGTACACCCAAACTCCTTGTGCACCTTTCGAGGCGTCTTTATGAGAATGGAACAGCGTCATTGAAAACAGATGGCGGCTATCTAATAATTTCCACCCAGGCAGGCGTTCGTCAAGGATGTATCATATCGCCGCTCTTGTTTAACATTTCCACAGAGCTGATAATGCGGATTACCTTGGAGGATTGGACGGACGATTTATCCATTAGTGGAATAAAAATATAAAACTTACGCTATTCGGATGATACTACGCTATTCGCGACTAGTATTTAATTGGCCATATGGAGCAGTTGTTTTCTAAGGTGGAATTTGCCAGCTTAGCATTCGGCTTGAGAATAAACAGAAGTAAGACGAAAAAAGTAGATGTTTTGAACCAAAAAGATGATAAAAGTTTTTAATCTATTACATCAACCAACAAAATAATGTCAGCACTTCAAAACATCTAATACAGAATCACCTAAGTAAGATAAGTGCAAAGTACTTGATATGTCAATTTACATTAAATTAACACTATGAAACGGCATGAAATTGAATTTAGCTCCATGTTAATAGTCATCTTTATATCAATGCTGAGACATTAGCTCATTATAACACTGGATTTTTCTTTGATTTTAAGCTCTATTAGACTTTTAACAATCCTGGATATGATGTCTCATGAAATGCTCCATTAAGAAGTCTAAGTTTGAACATGAGCCTGATATAATTACAAATGCAAAGTCCTTGCGCGGATCTAGGTTTTCGCTCAAGGGGGAGAAAATTTTTCTCTCTGAGGAGGGTTTCCCAAACCGTGAAAGCCTTTAAAAAAACCTTTGACAGCCTGACATAATTGCAAATGCAATAGCAGCTTGATGGATAATGAGTCACGCTAAGTGCAAAGGTCCTTTCGAGGTTGATATGAATGAAAATAAAAAAAAATCTAGGCAATTTCTGGGTTTTTAGGCATTTTATTTCCACCTCTTTCCTGCCTTTTTTATCTATATAATTTGAATTTTCTTTGCAATAGTTCAGTACCATTAATAATAAAACAATGTCACCACAGATAGTATCTACATGTTTTATCAATATATAATATCTATTATTTAGCTAATTGGTTTGAAGTTATCATAACACAATTAAATGTTATTTTGTGTGAAAATGAGAGAGGGATGTGAACACAGGCATCTCAGCAGATTGATAGCATGACAGGCAAGAACAAATTAATATGAATAATCAATTTATAAATGTGCAAAAAGCTTTAAAAAATACAGTTTTAGGTTTGCTAATCAGGCAAGTACCTAACTCAGCCATTTAGAGGAAGTTTAAACGATAATTGTCTTTCATTAATTGATTACCGGACTATTTCCGAATCTATTCTTACACCGCACACAATAACATTGAATTCAAGGATAGCGATTTCTATTATTACAAGTATTTACCCTTGTAATCTAACAAAACACTTCCGGTTTGATAATATTGTCACGCCGTATGTGAAATATTTAATTATGTATATCACATACTTTTCAAAGCAACAACGAAATTCGAAACACTTATACCGAAAAAAATCAATACTTACTTGGTTATCTTGAAAATTGTTTGACCACTCGGACGTCCATGTTTTCACTGCAAACATGTTCGAATTGTCGTTTATATTGTTCAACAATCCTACCACGTCCATCTTCGTTAAGTATTGTCGAGTTTTATACAAATCTATTCCAGAAATTCATCGCGATTCTATGAAAAAATCAGCTGTTTGACAAATAAATAACAAAAAGTGGAGGGAGTGAGGACCGCGGGGGAACACCATAGACAATCGGACGGAACGGAAGTATCTCTGTTGGTTAGTCGGCATCATAGATAATCGTAAACAGAACTGTCTATGGTTTTTCTGCTTTGTTCAAAGAGTAAAGTAAGTATACAGAGAGCTTTGTTGTTTTGGTATTATAAAGCCTGTAATACAGATATTACTAAAACCATTTGTACATACTTGTCTTGTTTGCTATTAGGTAGTATATAGCATGCTCTCCGAGTGTATATGGGTCTACGGTATACATACATTTTTTCATGACATAACAGACCTCAGAAGCATGCTTATTATGAGTATGCTTCTTTCTAGCACATCTGAGGTAACATGCCCATTATTTGGCTTTTTATTTTTGTTATAATACGTTCAAGTTGAAAGTATTGTCGTTCAAAGATTCTAATAAACTTTGGTACGCATTTACCCTCGTTTGTTTTTGTATAGTGGTGACCGTACATTCCACAAACATTCTTAATTTCGGTAAAGAATTTAAAGTTTTTTTATCGCCCCATCGAGCCATCGCGTAAGTTAAACAATTTCTCAAAGTCCTGTTAGTTAATGACGCCTGTGAGAGATTTAAGATGCATTTTTTCTCTATAATGTTCCATTGACGAATTAATAAAGAACAGAAATGTCTGTCCATGTTTCACAAAATCGCAAGCATAAAAATTTCCTCCAGATTGGTCTGATTTTGGAAATCAGACGAATCCGGAGCAACTCTAAGTTAGAAAGATGTACCTATTGATGATTCTTAATGGCCATTCTGATTTTATGGTGTTGAACTTCGTAGCTCGACCATGAACGCATTCATTATAACCTCGTAACGCCCAAGCATAAAACATATCGTGAGAGCTAAATGCCCAGTGTTCATTTTAATGTACATAATAATATTATGTGATATATTATATCAATATGGTTAATGCCCAAGCAAGTATACGCTTATTTTTGCTTAAGTATGTGGTTAGGATTTTTTTGTATATTTTTAGGCATACTTTGGCGTTATGTAGAAGATTAAGAATTAAATTTGAAGGCAATTTATTTTGTTCATTTAAATGAACACTAGGCGTTACTTACTTCATTACGGTTATTTATTTTGTTCATTCAAATGTACATTGGGTGTTACTTATTTTATAAGGATAAAAAGAAAAAATATTTATGAATCAATTTTTTTATTTTAGTTAACGTTCATACATTGAGATCTTTAATTGAAATCAGTCTTAACGACAAGTCTCTTAAATTTAACCTCCTTCCTATTACTGTAATTATTATAGTTACAGAAATATACCTCTAAAATCAATCAAATATATTTTTATCTAATTAAAATGTGCTCTTAAAAAATCAACATCCAAGTACTACTCAATAACACTAAAAAAAACGTTGTTCTCCAATAACAAAAAAAAAAGTACTCATACATAATAATAATAATATGTAACGTAAATATTGTTCAGAAAAAACATGAAAATGTTACTAATTACCTGAACCATTTTGATGGAAATCAAAAAAACAATTACGGTGTCTCGTGAGGCATAAACTTACTTTGCAATGCATGCATTTAAATAGAGTCCTATTGTAATGACAGTGACGACATCTACTAGCATTACCATCGCTTATCATGGGTAGGTGTTTAGCTGCATGGGTACGATATTTCACGCTCGGCACTACTACCGTTGAGGGCCTGCCCTTTCTTCTAGCTGAAACTATTTCTCTCTCAGATGCTTCTTCGTCTTCAGAATCTATGAGAGCATGTGACTCAATAAGCATTTCTCCTAGTTCCATTTTGAAGGCACGCAGTTGCAGTATTTTTGTTGAAGGAACTCCTAATTTTACCTGATCTTTTTTGTACTGCAACCAGGAGTTTGTAACAGCTAAATCAATCATGTGTGAGAAAAATCTTTGTGTCCATTTTCTGGTACGATATCTGTTAGGGCAAACAGCCAACATGCGATCGGCTAAATCGACACCTCCCATTTTTTTATTATACTCCCTAACAACTCTTGGTCTTGGCACAATAACATATCGTTTATCTTTTTTGCACCATCTTTTGCATTCATCAGCCTCAACATCGGCCTCTACAGAAGACAATAATAGTACTGGCTTGTTATCGTACCATTTCGTAAGTGCAAGACGTTTATCATTTCTGACCAAAACTTGATAGCTTCCTCTTCCTTGAGACATTAGTTCGTTATCACTTATTATTGATTCTCTCACATCATATGGTATTCTATTTTTCATAATAGTCCCTGTCCCTTTGATGCCCCGCTTATCAAGTTCATCAAACAACTTTTCTGAGGTAAAGAATCTATCAAAATAGAGTATATGTCCTGGTACTAGTTGGTCAGCCAATGTTAATACTGCCTTTTCACCCAACCCAAAAGGTGAATCAGCATAGTCTGAAAAGGTCGTTTGCCCTTGATATACTTGGAAATCGCAAACAGTTCCGTCTGGATTTGCTAAGACAAATGCTTTTATGCCTACGGGATTAGGTTTTCCTGGACAGTATTGTTTTATGGAACATGACCCAGTAAATGGAATGATCATTTCGTCCAAGGAGAGGCTTTGGTCTTTTTGTTGAGCGCGACAACCAACCTGCATATATTGGATTAGAGGGCGAACTTTCCAAAGTATATCCTGAGATCTCATTTGCGACGTGACATCATTGTCAAATACAACTTTCAAACTGTTTCTCAGCTGAAGAAATCTGTTTCGAGACATATTATCAGCTATGATAGGCACCTTCCATTTCTTCTCCCAAGCCATTCGCAGATTAGGATAGTTGATGGAAGACATTACTAATGTTATACCCAGGTACACGTGCATTTCAACTGCAGTCAAGTTTAAGCTCCGCCCATGTCTCTCAACTGCGGTTTGGTTGCTTTTCAGGACAATTAAATTGATTAAATCGTCGTTTATATATTGCTTCCAATAATCTTGCTTCTGATAACCTTGACTATTTATTGGCAAATAGGCCGGCTCTAATAAAACTGGAGATTGAGGAAGAAACTCTTGTATGGTCCAGTTTGAAGGTACCGATGACCCATCAGATGTTGTCTCACCAGTCACATTGATTTCACCCCATTGACCCCTCCCCCTTCCCCTTCTTACGCCTCTCCGTTGTCCAGTTTCACCTCTACGACCTCGCCCAGCACCACGTCCTCTCGCAGCACAGCGTCGACGACCTTGACCACGTCTAACCGGCCTCTCTTCCACCTCCGATTCAGTTTCATTATCACTGGAATCGGATCTATTGCGTGTCCTATTTTCTGGGGAATCTAAAACTGGCATGTATTCCGGATCCCCTACATCTTCATCTGAAGGAATAAAGTCTTCAATTTCAGAGTCTACCAATAATCGTTCAATATCGAACTCCTCCAGACCTAGAGAATAAAAAAAAAACAAAACCATTAATTATACAATAACCCACTGTGCAATAGAATGTACATATTATTTTGTAGGTTAAATTGAAGTAACGCTCAATGTGCAATCAAATGTACATAATATTTTAAGAGCGATTTAAAAAATGTTTTAGTATCTATGTGCTAAAATAATAATAACACACAACAGTTAAGTAATAATTCTTTCACTAAGGTTAAAATCTGACACAAAAATCTCTAAAATTAAAAAGATAAAAGTGGATCAAACTTACGTGGTATCTGCCGGCGCGCCATCTTGCCACGTGTGTGCAATTTTGACGGACAACCAATGCCTTTTATAAAGTTGACAGACGTCAAAAAGTTAACTACACTATACACGAAACAAATAAAAGTCACCATAAATATGTATCCTGGCGGGAAATTTAAACAAGTCATAAAATTTATTTTGTTCATCGTAATGTACGCTGGGCGTTTACGCGTCCTTTTAAAAAATATGTTTGGGCTTTAATGATTTCCAATATTATGTACATTTAAATGTACAGGGGGCGGTACGAGGATAACTTTAGATGGTAATAAAATCCTTTTAATTTGTACTATTTTATACCACTAATTAGGAATTTTATACCTCTCAGTTATCTTATGCAAGATTCCTTCCCAGCACGACCACGCTAAAATTCCAGCTGACATAGAAGTTGAAGAAATGGGAGCGTGCCTACAAATTTGTACTCATTATGTACTCTTATTTTTCATTACTGATAAATTGTCGTACGTAGGAGTACGTAATGAGTACAAATTTTTAGGCATTCTACCGTTTCATCCACTTCTATGCCAGCTGGAATTTTAGCGTGGTCGTGCTGGGAAGGAATCTTGCCAGCACGACCTGTATATCTAAGATAATTGAGAGGTATAAATGTCCTAATTAATGGTATAAAATAGTACAAATTAAAAGGGTTTTATTACCATCTAAAGTTATAATGAATGCGTTCATGGTCGTGCTACGAAGTACAAACACGTTGTATGGGATTTCTTTTTAGGATCTCATAATACTTAGTAGGTTTATTCTGCAAGAGTACACTGAACTCTAACACGTTGCAACTAGCTTCATCTTTCTGACTGTCCGACCCATTGACAATTCAAAAGTGCCAGTAATTGGTTTATTTGAAATAAATGCTTTGAGTTTGAGTTTAAGTTGTGTTTTTCCAATCCAGAATCAAAATTTGAACTACACAGTGCAGGCGCCACGTACTTTCAAAATGGCGAAACGTCCGTTAGTGTGCGCAACGGGTTGCATGATTATGTGGGAGCCTACGTGAAGGTTCGAGGTTCGCGTCCTTTGATGTGCGTCAAAAAACCGACACAGCTTGGAAAACCGTGAATGCAGTGTAAACTTTGCATAATCATTTGCAAATGTCGTCCTACACTTCAAGGGTTCGCGTCACTTCGCGTATTCTGCGAATATGAGTAACCGGCATAAAGGGGGTGTGTTGACAAATGCATAATACGTGGCGCCACATTGTCTTTGGTCACACAATTGTTCACTCTTTCATGCAAAATTCATTCAATCAATAAAGTGAAGTGCTCTTCGTTTTCGTTCGTTCTTTAATTTTCCATTCCGTCTTCGTCTGTGCATTCCGTTCACAACGTAACGTTGCTTGCAAAAGGTAGTACTTTGTGTTTCCGTTTCAAATAATCGAATAATCGTAACTGCTATTCAAGTACTTCTATTCTTTATTATTGCTATTCCAGTGTTAACATAAAAGTAAGTTCTACTTTTTACTGTTTAGACGCAATTCTGTGTGATATAGTGAAGCTGATAGGTCAAAATGGCGTCGTACTAAATGTTACACGTTGCTTTACGCTTTCCAGATGTCTCGCTACCGAGAGTGGGATCTTTCTTGCAAGGTTTATGTGGGAAATCTCGGTACAAATGCGTCTAAATATGAAATAGAGAAAGTGTTCTCAAAATATGGAAATATAAGAAATGTGTGGGTGGCCAGAAACCCACCAGGATTTGCGTTTGTGGAATATGAAGATCCACGTGACGCTGAAGATGCCGTGCGAGGGTTGGACGGCACGTAAGTGATCATTATAATTTTTTACATTAAAATAATGAGTGGATACTACATGCCTACATTTCTCGGAATACGGGGTGTCTTAGCCGATGTTCATCCGCCATTTTAGTTTCACTTGACCCAATTGATAAATGGTGGTACTGCTACCCTTGCCTTATCTATGTGAACGAGGATAGGTACATAGGTATTCAAAATACATAACAGAAATTACCACATGATGCTTATCATAAATAAAAGCCGAATCCTTTTACGGAAGCATATTTTAGTTATGCATCTCTTATTTTTGGCTTCAGCTTTTTGTATAGCACTATTTGTCAACTGAGCATGTCATTTAGGTACCTTATTCAGTGACCTTTGTATCTGAATACTAAATTCGCGTGCTTTCTGAAACCGATAATAGCCTAACGGTTATGGCGTCGGCTGTCGATCGATAGGTCGTGAGTTCAAATCTTAACTTTCGCCTTAATTCGTTTTCTGCACGCTCCTTAGATCCGTTTCACCCTCAATGTGTAACGCTTGAGTCATAAGTGTGCTAGATTATAATACCTCCATACTGAGACTGAGATGTGATGTTCTAAATGGATAGCACTTGTCTTGGAATGGGGAACATTTTTGTTTTATCAAAATACTAATGGTTAAGGAGGACTGTGCCACCCAAGATCATACAGAATAGAAAGGTACGACTTCCTGTCTGTATGCTACTTCAGCTGGGCAAAGATTTGTCTTGATTTTTAAACCATACAATTGGGCGCCAATTGTGACTTGTACTAATCACGACTTTTCGCACCAGAGGGACAGTTCCCGTATTTTTAACAACGTTCGCAATCTCATCTCAGTCTCAAATTGGAAAAAAACATTTACCTACATTTTTGTGTCGCGGCATGAGATTGCGACGAATTTGCGTTTTTTTAGGTACAAGAATTGGCCTTCTGATATTGTTATTTTTCTTTTAACAGATCCAAGTGAACTTAGTTTTTTTTTTTATTATTATTTATAGTCGATGCTGTGGCACTCGCATCCGTGTGGAAATGTCAAATGGCAGGACTAGAAGAGATCGCAGATATTCCAGGTATGTACACTACAACTTATTTATTAATTTTTTGGTGTTGTTTACCAATATATTTATTTGAAAACAAGGGGAATAATAATGATTTTGTCATTAGGAATGATTATCAAGTAACTGTGATAAAATCATTAACAATAATTGCTGTATCCTATAAGTGCCTTTTATCTTTGCAAATGGGTTTATTCTCAATACTCATTATTACATAATCATTAACAACTGTGAACATTATCATTATTTACCTCTAGTCTAAGCTACTATTGCTATTAATTAGCAAATAGACTTTAAGACTATATTTATTTGCTTTTGACACAATACTTAACAATAATTTTAAGATGTTATGTTATTCTATTAATCAAATCTGCTAAAAAAAACAAGTAGCTAAGTAAGTTGATCTGGAGATATTAAAAGTGGTGGGTGTTGGAACGTTTGCAGGTCCATTTTATCAACCAACCACCAACACACCAACGACCTCACCACATGTCTTCACCACAACTACGGCTCGTTAACCAATCTGACATCCGCGAACGCCGCTCGCAACAACATCCCGCTCAACTTCTGCGATTGGCTCTTCAAACTTCTGCGCGCAGCCGAAGTCTCCAACATCTGCGTCCCTATTACTTACCTCCTGACCGCCATCACCTAGTCCCCTACCGTAATCTGAACCTGGACTTGAATAAAATGCATTATAGAGGGCCACACAGTATAGGAACCTACAAACATCCTGAATGTCATTGCAACTCCTAATGCTTCACCGACTGCACACACTCGTCGTCACCGTGGCACCGAGCTAGAATACAACCTCACGGCGATCGACATCCCCGTGTAACCGCAATTTTTCTTGAAACTTCCAATTAACGCCACCGTTCGACGGAAGATAACATTGAAACGCCTCCGCCTCAGTAATATCCCTTCGGCCTCACTGCAGCCCCACAACGGTCAACCTTCGCAGGCTCACCATGTCTCGGTACTTTTTAAATCCTTACTTAGAACCTTACCTTGCCTATACTTAGAATTAGAGACGTCGTGTTGGCGCTTAAAGGTGTAGGTAACTAGGGATTTGTGTAATGTAGACTGTAAATATTAAATGGGCCCCCCAGTTATGTTTTAATACTAAATCCATACAAGATTACACAGAAGAGATGTCAATTCAACAAAGCGGTGAATAACTAAATTGATTTCTTTACAAAGAGGGATAGATTAAATTCAAGCGCTGTTTAATTGATTTTACCCTTGAGGTGTAGAAGTTGCACTGTGTTATTGTAGTAGTGAGACTGGACGTTGTAATGACATGGTTATGTTGCTAGATCCCGCAGTCGCAGTCCTCGCAGGCGTTCGTATTCGCGCGGGAGGTCGGGCTCGCCTCGCAGGTCCCCGTCTGTGCGCCGCCGCTCACCGTCCGTGCGACGCTCTCGATCTCGCGATCGACGTAGCCGCTCCGACAGCAAGAGCAGGTAGGTACGTAAAGCCCACGGAATTTTTTTTTTTGATCCCCAAATTTTATTATACTCCCATTATTTTTTTTATTTACCCATACGTTTTATATCAATCCCAAAATTTTATATTTTTGACTCCCAACATACATTTTAATTTGTTCTTGAAAGGGGCTTTATAGAAATGACTGAATAGTATCCTGAGCACCTTCGCCCAGTGATTCGACTGTCAGTACATGTATCACTGTGACATGGTACATGTGCGGGCTAATGTGGAAATATTATTTTAATTGGATTGATTTTTTGATTTTTTTTTGATTGGATTGGACCTGTAATTGAATTGTATTGACCTGTAATTAAATTGTATTGACCTGTAATTAAATTGTATTGTATTGTATTTTGAAATTGTATTTGTATTAGTTTATTTTTATAATTGGTCCGTGTTGGCCTTTAAATTCAATAAATAATAATAATAATAAGGACGCTGTTA
Organism: Cosmia pyralina; assembly: GCA_946251885.1. Lineage (NCBI taxonomy): Eukaryota > Metazoa > Arthropoda > Insecta > Lepidoptera > Noctuidae > Cosmia > Cosmia pyralina. The sequence continues at coordinate 26,202,192 of OX276345.1, read as the reverse complement.
CAAATGGGTAGTCAAATCACTTTTTTACACAAAAGTATGTTTATTAAATAAAATGCTTTGCATTCTTAATTTTTTTTTTGCCCAAACTGTTGATAGATGTGCATGGTATGATTCTGAACTATAAATATAATTTTAAGTAAGTACATTTTCTCAATAAATGTACCGAAGTAAAAATTTTAACTCCGGTACAATTATTGAGAAACTGTACCTATCTGAAATTATATTTATAGTTCAGAATCGTACCATGCACATCTATCGACCGTTTGGCCAAAAAAACATTTTAAGAATGTAAAGCATTTTATTTAATAAACATACTTTTGTGTAAAAAAGTATTGATTTGACTAACAGTTTGTAACAGCGTCCTTAATACACCCAAGCTCTCAAACAGTGATCCAAGTTCTAAAAATCTCAATGGAATGTTAACCGCATTTAATATTTTTTACAGGGTGTGAAGATACCTACTATGGCCGTTGAAAAAGTAAAATAATTGGACAAATATTCTGTAATATAAGTGACGTGAAGTGAATAGAGCGATTGTGTGTATGAATCTTAGTAGGTTACAAATATATTTTCTCTCATGTTATGGTACAAGCAGCTTCATCTTGTCGATTGTAATGTAGTTACTTTAATTCGCTGTAAGGTTGTATATTTCTATTGCTGTAGATACCTTAGAAAGTTGTATAATTTTCTTGTCTAAGAATCACTACTGATAGTTTACATACAAATTATTTTTAAGATGACTCAATAAATGTGGAACTTAAAAGCGATATTATATTTTATTTCTCGTGGAAACCTGGTTTTAACCTTCCGCACCCATTTTCTGTGAACTCAACAATGTACAATCCCTTTTCGAGGATGACTATGACTCCTATAAACTGCTTACATTTTAGTTTTAGACTGTTTGGCCGAAGCCTTGGGGTAACTGCACCTGTTGCTCTCCCCCCGCGCCTGTTTTTATTCTATATATTTTTTTATAATATGAGGGAGGTTGAAAAGTACTCGGCCTAAGAAAATAAACATACAAAATCAATTATATTTTTATTTTTCTACGTAATCTCCATCAAGTTGAATGCACTTCTGCGACATCTCCTTCAGAGTTTATAGAATAGAATACTCTTTATTATGCACACCATTTAAATTACTGGTTACAATTTTACAATGTTGAAATTTTACATACGAGTGACACAATGGGCGGTCTTATCGCTAAAAGCGATCTTTTACAGACAACCTTTGGATGGAGTATGGGGACAAGGAGAGACAATTCTGTAGGTAGTCCGTGGTGTACCATATACATATACAACATATACATACATTAATAAATTTATATATATATATATGTCGGATCCGGTCAATAGTACGGACGCGTAACGAGTCGCAGGCGCGCCACAGGCGACATCACGTGGGGTGCCCACGCCTACAGCGCGCTTCTACAGAGTCATGGTGTTCTAACCTGATGGCGAGAAGGACAGTCTTATGTTGGATCGCATCGGGGCAACATCGGGGTTGGTACGCCACGGAACTGTATTCGATTCGTTGTGCTTAGTGATTGTGTTAGATTGTGATTTTAAACACCGTGTATCGCACTCAGTGTGTTTTCATTGCACGAAACCCATCTTCTGCCCACGTGTCTGTCTAAATCTAACAACTGAGTAAATCATGACGTTCCGACATATATATATATATATACTTATACAATAATAAACATGAAACAAGAGCAAGGAACTATATTATGTAATAATGACGTTTAAAGAGAGAGGAAGTGTTTTTTTACCAGAATTTTAAAAGTGGCCAAAGTTTGAGCTCGCCTTATCAACACTGGCAAGGCATACAAGGTTTATACCGTTGAAAAAAAAAAATAATTCGTCCCGAGAGTCAAAATACGCGTCTACTGCTGCTTTCGACCTCGTCGTTTGTCGAAAATTTCTGACCTCTTAAGAGCTTTTTAAATTAGGGAACAGAAAGAAGTCTGATGGTGCCAGATCAGGTGAATAAGGCGGATGCGGTAACAGTTCAAAGCCACAGTTATGAATTTTAGCCATTGATTGCACAGATGTGTGAACACGAGCATTATCTTGGAACTTTTCCTGGACATTTTTCTTTTATTTCCTCACGTAAACGACGTGGTAAGGGTGCAATAGTAATCAGAGTTTATATTCTGACATTTTTCAAGGTTATCAACCATAATCACGCCCCCTTTGAGTCCTAGAATACTGAAGCCATCACCTTATTTGCCGACAAAATCGACTAAGCTTTTATAGGGGGTGGTGAACCGTGTCTTCTCCACTGTTTTGATTGTTGTTTTGTTCCTGGTGTACTGTGATACACCCATGTTTCGTCCATAGTAACAAAGCGATTTAAAAAATCATCTGGATCGGCTTCAAATAACTCCAAACAGTCGCGTGAAATGGTCAATCGCGTTCTTTTTTGTTCGACTGAAAGCAGCCGCGGGAACCCACCTCGCTGACACCTTGTGGAACCCTATATCGTCGACTATGATGTTTTGTGTTCGTTCATAAGAGATGCCTATAATCTCGGCTATCTCTCTAATTTTTAAACTGCGGTCTTGCGTAACTAAATCGAGTAACTTTTCAATATTTTCGTCAGTAGTGGACGTTGAAGGCCTTCCAGTGCGGGGTTCGACTTTCACTCTCTACCACGCTTGAATTCTGCTATCAATTTTTTGACGGTTGAAAATGACAGAGCAGAATCCCCTAAGGAACTGAGCATATGATTATGGATGGTCTTTGGTAATAACCCCTTCGTATGGAGGTACTTAATCACAGCACGCTGCTCCATTTGCGGAAACTACGGCGGATTTCTTGATAAATAAATTTATAAAATCACAACTAATTATCGCTCGCGTTTCAAACTTCGCACAGTTAACTGGTCTGAACTGAACTAAATAATGTGGGTTTTGATTTTAATAATTGAATGGATCTGTATTAGGCCGAGTACTTTTCAATCCACCCTCGTATAAGTAAACTACATATTTATAAAAATAATTGTTTTATAACATAACGTACCTATAGTGTACATTTTTATAAAATATAATAATTTTAATTAAATGTAAACAGGTGTATAAGTTAAAGTATCTAGGAATAACATTACGTATCTAAAGATCTCAAGTCGAAAAACATGAATCACAATTTTGTCTTCTCTAGAATTAAATGTAAGGTGACTGGGGGTAAGATAAAAAACGGGGAAAGATAAAAAAAATATAATAACGCCGAATACCAGGGAATTCTTTTGATGCTGGCAATATCGTTGTGGACACCATTTTGTCTTGTCCCGCCCCGCAGTCTGCGTCAGTCGCTAAGTGAGGGTGCTCGTGAGTTATTTGACATTTTTCCGTACATTACATTTCCCGCGTAAAATTGAGTTTTTCAATCTTGCCCCGCTCGCTGTATCTCCTTACACAGGTAAGTAACAAATATTTTGTTTTGATATTCGTAATTAGATTTGAAATGTAATATGCTCTATAATGTGGTGATTAGTATATTTCACGTATTTTAAGATTTATGGTGCCTTTCAAACTTTCCCCTGCAAAATTTAACGGGGTAAGATGATAATATAAAACTTTCCATCTTACCCCGTTTACGAAACTCCTACAAAAGGTCAGGGGTCCTCAATCTGAAATACACGGTGGTAACCCTTCCACAACATCGTATCAAAAACTTGTATCATGAAATTAGTACATAATTCTAGACTCTCTAGTGTTAAACCGCTTGTCGGCTTAAAAAAAGTCAGATCCTCTGTACATAAGTGCAATACCTACACGATTAAAATGTACCAATGTATACAGCTGATTTTCTAAGCGGATGAATAAATTCTACGTTAAGGTGTCTAGAATTATGTACCTACTGAATCCATGGTTAAAGTTTTCATTCTGATGTCCTTCAATTTGTATGTTCTATTCTAATCATCCGAAAACCACTGTGGTCACTTATTTAAGCAAATTAGGGATACCTACTGTTATGGTCTTGTTAATTTTCTCTAATAATTTCCTTTGGTAGGGAAATTATTAACCAGAATTTGCCTCAATGGTCGTAGCAAGCGCAGCTGCTGTGCATGAGGTCTTGCGTTCGATGCCCAGGTCAGGCTGTGTTTTTGACTTTCCATTAGGAATCTCTCTATTAGAGCCGAGAGTCTGGATTAATGCACGGATTATCTTCTATACTTACACATAGCTAGCAAAATATTAGCGTACTATACACCTCTGGTTCGTGTGGTGAAGTCAGTACTTTGCCTCACAAACCAGAAGAATTTTTTAATAGACCAGTGTCTAGAAAAAATATAATGCCATTGAACACGATAAGATAAACCTCTGCCTTACCCTCCGGGGAATACAGGCATGTTATGCTGATTACTGTGTTAATGTGTCTGTACTTAGGTAGGTATGCTTCTTTCACATTTCTGTTTTTTATACATAAATATCAAAGAGACCCTGATTAGCGATCTGTAAATCATCCACGGTATGGGACACTAAATATGCAATTTCAACTTGTATAATAATATAGACAACTTTTTATTTTTGTTTTAGGATCAACATGCCTCGTAACTATATAAGGAAATCATTACGGGCAACTTGTTATACTCCTGAGGACTTAGCGATTGCAATACAGAGAGTGGAGAATAAAGAATTAACCATGTACGCAGCAGCTAAGTTATATAACATACCTGTCGCTACGCTGCATAATCGCTTACATAAAAAAACTGGAATAAAAAGCAGTACTTTAGGGCGTCCACCGGTTTTGCCTCTTGAAATAGAAACCCAGTTGGCGAACGGACTTGCAGTATTAGAAAAATGGGGATTTGGATTGTCCAGAAAGGAAGTGTTTTCACTTGTAAGGGAATTCATTCATTTGAATGGAATATCAACACCATTTAATAGTGGAGTTCCAGGACCAGATTGGTTTACAAATTTTAGAAAACGACATAGATTATCACTAAAAAAGGCTCAACCTATTGAGCATGTCAGACGAAAGAATACAGATCCGTTCATTGTGGGTGAATATTTTAGTCTATTGCAGGCTACTCTAAAGACATTAGGTCTTGAACAAAGGCCAGAACTCATCTGGAACCTTGATGAGACTTCCGTTAGTTTGGATCCCTCTAAAACCAAAGTAGTTGGGCGAAAGGGTGCGCCATGCTCTCGAACAACTCACGGTACAGGTAAAGAACACATAACAGTACTAACATCAGTAAGTGCCGGCGGACAGAAACTGACTCCTTTAATCATATTTAAAGGTAAATATGTATGGGATACCTGGATGGCTGACACACGTAATTTAGAGTTATCTTACGCAGCTAGTAAAAGAGGATGGATGGAAACGGAAATATTCCACAATTACATGGAAAAAATATTTATTCCAGGACTTGGCGAAGAAAGGCCAGTTCTGGTAGTCTACGACGGTCATAGCACTCATGTTGATATAAAAGTGGTTGAGTTGGCACGAAAACATAATGTCACAATATTAAAATTACCCCCACATACGTCTCATCTTTTACAGCCACTGGATGTGGCTGTATTTAAATCCTTCAAATCTAGCTGGGATGCCAAGTTAGTTGAATGGCAGCGACATAACGTTGGTGTGAAGCTACCTAAAAAAGTGTTTTCTAACTTATTTGCAGAAGTATGGAATAATACAAAATCTGAAACTATTATCAACGGCTTTATAAAAACAGGAATATGTCCTTTTAATTCAGATGTAATTTCAGTCGATAAGTATGATCCAAGATCTTACAAGCGCTGGATAGAAAAGCATAAAATGGAAAACGTATTTCAGCCTCCACAACCTGTTCTACAATCAGACGTTGACTCTCCCGTGTCGTTACTTGAACTTAGCCTTAATGTAATTAATAGATGGATATGTGACGATGGGACAATTTATGACATTGAAGGTCCACAGTCTTCATTTTTGGTTCCTGAAACTTTTGAAACAGTTCACTTGCTGGTAGATGTGGCAAAACATGAAGAGCAGGCGTCATCATTTTTGACAAACCATACTCCACAGTCTTCATTTATGCTTCCTGAAACTTCTCAATCAGTCCATTTGCTGGTAAATGTAACAAAGCATGAAGAGCAGGCGTCATCATTTGTGGCAAACAACCAAAATGATTTACCGATTTGCCTATCTAATATTGCCTATAAAACAAAACCCATAACTAGTGCGGAGTCTAAAATTAAGATTATTTCTAATGAGGTAGTTAACTACCCTTACAGTTTTGAAGACCTCTTACTTCAAAAGGTTCAACAAAGTCCACGAACTAATATGAAAACAAAGAAGAAACGGGTGGCAATAGGGGCTGAGGTAATAACGGAGTCTTTGATTCAAAATAAAACTAATACTGAGATTGAAACACACAGACTACCAAGGAAGAAAGTGAAAAGAAATAATAAAGATACAGTACTTAAGGAAATAAATGCATATAATCAGAAAAAAAATATAAATGGAGAGACAAGTGAGACTAAAAAACAGATAGCTAAAAAAAGAGCTGATAAAAAGGATGGTAACCAAAAGAAAAAAAAGAAAACTAAACTAACGTTAAGTACCGACACAGAAAGTTCCAATAGCGAAACAGAGTTTATGACTGTAGATACCGATTCTGAATATGGACGACTACCTAAAACAATGCCTGAAAATCCAAGAAGATGAAGAAAACATTGAACCAGACGCAAAACTGCCTTTTGGCTTAAGCGACATAAAATTTTATGACGAAAGTTCGTTACAATTAAAAAAAGAAGACTGGCTTGTAGTTCAGTTCACAACGAAAAAAAGTGTCAAACATTTCATAGGTAGAATTTTATCGATTGATGACAAAATACCAGTTGTAAAATTTGTACGAAAGGTAAAACAATCAAAATCTGAAACAACGTTTAGTTATCCTATTGTAGAAGATATCTGTGTTATTAAATCTGAAGCAGATATAATTTGTGTTTTACCTCAGCCCGTTATTTCTCGACGTGGTCAACTAATTTTTAACGTTGATCTCAATAAATATAATATCCAGTAATATTTTGTAATTCGTTGTTTTATATTATTAAACAGAGTTATTGGTGAAACACTATCAACCTCTCAGGATCGTATTACTGGGATCATAAACAATAACTTTTGTTTATGACTTTTAATAATTCATTAGATTTTAATTCGTCAGACTTTCATGCAAAAAAAAATAAATACAACGCTCTAAATATTTCGAACTCAGAACGTGTCTAGTGCCTTCCTTAGTAAAGTTCGTTTTTAAACGTATTAAAGTCTAAAATAAATTAAAATGTAATGAATTATTAAAGGTCATAGAACAAAAGTTGCAGTTTATGATCCTAGCAATTCAGTCCTGAGGTTGTCAGTGTTTTACCAATAACCCTGTATTTTTTTTAGTTCTTCAGTTTTCAGTGATTTCTCACGTTCTAATGAACGCAAGAACGGTGTTTTTTACAATTATCTAGAATTTTAATGTCAATTTGGCAGTGATTATAATAGTACTGTTTACTAACGTTTATAAAGGCAAGAGTGCCTAGTTTTGCTGTTTTTTTTTATTAATTATTAAGGGACGCAAAAATGCGAGTACGTGATTTTTTATATTGCAGTTACTTACTTCTGCTTTGCGGAATTACCAACTGATCTGATAACGCCAAATTTTATATTTTTGATAAGAGGTTATTTTTAGTTTTAATAGTAGTACTTATAACCGACTGATTTTATTTAACTGTAATGTTTAGGTATTACCTCCTTTAAAATAATATTTTTAATAATGTTTAATTGTTGCTGTCGTGGTTTATTTTATAAAAATATTTATAATGTATGCTACGTTGTACTAAATGAAAACGTGTGTTTTATTTATCGATCCGAGTTAGACTTGACAGTCATGCATGAGCATGATTATTTAATTCTTTTAATATCCATAACATGTTGAGAACCCCTGACTGCCAGCCATTTCGACGGGGTAAGATCGATATATTTTATTTGATAAATTATTTTTTCTTGCATTTAGAATGCGATTTTTGAATGTAACTGATTTTCAAGTTATTGAGGTTATTGAAGCAGAAGGTTTATTGATCACCACACAAACACAATGACCATGAATGCGATTTTAGTCACTATTTCAATCTTACCCCTTCAGCGTTTCATCTTTCCCCTACATATTTTTTTTCTTAAGACCAATTTTACTAACGTTTTTTTCATAAAATATTGTTTCAAAAAGATTGCTGTCTATATTATAGAAACACGTTGACTATGCTTTTTTACCCAAAACATCATTTTATGCATTTGACTTAAATCCCTTTGTTTCACAACAGTTTCAAATCAACACTGCTTATCTCATCAAAAATCCATTCCGACTTACCCCCACTCACCTTAAAGGAATGTAAAACTGATACTAAAATACCTATTTCGATTTCGTTTTTATACTGACTGGCCTTTGTCGTCTAGCAGAGAAAAAGTCAAAGTATACACATGTTCCAACTGCAACTAGTACCGTACCTATTCCATGGTAAATATTTAAATTATTCTTAAACACTACAGTCGAGATCAATAGAGAAGCAAACTTCCTCAAAGTCAGTATAAAAGTCACTGTTACTGAAGTTTCTTTGGTTGCCAATTCATGTACTGAATGCGTACAATAGAACTGGGAAATAATGTTCAGTGCAATCAGTAACCAAGCCTCTATTGGCAGATCTGATGAAGTGTCCATTAATTGAGAAGAGATTCCGAAGAATACAGGCAATGGAATTGCATGTGTGTAGAACAGCATCTGTAAGAGAAAATTGGATATTAGTACATTTTGATGTTTAAACAAGTGCAATGCACAATTAGCCAATAATTCTTTATTTACTAACTGTGCATTGACAGGTACTCAATACAGCTTAGCCAAATAGGACCTTAAATTAAATTATTATTCTATTTCAAGAATATATAACACATAACAACAGTGTTTTGGCATTAATACAAAATAACTATCTATGTTGTTTATGTAATTAGTTAGTACAAACTATGTAATATAAAGATAATTTAAATTGGGTACCTATTTTGTGCTATTGATAAGCTTCCTATATACATTAAAAGATAAAAATATAGGTACAATATGTTATCTAGCCATACATCGTCTCATTAGCTCATTACAAAACATTTTGCCAGTCATTTGTAAGTTGTACAAATGTTAGTACAACATGTTCTACTATCTATAGGTGCCCAAAAATAGTCCTGTGCACAACAAAATGAGATTCTATTTTTCAAAAATCAATCAATCTGCTTAGCCTTTTCCCAACTATGTTGGGGTCGGCTTCTAGTCTAAACGGATGCAGCTGAATACCAGTATTTTACATGGAGCGACTGCCTCCACAACCCAGTTACTGGGTAATACAATACCCCTTGGTAAGACTGGTTGTCTGACTTTTGGGCTTCTGACGACCCATCATATAATGACTGTCAGATCCACGAATGACAGCCGGGACCAACAATGGCTTAACGTGCTTTCCGAGGCACAGAGGAGTCTCGGTATGTAACGTTGATTACCCATCCACGGACCAACCCCGGCAAGCGTAGCTTAACCTGATGATCGACCCGTGCGGCTTTTAATACTTAGCCAAGAGCTCCTGTAAAACAAAAACAATGTTTAAATTATGCCATGATGTAAGTCTTACCTCATTTGGATGTTTCCCATACTGGGAATACAACCTCTCCTGTTGGAGACCCGTAAAGGCACCAGTTATCAACGTCGCCAACAATATAGTCACTCCAATGCACCAGTATAGAAATGTACCCTTATTTTCCTCATCTGTAGGGGCTCCTCCATACATGGCCAATGCTACGCCAGCACTGATAAGTATTGAGCCAATAGCATTGTTTAGTTTTGGCATTTGTTTCTTTACACAACAATATACTAGCATGCTGGCTGGGGACGATGCTGATCTGGAAATAGAGAAAAAGCATGGTAAGTAAAGCTTGAATCTGCAGACTTAAGAAGTGTTCAAGATCCTGGGTGGAATCCCGGATGGTAAATAAATATCCTATAATTTTAAATGAGCAATATTTGTATGTATATATTTATAATAACGTTCTCGTAAACGGCTCTAAAAATTTCGATGAAAGTTGCAATATAGGGGTTTACGATGGCGAAAAATCGATCTAGCTAGGTTTCATGTCTGGGAAAATTAGTTTTCGATTTGTTGGTTGACCTGGTACTAGATTATAACATAACATTACGCCTGTATTATGAAGGGTTAAGCAGTGGTGTACACCCACATTTCGCCAGTTATGTAAGTCCCATGTAACAGGGGGGCGAACCTATTGGCATCAACCGGACACACATCCACTCCATGTTGCAAACTGAGAAATTGCAGATGGAAAAACCGGGAATTTAGCCCAGGACCTCAAGCTCAGTAGTAGCGAGGCAGCTATAGATTTTGTGTCCAAGTAAAGAAGTTCTGTGCTGACTCAATTTAGATTGTCATCAACGCATCAAGTAGAAGGGTTGGGTAAAGCCTGAGTCAGCTTTCCTTATTGACCAATAAAATTAACAATAAGCATTTTCTTGGAAAAAGATGAATGTGATTTAGTGACAATAATTTATAATTACCTTATAATCATATGCAATGTAGAAGGCACATGCAAGGCATAGACATAGTTATTAGCCACAGTAGTTATGAAGAAGAGAGTGACTAGCATTACATACTGCTTTAGAGGTATCTTGGGACCTACCTGAAAGAACATTATTAGTTTTTATTAGTTAGAATGGATGATCAATAAATTAATGGCATGCATTACAATGGAAAAAAACAATAGTATAATTAATTATTACTTAATGATAGTGAGGATGTAAATAATATACTTATAAAATACCTAACAATTTTTATTAGACTCGGTATCTATCCTTTTATTATATACAGGGTTACTGGTAACTCGACCACTTCCTTGCAGGATGTCATTGTAGGGTTAAAATGCAACAAATTAAGCCACCAAATGTTCTACCGAAATTCAATACTTTTTGAGTTACTTAGATTTTTAGTTTTTATATGAAAGATCCAATTTAAAATTATTTACGGCACGACTATTCTGGAATTTAAGTTAGTAATATAGCTGATGCAGTAGCAGACCTTTGCGCTAATAATTAAAAGTTCAAAAATGCCTAAAATTTGGCAAAGATAACTAATTAAACATTTTATTTTTCGTAAATTTTGTCTGAAAAAATTAAATTTACGAAAAAAAAACTGAATTTCGGTAGAACATTAGGTGGCTTAATTTGTTGCATTTGAACCCTACTATGACGTCCTGCAAGGAAGTGGTTGAGTTACCAGTAACCCTGTATAAGTATCTAGTTAAGGCTAGAAGAATACCTATACGCAAAATACGCGCATTGTCATGGAGTTGCGGATACCAGCCCGTATTACCTAAGACTAGAAGAATTATGATAAGTTCATGTTATTTGAAAAATGCATGAAGGTTTATTCAGTCACTCAATGGCTCCTAAAGCTATGACTGTTTCATTGTGATGCAATATCGGGGAAAGTTTTAGGTCAATAAATAGTCCGAGATGTCTAATAAAGAAATATGGAAGAGAGAGACATGCTGCACCAACCCCAAATAAATTGGGATAAGGCAAATGATGATGATGAAATTGTTACTAGAAAAACTTGGTCTAGGTACGGTTTGTCTTAGCTTTCCTATGGAGTCAGTACCTAAATGTATCTACCTACTACATAAAGTCTTGCGATCTTTGTAATGAGACCCAAGATAGAAGTTTTAAACTTAGGTAAGCATAAAGTTATCAAGACTATAATTTACTTACTATAGTTGAATAGTTACAAGTAGGTAAAAAATACAGCAATTATGTCGCAACTGGTCGCAACGAGAATAATTTAACACAAAAGGAAAATAACAAAAATAAATATGATGAGAAATAAGAACTGACGTAATTATTTCCATGTAAATGACTCACCGATCCAAACTTTGTAGTCACTATGAACCCATATAAAGTAATAAAGAAGAATTGTAGAAATGTAACTAAATTAGCGCTGCTAGGCCTCCTTGCCATAAGAATTTCCATGAGAAAAGCGCTGGAACAACATCCTATAAACACATTCACTGTTGTATGCGAGACACCCATGTTTAAAACTTGCTTTTTACTCTCATTAGATTGTGCTTTATTGTAATTAATTAACTTTTTGGTGGAATCACATTGATGTTTTTTAAAAGAATTAATAAAATTGCGGTATTTTTATTTTTCCCGGCGCCCGCGCACCCGACTTGACACTTCGCACTTTTGACACTGACAATTTATCGGCTATTGCCGCTATTTAATGACGTGTGGTCAGTCACGTACAATCTGTCAAAGTGTCATTGTCTTGCTTGCTTGGTTGGGTAATTGGGTTGTAGGTAGGGTTGCCAATCTCGCAGATTTAAAATACACAAAATATATTGGTCAGATGTACAACCACGGATCCAGTCCCCTAAATAATTTAAGTTGTTTATTGTTACACTGCACTGCCACTAAAATAGAATCCATTGGTTTATTTTAATATACGGCGTGTTATTACTGTGCACTAGCTTTTGCTAGCGGCTTCACCCGTGTAGATGTCGGAAAATATCCCATGGGAACGTACTACCGGGAATTCCTCCCTTATTCCTTGTCTACATTATAAAGGGATCCTCTGTGCAAAATTTTAGCTTTCTAGGTCCAAGGGTTTAGGCTGGGCGTTGATGAGTCAGTCAGTCAGACTTCTCTTTTATTTATATAGAAGATTAGGTAGATATACAGGATGGAATTTTGTAATGCCACCTGAAGGGAAAGTACTCTTAATACTGTAGATAGAAAATTTTATTCAAAGAAAACATTCCTTTATTTTTGAATAGGAAGAAAACTGCATTAAAAGATTTTCGAAAATTCACTTGCCACACCCGGGAAGCGAACCGACTAAAATCTGTAAAAATTACACCCTGTACTTTTATTGCATTGCTCGTTAGGATCAATTATAAGGATGAAATCTCTCTAAGAAACTTGATAAATTAAATGAAAGGAAAACCATGAAATTATAAATTATTTTAATTATTTACAAAAAATGGTAAACTATAAGTCAACATTTCATGGTTTTCCTTTCATTTAATTTATCAATTTTCTTAGAGAGATTTCATCCATAAAATTGATCCTAACGATCGATGCATTAAAAGTACCTACAGGTTGTAATTTTTACAGATTTTAGTCGGTTCGATTCCCGGGTGTGGCAAGCGAATTTTTGAAAATCTTTGAATGCAGTTTTTTTTCTATTCAAAAATAAAGGAATATTTTCTTTGAGTAAAAGGGAAACGCCTATTCTTGGCCATGTTTTGCCCATCAATGGGACAAATACAAAAAAAATACCCATTTAGTAACTAAAATATTGCTAGTACTTATTTGTATTGAAACCTCCGGAATTATAAGCCGATTTAATCAAGAAACTCAATCGTATTTACACTTCCGGTCGTTGGTCAAACCTGTCAAAGTAGGGATGCCAACATTTACTGAAAAAACGATACACTAAAACCGGTTACCAAAAATACGTATTTAGGAAAATCTATTTTTGACATTATATAGTTGTTTCGCTTTTATTTTCTTTAGAGACAAAAAAAATGTTTGTCTATTTTCGGGCTTCTAAATACGATCCATTTAACCGATTCCGTGTTTCAAGTTTTACAAAACTATAGATTTTTCGATAAATCGATTTCTTAAAGACATCCCTACGTCAATAATAATCGTAATTGACAACTGATTGACATTGACATTTCACATTTTGTTTGGTGCTGTTTTCTTGCGACTCGTGATTTTTTTCTCTACTGCGTTTTTCTATTTAATATTCCGACTACTTTGATTACGATTATGGACCCTGTAACCACTTCCGATGACGACCTTGGCTTTATATTGGATTCTGTACCCGCCTCTCTCGACGACACCGGCTTGCCAATGGATACCGTACCTGTTTCTCACGAAGGACCTGACGCGAATATGGAACCTGGGTTCTTGGGCTGGGCAAGGTTTCAAACAAATATAAATCCCCCAGCCCAATTTCTAGATGAAGTGCTCGTCATATATTTAAATGAGAACGAATAAAAAATCGGAAATCTTTAAGTATGTCTTTTATTAACCTTGAATTTTTATACTTTGATTTTTAAAAGTCCAACCGAGTTCTATGTAAAAAATAGTGTTTGTATCTTTATCTATGATGTCAACCGTAATGCCTCTAATTTGTTTCTTTCGTGGGCGTCACTTGGCCAAAACCTCTTTATCAAATGGGCATTTCCCTTTCTGTCTACAGTATTAAGAGTACTTTCCCTTCAGGTGGCATTACAAAATTCCACCCTGTATATGTAGAACAGATAAAACGCAGCATTAGAAACGTGAAGAATGAAGATTTTAGCACAAAACATTCTATTTAGACTACTGCTCGCACAGATTGCTCGACTGGGGAGTTTTAAAAAGACCAATGGCATCCCGAAATACTCCTAGAGTTGCCAACGTTTTCGATTTAGTAGACATAGTAGAAAATCCAAAGTATCCTTCAAATGATAATGTGAATGTGAGTAGCTTTACTAAAGCATTACTAAAGTAGCATTACTAAAATTAGCATTAATAAAATTTATAAAAAAAAAAAAATTTTTTTTGATCCTTTCGGCTTTCTGTACTAGCCTTACTAGGCTTTCTTTTCTTGTAAGGATGTTATTGGTATAATTCCATTAGACATAGTAGGTATTTCGCACTCACTATGCCATGCGAAGGAGCTTTCGAAATGATAATCAATTATGTATTTCGTGGTGCACTGTTGCTACATAATGTCTACTCTACACAATCGGCGATCATAGATGATTACCCGCGAGCACGATTGAGTGGAGGGCTTACTCGTCTGTAGTCCCCGAACTCGCTGATCATCGTCTATGCTCGCCGTATGATCGCGGTGATCCTTGAGTTGTCGGTTTTTCGGGCACCCATCAAAGAGAATTTCGGCTAGTTGCTTGCAAGTGTCCACGCGATCGCGCATCTCTGACTTACCTATTTATAGTAATTATCTGTGATTCATTCACCGGAGGACAGCGAAGCCGTGAATTCATACATGCGTGCGCCGTCTCGAGTTAGTTTGGCTATACTGGGTGGTCAAATAATGAGATTTAGAAAATGGTTGTAATTAGGTACCGAAATTAAATAAATGGTAGCAGCAGCAATAGACTCCACTTCCATCTTGAATGCTTGCCGCTCAACAAATGACTAGGACGATCAACGACGAACATCTTGATGTCCGTTGGTCCGATGATCGTGCCAACGACGATCACACGATTGACGATCATTGCCGATTGTGAAGAGCAGGCATAAAATTGGGAGAACCCGATGCGTGACGTTTGCACGTGATGACGCGACTAAGAAGCACTCGATAGTGCTGACGGTAATAAGCACACGTGCTGATAATGTTCTTATTTGATTTGTATTTATAGGTATGGTTGACGAGTAGGTACCTACTAATTAAATATCGTATTTAATTTTCTTTGTTAATATTCGTCAGTTGTTTTTTGTGATTTTCGTGGGCTGGCCGTTGGAAGGACAACGTAGGACTGTCTACGAAGGGGTGGATTGTTGCTATATCTCTTAAGCTTCTTATATAGGGATCCAACTTCCAAGTCGGTAAATGTCATGCATTCACAGGCAGAAAGACGAAAAGGTCCCCATTACCTTACACCATATTTATGGTCGTAAGCCTCTCTAAGGTCCGTGTCGACACTGTCTTCTTAGCCCAAAGCACTAGATGAAAGTTTTGCAACTTGTCCGGCCATCATAGAGAGCTAGATGAACCACGAAGATATGGACTGACGATCTTAAAAAGACGGCTGAAGTCTGGAGGCGCATAACCGAGTATCGAGGCGCAACTTAGGAGAGGCCCCTATATCCAGCAGTGGTCAGTCTTCTTCTTAGCGTGTCGATGGCAAAAATAACTCGAAAAAAAAAGGTTTTTTAAATTTGTTTGGCCAAAATTCAGCAACGCGAATACCGTTCGCTGACGCAGCCATAGGTGAGCACGAGTGCAGGTGACCGGGCATGCGGTGCAAGAAAGGAGGTGGGCCATTTCAGTCCAGGAATGTGACGCCTGCTTTGCCTGTAATCTCGATGTCTCTTGGACACAAGATGTCGCAATGTGTTTTGCGGGATAATTCAGAAAGAAGTTCTGCTTTATCCCGAGAGAATCCTTCGATATTGATTGAGATAACACACAAGGCTGGTTTTGTTAGTGGACTGTTTGGCCCTGGGAAGGGCCGATTGGAACTTATATTTGCCATCGTGGTGAAAGGATTAGCCCATCGATAGAAGTCAATTGCCCAGGGTGCACCAGACTTAACAAAAGGTCCGAGTGTACGTCACTCGGGGAGGCTTCATTAGTGTGTATAGGTCTGTTGAATGATTGGAGGGAGGCCTATGGAAGCATTCTCGAGGATGGCATCACCAAAGTAAAGCTGGTCATGCATTCAGCTGCAGTAAGTCCTGATATGTCCAGAACCTGATATTCATGAATTGAAGTAGGTAACTGTTCTACATGTGATCGATCACACACACTAGCCTTTTCCGTAGTATTTATATGTAAACTTCTGTTGGTTATGCTGTAAAATAACAAGAAGTCACCCGGAAGACTGCTAGCAGAGAGATTTCATGCGTAGTTGAATGAAGTTGCACCAAGTTGCACAGATAAACGGACCAGCAGACATCGACCCTTGCTAGTTGAGAAAATAGAAACGTTTTGAGGTCAAACAAGATTGGTTATGGAGTGGAGGCGATGGGGAGAGGACTGAACGACACTGCCGCGTCGCAACAGCGTCAGTTAACCGCCCAAACAAGAAACAAGCCTCGCGCCACAGCCGCCGAGCCCGATACCGGCCGAGTTGATTAATCAACTAACAAGTCCGCCTCGCCGCGTTCAGCCGCGCGGACGTGTTATTTCGCGCCAAAATGGTCGCACCGCTCCGATTTCACGCATCGAACGTTTAAACATTTTCGATCGCTTTTTAACTGTTATTTTTTACTCTGATCAAAATCAACAGTTTTTTAGTGCTGAGTGTGGTGACAAATGTGTGGTGACTGGTGTATTTGTTAGTTATTTCTTTTCAAACACAATGAAAACGGTTATGGTTTTTGAGTATTTGTCAAGTGTGTACGAAATTGCACTGCTGGGAAAATGTTGACAGGATTCCTAGTGTTCTGTGTGCTCGTTTCACTTATATTCCCATCGGGTAAGTTCACTTGTTATTTAATTCTTTCAATTTTATTGTGACCTTCGTTTTTGAATAACTTGTTGTTTGCAACTTGCATTGCAAAAAATATTTAAGTAACAGAATCCATATCGATCTACCTACAACGAAAAAACGAGTGACTGTATATATTTTCATATCAACCGGAAAATTTCTTCTAAGTACGATATTTAACTGAAGGCACCTTGCTTGGGCTATTCTTGCAACCAATACTCGATAGCGAACAAAACTTTATTCAACATCTAATATGAGGACAAGCACAACACCAGTAAAAATACAAACACCAGGTTTAAAATTAAACAGCTTAAATAAACTTCAGCTTGAAGTCTTAAAATTAGCAGCTTTTCAGGTTAATTTCCATGGTATAAATGGCGGGAGGTATGTACTATCAGTAGGTAGGCCACTTAACTCCAAAAGGCCGACCTACCCGCATCAGCGCGTGACGAAATGATTATTGTTCGCACGGTTTGCTAAATTAAATTAACGTAGTTTTTGCTCCGTTGTGAATATGGACTATGAGAAGCAAAAATCATTAGCTACGTACCGTACGACGACCTACCTATCTACCGAAGAAATGTTACAAATGGGTAGTCAAATCATTACTTTTTTACACAAAAGTATGTTTATTAAATAAAATACTTTGTATTCTTAAAATGTATTTTGGCTGAATTGTTGAAAGGTGTGCAAGGTACGATTCTGAACTATAAATATAATTTTAGATAGTTACATTTTCTCAATAAATGTACCGAAGTAAAAATGTTCACTTCGGTACATTTATTGAGAAATTGTTTCTTAAAAAAATTATATTTATAGTTCAGAATCGTACCTTGCACATTTATCAACAATTCGGCCAAAAACATTTTAAAAATACAAAGTATTTTATTTAATAAACATACTTTTGTGTAAAAAAGTAATGATTTGACTACCCATTTGTAACAGCGTCCTTAAGTACGAGTACCTACTTTAGTTTTTTTGAAGTGAAAACTCCTTTAGGTCAGTGGGTCGTCTTAGGGGCGGAGTTTTCAGCGATTTATGGTAGGGTATTCGTAAAATCTTATGCGTTCGCGTGACCGACATGCTAGTATTGGTTTAGTACAATACTTTGTTTTGTAGTTTATTTTTTGACTGTCTTCTGCCTGCGACTTCGTCCGCGTAAAATTTCTTGTTGCCCCTGTCCCACCTCGCCGCATCGTATCGTCCCGCCCGCTCAATTACTTCGTTTCCGCTTAGCGTTCTTTCTGATTTTTTTTCTTTTTGCTCAGCTTCTTTGGGTCGTAGCGTGAACTTAAAGAGCCTACAGCCTTCCTCAAGGTTTGGGCTATTAAAAGAAAAAATAATTTTTCAAATCCGACTGGTAGTTCCAGAGATTAGCGTGTTCAAACATACAAACAAAAACAAACTCAACTTCAGCTTTATTGTTATTAGTCTTAGTAGGCATACATACTCACTTACTACAATTACCTATATTTATAGTTTGAAA
Source organism: Cosmia pyralina (assembly GCA_946251885.1). Taxonomy (NCBI): domain Eukaryota; kingdom Metazoa; phylum Arthropoda; class Insecta; order Lepidoptera; family Noctuidae; genus Cosmia; species Cosmia pyralina. Next base: position 26,183,460 of record OX276345.1, on the reverse strand, counting down.
AAAAAAAAAAAACTGATTTCATAGTTTTATGTTTTCACTTCAGCTGTTGACAGTCCCCTTGAGGCCATAACTTCCTATGGTTTAATGTAAGGCAGTTCACAAAACTGGTACAAGCATTGAAATTGGAAGTCTTTCTGAGACACGAGTAAAAGGTCTCCGAAACGACAGATCCGTGTCGTCTGGCTTTCTAAAACCAAAGTGTGTACCTATGCTTGCGCTGGCAGTTCTGTAAACCACATTAGTAAATGTTCCGAATTACTTCCAGTTTAGGAAGGAGTATTTAAGGATCGCTGGCGTTCTGTAGTTTCTGCCTAACCTCATGAGAACAAGGCGTGAGTTTATGCGTATGTTTAGTCCCAGTTTCGCTCATTTTGAATTCTGTTTAAAAACACTTACTAAACTCACTCACTTATTCCACAATTTTCGCGTGAAATATATTGTTTGTCTTGCAGTGTCCCACCAAGCTCGTTAAGAAGTATGGCTAAAGATAGATCAGTGTATATAGCGTGTTTACTGCAATACTATCAATTAAGGTGTGTCGCTGCGCACACGCACCCAGTTGTTAATCACGCTTGTTTCTTACGATAATTATGGCAACAATATCTAGTAGACGTTCTAGGTACCGAGGAAAATATGATAACAGGTCATTTTTGCATTTTCATGGTGCGCTGATGATGATCACTGAATACAAGATATGTTTATTATTACTTATATTTTACTAACAAATACACTTTGCATTCATTAATATTATGTAATGCATACTCTTTTATTGGTTTTGCGTTAGTTTTTTGCGAATCGGTCTAAAACGATTCGTTTTCTTTTATAATATCCGAAATTAATTTTCATATTTTTCAATGTTATGCAATATGACACTTACGTCAGGCTGTCAAGCTGTCATTACTTTTTTCTTCTAATTTTCTCTCATAGAGTTTCTTACTGGCTTAGTCTATGAAGGTTACTTTTGATTCATATAATTTAAATTATTTGATAAATCAGATTTGGTACGGAACGCTAAATGTGCGAAGTCCAACACGCACTTGACCGGCTTTTTTTTACGAGGTCTGAACACAAACAACTAGATACTTTGCTTCAATGGATAACTAAATACAAGAGACCAGGTTAATACATGCTCATAATTGTGTAATTGATTGCTATAAGGAAAATCCATTGTTTGCAAATCAATGGGATAAGAAGCATGTTATACGTAGACAAACAGCGCGAAGGTCATGGCGATAAAAAAGTTAATCGTAGAGACTCCTGCACTTAAAAGTTCAGCATTCATTGCAGCATTCGTGTAGACGCTTGTAAAAGTAGTCTTGGTAAACTTTCGATGTACCTATATTGTACCTTTAATCCGAAACTATTAAGACAGCAAAATTTACAATAATATTTACAAAAAATCATAAAACATCTCGAGTTCGATGTGCCTCATGGCATAGGCCTAATATAATGTTATGTGTGTCCAAATATACTCGACATAGATACGGAACCCATTACACGACAGATTTAGATTTTAATCTAGGTACAATCCATTGACCCAATATCAAACATAGCAACAGAATAACGTGTGAAAACTATTATTAAATAGCCAGGAACATAAAATGTACGAAAATAAACTTACAATAACAATCTGTAGGTTAATCACGTCCCATAGAATTTATGGCTAGCCAGATATTTAAACGTTCACACACATACAACTGACTAATCCAAAATCTTCCTCGAGAAATATTGGGCTGCCTCCATGTTATTTGGAATTCTCAAGTAAAAACGAAAGATACATTGCATCCCATCAAAGTATATTTGATGCAAAAGTTAATTGAAATAAGGATCTTATGGGCAACACAGTACCTTTAGGTAATGAAAATGGGTTATCTAAATTTCAGACAAAGCCATAAAAATATCAAGGAAAAACAAACAACACAGAAATGACTATTAACATAGAGCCATAAAAACTGTAACAACTCCCACAAACATGCCATGTATGATATTGAGACGTCTATGAAACGAATAACGAACGAACAAATATTCAATCATTTGAGAGACAGTCCTTTAATATGAACGATGGCACCGTTAACGAAAGTATTAAAGCAAGCAAGTATATTAGTAACAAATCAACTCATCACTGCCAAGGACAGTGCCACGCGCCAAGTGGCACGAAGTAACGTAGGTAAGAACAACTCAAAATAGAAGTCGTCAAACATTTGGCAATACATCATCTAGACAAATAGTGAAACTGCTGGAAAAAAATTTAACGGTCAAACAGTAACAGAGCATCAAACAGCGTCGATAAAATTAAGAAGTAACATAACCAAGAAAAAAGAAATATTTAAAAAAATTGCAATTTCTCTGTTGTCAAAATAAATATCTGTAACTACTTGGTGGAAAAAAGCAACAGAATTTGCGGAAGAATATATTATAGTAAGTACTGTTTTGGTTTGTGTCAGATTTTCCAAAAGCGTTTGGCAGCAGGCAGCAGGCAGCAGGAATAAACAATAACAGCATTAGGTGCACAAAATACACACATATGTATAATGATGGAAAATATTGTCGACAGCGTTCGACACAAGTAAACTGCATAATAATTTATTAATTTCTATAATGAGACTGAGAGAGAAATGCAACTAGGATCTCATAGTAAACATTGCGGTGATGAGTCGGTTGTGGCAACGCGCTATTTTTACTCCCAAGAGGAGTGAACTCACAATGTTTTCTGCCAAGATTCAATAACAAACAACGTGTTTTGAAACAGTCCCAACGTGTAGACAACGCAACGTCTGATTCAACATTGTTGTATACTTAAATTAGTGAAAATGTCTAATGTGCAATATAGCATATATGTGGCGCCTACCTTAAAAATATCTTCTATTTCATTGGCCATAGTCACCATCGCCATTCGACTGGTACTGGGATTCTGTAGTAATTGGGGAAAGTTGCTGATCATCATATTTGGTTCTCAAAAAATCCAATCGTAGATTATGGTAACCTTTTGACGATCCATCGTCTTTAGAAAGTCCTGAACTTGTTAAGAGCTATTAATCTTTTGTAGTTAAGTTAATGATTTAATCGAAGAAGGTGTCCTAAATCCTTCATAGTTGACAGATTTATATATTTTAAAATAAAATTAAATATATCATGCTCGTAGAGAACACTGTGTTTTTCGTCCACCTGCTTGCTTACCAAAAAGGAAAGCGCAGGTTTTCGTTCGAGGATTTTGCTATTTTTGCTAATTCCTTTTGATTCGCCAATTTTATTTCTATAAGTGACTTATATAGCACTAATTACCTTAATGTGACAGCTTGCCAAATCTCAGGAACTGGCAACAAGATGGTAAAGCATTTATGTTTTGCTCTTATACTGTTATTACAGGATCTTGCTTTATGCTCAGCCCAAATAAAAAACCAAGGCAGGGCTGTCAACAGTGACGTGAGGCCGGTTTCGTAAATATGAAATGTGCACTTAGTGAGGTGTAGTTTAAAACGAGTAGTGCTGCCAACTAGCGCCACCACTGAGAAAAAATCGTAAGTCTGGAGATAAGGAACAATTTGAAATTTCCTATGCTCACATTTTTAGTCAGATGTAAAATTGTTTGTATAAAAAAAATCAACAATAAACCTCCTAGGTTTGTAGCCATAGCAGATAACGTCAAAAAGGCAAATTTCTACCTTATCTGATGATTTTTTTCTCAATGGTGGCGTTAGTTGGCAGCTCTACTCGCCTTAATGTTGTTTGGTGTAAATGTGTGCATGCGAGCGTGTATGTACAGAGCGAGGTGTAGTTTTGAGCATGCTTCACTGTATTCTTCGACTATGTCTTGGTTTTTTATCTGGTCAGAGGCTTTATGTAATACAAAATATTTACCTCAAATATCTTGTTGGCTGTTAGTGTCACTTTACTTTTTGTACTTTAGCCTTCAGTTGTTTACCTAAAATTCTAGCTTCAGCAGTTCTTCTGATATTTTGTTTGAACTGGGAATATTCCGGTAGTTTCTAATATAAGTAAAAACATGAGTAGCCTTGAAATTGAATCAAAGTCCGCATACAAAATCATAGTTTGTAAAAATAAATTGACCCTAGAAATAGGAGGTGTCAATTGAAGACAACATGATCAAACGACAAAACATCGGGTTGATGCTCTTGCAACTAGACAATTACTGACGTATTTCGTCAACGTAGCTGTTCATAACGATCTTATAATTAAATAATAGAAAATAAATGCAGGTAAACAACAAGATCTCGCTAGCAAAACAACTGAAGCTCTGGGCGTAGAAATGGCTTCAGATAATCCTATTGTGATATAACGAACGCTGCAAATTCTGTTAGCTGTTGGCCATTTACCTGATCGTACGAAGCCATTAAAATATTTCTCTTGACCTTATGTAAGAATGTATATGTATTAATTTAGAGATCAGCACCCTAATTGCGTAACACATTATCAATCGGAATTTGAATCAATTTGAAACAAATTGCTAATCCATTGCTTGAAATGTTCGAAAATTTTGTCTGCTCTGACGCAATAGGGTGCAGACTTCTATCATAATCATGATAGACTCAAAATTTTATCAGCCTAAAAAGTATAATCTGTGTGTCGGTCTGTCGGTCGATTAACGGCACAAGAGTCCCGTTTAATTACTTAGTTGGGCAGAATTAAAACACACAAAGGTTTTAAAATATTTAAATCTCTCCCACACCAGTGTAAAACATAAGAACGGCGTATAACACACATAAATGTTGGAATACAAGACTGTATCCGTATCCAAGTGTGCCAAGAAACGGTTGACCTGACCGCATGGCGCCCCATTGCTTTGCCTGAGAATCAACACATGGGAACATGGCTGTTACACATACCCAGTGGAACAGCATATTGGAACTCTGGTGGTTTTGTCTTGGTAATAGGGCATTCTAATTAAGCGTCATGTCGAAATGTAAATAGGTAGTTTCAATGATTTCTAGTTGAAGTTATCGACTCAAATATTTTGGTAAAATGTTCTGTGTTACCTTTGTCGATCTGAAGAATGCCACTTTAGATAGTACTAATAAAAGAAGAAAGTGGTAATTTTAACGAAATGGTTTTGAATTCAACTGCATTATTACAAGATACCGAATAAACGATGGCTCTTAGTTCAGTTCTGTTAAAATAAATAAAATTATCATTGTTGAAGCCAACTTGTGTTTGAACACACTTGTATTTACATGAAGTAGATATAAATGGCAGAGATAACCTCTACATCGCAGGTACATGTGCGGCTTTCACTTCAGATACTCGTGCAATTAACTCGAAGGATATTAAAAATAACCGACTACACTTGATTTATCTTTACTTTTTTTCGACGAGGTGAACTAGTGGACCGAATCAACATTGCCTCAGCGTCAGCAGCCTTAGGTCAAAACATTGAGTAGACAGATTGCACGATCTCAATCTTCGAACTAGGATCATCCAATTTCCTATTTCAAATGTAAGTTCAAAGACCATCCGCGATAACGTGAGTAATATTTGTCTGGAATAGGTACAAATGCCAAGAACATAGACAATAATTTTGCATTACCGAAAGGGCAAGCAAGCGTAACACAGATAGCCATCAAAAGAACTTTAAAGAGAAAGTCAATCGCTCTGCCATCAGTTCTAGTTCACACGACGTACTCCCAACCTTGGCGGTCGTACGTCTAACCTTACCAACCAAAGTCAATGTCGTCTTTGTTTTCCAGCATTTTTTTAATAATTCACTGACCTCTCTGTCCACGTCATTTTGTTATTCACCATCATCTTTCTAATTTATTTTAATCTATAATTTTTACGAGTATATTACCCTCGAGAATTTCACCTTCTAACAAAAATAAATATATCTTGCGTTCGTTAGCCGCGGAAAAATAAGATGGAGTTATTTATTTTATTGGACAAACTCACTAAAGTCAATAAGAGTCAATTAACTCACATGGATAAAAATTAAATTCTGTTAGGAGGACTCTGTATTCATAATTTTTGTCAAAGAATTAGAGGTAGAATGAAATAGCAGTGTTATTAGATACTTTGTCGTACATTAACAATAATGATACAGTCAATAACACACTACAATAGGTAGTCTGGAAAGTAGGTATTCTTGATATACCAATCAAGGATGAAGAAGATTAAAAGAAGAAACAAAGCGAACATTGACATTTCGATATGATTACTTATTATAGAATAATCTGCCCATGAAGTTCCTCTTACCTACAGCATTTACTACAAGACCTTAGTAAGAGTATCGACCCCCGACCTCAAGTTAATAAATGAGTATGAACCCGTACATACAACGACACATCAAGCATATACATTTCCAGTAAAAAGTGACCTCGGAATGTAGTCTCTCCGTACCTACAATGAGAGGTCATCTTCTACTGGAAATGGTGTGTCGTCGTGCGTACATCGGCCTATCCTTCGTCATTGTATCTGTGTAGTCTGGCACAATAGTAAACATTGTACGTAAACAACCTGACGACTAAATATATCTTCATGGCCGAATGCTCTCTGATTATGTCATGAACGTATGAATTTGTATGGCTTTTGTCTTGTCCATTTTGTATCGAAGGTTTGATCTATCTATTGAAATACAACAGGTAACAGGTAGCTTCAACAGTTGGTACCATTAAAGTAAGTCCAACTTCAGCATTATCAACTGTTCAAAATTTATTTTCTTCGGTAACAACAGACATAAGGTTTAAAAAAGAGTTTTGTATCTATCGCGTCCCCCGGTCTACTCCTTAATATGCAATAGTCTCTGTAACCACTTAAAACATGAGGCTCCAGCGGCTAGTACAAATCTTTGGGCTCCTTTGATTAATCGAGTCTTGTTACCACGCTGGGGTCGGTGCATTTCATTCATTCATTTCAGAAAGATATATATATTTAGTAAAATTTTTGTATACTTCGCAAAATATGCAAATTGTACTTGAATATTGCTACCATGTATCACCCGCATCAACAATTTATATTAGCCATATTTAGTTGTACAGTATGAAAATAACATCACAACATTCTTCGGACCAACATTAATGATGCTCTACCTTGGCTTGCAATCTTTGGCGCCAAGCTAATCGCTGCTGCTGTAAAACATCTCATAACGCTGACATAAAAACAGTATTAATATCGTAATCACTTACACAGGCGAAGAGTATAACAATTACCCACAAATTGCTCCAACAATTTGATTCACATTTTTTACTTCATATCCTATTTCGTCCATTTCCTATTTTTTAAAACTATGATACGAAATCCTTGCGAAGCAATTAAAAGTTCACGTCGATAACGTTAGCTCATACCGTGGAGGTGCACGTGTGTTATGCACAGGGCCACAGACGCATGAATCGTTGCACAAGCCGACGTTGACGTCACAATTTTATTAGCTACCTACTAATTGCTAACTGCCCCGCCTGATGTTATAGGTCGCGACGTTTATGCTTTGATGGTTTTTATTAAAGGATTATTTAAATTGAAAAGAATGAAGAATTGCTTGTTGCTAGAACTAAAGGGATACCGCCTCCTATAGCCTATAAACACGATAATGTAAATAAATGGAATTATCAAAAATGTATTGTAAATTTTTCCTTGCTGATGTAATTTATGTGTATTTTTTCTATTCTGTCCGACCTTTACTTTATCAATATTGTCTTTGTCTTTTTGTGTATCTGTGGAGAACGTTGTTGGTTGCACATTTGTATAACTGCTTATTTTCTATTTATTTGTAATATATAATGTGTAATTGTTTGTTCTTTCGAATAAATAAAATAAAAATAAAATGGGAATATTATAAAAATTTAAATTAATGAAATCTTTCGTTTTGTTACCAAGCTGATTCTGATAGTCATCTCTTTCATTCTGAATTCCTGATTCAAGATTAGCAGTCAAATCCTTCTTGTGTAATTTTGAGATTCAAAAATTGCTGAATCACAGCCTAATTTGAATAAATTACTTATGATTTTACATTGCCATACAACGTGGCAATGTCAATACAATGGCAAGTCTCTTGGGTACTTCACCACTCGACAACATATTTTAGTTTTTTAATAGATTTATGTTATTTTTAGGTTATGTTTATATTACATTTAAATAAATAAATTATATATATTTAAAAAAAAAAAAAAAAACTTATGATTTTAATTTATAAGGATATCTCATAAGAATTCTGGTCGTTTCCCACGTGCAGCTCAAGAGTCAGCCCTCACTCCTCAGTAGGAAGGGCTTATGCACATTGTGATGAGATGTCGCACAGAATAATGATGTTTACGGTTTTTTCTCGTGTTTGATCAATGTTATACGCAGTTAATATCACATGATTCATAACACAAGTACCCTTATTTGCATTAAACAATGAATAGGGCTTATTTGTAATATTGACGGCTTCAAGCCTCGTTTTGATGCCGGTTCAAGGCAGTACATCTTCAAGATAGTGTTTTGTTGAGTAATGTGACATTATTATGTAAAGTAATGTTTAGAGGACTATGTAACTTGACATAACAATCTGACTTGTTAACAATCCCGCGAAGGCTTGCATTCGCGAGAACTACACTTCTGGACACATCTTTTGGCCCACCTTGTATTTTCAGTTTCGTTTGGTCCTAGCTAAAATTTTATATTAGGTCGAGCAAAAAGTTTTTATGCAGTTTTGAACCTGGCACATTCACAATTTCATTCAATAGTCTTTTTTTGAATTTCGAACACAGAATTTAAAGAAACAAAAGACAATTTGGAGCCTGTTTGTTGATATCAAACAATCGAATACTAAGAAAACTTGGTTTTATTGGTTTACTTGGATTTAATTCTTGAAAAAGTGATTGATATCTTTGGTTTTGCAACAAACATTACTTATTCTTAACATTAAGGTGAGGTTCTATCAATAATCTATGGATACTTCACCTGAAGTCGCCGCCCAAGCTGTGGCACTTATTCAGGCCGGACACAGCCAAAGAAACGTGAGTGCTCAACTTAATTTAAGTCGATCTGCGGTCCGAAATGTTTATCGGAGGTACCTAGAGACTGGCGGCTTTGTTCGTCGCCAAGGAAGGCCACGATCTCGGGTCACAACTGAAAGGCAGGATCGATTCATCGTGACGACCAGCTTGAGAAATCGTCACCTTACCTCCATTGAGATACAAAACCAACTTCGCGACTTCCACGGAGTATCTGTGAGCGCTCGAACTGTTCGGAGAAGGTTAAAAGAACGCGATATGGTACCACACAAGCCAGCTAATGGCCCCAAACTAACGCGAGCCCACCGAACAGCGCGCCTTCATTTCGCACGCAGTCATTTAAATTGGACACAGCAAGATTGGAGCCGTGTACTCTTTTCTGATGAGTCTAAAATTGTGTTACATGGCAATGATGGAAGGAAGAAGGTCTACCGACGTAAGGGAGTGCGTTTCGCACAATGCTGCTTTGAAGAGAGGGTTGCTTATGGCGGTGGCTCATGGACTGTCTGGGGCGGTATATCCGCGAGCGGCAAAACTCAACTTGAGGTTGTTACAGGACCACGGCTGCCAACATTAAATGCTGAAAGGTACATTCGTGAGTGCTTAGAACCTCACGTGATACCATACGCGGACTATGTGGGCCCAAATTTCCTTTTTATGCATGATAATGCAAGAGCCCATGCGGCCGGCATCGTCAGGGAATATCTTCGGGATGTGAACATCACAGTTATGGACTGGCCAGCCAGAAGCCCAGACATGAACCCCATTGAGCACATGTGGGACGAGCTAAAAAGACGTGTTAGGGCTCGTCAGCCAGTTGCCCAGACGATGCAGGAGTTGAAAACTGCCATAGAAGAGGAATGGGAGATGATCCCTCAAAATTTCATAGAGCGGTTGATAAACTCTATGCCTAATCGTATGAGAGCTGTGGTAGATGCCCATGGAGGCAACACGCGTTATTAAATTAAACCTTTATTTGATAAAACATGTTTTTTATTCAAAAATCAATTGCCTTTAACAAGGCGCATATCCGACTTGTTAGGCGTAGCTCCATGTCGTATGGTATTCTGAATTCAAATTTAAAACAATACGATCGAAAAAGATGGTAAAATGTATCAGGTTTAAAACTGCATCAACAGTTTTTGTTCAATCTAGCAATCATATTTCGGTAGGGGCCATCGAAACCTAAACTCTAAGGTGGGCCAATAGATGTGTCCAGAAGTGTATAATGAGATTGTGATATCGACTAATAAAGTTATAAGTAATTAGTAAATAAGTCAAACGATTCGGGTTGATCCACTAATCCCCATTAACAATACCCATCAATGGAGATTTGTGAACTTATTGTTTAAAAATAAAATAACTACAATTTAACTTAAGAATCACAGCAGTCTATTTTTATTTTTTTATACCTATGCAGGTAATCAATAGCATTGTAACTGTTGCGCTTGCGTCTTATTGATTGTTATTTTTATATTTATTGTTGTCCACAAATCCCCATTGATGGGGATTGTCAATGGGATTACTGGAATAACCCAATTTTTTTTTTTTTTTTTTTAATACCGGCTCCTAGCATCCCGCCATCCATAATGCTAACGCTTGAACCTGTTGCTTCCGCAGTTCCGCTATTACTTATAATTTTGTGTAAGTATGTACCTACTACTACTAGCTGTAATACTGGACAAAATAAACGTTTATTCTAGTGTATTTTATAAAAATATTATTAAATCAAATTATAAATTGTGCCCGATCTTGGAAGTGAACTATAAACTTTTTTTCAATACACTTCCTCGAAAACTGGTTCATATCGCACTACGATTAGGTTCACAATGCAATGTATTTCACACGCGTGCGATTTTTCACTTTCCGACACGTGTGCGGGAATAAAAATTGCCACAGATAACTTATACCCATACTTAGTCTAAATTGGTTCAATGCCTCTATTCACACCGTCCCGCGTCTTCTCTATTCGGAGGTGAATGTTTTTTTTTAATCTCGGCAAAAAGATATGCGTCTTTACGGCGTTAATATTTTTTGAATATTTAAATATTTATTATATTATTTTTTAGATTAATACAAAATAATGTAATAAATATTATTTAAACAATATTTAAATAATAAATAGAATATCATCAAAAACCATAATTATTACAGTAAAAAAAAACGTTTATGAACAAATTAACATTTATTTGTGTTCTAAACTCAAAAATATTTTATTAGTATTTTTCATAACAGGCTGTTTATTGGTTTTATACCTTTGCTTCTCCTTCAACCTAGCGAAAGCAAAGCAAGAAAAAAAAAAGAAAATTTAAATCACAGTTTCCTAATAATTTAAGACAAAAATATTTTTCGTTATTTTATTTTATTTCTTCAAAAGTGTATTGAAAAACGTCGTTTGATACACGTGGACATTTGTTATTGCAGTTTTCGGCTCAAAAACAACCTCGCCCGTAGGCGAGGTTGTTTTTGAGCCGAAAACTGGGCGGATTAACACCCGAGCCGTAGCTCGGGTGTTAATTCCGCCTCGAATGCTGTAACAAACATTCTCCACTTGTATCAAAATGTACACATAGTGACAATCCTGCAATATGGCAGGATTACTGTGTCCTGTGTTTGTGTGTCTGTGTCTGTGGGTATGTGTGTGTGTTTTATATATTACTGTGTCCTTTAAAATTTAAACTTGAGGAAACGTTAGCAAACTTGAAAACATCGCTGATTAGGATTACAAATGCGCGAACACACTACAGACCTACCTAAAGCACATTTCCATAATTTTTGATGCTATCGCCGATATCGCTGATAAAAATTACTGCACAAAATAACCATTTATAACATAGTAAGTTATGCTATTTTTAACATTGCAACAGCAGCAATTTAAACAGCATTAGTAACTCTTGGGGTCATGTAGGGACATAATAGGAAAAATCCGGCCATGTCTTATATTGCCAGGTTATGAACCTGCCTTTTTAACCGACGATAAAAAAGGAGGAGGTTCTCGATTCGACACATATATAAATATTTTTTTTTGTGTAAAAAGTTATGCGTGGTAACAACCACGCATAACTTTTTACAGTCGTCTAATTTTAAAATTTCTTTTCGAGAGGGTATACCTCAAAGTTGGTTCCATATAAAATTTATTAACTTTGCTCGGGTAGTTTTTGAGTTAGCTTCAATAATACGTATTTTTTTCCACTATTTGGATGATGTTCTAGTTTCATTTGCAAGTAGTGGTATTAGAATTTGTGTGGGGTAGGTATACCACAACTAAAAAGTGAAAAATAAAACCTTTTTTACAAAAAAATACAACCAACTTTCAAAAACAACACTAAAAAGTGAAAAATAACTTTAATTTCGAAAGTTGGTGGCTAAAAACGAAAATATATTGAACCAGTCACCGACTTCCGAAATTAAAGTTATTTTTCACTTTTTAGTGTTTTTATTGAAAGTCGGTTGTATTTTTTTGTAAAAAAGTTTTTTCCAAGTCCGCTCCGCTCACAGCAAAAGGATTATTTCACCCACTCCCATCCAATATCTTATAAATGCGAAGATTTTCCATAAAATTCACATTTTAGAGTCCTGTAAATCACGCTTCAATAATACCTATGGTGGTCATGGCAACAAGTTCAGTGACGTCAGCGAGCAGCAGGTCAATGACCGATAGAGTTGCGTACATTATACATAATACAATAGAAACGTAGGTACGAGCACGGAACTCAATACGTAATGTTTAAATACAGGGTTCGATTCTTTGTTATGTCAGTGTTCGTGTATTAGTATGTGGTGTGAACGAACTCGCTAAACCAGTATTGGGTAATTTGTGGTTTTAGTTGCAAATCGTAAAGTTCACATGCAGGTAAAAATCTGATATTTTTATTAATTTTTAGGGTTTCGTACCTCAAAAGGGAAAACGGAACCCTTATAGGATCACCGTTTATCTGTCTGTCTGTCCTTCTGTCACAACCAATTTGCTCCGAATCTAATGGACCAATTAAGTTGAAATTTGGTAAGTACACATATGAATTTCTGCGACCCATACACGGACGGGTAAAGTAAATAAATGAATTTTGAATAAGGGGGTCACTTTTGGGGGACAAATAAGAAATTAAAAAAAAAAAGTTTTGCATATACCGTGTGACATGTATCAAATGGAAGGGCTATGATGGTCTCACTCAAATATATATATTTTTTTATAATTTTAAAATATATTTTTTTAAAGTTATTTAAGAAAATAGACGAAAATTTACCATTCCATATTTCGTGCAGATTCGTCGAACGAACGAAATCTAACGACTCTGCACGAATTCTAACTTATAGAGATGTATTAATGATTTTCATGGTTAAAATTATATAACTACAAATGTTTTATTGTCGCGTATCATATTTTGATCAAGATACAACCTGACACGGACCTACAATCAATCTGCCTAGCCTTTTCCCAACTATTTGGGGTCGGCTTCCAGTCTAACCGGATGCAGCTGAATACCATTATTTTACATGGAGCGACTGCCTATCTGACCTCCACAACCCAGTAACTGGGTAATACGATACCCCTTGGTAAGACTGATTGTCAGACTTTCGGTCTTCTGACGACCCGTAACGACTGTCAAAGATCCACGAATGACAGCCGGGACCAACGGCTTAACGTGCTTTCCGAGGCACGGAGGAGTCTCGGTATGTAAAGATGGTCACCCATCCACTGACCAACCCCGGCAAGCGTAGCTTAACCTGATGGATCGACCCGTGCAGCTGTTATTAATTAGCCACGAGCTCCTCACTGACACGGACCTGCAAATTGCATAAAACGCAAGAAAATTTGAATTTCGCGGGCTAACACAGCGCATCCTCCTTAAACATAAGTCGCCTGGCTCCCAAACTAGGTTTATACCTGTGACTTGGGAGTCAGTGATGCTCCATGTGTCGGTGTTGTTTGATTGTGGAATTAAACAAAAATGAACATTCTTCACTTGAGTGCTTAACATCGTTGGCCTTCGCGTCTCCACCTGCATTTCTTTCATTTGAGGACAGTTATTGGAACTGTGCCCGATAATTTGCAATGGTACCGTCGCTAGAATGTTAAGTGCACTGGCATCATTCGAAGTCACTTAGCAAAACCTACTAAGTGTACGACAAAGTTAGTTGCAGGGTATTTGGGAAATCATGTGGCGTGTTGACAGCTGTATAGCTTTTGGCTCGATAAACTCCGTTTCCTAGAATGTTATGAGACTTTGTTTATAGTTATTGGCGCTAAACATGCCCTACGAGTGTATACATATATGTAAGTAGGTACGTCTGGCACACCCTGGGCAGATATCAAGATGGCTGACTGACTCATCGTTTCGCCCCTTATACAGGGTGCATCAGACAGGTGTGGTCAGATTGGGTGTGGTAAATTATCAGCCGTCCCATATTTTTGGGTTGAGTAGGTATTGAAGCTTTGTATGGGACAGCTGATAATTGTTTCTCTGTTATAATCTTGGTCGCATGGAGAAAGTTGTTCAGTTTGATGGTCTGTACCAAACCCTTAAATTTGACCACCTTTCTGATACACTACAGGGTTGTACATAAAGTCGTGCCAGAGAAAGAAGAAGATACTTAAACATTCTTATAATCATTTTTCTCATTGTCGTTCTTTAAGCCTCAAATTATCGCAAATCTTTTGCGTTTTCCAACTAACACAAAAGCAGTTATGCCAACTTCTTCAAGTGAAAACCAGCCTGCCAGTATCGACCAGTGCAGTATCGATTTGTTACAATGCAGACAGCGTGTCGTAGACGTGTTTGTAGTTAGAAGCGGCTTTCTGCGGTACGTCTTACGCAAGGCGCGTACTGTTCTATAAATAGAACGGCTGCGAGCAGGCTTAGCATAATGAGACCTTTAGAACGGGGATGGAGCATCATGTTTATAGATTAGGTTCTTTTCCCCAGGTGTGCATCTTAGAGACCAGAAAGCAGAATTACTTGGAACCGTTCGCTTGTTAGTACCAAAGAATTGAGTAAAGATATTCTGCACAAGAATTTGGTAGGAGGTAGATATACAGAATGGTCTAAATAAAATTGATTCCTCACCCAGGGGTATCCAAAAGCAGGAAGCAGGAAGCGGAACGCGTGAGGGAGAGGCAAAAGCCGCGCCCTCGCGCCCCTAGCCGCCGTAGGAGACGCCCTGGGCGGCGGGAATCTATCGCCGATTCCCGGCCACCGTAGGCGCGGGCTTGCGGACGACGAGTAATGGGCAGCTCGCCGTCCGGTAAGGACCAGGCCCGGGTCGACGGCGCGTTGTGTTCCACGCGTGCCTCAAAGAGATGTCAGCAGTGACGGGGTCAATTGGGCCGATGCCGCCGGGGTCGCGGGTAGTTCGAAAGAGATACTGTGGCCCTGGCACGGGCAACTGAAGGAACACGGGTGGGTTTTAGTCAGTAAAAGTCTGACACGCCCTCCCGCTCTGCCCAGAGAGAGAGGTCATTTGATGATTTCCCATCCACAAAAAAAAAAAAAAAAAAAAAAAAAAAAAGGGGTATCCAAAAGTAGGGTTTGTTCCGCGATGCTTGATAGTTTACGAGTTATAATTTCATGAAAATCTTATCAAATCAAATGAAATCGTTTATTTGTGATGCATGGGTTATATACAGGTGTTCTAGCGTATGGCACTCGTGGGTTGCAGCTGAAAATCAGCGTCAGGTGGTACACCTTGTGTTGTCATCTGACAATATGCTGAGCTGAGGCCCTTTTGGCATTACAATCTTTGTTTTATGTTTTTTTATAATTTTAAGGTGTATTTATGTTTTTTATAATTTTAAGGTGTATTTATTTATTTTTTTGCTGTAATGCCAATTAAACGCATTTTTCTTTCTTTCTTTCTTTCTTTCTTTCCTTACATAATTATATACTTAATAATGTATGGCTGTAATGTACTTATGGGAACCGCTTTAAAAAAATTCTGTTTATTTTTACACGGCTTTTTCACATTCTTTTTTTTTTGCAATTTTCATTATATGGAATATTCTTTGAGACATAAAATAATCATCTTCTTAACATCAATTCATTCTGCATTAGGCAGGTCCTTTGTAGTCCTAATGGGCCAAACTTACTAAGGTGCACTCGACAGTTCTGCTAGGCAGAAGACACCTGATAGAATATGTGCTAATGGGTAAAAAGTAGTAAATATTACTTATTTGCTTTGATTTTGCGGATCTATATTTTTACTTTTAATTCGACGTATTCCTTGCAGGACGCCATAGTAGGGTTAAAATGCAACAGGCTAAGCCAGCAAATGTTCTACCAAATTTTAGTATTAATTTTGTAATTTAAGACTGAGAAAAATATAAATTACGAAAAATATAATGTTTAATTAGTGATCTTTGCCAAATTTTTAGGCATTTTTCAACTTAACAAAGATCTGCTACGGCATCAGCTATGATTATAACTTTAATTCCAGTAATGTCGCGCCGTAAATCATTTTTGAATTGTATTTTTCATAAAAAAACTAAAAATCTAACTAACTCAAATACTATTGGATTTCGGTAGAACATTTGGTGGCTTAATTTGTTGCATTTTGACCCTACTACATGACGTCGCAAGGAATACGTCGAATTGCAAGTAACCCTGTATATTTCCTGCTATTAGAGCAGACGTGAGTGGAAACGCCGCGAGGGGACGCCCTAGGAAGACTTAATAATAGTGCCATTATTGGTGATGTTCTTCAGAAAGGTCAGGTGCGTAGTACTCGCAACCAGCGTGCGTGTATGACCTGGGGCCGTAGTGCCGTACTGTGACGTGAAGACACATCATGGAGCTATCATGGTTCCAGTGTGAGAGAGAGACATAGCTATATAAGACCTACAGCACCATCCTTTTTTCTCATAATCTTATTTCACGTCATAGTATGAAAATTTCCAGGTGTATGAATGTAAACGAGGCAAAAGGAGTATAAGAATCGTAGCAGGTGGAGTTCTGTGGTTTCTGCCATGGGAAGAACGCGTGAGTTTATGTATGATGTATGTGTAAATGATTGAAGAATTTAAAAGTAGTAAAAGACATTCTAATGGCTCGTAAAATATAAAACGACAACATTAGGTTCAGAAATTAAATATGAATAATTTATTACCCATTGTGACGCTTCTGCAAACACCTGCTCTAATAGGCAATTATACTTAACAAATCATTTGACAACACTATATAATCATATACTTTATTGGGACTGTGGCTGTGTGACTGTGTATGTATGAGGGGCTCGTGGCTAAGTAATAACAGCTGCAGGCACGGGTCGATCTGTGGATGGAAAGCACGTTAAGCCGTTGGTACCGGCTATCATTCTTGGATCTTTGACAGTCGTTACGGGTCGTCAGAAGCCCGAAAGTCTGACAACCAGTGTAAAAACCAAAACCAGTGTGTCAAGGTGTATCTTATTACCCAGTAACTGGATTGTGGAGTTCAGATAGGCAGTCGCTCCATGTAAAATACTGGTATTCAGCTGCATCCGGTTAGACGGAAACCGACCCCAACATAGTTGGGGAATGGCTAGGCAGATGACGATGACTTTTTAACCGACGAAAAAAAGTCTTTTTTTATGTATAACCACGCATAACTTTTTACTGAGGCGTCCGATTTGAAAATTTTTGTTTTATTCGAGAGGGTATACATCAAAGTTGGTCCTATATAAAATTGATTAACTGCTTGGGTAGTTTTTGAGTTAGCTTCAATAATACGTATTTTTCCCCACTTTTATATGGATGATGTTCTAGTTTGTTTTGCAGGTAGTGGTATTAGAATTTGTGTGGGGTAGTACCACAACTAAAAAGTGAAAAATAAAAACTTTTTTACAAAAAAATACAACCGACTTCCAAAAACAACACTACAAAGTGAAAAATAACTTTAATTTCGGAAGTCGGTGGCAAAAAACGAAAATACATTTAACCAGACACCGACTTCCGAAATTAAAGTTATTGGAACGAAGTTCCTTATCGCGCGTTGTGAAAGGGGGCTAGACGGAAAAAATTCTCACGAAAAGTTGTAACGACACTTTTTGCTATAGTAAGCTATTGTAAGCTGTGCGACCTGCGCATGTTTCTCTGTCTGTCTCTCTCTCTCTCTCTCTTATAGAAAGATTAAGTTTATATTACATTATATTTGTTAATAATAAAAAAAATATTATTATAACTTAAAAAAAAAAAATATATTACAATTCCTTCACTAATTAATCGAAAAGAAACTTCGTTCCATCCGGGTGTCCCTTGACACCTCTCAACTTTTTTTCACTTTGTAGTGTTGTTTTTGGAAGTCGGTTGTATTTTTTTGTAAAAAAGTTTTTTGTTTAACCCAGCTGGGTTCGCTTTTCCATTGCCTCTTTGTTCTAATGGTCACAACCATTACTGCTGAGCATGAGGTCCTGGGGTCGATTCCCAGGTCGGGCAGAGTGTTATTGGGTTTTTCTATCTGAAATTTCTCAGTAGCAGCTCGGAGTCTGGATTAGTGCCCGGTTGATGGCAATAGGCGCGCCTCCTATTATCGAAATGTGAGTGTACTATAGATAGGTACACCTCAGCCGAACCTTTCGGGGATTATAGGCGTGGTGTTGTGTTGCTATTGAATGAAGTTATGTACACACTAAGTCACGGTTTATAATAGGTCTTTACCTATGAAATTGCCGTTTTGTATGAAAAAATTGAAACGAATTTTTTTCATGCATTTTTTATTTGTATTAATCGAAGTAATCACCCATGCAATCAATGCATCTTTGCCAACGCAGGGGCAGTTTATTGATGCCCTTCTTAAAGAAATCAGCTGGACGGGAGGCAACAAATTCTTCAAAGGCATTTTGTACTGCCTCTCGGGTATTGAATTTTTTTTCCGCCAAGAAGTTATCCAAATTCTGGAAAAAGTAGTAGTCTGTAGGCGCAAGGTCTGGTGAGTAGGGCGGATGATGGAGAGCTTCCAACCCCAGTTCTTAATATTACCTACTAGTAAGTGTAGTAGTGTTTCCAACTTTATTACTACTACTACTACTACTTCATTACTTCTTCATTTGTGTTGCGTAAATTATTTTGCATACTATTTGTATTCAATCAAGTTCTTCTAACTGAACTGACAGCTGTGCTGCTGGGGAGTTTGCTTGCGCCACTTCTTCTTCCCAGCTAAAGCACTAGGAAGTGGTGAAGGGCGGGCGTTTTGTGGCGACTGTCTTATGTAATTTTGACGTTCACAAAGTGCTGATTCTCAGCCTAATTTGAATAAATGACTTGATTTTGATTTTTGATTAATATTTTCTAAAAATGAGACAACCGTTAAATACCTACGTCCTCTAAAAATATGTCTTCATTTTAATATAGTACACATATCCAAACAAAAATATATTTTCAATGTGGATGCTTTATTGTTAGCAAAATAGATGACACCCGTAACTATGTAATTACGAACTATTGATAACGTAACACCTGTTAAAGACTTAGAGGTCACCGAAAGCTATTCAAAATAAAATTAAGAATGAATAATGAATATCTTAATTTTCTGAAGCCAGATGATAGCTCGTTGAATTTGTAAAACACGTTGGACTAGATTTTTAGCTTAGCATACAAAACATCCTATTTAAAAGTGTGACAATATTGATATTTACTCAATTACATAACAAAAAAACCTAAATATCGCTAGAACAAACGAAAAGGTTCTAGAAAAACCTGTTAATCTAGGAATTAATGAGCAAAACGATTACCAAACGGACGTGTGGAAGGCTATTTTCGGCGGCTACTTAAATCCATTAAGGCTATTTAATTTAACGTTTTAGTAATGAGGCTAGGAATAGATAGGAATTTTAAATAGTCTTTATTTCTGTCTGACCGGCTGCCTGCCCTTTATGGGACATGGTGTCTGCATGTATTAAGCTTTAGATCGCGCATTCTGTTCGCGTATGACGGTTTTCTGACATGCGCATGTCATTTTATTTCATGGAAAATGTTGATTTTGTCGTTGTTTTTGTAGGTAAATGCGAGAGGTTGTTTTAATTTTCTTTGGTATTTCATACATTTTTTTCATTGTGGATTTTGTGATTCAATTTTTTTTTTCTTTAACAAACTCAAGTCTTTAGGATCCTGAGGCAATGGCAAAGGAATTGCTGTCTGTAATTCTCATATTTGCACAGAAATGAATAGTCAAAGTGTATCCTAGATGAGTCTAAGTAAATAAAATTATAGAATACGTGTAGAACCAATTGGCGTAGTGACGACATCTGTACAATATACATGCGCAGGCGACTGTTTGGCGGTATCGCTAGCAGCATAACTATAGACAAAATCCGGTATAAACTACGTTTTGATCTGTTATGTAATACTCGTTAAGTCCGGTCCCTCCTCTTTAAAGCCTCTCAGTCCGATTCAGAATAGATCCATAATGTTCATTCATGTCAACTTCAACACTATTTGTGGATTGTGATCAATTTGCCGTTGTCTCGGTCTACGATAGTTCTAAACATAGTTTGATAAGCACCATAATTGCGTAACACATTATCAATCGGAATCGGTTTCATTTTGACAATTCAAAAACATTCATTGCGTTATTTACGTCGTCGAGGTGACAAATTTTGCGAACTTAAGAAGCAATGGAATAGCGATTTGCTTCAAAATGATTCAGATTCCGATTGATAGTGTGTTACGCAATTAGGGAGCAGCATTATATTAGGTCTTTACCTATGAAATTGCCGTTCTGCAGTACTGGCCATTTCAAATCAAAATAATTTTTGTTTGGCTAAGAATTCTAATTTCAATTTAATTTAATTTAAAAACATGGATTTTTTTTTCCAAAAGTAGTCATTTGTTTATTGATTAATGTTACATTTTCATCGCATTTCAATCTTTTTCGTCATCATGGATACGTTAAAAATTCGAGTAATTATGGAATATGAGTACCGTCGTGGCAGCAACGCGGCACAAGCGGCACGCAACATCAACGACGTTTACGGAGCTAACACTACAAACCAACGCACCACTTGTTATTGGTTTGCTCGCTTCCGTTCTGGAAATTTCGACCTAAAAAATGAACCTCGCGGTCGTCCGAAGACTTTGGTCGACAATGACGAATTAAAGGCGATTGTGGAAGCTGATGATACACAATCTACGGCTGAATTAGCAGCAGCTTTCGACGTTAGCGTCAAAACAATATTGGTCCATTTGCGTCAAATTGGCAAGGTAAAAAAGCTTGACAAATGGGTGCCCCACGAACTCAATGATCGCCAGCGCGAAGTACGCGTCGAGACGTGCCTTGCACTGCTCAACAGCCACACAAATGAAGGAATTTTGAACCGCATTGTTACCTGCGATGAAAAATGGATTCTGTTTGATAACCGCAAGCGCTCAGCAAGTTGGTTGGATCCTGGTTCAGCACCTAAACAATGCCCTAAACGAAAACTTACCCCTAGAAAAGTGATGGTCACTGTTTGGTGGTCTAGCGCCGGTGTGATTCATCACAGCTTCTTACCAAACAGGGTGAGCATTACTCCAGATGTGTACTGTGAAGAACTGAACACAATGATGGAGAAGCTGGCACATCTCCAACCAGCATTGGTCAATCGCTCGTCTCCGCTGCTCCTGCACGACAACGCGCGACCTCATACTGCACAGCAGACGGTATCCAAGTTGCAAGAACTGGGGTTGGAAGCTCTCCGTCATCCGCCCTACTCACCAGACCTTGCGCCTACAGACTACTACTTTTTTCAGAATTTGGATAACTTCTTGGCGGGAAAAAAATTCAATACCCGAGAGGCAGTACAAAATGCCTTTGAAGAATTTGTTGCCTCCCGTCCAGCTGATTTGTTTAAGAAGGGCATCAATAAACTGCCACTGCGTCGGCAAAGATGCATTGATTGCATGGGTGATTACTTCGATTAATACAAATAAAAAATGCATGAAAAAAATTCGTTTAAATTTTTTCATACAAAACGGCAATTTCATAGGTAAAGACCTATTATTTATTAGGACAGAATGTGATTCAGTGTTTCTCAGACATTATGTATACTATAATTTCCTTCTTACGAATAGCAACACCCACTATGATTCTAAACATGATTATCAGAATACTAGCTTCTGCCCGCGACTTCGCCCGCGTGAAATTTCTTGACCCCCCGACCCACCCCGTCACATCGCGTCGCCTTCCCGCGCTATTACTTCATTATCGCGTAGCAATCTTTCTGACTTTTTATTCTTTTTGCTTCGCTTCTAAGGGTCGTAGCGTGATGAAATAGCCTATAAGAGCTTCCTCAACAATAGTGCTATCAAATGCAACAATATTTTTTTCAAATCCGACGGGATGTTCCAGAGAGTAGCGCGTTCAAACATACAAACAAAAAAACTTTTTTACAAAAAAAAAACCGACTTCCAAAAAAACACTACAAAGTGAAAAATAACCTTAATTTCGGAAGTCGTTGTCTTTGGTTTTGTATTTTAATTTTTTACCACCGACTTCGGAAATTAATGTTATTTTTCGCTTTGTTTATCGTGTTTTTCTTGGAAGTCGGTTGTTTTTTTTTTTTTTCACTTTTCAGTTGTGCTGTTGTGTTGTTACCACACAAATTCCAATACCACTACCAGCAAAAGAAATGAGACCATCATCGACATAATAAAAAGTAGGAAAAAAAAAACGTATTATTGAAGCTAACTCAAAAACTACCGAAGCAAAGTTAATAAAATTTACATAGGACCAACTTCGAGGTATACCCTCCCGAATGAAACAAGAATCTTTCAAATAACAAATTATGCGTGGTTATACATCGTGTCGACTTGAGAAACTCCTTCTTTTCTTTCGTAGCTCTTCAGCATTATTATTAGTATAGATATATCTAAATATGTATATCCTCTACAGATATCTTAGATAGTGTTGTTCCCTTGCCAAACACTGATTGCTCATATATATTTTCATAGCACCTATAATAACTATCACTACTCGTCTGACATGCAAATTCGCAATAAAATAAACGGTTTTATCCATTTTGCTAATCTTTATGTTAATATAACGAGTACTTTCAGCGACGCGGGAGTCGGTAGTTGGTTGACTCAATTAGTGTACCTGTGTACTTACTTGGTGCTACTCACAAGTTGATACTTTTTATTGCTTGTGTTTTTAACTGAACAGTTTGAAGTTACGATTTGTATGTAAAACTGAAAGCAACAGTGGTTTGGTTTTTATTAATTTTTAATTGTAATTTATGGATTGTTTATAATAATGCATCTAGCCTTTTACCAACTGTGTTGGAGTCGGCTTCCAGTCGAACCGGATGCAGCTGAATACCTGTATTTTACATGGAGCCACTGCCTATTCAGATAGGTAATACGACACCCCGTGGTAAGACTGGTTGTCAGACTTTCGGGCTTCTGACGACCAGTAAGTACTGTCAAAGATCTACAAAGGCAGTCGGCGATTGCTTTGCGAAGCACGGCGGGGTTTGGTATGTAAAGAGAGAACCAGAAGAGGTCACCCATCCACGGACCCGTGCGGCTGTTATTAATTATTTAGCCACAAGCCCTATCTATCATCACAACCATATGTACCTACCTATCTACTGTGTTCTGCAATGAGGATTTGATTTGATTTTAGTAATATCATCTAGCATACCAAAGGTGTGCAATCTGGGCATCGTTAAATTGAAATTGATCGTAATCTGGTGAGCCCAGATAACTATCGCATAAGCATAATCAGCCTATAACGCTGCGCGACACAGGCCTCCTCCCCCCCCCCCCTTCCCCCCTCGGTGAGAGGGAGTGGGCTGTAATCCACCACGCGGGCCCAGTGCGGGTTGGTAGATGTTACAATACATGTCTTCGAATTTTTGGTTCTAGGACATGCCGCTGCCGGTTTCCTCACGATGGATGTTTTTCTTCACCGTTTTGAGAGCAATGGTGATGAAATTATTTACAGTAAAGCGCCTGCCTGGGTACTCGTAAGTCGGGGCAGTTACTACTGGGCCACCACTCACAGCTCTGATAACTGTCGATTTCAAATTAAATATCCAAAGAAAGTTGTGTAGGTATTTTCTAATTGCCGGTTGCTTGTGTCTAATTCAAGACACTAAAGGTGCCCAAGTTTGCACACCATCCAATAGCTATATCTACATGTACACTTGTACAGTACGCCATTAATTTAATTTGTTTATTTTCGTACTGTCTGCGCTTGTATATTACATGAATTGGTGTCATTAAATTCTTAATTGAGCAGCTGTACAAAAACAAAGCTAGCATCTTTATTTACGCGTCATCTAGACGTTCATAACCGCAGAGGAGCTCGTGGCTAAGTAATAACAGCCGCACGGGTCGATCCGTCACGTTAAGCTACGCTTACCGGGGTTGGTCCGTGGATGGGTGACCATCTTTACATACCGAGACTCCTCCGTACCTCGGAAAGCACGTTAAGCTGTTGGTCCCGGTTGTCATTCGTGGATCTTTGACAGTCGTTACGGATCGTCAGAAGCCCGAAAGTCTGACAACCAGTCTTACCAAGGGGTTCGTATTATCCAGTTACTGGGTTGTGGAGGTCAGATAGGCAGTCGCTTCATGTAAAATACTGGTATTCAGCTGCATCCGGTTAGACTGGAAGCCGACCCCAACATAGTTGGGAAAATGCTAGGCAGATTGATTATGTCAATGTGTACTCGAATGTCAACCGAACCCCATAGGATATTTCCTAATATGCCTAGTACGCCTAGTACCATCGCGGAAATTTCCGGTGAACCACTTTTCGACCTTATTACTAAGGTAATAAGATTGATAAATAGTTCACCGCAAATGTCCTCGGTTGTACCTGTGTGGTGGAAATTAATTAAGTGGCTTAGGAAAAGGCCTTTGAAGAAAAGCATGGTCTGACAGATCTCCTTCTCCGTCAAAGTTTAAGAATAAGCCAAGTGAGGATACTTTGACCTAGTTTTGTAGTTAAGAATTTCTAAAAAAGTTGAAACAGAAATTAACATCTTCTTCTTGTTCGCTGCTTCATTACTGAAGAACGTGTCCTTGCAAGCCCTTCGTGGCTTTATGTATGATATTCTTCCACTTCATTCGGTTCTCCGCTTCTCCCAGGGCGGTTGTAACAGAGAGTCAAGTGAGGGCGGTTATTGGTCTGATCAGCGGCTAGGTGACCGGCCGCGAGGTAATTTAGACACTCGATGGGGTAATTTTTGACTTTCCATCGAGTGAGGTATCGCTGTTTAGAGCTCGTTGAGTAGATAAATACTGTATTTTTGTTTTAAAAAATATTTTAAAACAAAGGAATGAGAAGCCGCCAGTCAGCTTTTTTTAACAAAATTTTGTTCCGCAGAATTTTTTAACTTCCCATTGACCTATAAACATGAAATTTAGATATATTGTTTATTATTACGTATATTTTACTAGTAAAAACCAATATATTGATAAATCAGATTTGGTACGGAAACCTAAATGTGCGAAGTCTGACACGCACTTGGCCGGTTTTTTTTATGTAAGTAATCAAAAGATTACGGCGATACATTGAGTTAAAATTTGCCATGACGTCACTCCTTGCTAGATTTCGTAGTTTCATATAGTTGTGACGTAGCGAGCCCCCACACCCCAACTTTAATGCGTTTTATCTAAGACATTTTTTATTAATATGTTAAAGCAGAAAATACATGTATAATATTTTTTTATTATCTGGCTGACGGACTAAATACAATTTCTTTTTTTTTTATCCAGGCAACGTCCCTATTGTCGATGTACTTACATTACGATTTTTGGTGTGATAATAATTATGCTTGTTACAAAATCTTGATCTATTATTTTCTCTTGTCGCAGGGTTGTGTTCTAGTCTGCTATGCGGGCGCACAGAGAAGCTAGAGTTGGGCAGCAACAGCGGCGCGGGGGCTGCGCTCGCGCTTGCGCTAGTGCGGCCCCCGACCGCCCCGCGCACCCCCTGCCAGCTCAGCCTTACCGCCCCTGAAGCAGCTGCCTTCGCTATTCGGCTTATTGATGTTAAGGTAAGTCTTTTGAACTTTGAATGAAGGACGTTTGTTCTTCTCTTGTATCGCCACGGAGCATCAAAGATCAGCCAGTCAGTAAAGTTGGTTGCAGGACTGACTGCCATATCATCATCATCATCTGCCTAGCCTTTTCCCAACTATGTTTGGGTCGGCTTCCAGTCTAACCGGATACAGCTGAATACTAGTATTTTACATGGAGCGACTGCCTATCTGACTGACCTCCACAACCCAGTGACTGGGTAATACGATACCCCTTGGTAAGACTGGTTGTCAGACTTTCGGGCTTCTGACGACCCGTAACAACTGTCAAAGATCCACGAATGACAACCGGGACCAACGGCTTAACGTGCTTTTCGAAGCACGGAGTGGTTTTGGTAATGTAAAGATGGTAACCCATCCACGGACCAACCGCGGCAAGCGTACCTAGTGCGGCTGTTATCACTTAGCCACAAGTCCCTTTATCAATAAAAAATTGGTCAATTTTGGATTGTAGAGGCTCTAACTCTAACATGCTCCATAGATGTTTAGTGAAAAAGTATGGATTTGATATGAAGGTTTGCCGTAACCAAAGCCACCGGGTACCTGGGTACCCGGGTTAGCCTGGCGGCTTCAGAATGTTGCAAGTCGCAAAACTTTTGTTTAAAATGAGGCTATTTTGTTTTTAGGGTTCCGTACCTCAAAAGGAAAAATCGGAACCCTTATATAGGATGACTCGTGTGTCTGTCTGTCCATCCGTCACAGCCAATTTGCTCCGAATCTAATAAACCGAAATTTATGTACACATATGAATTTCTGTGACCCAAACACGGACGGGTAAAGTAAATGAATGAATTTTGAATATGGGGGTCGCTCTTGGGGGACAAATTAGGAAATTAAAAAAAATAGTTTTGCAAACTATACCGTGTTTAAAATTATTTAATAAAATAGACGAAAATTGACCATTCCCCCCCCCCCCCCCCTTATCTCCGAAACTACTGAACCTAAAATTATAATAATAATAGATCTTTACCTGTAAATTACAGGAAAACCTATAAGAAGTCTGTAGTCTTAAAATAACATGGTAAATCCCTCAATATTGTGAGTACATACTTACATTTACGGTTGAAATTTATGGGAGAACATGTTTTTCAACTACAATGTTTAGTTTGTTCTTTGGACAAATTCATTCCAACTATGGAACCCTTTATTGTGCGTGGTCTAAATATACATTCTGAAATGTTTTCACATTGTACAATGCCAACAATGTAGCTCTCTTAAAAAATATAGAATTTTTTGTTCAAACCCCATAAAAAGTACCTACATACTCGTTTGAACGAAGTTATGTTCACACAAGTTACGATTTATACAGCTGTTTACTGCTAAATCGTGAACAATAAATAACTTATCAAACGATCGGAGTGAAACCTTTTTTTACAAACCTACTCATAATATACGTACCTATCACGTAATACCGGATTTGATGATAATCGATTACGTTAGCACTTAGCACTTTTATCGTGTTTGTACTAACAATAAATCAATACATAAAGCGAAGCCGTGTATATTTTCCTAAACTGGCTTTGACGGGCTAGAGAACAATGAAGAAGGCGTTGGCGAAACTTTAAAACCATGAGATTCAATTATATTTCTGATTGAAATAGAAAACATCCCATAGAAAATTATATAAAAACAATTGTCAGCAGCCATATTTTAAACCGTACCTAACCATTTCAAGATACAAGTAGGCCTGATGTCTTGTTACCAAGATTTACTCACCTTACTTATGTCATAACTTTTATATTTGGAGTTCTTTTTAAAACTCACGAACAAACATTCTGAAACTCAAATAATATAATTTCTTAATTCAAAAAGCCCAGGGTGAAGTGTGAGTAGGCCGGGCACGTCGCACGAATGAACCCGGAGACATGGGCAAAGATCGTCATTCACTGGTCACCTTAGGGAGGTCATCGCCGTAAAGGCAGACCACGGTGAAGGTGGTGTGACGATCTGATAAAGTTTGCAGGGCCAACATGGCCAGAGATCGCACAAGACAGGGAGGTTTGGAAGGAAAAACGGGAGGTGCCTATGCGTAAAAAAAATTTGAATAAAAAAAAAATGAAAATTATCGGTAGTCTAAGAAACCCAGGCAAACAAATGCAACTTCCCTGAGGTTCTTTCTGATTACCTCATTACCAGCTTGCCAGTTTCATGACCCATGATCGAACCTACAACAAAATTGACGAGTATGACTACACTACACGTTTATAGACTGCGGATACAAAGTCCGTCTGCCGTGGTTAAATGGTTATTGGTTACACGGAACGAAGGTGTTCTATTGAAAATTGTGGTTTAACACGCAGTAATGATTATAATATATTGCTTGGAAACGTTGCCGTAGCGGGTCACAATATATGTGAGATATTCAAATCACCATACCGGTTAGTTATTTAAACAGTTGGTTTATCAAATTTCCTAAGGAAAGAACTGATTAAATATCTAAACAGCCGTTTTAAATGTCGGTGAACTCCGCCCTTAGAGGTGTAAACGCGTCAGGCTTTATTGATCGAAGTATGAAAATGATGATGAGATGAAATTGCTGTAAAACAGTTTCAACTTTGTCGCTCATCATCTTCCTGCCTTTATCCCATGTTACTTGGGGTCAGCGTAACACGTTTTTTCCTTCCATCCTCCCCTGTCAGCCGCCATTCTATCAGTAATTCCTTTTATATATCATCCTTCACACACATAATCATTTAACAGTTGTATTCATCACTCTTTTAGTTACATTCAACTAACACCGGTATTCAAGAATGATACTATGAGGTCTCACAGTACGCACCAACGCATAGAGCCGGTAAATCCGGTTCATAAATAATACTTGAGTGATTTGTGAGTAGCTGGACAGCTATTTTAACCAACGCATAGTGTTGCTTCCATAGATATAAGAATTTGTCTCTAAATACCAATTTATTTCTTTGGTCTTCCTCTCCCTCTCCATCCATTAAAAGTTATATTCATCACTCTTTTAGTTAAGTTCAACTTTGTCTCTAAAGACCAATTTATTTTATTTTATTTTCATTTTATTTTATTCAGAAAGGAACTACAACAAAGGATACACATTACATGCATTATTATACAAAGTACTTTGAAGATTTGTGCTCCTTCTGTTATAGGAGAACACATCATGCATACATCATCATTTTAAACATAGTTTAGAATTGTATGAGTTTAAGTAGTTAAACACAATAAAATTTAAATCAAAGAAAAATTAAACAATATTAAATTAAACAACACATGATCATAAAATTAAATGAAACATTTGAAATTAAAACACGGGTTAAATAGTAGTTTGGTCTTCCTCTCCCTCTCCATCCATTAACAGTTATAATGTTCATCACTCTTTAGTTAAATTCAACTTTGTCTCTAAAGAGCAATTTATTTCTTTGGTCTTCCTCTCCCTCTCCATCCATTAAAAGTTATATTCATCACTCTTTTAGTTAAATTCAACTTTGTCTCTGAAGACCAATTTATTTCTTTGGTCTTCCTCCCCCTCCCCATCCATTAACAGTTATAATATTCATCACTCTTTAGTTAAATTCAACTTTATCTCTAAAGAGCAATTTATTTCTTTGGTCTTCCTCTCCCTCTCCATCCATAAAAGTTATAATATTCATCACTCTTTAGTTAAATTCAACTTTGTCTCTAAAGATCAATTTATTTTTTGGTCTTCCTCTCCCTCTCCATTCACTCTTTTAGTTACATTCAACTTTGTCTATAAATACCAATTTATCACCCTGGTGTCGGCGGTAACCGGCAGTAACCAGATGACGTCTGTCTGTTTGCTCAAAAGTAACTAGACATTAAATAAACTGATCGTCGCG
This sequence comes from Cosmia pyralina, assembly GCA_946251885.1. Lineage (NCBI taxonomy): Eukaryota > Metazoa > Arthropoda > Insecta > Lepidoptera > Noctuidae > Cosmia > Cosmia pyralina. Next base: position 26,153,705 of record OX276345.1, on the reverse strand, counting down.
GTCGGTAATTGTTCCAAAATCTAGGTGTTAATTGCATTAGCTAATTGGGTAGTGACATAATCAAGTAATGAAATGTGTAATAGTTTCAGTAAAAGATGGTTCCAGCTTAGCTTCAGATTTTTATACTATAATAACCAGGTCGTTGCTAATTGTTTTTGTGTGCTATAGTGTTTTACTCAATTAAATACATCATTACTTCTTTTAAACACACAGTTTTGAAAATAAGACTAGCTCGTCTATTCGATACTTGAATTTGTTGCGTGATCAAAATCTACAGTATGTTTCGGTGAGTTTTCCAGTAATGTTATGGGAAGTTGAATTTTCCGCATTCTGGTTGGAAAACGGCTCATTCTTAATCATTGTAATTGGAACCACAATAAAGGACGTGACTTCCGTCAAGTTTCGTCACTCGGTTGTCTAGACATCGTGACATCGTAGATCGTTACAGATGTGGTTTTCCTCAATATGGTATTGACCTAAGGTAAAAACAGTTACTACGGTCACAGCTTTTTTCTTTTCGTTGTAGCATTTTCCTTAAAGGATGTCATCTCACATAATTATTCCGGTAAGAAATGCGTAGAATTTTTGCGGTCGATACGACACTGTAGATACGAGTATTCTAGCTCGGATAAGAAGACCATTTTGTAATTTGACGTTTGAACTTGAGAATGGGAGCACATACCTATAATATTGTAAACAATTTCATACTTTTTGTACCATCGACAAACGCTAGGCCTTTCCAAATTGTAAAACAATTTTGCTTGCAAGATACAATTGTACTTATGACAAAGTAAAACAAAGGACCATCGGGCACATATGGTCCTTTGTTTTACTTTTTCATAATACCCTATAATACAGTTGTTTCAATGAATCTGTGTATACAAAAAGCAACTTTAAAAGGCATAAAAGCATCCTTTTTGACGATAGTACATTCGGAGATGAAAACTTGTGTGTTACAAATACTCTTATGTACCTCACAAGCCTCGACCAAAATCAATCTGCCTAGCCTTTTCTCAACTATGTTGGGGTCGGCTTCCAGTCTAACCGGATGCAGCTGAATACCAGGTTTTTACATGGAGCGACTGCATATGATAAGACTGGTTGTCAGACTTTCGGGCTTCTGACGACCCGTGACGACTGTCAAAGATTCGGGAATGACAGCCGGGACCAACGGCTTAACGTGCTTTCCGAGGCACGGAGGAGTCTCGGTATGTAAAGATGATCAATCATCCACGGACCGACCCCGGCAAGCGTAGCTTAACCTAATGGATGGACCCGTGCGGCTGTTATTACTTAGCCACGAGCTCCTCAAAAGCCTCGACTATTGTCGATAAAACTTCGATAACCGATCGACTCACATAATTGATTATTCGGTTTTGCTACACGTGCTATGACTCACCTACACTCACACTCTAGGTGGTCACAGACCATGAAATAATTGATTTTACCTACTACATGTAAAGTCTTTAGTAAAAAACCCATTAAAATGCGAAGTTATAGCAAAAATATCGAGGACATTTTATGGTAGCTAGATGTTATAGCAATATTAAATCAATAAATGTTTAATTACTTAGTAAACCATAAAATAAGAAGTACCTGAATGAATCATAAGACCTTCTAGACTTAGTATCCATAGCAACTGAACCGATTCCTTGTACTTCTACCATTTTCTGTCTGAAGTATTTCTTTATATTCATATCTCTCAATATTACGGACCCAGTAGAGCACAGCAAAAAGTATGAAATTATTTATAAAATAAAAAACTTTTTTACAAAAAAAAAAAAAAAAAACAACTGGCTTCCAAAAAAATACTACAAAGTGAAAAATAACTTTAATTTCGGAAGTCGGTGGCAAAAAACTAAAATACAGATCCAAAGACACCGACTTCCGAAATTAAAGTTATTTTTCGCTTTACAGTTTTTGTTTTATTTAAAATAAATTTATTTTTTCATTTATACTTCAATATACAATTAGGACAATTGCATGAGCCCAAGACGAACGAAAAGAAGAATCATCACAAAATCCGATTAGAAATGCCGGAGATACAGTACATTTATGCATATAACTACGTACATAAGAATAATTACCTAATTTACTAATACTAAAACCATCCTGAAAGTATGTAGATTACGGTAGTGAAAGAATCATCAAAATTGGGTCATTCGTTTCTGAGAAAATCGCGAACAAACAAACATACATACATACATACCTACATACGGGTCGAATACAGAACCTCCTTTTTTGAAGTCGGTTAATTACTACACGGCTACAGATCAAGCTATACAATTCTAGTGTAAGCTGATCTCACATTGTATAGGATTTCCATAGTTCGTGGGGTCTCGAAGGACCATTTTTCGCAATACGAAATTGTCGTTTGTTGGTTGAAGTGGCTAAGTAATAAATAACAGCCGCACGAATCGATCAATCAGGCTTGCCGCGGTCGTTCGGATGTGACCATCTTTACATACCGAGACCCCTCCAAGCCTCGGAAAGTGGTCCCGGCTGTCATTTGTGGATCTTTGACAGTCGTTACAGCCACGAGAAGCCCGAAAGTCTGACAAACATTCTTACCAAGGGGTGTCGTGTTACCCAGTAACTGTGTCCTCCACAGGTCAGTCGCTCCATGTAAAAAAAATCAATCTGCCTAGCCTTTTCCCAACTATGTTGGGGTAAGCTTTCAGTCTAACCGGATGCAGCTGAATACCAGTATTTTACATGGAGCGACTGCCTATCTGACCTCCACAACCCATTAACTTGGTAATACGATACCCCTTGGTAAGACTGGTTGTCAGACTTTCGGGCTTAAATTCTGACGACCCGTAACGACTGGCAAAGATCCACGAATGACAGCCGGGACCAACGGCATAACGTGCTTTCCGAGGCACGGAGGAGTCTCGGTGTGTAAAGATGGTCATCCATCCACGGACCGACCCCGGCAAGCGAAGCTTAACCTGATGGGTCGACCCGTGCGGCTGTTATTACTTAGCCACGAACTCCTCAGTCTGTCCATGTAAATTACTGGTTATTCATCAATTAATTATTAATTCAGCTGCATCCGGTTAGGCTGAACGCCGACCCCAACATAATTGGGAAAAGGCTAGGCAGATTCATTGATTTGATTGTACCTACACTCTACGTACTGCAGTAAGTAACTTATTGACCATAATTTCAACGCTACAAATAAGATGGCCTCCCAAAAAAAAATTGTATAACTACACAATTTGATTGAGTTCAATCCGTGATTTTTTAAGTCTTTAGGAAATGGTCGCAAAATGTAGGTTTACAATCAAGCCTTCCGGGCCTAACCCTTGAGAAATACAGATATTTGGCAATAATTCTCAGGATTTACTATGTCAAACATTGTGTTACATTACAACCCAATTTGTAATACATCTTACAAAATCCCGTTACATTATGGCGCCATCCCATTGTTTGCTACATCTAGTCACGGTGTGGTAACCAGGAACCCATTATAGCCACATATGGTGGTCAAACGAGGCGTGGACAATGGTCTAACAGCCGATGTTTGGACATCTTGGCGCCTGGTAGTTAGATGTGTAGTATTTGTGCCTGATTTATACTGTCAAAGCTACTTTTTTCCACTCTGTGTTGAAATTATAGAGAACATGCTCTCATTTCATCATAATGTGCTTAGTTTCCTATTCATGTGAGGTTTGATTTGATAGTTTAGATCCTATAATGTCCTGAAACTCGTGGTTAAACTTTATTATCGTAACTTTTGTAATTTCCAAATACAGATCGTTGGTAAAAGAAACAAAAAAACCGGCCAAGTGTGTGTCGGACCACGCACAATGAAGGGTTCCGTAGTTGGTTGACTATTACTCGTAAACTTGAAAAGCCTACTTAGCTGTGATAGTTTTCCTATTAACTTAGTTATATATACTACTACCGTGAATTTTTTCACCCATCCAAAACTAACCGTTTAGCTGGCAGGGGGAGGGACAATTGGCTCTAACAACAATTAGCACTTTAAAGCTTAATATTTCAGAAACGGATCACTAAATCGAAAAATTTATTCCACAAAGCCGCAATAATTTTGAATGACCCATCCACAGAAATCTAAATAATAGTGCCTTATTATTTAGATTTCTGTGGACCCATCCAACAACACCCCACACCATGGGGTAGACGAGAAAAAAAAAAACATCCCCACTTTACGTATAGGTACAAAAGGTACCCTAAAAAATTTTTTTTTCATGATTTTATTTTACTACTTTGTCGGCCGGCGTAAAGAATATGTATATCCATGCCAAATTATAGCTTTCTAGACGAAGGACATAGCGAAACTATAAGGCTTCCTTGTTGACAACAGAACTCTAAAAACAAGAAAACTTCCCTTACCGGCTTTTCCGCCAAAGGAAAATTACTGCAGACAACAGAGTTCATTACTATGTAAATTAGTGCTGTTTTTACCAGAAAAACTGAACGAGGTCGCACAGATAAACTTTACAATAGATCAATGGATCTTGCTTTAGGAAGTAATTGAAAAACAAGGCCGCTTCCCAAAATCAAAGAAAATCGTTGAAAAGGTTATTGTTTGACGTTTCAAACAAATGTTTTAACTGTAACTGCTACAGTTTGTGGAATTGAGGAAATGTTTATATAACTGACTTTTTGATTTTTTTGATCCGCGTCTCAGTTTTGGTGCGTTTGGTAATGATATTGTTTGATAATGTTTCAGTGCTTTACATTTCCTTATAGTCTACTTCTACATTAATAGCTTGGTTTACATTCTTAAGAATAAGACGCAAAGGAAGCATTTTGCTTATGAACTCCAGACTAGGTCGAGTCCTTGGGTGATTAACCATACGAAAATGCGCATGACATTAATACCTACCGAATGGTTTCATAATGTTACAATCGAGAAGCACACAACACGTTTTCCTAATTAATTTTTGTTCTAAATTATTTACTTAAATTAGAAAAAAATAAGACGTAAAATAAGCATGTGCCTAGCCTTTTCCCAACTATGTTGGGGTCGGCTTTCAGTCTTACCGGATGCAGCTGAATACTAGTATTTTACATGGAACGACTGCCATCTGACCTCTACAACCTAGTAACTGGATAATACGATACCCTTTGGTAAGACTGGTTGTCAGACTTTCGGGCTTCTGACGACCCGTAACGACTGGCAAAGATCCACAAATGACAGCAGGGACCAACGCCTTAACGTGCTTTCCGAGGCACGGAGGAGTCTCGGTATGTAAAGATCCCATTCATGGACCAACCCCGGCAAGCGTAGCTTAACCTGGTGCATCGACCCGTGTGGCTGTTATTAATTAGCCACGAGCTCCTCTATAAGACGTGAAATAAGCGATGTAGGTAATATAGTATTTTCACAAGGATCAATTAGATGCGTGTAATTAGATAGGCCACCGCGAAGGTCCAAAAAGGACCTCACTGTACCTACTACTAACCTACTTATGACTTACCTATATACTTTGGTACTATGGACAAAACTTACTTACTGCATGCTCACTTAAGAAAATATTCCTGTGAGAGCGCAGCTAGTGACAAACGAACATTGTGCGATCGAGTCGTGAGCCGTGCATGCGATTATCGCCTTTGAGGTGATCATGCGGAACTTTGGCCCATAGTACCTACAGTAGTAATATTACATAAGTCGTACTCACCCACGTCAATACTAATTAATTTAATGCGGTTAGTTTATTATATCATTAGTCATTACAAATAAAAAACTTTTTTACAAAAAAATACAACCGACTTCCAAAAACAACACTACAAAGTGAAAAATAAATTTAATTTCGGAAGTCGGTGGCAAAAACGAAAATACATTTAATCAGACACCGATCTCCGAAATTAAATTTGTTTTTCACTTTGTAGTGTTGTTTTTGGATGTCGGTTGTATTTTTTTGTAAAAAAATTTTTTATATCAAGCCCTTGACCCAATCTTCCTAGAGCCTCCGTAGATGTTGGTTGAAGCTCCTAGCTGTTGAATAATTCTACTACAGCAACTTGTACTACAAAAAGTCCCTAAGATAATTTTCTCTATCCTTCACTTCAATTACCTATGATTACACATATTTAAAGAAATTGCATGAGAGAAACCTCAGAGTTCGTGGTGATACGAGTGAGATTAATCACGAGGACATGCGACCATTTGATCCGCAGATCTGCCTCGTGTCAGTGTCTCCTCTGTAACGTCTATGGACGTTATCTCGTCGTTGTCTTTGTTCACGATAATGACAGCTGGTAGGAATATCTTATGTTTATTAATTTGATCTGAATTTTTCCGTTTTTTTTTTGCGTTTTTTTCTAGAATGTGTAGTTTTATTCTTTTATTAATTTTATCAAAATGTTATTTGTCGTCTATAAGGAAAAGAACGTCATTTACAGATTTTTTTTTTTAATTTTGAAAAATATTTTTCTTAGTAAACCAGTAGGTAATATTAGCTTCGGACAGGTCTGGATTTTTAATAAGTTAATAAGGTTTATCTATTCATACATGAAATCTCTTAAGGGGTCATTGCACTCATCATTATGAATAACTTTTGCTAAGAGACCATGCAAACCTGAAATCGCAAAAAAAATCTGCCGTTCCCTCCATTTATTTTCGCATAACTCGTCAAAATGTAGGGAACAGCAAATTTTTTTCGCGATTTCAGATTTGGTCCCTTAGTAAAAGCTGTTCATAATGATGAGTGCAATGACCCCTTAAGAGATTTTGTGTATGAATAGATAGACCGTATATATAACAATAAGAAAGTAAATGTTCACTTGACATTGAATGACATTGACATTATTTAAAGGTCAACAGATTTTGGTAGATATGGATATTTAAAAGTAGTCTAGTTTTATTTAAAGTAGTGTCATTAAAAGTTATTAAAAAGATCATGGTGACATGTGTTTCCCGAGTGACAAAAGCACTGAACTGATTATTTTAAATGGTTCGTAAACGTATTATAACAAACAAGAATATTAGTACCTATTCAATTTTAATATCAGTATCAGAACGAAAGATCAAAGAATCATTAATTTCAATGATTCCAGCATAACTTTGCAAGCGCTTGGACGATCTATTCCTTTCTTTTACCTCTTGAAATGTCTCCTGTAATATCATAAAAATTAACTACGCCTGAACCCTGGCCTACGGTTATTGTCATACTCTCCTGCAAGGTAGCAAATGGTGCCTGGGCTGTTTAAGATTTAGTCAACACTACAATAGTTTCACAGAAGTTAGACCAAGTCGCATACATAAAAAATACAACCGACTTCCAAAAACAACACTACAAAGTGAAAAATAACTTTAATTTCGGAAGTCGGTGTCTGATTAAATGTATTTTTGTTTTTGCCACCGACTTCCGAAATTAAAGTTATTTTTCACTTTGTAGTGTTGTTTTTGGAAGTCGGTTGTATTTTTTTGTAAAAAAGTTTTTATTTTTCACTATTTAGTGGGTCTGTTTATAATTTGTATAAGTTACAATAGTCCAATGTCAATTGCTCATAACATGTTACAAAATATTGCTTTTCCCGATGCTGGGACGTTAATTGTTGAGGAGTTCTGCTGGTAAGAACCAGGAGAACTCCTCAACAACCACTCACCACACGCATTGTGTGACGAGCGGAAATTGCTTAGCAACCATATTAAAGTAATCGAATCGCAACCCGTGAAATATTTATCATTGAGTAATTCCGGTAGCCATCTGTGGTCTTCATCATCAGTTCCACTTCACCAAGTGGTGCTTTCCGAGAGCAAATACACGAGCTACTATAAAAAATACCCAAATCACTATAGGTGTGCCTATAATATTTGAAGAGTTCCTTCGATTTCTCCAGGATCCCATCATCAGAACTGGATTTTGACAAAAATGGGACCATTTGGGAAGTATACCCTTTCCAACAAAAAAATAATTTTTCAAATCGGTTGGAATGCGACGGAGTTATGCGCGAACAAACATAAAAAAAAAAAATAGAAACATCCGAATTGAGAACCTCCTCCTTTTTTAGAAGTCGGTTAAAAATACGTTCAGATATTTATATTATACAAACGGGTATTCCGATGAATCACCTTTTTACTTGCAAATTATATTTTTATTAGCCATTTATGGTTTTCGCAACCACTGTTGTTGTGTGAAGGGTCACTTTGCTGTGAACTTTGCTCATGTAATCATGTTTGTCGTTAACTGTTAATGAGTCATTTTATGGATATTTTCAAACATTGCTCTTGCTTCTCTTATGGCGCCTCGAGGTGAAATAGGTTATTTTACAGCTCCTCGTGTCAAAGCATGAATGAGGCTAGGTAATTTAGTCTATTGAAATATTTGCTAAAGAAACTCAATTTTCTTTAGTATAATATGCATAATCAGCCTATAATGTTCCCACTTCTGAGACACATGCCTCCTCTCGGTGAGAGGGAGTGGGCTGGAGTGCGGGTTGGTGGATGTCACAAGTCTTGAAATTTTTTGTTTCGTTCACCGTTTTTAGAGCAGTGGTGATGACATTTAAACATAAAGTAAAGTGCCTGCCTGGGTTCGAACTCACGACCTACAACTCGTAAGTCGGAGTTGACACCACTGGGCCACCACAGCTCTATATATATAATATATAAAAATGAATCCCTATTTCCCCTGGTCATCGCATCACGCATGAACGGATAGAACAATTTCGCTAATTCTTTTTTTGTTCTGTTTATGATTGTCAGGTTCTTATGAAAAAAAAAAAATAAGAAAATTTCGCAGAAAATTGTAAAATTTAAAAAAAAACATTTTTACTTCACGCGTTTACATTAGAATATTCATAGCCAAGATAGGACAACGTCTGTCGGGTCAGCTAGTTTTCTATAAAAAACTTTTTTTACAAAAAAATACAACCGACTTGGTTGTATTTTTTTGTAAAAAAGTTTTTATTTTTCACTTTTTAGTTGTGATACCTACCCCACACAAATTCTACCTGCAAAACAAACTAGAACATAATCCATATAAAAGTGGGGAAAAAATACGTATTATTGAAGCTAACTCAAAAACTACCAAAGCAAAGTTAATCAATTTTATATGGGACCAACTGTGATGTACCCTCTCGAATAAAACAAAAAAAAAAAATCCAAATCGGTCTAGCCATCTTCGAGTAATCGGGGAACATACATAAAAAAAAAATAAAAAAAAGGTTTCGACGAATTGAGAACCTCCTCCTTTTTGAAGTCAGTTAAAAAGGTATAATAAATTGGTCTATTGAGGACATACGGTGATTTTTGTATGCGCGAATCAAAAACGCTGTCTGTCACCTTAGCATAAAGCAGACTGACTATTATTATTATTGACTTAGCTGAAACTATTATTTTGTTTCGCCTTCAGTTTTCAGTGACCGTTGGCTGTCTTTTCTGTCTCTTTTAATCATTAAGGCACTGGTATTATTTAACCATTTTCTAAATTACCATTACCGTCACACAATTAGTCAAGAAAGGTTAGAGACAAGTGTCGTTTTAAACGACATCTATTTAACCTTTCTTCTCTCTAACCTTCATTGACAAGCTGTACATACATACGTGTACGTACATACATACGTGTACGTACATACATACATATTAATAATTTTAGTAAGTTAACTTTTTATTACACTGTACTAAATATGAACATGTTTTCCTTACTTGGGAACAGACTTTTTGTAATTTTTTGTGAATGGTAGAACGTTTCTTTTTATTAATGACTTTTTCTTTTTTTATTTGAAGCATATTTACTTTGCATGTTAACATATTTGTATGTCTTAAGACAAAACATAGCGTACTATTTTATATGTAACACCTATTGTATACTTACCTATGTTTCACAAATAAAGTTTATGATTATAAGACTGCATGTACTTCACCACACTAAGTGAGGAGCTCGTGGCTAAGTAATAACAGCCGCACGGGTCGATCCATCAGGTTAAGCTACGCTTGCCGGGGTTGGTCCGCGGATGGGTGACCATCTTTACATACCGAGACTCCTCCGTGCCTCGGAAAGCACGTTAAGCCGTTGGTCCCGGCTGTCATTCGTGGATCTTTGACAGTCGTTACGGGTCGTCAGAAGCCCGAAAGTCTGACAATCAGTCTTACCAAGGGGTATCGTATTACCCAGTTAATGGGTTGTGGAGGTCAGATAGGCAGTCGCTCCATGGAGCGACATGGTGCATGGATGCAGCTGAATACCATTATTTTACATGTAAAATAATGGTATTCAGCTGCATCCGGTTAGACTGGAAGCCGACCCCAACATAGTTGGGAAAAGGCTAGGCAGATTGATGTACTTCACCACACAGGGAATCCTAGTGTGAGGTCCAGGGAGTTTGTAAAAATCTAGCGACTATATACGAGAGTCCAATAACCCAAATAACTCTTCACCCGACCTGGGAATGAACTAAGAGGTCCTGGGTACGATTGCCGGGTACGCACGGCTACACATCAAGCTATACATTTCCAGTTTACACTGACCTCTCATTGTAAGAAAATCCTATACAATGCGAGATCAGCTTATACTGGAAATATATAACTTGATCTGTAGCCGTGCGTACCAAGCTAACAATATTTAGAACATATTTCTGAACCGAATAAAGTTATTATTACTTATTTTTATTTACATAGTATTATAAAGAGCTGCGAATCAAAGTATCACCTTGAACCTCATAAAAATAAGATGCATTGTCGATTTATGAGGCTAGATAAAAATAGCAAAAATCAATCTGGACAAGGGATCGTGGTGACACCAGCATTTAAACAAAAATGTATAATTATTTTGCGCAGGTTGATCAGGTTCTTACGGAAAGCAAAATTCTAAAAGTTGCGCGGGAAAATTGGACTGAAAGTGCATTTTCTATGGGAAAGTATGAATTATTGAAAGGACAGGACGTCAGTCGCGTCAGCAGTACCTACTTTATATTATAAAGAGGTGAAAGATAGTTTGTACGAGTATGAAGTGGTTAATTTTCGGAACAACTAATCCGTTCCGGAAAAAACTTTCAATGATGGGAAGCTACAGTAATATTACCGAGTTTACATAGGACGTGTTTTATTTTAGAACAAGAAATTACACGCGGATAAAGTCGCGGGCAGAAGTTTTTACTGATTCTAAGTACAAGCGATTTGATGTATTCAGTTAAGCAATATAAGTGCTACGGTCGTGTCGATTACATAGGCCGGTTCACAGCAAAACCTAGCTGTAGCTGGTTCGACCTAGATTTGCTCTAGTTACAATGGCGCTAGCCTTGTTACCAGCCACACAATTGTAATACTTAATACCAGATAAAAAAGCTAATGAGTTCTAAAAATTCCTCATATTAACATTAAAACTATATTTCTATAAAAAGCAGAAAGTCTTATTGCAGTTTTTTTCTGGTTACCTAATTCTTACTAATTTTAGAATTTTAAATGAAAAAAAGTCTAGTTCCTAGAATAATTAGCGTTTTTCCCGCGGCATCACTCCCGTTGTTTAACTCACAAGAAGCATGCGTTTTCCAAGATAATGCTACCTACGAGTATGGCAATCGGGAGTAGTGAATTTTCCATCAGTGATATAATTTTCCATCAGTGATATAATTTTCCATCAGTGATATAATTTTCCATCAGTGATATAATTTTCCATCAGTGATATAATTTTTGGAATCAGATCAGTATTCCCAGAGATTACTTCTTATAAACTTACATAAAACTTTATAGTATGAAAATGAAAAATGGTTTATTATTTTAACAAGTACTTACATACCTTAACAACTAGTGATTGGAGCCTCCTTTTGAGCAAATAAGCCTGTGATAGGAGACTCCGTTCTTTCAATATCCTACTAATAATAGGTCTTTACCTATGAAATTGCCGTTTTGTATGAAAAAATTTAAACGAATTTTTTTCATGCATTTTTTATTTGTATTAATCGAAGTAATCACCCATGCAATCAATGCATCTTTGCCAACGCAGTGGCAGTTTATTGATGCCCTTCTTAAAGAAATCAGCTGGACGGGAGGCAACAAATTCTTCAAAGGCATTTTGTACTGCCTCTCGGGTATTGAATTTTTTTCCCGCCAAGAAGTTATCCAAATTCTGGAAAAAGTAGTAGTCTGTAGGCGCAAGGTCTGGTGAGTAGGGCGGATGACGGAGAGCTTCCAACCCCAGTTCTTGCAACTTGGAGACCGTCTGCTGTGCAGTATGAGGTCGCGCGTTGTCGTGCAGGAGCAGCGGAGACGAGCGATTGACCAATGCTGGTTGGAGATGTGCCAGCTTCTCCATCATTGTGTTCAGTTCTTCACAGTACACATCTGAAGTAATGCTCACCCCGTTTGGTAAGAAGCTGTGATGAATCACACCGGCGCTAGACCACCAAACAGTGACCATCACTTTTCTAGGGGTAAGTTTTCGTTTAGGGCATTGTTTAGGTGCTGAACCAGGATCCAACCAACTTGCTGAGCGCTTGCGGTTATCAAACAGAATCCATTTTTAATCGCAGTTAACAATGCGGTTCAAAATTCCTTCATTTGTGTGTCTGTTGAGCAGTGCAAGGCACGTCTCGACGCGTACTTCGCGCTGGCGATCATTGAGTTCGTGGGGCACCCATTTGTCAAGCTTTTTTACCTTGCCAATTTGACGCAAATGGACCAATATTATTTTGACGCTAACGTCGAAAGCTGCTGCTAATTCAGCCGTAGATTGTGTATCATCAGCTTCCACAATCGCCTTTAATTCGTCATTGTCGACCAAAGTCTTCGGACGACCGCGAGGTTCATTTTTCAGGTCGAAATTTCCAGAACGGAAGCGAGCAAACCAATAACAAGTGGTGCGTTGGTTTGTAGTGTTAGCTCCGTAAACGTCGTTGATGTTGCGTGCCGCTTGTGCCGCGTTGCTGCCACGACGGTACTCATATTCCATAATTACTCGAATTTTTAACGTATCCATGATGACGAAAAAGATTGAAATGCGATGAAAATGTAACACTAATCAATAAACAAATGACAACTTTTGGAAAAAAAAAATCCATGTTTTTAAAATAAAATTAATTTGAAATTAGAATTCCTAGCCAAACAAAAATTATTTTGATTTGAAATGGCCAGTACTGCAGAACGGCAATTTCATAGGTAAAGACCTAATATTATAAATGTGAAAGTTTGTATGTTTGGATGTTTGTTACTCAATCACGCAAAAACGGCTGAACGGATTTGGATGAAATTTGGTATACAGATAGTTTATAACCTGGATTAAGACATAGGATACTTTTCATCCCGGTAGAAGGTTCCCATGGGATATTCCGACATACACGCGGGCAAAGCCGCTGGCAAAAGCTAGTCTTAAATAAGTATTATTTACTTGTTTTTTATTTTATTTTATACAATTGTAAAAATATATGTTCGTGTATATGTGTGTGTGTATAAATGTAATCTAAAGGAAAAAATAGAAGTTTAGATTTCAGTAGCTAAGTCGACCCGTTATGTTACCAGTGAAAAGTTAAAAAACTTTATGAAAATTCTAAGAGAAACTCACATTTTTATTTCTAAACTAGTACATTAACCTTTATTGCAAACCATTTGTATCGCTATCGTTTAAATAAATGAGGCAAGCAAATAGCGATATTTGCATTTTGCGTTTAAATCGTCTGCGTCTGATTGTCAGTCAACAGTTACGTCACTCGACGTCTGCGCAAGATTGTTTTAAGGTGTTGAAATAGCATAGCTTGTAGTTTATATCTAGCTTTGGTTATGGCGGATATCAAAGGAAAGAAAATATAAACATGAAGGATACACTCAACAATATTAATGCAATGAAAAAGCAATCAGATGCTTTTTCAGTGGGACTGTAATTTCAAGAGGCTGTCATCTCATGGTCGTTATTTCGCTAATACTAGGCTGCTATATAAGTATCCGTATGCCCAGTTACAGAACAATATTAAAAAAGTAATTATAACATTTAAAAATGGAACTCTTTGGCTGAAGAATACAATTTGTTTCATGTAGCTGTCATTTGTTTTTCCTTTGTGGCGTCATTTTGATAATTGCGTGTCTTTATCATCATGGATTTAACTCGTAAAATTTTCGTACTCAATTCTATTAGCCTATATTGTTCTATTGCAGGGTAAAGCCCTTCTCCCTCTCTCTTCCACACACTTCTGTTTTTTTGCTAATGAGGGCGAGTCCTTTCGTTAGGTGCTAAACTGAAGGCAAAGGAGCCGTCAAAATCAATCCGCCTAGCCTTTTCCCAACTATGTTGGGGTCGGCTTCTAGTCTAACCGGATACATCTGAATACCAATATTTTACATGGAGCGACTGCCTATCTGACTTCCAAAACCCAATTACTGGGTAACACGATACCCCTTGGTAAGACTGATTGTCAGAATTTCGAGCTTCTGACGACCCGTAAAGATTGTCGAAGATCCACGAATGAAAGCCGGGATCAACGGCTTAACGTGCTTTCCGAGGCACGGAGGGGTCTCGGTATGTAAAGATGGTCACCCATCTACGGACCGACCGCGGCAAGTGTAGAAATTGACCCGTGCGGCTTTTATTACTTAGCCACGAGCTGTGAAACTCAATGTCAATTTTTTTTTCTAATTCTTTCGGATGTTTAAAGAAGGTTCTCACAGTAAAGACAAGGTAGTGCATAGGTACCTATATTATTCTAACATCATATATAACATTACTATATCAACATACGTCGCGGCGACCTAACCAGTTTCTAGGTAAAAAACTACAAGGACGTCTGATATGCCAACGTCTCTTGTTCGTTTTATTTTCTCGTCTGAGAATTTTGTGAGACAATATGTCTGTTATAATATGCTTAGAGTCATGAAATCCATCAGCCGGGGTTGGTCAGTGGATGGGTGACCATCTTTACATAACGAGACTCCTCCGTACCTCGGAAAGCACGTTAAGCTGTTGGTCCCGGCTGTCATTCGTGGATCTTTGAAAGTCGTCAGAAGCCCGAAAGTCTGACAACCAGTCTTATCAAGAGGTATCGTATTACCCAGTTACTGGGTTGTGGAGGTCAGATAGGCAGTCGCTCCATGTAAAATACTGGTATTCAGCTGCATCCGGTTAGATTGGAAGTCGACCCCAACGAAGTTGGGAAAAGGCTAGGCAGATTGATTGATGGAAATGAGCTGGAAAAGTCCGAGGAAAAATTATATAACAATTTTGTTCTCTCAAGGAATCTCTGAATCCTGACTGGCTTGTTGATTGTGAGGATATACAGTCCATGGTAGCTTGAGGTCCAATTTCTGGACTTCAATAAGAGAAACAATTCCTTCATAATCTAAATATAAGTGTTGCTAAGACCTTAGAACTTTAGGTCCGCAGTTGCTTCTCTTAAGAGGCCTATTACATTTCGGCCGTGATTTTTGCGTTTAATGGCCTACTTTGGCGTTCTTATTCTGTGAAACTTGAAGACTTCGAATCGGCAACTTTGACTTATTGAGTGGTGGAGAATAGTTATTACGAGTAGTACCTACTTATAGCATTAAGCGGCCCTCGCTTTTCGCAATGTTTTCTTATCGATTTATATAAAGCCGAAATTCCGAAAATGCGTGACGGCATTTTTGGAGCTCATCGATTCAAGTACAGATAATCAAATGAAATAAAAAATACATAATAATATCTCATAATATGAAATGTGTATGGAACATCTAAAAAAAATCCCATTTAAAACCATAAAACTACTAAAAGCACTCGGAATTAACTGTAAATTTGTCCTTACTAGATTAATATTATTACATAAAATTTATATCAGAATAAACGTTAGTTCATAAGAAATTTAAATTTCATAAAAAAAATATACCTTACAACTGCCAAATTGCTACATAATGCGATGCGTCGCCGTGCCACAGAATAAATAATAGTAATAACGTTTCTGTTTCAATATATACCTTATCAGTCAGAACTCAGAACGCAATTTTGTGATAGGTCTCTTAACACGAGACCGACAACAACAATTAAATGACATTTACGTAGGCGTTTAATTCTTTTAAAATGCCAAACTGTTCATCCGGGTGCAACCTCCTTACTTGTCCTAATGATTCATGCTATAATATTATAGCTGCAAAAGAGCAATACTAAATTTTCCGCATAGAAACTACAACTTTTTAATAGATTGTAGGCAACATTTTAAACAAGCCAAAATATATTACAATATACACGGCAGAAAAATGTAAAACCAAACAGGCTACAAGCAACTTGATGCAATTCCATAAAGTCAGCAGACAATAATAGACAGACAAGACAATCAATCTGCCTAGCGTTTTCCCAACTATGTTGGGGTCGGCATACAGTCTAACCGGATGCAGCTGAATACCATTATTTACATGGAGCGACTGTCTATCTGACCTACACAACCCATTAACTGGGTAATACGATACCCCATGGTAAGACTGATTGTCAGACTTTCGGGCTTCTGACGACCCGTAACGACTATCAAAGATCCACGAATGACAGCCGGGACCAACGGCTTAACGTGCTTTCCGAGGCACGGAAGAGTCTCGGTATGTAAAGATGGTCACCCATCCACGGACCAACTCCGGCAAGCGTAGCTTAACCTGATGGATCGGCCTGTGCGGCTACATTAATAGACAGACATTATTTGTTATATCTTCCGATATTCCTTAAAAAATACACCATGTTTTATATCAAGCCCTTGACCCAATCTTCCTAGTGCCTCCATAGATGTTGGTTGAAGCTCTTAGCTGTTAAATAATTATGCTACAGCAAATTGTACTACAAAAAGTCCCTAAGATAATTTTCTCTGTCCACTTCAATTAACTATGATTACACATATTTAAAGAAATTGCTTGAGAAACCTCAGAGTCCGTGGTGATACAAGTGAGATTAATCACGAGGACATACGACCATTTGATCCGCAGATCTGCCTCGTGTCAGTGTCTCCTCTGTAACGTCTATGGACGTTATCTCGTCTTTGTCTTTGTTCACGATAATGACAGCTGGTAGGAATATCTTATGTTTATTAATTTGATCTGAATTTTTCCGTTTATTTGCGTTTATTTCTAGAATGTGTAGTT
Source organism: Cosmia pyralina (assembly GCA_946251885.1). Taxonomy (NCBI): domain Eukaryota; kingdom Metazoa; phylum Arthropoda; class Insecta; order Lepidoptera; family Noctuidae; genus Cosmia; species Cosmia pyralina. Next base: position 26,136,709 of record OX276345.1, on the reverse strand, counting down.
TTATTCTTTTATTAATTTTATCAAAATGTTATTTGTCGTCTATAAGGAAAAGAACGTCATTTACAGATTTTTTTTTTAATTTCGAAAAATATTTTTTTTTAGTAAACCAGTAGGTAATAATAGCTTCGGACAGGTCTGGATTTTTAATAAGTTAATAAGGTTTATCTATTAATAGATGAAATTTCTTAAGGGGTCATTGCACTCATCATTATGAACAACTTTTACTAAGAGACCAAACCTGAAATCGCGAAAAAAAATCTGCCGTTCCCTCCATTTATTGTCGCAAAACTCGTCAAAATGTAGGGAACAGCTAATTTTTTTCGCGATTTCAGGTTTGGTCCCTTAGTAAAAGTTGTTCATAATGATGAGTGCAATGACCCCTTAAGACATTTTGTGTATGAATAGATAGACCGTATAATATAACAATAAGAAAGTAAATGTTCACCTGACATTGAATGACATTGACATTATTTAAAGGTCAACAGATTTTGGTAGACATGGATATTTAAAAGTAGTCTAGTTTTATTTAAAGTAGTGTCCTTAAAAGTTATTAAAAAGATCATGGTCACATGTGTTTCCCGCGTGACAAAAGCACTGAACTGATTATTTTAAATGGTTCGTAAACGTATTATAACAAACAAGAATATTAGTACCTATTCAATTTTAATATCAGTATCAGAACGAAAGATCAAAGAATCATTAATTTCAATGATTCCAGCATAACTTTGCAAGCGCTTGGACGATCTATTCCTTTTTTTTACCTCTTGAAATGTCTCCTGTAATATCATAAAAATTAACTACGCCTGAACCCTGGCCTACGGTTATTGTCATACTCTCCTGCAAGGTAGCAAATGGTGCCTGGGCTGTTTAAGATTTAGTCAACACTACAATAGTTTTACAGAAGTTAGACCAAGTCGGCCAATGCATAAAATGATCCAGTGCATGAACTCTGCTCAATTTGCAATAGACAGTGTGATGATTGCAATTGTGTACGTTCACGATTGATCAGTGTCAATTGGCTGGGTCTATAGCATTGGCACACTTACGACTAAACACTTGAACTATGATCCTTAGGAGTTGTATACAAAGTTTGTTTTCTTGCAAATTTTTCCATTATGATCAGTCATGGCTGCAGCAAATTAGTGTTTAATTATATTCATGTGACGGATGAGTACATCGTCGTGTCTTTTACTGTCAAGTCACATTTAAACAACTCATCTCTTTTAAGACTGTCACCGAATTATCTTTTGCAAATGATAATTAATCTTTTCAATAAGTGTTTTTAATTTCATGAGTTCCTACAATAGTTATACGTTTATCTTCATTCTACTCGTAGCCTTGTACTTATTATTTAGGATCTCGTCGCCTTTATTTTACTCATCATCATCATCTGCCTAGCCTTTTCCAGTCGAGGGTCGACTTCCAGTCTAACTGGATGCAGCTAAATATCAGTATTTTACATGAAACGACTGCCCATCTGACTTCCGCAACCCATTAACTGGGTAATACGATACACCTTGGTAAGACTGGTTGTCAGACTTTCGGGCTTCTGACGGCCCGTAACGACTGTTAAAGATTCGCGAATGACAGCCGGGATCAACGGCTTAACGTGCTTTCCGAGGCACGGAGGAGTGTCGGTATGTAAAGATGGTCACCCACCCACGGACCATCCCCAGCAAAAATCGACCCGAGCGGCTGTTATTACTTAGCCACGAGCTCCTTTATACTCATCATGATCATCTTTAATTCTTTGTGGTCTAAAAAAATATTCTTCCTCTTTGCAATTTCCGGAGATTTTCCATGACAAGGAAGGTCGCTATATTTATAGCAAATTACGAACAATACGATATTCCTCGTTGATATAAGAATCAGAACGACAAGTGGGATGAATTGGATGCAACGTTGATCGAGGTTAAATAAGATCACGTGTGACTGTCAGTGCTTCTTCTGTGTTACTTGGTTAGACATCCGTATTTGGTCTATAATTGGTTAATTTGTAAGATATAGAAGGAAAAATACAGGAGTCAAAGACCTAAGTCCACTTTTTTCACGTCCTCCCCAGTGTTGTCGCAACTCTTTCATAAGTTACTATTTGGGTCAGGGTTACAATTTGGGCTCTTCGTCCTTCGTAGTTGCTTTTGATAAAGGTACTTGAAGACCTTCTAGTAGGGGTAGTAGGGGGTAGTAGTAGGGTGTCCCTGGGCGGCGGGAATCGATCGCCGATTCCCGGCCACCGTAGGCGCGGGCTTGCGGATGACGAGTAATGGGCAGCTCGCCGTCCGGTAAGGACCGGGCCCGGGTCGACGGCGCGTTGTGTTCCACGCACGCCTCAAAGACATGTCAGCAGTGACGGGGTCCAATAGGGCCGAAGCCGCCGGGGTCGCGGGTAGTTCGAAAGAGATACCGTGGCCCTGGCACGGGCAACTGAAGGAACACGGGTGGGTTTTAGTCAGTAAAAGTCTGACACGCCCTCCCGCTCTGCCCGGAGCGGGAGAAGTCATTTAATGATTTCCCATTCACAGAAAAAAAAAAAAAAAAGGCCTTCCAGTAGTTCCAGTATATCTAAAGTAACTTAAATATCATGAAACAAGAATAGTCCAGTAGGCGTCAAATTTGGTCCGTATAAATATTTGATTGGTCCTTCGGTCCGATTCGGAAAATTGCAACTGTATTTTTTATGGAAGGTAACGTTACGTGGGTTGCCATAGACACCAGCTTACAAACGAAAACAAAAATCACTAACAGCTACTTTATTACAAGTCAATTAATAAGTCCAAAATACGCTGCGTCCATGTTTTTAAGTAGGTAAGTAACTTGGACGCAGCGTTGTAAAATTGTATCAAAAGAAATATGCCTCTGAACCATTAAAGCAAGACAAATCGTTATCGAATAATTTAATTGTTTTCCTTATCACGAATGTTTTTGGTTTCAGGTACGTTTACTCCGTCATAGTTATTGAATCATTAGAACCAATTATGGCTGAAGTTCTACGCTCTCATAATAATGTAAGTAACTACAATTTAATCTAATATATTTTGAGTACCTACACATGGCTACACATCAAGCTATACATTTCCAGTTTACACTGACCTCTCATTGTGAGGAAATCCTATACAATGCGAGATCAGCTTATACTGGAAATGTATAGTTTGATCTGTAGCCGTGCGTATCTGGCAATCGTACACAGGACCTCTTACTTCATCCCCAGGTCGGGTAAAGAGTTATTGGGTATTTCCATTAGGAATTTCACAGTAGCAACTCGGAGAGTGGGTTTGTGCAGGTTGATGGCAATAGGCTTCAACATAACTGACGAAATGTGGGTGTGTGTGTGTACCTACATAGGTACACCTTTGCCCAACCCTTCGGGGACTACAGTCGTGATGTTATGTTTTTAGTACAATTACTTTAAACTTACGGATTTTGGTCCTTAGAGCCATATTGGCTTACCCCATAGAAATATAAAAAATTATATGGCTTACCCACATAATAATGATGGCGTTAGTCGAGAAAGTTATTTTTTTCCCGACTGACGCAGAAGGAGGGTAGGAGAAGGCCAAAGAAAAGATGGATGGATTGTGTGAGGAATGATATGAAAGAGAAGGGAGTGAATGATAGCGTGACGCTTGACAGGGGAGAATGGAAGAAGAAAACGTGTTGCGCCGACCCCAAGTAATATGGGATAAGGGCAGGAAGATGATGATGACGCAGAAGGAGGGTAATGTTTTTCGCGCGCATGTATGTATGTATATATATGTCCGTTCCATTGTGACCTCTAGCCTAAACGGCTTGATGGATTTTAACAAATGAGGTGTTGGTAGATTTGTGGACGTGAGATAGGCTAAATTAATACATTTAGAAATACAAAAAAAGGAAGGTTTTTTGAAAAAAAATCGACAATGTTGAATATTGGAATCGGATAAAAAATATTAATGAGTCAATTTCCAAATATGTATGTATGTATTAATAAAACTAAAAAGCTTGAAGTAAAACAAATTATTTAAAAAAAACAAAAACCCCACTGCAAAAACACAATTGAAAAGAGACAAATAAGTTATAAGATAAGATAAGATAATATTTATTTGCTTAAACATGTGTCATACATACAAGAAAATACATGCATGCAAGATGGTAACAACATTATTAGGTACAGGCATGTTTGCCACATGATGTGACGTGCAAATATCAAGAAATATTATTAATTAAAACATTCTCCTATAATAACAATAAATTAAGTAAGCAATGATACAATTAATAATATTTTAATAAAATTAGATCCAAAAAAATTATTAAACTATTCCATTGTCAATTAACGAACACAAAAAATTAAATAATCAAATAAAATAAGCTACTATGTCATTATAAATCTTTCCTCTAAGAACTCGTTGATGTTATAGTAGGCTTTATTTACTAAATATGTCTTCAGTTTTCTTTTCATGAGTACATTATTAAGCTCCTTCCAACTTTTAGGCAACTTATTATAAATAATTGGAGCCATATGAAAAACACTTTTACGCATAAGTGCAGTCCTACAGGGAGGTACACATAGTTGGGTTTGGTCACGCCTGTTCCTCGGAAATTGATCTGCTATGCGCGGAAATAATTTAGGATTGTTCCTGACAAACATAACAGTTTCAACAATATATATGGATGGCAATGTTAAAATTTTATGCATTTTAAAATAGGGTTTGCAGCTGTCCATGGTTTGTAAATGAAACATTGCTCTAAGGCATCTCTTCTGAGCTTTAATCGCTACTTCTCTGTTAGTCGAGTTACCCCAAAAGATAACACCATATCTGAGCACGGATTCAGCCAGACCGTAGTAAGCTGTTAATAACGCCTCCCTATTTACATTTCGTGACAACAAGTACAATGCATAGGCACTACTACTAATTCTCTAACTAAGATAATAATGTGATCCTTCCAATTTAAATGTCGGTCAATGATTAGTTCCAGAAACTTAATTGAATTAACCGTGTCAATTGTTACATCATTATACGTTATGTCAAGATTGGAAAATGTCAATAAACGCGGGCTAAAATGCATAATTACTGTCTTACTTAAATTAATTTTTAAATTATTACTGTCTAACCATTCTATATTATTGATCAATGTATTATTAATGTCATATTTATACAGGTCTTTATTATTACAGGGTATAGATAATGTATAGAATTTTGGTATCGTAATAATAACAAACAAAAGTCACACCATATTTCAGGCTACCCGGCTGTGATACCAAAATTCTATAGATTATGAATTATAATGCTTCTTTGTCTCTTTTCAGTTACCTATGTGTTTTTGCAGTAAAGTTTTTTGTTTTTTTAATAATTTGTTTTTCCTCTTTGTTAATAATCACGGTAGTCAGATCTGATTAATAGATAAGAATCAATCATGGGTTAGATCGTGAAGAAAATAAGGAAATATATTGTATAATACGGAGCATATTGCACAATATGTTTTCTTATTTTTATCATCACCAAATTAACACATTTCCATTGTTGGTTACCGGGCTTTCCCGACTTTCAGATGATCCATTTTCCTTGACTTATCTTTGATCTATATTTTTATCGGTATTGCACGAAACACGGAGGGTTTCTCGTGGACACAAAGTGGTGTTTCTACTTATATAAGAATCATAAAATGATGATCGATTTCTAGTTTTATGTCAAGTCTTTTAGATCCGACCTTAGCCAAGTTTTGATGTTTTAGTAATGTTAGCAAAAGCTATGATTATTAAGACAATAACGCCGCTTAGTGTAGATTAAGTAAAGACGGCCAAGGATCCAAATCTATGCTTAAAGGGTGAATGGTAACTAGCGATGGTGGCGATACTTATACTCATGACAACAAACAACTTTAAATATGGGACCCTGAATTTATGTTTGCATAACTCGTCAAAATGTAGGAAAACAGCAGATTTTTATTAGCGATTTCAGGTTTGGTTCCATAGTAAAATTGTTTGTTATCATGAGTTGAGTACAACATGTGTCACTAATCACCAGTCACCTTATGTATCAGGTCAGTGTGTTTAGTGTTACATACAAAAAAAAATAAAAAAAATAAAATACAAAAAGTTTATTTAGTAACATGTACAACTTTTACAGTAAATCTTACATAGGGACCTCCTTTTAAGTAAAGATATACCTGTGCTAGGAGGCCCCGCTCTTCAATAACAAATTATCAAATGGTAAAAGTGGTGTACCAAACATAATATAATTTAAAGAAAAAAACTAAGCTAAATTAAAATTAAACAAGATGAGACTCGAACTAAAGAAATAATAATAATAAAATAAAAAGTGTGTGTGTGTGTGTGTGTGTGTGTGTGTGTGTGTGTGTGTGTGTGTGAGTGAGGGTGCATGCGTGCGTGTATCTTTTCAACTCATATTGACGATGCTTGCAGCAACAATACAATGTCATCATAGGTCTTTACTTTAAGCCATAAAACAAGACACCCAGTTTACACATCCACAGTTTAGACATCCAGTTTTAGATAAATCGAGACACCCTTATAGTACCTAGATATGTCCAGGGAATCCCGCGAAATTCAAAATTTATTACGTTATTTGCAATTTGCAAGTCTAGTTAATCTAAACATGATTCGCCAATTCGCGAATATTATTTTATTTGTAGAATTATAACAAAAATCATCAATTACAACTCTCCAAGTTCATATTACCCTATTGAATGACTATTTCAAGAAATCATGAGATTTGAGGCCAATTCTAACCTATGGAGTTGTATTGCTGATTCTAATGATTATAATTCTGTAAAGCCATATTATTTACGGCCGCTAATCATATTTTAATCAACATACAACCTCTCACTGACCTGCAAATTGCAAAAAACATAAGAAATTTTGAATTTCGCGGACTACCTTTGCGCTGTTTGTGTTTGTTAAGAACTTGTATGATTGTATAATTTTGGAGAAAAACGAAATCATTGCGAAAATTATTTTGTTTGCACCTTGCCAAGTGAAATCAGTAGAGGTGTCGTTTCGTGTCTGCATGACATTATCTTATTAGTGATCTGATGAATCAGCAGATAATGTTCTACCCGTTTTGAGGTTGCTTTCTAATAATATTGTCTGGTGGACTCGTTAATTTTCATGCAGCAAATGTGCTGCTTCATTGACTATATATTTGACATACTCAGGTACATATTAATTTCATTGAAGAGTTCTATTGTTTTTTTTTTTGTTCTTATTCTTATTCTTATTTCGACGACCGTATTGTTACTTTTTTCATTTGTGCTTAGAGCTGATGTAGGTGTATTATAAGTTGTGAGTTAGGAAATCAGCGAAAGATCCGATTTTTTTTTTTTACAAAAATCCCGCCTCCTCTCTACAGGGTGAACTCTTAGGGGGTCATTATACTCATCATTATGAAACTTTTGGGATCAAAACTGAAACCGCGAAAAAAAAATCTGCTGCTCCCTACATTTTGACAAGTTTGATGATAAATGAGATAAATGTACTGAATAGCTGATTTTTCTTTCGCAATTTCAGGTATGGTTCCACAGTAAAAGTTGTTCATAATGATGAGTAAAATGAGGGTAAATTTCATCCTGTGTACTTTAAATTCTTCTTTTGTAAAAAAAACTAAGTTCTGATTCAAATGAAGATTGCTTTAACGGCACTCAAGGATCCGGAGGTTAGTCACTTCATACAGACAGAAAATAAAATTAAAAACATACACATTCTTAAGTTATGACCAGGAAAGGTACAACATAACAACCAGAACCGTTACAAGAATCTGATGTTCATACGTATTGATGTCGTAATAATATCTTGATGTCAAGGGTACGAAGCATTTTTGAATTGCTTTGAATTTTTTTTACCTTTAGATAATCTCTTTGCATGCTGAATATTGGATTTACGTCGATGGTTGCATCAGCGTTATAATAATGAAAAAAAAAAAAAAGAAATGAAAATGGAAAATTAAAAAATGTACTAAAGAAGAGACTTCTGCCAAACTGCAAAGCAGTATGTTGGCAGCACCTTTTTTTTTCATAATTTATAATTTACAAATTTTTTTTACGCAATTGATACGTTGTTAGGAAGTAATTTAAGCGGATCAGACGGAAATAATTTTAGCACGATAAATGAACTTTGATCGTGAGTAAAACTTGAAGAGGCCCAACTTAACTAATAACCGTTGAACGTAATTGAGTATATAAAGATATCAGCACCTACACACATCAAAAGTGTCTAGGGATCAACATATATTTTTGCAATAACTTTTCTCCTGATTGATATTAATTAAAATTTTCTTTAAGGATTCATCAAATAAAGTGTTTTCGTTTGTCACAGTAACGATAAACCAAGTCACCTTTGCATTAATAAAGAAATTTGCCATTTTCCTAATAAAGGGATTTTTGACATTTGAACCACTAACATTAAAGTTCGAAAAAAAGACTGAAATAACAGTTTTCTTTAAAATTTTATTGGGTAACTTAAACAATTAATAATCCGTGTTTCTACCGCGAACACTAACAACACAAGAACATCGGTTTGGCATACTCAAAATGAGTTCATCCAAATCACGCTGTGGAATGGCCGCCCATGTTCGTTGCAACAACAAAAAAAGGTCTTCTTGCGACTGGATACCCTCCATATTCGGCAGAGCTCTTCTCTGTAGCATATCCCATGCATGCTCAATCGGGTTCAAGTCTGGCGACTGAGCAGGCCAGGGCAGGACATTGATGTTAGCTGCGGCGAGAGTCTGTCTTACAACTCTTGCGGTGTGCGGTCGTGCATTATCATGCATTAACTGAAATAAGGGACCGATTTGCACTTGTAGAGGAACGATGACGTCTGATACAATCGTCTCAGCATAAATTTGAGCGTTGAGGTTGCCTCTGATCCAAATCAACTCAGTTCTTCCGCCGATCCAAATACCCGCCCATACCATGATGGTTCCACCACTATAAGGATGGACTTCCTGGCAGGATTTTAATCGCTGTTGGCGTCCAGGGGTTCTCCAGTGTCGTATACGTCTTGTATCCGGTCTCATACCAAAACGAGACTCATCAGAAAAGCACACGAAACGCCATTGTTCTTCTGCCCAATTTCTGTGTTCAAGAGCCCATTGATATCGAATCCTACGATTGTGCATTGCTATAGGTGGTACCCGTAGCGGTCTTCGGGAATGAAGGTTCACTTCATGCAAGCGGTTTCTGACTGTTTGGTCGCTAATTAAGTTCCCTGAAGAGTGATGAAGCCTCACGGCTAACATCATGGCGGTTATAGTTGGAGCTCTTCGAGTTAAGATTTGAATGTATCGGTCTTGTCTCCGTGTGGTGCAGCGATACCGTCCTCCATGGCGCTCAGCCACGGTACCAGTGCTTCGGTAACGTGTCCAAAGTCGACTGATAACACTCTGACTTGTATTCAGAGCTAAAGCCACAGTACGTTGCCGGGAACCAGCTTCTATCATTCCCACGGCTCTGAGCATTTCTTCCCTGCTTAAATGACGTCGCCGCTCCATAATAACGTTGGTTTTAATCAGTAGTAGGGAAACAGTAGCACTAATAATGTCTTCAATGCGTTGTATGTTTTTATAGGGAAAATATTGACAGCTGATTTTCATCTTTTATTCGAATTTGATTCACAGTTCCTGATTCAAATTATGAAATGCACCAAAAAGGATCCATATAAATTTATAAAATCATAAATTTATTACAAAGCCACATCTCAATCTCAAGAAATCCGCATAAAAATGCTTGATCCCTAGACACTTTTGATGTGTGTATCTTAAAATCAAATCAAGCTAAAATTGGCTATACTCGACCGAACGGGCGAGAGGCTGCAAAACTCGCTCAAGACCCGCCAATCAGGTTCTAAGATCCAAAAATAGCTCGTCCAACGGCCATTAACGGTGCGTACGCGCAGCACAACACGTACATTTCTCCTTTCACTCACAGAGTAATTTGTACCTTAAGCGATGATCGCTACAAATTATATTTCTGTGCTAAAAATATTTTTTACTTTCAGAAGTGTGCTTATGCGAAGAAAGAGTTCGATTTTTTTGTGTTTGCTCTGGTTTGGTGCAGCTTGCATTGTTCTGTCAGTATTGTATATGCAGTCGACTGATCTTGCCGAATTTTTAAAGGCAGTGTGTCTAGTACCTAGACTTGAAGGAATATAAGGAATTAAATTCCTAAATCCTTTAAAATTTTGATCATCATCTGCCTAGCCTTTTCCCAACTATGTTGGGGTCGGCTTCCAGTCTAACCGGATGCAGCTGAATACCAGTATTTTACATGGAGCGACTGCCTGTCTGATCTCCACAACCCAATTACTGGGTAATACGATACCCGTTGGTAAGACTGGTTGTCAGACTTTCGGGCTTCTGACGACCCGTAACGACTGTCAAAGATCCACTAAGGACAGCCGGGACCAACGGCTTAACGTGCTTTCCATGGCACGGAGGAGTCTCGGTATATAAAGATGGTCACCCATCACGGACCAACCCCGGCAAGCGTAGCTTAACCTGATGGATCAACCCGTGCGGCTGTTATTACTTACCCACGAGCTCCTCCTTTAAAATTTTGATCCTTGGCAGTAATTTGCCATTTTAAAATATCAATAAATTATGATAGTGTAGTGTAGGGTTATCCAGCCTTAATGATTTTGAAATCATCTGGTAAGGCTTCCAGTCATACTAGGATACAGCTAAATGCCAGTAATTTTACATGGAGTCTACTGCCTATGAACCGCACAACCCAGTTACTGGGTAACACGATACATCCTGGTAAGACTGGTTTATGATTAAGAAATAAATGTTTATTTAAATTAAAATAATCATTTGAATATTTCTAACAGCTATTCTAACTTAGAATCACTTCACAAGGGACTTCAGAAAAGTCAGGTGCGTAGTACTCGCAACCGGCGCGGCGGCGTGCGTGTATAACCAGATGTCTGAACATAAACGAGGCAAAAGGAGTATGTAAGGATCGTAGCAGGTGTCGTTCTGTAGTTTCTGCCTACCCCCATGGGAAGAAGGCGTGAATTTATGTAATTATAACTTATTAGGAACTTAGGCATTGCTATGTTCTATTAAAATCTAAAACCTAATAAATAATGCTCGTAAAACTGCTGAATGAATTTCGGCACGTTAAGAGGATATATCGAAACGTGGTTTAGCACGGTGTTTAAGTGAAATGGCGTTATGTTATAGCTGTCTACTAGTTTGACACGCGAGATAGTAGACTCACGCGCACCGGAATTTAAACGTAGATTTATGACGAAATGCTATACTTAAATCTTTGTTTAGCTTATGAAGTTCTTAACATATTTAAATATCTTTGATTTAAAGCAAATTTTACTGCACAATAAGGAACTAGACGGAAAAAAGACGGTGCTACATTGGATTTTTTTCTATCTAAAAAATTTCAAGTAAGTAATTATGTTTCGGTTTTAGTACAGCAGTAGACAATTAGTCAAATAACACTATGGAAAAGCCAAATTATTTAACCATTTGGTTTTATAGGAATTAAAAAAAAAACTAAATGATTGATATGCAACATTCTCTCGACAGACCGGCGCAAGATTTGAAGTTGTTACCACGTTTAATAAGTTATAAACCGATTACTTTATAGATCACTAGGCCATCGAAAATTAAAGAGAAGGCAGGAATGATGAATGACGTAAACACAACACGTATAATAGCGAAACATCTTTTGTTATAGGCTATGAAAAGGTTCGCTTACTAAATTAAACACGCGGCTTTTATGTGTACCGTTTATAAAGGTTTTGTGGAAATTGCGTCCAAATGAACGATGTCCTATACAATTTGTCATCTCTGTATGATTGTGTGAATATTTGAAAAAAGTTGTGCTATGTTGTCCCTAGAACCACTCAGGGACGTGGGGTGCGCACGACCTGTTTTCACCCTCACTCCTAGTCGTACGAATGCTGCCTCTACGTCGCCGTCGCCTCACAGGCAATTTTAATAAGTTTTTCTCTAATTTGGATCAATTTACTTTATTCCTTGGAAAATTTAGAAATATATTGCTTGACACAAAAAAAAAATCAAAAAATTGATATACGCAGTAACATACAGGGTGTGGCGTAATTAGTGGTCCAACGTTAAGCGGTCGATACACCGTATATTCAGCTGTCACATAATTATCACAATTTGAACCATTTTTTTTCCTAGGTCTCTGAATACAATTTTTTTTTAAATTGACAACTTGCTTTATAGTAATTATTTTTACATTCGCATATGCATTTCACAGTTATATACAAAATGCAAAATTAAAAATAATGTCATTTATAGAAAATACAGCCAAATTAGTAAAGCAAGGTGTAAATTTTTCAAATAATAATATAAAATATTTTATTCTGAGACTGGAGAAAAATGGTTCAAATTGTGGTATGTGATACGGTGTATCGACCCCTTCACGTTGGACCACTATTTACGCCACACCCTGTATAAGACAATGGAATTAATATCAAATCTCTCTAGTGTTCCTGGCTCCTGTCATTTATGTGTATTTTATTTCATGTTTATTCTGGAGTTGGTTGCCTTCCTATAATACTAATTAGTCTAGCTTGTTGTTTGTATATTTATGGTTTTATAATACTTTGTTGTTTTGTTAGCCTAAACTACACCCAAATTCAATCACACACACATACTTAACACAAATTTACCAAATTTACAGGAAAAGTTCATGTTACCCTTAAAAGCATACCTCTTAATTACATAATATGTAATGTATTTCGCGTTCTAAGTGATAGTATACACCTTAGTCAAATAACAGTTACAACCGCTACAAGTTTTCGCCCCTACTTCCCACGGATGCAACATACTGAATGGTTGCATATCAAAACGTCTATCTAACTTATAATATCAACTTCCACCTGGAATCTAAATGATGGCGAAAACCGCATCAAAATCTATTTTGTAGTTTAGAAGAACAACGGTCACAACAAAGACTGTCTTATACTACCTACCTATATATATGACGATGACTATGTCGATGTAATACTTCTTCTTATTCTAATAAGGTCACAAAACTCATAAAAATACCTGTGGATGAAAAGAAACAGGAAAATTATTCGAATACTGAAATATTTCGGCGAACATCATTATGAGGGCGTGCGCTTCCAAAAATCGGCGATGGATCCATTCTTGCGCAAGATTTTCTCGGAACTGATCAGTTCGATTTTAAGAATTGTTCATACGAGTACTTTGGACTTTTAAAGGTGATAATCAGGTTTTAACGGTTATGTGACGTCAATTTTTTTTGTAACACCCGAAAACATACGTCATGTTCAATAGAAGATGTGAAATGATTGTCGTAGTAAGTTTATTTCGCAGAAAAAAACCGCAAGTTTAGAACAATAATATTAATTACTTAGCCACAAAAGAGAGGTAAATGAGACACTTAGGCTGGGTTGCACCATAATAGCAGTTAAGTGGATACATAGTTAATTAATTTTTGTGATTTTAAAATTCCTTTATAACCAAATCATTTGGATAAGGTTAAATCATATGGATTTTCCATGAAATTTTATCGATAGAAAAAAAATCCAAAGTAGGTAGCACGATCTATTTTATGTTTTATACGATTATACGTAAACAATTCCTTATTGTGCAGTAAAATTTGCTTTAAATTGAAGGTATTTAAATATGTTAAGAACTTACTAAGCTAAAAATTGATTTAATTATAGCATTTTGTCATAAATCTACATTTAAACGAAGCGCCTAGCTACGGTGCGTGTGAGAGACTTCTATCTCGCGCGTCAAACTAGACAGCCATAAGCCACTTCACTACACAACGAGCTAAACCACGTTTCGATGTATCGTCTTAAAGTAAAGGTTTATGTCTTCGACACGCTGACTTTAGCGGTTACTGCGAACTGTCTTGTATCCGGAGTATTCATCAGCTTAGTTAAAGTTATCACATCAGGGCAGGTACGCGGCTGACAGATATTTAACATTAACATGGGCGAGTTAAAGTTATGACGTCTGCTAACAAATTGCCAAATTGATCAACCCATTTTTTGTCGAAATGTTTGTTATTGTTAAAGTGAGATGGTGCAACCCAGCCTTCTATTAAATCCTACAAATGTTAGTCAAACTTTAGTATGTATACGACGCAGGACGTATGTATGCAGGATGTATGTAGTGTCAATTAGGTCATAATTACGAGTATATCATATCTCTTACAAACACAATTTACTACTTAACAAAGGCACATAATGTTAAATTGTACATACTAAGGTAATGTTTATCTAACAATTTAGCTGTAGGTACGTAAAAACATGGTGCCGATGCCAGACGCGGCGTGGCAAGCGGCGGCGGCGCGGGCGCCAGTCAGTCCGATTACCTTTTTTAGTCATTATGTTGCACGTACTCGTAAGTTAGATATATGTCGCAGCCAATTGGTTAAATTAGCCGTTTAGTTAACGGCCTAGCCTTTGGAAGTAGTGCTCGCCGGCCGCTGCCGCGGGACCGCTCGCTTAGCTCACACGCGGTTGATTACAGTTCTAACCTTTTTTTTTGTTCCGGGGTGGAAAATCCTCATGGATGTCTCCCGCCCTGGGGTGGGCGGAGGGGTCTGTCAGACTATTATTGACTAAAAACCACCCCGGTGTTCCAAAATTGCCAATCCTTGGACAAAACGTGGTGATTAATGCTCCTGGCTTCTCTGTATGAGAAGAGGCACTTACAGGCTGGTATTGATGGGAGTGCCAACACCATCCTCAACCTGCTCAGCCACAAGCTGGACAGTCCCCTTCTGGGGCACTGGGTTCAAGCACAAGTGCGTGTGCCCGGGGCTCCAGAGGGTGGCAAATTCTTAAATGAATTAAAATAAATAATTAAATTTTTGAATCTAACATTTTTAAGTCTTACTATCAACTAACAATATTATGGGCGAATTATGTCTGAATGAAAAATATTTTATTTTATTTTATTTATTCTATTATTAATATTATTTAGTGTTATTACTTATTATCCGGTTAGACTGGAAGCCAACCCCAACATAGTAAGGAAAAGGCTATTATAGGAAGATTGAGTGTCATACGAGTAACTTCAACTTCTACATGCACCTAAAATTTTCCATTTGCTACTAATTGATCTATCAAGTCCCAAGGGACCATCAGTTACTCCATCAGTACATCAGTAGGCCCCATCGTGGACATTTACGGTGGTTTTCGACCTTATTATTATAGATAATAAGTTTGAAGCGTGGTACAAGTCACATGTCGTAACAGGGTATAATACGTAGTCGTACACATGTTGGGTCAGCCAGTCGGGCTGTTTGCCCGACCGTGTCGGCCGGCTGTTGGGCAAACAGTTCTGCCAATTAACTCTTGCTAATAAAAGGTGAAGGTGATGTATTGATGACATGGTCGCACACACGTTTTGTTATTTACGAGGTAGAATGGCGATTTCGTAGATTTGCGTAGTGATCATTGGGGTTTCTGCTACAAAAATATCTGATTGGGCTGCGGAAAGTTCCTACTTAAATGAGTGGTTGTGTCACAATACTCATTCCTAATGTTTGATTTCTAATGTGATTGAGAGGTAGTTTAAAATAAATGAATATTGCTAGTCTTTCCTTTAAAAAAAGAACCGGTCAAGAGTGAGTCGGATTTGTGCAACGAAGTTCCGTTCCGATTTCTGAAAAGTGTGCTATGTAGAGACAATCATTTTATTATTCCTGTAATCTTTACATAAACTTCTGTCACATAGAATTATTTCAGATTTTTCTTCTCTTGCAAACTTCGGAGATAAAGGGGGGGGGGGACATGATATTTTTTTTAAATATTTTTCATCAAAAGTCGAAACCAAATTTTTTTTTGAGAATGTGGAAACAGATTTCTTTCATATTATGATAGGTACCCCCATAGATATAATTTCTATTTCACATGCCCTAGTAGCCCCACTTCGAATTGTTAAGACCCCAGTACCTGTTGCTAAAAAAAAGATTTTTTTTTCTATTTCTCTCTTATTTGCAAAATACTTGCGCAAACGTCTCTAAAGCTGTTCCAAAATTTCAAGTTGATAGCATTAGTAGTTCTTGAGATATCCAGCTGTAATAGACGACACACAGACTGAGTCGCACCATAAACTTCCTTTTTACCAGTGAAAAATAAATTTAATTTCGGAAGTCGGTGGCAAAAACTAAAATACATTTAATCGGACACCGACTTCCGAAATTAAATTTATTTTTCACTTTGTAGTGTTTGTTGTTTTTGGAAGTCGGTTGTATTTTTTTGTAAAAAAGTTTTTTCTGGATAGAGAATACCCAAGCGGTGACTACATGCTTAGATGCCTACCTATTTTTTTTTTTTTTTTTTATTTTTTTTAAACTTGTTGATTTAAATATTCAGAACAAGCTGAGTACGGAACACAACAACTGTAGGAAGTATGACATCAGTCTAAACTTCCGTGCCAATTCCAACGTCTTGCGTGTTAATACTTAGTTACTTATTGCTTAATTGTTAAAGCATATTATGCAAGCTGTACTTAAATAACGCATAAAGCACAACCTCTTAAGGGGTCATTGTACTCATCTTGTCAACAACTTTTACTATGGGACCAAACCTGAAATCGCGAAAAAAAATCTGCTGTTCCCTACATGTATGTTCGCATAACTCGTCAAAATGTAGGGAACAGCAAGTTTTTTTTTTTTCGCAATATACTACTGAGTACATATTACTGCTATATACTTTATAGCATGTCGGTGACGCGAACCGATAAGATTTTCCACTACCAAAAATACAATTCCAATATCTTTAAGTATTCGATTTTAGTCATTTGCATTTATCAAACGTCTGACCCGAGAGTTTACAATGAATGCTACCTACAGAAGTATTTACGTAAAGTAGGTAGGTAGGTACTTACGAAGATACGGAAATCGGCCAACTTGGGCTTATAAAAACCGGCCAAGTGCGAGTCAGTCTCGCGCACGAAGGCTTCCGTACCATTATCTATAAAAACGGCAAAAAAATCATGTCTGTTGTATGGGAGCCCCCTTAAATATTCATTTTATTCTGTTTTTTAGTATTTGTTGTTATAGCGGCAACAGGAAAACATCATCTGTGAAAGTGTCAACTGTCTAACTACCACGGTTCATGAGATACAGACGACGGACAGACAGCGAAGTCTTAGTAACAGGGTCCCGTTTTACCCTTTGGGTACGGAACTCTAAAAATTAGCATCAATCCAAAAATGAATTAACTTATTTAATATTCTCTCAAACTAGGAGAGCCATACTTCTTCTGTTACATAAAGATTATGAAACCATTTAGAGATTCTTACGATTCTTGTCATGCCACCTACTTATTCGTATGGTTTGACATAAGTGGTGTCAGGGCTGTCAAGTTTGATGTCTCTGATTATCAGGCAGGTGCACTGAAGGCTGAAGGGCTGATAACAAATCGGTTGGTTGACTCTATAGGCTTGTTAACAGTTCAAGATGACGTGGAAAGATCATCCTGCAATGTATGTGCCAGATAAACTTTAGTATTCTCATTGGTGGAGGCTTTTTCGCATCCCATGCATAACCACTGAACTGAACAGTATACGTATACGTAGTGTTTTTGGGAGTTTGGTTTTTAAACTACGGTTTTATGGTATAGTGACTACACAAAGAATTATTTATTTACTTTTTACTTAGACCATTTTCTGTTCGTGCTCGGCGTCGCCCGGGTGAATTCATGTCCCTATCTCCAATGGTTTAGGCTGTGTGTTGTCTGTTTTTAACCGACGAAAAAAAAGGAGGAGGGTCTCAATTCGACACGTATATTTTTTTATGTATGACTATGCATAACTTTTTACAGTCGTACGATTTGAAAAAAAATAGTTTCATCAAAGTTGGTCCCATATAAAATTGATTAACTTTGCTTGGGTAGTTTTTGAGTTAGCTTCTATAATACGTATTTTTTCCCCATTTTTATATGGATGATGTTCTAGTTTGTTTTGTAGGTAGTGGTATTAGAATTTGTGTGGGGTAGGTACCACAATTAAAAAGTGAAAAACTTTTTTACAAAAAATACAACCGTCTTCCAAAAACAACACTACAAAGTGAAAAATAACTTTAATTTCGGAAGTTTGTGTCTGGTTAAATTTATTTTCGTTTTTTGCCACCGACTTCCGAAATTAAAGTTGTTTTTCATTTTGTAGTGTTGTTTTTGGAAGTTGGTTGTATTTTTTGTACAATAGTTTTTATTTTTCACTTTTTAGTTGTGGTAGTTCCCCACACAAATTCTAATACCACTACCTGCAAAACAAACTAGAACATGATCCATATAAAAGTGGGGTTAAAATACGTATTATTGAAGCTAACTCAAAAACTACCCAAGCAAAGTTAATCAATTTTAGGGACCAATTTTGATGTATACCCTCTCGAATAAAACAAAAATTTTTCAAATCGGACGACTCTGTAAAAAGTTATGCGTGGTAGTAATAAAAAAAAAAAAATAAATATACGTGTCGAATTGAGAACCTCCTCCTTTTTTTTTCGTCGGTTAAAAATGAAAAACCTTTTTTTATAAAAACATACAACCGACTTCCAAAAAAAACACTACGAAGTGAAAAATAACTTTAATTTCGGAAGTCGGTGGCAAAAAACGAAAATACATTTAACCAGACACCGACTTCCGAAATTAAAGTTATTTTTCACTTTGTAGTGTTGTTTTTGGAAGTCGGTTGTATTTTTTTGTAAAAAAGTTTTTTCATACTAAAATACCATCCAAACTGACTTTTCCGGGGAATTTTCCAAAAAAAAATGTCATACAAAACTTTCCTGACAATTACAAACACAGCAAAAAAGAATCAGCCAATTATATGCAACCATTCTGAAGTGATGCGCTTATACAGAGTGTCCCGTAATTATTGGACCACCTCTTAAGGGGTCATTGTACTGAACATTATGAACAACTTTTACTATGGGACCAAACCAGAAATCGCGAAAAAAAAATCAGTTCTTCCCTACTTTTATGTTCGCCTAACTCGTCAAAATGTAGGGAACAACTGATTTTTTTTCGCGATTTCTGGTTTGTTCCCATTGAAAAAGTTGTTCATAACGATGAGTACAATTCCATTAATAAATATAATATAAATAAATATAAATATGTTTGGACATATCACACAACGCCATCTAGCCCCAAGCTAAGCAACCTAATGCTTGTGTTATGGTAACGAGATGGCTGATAAACTACTTATATACATTTTTTTTTTTTTTTTTTTTTTTTTTTTTTTTTTTTTTTTTTTTTTTTTTTGTAAATACATACATATTATAGATAGAAAAACACCCAGACTCGGAACAAATACTTGTAGGTCGTACAAATATTTGTTCCTTGCGGGAATCGAACCCGCGACATGCTGCGCAGCAGTCAATCGCTCAACCACTGCGCCAACCGTGTCGTCACCATTAATTACGGGATACCCTGTATACCTACATTCGTCAATACATTTTTATTTCTATAGATTAACCAACCATTTCTGATTCCAAATCTACAAAAATCACCATAAGCCAGGAACTGTTTGCTTCAAAAACTTGCGGACAGCTGGCAACCCTAATCAGAGCCAGTATGTATTCAGGCGGCGTCTAGCTACTCGTATTACATAAGAATAGTTAAGAGTACCAGTAATTATGTCACACGGGACCTTCAGCGTAGAACCGTGAAATGTCACATTACATAAGGACAATGCCATGTTATACATAAGAAATAAATAGATAAATACATCCATATAAATAAAAAGAAAAGCCCTGACTGACTCATCAACGCCCAGCCCAAACCCTTGGACCTAGAAAGCTGAAATTTTGCACAGAGGTTGCCTTTATAATGTAGACAAGGAATAAGGAAGGAATTCCCATATTTTCCGACATCCACGCGGGCGAAGCCGCGGGCCAAAGCTATAAGTAAGGCTGCCTCGTTGTTCTAGCAGTCGCATGCTAAGAGTGGTATTTCGGGTTGATCCCAGAAGAAGTGTTATTGGGTTTTTCATGTAGGAAAGCTGGAGTCTGACATAACTGGCGCAATGACGAAAAAAAAATATCGCGGCGATTATTTTTCGCGCACTGGATTTTCAACGCTCCTTTTAGTGCCGTGAGTTCAAAATAAAACAGTGTGTTTTTTCGACGCGCTAGAATGTACTCTGCTATTGTTAAGTTGGATTTTCAACGCTCGGCTCAACAACGAGAGTTGAAAATCTAGTGCGCGATAAAATCCCGCCGCGATATTTTTACGTCCGTGCGAACGTCGGCTTACTCTGTCTTTAGGGAGCGCAGTTTTTAAATTATGTAAGGTTAGCTCGAACGCTGGATAACATCGTGCTATTTAACGCGTACGAAACTGTCGGAACTATGATATCAATCTTATAGCCTGAGGTTATGTAAAGAAGTTATTATTCATTAATCAGATCGGGGAAATATTATCTTCTCACGCCCCAGGATTTCTCCACGTGATCTTAGGTGATAGACATAAACTTAACATTGAAGTTGAAAAGCATGTTCTACCATACATTCCAAGTGTAAATGTAAGTTTGTACTCACAATATTGAGAGATTTACCATGTTATTTTAAGACCACAGACTTCTTAGGTTTTCGTGTAATCTAAGGTAAAAATCTATGTTTTTTTCCGAGGGGGGGGGGGGGGGGGTGGTCAATTTTCATCAATTTTCTTAAAAGTTTTAAAATTTATAATAACAATTTATTTTAAAATGATAAAAAAATATATTTAAGACCATCATAGTAAGCCCTTTCATTTGAATCTCACACGGTACAGTTTGCAAAACTTTTTTTTATTTGGCCCCGAAAATTGACCCCTATATTCAAAATCATTTATTTACTTTACGCGTTCGTGTTTGGGTCACAGAAATTCATATGTGTACCAAATTTCAACTTAATCGGTCCATTAGTTTCCGAGCAAATTGGCCGTGACAGACGGATACAAGAGTAATTCTATAAGGGTTCCGTTTTTCCTTTTGAGGTACGGAACCCTAAAAATCCAATATACCGATTCTAAATTAAAAATCTATTTAAGTAAGTAACTGCTGTTGCCCACGGCTTCGTCCGCGTGAATGTCGAAAATTATTCCAAGAAAACGTTTTATTGGACTAAAAAATAACCTATATCCTATCCCAGGTCATGGTCTACCTGTGTCCCAAATTTCATTAAAATCGTTTTAGCCGTTAGGCGTGAAAAGGTAACAGACAGACGACAGTTTCTTTCCCATTTCATCCATCCATCAAACGTGTAACGACGCACAATGGGAACAAATACGCACACACAAACGCATAATTTTATTTAATTTAATGTTTTTAAGGAGAATTTAAATTTTAACAAATTTTGTATAAAGAAAATGTTTGCATGCCGAATGGTGAAATATGGCAGAACTATGATTTATACCTATTACTATCTACTTATGTATTACCCATATTTGCAAATAAATGCTATTCTATTCTATTCTATTCACACACACACACCCCCACACACCACACACCACACACCCATCACATTTATACAAACATGCCATACAACACCTGAAATCACCTCTCTAGTCTCCGCTCTGGAATCCGTACCCTGAGCCCCAAGATACAGACTAACTGTCTAGTTTGGGGCTCACTGGCAAATAATATTTTGTAACCTAGCTATAGGTAATATTAGGTCTTTACCAATGAAATTGCCAATCAATCAATCAATCAATCAATTGCTATTTCAAATCAAAATAATTTTTGTTTGGCTAAGAATTCTAATTTCAAATTAATTTTATTTTAAAAACATGGATTTTTGTTTCCAAAAGTAGTCATTTGTTTATTGATTAGTGTTACATTTTCATCGCATTTCAATCTTTTTCGTCATCATGGATACGTTAAAAATTCGAGTAATTATGGAATATGAGTACCGTCGTGGCAGCAACGCGGCACAAGCGGCACGCAACATCAACGACGTTTCGGAGCTAACACTACAAACCAACGCACCACTTGTAATTGGTTTGCTCGCTTCCGTTCTGGAAATTTCGACCTGAAAAATGAACCTCGCGGTCGTCCGAAGACTTTGGCCGACAATGACGAATTAAAGGCGATTGTAGAAGCTGATGATACACAACCTACGGCTGAATTAGCAGCAGCTTTCGACGTTAGCGTCAAAACAATATTGGCCCATTTGCGTCAAATTGGCAAGGTAAAAAAGCTTGACAAATGGGTGCCCCACGAACTCAATGATCGCCAGCGCGAAGTACGCGTCGAGACGTGCCTTGCACTGCTCAACAGACACAAAAATGAAGGAATTTTGAACCGCATTGTTACCTGCGATGAAAAATGGATTCTGTTTGATAACCGCAAGCGCTCAGCAAGTTGGTTGGATCCTGGTTCAGCACCTAAACAATGCCCTAAACGAAAACTTACCCCTAGAAAAGTGATGGTCACTGTTTGGTGGTCTAGCGCCGGTATGATTCATCACAGCTTCTTACCAAACGGGATTAAGTTCCCTTCAAAATGGTTGAGCTAAATGGTGCTGATCCATGCGTCATGTTCGTGAACGGGCGCCGTCAGTTGAGACTGGTCGTCTCTTAGCTGCCATGGCTTATTTTTAATTTTAATATTTAATTTAGTTGTTTTAGTTATTATCTTTTTATTACGGACGCTTTTTAACGTGCACGTCTTTCTACATTGTTTTCACATGTATATTTTCAACTTGAACGATGTAACCAATATTTTGTAAAAATATTATGATTTAAAAGAGTGTCCGTGGAGTTTCTTGCCCGTTCTTCTCCATAGGGATCTACTACGCTTTGGAATGGGCAACTAGCTTCATATTTCTGACTGACCGACCCATTGACAATTCAAAAGTGCCTGTAATTGGTTTATTTGAAATAAATGCTTTGAGTTTGAGTTTGAGTTTGGATGAGCATTACTTCAGATGTGTACTGTGAAGAACTGAACACAATGATGGAGAAGCTGGCACATCTCCAACCAGCATTGGTCAATCGCTCGTCTCCGCTGCTCCTGCACGACAACGCGCGACCTCATACTGCACAGCAGACGGTCTCCAAGTTGCAAGAACTGGGGTTGGAAGCTCTCCGTCATCCGCCCTACTCACCAGACCTTGCGCCTACAGACTACTACTTTTTCCAGAATTTGGATAACTTCTTGGCGGGAAAAAAATTCAATACCCGAGAGGCAGTACAAAATGCCTTTGAAGAATTTGTTGCCTCCCGTCCAGCTGATTTCTTTAAGAAGGGCATCAATAAACTGCCACTGCGTTGGCAAAGATGCATTGATTGCATGGGTGATTACTTCGATTAATACAAATAAAAAATGCATGAAAAAAATTCGTTTAAATTTTTTCATACAAAACGGCAATTTCATAGGTAAAGACCTATTATTTTAAGCTACTCATGTCGTCTCAACTTGTTGCTAACATGTAAACCTGCTTACTGTATTACCTGGACAATAAACTATTTTCTATTTTATAATATGTATGTATTAATATGATAGACCGCATTATCCTATCTTCTAAATGTCTACCAACCTTACTAACTTGTTATACATTTGTATGACATAATAACAAGCATGTCTGTTGCAATGATAGGCTGTCGAGTGCATTATGTTGAGTTCTCTGATGGTATAACACTAAATCATTCGGTCATGAGACTCATGAGTCATGACATATTTACCTCGACGCTGTCATTAAAATGCCTTAATTCGTTCGAGTTCATTCGATTGGAATAAACTGAGGTGGGGCATGCAATTTACTTACTGCACAGGTTATAGAAATGTTATATCCTCTGGACTCGAAAGTTCAGCTAGGTTCTGCTTCTGTTCTATCGTTACTCTCCCGGCACCTGGTCGTGGTTTATCAGCTTTCCTGTGGCACTTGGTTTACCCATTAATCTGATCAGGGTTAACGCCAACTTAATAGCTACCTATAATATCATGGCTCTGTAGTGGGTCCCGTTGATTGATACATACGCCATCTTATCTCGGAACACGTTCTAATTTTAGTTCAAGCTTAAACCATGGAGCCGTTACTGCATTTTGAACTTTTATCTCAGCGAGGTAAAGTTCTCAATACAAAATTGACAACTTAGACTAGGTTTTAACGTCAGTTTTTGTTGGGACTTTATTTTTGCCGGAATAACGTTCGAAATACAAAAATTTCGGTTTGAACCTTGGTCTACATTATGAACCTTGTTTTGTCCTAAGGCCTACGTAGTTTCAAGTTGTTTATAGTGAAGGGACGTACGCACGGCTACAGATCAAGCTATACATTTCCAGTATAAGCTGATCTCGCATTGTATAAGATTTCTTTACAATGATAAGTCAGTGTAAACTGGAAATGTATCGATTGACATGTAGCCGTGTATACTCCTAAGGCTGCTTTTCCACCAGAGATGTGCTATGCAGCTAAGCTGCGAGGATGTGAAAGCTAAACTACGAAACTATGTGACCGTTTCCACGAATGCTAAGCTGTGTAACGGAGCGAGTAAGAGGTGTATGAAGATGCGCCGCCGCAGGTAGCTGTGCGAGGAAAATGCGCAGCTCAAGCTATGCAATGCATCGAGGCACGGCGAGTGGCAGCTACATCACTCGCGCATTCATAGCTCCCATCCATAGCATAGCACGCATACTTACATATAAGAAACGTAGCTTAGTTGAACCCGTTTCCACCAGTGCTATGCTATGTGGACCAATGAATAGGTATGATTGGTGGATATCAAACGCATCCATAGCAACGTAGCATAGCACATCTTTAATGGTAAAGTAGCCTGAAGCTTCTTCATTCACTTCAATATTAAAAACAATGTTTTCAAATGAATAATTCCCAGATACATTAAAAAACAAATACAAGTGTTCACCACACACCTTGTTTGTTAAAGCGAAAGCATAATAATAATTAATACCCGTATCCATGTTCCAACCTTATTGCCATTGTTCCATGTTTACTTACATTGGCACAAATACATTAGCACAGTCTGCGCGAAATCTTAAACACACAGTAATTAATATGCACAGTTGCACACAGTGTGTGGGTTGTTGTTCGCAGGGTAGGCAAACAACCTGTGCATTATAATGAACGTTTAATTGCATTTACGCTGTCATTGTACTAATTATTTTGCCTTAGTCAGACTTATCCGTCACTCAGATGTCGATTTACGTTAATGAGACTAAGGGCCTATTTGTATGAATTTGTATGATATTCTCTACCAAGTAAGTTAATAGGAACTTAATCGTAGGTGGTGAAACAGGCCCATAATCTCATGATTAATTAAGGTTACATTAGTCATTTACTCAAGGTATGGAGAGATGTCAAAATGACAATTTAATGTCGAATAATATTGGTATAGATTCAATCAATCTACACACGATAGAAGAATCTATACACACATAGAAGGTAATATACCAGCTGCCCTAGACAAAGTAATATTCGATTAGTGATGACGCTAGTAGAAAAGCCAAAACATATATTCTTTGCACTGTGTCGGCCATTTTGGGCGAAAAGCGCGGCTCTGAGAGGGTATTTCTGGGGTGGTCTCACTCGGTATCGGCGCGTGTGCTTAAAATGACGATATCTCTAAAGTTCTGTATGGCAGCTGTATATAAAACTTAAGTCGTTGGAATCGTTATGAAATAAGCTATCACATTTCTTAGATAAATCAAATAAACAAAAAAAAAAAAATAGAATAATCAGAGTGAGCGAATTTTTGTTCTTTGATTAGCATAAAAGTCGTTCTAATTAAAAAAAAATAGTGAATAGGTTATGGGATTGACATAAGGTATCGAAATGTCAAGTGATCATATGTCAACGAATCGACAGCGTCCAACGATAACTACCATAGAGACCCTCTGTCTCTCTCTCTCTCTCTCTCCCCCTCCCTATCTCTATCTCTCTCTCTCCCTCTCTCTCTCTCTTTTGTCTGCTGAAAAATATCTATCTATAGGTACTTTATCTATATGCACAAAATATTATCACGCTTGGTAAAAAAAATATTGACCTTATTTCCAATAGAGCGTAAAAAATTGCCAGCACAATGACATACATACCTTCATGTGTTTAAAATATGGCACGTAGCAGACAATAATTAGGTACAGCCTAGAAATAACTGGCATACTAAGGAGCGATAAGTCGCTTAGGATTAGGCGCTCCTATCTACCTGATGACGACTGAGGTCTTGAGATAGTGTCAGGCAGGTCAGCCATTTTGTGAATCTACAGCTCTCAGTAAACAGACTACGAAGCTTTCTAAGGACACGGTATCAAGTCCGACCCAAAAGTCCAAAAAACAACGCGAGATTTTTTGGTCCTTTCAGTCACACTCGGCTATGATGATGGTATCGCTGCCTGGGCAGGTTATGTAGTCTGTTGACTAATGTGACCTTGCGCATAATCGATACTAATTGTAATAACAGACATGGAATAAACTCATTTATATTATGTAGGTACTTGCAATGCGTTTATTCAATCAATGAGATGCTTACTGAGTGATGTCGGCTTAATACGTATCTAATTATCGCAAACAATCTACTACTGTTAATAACTAGCTCTTAAGTATGACCATGGCCTGACTAATTACTATATACTACAATTCTTAGCATTACTTAATATAAATCATAAACATCCTACCCGACAGACAACGCATAGGCTAAACCGCTGGGCCTAGAAGCTTGATATTTTGTACAAGTTTTTGAAAACTCATCCCCTAAAGGGGATGAAACTTTCTATAGAAGTTCTTCATTTATGTCGATGGGTATGCCATCGGGCATACAGCTTCTTCTGCAGAAATATGAAGTCAGTGATCTAGAAACAACAACAACTAACAACAAACAACAACAACACAACAACAACAACAAACAACAACAACAACAACTTATACATCGTATAAACTACCCTCGTTTTTTAACTGGCATTTTGTCGTTCAGTAAGAAAATGTTACAGGGTTATATCACCTACGTCAATATGACGTCAAAGTAAGGCCTTTTGTGTGAATTAAACGTAGATAAATGTTGAACATGTCTCGCGCATCACGTGCATGACACGCCTGTTCAAATGGACTTTAAAAAAAAAACATGTACCGCTTGCACTCACCTGACGCACCGGGTACATGCACATGTACATAATATTCCCAATGCCCCATAATGGCGCAGCACGGCTTCTCACTAATGACCTTCAGAATGCTGTTGACATTCCCATGCACTCTGCGCATCATGGACGCAATTCTTTTTCGTTGAAACCATCCGTACGGGCTTCGGCAAACATTCCTGATGCACTGCAGTAACGTGGAAGCCCCAACAATATTCTGAAGACATTATTATATTGAACTCTGAGCGCGTCGTATGCCCTTTGCGTATATCGAACCCACAGAGTGCACGTGTACGTGTGGTCCAGTTTGTAAAAGATACCACCATACCGCAAATAAATAAAGGTCTTCTAGTAACATATCACATTGGATATGTTACTAGAAGACTAGTTGTAAGGATATTACTTGTGAAAATAATAAACCATTTTTATTTTTTTTTTCATCACTACAAATTCCCAATTAAACTCACACCCCACAATCCTGCACTTCATTTTATTCGTAACTCAGTACGTCGTATTTCCAAAACTATAAATTAGCTGTCTAGTCTTTTAACAATAACTCGACAAGTTTTATGCTCATCTCCTATTCGCTCGCCGAATGTTTTTCCATCAAATGTATAGTCATCATAATTTACTTCCAGAACATTATCATAGCCGAATTTCACGCTAAGCTTTTGCGAATAAATTGAAGTTGCGAGTGCACATACTATACTTGGAATAGCATCTGCATTAGTCATCTCTTCATCTTCAATATCTATAGGAGTTTTAACATTTTCACCACTGTACAGTAGCCGTCCCATTTTATACGTAGACAAAGCCAATAATCTACCAATATCCCTTTGCTTGAAATTCGGCAAAGTTGAGATAAACATTATTTCCATCTAACAATTAGTATTGTAGCGTTTAAATATGTCAGCTTTTGTTTCAACATCTATGGTAAAGTCATAGAAAGCTTTTATAGCTTTGTGTCTGCTATTTTTTCTTAATGTCTCATGGTAACTTTCTCGTTTTGGGGCTAGTACCTAAGTATAGAAAAATGATATCATTAATTTTGAACCAAAATATTGGCCTTAAGTTACTAACACAGATGCTTATAATCATGCTTACTGAAAATAAGCATGCTCATTAGAAGCAATGTTATAGTAGCATGTGTGTCATACACATGCTACTAAGCATGCTTTTATTGAGCAATTGCTACTCAGTAACTAAGTAGTAATTGCTCAACAAAAGTATGCTTTCGTGCTTTTATTGAGCACGTGTGTCAGTAACTTTAAACTAATCATCCATTGGCTTGATGTCATGTAACTTACTTGGAACTTGTTGAAAATCACTCCAACTATTTCATTGGTACTTGTATCATTTGTCTTTGGCTGCGTCATAGCACATTTGCAGAAGTTCTTCAGCAGCCCCAGGCTCGTGAAGTAGACCAACGGCTTTGCAAAGAGGCTCCGTCTTTATGAATGATTCCCGTATCACTTTTAAGGCTCCATCTAATGATTTGTTCGTTAGGGACTCGAACTTCACAACGCCATCTTGTGATACTGCCCATGGTTGGTTGTACGGCAATTTCTTGCAAGAACTGAAATTATTGTAATATGAGTACATTTTCACATATTTTTTGCTAAGACTTATTAATTAAAGTTGTATAATCGTACTTAAAGTATCTTCGAAACATTTTCACAAGGCCCCCAGGAACTCGGGAAGTTGAACTGAACACTATTCTAGACACCACACGAATGATGCTATTAAATCTAAAAAGTTTACAGTAACTGGAGAATCTAATTGTATATGTCTGGTTCCCACAAAGTACAATTAAATTATCATAACTGGAAATAACCAGAAGCCAGTTATAAACTTTACATAAAAATATAAAAAGAATAATTTCCGTCATCCACGCGGGCAAAGCCGCTGGCAAAAGCTAGTAATAGCTATATAATATAGGTACTACTGCACAGATTATAATACCAGGCACAATAGGGTCTATGGGAAGCCAATTGTGGAAATCGTTTTGAACTCAATTTAGACTGTTATTCACGCATGCCAAGCCAACACACCTATTCAAATGACTTCTGTAGGGCACAAACGCATCCTGCAACAAATAATATATGAAGTGTTGACAATGTGACTATTTGTCAAAAGGCAGGAATTTTACTATTCGACTCGAAGGACGAAAGATTCCAGCATTTGGAAGAAACAAAATACAACTCTGTAACAATATTTATTTGGATATAAAAGATTGTTTATAGAGTTTCCTGCTCATTCTTCTATAGAAAAACCTACTATGCTTTGGAATGAGCAACTAGTTTCATCTTTTTGACCGAACGACTCCTTGACAATTTAAAAGTGCCTTGAAAAGAGTTTGCATGTTTTCCAGTCTTCCAGTGGTCCCTGGAGAATTTATCAATAGGCTTTTGTATGTAAAAGTAATTTAATCTATAAATTAGATAATAATCTCTATGCTACATGTTTGCAGTGCGAGAAAGTGGCGCCTACGCAGCCTGCGGCGTTTTGACGGTGAAATCTAATGACGTATGGTATGTTTATAGTGGGTGGTAATAGTTAGACAGGGCTGCTCCATTTGGAATTACTTTAGTGAGTTTCTGTGGTCCAAATATTTTTTAAATTAGAAATACTTTTGAATTTCTTCATAACATATATAGAAGTTTTTATCCCTTGGTCGCATGTTTTTTTTGTGGTATAAGTTCTTCACCACAATTACATATTAATGAATTGATACATAATTCCCCGATAATAGGTTAAACATCAATCGATCATCAAAATATTTATTTTGCGAATACATCTATACAGCACTCCTAGGCCTATGACCGGCGGCTGTTTTTTTCCATCCGCTGATTTAAGCGCAAAAAAGTTACCTAGCAAGGTTTTTATATACTGCTACGTAGGTAGAGAGAGGTACTTGCGTGAGTTTGATAGTCTATGGTCAATTCGTAGGCCAACGACGTTACGCAAGCAAGCGAAAATTGATAAAACTTATCATTTGTTGAGGGTCGACGCAACATGTCTCATGTCTTTTCTTCCTTTCTTCTCTATTAGTCGCCCCATTTCTAGCCATATCATCTTTCACACAGTCCATCCATCATTTATTTGTTCTTTCCCTATGCAAATAGCCATCCACATTCATACTTAAAACTTTCCTCACGAGATTTCCTCATTCCTCCGCATCACATGCCCCATACCATGACAATCAATTTCCACAAAACTTTTCAGTCACCGGAAAAAATTAGTATATTAGAGGAAATCTGAAAGTCGCACTTTTAGATTTCCTGTAATATACTAATTTCTTAACTATCACTAAACTAAAATATTATAGAAAAATCAGAAGGTCCTATGAGGAATGTAGGTAAGTACTTTAGAGGTTTGATGCTTTGATCAAACCTCGACAATGTTATACTGGCAGACATTCAATTATTCAAATATTGAATGTGTTCTGGAAAGAAAAACGCACCTCGTTTTTCTTTGTAGGCTGACAGATTGATTCTGGTAGGGCTCCGCTTAGGCGGTGTGATATATTTTTATCTTGGAATGGAGTTATTATTATAAATATAATATATAAGGCATAAGTCATTCGTCTCCCGGTCTGTCTCTATTTTCTGTAGTTACGAAATCCCCCAGTAAAGGACCTGCGAGTACCGGGCCTTTACAGTACCCCACTACGTGGTAAAAAATCAATCGCATTAGATGTTAATGTCCTAATCACGATTTTGTTATAAATTCTATGGAGTCGTGCCACATCAATTTGTTAGAGTGGAAAATATTTATACGGACTATGTCAAATATTGTTATCAACTATTTTTATTGTATTTCTATTTTCAGCTTCCCATGTTTCAGTTGCTCCATTGGCTGCTCCCTACATTTTGACGAGTTATGCGAACATGAATGTATGGGATAGCTGATATTTTTTTCGCGATTTCAGGTTTAGTACCATAGCAAAAATTGTTTGTTATCATGAGTATAATCATGTGTTTAAGTACCCTATATACTAAGGTAAATAAATTGTAGTTTATTTTACTGTCAACCATGAAACGGATATAACCTTAAAGTAGGTTACAGAAACTTGCATTATCTTTGACAAAAGGAATTGCTTACGGTTTGTGCCTTTGATAATGACCACATAAACACTTCCTTTACGTAAAGTTTAACTTAACAATAAAACTGGAAAGATCTGGAATTAAAAACACCTTTGTAGGGATTCTAAAATCGAAAGCACACGATAAAATTTTAAAGGCCTCCTAAATCCTATGTGGCGGATCGAAGGACGAAACTGTTTTGGCACAAATCTTAACCTCAGAACCACTTGTGGTATAATAATTAGCATTTATTAGCATTATTATGTATCAATAAAAATTTCCGCTTATCGAGCAAACGTAGGAAATATCACGTATCCTCTGAACTTGACCGACTTTATTAACCGTTGAGGCAATTCCATTTCTGATTTAACAGCCTTTAAAACCTCATACATACAATTATGTATGACTTAATCTCAATGTAGTTTTAATGAATTATTAATCTAGTTTAATTCTATACAGACCTCATTTATCCTTAGTTCTTCACTTCATATTTATATATATTTAGTTCTATATCTTTCCATTGTTTTTATCGACTACTAACAATAATTTATCTACCTCAATTGAATTTTCAAATTACATATACTTTTCTTCTTTGATTTTTGTCATAACAATCAAAGAAGCATCTTAACAGCACCCAAAAACTGGTATGCAGCTGCATTCGGAAAGACTGGAAGCCGACCCCAACGTAGTTGGGAAAAGGCTAGGCAGATCATAGTTATAACAGCACCCAAAAACTGGTATGCAGCTGCATTCGGATAGACTTGAAGCCGACCCCAACTTAGTTGGGAAAAGGCTAGGCAGATCATAGTTATAACAGCACCCAAAACCAAAATCAGAACAATTTCATAACGTCGCGATATCATTTGCTGTTTGACCCAAAAACTGCCAAAGGAGACTTCTTTGCACCAGTGAGCAAATTAAAAGAACCTTGACAGGCCAGCCTGCAACGACCCACAGAACCGCAATTCACATGATATGTCGCAAGCGCAGCATTTGTTAGTACTTACTGCAACTTGTGCAAGAACTTGCAAATTGTTTCGTCAGTGCATCTTCTGCACAATGATGGGTACTGTTATACTTTTAATTGCAACCTTTTTGGTACATAAAACTTTTCCGCACTTCAAGTTAAGGTATGTGGTGTGGAGAAAGAATATATAGGGTGTATCAGAAAGGTGTGAAATCCATCAAACTGAACAACTTTCTCCATGCGACCAACATCATAATCGAGAAAAATATATCTACTGTCCCGTACAAAGCTTCAAACCTACTCGACCCAAATGCATGGGACGGCTGATATTTTTTTCTCGATTATGATGTTGGCCCCATGGAGAAAGTTGTTCAGTTTGATGGTCTGTAATACCACACCCTTAAATTTGACCACACGTTTCTGATAAATGCCCTGTATGAAACAAAATTAGGAACTAATGTTTTGTTGTGTGAATTGGTAGGATTCCTTCATCATCATCATTTTAGCCGAAAGACGTCTACTGCTGGACATAAGCCTCCCCCAAGCACCGCCACTTCGACCGGTTCTGTGCTTCCCGCATCCAGCGGATTCCTGTATTCCTTGTAATAGCAATATTAATGATGCTTACTTAATTAGGGATTGCTTCTTTGGTCTAGTGGTGGCTACTGCTAAACATGAGGTACTGGGTTCGATTCCCGGGTCGAGCAGTGTTATTGGATTTTTCCATAAGGAATTTCTCAGTATCAGCCCGGAGTCTGGATTTGTGCCCGGTAGATGGCAATAGGCTCGCCCCCTATTACATAGGCAAAATGTTGGTTAACTATTAGGTACACCTCTGCTGCCTAACCCTTTGGGAAACACAGTCCGTGATGTTATGTTATGTACTTAATTAAGGAATAAATCGTGTCCTTTTGTTGGTTTTCTAAGTCGACGTTCGCACGGACGTAATAATATCGCGGCGATTTTTTTTCGCGCACTGGATTTTCAACGCTCTGCTTAGCGCCGAGAGTGCAAAATCCAACAGTGTGATTTTTCGACGCACTAGAATGTACTCTGTTATTGTTAGGTTGGATTCTCAAAGCTCGGCTCAATAACGAGAGTTGAAAATCCAGTGCGCGATAAAATTCCGCCGCGATTTTATTACGCCCGTGAGAACGGGGGCTAAATCTCGCAGAACCATATTTTGTGGCTCGTTATTCGTCAATTAAATGTGAACTGTTTTTTTGTTTCCTGTAACTTAGGTAGCGACTTTAATTAAATTAACATCTTAATGAGAAAAATAAATATTTGGGAACTTACATAACAATGAGGTAGGTAATGTAGGAGAGGTACTACAATGAAACGCTTTTTTACTTCTGCCACTTCTGTGACGTAGGTACGCTTGTCAGCCCACTAATCTGACTGCCTAAATCTTTCCTATTTTTAATCTTAATTAAATGTTTGTTTCGTATTTATGATAGATTCGCGAAGGTTACATACATATGCCATGTCAGAACATACAGCCATCCAGTCAATATATAATATTACCCACCATAAGTTTCCTTTTCTATCGTTCTATCGTTATCCCTTTCTATCGTTCCTTTTCTACGAAAATATTCTAACTAAACAAATTGATTGCCATAGTTAATTACTGCGGTAAGATGTGCAATTCCATGCTTTATGAGTTTTCATACGCTCTAGGCGGTGCTGTCCATATATTGGACACCATGTTATTTATTCAAAAAAAGAAAAACATTGTGTCCATTTTTTTAAATAAATAATAGGTAACCTATGAAATTGCCGTTTTGTATGAAAAAATTTAAACGAATTTTTTTCATGCATTTTTTATTTGTATTAATCGAAGTAATCACCCATGCAATCAATGCATCTTTGCCAACGCAGTGGCAGTTTATTGATGCCCTTCTTAAAGAAATCAGCTGGACGGGAGGCAACAAATTCTTCAAAGGCATTTTGTACTGCCTCTCGGGTATTGAATTTTTTTCCCGCCAAGAAGTTATCCAAATTCTGGAAAAAGTAGTAGTCTATAGGCGCAAGGTCTGGTGAGTAGGGCGGATGACGGAGAGCTTCCAACCCCAGTTCTTGCAACTTGGAGACCGTCTGCTGTGCAGTATGAGGTCGCGCGTTGTCGTGCAGGAGCAGCGGAGACGAGCGATTGACCAATGCTGGTTGGAGATGTGCCAGCTTCTCCATCATTGTGTTCAGTTCTTCACAGTACACATCTGAAGTAATGCTCACCCCGTTTGGTAAGAAGCTGTGATGAATCACACCGGCGCTAGACCACCAAACAGTGACCATCACTTTTCTAGGGGTAAGTTTTCGTTTAGGGCATTGTTTAGGTGCTGAACCAGCATCCAACCGACTTGCTGAGCGCTTGCGGTTATCAAACAGAATCCATTTTTCATCGCAGGTAACAATGCGGTTCAAAATTCCTTCATTTGTGTGTCTGTTGAGCAGTGCAAGGCACGTCTCGACGCGTACTTCGCGCTGGCGATCATTGAGTTCGTGGGGCACCCATTTGTCAAGCTTTTTTACCTTGCCAATTTGACGCAAATGGACCAATATTGTTTTGACGCTAACGTCGAAAGCTGCTGCTAATTCAGCCGTAGATTGTGTATCATCAGCTTCCACAATCGCCTTTAATTCGTCATTGTCGACCAAAATCTTCGGACGACCGCGAGGTTCAATTTTCAGGTCGAAATTTCCAGAACGGAAGCGAGCAAACCAATAACAAGTGGTGCGTTGGTTTGTAGTGTTAGCTCCGTAAACGTCGTTGATGTTGTGTGCCGCTTGTGCCGCGTTGCTGCCACGACGGTACTTATATTCCATAATTGCTCGAATTTTTAACGTATCCATGATGACGAAAAAGATTGAAATGCGATGAAAATGTAACACTAATCAATAAACAAATGACTACTTTTGGAAAAAAAATCCATGTTTTTAAAATAAAATTAATTTGAAATTAGAATTCTTAGCCAAACAAAAATTATTTTGATTTGAAATGGCCAGTACTGCAGAACGGCAATTTCATAGGTAAAGACCTAATACTTTTTTTATGTACAGACGACAGCACACCAGGTTATATCAAACAGTAAAATTTCTTCAAATGATTTTAAATCTTAAAATGTTGGTAGTTAAGTTCAAAATAGAATGAGAAAATTTGACAGTTTGTAGTAACTTGACTGGCAAGTTGATGTACAAGTGTTTTTATTTCTGTAAGTATATCCATTTCCTCTGCCTTATAGAGGGTTAAAGCCTCCACAGTACCCATTATTTGTTTTTCTATACGCTAGGAGCTTCATTAATTTGGGTGTTCCCCGGCTACTAGTGTTATCATTGGCACAGTAGGTATTATTGGTTTTCCTTACAAGTACCTAATATCAAATGATACAACTCATCGTCATTACGCATTGAACTTGCGGAAAACATCTTAAAATGCGCTTCAATAGCTCAGATGTATTTTTTCGTCCATAACTAGGTTTTCTGTTAATCTGGAATCCTCCCAAACAATTAATTTTTCAATCTCTACACTCCTCTCTTTCAATCTGTCTAGCCTTCTTCCCAACTATGTTGGAGTCGGCTTCCAGTCTAACCGGATTCAGCTGAGTATCAGTATTTTACATGGGTCAAATACCTATCTGACCTTCACAATCCAGTTACTGGGTAACAGGATACCCCTTCTCTACACTTCTCTCTTTATTGTTTTCATTTTCACTTTATAATCTGTACCCAAGCATTCACTAATCACTTATCTCCTAAAAGGATTAAAGGCTATCTAACTGCCTGTCTTTCTTCAGTCACGTCACGAGACAGAGTCATTTAGATAAGCTGGGCCACTGACCGCGAAACATAATGGGTATAATGACATGGTCACAAAATTATTATTGTCTTGCTATATGTATGTATATGCTAATAAATTAATTTACTGACTGCGATTTTACGCCCAAGTATGTGCGTCTTCATAAATAAACTTTTAAAGAATTGTGTTGTAATAATAGTAGCAGTGTTCCATTCTGAAGATGGCCATTGGACTCGACTCTTGGATTCCTGTTAAGATGTCCACAGCAATGTTTTCATTGTCAACGCCTCTTATTACTGTTCTGTGCTTGTGCACATGTTATCTATTTTTTTTCTTTGTTATTCGAGTTAACTGATCTTTTTATATGCACATGTTTCTGAACCAGTTTTTCTTTCTTTCTAATTCTTGACACGATCGACTAAACGTCGTTAATCAATGAATTTCACTTCCATAGCTTCATTTGAGGAGCTAGCTACATTTTTTCTTCCATCCGGACACCCTCCTTTTAGTTTTGTCGTAACTTGTCCATCTCCTACGTGGCCTGCCGCGACCCCGCTTCACTGCACTGTCTCAAGACACCAGTTATTTTGTATTTGTCCCTACAGGCTGCCTTTTCCTTTATATTGGATAAATTATAATACGACAAGAGTGATTCACACGTTGCAGCCCTCTCTTCCAAGTTGTGAGTACCAGCCAGTCAATTGAAGGAAATGGGTAAATTGGTCTTGCATGCGATGAACTCTATAATTTTGTTGCTTTATGTACTCACTCGGAGATAGGTACATACCGTTATGTTCTGTGTATTTATCCATCATTCTCCTGCCCTTATCCCAATTTATATTTATTTGGGGTTCTGTGTATTCATCCGTCAAAGGAATACAGAGTCAGTAGCATATGGATATACAAGATGTAATTTAAATAAGTGACAACCTCTTAATCTGATCATTATGAACAACTTTTGCTTTGGGACACAAGCTAAAATCTCGAAAAAAAAAACAGTTGTTCCTTACATTTTGAGTTGAGTTTTCTATACAATCGATGAAAAACCAAAATCAAAACTGACTGAAGTAAATAAAGTACTTACCTACCTAGTAATTTAATTATATTCGGTCTTACGCCGCTATGGTCACGTACCAATGTAGGTACCATACAAGCGAAGTCGTAATTGGTCATATTTAATTAACGTCGTCTAGGTTCGATGACAAGATTTAAAAAACATGTTATTCTTATTTTTTGTATTAAGTCATATGTATTTTTGTAATATTTAGTGTTAATTCATACCCTTGTCTTTTTCCTTATCGATCTTTTTGCAGGACTTTTATCTCTATTCAATAAAAATTGTATGAAATGTCTGATTCCTTCTTGTTTGGTAATGTTTTTTTTTTGTTTGTTGCAGGTATGTCGAGCTGCTGTGATTACTTTGGTTACTGCAGGACAAGAACGAGACGTACCTAGTCAATGTATGTATAACAATCTGTTCGTTTGTTCTAAATTTTGTTTCTAATCGTGGATAAAAGGATGGATGCCTTTTTTTATGGAGCGGGAGGGTGTGTCAGACTTTTACTGACTAAACCCTACCCGTGTTCCTTCAGTTGCCCGTGCCAGGGCCACGGTAGCTCTTTCGAACAACCCGCGACCCCGGCGGCATCGGCCCTATTGGACCCCGTCACTGCTGACATCTCTTTGAGGCGCGCGTGGAACACAACGTGCTGTTGACCTGGGCCTGGTTCTTACCGGACGGCGAGCTACCTATTACTCGTCGTCTGCAAGCAGGGATGCCTTAGGCCTCTGCCTCGAATTTCGCGGGCAGCTGGACGGCGGCGGCGGCGGCGCGTCTCGCATTGTCCCGCCCCGCTTCCGCGCCGCTGTTTTCGAGGTCCGGTCCATTTGTTTTTATGCATAAAATCCTGCCGCCCCCGCGCCGCCGCCGCTGCCGCCCCGCTGCCCGCGAAATTCGAGGCAGAGGCCTAACGAGTGCATCCATATAAATATAAAAAAACTTGTTTTAAAAATAAGCACTAAACAGTGTTGGTCTTGGGTGTTTATTCTACCCATTTCCTACCTTTCGTATTACAGAATTACCATAATTACAAATACAATTAAAAAACCATTATGTCTCGCGTCAATCCTCGTTTCCAGCAGCCGCTTGCTAAAACCCAGATTCTGAAAATAATGCACACAAAAAGCTAAGATGAATTCGCCTTAAATTGCCCATGTTATATCTAAATACATTAACTTCGGTCTTCCCACAGCCCAAACGACGGAGATCAAATTAATAGGTAATCTACTTCATTCATCTGAGCGATTATTTTTTTTGCATACATTTTTTCTTGAGGTTAGTTGGTTCTTGAGGTTCTGCTGCTTTTTTATTCTAATAGATAAGATAATTTTGGTTTGGGGCTCGTGGCTAAGTAATGAAAGCCGCACAGGTCGTTCGATCAGATTAAGCTACGCTTGCCGCGGTCGGTCCGTAGATGGGTGACCATCTTACCATACAAAACCCCTGCGTGCCTCCGACAGCACGTTAAGCCGTTGGTCCCGGCTTCATTCTTGGATCTTTGAGAGTCGTTACGGGTCGTCAGAAGCCCGAAAGTCTGACAACCAGTCTTACCAAGGGGTATCGTGTTCCCCAGTAACTGGGTTGTGGAGGTCAGATAGGCAGTCGCTCCATGTAAAATACTGGTATTCAGCTGCATCTGGTTAGACTGGAAGCCGACCCCAACATAGTTCATAGTTAGTAGTGGGGAAAGTCTAGGCGATTGATAAGAGAATTTTGGTTTGATAAAAATTATTCTACTGAAATAATAAAATCCCCAGACAGGATATCGTTGTCTCAAGGGAAATATTCATCTAAATTCAAACAAAGATTAGGTAAAGTCTACGACTCCTCATCTATCTAGATTTTTTGCCCAAAAAATTTAAGCTAAGAGAATTTCAGGCTTTTTAGAGCTCCGTAGCCTAATGCACAAACGGAACCCTTATAATTTCGTCCTGTCCGTCTGTCCGTCCCGTCCGTCCAAATGTTAAGCGCTGAGCAGATAATGGACAATTTGTCCGCGACGATAGAACGTATTGGTAATTGCAATAAAGAGGACAAATACACACCCAGGATTTTCATAAGATTCCAAATTGCCCGCGGACATTGCGCGAATTGTCCATCGTCTGCGCAGCGCTCAATGAGTCGAAAATTATATTCAGTTTTACTACGCCATTTATTGATTTTTAATTAAATTCATCACTGTCACAGACACACAGTCTGTAATTCCATTGAAATAGTTGTCCAACAACAGCCTCGCTCCTTGCCTCTTGTGACAACTGCGTAGTTGGTCTTCGCAAGCGCTACTGCTGAACCTGAGGTCCTGCGTTCGATTCCCGGGTGGGGCAAAGTGTGATTTATTTATTTATTTAGGCTAGCCAACAATTGTTTACACTAAACATTTAAAAATTTTTGCTAACAATAAACTACTAGCACAACATGCACCATTTATGGTTTTACATAATAAAAAAAACGTGAAAAAGGATATAAATTACAATTATTAAAGCTATTAATATTTTTAAACAATAATAAAAACAAACATTTCATTGTAAATAAAAAAAAAATAAAAATAAAAAATTGAGTTTTTCCATCTGGAATTGCTCAATAGCAGCCCGGAGTCTGGATTTGTGTCGGTTGGTGGCAATAGGCTCGATATTCCATGGGACTAAAACATAACTCGAAGATATAAGAAAGAAGGAGATATGCCCAGTAGTTTAATAATAGATTGTATCATAATCATAAGGGAGCAAAATAATATTTTTACGGCGAGGGCGCTTTTTTGAATCCAGAGCGAAGTGCGGGATTCTAGAGTAGAATCCTGAACGTAGCGAGGGATTCAAAGTACGTCGTCCGAGCCAAAAATATATTTTGCGCAAACGTTCTACACAATCAATTATAAACCTTATCCCATCAAATACAGCGTGCATTTACCATGCACAGTACAACTTACTCACACAAAAACATCGGTCCCTTTCATTGTGCTGTGCATAAGGCATTATTTCACATATACGCTAGTGATTGACTAAATCGGTAAGTTATCGATTCTTCTATTTATTATTGTACTACAATTTTTTTGTTGTCCTGAAAATAAAATTAATAAAAATCGATATGTCCAGAAAATATTTTAATAAAAATAAACAATAAGTAGCTAAAATTTAAAAAAAAAATCTAAGTGTACACCTCTGCCTAACCCTTGGGGTTACAGTCGTGATGTTATGTTATGTAGATGTTTTAACGACTATAAATCTTAACTGCCTATCTATAATAATAATACATCCCAATCAATCTGCCTAGCCTTTTTCCAACTAAGTTGGGGTCGGCTTCCAGTCTAACCGGATGCAGCTGAATACCATTATTTTACATGGAGCGACTGCCTATCTGACCTCCACGACCCACTAACTGGGTAATACGATACCCCTTGGTAAGACTGGTTGTCAGACTGTCGGGCTTCTGACGATCCGTAACGACTGTCAAAGATCCACGTACCAACCCCGGCAAGCCCTGATGGATCGACCCGTGCGGCTGTTATTACTTAGCCACGAGCTCATATAATAAATAATACATCCCATCCCATGCCAATTTCAGCTACGGTGACTATTTTTGTTTCCGACGATTACAAATTACGGGTGTGTGCTCTGATGTGGCTTATGTAAACTACATCTACTGTATCTTGACAGTATAAAAAGTAAGTTCAAAAAATAAACCCGACTACTGAAAAATCACGCTCGCCGCGGTCGGTCTGTAACCAATTAAATTAATATTACTTACCTCCACTTTTATTTATTTTTAACAATTTAAACGTATTTATTTACTTAAACAATATAACATAAGTATATACATATTTGTAATGTGCTTGTCAAGACCTTTCTTTTGATACCAAACATGTAATTATGATTTCAATTAAATTTTTTTCGTGGTCAGAAATTTACGTGAAAAATCCACCATATTAAATTTAGGGAGAATTTACATATCCTATGTCACCCGGACCAATATTACGCATCTATTCATACTTCATTCATTAAAATCGGTTCAGTAGTGCTATTCTGTAAATATCTCACCGTGAAAACATGAGTGAAAAGAAAGAAAAAAAGAAAAATATTTTATTTGGGACACGCACAGGAAATACAGTTAGAAAGGAGCATATAAAGTAACAAAAAAACATTAAAAAAAAAAAAAAAAAAAAAAAACCAGAGAGAAGAGAAGAAAGAGGAGGGGGGGGGGGAGGGAGGGGAGAGTGAAGTGATCTTAAAGTGAGCTGTCAATTCTGTCAACCCCCTAGCATCAGGTGGAATGACGGCTCACTTCACGCTCACTTCACCTGAGTTATCACGGTGAGATGTTTACAGAATAGCACTACAGTAATTTAGGCACTACGGTGAAACACACGTAAATACATACTTATATACATACTTACATACTTAAATAGACTACAAAAATCATTACCCTTCTTTTTGGCTTTGCCGTAGTCGGGTAAAAATAACTGGGTTTTACGATTCCTTAATCATTTCTATGTCCACTTCTATCATGCAACACTCAATACTATTGAACGATGTATTAACAATAGACTCTCTATAAATGCTGTAACGAGATAGCAAAAAAGTAGGTGAAACTTTTGTTTCTTACGTTTACTTTCTCCATTGTTTGTTAAATATCATTTGTTGTTATGTTAATTTGGTTCTTTCATTTCGGGGTACAGTATTATACACTTATTTTGGTGACAATACTTAAATCGGGTTAAACACTTTTATATGTTACCTGACATGCCCTTATTTAGAATGAAACCTCACTGAAACCTTTACTTTTTTTTTTGGGAATGAAGGGAAGAACAGACGGGGAAATGTACTTCTCACGGGTGCAATGGCGAACTATCAAAATATCAAGATTTCTGTGTATACCTAAGTTAAATGTATACATATACCTTCTGGTTAATTGCTCTAAACGATG
Source organism: Cosmia pyralina (assembly GCA_946251885.1). Taxonomy (NCBI): domain Eukaryota; kingdom Metazoa; phylum Arthropoda; class Insecta; order Lepidoptera; family Noctuidae; genus Cosmia; species Cosmia pyralina. The sequence continues at coordinate 26,094,840 of OX276345.1, read as the reverse complement.
CTGCAAACCACATGAAAATCGATTGTGTAATTTAGAAGATATAAGCAGTCACACAGACTGACACGAAAAGCGACTTTAATTTATAACAGGTTTGTATATTATAAAATAGAATAGAATACTCTTTATTATGTACACCATACGAATCTATAATTTTCTATGTAGGTATACAAGGTGTTACTGCAACTGAAAAACTCTTAAGGGGTCATTGTACTCATCATTATGAACAACTTTTACTATGGGACCAAACCTGAAATCGCGGAAAAAAAATCAGCTGATTTTTTTTCGCGATTTCAGGTTTTGTCCTATAGTAAAAGTTGTTCATAATGATGAGTACAATGTTCAGTTATTGGAAACACTGTACAATAAAAAAACTTTTTTACAAAAAAAAAACAACCGACTTCCAAAAAAATACTACAAAGTGAAAAATAACTTTAATTTCGGAAGTCGGTGTCTTTGGATCTGTATTTTAGCTTTTTGCCACCGACTTCCGAAATTAAAGTTATTTTTGACTTTGTAGTATTTTTTTGGAAATTAGTTGTTTTTTTTTTTTTTTTTCGTAAAAAAAGTTTTTTATTTTTCACTTTTTAGTAGGTCAGTCTGTAATTTATCTAAGATAAAATAGCCTAATGTCAACTGCTCATCACCTTTTATAAAATATTGCTTTTCCCGATACAAGGACGTTAATTGTTGAAGAGTTCTCCCAGTAAGGAACCAGGAGAACTGGAACTGATGGTGAAGTCACCATCAGCTCCATTTCAACATACGTATTGTGACGAGCATAAATTGCTTAGCAATAATCGAATCGCAACCCGTGAAATACGTATTATTGCGTAGTTACGATGGCCATCTCTGGTCTTCCTCATCAGTTCCACTTCACTAAATGGTGCTTTCCGGGAGCAAATGCACGAGTTACTATAAAAAATACCCAAATCGCTATAGGTGTGCCTATAAAATTTGAAGGTTCCTCTCGATTTCTCTAGGATGCCATCATCATATCCTGGTTTCCTTATCATGGTATCCCTTGGGATATCTCCTTTCCAACAAAAAAATAATCATAAAAATCGGTTCATAAACGACGAAGTTATCCGCGATCACACATAAAAAACAAAAAAAAAATATATACGGTCGAGTTGAGTAACCTCCTTTTTTTGAAGTCGGTTAAAAAATTAAACGCTTTTCTTTGGTATGCGCATCACTTGAGAACGGCTGGACCGATTTGGATATTTCTACAAGCTTTTATTAAACTTGCAGTTTTTTTGTTAGTTAATTAGTTAATTTTTTGTTTTAAAATGTTCAGGTTTTACGGAAAGAAAAATTAAAAAAGTTGCCGGGAAAATTGATGCATTTTCTATGGGATATTTGTATGAACTACGTATTGAAAATTGGACAGGAGGACTGTCGGGTCAGCTACGTAGTTATATGTTATGTGGATATAAATGATAAAATGATGAGGGCTTTTCCGGAATTCCGATATTTAGAAATTAGAGAAAACATCGAGATCTGTCTGTCTCATGACAACCATCGAATTATACATGACAATTACTCCACTTTAAATCAAGATTTTACATCTTTGTAAACTAGTACCGATTAGGTAGGTATTCAGTTAATCGTAAAGAATTACCATAGTAATCTGGATATTTTATAAAACCTTACAATCTCTCATTTTCCTTTCAAAGAAGATAAACAATATTCATAATTTACTACTTAAAGGTTTATTGATTTTATTGTTTATGTCTGAAAAACCTTTCAAAGAAAATGCAGCATTCTCTTAAAACAATTGAATGTTTAAATGCCTTCGTTTATTCCTTTGTTTTCTGTTTTTTTTTTTCTCAGATAATCTTATCCGCTTACGCGAGCATCCGCGCGCCGCGCATATCCTACTACGCGAAAGTTTGTGAGGATGGATGGATGGATGTTTATTACTATTTCACGCAATAATTACTGAACGGATTTTCGGGGCGCTGCTAGCTACTTCCTAACCTGCTAAATTTATAAATGCGAAATTTTGGATGGATGGATGTTTATTAGGTACTCAATCACGCTAGAATGGCTGAACGGATCTGGATGAAATTTAGTACAGAGATAGATCTAGAATAGCACATAGGCTACTTTTGATCCCGTGGGATAATTTCCGCGCGGGCGAATCCGCGGGCAAAAGCTTGTTCCTTATAAATATTTCGTTTTACACGTAAGTACCTTCTTTGTCATTGTCACCATCATCGAAAAAATATGCTCATTGTTATTTCTTATCCCAGAAAAATACAATCAAGAACGTGACTTACGTATAAAAACTCCAATATTCTTTAATATTCTATACAAATATAAATCTAAATGCCTGCGTAAATATCATTGACTTATATATAGTTTTTATATCAATGGTAAATATGATGACATTCCTTGCTAGCATTCACAACCGACCAATTTTGAAAGTCTTCATAATCTGTGTTCCTTTCAGGAACTAGAGTACTTTGTAGTTGGTTGGTTAGTCGTTGTTGACCGTCTACCATTACCTCCTACGATCGAAACCAGTTTTGTTCTGAGTCAACAATACACAAAAGGATTGACGACGCCATGTTTGTACCATGGAAACGTAAATTAGCGCTCAGAGTTGTGTCAGTTTTGCATATTTTCTGCACCATAGTTGGGCGTGGGCGCTTGGGGGCGCTATTGTAGATGATGACCTGTCAACTACTTTCCGTGTCAAATTATCCTGCCATTATCGTCAATCAATAAACTAAATCTCCATGGAAACCACATACGTATTTTCCATGGAGATTTAGTATAATACGATTAAAATGAAATGTCATGTTATAAAATTCAAAGACAAGAAAGTATTACGTACCTATCGTAATGTGGAGTAAAAGATGGGTACACAATTTCCGTTCAATTATTTTTGAACAGATTACGATTCTCGTAATATATCCCGCTTGGGGGCGCTGTTGTAGATGTAGACCTGTCAAATATTTTTCGTGTGAAATTATCCTGCTTTTGTGTAACACGGTTTCAATAACAATCTGAATGATTGTGAAGGATGTTGCTAATCCATTGTTCTATAGGTTTGAAAAATTCGTATGCTCAACAAAATAAATAACGCAATGAACGTGGGTGAACTGTCAAAATGAAACCCATTGCGATCAATAGGGTATTACACCCATTTTTTAAAAGTATCTCAATTAGATTCTATAGTGCTAATAAGCCACTAAAAAAACACAAAATTTTTATTCAATCGATAAATGCCACAAAAATGCATTTTTTTACATTTTCAAATTTCGCGCGTAATTTGACGAAAACGCTGGACGCAGTGGACGCCATATTGCTCTGTGGTCATGACGTCAGTTGGCTGTGTAAACAAACACTATACGAGTATAAGCTGATCAGTTGACAGTTGACACTTTTTAATTTACACAACCTTATGACGTAATAACATGGCAGCTACTTTCATGGTGTTAGAAAACAGATTAAAAAAACTGAAAACTATGAATTGAATTTTAAAATTTATATTGTTATTTATGAACTAAACTAACATTTTCCGACTGCTTTTTGTTGCTATATAAATAATATATTTTAAGATTTTTTCTCATAAAGAGTAAAATACCGTCTTGTCATTTTATGTGTGTTACGAAATTACCCCGCAGTTTGTCGTTCTTGATTGGTTTTACCAGTTTTGTTATTTGATTTTATAATGACTACACTACAGACTATTTCTGTGTTGAACTAAGCCTTATACTTGGACTTTATAGCTGTGCATCCACTGGTCTGCGCCGGCCGCAACGCACGCACGGCACGCAACGGATTTTGGCTTGTTTTTATGAAGAAATGAAAATTCGGGCGGTACCTGTAGTGGACGCAGTGCTATATGAATTCATACAAAGCAAACAGAAATCCGTTGCGGGCCCAGCGTGCGCTGCGGCCGGCGCGGACCAGTGACGTTCACCTTTAATCACATTTAGTAACTTGACAGTTCGAAGCAAAATAATTTTCGTTTTTTATATTACCCTTATCGTTTTTAGTATTTTATAATGATAATAAACGATTATGGGTAACGTGTTTCAATTAAAACTAAAGCACATCAAAGTAGTTTCGCTAATTCTTTTTGTCACTTGTTTCCTTTTTATTGTCAGGAACTTATCCCTTCAACTGTCAAGTTACTGAATACGATTAAAAGTCCCAAGTATGGACGATTTAACATTATGAAAAATATCATTTATATTCACTGCTTTTGATGCATCTAGAAAGATCATCCTCTAACAGGAAAAACAGAGGTTGAAATTCACACAACCATTTTTGGTTCTAAGAATAATTTAGCTATGAAGTCTTGTATGCTAAGCTAATATGTTTAAGTTCTAGGTTCGAATATTGACTGATGACTTGATGAGTTCACTATTCAATATTAGACGATAGAAAAATCTGACAAGATAAATAAATATGTTCTATGTTCGAGGGTATGGTTTCCGAACTTAGTCCTTCATGTGGACCATTGTGCGAAATTGTGTAAATATGTGACTGTTTTATTAAGATTCAAAGAAATAATAATTAAGTACTTATGATCTATAATAATATCTATACAGCAGGTTTGATATGTAGACAATAGTGAAACAATAAAAAAAGAAAACAGATTAACAAAATTAAAAAAAAAATCGGGAGGTGTAGTTAGACAGGACATGCCGGTTTCCTCACGATGTTTTCCTTCACCGTTTTTGTGAGCAGTAGTGATGAAATAATTTACACAAAGTAAAGCGCCTACCTGGGTTCGAACCCACGACCTACGACTTGAGTCGGGGCTGTTACAACTGGGCCACCAATGCTCCTCCTAATTGCCTGTGATTCCCCGTAAAAACCTGATGTTAATAATACTTAGCGATGTTAATTTTAAACCGCGTTAACCTAATTAGTGTCGTGATAAGGTGATGATAACACATGAGCCAATCAAAAGGCGATCAACACTTTTCAGAATCATAATGACGTGTACTTTTTAAATAAATTATAAGACTTATGAGTGCTTTTCTCATGCGAAAATCGGACTCTCTTTTAACTGTGAGGTGTGTGGTAAAAAAGAAGATGTACAGCATGTTTTGGTGGAATGTGTCCGATATACAAACAAAAGAATTACACTTCTTAACTCTTTGAAACTGTCGGTAATGGATGTTGGAATGTTCCATGGCATTTTAGCTAAGCCTACTTCTGAAGCGGCAAAAATATTATATACTTTTTTTATTAAATAAATAATAAATTAGATTAAGTTAAGTTCTGTGACACTAAGATTAGTTTATTTAATTTAAGAGTTAGTTATAATTTGTAAAAGCACGATGGGATTGACATCGTCGCATATGTGTACAAAAATCCCTTAAATAAATAAAGATAAAAAAAAAAAAAGACTTATGAGAAGTCATAACTTTATGCATTTTATCAGCATTTATTCTAGAAAAATGTTTATTATAGAACTGTACCTTTTGCCCGCGACTTCGTCTGCGTGAAATTTCTTGTTTCCCCGACCCACCGAGTCGAATCGCATCGCTCGCGGCTCTTAAGGGTCATAGCGTGATGTTATATAGCCTATAAACCTTCCTCAAGAATTGGGCTATCAAATGCAAATATATTTTCTTAAATCCTACTGGTAGTCCCAGAGTTTACCCCCTACATATAAACTTACAAATTTTCACCTCTTTAAAACACCCGGTTGAAACGACGCTTCTTTCGCTGTTTATTATGTATTAATACTAGATGGCTCTGTATTAAAAAACAAAAACTTTTGACACTTGAGACCTAAGTCCTTAGTGCGAGTTTTTATACTTACTCGATCACGTTAACGTAAACGTCAATTTGTACTGAAACTGAATAAGCGCTGTCTGGTGACTAATAATGGGAATCACAATTATTTCATACAAATTGACGTAAGGTAACGTTAACGTAAACGCGATCGAGTAAGTATAAAAACTCGCACTAAGGCCACTGGAAGCAGACTTTTTCGGGCATAACGCTTTTTCGTTACGTGACGATTTCTACCAGTTTACTCCTACTGCAAGCTTCGTTCCTCGTTCCAAGAATATGATTACATGACAATATCAAGTCTGAGTTCCTGTGATTTTAACGCATTGGACACATCCTACACTAACATTATAAAGAGGTAAAACTTATTTGTAAGTTTGTATGTGGGGGTAATCTCTGGGACTACCAGTAGGATTTAAGAAAATATATTTGCATTTGATAGCCCAATTCTTGAGTAAGGTTATAGGCTATATAACATCACGCTATACGACCCTTATGAGCCGAGCGGTAAACAAAGTAATAACAAGGGCGGGCGATGCGATTCGACGCGGTACGTCGGGGAAACAAGAAATTTCACGAAGCTATAGTTCTATAATAAACAATTAACATTTTTCTAGAATAAATGCTGATAAAATGCATAAAGTTATGGTTTCTCATAACTGTTATAATTTATTCAATAAGTGCACGTCATTATGATTCTGAAAAGTGTTTATTGCTTTATGATTCGCTCATGTGTTATCATCACCTTATCACGACACTAATTAGGTTAAAGCGGTTTAAAATAGTTCCCCTTTAAAAGTAAATAACATCGCTAAGTAATAGGTTTTTACGGGGAATTACAGGCAATTAGGAGGAGCATTTGTGGCCCAGTTGAAACAGCCCCGACTTACGAGTCGTAGGTCGTAAATTCGAAACCAGACAGGCGCTTTACTTTGTGTAAATTATTTCATCACCACTGCTCACAAAAACGTTGAAATAAAACATCGTGGTTCTAGGACATGCCGGTTTCCGGCATGTCCTAGAACCAAAAATTCGAAGACATGTGATGACCCACTCCCTCTCACAGAAAAGAGGCCTGTGTCCCAGCAGTGGGTACATTATAGGCTGATTATGCTTATGCTGGGGAATAACAGGTAGGTATTTGGTTTCTTCTTTTGAGGAAACTTTTAAATCGAAAAATCAACTGTTTGACATCCTCATCAAAATTAAGGGTAAGTAGAATAAATATTAAGGTGCCTCGTTGGTTCAGTGGTCGTAAGTGTTACTGCTGATCATGAGGAGTTCGAATCCCGGGTCGGCACCCTAATTGCGTAACACACTATCAATCGGAATCGGTTTCATTTTGACAGTTCAACAATATTCATTGCGTTATTTACGTTGTGGAGCAGACAAATTTTTCAAACGTATGAATTATTTAGCGATTTGCTTCAAAATTATTCAGATTCCGATTGACAGTTGGTTACGCAATTCTGACCAAGTGTTACTGGGTTTAACTATAGATAGGAAAACCCAGTAACACTTGGTCAGAATTGCAGAATTGGTCTTGGTCAAAATTCCAGACTTGGTCAAACTTCTAACTTGGTCAAAATTCCAGATCTGGAATTTCTCAGTAGCAGTCCGGAGTCTGGATTTTTGTCCGGTTGATGACAATAGGCGCGCCCCCTATTACATGGGACTTACACATAACTGGCGAAATGAAGGTGTAGGTACAGTACAACTATTTTCTTAATGTCCCTCGGCAATTATAGCATTTCCGAAAACAAAGTTGTTTTTAATAATAATTGTAATTAAAAAAACGAGAAAGATACTTTCTCTATAATTCTAAAAAACGAAACTCGCCGAAAAATCTCTATACAAACCCCGAAGGCCCCGAAAATTTATTTTGCCCAAATATAATTTGATTGCCGAGGGACATTAAGAAAATAGTTGCACTATACTACAGTTGTATCTTACAGGCCTTATGTGATGTTTCCATATATAAACTGCTAATCAAATATGGTAATTAAGGTTTCATTTGGACGGCTAATTATGCAAGTTGCAATAATTTCACAATAAACGAATCAATTGTTGCTAAATGATTACAGTAACTAAACTAACCGGTTTGTTAGCCGAATAAAATAGTTGACACACGACTTCAACGAGTTTAAAGATAGCTAGCCTCTGCCCGCGACTTTGTCCGCGTGAAATTTCTTGATCCCGACCCACCCTGTCGCATCGCATAGCTTGTCCGCCCTATTACTTCGTTTTTGCTTAGCGTTCTTTCTTACTTTTTATCATTTTTGCCCGACTCCTAAGGGTCCTAGCGTGATGTTAAATAGCTTATAGCCTTCCTCAAGGATTAGGCTATCAAATGCAAAAAGAAGTTTTCAAATCCGACTGGTGGTTCCAGAGATTAGCGCGTTCAAACAAACAAACGCTTCACTAAGAAACTACAATTGAAACAAATTATTTTATTTTATTAAAACATTGTAAAGCCTTATCTAATTAAATTAGTCTTCAGAAAACGTTGTAGGTATCTAGGTACATACTCGTATATTTAAACATCTATATGTAATTTTCTAATTACGTAAGTAACGTTAATCAGTAGAATTCTTCGCGAATCTCGTTCGGGTGTACGCACGGCTACAGATCCAGCTTACATTTCCAGTATAAGCTGATCTCACATTGTATAGGATTTCCTTACAATGAGAGGTCAGTGTAAACTGGAAATGTGTAGCTTGTTGTGTAGCCGTATGTACAGCTACTAACATTATACATATATATATATATATTTAAACTTTTTAAACTTTTGCGATTTGTACACATTATAAACAAAATTGAGAACGGGTCTTTTCGCGATATTCCTTTTTACGAGGTAAACAAGTACCTACTTGTTTCCCGACGTTTCGACCGCCTTGCAGCGATCGTGGTCACGGGAGGACTGATGACAGCCCACTGCACTGCACTGGGCTGATGACTGTTTACCTCGTAAAAAGGAATATCGCGAGAAGACCCATTCTCAGTTTTGTTTATAACATATATATTTCATTTAGCCTGCCTCCATGCAAGTAGTACTGTGTGTTCTGGTATGAAGGAAAATGTCTCTAGGATGGCAACGACCACAGAAAAGATAATTATCTGTTCTGTGGCAACGACCATACGCTCAAACCTGCCTTAAGCCTTTTCCCTTTTCTACGTTGTGATCGGCTTCCAGTCTAAGGGGATGCAGCTGAAGACCAGTATTTTATATGGAGCGACTGCCTATCTGATCTCCACAACCCAGTTACTGGGTAATACGATACCCCTTGATAAGACTAGTTGTCAGACTTCTGGGCTTCTGACTAACCGTAACGACTGTCAAAGATCTATCAATGACAACCTGGATCAACGACTTAACGTGCTTGCCGAGGCAAAGTACTAATTCCATTTAGCCTACCTACATGCGTGTGTCCCCCACCGCTGGGCAAAGGCCACCCCTCCTTCCAACCTGTCTATGTCCAAATATTTACACCACAGACAAAAAAATATGGTATCATACAAAATAAAAAAGTAAGTATTTATAAGGAAACATATAAAATTATTTCCCGCCAACTTGATTTGGTTAGCTGCCGTCTGACGTCAGAACGGTAATAAAGCCTTTTAGCAAAAGATTGTCGGTGTGTTATGTCACCTACTTTCAAGGCTGTGTGGGTGTGTCACTACCGTCACAGATACATACTTATTAAATGCGTAGTAGTATCTAGTAAAATAGTAGAATTTTGTAGACGGAAATAAATTTTAAGAGTACATTTTTCTTTCATAGTTTTCCAGAATAATGTCTTCATCAGGCCGCTTATTTTAATTTAAAAAAAAAAGAAGTTTATTGATAACATAAACATGTTACACTAGATTGGTATGACACTCAGTCACTACCAGTGACTATCAGTTAAAAAATATAAATGTCTATAATTTTAACAACTAACAACCTTTTTGTTAAAATGTTACAATGAATGTTACAATCAATCATCCAAATGATTATTTTACCGTTAAACTTTCCTGCAACTTGCACAAGTCATCATTATTTTCATATTTCATACTAACTGTTATCATTAAACTGCGTGTATTGCATAAAGTTTAAAAGCTTAATACAATTTATTTAATGATGTTTTAAATTGCACCTTGGATTGTGCAGCAATTCATTACAAAGATACGGTCTGCAACAGAAGTGATAGAAGCAAAAAGGATATGGTTAAAGAGGGGGTGACTACCGACATGACGACTAATAGAGAAGTATGGAAGAAAAAGACATGTTGCGCCGACACCAAATAAAGTGGGACAACGGCAGGAGAATGATGATGGTTAACACCAAAAGTAACACTCCTAATTTTGCACATCGTCTAAATCTAAATTAAAGCAAAACGATTCGATAATCTCATTATTAGCATTTTATATAAATACCTAATAAATTTTACTTTTGTTTTTAATTAAATATTTACTCAATCGAATTTTGTTGCTGATTGTACCTACCTACTTTGTCTAAATTACAGGTGACGGTAAAGCCTTTAACGTGATTTTGAATGCGGTTTGGTGAAAGACTGACGACAACCCAGAAAATGCCATTAATTGTCTTAAAGATCCGGCTCGAAGGACCAGCTAATTTTGTGCTCATCCAACTGAAATTAGCCTAGAACAAAACATATAATAAATGATTCACAACATCAAAATCGAACTACTACTGAATGCTGATGCAATAGGTAGGCACTATTAGACAATTAGTTAGTAATTTTACGACTTTACAACCATTTACAGTCAGGTCATCCGTCACTCATTCAATAATTATATTTTCTTGACATTTTCCCTTTAACAGACGTGCAGGAATTTCAACGGACGTTTCTATTCAAAGCCACAGTATACTGTAGACATCGAGTCATAGTCTGTACGGTATACGAGTGTACACTAACTCTATTATAATATCTAAGTATCTATTTTGTGACTAGGGCGATTGTATCTTTTAAATGTGTTCGTATTCATAAATTTGAAATGGTTGATTTTATTGGAAATAAAAATAAATTTGTACATTGTGTATACTAATTATAAATTAGTTAAATATATTTATACACAGTACAATATAATAGGTTGGGGAAAAAGTTTCTTCGCATTTTTTAAGAAAATTCAAAACATTTTTTAATATACATTATTTACATTTATCTAAAGTATGTAGGCACCATTTTGTTCGATAACTTTTTGCCATCTTGTAGGTAGGGACATGATCCCATTGCTATAGAAATTTTGGGACTTCTGATCAAAATACCGCGACAAGTTGTTTTGGCAGTCCTCTAGTGATGTTAACCTGACACTGCCTAAAGAATTCTGAAGAGACCGAAACAGGTGGAAATCTGAAGGTGCAAGGTCAGGACTATACGGCGGATGCATTAACACCTCCCAGCCAAACTCTCTTAATTTTTGCTGAGTGGCTAAAGATGTGTGAGGTCTAGCGTTATCATGATGAAAAACCACACCCCTTCTGTTGATTAATTCCGGCCACTTTCTCTCAACTTCTTGCTTTAATCTCATCAGTTGTTCGCAGTAGAGTTCAGAATCGATGGTCCTGCCTGGTGGTAACAGCTCATAATGAATAATGCCCTTCCAATCCCACCACACACACAGCATCACCTTGTTGCGAGTTAACCTGGGTTTCGCCTCAGTCTGTGAAGCCTGACCGTCCTTTGACCACGACCTTTTTCGCACGTTCTTGTCGTACGTGATCCACTTTTCATCACCAGTTATCAGCTTCTTCAAAAATGGTTCGGTTTCATTACGTCGTAATAAAGAATCACAAATGAGTACACGGTTCATTAGGTTTTTTTCAGTGAGCTCGTGAGGTACCCAAATATCGAGCTTTTTTGTGTACCCAGTTTTTTTCAAATGCGCCAATACTGTTTTGTGGTCAATTCCCAGTTCTTCAGCTACGTCGTAATTACTGATATGCCGATCTTGCTCCACTTTTTCAAAAATGGCATCCATTTTATCCGTAATAGGGCGACCAGAGCGACGTGCATCTTTGACATCAAAATTTCCGGATTGAAAGCGCTTAAACCAAATTTGTGCTACGCTCACAGACATTGCACTGGGTTCATAAACATCGCAAATTTTTTTCGCGGCTTGCGTGGCATTTTTACCTTTTTTGGAGTAAAATTTTAAAATGTATCGAATTTCTTCATTAGATTCACTCATCTTGACAGTACGAAAAACAAATGAAAATCACACATTTTCCTAATTTGAATTTGGAATTATGTTCTTTAAAATTTAAACTTTTAATGATACCAAAACCAGCCAGATGCAAATAGTATAGCCAAAGAGATTTTATTTTAAGTTCATACCTACTATAATGCGAAAAGACTTTTTCCCCAACCTAATACAATGAAATATCCTTATTTAACTAAACCTAATCATATTCAAGTCGAGAGAAATGAGGAAGACCTTAGTAATTTCCAGTTGATTATCATACAAAGGCATTGTTATAAAATTTTCCTTCACCTGCAGCATTTATAACAGTCAACCGACAATTAATATTGTAGATAATGAAGTACCTAATCATTCAGCAAACTGTATGTCGAAGTTAGTAAAATATAATGACGTCTTACTTGGAATTCTCCGAACTCACCATCTTGGCTGTAAGATTGGCGATATACCTATATTATACCAGCGACCCCCAACCTAATTGCGTCAATATCACCACCCCACTATCAATCGGAATCGGTTTCATTTTGACAGCTTAACAACATTCGTTCCTTTATTTACGTTGTCGAGCAGATAAATTTTTCGAACATTTGAAGCAATGGATTAGCAATTTGCTTCAAAATGATTCAGATTCCGATTGATACTGTATTACGCAATTAGGTTGCCGGCCATGCTTCGCACGGTTTTTGCGACTTGACAAAACATGAAGGTTTCTATATTATGTATAAGTTAAATATTAATGTATTATACATATTAACCTTGCGTAATAAATTCTGTAAATGATAGTGAAAACCGCATCGAAATCTGTTGCGTAGTTTAGAAGAACAACGCGGCCACGCAGACAGACACGAAATGCAACTTTATTTTATAATTTAAGTACTTATAGATACCTTGACCTGTATAATATCTACACAAGAGTGTACATTACAATTTAACCACGGAAACCATATAAAATGATCGTGCAACCCTACTACTCCGTCATCGTCACATTGTCTATGTCACGTTGCAATTTTTTTCTGACATATCCGGAGGTCGCCTTATTGCAGGTTATTCTTGAGTACATGTCACTATAGTATCACAGTTAACTGTCGGGTTAACAGCCTTGGATTGTAAGGTTCTAGATTCTAGATAGTACGAGTGAATACCTTAGTTACATAACTTGTTACTTTGTTAAATGTAAGGACAGTATAAAATAGATAGCCGTAAATAGGTTTAGAGAACTCGTGGAATTGATTTTCAAAATCTGCTACATACAAAGTTACAAATGGTATATTAAAGGGGGAGCCTTTAATATACCATTTGTAACTTTGGCAGGCAGGTGCGACGCGACTACCACAATTTCTATGATAACTTCAATCTTCTTGGTAATTGTTCTACCAGAATTGTGTTGCACCGTCGTCGCATTGCGCCTGACTGAGGGACCTTTAAAAGGTTTGCACGACAAAATTTGGTGATTTGTACAATTCGTACATAAATTATGATCACTTTTATTACTCGTTAAAGCAAATGTATGTATTAATTAATAAAATAAATAAATAATGATAATAATAAGTTTTAAAAGAAGCCACTGGGATTTTATGAGCGTAGGTACACACAGCAGCAGGTCAAATTACCACAAACTGTCAAATTTTCTTATTCGATTTTGAACTTAATCGTCAAATATTATGGTTTAAACTCATTTGGAGAAATTTGACAGTTTGGTATAAGCTGATGTGCATGTGCAACATAACTTCACGCCTGTACTCCCCGAACAGTTAGGCAGAGGTGTACCTACAGTACCTACACCCACATTTCGCCAGTTATTTTTAAATCCCATGTAATAGAGGGCGAGCCTATTGCCTATTGTAAATCTAGTTTTACGGAAATTCAATCAGCTTCAAGGTAATTAATATCAATTAACTAAAAGCACGAAGTCTTTCATAATTAAAACGCCATTTTTAATGCTTATCGAAACGACCCTACCGCACCTGTGTTCATGTGTAATAAAAACCATTTTTTTTTGTTTTGGAAGGGCATCTCGTAGTGTGACCATGAGAGGTCTCGACTACTTAACCGGACTTTCCTGTGGGTGCCTTTAAGCGAGCTCAAAAGCCTCCAGCCAGGGGGCAAATACTAACTAAACTTATAAACTAAACGACTGCGCACTAAGGGCACCCCCTGTGGGGTACGGACCTCGGCTTAGGGAGTCGTTGTCATTGACCAATGATAAACAAGGCAAAGCAATAGGCTGGATCAAGTTAGGGAATTATTATTATCAGGGGAGTTTAAAGCTACAGGCTCAGCTACGCCACCAGCTGGCTCGATTAAACCGTTCAAGGGACATGAATTTACATTTACATTTACGTTAGATGGTCTTAAACGCGGTGGGCCTCGGCGGCGAGGCCGGAATGTAGATTTGTGTTTGTGTTTATAGACGGTGCTAGTTTCCCTACTACTTTCCTGGAGGAGGGTGATAGGGTCATCGGGAATAAAAACCAATGCCTACATCACACATATATTATTCAAAGCTTACTCAGTCTTCGGAAACCCTATGTGTAAAACATAAATACATAGTTATAATATAAGGAATAAATGTATAAAACACAGTTTTTACAATTAGTCCAATTTTATCAACCTGCCTAGCCTTTTCTCAACTATGTTGGGGTCGGCTTCCAGTCTAACCGGATGCAACTGAATACCAGTATTTTACATGGAGCGACTGCCTATCTGACCTCCACAACCCAGTAACAGGGTATTGGGTAATACGGTACTCCTTGGTAAGACTGTTTATCAGACTTTCGGGCTTTTTACGACCCGTAACGACTGCCAAAGATCCTCGAATGACAGCCGGGACCATCCATCGGCTTAACGAGCTTTACGTACGTAAAGATACCCATACACTGACCAACCCCGGCAAGCATAGCTCAACCTGATGGATCGACCCATGCGGCTGTTATTACTTAGCCACGAGCTGCTCATCAAATCCAAGTTTATATAAAAATGCAAAGGTAAGTCACGTATTTGAGCTCAAGGTCCCTTGGATCATGTCCGCTTAGACCTTGCCGGCGCCTTATGGCGTAGGTAGGCTTTAGGCTAAATACCTAGAACCTAGATGTGTTGTACCTTTACCTTGGAACAATATGATAGATTATGAGTAGGTTTTAAGGTTAAACTAGTCGCGGGCTCGAACTCACTAGTGGGGTTGGCTAAAAAGCTCTCTGTCTCACCTGACATCGTGTCTGACAGAGATAGTATCATTGCTGAGCAGTTAGTTAGATGGTAGTAAAATAATAAATAGTTAGTAGTAGTAAAGTAAAACTAGTGATAGTGAAACGAGCGCGTAAAAATGTTTTCGTACATTTTTCAGTCCTTTGAAAGATCGAGTTTTATGAAAAAATTACTTCTTAAGATAATTACAAAAAAAAAATATTGAACTCTTCTATAATTGAGCTTTGTTGGTGCTGACTTTGTTTTGGAGATTTTACACTTCTTTTATTACTCAATTACGCCCAAAGTTGCGTTAATTAGCAAGAAAAACGAATCTTTGTTGGCTCATGACTTTTTAATGGCTTTTTATTTTAATATTCTGTTTCCGTACTAACAACATTAATAATGAGGCAAAACGATACCATGTTTAACTTTGGATGCACAATGTCAAACAGTGGAGTAATATACTCCCGAAATTTGTATGGAAAAAAAATTGATTAGTTCCACCTTAAATGACTGATCAAGTTGAGAATTCTAATCTCGCGCTGGGAAAATGTTGAAGATATCTGGGGCAGGTGTTTTTAAGGGCTCATAATACGTCTTCATTTAAAACAAAAAAACCAATCCATGCTTTCGCTAAAAACTGACTGAAAAGTACAAAGAAAATTGATACTTAAAGGAGTTTCTATTTCATTGTTCCTCCGCTTCTGGTGACTTCTGGTTAATTGTGTTATGTAATAAATCTTCAATGTAACCTAAGATTTATTATATGTTTAACACTCAATTAGTGATCAATTAGTTAAATCGTTATAGGTTATAAATCTTATTTTACCTGATGCGAGTAATTACCAGGTATGCTTCGATAGATACATGTGTTTTCTAAGGTTTCCTACCAGGAAAACAGAGTAATTATTATGTAACTTGATACTATTACCTGTTGCGCAAATAAATAAATATGAATTATAAAGGAATTTTATCACCTTAACTAGATAAAATATAAGCTGTCCGTAATCAAGTGTCAGAAAAGTGAGTCAAATTGGATAACTTCGATTTCTAGAACATACAGACGGAAAGGGAGGCCTTTGCCCTGCAGAGCAATAATATAGTATAAAAATAAATCAATCTACAGTAAAAAAGCTTAGGCAAGTTGTCTGTTTCTTTGTTTAAAGCTAATTTGATACTGGTTTTGCAGTGTATCTTTGCAGTTAGGTATGACAATGGGTTTCAAGACGGTTTTAACCCATGTCTCAATTCCAATCAGCACCCTAATTGCATAACACACTATCGATCGGAATCTGAATCATTTTGAAGCAAATTGCTAATCCATTGCTTCAAATATTCGAAAAATTGTCGGCTCGGTTGTATATGTCAAAATGAAACCGATTCCGATTGATAGTGTGTTACGTAATGGTGCAATTGGTTTTTTTCGCGATTTCTGGGTTGAACCTAAAAGTTGTTCATAAATACTAGGTTTTCATTTATTTCTTTTTCGCTGCCAATAAAATCCCATCGTCGTGAAATGTAATGAAATAGAATTGTTTATTCTGTATTCGGTATCCTATGGTACCGGAAACACGTCATATAAATAAAAAAAAAACTAGATGCAGTCGACATTTCCTATAAATCAACTCCTGAGAAGATAAGGAAACTGAGTACTTCTCCGACTTTCATCCAAACATCATATTTGTTTGTATCTCTGGCCGAGAAAATGCAAACAGAAACTTTTACATTTAATATAGGTATAAGTGTATAAGGTATAGGAGCTTGTGGCTAAGTAATAACAGCCGCACGGGTCGATCCCTCAGGTTAAGCTACGCTTGCCGGGGTCGGTCCGTGGATGGGTGACCATCTTTACACACCAAGACTCCTCCATGCCTCGGAAAGCACGTTAAGCCGTTGGTCCCCGGTGTCATTCGTGGATCTTTGACAGTCGTTACGGGTCGTCAGAAGCCCGAAAGTCTGACAACCAGTCTTACCAATGGGTACCGTATTACCCAGTTAATGGGTTTTGGAGGTCAGATAGGCAGTCGCTCCATGTAAAATACTGGTATTCAGCTGCATCCGGTTAGACTGGAAGCCGACCCAAACATAGTTGGGAAAAGGTAGGCAGATTGATTGATAGGTATAGGTGTATAAACTAGTCCTTTTATTTTACTCATAACCTACTTAATAACTAGAACAGCCAAGATCTGTGGAGTAGAAACTGTGTCTAGGTGAAGGGCTGAAGGTTGCACGGAAGGCGTGACGGTGCGATTAGCTTTTATGATAATTATATGTGCCGCCACCCTATTAGTGTGTGGACATAAGTGATTATGTGTAATAATAGGTTTTTCCGTAGTTCCTCTTGACTTCTTGGCCTTAAAGGTAGACTGAAGAGGAAATTATAAGGATTAAATCTATTTATGTTCTATGTTATGGGGGGTTTGGTTTCCACACTTAGTCCTTTAAGTGGATCATTGTGACCAGTTGATTACATCTCCTGTGCTGTTGAGAACATCTGTAAAAGATCTGGTTGAGCCGAGAGTTTTTGTTCTAATCTGGGTGACGCCTGTGTATTCAAACTGCACATGCGCAATGGATTCCTCAGCCTCCATGCACGCTCTGCACAGAGGACTGTCCGTTATGCCTTTTGTGTGGAAATGTTTATTTAGCGAGCATTCCGTGATGGTCCCTCTCCTGTGCTGTTGAGAACATCTGTAAAAGATCTGGTTGAGCCGAGGGTTTTTGTTCTAATCTGGGTGACGCCTGTGTATTCAAACTGCGCATGCGCAACGGTTTCCTCAGCCTCCATGCACACTCTGCACAGAGCCAGAGAGTTATGCCTTTTATGTGGAAATGTTTATTTAGCGAGCATCCCGTGATGGTCCCCGCCATCAGGCGCAGACCCTTCCTATCCAGGCGTAGTAAGCGCCAAGTTAGCCTTTCATCCAAGGATGGCATGGCTTCCTTGGACTGCCTGCGGCCTGGTGTCGAGGTCCACCAGCTCTCCACTTGTGTGTGTGGGTAAACTCTTGTAGCCATCTGCGTAGCTGATTGAAGGGGGTGGGCACGATAGGTTCGGGTCCACAGACTGACGTGCTGGATGCTCTCCTTGCTAGTTCATCATAAAATCTATCTACCCCGTAATATCCCACTCCTGGGCAAAGGCCACACTGTCTTTTTTCCACACACGTGTGTCCTCTGACTTTGTGGGCCAATACTTTCGGTCGGAGTCAAGTTCACTAAGTTCAAATAAGAAATAAGGGTAATATGTTAGCCTGCACTGTCCCACTGCTGAGAGCAAAGGCCTCCCCCAAATCCTTTCAAGTATCCCTTTCCAGGGCCAGCTCGCTCCAACCCTTGTGGTACGCATCTAGGTCGTCTCGCCACCTCTTCCTGGGCCGGCCTCGGCGGGGCAGTCCATCCTCAGGCACCCACCGTGTGAGACTGTTGCCCAGCGATCGTTATGCATGCGGCTGACATGACCCGCCCATCCCATTTTAGCTTGGCAGCCTTTTTGCCTACGTCTGGGATCCCCGTTTTAGAGAGAAAGAATAAGGGTAAAAAACACTTAAAATGTCAAATGTGTGAAAAAACTTTAATTTATTCCGGCCGAGGAAAACTTTGGTTTTTCTAAAAAAAACCTAAAGATATTGGCCAGTATAACCTGGTTATGACTGCTTAATAAGCAACTGTTTATAAACAGCCTTTATAATATAAAGGCTGTTTATAAACATATGACATGTACATTCACATTTGTGCTACAAAGCTAAAAAGACACAGGCATTCTAAACGGTACAGCTACTCACAAAAAATCTTGGCGCCGAGCCGCTTATTCTGAATGCCAAAGTAAATTTTGATTACCTGCAATGGTTAGTAATGAAATACTAAACGACCCAAGATAATAAAATTTCAAAAATGTAATGGAAACTGTCAAAAGTTGTTTGTCAAATTAGGAAACATGACATGATGATAAAAGAATAGAATACTGAATACTATTGGTTTCTTTTGTAAACCATTTGCTCTAGACTCCAGGAGAATGATGCTTCAGAACGTCTCATTCATTCGAAGGTGTGCCTTCATTCCCTTCATAAAGCTTAATAAATTTTTTTTTTTTTTTAATACTATTATCCATTGCAATCGAATAACTATACCCCATAGACACAAAGTTACAACCATTCCACTTAGTTTCATAAACTTTCCGCTTCCTTACTTCCTACATTTTCACTTTTAGACTCCACAGACAATTGATAAATTGTCTATGAACAGGAAGTGTCTTGTCTATCTAGCCCCTGCCTCAACCGGAACAAACAACTGACCAATTACTCTTTATGATCGTTGTAATAACTATACTAATTAATCAGCTTGCTTTATGGACTAAATTTAATCATAATTGAAAACCTCAAAGGCCTCCGTGAAGGTGAAAACGAGATTATAATCTTTAAGGTTCTGGTGTCCTTATTTTGCCCTTAGTTAGGGCTTTATTTCTCTTTAAATAATTGTTATTTTAAGATCGACTTATAGATTCAAATCATAGATTAACACAAACTTAGACTTTTAATGAGCGACCTAACCAGCGTTATCTTTAAAAGAGTTTCCTTTATTTTTATAACCCTTTTCATGGGAATCGTCTGCTTTTTTTTCCAATTAGGTACCTATGCCTTGTATATTTCTATCTTCAAAACATGATTACCTATTAAGCCACGTAATCTCGTACAGAATGCTGAAAATATCGAATTGTTCTCAGCTGCATTCGGAGTCAGTCATCTCACTAGTGAAGCAATAATTAATTGCCTACATAACATCGTAATAGCGTCAAATGTTTCCGACACGTAACATGAAATGCAACTGCACTCGCGTTAACTGTTCCTTTGTCTCACACGCCATGTTCGTGTCACAGACGATAAGCAGTAATTCAGTTTATCGCGATACTTAGTGCATTGAAAGGACAGGCGAACAATTTCTTTGACTCTAAAAAAAAGAACTCGCCGAATGCTTAATCTCCTCTTTTTTTAGATGCCGGTTAAAAATTTTGTAGTTGATTGGGTTAATTCAGTACTACATTCACGAATTAGCCTATTGTCTATCAACTCTTGAATTTCATTGTCTTGCCTGTGCAACATTTTCTTTTCACTATTCTTCTCCTAGTCTTCTCCAATTATCGGTATCGACTCTCCTTGTCTGCCTTCTTCACTTCTCTGTATTGACCGCTTGGACCATCTTTGCGATCTTCATTTTCCCTGTTACCTTGCTCGATTGATCCGCGCTCTCCATCTATGATGCCCCTTATCCCTTAACTTTTTTCTTATAATTTTTCTAGTCACAAAATCATAAAAAATTTCGTCTTCACAACTTTTCTAAGATTTCAAATTCTAAAATTTTCAGCTCAGTAACTTAAGACAATGGTTTAATAGTTGGCTCACTACCTCATGTGCAACATACTGGTTACCCTACAGTTAGGTAAGAGATCCCATTGTTAGGATTTTCATAACACCTATTGTTCAGCGTTTCAAATTTTTTATCTGGTGTTCGACGGTTTGACTAGCTGTGTAATGTTTATGGAGTTATGGCAAAAATGCATGCTATGTGGCCTTAGTTTACGTGTATAGATAAGACATAGTTCGCTTTGTCAATCGCACAGGTGTTGGTGGATATGTAAGATTGTGACTTGTGAGAACCGTTAGTTTATAATCTATAACTGTCGAAAATTTGTGAACTGTGTTAATGTGTTAGGTTCGGTTCTAAACTGTGACAAACCGCGCGCGAGCCGAGCGAGCGAAGCGACCGGTGCCCGGCAGCGGTCAGCGAGCGTTACTTCCAAGTTGCACGCAGCTATATAGGCAGGCATAAACTTGGCATTAGCGCAAGGTGCGTTACGTCGCAAGCAAGTTTGATACCAGTTCACAATTTGTTGGTTTCCCATGGATAGATTATAAAAATAATGCCTTAAATTATAAATGGTTTGTTGCAGTTCACAACCGACAAATTATAAACTAACGAAGTTCATAATTATACGGAAATGCTTTTGCTTTCAAATCCATCATCAGTTTTTATAGGAGTGAGGAACAAGGGTGGAAAGTTTATCACCCTCCGTTGAAAAGGAACATTTTCTAGACACCCTCTTCGTCTGGAATATATTATATAAGTAGATAGTTGTTTAGGTTCGTTCACCGTGGTTCTTTTGTCTAATGAAGTTGTTGCGTTGCCGTAGGCACAACATTGCGTTTTGTAAAAATCAATCTGTGTTATGATCACATCTTGCAGCTGGATTTCCTACCTAAGCATATTCTCATTATTTTACAACAAAGCTTACATAAAAATTACGTATTTTATACATTATAAGGAAACAGATTCATCGTCCGTGATTACGATACTAATTCTGAAACTGTTACAAAAAATATGTGCAATTTGAATCGTAAATTCTTGCATTATACGACCTTGCTTGCACATGGAATACCAAACAGGTCGTCGGTACTGTTCCAACTGTTTCTTTATCGTCTTTTGGAAGGTTTGGATCAGTTTAATTATAAAATTAATAATTATTAAAAAGCCTCTATGCGGGGTTTATTTCTATAATCATTTCAAGATAGGGCTAACAGGGGCCCGCAATCAATCTGCAAAAAACGAATCCTGCAATAGGTAAAAACGTAGAATGAAATAGTTCCATTCTGAATGCAACATGCGGCTGAACCACGGACTAGAAAAAAAAAGGACTCCGCGCCACGCATATCGAAAGTGAAGCACAGTAAGTATGCCGGGACCGTTTGTACAAACACGCCTCACGCACACATTTACATCATAGTATGCCGACCAGCCGCCATTACGTGACACGACGGCGTTTTTGTCAAATCACACATAGATCGGTACGGTGCTTCACTTCAGATACGAGTGGCGCGGAGTTCTTCTTTTTTTTCTAGTCCGTGGGCTGAACATAATCTTATTTATGGATTCGAACACTTGGCAGTGCTGACGAACGATTCTTAATTTATAAGGTATCGCTGTAGCGTACAGCGCGTTACAATAGTTTTGTAACAATGGTTTTTTACAATTCAGTGTACGTACATTTGCTATAAATATTTAGATCTTGACCAAATTGGGCAAAGTTGTAGCATACGATAAAGATTCTACTGCTGATTACTGATTGATTGCTGGGCAGATTAAAAAAAAAAAAAAAATATTTGTTTATTTCGTCGTTCCATCGACTATTGTCTATGTTTTAGATTTTTATAGTCCTATTAGGAATACATACCATACGTGCATGTGGGGGTAGGCAGAAACTGAAAGCCACCTGCTATGATCCTTACATACTTTTTTTTGCTTCGTTTACGTTCAGGTCATAAACGCACGCCGGTTGCGAGTAGTACAGTCACAGAAATCTAAGTGCCTTATTATTTAGATTTCTGTGAGTATACTGTTATGTATTCTGTGATAAGGGACTAACTACACAGCATAATTCAGCTTTTTCAGAAAACACCAGTTTTGTTTGGACAAAAGCTGAATAAGTGTAGTTAGTCCCTAATTCTGATATTATCCATTCCATTTTCATTGTGTCTGCATTTAGTCTTGGACATAATTGTTTTTTTAGAAATGCACATTACAATAATTGTATTTGATCAGTACGAAGTTTTGTGGATGACTGCGATTTGTGGACTTAAATCTTGCTTGCCAACGTTATTCTGAGGATTCAAATATTGAATTTTAACAAACTTTAGTTTCCGTTGAATCCTTTGTTTTGTTTTAAATGTAACTCGTCGTTAGTATGAAGCCAATAAGTACTGATTGTCTTGTGGCGTCATTACCAGAATGACCAGTTTTAAGCAACAACAGACTAAAATAAAACTCAATAATCATCTTCTTAATAACTTTGGCCATTATGTTGCTTAATCGCTTGCTCGAGTCAGATATTATTTTAATAGGAACAATCATCGTGTCTTTTGAAACAATCATTTTAGTTTATTACTTAACTTTCTGAGCTGAAGCGTTCTAATTCTGAGATTGTCCTCTAAAATTATGAGTTGACTGCACGATCACTTACTGTAAATATAACTCAACTAAATCTCTGCAATGTTCTGCTCGTATGGATAAGTTATAGCGTCTTTAACGACATCTATTGAAATTATTAAGTATTATAACCATACTCCTTAATGTGAACACTTTATTCACCTACTTCTTCCGCTAATCCAACTGGTAATTTCTATGAGATTTAGACCGAAATTCATAATCTGCCTAACCCTTTCCCAACTATGTTGAGGTCGGCCACCAGTCCAGTAGGTAATTTACATGGAGCGACAGCCCTCTGACCTCCACAACCCAGCTACTAGGTAATACGATACCCCTTGGTAAGACTGGTTGTCAGACTTTCGGGCTTCTGAAGACCCGTAACGCCTGTCAAAGATCCACGAATGACAGCCGGGACCCGTGCTTTCCGAGGCACGAATTGGTCTTGGTATATAAAGATGGTCACCCAGATTTAGTGGTATGGCCAAAGGAAGCATATTGAATTTCAAAAAATATATCTTTTTCAAATTCTATAAGCTCTGTTACATTAAAATAAACCCATAATCCCCTTAATATGCCTTTAATGGTGAACGATTACAATCGAATGAAACAGTTTTTCTCATAAAAATTAATGCTAATTTTGAGGAAACTGCGATTTTTATGTTTTGAGCCAAATTGTGTCTTGTTTTGGCCCTCATAATTTACTAAAGAAAATCTTTAATTTTTATAATCATGAAAAAGAATAAGGCTTTGTTGTTATTAAGACCAAAAATTGATTTTGCGTGCAGCCGACAGACGTCAAAGTCTTCTTTGGGATCCATTTCGCCTTAAGTTTTGCAGGACGTTCATCACGAGTTTTGCTCATAACGAAATTTATCCTCAATGAATCCCTGTACTCTGAATACCCTAACTAAAACATACCATGTACCTAGTCTTTGTCAGGATGTGCCTATTGTTATCCTCCATCGACTTCACCGGTGCTATTACTACCGCTCGGCCATAAACATTAAATAAACAACAGTCACCATGGCTCGGTCAGCTATTTACGTACACATTCAACATTTGGCAAGTATTGTGCACCTGTCAAAATTTTTGACACCTCTGACGCAAGACCATTTTTTCTTGATTGTGTTTATTTCTAAATTGTCTTTAACATTGTGGCAATGTTAAGGTCGGTCACGGCACTTAATTATGAGAAGTAAGAAGTGACATGATGAATAAATTCCCATGACAATTAATTCGACATGGAACATGGTATACTAACGTATTTCATGAACAAAAAAAATACCGGGAAATTAGTTATTCGCGTAACACCTTACCATACCATGTTTAACAGTTGTTTACGCTAAACAACAACGATATTTATTAATGGAGTTTGACATTAGAATGACATTAAACACGCGTTGAACTAATGACTAACCTCCTTATTCACAAAAAACTAAAACTTTAGTTATAGAAGTGTATTGTCAATTTCTTTCGAATTATGATTTGAGTTTGAAAGATGAAGACAAAATAGGTTTACAGAGCGTTTTATTTTTTTATGAATAAGCGGTAAGTTTTTGAG
This sequence comes from Cosmia pyralina, assembly GCA_946251885.1. Taxonomy (NCBI): domain Eukaryota; kingdom Metazoa; phylum Arthropoda; class Insecta; order Lepidoptera; family Noctuidae; genus Cosmia; species Cosmia pyralina. The sequence continues at coordinate 26,070,149 of OX276345.1, read as the reverse complement.
GAAATATTCATAGATTTCTTTTGTAACCACTTGTGGAAAAACAAATTAAGCAAACTGACTCTAACTCAGTAATCCTTTCTTTAATTGCAGGAGTCACTAGCAGAATGGGAGAGAGGCATGACAGACGTCCAGGTGCCTCCACAAACAGGGGCGTTAAACCGCAAGTGGAGCGCAAGGGCACCTGCGCATGCGCAAGACACCGCCACCGACCAATCAGCGCCCGTTAACAACAGTACTGATGCTTGCAAGCTGCTTATTGTAAGTATACTTATGAAACTATCTGGTTTTAACGAAACTATCTAGGTGTAAGATTGCTGTGACCAGTAGCCTGTACGGTGGCTACGCCATTTTTAACCGACTTCCAAAAAGGAGGAGGTTATATTTTCGACTTGATGTATTTTTTTTTAATCTGTGTTCACGGATTTCTCCGTCAATTGTGGACCGATTTTGAAAATTCTTTTTTTGTTTGAAAGGGTATGCTCTCGAGTTGGTCCCATTGTTATCAACTCAGAATCTGATGAGGGAATCTCGTAGAAATCGAGGGAAACCCTAAATTTTTGTAGGCACCTATAGCGATTTGGGTATTTTTATAGTAATTCGTGCATTTTGCATTTTCTTGGAAAGCACCATTTGGTGAAGTGGAACTGATGGTGATTTCACCATCAGCTCCAGTTCTCCAGTTTCCTAATAGGAGAGCTCCTCAACAATTTACGTTCCTGCATCGGGAAAAGCAATATTTTGCAAAACGTGATGAGCAGTTGACATTAGGCTATTGTAACAAAGATAAATTAAAAACTGACCCACTAAAAAGTGAAAAATAAAAAAAAAAAATACAAAAAAAAAAACAACCGACTTCAAAAAAAAACACTGCAAAGTGAAAAATAACTTTAATATCGGAAGTCGATGGCAAAAAACTAAAATACAGATCCAAATACACCGACTTCCGCAGTTAAAGTTAATTTTCACTTCATAACGTGTTTTTTTTTTGGAAGTCGGTTTTTTTTTTTTGTAAAAAAGTTTTTTTATTTCATCTTCTGCTGGATACTGAATGCTTCTGAAGGAAGCTATTCTTCATCCATTTTTAGCATTGTAATGGTTACCACGATTATTAAGGCAAGTCATCGAGGCAACTTGTTCACTGCTTCTTCTACTGTATTCTGAACATCATCAAGAAATCCTCTTCAAGTTACACTTTTTTTTTCTGTATTAGGTATACTTAGCAGTTTGATTTCATAAGTCAGTATTTCGACCTTCACAACATCATTAAAATTACTCACTATTGAGAAAATGAGATCCAAACAATCTCTTTCCGTTATCTTTTCGAATATTAGTTGGGATTCAAATCTCATTGTTTTAGCAGATGTAACACCAAAATTATTTAATTAGGTGTATTTGACTCTACAATGCTTTTTTTTCTCATGATTGTGCCAAACATTCTCAACGGATATACCTAAGTGTTTTCGCACACGGTCCTCGAGCCACTAGTGGTGGTCGCGAGTGGACCGTGTGCGCCGAGCTTTATTCATAGCGTGGTGGTACACTTATTGTATTACAAGAATATTCGGGTTAATTGGAGTCAAATGTCCTCAATTATATCTGCAAGTACTATCTTGTTGTTTTCCGACGGACTAAGGTACTCTTGGGGAATGGAACCCACGCGAGCTGGTTTGTAAAAACACATCCAGTGTTGACTGCATACCCTTCTTCAGGTGTTCCAAATAATAAGTTAACTTTTTTCCCATTTCCAGTATATCGGAGACGCCAAAACACCGATGTGGCGCCTGAACCTCTGCGGAGGAAACGCGGCAGCTGTGGCAGCGAGAGCCGGCACCAAGCTGCTGCCCTCCAAACTGAGGATCGTCTGGAATCCCCCCTCCTCTCCCTACCAGCATACTGAGAAGTTGCGGCTGGTCGTCACCGCGGTTAATAGTGGTAAGTTCCATTTAAGGCTGACGCAGATTTGGGCGGGCTGCACCGGGTTGCAAAAATCTTCATAAGTATATCACTTTCGTACACCTTCGCACGCCAAGGCGGGGTGCACAAATGCGATGCGCTGCGGACCCGATGCGGCTATGATGTGCGTGTGCGCTTAGCTTTACTCAACGGTTTCGACAGCGGCAACATGGCGGCAGCGGTGGTGTCTCAAACGAATGCGTGACATGTTTTAATGATTGAGTGTCCTAACCGTGCGTTTGCACTGGCGAAACATTCAGTTAAAAACATGTTGATATCTCTGTCAGATACATTGACAGAAAGAGAGATATCAAATTATGTTTTTATGCGATGTTTCGCTAGTGCAAACGCGCGGTAGCTATGCGTTTACACTAAAAAACATTCAACACGAGATGTTTCGATACTTGTCATATCCTCGTATGTCAAACTAATCTCACAATTTGTTTTGTTGAATTTGCGTTCGCACGTTCGCACTGCACGAAACATGAGTAAGTCAGATGTCAAGATTTGTTGTGAAAATGTCATGGAAATATGTCAAGTGATATGAAACGTCAAAAATATTTCGCGTCAGCAAGTTATGTGACAATGCGAACGCGAGTTTATACATTCACAGGAAACCAAGGAAACGGAGATTTCAACATGTTCTTTGTGAATATTTCGCCATTGCAAACGCACGGTAATACGTGGCGAATGTTTCTGTAGGTACTAATCTAATGATAGAAATCTTCTAGTTAAACAGGGTAGAATAATTGCTACACATTTTAATGCAGAGAGAGAGAGATGTTAATTCATTATGGCTTAGACTAGCTTAGAATGCGGGCTGGCATTTTTGTTAAGACTGGTCGCTTTTTAGTTTCTAGGGCACAGTCAGTGGGTGGCACCTATAAGATAATTTTATCGTTTGTTATGAGAGTAGTCATGTAGCTATTGTTACCCTTTTAGAATCCATAAATTGTCTCCATGACAGTCAATTGTACTTCCTAGCAACCCGCATAATAGAAATGAACAATGGCATTCAGTACCACAATATCAGTGCTTTCTCAATTCTAGCACATATATGACGTTAAATGACTTCTTCTTCTTCAGATTCAATATTCTTCATTCCTAACTCCAGGTTCAATCTGCAACAACGACTCCCAGTTCGTTTGTGGGGTGACCAGCCTCTGCATATCCTCGTACCTGGTCTGCGATGGAGTGCGCCACTGTCCAGGGGGTGAAGACGAGGATCCTAGCGCCTGCTCCCATCGCCACGACCCCCCACTCCTGGAGCTGCTGCGGAGGTTTGCGGCAAGGAACCAGGAGTTGCTGGGCTTGGACCAGCCTGATGGGATGACGAAGCCTTCTGTTATAAGTGAGTATTCATTTTTAACCCTTCAACTGTCAAGTTACTGAATACGATTAATAGTTCAATTAAAGAGTAGTGCTACATAGACTCTTTTGGCGCCTGCCTGAATGATATTGACAGGGGAGCGTTTTTGGTAAACATTTGTGAAATTGACACAGAAATGGTATCGAAAAAACAAGATGGTGGCATTAGTTCCGATTTTGAACACGAGCCAAAAGATCCTTCTATTGTTGCATAGCTAACGTTAGGTACTGATTTTGGCCGTAAGTAGGTAAAAAGTATCTGTATTTAGAAATACCCTATTGTGGTAAGTATTTAATCATTCAGAAAATTTAAAATACTTCGTTTTCCTCCGTAACTATTGCTCATGTAATAGTATGTGAAAACAATATAAAGGTAGGAATTGACTATTGATTCAAGGTTTTCCCTCATGGGCATAATAATAATGACCCATATATCCGCGTATCCCTTCTATCTACACCTTATAGGTACATGAATGGTGACAAATACATAATTTCCCATTCAACAATAGCGGGGAAATATATAGAGTACATACTAATGTTTTTTTTAGGGTTCGTACCAAAATGGTAAAAAGAAACCCTTATGGTGCGACTCAGTATGTCTGTCTGTCACAGCTGGATATCTCAATAACTACTAATGCTATCAACTTGAAATTTGGAACAGTTTTAGATGACGTTTGTCCAACTATGTTGCAAATAAGAAAGAAATAAAAATATATATGATTATTTTGTAACAGGGACTGAAAGGGGGTCTTAAAAATTCGAAGTTATGCTACTAGGGTATGTGGGGTATCATATGAAAGAGCGCTGTTTGCACATTCTCAACCTTTTTTTTTATTTTCTTTTAAGCCGTATAGTTTTCGACTTTTGGTGAAAAATGTAAAAAAAATACCGTTCCCCCCTTTATCTCCGAAGTTTGCATAGAGAAAAATCTGAAATTATTCTATGTGATAGAAGTTTATGTAAAGGAGGAGCTCGTGGCTAAGTAATAACAGCCGCACGGGTCGATCCACCAGGTTAAGCTACGCTTGCCGGGGTTGGTCAGTGGATGAGTGACCATCTTTACATAACGAGACTCCTCCGTGCCTCGGAAAGCACGCTAAGCCGTTGGTCCCGGCTGTCATTCGTGGATCTTTGACAGTCGTTACGGGTCGTCAGAAGCCCGAAAGTCTGACAACCAGTCTTACCAGGGGGTATCGTAACACCCAGTTACTGGGTTGTGGAGGTCAGGTAGGCAGTCGCTCCATGTAAAATACTGGTATTCAGCTGCATCCGGTTAGACTGGAAGCCGACCCCAACATAGTTGGGAAAAGGCTAGGCAGATTGATATAGAAGTTTATGTAATGATTACAATTGAAAAATAAAACGATGTCTCTAAATAGCACACTTTTTCAGAAATCGGAACCGAACCCTCGGTGCGCGAGTCCGACTCGCTCTTGACCGGTTTGGTTCTGTATTGCAACTAATAAGGAAACTTATTACAATAGTACATAATAGTTAGTCTGATTTGTTTTGAGAACAGCCATTGATAGTTATGGGGACATTCCCGTGTCATATAATGTAACTGAAGACGGATGTCACGTCATCGGCTTGTCACTTTGTAATTGGGACTTAAAGGCTGTGGCCTAACAAAAGAGATAAGGTCGTGCAAACACGCAACTGTTGCGTTAATTTTTGTTCAATACACTTCCTCGAAAACTGGTTCTTAACGCACTACGATTAGGTTCACAATGCAATATATTTCACACGTGTGCAATTTTTCATTTTCCAACACGTGTGCGGGAATAAAAATTGCCACAGATAACTTATACCTATACTTAGTCCAAATTGGTTCAATGCCTCTATTCACACCGTCTCTATTCGGAGGTGAATGTTTTTTTTTTAATCTCGGCAAAGAGTTAAGCGTCTTTACGGCGTTCATATTTTTTGAATATTTAAATAATGTTTATAAATCATCAAAAACCATGATTATTACAATAAAAAAAAAACGTTTATGAACAAATTAACATTTATTTGTAACAAAATATTTGAATTTTCTATTTTTCATATTAGGCTGTTTATCGGCTTTATACCTTTGCTTGTCCTTCAACCTGGCGAAGGCAAAGCGCGGAAATAAAAGAAAATTTAAATCATAGTTTCCTAATAATTCGTGACAAAAATATTTTTCTCTATTTTATTTTATTTCTTCAAACGTGTATTGCAAAACGTCGTTTGATACACGTGGACATTTGGTATTGCAGTTCTCGGCTCAAAAACAACCTCGCCTACGACTCGGGTGTTAATTCCGCCTCGAATGCAATAACAAAAATTCTCCACTTGTATCAAAATGTACTGTTTCGCGACGATTGTTTGCTTAGGACACGGGGTTATGAAGGGCTGCGTTGAAACAGGTAATAAACTTACTTTGGAAGAAAGAAAATGGGATTATTTGTCACAGAAACACATACTATACAAAAAATAAAACAAACACACGGACACGCATTAAATGATATGAATTAAAGATTAGCATTACTAATATTTGCTAAAAATGTTTTAGCCCGCGAAATTCAAATTTTCCTGCATTTTTTTGCAATTTGCAGGTCAGTGTCAGGTGGTTAGATTTGCCGTGTTTCTATCGGATTTCAGAAATCAATAGAGAAACAATAAAACACGGCAATTCTAACTTGAGAGAGAAAACAAGAAACGCAAGAAAATTTGAATTTCACGGTCTACCACTATGCATTCATCGTTTTTTTTTTCTCCAAAATCCATCAATGCCATCAATGCCATAAGCCTTAAATTTTCTACCAAATATAATCAGCACACACTGAATCCCTATAAGTTCCTGACAATAAAAAGGAAATGAGGTAAAAAAAAGAACTAGCGAAACTACCTTGATGTGGTTATAGTTTTAATTGAAACACGTTATATAGGTATTCGTTCATACCATAATATAAACGATAAGTAATTCAAAAACGAAAATTATTTTGCTTCGAACTAAGTCCAAGGATACGTCCAAAATCAGAGAGTGGTTGACCGAAATCACAACAAACTACGAAATCACCAGACTTCGATATGACAGCCTTACTCATTAATTACATCGATTTTTACTTCTGCCCTTATCACAAAAATTTATTTTCCAAAATTCATGCTTTGGCTCCAGCAGCAGATGTATCTAACTGATAACAGGCGATTTGACTCTTTCAGTGAAAATCGGCGAGAGCGAGAAGTCTTCTAACGCCTTCATGGAGTTCGCAGCAGCCCTGAAGCCGTATGGGCCCTGGAGCTACCTGGTGGTGGGCATGCTCGTTTGCGCCACTATACTCATGTTCTGTTTGGCTTGGGGTGAGTTAATCAAGATTTTTTTTGCCATTAATCTGTAAGAAATCCAAAGGGGAGGTGGGCTGAGGACATAATCAAAGTTTAGGGAAACTCCTGGACGAGGGACGTGGAGGAGGCCGAATGAAAATTAGGCCTATACTCAGCAGTGGGTGATTCCGGACTGAAGCGATTATGATGATGATATCATGATATCCTTATCCTGAAAGTACAAGAGATTCTAGAAGATTCTCCCTTGCTTTCTGCTCTTCATCGACGACATTACAATTACACATAGGTATTGCTTGGATGCATGATGCACCTAGGCATCCGGCTCCGCCTCCCCTTTTAAGTTTAACATCACCCTACAAAACAAGCCCCGCGAGACTTTACTCAGTAATTTCCATTTCCTCGATTAACATAATATCTCTTCTTTTCCAGAATGCTGCTGCAAGCGCTCCAAGCCATCAGACACGCCGGTGAACATCCCTCCATCTTGCATCGACCTGTCCCCCACAGTGACAGTCACGTCAGCTTCCCAGCAGCTGTTCACGCAGCCCCTGCCCCCATCCCCGCCAGAATACGAACCACCCCCTTCATATTCCTCACTCTTCCCCAGAGCCTTCAAGTCTTCGCCGACGCCGGTACCACACTGCTCTCACCAGGAGCCGCCGGATTGAAGCTTCTGACTTGTTCTTAGTTCGTACGTTTATTAGGTAGATTATTACAATTTTAGGGTTAAGTGCAGTGGTGACGTAAACACAGTGTTTGACACAAGATAATATTTTAATTAAGACAATATGTAAAATTTTGGCAGACTATGAAATGCAGCAAGGTGGCTTGATAGTGTTGTAGACAAGAAAATAATTCTTCGTATGTATACAACATCAGTTTTAGTATATGCGAAACCCGAAACACGTGTCTAGTATTTTTATGTAATGAATATGTACAAAACTTCAAAACTGTATCATAAAAAATTACAAAGTTGTAAGCTTGTTATGTTACCTAGTTGTCTATACAAAAACATGATCACCACGCGGCGGCGCCCGCTGTGCGCCCGTGCCTAGTGCCGCTATGACCTGCAGTGACTTGTGTTCGTCGCGTGGTGTCCATATTGTAACCTTCTTTAAAGATTTTTGGGGTAAAATATAACACGGTATAAAAATTATGGAATCGATTCAGTTATTTATTCTGAAGAAACTATATTCAGGTTTCGCATATACTAAAATAATGTTGTAGAACAGCAACTGGGCCTGTCACACGACACTAAGCTGTAACCATTAAACAGGATCGAATTGAATTAGCTAGCTAAACTATTAATTTGAAGTTTCTTTTTTGGGGTCAACAACCGCAGGACGGTAGTGTAGTCGCTTGAAATATCAGTTTTAAAAAATCTGTTTTCTTTGTGTTAACTTCACAGACGTGATGGGTATCGATATCTAAACACGATAAAACAAACAAAAAAACAGATTTTCTCAACTCATATTTCAAGTAACAGCACCCAAAAATAAATCATACATTTTTAATTTTGTCTTGTTTAGTTAGCGATACATCACGTCTGCGAAGTTTCGCTAGCTAATTTGATTTGACCCTGTAGTACATACTAATTACAGGGATGTGCCTTATTACGCAGCTGTCTTATTTTATTAAGTCAAAAGTATCATACTCCCAAAACTCGAGTAAGTGTAGCGCCATTTTTAACGCGTTCGGAACGGCTGTTTTGTACCTACTAAGTATTATTTTCTTTTTCTATTGTTGTTTGTGTGCTTAGAACGTGATAATATGACGTAATTTCGATTAAAAATGTCTCGACACCGACGATTTGTAGATGAGTAATTAATCAGCTGTTTACATACAACTACTATAGGTACTAGACGACCAATGAATCATTACATTTGGAATTCACGGGAAGGTTGACGCATTTCGTAACTAATGACTAGACGGAACCTTTGTTTAGACTTGGAGACTTGGTAATTCCAAATGTAAGCTCTTCGCATTCCATTAATAAAGGTCATTTTACTGTGAACTATTTATACAGGATGGCAGAGACATCGACGCACAACCTACCATGGATTCAGTAAATGATTCTGGACCTTTCAAAGATTCTGGAAATTTCATCGCAGGGGTTGAAATTTGTTAAAAAAATCAGCTGTTTCCTATAAAAGTGCTATAGGCACCTCACGGTCGAAATGTATGGAACAACAATATTTTTTTTATAACCGAAGAAAAATTTAAATGCATGGGGGATCCAGAATCATGTATGTATTGAATCCATGGTAACAGGCTGTGCGTCGATGTCCCTGCCACCCTGTATTAAATTCAACTTGCCTGCCTTGTAAGTCTTGTAAGTCCACACACATCATAAACCACAGAACATAAATATGTGTAGCTAAAGGTTTTATTAATAATATCTAAACCTTTGGATGAGAGTTGCCAAAGAGAGCTATAGGAGAGGCCTGTGTCCAGCAGTGGACTGCTGTAGGCTGATGATGATCATGATGATGAAACATTTACGTTGAGTTGCAAGAAACCAACATTAATAATAATAATAATAAGTATGAGTCCGCTTTGGTTCTGCTTAGCCTTGAATCCTCTAAGCACACTGCTGGAGGATTCAGGTCTAGGATATCGGCTGCGGAGAGGTGGTCAAGTTATATCCCACCTCCTCTACATGGATGACCTAAAACTCTTTGCCCCCAACAATTTGCAACTGATGGAGCTACTGAAAGTAACTGAAACATTCAGTAGCGCCATCAGGATGGAATTTGGTATGGACAAATGTGCGGTCATGCATGTAAAGCGAGGAGAGATTGTGGAATCCGTGGGAACCCAACTCTCGGATTCCATAAACCTTAGAGCCCTCTCCGCACCCGAAACCTATAAGTATTTGGGTATGTCGGAAGCGTTGGGCATCAATGTTACTGACATGAAGCAATCGTTGAAGGAGCGCTTCTTTGGCCGCCTGAAGAAAGTATTTAATAGTCTTCTATCAGGCGGAAACAAGGTGCGTGCCTTCAACGGTTGGGTCATGCCGGTTTTGATGTACTCTTTCGGCGTACTCAAATGGACTCAGACGGAACTCGACGCCCTGGATCGGAGGGTCCGTACGCTGTTGACTGCATATCGAATGCATCACCCACGTTCATCGGTAATGAGACTGTATATCCCGCGAAAGTGTGGAGGCCGAGGCTTTTTAAACGCTAAGACTCTCCACAACCGCGAGATATGCAGTCTCAGGGAATATTTCCTAGAAGCCGATGTGGGGATGCATCGAGATGTGGTCGCGGTGGACAAGGGCCTCACTCCGCTCTCCTTGGCTAAAGAGAACTGGCGCAAACCTGTAGTGCTTGACACTAACGATCGCAGGGAGGTATGGCAGAGTAAGGAGCTTCACGGACGCTTTTTCCGGGCCCTACATGGACCCGACGTAGATTTGTTAGCGTCCGTAGCCTGGTTGCGTTCCGGTGACCTCTTTGGGGAAACCGAAGGTTTTGTCTGTGCAATTATGGACGAAGTTATGATGACGAACAACTACCGGAAATATATTGTGAAAGACGGCACGGTTGACATCTGTCGGGCATGCCACCGTCCGGGAGAATCAATCCGACACATTATCTCCGGGTGTTCTCGTCTTGCTAACGAAGAGTACTTGCATAGACACAACCTTGTAGCCAGGATTATCCATCAGCAACTTGCACTGAAATACAACCTTGCGGAATCGGAAGTGCCGTACTATAGGTATGTGCCCGACCCAGTTCTCGAAAATGGAAATATCACATTGTACTGGGATCGATCCATCATCACTGTCAGGACTATTGTCGCCAATAAGCCTGATATAGTGATGGTGGATCGAATAGAGCGGCGCACAATGATTATTGACATAACGGTCCCGCATGACGGGAACCTCGTGAAAGCCGAGAAAGATAAACAAATCAAGTATCTTGACTTGGCTCGCGAGGTTGTCGACATGTGGGATGTGGACTCAGCGATCATTGTGCCGATAGTCGTATCAGCCAATGGCTTAATCGCCAAGAGCCTCGACCAACATCTAAGGAGGCTCTCGTTGGGCAGCTGGATTAAGGGCCTGATTCAGAGAGCGGTACTTCTGGACACGGCGCGCATTGTTAGGAGGTTCCTCTCTCTGGAGCCCTGACCGCCGGTAGCTTGGACCCTGTTCCCGATACCGGTGGGCTACTATGTTTTATATTTTTAAATGTTTTTTTTTTTTTTTATTTCATGTTTTTATAAAAAATATTTAAAAATGTGAAATATATGTACATAAATGAAATAAAGGAAATAATAATAATAATAATAATAATAATAACTTTATTGACACTAAAAACCTTCGTTACAATAAGTAGTACATGTAGGTAACAAAAACAATTGCTTGTAAAAAGGTGCCTGGAATGGTGAAATGGTGGTGCCCATTAGTGTAACGGAGACTTTAAATTCATGCCATCCTTACATTTTGTATCAAAAAGAAAGTGACAGCGTCAATTTAAAGTCTCCGATACGGTTAAACTAATGTTGGTTTCGTGCAACTCACCTTTAGTTAGGTACCTATATTATGTTCTGCGGTGGCAGCCATAAAACATTCTTTACATAACAAGAACTGATCTATTACGAAAAATACGTACTTACTAAAGAAAGTTTGGCTACGTACTCAAGTAAATTGGCCTTATAAGTTATAAAACTTGGTTACTGGAATGCAAGATTTCATAATAGTTACAATACGTGCCACTAAAGATGAGACTTGACACACCACGTGGTTTGACTTGCGCAGTTGTCGATTTATAGGTCTCTATCGGTATGAGGTCTGAGACGGTAAGGGATCGGGCGTCATCGGCAGCGCGGGAGGCGGGGTACGGCGCTTGTCAAGTCTTATCTTTCGTGGCGCGTACATTCTAAGTAGTTAGGGTACGGACCTATGGGTTAAAGACCAATGAACAGACATTATAATATAACAATTAGTAGATATTTTGATTATAAGAAAAGTACAGACGGTAGTTAATACAAAAGCCATGTAGTTACAAGTACAATAGATTAATGTTAATTTTTAATATTTTTTCACGATAATTCACGTAAGGTTGAAGGTTGGCAATATTAAAATAAAACCTACTACTTTTTTAAAATGTTTTTGGGACCAAATACCTTCGTCGAGATTTACAAACTTTTCAATACGTTTTATAAAAAATACCTGTGCGTCTGACAAAAAGTGCCTTAGTATTTGTAGTCCCAAGATAGCTATGTGGTGTATTTGAATGATTTTGGCGGGAAAAACGATGCTAAATAATGACGCCATATTGTTTTGTGCAATTTCTAACCTGAGTTATGTTTTTTAACTGTACCTAGTCCGTAAACTGGAGTCTAGAGAATTGAACACATTTTAAATACCTATCCCATCATCCTACAATGAAGATCGATGATCCATCAAACCAACAGGTAAAGGTTTCCCAGTACCTTAATCATATATGTAATGAAGTAAATAAGAATTAAGTTAGTAATGTTAAGTTAAAAAGTTAACATTACGGCGTTTGCCAAGATACACTGGGCGCACTGTAATAATTTTAATGACTTGATTATTTGACTGACTGATTGTATTGTATTGAATTGAAAATAATGTGTGTATTTCTGTGCTATCGTATGTGCTTTGTTCTAAATCTGATGGTCAACAAAAAAAGTGTACCTATAAATTAATTCAAATAATGTAGGTAAAACTGAAAGAAAACGTGTTGCGCCGACCCCAAGTAATATGGGATAAGGGCAGGAAGATGATGATGATGAATGTAGGTAAAACTGAATGCACTATTCAGTTAATAGCTAGGTCTATAAGTCATTAGATTACTTAAAAACATTAATCGTTATTTTGATCTTTTTGTTAATAATCATTATTTTCAGTTTCGGCTGGAAGAATGTATTCATAAAAATAGGAAAGCTTGTCTGTGCTCCATAAAGTTTTGCTAGTCTTCTTAGATTCTTTAAAACTTTCGATATTTTATTAGTATTTTACTTTAATACTATTATGATAAGTTGTGTTAAATATTAGTTAGTAAAACTGAATTCCATTGTAAGAAAAGAAAGTGATATGTATTATAGTAAAATATTAATACAGAAAGGGTAAAAAATATTTATTTTACAATTGGCGTTTTATTTCTCGTTTGTAGTGAATTACCCTGCGACTTCCATCACACACACCTGAGTTTAACGAAAGGGAAGATGATAGTGTAAATTCTTCAAATGACCGATGATCCAAAGCATTCTCGTATTTAGTTCCGATCAAAACGGGAGAAGAAAAAGAAGTGCCTACCTATCGAGGTCATGACTTAACAATATTGTTGTCAGAAACTGCTAAATGCAGATTTTTATAAACTATTAAATAATAATAAATAATAAAAATGTTTATTCATCTCCACAAATTACACATTATATACGAGGACAATCTTAAAGTTAAATATACAGGTTGACAGTTACGTAAATGTAATTTGTGGGAGATCTGGAGTCTAAACTAAGCCTAGGCTACTAATTAGCTGACGCCCATTTGGTTTCAAAAAAAGTCCAGCAAAATATTTCCATCCCATGCCTTAAATAAACACAAATAGCGTTGCCACTGTTGCCAGGTAACTGGCACAAAAAAAAAAACTGTTTATGGATTCAAGCAGGCATGAAATGACAGCGGCAAAGATTTAGATTGTTAGATTCACACCACCTCGTCAAAAGATAGTCGCATTTGTTTTTTTGACACCTCTGACCCGCAATGACGCAGTGACTACTAGATTAACATGGAATCATGGAAACGCTGTTAATGTGTGAGCTCACTCTTCTCTGTATTGACACTTTTTCTTGTGCCTAAGTACTGTGAGGGAAAATCTAGCGATTTAAATCTTTGGGGCGCAGGGTCAACATAACAGATTTTCATGACGGCCGGCCACTTTCCTAGGAAACCAAAGCTATAGACCATTTTATTCTAAACGTTCAAAAGCATGGTTCAATCTATCAGTACGCACGGCTACAGATCAAGCTATACATTTCCAGTATAAGCTGATCTCACATTGTATAGGATTTTATTACAATGAGAGGTCAGTGTAAATTAGAAATGCTGCATGCTGCATGTTGCTGGAATACTGCTTGATGTGTAGCCGTGTATACAATCGTAAGCAAGCATAACTGAACGCAGCCTAACATGACAGCTGACAGTACTGTTATGACAGCGTCACTCGCTTGGGGCCGTGTGTCAGTGTCACTGCGTAATGTCAATAATGTCATTCTACTGAATTCTGCTCCTCATAATAATTATAATTTTACATAAACTGAGGATTTTGCTATAATCCCAGGGTTTCCTTTTGTCAAATATTGTTCTAGTAATAACGACAAGAAAAAAGTACTTTTAATGTTCATGTAAATAATTACAAGCCATCAATTAATTTTCATCAATTTATTTCCATTTTCATAACAAAAGAAGGAACAACAAACCCATAACATGGAGTTATTTGGTGATTATTTGATGTGAATATTGTGAATAAGCACAAATAATGGGCGAGCAAAAGAAGAATATTAACTGTCGAGTTTGCTTACGGTATGATTTAGAAAAATCCCAGAAATGTTTGTCATTGTTTGAAAGATATAACAATTCTTTGATAGCAGAAAAAATTAAGTATGTAGCAAACATTGAAATAAAGGAAAGCGATGGACTACCAAGTAAAATATGTCCAGATTGTTTATTGCAACTTCAAACGGCCTTAATCTTCAAACAGAAGTGTGAAACATCTAACAAGATCTTGCTAAGTATAGTCCAGCAGTCATCTAAAATATGTAAAGTATCCTTTAGAGTTCCAGTTAAAAAGGAAGTAGATGCAGTATTTGAAAATAGAACAGATGACTATTGCATACCAAATTATAACTCTAAAACGGAAACAACAAAACTTGAAATATCTAAAACAGAAATACATCAACTTGAAGCGCCCAGTAATGTATTACCTAATATTGAGAAATCTGGTGATAAAGCACCTCATATTAAAAAACTTAATAATAATACTTCTCAAAAGGAGAAACCAGAAAATAAGGTACCTGTAACCATCTTACCTGTTAATGTAATACCTAAGAATGAAGAACCTGAATATGAAATGTCTGACACTGAGGAAATTGTAATTGACGCTCCAGATAATGAAGAAATTGGAAATGAAATACTTGAGAATGAAGATGACATTCATGATTCTCAAGATGCAGGAAATACAGAACTACTGAGACCGAGCAGGGCTATTGATTTAAAACTGATATGTGATGATTGTGGTGGTTCCTTTAAAAGCAAGTGTAAGCTAGCTGTCCACTGGAAGAAAGTTCACTTACACACCAAGTTAATTTGTCCAAACTGTAAACGAATGTTTAAATCTTACAAAGCTTTCCATGTGCATAAGAAGAAAAACACAAGAAGCTGTCAAGCTGCCACGAAAGTCCGCATTGAAGGTCAGGGCAAAAAGAGAGTTTTTCACTGTAATGATTGTGACTATACCACCAAAAGTATCAAGGATATGGATGCCCATTTGGTGACACACAGTGGACTTCGACGGTATCAATGTAAGGATTGTTTGAAATGTTTTACTCAGCACGCTTCACTACAGGGACACCGGGAGTCTAAACATAAGGACTATCGATCCGTGACAACATGCCACTACTGCGGCAAAATCATAAAAGGTCGAAATAAATTATACAAACATTTGCGACAACATCAGCCTAAGTCTGTACAATGTGAGGTCTGTAAGAAAACATTAAAGAGTCGTGCAATTTTAATAAATCATATGAAGAGACACACCGGAGTTAGAAGCTTTACATGTGAAACATGTTCAGCTAACTTTTACACGATGGGTGAACTTTGCAATCACCGAAGGAGGGTACATTTTAAGGCAAAAATATTTAAATGTGACATGTGTGAATATACGGCATACACAGCGGGATTATTGAAAACACATAAATCTAGGCATACACATAATAATGTAGCATGTTTGATGTGTGGCATGTTTTTAGAAAATGCTGAGAAGTTGGTTATACACCAGAAAAGGCATGCTGAAAAGAATTTTTGTTGTCCTAATTGTGATAAGGGTTTCTTTCGTAGAGATTCACTTCGTAGGCACATCATGAAGAAGCACGCAGAGCCAAAAAAGTTATGTAATTTTGTCATAACTCTGAATCCTATTTTATCATAATCTCAAGTCAAAATATTTAAGTTCTGGTTTTTGTTTATATTTTCGTTAATAAGGATTTAGTAATTAACGAAGTTATCAAAGCGGTAATGTTTATTTGTCAGTTTTTAATATCTTCTGAAACAAAATAAATTTTAAAATATATATTTGCTAATTTAAAGATTCTAATAATTTGTGTACTGTCTGTTTTACAAGGTGTCTCATTAATATTTTATTTACTTTTTAATATTTACGATATAGGAAATTTTTGTAGGACCTAATTGGTTGGTTAAAAGATGTGCAATGTACAAATGTGACTTAAATTTTATTTTATGAATAAGATACAAGATTATTTATTAGGGTAAGATAAGGCTGGCTGATAGAGATAAGGTTTATTTATTTGAAAGTCGTAAATGGAAAGTAAATAAGATACATTATTGTTCTATGTATATTGCGTTTAGTTCCAAACATGTAAACAAATATGAGTTTTTTGAAAAGCAACTTTAATGCCCACACATTAAGTTCAGTTTATGCTGTAACTTCCAACAAATATGGCTTTTTCAAAATACTAGTACTCCTGAAATCACCTCAATTTACACGGTCATAAAGTTAATATTCATTTAAGCGGAAATAACATCAATTAGAAACGGATTTGATTTTAGGCATCGTGAATTTGCAACACGATGCGTGAGATTGTTACAGACCAAACGCTATTATCAAATGAATAAATAATTATTTATCAATACTTATGTATTATTATTATTACCTATGAATGAAAAAAGCCGCAGATTGTTTGTATGCATTGTATAAACCTCACTACCGTAAGCTTTACTTTCCTTCTTAGCTACCTACTGCTTTTCTTTATGTAATTTTTGGCATAGAGGAGCTCGCGGCTAAGTAATAACAACCGCACGGGTCGATCCATCATGTTAAGCTACGCTTTCCGGGGTTGGTCAGTGGATGGGTGACCATCTTTACATACCGAGACTCCTCCGTGCCTCGGAAAGCACGTTAAGCCGTTGGTCCCGCCCCGGTTGTCATTCGTGGATCTTTGACAGTCGTAACGGGGCGTCAGAAGCCCGAAAGCCTGACAACCAGCCTTACCGAGGGGTATTGCCGTATCGAATTACCCAGTTAGGTACTGGGCAGTCGCTCCACGTAAAATACTGGTATTCAGCTGAATCCAGTTAGACTGGAAGCCGACCCCAACTATGTTAAAAGAAAGAAAAGGCTAGGCAGATTGTTTGATTTTGGCAAAGTTCCTTTTCACTAATCTGGCTAGTAGCCGGCCCAGTCTGCGGTGGTGAAATGTATGAAAGCTTTCACACTTAACAGGATACATCGAAGCGTGGTTTAGCTCGGTGTGTAAGTGAAATGGCGTTATGGCTGTCTAGTTTGACGCACGAGATAAAAAATCACGCGCACCGGAATTCAAACGCTCTGTTTAAATGTAGATTTATGACAAAATGCTATACTTGCCGACTTAAATCAATTTTTAGCTTAGTAAGTTCTTAACATATTTAAATACCTTCGATTTAAAGCAAATTTTATTGCACATTATGGAACTGTTTACGAATTAATCGTATAAAACAGAAAATAGACGTGGCACCGTCTATATTCTGTCTGTCGTCTGCTTCCTTGATTTTTTTTCAGTTAGTAGGTAGGTACAGCAGTAGACAATATAGTCAAATAACATAATTATGGAAAATCCAAATAGTTTAATCATATACCTATCTACGTACCTGGTCTACCTACTTTCATATGTTTTTTTTGGAATTTTAAAAACATGAAATTATCGATGTAGGTATCCCCTTAAATACGTGTGCAATTCACCTGGTGTACCCAATAGCAGTCTGAAAATGTGAAAAGGGACAAACTGTAGAGAATAAAATATTTGAAAAAACAAAAGCTAACAAATTAAATAAAGTATTCTTATCGCTTATCTTTTTTAACCGACTTCAAAAAGTAGGAGGTTCTCAATTCGTCGGAACCTTTTTTTTATTTTTATTTTTTTTATGTATGTTCCCCGATTACTCGAAGATGGCTGGTCCGATTTAGATTTTTTTTGTTTTATTCGAGAGGGTATACATCACAGTTGGTCCCATATAAAATTGATTAACTTTGCTTGGGTCCCATATAAAATTGATTAACTTTGTTTGAACAAAGATTGGGTTTCACTTTTGCTGGAAAATTGGAATATACGACGGTGTTGGTGGTGATGTGACGGTGACCTACTTACGTACCTAGCTAGGTCCCTTAGTGAATCCTATAGGTACTAACAAATTATCAATAATTTGTAATCACGTTCTCGAAAACGGCTCTAACGATTTTGATGAAAGTTGCAAAGGTTGCATCTAGCTATTAGGTCTCAATCTTAGGGAAAATTCATTGTCTCCGTGTTTTCATGCAAAACGGTTTGGTTCGCAATTCCGCCGCCACCGCCGCTATGCATAGGTACTTTTAATTAACAGTGACGTTAAAAAAGTTACTAAGCCGATGTTCGCACGGACGTGAAATTATCGCGGCGTTTTTTTTTTCGCGCACTGGGCTTCAACGCTCTGCTGAGAGTTGAAAATTCAACAGTGTTTTTTTAAACGCGCTAGCATGCACTCTGTTGTTGTTAGGTTGGATCACGGGGTTGGATTCTCAATGCTCGGCTCAACGACGAGATTTGAAAATTCAGCGCGCGATAAAATCCCGCCGCGATGTTTTTACGTCCGTGTGAACGTCGGCTTAGTGTTTATTTTTTAAATTTTAGAATAAAATAAAACCTATTCAATACTTTTTTTTTATCTTTTAGTTTTCATTGGTCTACCTATAAGTTTTATAAACTTAGCAAAAGATCAAAGAGTTTTTAATACTTACCTACTGTATTTATAAACTTGTCTTTTGTTAAATCTCGATTAGTTTTTCCAGGCGCCATCATCTATTGATGTTAAAAAAGTAGGTAGGTAATTTCTGGCAAAATTCGTTTCCTCTATTTACCATCGAGCAGAGCTCGTTCGCCCAGGCACGCACGGCTACAGATCAAGCTATTCCCAGTATAAGCTGATCTCGCATTGTATAAGATTTCCTTACAATGAGAGGTCAGTGTAAACTTGAAATGTGTAGCCGTGTGTACCTACTGATGTACCTAAGTAACGAAAGTTTACTTTTAAAAGTAGGTAAGTACCTACTTACCTACCTTACCTTTACAATCAAAGACTATTAAACTGGTAAAGGAATTTATACAGGTGCCCATTTAGGTTGGTATTTTAAAGAGAACTACCTACTCCACCCCCCTACCCCCTACCCTATCTATTGTAAACAAAGAGTATTTAACCACTCTTTGTTTACAATAGATAGGGTAGGGGGGCAAACTCACATCTGTGAAATATTTAATGAAATATTTCACAGATGTGAGTTTGTTATAGAGTTAAATAGGTATTTATGATGGCGATAATTCGGGTGGCGGCAAAGTGTGGCCACTCATTTTATCGCAATAATTAACGGAAACCCAGTACAAGGCCCTTCAATATGGATAACCCTTGGAATGGGTTCTATACTTGAATCCCAGTGAAAGGGTGAGGTAGGAAACCTATAATAATATGAGGGATTTTTGGGTTACCATATTAGCAATTTGCAACGTATGCCCATCATCGAGAGATCATATTACATTGCTCCGAGTCGGAATGTTAAGCTGTTATCGTTTTTAAGAGAATTGAAGTGCAACCCTTTTGAACGGCTTAATTTAAGCCGTTCAAAACGGTTACCCACGTCGTATCTGTTTTTGTTTAACTGCTTAAAAAAATCCTATCGAAAACCCCTTCAAGGGTAGCTAAAATGGTCCCTGTAAAGAACAGATGGATGGGTTGTGTGAGGAATGATAAGAAAGAGAAGGGAGTGAATGACAGCGTCACGGTTGAAAGGGGAGAGTGAAAGAAGAAAACGTGTAGTGGCAGTGGGAACTTGCCTGAAGACCTAGCAATTGCTATCTGGCGGGACGACTTGGATTCGTTCATGACGGATTGGCCAGAGAAGGAAGCAGAAAAGGAGATATAGAAGTCAGTCAGTCAATTTCACAAGTAGTTTAATGCAGGCATATGGTTAATTAGGTGCTAGGTACCTAGTAGCTATTTCATTTTAGCCTACCTAAATGTTGAGCTTATGCTTCTGTAAGTCAGTTTCGCAATAATCAACTCAAAAGTTTAGCTCAATTTTAAAAAGTCGCTGTAAAAGTAACATTACAATGTTTTGAAAGCACAAGTCAATTAAGTTAAGCTCCGGCTTCTAAGTTTACATAACAGAGAATAATTTAAATAAGTATTAAATCTACTTGCATTTTGCAGCAATTTATGTAGTTTTTATGTTTTCAAAAACCAGTATTTGCAGCGCGGTAGCACTACACTGTTGCGTGCGCCATAGACTAAGCTAGGTGATACAGAGATGCGTCAAAGGCGCCTAGTCTCTAGTTCTAGCCCTCTCTAGTGTTTAACTCAACGTAGTTTTAGGGACTTTTCCGAGAATAAAATGCTCTAGCGATATAGTAATGTTGCGTTACCTATTACCTAGGTAAAAAAAAAAAAAAATCATAAAAATATTGTAATTTTACCTTTAAAAAACCGGCCAAGTGCGTGTCGGGCCACACACAATGAAGGGTTCCGTAGTTGGTAAAACATGTTCTCCCATACATTCCAACTGTAAATGTAAGTTTGTACTCACAATAATGATAGATTTACCATGTTATTTTAAGACCACAGACGTCTTATAGGTTTTCGTGTAATCTGATTTTTTTTCAAAATTTTAGGCTCAGTAGTTTCGGAGATAAGGGGGGGGGGGGGAATGGTCAATTTTCGTCTATTTTCGTAAATAACTTTAAAACACTTTATTTTAAAGTTAGGTATAAAAAAATATATTTGAGACCCTCATGGTAAGCCCTTTCATTTGACATGTCACATAATTTTTTTTTTGTTAATTTTCTTATTTGCCCCCCAAAAGTGACCCCCATATTCAAAATTAATTAATTTACTTTACCCGTCCGTGTTTGGATCACAGAAATTCATATGTTTATTTTCAACTTAATCGGCCAAATTTCAACTTAATCGGCCCATTAGATTCGGAGCAAATTGGCTGTGACAGACGGACAGACAGACACACGAGTGATCATATAAGGGTTCCGTTTATTCCTTTTGAGGTACGGAACCCTAAAAATGTTTTATAAGTAAGTACCTAGCTGTGTTTGCCGACGCGACGGGTCACTCACTCGTGCATGAATCACGTCATAAACTTTCTTTGCACCGTTTGCACGAGAAACAAAGAAAATCGGCTGAATAAAACCTACTTATTTATTGAGTTGAGCGGGAATTCCTCTCTAGTTATTGATAGGTACTAGGTAGTAATTGGCTTTCCTAATGAATTTGAAAGTAGGTAACAAAAATAGGCACCGGCAAGGTAGTATCCTTTCTACATTTTGCTACCCTCTGAATTCTGAAACCAATAACCCGACTTTAAACGATTGCATCTGTTTTATGTACTTACTGTACTGTACTAATTAAATTTACCCGTATCATTAATCTACCTGTACATAAATTCTCTCACCTGTGCACTGCACGCATGATCTTTGACTGCGCGGCGCCGTTCATCGCCAGTCGACCGGCCAGCCAGCCAGCCACCGCCATTTTTGCTTTAGTCCAGTTATACTCGCGCCGCGTGAACACGTGTCAGTGCCGATTTTACCGCCAAAAACGATCGTCAACAAAGATGAATCTGTTTAAAAGTGTACATATTTAAATATTCCCACGTCCTTAATTGTGTATTAGCGTTGAAAATAAACTTTATGTGTGTTTAAAGTAATTAAATGTTTAGATTTTATGCTAAAAAGTAGTGTTGCAATTTCTTTTTCATCTAAGTAAAACTTTTCGATAGGAAGATTGTTCGGATCGCTGTTGTGATTCGATAAGTGTTGTAAACAGTGATTTTATCGCATTATTAGTGTCGAGTTGGATTCTAATTGGAGCTGTACCGGTCCGGAGCTGATATTTCGCCGTTCCCAGGCGTTCTTTGGCAACAGGTTAGTGAGCGTTCAACCCGTATGAATTCGGTTGCATGTAAACTGTTTATTTATAAATAACGGTGATTGTTACACCTTCGTTTGTTTGTATCTACGATATTTCACGTGATTTTGATGGATTTTATTAAGTATATGGCTTTTTTATGACGACAGTCTATTGTCTTGTGAACATACATTATTATATTCGTCAGGCTTGGCGATACAGATAAAGTTTTGTTACAAAATTAGCACCTACCAAAGTTGTGTTGTACCTAACTATTTGTAACACAGGTACACAGACGAGAGTACACAACCATACGTTTATAGTGTAGGTATCCAATGGGGGTATATCCAATTTGATTCTAAAATGCTTAGTACAAAAAAATACACTCAAGTCATAACCTAACATAAAGACTTACAGAGGTTACAGAATCGGAGATGAGAAGCATCATCAATCCACTGCTGGACATGGCCTCTCGCAAGTCCTGCCTATTCCTATTCCTACAACACTCGTTCTCCTTTTTCCGCATCATTCCCGCATCCAGTTTTCCTCGCCTGCCTTGTTTAGGTAATATTCAAATTCATAACATTCTTCATTTCAAACATAACATTGCCTGTTTTGTTTTTCATTTTGATATGCAGGTAGGTATTTAGATACTTACAGCCTACCTGTATTTTTTTCTTTACATCAAAGTACCTACGTAGGTAAATCTAAATGCTCCATAGTTACCAATATTCGTTAAGTAATTTAAATTAGTTTCATACCTAACAGCCATTATTATTAGTAACAGATAAATGTAGGTAAGTACCTACTGTCGAGGTTTGATGGTTTAATCAAGCATCGACAATATTATACTGGCTGACATTCAATCATTTAAATATGGAATGTATCCTAGAAATACTAGGATGACATATAGAATCTGGTGAGGGCTCCGCGTAGAACTAATTTAGTAGGAGTGTGAATTATAATTTATATGAAGCTTAAAATATAGAGGGCTTCAGCCCCATTACATAAAGTCCCTCTAGTGTTATTATTTATTTAGTAAATCTCCTACTGTGAGGTTCAAGCACATTAGTACATTAGGTACATTAGTTTTCTAGAAAGCAATCAAACACTTACGATAAGTATCGTAAATTCCTAGATACATGACATAAGTACCTACATATTATGTCATAGCATAGTTATCTAATCTAGAAGTTATTCATGTTGAATACTTTTACTAAACTACCCAGCACTCCAGCACAACAGGCCTCTACCTAGTACCCATATACCTACCTACCTAATCCTCGTCAAAACTGTATAGCTAAACAGTTGCAAAGGGCAATAGAGAGGGCTATGCTTGGAGTTTCCCTACGTGATCGAATCAGAAATGAAGGGATCCGCAGGAGAACCAAGGTAACCGACATAGCCCGAAGAAGTGGCAGTGGCGGGCACATTGCTCGCAGAACAGATGACCGCTGGGGCCGAATGGTACTGGAGTGGCGACCGCGTACCGGAAGACATAGCGTTGGAATCCGCTGGATGCGGGAAGCACAGAGCCGGTCGAAGTGCCGGTGATTTGGGGAGGCTTATGTCCAGCAGTGAACGTCTTTCGGCTGAAATGATGATGATGGAACAGAAAACATGCGCATTAACAGCATACCTAGAGTCTGTTCCAAAAGAATTTGATGAAACTGTAAACAAACGGATAAGAAAACGTACCGGTGGCTGACAATTTGTGGTTCCACTTAAAAATTGAGAAGCAACACTAACAATAATACCAGCCCATTATTGTCTCAGTCTAGGGCAACGGCCTCTTCTCATACAGAGAAGGCACGAGCATTGATCACCACGCTTGCTCAACGCGGGTTGGCGAGTTCAGACTTAAAATAATCAAACTAACATCATCATCTGCCTAGCCTTTTCCCAACTATGTTGGGGTCGGCTTCCAGTCTAACCGGATGCAGCTGAATACCAGTATTTTACATGGAGCAACTGCCTATCTGACCTCCATAACCCAGTAACTGGGTAATACGATACCTCTTGGTAAGACTGGTTGTCAGACTTTCGGGCTTCTGAGTCTGACGCCCCGTAACGACTGTCAAAGATCCACGAATGACAGGCGAGACCAACGGCTTAACGTGCTTTCCAAGGCACGGAGGAGTCTCGGTATGTAAAGATGGTCACCCATCCACGGACCAACCCCGGAAAGCGTAGCTTAACCTGATGGATCGACCCGTGCGGCTGTTATTACTTCGCCACGAGCTCCTGTAATCCAAATATAATAAAATCCAATAATCAAACTAACATAGGTACATAAAAGAAAAACGTCGGTTTTCATCACGTCCTGATAAGTCGCAACCCTATGCTGCAAACTCCATGATAAAATAATGATAGATCACGAAATACTGACCAGCAAAACTGGTTTTCATTATTATAGTTTTAAATAAAACGTTACGTAAAATATTTAGTTTTAATCCCGCAAAAATTTGATCTGGCACCATAACTGAGTAACACACTAAGAATTCAATTTTTTATCAATCGGAATCGGTTTCATTTTGACAGTTCAACAACATTCATTGCGTTATTTACGTTATTTTCTTTAAAATTATTCAGATTGTGCTTACCGAGGCACGAAGGGGTCTCGATATGTAATGGATGGTCATCCATCCACAAACCGACCCCAGCAAGCGTAGCTTAACCTAATGGATCGACCCGTGTAGCTGTTATTACTTAGCTACGAGCTTCTCTGTAACTTATCTGATTCTAATTATGTAAATACACGATATTTGTTATGGTCGCGAATCATATTTTGTACAACACACAACCTGAATTAAATCCCTCTCACAGTACTTCTGACATGCCAATCAAATTTTCGTCCATTCGTCTGCAAACAGATCGTTTGTTAGATTGAGTCGTACGTGGTACTAGGGACTTACTTAGCACGCGCATCGCGACCTGGGAATTGCAAAAGAGGTAAGAACATTTGAATTTCGCGGACTACCCTGGTGTTTTCGCCTTAATAAAACAAAGGCGATAATTATAATATACCAGGAACAGCCAACTCAAACATAACTGCTTGTGTTAAAACTCTAGAACTTGTGTAGCTAATGTGTATAAACTTGTTACCAACTTAGGAACTCAATGTCCCGGATTATGAGTTTCAACTTAGAATGAGCAATTGTTATGAAAAGTAATTCCAACATTTTCAATTAAACTTACTGCAATTCTCTTGATTTATTTTACTAGTTATTCTCAGGGTCTTCACAGGCTTTTTCCAAGGTTTACCTTGGTTACAAGGGCTCACCGGTTACAAGGGCTCACTCAGAGGCGAAGAATACAAGTTTTTGTAAGACTTAAAAACGTGCAGAGTCATCAACTCTTGTAATAAATGGTAATGCCCTTTCGCTGATCTAACTCAAGAACATTCTGACTGCGGTAATTTTTCGGATGTATTTGCAACGGTATAGCACCAAAAAATCCACCTCTTTTCTTCTACACTTTCGTCGGTGTAGCACCTTACACTCCTACCAACTTACTGTGAAATGGCGAAAATTGGAACTACAGCCGTCATGTTGAAATGTCTTCGATTGTGTCGACGCATCGACGGTGGCGTCCTCTTTCAGTTCACAGATAAGTTGGTAGGACTGTACAGCGCTTTATTACTGGCCAGCTCCCTGACCCAACAAAAAAACTGTTCGAAATTCAATTTTGTTTAAAACCTCATTAGTATTTTGTGCCGCCGTACACAATTACGAATACTATTTTAAAAGCAAGACTTGCTTCTTGGAATTAATTTACGACGCAAAGAACAGGATTATTGAGCATTGAGCTGTCGTCTCGTGGCGATGGCGGCCCGTTATATCAGAATCACGTGTGTTGCTACATGGTTATGGTTACTGACCAATATTATCGACTATCGGGATATAGATACTTAGTGTCGCAGCACTATGCTAATTGGCCCTGTACGATTTTAAGATGGCTTGTTCGGCGATACGGGAACATTGTACGGGATACGGGAATGTAATATTATTTCATTGATTTGTACTGCTTCTGATTATATGTTTACAAGGAAGGAATCAAAAACGTTGTCTTTGAGTTAGTCAGTCATTATTTAATAACAATGTGTGTGTTTTGCAAGTGATTCGAAACATAATTTCAATCATTTCAATACCTACTTACATCCTTAATTAGTAGGTATATAATTTACATAGTTTCTCATAGCGTGACATTAACAGTACCTTATAGGAGGTTCTGTATTCCCGATATTAATTGATAGGATAATTACATGTCACAAACATTATGTCTCCCTCCAGTATCAAGTATCAACAATCAGGATTACAATAGCATAACGTTGGTTACTGTCTTCAGAAATTTTAATTCAGATAGAATGTGTACATCCGACGCACCTTGAACAGACGCCACGGAACTGCCTTGCTGGCTAATTATTGCAACGGCAATTACGGCTTACGTTATTAATTCGTGCCGATAGGGCAGAAGAGAATTAGGTAAGATATTTAGAGGACATGTGAAAATTCAGAAAGTGTATACAGTGGCAATCTTTTAAGGGGTCATTATACTCATCATTATGAACAACTTTTACTATAGGACCAAACCTAAAATCACGAAAAAAAAATCAGCTGTTCCCTACATTTTGACGAATTATTCGAACATAAATATACTGAACAGCAGATTTTTTTTTCGTGATTTTAGGTTTGGTAAAAGTTGTTCATAATGATGAGTACAATGACCCCTTAAAAGATTGCCACTGTTTACACTTACACCCCGTATATTTTTTAATCATATTTCATAAGTCACGGAAATTAAGAAAACAGTGTTTTGTTTGTTACTTACATTAATTAACAAATTGTCGCGAATTTCTTACTTCGTGATCATAACAACATGTTTGGCGAAGTAGGTATTACATAAGTGTCGAAACTACTGTAACAGAGAGAGGTGACAACGACCTGGCGGTAAATTCAGCACTAATTGCGTAACACACTATCAATTGGAACTCCAATGATTTTGAAGCCTATTGCTAATCCATTGCTTCATATGTTCGAAAAATTTGTCTGCTCAACAACGTAAATAACGCAATGAATGTTGTTGAACTGTCAAAATGAAACCGATTCCTACTGTAAGTGTGTGACGCAATTACCCCGCTGATCAGACACACTAAAGTGGATTGTAAACAAAACGACCCAAAGAAAAAAGTAATATTGGTAGTTCTCTATTTCTCTCATATTGTCGTATGTGAAAAACATACTATTGTCGTCGTTGATGCAATACCCCGTAACTAACAGTGGATATAATACCGCGGAAGTACAAAAGTATCAAATGTTTAGATAAGTACAGCAGAAGTTATTTAGTTTTTTCGTTCTCTTCTCTTCATCCTTATTGACTGACTGACTGACTCACTCACTCATGTTGATGAGTGAGTGAGTCAGTCAGCATTGGACCAAGAAAGCTGAAATTTTCACAGAGGTTCCCTTTACAATATAGACAAGGAATAAGGAAGGATTTTTGTTCCCGTGGGATATTTTCCGACATCTACGCGGGTGAAGCCGGTGCTAGTATCATATAAATTGCCTGCCACATGCTGAACTGGACTCATGGTGCAACCTTGAGACCACAGAACAGATCTGTTCTGTGCTTGAGACGCACATAGCACCTTGTATATTCGATTTGATTTGAAGTATGTCATGTGTCTGTCTGTTTCTTTAAGTATGTTTTACGTTTTTGTATATTGGCACCTTGTTTTTAGGTATACACTGGATGACTTTTTTTACCGTCTCGAAAAAAATAGTGTATATTCGGTGAACGGAGTAGAAGCCTATGGCATATCTAGTTTTTTTTTTTTTTTTTTTTTTAATTTATCATAATGCAGGTTGCATATGATTTGAATTTTGATATTTTTAAAGGATTTTTTTTTTTTCAAAATTTATGTTTTTATTGGTCTAAAATGAAAAGTTTACATCGAATTTGTAGTATTTATTGATACTTAGATATTATTTTCTGACTAAGCTATTAAAAAAAAAAAAAAAAACTAGGTATGCCATACGCTTCTACTCCGTTCACCTAATATACCCTATTTTTTTCAAGACGGTAAAAAAAGTCATCCGGTATATTAAATACGTAATTTGTTATCATTTATTTAATTGTGCTTTTGCGTTGTGCTTGTCTTTTGTGTGCACTGAATAAATGTTTTATATCTATCAAACTCAATCTTTTATTTCAAATAAACTAATTACAGGCACTTTTGATTTGCCAATGGGTCGGTCAGTCGGAAAGATGAAGCTAGTTGCCCATTCCAAAGCGTAGTAGGTACCTATGGAAAAGAAAGGGCCAGAAACTCCACGAACACTCTTTTAAATCAAGATATGGTTACAAAATAATGGTTACATTATTCATGTTGAAATTATACATGTGAGAACGATGCAGAACGTTAAAAGCGTCCGAAAAAAAAACCAATTCAAATATTTAAATGAATTTAAAATAAGCCGTGGCAGCTAAGATATGACCAGCCTTTACTGACAGCGCCCGTTCAAGAACCTAACGCATGGATTAGCTAACTAAATGATCCAACACGCACCACCGTCAGCGAGACATTAGAGTGAGCATGATGCTCTTAGCCGCCAGGGCACATTCTAGTCAAATAAAGACTTACTAAAAACACAACGCGACATCGCCTCGGCTTCAGCGTCTAGAGACGACAGTACCTATTAATGAAACTTGCAGCGCTGAATTTGCGTTGAGCGTATAACTTCTGTCCAGACCACCGTTCAAAGCCGTCAGTTTCTGTACGTCATTTCTGTCGTAGTGCGAATAATCGGTGTCACGCTTGGTTTGATGGAAAGTGTTGAAATAGCTCTCTAGCATCAACCGGGCGTCTCCGTGCTCTGTGGTGAAAAATAAGAAAAACGAATGCTGTGGGATAAAACTACCAGTCAACTAGGAGCTGGCTACCAAGCAGTCTGCCTAGCCTTTTCCCAACTATGTTGGGGTCGGCTTCCAGGCTAACCGGATGCAGCTTAATATCAGTATTTTACATGGAACGACTGGCTCCACAACCCAGTTACTGGGTAATACTTGGTAAGACTTGTTGTCAGGTTTTCGGGCTTCTACTGACGACCCGTAACGACTGTCAATGATCCAAGAATCCAGCCGGAACCAACAGCTTAACGTTCTTGCCGAGGCACGGGAGGGTCTCGGTATGTAGAGATTAGCACACATCCATGCACTGACCGCGGCAAGCGTAGCTTAACCTGATCGATCGACCCGTGCGGCTGTTATTACTTAGCCACGAGCCCCATACTTTAAAAACAAAAAACTAAAAAAATACTACAAAATACAAAAAAAAAAAAAAATACTTTTAGGAAGCTATTTAAATGCAACCGAATTCTTAATTTTTCTCACACCTTGCTTGCCCCCAAAAACAAGACTTAAATTTTACCTCGGGATAACTATATCACTTTTATTTCCAACAAGTTTTTGAATTTAAGCGATGCTGGTTTTGTATAATTTCTGCAAGAATACCGTGCTTAATACTGTTGCCAACTTAATTTAAAAGTAAGATGCTGTTGCTTCAACAATGATGAAAGCCAGGTCTCGATTTGCAAATACAAGATCTTAGATTATAAATTTATAAGACTAGGCAAACGATTACATCAGTAATTGCTCGGGTCCCGGATGTTACATGATCAATCGATTGACTTTTGATCTTGAAATAGTTTTTTTTTCCAAATAAGACCTTATTAATTTTCGTGACTTCGAGTTACATCTATATCAACATAACCAACATTGCAAAATGTAAGCGCCACGCGCTTTATCTTTAATTCATTCATTTCATATAATTATAATCCAGAGGAGCTCGTGGCTAAGTAATAACAGCCGCACGGGTCGATCCATCAGGTTAGCTACGCTTGCCGGGGTTGGTCCGTGGATGGGTGACCATCTTTACATACCGAGACTCCTCCGTGCCTCGGAAAGCACGTTAAGCCGTTGGTCCCGGCTGTCATTCGTGGATCTTTGACAGTCCTTACGGGTCGTCAGAAGCCCGAAAGTCTGACAATCAGTGTTACCAAGGGGTATCGTATTACCCAGTTAATGGGTTGTGGAGGTCAGATAGGCAGTCGCTCCATGTAAAATAATGGTATTCAGCTGCATCCGGTTAGACTGGAAGCCGACCCCAACATAGTTGGGAAAAGGCTAGGCAGATTTTGAATTATCCATACAATACATTAAATTAAATTAAAATCAATTGGCACATATACGAGTACACTATCATAAAATTTAAATAAAATCGATTTACACAATACACATTACATTAAATTAAATAATTTACAATAAAATCAAAATCAAGACGTAAACAATGTGATAATGAGCGCCCAAAACAATAAGCATACATTTGTTTCGGATAGGGCAATCCGCACGAGATACAATCATCTGCCATCTCCATCTATCATTTTTATGCCTTTTGTTCTGTTTAGGTACGTTTTTATTTTTTTATTTCTGTATGAGTACAGTTTTCAATGTTTTTGTTGGTAGGTATATTGGCGTATGCTAGCCGACATATAAATTAATTTAATGTTTTGTGTTAGATACTTTAAATACCTTGTATAGAATCAAGTTTTTCTAACTAAACAGAGTTGTGCTGCTGGGGAGTTTGCTTGCGCCACTTCTTCTTCCCAGCTAAAGCTCTAGGAAGTGATGTAGGGCGTGTGATTTGGAGGACTGTCTTATGTAATTTTGATATTCAAAAAGTGATTTTGGTTTGCTGATTTTGTCTAGATTGTAATCTAAGACCAACTACTTAGCTACTTTTTGCTAAACGAGGACAATTGCCGAAGGTGTAAATCGATTTGAATACAAAACAAAACATACTCGTAACATCACATTATAATGTCATTAGTATAATCATTGTTACCAGTATTACGTAAAAATGCATCGCGATTTTAGTTAAGCCCGTGCATGTGATGATGATGTAACTATCTTAACTCATCAAATTCAAAGAAACAGACATACGTAGTAGCCATCCACCCCAGGTAATAACATAACATCACGCCATTCCCAAAGGGTTAGGCAGAGGTGCACCTTAGTAGGAACACCTAAATTTCGCTAATTATGTTTAAGTCCCATGTAATAGGCGGATAGCCTATTGTCATCAACCGGGCACAAATCCAGACTCCGGACTACTACTGAGAATTCCAGATGGAAAAACCCAGTAACACTTTGCCCGGCCCAGGAATCGACCCCAAGTACCACACACGCAGGAAATGCAACAAATTAATCACAAAATTAATTACAATTCCTCCACACCTCATTTGCTCCTCAATAGATACCCATTAGAGACAAGTATGCCGACATCCATAACCCATTACGTATAACCACAGAGTAATAAAGTTACAGTAGTTTATCTGGGCAGTGACCTTGAATTCATTACCTACGGCCGCTCGTAGATAAATACGTGTCCGTCCGTGCGTAACTGCCGCGCGCTGGAACTGTTGCGTAGTGGTACTGACTGAGATTTCGAAGCATGTCGTTCCGGCCGTTTTCTATTAATGTAAACTACTGTAACATTATTAGACTGTGGTATAACATCAGTAATAGATTTCTACAAAGGGACACATAATCAAGTACAGTACAACTATTTTCTAAATGTCCCTCGGGAAACTTCGTGTTTCGTCAGTCGTCGGATTTCTATCAGTTGCCCTTTACACTTGGTGCAGACCGGACGCTCTCCATCGACTTGGAAGTATACTTATAGAGTTGTTAATACTCTTTTAACTTACTGTAATCTGTATATATAAAAATAAATCCCTATTTCCCTTGGTCATCGCATCACGCGTGAACAGATGGAAAAATTTCGTTAATTATTTTTTTGTCGTGTTTATGATTGTCAGGAGATAGTTCTTATGAAAGATAAAATTAAGAAAATTTCGCAGAAAATTGTTATTTTGACTTCACGCATTTACATTAGAATATTCATAGCTAAGACAGGACAAAGTCTGTCGGGTCAGCTAGTTTATTTAAAAAATGGGGGGAAGCTACTAAAGTCGCAGGCGATGCTATGATTACCGAGGGACATTAAGAAAATAGTTGTACTGTACCTACCTTGAATAGACGGCAATCACTTAGAGGCTAATTTACCACGTGAGTCAAGACACAAGACTGAATGGACTGAGGACTTCAGCCTGGCCTATTGTCTATTATGGGCTAACTGTACAACACGGCATGGTCCTTGTCGTGCTGGGGTCGGTTGTAATTTGGATGTGTTTTGTTCAGTCAGTAGAAGCTACTTACTTGAACATAAATTAGGTATTTGATTATTGCTGGCCACCTTTTTAGGGTTCCGTACCTCAAAAGGAAAAAACGGAACCCTTATAGGATCACTCGTGTGTCTGTCTGTCTGTCTGTCTGTCTGTCTGTCTGTCTGTCTGTCCGTCCGTCCGTCTGTCACAACCAATTTACTCCGAATCTAATGGACCGATTAAGTTGAAATTTGGTACACATGAATTTCTGTGAACGGAACCCTTCATTGTGCGTGGTCCGACACGCACTTGGCCGGTTTTTGTCTATGGTCTAACTAATCTAACTAGCGTGTATTGTCGCACTGCAGGGCAAAGGCCTCCCTCTCCCTTTTCCACATAATTCTGTGTTTTGCTAGTGTCGGCCAGTCCGTAAGTTTGAATTTATCTTGTTGCTAGTGTTTTTTTCCTTTTGTTAGAGTACGTTGTGCTCCAATTACTTTGTCAATAAATTAGTTATTTTAACATTATCAACAGCAATCTTAATTCCAACATGTTTTGGTGTCACGATTTTGAATCTCGGTACAAATGGTAAACAAAATGTTTACCGTGCGTGTTTCATACAAAGATCAAACAAATCGTTCATTTTTCTAGCAACCCAAACCTACTTCGCATGGATGCAATGTACTTACTGATGTGGCGACATACTGGGCGACATGTCAAAAGTTCAAAACATCAAGATTTCTGTGATAAGAATCAATCTGCCTAGCCTTTTCTCAACTATGTTGGGGTCGGCTTCCAGTCTAACTGGATGCAGCTGAATACCAGTATTTTACATGGAGCGACTGCCTATCTGACCTCCACAACCCAGTAACTGGGTAATACTATACTGTCAAAGATCCACGAATGATGGCTGTCTGAGACACGGAGGAGTCTCGGTATGTAATGATGGTCACCCATCCACGGACCGACCCCGGCAAGCGTAGCTTAACTTGATGGATCGACCCGTGCAGCTGTTATTACTTAGCCACGAGCTATAATCTAGGTTAAATATTAGTGCATTAGGACCAGTGGTGTGGTCTAGTTGTAACAGCCCTGACTTACGAGTTGTAGGTCGTGGATTCGAACCTAGCCAGTAGGCGCTTTACTTTGTGTAAAGAATTTCATCACCACTGCTCTCAAAACGGTGAAGGAAAACATCGTGTGGGAACCGGCATGTCCTAGAACCAAAAATTCGAAGACATGTGACATCTACCAACCCGCACTGGGCACTGGGCACTGGGGTAGATTACAGCCCACTCCCTCTCGAAGAGAAGAGGCCTTTGTCCCAGCAGTGGGAACATTATAGGCTGCATAATAATCTAAATCATAATGAAAACCGCATCAAAAACCATTGTGTAGGTAGTTTAGAAGAACTAACCGATCACCACACGAAAAGCGATATATATTGAAGTGTGTGATTGGTGTGAAAGTTTTTGATGATTTCCGTAGTACTGTGTGTACTAAACACACATCATGACAATCATGTGTGTCTACCTAAGATTTATAAGGAAAAATACATAGCATATTATTCTGTTTACCCATTGTTTGGCTGAATGGTTGACAAGTCAAAGATATCTGTAAGTATTCGCTTCATTGGAGAAGAAACGGAAGGAAGCGTTGTCAATCGCACGGAACATTACACTGTTTATTTGGTTTGTAAATGTAAGGTAGACAAGTTTATTTACTTTATAGATTTTGGCACTGTACAGACGCCAGCACATCAAGCTACTACAATCTGTCAAATTTCTTTAATAGATTTTCATCTTTATCGCTAAAGCATTAGGTTCAAGGTTGATTGGAAAGATTTGACAGTTTCAGGTGGCTTGATGTGCTGGCGTCTACATACAAGTTAAAGTTTTCACCAACTTGGAATAAGATTCTTATACTTAGATGCTTGATGCAGCGATAAGACGACGAATAACATAATCCTAATAACGTCTTGAGATAACTTAAGATAATGCCCTAGCTTAGTTAAAAATTCTCAAAAGCAGTAAGTACACACAGCAGTAGGTCAAGTTACTACAAACTGTAAAATTTTTTCATTCGATTTTGAACTTAACCTTCAACATTTTAAGGTTTAAAATCATTTGGAGAAATTTGACAGTTTGGTATAACCAGCACCCTAATTGCGTAACACACTATCGATTGGAATTTGAAACATCTTGAAACAAATTGCTAATCCATTGCTTCATATGTTCGAAAAATTTGTCTGCCCGACAACGTAAATAACGCGATGAATGTTGTTGAAATGTCAAAATGAAACCAACTCCGATTGATAATGTGTTACGCAATTAGGGCGCTGATGTGCTGTTGTCTATACCTACCTACTCATCTACTAGAGACTACAGTTATAACGTTCTACAGAGCAACCCATTATTTGAACAAAGTTTTCTATATTCAAGAACATTTTTTATGCTTTAGATAATTTCAACTTTACGATATCACCACGACGAAACCTAGAGCTCTTAAATAATATAAATAGGAGTGTTAAACGCAGTTCATTGTCCCAGCTGTAAAGGTCACAGGCTATTAAACAAACAATAACCCTGAATAACTTTAATCCATATTTGACAACAGCCTCTATGCATTACAATTGAGGGTACTTATAAAACCATTTGTTGACGTTCTAGTTGGATTTAACTGCTTCGTTGGAACAAAGGTATTGTCTGCTGATGCTTTAACATAAATCTGTGCCTGAGATAATACGGTACGGGATGCTGGTTTTTGTTTTGTGTGTATTGCTCGCAGAAAAGAGGGCCGATGGAGCCGAAAGGTTCTGTATTGGCGATCGCGTACCGGAAGACGTAGCATTCGTAGGCCTTCCACAA
This sequence comes from Cosmia pyralina, assembly GCA_946251885.1. Lineage (NCBI taxonomy): Eukaryota > Metazoa > Arthropoda > Insecta > Lepidoptera > Noctuidae > Cosmia > Cosmia pyralina. The sequence continues at coordinate 26,035,236 of OX276345.1, read as the reverse complement.
GGTGGACCGATGGCATTGTGAAGACAGCAAGAATCCGCTGGATGCGAGAAATACACGAGAAGTGGCCATGCTTGGGGGAGACCTATGTCCAGCAGTGGACGTCTTTCGGCTGAAATGATGACCTGTGTTTTGAATTCATCTCCGCGACAAATTCCTTCGACTCAACTCTAAAGTTGTATGAAGCCTTCTGGACTCAAGGAAAATTAGAAAGTCTTTCTTCAACTTCGTCGTTCCCTCACTGCTGAGGATTGCAACCACATAAGGCAATAGTCTCCAAGTTATGCGAATTGCCGCAGTGTGAACCGTTCCACTTTCCTTGGTGGTCTGTATACTCGCAATTTCAATCAGTTTACACCTACGGGATTATAAGAAAAACTCCCTGCATACTTCTGTCAAGCACTGCTGTACGTACCCACATAATAAACCTAGGCATTACAATTTTTTCAATAATGATATTGTTTACTGGAATTTTTTAGCCGTCCAGAGTCTAGATTTGTGCCAGGTTGATGGGCTCGCCCCCTATGATGCTGGGGCCACAACGTCTACGTCAATGCCTATCATCGCCATAAACAATGCGATAAATGTTCATATAATTATCGCAACAAATTGAGTGAGCGTCTTGAGCGGTCAATACTCATTCAATTTGGCGAATGTCAATCGGCAATGTGAATGTTGTTGTCAAAGTTGCGGCTACACCTATGGCCTACGTCCATCATCGCGATAATCAACAGCGTTTCCCGTTGGTGTAGCCCCAGCATACGTACACAACAGCAAAACGCACACGCAGCAGTACGTACGACACAACATTCAAAATTCAAAGATTCCATAGTTTATCTTCGGAAAACCGAACTGAGCCGAATTAAATGTGACTGCTCCAAAGGGAGTGACGGAATTAGTGCGTCAATATATTAAATCAATTTCTATTGGTCAATACTCAATAGGTCAACATTTTGATGGAAACTTTGAACATTGTGTTTGTTACATGGGACTTAAGAGCGTTGGCTCCGTACGGCATTTCATACAAACATTCAATTCCTTTTTTATCGAAATGAATGAATCGATTTTAATGAAACTTCATACTCATAAGCAGCAAACATAATTAAGTCTAATAAGTTAGTTAAGATAATTTTCGAAATGTCTTATTTAAAAAAAGATAATTGGAAATCTGTTTCTATGGAATACCTATTTCAAATCGAAAAATAGTGTTGCAGCAAACTGCAACACTATTTTTCGAAAATTTTCTTAACTAACTTTTTAGACCTTATATATCCTGCTTATGCGTATGAAGTATCATTAAAATGGGTTCATTCATTTCGATAAAAAACTTTTTTACAAAAAAATACAACCGACTTCCAAAAACAACACTACAAAGTGAAAAATAACTTTAATTTCGGAAGTCGGTGTCTAGTTAAATGTATTTTCGTTTTTTGCCACCGACTTCCGAAATTAAAGTTATTTTTCACTTTGTAGTGTTGTTTTTGGAAGTCGGTTGTATTTTTTTGTAAAAAAGTTTATATTTTTCACTTTTTAGTTGTGTACCTACCCCACACAAATTCAAATACCACTCACTACCTGCAAAACAAACTAGAACATCGTCCATATAAAAGTGGGGAATAAATACGTATTATTGAAGCTAACTCAAAAACTACCGAAGCAAAGTTAATCAAATTTATATGGGACCAACTGTGATGTATATACACTCTCGAACAAAACAAAAAAAATCCAAATCGGTCCAGCCATCTTCGAGTAATCGGGGAACATACATATAAAAAAAAAAAAGGTTCCGACGAATTGAGAACCTCCTCCTTTTTGAAGTCGGTTAAAAAAGGACTTGAAAGTTTGTATGATATGCCTTACGGAGCCAACGCTCTTATACATAACTGGCGAAATGTGGGTGTACTATAGGTACACCTCTGCCCAACCCTTCACGGATTACAGGCGTGATGTTATGTGATATTACTGGTCTATTTACCAACAAAGCTGGACGCAGTAGCAACAAGTTCGGAAAATTACGTAACGTCTCTCGGGACCAGTGATGCAGTTAGCGAATTTGTCGTAACCATAATTGGTTGCATAAAGGGAAGATGAAACTATAAATTGATTCCCAACTTCCTGGTGAAAGTTAGGAGTTTCAGGTAGGCTATAGCCACGGCGCGATTAAATTTCATTACTATTTCGTAATTTAGTTGTGGTAACGTAGGTGGGTACTGGTGTTTAATTATGTATTCCGGAAGGTTTTTGTCGTCAAAATATCCTATACTATTAAATGAGCAATATTTAAACACCAACAACCGCTTAAAGGGTCATTGTACTCATCATTATGAACAACTTTTATTATGGGACCAAACCTGAAATCGTTAAAAAAAATCAGCTTTTCAGTACATTTTATCTACATCAATGATATTATATTAAATTACAAAAAAAATACATTGAATTAATATCTATTAATTAATGTATTTAAATATTAATTTAATTTTTATTCTATTAAATTAAAAAAAATATATAATATCATTGATCTACATCAAACTCGTCAAAATGTAGGGAGCAGCAGATTTTTTTTTGCGATTTCAGGTTTGGTCCCGTTATAAAAGTTGTTCATACTGTTGAGTACAATAACCCCTTAAGAGATTGTTTTATACCTATAACTATTTACTCTTGGCTCTAACAATTTCAATGAAACTTGCAATATAGAGGTTTACCCGTTTACGGGGCGAAAAATCGATCTAGCTAGGTCTCATTATCTGGGAAAATTCAGAAAAAAAATCGTTTTCTCTATTTTCACCCGAGCAGAGCTCGATCGACCAGGTACTGTCAATGCGGTAGCTTGAGCGTCATCATCAACATCTGAGCCTTTTCCCAACTATGTTGGGGTCGGCTTCCAGTCTGACCAGATTCAGCTGAATACCAATATTAAAAAAAAAACTTTATTTCAGACTAAGGTCCATAAATTTGTTAGTATTTTGGTGTTATTAACAATAGTGCTTAAGGTAAATAGGTTAGTTTTACAAATTAATTATTTATTCAGGCCTATGACGCTCTGGCAGCCATCATTTTCAGAATGCTGTTGTCACTACCAAGCAGACGAGGTAGTAAGGAGGCCGCTTTCTTTCGCATGGTGGTATGAAAACCATCTGTGCGAGCTTTTGCGAACATTCCCGAAGCACTAGAGCGCCACGGCAGTTCCAACAGCATCCTAAAAACATTAATAAATTGAACACGCAGGACGTTGTAGGCTCGGCGCGTGTATGACACCCACAGGCCACTCGTAAAAATTTCCAATTACCATTGGCCATTTTACTTGGAGCGACTGCCTATCTGACCTCCATAACCCAGTTACTGATACGATACTCCTTGGTAAGACTTGTTGACAGACTTTCGGGCTTTTAACGGTAGCTTGAGTGTATAAAAAAAATGCATTTCTCAATAGTACTGCAGAGGATTTTGAAATGGCAGCTGAAGTCTTCTACTAAAGGAAAAAGAGTATTTTAAAGCACTTGTCATAGTGGTGTTCGTGTCGAAAGGCGAATCTTTGCCTTATGGGTTGGCACTAGGAAATTGTATTATGGGTTTTGGATAAATTTATATAGAAAACTTAAAGAAAAAGCGAAAAAAAAAAACATCTGGCTAGCTCAAGAGTTTCACCAGTCAGTGAAACAATCGGATTGAGGATAAACCTTGTAGGTAGATGATTGTTAAAAAAAGTAAGTTTAAAAACTAAAACCCGGCTACTGGAAAATCACGCTCCAAAAAGTATGAAACAAGAAAATATTCTCATCTGAAATTAGGAAGACAGACAAATTAAAAATCCGCAGTCACACGTAATCTGTTCGATTATGGTTCGATTCATTGCCCGTACGTGTGACCCCGACATCTGAGGCGTGATTTTAGAAATTTTTCCCAATTATCGGGTGCATGCCGTGCATAGATATATGAAAGAAGATGCCGTGTATGCAAGCAAAGCCGCGAGCAATACCTAACAATATATATATATATTTTTGAAATGCGCTAATTAAGCCCTTTCATGCCCCACTTGGCATCATTAAAAAAAATTTTTTTTTGCTCATGGCTATGTCCTCTAGAGGGCGCCATGGGTGTCATGTGGTGCCATGCCAGCGGACGATCAAGAAGCTTCCAAGGATACCTCATTTGTCAAATTATGATTAGTAGTTTAGAAGTTATGAGGGAACAGATGAACATATATACATGCATACATACATACCGGTCAAAATCATAACCCTCCTTTTTGCTTCGCCGTAGTCGGGTAAAAATTAATTGAAATATCACTATTTAATAAACGTGCAACAAAACACTACCGTATTTTTATCACTTTGACGTAAATAAGAAGTCACCTAATTAATAAACAAAGAACAGGGAACCCACAGATTTTTCTGCTTTCCATAATTTTTCGTGGCTTATTTAAACATATCCAAAACTCATAACACGATTTCGTAGTGCCACCCTTAATGATTTTCTCACACTCAACAATTATGTTGCAAGCAAGTTTTAAAACATTATATTTGTGGGGATAAATTTCGTGGAGGTCTCGTGGCTAAGTAATATAGTATAAACAGCCGCACGGGTCGATCCATCAGGTTAAGCTACGCTTGCCGGTGTTGGTTAATATCCATTAACCATTTTTACATTCGGAGACTCCTCCGTGCCTTGGAAAGCACGTTAAGCCATTGGTCCTGGCTGTCATTCGTGGATCTTTGACAGTCGTTACGGGTCGTTAGAAGCCCGAAAATTTGACAACCAGTCTTACCAAGGGGTATTGTATTATCCAGTTACTAGGTTGTGGAGGTCAGATAGGCAGTCGCTCCATGTAAAATAATAGTATTCAGCTGCATCCGATTAGACTGGAAGCCGACCCCAACATCGTTGGGAAAAAAGCTAGGCAGATTTGTCGGGATAAATTACATACGCCAGATACCTACCTACCTTGTCAGGTTATGTATTAAGCTGCCTGGTTACATGTAAATGTAATCTGTTAACCCATATGCCACTTATAAGGCTCGAGGTTTTAACTCTTAAATTGGTCTTATTGACTCGATTTTTTATCGATCTTGGACCAAAAATAAATATCGAAAGTGGGTCATTGTAAATCGTTACAAAATTGTCAAATGATACAGTTATGTATCGATACAATAATTGGCAATAAATTATGGAGTGTCGCAATAAATTGCTGTTTATTTGTTTAACTGCAAATCATTTTAAAATTCGCGTGAATGGTCGTATTCGGAACTTGGTAAGGTCGACCTCAGATCTGAGGGAGCAGATTGTAGACAAAACTGACCCTTTCGAAAAAAGTTAGGGGTATAAAACTAGAAAGTGTTGCTTGACGTTTGGTAGGATTCGATTTATATTCATTTATTTGCGTTCCACAAGGTAAGTCAAGATGTTAACAAAAGGGTAAGAGCCGTTGTAGACTCTGTCAGGGCACTGCAAAATTGTTGTTTGATACACAGCTATTACTTAAAGCTAAATCGTCGCATGACGCGTGATGCGTGGTGCGTGACGCGACCTCATAAGATTTTCCCCTACCAAAAATCGCTCAACGCGCCTATAGAAGTTTTCACTTAAAAAATGTAAGTACAACGACATAATGCTACTTACTTATCCATCGTCATCATCATTCTCCTGCCCTTATCCCAATTTATTCGGGGTCGCCGCAACATGTCCCTATCTTCCATACTTCTCTATTAGTCGTTATCTCGGTAGTCACTCCCTTTCTAGCCATATCATCTTTCACATAGTCCATTCATCGTTTCTTTGGTCTTCCCCTACTCGAATATCCATCCACATTCATACTCAAAACTTTCCTGATGACATTTTCTTAATTCCTCCGCATAACTTGCCCATGGATGGATCCATTGTTTCTTTGGAATAATGCTACTTATCCAAATTATAAATCATCTTCGTTTCGTAGTCCCTTTTCTCGTGGGAGCTCGTGGCTAATTAATAAAGGCCGTACGGGTCGATCCATCAGGTTAAGCTACGCTTGCCGGGGTTGGTCGTAGATGGGTGACCATCTTTACATACCGAGACTCCTCCGTGCCTCGGAAAGCACGTTAAGCCGTTGGTCCCGGCTGTCATTCGTGGATCTTTGACAGTCGTTACGGGTCGTCAGAAGCCCGAAAGTCTGACAACCAGTCTTACCAAGGGGTATCGTATTACCCAGTAATTGGGTTGTGGAGGTCAGATAGGCAGTCGCTCCATATAAAATACTGGTATTCGGCTGCATCCGGTTAGACTGGAAGCCGACCCCAACATAGTTGGGAAAAGGCTAGGCAGATTGATTGTTTCGTAGTCCCTTTTCCTTTCACATTCTTGACTTACCCCGGAAAATATAAAGTTCAGTAGAAAGCCAGCAGTAATGTCCATCCGTATGTCCCCCGTATTGTCGTAACATAGGCTCGCCCACCCGCTGCGGCGCGTCCGTCCCCCATTATGGTAGTTTATGTAACGCCATTATCTCCACTCACATAAACTGAGATGAGAGGAATATTAGATTTCCAGGACATGCCATGTTTTGCCGTGATTGTTTTGCTTGTTGGACGTAAAGGTCTTATAAATTAATCGTTATTATAGCACTAGCTTTTGCTCGAGATTTCGTCCGCGTGTAATTTCTTGTTCCCCCGACCCACACTGTCGCATCGCATGGCCTGCCCGCTTTTCGCTTAGTGTTCTTTCTGACTCTTTTTCTTTTTTCTCGGCTCCTAAAGGTCCTAGCGCAATGATAAATAGCCTTAGCCTTCCTCAAGAATTGGGCTATCAAATGCAAAAAGAATTTTTCAAATCTGACGGGTAGTTCCAGAGATTTGCGCGTTAAAACAAACAAAAAAACATACTCTTCAGCTTTATTATTAGTGAAGAATAGAATACTAATATTGTGATTATGAACTACCCTCAAACTGCTCGTTGGTCTAGTGGTTGCGCATGCGCTACTGTTGAGCGTGAGGTTTTTCCATCAGGAATTATTCAGTAGCAGCCCGGAGTTGGGATTTGTGCCCGGTTGATGGCAATAGACTCGCCCCCCTCATGAAACTAAAACATAACTGGCGAAATGCGGGTAGGTATATAGGTAGGTAGGTAGGTAGATACACTTCTGCCTAACACTTTGGGGATTGTAGGCGTGATGTTATGTTGTGTAATCAATATTCAAAACTTCTTTAATTGTCAATTGTCTAAATATTTATTCCTTAATATTTCGTAATTGCACCTGCCACTGTTTGTCTCTGCATCACGTCAAGTTTGACTGGTAGAAAATGCCTAAAGCATTAAGTCCGCCTCTATCCATCTGCGCTTGAAGTATTCAATAAATAAATAAATTGTCTACAGAAACAAATTGAATAGGTACTCCATACGGTATTGTGTGGATTGCATCCAAATTGCATTTTTACGATGACACTTCAACGCCCAAAGCCAGCTTAGAGCCCATTAATCCAAATTGAACCTGTCGATATTTGAAATACGTTAAACCCATTATTCAGGCTTACAGTCAATCTTCAAGTCTCGTTCACCTCTTCTTCGGGGGAAGAACCTCTTAATCCCGAACGAAGCTAACTAAAAGAGAGCGCACAGAAGAGACGAAACAATCTTTGATAAGGCAGAGCATTTTTGTCCTTCGTCTACATTCGACTATGAGACTATTTTGTTGCGAGTGTAAGAGCCATGACGCCATTAGTGTTCATTGAGCGATAGTCTGCAGTCTGCACATACATCATCTGCCTAGCCTTTTCCCAATTGTGTCTGAACTGTCAACTAATTTCAAGGTAGAACCGACCAAATGTAGCCTTTATAGACAGTCTTGACACAATCTGCGCGCATCCTAAAGCCAAAGCTAATATTTTTAGTGTAGCAAGCTCGTAACGACTGCAAAAAGAAAGTCATTTGGCTGGAATGGATCTGACCGGAGTTATTACCCGCATTTACTGAACTGAACGTAGCTAATTTATTGGAAATTGTTACCTGACTTTTACTGCGGTTTTTCTCGTTCATTTGACGAGCAAAAGTATTTTTGTTTTGGCTTGTTATTTCTCCGGGACCTTTTATAGCCTAAGCTTTGGGAAAAGCTCACATATTCAATCACAAAGTCATCAATCTCAATTCAGAAGTGTAGTTACCAATATCCAAAGGATATTTCAAGTTTTGTGAGAGTTTTAGGAAGTTTGCTTGCGAATACCTATCAATCGATATTTGCGAACTTTTCAATATAAGTACCTACAGACGCCAGCACATCAAGCTACTACAATATGTGAAATTTCTTTAATATATTCTGATCTTTATCGCTAAAGCATTAGGTTCAAGGTTGATTGGGAAAATTTGATAGTTTTTTGTTCAGTTTTTTTTTTGTTTTGTTTTGTCGGTTTCGGGTAGTATATCTGTTAGTAGCTGTAGCCCGCGCCTCGCTCGCGTGGATGTTAATACTTCCCTTTCATTTTTTACAATTTCATGGATTTTAATTTTTTTGCGCGGAACCCTAATTGTTTTTCAGAAATAAAAGCACTTCTTATAACATCAGCTATCTGAAAAGTCCCGTCAAAATCGATCCAGCCGTTTCGGAGATTAGCCGGAATACACACACACACACACAAAAATGTTAAAAATAGTTTTTTTTTTTTTTGGTTATAAGTTGGTACCGTATTAATTTAGAATTTATTTATTATTTATTCATTTAGTTTGAAGTTGTTATTTTGACGTTACAAACAGACTCTTTTATTTTGATCTTTATAATCCAGCATTACAATTTATTAACAACACATTATATTCAATCTTCTTCTTACTTTTCAACCGACTTCCCGAAGGAGGTGGTTATCAATTCGACTGTATTTTTTTGTGTGTTTGTTACGCGATTTCTCCGTCAATCAATCAATCAATCAATATCAGTTTATTCGCATAATATGGGTTTACAAAGACGAAGAGTTACACAGGTACGGTTTCACCATATTCAGTTTATGTTAGCATGCAAATTATAATATAGTGTCATAAATTCATAATATGTAAACAATTAGATCATTATGGTGATATGGTGATATTACAGGTGGCGGTATACGTTAGGCAGAATTTAAACGAATTCAGTAGACGCGGAGATAGGCATAACTACTGTACTCGTGGTAGAGACGAATTAGCTGGCTACTCACACACCCTGTCTAAATCTGGAAGGTTGATCCATATCATGGGGCCATCGGTATACAATCGGCTACCAGATGAAGTTGTAGGCTCAACGTCTGACAATTCTTTCAAAGCTAAACTTAAAGGCTGGCTAACCGACCAGGTATTATAGGACCTAAAAGAATGGTTTTAGGTAATTAATTTAATTATTAGTTGTGTTCTTTTTTTTTTGACAAACAATTATATTATTTTATTGGATTATTTTTTTTTCTCAATTAATCTTTGTTATTTTATATTATGTTTCTTAATTAATCTATTTTGTAATTGATATGACTAAATGACATGTAATTTTGATCATTATTAATAAATAAACTAAACTAAACTAATCATGTCAATTGTTGACCGATTTCGAAAATTCATTTTCTGTTTGAAAGGGTATGCTCTCGAAGTGGTCGCATTCTCACCAAGTCAGAATCCGATGAGGGGATTCCATGGAAACCTAGGGAAACCCTCAAATTTTATAGGCCCACCTATTGCGATTTGGGTATTTTTTATAGTAATTCGTGCATTTGCTCTCGGAAAGCACCATTTGGTGAAGTGGAACTGATGATGGAGACCACAGATGGCCATCGGAACTACTGAATTATACCGTAGTATTTCTCGGGTTGCGATTCAATTACTTTAATATGGTTGCTAAGTATTTTATGCTCGTCATAATGCATGTGGTGATGGTGACTTCACCATCAGCGCCAGTTCTCCTGGTTCTTACTAGGAGAACTCTTTAATAATGAACGTTCCTGCAGCGGGAAAAGCAATATATTGTAAAAGGTGATGAGCAGTTGACATTAGGCTATTGTAAATTAGATAAATTACAAACTGACTCGCTAAAAAGTGAAAAAATAAAAAACTTATTACAAAAAAATTCAGTCGACTTCCAAAAAAAAAAACGCTACAAAGTGAAAAATAACTAATTTCGGAAAAAACTAAAATACAAATCCAAAGACACCGATTTCCGAAATTAAAGTTATTTGTCACTGCAGTTTTTTTTTTGGAAGTCGGTTATATTTTTTGAATTTTTTTTTTTTAGCGACTCATGTCTATTGCTGACAAGAGCAAACCATCCGACTGCTAATATCACTAATCTCTATACTTGATGTGCTTTACTTACCATTATGGTTAAACTGAATTAATACCCAATCAAGAAAGTGACATCCATTATTTATTCAAGCATTTTCAAATCCACTGTACATTCAATAATACTTACTTCGGTACCTGCTGTAGATTTTTATTAGAGCTACCTGTTGCTTGCCTTCATTAAACATTAACCTGACCTCAGCCAGGTAAATGAGGACCATTTGGAGACAATTTGAGCCTGGCGGCCATCTTGTTTAGTGTTCGGAATGGCGCGAAAGGACCAACGTAATGGTCGTAATCGTAACATTAATAACGCTTTGTTTTACTGATCACGAGTTGTTTTAGTGTTTGTGAATTTGTTGTTAATTTTTAGGGTTCCGCAAAAGGGTTCCGCGTTTGTAAGACGCCCTGGACACGGAAAAATACTCTTGCCTATCCTCATAAACTGTTCCTGAAAAAGAAAACACCAATAAAAATAATTGAATGAGAGTCTGCGTGCCACGAAAGATGGGACTTGACAAGCGCAGTACCTATCGCGCCTCCCGCGCTCTTTCCGCCGCCCCGATGACGCCCGGTCCCTTCCCGTCTCAGACCTCATACCGCTAAATAGACCTATAAGTCGACGACGGACGTAAAAATATCGCGGCGATTTTATTTCGCGCTCTGGATTTTCAACGCTCTGCTTAGCGCCGAGAGAAAATCCAACAGTGTTTTTTCGACGCGCTAGAATGCACTCTGTTGTTCTTAAATTGGATTCTCAACGCTCAGCTCAACAACGAGAGTTGAAAATCCAGTGCGCGATAAAATCCCGCCGCGATATTTTTACGTCCGTGCGAACGCCGGCTAAATCAGAATAATCAGAATCTCTTAGTCTGTGCAGAATCAGCTGCGCAAGACAAACTGTATGGTGTGTCAAGTCTTATTTTCGTGGCACGCATTTGTATGTACTCCATTTACCTACAAATTTTGCTTCTAGCAAACAGATTAATAAATTAAAGCGTTTACTTTGTTAATTACAAACTATTACAGGATTGTAATTATGTAAGTAACTAATTCTCTCAAACAGTTAAGACTAGGTCGTTCTCGATATTAACAAACAATTAATATCTTGTCTGCTAGCGGCTAAAGATTGTGTTATAGACGTAGAATTTGTGGCTGATATTTTGTAAGAATTATACATTTATTATAAACTAGCTTTTGCTTTTTTCTTTTGGAACCGTACATTTTTCCGGGATAAAAAGTAGCCTATGTGCTATTCCAGACTATAATCTATCTCTGTGCCAAATTTCATTAAGATCCGTTTAGCCGTTCTGGCGTAATTAAGTAACAAAAACATCCATCCATCCATACTTTCGCATAAATAAAAATAGTGAAATTAAAGTCGCTTTTAGTGTCTGTCTGTGTGGCCGCGTCGTTCTTCTAAACTGCGCAAAGGATTTAAAAGCGGATTTCACCATCATAATCTATAGATATATATATTAATTTGTATTTTTTGTATTACATATATAGATTAATATTAATATATTATACATATATCTATAATACATTAATATTAATCTTACATATAAAGCAATATCAAACCGTAAATCCGCGCGATGCATGGGGCGGGTCCCTAGTTAAAGGGGATGCGCTAACGTAGCCCGCGAAATTCAAATTTTCTTACGGTTTTTGCAATTTGCAGGTCAGTGTCAGGTTTTATGTTGATTAAAATATGATTCGCGGCCGTAACTAACATGGCTTTACAGAATTACGAGTATAATCATTAGAATCAGCAATACAACTCCATAAGTTAGAATTGACCTCAAATCTAGCGATTTCATTAAATCATGAGGTTTGAGGTCAATTCTAACTTATGGAGCTGTATTGCTGATTCTAATGATTTTAATTCTGTAAAGCATAGCCATGTTAGTTATGACCGCGAATCATATTTTAATCAACATACAACCTGACACAGACCTGCAATTTGCAAAAAAACGTAAGAAAATTTGAATTTCGCGGGCTACCTAAGCGCATCCTCCTTAAAGAATAAAACTTTGCTTAGGTATAGCCATAGAAATATAAAAAACAGGAGAAGTGGCATGGGGGCGTGTTTGTGTCCACGCGTTATGCGCACGCTGTGCCTTTACTCGCCAAATGGCCGTCTCCGCGAACTAGTACGCTTTCGACCGTGGTCACGATAAATTATAAAAATGCCGTGTTCTTCAGTGGTTTCCTGCAAAAACCGAAGTGATATTAAAAACTTCGTATCTCACGGAATCACTTACCATATGTAATTAAAAGTTTTTTACTGTATTTATCTTTAAAATCATAAAAAACAACAAATCGTAAAATATTTCTTGCTTTTACTACGTTATTTTTGTTTTCAAATATCGCAGCGGCTGTACTATTTTTGCAGCAAATACATTGCTCCTTAACCACTACCTTAAGTATGTCGCTAAGCGACTGGACAAGCAATGTAAAAATAACAAAACGATACTTTATTTACGCGGAGCGTCGCATAGTACAGCCGCTGTGTCTTGCGGCGAGATAGTGATGAGGTTAAGATCCACTAAAGTAGGCTATCGATAATAATGTCGATTGCCCAGCGAATATTATATTGCTATTATAGTTTATTTTTCAATTTGTCAACCGTTTCAGCCCGGTTGGAACACTTGAAAAGATGACGTTTAAGTACGGTTGGAAAACCTTTGAGAATGTAAAATAATCTTTTTTACTGTTTTTGATTATTTTACCTAGTTGAGAAATGCATAACCAACGGTCGTAAAGTAAGTTTATTAATGTTTAGGTGGAGTGTTTTAGGGTTTAAATTATCGCATCTTCGTGCTATTTCCTTACTTTTTTTTGGTTTTGGTATTTTACTTCCGCTAAAGTCTTTAACTATGCACCACAAGATTCGAATGCGTTGTAGTAATCGGTATGGTTCAGATAAAATATTAGTGATTTTTGCTTAAAATAAGTCAACATATTCATGCTATTTATTTGTTATGCATGAGTATGGCATGTGTTTGTTTTCATATATTTAACTATTTCTTAACTAAGGGTTTTTTTTAATAACAAAAGCCTATTCGCCTGTTGCCTGCTACCTGCTTACTCATCGTGAGGTTAAGAAGTATAGACCGCGCGGAACTAGTTGATCGCGCCTTAGGTATGTGAGCGGTGGGATGGAGGAGCGGGGGCGCATTACTCAGTACGTGCATTGCGAACCGCCGCCTCACCCCTGTCTCAGCGGGCAACTAGTTCCTATAGACTATATAGACTATAGCTTAAGATACTTATTATGTAAATGATAAATAAGTTCATAAAGTACCTTTTTAGCTTCCCAAAAGATACAAATACAAAAAAATAATGGATTGATGCCACAGGAAGGCCACCTAACTGGTTCCCAACAAAATGTAGCACCATATGCTCAATTCACTTTAAGGCAGAAATGTTCCAGCCTCTAAAGAAAACTCGCAGGCTTTTTGAATGGGCAATCCCAAAATTAAGAGTACGTCAAGTACTGAACAAATACCTCCACTTTACAGGTCAGTGAGTAAACACATCATAACAGGGTTCAACAATTCCTATGGTTTCACAGCCTTTTTTTTTTTTTTTTTTTTATCGTGGAGAAATGCTCATGCATGCTGCACTACCACGGGGAGATAGTGCAGTTATGTGGGACTCTAACCCACTAAAACTCCACGGTGTCCTCCTCTGCCGCTTAATGGCGGGAACACGGGCACGCGTTAGCACTCATCCGCGAGCCCGCCACGGCTGTCCGTCACCGGACCCTCCTCTGGGGAGTACCTACTCCCCATCACCGGCGCACCAGAACACCTTGCACGCCGAAACCACCCGTGGGACCAAACCAGCACATGGACGCCAGACGACCCCGTGCCTGGGCACCCTTGGTCCCCCTGCGACGGGTCAGGTCATTGGCCCCGCCGCCTGCCAAATTTCGGCCGCAGAGGATAGGGAGAGCGGCCAACGTCATACCGACACTCCTCCTCCCCTGCGGCCCCACCGCGTCCGCCATCAACGGTGGCGGCCCCGTCAAGGCCGCGGAAGGTAGGGAGAGCGGCGCACCGCAATACCGGCACTCCTCTCCCGCCGCGGCCTCCAACCCTCAGCCGCGATGCCTCCAAAAAGACACCGCGGCCCGCCTCAGTTGCGGTGTCGCCCAAGCGGCCACCGCAACCTACCCGTTGGCCGCTACGTCGTCGGCTTATCAGGAAAAGCCCTGACGAGCGGCCCCTCCTCGGGTTCCTCTTCGCTTCACCGTGGGTGACCAAGCCACGGCTACTGAGCCCCCCCGCCTCGACAATGCGGATGGTTTCACAGCCTAAACCAACTTAACCGGATTGTTTTAATTTATTGATTCGTGTTTTTTTTTTAATATACATTTTTTTTTAATTTAAAATATATAATACTTTCTGGACATATCATTTTTTATTTTATTTTCAGGACCCCAAATTTTTCTTGTACAGTAATAAATGGAAGTATCGATAACTTTCCGATTTAGTCAATCACTAGCGTATATGTAAAATAAATTGCTTTTTGCACAACACAATAATAGCGCCAGATGTTTTTGTGTGAGTAAGTTGTACGGTGCATGGTAAATGCACGCTGTGTGTGACGAGTTAAGGTTTATAATTGATTGTGTAGTATGTTCTGATTTATGAATTGCAAGTGTGTGCGCGACTTTGTATCTATTGCTTTTAGTGAACTACATGTGTAGTAGTGGCGCGGTGGTGGGGCCAACCTAGCGACATCGGGTTCTGATACATTTTCAACTACCGGGCATATCTCCTTCTTTCATATATCTATGGGTATAGCTCTGCACTTACAAAGAAGCGAATGCTGTAAATAATAGATTCAAGATGCTTTATGCGCCCAAGTGTAGTTGCTTGCTTGCCGTTTTCTTGACATCAGTAATATCTTTATTTTATCTTTTAGTTGAGTCGCAAGGGTTTCCATTACCCTATTACATTAGCCTATAATACTACTTCAAATGGCTTAGTATGATCCTCCGTTATGTCGAAAACACTGCAGCATTAATTTTGAAATAATTGATATATGGTAAAGTTGAGGATTAAGTTTGACGAAAACACGATTCCATAAAAGTTTCTTGATAGAATAAAATTCCAAAGTTACCTCGAAACCGAACAATAAACCGAATCAAAAAATACTTTGGCGCCCACGCCCAGCACCGCACTCAGTCCGCGAGCAGTATCGTGCGAGCGAGATAAAAAGCTGAGGTAGTATGGCTTCGTCCTTGTTTTTTTAGACCTTTAGTGGCAAGAGTTTTTCAAAAGAAAAAATATTTTAAAAATAGTACGTAATTGCAATGTTGCGCAATAGTGCTAAAAAGGTAGCAGTGAAAAGAAAGGAAGGAAAGAAAAAAGCGGCCAAGTGCGAGTCCGACTCGCCCATGAAGGGTTCTGTAGCAGCAAGTAACATAGTATAAAAGTTCTTGTAGTTCGATGTAACTTTGATCGATGTTTTATTAATAGACCGATTTAAGACGTATTAAAAAAAAACTACTTACTAGATCTCGTTCAAACCAATTTTCGGTGGAAGTTTACATGGTAATGTACATCATATATTTTTTTTTAGATTTATCATTCTCTTATTTTAGAAGTTGCGGGGGGGGGGGGCACTCATTTTACCACTTTGGAAGTGTCTCAGGCGAAAACTATTCAATTTAGAAAAAAATGATATTTGAAACCTCAATATCATTTTTGAAGACCTATCCATAGATACCCCACAAGTATGGGTTTGATGAAAAAAAATTTTCGAGTTTCAGTTCTAAGTATGGAACCCCAAAATGTATCGTTTCTTTTCTATTTTTGTGTGAAAATCTTAATGCGGTTCACAGAATACATCTACTTACCAAGTTTCAACAGTATAGTCCTTATAGTTTCGGAAAAAAGTGGCTGTGACATACGGACGGACAGACAGACAGACAGACATGACGAATCCATAAGAGTTCCGTTTATTGCCATTTGGCTACGGAACCCTAAAAAGGACACCGAAAACGGTGTCCCAAAAAAGTGCATATTTTCATTACTATCACTATATATGCCACAACAATGGGATGCGATTCCATTTTACCACTGTGCACGCCTCATCCTCTTTGTTTCACCATCTATTCATACAGGAATGCCTTTCATTGCGCACTGTATGACGTAGAAGGTCGGTGCTTTTATTGTCAATGAAGCCACTAAAAATGTGAACAGAATAAAATTCTGGACGCAGAAAAATTTTAAAGGTATGAAGGTAGGTATTTTCTGTTTCTTTCTTCAAAAAAAAAAAAAACAATAATCAATATATGATCAATCAGTTATCGTCACATTAATTTAAAAAGATTATTTAACATTATTAAAAAAATTATTTACAGAGAATAAAATCGGTTTTCCTGTAGCCATAATTTTAACTTTATAAAAAATTAATTATTATGTATTAGTATTTAAATTTCTTTGGTAGTTTGTTATGTAAACACATTATGGTAACAATTCTTTTTTTTACATAGAAGTGCCTTGGTGCCTTAGAAAATAATTGGACTGTGCTCGACGAGCAGACTTATAGATATTGGTATTCAACAAACCTGTACATTTTGCTCTCAGTTAACTTCAAGACCTATTAAAATGTTAGTAGTCACAGAGTAGTTAGTAAAGGTTAGCCTAGACTTTCTAAAAGCTAAGGCACCAAGACATGACGTGATGTGTCCATGACAGTTAGATTAATGGCGTAACCTGCCGCAATGCTGGGGCCACACCACACTATGGTTTAATGCCGTTAATTATGCGATTGTTAACGGCATCAAATCTTAGTGTGGCCCCAGCATAACAGAGTTTTACGTCCCGATCTTTCAGATTACATTTGCGAAGTCATCATCAGTATAACACGAAGAAAGTGTCATACGTCCAGTCGTCCTCGTTAGATCCGTCTATGTCCACGTCCCATCCTCTGTGTGCATTGCGCCTAACACAGACAACTACATGAATTAGTTAAATTAAAGATAAACGCTAAGTCCGCGCCGAACGAAACGAAGTTCCGGCGATTCGTCCGATTCGGTGCGGATAAGTGTGCGAGGTTTCCTAAGATTTCATACTAGTAATTCTAAAATTCGATTCTTTCTGCTCCTTCGCGCTTCTTTCGGCTCTGAAAAGTGTGCGTTTTTTTTTGCGTCTGGGCCCGCTTCCTCTCGGAGAGGAGGCCTGTGTCCCAGCAGTCGGAACGTTATAGGCTGATTATTTATGTTATGTAAGTGTGCGTTTACCTTTAAACAGGCTTTATTACAGCCAAATGTATTGCACAATTTTCTTCCACATGCGATCTGTTTCCTTTAAACCCAGGAAACTGGGTTTTAGTACAGATACTTATTGTATTATTTGAATTGTCAGATCGTTAGTGTATCGTATACGACCATTATGTTAAAGCCCTTGCCGACATTTAGTACCTGTGCCGGATGAAATACGTGCCCGCCTATCTGTTGTAACGATATCGTTGTTTCAGTAGTTGTTTATATGACTTTAGAGGCATGAAGAACAGGGTGTAAAGTTCACTCAGCTTCCATAGAAAAGGGAGGATCCTCCGACCCACAGAACAGATAAAGAGATTACCTCTTTATCTTTTCTGTGCTCCGACCGACCGAGACGGGTGTTGTGTCTGGTGGGCAACTGCCCGACGGTTGGTGTTGTGATGCTAGTCGCGCGGTAAACTCTAATTGCACGATGCAGGATTTGCGTGACGTCATGTTATTGTGATGCGTAGTAACGTAGTTCGTATGTGGCGATATAGATACCACATAACTATAACTACAGAATCACAAAATATTGTTATTGATAACTTCTGGCAAACGAGATGCTGTTGAAAACAGAAGTATAATTATCAGTTTTCATCTAAGTTTTCAGTAACGTTAACGCCACTTTAGCGGCAGGGCGCCTTATCTGGGGCCACGGAAGTGCCCCCGCCAAGTCGAGCAAAACAATGGCACGGCCGTACCATCCTTTTCTCGAAGAAAACAGAAAACATCGTTGTGGAAAAAACTAGAAGCGTAAATTTTCAGCATTACATCTACGTAGATAATTCCAAGAACCAGTAGTTTAAGAATGATTGCGAGTCAAAGTTCCTTAATTTTGTCACTGTCTCACTGACTCAACGATTATCAAAATTCTAAGGTATCCATCCGATCATCTAAAAAATCACTACAAATTGAAAAATAATTTCGGAAGTCGGTAGCAAAAAATTAAAGTACAAAACAAAATTAAAGTTATTTTTTAACCGACTTCCAAAAGGACGAGGTTCTCAATTCGAATGTATGTTTTTTTTTGTGTGTTTGTTTCGCGATTTCTCCGTCAATTGCGGACCGATTTTTAAAATTCTTTTTTGTTTGAAATGGTATTCTCTCGAGGTGGTCCCATTGTCACCAAGTCAAAATCTGATGAGGGGATCCCATGGAAATCGAGGGAAAACTCTATAGGCACACCTATAGCGATTTCGGTATTTTTTATAGTAATTCGTGCATTTGCTCTCGGAAAGTACCATTTGGTGGAGTGGAACAGATGATGAAGACCATAGATGGCCATCGGAACGACTGAATTATATCTTAGTATTTCATGGGTTGCGATTCGATTACTTTAATGTGGTTGCTAAGTAATTAATGCTCGTCACAATGCATATGGTGATGGTGACTTCACCATCAGCTCCACTTCTCCTGGTCTAGGAGAACTCCTCAATAATTAACGTCCCTGCATCGGGAAAAGCAATATTTTGTAAAAGGTGATGAGCAGTTCACATTAGGTAATTGTAACTTAGATAAATTACAAACTGACCCACTAAAAAGGGAAAAATAAAAAACTTTTTTACAAAAAAAAAAAAAAAAAAACAACCGACTTCCAAAAAAAAAACACTAGAAAGTGAAAAATAACTTTAATTTCGGAAGACGCTGCGCAAAAAACGAAAATACAAAACCAAAGACACCGACTTAGCTAGTTATTTTTCACATTGTAGTTTTTTTTTTGGGAGTCGGTTGTTTTTTTTTTTTTTTTTTTTGTAAAAAGGTTTTATAGTCCCAAATAACCCCATAGTATTCGGTGCCATACTTCCCTGTTTCTGCCTGCAGAAGGTAGAGGTAGACTGTAATATTAAGTCTACCTCGTCTACCTACCTCTTCTGATTCTGGCGTGATGGTTATTAAAAGCCATGTTCCACGAAATTGTAAACCAGGAATAATTTAACTTTGTTTAACGCTTGGATTTAGTTTCAAGCATGTTTAATGAAACAACTCTTGCGCTGCTATTCGATCAACACTTGTTATTTTATTAACATTTGACATGTAATTTAGCTGTACCAAATAAAGGCTCTTTCAAACAGGCAGCACGCGATATAATCACGCGCTACACAAAGGCACCGCGTGTCGTGCGACGAGTGGTGCCTTTGTGTCGCGCGCGAACTAAAATGATTTAGCTTTAAACTCAAAATCACTTAGAAATTCACTAAAACTGGGCTAGACTTGAAGCCAACCCAAATACTGGTAACTACATTATATCCTATATCCTGTGACGTTTATCAACAAAAGGTTTACAAGCAAAGAAATCGTATTCAAAGTCATAATAAGGCAATTATTTACTAAAACCCTTTACATGAGGGTACTTGTAAAACTTCGCCATTACCTCGTAAAAGTAATGTTACCCTCCACCAGCTACAATCTAATCGTTGTACTACCTTACCTACCTCTTATAGGTATTTGTTGCTCAATCGTTTACTGAAGTGCAATTTGCATGAAATTAGTGCTTGCGGTTCTGATCAACGTGAATGAGCTCGCTTTAGCCCCGTAAATTAACGAGGGGAACGTACCTATTTATTTAAAACTATGTAGTTACTAACTGTTTTCTCACAGATAAGTAGCTGCGGCTTTGTTGAGTATACAGTTTAAGAGGATATTATCGAAGTGTGGTGTGTGTGAAATGGCGTTACGGCTGTCTAGTTTGACGCGCGAGATAGAAGACTCATGCGCACCGGAATTTAATCGCGCTTCGTTTAAATGTAGATTTATGACAAAATGCTATACCTACTTAAATCCGTTTGTATAAGTTCTTAAAGTTGTCAAAAAATAAGAGACCCGTTTTGACATGAGGGTGTCCCTCTTTGTCCCGCTATGTTTATCTCTCTTTGGCATATGAAACGATATGGGCTGTCAAAAGGGACCTATTATTTTGTGACGAGTATAACAAATTTAAATACCTTTGATTTAAAGCAAATTTTACTGCACAGTAAGGAACTGTTTATCGTATAAAACAGAAAATAGACGGACTTTGTGAGACTTTGTAATTTTTTTCTATCGAAAAAATTTCAAGTACTTCACCATGTTTTGGTTCTAGTACGCACGGCTACACATCTAGCTATACATTTCCAGTATAAGCTGATCTCGCATTGTATAGGATTTCCTTACAGTGAGAGGTCAGTGTAAACTGAAATTTTTGCTTGATGTGTAGCCGTGTGTACAGCAGTCAATATACTTAGTCAAATAACACATATGGAAAGTCCAAACGATTTGACCATATACATTTGGTTTTATAGGAATTTTATAAACACAAAATTATCGATGTATCCCCTTAAAGCTGAACCTGCTGTTTAAGTTAAAGCGGTATTAAAACAACTACCTATGTCTTTACTTGTTGAAGCTTGAACGAGGTACTTAAATAAGTATTAGCTTGAAGGTCTAATGCTGGAGTTCTTGAAACCGCTTCAATGAATGATCGTTTTGGACCTCTGATCAACAAAAAAAGGAAGATGGAGCGCCGCGAACATCGTAAGTAAAGCCACCTTGTTATCTATGTGTGTGTCGAAAGGCTGCCCTATATTGTGGGGAGTAATATGCCCTATATTTTGGGGAGTATGGGTAAGACATCATATTTAAATTGTTTAATCGAATGGGGAAATTTTAAATCGTAGGTATTAAGGCAACCCTCGCACTTTATGTCACTGCGTTACGTCCGTTGAGGTTTTTGTTCCAAGTAACCTAAAACTCATAGTTTGTGTAAAAATACGATATTCAAGTAGTTACAAGTGATTTCGTGAGACTTTTTATGTGATTTGCTATTGTTTTTACAAGTTTTCACTACACAGGAAGGAATCATTCTATTTTTTTTAACTATGTTAACTAAATGACGACTCGTCACGTACTAAGAGCGGTGAGCATGGTTTTAGTTGTATTGTGTGCGTGAGCGTGTATTTTACTTGCTGGAACACGGTTGTGACTTTACGTTTCATGTTCGCTCCATTTCCTAACTACTTACTTTTGGAGAGATTACTAGAGATTGGTGCCATGTAAAAAGTTGTTCAGTTTGATGGTCTATACCACATCCTTAAATTTGACGAGGATGCATAACGAATCGTTTTATAAAAAATTACTCGAAAAGAGGTAACTTTGCGAATTTATTCTATCGAGCCAACTTTATCAAATCGTGTTTCCATCGTGTATACTGTCTAGTATAGATCGCCTATAATACCAATATTTCCCTAGATTTTAATTTAATTGTTTACTATTTCAAACAGCGGTTATAAAAACGTGTTTGTGTGTCTGTCTATAAAGCTCGGTGCGCCGTTCAAGAAGTGAAATGGAAACATGTTTAATAAATGTCTGTATATAGTCTACCTAAAGTCTCTTTTGTTGACTGTATGTAAGTTGTAGAACCGCGCATGCGTTCAAGAGAAATACCTGTAGTGGACTTACCAGAAGAAACCCACCACTCTTAACAGAAATGTGGAATTAGAGGAATCAAACAAAGAATCAACATGAAGGAAACAGTCTGTATTGTTTTATTCGAAGAAAGTGACGCTTGAAGATTACAAGAACTTACAATCAATTGTCACCTTAAAGTATGTTAAGAAAGTATGGTTGTAGTATGTCTAACTATTCCACTACCATGGAAATTTAAGAGACAGTTCCTACAAATTGAGACACGAGACATTTCTGTGAATAAGACGATGTAATACCACGTGTCGTTTTGCATCCTGAATAACTTTTTCCATGGCACCAACATCGTAATCACGAAAAAATAATCAGCCGTTCCATACATTTGCGTCGAGTAGGTATTGGAGTTTTGTATGGGACAGTTGAAAATTATTTTCGCGATTACGATGTTGGTCCCATGGAGAAAGTTGTTCGGTTTGATGTTCTGTATCACACCCTGAAATTTGACGAGGATGCAAAACGACAAGTTGTTTACTAATTTATGCTGTGTTTGGTACCAATCAAAATGCTAATTTGTACTGTGTTTGGTCCCAATATCAAAATGATAATTTGAGCTGTTTGGTCCCAATCAAAATGCTAATTTGTGCTGTGTTTGGTCCCAATCAAAATGCTAATTTGTACTGTGTTTGGTCCCAATCAAAATGCTAATTTGTGCTGTGTTTGGTCCCAATCAAAATGCACGATCCTTTTTCCTGGAGGTATAGGGTCCCTTCAGAGGACTAAGGAAGCAATATTGAAAACGGACAGCCATATCGTCCGGTGTGCTAGAAACAACGTAAATTGAACGCCATGGACCAATCATGGTAATTTTATGGCTTTGATGTCCACAACTCAGATCAACAAAAAAAGGAAATGTAGCGAACATCAAAAGTAAAGTCACAACCGTGTTCCAGCAAGTAAAATACACGCTCACGCACACACATACAACTAAAACCATGCTCACCGCTCTTAGTACGTGACGAGTCATCGTTTAGTTAGCATAGTTAAAAAAAATAGAATGATGCCTTCCTGTGTAGTGAAAACTTGTAAAAACAATAGCAAATCACATAAAAAGTCTAACGGAATCACTTGTAACTACTTGAACATAGTTTTTTACACAAACTATGAGTTTTAGGCTTCGATCAATAATAGCACTAGATACAGGATCAGGAACAAAAATAAGTCGCTGTAGTGGCCACGATTACACACACATAAACATTTACATTTGTTACTACGAAATATAGAAAAAAGTTTTATAATATTTACAACTTCAATTCATTATAAACCTTAACAATCAA
The DNA here is from genome assembly GCA_946251885.1 of Cosmia pyralina. Classification (NCBI taxonomy): domain Eukaryota; kingdom Metazoa; phylum Arthropoda; class Insecta; order Lepidoptera; family Noctuidae; genus Cosmia; species Cosmia pyralina. Next base: position 26,011,974 of record OX276345.1, on the reverse strand, counting down.
ACATAAAGTTTAATTACGATTGCAAAATATTTATATTTAAGTCCTTCTATCATCGGAGAAAGGTAAAAGCAATAAATTAAAAATGTCGCTTGAAAATAAAAGGTCATTTTTATAACAAGTACAAAAATATTTATTCTAAAGTGAAACTTAAAACTTAAGCAATAAGGTTAAAAACATTTTGTTGAAAATTTTGTGCTTACTCTATTTTGGAACTAGACATAGTTCTTGGTATTTACATTTCAATGCTCAGAACACAGTAAGTATTGAAAGATGTAGAGTAGCAGAATAATAATATATTTTTTAGGCCAAGGTTCGTTTTATATGGTAGCAAATATTTTTGACCAATTTTTAAAAGTAGAAGGAGTAAATTAGTACAATAGTTATTTTAATTTTGATTATTAATTTGATAATTAATTATTTTAATAAAAATATTAAAACAAATTGTTGAATTTTTACAAGGTTTATATATTTCTTCTCCTCTTTCTTTCGCGACAATAGATACCCATTCTGCATTGCGAAATGGGTCACTAGGAAATCTACAAACAAAAACAACATATAAAGTAACAATACTACTCCATGCATTTCCCTGTTCCCGAACAGTCGATGTTTGAAATAAGATCACAAAAGTATTTGTGTTTTTATTTTTCGGGCCGTTTTTGAAGCGCTTATCGGGAATCTAGTACTATTATTGATCGAAGGTTTTAGGTTACTTGGAACAAAAACAACGGACGTAACGCAGTGACATAAAGTGCGAGGGTTGCCTTAATACCTACGATTTAAAATTTCCCCAATCGATTAAACAATTTAAATATGATGTCTTACCCATACTCCCCAAAATATAGGGCATATTACTCCCCACAATATAGGGCAGCCTTTCGACACACATAGATAATAAGGTGGCTTTACTTACGATGTTCGCGGCGCTCCATCTTCCTTTTTTTCTTCCTTCTTTAAACACTTAACCGGCGTTTTCAATGTTGGTGAAAACAGTCCGTAATGTTGTCTTATTTTATCTAAGTTAGGTACTGTACCAAAGCATTGTAGAAAACAAAAAATAATAAAATGTTAAACGACTATAATGTGTAGTAAAGTTATTCTACCAAACCAACTTGGTATTACATAATAATCAGATGCGGCTGAATACATTAGGATCTTTTGCGTATTGACCTGCGCAACTCAAGAAATATCACTGATTATGCTTTTTAAAGGGTTTTTAGATAATTTATGTAAAACTGTAGAGTGCAGTGGCCAAGTAGCAACGGCCGCAACTTACAATTTGTATGTCGTAGGTTCGAACGCAGGCAGGCGCTTTACTTTGTGTAAATTATTTCATCACCACTGCTCTCAAAACGGTGAAGGAAAACATCTTGAGAAAACCGGCATGTCCTAGAACCAAAAAGTTCGAAGACATGTGACATCTACCAACCCGTACTGGGCCCGCGTGGTGGATTACGGCCCGCTCCCTGTCACCGACCATTGAGAGAAGGCCTGTGTCCCAGCAGTAAGAACATTGTAGGCTGATTATGCTATGTACAAACTGAAACGAGTTACAATTAAGATCAACAGTTTACAAGCCTCGGGGCGTTTTACAGTCTCCATATAACTACAATGTTACCGAACGTGAATAAAACAGACTGACCGCAGCAAGCGCAGCGTAACTTCTCCGATCCATCGAACCTTATGGCTATATACCGCAAATACTTCCGCTTCCGGGCACCGGCATTGTATATTATACCTCAATAACCTTTGAACATATAAATATCTTCTGAACATACATGACATAAAGCCTGGTTTTCCCGGAAGGGATAAGCAGCGGTGTACCGATAATACACCCACATTTCGCCAGATGTAATAAGAGGCGAGCCTATTGCCATCAACCGGGTGTGACTGACACTGGCATGTCCACCATCAGGGATTTTAATTTTGATAACACAAAAAATTTGTCGCTAATTAGTCGACATTTGTCGCCAAATTACAGAATTTGTCGGTCGCTGGCTCAAAAGTAATAAGAGTTTATAGGTGGTCGATCTGGAGAGCATCTCCCCTTGGCCACATCTACATTATCTCAAAATACACCTGCAAAGATCTGTTTTCTCCCAAATTTTGTCGCTAATTAGTCGCAATTTTTCGCCAAGACACACATTTAGCGGGGTCTTAGTTTAGAAGATAAATAATGAGATTGATTTTTAACATATAGCCCAAGAGCTAGATCAAATAGTTTTCATAAACTCTTCTAAACTAAGACCCGAATAAATCTGTGACTTGGCGGAAAATTACGACTAATTAGCAAAAAAATTTGGGAGAAAATATATCTTCGCTAGGTGCTATAGTTTTTGTGTTATAAATGTGGCCAAGCTGGTGAGATGTTCCCCAGATCGGCCACCTATAAACCCTTATAACTTTTGAATTAGTGACTGACAAATTCGGATATTTGGCGACAAATTTCACCTAATTAGCGACAAACTTTTTGTGTTATCAAAATTAAAATCCCTGATGGTGGCTATGCCAGTGTCAGTGTCACATCAACCGGGCACAAATCCAGACTCCGGGCTGGTACTGAAAAAATCCTAGTGTAACTCTGCCCAACCTGGGAATCTAATCAAGGACTTCATGCTTAGCAGTAGCGCTAGCACTAGACCAACAAGGAATCTTCTGAACATTAAAACATACCTACAGCTGAGAATAAAAACTATTATTATTATTTTAAAACTGGATTGACTTGCTCATATTCCGGTCTAAGCAGTAAGCTTATAAAATTATTCTCAGCCATCAACCTGCTTATGCAAAGTGCGGTAATAAGCGAAATCGATACAAGTTATGTCTATACTAGTGCTTGACTCCAACTTGTTCTTGAATATTGTGTTTCCTGGCTGGGAGTAAGATATTATATATCCTGAAGTGGGAAGAGAAGTACCCTCGTCCGGAACCTTATGCAGTCTTCCAATTGATTCCCATAGATTTACCTGAATTGGCAAATTCTTCAATTTTTATACGTATTTTCTTTCTTCCTTCTTTCTTTCATATTCCAAAACGACTGTCAGCTGCTGCTTCAGCGTTTAGTTTGACAGCTATATTGTAAAAATATGGCGATAGCTCTAATCGTACTATTAATTAAAACACAGGTAAATCATTAGCTGCTTCAGATATTCCTTCTTCTAGTAGCAGATCATCTCCAATTTTTTTTCAGTATACTGTGTTGTCCCACTGCTGGGCAAAGGTCTTTCCCATATTTTTCCAATTTTCTTTATGTTCTGCCTTCTGCGTCCAATCGGTTAGGAACGAGTCCAAATCGTTACGCCAGCGTTTCATAGGCCTGCCTCGGTGACGACGCCCGTCTTTAGGCAACCATGGTGTGACGATCCTGGGCCATCGGTCTGGATGCATCCTATCATGTGTCCCAGCCCAGTCCCATTTCAGCCTCGCAGACTTGTTGCTAACATCGGTGATACCTATCTTGGAGCGTGTTAGCCGACATTCGCATGGACGTAAAAATATCGCGGCGATGTTTTACGCTCACTGGATTTTCAACGTTCTGCTTAGCGCCGAGAATTGAAAATCCAACACTGTGTTTTTCGACGAGCTGGGATGCACTCTGTTATATTCTCGAAGCTCGGCTCAATACCGAGAGTTGAAAATCCAGTGCACGATAAAATCCTGCCGCGATATTATTACGTGCGTGCGGTTGCGTTGCGAATTGGGGGGTCATTTCCAAATACCTTCTTCTTCCAACAATTTCTTTCTTTCCACGTACCATCGGCAAACTTTCCGGTGCACCACTTTTCAACCTTATTCCGTTAGTAATAAGGTCGAAAAGTGGTTCACCGGAAAATTTGCCGTTGGTACATCTCACGCTTTGCAATCAGTAGAATTTCGTTTGAATTTTTTTTTGATTACAGATTTGTTCTAAGAAGAACAAATCTGTAATCACATCATAACCGGACATTCTGGTCGGAAGCCGGTTGCTAACGTAACATGTTGGTCTTCTTTACTATGAATATTTAAACATCAGTTATTTTTATGTGATCATCAAGACCGTTACCGTTTACCGTGTATTGTATTGTAGGTACTATGAGTCAGGGATACTCGAAATAAAATGTTTTTTTTTTGTTTACATTCATCGTCATATTCTGCCGAATAAGGGCCTCCTGTAAGGATCTCCTTGGAGGACGTATTATCAAAGTGGATCGTGAGATAGTGTACGAGGTCGAATGCATCCACAAGGTATGCTTGCGCGGTGTGTCATTGCCATTTATCAAAATTTTTGCCATTTGCTTTACAAAATTTTTGTCAATCTCGTAGTAATATCGCTTCGCGTGGATGTCGGAAAGTATCCCACGGGAACGAAAAAAACGTAAGTATGTTTTTCTTCTCTTTTTTTTTATTGGCACCTTGTTTTTATATTAATTTACTTAATTGTACTTTTGTGTGTTGTGCTATGTCTTTTGTGTGCATCAAATAAATAAAAAATAAAAAATTCCTTCCTTATTCCTTGTCTACATCATAAAGGGAACCTTTGTGCAAAATTTGAGCTTTCTAGGTCCAATGGTTTGGGCTGGGCGTTGATGAGTCAGTCAATCAGTCAGTCAGGACTTGTCTTTTTAAATACTAAGGATCATTTTGCGCATCAATATGTATTATATCAATCACGTAAAAATTGACAATGCAAATTATCGTTTCGAAGATCCTTAATAATGACTAAGTATTCCTTAAAAGAGCTGATGTTTCATTCAATAAAATTCCTCTAATTTTACTTTTTAATTATTGCTATTTATACGCAGGCTAACAAGCTTTTTGTTTGATTAGTCTGTGGATTTATCGAAAACGCCGTAAATGAATAAGTATCTACACAAAATTGTTTTTTATTATCATTTATTCACTTGTGAATTCGTAGTTCCCACAATTAAGCCATTTTTTTTTTAACGACTCGCAACAAAAGTCTTTTTCTTAAAACGACTCCACTCGAGCCGTTAATTAAAAATTACATGAATGAAAACGGAAAAAAATATCACAAAAAAATTAAACTCGAGAATTTTTAATTTGTTATGTTAAACAGACTTTCCGAAGTGTTTTTTGTCGATTGTTCATCCATAGTTGGTGTAGGACAGCATTCTTGTCAATTAAGCCCATAATTGCGTGACACATCGATTCGTTTAATTTCAGCATAGAATAAACCTAAGCAGAAAGTTCACTTCACTTGGACTTTCACGAACTTCTTTGGATACGATCATTATCGAGATCTATTCTGCAGTCTATTACAATAGATTCCACAAGCGCGAATGTACTATCGGCAAAACTTAAGCATGCTCAGTTTAGAAAATATTTCTGCGGAAGTGCAGCTAGTGACAGACTACACCTCTTCCTGGTTTCGCCCAATTAGAGATAACATGCATTTGTGTGAGTATTAGGCGTGTAACAAAAAATAACAACAAACATTAGAAACAAATCAAATCAAAAACAAACGTGCTTTCGTGTGATAAAAATACTATTATGCGATTGTTGGAGCTTAATATTGTGTAGCGGACCTTCTGTTCCTATCTTCATGGTCATAGTACCTTGTACGCCTCTCAACTTTTTTTGCCGCCATTACCTACCTACGCGTGACGCGCCGCAATTGATTTTGCATGCAGTACACTACACCTGCTGTGTTGACAAACGGCCCAGCGCCAGCGCATTGTTTTCGCTACATTACGTGTTACATTATACATGTGTATGGCCACGATTTCCCTGTCGCGTAAGTTGTTGTCCGAATGAAAGTGATTTAGTGAATCCGCTTATAGATAATAGATAATTTACATACCTAATTAGGGTTCCGTACCAAAATGGTAAAAAGAAACCCTTATGGTGCGACTCAGTCTGTCTGTCTGTCTGTCTGTCACAGCTGGATATCTCAAGAACTACTAACGCTATCAACTTGAAATTTCGAACAGTTTTAGATGACGTTTGGCCCAGTATTTTGCAAATAAGAAAGAAATAAAAATATATACTTTTTTTATGCAACAGGGCCTGAAAACTTCAAAATTCGAAGTGGGGATATTAGAGCATGTGGCGCTGTTTGCACATTCTCAAACATTTTTTTTCTTTTTTTTAGGCCGCACAGTTTTTGACTTTTGATGAAAAATGTAAAAAAAAATACCGTTCCCGCCTTATCTCCGAAGTTTGCGTAGATAAAAATCTGAAAATATTCTATGTGATAGAAGTTTATGTAAAGATTACAAGAAAAATGAAACGATGTCTCTAAATATCACACTTTTTCATAAATCGGAACGGAACCCTCGGTGCGCGATTCCGACTCGCTCTTGACCGGTTTTTTATTTAAAAGAGTCGAGCCGCTACACACTTGTTATATTTCGACATAATAACCAGAACAGGTTCAATTTTTTTTTTGCCAAAGATACTTCCACAACTGTTACTGATCTGTTACTGTTGTGACTGTTAGTTTTTCATTAAGGCGACGATAACCAACTTTTAATGATTTTAAACTGAAGATCAAGTCTAAAAAAAAAAAAAAACTATTCAGTTCAGAAAAAAAAACACGGTACAATAAATACAAATTCTCTGGATCCCATTATAAACAAAATTGAGAACGGGTCTTCTCGCGATATTCTTTTTTACGAGATAAACAGGTATCTAAGTACTTGTTCCCGACGTTTCGACCGCCTTGCTGCTATCGTGGTCACGGGAGGACTGATGACAGCTTAGCGACGTTTTCGTAAAGTGCGGGTATGGGCATCTAACTTGGTCTTCACAAATTTTTTTTTCTTCTCTGGACCCCACACTAGGATTCCCTGTGTCGTGGGGTCTATACGAGTACAAAAAATACAAATACAAAATCTTTATTGCAAACAACAAGTATTTACATTTCATGTGCAAGCCCTGTTTCCCAAACTAGCGTGAGCTGTATGTTGGGAATCAGTTCCTTCCAGATAAATATGTCGAGCTAAAGTGTTACAATCATAACTTATAATAATTTATCTACTAATTAAGTTTATAACCAAAAGTTTACAATCTGCGAACTAAAAATAGTGTGTGTGTGTGTGTGTGTGTGTGTGTGTGCGTGTGTGTGTGTGTGTGTGGGTGTGTGTGTGTGTGTGTGTGTGTGTGAGTAGTACTAATATTTTGGAAAAGATATATGTTAAATTAGAACATTTTCTTAATAACTTACTATGTGAATATCTTAGTAAAGTTATGTCTAACGCGGATAAAAAACTGAGAATCACTCAAAAACTATCAAGCGTATTTTTATGAAACCTTCACCATTTTAAAGATAATTTAATTAGTATAAGTACGTGTTTTAATCTCCTCAATGAGCGAGGCCTATTACCTACTGGGTGGACGTACGACGATGCGTTGCGTGACCTCAGTACAGAAAACACAAGCTAACCACTCAAGGCCGTTGGCATATATCTGCGACTTTAGGATACATAAATTCCTCCTACTTCTAAAGAAAAGTTTGTGTTTAATCTACTTCAATATTTAAACCGTTCCTAAGTAAACTCAGAAACGGTTTTAATCGTTAATAATATTGATAAAGCTATCAGTTTTATCGTAAGAGAGAGAGAGAGAGAGAGAGAGTGAGGACCGAGGTGGGGTCAGAAGTTGAAAGTTGTTGTTTTGTTGTCATAAAAGTTTCGTTTACCATCGGCGGAACTATTGGTCTAAATTCAAAACCCAAAACGGACCGTGAGATTGGAAGCTCCGACCTGTGTATGCGTTCCTAGTACTTCGAGAAAAAAATCTTATAACGAAGAATTTCTTAATTATGCGCCTTCGCCCGTGTGGTATGTCGATAAAAAGCAGCCATGTCCTTTTCCAGGTCATGGTCTACTCGTGTGCCAAATTTTATCCAAATCCGTTCAGCCGTTTTAACGTGAAAGCGTTACAAACAAACAAACTCACTTTCGATTTATAATATTAGGAAGTTAGGATTCAGTAAAGGATCTTTTCAATGAAGTATGTAGGTATCTGGTAAATACTTTGTAAGTATTTTATTTTCTACGTTATAGGCTTGTAAAAGTTTAGATGAGGAACAAAGTACTTAGGTAGGTACTTTAGGCCGATTTATTGCTATGGTAAAGAGGAACATTAAAACTTTAATTACGTATTTTGTTTCCTTCTTTTAATATTGATAACGTTTACTTAGGTAGGTGGTATAGTCAGCAACAAAAGTCGATTAACACTACTACTTTTTGACATCATCTCTAAATTAACACAAAATGATTCGATAAACTGCTTTTTTTCTTTTAACTGTTAAGAGTTAATGTTCTTAAAATTTTAAGTACTTCTGTTCCGATTTGAATTAAATGTTTCGCTTAATAATTAAGATTAAAAAACTACAAGTGTTAATCGACTTTTGTTGCTGACTGTACCACTACATTGTTTAAATATTTTATAAAGATTAATACATCTTTTGTTTTAAACAAAAGACTGCCTCGTTCGTGTGTCGCTAGCGCTACTGCTGAAAGTCAAACTCAAATAATTTATTTGAAATATGCACAAAAAAAGCACTTTAGAACGTCAAAATTTACAAGACCATGGAGTTGATTCTAGTCGCCCCATGCAAAAGGTTTCGAATGGAAAAATGACTTCTCCCGCTCTCGGCAGAGCGGGAGGGTGTGTCAGACTTTTACTGACTAAAACCACCCGTGATCCTTCAGTTGCCCGTGCCAGGGCCACGGTATCTCTTTCGAACTACCCGCGACCCCGGCGGCATCGGCCCAATTGACCCCGTCACTGCTGACATCTCTTTGAGGCGCGCGTGGAACACAACGCGCCGTCGACCCGGGCCTGGTCCTTACCGGACGGCGAGCTGCCCATTACTCGTCGTCCGCAAGCTCGCGCCTACGGTGGCCGGGAATGAGCATGAAGACCTGGGTTCGATTCCCAGGTCGAGCAAAGTGTTATTAAGTTTCCATCTGGAACTTCTCAGTAGCAGCCCGGAGTCTGGATTCGTGCCCGGGTGATGGCAATAGGCTCGCAACCTATTACATGCGACTGCAACGTAGCTGGCGAAATGTGGGTGTACAATTTTATAGGTACCTACACCTTTGCCCAAACCTTACGGGAAACAAGGCGTCCGTCATGTTGTTTTAAACATTTATTCAAGTTTAGCAACACGTCTTTCAGGTATATGTCGCCTCTTTGAGAGAAAAACGTTAGTCCCAATGCAATTTTACAGGAAGCGATTTGTAAACTTTAAAAAAATTATGACAAGTAAATTTACCTAATGTGTTTTTACGTTAAATGATTTATCTAATAAACGTTAAAAAAAATACACAAAAGATTCTACAATCGAATATTCAATAGGGATGATGACTATTTTTTTTTTAAATCAAAAGATTACGGCGATAGATTGAGTTAAAAAACTTTTTTCCAAAAAAATACAACCGACTTCCAAAAACAACACTACAAAGTGAAAAATAACTTTAATTTCGGAAGTCGGTGTCTAGTTAAATGTATCTTCGTTTTTTGCCACCGACTTCCGAAATTAAAGTTACTTTTCACTTTGTAGTGTTGTTTTTGGAAGTCGGTTGTATTTTTTTGTAAAAACGTTTTTATTTTTCACTTTTTAGTTGTGTACCTACCCCACACAAATTCTAATACCTAATACCAGTATTCTAATACGTATTATTGAAGCTAACTCAAAAACTACTGAAGCAAAGTTAATCAATTTTATATGGGACCAACTGTGATGTGACCCTCTCGAATAAAACAAAAAAAAAAAATCCAAATCGGTCTAGCCATCTTCGAGTAATCGGGGAACATAAATGTTCCGACGAATTGAGAACCTCCTCCTTTTTGAAGTCGGTTAAAAACATCGCGTGACGTCACGTGTAGCTACATTTTATACGTACAAGTGACGTAGCGAGCCCCCACTCCCCAACTTTAATGCGTGTTATATAAGTCATTTTCTATTAATATGATAAAGCAAAAAATACGTGTCTAATATTTTTTTATTATCTGACTGACGGACTAAATAGAATTACTTTTTTTTTTACTCAGGCATCATCCCTATTATCGAAAAATAAAAATAAAACACCATTTTCCGAAATGTCACGTTTTTCTCGCAAAGAAACGATGTTATTTACCTACAGATTATGTCAAAACAATAAACAAATGAAAGCGACTGTCAATTAGTTCTGAACAATATTAATTGCCATAATCTACAAGGTATAAATAAACATGTGTGTTTTATTAATTTTGAACTTTCAACCGTTGTTTCGACAAGGTGACGCAAACTTATTGTTTTGCGCAAGACCCTTCACAATTTGTGTGTCAAATTATTTATTTTAATTAATTAAGTATTATTAATTGCTGCGAGATTGTAAATGATTTTGTTGGTTCGTAAGCAATTTTGATTTGAAAGACTTGATTAACGAGCAGCTTTTAATTTCAATAAATATGACGTATCTAAGTGTGAGTTTGACATATATCAATTTCATTCTTTGGCATTAAGTGTTTTAAAGGTAGCTGCTAAATCTCGGCACCTACTTATATTCCATTTGCAATAAGATTAGACATTTCAACAAACCTTTTTTACAGTCCGTTCAACCGATTTTGACTTCTATTACGTTGTTGGTGGCATGACAAGACAAATGGCAGCTGCAGTAAACGGTTAGTATCGTAACCACTTTTTTGCCTTTAATGCCGTCCTTAAGCCCACGGAATAGAAGTCAAAATCGGTTGAATGGACTGTAAAAAAGGTTTGTTTAAATGTCTAATCTTATTACAAATGGAGTATAGTGTCGTGATGGCCCAGTGGTTAAGGCCTCGCTTCTCATGCACGAGGTTGTGGGTTCAAATCCGGGCAAGTACCAATGTGACTTTTTCAATTCATATGTACTTTCTGAGTTTATCTTGGACATTACTGACATTGGAAGGAAAACATCGTGAAGAAACCTGGAGTTATAGTTAATATAAGTCTGAAATCGCCAACCCGTCTTGAGCAAGCGTGGTGATCATCAATGCTCGTGCCTTCTCTGATCGATGCTCGGGACTATACGAGTAGTAGGCGCGTATTATATATTATTAGGGTCAATTTATAATTGGAATCATGCCGCAAAAACTGATGTGCTAGCATGATTAGATTCCCCAAGAGGTTCGGAGATCAGATAGGAATAATCAAGTACATATTAAGAAACAGGTAGAAAGATAGGTCATCATCTTCTGCCTAGCCTTTCCCCAATTATGTTGGGGTCGGCTTCCAATCTAACCGGATGCAGCTGAATACCAGTATTTTACATGGAGCGACCGCCTATCTGACCTTCACAACCCAGTAGCTGGGTAATACGATACCACTTGGTAAGAATGGTTATCAGACTTTCGGGCTTCTGACGATCCGTAACGACTGTCAAAGATCCACGTGCTTTCCGAAGCACGTCTTGCCGTCTTGGTATGTAAAGATGGTCACCCATCCACGGATTAATCGCGACAAGGATCGACCCGTGCGGCTGTTAGTACTTAGCCAGATGCCTCTAGTAGAGTGGTGGTATCTACCTATAATGAGCGCAAACCTTGATTATTAGATGCATACAGATGTATGCGTCTTTTTTTTTTTTAAAAAAAAAAGCGGCCAAGTACGAGTCGGACTCGCCCATAAAGGGTTCCGCAGCAGCAAGTAACATAATATAAAAGTTCTTGTAGTTCGTTGTAACTTTGATCGATGTTTTAATAAAAAACCGATTTATGACGTATTAAAAAAAAAAAACTACATACTAAGATCTCGTTCAAACCAATTTTCGGTGGAAGTTTACATGGTAATGTACATCATATATATTTTTTTAGTTTTAGTTTATCATTCTCTTATTTTAGAAGTTACAGGGGACACACATTTTACAACTTTGGAAGTGTCTCCCGCGCAAACTATTCAGTTTAGAAAAAAATGATATTAGAAACCTCAATATCATTTTTGAAGACCTTTCCATAGATACCCCACACGTATGAGTTTGATGAAAAAAAAATTTTGAGTTTCAGTTCTAAGTATGGGTACCCCCAAAATTTATTATTTTTTTTTCTATTTTTGTGTGAAAATCTTAATGCGGTTCAAAGAATACATCTACTTACCAAGTTTCAACAGTAAAGTTCTTATAGTTTCGGAAAAAAGTGGCTGTGACATACGGACGGACAAACAGACAGACAGACATGACGAATCCATAAGGGTTCCATTTTTTGCGATTTGTCTACGGAACCCTAAAAACTAATTAAAGAAATCATATTTCTCGCGTGCAACAGACCCAGTGAAGCAGTGTCACATGCCACACACCGACAATCTATTAGTGTCAGTTTTTAGTATCCAAGTCACAGTGCATGTGAATACTAATATCCAGTGTTTCTCACGATCCTGCGAACTGTAGAGTGGCGCGACACCTGATGACTTAGATAAAGTTGTAGAATGTGGGCTCTAGGCCTTTGAGGATGAGGCTGGAAGGTCAAGGATGAAGAAGATGTAGAACAGTAGCATACATTCGTGAGACGATAACTTCCCGTGTCTTGAGTCAACGTAGATACGGTGTCTGTATTTTGTAAAAGGTGTAGTGCTAATGGTAATCATACGCGCACCCTATTTGCGTAACACATTATCAATCGGAGTTGGTTTCATTTTGAAACAAATTGCTAATCCATTTTGCTTCATATGTTCGAAAAATTTGTCTGCTCGACAGCGTAAATAACGCAATAAATGTTGTTGAAATGTCAAAATGAAACCAACTCCGATTGATAATCTGTTACGCAATTAGGGTGCCAGTTCAAGTGTTCAACCAAATTGATTCATTTTGATTAAACGGTCCTGTTTGTATCTACGGTATGATCTATGATATTGAATAATTCACTTTTATATTACAATCTGCGACAGATATATAAAACAATGGTTAGACCTGCTGTCTTGTACGGATCAGAATGTTGGGCCACAAAAGGGATGAATGAAAGGCAATTGCATGCAGCTAAAATGAGATTGCTAAGAGGGATGTGTGGTGTTACACGAATGGATAGAATAAAAAAATAGTACATCAGAGGAAGTTTGAAAGTGACTGAAAAGTTGTGCTGAAATCGGTTGTCGGTGGTTGAGGAAAATGTCGTGAGGAAAGTTTTGAGTATGATTGTCGATGGCTATAAGAGTAGGGGAAGACCAAAGAAACGATGGATGGACTGTGTGAATGATGACATGGCTGGAAAGGGAATGACTACCGAGATGACGACTAATAGAGAAGTATGGAAAAAAAGGACATGTTGCGCTGACCCGGGCAGGAGAATGATGATGATCCATATTGGAAAACAGTCAATCGTGTGAATTCTCCTAAGAGTTTCAGACAATCTAATTTAAAATTGCGCACACGCCACTAAATGTGGGAAGCGTAATTTTAAATTACAAATGAAATGCTTGACTGCAATTTACCATCTTCTACAAGAAGCCACCAAGAAGCTAGGTGCCTTGTAAAAGGTAATAAACTCAGTAACTGTAACTATCTATAAATAACCATTTCCAAGCATATCTTCAAACGGGTTCCTAGGTAACATGTATGGGATGTGCCCATACTTACCTACGCCCTATGAGGTGGTGTAATAGGAAAACTGTCATTTAACTGTGGGCTTATGTCAGATAAGAATGTAAGTGATATTTCCACCTTTGTACGGTATTTTTTTTACTTGTGCATAAAGTTTTAATAAATAATAAATAAATAAATAAATAAATATTTTTTAACCGACGAAAAAAAAAGGAGGAGGTTCTCAATTCGACACATATATTTTTTTTTTATGTATGACCACGCATAACTTTTTGCCAAGTCGTTCGATTTGAAAAAAAATTATTTTATTCGAGAGGGTATACATCAAAGTTGGCCCCATATAAAATTGATTAACGTTGGTTGGGTAGTTTTTGAGTTAGCATCAATAATACGTATTTTTTCCCCACTTCTATATGGATGATGTTCTAGTTTGTTTTGCAGGTAGTGGTATTAGAATTTGTGTGGGGTAGGTACTCGTACCACAACTAAAAAGTGAAAAATAAAAACTTTTTACAAAAAAAAATACAACCGCCTTCCAAAAACAACACTACAAAGTGAAAAATAACTTAAATTTCGGAAGTCGGTGGCTAAAAACGAAAATACATTTGACCAGACACCGATTTCCGAAATTAAAGTTATTTTTCACTTTGCAGTGTTGTTTTTGGAAGTCGGTTGTATTTTTTTGTAAAAAGTTTTTATACTTACATGGCAAATGTTTAAATCTTATTTTACTCCTAATAAAACGAACAACCAAACAAACTGAATGTAAATAAGTATAACAATACTCTTCAAGTTAATCCTAATTGTATAATATAATTGAAAATGTTCAGCATTTATCGTTCACAATGAACAAGCTTGCTTTGTTGTAAATACATGAACTTAAACTTAATACTCGCGTTCATGAGATAATAAAATTAATTGTCTTACTTAAATAATTATAATTGTTCATCGTAAAACAATGTAGATACTAAGCAGTTTGAAGTTTGAATATGAGTTATTTCGCAGTTCGGCTCGTGTTTAGTCTCTAAAAAACGTTTATACAAAAAAATACAAACGACTTCCAAAAACAACACTACAAAGTGAAAAATAACTTTAATTTCGGAAGTCGGTGTCTGATTAAATGTATTTTCGTTTTTGCCACCGACTTCCGAAATTAAAGTTATTTTTCACTTTGTAGTGTTGTTTTTGGAAGTCGGCTGTATTTTTTTGTAAAAAAGTTTTTATTTTTCACTTTTTTTAGTGTTTCACATGTGCTTACCCCTTCACAGCGTACTGGCGTGATGTTATGTTATGAACTGGTGTAAACAATAAACAGACATGAGATTTCAGCAATCCCAGTCCATTTGCTATCATTTATTGAGGAGTTCCGTTGCCTATCTCAGAAGTTCTTCATCAGATCTTCACCAAATTGAAATGGGACCACTCCGAGAAAGTACTCTTCCAAAAACTATCCATATTGCTTCAAGTGTGCCTATAAAATTGGAAGAGTTCTCTCTATTTCTCCAGGATCCCATCATCAGATCCTGACTTGATGATCATGGGACCACTTGGGAAGTATACCCTTTCAAACAAAAAAAAAAAAATAATCCAAATCGAAGCCATCTTCGAGTAATCGGGGAATATACATAGAAAAAAAAAAGGTTCCGACGAATTGAGAACCTCCTCCTTTTTGAAGTCGTTGAACACAACTAAAAAGTAGTTAAGTTCTGAAAAAGGAGTTCTGCTACATAACATAACGTCACGCATGGGCATGTAATCCTCGGAAGGTTAGGCACAGGTGCAGCATCTGTGCCTAACCTACAGCACACCCACATTTCGCCAGTTATAAAATGAGGAGCTCGTGGCTAAGTAATAACAGCCGCACGGAACGATCCATCAGGTTAAGCTACGCTTGACGGGGTTGGTCCGTGGATGGGTGACCATCTTTACATAACGAGACTCCTATGTGCCTCGGAAAGTACGTCAAGCCGTTGGTCCCGGCAGTCATTCGTGGATCTTTGACAGTCGTTACGGGTCGTCAGAAGCCCGATAGTCTGACAACCAGTCTTACCAAGGGGTATCGTGTTACCCAGTTACTTGGTCAGATAGACAATTGCTCTATGTTAAATCCTGGTATTCAGCTGCATCCGGTTAGACTGGAAGCCGACCCCAACATAGTTGGGAAAAGGCTAGGCAGATTGATTGATATCTGTCATGCTGTAGCAATGATGGCCTTTTACGGTAAAGCATGGCTCTTTTGGGCAAACAAACATTTGTTCCATACGGGAATCAGAATCTGCCCCGCACAACCCTTTCCTACCTCGTACACAAGCCAATTACTTTGCTACTGCACTGGTTGAACCGTCACTTAATCTACTTTGAGCTAGTATTTGAGCAACTCAAGGGGTCATTTGTGTGGGACACAGTGGATGACAAAATTGTGAACATTCCACATTGTCCCACTGGTGACAGATTGCTGGGGCCAAGTGCAATAATCCGGGTGTTCTAATCAACAATAACAAGAATAATGTCAGTACCCAGAATTTTGTAATATCTTGGTTTAAAAGAGTGTCCTTGAGATCTACGTTTTGGAACTGGGCAACTAGCTTCAACTTTCTGACTAATTGACCGACTCTTTAACAGTTTAAAAGTGCCTGTAAAATTGGTTTAATTGAAATAAATGCTGTGATGCTTTTATTCTTCACGCCCTTGACACCCACTCCGACCCAAATCCTGAACCTACTGACAAGTTAAGAACGATCTTTTCATGACCGATTCGTTTGCCAATAAGCCAAACCGTTGCAGCATCTTACAAAATTAATTGCTTAGCAATAGTTAAGCAATTAATTGTTATCTCATTGTGTTATGCTAGTTTTTGTCCGCCCCCTCGTCTAAATAAATGAGTATCGTATTAAAAGATTGCTCAATGATATGCCTACGTGATGGAGTATTACAAAAAGTGACTCCATATTGATCTCTTATCGGTTGTTCAGAGGCTCCATCGAGGTTAGTGTTACTAAGATATAAGATCGGAAAACGTCTGTTTTGCATTATTTGACCCGCGGCCTGGGCTTCAGATTTGGCAGTGTAGTAAAAAAATCGGCCAAGTGCGAGTCGGGCTCGCGCACGAAGTGTTCCGTACCATTATCTATAAAAAACAGCAAATAAAAATCACGTTTGTTGTATGGGAACCCCCTTAAATATTTGTTTTATTTCAATTATTTATTTTTAAAGTGATTATACAGGGTGTTTGGTGCATCGTTTGCCAAATTGAATTGGCCGAAAGAAGAGGTCATTTGCTATCGCTTCAGGCTCAAGTACTCATTTTTGGCCACACCGGTTTTTTTATTACAACTTTCTAATTTTTATTTTGAAAAAATCCAAAACTCAGCATTAAAGCTTAAATTAAAAAAAAGTTTTAAGTGTAGTCGTCAAATTTCATTTTTATTTACATATGTACTGTTGTATGGCTCTATCAAATTTAAAATTACTTGCCAGTTACATCTAGTTTTTTTTTTAATAAATCACAAAGTTTTTGGAAAAATAAAAAATGAACTTAAAACTCAACTTTAAATAGCTATAAAAAAAAAACTAAAAGCGATCGGGATCTTCGAATTATTTTAAAAAGTTCTCTAGTCTATCCCCTTTCCAACGGTATGCAATGTGTTTAAAAAATGTTTCAGTAAGTTCACTAATACGCTAAGTTTGTGTATCGGGACGCACCATCAAACTATTGCATATTCGGGATAAATAAGTGTTTTCGCGTAAACAATACATACGAAGCAGGTAAAGCCTGCTATCTCCCTCCTACACAGTAGAATTCATTATCTGTCTCTTTTTGTTATTGGGTTGGCCGCAAATTGGTTAAGTTTGTTAGTCGTTATTTGACTGTCTCTGAAAACTAACCCCTTGTTGTTGTTGTGTTATTTTCTGTTACTGTTATTTTCTGTTACTGTTAATTTCTGTTACTGTTATCTTTTCATTGAGTTTTGTGGGTGTTTGTGTTAACTTTCGTGATTTTTTTTGTGTTACAATATGGCTACATTCTCTAATGAAGAATACGCTGATATTTTGATGGCTTATGGAAGAGCCGATGCTGTTGCTCGCGAAGCACAAAGAATTTATCAGGAACGCTTTCCCAATAGACGATTGCCTTCCCGCCATACTTTCCAGAACACTTATCGACGCTTACGTGAGACTGGTAATTTGACTGCTAGTGAACCAAGAGGGATTGTAGTGCGTCATAATGTTGACGTAGATGAACAGATTCTGGCACTGTTTGAAGAAGATCCCACTAGAAGCATAAGAAATGTAGCTGCATTACTGGGAATTTCGATCTGGAAAGTATGGCGAGTACTTCGCCAAAATAACAAACATGCTTTCCATTACACTCCGGTGCAAGGTACGTAATTTTTAAATTAATAGACTCACAACCGTAGGCGCTAACGTAGATTGCGAACCCTTTCTAGCTTTACCGCGTACCCGACGCAGCAGCAGGTAGCGGCTTTGACGTCACTCTGCCAGATGTCATAAACCTTCAGCGGTCAGGCCATTGTCTTTTACATTGTACTGCCCGTACTTTTTACAAACAATAAAAAAAAATCTTGCGAGAAAGTAATGCATTCTTACGCGTATTTTATTTGTTGTAGGTCTCGAGAATCAAGACTTTGATAACCGTGTCCAGTTTTGTCGTTTTTTACTGCATTCAGACGTGGATAATCCGGTCTTTTTAAAAAGAATTCTGTGGACGGATGAGTCCAAATTTACTAAAGAGGGAATCCTCAATTTACATAACTTACACCACTGGACAGCAAAAGATCAAAACCCACGCGTAAAACGACAAAGGTCATTCCAGAGACGATTTAGTGTGAACGTTTGGGCAGGAGTCATTGCAAATCATGTAATTGGACCACACTACTTACCTGACAACCTGAACGGGGATAATTACTTAGAATTTCTGCAAACAGAGTTGCCCTTATTATTAGCTGATTTGCCAATTTTCAGTGAAGACAGGTCTTTTGTTTTCCAACATGACGGTTGTCCCGCTCATTGGAGAATAACCGTCAGGGAGTACTTGAATGATGCATTCCCGGACTCATGGATTGGGAGGGATGGCCCTATTCCTTGGCCTCCACGTTCTCCAGACTTAACTCCGTTGGATTTTTACGTCTGGGGACGGGCCAAAGAACTCGTCTACGCCACGGAAGTTGAGACAAGAGATGATTTAGTCCAACGCATTGAGGCGGCTTTCATGACGATCAAAGCAGAAATGCGTTTACGCACCACTACAGTTGAGATAAGACGAAGATGTCGCGCGTGCATACGCAATAGTGGTAGACAGTTTGAACAAGACTTGTAAGATTAGTATGTAATTAAATTACTTATTAATAAATGATTATTTTTGTAATAATGTATTTTTTTTTCAATTTCGAGGAAAGTTCCCTATGTAAGAACGAGATAAGAGACTACGTAAGACGTGAGATAACAGTATCTATCTACTAATAGCATGTAATTTATGCGAAAACTAGTGTTTTAAACGTAATATCCAATATCAGCCTGATGTGTCTCGACTACACATTTAGCTAATTATTAAAGATATTAAAAGAGTTTTTTAACACATTACATACCGTTGGAAAGGGGACAGACTAGAGAACTTTTTAAAATAATTCGAAGATCCTGATCGCTTTTATTTTTTTTTTTATAGCTATTTAAAGTTGAGTTTTAAGTTCATTTTTTATTTTTCCAAAAACTTTGTGATTTATTAAAAAAAAACTAGATGTTACTTGCAAGTAATTTTAAATTTGATAGAGCCATACAACAGTACATATGTAAATAAAAATGAAATTTGAAGACTACACTTAAAACTTTTTTTTAATTTAAGCTTTAATGCTGAGTTTTGGATTTTTTCAAAATAAAAATTAGAAAGTTGTAATAAAAAAACCGGTGTGGCCAAAAATGAGTACTTGAGCCTGAAGCGATAGCAAATGACCTCTTCTTTCGGCCAATTCAATTTGGCAAACGATGCACCAAACACCCTGTGTAACTAAATATTCTGTGAATATTTCAAGCGTCTACCTGTTGCCGTTATCAATATCGAGCAAAAAATCACGTTTTGTTGAGCCCCCTTAAATATTTATTTTATTCTGTTTTTTTTGTATTTGTTGTATGGGTGACCGAGTTACATACCGAGACTCCTCCGTGCCTCGGAAAGCACGTGAAGCAGTTGGTCCCGGCTGTCATTCGTGGATCTTTGACAGTCGTTACGGGTCGTCAGAAGCCCGAAAGTCTGACAACCAGTCTTACCAAGGGGTATCGAATACGATACCCCTTAACTTAATAACTGGGTAATAACCCAGTTAATGGGTTGTGGAGGTCAGATAGGCAGTCGCTAAATATAAAATACAGGTATTCAGCTGCATCCGGTTAGACTGGAAGCCAACCCCACTATAGTTGGGAAAAGGCTAGGCAGATTGATTGAGCGGTAACAGATATACATCATCTGTGAAAATTTCAACTGTAACTATCACTGTTCATGAGATGCCTGGTGACAGAGGGACAGACAGACGGACGGACAGCGGAGTATTAGTAAATAGTAAGTAATAGGGTCCCGTTTTACCCTTCGGGTATGGAACCCTAAAAAGGAGTTGGCTAGTTTATCCTACTACTAAGGGCGAATTTCACCAATGAAACTGAACACGATCAGCCAATCTAAACTGCGCTCAAGAGCTGTCATTGTCAACATTGTTGTGGAATATTGAGACTGACAAGCTCTTGATCATGGACGAAACAAAAAATGTCAGGCGGAACTCCCGCTAAGACAAAACCGAGTCCCATTTATGTGTGTGTTAACGTTTGCGCGCGTAATGGCCGACTAAGCGCTCCTGCACACGATGCCGCCACCGCGCCGTCGCCGCGCCGACGCCGCACAACTACACTGTACATACGAGTCGCGCGAAGACCGCCACCGCGCGCGGTCCAAAACAAAACTTTCCATGATAATTTCTTAAAAAGTTATCACGTGCATGTTCATACGCGGCCGGCAATGGAATGAATCAGGATAATGAAATAACTGGGACCGCGCGCGGTGGCGGCGCGGCGGCGGCGCGGTGGCGGTCTTCGCGCGACTCGTATGTACAGTGTAGTTGTGCGGCGTCGGCGCGGCGACGGCGCGGTGGCGGCATCGTGTGCAGGAGCGCTTATGGGTGAATGTGTGCGTACCCGGCCTGTACGTACTTACAGCGAACTGGCCAACTCTGAGTGACATAGTTCTTTGTTGGCGAAAATCTTTCCGACTTCTTGTTCGTCCATGTTCAGGTATACTGATCTTGTTCAGTTTAATGTTGAAATTCGCCCGAAGAAGCATCAACCATACCATTTCATTCCGTGTGTAACACTGCATAGATACCCGAGAAAACTGAAAGGCATATCGGCTGCTGACTAAAACCACACGTTGACCGTGTGGCTGTCCACCGCAGGTTACGCTCCGAAATCCAGTGAAACGTACTACTGCCTCTCAGCCTCTATGTCACTTTATTAGTTATATTGAGTTATCGTCCACTACTGACGTTGAAATACAAATCTAAAATCCTTGTTTGAATTCTTAGTCAGTACTAAGTAACTATACTTCATGAGTTTAGGTAGTTGGTTAACCGACTAAACGTAATACTTGTCACTTCAGTTGTCATGCTACGACACAGTTGTATTCTTCAATTTAGCAACTTAAAAAAACGTTGTTAAAACGTTGCTAAATTGAAGAGTACAAATATGTCGTAGCACGACGACTGAACTGACAGTGTATTAAGTTTAGTCGGTTAACTAGACACGTCGTTTTTTTTGTTTACCTTTATTTAATTACTTAAACAGACGGAGTATAGAGAAAATTAATAGACGACTGTATTCCTCAAAGGGAATATAATTAGAAAAGTTTTTAAGCAGTGCGCAAATATTCACAAGGTGTTCTACCCATGACTATGAACAACATTCAATATGGGACCAACTCTGAAATCACTAAAGAAAAATCAACTGTTTCATACAAAAGCTCAATAGTACTCAACCAAAATGTATGTAACAGTTGATTTTTTTTCGTGATTTCAGAGTTGTTCCTACAATGAAAGTTGTTCATATTCATGGGTAGAGCAAGAACACCCCATGAAAATTTGCGCACTTTTTTTTTTTATTTTCCTCTACGAGTATAACAGGTAGACGTGTACAGTAGGTACCTACTGTAAAGCATTGATGCTTTGATCAAGCCTCGTTAATATTAGGTCTTTACCTATGAAATTGCCGTTCTGCAGTACTGGCCATTTCAAATCAAAATAATTTTTGTTTGGCTAAGAATTCTAATTTCAAATTAATTTTATTTTAAAAACATGGATTTTTTTTTCCAAAAGTAGTCATTTGTTTATTGATTAGTGTTACATTTTCATCGCATTTCAATCTTTTTCGTCATCATGGATACGTTAAAAATTCGAGTAATTATGGAATATGAGTACCGTCGTGGCAGCAACGCGGCACAAGCGGCACGCAACATCAACGACGTTTACGGAGCTAACACTACAAACCAACGCACCACTTGTTATTGGTTTGCTCGCTTCCGTTCTGGAAATTTCGACCTGAAAAATGAACCTCGCGGTCGTCCGAAGACTTTGGTCGACAATGACGAATTAAAGGCGATTGTGGAAGCTGATGATACACAATCTACGGCTGAATTAGCAGCAGCTTTCGACGTTAGCGTCAAAACAATATTGGTCCATTTGCGTCAAATTGGCAAGGTAAAAAAGCTTGACAAAGGGGTGCCCCACGAACTCAATGATCGCCAGCGCGAAGTACGCGTCGAGACGTGCCTTGCACTGCTCAACAGACACACAAATGAATTAATTTTGAGCCGCATTGTTACCTGCGATGAAAAATGGATTCTGTTTGATAACCGCAAGCGCTCAGCAAGTTGGTTGGATCCTGGTTCAGCACCTAAACAATGCCCTAAACGAAAACTTACCCCTAGAAAAGTGATGGTCACTGTTTGGTGGTCTAGCGCCGGTGTGATTCATCACAGCTTCTTACCAAACGGGGTGAGCATTACTTCAGATGTGTACTGTGAAGAACTGAACACAATGATGGAGAAGCTGGCACATCTCCAACCAGCATTGGTCAATCGCTCGTCTCCGCTGCTCCTGCACGACAACGCGCGACCTCATACTGCACAGCAGACGGTCTCCAAGTTGCAAGAACTGGGGTTGGAAGCTCTCCGTCATCCGCCCTACTCACCAGACCTAATACACACACACAAAATATTAATAAAATGTAAGTAATCTCAAAATTTATAATTTAAAAATTCAGTATCTGAATAGAATTAGTTGTCTAAAAGCCAGGCAAATATTGTTCCTCTGAATTTATTTGTGGGCAACACTCTGCGCACAAATAAATTCACGCATCAGAATTTGTGAGGGTAAATTGTTAAAGATTTTGGTGGCCATGCAATTGGAATTCCTGCTATACAGATGTAGTCTCTGGCTAGGTGCAAGTAATTTATTTGGGCTTCTGCTTTTCACTCTTTTAGAAATATGAAGGCGAGTTCATAAGACTTCGGGCTGCTATCAAGTGTTTCTTAATGAAAAAACCTAATAACATAACCTCTGCTCGAACCGGAGATCGATCCCAGGCACCGAGTCGAAGATAAGCAGACGTAAATTCAAAACCGTTGTTTCCTAGTCAGACAACCACCGGAAATATAAATTATTCCCATAAACATCGTTTTTAATTACTAAATCAAACGTAACACCTCTTCAAGATGAACAGGAAAATAACAGAGTACATAAAAGCATCTATAAATCTTCGATCCTCGTTATGGATCGAAACGATTAACAAGATTGCGCCGGAGTATCGAACCGGTAGCCCACGCGGTTCACTGTAACCGGTCGCTGTTTGCACATACCGTGAGAAGTATGTTAAAAGATCTGTTGGTACCGGATTTTGATAGATTTTGCGGTCAGGTAGGGTATTGGGTTAAAATAATAATATTTGCTTGTTTGGAAGCCGACCCCAACATAGTTGGGGAAAATGCTAGGCAGATGATGATGACCTAACTTTCTACCCGTTTCTTACGTAGTACGATGTGTATGATGTTTATTCCTATCTGATCTCCGAATCTCTTGGGGAACCTAATCATGCTAGCACATCAGTTTTTGCAGCATGATTCCAATTATAAATTGTCCCTAATAATATATAATACCCGCCTACTACTCGTATAGTCCCACTGCAGGACAAAGGCTTCTTCTCATACAGAGAAGGCACGAGCATTGATCACCACGCTTGCTAAAGACGGGTTGGCGATTTCAGGTTTCCTCACGATGTTTTCCTTCACCGATGTCAGTAATGTCCAAGGTCAACTCAGAAAGAACATATGAATTGAAAAAGTCACATTGGTACTATAAAAAAAAAAAATACAAAATAGGAAACCAGAAATATCAGAAAATACAATTTCATGTGAGATCGCAAGCTCGTCTAGTTTCCTTTGTGTTACCAGAGTGACTGACATCCCATTTGGCTGTCCCCTCTGGGAATTCTAGCAAGACAATACTTTTAGCTATGTTTGCTATTTGTGGTCATAGATTTATTATTTTCTTTATAAATATAATATTTACCTTATTTTCTCCGTGGTATATGAAGTTCGTAACCATTTATTTCACTATTGCAGCATGTATGGATTTAGTTTTTGGATATTATGATTATTAATACACTTCTGGACACATCTTTTGGCCCACCTTGTATTTTCAGTTTCGTTTGGTCCTAGCTAAAATTTTATATTAGGTCGAGCAAAAAGTTTTTATGCAGTTTTGAACCTGGCACATTCACAATTTCATTCAATAGTCTTTTTTTGAATTTCGAACACAGAATTTAAAGAAACAAAAGACAATTTGGAGCCTGTTTGTTGATATCGATCAATCGAATGCTAAGAAAACTTGGTTTTATTGGTTTACTTGGATTTAATTCTTGAAAAAGTGATTGATATCTTTGGTTTTGCAACAAACATTACTTATTCTTAACATTAAGGTGAGGTTCTATCAATAATCTATGGATACTTCACCTGAAGTCGCCGCCCAAGCTGTGGCACTTATTCAGGCCGGACACAGCCAAAGAAACGTGAGTGCTCAACTTAATTTAAGTCGATCTGCGGTCCGAAATGTTTATCGGAGGTACCTAGAGACTGGCGGCTTTGTTCGTCGCCAAGGAAGGCCACGATCTCGGGTCACAACTGAAAGGCAGGATCGATTCATCGTGACGACCAGCTTGAGAAATCTTCACCTTACCTCCATTGAGATACAAAACCAACTTCGCGACTTCCACGGAGTATCTGTGAGCGCTCGAACTGTTCGGAGAAGGTTAAAAGAACGCGATATGGTACCACACAAGCCAGCTAATGGCCCCAAACTAACGCGAGCCCACCGAACAGCGCGCCTTCATTTCGCACGCAGTCATTTAAATTGGACACAGCAAGATTGGAGCCGTGTACTCTTTTCTGATGAGTCTAAAATTGTGTTACATGGCAATGATGGAAGGAAGAAGGTCTACCGACGTAAGGGAGAGCGTTTCGCACAATGCTGCTTTGAAGAGAGGGTTGCTTATGGCGGTGGCTCATGGACTGTCTGGGGCGGTATATCCGCGAGCGGCAAAACTCAACTTGAGGTTGTTACAGGACCACGGCTGCCAACATTAAATGCTGAAAGGTACATTCGTGAGTGCTTAGAACCTCGCGTGATACCATACGCGGACTATGTGGGCCCAAATTTCCTTTTTATGCATGATAATGCAAGAGCCCATGCGGCCGGCATCGTCAGGGAATATCTTCGGGATGTGAACATCACAGTTATGGACTGGTCAGCCAGAAGCCCAGACATGAACCCCATTGAGCACATGTGGGACGAGCTAAAAAGACGTGTTAGGGCTCGTCAGCCAGTTGCCCAGACAATGCAGGAGTTGAAAACTGCCATAGAAGAGGAATGGGAGATGATCCCTCAAAATTTCATAGAGCGGTTGATAAACTCTATGCCTAATCGTATGAGAGCTGTGGTAGA
This sequence comes from Cosmia pyralina, assembly GCA_946251885.1. Taxonomy (NCBI): domain Eukaryota; kingdom Metazoa; phylum Arthropoda; class Insecta; order Lepidoptera; family Noctuidae; genus Cosmia; species Cosmia pyralina. The sequence goes on along the minus strand of OX276345.1, from coordinate 25,986,428 downwards.
TGCCCATGGAGGCAACACGCGTTATTAAATTAAACCTTTATTTGATAAAACATGTTTTTTATTCAAAAATCAATTGCCTTTAACAAGGCGCATATCCGACTTGTTAGACGTAGCTCCATGTCATATGGTATTCTGAATTCAAATTTAAAACAATACGATCGAAAAAGATGGTAAAATGTATCAGGTTTAAAACTGCATCAACAGTTTTTGTTCAATCTAGCAATCATATTTCGGTAGGGGCCATCGAAACCTAAACTCTAAGGTGGGCCAATAGATGTGTCCAGAAGTGTATTTGACTAATACTCTGACTGAAGGAAAACATAATCGGGTTAAACCTGGATAGAATTTAATCACCTCTACATTTTTATGTTTTTTTATGTAATTCTAAAATCCTAAGTAATTTCATTGCAAAATTGCATTCAAAATGTGCGTACGAGTATTAGGTAATTGAAAACTCTGGCTGAAAATATTTTTGATAAATATCTTAATTTATTTTTAAACAATTTTTATTTATTTTAGCGCTTTTATTCTGGTTCCAGCGCACTGTTGCGCTTGTTAGATATATGTAATTATTGTCTAATATTTAAAAATAATACTTGAGATTACCTTGATTCCGGAAGTTGGTTCGGTTGTGATTAAGATCATCGAATCATTGTAAAACAACCTTTAGATTACTGTTTGTTGGATATTGACATCTGTCACATTTACGAAGCTTGAGACCAATATAGAAGTATCTAATTTGATTAGTTATTGTGTTTACAAAATATACCACTCTTAACTTGTCAAAATCGTACAGATGTTATTACTATAAATAATTAAATAATATTTGATAGTACCTGTAGTATATCTTAGAATTTATATTGCTATTTTAATATAACAGGTTGTTTGAAACGATTGATACAATACTGTCAGTTGATGTTTGATGGGAAGGGATAAATGGAAGGGGTGGTAGGATATAAAAACGATTGTAATGACATTCTCGAAGCAGTTGCTCAGTGGATGTTCAAGTGGCTAGTGCTAGTGCCGTTGTGATGTGAAATATATCTACCAGTTGTCATGTAAGTTACATATTTTGATATTATACCTTAAATATTGTTATTATGTTGCTATTATTCAGAGTGATAGAATTAACTGTTTGAGATAACTATAATTTATGGAAATATAAGAAATGTGTTGATAGAATACTATAATACTGTTTCCATGGAGTTTCTTGTCCTTCTTCTCCATGAAGACCTAGTTTTGCGAACGGACAATAGCTTTCTCATTAAAGATGAATAATTATTGACAAGCCTAATTGAAATAATAAATATCTAGTCTTGTCTTTCTGTGCTTTTCTTTATGAAATCCTTCCCTTACACACCATATTCATAATACTTTCATACACAATAAATAACCAATAACCATTCTGACATTTAAGGCTTGCTATTTGCGTAGTAGCTATATATACGCTTATAATTATATATTATATCAAATCTAACACTCTCTCTTTTTTCGCATGTGGAAGTAATTGACTCTGTCACTTTCTTATTTCCGCCTAGTTCGCTTTTTACATTATCACCTTAAAGGTCGATGAATTTGCGAAAGAAAGGAAGAAATAGTAACGCGCGCGGCGCGTGCAAAAATAGAGTAAATAATTATTATTGTTTTCTAGTAAATAAACGATTAGCAAGTCTTCAGATTGAAGAGGCAATTAAGCCTAATACCTAATTACGGGTAGCAATCTATGTTAGATCAGTAGCTCAAGATTAATGAGTTAAAGCGATATTTTATCATAACTATTTAATAATCAGGGAATCAACTAAACAAGGTGTAATTTAAATAACGCAGAACCTCTTATGGGGTCTTACCGATCTGCTCCGACTTTCGGTACCTCGGGTCGCTTGTCCAAGGGGATGGCGAAGTAGACCGAGATATAACGCACCGGATCAACTCAGGATGGATGAAATGGCGACAGGTTACAGGAGCAACTTGCGACCAACGGATGCCCCTCAAGTTGAAGGGGAAAATTTACAAGTCCGTGATAAGGCCATTGCATGCAGCGGAGATGAGAATGTTGAGATGGATGTGTGGAGTGACGAGAATGGATAAAGTGAGAAATGAGTATAAGAGGAAGTTTGAAAGTGGCGCCAGTGACAGAAAAGTTGAAAGGAAATCGTTTGTCTTGGTATGGGCATGTAATGAGGAGAGACGAAACGCATGTGACTAAAAGAGTGATATACATGTTGATGGATGGAGAGGCAGAGGAAGGCCAAAGAAAAGATGGATGGATTGTGTGAGGAATGATATGAAAGAGAAGGGAGTGAATGATAGCGTGACGGTTGACAGGGGAGAATGGAAGAAGAAAACGTGTTGCGCCGACCCCAAGTAACATGGGATAAGGGCAAGAAGATGATGACAACCTCTTATGGGGTCATTGTACTCATCATTATGAACAACTTTTAATATGGGACCAACATGAAATAGCGAAAAAAAAAAACAGCTGTTCCCTACATTTATTTTCGCACAACTCGTCAAAATATAAGGAACAGCAGATAATTTTTTTCGCGCGTCAATCTTACTCGAATTATCGATTAAAAACTAAAATGCAAACTCTTTACTTGTGTACTGTAAATAAGTTCGTAGTATTATTTAATTTTCAGCGCTGTATTAATGTCACTGCTAGCAATCAAGTTTCCTATGAATAATTTAGTGCAGAAACCGTGTGAAATAATTTGCTTATAGTTAGTCGTAATAGAATTCTTAATTAATGAACGTTTCTTGTTGCGTGAAAATGTTCTGCGGTGTTGTGTGCGAAGGGTGGAATATACAGAATATCGCGGCGATTTTGTTTCGCGCACTGGATTTTCAACGCTGTGCTTAGCACCGAGAGTTGAAAATCCAACTGTGTTTTTTCGACGAGCTAGAATGCACTCTGTTGTTGTTAGGTTTGATTCTCAACGCTCGGCTCAACTACGAGAGTTGAAAATCCAGCGCGCTATAAAATCCCGCCGCGATATTTTTACGTCCGTGCGAACTTCGGCTTATAGCTAATAGAGAGCAATGAAGGAATATAGCGTGAACAGATGGTGGAATAAAACATAAAAGGGCCATCAGTGAACTACGATATTGTACAGGGTGAAATTGAATTCATGGGCAATATTTTAAGGGGTCATTGTACTCATCATTATGAACAACTTTTACTATGGGAACAAACCTGAAATCGAGAAAAAAAATCAGCTGTTGCATACATTACGTTCGCAAAATTCGTCAAAATGTAGGAAACAGCAGATTTTTTTTTCGTGATTTCAGGTTTGTTCCCATAGTAAAAGTTGTTCATAATGATGAGTACAATGACTCCTTAAAATATTGCCCATGAATTCAATTTCACCCTGTAGAAGAAAGGTTCTCAATTCATCTATGGGTATATTTTCTGTTTCTTGATTTTGGTTTGCTATGCCTAAAGGTGGATTGGTGTCATTGACAGGCTCCATTAGCTGTTCTAATCGATTGCTACAATTTTTAAGGCCCTATGATTCGGCGCTCGAGCCGCGTACTGAACTGAAGCTCGCGAGTGGTTGCCTCGCGCATTTGGTAGTATTTTAATAATTTTATCACGACAAACTCAGCGAATTGTGCTAAACAAGGTTTACTACATTTTCATTTATATAGAAATAAGAAAAAAACGTCTGTTTTGTAGCTATGAGATTGATTAAAATTACGAAAAGGGGTAACTTCGGGATATTTTTCTATCCAGCAAAGTAAATAATCGTGTTAGTAAAAGCGATTGGTTATCCGCCAGATCCTTAAATATGATATATCTTTTTTTTAGAATTTTATAACACTGTTTTTTGTTACCCATGGATTCAAAAAACTAGTAGGTAAGCGCGGTCTCTGTCGGGTCATAGCGCCTTAACAAGACAAACAAATATGTAAGGATCGTAGCAGGTGGCGTTCTGTAGTTTCTGCCTACCCTCATGGGAAGAAGACGTAAGTTTATGTATTATACTTAGATGTATGTTTAACAAGATAACCAAAAACTACAAGGTTTAAAAACCGGCCAAGTGCGTGTCGGACCACGCACAATGAAGGGTTCCGTAGTTGGGATGAATTTATCCCAAAAACAAACTTAACATTGTAGTTGAAAAACATGTTCTCCCATACATTCCAACTGTAAATGTAAGTTTGTACTCACAATATTGACAGATTTACCATGTTATTTTAAGACCACAGACTTCTTATAGGTTTTTCTACAGGTAAAGATCTATTTTCTTTATTTTTTTTTTAAATTTGTAACCTCAGCAGTTTCTGAGATAAGGAGGGGGGGGGGGGGGGATGATCAATTTTCGTCTATTTTCTTAGATAACTTTAAGACAATTCATTTTAAAATTATAAAAATATATATTTGAGACCCTCATGGTCCCTTTCATTTGATATGTCACAGGGTACAGTTTGCAATTTTTTTTTAAAATTTTCTTGTTTGTCCCCCAAAAGTGACCCTCTTATTCAAAATTAATTTATTTACTTTACCCGTCCGTGTTTGGGTCACAGAAATTCATATGTGTACCAAACAACTTAATCGTTTCATTAGATTCGGAGCAAATTGGCTGTGACAGACAGACATACAGACACACGAGTGATCCTATAAGGGTTCCGTTTTTTCCTTTTGAGGTACGGAACCCTAAAAATAATATATAATCTCCCTACATCATGAAGATTCACAGAAAACAAGTATAAAATAAGAAGCAACAGAATAATGTATTCTGGAAAGACGTATTCACTAGAAACTAGCACATCATCTTGGCAGCCTAGTTGTGAAGCAAAGTAAGTCTCGCCGAGCTGTTTTGTAAACACGTCTTTGTGCGCGAATTGTCTGAATAGAAATGACCACTTTTGCGTAAAAGAATGGTGAGGTTGTATGAGATACTCTTTTACAACATTGTAGGTATTTGTTTAGAAGGTATAAAACAACGTTTTCATCAAAAAAGGAACGGAAAAAGTGGTATATGGACCAATAACATTACGGATTTGATATTTGTGTAGGGATACCTCATACCTCATCTATGGCGTAAAGTATCTGCTCTTGTCCTTGTAAACCCTGTAAATTCAAAAATATTACATTTGTTTTTATGTTTGTGTGATGTTTGCTGTGATATTCTTCAGAAAGGTCAGGTGCGTGGTACATAATTATTATGTACTCACAACCGGCGTGCGTGTATGACCAGATGTATGAACGTAAACGAAGAAAAAGGAGTATATATAAGGGTCGTGGAACATTGTATTTATGTAGAAGGTATAAAACAACGTTTTCATCAAAAAAGGAGACGGAAAAAGTAGTAAATGGACCAATAACATTACGGATTTGATATTTGTGAAGGAATACCTTCATTCCTCATTTATGGCGTAAAGTATCTGCTCCTGCCCTTTTTTTATGTTTGTGTGATGTTTGTTGCGATATTCTTCAGAAAGGTCAGGTGCGTAGTACATAACTATTATGTACTCACAACCAGCGTGCGTGTATGACCAGATGTATGAACGTAAACGAAGAAAAAGGAGTATATACGGGGTTAGTTTTCAATGACCAGCCAAATTTTCACAGGGTGTTCTACCCATGATTATAAACAATTTTCACTATGGGATCAACTTTGAAATCACGAAAAAAAATCTGCTGTTTCATACATTTTGGTCGAGTCGGTATTGAACTTTTGTATGAAACAGCTGTTTTTTTTTTTCGTAATTTTAAAGTTGGTCCCATAGTAAAAGTTGTTCATTTTCACGGGTAGAACACCCTGTGAAAATTTGGCTGGTCATTGAAAACTAACCCTGTATAAGGATCGTGGCAGATGGCGTTCTGCAGTTTCTGCCTACCCCGCATAGAAATAAGGCATGAGTTTTTGTATGTGATGTGTATTATAATTGTCTCAAAACCGGGTCAGGTTTTAAACCCCATTTAAAGAAGGGTATAGATGAGGTATCCCTACACAAATATCAAAACTATCGCTATTGGTCCATAGACTTTTCCTAGTCTCCTTTCTTATGTTCTGCGATGTTATACTACATTAATTTTGGAATTGGTAATAAAAATTAAAACACTTGTGTTTTTTAAGCCAATTAAGGCTTTTATTTCAGTAAAATTAAAAGTAGGCCAGTTAATTTAATAACGGAGCGAAAACCAATATTCCTGAAAATAGTTGCGATGTCAATTTAATATTGTTGGAAATGTGAAGTGGTTGACAGGAAAAACAACTTAATAATGTGAGTATTTATTTATTAAAAAATAAACCTGTATTCTACTTGTTTACGTTCCATCCAATACTATTTGACCACTTGAATTAACAAACATTTATTACCCAATAATTTTCATTAAAAAATCGTAACAACTATCAAGATAGCATCAAAAATTATGTTTTAACCGACGAAAAAAAAAGCAAAACGATAAAAAATTTATGACCACGCATAACTTTTCACAGAGTAGTTCGATTTAAAAATTTTTTGTTTCATTCGAGAGGGTATATCTCAAAGTTGGTCCCATATAAAATTTATTAACATTGTTTGGGTAGTTTTTGAGTTAGATTCAATAATACGTATTTTTTCCCCACTTTTTATGTGGATGATCTTCTAATTTCTTATGCAGATAGTGGTAATATAATTTGTGTGCACCACAACTAAAAAGTGAAAAATAAAAATATATTTACAAAAAAAACAACCGACTTCCAAAAACAAAACTACAAAGTTAAAAATAACTTTAATTTCGGAAGTCGGTGGCAAAAAACGAAAATACATTTAACCAGACACCGACTTCCGAAATTAAAGTTATTTTTCACTTTGCAGTGGTTTTTGGAAGTCAGTTATATTTTTTTGTAAAATGTTTTTATATATGATTTCATAGATAACATCCAATTCTAAACAACAAAAATACAATCCATGAATTCGTAAGTAGGTACTACAATTTATTTGATCCAATCATAATTTGAACTGTCAATTTTGCTGAAAATAGTTGCGAACAAAGACATTAAATATTACTTTACAATAGACGGGACATAGCGAACAAAATCGTAATCCGATACTTATGACCAGTGGACAAAAGTCTACGCCTACATTATAATTATGTCATGTCGCATGCGTGATGACAATGCGTGTCCCCCAAAAGTCACTGACACATGGGATCACAGTTTTTCTATGACATTTCTTCTGATAGCCTCTCTATATTATCTTTAATCTCTTTAGTCGCGAAGTACCTACCTACCTTTTCCAATTTAATAATGTTAAAAATGTGAAGAGGTTGCCGGAAAAACAGAACACAGTATGAGTTAAAGTCTGTGTACCTAGTAATGTCTAATGGTATTGTTTGTTGAAAAAGAAAAATATTTATTCTATCTGTATCATACCTTCCATCCAATACCATTTGACCACTTGGCTTAATAAACATCCACCCAATCATTCTTTCAAAAAATCCGTACAACAATCAAGATAAGCTCGATGAAAGAAAGACGTAATCAGAAACTTTGTTTTACAATTTCATAGATATCATCCATTTCTAAACCAGTTTATAATCCAATCATAATTTAAACTATCAACAATACTTGTCTGGCTGACTTGACAACAAACTGTCAAGATTAACCTTGCAGTGTATAAGGCCAGCTTAACTTGGAATTTCGAAGTGGCGCTAGTGGCAAAGGCTCAACAGCCGCACGGGTCGTTCGATCAGGTAAGCTACTTTTGCCGCGGTTGGTCTGCGGATGGGTGACCATCTTTACATATCAAGACCCTTCCGTGCCTCGGAAGCACGCTAAGCCGTTGGTCCCGGCTGTCATTCGTGGATCTTTGACAGTCGATACGGATCGTCAGAAACCCGAATGACTGTCATCCAGTCTCAGCAAGACTTGTCGTATAATATTACACAGAAACTGGGTTGTGTGAGCAGTTGTTTCATATAAAATTCAGCTGCATCTGGTTAGATTGGAAGCTGACCCCAACATAGTTGGGAAAAGGCTAGCACTATCTAATAGCAATATTTTAAATACAGTAAGTACTTAAAAATTTTAGTTCGTATTTTCGCCGCGTGTCAATTAATACTGGTTTTAATCTAATTGAAGTAATCGGATTTTAATTAAGTGTTGAACTGACAGCTTCATTTATTCAGACAAAGGTTTACGTAATCGGATAGCCAAATGGTATTATAAGTTTTTATTCAGTAGTAATCTGTGTTTGAACTTTTTTCTTGTGTGTGCAGATGGGTCTGTTAATGTTATTCGTCACACTTAAGTAATGCCCAGTGGGTTTGTTTGTGTGATTGGCGTATAATCTATAATCGGTCTGCTGAAAGCTTCCGTGTGTCGTTGTCGTGGCATTTTGTGAAAAATGAATATACGTATGATGAAAAATTCCCTCTGCAATATTCTTATATTGCAGAGGGAATTTTTCATTTTTCATTTTTTTTTTGGATAGGAATAGTCTTTATTTGCTTTAAACATAGTATAAAGTTGTTACAGTGGTTTTGATATAATGTCCTCATGTTTAGCTATACAGTCAATTGTATTAATTGCAACAGCAAAAAGCATAATTAATAATAGTTAATAATAATAAATTATGTTAGTTAATTATACTATTATTTATTATTAATTATTTATAGGTAGCATGATTTCACTATTTTCGCTATAATTTCGTTTTCTCTAGAAAATATTCTATTGATGCGTAAACGATCAGCAGTAATAACAATTAGCAATTAGATTTCACTTACATTTCCAACGATAAATTGATTGAATCAACATTGTAATCGTAACTAATCTTACTATCTTACTACTTTTATAATGCGTATTATTTGGATGGATGGATGGATGAATGGATGGATGGGTGGATGGATGGATGGATGAATGGATGAATGAATGGATGGATGGGTGTTTGTTACTCAATCACGGCAAAACGGCTGATCGGATCTGGATGAAGTTTGGCACAGAAATAGATTATAGTTCGGAACAGCTTATAGGCTACTTTTTATCCCGAAAAAATGTACGATTCCCGTGGGATAATTCCTGACATCCTCGCGGACGAAGCCGCTGGCAAAAGCTAGTATTATAAATGCGAAAATGAGTTGGTTTGTTTATTACGCTTTTACGCTGAACGTTAACGGAATGGATTTGGATGAAATTTGGCACATGGTAGATATGATCTAGATTAGGACATAGGATACTTTTTGTCCCGAAACTATGTTCCCGTGGAATAATTTCCGACCTTCATGTGTTCGAAGCCGCGGGTAAAAGCTAGTATTGCATAAACATCACATAGATACATTATCTTCTTACTTCTTTATATATTATCTCTCCAACGTATCAATATCGATACTCAATACTAATTTGATTCAATGTTTGCGAAACATACTGTAGTAAACTACTTACCTCATAGTGTTTTTACCAATCATATTACTTAAGGCGAGTAGCCTTAGCATTAGCTTAGGCCTTAACTGCTAATGTTTCGAACCTTGCAGGTTTAGTGCTGATTTTTTTGATACAAAAAATTCTACCTCATCTGACTAAAAATGTTCCCTATCTCCAGACTTACGATTTTTTTCTCAATGGTGACGCTAGTTGGCGGCACTACTCGCCTTAAGGCGTATGGTAGTACTTAACAGAATTGCGCGGCAAATTGTAAATTACCAAGGCGGTTAACCAACAGTGTTAACTTCGCTGTAATGATAGTCATTTTGCGCACAGCTAAATACACCCGGACTATGAAGATTACGGACTATAAAGAAGCAGAAGTCTCACTTCTTACAATACTATAATCGGCCAAATTTAAAAGAAGCCCTCCTCCATAGTATACCCGGGTACCGCGTCGTTTTAGGTGGTAAAATTCCGGCTTCACAAGACGGAGTGCCCATGAGGATTGAAACCATCAAGAAGGCATGCATATAATATTTCGTCAGTGGTTGTTACACTTGGGGCAGCCGAATCACCGTTTAAAATGAGACCGGCTACTGAGAGACTGGTTTCTGATATAGGTAAGCAGGAATCCCATAGATTTGTAATTGGTCGGATTCCGAATTTTCGCCGTTTCACCAGCTTTTTATTGAGATGCGTACGCACTACGCATCCGTTTAGCTTTCTGCGACTGAATGGATGCGTACGCATCTCCATACAAAACTGGTCTTTTCTATGGACTAAAGCTGAATTAGATAAATAAGTGTAGTTGGTCCCTAAACCCTCCTTATCCAGCGCGGGAATTATCCAATGAGGATTTACCCACACTTAAAGAAGGTTGTGATTGCAACGCCGTAAATATTTTTTTTTCTTAATATTGATTTATTTAATTCTTAATGCTATATTCTATTATATATTTTTAATAAAAAAAAAACGATATACTTAATTAAATAGGTAATTAGGTCATTCAATAAAAAAAAATTGAAAATGATAAGTAATTTATTTTCAAGTTTTTGTTTCGCTCGGGAGCTTGATATCGGGTGAACCTTCTGTGCCTGTGAGCCAATGTTACGGTAATGTTTTGAAGAGTAGAAGAAGTTGTATTCTGACTTAATTGGATTTTCGAGTCTCGTACACCTAATTAACCTACTTGGGGACTGGCTAAGATGTGTACTTCCGAAAGTACTAAGGTTTCTTCGCTTTTCTTTTAGCTCATGTTTTCTACTATCTTGTATCATAGCCATTTAGTTAAAGTAGAAAAATACGCAGTAATACGTAATAAAAACTTTTTTACAAAAAAAAAAAAACAACCGACTTCCAAAAAAAAAACACTACAAAGTGAAAAACAATTTAACTTCGGAAGTCGGTGTGTTTGGATCTGTATTTTGCCACCGACTTCCGAAATTAAAGTTATTTTTCACTTCGTAGTGTTTTTTTTGGAAGACGGTTCATTTTTTTTTTTTTGTAAAAGTATTTATGTTTCACTTTTTAGTGGGTCACTTTGTAATTATCTTAGTTACAATAGCCTGATGTCAACCGCTCATCACATTTTACAAAATATTGCTTTTCCCGATGCAGGGACGTAAATTATTGAGGAGTTCTCCTAGTAAGAACCAGGAGAACTGGAGCTGATTGTTAAGTCACCACCAGCATATGCATTGTGACGAGCTCAAATTGCTTAGCAACCATATTAAACTAATGGATTCGCAACCCGTGAAATACTTAGGCATAATTGAGTAGTTCCGATGGCCATCTGTGGTCTTCATCATCAGTTCCACTTTACTAAATGGTGCTTTCCGAGAGCATTGCACGAGTTACCATAAAAAATACCCAAGTCGCTATAGGTGTGCCTACAAAATTTGAGGGTTACGCTTCAGAGGTTTTGAGGTCAGAAGATTTGGAGACAATGGGACCTCCTCGAGAGCAAATCTTTTCAAACAAAAAAAGAGTTTTGCAAACCCGTCTGTACAGCTATTTTCTTAATGTCCCTCGGCAAACGTGTTTCGTCAGTAGTCAGATTTCTATCAGTTGCTCTTTGCACTTGGTGCAGACCGGACCAACTCTTATAATACTTCGAAATCGATGGAGAGCGTCCGGTCTGCACCAAGTGCAAAGGGCAACTGATAGAAATCCGACAACTGACGAAACACGAAGTTTGCCGAGGGACATTAGGATAATAGTTGTACATGACGGAGTTATGCACGAACATACATAAAAAAAATATATAAAACATCCGAATTGAGAACCTCCTCCTTTTGGAAGGCGGTTAAAAGTACAAGTCGTTCATACATACAAATAAATATTTTTATAATCAAAAACTAAAGCTTAAGACTATGTTAGTAACAAGTCACTTCACACTAGCTTGACTTTGTGCCGTCCTGTGGAACTTGTCTGCGGAAGCGACGGAACACCGCGTCCTGTAAAAGTCGTCGTACAAAAGTCTTCCATGACGAGGGGCCATAGAAATATATCTTTCTTATATCTATGCGAGGGGCAGATAACAATTCGCCCGCACGACGAACGCGTTACCCGGTACGATTCCAGTAACAGTAGTGTTATTCTGTAAATATCTCACCGTAAAACTAAAGTGAAGTGAGCTTAGAACGAGCTGTCAATAGTGTCAATCCCTAGCATCAGGTGGAAAATGACAGCTCACTTCACCTAAGTTATCACGGTGAGATGTTTACAGAATAGCATTACTGCACCCTCGGTGTTTATGATCACATAACGAACTATGCCATTCACTTGATGAGTACCTAGTTACCTATGAGCTAAATGGTTACACACTAACTGTTCGGTCAATCAACGTAACCTGTAGGTAACTATGTAGTCACGTAATTATCAATTTTACGGCCTATCCTAGATTATGAATGTTTTATGAGAATGTCGGAGACTGTTGCCGCGTTTGCATCTTACCTAACATTATAATGCGACAGACTGTTACTGCTACCATAGACATGTATTTTCCTACTGGCTTTAGATACTCCAAGCTCCGTGTGCTGGCTTTATTTTATGAGATAACAACCACGTTTGTTTGGCTTTTAGGTCTAGATTAGTAAGATATAATATAAGCCCGCGACTTACAAGTTGAATGCCGTAGGGTCGAACCCTGACAGGCGCTTTACTTTGTGTAAATTACTTCATCACCACTGTTCTCAAAACGGTAAAGGAAAACATCGTGAGGAACCGGCATGTTCTATACTCCATCGGTTTAGGTAATTAAATAAACGTAAACAAAAAAACTACGTATCTGGTTAACCGACTAAACGTAATACCTGTCACTTCAGTCGTCATGCTACGACACAGTTGTACTCTTCAATTTAGCAACTTTATAATTCGTTGTATAACGTTGCTAAATTGAAGAGTACAACTGTGTCGTGGGATGACGACTGAAGTGACCGGTATTACGTTTAGTCGGTTAACCAGACATGTGGTTTTTTTGTTACCTTTATTTAATTACCTAAACCGACCCGCACTGGACCCCCGTAGTGGACCACTCCCTCTCACCGAGAGGAGGCCTGTGTCGCAGCAGTGGGAAAATTATAGGTCCCTATAATTCTGAACATTTTTCGTTGTGGTATTTTAAGAAGTCGTTTAGAGAATGTCTCTTAGTTCAGTGTGCTCCAGTGATTCCGATCTCTCGCAACTCTTCTCCAATTTGGACCCGCTGTTGTGAGCTTTATTTAATTCGTCGTCCTATCTTTTGTATTGTCTTCCCCTGTTCCATTTGGAATCTCTGAGGTACAATTATTTTACAATTTTACTCCATTTGGCTTGAATAACTATCTCATAAGTCATAACATAACAGATTAGTAAATTATCTCGGTATTAAATCGACATTGGGTAGTTATAAGGCAGAAATTCAAAAATTGTAAGTATCTTTATCTTATCTTTGGACGACACGGTTGGCGCAGTGGTTGAGCGATTGACTGCTGCGCAGCATGTCGCGGGTTCGATTCCCGCACGGAACAAATATTTGTACGACCTACAAGTATTTGTTCCGAGTCTGGGTGTTTTTCTATCTATAATATGTATGTATTTACAAAAAAAAAAAAAATGTATATAAGTAGTTTATCAGCCATCTCGTTACCATAACACAAGCATTAGGTTGCTTAGCTTGGGGCTAGATGGCGTTGTGTGATATGTCCAAACATATTTATTTATTTATTTATTTTATCTCTTATCTTCTTAACATTTTACCGTTCTGCCAATAACCATCAAATTTCTGCGGGACCTTGTCAAACCAATAAAGCGTACCTACTTACCAAAAAAAATTTTTCACGTTAATATCGTAAAACCCAACCCTTGCCCCCCCTCCGCCTAACCCTTCAGGGAGACAAGCGTTTTGTTGTGTGTGTGTGTTTGTGTGTTAAATCGTTATAAATCTATTAGGACACAGTTTTATCACTTACTTTTATCGATTCCATAAATTTTACTTAAAATCCCCATACACTCTAGTGCGTAGGCGCACAGAAACAAAGTTCAACTGCGTAGGAGTAGACAAAAACTCGTTCTAAAACATTGCAAATCAAGTTAGGTTCGAGGCCTCGAGGGCAAGGTCTACTCCAAAGAGGAGCGATTTTTATCTGTGACTGGCGATTTGCGACAACTGGAGAGAAGAAAACCGTCGCTTTTTGGCAAAAACACTAAAAATAATTCCACTACGCATACAGTTAGCTGCTCTACCGGGTGTGCTGGTGTGACTAAAGCTCCATTGACATGGCGCAAGTTTATTGCCTGTGGTATACCATAAAGTTTAAGGGCAAATATCTGGCACCAACTAAACAACACGTACAATATTGTTGCACGATACGGGAAAATTAGTTACCGTTCAAAACTGGTATAGGTGTAAACAGCACATACAATAAAATTGCACGTAGGAACAATAAAATCGCATCCATTTCTGGAATGAAAATTTTCTATTATTCAATCAAACATGAGCGAACAAAACTAGACGAATACAGTAAATACTTGAATCAATTTGTATAAGGACGTGCAACTCTGTGTTTAGACGAGGCAAAACTTGCATGCAATAATCGCCTTGCAATTTTATTGCCTCTGTGTAAGTTGCATGCTATTTTTTTAATGGCAAAACTTGCAGTCAATTACTGTAGGTATGCCATTTTATGGAATCGCACGAGTATGGAAGCACACACTTGCATGCAATTCTTGAATGGCAATAAAATTGATCGTTCCAGAAATTTGCACCGTGTAAACGGAGCTTTAAAAATATCAATTCTAAAATGCGTGAAGTTTGCTAAAGAAAACAATTAAGCTGCGCATACTTGAAATTCGAGATCACATATCTAAAGACCACTGACAAGTATACATATAGGGTGATTCGTAATTAGTGACCGATACTTAAACATTATGATTGTGCTCATGATAACAAACAACTTTTACTATGGGAACAAACCTGAAATCACGAAAAAAAAACAGCTGCTCACTACATTTTGACGAGTTATGCGAACATGAATTTATTTTTTTTTCAATTCAATTCATTCATTTTATTTCAGATAAATTACAATTTACATCACAGTTATTGTAATCATCCATACATTAAAAAAAAATATAACACGAACACAAGAAACAGACATAGACACAAAACAATAAAAACATTGAATCAGGACCGCATTACTCGCAGATGTAGTGTTGTCCAATGCTGCATTAAGGAGCAATCCACATCCATTCTCCCTGCAATAAGCTGCAGGACGCTGTTGGGGCTGCCCCGTATGCGGCGCATCAGAGACGCAATTCTTTTGCGTTGTATCGCTTGAAAGCCATCTACTTGAGCTTCTGCAAACATACCTGATGCGCTACAAAACCGTGGCAACCCCATCAACATCCTGAACGCGTTATTGTACTGGACACGTTATTGTATGGGACAGCTGTTTTTTTTTTCGCGATTTCAGGTTTGGTCCCATAAAAGTTGTTTGTTATGATCGGCAATTGTTTCACTGGCTTTGCAACATTTTTTTACCGGATTATAATAATACACTTGCGTGCAATAAAATCAATCCACCCCATTCTCTTCGATTTGAAACGAGATAATTTAACTAGTTTAATTAACGTTATCCTAATATATTGTGTGCTAAAACCTTCTGATTTATGTAGATTACGTTAGTGAATAAATAATCAAAACTGATTCATAACTTTTTGAGAAAAGGGTGAACTTAAAAACATACAGATCGAATGAAGAACCTCTGTTTTTTTCAAGTTGGTTAAAAATTCAAGTTAAATGATCAACAAACTAACTGTAATAAATAAAATTAAGCTTATGTCAACTTCACTGACAAAAAAAGGCAACCCGGTTTCTTCAAACAAAAGTGAGAGATGAGAACATCTGAAGAATCGAGTCGATCTTGTCAAGAATATTGCTTTTATCGAAGTATAGGGTACGTGTAAATAAACTTTATCTTACCTACCTTCACACAACATAAAACAATTAAAATATACATTAATATCCAAAGATGTTAATGTATATTTTAATTGTTTTGTTTTTTTTTTTTAGAGACGATAGATCAAAATCTATCGTCTCTCAAATAGAGCATGGGGTGGGCCAATTGTTTTGCACCCAAGTTTATTTTCCACAAGCACATTACGACGTTTTTCGCACATCTGACCAAAACCTTTTATCAAAACTCAGCGCTGGCCTTATTTGTACAGGCCATTCGCAGTCCTGAATGCGCTCGTCCCCTCTCGTTTAGCAACAGGTCTATAAGATGCCTCTCACCGATAAGACGACCCTTACTACGTGCTTCGCATTGTCACTGTTACAATAGACTTTTGGTAGATATCTTTTTGTGTTTCAAGATGTGTTTTGTGTAAGAAGTTGACGAGGTATCATGGTGAAAGGTTTTTCATATCTTCACTTAAGGTCAAAATGGGAATTGTTCTATTTTTAACCGACGAAATAAAAGGAGGAGGTTCTCAATTCGACATGTATTTTTTTTATTATTTTTATTTATGACCACGCATAACATTTTACAGTCGTTTAAAAAAAAAATGTTTTATTCGAGAGGGTATATCTCAAAGTTGGTTCCATATAAAACGTATTAATTTTGCTTGGTTAGTTTTTGAGTTAGCTTCAATAATACGTATTTTTCCTCACTTTTTATGTGGATGATGTTCTAGTTTGTTTTGCAGGTAGTGGTATTAGAATTTGTGTGGTGTAGGTAGGTACCACAACTAAAAAGTGTAAAATAAAAACTTTTTTACAAAAAAATACAACCGACTTTTCAAAAACAACACTACAAACTGAAAAATAACTTTAATTTCTGAAGTCGGTGGCAAAAACAGAAATACATTTAACCAGACACCGACTTCCGAAATTAAAGTTATTTTTCACTCCGTGTTTTTGGAAGTCGCTTGTATTTTTTTTTGTAAAAAAGTTTTTATTGGAAAACACCAAGTCTCTGGTACGTATGTACTAATAGAAAAGGCTAATTCTCATCCCAGAACTTTAACTTCAATACGGATATAGCTAATTACACTAATATTAAAATAATACCAACATTTCGGACACGCTCTTTAGCATGTGTCCATCGCACGCAAATGCCAAAGTATCCTACGTAATCACTGGCGAAGTTTCCGACTCATCATGACATATAAACGAATCGTTAAATTATTACTTCCTGCACCAATTAACAGTTTACCGCCCGGTAACGAGAACCGATAGTAAGCCGTCTTCGTGTGGTTCAAAGTCGTGATTTTAATTCCGCTCTCTTAGTAAAAATAGGTACGGAACCGTTCGATGGTAAGTATGGTCGTGACTGCCTGCCTTTATATTTTATACCTTCTCTCGATTGACGAGCAGAGGTCTGACGGGGAAAATGGTGCTATTTCACTATTTTACGAAATACGGTAAGTACTGGGTTTCGCGTGTAGCTTGTGCGACCCCATCTTCAAACGTTCGTGCATTACTTCAAGAAATACTAACATAACATTATACGATATTATAATGGGGGAGTAAAACAAATCTGTTAAGATAATATTCTTCTGCAGTATTTCAAAATTGTCTTTTTCTTGTTGTAGCATCTGGAAGTGAGATCTTATAGTAACACTAGCTTGTGCCCGCGACTTCGTCCGCGTGAAATTTCTTGTTCCCCAGACCCACCCCGTCGCAACGCATCGCCTGCCCGCTCTATTACTCAGTTTTCGCTTAGCGTTCTGACTTTTTTCATTTTGCTCGGCTCCTAAGGGTCGTAGCGTGATGATAAATAGCCTATAGCCTTCCTCAAGAATTGGGCTATCAAATGCAAAAAGATTTTTTCAAATCCGACTAGTAGTTCCAGAGATTAGCGTGTTCAAACAAACTCTTCAGCATTATTATTAGTAGGAGTAAGATATTATGGCTGAAGATAAATCAATGACACATGGTAGTCTTGCAATTTTGGCGGCTTATCCTGTACGAACTTCAGTAAAAAACTGACAGCATCTCTAAATATTATGTACGAGCTTACATATTTTGAGACTGCAAAACATTATGTATTTATTTTGTACTTATTCAAGCTCAAAATGCAGGATCACTGACAGCGCAATGCACGCAATATGACTTCTAGTAATTTCTTTGATAAGGAGAACATTTTCACTGAAGCAGAATTCAAGCACGACATTTGATTCCTAGTCTGTGATTCCTTTGACATTGGATCCCGGAAACATTATCTTCCTTTTGCATAAAAAACACCGTTGCACGACAAATATCTCACCACATTCCTGAATTTTTCCGGAATATATATATCGAAATTTTCCGAAATATCCCGAACTAAAACATACTTTTTTTTTGTTTCAGGTAAAAATCCAGTTCTTTTTGGAGGTCAGCACCAGGCTCTTTGTCGGTTGGAAGCGAAATATATTCAGGGGAGAGGCGTTAAGGGTATTACAGAGCTTACGGTCCATTCATTGAGCTGCTCAGGTTGGTTCAGCAACAACGAGAAAAGGGTTCACTTAGGTATGTGAAAAAATACGGTTTTTTGTGCATTTTGATCTGTGAAAGCAGAAAGGTCGGGTAAACTGGTTTAACTTGGGGAAGCGTTTTATTGTGTCGGATTATTTTAATAGACTAGAAATTGTTCCTTTTGGTAGATATTTTGGTAATTCTAGCGGCTATAGAATTTGTCGCAGATCATCACAAATGTGCTTCGAAATATTTAGCTTAATTACAATCAAACTCAAACTATCTTTCATCGCAATTAATTTATCTCCAAGTAAAACTTAGCAATAATTTTTTGTTTACTGACAAATATTTAGGTCAGAATCAAGGTCAAAATACTTTATTATCTAAATGAAAGTCTAGACCGTGTGAAAATAATAAAATTTCAGAATAAGTATAATTTTATTTTGCATGAAAGAAGCGTTTATTAAATTGACGTGCTTTATCTACTTTTTGTCCCGTTTATGTAAAATTCGTCGTTTTGACTATGGTCCTTTTTTGTACACAAGCTTTTAAAAAGATGCCTAGCTACTTTGTACTAAGAGTAGTTAAACGCAGATTTTGTAGCTGTTAACCTAAATGTTTTTATTAAAGAAAAAAAAAACATATTTCTTTTTAATTAAGCTTGTGCGGGCGCTTCACGTCTGTAGACGTCGTAACAATAAAACTTCTATTATGTCTCGTTCAAACTGGTTGTCTACCGCACAACGTCAATGGGACGTCACATCAACGAGAAACGAGATTATTCGAAGTGATCGAACGTGACGTTCCGGTGACGGACGGCGTGCGGTGGACAAGCGGCCATAGTAAATGTAGGTAAACTGTATGTATAATAATTATGCGGATAAGATATGTCATAAATTCATAATTATAGTTATATTTAAGCTATTTATAAGCAATTTTGTAAACTTTAATAATAAAATTCTGGTCAAAATAAAGTTAAAATCAGGAGACGATTCGCGGCTCTCAATAAGGTAAAGTTTCGAGGTACCTAAGCGCGCAAGCAAAAATATAGTTTCGTAGCCATCGGCATGGTACCTATATATCGTCATTCTGTTCCTGAAGAGTTACGCAAGTCGTCTCCTGAAATCTCCTGAAGACTTATCAAACTGCTGTTATTATTTTCATCAACAAGAAACCCTTCCCCGTCAAGACTTCACACATAGCTACTGGTCGCCAGCTTGCAGATATCCTGAGCCTATAGGTGCAACGTCAGCGCCGTTTGGACTAGGAGGCCTAACCTCATATAGGGATACACCTGGATAGGCACACACCCTCCTTTCAACACATCGTTATAACAATATAACTTGAATTAACATATCAGGCGGCGCCGCGCCGCGCGCCGTCATCTCGTTCTCGTTGACGTAGCGGTGGACAAACGTCCTTAGGGTCCGCGATCCGATTAATTACCGTAATTGGGCAGTTTACATAAAATTAAAAACAAGCTTTGTTGTTATAATCATCATTCTCCTGCCCTTATCCCAATTTATTTGGGGTCGACGCAACATGTCTCTTTCTTCCATTCCTCTCTAATAATAAAAGTGGAAATGAAAATTGTAAAAAATACGTGTTAAAAGTAGGACAATTTACATTTATTTAAATTTACTAAGTATAGAAAAATTACAATAATAAATAATTTCTATACCTAATTCAATCATTTTCATCTTAATACCTATTTATTCCAATTTAATTCAAACCATTCACTACTAATTACCGATTCGCAAATTAATGCATTCATTCACTCCAGGAAGATATCCACCACGCTCTATTTTGTATGATCATCGTGCTCAAGCTAATCGTAATATTTTGACATAAGGCCTACGTTACACAGTCGCGATGCCACGCGACAATATCTCATCCGTAGACCGTTTACTGTGTCGTAAGCAGTAAGTGGCACTTAGCGCGTTAGTCAGCCATGTGGACTCTGTGGAGAGTGAAAAGTCGTGCATACAGTCCTACCAACTTATCTGTGAGAAAGAAAGAAAAGAACGAAAGAGGACGCCACCGTCGATGCGTCGACACAATCGAATGACATGCGTCGGCACAATCGAAGACATTTCAACATGACGGCCGTAGTTCCAATTTTCGCCATTTCACAGATAAGTTGGTAGGAGTGTACGCGCGTTGTCGCATCTATCCGAACATAGCCTTATAAATCGCTTATAGTGAAATATCGCGTGTTGTCTGTGTCGTCACGCGATCACACTTCTTGTGTTTAAATATGATGCACATCTACAAACGATTTCTTTGTTTTTACATATCGAAAGATTTATATTATACAACCGCTTAAGGGGTCATTGTACTCATCAGCTGCTCCCTACATATTGACGAGTTTGATGTAAATAAATGTACTGAACAGCAGATTTTTTTTCGCTTTCAGGTTTGGTCCCATAGTAAAATTGTCAATCTGTTCTGGGATATGTTGTATCAGAAAAGTGTGGTCAAATTTAAGGGTGTGGTAGGTACAGACCGTCGAACTGAACAACTTTCTCCATATGGGACAGACATCGTGGTAATCGAGAAAAAAATTTCAGCCGACCCAAATATTTGGGTCGAGTGTGATAATTTTTTCTCGATTACGACTTGGTCTCGTGGAGAAATGGAACTATGTGCAATACCAGGCAATACCCTAACTCGTAATAAACGGTACTCAGAATATCGTCACCACCAGTCGAATCTACAATGGCAATTAAATAAAATTCGTCATTTTTCTTTTTAAGTATTAAATAAAATGAGATTCAAACTAATGATATCATCAAAAACTTTTGTAGAGAATAGTACCAACTTAATCCTATTCATTTAATCAATAACCAATCAACCTCTGAAGTTAGATGAAGAGCTTTAGCGCAACGAATTAATTAAAGTAATCCTTCAATAATTAAAATAGTTTAATTATGATGAAAAATAAAACTACAAAGTGCGTCGGTCATGTTACAGCGATCGGTACAATTGGGATTTGACAAGCGGGGCAATGGCGTAGTACACTATCAATCGGAATCCGTTTCATTTTGACAGTTCAACAACATTTTTTGCGATATTTACGTTGTCGAGCAGACAAATTTTTTGCTCCTAAAAACCAATGGATTAGCAATTTGCTTCAAAATGATTCAGATACGCAATTACGGTGCAGAAGTAGTTAAACTTGTCTGAGGATGAGAGTGATGCTGAGGTTAGCCACCGTCTTTATTGTAATCTAGTTTGGTATCTACTTCCATATGATGGGGTTGGTATATCCCTATGGACAAAAACCCCCTTTGGAAAATAAAGAATAAAAAAAAATGTGTTTAATAAAAAACTTTTTTACAAAAAAACACAACCGACTTCCAAAAACAACACTACAAAGTGAAAAATAACTTTAATTTCGGATGTCGGTGTCTAGTTTTTTCGTAGTATTTTCGTTTTTTGCCACCGACTTCCAAAATTAAAGTTATTTTTCACTTTGTAGTGTTGTTTTTGGAAGTCGGTTGTATTTTTTTGTAAAAAAGTTTTTATTTTTCACTTTTTAGTTGTGTACCTACCCCACACAAATTGTAATACCACTACCTGCAAAACAAACTAGAACATCATCCATATAAAAGTGAGGAAAAAATACGTATTATTGAAGCTAACTCAAAAACTACCGAAGCAAAGTTAATCAATTTTATATGGGACCAACTGTGATGTATACCCTCTCGAATAAAACAAAAAAAATCCAAATCGGTCCAGCCATCTTCGAGTAATCGGGGAACATACATAAAAAAAAATAAAAAAAAAAAAAAGGTTCCGACGAATTGAGAACCTCCTCCTTTTTGAAGTCGGTTAAAAATTTATTCATTCATTCACGCACAACCTAAACAGTTAGGTCTAGAAGCAAGTGTGCACAAGAGTTCCTTAACATATAACGCAGGTGAGATCCACGGAGGGATTTTTGAAAATTCACCCCTTAAAGGGATGGTTGAATAGAGAACTAAAAGTTATATGGAAGTTCGTAATTTTTGCTTGTTTATTTAATAATTGTGTGTTCATAATCATAACTTATCCTTCTAAACGTTAATGTTACCTTTCACACTTAGTCATCCTTAATGTTTGTACTTGCGATGCAATTTACAACAAATGACGCTATTATTTATAATCTAAACTTAATACAGCCTTGGCACATTAGAGAACGCCGCATAACCTCTGAACATTTTGTGTTTTAATGTCAAATTCGTTCACAATAGTGACGCAAGCGCAACTCCTAAGGTCGATACACATTACGCCGCGTTTAACCGCAGGCCTGTTGCACATAATGTGAGAACCGAATTCTGTGAATGGTAACAATGCATGTAAAACTTTTGTACTTTAAATGTGTCGCTTATCAAGGTGAACTGAATCGGAGTCAACTTCTTTTTTAACCGACTTCAAAAAGGAGGAGGTTATCAATTCGTCGGAACCTTTTTTTTTTTTTTTAAATTCTGTATTTGTTTAGGGACTTAATAATGGCAATGCATATTTATGGCAGTCCCATCATCACCACTTGGTTGAGATTGATAGGCAGATGGTTATGGAAAAAAAAAATTCATGAAGTTTTCATAGAAATTGTTTTACTAGAGTCGACTCGCGCCTGTCTGCGGGGAGCCTTCAATCAAACAAATCATTTATATCAGACGCATATTATCGAACACAGTCCATCAATCCATCAACTTAAGAGGTTACATTAATAAATTATGTGTTTTTAAATTTCCTTTAAAACCAAATGTATATGGTTAAATCATTTGGATTTTCCATATTATGTGTTATTTGACTATATTGGCTACTGCTGCACTAAAATCGAAACATTTTCTGTTTTATACGATTATACGTAAAAAGTTCCTTATTGTGCAGTCAATTTCATTTACACACCGAGTTAAACCACGCTAAGATGTAAACCGCTAAGCTGTATCCTCTTAACATAACGGCTATTTTCCTCTAATAGGTATAGGCTCAGTTCAGGTATAGGCCATAGGGATAGGATAGGGATATATAGGGATAGGGGGATAGGGGGGGGGGGGGGTGGGATAGGTGTAGGCCAGATCAGTCAACTTATAGGGCAAGTCCATTGTACCTATATTGCCATTAGACATCCTAAGTTCGGGCTGCTGAAAGTTCGCTGATGAAAAAACCCAATAACGTGTCCCGGAGACTGAACTCTGGATCCCACGCTCAAGAGTAACTCTTGCGACCTTGCAAATTATTATAATAAAAGCGTTAGAAAACCCAAGAGCACAGAGGCACACTTTTAAAGGTCACTTTCCCATACAGGTAGGAAACATAAATTTTGCTTTAACGACTTTTGGTGGGATGAAAACATAAATAAGAAGATGTTTTCTTTTCATCCATTTATATTTTTCAGTTCTTGGTGTCTCCATTTTCTTTTATTGTCAAGTCGTTACCAGACCGTACTGCGTAGATTCAGACAGGTATTGCTATCTACAACTGCCATTATAATCCCCATGGAGATACCCACACGTTTTCCGCCATTCTCAATCCTTGCTACATCTGTGTGATTTCTGATATTAAAATAAATAATCACAAATAATTTCGTACGGATTTTTTACTACCGCATGCGGTGTGTTGCGAAATAGTCTGCGTTTGACCTTTAATGCAGTTGATGGATGATTGATGTGTATTTGAGTTGGTACTAATATATTGATAAGGTTGAAGTTAATCCTTTAAAGATATATTAGAAACGTTGCATGATATTATAATGCTTCTAAGGCTGCAAAATTGAGAACTGTTGCCTGTAATGTTTCATCTGCATATGCTACCATCAAAATCAAAATATTTTATTTCACATAAACCTACATAGGCACTTATGAAACGTCAGAAGCTAGGTGCACGGTTCCAAATTGGTTGTTTCCTATGGAGAAGAGCCGGCAAGAAACTCCATGGTTACTCGTTTAAAAATAATTGGCTTTTACAATATTTTCAAATAACAGTGTTAATAGGTAGGAGAGGACAATGTAGGCCTTTCAACAACTACCAGGTATTTAACAAAATAGAAAATAGTCAACAAATGTACAGTCTACTAGGCCTGCAACGTTCTCACATTCACAAAATAGAAAATAATCTATAGAAGATTAATAAAAGAATAAAAATAAAAACCTATGACATGACACAAATGATTTGATTGCCATGACAACTACAGTAACAAATCTGAATAAATATCATGGACACTAAAGCTACTAATATACAGTTAAAATTGGAATTGTAGTTATAAAATCATCAAAGCAACATTTCTGAGGGCATGGATGCAAAAGGGATGAATGAATTGCATGGAGCTGAGATGAGAATGCTAAGAGGGATCTGTGGTATTACACGAATGGATAGAATAAGAAATGAGAACGTAAGAGGAAGTCTAAGTGGCATCGGTGATTGAAAAGTTATGCGGAAATAGGTTGTCATGGTATGGACATGTGATGCGGACGAATGAGGAAAATGTGAGGAAAGTTTTGAGTATGAATGTCGATGGCTTTATGAGTAGAGGAAGACCACAGAACAGATGCATAGATGGACTGTGTGAAAGATGATAATATGACTAGAAAGGGGGTGACAACAGAGATGACAATTAATAGAGAAGTATGGAAGAAAGAGACATGTTGCGCCAACCCCAAATAAATTGGGATAAGGGCAGGAGAATGATGATGGGTGCTGCTTAGTATTGCAGGATGTCACTTTCCGTTAATCAGTAAGCTTGTTCATTAACCTAGTTACTTAAATGCAGTAAGTTGTTGTTGTACCTAACACGGTATTTGTTGTTTGTCCTGCCAACAAAATGCACACGCCAATAAACATATCACACACTTTCGTCGAGTGTAAAAACCTTAATTATACACCTAACATTGAAACAATAATTATGCTTTTGACGTTTTCATTTTTTAAAAGACTCGAATATTCTCACACTGTCCGAACTTAGCCGAACTGGTCACCTTTCAACCCGGACACCGCCTTAATGGTCTAAACTTCTTAAGACAATAGTTATGGGTATCACCATAACCATAATTGCACCATCAAATCATCGTAATTATAGTTTTTCGACGCTAGTGAAAGTAGTGGGTAATGTCGGACGAGTAGTGTCTTGCCGCCATCTTGGATTTTATTTTCGTGCGTTATGTCTGTGATGTAACGAAATTTTTTATTGTTTTAACTAGCTTCTGCCCGCGGCTTTACCCGCATGGAAGTCGGAAATCATCCCACAGATACGTACTATCGTAACGAGCAGTCGGCATGATTTTTTCCGACATCTTCAACAGTCATAGTCATGTTTCAGCCAATTTACAAAAAAAAAACCTGTAATGAATTATACACCTAAACCTTCCTCATGAATCACTCTATCCATTGGTGAAAATCGTATGAAAATCTGTTCAGTAATTTTTGAGATCATCGCGAACATACAGACAGACAGACGCGGCGATATTTGTTTTATAATATGTAGTGAAGTGTTGGTTAAATAACTGTGAAGCAGTTATATTATTGGAGTTATTGATCCGTT
Organism: Cosmia pyralina; assembly: GCA_946251885.1. NCBI lineage: Eukaryota > Metazoa > Arthropoda > Insecta > Lepidoptera > Noctuidae > Cosmia > Cosmia pyralina. Next base: position 25,960,615 of record OX276345.1, on the reverse strand, counting down.
GTAGCAAGGGGAGATGCAGGGCGCCATACAATTGTTACAAAGGGAAATAGAAGAATAAACTTCAAGATTTCTTGTGTTTGTCGATTAAATAAAGTGATTTGGTTTTTACCCGACTGCGCTAGTAGGAGGGTTATGTTTTTCGAGAGTACCTATGTATGTATGTATAATTGTTTGGCACGCTCTGCGGCCTCAACGGCTCGCTGGATTTTAGCTTGAGAGGTGTCGTTAGATTCGTATTTACTGTGAGAGTGACACTGGGTATTTCTAAATTATAAAAAAAAACAAAATGGCGGATTTTTGGCGCCAAATTATGCCTTATTTTTTTTTTTTCTCAAACCTTTCGAGTGGGGTATCAAAATAAAGGGTTTTATTTATTTATAATAAGCACACCAACAGCACGGTCACTTACAATTCAAAATAAAATTACATAATAAAATGGCATTTTAGTAACCATGCAAATAACAGGTATGCATGACTTTCACATATGAAACATTAGAGACAACGGAGAACAGAAAAAGCTTGTCTAGTAGTACTAAATCCATTATACATACCAACTAGAGCTATATAGACGTGCACTCTTCGCACTGTTTATATAGTGAACGTCTGTATGAAGCAAAACTCATGGAGAAAATATCAATGGGGTAATCTGTCAAGTTGGACCTTTTTATAAAAAAAAGGTGATTACAAAAATATATACAACTTATATGGTTAAAAGTAATTCGAAGTGACAAATCGTAAAAAAACACGTACCAAGAACTAAATCCCCTGCGAAATCTTGCGTATTCTTAATGTATTTGTGTGTCATGTGTATATAGGGTAGTATACAAACACATTAAATAAGAAAACTAAAAAAATATGAAATAAATGTTGGAAGCAGGCGGGACCCATTTAAAAATATAATAAAAATGGTATGGGTCCCTCCTGCTTCCAACATTTATTTCATTTAAAATTGGCTTGTTTTTAGCTTTTCAGTTTTTTTTAACTTAAGTTTTTTACCGCAGTCGGGTTTTTTAATTTTTTTAATTACTTATTTTTATTTAATTATTTTCTTTGAAGTAGTTTGAAGTTCTGTTTCTATAAAATATCTAAACAAGGTATGTGTTATGTCATTCGAAGTTCATAATGTGTGTTACATTGCGCCTCCCACATAACATGCATTTATTCAAATCAGTCTCCTGCCCTTGCACTCCAAAACAACTGATTACTCTATTATTAAATCCGACACTCATTGTCGCACAACCTTAACTTTCCAAATATGGCTGCAGCCTAAATTCGTCACAACGAAGACACTTATTACGTAGGCAGTGAGGACTAGTTTCCAATGTCAATCAAAATGTCGTTTAGATGCATTGTTACGAACGACGAGACGTTTCCGGTTAATTTTATACGGCTTTACCAGGCTCCGTTTAAGTTGGATGGGGGTTAGGACAGTGATGTGACTATGGCTTCCGTACTGATGGCAGGGAAATGGCTTTTGTAGGTAACTTGTCAGAGATTTCCTCTTCATTTTGTGTTGATGTTATAGTCCAAGTGAGGCTTTCCTATTTGGAATAGGTACGACAGTTTCCTTAAGCCAAAAGGGCAATTTGTCGTTCAACCGAGCTTGTAATACCCGTTTTCACTAACATTAGGCGACAACTAAAAGGAAGAGTAAATAAAAGGGCGCTGTTGAATATTCAACGCTCGGTTCAGTACCGAAAGTTAAAAATCCAAGTTAGTAAAAACGGGCATTAGTGATTCTTGCCTGACCACGAAGCCTTGTCCTGCCTTCTTCAGAAAATAATACTACGCTTCTACAGGGTGAAATTGAATTCATGTACTCATCATTATGAACAACTTTTACTATGGGACCAAAACCGAAATCGCGAAAAAAAATCTGCTGTTCCCTACATTTTGACGAGTTATGCGAAATTGCGAACATAAATGTAGAGAACAGCAGATTTTTTTTTGGTTTGGTTCCGTAGTAAAAGTTGTTCATAATGATGAGTACAATGACCCCTTAAGAGGTAGCCATGAATTTAATTTCATCCAGTATAAATCTTGAGAGGAGCTTGCGATATTATGATTATGACATAGTAATACAACATGGCGCCATTTGCAATCACGACATCTTTATAACATCAATCAATCTGCCTAGCCTTTTCCCAACTATGTTGGGGTGGGCTTCCAGTCTAACCGGATGCAGCTGAATACCAGTATTTTACATGGAGTGACTGCCTATCTGACCTCCACAACCCATTAACTGGGTAATACGATACTCCTTGGTAAGACTGGTTGTCAGCCTTTGGGGCTTCTGACGACCCGTAACGATCGTCAAAGATCCACGAATGACAGCCGAGACGTTGGTCCGTTGGTTGGTAACAGGAAAGCACGGCTTTCCGAGGCACGGAGGAGTCTCGGTATGTAAAGATAATCACCCATCCACGGACCAACCCCGGCAAGCGTAGCTCAACCTGATGGATCGACCCGTGCGGCTGTTATTACTTAGCCACGAGCTCCTCATCGTTATAACATCTTTATAACATACAGTCAATACACAATGTCCTTCACTGTGTGCTAGTTGTAGTACGAAATAAAAACAAAATTCACAAGTTATTTGAAATCACTACTTTATAAACAGCCAATATTATCCCAACTGTGAACGTCGTAGAAATAAACAATCTACCAGTCCATTCGTGCAGTACACTCGAGGACAGTGCACAATAACACGAAGGACATAGTTTATCAGAAGTACACTTACTGCCAAAATATTAATAAACTCGTGTTGCAAGCATAGAATCGTTGAAAATAACAACAATATGGGAGCTATCACGTCACCTCGCTACCACAATGTGAAGATAGCGTGATCATAGTGACAATTCTAGTGATGGTACAGTCGAGAACAAAAACCTTTCCCTTTCGTTTTTTCTCAAGTCCTATTTTCTAGTGTTACCCGTAACTGTTATAGCAGGTCAAAAACGAAAAGTAAAGCGCCGTGCGAAGGTGTAGGTCCCATTCAATCGATTATTGTAGGGCCTCTGGATGCTTGATAAAATCAAAATCAAAAGTCATTTATTCCAACTAGGCTGAGAATCACCCACTTTTCGAACGTCAAAATTACACAAGACAGTCCCCCAAAACTCCTCCCTTCACGAAAAAGAAGTGGCGCATCAAACTCCCCAGCAGCACAGCTGTCTGTTCAGTTAGAAAAAAGTTAGATACAGTATGTCATTAGTAAATTTATTGTAAAAAGCTTGTAAAATTAAAAATGAAAACATGAAGAAACTGGGTATTAGAATTTTATCCATCATTATTATTTGGAATCTGTTTGTGTTCATGCCACAACATTCAATATTAAATTCTATACCTTATTATGTTTCGGTCACATCTGGCTCTCGGAATACCAATTTCACACTTAATTTCCGTTTTGACGGTTCTCGAGTTATTAGCTTTATTTGCTGATAATATAAATGTCATATCCATTATATTTTTTTAGAAAGTTCAGGGCTCCTGCATCCTCTCGTGTTGCAAGCTCACTAGTTCATCTGAACTTATGTGTGCAAGATAGAATTTTTCACGAAACAAAACACATTATTCAGTCTATGCTACTATGGGTAGTACTATGGGTTTCAGTGGCCTTTTAAAAAACTCTAAAATTGCGAGTGTGTTCGTGCCCGTATTTTACTGGTATGCTCCAACATTTACAATATAAAATAAAAGTGCGGTACCTCCGCAATGCGAAACTTATACTTTATCATGTTAAAAGAATTTAAATATTCACACAGTTATGAAGTATTGTAGACTTTTACTCTTGAAGTTTTCTGCGGTAAGGTAAGTATAGTACCCAGTTAGTTATCCAATGGAGGAAAGGGAAACACCTACAAAGTTTGAACTGCTAATTTGTACCATGACATTTGCGGTGAACCACTTTTGAACCTTAGAACGATAGTAACAAGGTCGAAAATTGGTTCACCGCAAATGTCCACGATGGTACAATTAATATTTTTGTTGACTGCGTCTATTTGGATCATTATGTTTTATCGCTTAAAACACACTGTTTTGAAGAAAAACAAACAAAACTGCTTGTACACAGAGCAATTCTATAGGGTTCAGATGCAATAAAGTCTGGTTTTATGTAACCAAAAGAGTTGGCACGAGTACTTTTCTTTATAAATGATCCCGATCCAATGCTAAGGTCAGCTTTTTAGTTGCAAATAAGTAATTCCTTCTCGGATATTAGTTTGATGTTGGAGTTGGGTTTGGTGGGACTATTAATTTCACTTTTTTAACACGCTTTTATTAGCTTCTCCTGTATGTACTCATGTTCTATGTAACGAAATCTTTGAACTCAATTTTTACTCACTTTAAATGGTCAGATTAATTGGAAATTTTGCACACTTATCAGGGCCCGATGACAATACAAAAATTTAAAAAAATTGTTCCTTTAAATTTGGTATGTAGATAGCTTATACCCTGGATATACACATAGGCTACTTTTGGGTGTAACCGCGGGGCGCAGCTAGTATAACAATAAAGTGGTTAACGAGAAAATTAATGTCATTGTAAAAAAAGCGTGGGGTGCTTTCGAATTACAGAATCAGTGTAAGAATGTCGTACACACGGCTACACATCAAGCTACACATTTCCAGTTTACACTGACCTCTCATTGTAAGGAAATCCTATACAATGCGAGATCAGCTTTTACTAAAATTTATAGCTTGGTCAGTAGCCGTGCGTACAAAGCACCCCACGCTTTTTTTTACAATGACATTAATTTTCTCATTAATCACTTTATTCTTATATTGAAAAAAAATTTTTTTTTAGTTCAGTTTAATGGTATTGAAGCGTGTTTTTTTAGTTTTTTTAAACTATAATTTATTGAAGTGAAAACTTCTTTAGGCGCGTTGAGCGATTTTTGGTAGGGGGAAATCTTATGGGTTCGCGTCACCGAGTCATCGCGTCACCTCGACACCGCGACATGCTATGCATAGTTTTGCGTTTAAGTTCTGTCGGCAGTCATCATGACATCCAATTTTTTTATTTTTGTTTTTTTGTTTCACAAACTGTGTCCAAATAAATGTTATTCTTTCTTTATTTGATACTCATAGGACAAAGCAATATTATTTAAAAATCTTTAGTCTAGATTACTACACAACAAAATGAAAAAGCCTAACGTAGGTACCTAATAGTTAGTTTAACGGGATGTCTTTGACAAATGACTTCTTGTGACGTCACGAATATGCCTTCAAAAGGTCACGGTTCTCCAAAAGACAAAAAAAAAACAAAGTAAATTACCAAGATGGCGTTGTCTCAACGAACAAAAGCACTTACTGTAATGTTTTTATCACGTTTGCTCAAGACTCGGTTTTTTAACGACCACGAAAGTAATTTATCATTAAAAGAGGGTTTATTGTCATGAATATAACATCCACGTGTGGGTTTGGTCCTATAAAACTGACAAACTTTGAGGAGGAGCAGTAGAAGTTCCTAAAACAAAAACAATGATGAGATGGCCCTCGATTTATTTCAAACAAGGGATCCGAACTTGATTTTCCATTGCTATTTGTTCGTATCTCTAGGCTTAGTTTGTTTCCTTAGAGTTGTTCGAAAGCATTTGTCAAAAATTCTCTTGGAGAGTTTTTCATCATGATTACGGTTAGTTAAAACTCAAAAAGAGAACACTATTGATAAGCAAAAACGTCAGAATTTTGAAAGCATCAATCAAGCTAAAATGCTTTGTTTACAAAACAGCTGATGTAGCAAAAAACCAAACCCAGTAAAAATGATTTTGTGTTCGTCTGTACACGACATCTATGATCGTGTGTAACGGGTTACAGCTAACGTTTTAACGACTACCCGCACGCGACGCCGTGATATTTTAACTTAATTACATTGCTTATTGTAACTACATAACTGATTTTTGTAAGCGTTTTGCTTTGGATTTTTAAAAAAGACAGTTTTTACAATTTTGTTCTTGGTCTTTGGTTGCCTTTTTTCTGAGCTGGTAGAGCATACACTATCGACTACCACAAGCTCGTACTATCGACGACGATCGATGGGTGACCATCCATTATTATAACGAGACTCCTCCGTGTCTCGGAGAGCACGCCTCGGCTGTCATTCGTAGATCTTTGACAGTCGTTAGTCTTGCCAACAAGAGTGTTATCGTGTTAACCAATAACTGGGTTGTGCAGGTCAGATAGGCAGTCGCTCTATGTCAAGTACTAGTATTCAACAGCATCCGGTTAACCTGGAAGCTGACCCCAACATAGCTGGAAAAAAGCTAGGCAGATGATTACTTTCGACTCTATAAAAGGCAAAAATATAATTAATGTTTTGAGGTGTTATATAAATATGTACTTCCGTATCGTCCACGATAAAAGGTCACAGTTGAATGTATCAAGACCTTATACGGTCAGTGTCTAGCCTGAGGGGCAGATTACCACTATCATATTCATTATCTATATGACAAACTATCGTCCGGAATCGCCGACAAACCAATGCAGCGGAGTTAACAATGTCCCATCATGTTCCTTTCACTGTCGGACTGCCAGATGTCAGAGCCTACTGCAAGGTAGGTACCATCCGCACTAGGTCAATATACCGACTAGTCGTATTCAGCACTTCTCCACATTTATTAGCGCACAACCAAATTGTGGAACTGCCAGCGTCTGTGTTCCCTTCCACACACAACCTTGCCTTCGAAACAAGTGTGAACAGGCATCTTCTGGGCACGCTCATTCCATCATAGACATCATCCATCGCTTTCCATGAGGCGAGATGGAAGTCAAGAGCAGGTCCATTCCGCAAAAAAAAATGTCACTCTTGTCCTACATTTTAATTATTTAATCTGTCTTACATAACATCGCCAATTTTAATCTGCAGTTATGTATTAGTTATGTAAGTCCAATTTACGGTGCTGATTGATCCTGATAACTATATTAATTCATGATTTATTCGTATTTGATTGCTTAAGATTGCTTGTTGATGTTTTATGTGGTTATGAGAAATTATGGTAATTTTATTAGCGCCATTTTGGGTCCGTGGAACATATATTTTTTTTGTTTTTTTTTTGTGACACAGTTTTGACAAGGTCGTTAAGTTTCGGAAGTCATCATCTGCCTAATCTTTTCCTTAATATGTTGGGGTCGGCTTCCAGTCTAACCGGATGTAGTTAAGTATAAACATTTTACATGGAGTGAGTGCCTTTCTGACCTCCTCAACCCGGAAGTTTCAGTACTAAATGTAAGTATTAGGTACTAAATTCTATTGAAAGCTTTTTAACTCCCGCACTCGCGAGACGTTGACTAAGTTAATGAACCATTATCTGACGTTAAAATCGTTACAAATATGGTGGCTAACAAACATGTTTTATTAAATTCTGCTGAAAGCTTTTACTCCCGCACTCATAGACGCTTACTAAAGTTAGTGAACCATTAAATTACGAATGATTGAAAAAAAAAATCCTAATAAGCTACTAAAACATTTTTATATTTAGATAAATATTATGAAGAGTGTTTCTCTTCATAACATTATCTATAAAAACGTTTTAACGTTTTTTTTTTCCTTCTCATGATTTTTCATTTTTATATGCTCGTAAATATTTAGTTAAGTGAAGTTACTCGCTACGAGGACTCCACACTGTAGCCTCGTTTTCTTGCGATCACAAGTTAAATATGTATAGCTTACCGCAATCTATCAAAATGAATAAATAACTTCTGGTTCTTCCCTAAGGATCCACTTCATCAATTAATCTTCCAGAATAAATCCTACGTATTTAATGAAGTTGTGTATTGCTACGTAAAAGTTGTGGTCGGCTTCCAATCTAACCGAATGCAGCTGAATATCAGTATTTTACATGGAGCGACTAATGGATGGTAACCCAACCACGGACAAACCTGGGGCAAGCTTTGCTTAACCTTGAAGATCGACCCAGCTGTAAACTAAAGTATCGTTTGTAAAATAAAAAGTAAGTAGTTTTATAAATGAAATCACAAATTACAATTAAGTAAAAAATGTAACCCAAGGAGTTAAATTTTTCGATATGTATGGGTATGGCCGACCCGCGAGCAATTTTATGGCACACTTTTTATAAATATTTCTTTTTCAAATTTTATAATGCTTTGTTAAATCAAATTAAACCCATAATCCCCTTATGCCTTTAATGGTGAACGTATAGACGAAATTTAATTAAAATTACTTTAATTACAAGCGAATAAAAGAGTTTTTTCTCATAACGGACGTATTAAAATGCTATTTTTGAGGAAACTTTGTCACATTTTTATGTATCGAGCCAAAATTGTGTCAAGCGTGTTTTGGCCCTCATAATTTACTAAAGAAAATCTTAAATTTTTATATTCCAGAAAAAAAAAACCCAGATTTGTAGTTTTTGAGGACAAAAATTGATTTTGCGTGCAGCCGAAATGCGTCAAAATATCTTCCTTGGCACCCATTTTTCTGAAGGGTTTAATGAAATCAATATTTTATATGTTTCGTGTGGAGTGAAAGGTGCTATATTAATTTTAAATGAGAATAAAATAGTTTCTGTCGAGGTCGAGGTTTGGTCTCCAAGGACCAACTCTCTGGGAGTTGGTCCTTCTAAGAATAAAAATGTAACCTACTTAAAATAATTTTCTCACCAACGTAAGAGAAATATTATGTATATTTTTTTTACAACTAGACTTGTTAAGTTACATTTACTTACAGTCATGTAAAGCATATAAGCTACTATAATTAATGCACATAATAATTAAGTATAGTTGTTAACACAGGGTTTAAAATAAACGCCCGTGGGCCCTGTACCGTTATTAAACTTAAAAAAAAAGACCAAGATGCAATCAGTCATTTTCAGACCAAAAACCAGTCCGAACTAGTTCATAGCCCAGTTAAATACAGTTTACTCCAGTTTTTTGTCCACGTAATTATAATTCTGATCATAATTGAATAGATTGTTATGCATTTTACATTTTGACACCTACCTGGATTACGTAAGTTGCTTATAAAGCAATTTTGTGAGAGAACTTGACAGAATTATACCATTTAAAGTTACGAAATGCGAATAATTTGCAAAACTTCTTCGAGCTTCCAATTCCATGGCAGGACAGACAATTTATTATAACACTGCTATTGTCTGTGGCCTCGCACATGTATTTTTTCAATACACTTCCTCGAAAACTGGTTCATATCGCACTACGATTAGGTTCACAATGCAATATATTTCAGACGTGTGCGATTTTTCATTTTCCAACACGTGTGCGGGAATAAAAATTGCCACAGATAACTTATACCTATACTTAGTCCAAATTGGTTCAATGCCTCCATTCACACCATCTTTATTCGGAGGTGAATGTTTTTTTTTAATTTCGGCAAAGAGTTAAGCGTCTTTACGGCGTTAATATTTTTTGAATATTTTAATAATGTTTTTATATAGAATATCATCAAAAACCATGATTATTACAATAAAAAAACGTTAATGAACAAATTAACATTATTTTATTTATGTTCTAAACTCAAAAATATTTGAATTTTCTATATTTTTCATATTAGGCTGTTTATCGGCTTTATAGATTTGCTTCTTCTTCAACCTGGCGAAAGCAAAGCGCGAAAAAAAAAAGAAAATTTAAATCATAGTTTCCTAATAATTCATGACAAAAATATTTTTCGTTATTTTATTTTATTTCTTTAAATGTGTATTGAAAAACGTCGTTTGATACACGTGGACATTTGTTATTGCAGTTCTCGGCTCAAAAACAATCTCGCCTACGGCTCGGGTGTTAATTCCGCCTCGAATGCAATAACAAACATTCTCCACTTGTATCAAAATATACTATTATTTTCGATGTTTCGGCAGAACTGCACCGGGCTGTGATCATGGGTATCGGTACGACACGGTGTCTTCGTGAAGCGAGAGATTTTCCAACTGGGTATAACAAAAATTCTCCACTTGTATCAAAATGTAAGCTATTTATCAATAGCTATCAAGTCTTTATGTGAGGATCTCAGAAACCGAGCATTAGAGATAAGGCAGCAGCGTCCTTCTGTGGTATCAGTTTTTTTTTTTACAATTACTCCTTGCCCAACAAGTAGGTCAATTAGAAATACTACTTCGAGCGACCATGCTTGCTAGCCCATAGTAATAAATCATTTTCTCAAAATGGCGCCCGAGAGCAGAATTTCAATTTTTAATAATCTTGTCAACATTTGTCGGTCTGAAACGGTTTTTTAATAAAATACGCATCTGAAGAAGACTTCAAGTAAAACCACAGGTAAAACTTGAAAGGAAACCGTCACCGTCAGTCATAAGCGTTTTATTACTAAGAGCTTTACATTCATCCATTACATATATATCGAGACCCCTCCGTGCCTCGGAAATCACGTAAAGCCGTCGGTCCCGGCTGTCATTCGCAGATCTTTGTCAGTCGTTAAGGCTCCTTCAAACAGGCGCGACACGCGACGCGAATCGTGCGCGACACGCGGTGCCTCTGTGTCGCATGCGATTCGCGTCGCATGTCGCGCTTGTTTGTAGAACCTCAAAAGTCTAACAACCAGTCTTACCAAGGGGTATCGTGTTAGACAGTAACTGGGTTTTGGAGGTCAGATAGGCAGTCACTCTATGTAAAATACTGGTATTTAGCTGAATCCACTTAGACTGGAAGCCGATCCAAACATACTCAGTTGGGAAAAGGCTAAGCAGATTGATTTTTACTAAAAGCTTTACAGCTTATATTATCGATATCGATAACCATTTACCTCTATCGATATTACGAAACAGCTATAACATTCTGTATCCGATTGATATCGTTTGCGAAACATTAGGTTACCTATGCGTTATAAATATTTATGACATTTTGGACTCGGAGTTAAATATACACACAGCAGCAGGTCTAGTTATTACAAACTGTCAAATTTTCTCATTCGATTTTGAACTTAACCGTCAACATTTTAAGGTTTAAAATCATTTGGAGAAATTTGACAGTTTGGTATAACCTAATGTGCTGTTGTCTGTACTCTAATATGTAGCCGGTTTTTGTTTTACCTTTATGTATGTATGTATTTATCTAGTTGGGAACTATAATTATAATGTTTATATGTATAGTTTGTTATGTGGAAGGCTTTATTGGCTCGTGTATTTGTTGTTTTATATGCCGTAGTTATTCTGAGTTTGAGCGTAAGCCGACGTTCGTACGGACGTAAAAATATCGCGGCTATTTTTATTCGGGCACTGGATTTTCAACGCTTTGCTTAACGCCGAGAGTTGAAAATCAAACAGTGTTTTTTCAACGTGCTGAAATGCACTCTGATTCTCGAAGCTCGGCTCAACACGGAGAGTTGAAAATTTAGTGCGTTATAAAATCCCGCCGCGATATTTTTACGTCCGTGCGAACGAGGGATAAGAGATGTTACGTTTGTGTTAGAAAATAATCGGAAATTCGTGAAACCTGAAAAAGATTTTTTATTATTTATTTTATTGGTTCACCAACAATAAATTGTTGATACCACTTTTATGCCATAGGTAACCTGCAAAATGTTTAATTATATAACAATGCAACAATCACTTACAGGCTAAGCCGATGTTCGCACGGGCGTAAAAAAATCGTGGCGGGATTTTATCGCGCACTGGATTTTCAACTCTCGTTGTTGAGCCGAGCGTTGAGAATCCAACTTAACAACAACCGAGTGCATTCTAGCGCGTCGAAAAAACACACTGTTGGATTTTCAACTCTCGGTTAGCGCCGCGCAGTGTTGAAAATACAGTGCGCGAAAAAAAATCGCCGCGATATTTTTACGTCCGTGCGAACGTCGGCAAACTCCGCAAGCTTATAGAAGTTGTACAAAAAAAAAAGCTAGTTTTAATATAAAAAGTCTAAATAATGAACATCGTGCATAATCTAAAGAAGTATCTCATGTATTTGTAATAAAAAATTACTATCTTTAGGTTTTTCCGTCCTGTTAAATTTAACCCTTAATGAAATTAAGAAGGTCATGTCTATAAGTCATTGAATCTAGAGAGCAGAATGATTGTCGCACAGACTATAAACTAAATAAAAACTGCATATTACGAAGACAAGCACACAACACCCTTTGAACACAATATTGTGGTCAGTTCACATACTAGATACATATTTATTATTTTGGTTATTAATTTAACGAAATTCGGGACCGAGGCCCAAAACTAAAACGATCTTAGATTCTCTGAAACTGTTTCCATTTAAATTAAAGTTAAACTGAATTTATTACTGTTATTTGATAGTCATCATGACCCTTCCATGCCTCGCAAGTTGGTTCTGGCTGTCATTCGTAAATCTTTGACAGACGTTACGGGTAGTTAGTAGCCCAAAAGTCTGACAATCTATCTTATCAAGGGATATCTTATTTATTACCTACCCAGTAACTGGGTTGTGGAGGTCAGATAGGCAGTCGCTCCATGTAAAATACTGGTAAACAGCTGCATCTGGAAGCCGACCCCAACATAGTTGGGAAAAGCCTACACAAAAGTTTTTCTAAACTTTTAATTTTAGACGAGAAACAGAGATGATTCACAAACGTTAATTGACGTCTCTGAGTGCGGAAGTAAGACTGTCATAATAATTACTAATCCTTGCTGATTTAATTCCAAGTAACAGATGACCATTAAAGTTATTCCACTACGGACAAAGCGCAGATAGACAGAAAACGAGTCTAGATCGACTAGAAAGTTAGACAAAACAATGGGCCGTTTAGTCAAGTACTTTCTCTTAGCCTGAAACAATGAGTTTAGTGTAAATGTAAGTAGATACGTAGGTACCTAAGTGGTGTTACGTATACCTGGTTAGATATAAGTGCTCTAAACATCTCAGCACTTTCACAGGCTTCTGGTACATACATTGCTAAAAGGAATTATATCTTGATAAGGAAGTTTCTTGTTCCCAGAGAATAAGCCGACGTTCGCACGTACGTAAAAATATCGCGGCGATTTTTTTTCACGCACTGGTTTCTAACGCTCTGCTTAGCGCCGAGAGTTGAAAATCCAACAGTGTGTTTTTTCGACGCGCTGGGATGCACTCTGTAATTGTTGTTAGGTTGGATTATCGAAGCTCGGCTTTACACCGAGAGTTGAAAATCCAGTACGCGATAAAATCCCGCCGCGATATTTTTACGACCGTGTGAACGTCGGCTAATAGGGCTGACAGTCCCTGTCTGTTGTTGTTGTGAAAGGGATTACGTTAAATAGGTGAGCAATAGCATTCTATTGTCTGCTAAATACAGGTCAAATTAAATTAGCTAGCGGAACTTCGCAGACGTAGTGGGTATCGATATCTAAACATGAAAAAAAAAAAAAAACAGATTTTCTCAATTCATTCAATTTACTACAAGCGGTCCTTGATCCCAAAACAACTTTTCATCAAATCATTTGTTTTTTGTTTAGACATTGATGTCCATCACGTCTGCGGAGTTTCACTAGCTAATCAATCTATCAGCCAAATGTGGGCAATCTCCTCTTTGACCTTTTACTGTATGTATGTTATTATAGAGAGGAGCTCGTGGCTAAGTAATAACAGCCGCACGGGTCGATCCATCAGGTTAAGCTACGCTTACCTGGATTGGTCCGTGGATGGGTGACCATCTTTACATACCGAGACTCCTCCGTGCCTCGGAAAGCACGTTAAGCCGTTGGTCCCGGCTGTCATTCGTGGATTCTAACCGGATGCAGCTGAATACCAGTATTTTAACGGAGCGACTGCCTATCTGACCTCCACAACCCATTAACTGGGTAATACGATACCCCTTGGTAAGACTAGTTGTCAGACTTTCAGGCTTCTGACGACCCGTAACGACTGTCAAAGATCCACGAATGACAGCCGGGACCAACGGCTTAACGTGCTCTCCGAGGCACGGAGGAGTCTCGGTATGTAAAGATGGTCACCCATCCACGGACCAACATCGGCAAGCGTAGCTTAAACCTGATGGATCGACCCGTACGGCTGTTATTACTTAGCCACGAGCTCCTCGTGTATCTAATACATATATTTAAGTGATTTATCCCCAATAATTATCGAATTGCAAGACTATACTATGCGTTTCCTTTTACGTAGCTAAAACCTCGGACCTAACAGTACATAGGTACAGCTTCCAATATAAATTTTACTCTCCATTTTCTTCACTAAAATGTTGAATCAATTCCCATTAAATCCAATAGGTAACTAAGATGTCTCGCTTCCGAATAAACACAGGCATCGTAACAAAGACAAACCATCCCGACTATCAGCCAATCTATCCTATAACTAACCGGGTTACATAACTAGAACCGGGATAAAGTTTGACAAGATTTATTGACAACTTTGTCGTCCCATGTAGTCACAGCTGGGTATTTGTAATCTATGTCATTGGTTCAGTTCTCATTACGTATTCTGAGTATGTAGCCGTAAACAGTCGGACGATAAAATTGCGCTTTATGAGTTGCTTCCATACAGCAGTTAAAATATTGATCAGCGATTGTGATGTGACTGATACAGTGAGTAAACCCCCGTTCACACGGGCGTAATAAAATCGCGGCGGGATTTTATAGCGCACTGGATTTTCAACTCTCGTTGTTGAGCCGAGCGTTGAGAATCCAACTTAACAATAACAAAGTACATTCTAGCGCGTCGAAAAAAACACTGTTGGATTTTGTTCTCTCGGCGCGAAGCAGAGCGTTGAAAATCCAGTGCGCTATAAAATCCCGCCGCGATTTTGTTACGCCCGTGCGAACGGGGGTTAAGGAGTTGAAGAACAAACTAGACGTTAAGAAAAGATTTCGCTATGGTTCGTTCTTCTATATAAATAAAAAGACAAGTCCTGAATAAGACTGACTCATCAACGCCCAGCCCAAACCCTTGAAAAAAAAAGCTGAAATTTTGCACAGAGGTTCCCCTTTATAATGTAGACAAGGAATAAGGAAGGATTTCTCAGTTGTACGTTCCCGTGGATTATTTTCCGATATCCACGCGGGCGAAGCCGCAGGCAAAAGCTAGTTTTTAATAATTAGGGATGTGGAAGTCCACCAAAGGAATGAATGAAAGACAATTGCATGCAGCTGAGATCAAGAATGCTAAGAGAAATGTGTGGTGTTACGCGAATGGATAGAATAAGAAATGAGTACACAAGAGAAAGTCTGAAAGTGACACCGGTGACTGAAAAGTTGTGTGGAAATCGGCTGTCATGGTATGCGGAGGAATGAGGAAAATGTCGTGAGGAAAGTTTTGAGATACGGCTATAAGAGTAACGGAAGACCGAAGAAACGATGGATGGACTGGGTGAAAGATGATATGGCGAGAATGAGGGTGACTACTGAGATGACGACTAATAGAGAAGTATGGAAGAAGAAGACTTATTGCGCTGACTCCAAATAAATTTGGATAAGGGAATGACGATGAATTTGGTATAGGATAATAATGTTAACGGTAACGGCCGCGACTTACGAGTTGTAGGTCGAAGGTCCGAACCCAGACAGGCGCTTTATATTGTGTAAATTATTTCATCACCAGAGCTCTCAAAACGGCGAAGGAAAACATCGTGAGGAAACCGGCATGTCCTAGGACCAAACATTCGAAGACATGTGACATTACCAACCCGCACTGGGCCCGCGTGATGGATTACGGCCCGCTCCCTCTCACCGAGAGGAGGCCTGTGTCCCAGCAGTGGGAACGTTATAGGGTGATTATGATGTATTTACACAATACAATAAGTAGTAATTTATTTTCTCTCAAAAAGGTACAATTTTGGTTCATGGTATAAAAGTTACAGTCAGATTCAAACCTTTGTGAGAGGTAGAAGTCTATACTAGGTTCTTGTACGGTCAGCAACAGAAGTCGGTTAACACTGCTCCTTTATGACTTGATCTAAATTAACACAAAATGATTCGATAAACTGCTTTTTTTTTTCGTTTAACTATTAAGAGTTAATGTTCTTAAAATTTTAAATACTTCTGTTCCGATTTGAATTAAATATTTCGCTTAATAATTAAGATTAAAAAACTGCAAGTGTTAATCGAATTTTGTTGCTGACTGTAGCTATATGTCAATCAGTCTGCCTAGCAAAGGCTAGGTTCCCCAACATAGTTGGGAAAAGTCCCAACTATGTTGGGGTCGGCTTCCAGACTAACCGGATGCAGCTGAATACCATTATTTTACCTGGAGCGACTGCCTATCTGACCTCCACAACCCACGATACCCTTGGTAAGACTGATTGTCAGACTTTCGGGCTTCTGACGACCCGTAACGACTGTCAAAGATCCACGAATGGCAGCCGGGACCAACGGCTTAACGTGCTTTCCGAGGCACGGAGGAGTCTCGGTATGTAAAGATGGTCACCCATCCACGGACCAGCCCCGGCAAGCGTAGCTTAACCTGATGGATCGACCCGTGCGGCTGTTATTACTTAGCCACGAGCTCCTCTGACTGTAGCTATATGTATGTAATAATAATAAAATACCAATGATGGTCAATCGTTTGTGATATGAATATGACTCGGGCTTAAAACATTCTGTAAATTAATAAACGGCGTATAGTCATACAGGACCATAGACGTCTGTACCAAACGACCATAAATCAAGACTATGCCGTTTTGACATGAGGCGTGCCTCTAAGTTATTTGATTAATAGCTATATGTTTACCCCAAAAATTGCCATGTCTGAATGACAGGTTTGCAGAAATATTAATTGATCAATGTTTTAGGAGTCCGCTGTCACTGCAATGTGCTGAGAAAGTTTCTAAAGTAATCACATACCGTATATACTTACCTATGTATTAAATCAGTGAAGTATGTTATAGTGAGTTATCACAAAATTATTGGTTACTATAGCGACCCGCCCCTGCTTTGCACGGTTTTTACCGTTTGACAAAACCTCGTGATTTCTTTATTATATAATAGGTATGTAAGTTTTACATAAATATACATAAACCTTCCGAAATACATTATCTAAATAATGATGTAAACAGCATCAAAATCCATTTAGAAGAACATGGCGGTCACACAGACAGACACGAAAAGTGACTTTAATTTTATTTTATTTATTTATTTTATTTTAATTTTTATTTTTTATAATAATATGTTGATATGTTAGATTTAGAATAACAGCTGTAAGGGTCGATCCACCAGGTTCAGCTACGCTTGCTGGAATTGGTCCGTGGATGGGTGACCATCTTTCTTTACATACCGAGACTCCTCCGTGACTCGAAAAGCACGTTAAGCCGTTGGTCCCGGCTGTCATTTGTTCATCTTTGACAGTCGTTACGTGTCGTCAGAAGCCCGAAAGTCGGACAACTAGTCCAAGGCGTATCATGTTAAGTACCCAGCTACTGGGTTGTGGAGATCAGATAGGCAGTCGCTCCATGTAAAATACTGGTATTCAGCTGCATCCGGTTAGACTGGAAGCCGACCCCAACATAGTTGGGAAAAGGCTAGGTAGATTGATTGCTATGTATGTATTTAATCACATACCGCAAATGGTGAATTGCGGATTTTGAAATCACTGCTTTTAAAAGCTTTATGTTCCTCGGACAAAGTTCTCATACTCGTTAGTGCAATGAAAGAAATACCGCCAGTGTCAACTCCATTTTTAGTATCTTGCTATCGTAAAATTCCTTCTACGTCTCTATTTACTTGACTTTGCACCAGAGATGTGCTATGCAGCTATGCTGAGAGAATGTAAAAGCTAAGCTATGAGCGAGCTAAGAGGAGCGAGTAAGATGTAGGTACTATGAAAATGCGCCGCCGCAAGGTCGCTGTGCGAGGAAGATGCGCAGCTCGAGCTATGCGACGTATCAACAATAGGGAAGCTACACCACTCGCGACCATCCATAGCTCGCATCCTTCCATATAAAAACTTTTTTACAAGAAAATACAACCGACTTCCAAAAACAACACTACCAAGTGAAAAATAACTAATTTCGGAAGTCGGTGTCTAGTTAAATGTATTTTCGGTTTTTGCCACCGACTTCCGAAATTAAAGTTATTTTTCACTTTGTAGTGTTGTTTTTGGAAGTCGGTTGTATTTTTTTGTAAAAAAGTTTTTATTTTTCACTTTTTAGTTTTGTACCTACCCCACACAAATTCTTATACCACTATCTGCAAAACAAACTAGAACATCATCCATATAAAAGTCGGGGAAAAATGCGTATTATTGAAGCTAACTCAAAAACTACCGAAGCAAAGTTAATCAATTTTATATGGGACCAACTGTGATGTATACCCTCTCGAATAAAACAAAAAAAATCCAAATCGGTCCAGCCATCTTAGATTAATCGGGGAAGAAACAAACATAAAAAAAAAAAAAATAAAAAAAAAAAAAAAAGGTTCCGACGAATTGAGAACCTCCTCCTTTTTGAAGTCGGTTAAAAAAACGTAGCTTAGTTGCACCCGTTTCCACCAATGCTATGTGGACCAATGAATATGATTGGTGGATATCAAACGCATCCCTAGCAACGTAGCATAGCACATCTCTGGTGGAAAAGTAACCTAAAGCTTTGGTTTCCTAAGGAAGCGGTGAACCGAGTTACGCGATAGAAAGAGAGGCAACTTCTAGGTAAATATAACTGTAGGTAATTAACGCTGTGCGACCTGAATTGCAGTTTATTGTGTCGTAGCAAGACGTTATTTGTTTAAATGACTTTGCGAAGTGAATCTTCTGTACTTTTGTACTACTATGTATTCTGTGCTCTCGGTACCGTCTCGGACACGGACGAAGTCGAAGTGTGTGTGTGTGTTATGTGCTGACGCTCCTCGTCTTCACGCACACATTCATAGCGTGTTTCTACACTTGGTTCTATCGCGGCAATTTTTTTTTGCGCACTGGATTTTCATCGGTCTGCTTGGCGCCGAGAGTTGAAAATCCAGCAGTGTGTTTTTTTGACGCGCTGGGATGCATTCTGTTGTTGTTAGGTTTGATTCTCTAAGCTCGGCTCAGCACCGAGAGTTGAAAATCCAGTGCGCGAAAATATACCGCTGCGATATTTTTACGTCCGTGTGAACGTTGGCTAAAGGCTGTCCAGTTAATGTCAAATACCGGTGAAAATTACAGATTTTCATGACGGTTGTTATAATATGATGCCCACCGTTTGTCTAGGAAACCGTAGTATTAGTGTCGAAGTATGTAGTATCCTACTTGTGTATTTAATACCGATTTATAAATCTCTAAAACTATAAAATTACAAGCTATTCCCACGGCGCCGTTAAAACCATTTGTCAGACATGTTTCCGTTGAATTCTCTTCATAATAAAGAAGACAAACATTATGAAATATGTTCCCACGCAACAAACGTGTAATTACAAAAGTTTTGCAGTAAATATACCTAGATGTATTCATAGATAGGAATCGACGATCTGTTGAGTTTAGTTTGTGTGTTCTTCGGAGGATAAAGAACCATTTATTTGTGTTGAAAATGTGCGGTCTTTCGAAGAAGGAGGACCATTTTTAGGGTTCCGTACCACAAAAGGAAAAAAATGGAACCCTTTTTTCAAGTCTGTCAGCCTGTCAATACCCTTTTTCTCAGGAACGCGTGAAGGTATCAAGTTGAAATTAATACCAAATACGTAGGTCTATGGTCCCTTAGAGTTCTAAAAAAAATCAATCTTCTAAGTCAACGCAATCAAAATAATATGGCCATTTATGCCACATATTATGATATCATCATCTGCCTAGCTTTTTCCCAACTAAGTTGGGGTCGGCCTCCAGTCTAACCGGATGCAGCTGAATACCAGTATTTTACATGGAGCGACTGCCTATCTGACCTCCACAACCCGGTAACTGGTTAATACGATACCTGAAGAAGTATCGTATTAACCAGTTACCACCCACAACAACCAGTCTTACGAAGGTAAGACTGGTTGTCAGAACTTCGGGCTTCTGACGACCCGTAACGACTGTCAAAGATCCACGAATGTGTAGGTGGATTTCGGAATAAAGACAGATATTAGTACTCGTTTCTTTATATTTGTGTAAAGATTACTATCATGGAATTACAACGTAGAAAAGAATATATAAAAGTGACACATCACACGTTTTAGACATAGACATAGACAGACATAGACATAGACATAGACATAGACATAGACTACAAATATTGCGTTCCATTTCTTACATCCACCCCAGAACGCAATCCCATATTTGTTACACAATACATATGTTTATCCACTGTTGTTCCTTTAGTTAAAATATCAGAAATATTCTCACAACCCTTAACAAAACAAAACTTTAACTCGTTACTGATAACATGATCTTTAAGGAAATGATATCTTATATCTATGTGTTTCGATCTGGGTAAGTAACAATCATTGGCAGATAGCTTGATAGCGCTCTGATTGTCACTGTTCATGAGCAGTGTGCCAGAACCACGCCCAATTTCGGCCTGCAGCTGCCGCAACCATAACGCCTCCTGCGCTGCACTCCCCATGGCCATGTACTCGGCCTCTGCAGTTGACAGGGCAATGGTCTGTTGTTTCCGGGAACACCATGATATTGCACCTCCCTGAAATATAAAAACGTAACCGGTGCACGATTTCCGATCACGGATATCACTTGCCCAGTCTGCATCGCAGTAACCTATTATTTCTTTATTACCATTCTTGGTGTATGTAAGTTTGTAACTTTTCGTGCCTTGTAAGTATCTCATTACTCTTTTCACTGCAGCCCAATGCTCAGACCTCGGTTCTTTGTTAAATCTACTTAGAGCATTGACAACATATGATACATCTGGTCTGGTTCCTTGAGCGACATACAAAAGACTTCCAATAGCTTGTTGGTATGGGCAATCAAATTTTTCAAGCTCTGCATTATCACAAAACTTCAGTCCAACTTCCACAGGTGTCTTGACAGTTTTGCATTCTGACATATCGAATCTGGATAGTATCTCTTTAATATACTTTTCTTGATCCAGCATAATTGAGTTTCTTGTTCTGGTTATATTAAGACCCAGACATTGGCTTACTTTTCCTAAGTCTTTCATACTTAACTTCTGTTGTAATTTTTCTTTTATGACGTTTTTTGTCCTTTTCTGAGAAGCAAATATTATAATGTCATCAACCCAGATAGCAATGTAAATTCCCATGTTGATGTTAAAGTAAACACAGGGGTCAGTTTTTGATTGCTGAATACCTATATCCTTTAAAACTGAGCTGAGTTTAATGTTCCATAATCTACTGGCTTGTTTGAGTCCATAAATTGATTTTTTTAAATGACATACCTCATCTCCTTTTTTATACATTTCAGGCTGTATCATATAAATATCTGTGTCTATTGATCCTTGTAGAAAAGCTGATACTGCATCCATTTGATCAATATGAAGATCTTGTTGTGCAGCTAAAGCAAATAAATATCTAATAGATGTCCATCTTACAACCGGAGAATACACTTCTTGGAAATCCACACCCCGTTTTTGTGCATACCCTTTTATGACAAGTCTTGCTTTATATTGTATGACACTTCCTTGTTGATTAAGTATCTCATTACTCTTTTCACTGCAGCCCAATGCTCAGACCTCGGTTCTTTGTTAAATCTACTTAGAGCATTGACAACATATGATACATCTGGTCTGGTTCCTTGAGCGACATACAAAAGACTTCCAATAGCTTGTTGGTATGGGCAATCAAATTTTTCAAGCTCTGCATTATCACAAAACTTCAGTCCAACTTCCACAGGTGTCTTGACAGTTTTGCATTCTGACATATCAAATCTGGATAGTATCTCTTTAATATACTTTTCTTGATCCAGCATAATTGAGTTTCTTGTTCTGGTTATATTAAGACCCAGACATTGGCTTACTTTTCCTAAGTCTTTCATACTTAACTTCTGTTGTAATTTTTCTTTTATGACGTTTTTTGTCCTTTTCTGAGAAGCAAATATTATAATGTCATCAACCCAGATAGCAATGTAAATTCCCATGTTGATGTTAAAGTAAACACAGGGGTCAGTTTTTGATTGCTGAATACCTATATCCTTTAAAACTGAGCTGAGTTTAATGTTCCATAATCTACTGGCTTGTTTGAGTCCATAAATTGATTTTTTTAAATGACATACCTCATCTCCTTTTTTATACATTTCAGGCTGTATCATATAAATATCTGTGTCTATTGATCCTTGTAGAAAAGCTGATACTGCATCCATTTGATCAATATGAAGATCTTGTTGTGCAGCTAAAGCAAATAAATATCTAATAGATGTCCATCTTACAACCGGAGAATACACTTCTTGGAAATCCACACCCCTTTTTTGTGCATACCCTTTTATGACAAGTCTTGCTTTATATTGTATGACACTTCCTTGTTGATTAGTTTTTCTTTTAAAAATCCATTTGCTTGGTAATGCAGTTTTTCCAGAGGGGAGATCCACTAGATTCCAAGTCTCGTTATTCATTAAAGAATTGATCTCATTGTCCATTGCTTGTTTCCATTCATTAGCTTCTGAAGATGACATTGCCTCTTCTACTGTCTGAGGATCAGATAGATAGGTATAAAAACACAGCATACCTTTTTTATCATAGTCAGCTCTATTACGTGGTCTCAGTGTGATGTTACGCCTTTCTGTCTCCAAAATTGAACTGTGCTGGGGAGGATTGTATGTATCATCAAGGTCATCAACTGTATCAGTCTCATACTCGCTGCTGGTTGCATCGTCAACTTCTTCCAAACTGGACTTACATGTTGGCTTTGAAGTAATATCTGCCTCCTTCTGTTGCTCTGAGCCTTGCTTTGAACTACAGTCTTTTGACCCTTCTGATATCTCCAACTTTTCCTCTCCAGTTGGTCGGACTGAAATGAGAAATTCATCACATAGATCAGGTTTTTCAAAAAATATGACATCTCTACTCTTTATTATCTTATGTGTCTTTGGATGCATGAGACGGTATGCCTTTGTGCTCTCACAATAGCCTACAAAGCGCATCTTTATGGATTTCTTATCCCACTTTTGTCTTCTCTCCTTAGGGATATGCACCATTGACTCGGAACCAAATATTCTCATGTGAGACAGTTTTGGTTTGCGTCCTGTCCACATTTCATATGGAGTCTTCCCTTCTAGGCTTTTGGTCGGTGACCTGTTTACAATATAAGCAGCTGTGGCAATGGCTTCAGCCCATGCAGGTTTTTCTAGATCAGCATTGGATATCATGCATCTGGCCTTTTCAACGAGTGTTCTGTTCATTCTCTCTGCTAATCCATTCTGCTGGGGGGTGTATGGAGCTGAGGTCTGATGTATAATTCCACAATTAAGCAAGTATTTCTCAAAATTACTATTACAGTATTCTGTTCCATTATCGGTTCTTAATGTTTTAATTTTTGAGTCAAGTTGATTCTCTACTCTCGTTTTAAAATCCTTAAAGATGTCTAGAATACATAACTTATCTTTTGTGAAATATACATGTACCATCCTAGTGTAGTCATCTATGAAATTAATAAAATATCGCATACCTCCATAAGATGTACTTTCCATCGGTCCACATAGATCTGAATGAATTAATTCCAACGGCTTTGTTGCTCTTGTACCAATATTTTTGAATGGTAACCTTGTCTGCTTACCTTCAAAACAGCTTGAGCAATTCATCTTAATTTGATCACCTGGTTTCAGCACAACCCCTTCAGCACAACTTGGTAACTTCTGTAGATCTGTAATATTCAAATGTGCCATCCTTAGATGCCACAACCTTATATCACTGAAACTAGAATTACTGGAAGCCAAGTGAACAGTCTCTTCCTTTGACTGCATGTCCAGAGCATACAATTTATTATTTAATGTAGCTGAGCATATGAATCTTCCATTTACATCATTGATACTGCATCCTTTCTCACTGAAGACAACTTTATACCCATTTTTAGTAATAGTGCTGACTGATATTAAATTAGCTGCGAGTCCGGGCACATATAACACATTTTTCAACTGAATTTTGCCTCCTTGTGATATATTTACACTTATTTCTCCAGCACCCTTTACGGACAATGGCTCACTGTTAGCCACTGTAATGGATTTCACTGATGGTTCACGGATATTGTACATCCATTCTCTGTTACTGCACATGTGCATGGATGCACCGGAATCAATATACCATTGTTTATTGCTTTCACCAATAGTAACTGAAAAAGCTGCGGCAAAGCTTGAACTCTCATGTATGGAATGTTCTTTTTTCTTTGAATCTTTACAATTTTTTGCAATATGTCCATAACCATTGCAATTGTAACACCGGGGCCCTTTAGTTGTCTTATTAGGCTTTGACTTATGTGAACCATGTTTTCCTTTCTTAGCATGTGAGTAAAGCGCACTATTCAAATTGGTAGCTTCTATTTCTTGCAATAGCTTGGTCTTAATTAAGTCTGCACTGATTTCTACCCCTGAGTTTTCGAGTCCCATAATCATGGGCTTGTACTGATCTGGCAGACCAGCTAACATCAAGGTGCCAAGCCATTCATCGTTTACATAAAAACTGATATTCCGCAATTTATGTGCAGCATTCATAATCCTACTCACATATTCCTCTATGCTGCTGCTAGATTCCAGTGACGTGTTTATCAATTCTTTGAGCAAGCCTACTTTTCTGGTAAGTCCATTATCATCAAATGCCTTGTTTAGGTTAGTCCACACCTCTTTTGCGGTTTTACAGTCCTGTATGTGTACATAGTTCTGAGAATTTACCATTAAAACCAGCTTGGACTTAGCCAAAATGTCTTTCGCTGGGTCCACTGCTTGTCCTTCTTTGGGTTCCACACAATTCCATAAACCCTCGTGTTCAAGGTAGGTTTTCGCACTAAACTTCCAGGTGGAGAAGTTGTCGCGACCATTCAATTTTTCCAGATTGAACATACTGTGCGAACTCATTACAGCCACGTGTTTTCTGTACTTAACCTTGAAAATGACCGGCACAATTTCTTTCGAGATACTTCGAGAACTCTGATATTTACTTTATTTATGCAACCACGCTCTGCTACCATGTAGGTGGATTTCGGAATAAAGACAGATATTAGTACTCGTTTCTTTATATTTGTGTAAAGATTACTATCATGGAATTACAACGTAGAAAAGAATATATAAAAGTGACACATCACACGTTTTACAGATAGACATAGTGAACAAAAACCAATGTTTACTTGACGAAGACAATTTATTTTTCAATACACGAAGAGGTCATATTTTGTCGGAGACTCTTAACACCGCGATTCAGCGGAGAGTGCTAAACGTACAACGCCATCTATCGAGCCATCAAGAACTAAAATATCGTGTAAAGTACGATTCTAATTGCAAGATTGTACATTCCGCCCACTATGGACAGAATGTCCATTGTTCCCGCCCACCATGAACCAACCACATTCGAAAAATGGACTGTATTGTATAGTTTAAAACAAAGCTAAAAGTCAGTATGACATGGTGGCTAAGAACAAAACACACAAAACTAAAAAAAAAAACAAACAGTTTACAATAGCTAAGTTCAAACAAAACAACAAACAAAATCTTTAAAACTGTTTATAAAATACCTTTATATCTATTCACTGAGCGACAGGTAATACACACAGTTTAGTTACTGGTCGTTTAAATGTGATACCTTTACATTTTAGAGTTACTACCCTCGTAATATTGTCCAAGCCAGGGTGTTTCGCAGTGATTTTACCTAAAAGCCATTTGGCTGGAGGGAGACCATCCTCCTTTACTAAAACTAAATCTCCGATCTCGGGTTCAGGAGTTTTATTTGCCCACTTGTAACGATGTAAAAATTGACTCAAATACTCGCTTGACCATCTACGCCAAAAGTGTTGTAGCATTTTTTGTGTTAATTGCCAACGTTTTAATGATGAAATAGACGATGTTTCGTAATTTTGCTCCGGTACTAGAATTAATGGTTCACCAATTAAAAAATGCCCAGGAGTGAGGGGTGTTGGGTCTTGCGAATTTGTGCTCATTTGTGATAGTGGTCGAGAGTTAAGGCAAGCTTCTATTTGGTACAATAGAGTCGAAATCTCTTCGAAAGTAAGAGTTGCACTACCTATCACGCGTCTTAAATGATGTTTGGTGGACTTTATTCCAGCCTCCCATAGCCCGCCGAAATGCGGGGCATGTGGTGGAATAAAGTGCCACGTAGTGCCGTTGTTTGCCAAGCACTCGGCGATTTCTATCGTCAAGGTTGACGTTTCTTGGGCGAACAAGCTTCGGAGTTCGCGAGCGGCACCAACAAAATTTGTTCCATTATCGCTGAACAAGTCAGCGCAATGGCCACGTCTGGCAACAAATCGTTTAAACGCAGCAATAAATCCTTGTGATGTGAGATCACTAACCGCTTCCAAGTGTACGGCTCTTGTAGCCATACATACAAAAAGGCATATGTAACCTTTATAGGCCCGGTGGCCTCTACCTTTAGAAGTTCGAATCTGTATGGGACCTGCGTAGTCCACACCACTTCGATAAAACGCTCGAATTGGTGTAACTCGAGCTGAAGGCAATTGTCCCATCAGTTGGACCTTAGTCTGTGCAGCATGGCGTACACAAGCAACGCATTTACGGACAACCATTTTTGCTTGGTTCTTAGCATCAATGACCCAGTATTTAGTTCGCAGATAATTAATCATGAGCTGTGGTCCTCCGTGCAACGTGTTATGGTGAGCTTCATTCAAGACTAAATCAGTAAGGTGAGATTTTGACGGTAATATTATTGGGTGTTTTACTTCAGTTTTTATTTCAGCTTTCTCTAGACGACCACCAACTCTCAAGATGCCCGATTCATCTACAAATGGATTTAATGATGTAAGTTTGCTTTTATTTTGTACTATCTTTTTTTCTATAATATCTTTTATTTCTTGCTGAAAACTCACTGTTTGACACTGTTTCACACAAATATGAAGAGCTTCATTCAATTCTATGCTAGTTAACCATATAGGTAAGTTATGATCATGTAGGTTTTTCAACTTTTTGATGAATCTTTTGCAATATGCTACCACTCGAACTAATTTACGAAGAGACGAGAACTTGGTCCACAACTGGAATTGATCATCCTGTGTTACATGACAAACCTTTTTTGTCTTTTCTTCTAAATTAGTGTCTGGTATTTGTGTTTTATCATAAGTTTCAGTTCTATTGGTCAACCATAATGGTCCTGTTTTCCACAGTTCAAACTTTGGTAACTCTGACGGGTTAATTCCCCGCGACGCACAATCTGCCGGGTTATCAGGAGATGATATGTGTGACCATTGGTTCCTGTCTAATATATTTAGAATCTCCGACACCCGATTGGCTATAAACGTTTTCCAACGAGTCGGATGGCTGCTTAACCAAGCCAGTACCACGGTTGAGTCGGTCCAAGCACGTAGGTTAGTTTTTGAAATGTTCAACACCACTGAGACTTCCTGTAACAATTTAGCTAATAAGACAGCTCCACACAACTCAAGCCTTGGAATGGACACTTGCTTAATCGGAGCTACTTTGGTTTTGGAAGTTACCAGATGAACGTAGATGTTTCCTGAATCATCAACAACACGTATATAGACCACAGCAGCATAAGCCTCACTAGATGCGTCGCTGAAGCCATGAAGTTCCATGGTGCTGTTTTCCTTCACATTAATCCATCGTGGGAGTCGACATTTGGTAAGTTCAACAAGTCCTGCACGGTAAGTAACCCATTCGTTTAATAGTATAGGTGGTAGTTTATCATCCCATTCTATTCCCGCAAGCCAAAGCTTTTGAATCATAATTTTAGCTTTTATGATTGCCGGTGATATCCAACCCATTGGGTCAAACAACTTTGCAATATCAGATATTACTTTCCTTTTTGTTACAGGTTCCGAGATTGGTGGTAGCTGAATGGAGTACTCGAAGTCATCGGTTCGTCGGTTCCAGGTAAGTCCCAGTATTTTAATTGCTTCACCTTCTTTCAGTTCTAGGTTGCTTCTTGTTACTCTGCTTTCTTCGCTTATTTCCTCATGTAATTGATCATCATTGCTTGCCCATTTTTGCAGTTCAAAACCTCCTTTGCTTAGTAGTTTAGTCATTTCTGTGAATATTTTTTTTTCTTCTGATACACTTTTACAGCCAGTAATGAGATCGTCCATGTAGAAATCCTTTAATACTCTCTCAGCTGCTAGTAGGAATTGATCTCCTTCATCATAAGCGACTTGGTGAAGCGCTCTTACCGCCAGATATGGAGCTGAAGCAGTCCCAAACGTTACTCGTACTAAACGTAAATGTTGTATTTCTTTTGCAGAGTCAGATCTCCACACTATACGTTGATAATCTGCATCTTGGTCAGTCACCTTCACCTGTCGATACATCTTTACGATGTCAGCTACCAAGCAAATAGGGTGAAGCCTCCACCTCATAAGAATGTGCCTAAGATCATCTTGTAAAGTCGGACCTACCATAAGATTACTATTTAGGGAAACACCGTTGTTATCTAAACTAGAAGCATTAAATACGATTCGGAATTTGGTTGTGGTTTTATCGTCTCTAACTACTTCATGATAAGGTAAGTAAACTGCTTCTGGATTATCAATTTCTATTGAAGGTATTATTTGCATATGACCGAGCTTTAAATATTCTAAAAAAACATCCGAGTATTTAGTTTTTAAATTCGGTGATTTTAAAAAACGTTTTTCTAAGGATAATAATCTCTTTATAGCAATATCGCGCGAATCGCCATATTTACAGCTCGGATCATTATCTTTAAAAGGTAACTTAACAATATACCTACCAAAACTATCGCGTTTTGTGGTTTCTTCAAAGATTTCTTCACAACGTTTTTCTTCTGGAGTGAATTGATTTTTGCTCAAATTGAAGTTATCAGATTCGAGCTCCCAAAATTGTTTAAGATCTTCATTGCAAATGTTAGTATGCATAGTGATAATAGTACTATTGCAGCTCAAAGTATTGGTTTCACTATCACCACCCACTTTGCCAGATAAAACCCAACCCAGCCTGGTGTTTTGTGCTATCGGTGTTCCGGGTGGACCTCTCAGCAATCCTTCAGTTATAATTTGACAATAGACTTCTGCACCTAGCAATAAATCGATTTTATTTGGCATGTTAAACTTCGGATCTGCTAACTTCATAACTGGTAAGTTGGGCCACAGCTGAACGACAATTTTTCTTTCAGGTAGAAATGAAGTTAATTTCCGAAGAACGTATGTTTTGACTTTTACAGTAAAGTTAGGATCCTGGAGAGATTGTAGTTTAACATAAACTACATGTTTACAATTGAGTGAAGTGTTGTCTTCACCCCCCACTCCTGATATAACACTGTTGCATTTTATTCGTTTAAGCCCAAGTAATTGGACTGCAGACTCCGTTATAAAAGACGCCTGTGATCCCTGGTCCACTAGAGACCTCAGTGTTATATAAGACCCTGTGTTAGTTTCTGCTTTTACCAAGGCTGTTGCTAATACAACCTGGCAATTTGTGTTAGAAAAACAACTAGTAATGTTCTTTACCTCGGTCTCGTCTTTTGATGTTGTTGCAGTTTCAACAACATTGGTACTATCAACTGATTGCTTATTTGGTTCTCCGTTATCAGTTGATTGGCTATTATTACTCGAATGCAGCAACGAATGATGTTTCTTTTTGCAAATTCTACATCTTGTGGGCAAACGACACGAAGTTACCATGTGATTTGCGCCTAAGCAATTGAAACATAAGCCTGAATTTTGGACAAAATTACGACGTGCTGACAACTCTTCCTTAGCAAAATCTTTACAATTTCCTATCTTATGATTATTATTTGAACAAAAAGTACATGAAGATGGTTTATTCTCATTTGCATTTTTTACAACATGATGTGACTTTGTGGTAGTGCTCTTTCCTGTTTTAGTACATAAAAATTCAAGCGATCTAAATCTGTGCTCAACAAAATCTAAAAAATCTTTTAATGTAGGCAATTCCTGAGTTGAACTAACAATTTTAGCTTCCCATTGTTTGCGAGACTCGTTATCCAATTTAGAACACAATATGTAAATAACAATAAGATCCCAATTTTCGATATTAATACCTTCATTTTTTAAAGCATTAAGACATTCGTTAGTTGTATCAAAAAGTTCTTTCAAAGAATTTGACGATTCAGTGGTTATACATTTTTGATTAAAGAATCTTTTAAAAATACAATCCGTTATAAACTTCTTATTATTGAATCTATGTTCTAAAAGGTTCCAACTAGTTAAATAGTTATCACTGGTAATAGGTAGGTGTCGCAACAATTGTTCAGCTTCGCCGGTAAGATAAGTTTTCAAGTAATGCAGTTTTTGTACGTTATCCAATGATTGGTTATTATGTATCAATGTTTGAAATAGATCCCGAAACGTTGTCCACTGAGAATAGTGACCCGAAAATGTAGGTATTGCAATTCTAGGCAATTTCACGCCATTCTGAGTTATCTGGTTGCTATTTTCCGCACAATCAAAAGTGGTTTTCTTATTCAAACGTTCTTTTAACGCGACTTTGTAATCCATGTATAACTCTTCCGCCTGACTATACATGTCAACTAAATAGTACTCTGACTTTTCATATTCTTCCCTTTTAACCTCAGATATTATTTTTCGATGAGTATCTTCAAACATCGACCACTGTTTCTCTAAACATTCTAACCTTGTTTCCACGTAGCTAACGGTAACCCTTTCTTTAGGAGACTTTTTGAAGTTGGTGTATCCTCTATCAATCTTTTTATTGATATCTACTTGCAATCTTGTTAATGAATCCATGTTTATAAATTGTTTAAATTCCAAAACTAGTTTAAATTACAAGTCTCAAATTCTGCAAATTGATGAAACTTTTTTTAAAATTTTACAAGTTCAAAATCTTGTTGAATTCTTCTAAGTGTTTGTAGACACTTTTCCGAAATTGGTCATGGATTCCCCGTCTAATCACACTTTTGCATAGAAATTTTACAAGTCCATTCATTCGAGATAGCCAATTATCTAAGTTTTTTTCCACTTTATTAACTTGAATGAATCACTAACTTTCCAAATGATTTTTAAAAGTACTCACAGTTTGTCCAAATGATTTGCACTGTCACAAACACTTTTTTCACTTAATTTGCACTTTAAGTAAAATTCTCACCGATAGGGGGCGCCACTATCGTACAGTCCTAAACTCACGGTGCATCAGTCACGGCATCCGATATATTCCGGCACGAATGACCATGAACAAAAACCAATGTTTACTTGACGAAGACAATTTATTTTTCAATACACGAAGAGGTCATATTTTGTCGGAGACTCTTAACACCGCGATTCAGCGGAGAGTGCTAAACGTACAACGCCATCTATCGAGCCATCAAGAACTAAAATATCGTGTAAAGTACGATTCTAATTGCAAGATTGTACACATAGACTACAAATATTGCGTTCCATTTCTTACAGAATGACAGCCGGGACCAACGGCTTAACGTGCTTTCCGAGGCACGGAGGAGTCTCCTTATTCATAGATGGTCACCCATCCACTGACCAATCCCGGCAAGCGTAGCTTAACCTGACGGATCGACCCGTGCGGCTGTTATTACTTAGCCACGAGCTTCTCTCCCATACATTATGTTATGATACTCGCTTGTAAATTAAAACATATAGAAAGAAAAAAGAAAGAAAGAAAATATTTTATTTGGGACACGCACAGGAAATACAGTTAAAAAGGAGCATATAAAAGTAACAAAATAACATTAAAAAACAAAAAAAAAAAATTAAATTAAATAAAAATTCAGACTAAAAAAAAAAATATAGGTAGTATTATACTATCTATGCTTTAAGGAAATTCCCGTTCTCCTAGAATCAGGAAATTTAGCAAGAAGCAAGGTCTGACAGCACTAGTAAAGGAAAAAGTCCGAAAATTGTTAATTTGTAGATCACATTCTTTTTTTGGATAGCATTGTTAACTTTGTTTTTGGCATAAATTCTTTTCAACTATGAAACCCTTCATTGTGCGTGGTCCGACACGCACTTGGCCGGTTTTTTCTGTCAAGCTTTTGGCCATTATGTATGTTTTATTGTGTCATTTACTCGTACATACTTAAATGTTTATTGCCAAACTGTAATATACATACGGGAGATGCGCTAAGGTAGCTCGCTAAAGTCAGATTTTCTTACGTTTTTTTTTGCAAATTGCATATATCAGTGTCAGGTTGTAGGTTGATAATAATATGATTCGCGACTGTAACAAATACGTATTGACAGATTTATAATTATTATAATCATCAATACGACTCTCCAAATTAGAATTGGTCTCAAATGTCATGATGTCATGAAATAGTTCTATAATTGGGTAATGGAATTCAAAGTTAATTGATGATTTTGTTGATTACAATTCTGTCAATTCATAATTGTTACGGTCGCGAATCATATTTTGATCGACACAAAAGCTGATACTGGCCTGCATATTGCAAACTGGAAAAATTTTAACTTCGCGGGTTACCCTGGCGAAAACTTTTGCCTGCAGCTTAGAGCATAAACAAAAAACTCCTCTTTACAAACACCCCACCGCCCCCTTTTTCTCAAACTCAAACTCAAACTCAAAGCATTTATTTCAATTAAACCAATTACAGGCACTTTTGAATTGTCAAGGGGTCGGTCAGTCAAAAAGATGAAGCTAGGCGCCCATTCCAAAGCATAGTAGGTACCTATGGAGAAGAACGGGCAAGAAACTCCACGGACACTCTTTTAAATCAAGATATGGTTACAAAATTTTGTTTTGTTTTCTCGATGGGAAATCATCAAATGACTTCTCCCTTTCTGGCCGGAGCAGAAGGCGTGTCAGACTTTTACTGACTAAAACCCACCCGTGTTCCTTCAGTTGCCCGTGCCAGGGCCACGGTATCTCTTGCGAATAACCCGCGATTCTGGCGGCACCGCACCGCCCAGAGACCAAATAAAAAACCAACACTTTCAACAATGAAGTGAGGCCGGTTTCGTAAACACGTTTACAACAAACTACAACTAAACTACACCTATTCAGGTGTAGTTTAGTTGTAGTGCGTGTGAGCGTGTATGCACAGAGCGAGGTGTAGTTTTGCGCGTGCTTCACTGTATTATTCGCAGTGCTGTCTCGGTTTTTTATTTGGTCTGAGACACCGCCCTTAATAAGCGCATACCTGCTGTTACTAATCCCATTTGATCAGCATCACTAATCTCCAAAATCAAATCAGTGATTGATGTATAAAATTATTTGAAATATGAACCCAGCTGCATCAATCTGATGTCGTAATAAATTGGATGACCTTTAACGCCCACAGCTATCATGTATGGGTTGAGCTATTTTTAGCTTTGTTTTGAGCTTTATTTCCAAGTATTATGTTATGTGTGTAGTAGTCGCAAGCGCTACTGCTGAGCATGACGTCCTGGGTTCGATTCCCGGGTCTGGCAAACTGTTATTGGGTTTTTTCACCTGGCATTGCTCAGTAGCAGCCCGGAGTCTGGATTTATGTCCGGTTGATGGCAATAGGCTTGCCCCCTTTTACATGGGACTTCAACATATATGAAATATGGGTGTACTATAGGTACCATCTGTGCCTAACCTTTCGTAGAATACAGGCGTGATGTTTTGTTACGATAAGTAATGTAAAAATATCAATCAACTTTGCATTAATTAATTAATATATTTGTAAACTATCTGACCCGACAGACGGTGTCCTGTTCAAATTTCAATAATTCATACAAAATTCCCATAGAACATGCACTTTCACTTTTCCAAAATTATCCAATTTCCAAAGGGGTACTAAATTTTTCTGGGGAGGATTTTACTGCGGGGCTTGATTAAATCGAAAATTGGTGTAAATAATCTTTCAGTCAAGTTATGGAAACATCCGAATTCCACTCCTGTGGGCATGAAAACAGGGAATACAGTTTATATGAAAAATCTTATTCATTTGGTTAATTAACTTGAAACTTGGCACAGATACTTGCCTAAGTAATAAAAGTAATAAAGTTTGTCATTAATAGTTTTTCAAAACTACCCTGGAGGGAGGGTTAGAGGGGGAGGGGGAAGAGGAGGGGTGTGTGAGTGGGAGGGAGAGGAAGGGGTGGTGAGTGGGGAGGGGTTGGTGAGGGGGAGGTGGAGGCGAGGGGGAGAGGAAGGGGAAGTGATGAAGGGGGTATTAGAGTGGGTGAGAGGGGCAGCGAGAGGTTAGCGGAAAGGGGATACGGTGAACGAACGTGTTAATCTCTGGAACTGCCAGTCGGACTTTAAAAATTCTTTTTGCATTTTATAGCCCAAATCTTAAGGAAGGCTATAGGCATATTTAAAATCACTTTAGGACCTTTATGTGCCGAAATAAAAGAAAAAAAGGCAGAAGTAACCCCTACGCGAAAAATCGCGGGCAAGCAATGCGATGCGACGAGGTGGGTCGGGGAACAAGAAATTTCACGCGGACGAAGTTGCGGGCAGCAGCTGTATAATATAATATCTGGACCGATTTGGATGTTATTTGGTACGTAGATAGCAACATATTCAATGTAACAGCCATTTTGTTTTTGTGGGTTTTTGTGTGACAGTATTTCTGGGTGGTCTCGCGCGGTAGACGATATCTCTAAAGTTTTTTATGAGAGCTGTATATTAAACTGCCGTTGGAATCGTTATGAAATAAGCTACCACATCTCGCAGTTAGAAGATTATACCCTGGATTGAAACATGTGCTGCTTTTTATCCCGGTCTACGCGGGTGAAACCGCGAGGCGCAGCTAGTACTATGTAAAGATAAAGATACTGCATTAAGGTACCTCCAAACAGGCGCGACACATGATATAATCGCGCGCGACACAAATTCACCGCGTGTCGCGCTACGATCGGTGCCTTCGTGTCGCGCGCGGTTATATCGCATGTAGCGCCTGTGTGTAGAAGCCTTTACGCCCACAGCTAATTTAATTGGCAAGTAAAAAAAGCTTCAGAGGTATAAAAATGATCAGTAGGTACTTAATTAAATCTTTTGTCGTGTTGCGTGGGAGATGTTATGAAATAATATCTTCATTCTTCATGTTTTTTTAGTAGAGGGTGAGCAGATGTGTGTGTCTGTCAGACGATGTTGTGTTGATTATCTTTTGCTTTTATATTATAAGACAGATATATTAATTGTATCTTTGCAGATTATGTCATTATCTGCCTAGCCTTTTCCCAACTATATTGTGGTCGGCTTCCAGTCTAACAATGCAGCTGAACTGAATAACAGTATTTTACATTGAGCGACAGCTTATCTGACCAATCTTTGCAGATTATGTAACTTATGATTCTTGTTAGAAATTCACTTTTGAATGGCTATTTTGTTTCTATATTTTATTTTATTGCATTGTATTTGGGTGGCTTTCAACTATGTTAGGTTCGGCTTCCAGTCTGAATATAAGTAGTTTACATGGGGCGACTGCCTATCTGACCTCCACAAACACAAACAATTTAAAAAATAATAGCAAAGTAAATTACGACGAGCCATGTTCAAACCTAGCCAATGAGTATTGTTGTAGCATATTGTGTTATAGCAGCCATACTCAAACTTTTTTTTTGTTGGGCCACTTTCAGATTTTATCTGTGTCCCGCAGGCCGCTTCATAAATCACAACATCTGTTATTTAGGTGTTAATGAAAAACCTATAGTGAGATATTTTTTTTTTTAACAGTCTTATATTTATAAGTAATTGGCTTGGTAAGTTCGTTAATAGAATTTGAAGCTACAACGGGTGGGCCACTTTCGAAAGCCTAATGGGCCACATGCGGCCCGCGGGCCGCAGTTTGAGTATAGCTGTGTTATAGCAATATCATTTCAGAACAAATTGCCCCTGCCTCGTTGGTCTAGTGGTCGCTAGCGCTACTGCTGAGCATGAGGTCCTGGGTTCGATTCCCGGGTCGGGCAGTGTTATTGAGTTTTTCTATCTTAGAATTTCTCAGTAGCAGCCCGGAGTCTGGATTCGTGCCCGTTTGATGGCAATAGGCTACCACTTACAATAAGATTAGACATTTACATGGAACTGGAGAAATGTGGATGTTATGTAATTGCCTCTGAATTGCAACTTTATGTAGTGTCGGTAAAGAGAGAGTAATTTCGTGCGTGTTCTAAGCGGTTTTCTAACAGCTGTTCCGCCGGTCCTTCGAGACGTGACATACAACCAAAAACATCGTGTGACCGTGAAGGAAAAACCGGAAAGGCGGTTACTCTCACGAAGACAAAGTCTGTCTTTTGCAGGCTGAAAATATTCTTTACTTATTATATAATAATAATATTCTTTTTTTCTAGCCTGGCAATATTGTCAGAGCCAACAAGAACGTATAAAACCTCTTTTATATTTCATTATTATTATTCTTAATTTGAAATATTTTACATCGTCTTTTGTTTTCTTTTCTTCTAAAAAGTGACATCTCATTTTAAGCACAAAGCCAAAAAAATATTTTATAATATTTCTTTGTTTGCTTATATAACAAAATTTAATAAGTAGTTTTAGTTACGTTGGGTATTATATTTTTAATTTAATTATACTCTTTATGTGTACCTAAATAAAATAAATACTTCTTTATTTAGATTTTTTCTATTTCTAAACTTACTAGACAAAAGGAAGAATCCAATTTGACACAAATATGTCTCCAGACGGGCAAAAGGAATGACATGAAACATGTGACGACATTTTATGAGAAAAACT
Source organism: Cosmia pyralina (assembly GCA_946251885.1). Lineage (NCBI taxonomy): Eukaryota > Metazoa > Arthropoda > Insecta > Lepidoptera > Noctuidae > Cosmia > Cosmia pyralina. Next base: position 25,924,067 of record OX276345.1, on the reverse strand, counting down.
AGCGGTTTCCCCGCATTTCTTGATAAATTCAATTTGTCATATTATAAAATTGCAAGATCTGTTGAATACGTTAAATAAAAGTAAGGTGGAAAATGAAAATACCGTTTCCTTTTAAGCAGTTAGAAGTTTACAAAGGGATCTTTAATTAGCATAAAAATACCAACTGCTTTCTTTTATGGAAATTTTTGGAATTTACTTTAGAAATGAAAACAAGGCTCGAGTTAGCTCATAAATTAAAAAAAAAATGATGATTAACTGTTTCTGAATATTTATTTTCTTTTTTGCTGTTATATTATCGACTAGGTACATCATCATTCTCCTGCCCTTAACCCAATTTATTTGGGGTCAGCGCAACATGTCTCTTTCTTCCATGCTTCTCTATTAGTCGTCATCTCTGTAGTCATCCCCTTTCTAGCCATATCATCTTTCACACAGTCCATCAGTCACGATATTTTCCTCATTCCTCCGCATCACATGCCCATACCATGACAACCGATCAGCAGAACTTTTCAGTCACCGGTGCACTTTCAAACTTCCTCTTATGTACTCATTTCTTATTCTATTCATTCGCGTAATACCACAGATCCCTCTTAGCATTCTCATCTCAGCTGCATGTAACAATGCCTTTCAATCATTCTTTCACCAGCTCTTGTGGCCCAACATTCTGATGCAAGGCAGCAGGTCTCGCCAATCTATCTATATGAATAAAATGAGAAGTCCTGACTGACTGATTGACTGACTCATCAACGCCAGCCCAAACCCTTGGACCTAGAAAGCTGAAATTTTGCACAGAGGTTCCCGTTATAATGTAGACAAGGAATAAGGAAGGAATTCCAGGTAGTACGTTCCCTTGGGATATTTTCCAACATCCACGTGGGCGAAGCCGCGCAGGAAGTGCTAGTGTTTTATAAATCTTTTCCTTAATTTTAAGAGGAATGCGGGAGTCGCAGACTATCTAATTACCGACTATTATATTATTCACGGCTAGAAAAAAAAAGAAGGACTCCGCGCCAAGCGTATCGAAAGTGAAGCACCTTACCGATCTATGTGTGCGTGATTTGACAAAGTCGCCGTCATGTCACGTAATGGCGGTCGGCATACTATGATGTAAATGTGTGCGTGAGGCGCATGTTAGTACAAACGGTCCCGGCATACTTACTGTGCTTCACTTTCGATATGCGTGACGCGAAGTCCTTCTTTTTTTTCTAGTATGTGATATTATTATTATATTATTTTTATGTGTTGACAATAAGCCACGGTATTTTACATTGGAAAAGACAGGATTCTTTTCTCAAATATTATCCAGTACAAAAAAAAAAACAATCGCGGGAAAAACAAGTGACTGCTTCGTTAAGTATCTTTTACACCCGTTATATTGGTTTTCTATCACATTTTCACACACTTTATTACCTTCACTTTTGACCATGTAAATGATATCATGTCTTCATTGTCATTTCAGCAATCAAATCACCAATCATGCTTCAATTCAAACACAGCCTCGCAGATTGTACGCCTTTATGCAACAGCTTTTATGCCATTCTGTAGCCTGTGAATACAGCGCCATATTGTCCCCCAGGCGGCCTTCGGTTAAGTATTCTCTTAGATGTGCTAGCTGTTAGATGTAACCGCTAGCTGTTGTGTGCATCTGTGTGTGTGTGTAACTGCGTTATATTGTGGGTTTTGGTCTTTGTAGTCAGGGTAGATGTGACTTGTGTTGTTTGATAAGGTTTGTGTTCTCTTTGAGGGATACCTAATAATTAATCTTACAATAGAAGAATAAAATGAGTAACGAAAAAATTAATGTCATTGTAAAAAAAAGCGTGGGGTGCATTTACTCTGTAATTCGAAAGCACCCCATGCACGCTTCTTTTTACAATGACATTAATTTTCTCGTTACTTACTTTATTCTTATATTTAAAAAAATATTTTTTACTTTTTTGGTATTAAAGCGTGTTTAATTTATTACTAATAAATAAGATATTAAGACTAATAAATTGATGTGTCATTGTTTCAGGTATGAGTTCTGGGATGCATTTCGACTTGTATTCGCGTAGAACAATATAATATGCACGTAAGTACCGCATAAAAAGTGGTCCGGAGATCCGTAGCTTGATTACCGTGTCTTGTTGTGTGTCGAATTTTTACTAATGGCGCTAATAGATTCGCCATTCATAGAAGTAAGATAAGAGCCTACTACCTCAAATGGCTTAGCATGATCCTCCGTTATGTCGAAAATACTGCAGCATTAATTTTCAAATAAATAATTATGGTAAAGTTGAGAATTGATGTTAAGTACTGTGTTTGACGAAAACACGATCCCATAAAATTTTCTCGATAGAAGAAAATTCCAAAGTTACCTCCAAACTGAACAATAAACCGCTGGTATTCAAAAAATACTTCAAATTATATCATGAAACTTTGCATTCTAACTGAACTAAGTATAAAACAGGTCTTTGTTTTTTTTTTTTTTTCAAATTACCATTATTTTCAACGTAAAAAGCAATTAGTCAGACAGTCTCGCTCGCGCTCAGTTCGCGAGCAGTATCGTGCGAGTGAGATAAATCTAATAAGCGCCCTAAGAAGACTATCAGGCTTGTGCACGAGATTGATATGAAATCTTTCAAAAATAAAGTTTACTATCGACCTTCATAGTGCCAACATCGAAACAAGAACATAACTCATGTTTATGTCATCACAAATACAGTTTCTGGCACACATCCACCATACATTACATTGTCGACTAAAGCACCGTCTGTCAAAACATAATGACCCTTAATATTCAGGATGTTTATTAAATAAAATGCTTTGCATTCTTAAAATTTTTTCTGGCCAAATTATTGATAGATGTGCATGGTACGATTCTGAACTATAAATATAATTTTAATTATGTACATTTTCTCAATAAATGTGCCGAAGTAAAAATTATCACTCCGGTACATTTATTGAGAAACTGTACATAACTAAAATTATATTTATAGTTCAAAATCGTACCATGCACATCTATCAATAATTTAATTCAAAGTTTTATTTGTCGGAGAGAATTCTCGAGTTTCCACTTCCGAGGGCGAGAAATAACAGGTTATTTCTCGCCCTCGGAAGTGGAAACTCGAGAATTCTCTCCGACAAATAAAACTTTGAAGTCGTAAATTGACGGTGAATTGTTTTCTCTTAAATTTCCAAATGGAATAATAAAATAAACAGCCATTTTAATGGCCGGAAACAAATGTAAGTAGGTAGGTATTGTAAGAATATCAGTTTTGTGTCTTGTGTACTGCAACTTAAGGACGCTGTTACAAATTGGTAGTCAAATCATTACTTTTTTACACAAAAGTATGTTTATTAAATAAAATGCTTTGCATTCTTAAAATGTTTTCTGGCCAAATTATTGATAGATGTGCATGGTACGATTTTGAACCATAAATATAATTTTAGCTATTTACAGTTTCTCAATAAATGTACCGGAGTGATAATTTTTACTTCGGTACATTTATTGAGAAAATGTACATAATTAAAATTATATTTATAGTTCAGAATCGTACCATGCACATCTATCAATAATTTGGCCAGAAAACATTTTAAGAATGCAAAGCATTTTATTTAATAAACATACTTTTGTGTAAAAAGTAATGATTTGACTACCCATTTGTAACAGCGTCCTTAATGGTTGGTTCAGATGCAATGTTTTAAGCTAGCCATTATTTAAACTAGTAAGTTTTGAAACCATCATCTGCCTAGCCTTTTCCCAACTATGTTGGGGTCGGCTTCCAGTCTAACCGCATGCAGCTGAATACCAGTATTTTACATGGAGCGACAGCCTATCTGACCTCCACAACCCAGTTACTGGGTGATACGACACCCCTTGATAAGACTGGTTATTAGACTTCTGTCAACCCGTAACGACTGTCAAAGATACACGAAAGACAGCCGTTATCAACGGCTTAACGTACTTTCCGAGGCAGGGTGGAGTCTCGGTATGTAAAGATGGTCGCCCATCCACAGGCCAACCGCGGCAAGCGTAGCTTAACCTGATCGATCGACCCGTGTGGCTAAAATCTCTTATTCGCTTTTTTATGTTGCTTGGATCATTGATTGAAAATTGGGTTCTTGTGGTTTTTTTAGGTATGCGTAGTTTCCTCCCATTTGTTTTGTTTTTCCTATTTTATTTACTTTGTTTTTAATTTGATGCGTCATTTCAGGGGCAAATTAACTTTTTTCCTGTCTTTGATTGAGTATGGCTTAAGTTTTCTTATACAATAATGCATATTTTGGGGATGTGGTGCCAATTTTTAATAAAAAGCGTACAAATGCGTGTCGGGCCACACGCAGTAATAGGGTTCCGTAGTTGCACAATAATGCGGACTAAGAAGAGGGCTTTTTGTTGTTTCATGAATATTTGACTATTACTCGTAAACTTGAAAAGCCTACATAGCTGTGATAGTTTGCCTTTTAACTTCGCTTTAACCGTGAATTTTTTCACCCATTCAAAACTAACCGTTTAGCTGGCAGGGACACACACTTGACTCTGACAAAATACATCATGAGGTAGACGATAAAAATTTTTTTTTCTTGATTTTATTTCAAGTACCACTTTGTCGCGTGATGAATATGTATATCCATTATAGCTTTCTAGTACTAAGAGTCTCTGAGCTAAGGTGCGGACGGACAGACGGACGGACTTAGCGGAACCCTAAAAATGGAGCAAAGACAACCTTTTTACTTTTATCATGCAACACAATTATAACGCTCGTCTGAACACGAAAAAAGTATTGTCTCAAGGCTCCTTGGAATTGAATTTGCTGTGGGCACAGCACCGTATTTTCAGATGCAAATGCAATATAAATCCAATAATAAGGGAACGGTGAAATTATCTAAGTAAACAGTTCGCATCCCTGCACGCAAAAGATATTCAATTTGTCTTGCAGTATGCAAGATTTGCTGCATGCATTTTTAATGTTGCTATAGCGTTTGTTAGAAAAACATTATCTGGAATTGCTGTTGAGGGTATGATTGAATTTTAATACAATTGTATGTTTCTAAGCATATAGCTAAGCTTTGAGGAATTTGATACATAAGAGATTGATGATTCGCTAAGGGTCACTAATTATCAGGAGAGTATGAAAGACCTGGGGCCTTTTAGGGAAGTGTTAAAGTGGATTAAGGGTTGATCCACATCTGTCAGCACGGAACAGCATTTATGCCGTGTGTGCTGCAGCGTGCTATCGCGTGCTTCAGCGTAAGATCGCACGCCGTCGCCGTTGAGTGTTGTCGAATACGATCATGCACTGCAATGGAAGTATGGTATCGCGCTCGATAGCACTCGTCAGCACTCCAGCGCCTCTTAGCCATTTTGGCCGTGGTGTCGAGCGCATCGCCAATTCCACCGCGCGGTCTCTATCTAGGAAATGATGATCCTAAGAGATAGAAAAGGATAAAGCACGAAAAAAGGCGATTCCGTGCTGACAGATGTGGGTCAACCCTAATGATGACTCAGTGCTAGAAAGAGATGGAGTTAGAGAACTACCAAGAGGAGACCTACCTAGAACTACATTGAGCCATGCCTTTTAAGGGTCCCCGAAACGATCTGGTGCGCAAATTGATCGTCTACCAAATGCAATTGAAGCGGTTGACAATATTACTACAATAGAAATTAATGGCAATTGATCATTTCGGGGACCCCTTACGTTGCCGCGAAAAGTAATGGAAACGAATTTTTGTAAAGAAATTGTGTAAAGCATAATGAACTTTGTCAATTGTGTAAGGTATCTACAACCTAGATACGAGCCAAAAAACAGGTCGCGTGTCTTCCGGAGAATTCTCGCGCATTCTCGGGAATTACCGCAGCTAGCAGAGCTCGTAATCTAGTTTACTACGTTACACAATTGACATAAAGTTCATTAAGCTTTGTACCATTTCGTTCCAAAAATTCTCTTCCATTCCGTTTCGCGGCAATGTAAATTGAGCCTTACCGAATTGAGCGGATTTTGGATGCGATCAGACAGGATTTAGGAACATTAGATTTTTTATGTCTAATGAGCTCAATTCCCTTTTTTATATACTTGTACATAATATGCAGGGAAATCGACACGCTACCTGTTACATGGATTCAGTACGTGATCCTGGAATCTGGACCCATCTGCGATTAAATTTTTTGTCGGTTATTAAAACAAATCTATACAACGGGTAACGTTAAATGCGCAAAATCTTTTAAGGCGTCATCGTACTCATCATTATGAACAACTCTTACTATGGGACCAAACCTGAAATCGCGAAAAAAGATCAGCTGTTCCGTACGCATAATTCGTCAAAATCGAACAGGGTAGCTGATTTTTTTTTTCGAGATTTCTGGTTTGGTCCCATAGTAAAAGTTGTTCATAATTATGAGTACAATGACCCTTAAGAGGTTTTGCGAATTTAACGTTACACGTAGTATACATAATTATTTTAGTGTAGGTATTGGACTTATTTAATATTTGTCAAAATAAATTACTTACTATATTTTCGGAACATGAGACGAAATAGCCAGATGAAGCTCAAGATGAGCAGAAAATTTATATAGCAACGCCTTTACCTACAACAGCCCTGCAAAATAATCAAAGCAGTGACAAGAATAAAACATCCAAGAAATAATAACGTCTTCCGTTCGTGTACACACGGCTACATGTCAAACTATGAATTTCCAGTACAAGCTGACCTCTCATTGCACGAAAATCCTATACAATGCGAGATCAGCTTATACTGGTAATGAATAACTTGATATGTAGCCGTGTGTACCACTCCTACGCTATTGCATGTTTTATGCGTATTGGCGACAGCTCTTACTTTTAAATAACGATATAACAGTGAACACGTATGGATTTACGATGGTACATGGCCGCCATTTTAACTATTATCTAGACTTCTAGATCTAATTAGCATAAGCTTGGATTATAAGTGAGTAGATAATTATGTTTTTAAGTAGATACTTACATAAAAACCAGCCAACAGCGAGTCGGACTCGTGTGCTATCTTAGAGGCATCGTTTTATTTTTCCTGTAATCTTTACATAAACTTCTATCACATAGAATATTACATTTTTCATCAAAAGTCGAAAACTATGCCGCCTAAAAAAAGAAATAAAATGTTTGAGAATGTGCAAATAGCGCTTTTCCATATGATATCTACATGCTCTAGTAGCCCCACTTCGACTTTTTAAAACCCCCTTTCAGTCCCTATTGCAAAAAAAAAAAATCTTTCTTATTTGCAAAATAGTTGAGCAAACGTCATCTAAAACTGTTCTAAATTTTAAGTTGATAGCAGTAGTAGTTCTTGAGATATCCAGCTGTGACAGACGGACAGACAGACAGACTGAGTCGCACCATAAGGGTTCCTTTTTATTACACTTTTGGTACGGAACTCTAAAAAGTGAAGTAAAATGCGAAGTCATCTGGCAAAGTGGTGTTATTTTAGATAATGTGAGCGTATCAAATAGATTATCAAAAATGAACTGTTTTTACGCTGCGAAACGCAGAGCTTTTAGAACGAATGATGTACTTAATGGGTTGATGACCGTGGGTGTGTTTTATTTAAGACTAGCTTTCGCCAGCGGCTTTCCCCGCGTGCAAGTCGGAGACTGTCCCACGGGCACGTACTACCGGGATAAAAAGTATCCTACGTCCTAATCCAGGTCATGGTCTACCCATGTACCAAATTTCATCCAAATCCGTTCGGCCGTTTTAGCGTGAATGCGTAACAAACAAACAAACTCATTTTCGCATTTATAATATTAGTTAGGATTAGCTAGGATATCCTAGAAGACAGCTGGAAGAGAGAAGTGGATATGGCTATAATAATGGCGTGCGGTTGGCTTCGTATCCAGCAGTGGACTGCTATAAGCTAAAGAGGATGACCACGAAATGATCCCAGGAAATATTATTTCAGAATATCTGCTGCAGCTGCGAGTACCACAGAGAGCCATAGAGCGTTCCATGCTTGGCATGAGGCTAATATACGAGTAGAACGAGTTCCAAAGGTCAATATCCGAAGACATACGAAGGTCTTCGATATAGGAAAGCGTATTATGGAACCCAAATTGAGTTGGGCAGTAAGGCTGTGACAGAGTGGCGTCCAAGGAATGGAAGACGAGATGTCGGTCGTCCGGCGACGACATTGTTGCCATCGCGGGAAAAACCTGGATGAGGCTGGCACAAGAGTGTGGGGATTGGCACAAGAAAAGAGAGGCCTATGCCCAGCAGTGAGTGAAGTCAGGATGTTGATGATGAATTTATATTTACCAAAGTTACCAGATACCTATTGTAATGTTTTTTTACAATCTGGTAACTTTACCTGATTGTTACAAATCGTAGTTGGTAAAATTTACACAAGTTCTGTTCATTTTATTTGGCATTTTATATACAAAAGTCTATCTATCAAATGTTTAAATAAATAAAAGAGAAGTCCTGACTGACTGACTGATTCATCAACGCCCAGCCTAAACCCTTGAACCTAGAAAGCTGAAATTTTGCACAGAAGTTCCCTTTATAATGTAGACAAGGAATAAGGAAGGATTTCCCCGTAGTACGTTCCCGTGGGATATTTTCCGACATCCGCATGGGCGAAGGGCTAGTGTTTAATAACTACAACTCCCGGCAACGCCCACGACACAACACGGATCTTGTACGGAAATACTCCATTTTCCACGTACCAAATCACTATTCCACATAACTAGTTCCATCGTATCTTCACAGACATACAGACAGACTCACGTCCGCATTACTAATGCCAGCAGATAGAGCTGCCATTCCACGCTTTGCTCACCCTCAGAGCAATCACGAACGCACCGTGAGTAACAAGTGACACGGCAAGCCTTTGACACGCATAACGGAATCGATTCAATTCGAGTGAGCGTCGGAGTATCGATGCATTGATACATCGGTACCGGTTAGTCACGCTTCGCTCGCTATAAGATGAAGCGACGACTGTTCTAACCGACATGTTGGACTGAAACTTGTAGAGGAAATTCATTAGTAAGTAGTGCGATTTTTCTTTCTCCTTACGTGTCGTCTGTACCCCATTAACGTATATGTCGGTCAAGTAGGAGTCTGCTATTGCTGCTGAAATAATTGGTGCTATTTAAGGCATGTGAGTTATGGTTTTAGTATTTTGAATACTGGTGCTAATTAATTTATTTTATTCCTTTTCATATTGCTGTTTACATTGCTTACTTTAATTCAGAAGTAATAACAGCCGGGTCGATCGATCAGGTTAAGCTACGCTTGCCGCGGTTGGTCCGTGGATGGGTGACTGTTTTTACATACAAAGACCCCTCCGTGCCTCGGATAGCACGTTAAGATGTTGGCCCCGGCTGTCATTCGTGGGTCTTTGTCAGTCGTTACGGGTCGTCAGAAGCCCGAAAGTCTGACAACCAGTCTTACCTTAGCGTCCGGCCTTGGAACGCAAAAGTCCGGCTTTTTTAACGGGTAAGTCCGGCTTTTTGGTTTTTACAGATAGTAACACTAGGCAGAGGTGTACCTACAGTATACCAACCATAGATATAAGAAAGAACACCCACATTTCGTAAGTTACGTTTAAGTCTCATGTAATAAGTAGGGGGCGAGCCTATTACCATCAGCCTGGCACAAATACAGACTCCGGGCTGCTACTGAGAAATTCCCGAAGGAAAACCCAGTAACACTGCCCGACCTGGGAATCGAACCCAAAACCTTATGCTTAGCCGTAGTTCTTGCGACCATTAGACCACGAGACAGTACCAATATTACATGTAGGGTATTTCTTTCAGAAAATTCTCATCATTAGCCTAGTATTTTTTTAAATCTCCGGTAAATACATAGTTATGTTATGTGTTAGTTATGGCAATTCGCATGCAATGTAGCATGATTACGATACGGCAATCAGGGTGATTTATACGAATAGGTAATCGGAACTAATCGGAAGACACTTAGTACAGTCACATTCTGCACTTAATTATGTTCTATGTTAGAGGATTTGGTGACGAAGAGCTCGTGGCTAAGTAATAACTACCGCACGGGTCGATCCGTCAGGTTAAGCTACGTTTGCCGGGGTTGGTCCGTGGATGAGTGACCATCTTTACATACCGAGACTCCTCCGTGCCTTTGAAAAGCACGTTAAGGCGTTGGTCCCGGCTGCCAATCGTGGATCTCTGACAGTCGTTACGTGTCGTCAGAAGCCCGAAAGTCTTGATAAGCAGTCTTACCAAGGGGTATCGTATTACCCAGTTACTGAGTTCTGGAGGTCAGATAGGCAGTCGCTCCATGTAAAATACTGGTATTCAGCTGCATCCGGTTAGACTGGAAGCCGACCCCAACATAGTTGGCAAAAGGCTAGGCAGATTGATTGATTTTGTTAGAAGAATTGGTTTCCGCACTTAGTCCTTCATGTGGACCCATGTGCGTGGGCCATGGTTGCCTTCGGGGGTTATTCCAACCAGCCCACCTCCCCCTAGAAGTTGATCAAGTCTCCTGTTCTAATGAATTACTGCACTTTACTGAATTTATAAGTAAACATAGTTACACAAAAACAGAGTAATATAAAAGTGAATCTTTATTATTAACATTAAATTTCAATCTAAATAAGAACGGAGTAAGCCACGAGCCCCTCAAGACAGAAATATAAGTAAGAGCAATAAGTAAATACCAACTTATATGTCGTTACCATTACATAACACTAACTAAAATCATGGGCATACTGCCAAGATCTCTCTAAAAATATGATTGCTTCATTAACAAACTTACAGGCGAATCTAAAAGGCGTACAAAACTGTTTATTGTAGAAATAAATAGTTATAGTGTTGAAGTTATGAATGTTTTTGACGAGTTCTTGAGATGTTTGAAGACTGAAGAGGTTGAATCAATCTTAGTATTGGATGTTACGTAAAATAGATGCGAAAATATTCCATTCATTTCATTTCATTTATTCAATAACAATTTATATTGTGTCTGAATGTTTAACAAATATACCTACGAAAATAATTAAAATAATAACAAGTCAAACAAAGAATTAAATTAGCTCCAAATAATCTCATCACTTAACTAAATTAATATTATTTACATCTTATTTGGCTAAATGCACAAGCCGTACGAAGCAAAAAAAAAAAAATTTAAACAATGTCAACGAAAAAAAATAAAATTTATACATGTCAATAATTACCTAATAATTTCATTTAATTTTCAATATTATTGATAAAATTTTAAAATTCATATACAATGTCCACTATCTAGGCATACCTACATATAATTATTCATCTAGCTATCAAATATTTACTGATTGTCTTAATTCTTAAAGAAAAAGTCTTAATTCTTCTTTGTCGTGTCGACGAAGGAGCAGAATTAGACCATGATGCTTATGTAACAAGGTAATTTAATTATCGCACAACCTGTACTCATCATTATGAACAACTTTTACTATGGGACCAAACCTGAAATCGTGTAAAGAAAAATCTACTGTTCCCTACATTTTTATGTTCGCATAACTCGACAAAATTTAGGGAACGGACGATTTTTTTTTTCGCGATATTAGGTTTGGTGCCATAGTAAAAGTTACAATGATGAGTACAATGACCCCTTAAGAGGTTGTGCGATATTTAAATTTTACCTTGTACTTATATTAAACTAGCTTTTGCCAGCGGCTTCGCCCGCGTGTATGTCGGAAATTATACCACGGGAACCTTCTACCGGGATGAAAAGTATCCTATGTCTTATCCAGGTTATAAACTGTCTGTATACCAAATTTCATCCAAATCCGTTCAGCCGTTTTCGCGTGATTGAGTAACAAACATCCAAACATACAAACTTTCACATTTATAATATTAGTAGGATTGATGTGAAAGTCTGAATTAATGGTGTTCCATCTATGCCTATATCCCAAGTAATGTGTTCCATTTCTGACTATACATCACCTAAAAATCTTGATCAGATCAGTCAGATAGTCACTTAACTTATAAGCCAAGCAGTGGACCATTCCACAGCTTTAGCCAATGTTTCTTGCAAGAAAAGTCTGGCTGCATAGTGCCTTTCTTCCACCAATCTTCGAGCAAAATCATGACCACATTGCATTCCAATAAATCCTCCATTTCGTAACTAGCACTTATACTTAAGATTTTAAACGCGTTATCGTAAATAACGTTTACGACGATTTCGAAACGAACCCGGAACTCGTGCGATTACGCCATTATTACGTGCGAGTCCTTTTGTGACCCTAATACGTTGTATCCTTTTGCTTATTTGGAGGTGTATTGTGCCTCCTATTTAGGATTGAAAGAATGACATTGTATAACTTCTGGACTTATAATACTGCGTAGATTGTAAATCACTTGTTCGGGTCTACATTGCTTAGCTGGTATAAGTTATACTAAGAATTTCGACTTTAAATGTGCGGGTCGAATTTCGAATCTACTTTCTTTATGGTATTGATACTGAGAGTTGGTCGTGTACACTGCCCGAGTAAGATTATTAGTAGGCAAATAATTCCATTGCTCCTACTAATGAAATTACTTTAAAAGAAGGGGTGACTAAGTTTCCTAGGTATTTTTGAATGTTGTTCATTTTCTTCTCGGGTCCCGCCTACTAGTACTCGGGTCTCGGGATAGGGACTCGGGTCCAGCCAGTCTCCTGGGTGAATTACCAGTCGACAGCGAAGCGGAGGAATTTTTTGTTGCCATTATGTTTTATTTTGTTAATAGCTGTTGTTATTAACAACACTTGGCGGGACATTAAACGCCCCCAGACGTAAGGGCCTATTTCACGATGTCCGAATAGCCACTACTCACCGAATAAATTCAAAAATGGAACAGAATTTGTATGAAATTGGTGCCGATTCTCTTGTGAACGCACTAAACTAAAATTAGAGAATTGCTATCTTTTACTAACAGGCAGCGCGAGAAAAGGACGGCTATAGCTATGAACTAAGTTGGAGATGTCAAACTAGTTCACGCCTTGCGCTTCACCGTGTTTTTAGTCGACATGTTTTTACGTGTCGTCTAAATGTCTATGGAAAAATTAGTTCTAACTAATTTGACAGCTCTAATTTACTTCCGTCCCTTTCTTGTCATAATAGAGAGAAAAAGTTAGCAACAGCCTAAATTAAGTTTAGTTTGTGCACAACAGAATCGGCACCATTATATGCCTAGTAAGTTAATAGGAACCTAATCGTAGGTGGTGAAACAGGCATTAAAACTTCTATTGTGTCTCGTAGGTACGGTGTCCTTCAACCGATTAAGTTAGGTTTTTATATTTTTATTTTATTTATTTAAGTTGTTGCAATAGGTTCGCCACCTATACACCTCTACCAAACCCTTCGAGAAAACACGGCGTCATGTTATGTTAAATTGTTGTACATTTTAATTCTGAATAAACAGTATGAATACATCATCATTTGCCTAGCCTCTTTCCCAACTATGTTGGGGTCAGCTTCCAGTCTAACCGGATGCAGCTGAATACCAATATTTTACATGGAGCGATTGCCTATCTGACTTCCGCAACCCAGTTACTGGGTAATACGATACCCCTTGGTAAGACTGGTTTCTGACGACCCGTAACGACTGTCAAGGATCCACCAATGACAGCCAACGACCAATGACAGGACCAACGGCTTAACGTGCTTTCCGAGGCACCACAGGGTCTTGGTATGTAAAGATGGTCACCCATCCACGGACAACCCCGGCAAGCGTAGCTTAACCTGATCGATCGACCCGGGTGGCTGTTATTACTTAGCCACAAGCTATTAAATATTTATATATCCATCTCGAAAATGTCTATACCTCATGTAAACGATTTAAGACTTTTCTAGTTTCTTTAATTTTGTCATACCAATATTTTATCGTCTGTGTACTCTCTGCTCCAAAATAAATGTGATATCAAAAGAGCCTAGCCTTTCAGAGTGCTTTTTGAGTTATATTAACCCCCGTAATGATCGCCGTTTAGCCCTACAATAAATTCTAATTAATACTAGCCTGTTTTAATTGGCTTTTAAATTGGGTTTAGTAAGCCAAAATTACTCATTATGAACGGTATCATAATTCCTGATAGCTTAATGTCCAGAATTTTGCTTTGGTTGTGAAAATTACTCCGTACTTTCGGATGTCTAATGAGTTGCTGGGTACAGTCAAGGGAATCCTTTTTTATATTTTTTCTGCATCCGTTAATTGTACGTTTTTCTACGCCTCGTGTCTGCTTTGATTAAGGAGATTCTACGCTCATTAGCTTGTGCTTCCAGTTAGATGCACTGGAAGCTATTTTCAATCTTTATTTTTAATCAAAGTTGAAGTGTGTGTTTTTATTTGTATCTTACTCCAAGGTATTAGAGGAAACAAAGGACACTTTGTAGTTTACCTTATGTATCTTCACATACTTACTTTTATTCATCATCATTTTTAACCGACTTCAAAAAGGAGGAGGTTATCAATTCGTCGGAACCTTTTTTTTTTTTATTTTTTATTTTTATTTTTTTTTTATGTATGTTCCCCGATTACTCTAAGATGGCTGGACCGATTTGGATTATTTTTTTTTTGTTTGAAAGGGTATACTTCCCAGGTGGTCCCATGATCATCAAGTCAGGATCTGATGATGGGATCCTGGAGAAATAGAGAGAACTCTTCCAATTTTATAGGCACACCTGAAGCGATTTGGATAGTTTTTGGAAGAGTACTTTCTTGGAGTGGTCCCATTTCAATTTGGTGAAGATCTGATGAAGAACTTCTGAGATAGGCAACGGAACTCCTCAATAAATGATAGCAAATGGACTGGGATTGCTGAAATCTCATGTCTGTTTGTTGTTCACACCAGTTCATAACATAACATCACGCCAGTACGCTGTGAAGGGGTAAGCACATGTGAACCACTAAAAAGTGAAAAATAAAAACTTTTTTACAAAAAAATACAACCGACTTCCAAAAACAACACTACAAAGTGAAAAATAACTTTAATTTCGGAAGTCGGTGGCAAAAACGAAAATACATTTAATCAGACACCGACTTCCGAAATTAAAGTTATTTTTCACTTTGTAGTGTTGTTTTTGGAAGTCGGTTGTATTTTTTTGTAAAAAAGTTTTTTAAATAAAATAAAAATCATTCTCCTGCTCTAATCCCAATTTAAGACTCCTTCTAACAGGGGCAACACGCGATATAGGTAATCGCGAGCCACAGAAAGGCACCGCTCGTCGCGCTACATGCTGTCCCTTTGTGTCGTGCGCGATGATATCGCTTGTCGTGCCTGTTTGTAGGAGCCTTTATTTGGGGTCGGCGCAACATTTTTTCTTTTACATTATAAACAAAATTGATTACGGGTCTTCTCGCGATATTCCTTTTTACGAGGTAAACAGGTACCTACTTGTTTCCCGACGTTTCGACCGCCTTGCAGCGATCGTGGTCACGGGAGGACTGATGACAGCTCAGATGATGGCAGCAGTTTTGTTTATAATTTGTACAAATGCCCAACAAAACAAACATTACATGCATGCGTGCATGATAAACTGCCCTGTACGGCCTAACACTGTCTCCTAAGATACAGGACTACCTAGTTTAGGAGACAGGGTTACATAATCTGTGTAGATTTATGTAGATATCTGTGTTTTGTTGTTTTGTACATCTGCTCTTGTGTACCTATCATGAATCTTGTGTGTGTAATAAATATTATTCTTATTCTTTATTCTTATTCTTAAACCGCGAAAGTTTAAAAAGTTTATTTTTTTCTTATTCCATACTTCTCTGCTAGTCGTCATCTCAGTAGCTATATACCCAGCCAGCCAGCCAGCCATCGTTTCTTTGGTCTTCCAGTTTTCAGTCTTCCAGTTTTCTAGTGCCACTTTCAGAATCTTCTTCTGAATCATTCAAATACTTTTTGAATGAGGTAGGTACCTAAGTTATTATAAACAGATTCATCATAACATCATCATAATCAGCCTATAATGTTCTCACTGCTGGGACACAGGGCTCCTCTCTGTGAGAGGGAGTGGGCCGTGATCCACCACGCGGGTCCAGTACGGGTTTTCTTCGAATTTTTGGGTCTAGGACATGCCGGTTTCCTCACGATGTTTTTCTTCACCGTTTTGAGAGCAGTGGTGATGAAATAATTTACACAAAGTAAAGCGCCTGATTCGAACCATCGACCTACAAACTCGTAACCACTGCTCACTACTGAAAAAAATAATTTGAGCCGCAGTGTGGAAAAAAGATAGAGATGCCTTTATTTTGATCTAAACCCATTGTCCGTTACCGTTAACATGGATTACGGTCCAGTAAACTACTTAAAGAATAGGCCTGTGTCGGGTGTCCCCACTTTGTGCCGATTAAAGTGCGAAACGGATCTTATTGAACGTGACAATATAAAGAAATAAAATGGATTTGACTGGTTCTTGCTACGCTTGCCGCGGTCGATTTGTGGATGGGTTATCATTCATTACATATCGGGACCCCTCCGTGCCTCGGAAAGCAGGTTAAGCCGGTCCGATCTGTCATTCGTAGGTCTTTGACAGTCGTTAGGAAGCTCAAAAATCCAACCAGTCTTACCAAGGGTTATCGTGTTATCCAGTAGCTGGGTTGTGGAGGTCAGATAGGCAGTTGTTCCGTGTATGTGTACTGGTATGCATTAGGTTAGACTGGAAGCCGCCCCCAACATTGAAAGAGAAGGCAAGGCAGATTGTATGACTGGTTTTTGACATTTTCCCTCTAAATATTGACGCCACATAGGACGCCCCATGGTCCAAATCTCGTGGTCAGATCATGAGTCAAATCTCGAAAAAAGTAATTTTTACAATTATCTAAATCAATAGCTATATTTACATCTATTTCTTTTTATTGCTCTGTGTAATCCCATTGTTGTGGCGTATGCGCATAATATGGAACAATTCGTTTCCCTCCATTGATTATTATGACTTGTAACAAAGTGGAGAGAGCTGGTTCTTCACCAACAAATTGTTATTTTCTATTGTTATTTCGACACTACAATATGATGTTAAGGCGAAAAGACTGATTTTATGATCTAACAGCTCACGTTTCGATAACAAATCTACTTGTGAGTGTAGGTACTGTTAGCATTTTAAAACATAACACATATAACATCACGCCTGTAATCATTAGGGTTAGGCAGAGATGTACCTGCCAGCTATGTTTAAGTCCCATGTAATAGGGGGCGAGCCTATTGCCATCAAACGGGTACAAATCTAGACTGGGCTGCTGCTGAGAAATTTTGGAAGGAAAAACCTAGTAACACTTGGCCCGGCCTGGTGATTGAATCCAGGACCTCATGCTCAGCAGTAGCGCTTGCACCACTGACCAACGAGGCAGTGTTGGCATTTATGATTCTACTATAGCCGTTGCCCGCGCCATCGACCGCGTGGATGTCGGAAATTACCCCACGGGAACCTACTATTGGGATAAAAAGTATCCTATGTGTTAATCCAGGTTATAAACTATCTGTGTGCTAAATTCCATCCAAATCCCTTCAGCCGTTTTTGCGTGATTGAGTAACAAACATCCGGACATCTTCACAAACTTTCACATTTATAATATTAGTACGTAGGATAAGTATTAAATAAAAAGTAAGTTCAAAAACTAAAACCCGACTACTGAAAAATCACGCTCGCCGCGGTCGGTCTGTAACCAATTAAGTTAATATTATTTACCTCCACTTTTACTTATTTTTAACAATTTATATACATAAACAATATGACGTATATACATATTTGTAATGTGCTCGTCAAGACCTTTCTTTTGATACCAAATATGTCATTATTATCTCAATTTAATTTTTTTCGAGGTCAGAAATTTACGTGTAAAGTCCACCATATTAAATTTAGGGAGAATTTATATACCCTATATTCTATATCACCCGGACCATTATTACGAATCTATTGATACCTCATTCATTAAAATCGGTTCAGAAATTTAGGCGCTACGGTGGAACACACGTAAATACATACTTACATACATACATAGACTGCTAAAATCATAACCCTTCCTTTTTGCTTTGGCGTAGTCGGGTAATAAAAATGTTTCGTAGTGAAATTAATTGCGGAAGCATTTACTTTATGCTTTTCTATACAAATATCTTTCATGTTTCCTACTTTGTTGTTCACAGATTTCCACTTGATTGTACTGAGTTTTCTAGGGTGAGAATTTCCTACATCTTACTTGAGATGTCTTTGTAGATTCCTCGGATACTAACACAAAACGCGCTATTTTTTTGTGAATAAAGGAAGCTTATCTACCTAATGGTTGATTTACCGAGAAAAAGTCCGGGTCCCTTTATGTTTTGAACAGTGTTGATCGAGAAATAAAGTATCTCTCTTCGGATCCCTTTTTTTTTCGCGAAAGATGTTTAGTAACTCGAAGAATTCTTTTAAAATTACGGAGGTTTTATGTCATGCTAGCAGCGGCCCGCGGTGTCCCCCGCGTAAGTCTCAAACCCATTGGAATATTGGGATAAAAAGTATCTTATTTGTTAATCCAGTTTATAAACTATCTGTGTGCCAAATTTCATCAAAAACCGTTGAGGAGTTTTTGCGTGAAATAGTAACAAACATCCATCCATCCATTCTCACAAACTTGCCGCCGCCGGGGTCGCGGGTTGTTCGAAAGAGATCCCGTGGCCCTGGCACAGGCAACTGAAGGAACACGGATGGCAGTAAAAGTCTGACACGCCCTCCCGCTTCGCCCAGAGCGGGAGAAGTCATTTGATGATTTCCCATCCACAAAAAAAAAAATAATCCTCACAAACTTAGTAGGTAGGATGTCGAATGACACGTTTTTATTTAACATGGGAATTATTGGTAGGTCGCGTGAAGCATCTTTAATTTCACAGAATGAGAATTAAATTCGGGTGTAATAATTGTGCTTCAAATTCAGAGGGGATAACTTTCACATTGCTTACTTTCTATTGTATGTTTGTTACTCAATCACGCGAAAACGGCCGAACGGATTTGGATGAAATTTGGCACACAGGTAGTTTATAGCCTGGATTAACACATAAGATACTTTTAATCCCGGTAGTACGTACCCGTGGGAAGTGTCCGTAGATATGAAATGCCACAGTGTAAATAAATAGAGTAGCAAACTGAAAATAAAGATCGAAATAAAAGTAATAAGCGGTTCTCTTTTTATGAACAAATCTAGATAGGAACTATCTGTTACCTCTTGAGGCACTATTCGTTCAGCTTTCTCTTCAGGCTATTTATTAATCTGTGAATTTATTGCCTAGGTCGATATCTATACGTAATTATTGTTATATCTATCTCGGGATAAAACGTGGGATATTTTAACGGATATCGGAAGATAAGATCGGCGTGATTTATTTTAATTACCATGTCGGTGAATCAAATAGCAGCCATGCTAACGGAGATCAAACTTGATTGAATCTCGCTGCAATATTTCCAAGTAATACGTGTCAAGTGACCATGAGATATTCATTTGAAGTGTTTTATTTTCATGATTTCTTACGATGCTGTAGATCTCATTTCTCTCAAGCGTTTCTGATGTTATTCGTACACACGGCTACACATCAAGCTGCACATTTCACTGACCTCTCATTGTAAGGAAAACCTATACAATGCGAGATCAGCTTATACTGAAAATGTATAGCTTGATCTGTAGCCGTGCGTACACACATAAAAATGTTTTATCAGCCTTGTTGGTTTCGTCTTAACTAGCGCTACTGCTGAGCATGAGGTCCTGGGTTCGATTTCCAGGTCGGGTAAAGTGTTATTTCGTTTGCCCTTCATGAATTTCTCAGAAGCAGCCCGGAGTCTGGATTTGTGCCTGGTTGATGGCAATGGCTCTCCTCCTATTACACATAACTGACTTTTTCTTTTGTATTTTTGACTGACGGACTTTTAAACATAACTGGCGCAATGTGGGTGTATAGCTACTATAGGTACACCTCTGCCTAACCCTTTCCGGATTTCAGGTGTGATGTTATGTATAATCATGTTTTCCATCCTGAACATAAACATTTTCTCACTTCTCTTATTGTTGTGTACCGGGAATTATTTACAATAAATATTATCGGAATGAACAGAATCAGTTCTACGGAAGCCTGCATTGAGCGGAATCACAGATTAATACAGATGGGACACTCCGCAAAATCATTTAAATAAAAAGCGACTCTTGCTTGTGTGTCAATACAGAGAAGTTCAGGTCGCACAACGCTTTATTACCTACAGTTATATTCACCTGTAAGTTGCTTCTCTTTCTATCGCGTAACTCTAATACCTTCTGACTCGGTAGGGTTGTCTTCTTTTACGCCGCGGCGCGTGAGTGAGTATCGAACTAACGTGCGAGCCGGCCGGTGCGCGGCAGCCCACACTGAATTGACCCAGTGAGATGAGCCCGCCGCGTACTTGTAGCTTCATACCTAAACTGCGGAGTGTCCCATCTGTAATAATCTGTGGCGGAATTCAATATTTTCCAACATTTACACGAAACTTGTAAGTACTACGGCGGACTGCAACTGGGTCGTATTGCGGTTTATTTATCAACTTTTTTATTTAAGTATTGACGTTTCGAGAACTTTCAGAACGCAACAATAAGTTTTTTTTTTTTTTTTTATATAGCAAACAAGTCCGTTACTCCCGTACAATCATCATCTGCCTAGCCTTTTCCCAATTATGTTGGGGTCGGCTTCTAGTCTAACCGGATCCAGCTGAATACCACTATTTTACATGGAGCTACTGCCTATCTGACCTCCACAACCCAGTTACTGGGTAATACGATACCCCTTGGTAAGACTGGTTGTCAGACTTTCGGGCTTCTGACGACCCGTAACGACTGTCAAAGATCCACGTATGACAGCCGGGACCAACGGCTGAACGTGCTTTCCGAGGCACGGAGGAGTCTCGGTATGTAAAGATGGTCACTCATCCACGGACCAACCTCGGCAAGCGTAGCTTAACCTGATGGATTGACCCGTGCGGCTGTTATTACTTAGCCACGAGCTCCTCCGTTGCTCCCGTACAATAATATAAATTTTATTTTGGCCAGTTGTTTTACGAATGACAAACATCCCCGTATTAATTTGATTTAGTTACCCAGTCATTCACAATGAACAAAGTAAATTAAAAACATTAACAGTCTTTATTCAATTCATTTATTTGATTTGTTTATTAAAAGCTTTTTTTAGGGAGATTTCATTTCCGCAGTGCTTGTACTTATTCTGTGTCTCCCTGGACACAAAGTAAAGGTACTTAGGTACTTAGTTTACAAAAAGGTCCTAGAAAAAAAAAAATCGAAGACATGTGACATCCGCCAATCCGCCCTGGGTCCGCTTGGTGGATTATGGCCCACTCCCTCTCACAGAAAGGACGCCTGTGTCCCAGCAGTGGGAACATGACTGATTATGCTATGACTGATAGTAAGATTTTAATTATGTGTGAATATTACACGAGAGTCAATTGAATTTTCCAACAGGTTGAAGTTTCGACAGGACCATAAGACTAGATATAAGTTTGGGCGACCTTATCAGGACTATTTTTAACCGACTTCAAAAAGGAGGAGGTTCTCAATTCGTCGGAACCTTTTTTTTTTATGTATGTTCCCCGATTACTCGAAGATGGCTGGACCGATTTGGATTTTTTTTGTTTTATTCGAGAGGGTATACATCACAGTTGGTCCCATATAAAATTGATTAACTTTGCTTTGGTAGTTTTTGAGTTAGCTTCAATAATACGTATTTTTCCTCACTTTTATATGGATGATGTTCTAGTTTGTTTTGCAGGTAGTGGTATTAGAATTTGTGTGGGGTAGGTACACAACAAAAAAGTGAAAAATAAAAACTTTTTTACAAAAAAAATACAACCGACTTCCAAAAACAACACTACAAAGTGAAAAATAACTTTAATTTCGGAAGTCGGTGACAAAAAACAAAAATACAAAACTAAAGACACCGACTTCCGAAATTAAAGTTATTTTTCACTTTGTAGTGTTGTTTTTGGAAGTCGGTTGTATTTTTTTGTAAAAAAGTTTTTTTTAGGCTTTATTCGTGACGCGATTATGTCAGTCTCGCAAAATAAATAGAAAATAATGCCATAGAGAAGAAACGAGTATTACCTTCACTTATAGAGCAAACATTATTATGTAGTGTGTTTCAAATGTAATAGTATAAGTTTGTTTTCTTGAAGGCCTGGAATTCCCGATACGTCACTCTCAACCCCTATACTAAACTCAACCCTTGTCATATTACGTTCATACAAAACTAGCGACCCGCCCCTGCTTCGCATGGTTTTAACGACTTGACAAAACGTTGAAATTTCTTTATCATGGTGGTGCGAATGAATTTGACCTTAAATCTCGTTTCCCAATGGGGCGACGAAATTCTGGTAAAATTCAATGCTCTGAAAACACTGGCGTGTCTTTTCACTGCCAAAAGAAGCCAGTTTCATTTATCTCCTACTTTCTGAGGTGCATCTGTACCAGTTACTGACCGCCTAGAGCTTTTGGGCAACTATTTGTCGTCTAATGTCAACATCGGCTCAACCATCGAGCAAAAGCACATACTGTAGCCAAGAAGCTGACTATCCTAAACAAGGTGAGTTGATACATCACATCTGGACAGCTTTTAAGTCTGTACAAAACACAGGACCGTTCCTGTATGGAGTATTGCAACCACTTATGGGATGGCCCGGCCAAATACCAGCTTGCTGCTCTTCACTCGGTGGAACGCAGAGCAAAAAGGCTTATAGGCGACGAGACGTTGGAGGCTAAGCTTCACAGTCTGGCTCTTTGGCGTAATGTTGCTTGCCTATCGGTCTTCTACAGACTTCGGAGAATGTGCGCAGGAGCTCCATGCTCTTTTACTACCGGACTACCATCCGCACTTGGTTGATATCCCGACCAGTCGTACTCAGCGCTTTTCCTCTACATTTATTATGCGCACAGCCAGTGTGGAATTCTCTGCCAGCGTTTGTGTTCACTTCTACGTATTATAATCCGTCTGCCTTCAAAGCAAGAATGAACAGGCACCTTCTGAGCACGCTCGTTCCATCATAGACCTCATACATCGCTTTCCATCAGGCGAGATGGAGGCCTTGTCAACAATAAAACAAATAAAAAATATATATGTTGGTTTAATAGTTGTGTGTGTGTGTGTTATGTGTACAGTACAACTATTTTCTTAATGTCCCTCGGCAAACTTCGTGTTTCGTCAGGATTTAGCAACTTTCTTCCCATTTTTTAAATAAATTACATAAAGTTAAAAGAGTATTAACAACTCTATATACTTTTAAGTCGATTGAGAGCGTCCGGTCTGCACCAAGTGCAAAGGGCAACTGAGAGAAATCCGACGACTGACGAAACACGAAGCTTGCTGAGGGACATTGAGAAAATAGTTGAACTGTACTTACCTACTTATGTGTTATACTATAATATTATAAATGTGAAAGTTTGGATGTTTGTTACTCAATCACGCAAAAACGGCTCAACGGATTTGGATGAAATTTGGCGCACAGATAGTTTATAACTTGGATTAACACATAGGATACTTTTATCCTGGTAGTTGGTTCCCGTGGCATAATTTCCGACATCTACGCGGGCGAAGCCGCGGGCAAGGCAAAAGCTAGTACTATATAAATCTTTCGGAATAAATTTTCTAAATAATGGTGAAAATCCGCATCAAAATCCGTTGCGTAGTTTAGAACTTTAGACGAACAACGCGGCCACACAGAAAGACACGAAAAGCGACTTTAATTTATATTATGTAAATCATAGAATTTGTATAAATATCGGCAAAATACGGCTCAGTTCCATAGACAAACCACAATGATGGACATACGATTTAGATATGTTTACTGTTTACCCGCAAAAGGGTTGAGTTTCGGCTTTCAAAATTAAATTCAGCATATAACGACAAAATTTTGTACAATGTATGTGTGTATGTAAGTTTGCCGAGATTAGATTAGTTAGTCTCAATCTGGTCGTGTAATCGTGTTTTAGGTTTGTTACAAAATTAACGTATTGTTTTGGTAAAGTTTATACTTAAACTTAATAAAAAGAAATAAGTGCCTACCTATCAGAATAAAATTACAATAGGGATGATGTCTGGGTAAAAAAAAAATCTATTCAGTCCGTTAGTCAGATAATAAAAAAATATTAGACGTATTTTTTGCTTTAACTTAGTAATAAAAAATTACTTGGATTACACGCATTAAAGTTATAAAATCTAGCTACACGTGACGTCATGCCATATTTTAACTCAATGTATCGCCGTAATCTTTTGACTGTGTAAAAAAATAAAAAATACGTGTCCAATATTTTTTCAATAATCTAAATACGGAGAAAAAAAAAATTTGGTCCCTATTAGTCATTAAAGTAGGTAAAATCAAACATGAATCAGAAAATAATCTGCAGTTTGAAAATAAAATACAAACCCATTTAGCGTACCTACTACATTTTTGTATTCTGTGGTATTAATTAGTCTGTGGTCCCAGTCCTCATAAAAAAAAAGCTATTCAAGAACTTATTAGTCTGCGGAGCGTTAATCAAACGGTATTGTGTTTATTCTAAGCAAATCTAATGCGAATGAAATTCTAAATAGATATTACAAGAAAATAAGAAAAAACTTCGTTCTTTTCAATTGACTGTGCACCCACGATTCGCTCTGTTGGGTAGAAAATTAAATAGTGCTTCAAATCCAGTCTACAGTTCATATTGAATATTTAAATATTTATTCTGAACTGGATATTAGTTTTTTTTTTCAATTTCTTTCTAGAAATATCATTGGTTTTTAAGGTGCTGCTATGCTTTTGCAAGTATTTGTTTTCATCAAAGACGGCGGTAAGAATAATGCGGTAAGAATGTATGTTATATTGAATTCTTAAAACTTCTTATATCCCTAGGGATATAGCTATATATCGTAATATAGTTATATGAAAACTGTTACGAGTGCCCTAATTTTGTTACTGCGACCTATTTTGACTTAGCGCTCGCCAGACGCTGCCGCAGAACCGTTCGCTTCGCTCGCTCGGCTCGCGCGTAGTTGGTCACAGTTCTAACCTAACCTAACCTACTTGGTCGGAGTGCCATAATACTTATTTTACTAGATCATGCTCGTATCATAGTTATATTCCTAGTAATATAGTTATGAACCGCTTTCATATAACTATATTAGTTTTTATAGTTATATACCTACATATCCCTAGGGATATAACTATATCAGGGCTACTACCATCTTATTGCGACTTATGCATCTCTTTTATTTACACGGGACCTACAATCTTTTGTGCGATTCTTGAGCGAGAACATCGTTGATAGCTAGTCGCTTTTTTTGCACTGCATAAATTCGTGCGAACGAGAGAGACGAAAGCCAATTCTAAATTCCAATCTGGTGATTAATTGGAAATTTGTCGGATCTGAGATATTGGTATAATCCATTTAATTAATTTACGGACACGATCCGTTTTGCTGAAACCCAAATCAGTCGCTTGGATATGGTGACAAAGTGGATCTGGGTACATCGGAATCTTTCAAAGATAAAAAAATAAAGATTGCTTTTGCGTTATTGTGCAGTAAAATAATAACTTAACTGTGATATAATGTATTTTTGTAGTTCTGCACTACAAGTACAAACAGATCGTATGGAAAGTAATCGTTACGTATTTTTCTGGATGGCGTTGCTTTTACTCGTATAAGTCCCACAATCTTCCTCAGCATTGCATTAATTCGGCCCTTTCCCAGGACCTCTTCAGAATAGAATAGTACCTATTTACTTATACCAGAAAAAGTTACCTAACTTTATAATATAAGTGCGTGTTGGCCGTACTAATTCCCTTAATGCCTGATACACACTGAATGAAACCTGCTTAAATGTGATATTTAATTCCCCACGCATAATGTGCACTGCGGCTTACAGAGCTGCGGTTTCATCTTTTGTCTGACTATTGACTCTCACTGGCGCGGACGGCTCTTTCAGAGGCACAGTAGCTGTGAATGCCTTTCATTCTGTAGCACACTTCACAACGTATGTAGATACAGTACGACGTACACAGTACGTTCCATCGTTTTATTTCGGTATTTTCGGAAAAACCGAAATATAGCGAATAAAATGTGACTATCGACTAATATAAATGGATTTTTTTCCCACCATAATTGTTATAGATGGACGTATTAATTCCGTCACTCCCTTATTGGACCATTCACATTTGATTCGACAAAGTTCGGTTTTCCCGAAGATAAACGATGGAACTTTTGAACTTTAATAAATAAAGGTATGCAAGGCTACAGATCAAGCTATAAATTTCCAGTATAAGCTGATCTCGCATTGTATAGGATTTCCTTACAATGAGAGGTCAGTGTAAACTGGAAATTTATAGCTTGATGTGTAGCCGTGTGTACCTACTTCACGTACTTACAGCTATATTATAAATTGATGTTATGTTTAGTGACGAGAAATCAGAATTCGAAACTGGTAAAGAAAATAGGAAGATGATTAAAAGGAAATTCGATGATAAAGTCTTGACAAAGTTCACGATAGTTAGGTATAAGATCGGCCATTTTTTTTACCGACTTTATCGTGAATGGAAAGCTTTTAGGGATATACTTAGGTTCAAGACGTTATATGTGACTGCATCAGAATAAATCGTGGCTAAGTAATAACAGCCACACGGGTCGATCTATCAGATTAAGCTACGCTTGCCGGGGTTGGTCCGTGGATGCGTGACCATATTTTACATACCGAGACTTCTCCGTGCCTCGGAAAGCACGTTAAGCCGTTGGTCCCGGCTGTAATTCGTGGATTTTTGACAGTCGTTACGGGTCGTCAGAAGCCCGAAAATCTGACAACCAGTCTCACCAAGGGGTATCGTATTACCCAGTAACTGGGTTGTGGAGTTCTGATAGGCAGTCGCTCCATGTAAAATACTGGTATTCAGTTGCATCCGGTTAGACTGGAAGCCGACTCCAATATAGTTGGGAAAACGATAGTCAGATTGATTTTGTGTCAAAGTAAATTTTAATATTCGTTTCTTTTTCTTCCATAACTTTGCTTTGCTTCGATCAATGAAATGAGCAAAGCTGTTATAAATAACTATCAAAGCTCTGTAAACAATGTCATTGTTTTGAGCTAGCCTCATCTATTCCCCGTAGATTACGTTTGCCTTTTCTATTCGATGTTCAACATAATGATGTTTCCAAGGAATTGTGGATACAATGATTCATTATATCCACAATTCCTTGGAAATATCGGTTTTGTGTTCATTGTGGCTGCATTATTCCATACAATTATAACAAATAACAACACAGACACACAGATTACACAGAAAATAGAATCAAAGGTGGTTCTTCAGATGGAAAATGGTTTATATATTAGGTCTTTACCTATGAAATTGCCGTTCTGCAGTACTGGCCATTTCAAATCAAAATAATTTTTGTTTGGCTAAGAATTCTAATTTCAAATTAATTTTATTTTAAAAACATGGATTTTTTTTTCCAAAAGTAGTCATTTGTTTATTGATTAGTGTTACATTTTCATCGCATTTCAATCTTTTTCGTCATCATGGATACGTTAAAAATTCGAGTAATTATGGAATATGAGTACCGTCGTGGCAGCAACGCGGCACAAGCGGCACGCAACATCAACGACGTTTACGGAGCTAACACTACAAACCAACGCACCACTTGTTATTGGTTTGCTCGCTTCCGTTCTGGAAATTTCGACCTGAAAAATGAACCTCGCGGTCGTCCGAAGACTTTGGTCGACAATGACGAATTAAAGGCGATTGTGGAAGCTGATGATACACAATCTACGGCTGAATTAGCAGCAGCTTTCGACGTTAGCGTCAAAACAATATTGGTCCATTTGCGTCAAATTGGCAAGGTAAAAAAGCTTGACAAATGGGTGCCACACGAACTCAATGATCGCCAGCGCGAAGTACGTGTCGAGACGTGCCTTGCACTGCTCAACAGACACACAAATGAAGGAATTTTGAACCGCATTGTTACCTGCGATGAAAAATGGATTCTGTTTGATAACCGCAAGCGCTCAGCAAGTTGGTTGGATCATGGTTCAGCACCTAAACAATGCCCTAAACGAAAACTTACCCCTAGAAAAGTGATGGTCACAGTTTGGTGGTCTAGCGCCGGTGTGATTCATCACAGCTTCTTACCAAACGGGGTGAGCATTACTTCAGATGTGTACTGTGAAGAACTGAACACAATGATGGAGAAGCTGGCACATCTCCAACCAGCATTGGTCAATCGCTCGTCTCCGCTGCTCCTGCACGACAACGCGCGACCTCATACTGCACAGCAGACGGTCTCCAAGTTGCAAGAACTGGGGTCGGAAGCTCTCCGTCATCCGCCCTACTCACCAGACCTTGCGCCTACAGACTACTACTTTTTCCAGAATTTGGATAACTTCTTGGCGGGAAAAAAATTCAATACCCGAGAGGCAGTACAAAATGCCTTTGAAGAATTTGTTGCCTCCCGTCCAGCTGATTTCTTTAAGAAGGGCATCAATAAACTGCCACTGCGTTGGCAAAGATGCATTTATTGCATGGGTGATTACTTCGATTAATACAAATAAAAAATGCATGAAAAAAATTCGTTTAAATTTTTTCATACAAAACGGCAATTTCATAGGTAAAGACACACATACTACATTTACAATAAGATTAGACATAAACAAATCTTTTTTACAGTTCATTCAACCGATTTTGACTTCAATTCCGTAGGCTTAAGGATGGCATTAAAGGCAAAAAAGTGGTTAAAATACCAGCTGTTTACTGCAGCTGCCATTTGTCATGCAGCCAACGCAATAGAAGCCAAAATCGTTTGGCGGGACTGTAAAACAGATTTGTTTAATTGTCTACTCTTATATTGTAAATGGAATATAGGTACTTAATTAAAAAAAAAAACTCTTTAAATAAAATTATGTAGAAATAGCTGTGGATGCATGTGTCTTGTGCCACGATAAGGTTTGTCATAGGTAAATTTTCTTCTCGTTGTTGTATTATTTAAGCGGAATACTAGTTCAATTATCTAGTGATCGCAAGCGTACTGAGCATGGGATCTTGAGTTCGATTCGCAGGTCGGGCAAAGTGTTATTAGGTTTATGCAACAGGAATTTCTCAGTATCAGCCCGGAGTCTGGATTTGTGTCCGGTTGATGGCAATAGGCTCGCCCCCTATTACATGCCTCTGCCGGTGTGGGCTCCGCTCGCCCCTTGGATCTTGCCCCTAATTGCTTAAGTGCATCTACTCGCCCTCTTGAATATTAGATACTCCAAATCGCCCCTGATTGTTAGTAAGTTAAAAGTACTGTCAGTATTCTAAGTTTTTAATCTATATAAATAAAAAGAGAAATCCTGACTGACTGACTGATTGACTGACTCATCAACGCCCAGCCCAACCCTTGAAATTAGAAAAATTAAATTATGCACAGAGGTTTCCTTTATATTGTAGACAAGGAATAAGAAAGGATTTCCCGGTAGTACGTTCCCGTGGGATATTTTCCGATATACACGCGGGCGAAGCCGCGCGGGAAGTGCTAGTATTTAAATAAATATTGTTTTCATAAATTTAAATACAATATTTAAATATTTATTCATATTATATTTTATTATTATTTTAATTAATTACACATTTATTTATTACATTTTTCTGTCTAATTGTACCTTTTTTCGTTAAATTTCAAAGGAAATGCCGCAAGGGGTGAATCGATACTACAATATAATTATTTAAATGACAATTTTCCACTCGCCCCTCTGTAAGGGGCGAATCACTACACCAAAATAATAAAAAACGGGATGAGTGGAACATTTTAATCGAAAGGGGCGAGCGGAGCCCATACCCCTCTGCCTAACCCTTCTGCGGAAAAAGACGTGATGTTATGTACTAATTGGTCATTTCATTAAATGAAAATTGCATTTATCCAATAAATAAATCCTGCAGTAAAATGTAAATCATAGCATCCTCTCAAACTGTTTTTCACCTATCCTTTCAACATCATAAAGATCGTCGTGACTCATTTCCATCGCATTTGCTAAACAAAAAACCAAAATATTTAATTTCCACGTTTTTTCTAAAGAGTCTTGTTCAGAAGTCTTTAGAAACACAACACCTCGAATATTGTTCTGCAAACAGAAGATAAAAAACTCCTTTGTTTGACGTAATAGAATACTGGCTGGAACAGGTGTCATGGCGGCTTGTCTAATTGGATTCCACCGTCTTTTGATTTTGGAGCATTCTTTACGGATTTTGTTTTGGTTGGTGGTATTGATGATTTATCATAACGATTATCTTGACAAATTCACAGTCGGTAATACCTACTGTTTTTTTTTTTTAATTTATAACTGTCTACAAGTTTTCGTTGTATCAACTTGACAATGATCTTCATTATATACCTAGGGCCAGTAAATATGTCATACATGACTCATGATGTTTTGAGTATGAATGTCGATGGCTATAAGAGTAGGGGAAGACCAAAGAAACGATGGATGGATTGTGTGAAAGATGACATGGCTAGAAAGGGGGTGACTACCGAGATGACGAATAATAGAGTAGTATGGAAAAAAAGGACGTGTTGCGCCGACCCCAAATAGATTGGGATAAGGGCAGGAGAATGAGAATGATGACATGGCTCATGATCTTCACTTCAAATATACTGCCTTCTGCCCGCGACTTCGTCCGCGTGAAATTTTTGCCCGCGACTTCGTCCGCGTGAAATTTTTGCCCCCGACCCACTGAGTCGCATCGCATCGCCAGCCCGCGCTGTTACTTCTTTTCGCTTAATTTTCTGATATTTTTTTCTTTGTGCTCGGCACCTACGGCTCATAGCGATATTTTTCAATTTCCTAAGAATTGGGCTACCAGAGATTAGCGCGTTCAAACAAAAAAACAAACAAACTCAGGTATTCGTATAGATAACTAGCTTTTGCCCGCGACTTCGCCCGCGTGGATGTCGGAAAATATCCCACGGGAACGTACTACCGGGTATTCCTTCCTTATTCCTTGTCTACATTACAAAGGGAACCTTTGAGCAAAATTTCAGCTTTCTAGGTCCAAGGATTTGGGATGGGCGTTGATGAGTCAATCAATCAGTCAGTCAGTCAGGTTCTAACCCATTAAAATAGCCCTACGTAAAAATAAATCAACACAAATTCACACAAACAGTTTAGTAGTCAATAAACTCGACCTTGACTTGACCCTTCGTCTCAGACATCAAAAGTACGCAAGGTGACGAACTTTAGTAGAACAACTTACTGCTGAATACCAAATCAATCTGATCAGAAATTATGTACATCTTTAAGAAGTTTTAGTTCGAGGAATAGTCATGAATTATTCGTCTTTTGGTTTACTTTAGATAAGTGCTGAAAGACTTACATTGCCATCCGTCTTGATGGCTAAACGAAGAATTATGTTTAGTCACAGACCGATAAAAGACCTCTAAAGGTGTCAATCGCAGCCACAGACTAAAAATTTTAGTGTGACAATTCTGAAACAGTTTGACCTTTGATCTTTTTGTGAAACTGTGTCAAGTTTAATAAAAAAGTGACCTCAAAACGGTTCAGTTAGGTATTCTTCGAAACATTTGAACAAAGAAAAAACTATGTTAGTTCTCTATGTTAGTCATCTAGGGTAAAATACTTAGAAAACCTCAATATCCCAGTCCAATTAAATGCCACCATTTTTGTTACAAAGCTATACTTAAAATTCAACGTAATAATACTCGTACTCACATACGTCTGTCGAGTACATAAGCATCAAAATAAACAACCTTTTTCAAAGAAAACCTTCTCAAGTCAACATAACTTAGCGTCACATAGCCAATCCACGTCACAGGAACACACGATTTTCCATATAATGGCGGCCAAACAGGCCTCGATCGGAGCCAATGCTTGTTTATTTCAAAGCAGCCTTTATCGATCCTTGTTTAGGCACGGTAATGGCACAGAGTATAAATTTCCAAATAAAGACACGGGCTAAATCGGAACGGTGTGATGTCTAGCTGCGAGTGTTGCGACACTCGGGTCGGATTTGATATTAGATACTGAAGCCGGTTGAGTAATGTTATGTTTGGTTTGTTGTATAATGTGTTTAAAGTGATATACGTCGTCATTATAACATAACATATCATCGTGCTTTTGTTCCCCGACGGGTTAGGTAGAGGTGTACCTATAGGTAGGGACCATTTTGGTTACTCTTTGAAAGGGTCTTCGATAGGATTTTTCTAAGCAGTTAATCAAGAACCTATAAGATGTGGGTAACCCGCTTGAACGGCTTAATTTAAGTTAAGCCGTTAATATGGTAAACTGAACAAAATCCTTATATTATATAGGTTATCTTAATGAAAGGGTAACCCGTGTAACCCTTTCACAAGGTTTCAAGTATAGAACCCATTCAGTGGGTTGTCCATATTGAAGGGATATCCTTTTTACGGGGTTTCAAGCCCCAACCCATTCAAGGAGTTACACATGATAAAGGTAACCTCATATACGGCTTACCCCTTCGAAAGACTTAACTCTTAACCGGGTTGTACGGTCCCTGCCTGATGTTGCTAGAAATCGACGACGTGACGCCCACCTCATATACGGCTTACCCCTTCGAAAGACTTAACTCTTAACCGGGTTGTACGGTCCCTGCCTGATGTTGCTAGAAATCGACGACGTGACGCCCACCTCATATACGGCTTACCCCTTCGAAAGACTTAACTCTTAACCGGGTTGTACGGTCCCTGCCTAATGTTGCTAGAAATCGACGACGTGACGCCCACGTCGTCGTTTTCTAGCAAAATTAGCGACACAAAAGTAATTTAAACGATCACAGAATGCAACAAACGCAGCAAAAAATACGACACCTTGATCTGAAAGTTGTTTTTAAATCAGGTTTTTGTAAACTGGACTAAGATAGAGGATTTTATTACTATGAATAGATAACAAATACTTACAATGTATTTTTAAGAAGTTTATTACTGAATTATAATAGCGCTCGTCAGTAAAGAGTAATAAAATCTTTTTCTAGACGTTCAAGTAAAAAGCCAAGATAATAAATAAAACGAGTGTCCAATCAAATTTCAATAGACGGATATTGACCAAAATTGAATTTCTGGTAAGATAATACATTTTGCTACAGCTGTCTTTGATGTCAAAATGATGGAAAAAATGTCTGAGGAATATCAGGGGCGTACTATGACGTGAAAAAAGATCATGGATCCATAATGGTTCCAGTGTGAGAGAGACGGAGCTATATAAAACATATAGCACCATCCTTTTTTCTCAACGGAACCATGATGGATCCGATCCATGATCTTTTTTCTCAACGGAACCATGATGGATCCATTCCATGATATTTTTTCTCAACGGAACCATGATGCATCCGATCCATAGTCTTTTTTCTCAACGGAACCATGATGGATCCGATCCATGATCTTTTTTCACGTCGTAATACGGCCCCAAATAGATCTAAGATATTTAAGAAAGGAAAACCGGGATTTAAAGTTAGTTTTACAATATTCATTTTCATTGTATCATAGACTTTACTTATATTTATGTCGGATCCGTAGTGCTATTCTGTAAATATCTCACCGTGAAAACATGAGTGAAGTGATCTTAAAGTGAGCTGTCAATAGTGTCAACCCCTAGCATCAGGTGGAATGACGGCTCACTTCACCCGAGTTATCACGGTGAGATGTTTACAGAATAGCACTACCGGTCAATAGTACGGACGCGTAACGAATCGCAAGCGCGCCACTGGCGACCACGTGAGGTGCCCACGCCTACAGCGCGCTTCTACAGAGTCGTGATGTTTTAACCTCATGGCGAGAAGAACAGGTTAGTGTTGGATCGCATCGGGGCAACATCGGGGTTGGTACGCCACGGAACTGTATTCGATTCGTTGTGCTTAGTGATTGTGTTAGATTGTGATTTTAAACACCGTGTATCGCACCCAGTGTGTTTTCATTGCACGAAGCCCATCTTCTGCCCACACCCCACATGTCTGTCTAAATCTAACTGAGTAAATCCTGACGTTCCGACATTTATATATTATTACTTATTAGTATATTTACATATTAGTGAATTTCTTGTATAATTTTATTTATCTTTATTCTGTTCCGGAAAATTACAGCTAATAACTTAATACTTACAGTGTTCTTAAAATATATGAAATTGATTGCCAATTACAAGTTTCCGCTGATAAATACTAAAATCATTATCATCATCTGTCCAGCATTTTCCCAACTATGTTGGGGTCGGCTTCCAGTCTAACTGGATGCAGCTGAATACCAGTATTTTACATGGAGCGACTACCTATCTGACCTCCATAACCCAGTTACTGCCTAACACGATACCCTTAGTAAGACTGGTTGTCAGACTTTCGGGCTAAAATTAAAACGAAAAAGAACGGCACAAAATATTATGTGACTCTACCTATACTTAATATCATTTCCATTCTAGAACGACGTATTTTCATAATTCTATAATATTATACCTACGTTCAAAGTGTCGTAAAAGATTATGGAATTATTTTCCCCTTCCTCTTTACTTACCAATCCTCAAGAACAATGAAACTTCACTGTATTTATTTGTGGTTAGCAAAATAATCCTATATCATCGTCAGAACCACAAGAAACTATACAAATGTTCTCATTTGGTAACGTTCAAATCACAAAACAAGCTCTATAGCATTTGCTTTCAAAGCTACACGGTTACCGACAAATGCGTGAAATATGTGGACAAGTCCACTCAAATCTGTGTGATTCTTTCCTCAAAACACCATTTCAGACACTAATCTAGATAATAATGTTGCGTTCATAGTAACCGGCGACGTTTAGGGCCTTAACACATCTCCGCCGCGAAACAGCGAAACCGCGGAACCGCATGATGTTCCGCTGATATTCCTAAGGCCCTTAAAATCTGGGTGGTCTACTCCAAAGCGATAAATACGAAGTATCGGCCGAATGTTCGGACGTTTCCTACTACGAACTCCAGTCTACTTCGTTCGGTCGGTTCGGAGCCGACCGAACTTCATTTTGACGTTTGTTGTATCGTAAACCCTACTCTGAACGAGAAACGTGACTAAACTGCGTAGCTTCTTGATCTAAATTGAAGAGTACAACTGTGTCGTAGCATAACGACTGAAGTGACAAGTATTACGTTTAGTCGGACACGTGGTTTTTTTTTGTTTACCTTTATTTAATTACCTAAACCGATGGAGTATAGTTTCAGAACATAATTTAATGTTGATGTGTAAAAGTATTTGTACAAACCTACGTACAGAAATAAATCATTTAGGCTTCCATACGGCATTTCATACAAACTTTCAAGTCTTTTTTTATCGAAATGAAATAAGCAGGATACATAGGTTTACAAAGTTAGTTAAGATCATTTTCGAAAAATAAGTGTTGCAGCTAAATTCGACCAATTTTAAATATTCCATAGAAACAGATTTCCAAATAACTTTTTTAAATAAGACATTTCGGAAATATTCTTAATAAACTTTTTAGACCTATGTATCCTGCTTATGCGTATGAAGTTTCATTAAAATCGGTTCATTCATTTCGAACAAAAAAAGGACTTGAAAGTTTGTACGAAATGCCGTACGGAGCCAACGCTCTTAAACATCAGGCCACTTGAAGCCTCACTAATATGGCGTATAATATTAAAAGATTTCAATAACAGTCCCCAAAAAGAATACATTACCATACAATTACTGTCAAAAACATTTAGCGACCGAAAAAGACGCATAATTTGCATTGATGCCTTGTAGCGGGTACTGATTAGCATTTACCAGTAAATTCGCGACATTAGCCGGAGTGCGCCATTCACATGTCTAGACTATCACGGACTCGCGGTCTGTGCGACAACCGACCTTAGTCTTTTCCGCTGATCTTATGATTAAACTCTACTTTAAATCCTTATTCTGAAAGATATAAAGTCTCTTTTCGTGTAGCCAGCTTTCTACCTGATTTGTTCAAGACTTCATGTCTAAATTGACCTTTGTTTTCAGAATAGAATTTGAATAAACTTTACCTATTTTGTTCAATTGGAGCGTTACGCTTCAGTGAACTGGAAATATGACATAATTATATTTTCAAGATTGTCTGTTTATTATTTTTCTGCCTTATGGCTAAATAATAACAGCCACAACGGTCGATCGATCAGGTTAAGCTACGCTTTCCGGGGTTGGTCCGTGGATAGGTGACAATCTTTACATACCGAGACCCCTCCGTGCTTCGGAAAGCACGTTGAGCCGTTGGTCCCGGCTGTCATTCAAAGCTCTTTGACAGTCGTTACGGGTAGTTAGAAGCCCAAAAGTCTTGTCAAGGGGTATCGTGTTACATAGTAACTGGGTTATGGAGGTCAGATAGGCAGTCGCTCCTTGTAAATTCTGGTATTCAGATTCTAAGCCGACCCCAACTTAGTAGGGAAAAGGCAAGGCAGATTATTTTTTTTCTGCCTGGTATTTTTTTAGTTGCATAAGATTTGCTTTGAAGGTCACAGGACGTGACATTTTCCAATAGGGAGGATGTCTGAGTTAATTCCCTAAAGAGATTTTTCGATATAAGTAGCTTGGAAAATACTTGGCCGTGACTCATGTTCATCAATGATGACGTGTCTTTTAAGGCTTGGTAATAACGGAATGGTTTATAAATAAAACCTCGTTTCTCTAAGGGCCTGTTTCACGATGTCCGAATAGCCACTACTCACCGAATAAATTCAAAAATGGAACAGAATTTGTGTGAAATTATATGCCAACTAAGTTAGTAGGAACTTGATAGTAGGTGGTGAAACAGGCCTAAAAGCCTTGAGTGAATCAATGTAATTGTAGAAGTACTCATGTAATAATTAGAAGTGTCTACTTCTCTGTTTCGCCAACCCGTCGTGGGGATGTGGGGTAATCACCCCACAGGTCAGGTTCGTGAACAAGCGCTGTCAGTGAAGGCTGGTCATACCTTAGCGGCCACGGCTTATTTTAATTTAATTTAAATATTTGAATTGTTTTTTTTTTAAAGACGCTTTTAACGTTCTGCATCGTTCTCACATGTGAAATTTCAACATGAATGATGTAACCATTATTTTGTAACCATATCTTGATTTAAAAGAGTGTCCGTGGAGTTTCTTGCCCGTTCTTCTCCATAGGTACCTACTTTGCTTTGGAATGGGCGCCTAGCTTCATCTTTTTGACTGACCGACCCCTTGACAATTCAAAAGTGCCTGTAATTGGTTTAATTGAAATAAATGCTTTGAGTTTGAGTTTGAGTTCACATACACATCACATCGCATCACATTATATCTGTAAGTGTTATGGTGTGCATAATAAAGAGTACTCTATCTAGATCAATCTAATCAACTGTAGGAGAAGAGGCCTTTGCCCTACAGAGGGACAATAATAGAGCGAAATTATTATATTATTATTCTCTGTTTCTATTAAGTCTCTGAAATATAATGAACAATTTTATGGTAATTACTAATATTCAATTGACTAAGTTTGAACAAGATGTAAAAATATTGCGGCGGGATTTTATCACGCACTGGATTTTCAACTCTCGTTGTTGAGCCGAGAGTTGAAAATCCAGTGCGCGAAAAAAAATCGCCGCGATATTTTTACGTCCGTGCGAACGTCGACTTATAAGTTAATTGAAGTTATTGCGTGTCCATTCATCGCAATAATAGCGTGAACTTTAGTGTCGCCCGACCGGATGCGCAGGCGCAGACCAAAGGACTCGACAGGCCATTAATGTCTCGCCTACGAGCTTTCTGAAGACAATAACTTCCCACGTGATTTTGTTAATATTAAACCCGAGAAAATATAAAATTAATTATTTCAACAAATAAAATCAAATGGGAAGATTATTGTGTCATGATTAGTCATGAAGAATGTCAGGCGAAGGTTAGTTTTTTAATGTCTTAGTGAACCCAATTAAAGGCTCCTACAAACAGGCGCGACACGCGATATAATCGCGCCTGTTTGTAGGAGTCTTAAAACGGCGAACATTATCAGGTCAATCAGTCTGCCTCGCCTTTTCCCAACTATGTTGGGGTCGACTTCCAGTCTAACCGGATGCAGCTGAATACCAGAATTTTACATGGAGCGACTGCCTATCTGACCTCCACAACCCAGTAATTGGGTAATACGATACCCCTTGGTAAGACTGGTTGTCAGACTTTCGGGCTTCTGACGACCCGTAACAACTGTCAAAGATCCACGAATGACAGCCGGGACCAACGGCTTAACGTGCTTTCCGAGGCACGGAGGAGTCTCGGTATGTAAAGATGGTCACCCATCCACTGTACAACCCCGGCAAGCGTAGCTTAACCTGGTGAATCGACCCGTGCAGCTGTTATTACCTAGCCACGAGCTCCTCTCGGCGAGCATTATTAGGTATAGTTAAAAAATAGATAAGTTAGACAAAAAATCAATTTACATAACTTAATATCACGCGTGTATTCCCCGAAGGAATAAGCAGAGTACCTATAGTACACCCACATTTCGCAAGTTTTGTTTAAGTGCCGTATAATAGGGGGAAATCCGGGAATCAAGCCCAGGACCTCATACTCGGCAATAGCGCTTGCGATCACTAGACCACTCAATCAATTTTCAAGACCAGTCAATCTTACTGTTACATAAATATATTTATTATATGTGTATATATATAATATGTCGGTAAACCAAACGGATTAACGTCCACGTGCTCGAAGTTGGTGTCTGCCATGTTGCTTCTTTATCAATCAGTGCGCACGACCGGCGCAGGCGCTGTCTCTGGAGCAAGAGAGTTCGAAAATAGACGAACGCACTACTGACAGATACAACGTTGACACTTGACACTGACAGCTTCGACCTTGACAACCTTGACTCGAACTACTGACTCAATGACAGCTGTTATCGATTTGATTAATCGACTAACGTATCTCAAACGCTAATAGATGGCGCTAGTAGTACGTAAACAAGCCTTTTACTTTACTTCTCTGACATATAAATGCCAGGGAAAGGATATTATGCAAAAGTAATAACATAAAATTCGGAAGCAAACAGATAAATCTCATTTGGTAGAACTCAACATATTCAGGTAAATATTTTATTACCAAGCGTGGGAGCAATACTGACTATGTACGAGAAAATATATTGAAATGTTCTAGATTTTAATAAAACTCGCTCTAATCCACAACAGTACTTCCATTTCAACGATTTCCTCCTATCTTATAGGAAATCTTCGATACAATCTTATTCGCAACTTCGCTGGCATGCGGCCACGTACATTCAATCTCACTAGTATTGCATTTTATTTCGAATAGACAAGTTTTCCATCTCTCTAATAAAAAACAAAATAAAGTTGGTACGTTTTTGAAGCGGGCCCGCTTCATTTCCGTGTAAGCCGACGTTCGCACGGACGTAAAAATATCGCGGCGGTATTTTATCGCGCACTGGATTTTCAACTCTCGTTGTTGAGCCGAGCATTGAGAATCCAACTTAATAACAACAGAGCGCGATGAAAAAACACTGTTGGATTTTCAACTCTGGGCGCTACGCAGAGCGTTGAAAATCCAGTGCGCGAAATAAAATCGCCGCGATATTTTCACGTCCGTGCGAACGTCGTCGGGTTTGTTTAGATGGGCCACAAGTACAGCCACACCACAGCGCGGTAGCGGCATAAATGTAGCCGGTCACAAAGGAAATTCTGTTTAATAAATCTAATAGGGCTGGCTTTTACCTTGGCCAGAGGCTTAGCACATTGCCATACAACGTGGCAATGCCGCCAGTCTCTTGGGTACTTTACCACTCGACAGCGATGCGGAGGAATTTTTCGACGCCATTTTTTTTTTTTTTAATAGTTTTAGTTATGTTAGTATATAATTTTGTTATTTTTAGGTTATGTTTATAATATTAAATAAAAAATGTTAAAAAAAATGTTTTTTCATTTAATGATTTTATTTAATTTGCTATTAAACTAAATTTTAAGTAATATAATCTTACTAGTTTTTGCCCGCGGCTTCGCCTACGTGGAGAACGTACAATGGGGATAAATCTCTAAAAATCTAAAAGCCGGACTTACCTTACTTATTTAACATACGAGGGGGCGTTTTTAAGTTCGCGGAATGGAGGGGAGCGGATAACAATAGGTCATTATCGGGATGGCCACAACTTTAGCCACTCAATATTAGTATAAATACCAGGTTTTATCTTAATTGGATCATTAGTCTTTGAACTATCGTCAAGCAAACAACTCAATTGGGAAGAAAGTGTAAATTATGGAAAAAATCGAGTACCGTGCCGTAATAAAGTTCCTTATCAAGCAAGGAAAGTCAGTTCAAAATATACTGGAAGAGATGGAATCCGTTTACGGGGACTCTTGCCCGGGTAAAACGAGTCGCGCGATGAACGGTACTTTTGTAGGAGCCTTAAAACGAGAATTCATAAACTCCAAATAAACGAAAATTTCAGTCTAATCTTTGATAACCTTAATAATAATTTTAACATCCTTTTACAACCAAAGCCGTAAAATACAACCAAGACATAAATTTTTAATGAAAAGCGATTTTCAATAAAATTACGTTTTAGTTACCCTCTAGCTTTTGGCCGTGGCTTCGCCCGCGAGGTTGTCGGATAATATAGAAAGAAAGAAAAATATTTTGTTTCGGACACGCATAGGAAATAGTTGAGAAGGAGCCCTACCCTGTACCTGTATTTATTTATTTAACTTTAATTGACACGGTTAAAAACCAATTACAATAATTAAAGGCAGAGACATATACCTACACATAAAAAAAATTGTAAAATTATAAAACAATAAAATTAGCAATAGGTACTTTCATGCATCCCTCTCACAGTACTTCTGACATGCCAATAATATCTTCGTCCATTCATCCGCAAACAGATCGTTTGTTGGATTAGAATCCAAAAGATCATTAAGTGCGGCCAGAGTACGATACCTTATACCCTGTGTTAATCCAGGTT
Source organism: Cosmia pyralina (assembly GCA_946251885.1). NCBI lineage: Eukaryota > Metazoa > Arthropoda > Insecta > Lepidoptera > Noctuidae > Cosmia > Cosmia pyralina. Next base: position 25,883,186 of record OX276345.1, on the reverse strand, counting down.
ATAAACTATCTGTGTGCCAAATTTCATCCAAATCCGTTGAGCCGTTTTTTCGCCAATCCGGAACATATTACATCCAGACAAACAGACAAACGAGGACAAAATGTTACTTTACTATTTTATTATAGGTATAGATTCCTTTACCGTCAAAGCCGTCGATTGATATTGGTTATTTAACAGCTTGTAACAGATACCAGAGAATCCATTATACGAAAGAGTGATGACACCCGATCCGTTTTACTTTTAATAACGGACCGTAATTTAAAACGACCTCCATTTATAGGGTTTATTGAAGAACAGTTATTTGGTTTTCGGCAAAATTTATGAAACATTTTTGTTTTAAGGTTCTTTCATTATAGGTTCTATCAAATATTTCGCTGTTTTAATTAATTTGTCAATATTACTAAATGAAATTATGAAATATCGCTCTTGTGCACTACAACATTGATTATGAATGCAATAATGAAACTGAATTAGGTGTTGTAACAGTTTTAGGTGTAAAAAAAAAATCTTTTTTACACTTATAATGAATTTATAGTTGCCATATTAATAATTATTGCAATTCGTAATCAATATTTTACTATAGCTATTTGCGACACTGCCAACTTTCAAAATGGCATTTTATGTTATCCCTTCAAAATAAATATTATTAACATATCAATTTCTTTTTTGCAGGTAAGCAACTACAGTTCGGTCAGCTGACTAATTGGTCTAATTACAGATCACCTCAAGTTAAACTAACTTTCAGGTATTTATTAAACCTAAGGACAAATTTTTAAAGTTATAAGTTTCACACAATCCACCTACATATATATAATAAAATGAACCGTAAACTGAATATATATCCCCTGTTGTTATATGATTGTAAAAAAACAATAACTGAATGGTTGAGATCCCTAACATATGAAGAAGCAAAAAATATTCTGAGCAGGATAAGCTGATATATAAATAAATAATAGTCAAGGATAATAATAATAATGGTAATGAATAAGACGATACACCTACACACACACCCCCACACACACACCCCCACACACACATACACACACACACTTACGTTCACGTACACACCTTACACTCTGAGAGCTGCTAAATTAATGTTTTACTTTTTTTTTTATTATTATTTTTTTTTTTTTTTTGTAACTTATTAGCCTTATCATTGTTAAGCTACCACTTAGGGAAGAGTGAGACAGCTGCGACACAAGTACTATTGTAACTTACTGGGGCTGCCTCAGTTTATGTACAACACAATGTTTAGTTAAAAATAAATCATTTTGTTTTTTTACTACTAAATAAAAGAGAATCATCATCACATCGTCTTCACTTTGTATAACCACTGACGCGTCCCGCTCCCCGCGCGACGTCATTAGGATTGTCATTTAGTGCGTCAGTCAGATAACAAAAAAATATTAGACACGTGTTTTTTGCTTTATCATATTAATCAAAATTTACTTAGATAAAATACATTAAAGTTGGGGAGTGGGGGAACTACGTTTAAAATCTAGCAAGGAGTGACGTCATGCCACATTTTAACTCAATGTATCGCCGTAATGTTTTGATGAAGTAAAAAAAGAAAAAAATACGTGTCCAATTTTTTTTAATAATTTACATGATGACACAAATCTACAAAAATTTAGTCCATCACTAAGTGAAAAAGAGTAACTATGGAGTTTATTGCCCATTAGCTGCGCCTCGCGGTTTCGCCCGCGTAGACCGGGATCAAAAGTAGCCTAACTGTTAATCCAAGGTATAAGCTATCTACATACCAAATTTCATCCAAATCGGTCCAGCTGTTTGAGCGTGAAGAAGTAACAAACATACACACAGACACACACACTCACAAACTTTCACCTTTTTAATATTAGTGTGATTCTTATCCAAACAAAACTACCTTTTGGATGGGACACCTACCACTTAGAATCAACTCTTTGTAATGTACTCTTTTAATGTATTAAATAAAGCATATAAAATGAGAGAGCGCCTTGACTTCCATAATACAAGTCCTGCTTAGTTTGGAAGTCAAGAGTTCCTTTCCGTGAACTTATTTTTATTATGTAATAAACTTTTTCTTTTTTTTTTAATGTTGACGTTCAATAGTGCCTTTTAATTGCCTAACTGAAATAAATTATTTGACTTTGAATATTGACTAGGTTCCATTATTACTTTCGACACAGTATTAATAAATCCACTAAGCCCCTAATCGCTGTCTATCCCGACACCCACGGAGATATAAAGTTAGGATCACATTGTAGTAACATCAACTTGCGTGGGAGTCGTGGGCGATATTCAACAATTGGTTCTATTTCTGTCCGAGCAACTTGTGGAAGCAATCACATAAAACAAATATTAAAGTTTGACAGAAATTAGGAAAGTTCCAGAAGGCCTTTTTATAAAGTTAGCCGGACAAAAATGAAGATTAATTATGGTCCTCAAATTTATCAGTAATTTTAACTCAAAATACTAGCTTTTAGCCCGCCGCTTCGCCCTGTGTAGGTCGAAAATTATCCTTCGGGATCATACACAATCTCAATCTGCCTAGCCTTTTCCCAACTATGTTGGGGTCGGCTTCCAGTCTAACCGGATGCAGCTGAATACCAGTATTTTACATGGAGCGACTGCCTATCTGACCTTCACAACCCAGTAACTGCGTAATGCGATACCCCTTGGTAAGACTGGTTGTCAGTCTTTCAGGCTTCTGACGACCCATAATGATCAAAGATCCACGAATGACAGCCGGGACCAATGGCATAACGTGCTTTTCGAGGCACAGAGGAGTCTCGGTATGTACAGTTGGTCACCCATCCACGGACCAACCCCAGCAAGCGTAGCTTAACCTTTTTTTTTTGTGGATGGGAAATCATCAAATGACTTCTCCCGCTCTGGGCAGAGCGGGAGGGCGTGTCAGACTTTTACTGACTAAAACCCACCCATGATCCTTCAGTTGCCCGTGCCAGGGCCACGGTATCTCTTTCGAACTACCCGCGACCCCGGCGGCATCGGCCCAATTGACCCCGTCACTGCTGACATCTCTTTGAGGCGCGCGTGGAACACAACGCGCCGTCGGCCCGGGCCTGGTCCTTACCGGACGGCGAGCTGCCCATTACTCGTCGTCCGCAAGCTCGCGCCTACGGTGGCCGGGAATCGGCAATCGATTCCCGCCGCCCAGGGCGTCTCCTACGGCGGCTAGGGGCGCGAGGGCGCGGCTGTTGCCTCTCCCTCACGCGTTGCGCTTCCTCCTTCGCGAGCATTACTGCTTCGCAGAAGGAGGTGACGGCTTCCCATGCACTCTCGCTCCGCACCATGGCCTGGACCAGGTTTGGACGCGAGAGATCGCCGCCGCCGATCGCCGCCGATCGCCTCCGTGAGAACACGGCGGTGCTCCGCCCAAGCCGGGCAGACCTCCACCGTATGCTCCACCGCGATACACACAATGGTGACACCTGGGCGTTTCCTCCCGCCTTATCCGAAACAGGAATCTCCCGAAACAACCGTGTCCGGTGAGGACCTGCGTCAGGCGGAAGGTGAGGACGCCGTGGCGCCTCTCCAACCACTCCTCAAAGACGGGACTTATCGCCGCAATTGTGGCGTGCCCAAGCGTAGCTTAACCTGATGGATTGACCTGTGTGGCTGTTGTTACTTAGCCACGAGCTCCTCGGGATCGTACTACTGGGATAAAAAGAACAGGTATACCACCTGTTTGGCTCATCGAAATCCGTTAAGGCGTAAAAAGGACAGACATACTAACTGAATTATTTTTGCATTTATAATATTAGTATGGATTTAAGGCTCCTGTAGGTAGCTCCTGTAGGTCCACATAGGAGATTATGATACGCGTCGGCGATACGGATACGGTGATCGGATCGGGCAAATGATACTCTTACACATTTGGACCCGGCTTAACGCGCCTAGAGCTTCACGTAATCCTATGAATCTGGATATGCGGCATGTATGAGAAAGGTGTGGTTATATTTTTAAGGGTGTGGTACAGACAGACCATCGGACTGAACAACTTTCACTATGGGACGAATATCGTAAACGTGAAAATAAATCTGCCGTCCCATACCTTTGGGTCGAGCAGGTATTGAAGTTATATGGCTTGTGATGGCTAAGTAATAACAGCCGCACGGGTCGATCGATCAGGTTAAACTACGCTAGCCGTAGTTGGTGCGTGGATGGGTGACCATCTTCACATACCAAGACCCCTTCGTGTCTCAGAAAGCACATTAAGCCATTGGTCCCGGCTGACATTTGTTTTTGGATCTTTGAGAGTCGTTACGGGTCGTCAGAAGCCCGAAAGTCTGACAACCAACCAAGGAGTATTTTCTGGGTTGTGGAGGTTAGGTAGGCAGTGGCTCCATGTAAAATACTGGTATTCAGCTGCATCCGGTTTGACTGGAAGCCGACCCCTACATAGTTGGGAAAAGGCTAGGCAGTTGATAATTTTGTCGCGATATATGCTGCATAACCGGTTAATGGCAATATACTAGGTAGCGCCGCGCCGCCGCCCGCGGCTGCTGGAGCTGCCCGCCGCGCGCACCGAGCGCGGGCGACACGCGCCCACCAACCGCGTACTCCGCACTATCGGGGACATACTTGCTCAGCACCACGAACTGGACTTATTTGCCGATGGATTAGGACATTTGTATAATAAATTTCGTATTATTTTAAATGACATATTATAATCATACATAATAACTGAGTTGAATTGATCACTATTAATTGACACTAAACTGACATTATATTCTGCTGCTGTACTAATTCTTCGTTGTAATCTAATTTTTATTATTATTTATAGACATGGGCATTATTGCTATTTTAAGAAAATCTATTGTATAAGGAGACGAGTGTGTGTAGCCACAATTGAATTGTTAGTTAATCATATGAGCGTTTTGGATAGTATGTCTGTTAGCTCGTAAGACCAATTGAATAAATAAATAAATAAATACTGCCTCTACACAGACCCCCCTTCGGAGACGCCTCGGCAGCGGCTGCTAGAGGTGGTAATGTTAACTTTTCCCATACAAACCAAGTGTGTCACTGTTTATTCGCACTACGACTCAAATGACGTATGTACAGAAAGTGACGGCTTTGTAAGGCGTCCCTGACAGAAGTTGAGCGCTTCACGCACTTTCGACAGCGCGAGGATTCCGTGATCTGTGCTCACCCTGTATTGTAACTGGCGAACTGCAAAGTCTAATTAAATTAACTGGTGAATCTTTACAGACCTGCTAATGATGACCAGCGAGGTAATTGCGTAATGAACTTACAACGACAATGCCTTTCAGCATTAGCATGCGTAATTAGCCTATGATGTTCCCACTGCTGGGACACAGACTTCCTCTCCGTGAAAGGGAGTGGGCCGTAATCCACCACGCGTGCCCAGTGCGGGTTGGTAGATGTCACATGTGTTCGAATTTTTGGTTCTAGGACATGCCGGTTTCCTCACGATGATCAGTCTCTTCACCGTTTTGAAAGCAGTGGTGATGAAATAATTTAGACAAAGTAAAGCGCCTGTCGGGGTTCGAACCTACGACCAACAAAAGTTAGATTTGTCCCGGATTCGTCTGAGTTCCGAAATCGGACCAATCTGGGGGAAATCTAACATAGAGAGATGTATTGATGATTTTTGTGATTCAAATTATATGAATAATTTTTTTTTGTCGTGAATCATATTTTGATCAAGATATCAATGGGGATTTGTGGACAAGAAGTTCATAAATTCCATAAGTTCATAATGTCCATTGATGGGGATTGTCAACGGGAATTTCGGGAATAACACGAAAATTCTAAGGTGACCCTGTTCCACGTCATAAAAATGTTAGAAAAGGCCCCGTGAATGAAACCTTTCATCCAAGCTTCCATATTGGAATATTGATGGATGACTTGTTACCTCGACAGCTTCCGAGATTGGAGGATTTAGGATGATATACATTTTATTTATTGTCACTGCTGTTACGGAAAAATGGTAATAAAAAATATTTATGTTATTGTGTATTTTCGGGATAAGGCTGAAATTTACGTAGGCCTAGTTAGTTGACATCAGAATTTGTGATTTTGTTTTAGTCTATATTACTCAGGTGTTTAAAAAAAGAATTAAAATAGAAAAACAATTTTAACTTTTGTTATAAAATGAAATACCTTAGGTATGTATTTCATCTTTGCTTTGAATTTTCATTCACTTTTAAGACCCCACCCACACCCAGTTACTCTAATTTCCTAAACAAACTTTACCTGACAACACAGACCCTTCAAAGCTTCTTTTCAAATTGAGACAAACTCCTCTCTTAATACCTTCAAAGCAACACAGAACACACATAATCATCATTATTTCATTCAAATTAACTCTTTGGTAACAGTTTTAATTACATTGTCAGCAACAAGATTCCCTAGAGGTGAGATTTGTTAAGGCCCCGTTTACACGGCCTGAGCGAAGCGACTTGCGACGTGACTTGAGTCAAGCGTCACGCGCGCGCGGCACTTGTTACCGTCCGTCGCTCCGCAACTCGCTCACGTGGCACGCTCTAAAGCCATGGTTTCCTAAAAGAGCGGTGGCCGAAACATAACGGCTATCATAAAAATGATGGCAGCGGGGTATGACTTGACGGTGACAAAAAATGATCTCTAGGAAAACACACCAACTTATTATAACGTTTCAGTAACGTCATTCGCCGGTAAATTGCGGACGCTATGTGGCGGCCACCGTTCTTCTAGGAAACCGTATCTTTAGCAATTTCTTACATTTGAAATTTTTGACTAACTGACCGACTCTTTGACAATTCAAAAGTGCCTGTAATTGGTTTAATTGAAATAAATGCTTTGAGTCTGTGTTTGAGTTTAATTTTCTCCGCATACGCCCGCCGTTTTGATTCGCATGTCGTTTGAGTGTGCAGCTCGTGGCCGCGGGCTTATAATCTTAATCCTTTGTCTCCCAGATGTCAGATGTGAACGAACTTGATATAGGAGAAAGGAAAATTCTTCATTATTTTAACTGAAGTACGGCGTTTGAACAAGGGACTAAAATACTGTGTGAGGTGCCTAGGAATCTTGGGTTCTGTGGGACTGTCGATATTTTTATCTTGTTTAAAGTAAAGCTACGCTTGCCGCGGCTGGTCCGTGCATGGGTGACCATCTTTACATACCGAGACCCCTCCGTGGCTTGGAAAGCAAGTTAAGCCGTTGGTTTCAGCTGTCATTCGTGGATCTTTGACAGTCGTTACGGGTCGTCAGAAGCCCGAAAGTCTGACAACCAGTCCTACCAATGGATATCGTAATACCCAGTAACTGGGTTGTCGAGGTCAGGTAGGCAGTCGCTCCATGTTCCAAATGTTTGTTTTTATTACGGAGCCTGCGCTTGATAACGATCGTGCCTGATGGGATGAGGTTTACGATGGAGCGAGCGTGTCCAGAAGATGCGTTCACTCGTGCTTTGAAGTGGCTTTTTTTTAAATATTTTTTTTTTTAATAAGGGTTCGTACTTTAGAAATTGTAGAGTACACAGCTACACTATTTCTTATTATCTCTAAAGTGAGGTAATTATCTTAGTATATCTTACAATTTAGTTTTTTAAAAATTCTGCATACTAATATCCCGTTTGAAATATGGTGAGCGTTTTAATGTGCTCAGGGCAATGTCAGCAATTTCGCACAGGTGGTGCCAACTATTCATATTCAAGAAAATACAGATGGGTGTGCAACAGGTCCATTGTGCATTGAAGCTGAAACGTTCACCTCGCAGTCAAAATTCTGAGCTGAAATTCAGCTAGATGTTAAATGAATGACTGGTCGTTCAACCTGTAGAAAATAAAGAAAGAAATTGAATTAATTTAGCGGTATTAATGTAGTAGAATAATAATGCAATTACTACGTCTACGCACAGGTTCTGAAATCTGAAAAAAGCAGATAATCTGATCATGCGATCAGATTATCTGCTGTCAAATCTTAAGTTTTCTGTTGTGATTGTGACAGGAGCCAATCAAAGCATTTTGAAACAGAACTAATTAATTATTTTTTTAATCGGGTCTATCCTCCGTCGGTTTAGGTAATTAAATAAAGGTAAACAAAATAAAACCACGTGTCTGGTTAACCGACTAAACTTTCGTACTCTTCAATTTAGCAACGTTATACAACGAATAGAGACTGAAGTGACTGGTATTACGTTTAGTCTGTTAACCAAACACTTGTTTTTTTTTTGTTTACCTTTATTTAACTACCTAAACTAATGGAGTTTAGTAAAATTTATTTCTCAGACGTTTTTGATTCTGCCAGAAAATATGGGTACCTACCAATTAATTTGTTTGGGGTGCGCGACGACGTCTGTACTCGTAGGTAACGGTTCATGTTCCCAAAATTAAATGCGTATTTATTGGATTTGTAACAGGTGAAAAGGTACAGAATGGCACTGTTGCGTGTTTCAGAAAGCTTCATTTGTTTTTGATAAAACGATGTTCTGTCTACCAGCTGCAAATCCAACAGCTCGCTTTTATTTAGGCATTAATTTAGGTGTCGCCTAGTGTTGGTGAAAATGGGCATTAGACATCTCATCATCTGTCTGCCTTTTCCTAACTGTGTTGGGTTGTCTTCCAGTCTAACCGCATGCAGCTGAATACAAGTATTTTACTCTGACCTCCATAACCCAGTTACCTACTGGGTAATCAAATCAAATGTAATCATTTATTTTCAGACAACATAAGTCCCTCTGTTAGTAAACACACTTAAAACTATATTAGTACGTATAATTATGCTAAATGAACACATCAATTCACACACAACAATTAGCACAGCATGTAGGTACCTGAGAGGCATACCGTGCGGAGGACCACGAGTCATGGAGTGTCCATCTTCTATCTCAGTCATCACTCGCACGAGATGCCTCCGTATAGGTGAATGCACTTTCCTCAATGGGGCATGTAATACCCCCTCCCCCTTTGGTAAGACTGGTTGTCAGACTTTCGGGCTTCTGACGACCCGTAACGACTGTCAAAGATCCACGAATGACAGCCGGGACCAACTGCTTAACGTGCTTTCCGAGCCACGGCGGGGTCTCGGCTTGTGGCTAAGTAATAACAGGTAACAACCTGTTATTACTTAGCCACAAGCCCCTCCCTGAAAACACTACAAATGTATATATTTTTTGTTTCACGGCAAAGTAAACAAACATTAATTTTACTTAGCTTTGCTTAACATTCTAACTGAACGCTAATTATGAAGTATTAAATTACTTTATGGCAACCTCGCTCATTGCCAAGGTCTTAAACAGGCGCGTCACGACGGTGCGACGCGATTCTGCTAAAAGAATTTCCGTGAAGTTTTCATAGGAATTATTTTATTAGAGTCGCATCACGCTATAGATTCATCTGCCTGGAGCTTTTATTCGTCCTCGATAATTTAAGTACCTATCAACTACAAATAGTCCTCTATGTATAGGCATGTGATGAGGAGGGAGGAAAACCATTTGACCCAACTCCGTCCAGCCCCAGGAGCACCTGCCAACCGGACGTGACCTGCAGTAGCCTATATGGAAAGCAATCAATCAATTGTGGACCAGGCCGCTGTAAGCACAATCTAGTGAAATGGATTATTGACCCAACCGACACCCAGTGCGAATGCGGTGCTCCTGACCATACCATGTACCATACGTTGGAGTGTCCAAAGTGCACATGCATTTCTCAGGAACTAAAAAACTCAACTAATGCCGCAATTAGCGTGGTCACATACTGGACACAACTCATCTAACATAACATCATAACTAATATTCTAAATCTGGTATAAAACTATACAATATCAGCCTCCTCAAATACTGTGGTTCGCTATCAAAGAAATATAGGTATCATATTGTTCTGCTTCATAGATTACGCTCTGGTCACTCCCATCCCGCAAGTTTGGTTATTTGATGAATAAAGTTAATTCGCCCAATTGTGAAACATGCGGAATGGTTGAAGATGTCCACCATATGCTTATAGAGTGTACTAAGACAAAGAAGGAAAGAGAGACACTGTTGAGAATGGTTAAAGTCAGTAAATATGATATTGGTCTATACGTAAAAGTGAGGAGCTCGTGGCTAAGTAATAACAGCCGCACGGGTCGATCCATCAGGTTAAGCTACGCTTGCCGAGGTTGGTCCGTGGATGGGTGACCATCTTTACATACCGAGACTCTCCGTGCCTCAGAAAGCACGTTAAGCCGTTGGTCCCGGCTGTCATTCGTGGATCTTTGCCAGTCGTAACGCGTCGTCAGAAACCCGAAAGTCTGACAACCAGTCTTACCAAGGGGATTCGTATTACCTAGTTACTGGGTTGTGGAGGTCGAATAGGCAGTCGCTCCATGTAAAATACTGGTATTCAGCTGCATCCGGTTAGACTGGAAGCCGACCCCAACATAGTTGGGAAAAGGCTGAGCAGATGATGATGGTCCATACGTAAAAGTATTAGCGCAACCTTCGCCTGGGATATCAGATCTACTTACATATTTTTTTAGGAATTAATAATTGTTATTGTATTTGTAGATGTAGTTTAGAATAGTTTAAGTTATGATGAGGCTGACTTGCCAGTGGATAAAAGCATCTTATAAAAATTAAGATTAAAAAATAAATACAAATGCGAAAGTGAGGTTGTTTGTTTGTTTGTTACGCTTTCACGCTAAAACGGCTGAATGGATTTGGATGAAATTTGGCACACGGGTAGGCCATGACCTGGAAAATGACATAGGTTACTTTTCATCGATATACCACGCGAGCGGAGCCGCGGGCGGAAGCTAGTCTACCTTATTTTTACCTTTGCCATCGGCTCGAAAAGAAGAAGTCAATCGGTAGTGACGTTACACGCTGTTTAATTCCAGAAGTCTTGAAATGGAATATTACTTTCTATTTCCTATAATACCTAAGTTTATGACTGAACAGTTCAATATTCATATCAAAGTGCGAAATCGATTCGAAGTGACAGACTGTTCTGTCGTAAAATGATAATAGACACGATTGTGAATGTGTGTTATGTATGAAATAATGGCCTAGCGTTTAGAATTCCGTATGAAAATCTAAGTTTTCTGTACCGTAGGATTAGGTTTCTTTTTCTACTCTGAAAGGATAAAATCACCCCAAAAAAAATTTTTTTTTTTTTTTTGTCAATCTAAGGATAGGATAGGTTTCCGAGGACGGTTACGCGACACCGTGCAGCGAAACACGACGCCGACGTTACGTGTATAACTATAGTTATAATAAGATTTATTATTATGTAATAGTTTATTATTGTTTTTTAAGATAATTTTGTGTATTTTATCTATGGGCCTAGTTGTCTGATAATAAAATGATTATGATTATGATGATAAAATAATATACCTTAAACTGTTACCAAATATTAGTAGTTATTATTCTTTGATTTTATGTTGTAAAGCCAGGAAAAATAATTGTTTATTACAATGACTACAAACTCGATGGTTTGTGTCCGTGGGTTCGTGGATGGTTGACCATCTTTATATACCAAGACCCCTCCGTGCCTCGGAAAGCACGTTAAGCCATTGGTCCCGGCTGACATTTGTTTGTGGATCTTCAAGAGTCGTTACGGGTCGTCAGAAGCCTGAAAGTCTGACAACCAGTCTTACCAAGGGGTATTTTATGGGTTTTGGAGGTTAGGTAGGCAGTGGCTCCATGTAAAATACTGGTATTCAGCTGTATCCGGTTAGACTGGATTCCGACCCCAACCCAACATAGTTGGGAAAAGGCTGATGATAATTGACTACCAATTTAAAGTGTCCGCATATTTATGAATCGACTATAACACGGCAAATAGGTTCTACTATTTTGTTCATTTGGTGATGTTCTTCAGAAAAGTCAGGTGCGTAGTACTCGCAACCGGCGTGCGTGTATGACTAGATGTATGAACGTAAAGGAGGCAAAGGGAGTAGGTATGTACGGATCGTAGTAGGTGGCGTTCCGTAGTTTCTGCCTACCCCCAACGGAAGAAGGCGTGAGTTTAAGTGTATATCCTGTATTTTATATGCGAAAGTGAGTTTGTTTGTTTGTTACGCCTTCAAGCTAAAACGGTTTAATGGATTTGGATGAAATTTGGCACATGGGTAGACCATCACCTGGATTAGGAGATAGGATACTTTTTATCCCGGTAGTACGTTCCCGTGGGATAATTTCCGAACTCCACGCGAGCGAAGCCGCGGGCTAAAGCTAGTTTGACCATAAAATAATCGGCGCCAGTTTGTCTAGTACAAACTGAACACTTTGAACTAAAAACGTTTTACTGCAGCTTGATTTCCGTTTAACTTTGTAGTACCTCCTAATGTGATTAGGTACTATTCCGGTTAACTGCGGCTATTTCACAATAGACATACTGAAAATTACGGATTGTTTGAGGATAGCTTTGTAGAAGGAAACAAATGAGGATGAATGTGGTTGGTAATAAGAGAAGCAGCTTTGTTAGAGCTTTCTATTACAACTAACTTTTGACAGGGACTTCGCCCGCGTGGAGCTTGAAAATTAGGTATTCCCAGGCAATTAACTACTGGGATAATAGTATCCTATGCCGTGATCCAGGTCATGATCTATTCGTGAGTAAAGTTTCATCCAAATTCGTTCAGCCGTTTAGGCGTGAAAAGATCAGACGAGAGTTACTTTCGCATTTATTATAATACTAGCTGCGCCCAGCGGTTTAATCCGCGTAGACCGGGATAAAAAGTAGCCTATGTGTTAATACAGGGTATAAGCTATCTCCATACCAAATTTCATCCAAATCGGTCAAGCCGTTTAAGTGTGAAGAAGTAACAAACATACAACACACACACATACACTTACAAAATTTTGCCTTTATAATTTTAGTGTGATTAGTATGATTATGGCTGAGAAGAGAATGGAAATTGAGAGGAAATCATTGAGGTTCAATGTAAACTAGAGCAGACACCACGAACAAATTTTTTTTGCAAAATGTTGTGATCCGGGACAGCAAACGTCCATACACCGCGGTTGTCACATTTGACATCACCGCCGTAACATTCGCCACGCCTAAGGACGTTCCAACGTTCCAACGAACACCTCGATGTTATGATGTGCGTCTTATTTGTGCAGAATAAAAAAAAAAAAGTGAGCAGTGGTGGCCCAGTGGTAACGGCCCTGACTTACCAGTTGTATATCGTGGGTTCCAACCCAGGCATGCATTTTATTTTGTGTAAATTATTTCATCACTACTGCTCTCAAAACGGTTAAGGAAAATATCGTGAGGAAACCAAGGAGGAGGAAATGTTCTAGAACCAAAATTTCGAAGACATGTGGGCTCAGCAGTGGGAATATTATATAAGCAATGTCTAAACAAGAAGCTTAGACTTATTAAAAGCACTATTTCCATTCTTAATCATCAATATGATCAAAGTTTCAGATACCAGATTGGTACGGTACCTAACCATCGTTACTGGCAACGTTATATTCTCATAATAACCAAATATTGACACATAAAGCTGTTTGACAGAGCAGCTCGATGCTATAAGCTAATTATACCGCCGTCAAAGCTACCAAACGCGATAGTTTCAATCTGCGGCGGCCAATAAGGGAGGCTCCCACGCGAACGCTTTGACTAAACCTATTATCGATAGGTAATACTGATGGTAACGATATAAACTAAGTAATATTCTTGGTATCGGTAAACAGATTGAAGAGGGTTCGTTGTATGAACGGGTCCTAGTTTATGTTCTTTTGTGCATGTTTAATATCTTGTGTGTGTTTTGATGTATGCGGGACGCAGCGGGAACTATTTAATAAATATTTAGTTGGAAAGTTCCCGCTGCGTCCCGCAGACATCAAGACACACACAACATATTAAACTTTGGTCCTTCGAGCCGGATGATGCCAGTGGCTGTACGGATGTCAGCGACACGTGAAATTCCGTCCTTCACAGGAAATATTTGCGTGACTCTGACATAAATAAAATATATTCAATTACGAAAGGATCCATAGGATTTGTGATGAGAAAAGAAAAAAATTCTTAAAACAGTGTCATGCTGCCTTTTTCGTTCATTAATCAAATTCCTCTCGACAGTTACCTACAGGCAACATTTTCAGTCCCCAGTCAACATGAACAAAAAATTGATTACAAATTTTTAACACAAAAATATTGTTCCCTAGTTTTAATCAATCAAATATCGAAAGTTATTTACGGGCTTATACCTTGCAAACATTGGCAATCAATCTGCCTAGCCTTTTCCCAACTATGTTAGGGTCGGCTTCTAGTCTAACCGGATGCAGCTGAATCCAGTATTTTATATTGAGCGACTGCCTATCTGACCTCCACAACCCAGTTACTGAGTAATACGATACCCCTTGGTAAGGCTGGTTGTCAGACTTTCGGGCTTCTGACGACCCGTAACGACTGTCAAAGTTCGACGAATGACAGCCGGGACCAAAACGGCTTAACGTGCTTTCCGAGGCAAGGGAGTCTCGGTATGTAAGATGGTCACCCATCCACGGACCAACCCCGGCAAGCGTAGCTTAACCTGATGTCTCGACCCGTGCGGCTGTTATTACTTAGCCACGAGCTCCTCCTCCTATACAATTTATCTATATGTGGGCCCCAAGATCTCGGCTTTGTAGAGAGCGATGTATCGTAAATGTACCTATGTATAAAATACATTAAATAATGTAAGGAAAAGGCTTAATTAATAACCGCTATAAAATAATAAATGTTATAATTAAAGTTTAAAGACTTCCTAGCCTAGACTATAGTGATTGAAGACCGGTAATATTGATATTTTTTATTCGCAAAGGAAATAGGATTTATTAAATTTGTTCTCGATCGTTAAATTCAGTGGCTAATAGGAAAGTGATCTCTTAAGGCTCCTAAAACAGGCGCGACACGCAATATAATACAATCGCGCGTGACACAAAGGCACCGCGTGTTGCGCGACGAGCAGTGCCATTGTGTCACGCGCGATTATATCGCGTGTCGCGCCTGTTTGTAGGAGCCTTTGGGTTAGAATATTGGGTTTTATATAGGGGATTAGATACTATTATGATTGCTTACGTTTTATGATATTTGATATACTTCCTTACTTGTGAGTTGCGTATTTGCATGTACTAGTAAAAACTAAACATATTAAATAATTAGGCAAATTGTGTAGGTATAAGGATTAAAAAAGGTTTACCTGAGCCCTGAAACATTTCAGGTCCTAATATTTCCTTGAAAATAGAAAGCTTATTTCATTCTCAAGTTAAAACATTTCTATTGAGCCCAACACCTTAACTTCTCGTGTGTAATTAAGTAAGTAATCATCACGGGCGCGTGCGAAACTTGACACAAACTCGCACGCCCCACACCGCGGTCTGACGAGTTCTGACGTTCATTTAATTTGTACCTAAATGACCATATTTTTTGGGTAAAATTACCGTCGACATCCACCTCAAATAGATACACTATTTATTATTAACCGACTTCAAAAAGGAGGAGGTTCTCAATTCGTCGGTTTCCCCGATTACTCGAAGATGGCTGGATCAATTTGGATTTTTTTTTTGTTTTATTCGAGAGGGTATACATCACAGTTGGTCCCATATAAAATTGATTAACTTTGCTTTGGTAGTTTTTGAGTTAGCTTCAATAATACGTATTTTTTCCTCACTTTTATATGGATGATGTTCTAGTTTGTTTTGCAGGTAGTGGTGTTACAATTTGTGTGGGGTAGGTACACAACTAAAAAGTGAAAAATAAAAACTTTTTTACAAAAAAATACAACCGACTTCCAAAAACAACACTACAAAGTGAAAAATAACTTTAATTTCGGAAGTCGGTGGCAAAAAACGAAAATACACTTAACTAGACACCGACATTCGAAATTAAAGTTATTTTTCACTTTGTAGTGTTGTTTTTGGAAGTCGGTTGTATTTTTTATTTATTTAAGGACAACCAACAAAGCACTGCCTACAGTTGGTAACGAAACCCCCGAATGTCTAATAGTAAACCCAGCGAGTTTGGTATAGTTTTTCAACATAAATTCACCTTATTATGAGCTGGTTTCTTGACCCGTAATTAATTGTTGAGTTTTGGATTCGGGAGGGTATACCTCAAATTTGGTCCCATATAAAATTTATTAACAGTGCTTCGGTAGTTTTTGAGTTAGCTTCAATAATACGTATTTTTTCACGATTTTTATGTGGATTATGTATGTTACTTACTAATTTCTTGTAGGTAGTGGTATTAGAATTTGTGTGGGGTAGGTACCACAGCTAAAAAGTGAAAAATAAAAACTTTTTTACAAAAAAATTCAACCGACACAAAAACAACACTACAAAGTGAAAAATAACTTTAATTTCGGAAGTCGGTGGCAAAAAACGAAAATACACTTAACCAGACACCGACTTCCGAAATTAAAGTTATTTTTCACTTTGTAGTGTTGTTTTTGGCAGTCGGTTGTTTTTGCCTTTAATTCCATCAAGCCTACGGAATAGAAGTCAAAATCGGTTGAACAGACTGAAAAAGGTTTTTTGAAATGTCTTATCTTATTGTAAATGGAGTATAGCGTGTGCAATCTCTTTCAAGATTACCTTTACAAACAAAAGATCCATTTATCTTTCGTAGGTGTTAATTTTACGGCTCTTAAGCACCGAGCGATGCAAAAAGATCGAAATGCGATAACTGCGTCTGCATTTGACGTTGCTGAGTAAAAATGTCATTATTGTGATTACTATACTGTATGCGTTCCGCGTCTACTAACAAGTATTTATTACGTTAAAGTAAAAGTAGAGTATATTTAGAAGTTTCTTTCTTTGGACCATGACTTCGGGTTAGCTGACGTTCGCACGGCCGTAAAAATATCGCGGCGGGATTTTATCGCGCACTGGATTTTCAACTCTCGTTGTTGAGCTGAGCGTTGAGAATCCAAGTTAACAATAACAGAGTGCATTCTAGAGCGTCGAAAAAACACACTGTTGGATTTTCAACTCTCGGCGCTAAGCAGAGCGTTGAAAATCCAGTGCGCGAAAAAAAATCGCCGCGATTTTTTTACGTCCGTGTATACGTCACCTAACGGGTGATTCATTTAGAGGTAAGTAGGTACCTACTTTTTCAAAAGTAAAAAAAATGAGAATATAAATTTTATCGGGTTATCTTTATTATCATACCAAAGAACCATTCATGATATTTATTTATTAAAGATTATTTCTTTAACATTTTAGCCGTAACTGCGGTCAACATGGTCCATTCTGAAGTTCCATTTTTCTAGACGCGTTGAACATTTCGAGTGGTATTTGGCGAATATCGCGAGTAATGTTGGCTTCCAATTCCTCAATCGTACCCGAGTTATCAGTGTAGGCTTTGGACTTTACATAGCCCCAAAGGAAAAGTCTAGATGTGAGATATCACACGATCTAGGCTGCCAATTCAACGGGTCGAAACGAGAAATAAAATTAACTGTGCACCAAATTGCTCTAGCAATTGGAACTTCAGAAAGGACCATGTCAACCGCAGTTACCGCCAGCTTTTAAAAAAAAAATATCTTTAAAAAATATATGTCATGAATGGTTCTTTTGTTATAAAGATAATCCGATAAAATTGGTATTTTCACTTTTTTTTTTTTACTTTTGAAAAAAGTACATCTAAATAAATTACCCAATACTTCCACGTTCCACAAAATTTCCTGGCTTCCAGCGTTTATATCACTGTTTTGAATGCAAGGTCAGCAATTTAGATCTGAAATACAGGTATAAACTGGGCTATTTTCACACGTTCGATATTAGTTGTGTGCCAAGATCCAATCGCATTATGCATATTGGTTCTGAATCTGATGTCTGAAGATGAGCACATTATAAATAATTATAAATTCAAACGTGTCTTTTTGTTCTCTGTCTGTTTGTTTGTTACATTTTCATGGCTGATCCACTAAACCGATTTTGATATAGGTACCTACTTTAAGATTATGAAGAATATACGTTTATTAACCGTGGTCCCTGCCGTAGTCCCTGGAACCCACGGGGAATTTTTGTGCCCATGGTGCGAGAAATACAATACTGCCGAATTAAAATGGTAGTCTCGAAAATATAATTCGGGACAATAACAAATTAGGTATGTAGATTTGCCGTAGTTTGGTCTGATTTCCGAAATCAGATCAGACCACGGCAAATCTAACTTAGAGAGGTATATTGATTGATTCTTATAGTTGTATCTAATTATGTAAATAGAGATTTGTTATTGTCGCGAATCATACTTTCGAGACATAGCATTTTTATTCGGCAGCATTGTATTTTTCGCAGGGACCACGGGCACAAAAATTACCCGTGGTCCCTTCCAGGGCATACGGCAGGGACCATGGGTTATAAACGAGAATATAGACATAAAAAAAACTTAAAGGGGTGAACTAATTTTAACAATTAGTTTAATTTTAACACTTATTTAGACACACTATAAAAATGACAGATATAAATGTTGAAATTTTTGAAATTTTACATAGGGTGACACAATGGGCGGTCTTATCGCTAAAAGTGATATTTTACAGACAACCTTTGGATGGATTAACGGGAGAAGGAGAGACAAGGTAGTCAGTGGTAATTTTAACACTTATTTGTTTGAATGGGAAAGTCCAAAATCAACACTGATATAGTCGGGACTGGAACAAAATAGAATTCAATCTTCATTACTCGAATAGACGACGACCGTCATTTGTTTGACGAGCATTTGTGACATTGCTGTGGTACTGACAAATGGAGAAACACGCTAAATAAACCCAATTTCTCGGAATTAATATCTGAAGAGGGTATTGATCTATCTATGTTGCCACAGATGTGGCTGGAGAAACCCTAGCGGTACAGTCACGTACATTCTGTTCAATTTGAGGGTCTTTGCTTTGGAGAAAAAGTATGAAGAGCATGCAATACGAGTATACATATCTCGAAGTCTCGACACACTTTTTAATAGGTGATATTTCATTTGTTTTTCGATGCGAACAAATCTCTGATTGTCTACAGTGGATAAGCTAATATTTTTTTGCCTGCAGTAGGTAGGATCTTGAGTGGCCTGTGGCTAAGTAATAACATTTTCACGGGTCGATTGACCAGGTTAAGCTACGGTTGCCGCGGTTGGTCCGTGGATGGGTGACCATCTTATATACCAAGTACCCTCTCCGTACCGCGACTAGCATGTTAAGCCGTTGGTCCCGGCTGTCATTCGGGGATCTTTGATAGTCGTTACGGGTCGTCAGAACCCAGAGAGTCTGACAACTAGTCTTACCCCGGGGTATCGCATTACTCAGCAGTAACTGGGTTATGGAGCTCAAATAGGCAGCCGCTCCATGTAAAATACTGGTATTCAGCTGCATCCGGTTAGATTGGAGCCGACCCCAACATAGTTGTGAAGATGCTAGGCAGATGAGTAGGTAGGATCTTCTTTTTTTTCTCGCATTGGCACGAACCATGAGAGGATTCATGCCATAGCAAACTAAATTACCAGTAGTACTAAGCTGGTAGCATAGCGTTGTCATAATAAAAATGAAATTCCGATAAAACAAAAAAAGTCAGTTCAAAGAACCGTTCAAACAATTTCTTTTAACAATAGCCTCTCCAATAAAAGACGAGAAATACTCCTAAATTAGGAGCTACCAAACAAACGTTGCAAAACAAACATTTTTCGGGGATATTGATCACTTCTGCCAACCACAAAATATATACCTGCACAGAAGGTAAGCTTCAAGGCTCCTGCAGACAGGCGCGACGTGACGGTGTGATGCGACGGCGCGATGCGACTCTGCTGAAACAATTTCTATGAAAAGTTCATGGAAAATTGTTCTACCGGAGTCGCGTCGCGCCTGTTTGTGAAACGCACGTCCACATAGACACGCCTCACCTACAGCGTTAGTACTATTATTTATTCTGTGCCTTCAGGGAGTGCAAGCTCACTCGCGTCTCGCAACTCTCTGTACGCACGCGTCAATCAATAGCCTGTTCCAAAAGTTTCTAATGAATATGTAAACAAATGGATAACAAAACGCACCGGTGGATGCCAATTTGTAGTAAAAGTAGTGTCACTTAAAATTTGAGTGCTTTGATTTGATTATGTAAAATTCCCCGAAATTCCACGAAAAATCCCGAAATTCAAATTTTAAATCACCTGAAAGATGTTTTTCAGTTGACAATTGAGGTTAATTTTGTAACCTCAATTTTCGTCGTTTATTTTTCAATTATTACTATCTACTAATGTTATTCAGACAATAAGTTTTAAATACCTTCTAATACAATTCAATGTGTTATTAATTCCCTTTAGTGAAGGGGCTTGTTGTGGCTAAGTAATAACAGCCGCACGGTCAATCGATTAGGTTAAGCTACGCTTGCCAGGGTTGGTTCGTGGATGGGTGACCATCTTTACATACCAAGATCTCCCTCGGAAAGGACGTTAAGCCGTTAGTCGCGGCTGTCTTTCGTGGATCTTTGACGGTCGTTACGGGTTGTCAGAAGCCCGAAAAGCTGACAACCAGTCTTATTATCGTATCGTATTAGCCAGTAACTGGGTTGTGGAGGCAGCGGCTGCATTTAGTTAGACTGGAAGCCGACCCCAACATAGTTAAGAAAAGGTTAGGCAGATGATGATAGTGAATGTAGCTAAGAATTTAACCTGAACAGTGTGTTTACACTTTCATCAGATACATTTGGAACAGATCATATTGTGTGCCTGTTTTCACTCGTTGTATGGAGCTGTCCTTCTGTGTGTGTTTCTGTGCGTTTACTGTCGGAGCCTTAACTGAACGATCCAATCATACAAATCGATCCCCTGTTCGGGACTTCGGAAGTTATTTAGAAGCTGTATGAATGGGAGCCTATTACGAGTACATAGAGTCTAAGGAAGGATCCGTGTAGGTGCGTCAGAAGAGATATTTTTGAGATGACGTGATCGGGATAATGATAGGATTAGAAAGATAAGGAAATTGTTATGAGTTGTCGTAGAGATATGGAGGAATAAATGGGGCTCGAGGGTTTTGTAGGGTTTCAGCGGTGAGCTACTTATTTTCTGATAGTTAATTTAATCAGTAACGAATGTTTCCTTCCAATTCTGGTGTCTATCGATAAAATGGTCGTTTCATTTAACTTAGTTAACAAGCTTGTTTTAGGAAGACAATGAAGTTAGGGAGTTTAAACGTCTCTTATTATATTTCTGTTTTTTTTTTGATTCAACATGAGTTTGACTTCCATTATTATTGCTGCATGTTGTTTCAACCACCCCCCCAGAATTTGCAATCCCTCTCAAAGGCGCCGCTCTTTTAGCCCACGTTTACAGTGAATTCGCGCGGGACTCTCAAACGGCTCTATTTTCAGTCACAGCAACTATAGGACTATTTCAGTTTCAATAATGACGTCTGAAGTTTTTAAATAATTTTACCAACAAAATGTTACTTAAACGGTCTAATAAAGTACCTAAATTATACTGAAAATATTTAAGTAAAGAAGTTGCCCTACGACCTCAACTAAAAGCGAGTTTGAGTACTAAAAGCTTCATTTACTGTGCTTTAGAATTTACGTAAATAGTATTCAAGGATGGCTCTTATATTCTGAAATGGAGCGCGATGAATGGCTCGACGTGTAGCCACTAATGTGGCCACAATTTACTCTTTTGAGTGGGACTTTTGGTGTTGAATTTAACATGGAAAATGTGGATTTTATGTCCATTTTAACCTTTTTCAAGTGTTTTTGGTGCGGGTTTTATTGTGACCAGAGCTGGTTGAATTTCAGACTACAATATTAAATTACCGATCATCCTCTTTACATCAAACACAAACTAGGATATCGGATATCGTTAAATTAGGTACTTAATTTAGATAAAGCCCATAAAGACAAAATTAATGTCAAACTATGGTATTTTTCCGAAATTCTTAGAAAATTCAAGCATCTTGAGCAGTAGCAGATCCTGGGTATTAAGATCAGTGATATATATCTTCAGTAGAAAATTCGACATAGAAGGATTATCTCATAGTGTGAGATATTTTCAGTCATACGACATAATGCGGGTGTCATTAAAGCCACTACGCACTCCAGTAATGATACGTTTTGTTCCCTCAACTGTCAACTGCCGCGGGAGACATGAGGGCTAAGTAGGCAGTGTTGTGTGCTAGTTTTTTTTTTTTTAAGACGCTAGTGCGGGCGGTACCGGTAGTGGACGCAGTGCTTTATGAATTCATACAAGGCAAACCGAAATCCGTCCCGTGCCGTGCGTGCTTTGCGGACGGGCCACCTAGCCGGATAAAATTGTAGGGAAATGCCACGGCTAAAACTTTTAACAAAATATACAGCAAAATCTTTTATGTTATTTGTAGATTTATCATACAAAAAAATGTTTTGGGATAAATTCATCCCAACTACGTAACCCTTCATTATGCGTGGGCCGGACACGCACTTGAACGGCCTAATGCGCTTTTTTTTATTTTTTATTTGTGTCAGTATTGTGCCACATGCCTCTCAAAAGAACTTCGTTACAAAAAATAACAACCGACTTCCAAAAAACTCCTACTTGGAAGTCGGTTGTTATTTTTTGTATTTAAAAAAAGTTTTTATTTTTACCCATCTGCGCCAGAAAGAGGGTTGTGCTTTTCGAGAGTATGTATGTATGTACTCGTATGTATAATTGTTTGGCACGCTCTGCGGCCTGAACGGCTCGAAGAATTTTAACTTGAGAGAGGTCATTAGATTCGTATTTACTGTGAGTGACACTGGGTATATGAAAAAAAATAAAACAAAATGGCGGATTTTTGGCGCCAGATTATGTCTACAAAAATTTTGTATCAAAATAAAGGGCTTTAAAAGGTGATTACAAAAACTCATTAACTAACAAACACTATTAATTACTTAAGCAAAGTTAATAAATACGTGGAACCAACTTCGAGATATACCCTCCCGAGTAGATCAAGAATCTTTCATATCGGACAACTCTGTAAAAAGTTATGCGTGGTCATATTACATAAAAAAAAATATAGGTGTGTACTTGAGAACCTCCTCCTTTTTTTCGTCGGTTAAAAATATAGCAAACCCTATTATGTGGTACCTTTATTATTCTGCTGAAATATTAATACCCGTTTGTATCTCTATTTTGTTTAATGAGGAGTAAACCGACGTTCGCACAGACGTAAAAATATCGCGGCGGAATTTTATCGCGCATTGGATTTTCAACTCTCGGTGTAGAGCCGAGCATTGAGTAACCAACCTAACAACAACAGAGTGCATCACAGCGCGTCGAAAAAACACACTGTTGGATTTTCAACTCTCGGCGCTAAGCAGTGTTGAAAATCTAGTGCGCGAAAAAAAATCGCCGTGATATGTTTACATCCGTGCGAACGTCGGCTTACGGACGTTTTGATGACATACCCAGGGTCAAATAGTCTGATCAAGTTTGATTAGCAGCTATGCTCTTTTGCTATTACATAACATAACATAACATCACGCCCGTATTCCCCGAAGGATTGGACAGAGGTGTACCTATAGTACATCTAAATTTTGCCAGCTATGTTTGTCCCTAGGGGGCGAGCCTATTGCCATTAACCGGGCACAAATCCAGACTCCGAACTGCTACTGAGAAATTCCAAATGTAAGAAGAAAATAACACTGTCAGACAAGGGAATCGAACCCAGGACCTCATGCAGCTCATAGTAGCGCTTGCATTAATTGATTGAGTTTTGTAATCAATTCGCTAAAATAATATAATAACAATAACCAATATTGGAATATAAGTACGTATTACATTACTTTGATAAGAGATTAAACCTATGTAATCAAAGAAACGGGTAAAGTACCTTTTATTACTTAAAAAAAAGTTTAATAAGAATTAAATAATATCACTCTCTGTGATTAAGAAAGTCAAGATTACTTACTCATTCCAGAGACTGCAAAGAGCTCAATAATTTTAAAGAGTCGTCTTCAATAGAGGTATCAAAGAGTTTGAATATCTTTCTTTTGAGGAGGTCGGGAAGTTACAGACACGGACTTTCTTTGTAAAAGGCTTGGATGATTAAGTTAAAATACTTCATTTTAATATAATCACTTGTTCTTGCGTTGTAGAATGAACTGAAAAGGTTCCTGTGCAAGGTTGAATTTGCTTTAATTTTATGTTAACTGTAAAAAAGAAAAAGCGGTCAAGTGCGAGTAGGACTCGCACACGAAGGGTTCCGTCCCACCAAACACACAAAAAAACACAACAATTATATATCATACAGCTTACTATCTTACAGCTACTGGCCGAACGTCAAATGCGCAGTTTATAACATCAACCAGCTGTTACTTGATCGACAGCGGAGGGTTAACCCCTCGCCCAGGTGTCACCATTGTGTGGATCGCCCGGAGGACACGGTGGAGCATACAGTGGAGGTCTGCCCGGCTTGGACGAAGCACCGCCGCCGTGTCCTCGCGGAGGCTATCGGCGGCGACGATCTGAACGACGATCGAACCTGGTCCAGGCCATGGTACGGAGCGAGAGTGCATGGGAAGCCGTCACCTACTTCTGCGAAGTAGTAATGCTCGCGAAGGAGGAGGCGGAACGCGTGAGAGAGGGGCAACCTTTGCGCCTTCATGCCCCTAGTCGTCGCAGGAGACGCCCTGAGCGTCAGGAATTGACAGCCGATTCCCGGCCACCGTAGGCGCGGGCTTGCGGACGGCGAGCAATGGGTAGCTCGCCGTCCGGTAAAGACCAGGCCCGGGTTGACGGCACGTTGTGTTCCACGCGCGCCTCAAAGAGATGTCAGTAGTGAGGGGGTTCGATAGGGCCGATGCCTGTGTTAGATAAATGTAATTATTATGTGTCTGATAATTAAAAATAATACTTGAGATTACCTTGATTCCGGAAGTTGGTTCGGTTGTGATTAAAATCATCGAATCATTGTAAAACAACCTTTAGATTATTAGAATATAACTGTTTGTTGGATATTGACATCTGTCACATTTACGAAGCTTGATACCAATTTAGAAGTATCTAATTTGATTAGTTATTGTGTTTACAAAATATATTGTCATAATCGTACAGATGTTATTACTATAAATAATTAAACAATATTTGATAGTAACTGTAGTATATCTTAGAATTTATATTGCTATTTTAATATAACAGGTTGTTTGAAACAATTGATACAATACTGTCAGTTGATGTTTGATGGGAAGGGATAAATGGAAGGGGTGGTAGGATATAAAAAGGATTGTAATGACATTCTTGAGGCAGTTGCTCAGTGGATGTTCAAGTGGCTAGTGCTAGTGCCGTTGTGATGTGAAATATATCTACCAGGTGTCATGTAAGTTACATATTTTGATATTATACCTTAAATATTGTTATTATGTTGATATTGTTCTGAGAGATAGAATTAACTGTTTGAGATAACTATAATTTATGGAAATATAAGAAATGTGTTGATAGAATACTATAATACTGTTTCCATGGAGTTTCTTGTCCTTCTTCTCCATGAAGACCTAGTTTTGCGAACGGACAATAGCTTTCTCATTAAAGATGAATAACTATTGACAAGTCTAATTGAAATAATAAATATCTAGTCTTGTCTTTCTGTGCTTTTCTTTATGAAATCCTTCCCTTACACACCATATTCATAATACTTTCATACACAATAAATAACCAATAACCATTCTGACATTTAAGGCTTGCTATTAGCGTAGTAGCTATAGATACGCTTATAATTATATTATATCAAATCTAACACCTGCATGGTCGCGGGTTGTTCGAAAGAGATACCGTGGCCCTGGCACAGGCAACTCAAGGAACACGGATGGGTTTTAGCCAATAAAAGCCTGACACGCCCTCCCGCTCCACCAAGAGCGGGAGAAAGATATAAAATTGTAGTGTTAAAAGAACTATGTATTTTTTTAATTCACACTAGAAACCAATGGTATCTTTGAACCATCTTAAAATTACCAAGCACACATTAAATCACATAAGATCTAGCTGGTATCGAGTCAAAGCTCAGAACGTAATTATACACTGTTAGTCGGATACAGCTTGCAATTAAGAATCAGAATCTGTCGTCCACATTACAGCGAAATTGATAATATTATGATAGGAGACACGCGATTTTTGCATTAATTGCTAAGCTGGTAGGCGTGGATAGAGATTGAAATTCCTTGGAGTGATATGAAGGCTTAGCACGCAAGTCAAGACATGTGACACAAATTAATTTTGTGTGGACAAAAGCTGGTTACAACATATAGTTAGGTATCCGAAACTTTGTGTGTTTGTATGTTTGTTACTCAATCACGCAAAATCGGCTGAACGGATTTGGATGAAATTTGGCACACAGTTTATAACCTGGATCCCGGTAGTAGGTACCTACGTTCCCGTGAGATAATTAATAAAAAAGCTAGTTTAATATACCAATTTTTTTTTGTTAGGACTTGGAGGAGGCTTTTGCCCAGCAGTGGGACAGTAAAGGCCAAGTAAAAAAAAAACCTAAATAAAGTAGCATTTGCTACCTACCCTAATAAATGTTTGCAGGATGAAAATTGAGGCTGTCAAACAACTGTTATGCGCGAAAATAGTATTTCAGTAGACGCAGAAAAGTGTAGTCCGTATTTACGGGAAACCGCGAGGGTTTTCGCGAAAGTTCGAAAAAAAGTGCTAGTGCCGACTGTCTTTTTTTATTTTTTATTTCACGCGAAACCGCTAACGATATCCTGTTATTTATGATACTGTTTGCAATCAAAGCAACTAAAATAGGCCCTATTTTAGTTCGTGTGTTATTAAAATACGACACAAGTTGCGGCGCACCCCGCACCTGTGTTGCTGAGTGCACTTTGTTCTGTTCTGCATATTTGAAAAGAAATGAGATGGGAAGCTCTTTGCAGTAAATGTAGGACACTTATTCATTACTGCACGCGTAGCATGAGCACCACAGAAACGGGTTTTATCTACGGAAGAATAGACAAAATGAATTGTAGAATTATATTATTTCTACGCATTCTACGCGTCTAAGCATGGCAATGTCTCATTTTGTCTATTTTTTCCATTGAACTAATTTATTAACTCTGAGGGACCATAGACCTACGTATTTGATACTAATTTCAACTGTATACCTCCACGCGTTCCTGAGAAAAAGGGTCTTGACAGTCAGACGGACAACGAAGTGATCCTATATGAGTTCAGTTTTTCCTTTTGAAGTATCAATTCAACCACTGTTTTCGGTTTTTAGGGCCCCACAAGCCGCAAGGCCTTCGAATAGAGACCAAAAAGAAAAGCCAAGAGGTGTCTTGGATGGACACCAGGTCGGAACAAAGTTCCTTTCGCTGTATTTATTTTCCTTCATTAAAAAAAAACAAAAACTTTTGACACGTCACAGTTTCAGCCAGTTTACGCGGCTTGTGGCGTACAAACCGCGTTAAAGAACTTCGTTCCAATAACTAGAAATAATTTGAGATGATTAATCATAGTTCAGTGATAGCAGTGGCGGCCTGGTAGTTGTAGGTCGTAGGTTCGGACCCTGACAGTCGCTTTACTTTGTGTAAATGATTTCATCACCACTGCTCTCAAAACGGTGAAGGAAAACATCGTGAGGAAACCAGCATGTACTAGAATCAAAAATTCGAAGACATGTGACATCTACCAACCCGCACTGGGCCCGCGTAGTGGATTATAGCATTTATTAGCCCACTCCCTCTCACCGAGAGGAGGCCTGTGTCCCAGCAGTGGGAACGTTATAGGCTGATTATGCTAATCATAGTTCTGATCTACATGGTAGCCTCTGGTTGAGATGAAGACGAAAAACTAGCAAGTAGGGGTTGAAAATAATGTAGCCATTATTTGCTAGTTTTTCTAATTCATCAATCAGAATCCTAAATCTCGTTCATATATCAGTTCTTTCTCGACAGACCATCTTCATCGAGTAACGCGGAAAGAAAGCGCTTGATTAATGAAGGGAACCTTTGATTAGCTGACCACGCCTTCCTGAGTTATTATCACTGTTATCGGTAAGTAACTAAATATTTTATATCCTGTCATAGATGATGTAAT
Organism: Cosmia pyralina; assembly: GCA_946251885.1. Taxonomy (NCBI): domain Eukaryota; kingdom Metazoa; phylum Arthropoda; class Insecta; order Lepidoptera; family Noctuidae; genus Cosmia; species Cosmia pyralina. The sequence continues at coordinate 25,855,246 of OX276345.1, read as the reverse complement.
TACAGTGGGAACTGGGAACGTATCCGACAAGTTGACGAGAATTTCTAGCGTTTATATCGTAATTAGTCTCGGAGCTAAACGGTCATATCTCTGGTACTTAAATGTTCTTGCGGCTGTCACGGATATGGTTCAAGAGATAAACGCATTGTGAAACTACTCACTTATGCAAAATAGTTTGTCGAACCTTTGATGGGATGTTACTGTGGCTTTGCAAACCTTTTCCGTCGTACTTGTTTTTCAATTTCAAAACCATTTACCAATCCGCAAAACACAGGTTTATGGGACGTTACAAAATAATAATAATAACTACAAATTATTATTATTATGTTGTATACCTATGTATTTTATTGTGTGTATATAAATAATAATGATAAATATATAATATAATAAAAAATATAAATATATTTTATATAATAGGTACAATATAAATATACAGGGTGTTTGGTAGATGGGTGCAAAGCCTGAAGGGGGTGATATCTTAGACCATTTAGAACTTATTAAGCTAAACTAGTCTTAGACGAAGTCTGTTCCTTGTATTTTTTTTTGAAACTCTAAGGTTTTTAACAATAATACCCATTTTTATTCAATAAATGGTTAATAGTGTCCAGTTAAAGCTGTTATGTTATTATTTTTTATTTATTTTTTAATTATGTAATGTGTGATTACTCAAACAAAATTATTCCCAAGCATCTGTGTCATCAGAGAACACACACACACTATTGCACTATTGCACTATTGTTTTTTGTTAGAATTTGCCCTTCTTTCGACTCTCGGTTAGCGTCTACTAAACTGCTATTATTCAATAGGAAAATCAGCTTAGTTGCTGAGGATGTAAAGTCGTTATTTATTTACACTAATACTAGTACCCGAGTAGTCGGGTGGACTCGTCACATCTTCGGACCATCAGTTAGTCAAGTAACGACTGCCCTTGTGACTAGACATTTTAATTGCAAATTCGTGTTTACACAATTCACCGCATGAAGTTGTGCGCTCCTTCACGTGTTGATTTTGGAGGTGTTTAAGGTATTGAGCCTAGCCCTAGCTGTGAGCTCCTTCACTGATCTTGGACTTTTATTTGTGTGATCAATCGACTATGGCTACTTTTTCGAATGAAGAATATGCGGATATCGTCTTCATGTATGGCAGAGCTGACGGTAATGGATCTTTGGCGCGACGTATGTACCAAGAGAGATATCCGAATCGCAGATTACCTAATGTCAGAGTGTTTTACAACACATTTCGTCGGCTTTCTGATGTTGGAATCCATCACGCGGAATCTGGACTCAACCCGGGAAGACATCACGCAAGTATCGAGGAAGACATTATTGCAGCTTTTGATGCAGATCCTACTACGAGCGTCAGAGTAGTAGCTCGAAGCCTCAACATTTCGGTATGGAAGGTGTGGAATAGGATGCATCGAGAAAACAAATATCCTTTCCACGGCACAGGTGTACAAGGTTTGGAAAATGAAGATCCCCCACGAAGGATTCAGTTCTGTCGCTTTTTGTTAAATAGTGACATTGAAGATGCATGGTTTTTAAAATCCATATTGTGGACCGATGGAAAATTGGTAATTCCTTCTTTCAATGATTTTGACTAATCATTGAAAGAAGGAATTACCAATTTTCATAATCTTCATCGATGGACCGACAAGGAGAACAATCCACACTGGAAGAAGCAGTGTCGTTCCAAAGGAAATTTTCAGTTAACGTGTGGGCAGGAGTAATCGGCCGAACGTTGATTGGTCCCCACTTCCTACCAGATAATTTAAATGGAGAAAATTACCTGGAATTCCTCCAAAACTATCTCCCAGAGCTTCTGGACGAGACCGAAATATCAATATTGGCAATGAGAAGACCACTGATTTTTCAACAAGATGGTTGTCCAGCACACTGGACCCTAAACGTGAGAGAACATTTAAATAATTGTTTTCCAGAGAGCTGGATTGGCAGAGACGGGCCCATCCCTTGGCCACCTCGATCACCCGATTTAACTCCTGTGGATTTTTCGTTTGGGGACGGGCCAAGGAGCTCGTCTACACGCACGTTGAAATTTCAACTAGAGAAGAATTAATAGAAAAAATCCAAACGGCTTTTCAAGTCATGAAGCAGGAGATGAAATTAAAAATCACGACTACAGAAGTGAGAAGACAGGCACGTGCTTGTATAAGAAACCGCGGTCAACATTTTGAACATGAACAATAAATTATTTTAACAAAAATGTTGTTTTATTGATCTGTTCGAAAATAACAATTTTCATACTCAATTTGCTTTGTACATCCTAATTCCAAGAGTTGATGAGACATCTGCGTAAATAGTACCTCAAAAGAAAGGGCACTAACCAAGCATGTTTTCAAAAAGGTTTGAACAACTGAGGCTATTTTTTTATTTTTTTATTATGCCGTAAACAAAACATTTTCTTGATTTTTAAAAGTTTCTTAAACTTGAATATTACGTAGAATGTTTCTCTGATGACACAGATGCTTGGGAATAATTTTGTTTGAGTAATCACACATTACATAAATAAAAAATAAATAAAAAATAATAACATAACAGCTTTTACTGGACACTATTAACGATTAATTGATAAAAAATGGGTATTATTGTTAAAAACCTTAGAATTTAAAAAAAAATACAAGGAACAGACTTCGTCTAAGACAAGTTTAGCTTAATAAGTTCTAAATGGTCTAAGATATCACCACCTTCAGGCTTTGCACCCATCTACCAAACACCCTGTATAATAATATAATATCGGACCCTGTTCCCGATACCGGTGGGCTATATTTTTTATATTTTTAAATGTTTTATTTTTTTTATTTTTATTTTTTATAAAAATATTTAAAAGTGTAAATTATATGTATATAAATGAAATGAAGGAAATAATGATAAAAAAAAACTTTTTAGGCAAAATATTTTGTACTAATAATTGCTCTATTGATAGAATCTCCTGATATGTCAGCACCATTAAAAACTAGACACCAGGAAATATTAGCTTCATTAAATGTTGTCCTGCCAAGAACTCCTTAGAATCTTCAAAGCCTTATATCTGCAAACCAACAGCAATCTTGTCTGAGAGCTATACTACACCTCCGCCGCGAACCGCACGATGTTCAGCTACTCGAATCGCGATTCGAGTAGCGGTTTCGCTGCTATAGTCTCGCGGCGGAGGTGCGCTAAGGCCCTAACTTAAATACAAGTTTCTAAGGTTTTCCATCTAAACCTTAACAAAGGTAACATGAAGACTAACGTCAAAACAATGTACGTACTTATCTCTTCTCAAAGAGAATGTACTTATAAAGAAAACAATGCAAACGTTATGATTGGCTGCGACAGCACGAGGAGATCGAATGGTGAGGAGCTGCATTGTTTTATATTATTTAAGAATACTAGCTGTGCCCCGCGGTTTCACCAGCTGTTTAATTGAAAAGAAATTATCGCTTAGCGTTCTTTCTGACTTTTTTTCATTTTGCTCGGCTCCTAAGGGTCGTAGCGTGATGTTAAATAACCTATAACCAGCCTCGAGAATTGGGCTATCAAACGCAAAAACATTTTTGAATCCGACTGGTAGTTGTAGAGTTTAGCGAGTTCAAACAAAAAAAAAACAATCAAATTCTTCTGCTTTATTTTATTAGTATAGGTATATGATAGGTATATTATGTATGGAGATACTTTATGATATGATACGAATTTAATGAAGCCTCAAGCAGTCCTTTGTTTCCATATTATTGTATCTTCTTATTCAGGTTGAAATTATAACTATGTGCTAATGCTATTGTATCGAACTTGCCTTACAATACAATATTTAAATAATGTTTATAAATAGAATATCATAAAAAACCATGATTATTACGATAAAAAAAAACTTGTATGAACAAATTAACTTTTATTTGTGTTCTAAACTCAAAAATATTTGAATTTTCTTTTTTTCATATTAGGTTGTTTATCGGCTTTATACCTTTGCTTCTCCTTCAACCTGGCGAAAGCGAAGCGCGGAAAAAAAAGAAAATTTAAATCATAGTTTCCTATCCGCTCACGAGAGCGCGGTGTGAATCGGGTCCGTGGAGTCATTTTACCTAATATTGTACGTGGTGTGAGTTCTATACCAAGAAAATATTTTTTGTTCATTAAAAACCTCATGCTTTCCCGCGTACTTGCCTGGTAATGTACAAAGCGTATGAAGCAAATATAAAACCGTTGATTGAGTCAGCAAGGGACAAAGTTTACAACGCAATAATGTGGCTGGCTCATTGGTCATCAAACTGGAACAACTCGTGAACACTGCAGACCACGCTCTTTCAGATTTTAATTGAATTTTTAACATATTTCTACCGCAGTTTATTGTTGGAGACCAGATGGATGATTAATATAGGAACTGAAACCTAGCGATAGGTAGAAGAAAAGGTTTGTTTTCTCTTATCTTTCTCTATCTTGTCCAACCAGAAGTAAGATCGTAGTGAGGGATAGGACCGACCTACATCTAATTTGGCCTAGATTAATTATATGTATAATATACTAGCTTCTGCCCGCGACTTTGTCCGCGTGAAATTTCTTGTTTTCCCGACCCACCCCGTCGCATCGCATCGCCTGTCCGAGCTATTACTTCGTTTTCGCTTAATGCTCTTTCTAACTGTTTTTCTTTTTTCTATGCTATGGCTTCTTATGGTCCTAGCGTGATGTTAAATAGCCTTTCTCAAGAATTGGCTATCAAATGCAAAAATAATTTTTCAAATCCGACTTACAGTTCCAGAGATAGCGCGTTGAAACATACAAACAAACAAACTCTTCAGCTTTATTATTATTGTAGATTTGATTACCATTAAAAAAGTTATAGTGAGCCAGCCTTAAAAGATAGACATATGCTACCGCGGACTTTTTTTTAGAACTTGAGGAACAATTCCGTCATACAAGATTGATGCGTAACGCAGCGCACGCATCGGAAGCTCTCAAAAGGAATACATTTTCTCAGTTTTTGCAACATTTTTCATTGATGCTCTGCTCCTATTGTTAAATAGCTTTCTTATAGCTCCTCGATAATCTAACACTAAAAGAATTATTCAATTCCAACCAGTAGTTCCTGAGATCAGCGCGTTCAACCAAACAAACAAACAAACTCTTCAGCCTTATTATTTTATTAAGTAAAGTTTTATTATACGTGTGATAAAACTTGACCTGGAACAAACGCGTAGAGTAAGCGAAACGTAATTTTTAACTATTTTAAATTGAATTGAAAAAAACTCGTTTCGCACTCATACATATTTCGTTTGAAGACTAATTTAAGTATTCTTTATATCTATGGGTGATGATCATTTGCTTACCTCATGAATTTTAACCAGAATGCTAGAACAGTTATATTTTCGATTCAAAAATCGTTCGTGCTGGAGTCTGTCTCGTATTATTGCAAAAATAGATATGGTTGCGCTACCCGGAAAATGTATTTCACAAACTTCACAAGAACCTTTGAAGGATGAGAGTAAGGTATCAGTATCAAACCCAACTATTTCGTAACCGAGAACACCGACCATCGAAACTCGAAACTATGTATCTCCGAAGCCAACTAATATTACCTATAAATATGAAAGTTTGTATGTTTGATACTCAGTCAAGTAAAAAAGGCTGAACGGATTAGGATGACATTTGGCACACAGATAGGAACCTAACCTGGAAATTAACATATAGGAAAACCTTTAATCCCGGTAGTAGTCAGTTGTAGCAATTAGCTGACTCACCCTTGCATAAAATGGTTGAGATTTTTCAGAACTCGTATCATTAGAATTTTATAATTCTTTTATGTTTTATTTAAATACTTATAATAAATAAATTAAGAGGAGCTCGTGGTTAAGTAATAACAGCCGCACGGGTCGATCCATCATGTTAAACTACGCTTGCCGGGGTTGGTCCGTGGATGGGTGACCATCTTTACATACCGAGACTCCTCCGTGCCTCGGAAAGCACATTAAGTCCCGGCTGTCATTCGTGGATCTTTGACAGTCGTTACGGGTGGTCAGAAGCCCTAAAGTCTGACAACCAGTCTTACCAAGGGGTGTCGTATTACCCAGTTATTGGGTTGTGGAAAACAGATAGGCAGTCGCTTCATCTAAAATACTGGTATTCAGCTGCATCCGGTTAGACTGGAAGCCGACCCCAACATAGTTGAGAAAAGGCTAGGCAGATTGATTGAAATAAAATAAGAATTATACAATTCTATCGATTCGTATTCTAAAAAATCTCAACCATTTATGCAAGGGTGGGTTCATGGAACAGATATATCTGTTCTGTGGGTGGGTCAGCTAATTGCTATAACTGACTGTACTGTTTACGTGGGATAATTTCAGACCTCCACGCGGGCGAACCCGTTGGCAAAAGCTAGATCGAAATATTTCTTCATGAAACGTTTCTTCTCTTCGACATTGAGGTGGAACTGCCAAAGTTTTAACTTTGGATTCGAGAAATTCGATTTATAGAAGGCACAAAGTCTACGAAGTTCGTTTAAGGTTTGGACGCCAAAGTATCGGTTACTTATGTTTAATACGATTGGGAGTAGCTTCTGAAACGGTATATTGATTAAAGGTTATGAAAGCAAACGGTCAGGGAGTTAGAGATTGAATATTACCGGAATTGATCTTCATTTATGCTATCTGTATTTGTAAACGAATATCTGGCTGATTACCAGAGGGGCAATTCCCGTATTTTTATAACAACGTTCGCAATCTCATCTCAGTCTCAATCTGTCAAAATTGTATAGAGTTTGCCTACATTTTTGACATTTGATTGTCGCTGGCTGACATTGCGACTTGGAATTTGAACGTTTTTAATTACGAGAATTGGCCCTCTGATATCATTTTGGTTATATTTTGAGTGTTATATTGAAAATTACAAGAGCCCGAAGTTCTAATAACTAGAAGGTTTGTTTATTTATCAAAAAAGAGGCCAAGTGCGTGTCGGACCACGCACAATGAAGAGTTCCGTAGTTGGGATGAATTTATCCCAAGAACAAACGTAACAGTGTAGTTCAAAAACAGGTTCTCCCATAATATTCCAACTGAAAATGTTGTACTTACAATATTGAGAGATTTAGCATGTCATTTTAAGACCACAGACTTCTTATAGGTTTTCCTGTAATATACAGGTAAAAATCTATTTTCTGTATTTTTTCATAATTTTAGGCTCAGTAGTTTCAGAGCTAAGGGGAGAGGAATGGTCAATTTTCGTCCATAAAACAATTTATTTTGAAATTATAAATAAAATATATTTGAGACCCTCATAGTAAGAAGCCCTTTCATTTGATATGTCACACGGTATAGTTTGCAAAACTTTTTTTTTTAATTTTCTTATTTGCCCCCAAAAGTGACTCCCATATTCAAAATACATTAATATACTTTATCCTTCCGTGTTCGGGTCACAGAAATTCAGATGTGTACCAAATTTCAACTTAATCGGTCCATTTGATTCGGAGCAAATTGTCTGTGACAGACGGACAGACAGGCAGACACATACGAGTGATCATATAAGGGTTCCGGTTCTTTTGAGTTACGGAACCCTAAAAAGAGGTTTGCGATTCCTCCTAGACCTATATATACACTAACACCGTGATACACTAATTGTAGATTTAGGTAATTGACGCTCTTCAATACTTTTTGTGTACCTATAAATAGCGATGAGAATCCTTTGTAAGTCAATATAAACTAACTAGCCAGCCAGAACTTGTGCTGCATACTATTGAAGAGCGATTATATGGTTTCGCTTTGAGAAAGCACTATTGAGGATGAATGCAAAGTTCGAACCGTGGACCAGTCGGCTAATGTAGACGATGATAGATTTTGGTAAAACATCAAATTCAAATAATTTATTTAAGCAAGAATTTGGGTAAACTAGATTATAGATATGTATAGGATAGTTACCTACACGAGTCTTAGAACGTACCATGAAGCTTAAAACAGTGAACATATCAAACCACTCACAATTCCATGACGTGCATAAACGTCTTCATTTTTAACCGACTTCAAAAAAGGAGGTTCTGTATTCGACCCGTATGTATGTATGTATGTTTGTTTGTCCGCGATTTTCTCAAAAACTAATGAACCAATTTTGATGATTATTTCACTAACGTGATCTACATACTTTCAGGAAGGTTTTAATATATAATACATTATGTAATTATTCTTATGTACGAAGTTATATGCATAAATGCACTGTATCACCGGCATTTCCAAGCGGATTTTGATGATTCTTTTTTTTTTTTGTTTGACTTGGGCTTACCTACTTATGTAATTGTATATTCAACTAGAAATGAAAAAATAAATTTACTTTAAAAAAAGTAAAAACCGACTTCAAAACCATAAATGAGTAAAATAACTTTCATAAAACACTTAACAGCTTCTGAAGTGGGTGTCTTTAATTCTTCATTGCACTTTAGCTTGACACCAACTTCAGTAGCAGTTAAGTGTTTTATGAAAGTTATTTTATTCATTTTTGGTTTTGAAGTCGGTTTTTACTTTTTTTAAAGTAAATTTATCTACATCTCATTTCATCGGACGCTTATTGTGATCGCCATCTCCGTTGACTTACGCCAGTCGACATTGAAATGTCGATAATACTCTGCAGCTGCTCGTGACAAGCTCGATAGAACTGCTCACTATTGTTCAGATTTAGCAGCATTGTGAAGGTGACTAGTGCTGGTTATGGCAGCTGTCTTATGGAGCTCATTTGATGGAGAGAATGGACAGGATTGGCGTGCTGCGTACATTGTTTGCTCTTTTTATGCGATACGGGCCTTCGATATCGTTACAAAGTGGGTTTGTATACTTAAGTGAGTTTGTTTTTATTATAGGTTCATAACTATAGTAAAAACTACAGCTTAAGTAAGTATAGTAGTAGTTTATAACATACCAAAGCGATGTATCGATAGAGTAGTTTTGAAATCTATTTATAGGGCTAGTTTTCAATGAGCAGCCAAATTTTCACAGGGTGTTCTACCCATGATTATGAACAACTTTCACTATGGGACCAACTTTGAAATCACGAAAAAAAAATCAGCTGTTTCATACATTTTGGTCGAGTAGGTATTGAACTTTTGTATGAAACATCTGTTTTTTTTTTTCGTGATTTTAAAGTTGGTTCCATAATAAAAGTTGTTCATATTCACGGGTAGAACGCCCTGTGAAAATTTGGCTGGTCATTGAAAACTAACCCTGTTGTGTATAAATAAAAAGAGAAGTCCTGATTGACTGACTCATCAACGCTCAGCCCAAACCCATATGCACCTAGAAAGCTGACATTTTGCACAGAGGTTCCCTTTATAATGTAGACAAGGAATAAGGAAGGATTTCCCGGTAATACGTTCCCGTGGGATATTTTCCGACATCCACGCGGGTAAAGCCGCGGGCAAAAGCTGTGTGTCATATATGAATTACAGAAGAAATGTGACAGGTCAGTTCATTTATTCAGTTCAATTAACACCAATAACGAAGTTGCGAGACTGAATATCTGACATACTCGTAGGTACAATAAACGAGCATATTGAGAACAACACTTTTTAGTTTGAACTTGAATGATCGCAGTTGGCAAACTTTAGGTAAAATTTTGGACAAGCTGTCTTGTACTCACGTCGATGTTGCAGATACGTTTTTTAACCAAGGTTGCTACACTTGATCAAAAACAATAAGAAAATTAATAGAGTAACAGCTATCGATAAAATAAACATAGTTGTTTGCTCAGCACAACATCTATACATATCGCACCTTGGGTAAGACAAGGGCACAACTGCACTTTTTGTGATTTTACAGGAGAGCCATTTTAAGATGTTTTTTACATGCAACACCGTATAATTCTGCTCAAAAAATTAAAAAAAATTAAAAATATTTTACTTTGCTTGCTTTGGCTTATTTCATGCAACGATCAATCACTTCAAGATGGTATGAGCAGAATAATACGGTATTGAATGTAAAAAAAAATGTTAAAATGGTTCTCCTGTAAAATCACAAAATATGCAGTTGTGTCCTTGTCTTACCGAAGGTGTGATGTTATAAATTAAAGTCCCATCCACAAACAAAAAAAGTCGCTTTTCGCGTCTGTATGGCCGCGTTGTTCTTTTAAACTGCGCAACAGATTTTGATCCAGTTTTCACTATTATTTAGAAATTTATTCCGGAAGGTTTGTCTATAAAACATCAATATCAAACTTACATTTATTCAAGAAATCTTGATATTTTATGACGTCGTATAAACTGTGCGAAGCAAGGGCGGGTCTCTAGTTCATAATAAATTACGTTCTATATTGCTTTCTTAGTAGGAAACAAAAATAATTAGAAAAGTTTACTTGAGTTTTTATGTTCCGAGTCCTTTAAGCTTAAATTATGTACGAGTATTTTAATTCCTCTCGCTTCCCTGCCAGTACTTAGGTCGGCTTCCATCGGAAATATCAATACCTGTCGATGACAGCGCGGTCGGGGTTCGATGCTCAATCTGCGAACTTAATGAACACTGCGGAAATTGTTATGGAACCACAAAATGGTTCTGTCGGTTTTACTTCGCGCATGTTTAGTGGTTAGAATTTATCTTTTAATGACTTGCGAGACCTTGCGTGAAACTTTATGGTTGGAACGTGTGTTGTAAAGTCGTGGTTCTGAATCATTGTGATTTCGTTGCAATATTAACTAAAATTGCTCTTTAAACCAGTACTGGATAGTTCTGAAACGCCATTGTCTACCTACTAAGCGATCAAACTGCCTAGCCTTTTCCCAACTATGTTGGAGTCAGCTTCCAGTCTAACCGGATGCAGCTGAATATTAATATTTTATAAGGAGCGATTGCCTATCTGACCTCCACAACCCAGTTACTAGGTAATACGATACCCCTTGGTAAGACTGGTTGTCAGACTTTCGGGCTTCTGACGACCCGTAACGACTGTCAAAGATCCACGAATGACAGCCGGGACCAACGGCTTAACGTGCTTTCCGAGGCACGGAGGAGTCACGGTATGTAAAGATGGTCACCCATCCATGGACCAACCTGATAGATCGACCTGTATGGTTGTTATTACTTAGCCACGAGCTCCTCTAATTGTCTAATAAGCGTACGTCATCCTGAAATCGGATGAAGCACCTATTGTAAGTGGATAGGCACTTAAACACCTTGAACCAATGGCAATTGAGGCGGGTCTGGTAACAGATCTGTCGACGACACCTACTTCTCGAAATATCATACATACATATTCACGCCTGAATTCACAGAAGGGGTAGGCAGTGCTTAATAGAACAGTAACGTAATTAGGGGAGAGCCTATTGAGATTAACCGTCAGGTCATAAGACCATTGCTCGCACAGACCTGCAGGGAAGCATGGCACAGAAGGGAGGAGGCATATACTCAGCAGTTTATGGAACAACGCAATAATGACCATGATTACACTAAAGGCTCCTAAAACAGGCGCGACACTTGATATAATCTCAGTGTACAATATTGTCTTATTTATTGTTCCTCTTCATAGCATTATTTTACATTTGTCTTTGGCACTAATGGACAGGAGATTTGCTACTACTTATTTTCCTCTGCATAAACTTTTTTGTTGGTTTTTGTCGGGTGCGGTAAGAACCACACTGAACTTTTTAATTTCAGGTGTTTTTTGTACTTCCCTCCTTTTGGTTTCTGGTAGCAGGTACTGTAATTTGTTAAAAAAAAAAACAGTAATCTTTCGAATTCTAACTTTAAAATTCTTTCAAAAAAAATTTTTTTTTGATGGATTATTATCACGTTTAGGTATGTTATGAGGGGCTCGTGGCTAAGGGTGCTTACATAGAGAGACAGGATTCCGGTACAGGCGGGACGGTATTGATCGGTGCAGGTATTGATTTCTATGTTACCTTATGCGCTCACTTATAAAAAAACAGGTTTAAACTTGTCGCACAGATTTGTCTGTACCGGAAACCTGCTTTTTTATGTTCGCAGCCTTAGTCAGCAACACAGGTCGATCGATCAGCTTAAGCTACGCTCGCCTCGGTCGGTCTGTGGATGGCTGACCATCTTTACATACCCCGAGATCCCGAGACCCCATTGGTCGCGGCTGTCATTCGTGGACCGTGAACAGTCGTCACGGGTCGTCAGAAGCTCGAAAGTCTGACAACGAGTCTTATTAAGGGATATCGTATTACCCAGTTATTGGGTTGTGGAGGTCAGATATAGGCAGACGTTCCATGTGAAATACTGATAGTCAGCTGCATCCGGATAGACTAAATTGGGAAAAGGCTAGGCGAATGATGTTATCGCATACCTATATGTTTTAGTTGGAACATGTTTAGTATATGGACAACCTGTAGACTTTACACTACACTGCACTTCACAACGTAATTTCAGACTGAAATCCAGGTAAAATTTTCCAGCTAATACTAATCTAAACGGGATGCGCTGCGCGTAGGAAATGGAACTGAAATTGCTCGGAAAATGATTGGTACGTGCTCCATATGAGGTCTCGCTGGAAGACTTTGTCGTTTGGTTAAAAATGTATGGGTTTCTCACGGACTAGAAAAAAAGGACTCCGCGCCACGCATACCTTTCGAAAGTGAAGCACAGTAAGTTTGCCGGGGCCGTTAGTACAAACACGCCTCACGCACACATTTACATCATAGTATGCCGACCGGCCGCCATTACGTGACACGACGGCGTCTTTGTCAAATCACGCACACATACTCGTAGATCGGTACGGTGCTTCACTTTCGATACGCGTGGCGCGGTGTCCTTCTTTTTTTTCTAGTCCGTGGGGTTTCTCAGGAGTTTTATGGCAACTTGCGAATCTAGCTGATTTTCAGTAGGTTATGGGGCTTGAGACAGAAAATAATGGCAGACTTTTGGAGTTTGTGACGGAGACAGAAAATCCTTTATTTTATTGGTTTTAAAAATACGTAATTATTTTCTTAATTCGGGTATATGGCGTGAAGAAATTAGCATGGCAACAAAAGTTCTGGCTCTGATGATCATGCTATTCAAGATGTGCTAGATACAGTACCTATATGCATTCCTGATTTTATTTTGTTTTCCTGTGTGTGTCCCTAATAAAAATATTTTTCTTTCTTTCTTAATTTTTGGAGGTTTTTGATGCAAGGTCAAAAAAAAAATGGTACCTAAATGGTAATGGTAAATTTTTAATAAAACCTCCATAAATTAAATTCTACTTACTTTAGGTCAGTGTAGGTATCCATACCATCATGCAACTAAGTATCATTAACTTGGTAGCAGCTGGTCCACTTAAGAGTTACGATATCTGAAGCTACCTTAATGATCCTCTTACCTCTTAAGTGAGGCCCAACTGTTGCAGTTTTATTGTAGGTTAGTAAGTACTTTAGTACCTATTCCGTCGACCGTAATACGAATGAACGCGGCCCGACCATCTGGCGATGTTTGGAGGAGTAAGTGTGCGTTTTTGACAAGTTATTTTAGGCTTTATTCGTGTTGTTATTGCTCGTGGCTAAGTAATAACAGCCGCACGGGTCGATCCATTAGGTTAAGCTACGCTTGCCGGGGTTGATCCGTGGATGGGTGACCATCTTTACATACCGAGACTCCTCCGTAAAAAAGCACGTTAAGCCGTTGGTCCCGGCTGTCATTCGTGGATCTTTGACAGTTGTTACGGGTCGTCAGAAGCCCGAAAGTCTGACAACCAGTCTTACCAAGGGGTATCGTATTACCCAGTTACTGGGTTGTGGAGGTCAGACAGGCAGTCGCTCCATGTAAAATACTGGTATTCAGCTGCATCCGGTTAGACTGGAAGCCGCCCCAACGTAGTTGGGAAAAGGCTAGGCAGATTGATTTAATTAGTACGTCTGTCACAAAAACCAAAATTTCATTAATTTTCGACCATAATTATGCCAAGACTAGATGATATAAATATGCTGTGGTTTGGCTCTTGTTTCAATTGAATTTGAGCTACTTCCGAAGCAAAAGCTTTAAACTTTATTAAGTTTTTGAGATAAAGAGGACTCGAAAGTTCGAAACTATGAGAAATAGAGATTTGTCTAAGAATTCCGATTTTCGGAAATGCACCTGTTTCAGTGGGTTGTCCTGGCCTGCACCCTAATTGCGTAACACACTATGGATCGGAATCTGAATCATTTTGAAGCTTATTGCTAATCCATTGCTTCCTATTTTCGAAAAATTTGTCTTCTCAACACCGTAAAGAACGCAATGAATATTGTTGAACTGTCAAAACGAAACCGATTCCGACTGATAGTTAGTTACGCAATTGCCCCGCTGATTGAGGTATATTCTGGGGTGCTACCAGACGAGTTAACCAAAAGATACATTACACATTATATTTTCGACTTACCTAGTACCTACCTACATAAAACGCGGTGATAAAAGAAGCTGAATTTTGCAAAATGTAAATTGGGAGCGTGTGTCGGAATAAGAACGACTCATAAATTGTCTGCCTGTCTTCATAATATGACTTGTGAATGTGTGTTTTTTGTGACACTATGTCTCCAAGGTGGTTTTGGAAATAAAGCTGAATTTTATGCTTATTCTACACGTGTCTATAATTTAATATGGTGCGATGTCTGCGTCTTTGGCGGTAGACTATCTACATGCAGTAATAACAAATGATTTCATGCGACAGACTGAGTTCGTGGTTTTTTGAAACCACGAACTCAGTCTGTTTAGTTTTATGAGATTATAATGCTAGAGAAACGTGCACTTATAGGACTATACGTAGGTACAGTCTCCCGCACATCAGTGGTAACAATTCGAAATTGACAGCGCCTTTGAGTCGTAGCAGTTAGGGTGATTTTCTCAGTGCAAGTGTAATATTGGTAATAATTGCGGCTGCTTAATAAAGCAGCCGCTGCATTACAGAAAAACCGGCCAAGTGCACACGCACTTGGCCGGTTTTTTTGTCAGACCACGCACAATGAAGGGTTCCGTTGTTGAAAAGAATTTATCCCAAAAAAAAAAATTAACATTGTAGTTTAAAAACATGTCCTCCCATACAATGATATACATTCTGCCTAGCCCTTTCCCAACTATGTTGGGGTCGGCTTCCAGTCTAACCGGATGCGGCTGAATACCGGTATTTTACATGGAGCGACTGCCAATCTGACCTCCACAACCCAGTTACTGGGTAATACGATACCCCTTGATAAGACTTCTTATAAACTTTCGGACCAACTGCTTAACGTGCTTTCTGAGGCACGGAGGGGTCTTGGTATCTAAAGATGGTCACCCATCCACCGACCGGCCGAGGCAACCGTAGCTTAACCTGACCGATCGAACTGTGCGGCTGTTATTACTTAGCCACGAGCCCCTCCATGACACTGACTGAAATAAACAGTGAACAAATCATTATTATAAACTCGACTATAAAACAAAAAGCAAAAACTCTCGACCGAGATTCAGCTTCACGCCAGCTCTTATTTCAGTAGATAAATTGAAGTAGCTATTAACTTTTCAACAAAAACTTTGTGAATTCTTCATTAACCCACTTCGTGAACAATTAACAGAGTTGTACTTCTTTAGGAAATGGGATCTTTTACTCTTTAAAATTACACAATAACTGTTAAGAGGCATATTACATTTCGACCGTGATTTTTGCGTAAATTGTCCAACTTTGGTGTTCTTATTCTGAGAAACTGTAGAACAATTTCTATGACAACTTCATGGAAATTGTTCTACCTTATTTCACCGTCGTAGAAGAAGAATTTTTGTATAGAACAACGGTAATACATAATTCACCTTTTTAACCGAGTTCAAAAAGGAGGAGGTTCTCAATTCGTCGGAACCTTTTTTTTTTTTTTTTTTTTTTATGTATGTTCCCCGATTACTCGAAGATGGCTGGACCAATTTGGATTTTTTTGTTTTATTAGAGAGGGTACAACACACTTGGTCCCATATAAAATTGATTAACTTTGCTTCGGTAGTTTTTGAGTTAGCTTCAATAATACGTATTTTTTCCCCACTTTTATATGGATGATGTTCTAGTTTGTCTTGCAGATTATGGTATTAGAATTTGTGTGGGGTAGGGACACAACTAAAAAGTGAAAAAAAAAACTTTTTTACAAAAAAATACAACCGACTTCCAAAAACAACACTACAAAGTGAAAAATAACTTTAATTTCGGAAGTCGGTGGCAATAAACGAAAATACATTTAACTAGATACCAACTTCCGAAATAAAAGTTATTTTTCACTTTGTAGTGTTGTTTTTGGAAGTCGGTTGTATTTTTTTGTAAAAAAGTTTTTTAGTTTATCAAAAATCTAAGAATTTCTTCACTATGGAATTTACATGAAAACTCTTGGATAATCCTATGGATAGAGTCTGATGTCCAAGCAGTGAAAATAGCATGTACTACAGTCCTTTCGTGATCTTTATTCTCCTTCTAATAAGGTTGCTGTTCGGTTGCTGCTACTGACAAGTCTGTCAAAATCACAATGATCTTAATTCTCGTTACAATAAAGTTGCTGCTGGGTTGCTGCTGACAGAGGTAAAATATAGTGTAAGAAATTGTGCATCCATCGCAGTGAAAATCGAATTTGAAAGTGCGCGGTAGCTCTCCGAAAAGTTACACGTTTAATTTCATTCGCGCGTCCAAATTAACTTCACACGTTCGAGAATTTCACTGCAGTGTTGTATTTCCCTGCCAAGTATAAATAATTACCGCAAAACTTGGTAATTAGCCAGCAATGTAGTGTGTACGATGCAAACTATTTGTTTGTACTACGATAATTTGGCAGCTACACTGGAATTGAAACTAATTCGGTGTGTGCAGAATTAATTTGCTTAAACACTGTATATTTGTTATGGAAAAGAAAGTATCTGAAACTTTTCTGTGTTATTTAAAAAAAAAAATAAGATTCTGACGAACAGAGAACCCCAGACCTCCTTTTTTTAAATGGGAATTATTTGAGGACAATTAAATACATTTAATTGTCCTCAAATAATTCCCATTTTTACCAGACTTAAAAAAAGGAGGACTGAGGTTCTCTGTTCGTCAGAATCTTATTTTTATGTCTGTTCCCTCATTACTCGAAGACGGCTGGACCGATTTGGAAAGTTATTTTTTGTTTGAAAGGGTATACTTTCTAGGAGGTCTCGTATAAATTTTTATGGGGTAGTTTTTGAGCTAGCTTCAATTACTTCCACGTAGTATAAGGGATGATGTTATGATAACTTCCTGTCACTGTAACTTACCTAGTAGGTAATGGTATTCGAATTTGTGAGGGGTAGGTATATAGGTACCACAACTAAAAAGTGAAAACTAAAAACATATTTACAAAAAAAAAAAACGATTTCCAAAAAAGACCACTACAAAGTGAAAAATTACTTTAATTTCGGAAGTCGGTGGCAAAAATCAAAATACAAAACCCGTCTGTATGTATGACTGCGTTGTTCTTTTAAACGTCGCACCGCCTGTGACGCGGATTTCACCATCATTTAGAGAATTATTGTAATATTAAAAAAATCTTTTGTCAAGTCGTAAAAACCGTGCCAAACAACCGTGCCTACTCTCTAAGTCCGTCAACGGAGATCAGGCCGTCCGAAAGTAGTACGAAACTTCGAAGTTAACCCTCATTATCATCCTCACCCACAGCCTGACTTCACCCACTTCTGGACATAAGCCTCTCTTTTCTCGTGCCATTCCCCACGCTCCTGTACCAGCCTCATCCAGGTTTTGCCCACGATGGCAACAATGTCGTCCGCCCATCTCGCCGCCGCCCGGACGACC
Source organism: Cosmia pyralina (assembly GCA_946251885.1). Taxonomy (NCBI): domain Eukaryota; kingdom Metazoa; phylum Arthropoda; class Insecta; order Lepidoptera; family Noctuidae; genus Cosmia; species Cosmia pyralina. The sequence goes on along the minus strand of OX276345.1, from coordinate 25,837,547 downwards.
GACATCTCGACTTGCAGTCGATGGACGCCACTCTATCGCCTTACTCCACCTATGATCACTGCGCCTTGCCAGGTGTCCTGCCCAACTCCTTTTGAGTTCCATAATACGCTTTCCGATATCGAAGACCTTCGTACGTCTTCGGATCTCGACGTTTGGAACTCGGTCTATTAGCCTGATGCCAAGCATGGAACGCTCCATGTTCTCTGTGCAACTCACCAGTGTCCAAGTGAACCCTACAATCGATTAATTAACACATAGGGAATAGCGACAACTGTCAAATGGTGGTGTCATTCATTCTTAGGGTTGGGCCCCAAACTAATTTTATCCGCATCCGAAACTACGGATTTCGTGCTTATTTAGGGAGTAGACCTCCAGGGTCGGGTCGATAGTTCGATATAAATAATGTATCTTTGTAACTATGTATCCAACTATGTACTCTTATAATCAAAATAACAGACTGACAACCTTATACTTTAATCGAATGTCAATCATTTTACTAAAGCTTATGCGGCTCAAACGACTCAATGTAAACGTTTCGGAATAAACCCCAGACATATTGTAATAATATTTGCTTTACAAAATAATTTCTTCATAATAAAACTTTGCTTTTACTGATATGATATTAACTTTCCTATTTTTTAACCAACTTCAAAAAAAGGAGGAGGTTCTCAATTCGGTTGTATTTTTAGGGTTCCGTACCAAAATGGTAAAAAGGAACCCTTATTGTGCGACTCGGCCTGTCTGTCTGTCTGTCACAGCTGGATATCTCAAGAACTACTAATGCTATCAACTTGAAATTTGGAACAGTTTTAGATGACGTTTGCCCAACTATTTTTCCTCTTATTTCCCCTTATCTCCGAAGTTAGCAAAGACAAAAATCTGAAATTATTTTATGTGATAGAAGTTTATGTAAAGATTACAGGAAAAATAAAACGATGTCTCTAGATAGCACACTTTTTCTGAAATCTGAACGGAACCCTCGGTGCGCGAGTCCGACTCGCTCTTGACCGGTTTTTTTAATGTTTGTTACCTCAGTACTCCGGCATTTAATTTCCTTTTAAAAGAAGTAATATCTCTGACATGATTTCCTTCCCAAATGTTAACTATTTTTAGTAATTTTCATTTTCATAACGTAACAGACATTTTCCGCGAGTCCCATCGAGTTCGCATAATTTACCCCTTTGAATGCTTTTACCGACATAATGAAATTCCGCCATCTTTTTTTCGTCTTCTGAGTTACATTTAGAGAAAAAGTAAGTCGTACTCGTTATGTCAGAACAGAAAATGAAATAAAAATTTAATTTTGTTTGAGGTATGTTTTTACCTACCTTTTATTATATACCTTTGCTTTTGTCCGGGAGAGGAGTTCGTGGCTAAGTAATAAACGCCGCACGGTTCGATCCATCAGGTTAAGCTACGCTCGCCGGGGTTGGCCCGTGGACGGGTGACCATCTTTACATATCGAGACACCTCAGTGCCTCGGAGAGCACGTTAAGCCGTTGGTCCCGGCTGACATTCGTGGAACTTTGACAGTCGTTACGGGTCGTCAGAAGCCCGAAAGTCTGACAACCAGCCTTAGAGGTCAGATAGGCAGTCGCTCCATATAAAATACTGGTATTCAGCTACATCCAGTTACACTGGAAGCCGACCCTGGAAGCCGACCCCAACATAGTTGGGAAGGGGCTAGGCAGATTGATATTGCTTTTGTTCGGGAGTTAATTTTCGTGGTGTAGGTACTGAAATCTTAACACGGAGATATTTAATAAACTCATATTAAAATGTTCATGCATTAGTCTACACTAAATACTGTTTTAAAGTAAATGCTGTGTTGCAGAATATTTAGAACAATCAGGGAATACGAAAGATAAAGTTGAAAGAAAGAAAGAAAACTGGCTGTAGGTAAATAAAATGAAACAGAATTTAAAGAATGATGAATTGGTGATGATGAGAATGTGTAAATATGGTTATTAAATGATAAATGATTTTATTTATGTTAGTAGGTTTGTACACACGGCTACAAATCAAGCTATACACTTCCAGTTTACACTGACCCCAAAGGAAGGAAATCCTATACAATGCGAGGTCAGCTTATACTGGAAATGTATAGCTTAATCTGCAGCCGTGCGTACAAACACACGCCAATCATATTTTTAATAAAAACTAGACCAGGTCGGTGTTTCCTATCTGACTTCTCTGAGAAGAAAGGACGAAACAAACTCAGAGGTCACAGTCTCTTTTAGAGTCCAGACATAATCTTGGTCAGATCATGTGAAGACCATGTAGATTGGTGTCTGAAATGGTCTTTTGAGGAAAGAACCACACAGATTGAGTGGACCTGTACAGTCAGTGCACGTATTTGTCAGTTATCCTGCAGCTCAACTCAGAACTTAAGGAGCTCAACGGTTCGTCGAACAATACCGAAGGACATTTTTTATTTTAGGTATTTAATCTCTTATTAATAATTCGGCTTTCCGTGTATTTTATTTATTTTAAAAAACCGTTGTTCTAAATAAAAAAATATGCAAATTGCTAATTTTTATTTAGAACATTAAAAACATTGCCAGAAGTGCTATAAAACTAACCTAACTTCAACCCGTTAGGGAATCCAGTAATAATAACTTTAAACTAAATGTAAATTGCTTTCTAAGAAAGTATTTCGACTACCCCCAAAGGACTGACTAAAATAAAACTCGTAAAAAGGTCTCCAAATTTGAAACACCGAGTTCGCATGAAATATTAAATACAATTGATATAATTTTTATTTTTTTCATTAATTACCTATTCTAACTAATGTCTTGTAGATGACTTATACGTGAAAACTAGTTTGTCATAGCATAATCAGCCTATAATGTTCCCACTGTTGGGACACAGGCCTCCTCTCGGTGAGAGTCGATGTTTCTCTTTACCATTTTGAAAGCAGTGGTGAAGTAATAATTTAACACAAAGTAAAGCGCTTCCTGGGTTGGCTGGGTTGGTTGAAAAAAAAATCAACAAAGACATTTATTCGTCGGATATATGGTAGCAATAAAGTTGGTATTTATAATAATTGTGTTCAGGACACATCCGCCGCTAAAAGCGGCATACGAATATTTACAATAATATGTGCACATGGGCATAAAACCTAACATACATATAAACTACATACCTATACTCTACAAAACAATATAAAACACTTAAAACTATAGACACATTAATTATTGTTCTCTGGTATAAACTACAATATAAAATAAACAATAAAAACACAACAATCACTTAAACAAACAACCTAACAACAACAACCTAATTATAAATCTAATTTAACCCTTAAAATAAAAAAAAATCTTTTAGAGTATAAAAGTTATTTTGAATAAGCCATGTTTTTAGTTCTATTTTGTAACAATTAAATGGCAGTTCTCTTATTAATTTTGGAATGTGGTTGTAAATTTTTATGGACATAAGGTAGCTGTTTCTGTAGTGGAGAGTGCTGTTACAAAATTGGTTTTTTAACTTGGTGGGGTCCCTTTTTGTAAATCTATTGTTTTCGGCTACTGTGGAGAAGAAGTGTGAATTTTTCCTAACAAATAAGGCTATTTCTAAAATGTAAATAGAAGCTAGCGTTAAAACCTTTAACTTTTTGAAAATTGGTCTACAGCTCTCATATGGAGGCGCCCCAGTTATTGGTCTCAAGCATTTTTTTTGTGCTATGATAGATCTTTGAATGTGTGACGAGTTACCCCATAGAAGTAAGCCTTACCTCAATACCGACGCTACGTAGCCGTGACAGGCATTGAGTGCAGCTTCTTCATTCGCTGTTTTGCGTAGCTCTCTTAATGCGTATACAAATCTGTTTATTTTTCTAGAAACATTTTCAATATATATTTCCCAGTTACAATTTTCATCTAGTGTTAGACCACTGTGTGGATCGCCCGGAGGATACGGTGGAGCATACAGTGGAGGTTTGCCCGGCTTGGGCGGAGCACCGCCGTGTTCTTACGGAGGCGATCGGCGGCGGCGATCTCTCGCGTCCAAACCTGGTCCAGGCCATGGTGCGGAGCGAGAGTGCATGGGAGACCGTCACCTCCTTCTGCGAAGCAGTAATGCTCGCGAAGGAGGAAGCGGAACGCGTGAGGGAGAGGCAAAGGCCGCGCCCTCGCACCCATAGCCGCTGTGGGAGACGCCCTGGGCGGCGGGAATCGATCGCCGATTCCCGGCCACCGTAGGCACGGGCTTGCGGACGACGAGTAATGGGCAGCTCGCCGTACGGTAAGGACCAGGCCCGGGTCGACGGCGTGTTGTGTTTCACGCGCGCCTCAAAGAGATGTCAGCAGTGACGGGGTCAATTGGGCCTATGCCGCCGGGGTCGCGGGTAGTTCGAAAGAGATACCGTGGCCCTGGCACGGGCAACTGAAGGAACACGGGTGGGTTTTAGTCAGTAAAAGTCTGACACGCCCTCCCGCTCTGCCCAGAGCGGGAGAAGTCATTTGATGATTTCCCATCCACAAAAAAAAAAAGAAGAAATTATTTCGTTATTGTGGTTAAATTAATTTTTGGGGGATTTTGTTTGTAGTTTGCAAATTGGAAGAATTTTGTTTTAGATAGATTTACTTTTGAGTTGTTTTCATTTAGCCAATTTATTGTATTGTTGATAGTTTGATTTACTTCTTGTTGATGTAATGTTTTATTATTTTCCGGTATTATTACTGACACATCATCTGCAAATAGTACGCACTTATGGTTTGTTACATTTGGTACGTCGTTAATATATAAAAGGAAAAGAAGAGGCCCAAGGATGCTTCCTTGGGGTACTCCAGACCCATTGTGTCTAAATAAAGATTTGTATGACATTGCAACAAGTTTATCATTCATACGGGATACATCAACACATTGTTATCTATTGCCGAGATAACTTTGCAGCCATTCTAACGCTGGACCTCTGATGCCGTATCGCTCACAACTGTTCAGTACATTTATCTACATCAAACTCGTCAAAATGTAGGGAGCAGCCGATTTTTTTTTGCAATTTCAGGTTTGGTCATTTAAAAGTTGTTCATAATGTTGAGTACAATGACCCCTTAAGAGATTGTGGGTGTTTTACCGTCAACCCTGTATATTGCAAGCACAAGTGACTAAAATACTCGTGAACATGTTCAAAATTCTAAACTAGTGTAGTTTAGAATTATGAACATGTTCGCGAGTATTTTATTTTATTATGCATTTTGTAAGCACTTGAAACTTTGCAAGCTTTTCCCTTGAGGGGAGAAAGTGTCCTCTCACATTTACAGTAGTGCCTAAGTTAAGAGACGCTCAGACGTTCACTTAGTATGCTTAAGTTATTTGAAGAGGATGAGTAGACTGTTTCCTGGTTTTTCTGAAGGGCATGGAGGCACTAAGTGACTTTCTTTTGTTTACACACTATAATCGGTTGTGATCAGCAGTGCTATTCTGTACAAATCTCACCGTAAAAACCTAGGTGAAGTGAGTTGTCATTCTGCCTGAAACTAGGAATTGTCACTATTGACAGCTACACGCTTTCTTCGCCTACGTTATCACTGTGAGATTTGTACAGAATAGCACTGCTGAGGCCTTAGTGTGTACTAACTCGATCACGTTATCGTAAACTTCAATTTGTACTGAAACTGAAACTGAATAAGCGCCGTCTGGTGACTATAATGGGAAACACAATTATTCCACATAAATTGACGTAAGTTAACGTCAACGTAAACGCGATCGAGTAAGTATAAACTGTGTGGTACTGCACCGAGTGGACCCAACATGTTGCTGCGCCCTGCTGTGCCTACGACGCAGCTGTACATTTCGCGTCTGCATCACTCCACGACAGTTGAGGAGGTCGTGCAGTATGTGAAAGTGAAGACCAACTGAACTCTGAGGGTCGCAAGGTTAGAGTCGCGCCACGACGTCAACTTTAAGTAATTCGTAATGCGAGTTCCAACCCACCATCTGCAAACCTGCTTGAAAGAGGACTTTTGGCCGAAAGGTGTCGTATTTCGACGTTTCCAACGATGGTTACGCGACTCCGTGCAGCGAGACATGACGCTGACGACATTACGTGTTTAAAGGGTAATTAGTGACCGATACTTAAACACATGATTGTGCTCATGATAACAAACAACTTTTACTATGGGACCAAACCTGAAATCGCGAAAAAATATCAGCTGCTCCCTACATTTTGCCGAGTTATGCGAACATGAATGTATGGGGAGCTGATTTTTTTTTTTCGCGATTTCAGGTTTGGTCCCATAGTAAAAGTTGTTTGTTATCAGGAGTATAACCATTTCCTTAAGTATCGGTCACTAATTACCAGTCACCCTATATAGTTATTAGTAATTTATTGATTGATTGATTGATAAAACCTCACACTAAGGCCTCTTATGTGACGATATAACCGTTCTTCCGTTGATTATCAGGCTTTTAGCTAATTTGTATGTGTGTATTTTTTGTAATGTGCGTTTTGTTTGTGTCGAATAAACAATTTTTATTTGTTTCTTTTCTTTTTCTTTCTGTAAGTTTTCAGTTAAACATTACATGCATTATATGCAATTCTTACACAGCTATTTTCACTAGATACTAAATTAAATTCGAGACCCAAGTGTCCTTTTGTTTTTTTATTTATTTATGTATTTACTCGTAATACAAATAAATAAAAAAAGAAAAGGACACGTGGGCTTCGAATTAACCATAATTATAATCAAAAAGGCTTTAAGGCACCCGGAGCAGGCGCAACGCGACAGCGCGACACGACTTTAGTAGAACAATTTCTATGAAAACTTCATGGAAATTGTTCTACTCGTACCAGAATCGCGTCGAACCGTCGCGTTGCGGCTGTCTACGGAAGCCTTTAATTTCCCACATTACAAAAAAGAGTTTAGTTCCTGCATTTTCTTAAAATAAAAGAAGCCTATTACGATTTTGACTAATTGTTTTTTTTTTGTTTGCAGGTATTACTTTTGCTGCTCTTCTGTCGAACAATAAAGTAAAAGAAGGGATTATAATAGCACAGGTAATGGACTGAAAAGTCAGAATCAAGTATCTTTCTCTGCCAAGGACGGTAGGTACCTACTACAGAATTCGGAGATGTTATCGACGCTTTGATACGGAAGAATACAAAGTATCCTATCATTACAATAAAGATGTTAGACATTTAATCTATTAATATGAATATACTAGCTTTTGCCAGCGGCTTCGCCCGCTTGGATATCGGAAATATCTCACGGGAACGTACTACCGGAAATTCCTTCCATAATCCTTGTCTAGTTAAAAAAGGAACCTTTGTGCAAATATTGGGCTGGGCGTTGATGAGTCAGTCAGTCAGGACTTCTCTTTTTATTTATATAGATTATGTATTAATTAATAATAGAAATGCGAAAGAGAAGAAGTCTGTCTGTCTGTCTTTTTCATTTTCACGCTTAAGGACGCTGTTACAAATGGGTAGTCAAATCATTACTTTTTTATACAAAAGTATGTTTATTAAATAAAATGCTTTGCATTCTTAAAATGTTTTTTGGCCAAATTGTTGATAGCTCTGCATAGTACGATTCTGAACTTTAAATATAATTTTAGATAGGTACAGTTTCTCAATAATTGTACCGGACTGAAAATTTTTACTTCGGTACATTTATTGAGAAAATGTACCTATTTAAAATTATATTTATAGTTCAGAATCGTACCATGCACATCTATCAACAATTTAGCCAAAATAATTTTAAGAATGCAAGGCATTTTATTTAATAAACATACTTTTGTGTAAAAAAGTAATGATTTGACTACCCATCTGTAACAGCGTCCTTAACGAATTTGAATGAAATTTGGCTCACACATTATCTGTGTGCCAAATAGGATACTTTTTATCCCGGTAGTACGTTCCCGTGGATAATTACCAATACCGAGTTCCACGAGGGCAAAGCCGCGGGCAAAAGCTAGTCTCATCAAAACTTTCCAAACAATTGTTCATAGCTATTACAATTCTCTGTAAACTGTATTCAAGAAACGAACAGAAATCCGATCTCTGATTCAATTAGTCTCGGAACGTCTCGGATAACAGCTTCGCGATACAACTCAATTTACCTTATAATTTCCGACTACCCTCTAATCTTTCATACCGTAATATTCGTTCAATCAGAGCCATATTCAGGCCATTTCGCTCTTAGATTTCGTCACGTGTAGGAGGGGCTCGTGGATAAGTAATAACAGCCGCACGGATCGATCTATCAGGTTAAGCTACACTTACTGCGGTTGGTCCGTGGATGGGTGACCATCTTTACGTCGTTTACGTTAAGCCGTTGGTTCTGGCTGGCCGGCTGTTATTCGTGGATCTTTGACAGTCGTTATGGATCGTCAGAAGCCCGAAAGTCTGACCACCAGTCTTACCAAGGGGTATCGTATTACCCAGTAACTGGATTGTGGAGGTCCATTAGGCAGTCACTCCACGTATTTATGTATCCACTCTGCATCCAGTTAGACTGGAAGCAGACCACAACATAGTTGGGAACAGGCTAGCAAATGCCGATTTCGTCACGTATTTGCGTCATTATACTGGATGACTTTTTTTACCGTCTTGAAAAAAATAGGGTATATTCGGTGAACGGAGTAGAAACCTATGGCATATCTAGTTTTTTTTTTTTTTTTTTGTTTTGATTTTTAAAAAAAATCAAAATTCAAATCATAATGCAGGTTGCATATGATTTGAATTTCGATATTTTTAAAGGATTTATAATTTTTTTTCATAATTTATGTTTTTATTGTTCTAAAATTAAAAGTTTACATCGAATTTGTAGTATTTATTGATACTTAGATATTTTTTTCGGAAGAAGCTATTAAAAAAAAAAAAAACTAGGTATGCCATACGCTTCTACTCCGTTCACCCAATATACCCTATTTTTTTCGAGACGGTAAAATAAGTCATCCGGTATTGTGATATCATTATGACATTAATTTGTTAAAGTTTTGTTCAACATATTAGTAAAGGCTCCTTTAAACAGACGCGAGACGCGTATATCGCGCGACACGCGGTATCTTTGTGTCACGTCGCGTGTCGCGCCTGTTTTAGGAGACTTAAAGAAGGAGTGCTTGAGATTTTATGTAAGAATTTAATTTTGTATTTATTAAATTCTCCACAAGGTTTTAGACTGGAATTGAATTAAATTGTAGGAAGCTTTCGCATTGTGTCTGCCTGTCTAATATTTCAATCATCGTATTTATTCTAAACGTCAAATTCCTCAGAATCGACCTAATCATTCTAAAAAAACATTCGTCCCTTTAAAGAGCAAAGTACGCAAATTCTCACCCACTTTTGACATCAAACAATGGCTATTGGTCCCAAAAGGCCTCTTCCAATAAAATATTTAAGGCCCACTTTTCCTACGATAAATAAACTTTTATTATCACTGTTTGCGTGCTAAGACTAAGGCTGTCACGAACTTTCAAATCCAAATCCTCCGAGATATTAGGCTAGGCTGTCTCGACTCCGTCCGCATTCATTGTGAATAGTTTCATCGCTTTCATTCGTAGATGTTTGACAGCGTTACCCGAAACCGGGTAGTCAACCCGAAAGTCTGACAACCAGAACCCTAATTGTGTAACACACTAACAATCTCACAATCTGAATGATTTTTTTGAATATTTTTTTTATGTTCAAAAAATTTGTCTGCTCAACAACGTAGGTAAATAACGCAATGAATGTTGTTGGACTGTCAAAATGAATTACCCCGCAGACTTACCAAGAGGTATCATGTTACTCAGTAACTGGGTTGTGGAGGTCAGATAGGCATGCAGTCGCTCCAGGTTCCAAATGTTTGTTTTTATCCCAGTACTATGATCCCGAGGAGCTAGTGGCTAAGTAATAACAGCAGCACGGGTCAATCCATCAGGTTAAGCTACGCTTGCCGGAGTTGGTACGTGGATGGGTGACCATCTTTACATACCAAGACTACTCCGTGCCTCGGAAAGCACGTTAAGTCGTTGGTCCCGGCTGTGATTCGTGGATCTTTGACAATCGTTACGGGTCGTCAGAAGCCCGAAAGTCTGACACAACACAACCAGTCTTATCAAGGGGTATCGTATTACTCAGTTACTGGGTTGTGGAGGTCAGATAGGCAGTCGCTCCATATAAAATACTGATATTCAGCTGCATCTGGTAAGACTGGAAGCTGACCCCAACATCGTTGCGAAAAGGCTAGGTAGAAGATGTTATTGTCATAGAAGTTTTTATCAGTTAGTGGCACGAGGTCTCCAAGGCCCAGAGGTAAAGGGTATTTGGGACAGCCCTGAATAAAAAGGCGTTAATACACGGCCGGGTTATCTCTGGGGATGTGAATTGTTTACGCAGTGTTGGTGGACTTTGGGCATTGTTGGGATAAATGTTTAACTGGACACTTAGCTAGTTATTGTTATGTGCGGATTTGAACACAAACAATTCAAAAGTTTTGATATCAAGCTTTGTTCTAGCTAATTGTTTACTTTGTACTTCTTGTTTAAAACTATCTCTCTCGCTTCCTGGCTATCCCACATGGTGGTGGGGTGAGCCTTCCTGGTCTGTCTCTTCCACTTCGCTCTATCTTCGACATCGTCTTCGGATACCTGAAGCTCTTTCATGCCCTTTAGCACTACAGCTTTCTATCTTATTTTGGGTCTGCCTCTAGGTCTTGGATTGGGCATGGAAATTTTGTTTAATCCTCAATCAATCAATCTGCCTTGCCTTTTCCCAACTATGTTGGGTTCGGATTCCAGTCTAACCGGATGCAGGTGAATACCAGATTTTTACATGGAGCGACTGCCTATCCGACCTCTACAACCCAGTAACTGGGTAATACGATACACCTTGGTTAGACTGGTTGTCATGATTTTCGGGCTTCTGACGACCCGTAACGACTGTCAAAACAGCCGGGACCAACGGCGTAACGTGCTTTCCGAGGCACAGAGATGTCTCGGTATGTAAAGATGGTCACCCATCTACTGACCATCCCCGACACGGGTGTTATTACTTAGCTGCGAGCTCCTGCCAAAGTGTGTTTAAACCTATCATCATTTTAATTTTCTTGTTAATAATACTTTATTTTTGATTGTTTGACGATCAGCGTTACCCAGATATACGAGTATTATGACGGCAGTATTTTTATTGATTTGCTTTAGAATTAAAACCACCACGCTATGCGCTGCCATTCTCCCGACTCACATACTCAAAAAGCTACGCACGTCAATATCAATCAAAATTAATTAATCTTGACCTTATTTACCAAAAGCTTAAAACCATTCAGTAACCCGTTAGCATGTGCAGAAACCACCCACATCCCATGTTTTTGCGCCTGCCCACCGGAAGTACCCAGTTAATTATTACAGTTCTGATGTAACCGCTACAAAATTAACTTGACACTCAAAAAACAACCTTAAAATTATCCTGTTATGATTTATTATGCTTAAGCAGTAATTACACCTGATCGGGTAGGTCGTTGACCCTGCGCAAGAGCAATCTTTAGTTCATTCACGTGCGCACCTGCTCAGTTGTAGACCAATGATTTTCGTTTTTAGTACTATCGTGAACAATGGTGCTTGATTGAAATTGATGTCGTTATTGATCTCTAAGTGTGATACTCGTAAACGGTATTTTTTCGTGAATACGGTCAATTTCGTGTGATGTTGCAATTATTGTAAAGTCATCGATTTGTTTTACGAAATTTTATACAGGTAGTAAGTCGATTGTTTACTGGGTCGGAATAGTTTTTCTATGGTTTTAATGTTTTTTAAAAGATATTAATTGCTTTAATGACATGAATAGAATAGAATAGAATAGAATAATTTATTGTTTAAGAAATTACATTCAATGTGTTGTTTCCTGGAACTCACACTAGGATTCCCTGTGTCGTGAGATCCAGGCTGCTTCGTTCCGTTAACATTTGTAGCTATACATGAAATAGGTTTAAATACGTTACAATAAATTTCTCAATTTAAAATAATTTACTCGTAATTAATATGAAAGGAAAATACAATAAAAACTAATTTACAAAAGAAAACTAATGATAAAACACAAAGAAAAACAGTAGATTTCCAAATATGTATGTATTATGTGTGTGTTTATAAGCAACAAACGATGATCAACGTGCTAAATACTAAAAACTTGATTTACTCGTAAAGTAGTTATCTACATCGTTGCACTACCAATGTATATCATGGATACAAAAAGATATGCTCCTACGCATTCCTGAGTTTTGTTTATCAAATTAGTTTTTCAGGATTACCCAAACAGCGCTGAAATGATATGCGAAAGACGTACTTACAATAAGACGTCACGGTAAGTGCAAATTGAGGTGTAAAAACAAAAGGAAATCGGAATAGTCCATGGCAAGATTCCAGAGCCCCCAGACATTTTCTAAATAACAAAATGTATGGGATAGAGTAGTGTTAGTATGTACTTTGAACGTACGCATACCTGCAAGCTTGGGCGGACGGCCAATGTTCAGGTATTAGGTACTAAGTTACGTAAAAATATTACTCACTTTTCTTAAAGTGTGACTGCTGATTTGTATGTATGTTTTACACCAATACTGTCAGACACTTCCCGTCGCCAGTTTTTTTCCACCAAACGCTTTAAAGCTCGCAAAAAATTACGTCATCTTACTTATAGTTAGTCTTATTTTTTGTAGTATGATACTCGGGGAACTATTTCAATACTATTTGTAAGCAGCCAGATCAATCGTAGCGGTCAAACGTCCCCCAGACACAATTAACTGTGTCTAGTTTTCAGTAAGACCATGGATTTCCTCAGGGATATAAAAAAATCCTGTAGGTATTATGTTGTTTCCCGGAGATTGATAAAAGTCTCTTCCTCCAGGGCATTTGATCGAAGGCTCGTCCCATGATGATAAAAAAAAAAACAAAATAATGATTTAAAAAATGGGTTTATCTAAAATAAAGTAAACGTTAATTCTGACTTGCACAAAAATTAATTAAAAATAATTCAAAAGTTTTCTGATCTCTAGGTTAAGATTTCAGTAAGTTATTATTACTTTAACAATGCTTCATAAGAATCATAACTTTGACACTTTGTATATGTCATATAAGTCAAAGTGAGAAGTCTTACATGTAGGTACACCTATTCTGAAATAATACGAGTATAAATAGGTAATAAAGTTTTAACGTATGCCTAAGAAACTGTATTTTTAATATACTTGAAAGGTTTTTTCAGAGAAAATTCTTAGGAGGCGATTCGATAATTGGACGAGGAAATTTCAAGGACGCGTCATGTTTAGGCACATACATGAGAGAGAAGAGAGATATAACTCTCTCTCTCACACACTAAATCTCTCATAATCTTTATTTTTTAACAAATTTTACTTCAATCATGTGTACGGTGTTTTTATGTGACGCTTCCGTTTTATTTTATCCGTGTTTGAAATGGGTGGGTCAATAAACCTCTAAATAGCCATTATATACACATATATACTCACATTAAGTTATTAAAATAATTATAGCTATTAAGATGGGCTCTAAGATTTATTAGTCGTGAATTCGTGATCATAGTAATTTCTGCTGAATGTTTTATCTGTTCTTAAAAATTTTATATAAACGATTTGACAAACAATCCGACGAGGACGTTCCATTATTTCCGCTATCAATCAACTCGGTCTATTGCAGTCCAGTGCTGGACTGTCCTCCGCCTTCCGCATCCAGTCTGTCCCAGCCACCTTTTTAAGGTCGCCGGTCCATCTAGCTGGGGAGCGGCACACTACGCTTGCCGATACGTGGTCTCCGCTCCAGGACTCTTTAGCTCCACCAGAATAGATCATAACATAACGCCCTGTTTCCTCAAAGGGTTGGGCACAGGTGTACCTATAGTACATGTACATCACCCACATTTCGCCACTCATGTGTAAGTCCCATGTAACAGGGGGCGCGCCTATTGTCATCAACCGGGCACAAATCCAGACTCCGAGCTGCTACTGAGAAATTCCAGATAAAAAAAACCCAATAACACTTTGCTTGAACTGGGAATCGAAACCAGGACCTCATGCTCAGCAGTGCGCTTGGAACAAATACGACGAGCAACGAGGCAGTCAAAATAATACCTTTAAATTACCGTACCCCTTTCGATCTAGATTGTGTTAGGTATCTACTTATTTAATTATTCAATTTATAGGAAACTAAAAGGTCTGGTTTCGTCTGCCTTCCTAGTGTAAGACAGACGAAACCAGCCCTGTATGCCCTAGTAGGAATTAGTAGCAATAGTAGCCCATTACGGCTACTATTGCTACTAACAAAACCCATTGCCATTGCTAAAAGAAACCGATATTCCGATAACACAAAAATCTAATAAAACTTTTGTCGTGAACAGTACTTTCTTCTAAATATTGATTCAGTACAGTCGGGTAGAAGATGTGTTCTGTATTTGTTCACATCGCACTTCATGTGTGATAACATGACACCCGCCACGGCCAGTGTCTGTCGGGACTTTGAGTTCGATTTCCGTGCACGGATTTTGTTTGCTTATTGCATTCTACAAACACTGTGTTTGTATGAGTTTTGATATTGTTTGGTTGTTAAACTAGTTTTGAGGGTGTTCTAATGTTGTTGGTACTTATGCACTTACGTGTGCACTAACATTGTGGTCAGTAAATATTTCCATACCATACTAATATTGTAAATCTGTCATTCGTGGATCTTTGACAGTCGTTACTGGTCGTCAGAAACCCGAAAGTCTGACAACCACCCTTACCAAGGGGTATCGTATTACCCAGTTAATGGGTTGTGGAGGTCAGATTGGCAGTCGCTCCATGTAAAATACTGGTATTCAGCTGCATCTGGTTAGACTGGAAGCCGACCCCAACATAATTGGGAAAAGGCTAGGCAGATTGACCAATAACATAAATGCGAATGTCTCAGTCTGTCTGTTACCTTTTCATGTCTTAACCTGGGTTAGAACATAGGTTACATTTTATCCTGGCAGTACGTTCTCAAGACAAGCCAAGCCGCGAGTATTGGGTGCTGCAATTTTTGCACTACACGATGTTGAGATGGCGTCGCGTATCTTGTCAGAGAATGAGAGGTTTGACAAATTGGGCACATAAAAGGGGCACTTTTGAACGTCAAAATTTACAAAAACCATGGAATTGATTCTAGCCACCCCTTCCAAAAGGTAGTTACGTATAGACAAGAATGGGCAAGAACACCGTTACTCTTTCAAAATTACACTTCACACTAATATTATAAACGCGAAAGTTTGTGTGTGTGTTTGTTACTTCTTCACGCTCAAACGGCTGAACCGATATGGATGAAATTTGGTATGTAGATAGCTTATACCCTGGATTAACACATAGGCTACTTATTATTCCGGTCTACGCGGGTGAAACCGCGGGGCGCAGCTAGTTGTTCTAAAAATTTTTGTATACATTATTGTGTTATCATAAGCATTATGTGATGTCTTATAACGATAGTATATCCAGGAAGCCTGGTTGACGTAATGACCTAATGTAGTTAGTGCATGAAATACCTGTCTGTTCAAGCATTTAAATGATAATTAACACTTAATTAAGACGACATTGCTTGTCTGCTATGATCTGAATTCCGACCCACATGATCATCTAGGTATGTCCTTAGTTATAATTATCGAGCAACATACCGAGTACCTAATTGTTATTATCAAACAAATCTATCTATATATGTATATCTTACAACCAGCGCGCCTTGCTTGTATGACATGATTTAAGGGCGTAGACGGAGCAAAAAGCACATTACATCTGAAAAAAATAATTTATTTCTTTAAGACTTACTAACTTTATATAGTAAGAAGAAATGTTTGTAAAACATTAAAAGACAAAACAGTAACGTTTAATGATTGAACATACTAATTACTGAAAAAAAAAGCAAACCACCATTACTGTAATATAAGTAAATTTCAATGGTTTGAACGATATCTCTGAATGAATAAAACCGTTGATTTAACAGATAGCATAGTACAACAAACTGCACCCTAATTGCGTAACACATTATCAATCGGAGTTGGTTTCATTTTGACAGTTCAACAATATTCATTGCGTTATTTACGTTGTCGAGCAGACTAATTTTTCAGCAATGGATTAGCAATTTGTTTCAAAATGAAACCAACTCCGATCGATAATGTGTTACGCAATTAGGGTGCAGATCATGATTCCCCAGTGTCCGTGCTGAAGCAGTAAATTTTGATGGTGTTTAAAACGTTACAGTTTACTGTCATGACGGTAAAATTTTGCCACAAGCTTTAACCGATTTCGGATTTGTAAAAAATACTGTTTTGAACTTTAGGCTCAGATCACTGCTTTTTTAAATTTTATTTACTGTTTATTCCTTTCAGAGGTACGGATCGTAGCACTTGGAGGTCTAGTTTCTGTCTACCCCCCATTATATTTATTTATTTTACTATTTAAGTACACACAGAAAAATATATAGTAGAGATACATCTTAGTTTATAATTGGAGTACAAAGGTAATGCTTATTTCTCAAGAAATTTCTTCCAGCAGACCTGTTAAAGGAGAAATGATAAAGATATGTAGATAATAATGTGTGAGAAAAAGAAGAGAAAAATATATATTAAATATACCTACACGTATAATGCAAAACAAAAATGAACATATATACTTAAATAAATACATAAAGCTAAAATATATAAACATACATATACTATATTTAAATACATTTGAGAGGAAAGGTAATGCTCTTTTACTGTATAATGTTGTATGTTTGTGAGTTTTATGTATGTTGTTTCATACAAAGGAGCTGTTAAAGGAACTACTGATCCAAAAATTCTCAGTAGTTCCTTCAAAGGAACCACTAACTAAAGGAACTATTGAGCATAAAGGGGCAGAAGTAGTCTGAAAATCTGTGTATTCTAAGATAATTGAAATCTTCAGCCGAATTCTGAGTATATTCATCATGCTCATGTTCTGCTTAGCCTTTTCCCAAATATGTTGGGGTCGACTTCCAGTCGAACCGAATGCAGCTGAATGCTAGTATTTTACATGGAGCTACTTCCTATCTGACCTCCACAACCCAGTTACTTGGTAATACGATACCCCTGGACTGATTGTCAGACTTACGGGTTTCTGACGACCCGTAATGATTGTCAAAGATCCACGAATGAAAGCCGGGACCAACGCCTTAACGTGCTTTCCGAGGCACGGAGGGGTCAAGGATGTAAAGATAGTCACCCATCGACGGACCAACCGAGGCAAGCGTTGCTTAAACAAATCGATCGACCCGTGCGGCTGTTATATTATCCATTATCCTAAGAATACAGTTGGATCAGGAGACCTTCTACTTTTCCTTATTAATTATATTAGTACTAGCTTCTGCCCGCGACTTAATCTGCGTAAAATTTCTTGTTCTCCCGACCCACCCTGTCGCAACGCATCAATTGCCCACGCTATTACTTTTTGTTTCGCTTAGTGTTCTTTCCGACTTTTTTCTTTTTGCTCGGCTCCTAAAGGTCATAGTGTGATGTTAAATAGTCTATAACCTTCCTCAAAGAACTGAGCTATCAAATGCAAAAAAAAAAATCAAATCCGACTGGTAGTTCCAGAGATTAGCACGTTCAAACAGACAAAAAAGCAAACTCTTCAGCTTTATTATTAGATGGTATAGATCAGTATGATTGAATATATTCCAATCACCTATTCAGAGCGCGTATCGTATCTTCCGATACTACGTAACCAATCCAATACTAATTGGGATAGCTAATTAGTTTATTGCCTACTTTTCCCTCGGATTCTGAAATCACGATCAGGTCTCTGATTATTTGATGTTAAATTCGTGGAACTTCGACAGTCATTACGGGTCGTCAAAAGCCCGAAAGTCTAACAACCAGTCTTACCAAGGGGTATCGTATTACCCAGTAATTGTTTTGGAGGTCAGATAGACAGTCGCTCCATGTAAATTACGGGGATTCAGCTGCATCAGGTTAGACTAGAAGCTGACCCCAACATAGGTGGGAAAAGGCTAGGCAGATGATGACTTGTTACTTCGTAGGAGATATTTCAGTTCAATAACTAGCCAAAAGGTTTGTAAGCTGTGACCTACAATATGCTGGTTATTCCCTTTTAATCCAAGATCCCAGAGCCGCCAGACCTTACTCATTTCATGATATAGTGTTCCTGGGGTGGAGTAGTGTTAGTATGTACTTTGAACGTACGCATACCTGCTAGGTTGGGCTGACGGCCAATTTCAGGTATCACGTACGCACGGCTACAGATCAAGCTATACATTTCCAGTATAAGCTGATCCCGCATGGTATATATTTCCTTACAATGATAGGTCAGTGTAAACTGGAAATGGATAGCTTGATGTGTAGCCGTGTGTACCAAAGTTACGTAAAAATATTACTCACTTTTCTTAAAGTCTGACTGCTGATTTTTATGTATGTTTTACAGAATATTGTTAATAATTAATAATCAATACTTTCAGACAGTTCCCGTCGGCGGTTTTTTCCGCCAAACGCTTCAAAACTCCCAAAAAATGATCATCTTACTTATAGTTAGAGTCTTAATTTTTAGAGTTCCGTACCCAAAGGGTAAAACGGGACCCTATTACAAAGACTCCGCTGTCCGTCCGTCTGTCACCTGGCTGTATCTCATGAACCGTGATAGTTAGACAGTTGAAATTTTAACAGGTGATGTATTTCTGTATGTAACTATAACAACAAATACTAAAAAACAATAAAATAAATATTTAAGGGAGCTCCCGTACAACAAACGTGATTTTTTTTTTGCTCGTTTTTGCTTATTCATTGATAAAGGCAACAGGTAGACGCTTGAAATATTCACAGATCATTTAGTTATATGTTCACTTTAAAAATAAATAATTAAATTAAAATAAAACAAGTACTTGTAATTAAGGCCAAAAAAATCACGTTTGTTGTATGGGAGCCCCTCCCTTAAAACAAACGTGATTTTATATAATGGTACGGAACCTTTCGTGCGCGAGTCCGACTCGCACTTGGCCGGTTTTTATATAATGATACTCGGGGAATTATTTTAATACTATTTGTAAGCAGCCAGACCAATCGTAGCGGTCAAACCTCCCCCAGACACAATTAACTCTGATTTCAGTAAGACCCACCACCATGGACCATGGACTTCCTCAGGGATATAAAGAAATCCAATGTCGATTATGTACGTATTATGTTGTTTCCTGGAAATTGATAAGTCTCTTCCTCCAGGGCCTTTGTTCGAAGGCTCATCCCCTGATGATAAAAAAAAACAAAATAATTATTTAAGAAATAGTTACGTAGTTAAGTAAGTACCTAAAATAAAGAAAACATTAATTCTGACTTTTCAATTGTGTCTGTCAAACATCCCCCAGACTAACACTACACTATCTCAGACATTTTGTTAATCAGAAAATAAAGGTGGGTCTGGTGGCCCTGGGATCTGTTAGACTAGTTCCCTTGCTCACAATGTTTCCACCACCAGCCGGTGGTGGGATGCATTGAATCATATTCATATATACAAAACCACGTGCGTATTTAAAAAAAACCGGCCATTTGCGTGTCGGACCACGCACAATGAAGGGTTCCGAAAAGAAATCATCCCAAAAATAAATTTAACATTATAGTTGAAAGCATGTTCTCCCATACATTGATATATGTCACGCTCAATTTTCCAACTGCAAATGTGAGTAAACCCAAAAAAAAAATTTATGTCATAAAATTACAAATTAACGATTTTTCTTTACTTATCTAGAAAATTTGGCAAGAAGCAAGGTCTCACATACCTTGCTTCTTGCTAAATTTCATGATTCTAGGTCAACGGGAAGTACCCTATAGGTTTTTTAATCAGAATTGTCGCATAAATGGCCGATTTTTTTAATTTTTTTTGTTATTTTATTTATTATCATTTATCACTGTAATTTTCGGCACAATTTTTACGACTTATTGCGTTGACTAAGAAGCTTATTTTGTTTAGAGCTTCAAGAGCTTACGTATTTGATATTAATTTCAACTTGATACCTCCACGCGCTCCTGAGAAAAAGGGTCTTGACAGACTGTCAGACAGGCAGAGGACAATGAAGCTTTATAAAGGTTCCATTTTCCCTTTTGAGGTACGAAGACCTAATAAAGAGATAAAAGTTACCCCGTGTTTAAGAAACCTTTAAACCTCTAAACAACCACGACTAACCCAATTGGCAACTATCACAATTTTCCGGCTTCATTTTAATGAATTTAATCTGAATTACAAACATCTGAAACAGCCACTTATTACCTACAATTATAAGATTAAAGGAACAATTGAGTTTCGGTATCAGATTAAAATCTCTGTATAAAGCGGATGTCTTCATAATTAAATATGGATGAACATTAACTGATTATCTCTCTCTTACAGTCGACAGGAAAAAGAGTAGGAAATTGCTTTATTTTGTAGGTAAGTAGGTACTTTATATTTATACGAGATGAGTTCTTTTTCATTCGTCCCACAAGCAATGCGAGGATGTCCATTTTTAGTAGGCTTACTCTGTCCCAATCCTCGACAAAGCCTTCTCCTCTTCGTCGACTTGTCGTGATCTCGTGCTTCCTTCTTTCCAGTTTTTAGGGTTCCGCACCTCAAAAGAAAAAACGGAACCCTTATATAGGATCACTTCGTTGTCGTATGTCTGTCTGTCAGTCTGTCAAGACCCTTTTTCTCACGAACGCGTGGAGGTATTAAGTTGAAATTAGTATCAAATACGTAGATCTATGGTCCCTTGCAGCTCTAAAAAAAAAATCAAGCTTTTAAGTCATCGCAATAAAAAAATACGGCCATTTATGCGACATAATAATATTTTGATACTCGCAAGTAAATCAAACCCTATAAAGTACTTGCCGTTGACCTAGAATCATGAAATTTGGCAAGAACCAAGGTCTCACAGCACAAGAAAAGGAAAAAGTCCGAAAATCGTAAATTTGTAATTTTATCACATAAAAATACATATTTGGTATTACAAACTTAAATTTGCAGTTGGAGAATTGACCATGTATCAATGAACATGTTTCTCAACTACAATGTTAAGTTTGTTTTTGGGATATATTTTTTTCAACTACGGAACCTTTCATTGTGCGTGGTCCGACACACAATTTGCCGGTTTCTTAAGGCTCGTCCATCCTATTCGTCCCGCCTACTTAGTGACCTGCCTCGACACTTTATTTCTACCTCGGAACAGGTCGTCAGTTTTGTGATAAATAGGACCCAAGTGAACAAGTATTCCAGAATATTTCCCGATAAATTTTATTAAATCTAGGGTTCAACGTTAAAATCCCACTCTCAACATCTAAAATTAACCCTTTTCCATCCAACACTGCGTAAAATAATATTCTATGCAAAATACACACATCAAAAGTGTCTAGGGATCAACATATATTTTTGCAATAACTTTTCTCCTGATTGATATTAATTAAAATTTTCTTTAAGGATTCATCAAATAAAGTGTTTTCGTTTGTCACAGTAACGATAAACCAAGTCACCTTTGCATTAATAAAGAAATTTGCCATTTTCCTAATAAAGGGATTTTTGACATTTGAACCACTAACATTAAAGTTCGAAAAAAAGACTGAAATAACAGTTTTCTTTAAAATTTTATTGGGTAACTTAAACAATTAATAATCCGTGTTTCTACCGCGAACACTAACAACACAAGAACATCGGTTTGGCATACTCAAAATGAGTTCATCCAAATCACGCTGTGGAATGGCCGCCCATGTTCGTTGCAACAACAAAAAAAGGTCTTCTTGCGACTGGATACCCTCCATATTCGGCAGAGCTCTTCTCTGTAGCATATC
This sequence comes from Cosmia pyralina, assembly GCA_946251885.1. Taxonomy (NCBI): domain Eukaryota; kingdom Metazoa; phylum Arthropoda; class Insecta; order Lepidoptera; family Noctuidae; genus Cosmia; species Cosmia pyralina. The sequence goes on along the minus strand of OX276345.1, from coordinate 25,815,781 downwards.
CCATGCATGCTCAATCGGGTTCAAGTCTGGCGACTGAGCAGGCCAGGGCAGGACATTGATGTTAGCTGCGGCGAGAGTCTGTCTTACAACTCTTGCGGTGTGCGGTCGTGCATTATCATGCATTAACTGAAATAAGGGACCGATTTGCACTTGTAGAGGAACGATGACGTCTGATACAATCGTCTCAGCATAAATTTGAGCGTTGAGGTTGCCTCTGATCCAAATCAACTCAGTTCTTCCGCCGATCCAAATACCCGCCCATACCATGATGGTTCCACCACTATAAGGATGGACTTCCTGGCAGGATTTTAATCGCTGTTGGCGTCCAGGGGTTCTCCAGTGTCGTATACGTCTTGTATCCGGTCTCATACCAAAACGAGACTCATCAGAAAAGCACACGAAACGCCATTGTTCTTCTGCCCAATTTCTGTGTTCAAGAGCCCATTGATATCGAATCCTACGATTGTGCATTGCTATAGGTGGTACCCGTAGCGGTCTTCGGGAATGAAGGTTCACTTCATGCAAGCGGTTTCTGACTGTTTGGTCGCTAATTAAGTTCCCTGAAGAGTGATGAAGCCTCACGGCTAACATCATGGCGGTTATAGTTGGAGCTCTTCGAGTTAAGATTTGAATGTATCGGTCTTGTCTCCGTGTGGTGCAGCGATACCGTCCTCCATGGCGCTCAGCCACGGTACCAGTGCTTCGGTAACGTGTCCAAAGTCGACTGATAACACTCTGACTTGTATTCAGAGCTAAAGCCACAGTACGTTGCCGGGAACCAGCTTCTATCATTCCCACGGCTCTGAGCATTTCTTCCCTGCTTAAATGACGTCGCCGCTCCATAATAACGTTGGTTTTAATCAGTAGTAGGGAAACAGTAGCACTAATAATGTCTTCAATGCGTTGTATGTTTTTATAGGGAAAATATTGACAGCTGATTTTCATCTTTTACTCGAATTTGATTCACAGTTCCTGATTCAAATTATGAAATGCACCAAAAAGGATCCATATAAATTTATAAAATCATAAATTTATTACAAAGCCACATCTCAATCTCAAGAAATCCGCATAAAAATGCTTGATCCCTAGACACTTTTGATGTGTGTATTATATACGAAAATGTTTCTCTTGCATTTTAAAACGTTTACTGTACGCTTCGAGAACTTAGAATATACTTTGGAGTATATAAACTTGGTAATATTCTCCTCAAGAGGCTTATATAAACGCTCAATTTAACTCCATTAGGCTACAGTGGCTGGCAATGACTGGGTTATGCACACTCGCTCTCACATTTCAGATTCGGAATTTTGGAGTTATAAAATGTGTGCTGAAGATTTGATCACTTTTTAACTAGTTAGCTGTCCCAAAAAATATTAAATAGATTTTGTAGCAAGATTACAATAATAATGCATAAAATTAAATTTACGTATAGCTAAACTTTTTTACTACAATTTAACATAAAAAAAAAACCGGCCAAGTGCGTGTCGGACCACGCACAAAGAAGGGTTCCGTAGTTGGGATGAATTTGTCCCAAGAACAAACTTAACATTGTAGTTGAAAAACATGTTCTCCGATACGTTCCAATTGAAAATGTAATTTTGTACTCACAATATTGAGAGATTTACCATGTTATTTTAAGACCACAGATTTGTTATAGGTTTTTCTGAAATCGACAAGTAAAGGTCTAATTTCTGTATTTTTTTTCAAAATTTTAGGCTCAGTAGTTTCGGAAATAAGGGGGGGAAAGTCAATTTTCGTCTATTTTCTTAAATATCTTTAAATCAATTTATTTTAAAATTATAAAAAAAATATATTTGAGACCCTCATAGCAATCCTTTCATTTGATATGTCACACGGTATAGTTTGCAATTTTTTTTTTTTAATTTTCTTATTTGCCCCCCACAAGTGACCCCCATATTCAAAATTCATATGTGTACCAAATTTCAACTTAATCGGTCCATTAGATTCGGAGAAAATTGGCTGTGACAGACGGACAGACAAACACACGACTAATCCTCTATGGGTTCCGATTTTTCCTTTTGAGGTACGGAACCATAAAAAGATACAACATAAATAAATCTAGAACAAAAAAAGAGTCAACTTTAAACAAGAAACTTTGCGTGCTTCAGTTTACACGTTTTCAAACGTCACGTCACGTAACGTCGTTCACGTTTTCGTTTTCAAGTGTTCTTGTGTTTTGTATTCACGGAGACAATAAGTAAACGTTTACTACATAGTTTACGTTAGAAAAGTAATTTGGCATCCTTTACTCTGTCTATAATTAATGTTGAAGATAATTCTTATATCACTTTCGCTTCGCGATGTGATCAGTATTCTAAAGTGTACTATTTTCACTTATCAATCACCACCTGGTCTTTTGAGCCTGAGCGCCAAGAACACATGGATTGGCATTGATATAATGCCAAGTTAAACAACGTTTAACGCTACTAAGTATGTTTTATTGAAAACGAAAGTTTTATTGATCAAGTCAATGAATGAATATTATATAATGACATAATAGTGGAATAGGAATGATAGAGAGCCCTATACATACTCGTACCTAGTCTACTTTATGTTAATTAATTTTCTGTGTTACTTTATGTGGTTTATTCCCGTTGTCCCCGTATGCCATATCCCCTTCACGGGGACAGCGGGACGTGATTAAATGTATTTCCCGCTGTCCCCAAAACGTACATTCGGCTAACGGGGACAACGGGAAGCAAACTTTTCACGAGTCTTTGTCCTCGAACTAACTAGTTCGGTTCTTGATAGCCTGTTAAAAATAATCTCTTTTTTTCAACATTTTTTTTTCTGTAAAATCTAGTCGTTTCTGGCACTCGCCGGCCGCTACCGCGCGGCACCGCTCGCTTCGCTCGCTCGGCTCGTGCGTCACAGTCTCACACACACAGTTTTAACCTAACCTAACCTATATATTTTTTGTCATAACAAATCATTTGAGCAAAAAGACCAAATGTTTATTGTCTAAAGATTGTTTGCTGTAATAAATCTTTGTTTGATGGGTAAAAGATGCCGACTCACACATAATACTACACAAAAAAGAAAAAAACGGGGACTGTGGGCAATAATTTTTACTTATTTTATTCAACTATATTAACGGGGACAGTGTACGGGGACAACGGGAAGTATTTTTAAATATTTAATTGAAGTACCGCTGTCCCCGTAGGACGGGGACACTGCGTACGGGGACAACGGGAACTACCTCTTTATGTTAAGTGATTATGAGAGGCAACTTATAGGTGATTATAACTGTAGGTAATGAAGCATTGTGCGACCTGAATTGCACTTTATTGTGTCGTAGCAAGAGTCGCTTTTTATTTAAATGATTTTGCGGAGTGTCCCATCTGTATTAATCTGTGGTTGGGGTTGGCTTCCAGTCTAACCAGATACAGCTGAATACAAGTAGAATTCGAATTAAATGTTGTATGAAATTCTTTTTTCTCCGTTTACTTACGTAGTTCGATAAAGTTTGTATCTATTGTACATGTAAATAAAGCATATTTCAAGCACACATGGCATTGCAAGACAAAATAATTGTTTTTTTGTAAAATAATGCGTGCCTGCGTGGTGATAGAAAGGATCTAGTTAAAAAAAAATACAACCGACTTCCAAAAACAACACTACAAAGTGAAAAATAACTTTAATTTCGGAAGTCGGTGTCTAGTTAAATGTATTTTCGTTTTTTGCCACCGACTTCCGAAATTAAAGTTATTTTTCACTTTGTAGTGTTGTTTTTGGAAGTCGGTTGTATTTTTTTGTAAAAAAGTTTTTATTTTTCACTTTTTAGTTGTGTACCTACCCCACACAAATTCTTATACCACTACCTGCAAAACAAACTAGAACATCATCCATATAAAAGTGGGGAAAAAATACGTGTTATTGAAGCTAACTCAAAAACTACCGAAGCAAAGTTAATCAATTTTATATGGGACCAACTGTGATGTATACCCTCTCGAATAAAACAAAAAAAATCCAAATGGGTCCAGCCATCTTCGAGTAATCGGGGAACATACATTTCCGACTAATTGAGAACCTCCTCCTTTTTGAAGTCGGTTAAAAATATGACAGGCCCACTCGCCGAATGCCATGTTATTATAGCCTAAAGATTTCATCTGAAGTGTTATTCTAACTTGTTAACTATTCATAAGTACTTAGAGAGAGGTTCTAGACACGCTCATACATAATATTCCAACTATTACAAAATCACTTTCCATGTGACATCTTACACTGTACCTACTTACATGAATCATATTGCATAAGTATACTTGACATAACTGTTTATTAGATTGTACGAGGATGCTGCCAGAGTCGCGGGTTGTTCGAAAGAGATACCGTGGCCCTGGGGCACAGGCAACTCCCGCTCCGCGCAGAGCGGGAGAAGTTTGATGATTTCCATCCACAAAAAAAAATATTGTACAAGGATTTGTAACACGTCTTCAGTTGGCCGAATAATGCTGAGTGTTTTGCTGTGTTGAGTATTATAACATAACACAAAACATACAGAGTTATCTGTAAAGAAACATTCTTATTGAGAACTACAATCGTGTATTTACAAAAGTAAAGATTCCCTTTTAATACAGGATGAAATTGAATTCATAGGCATCGGTTTAACGAGTCATTGTAATCATCATTATGAACAACTTTTACTATAGGACCAAACCTGAAATCGCGAAAAAAAACAGCTGTTCCCTACATTTATGTTCGCAAAACTCGTCAAAATTGTTTTTTTTCGTGATTTCATGTTTGGTCCCATAGTAAAAGTTGTTCATAATGATGAGCACAATGACACATTAAAAGGATGCCCATGAATTCCTGTAAAAACATTTTACATAATACTTAGTACATACACTTGCACAGATTAGGGAACCATGGCACAAAGAGAGGAGGGCGCATACGCAGCAACAGCAACAGGGCAGGCGGTTGGAACAAAGCTGCCAGTGATGATGATGATTTTCATTTTGCGAGGCTACGACCGATTTAATTACATAACCTAGACGATCCCTATTTTCAATTTATTTTACGACCATCTGTAATCTCAAATACTAAACTTACTAACATAGTCATACCATACAAGTTAAACCTACATTCCGGATAACATAAAAGTTAAAATGTTTATGGCCCTGCGCAAGCGCACAATACATTGTATGATAATAATGAAATACATAGTTTATTTTACGATACGATCTGCGGTGCTTTTTATCAGTTTTATGTTTTATTGCAATCGATGGCCTCGGATCGGAAGACCAATAAATATGAATGTGTTGTACTATCGATCTACTAAGTGGGTAGGAGGAATTTTTAGGGCACTTAATTTGAGCTATGTTGCAGTTAGGTACTTATATCAGAAATACTATTCAGTTTTACGGTCTGTTTGTAACATTTAAAATTTGGAATGAGGAAACTTCAAATACCTATTAAAAAGGATTTTTTTGAATAACAGGTAGGGCAAACGTAATCGTCCTATTGGAAGACGCTACAACTTTTGAAAATGGCGGCAAATGTCAATTCTGTTTTGACATTTGTGAAGTAAACAGATACAGAATACACGTCAACAAGCCATGGAACGCTATAGCGTTATACTCCTCAAGAACGTCGACGAAACATTTCTGTGTCGCCGTCGCTCGTCTAATCTCTCGCTTTGGCGATTTGCACTGGCCGGCCAGCACCCTAATTGCGTAACACATTTAAAATCGGAATCGGTTTCATTTTGACAGTTCAACAACATTCATTGCGTTATTTACGTTGTCGAGTAGACACATTTTTCGAACATTTATGACGCAATGGATTAGCAATTTGTTTCAAAATTATTCAAATGCCGATTGAGTGTTACGCAATTAGGGTGCCGGTCACCCGATTTGACCGCTCCAGACTTTTTTTTTGTGGGGTTACTTGAAGTCCCGGGTTTAAGTAGGTAATCAAGCCTCAGACTTTTGAAGACCTTAAAGAGCATATCCGACAGGAATGCGAGAACCTATCACCGGAAGGATCCTGGCAAAAATCCTGACTATAAAATCTCAGGTGACTTCAATCGTATTTAACGTCGCCGCTGCATCGGCCATCCCTTTTTTGTTGCATTAAAGAAAGGAGGTGGTAGGTACCACTTTTCACCACACCCCATTTATTTTCCTGCCACTGCTCTTAAGTTTCCCGCAGACAGGTTCGACGCGAATCTAGTAGAACAATTTCTACGAAAACTTCATGGAAATTGTTCTAACAGAATCGCGTCGCGTCTGTCTGTGGGAGCCTTAATTCAATGAATCAAACATCTTAGCTTCGACTGCCCACTGTCCACTGCTAGACTATGTTTACCAAACTACAACATATAAAACTGCCGTGCTATTCTGTACAAATCTCACCGTAAAAACTTAGGTGAAGTGAGCTGCCAATACTGTCAATCCAATCTAGCATTAGATAGAATACAACTCACTTCACCTAGGTTTTCACGGTGAGATTTGTACAGATTAGCACCGCTGATCCCTTTAGGTACTAATAATAATAATATAATAATATCGTTTATTTATATAAAAATGGTTCAGATTTACAAAAACTTAGAAATTAAACATTTAGAGGACACACTGTACTGGCAATCTTTCACCCACTCATCCTTCAGAAAGCCTCAACAACCAACCTCAACCTCAAACCTCAAGCAACCTCAACCTCAAATATTTCTGAAGCTTATTTCAGGACGCAACAGGTCCACGTGTTGCTTGCGCCTGAACTTTGATATTAAATATTGCCAGAGACCCAGAGTGAATATATTGAATAAGTATGAATGAAGCATCCATCACTCACACTCTCACAGTCACACACGTGATTTAATAATATGTATAAAATATCGTATACTCGTACTTACCTATCTTTAAAATAAATGTGACCTTGTAGACCTCAAGACATAAAAAATTTTTTACAAAAAAATACAACCGACTTCCAAAAACAACACTACAAAGTGAAATATAACTTTAATTTCGGAAGTCGGTGTCTAGTTAAATGTATTTTCGTTTTTTGCCACCGACTTCCAAAATTAAAGTTATTTTTCACTTTGTAGTGTTGTTTTTGGAAGTCGGTTGTATTTTTTTTGTAAAAAAGTTTTTATTTTTCACTTTTTAGTTGTGTACCTACCCCACACAAATTCTAATACCACTATCTGCAAAACAAACTAGAACATCATCCATATAAAAAAAGGTTCCGACGAATTGAGAACCTCCTCCTTTTTGAAGTCGGTTAAAAAGGTTTCAGTCAATATGACGTTATCACTGGAATTATTTATTTATTACAAAATCCACAGCTCTTTAACAATTTTACTTAAATAGATAAAACCAATCTTACAGCCAATTACGGATTTACAATTTATAGCAACACTGATTACATGCATCAGAAACAACAGGATGACATGCTACGAGTAGAACCATCTAAGAAAGCATTTCAAAGTGTGTGTGTGTGTGTGTGTGAAGTGTTGTAGTAGTGTATGGATTCATACATTCAACTCTATTTATAAATATTAGTCTAATCGTCGCATACAGAAGTTACCAATAGTTTCCTGAATGTACCTTTTTTGTGTTAAATATATGGGCTTGAAACCAGTGCGATAGTTAATATATTTAACGAATTTGGATTGTATAAAAATTCTATTTGCTGTACATAAATTAAGTAGTGAGGATTCCAGATATTACTGCAGTACTCTAAGATACTGCGTATGTACGCATAATAAAGAATATTAATTTTGGTTCATTTTAAGGTGTTTACATAGACAAATCTGTCTCGTCGTATTGTTAGTATGTTTTCACAACATCTCGGGAAAAGGGTGGGCTTAGGTTTCTGGAAAATAATGTGTAACACTAAAAAAAAAACTATAAACACCGCTCTAAACACAGTGTTAATAGTAGTTAATTGTACATAATAAATAATCGAATTACATCATAATCATCATACGAAATACTTAATTTTAAAAGACCATTCTTATTGTTACCGTTATCTTATACCTGCGCGTGGGCACATCACACCAACGCTCACAAATAAAAAAACATCTGCAGTAAGTACCTAACAATTAACATCAATTAACTTAGTCCTACTCACACAGTAAGGAAGAACTTTATTACGCCAATACGAACGTAATATTTCTAAAGTAAATCTTTTGAATTAAAAGGTCTTACGTGGGCGTGTCTTGCAGGTTTACTTGGTTTTGTGTTCCTAATATGGATAAGACAGACGAATAGATTGATTGTCTGTCTGTTGGACTTATTATTTTTATGTACGCAGTAAAATAGGGATCATTATTTGAGAAGGCTGTTTGAATGAGTCTGAACGCAGCACAATAGTAATGTAACCACATCTCGAGCAAAACCATTACGGAAGTAACTTGAATGAAATGGATAATAAAATAGTAACACGTCTTGTGAGATCGTACAGCTCAAATAAGTATTTAAGGCTCTTAAAACAGGCGCGATTGAATCGCGTGTCGCGCCTTTTTGTAGGAGCCATTACGGTTCAAAACTGCCGCCGAACTTACATTACAATATTCTAAAATGAGCAAGACAAACGTTATTTTATGAAGTAGCGGAAACGTGCACATCCTTGTTTACCCGTTGGATGAACACCCTTCAATAGTGAGGGGAACAGTCCCGGGAATGTCCGGGTTGGATGGTAGCCCGTCAAGTGAGACTTCCGCAGGGCACCGGGAACTGTGGTATGGCCCGGTATGGACCGGTCACGATCACTATTAAATATGAGCTGGCCCAAGTTAGAGGAGAGAGCGGATTGATACGTATTAACTTGACGAAGGTTTGTGAAATCTCCTCTTTGGGCTTGTGGCTAATTAATAACAGCCGCACGAGTCGATCGATCAGGTTAACCTACTCTTTCCGCGGTCAATCTGTGGATGAGTGATCTTTAGATACAAAGACCTCTCCGTGCCTCGGTAAGCACGTTAGGCCGTTGGTCCTAGCTGCCATTCGTGGATCTTTGACAGTCGTTACGGGCCGTCAGAAGCCTGAAAGTCTGACAACCATTCTTACCAAGGGGTCTCGTATTACCCAGTAACCTGGTTGTGGAGGTCCGATAAGCAGTCGCTCGATGTAAAATACTGGTATTCAGCTGCATTCAGTTAGACTAGAAGCCGATCCCAACATAGTTGGGAAAAGGCTAGAAGACGATGATGTGGTTAGTGAAAAGCACCACGAAGTCTGTGTCACGAGATCAAAGAACTGTTGTGAATGTTATAAATTTTTATGATCACGAAGAAAAAGTGGCCATTGCTTTCAAAGCGTGTCGTATTTCTACGACTTTCAATAGGATTGACATACGCTTTTTGGTACCTTATTTCAATCCAATACATTTTTAACTACATAGTTCCATCATCATTGTTGCTGATTTTTTTTTTTAATTCATTTTATCTTTTATATAACACCTGCCAAACTGCAGGGCAATTTGTCGGCAGTTGATAGAATGTTACTTTCTCTAAGGTCTGTTTTTTAATCTCAGAGACTAAATTAACAAGTAAAAATGTTAAAATGACCTTTATGATAATGTAGTGTACCTACTCAGAAAAATAATGATTCTGAGGTAATGTAAGCCAGTTTGACATTTGCACTTGTCAATTTAGTCTCCCGAGATTAAAAAATGCACTTTAGACACTTAGGCACCTGACACTTAGGTCCGTTATTACAGAACGTGACTCAATACTCAAGCATTACTTAAAACTAGATTCAAGCCATTTGATTGGTTGAAAACAGTTTTGAACTAGATTTAAACTAATCTTTATCAGTGCTTGAGTTTCCTTCTGTAATACGGACCTTAGACACACCTGTGACCAGCGCCATCACAGCGGGACCTATCAGAATACCAGCGCTACGACACTGTCTGAGATAGGAGCGTTTTGGTCTAGTACAGGTTTTTTTTTTATTATTTTCATTTTGTTTTTAATAAAGTATAATAAGTTTGTGATCTGCCAGTGTGAGTCTCAATAAATACTTTTTCTTTCTGTCTTTTTAAAAACCTTCGTATACGGAATGCTGAGAAAACAATCGCTTCTTTCCATTTAGGAGATGTCATATCGGCAGTTGAGATGGGTGTAGCTGCAAACTTTCTTGGGCTGAACCTCTCAATAATTAATAACGGGTAGTATAAAAAGTAAATTGCCAATTAGATGGATGGATGGGGGTGGTCATAAATAAACGGTTGACATTGAACATCTTGTAAATTCGACGAAAGATAGGAAAATGATTCTTATAACTTGTGGCACACAAAACTGAATCTTTAGTGTTGGTTACACTATCCCCCACGGGCGAACAGACCGACAGACAAAGGTCAATATTGGATATCTGATATCTGTCAGAAATAAATCGATTTATTTCAATCGATATCTACATGAATTGCTACCTAGCTGTAACGTTGAATCTGAGGGTCGTGATCGTCAAGTCATCGTTTTGTAGATAATAGTTGAGCGTTTGTATTTCTTGTTATGTTCCGAAAGCAAACCTGTCGCAATTTTTTTAAACTAATTTTATCAGGGCCCACATAAAGTGCGGTTAGCAACGAAAGTCCATAATATTATCGGGCACAATATTTAAAAAATCTGAAGAAATACATCAACTTCAGCAAAGACAAACGTGCCTTGGCCCCCTGGGGGCATTGTCTGCTAACGCACTTGTGTCGGAATTGCCGATCATTGACCGAAATAGGGATGATGACTAAATTTTTTTATCCGTCATTGAGATTATTAAAAAATATTGGACACTTATTTTATCTTTTTTTACGTAATCAGAATATTACGGCGATACATTAAGTTAAAATGTGGTATGACGTCACTCCTTGCTTGATTATAAATGTAGTTTGTTATAGTGGTGACATATCGAGCCCACACTCCAACTTATAGCACTTACACCTTTATAGCAAAAAATACGTGTCTAATATTTTTTTATTATATGACTGACGAACTAAATAGGATTTTTTTTTTTAACCAGGAATCATCACTATTGTAGATTTAGACTGCTTGGTAATCTCCTAGGCGTCATTATAATTTTCCGATGGCGTGCCGCTGACATTCCATTGGATTCAAATTTGGATCGTATTTGGTAATCATATACACAATACACAATGACAAGTCATCATTTATTATGTTGACATTTCTTTTGACTACTGACACGCCATTGCCTATGACAAAATTTTTTTACAGTTCGTTCTACCAATTTTGACTTCTATTAAGGATGGCATTAAAGGCAAAAAACTGGTTACAATACCAACTGTTTACTGCAGCTTCCATTTGTCATGCCACCAACGCAATAGAAGTCAAAATCGGTTGAACGGACTGTAAAAAAGGTATTTTCAAATGTCTAACTTTATTGTAAATTGAGTACAGGATATTACGGACATTTACCATAATTGTCATAATTACCAATCATTGAAAATTGCATAGGTATGTTTATGTGCTGAGCATAATAATTTAGCAGAACTCATGTCAAGTACCTCCTCAAGTATTCCATGTCTTTTCTGATTTCTTCGATCTGCTGTTTTGTCTCTTGTTGAAACATATTTTTTTTTTTCAAGAGTATTCTATGCTGGTATCAGGATTGAGGAGCTAACAAATTCTTGCAAAACACAAATTATTTTCATCGCCCTACTTTCGCGGGTCTTTATGCGTGACTGCATTTATGGAGATAAGTATCCTTTTGTTTACTTTATGATGTAATTTTATGCATACAGGAGCGATTAATCAATGTAAGCCAAGGGGAGCTGTCCCCAGAGTGACATAAGAGATGGGTAATTCGGAGTAAACGACAAAAACCTTTGGAAAATAGGATAGCGTCATTGCCGATAAAATTCTTAACAATTATTACGCAAGTTTGATTTATAAACATTTCAAACTATTTTCAGATTCGGAGACCAGAATGCTGGTGCTCTTATAAAGATTTTGGCATGCGGGTTATATCTGAAAATTTATATCTCAAAAATTTTTTTTACAAAAAAATACAACCGACTTCCAAAAAGAACACTACAAAGTGAAAAATTATTTATATTTTTTTGTAAAAAAGTTTTTACTTTTCACTTTTTAGTTGTGGTACCTACCCCACACAAATTCTAATACCACTACCTGCAAAGCAAACTAGAACATCATCCATATAAAAAAAAAATATATAGGTACGTGTCGAATTGAGAACCTCCTCCTTTTTTTTCGGTGATTGAAAAATGGGGAAAAAATTCGTATTATTCAAACTAACTCAAAAACTACCTAATCATTAATCAAATTTATATGGGACCAACTTTGATGTATACCCTCTCGAATAAAACAAAAAAAAAAAAAAAGAAATTGGACGACTGTAAAAACTTTTTCGTGGTCATACATAAAAAAAAAAACGTGTCGAATTGAGAACCTCCTCCTTTTTTCTCGTAGGTTAAAAATACACATAATTTATCCGTAAAATCACCATATAACTAAATACCTGTATAGTATTATTAGGGTCGCCCTAAATCGGATGCACTAAAAGCGAATAAATCCTAATGCCGCGGTCTGTTTGAGATTTATTGGCAACCGGGCTTGAGATAGGACGTGCCTAATGGAACCCACTGCTTTTGGCCTTTTTCTGTCTCCCCGAGAGGTTTTACCGTTAGACCACACTGCATGGGATAAAGATTTAAAGGATCTTTTAAAAATCAATCTTTATTCCGGCCTTTATGTCTTTTATATTTCTATGTGTCACCCTGAGCATTTTCCTACATTTACTTATACGTTGTACATAATAAAGAGTAATATTATCTATCTATCGTCTTCAGAAACACGAATCCTCGAGTCAAACTTAGAAACGAAACATGATTTCTTTGTCAGATTCTTGTTTTCCTCAAATAAAGTTCGTCAGTACCTAAATCGAAACATTTACACAAGTAAAGAAAATTAATAGTTCAAAATGTACGGTATTTTCTTTCAATACAGTGCTAAAACAATCCGTCCTACAGTCTACACATACCATTTACTAATTACACCTACACAAAAGTCTGGCACAACCAGTGGCCAAATCTCGACAAACCACCTTTTCATAAGATGCATCACTACTGCACAACAAATGCAAAGCTACACTGGAAAGAGCGGCGGCCTCTTAACAAGTCATCTGTCACAACAGTACAGTAATTTCTTCCAGTTGTATTAGACCTATTCATCACTTGAGACAAACGGAATCTTCGCATATATTTCATTTACGCTTCTTGCCTCTACCGGCTTAGTTAAATTACAAGGAGGTGTAACAAATGGAGTGCTAAGACGATTTTTTAATCATCGTGTTACAGTGTTGGCCTTGGGAGATACGCGGGAGTAGCAAAACGGCTGTCAATAAAGTATTGTTTCTTGGTGGTTCTTCTGCATAGAATACGGCAAATTAGAAAAGAGACAGACAATGTCGATACGATTTGGCCCTAGCAGAAACGTGTGTACCTACGTCTTTCGGTAAAAGGTCGGTAACGAGCTTAAGTGACTCCTTTGGTATTGCGTATCTTCATGGCCATCTTTGATCATTTAACATAAGGTAACTAACAAGCCGTTCACTATTTATTTATTTAGAATCAGATTATTCAAAACTCTCAGCATAATTATATGTGTTCTGTTTTTTTAAATATCAGTTGCGTTTCGATTTCGTGACAAATCCGTGACATTGCTTGTAGGTATACTTTTACAATGTTCCCACATTACCACTCCATTTGTTTACCAATCTGTGGCAAAATTGCCTCACTTTCTACTTAAAATAGGTAGTCTTAACTATAGTAATTCTTCGTGAAGGCAATAAAAAGCGTTCTCACAATTTATCAGAATGTGCCAATGGTGTTAATGAATGATAGCATACGATAGAAACCGTACGGTTCCCATCGAACACTATTGTTGGTCGTGATAGACATCTGGTCTAGTTCGGTTGGCAGGTAGATAAGTACTCGTCTGGGATCGGTTTCTTAGATATTGTGGTGTAAGCGAATTGTTGTGTACACACGGCTACACATCAAGCTATACATTTCCAGTTTACACTGACCTCTCATTGTAAGGAAATACTATACAATGAGAGATCAACTTATATTGGAACTGTATAGCTTGATCTGTTGTTGGATACTTTCAAATGATTGGTATCATATTTTTTCTGCTTTGATTCCATAGCAAAAGGATCACGTAATAGTTCTCAATACCAGTTACTGACGATTATAACACTGCAAAATTAACTTTGATAAATAAAGAATGTAATGAAAATGTGTATTCAATTGAATTGAAAAGGAAACTCTTCATCACCATAACACGCGCACATGCAACAACTCTCAAGTTAAAACATAGAGAAACACTGTTCACTGAAATAACAAAACCAAGAAGAAGAAAGTAACAAATACTCTGCAACAGTAGTATTCATTTCACTATTCCGCTCACACCCAAATTAACATCGGTAATTGAAAAATAAAAAGAATTGTTCCTCTTTCAATGAGGAAATGACTCCTCTTCAACATCTATACATTTATATAAATAAATAAAATTGAAAGGCCTATTTGTCATGTACAAATAACAGCTTTTTACTAAATGCTTAGGAAAGTATATACGATAATCATAACAAAAAAATAGTTTTTAAAATTTTTTTAAAATTTTATTTGTCTGTCTGTCTGTTTGTACCGGCTAATTTCCGAAGCGGCTAAACCGATTTTAACGGGACTTTCACTGGCAGGTAGCTGATGTTATAAGGAGCAACTTAGGCTACTTTTATTGTGGAAAAAGAATTAGGGCTCCGTGCAAAAAAATATAACCCATGAAATTGTGAACAAAAAGTTGGATTTTAAAAATTCATTTTGCATTTGGTGGCCCAATTCTCGAAGCTGGTTATAGGCTATTTAACATCACGCTACGACTCTTAGGAGCCGAAAAAATAGAAAATAAGTTTGAAAGAACGCTAAGCGAAAACGAAGTAATAGTGTGGGCGGACGATGCAACGCGGCGGGTCGGGGGACGAGGGAATTTTATTAAAATGTGGCTTATTGTGTATCTTACGACTTCCATGCGAACAAAAACGCGGGGCACTGCTAGTTCTTCATATTATTGTTTAGAAACTTGGATGAAACGAATGTAAAAGGAGAACTTTTAGAGTAGCGTCGCGTCGGGGAACATTTAAGTTCTTCCATTCCACTTTGTAGTCCTAGATTCTACTTCCCGCATGGTTTTTGGTCCAAGGTATAAGATTCTAGCAGCTGCTCTGCTTCTTTGTAAAGTAAAATCACGTTTAATCAAATACCCATAGGAACAAATTGAATAATAATACAGTGATGTGCTTAGCTATGCTTAGATGCTTAAAGGCGACGATAATTGAATTTTATAATTATTTTAAACTGAAGATCACTTCTAAACGAGTAGTGTTAATGATTTGGATAAAAATATATGTTAAATTAGAGCATTTTCTTAATAACTTAATATGTAAATATTTTAGTTTATGTTTATATTACATAGTGTAATTAATTTGTAAAGTTATGTCTAACGCCGATAAAACACCGAGAATGACGCTAAAACTATCAAGCGTATTTTTTAATATAATAACTTGTTTTATGTGTAATAAATTAATAATGCGTCTAATTTGGGACTGCGCTCTTAAATGGGCGAGTCCTATTACTGGGTGGACGGACGACGCGTTGCGTGATCTCAGCACAGAACACGCAAGCTAACCACTCAAGGCCGCTCGCTGGCCCGTATCTGCGTCTCAACTAAGGCATTTGAATTTATTCGTTATGAGAATGGTCGAACATGAAGAACAGAAATGCACTAAAGTTCATTGAATACAAAAATATCACTTGATTAGGCACTTAGGCAGATGCAATCAGATTACAAAATGGAAACATGGTGAATTCAATAAGTATAGGATGGCATAATCATTCTTTCGACGCGGGCGCGTTCATCAAAAGTCCGTTACGTCAATTCTGACGTCTACCCTTCACCTTCACAAACTTCAAAAATATCAAATGTCAATCGACAATTGACAGCCGTCAACCCAGTGTTGTCAATTCAACCCAGTGTTGCCACTTCCTATATTGACCTCGTCCAAGACTCTCGGACATGCTTACCTTTTATTTCTATTTTTTTGTTTATTTTTTCCAGCCCGATCTTCTTCCAACGTTATATAATCTTCAGCAAAATGAAAATGATACTTACGCCTAAAGTAGGTTGTAATCAAAGACCAATTCAAGTCAGAGAGAGAAAATTCAACATTGATAACTGAGAAATGAACTGCGCCTCAGCCGATAATACAGAAAAAAGAATAAACAGACATCGTTATGTAATAAATACAACGTTATTATTACTTATTATTTTAAATCGCATATAAAACACTTTATTTAATCGGTTTCCCTTTCATCTTGGACTAAACCCAATACTGAGCAAAATCGTATTTCCCATACAAACGAGCCATTTGTTTAGTAACGCTCGTTT
Organism: Cosmia pyralina; assembly: GCA_946251885.1. NCBI lineage: Eukaryota > Metazoa > Arthropoda > Insecta > Lepidoptera > Noctuidae > Cosmia > Cosmia pyralina. The sequence goes on along the minus strand of OX276345.1, from coordinate 25,799,343 downwards.
AGAAAATTGCATTCTACTTGAATTGCTGTTTGCATTTATTGCACGATTACGGAAACATGTTGAGATGAGTTGACTGTTACCGTCGTAAAAGCAAACAGACTTTTAAATCAAGGGTTATTTCTTGGAACAGTTTTATTTGAAATCACAGATTCTAGAAAAACTTTTCAGAATTTCATAGAGCTCCGATTGGGCAATGAACAGAGAATCGGAATCCATGTTTGGAGTTTTTTTGAAAATATTTGGGTAATTATAATGGTTCGAGATGACCTATGCTCCAACCGACCGTCTCTGCAATCCAAGAATTTCCAAATTGCTTGCAACTGGTTCGCGTGGCATTGTGTCACTTGGTAGTCACGGGTAATTAAATGCTTGAAGGACCATGTAGAAAGTAATGCTCGGCGCTAGGGTGACCTAACACACCTTTCTCGCATTATTATATGGTAAAAGTTAAAGTCTTGGATTATAAGTGAAATAGCTATATTGAATTTACTATAACACAGTATATGTGGATGTTGTTCTAATTTACTTTGCAGAGCGGTATTCGAATTTGTGTGGGGTAGGCAGTTAGGTACCACAATTAAAAAGTGAAAAATATATTTTTTTTTTTACAAAATAAAAAACAACCGACTTGCAAATAAAACACTACTAAGTGAAAAATAACTTTAATTTCGGAAGTCGGTGGCAAAAAACGAAAGTACAAAACCAAAGACACCGACTTCCGAAATTAAATTTATTTACCCACTTTGTAACTAGTGTTTTTTTTTTTGGAAAACGGTTGATTTTTTTAATTTCTTTAAATCACCCCTGTAGAGAGTGTGTTAGAGTAAACAAGAAAAATTCAAATCGATCAAGCCGTTTTTGAGTTTTGGCGAGACAAACGAACAATAATTGATTTTATATACTTATAGGTTTATGAAGATACAAACAGGCTGTAAATGTAAACAGTGGCAATATTTTAAGGGGTCATTGTATTCATCATTATGAACAACTTTTACTATGGGACCAAACCTGAAATCGCGTAAAAAAATCAGCTGTTCAGTACATTTATGTTCGCATAATTCATCAAAATGTAGAGAACAGCTGTTTTTTTTTTCGCGATATCAAGTTTGGTCCCACAGTAAAAGTTGTTCATAATGATGAGTACAATGACCCCTTAAAAGATTGCCACTGTTTACACTTACACCCTGTATAATATAGGTATATACAGATTACAAAACAACATTATTATACACTCTTATCTCACAGCCCTCAAGGGAAAGTAGTAAATCTAAATTCTACACATTCCAGCAGCTTTTCCTCTGACTGATTAAAATTACCAGTTATACTGAATATATAAATTAACTCGTTATCAACTCGTTTTGTATGAGGTGAACTAGAGATTGTGTCAGGGTATGTAGTAGTAAAACTGCCGCGACTTACAAGTTGTAATTTCGAAGTTCGAACCCAGACAGGCACTTTTCTTCGTGTAAATGATTTCATCACCACTGCTCTCAAAACGGTGAAGGAAAACATCGTGAGGAAACCGGCATGTGCTAGAACGAAAAATTCGAAGACATGTGTGACATCTACCAACCCGCACTGGGCCCGCGTGATGGATTACGGCCCACTCTCTTTCACAGAGAGGAGGCCTGTGTCCCAGCAGTGCGAACATTATAGGCTGCTGTAAGTATGCTGCAAGGAGTCTGCCTAGACGATGGGCTGCAGCTTCTTCAGTTTATCTGGGATCAATCTGGGTTTATCTGTTATGCGTATTGATATAACGAATGGATAATATTCCTATAAGGCTGTTTAGATACTTTACTTACTAACAGTGGATGCCTGCTATCGGGTTTTAACCCAATTTACAGTAAAACAACTCAGTACACAAGTGTAGATTCTATAACAATGGAATTCAATGATGTCATACAGCTATAGAATATTGAGGAGTTAAAATTATGCAGACATGAAAATAAATACTAGAACTTTGCAAAATATTCATACAAACAAAATAATACATTATAGCATAACCGAAAATAGACATAGATAGATGAATAGACCGTATTCAAAACATAACGAATCGAGTTCCGAATATTTTGACGAACTAGTTTCAACGTATTCGTTAAGGCCCGTTGTACACAGCACGGCGCGCTAGCCGCACCGTAGAATAATCGTGTGAGCTTGTTAAGGACACGGGAAACCACCGGACGAGTCAACCGTAGTTTTTCAGGACAAAGAAACGTGTGTTGGCACGCTTGTCAGTGTTGTAAATTATCACTTTACACCATCTGATTTTGTCCTAAGTATTTATTTTTTGATTTATTAACAAGTATTATTATTTACGTTGAAAAAAAATAATACAAGTATATTGATCTCAATTTATAGTCCTACTAATATTATAAATGTGAAAGTTTGTATGTTTGGATGTTTGTTACTCAATCTCACAAAAACGGCTGAAAGGATTTGGATGAAATTTGGTATACAGATAGTTTATAACCTGGATTAAGACATAGGATACTTTTCATCCCGGTAGAAGGTTCCCGTGGGATAATTTCCGACATTCACGTGGGCGAAGCCGCGGGCAACAGCTAGTAGACTATATTTTGTAACCGAAAAGTGCCCCTGAAATTTTGTGATTTTAGCTATTTAGAAATAATAAAGTTACTACTTTTTTGTCGTGTTTTATTTAAGACGCCAAAAAGTATAAAAATGTCCATTCCAGGAGGCCAAATAACACAGTTTTCCATATAGCCTATAGGGAAGACCTGCGTAATAATACGTAGGTAGTCGACTTCTGCCATTTTTACCAGCTACGTAATATTGCGTAGTAGGCATTAAATAGGTTAATACCTGTAAATAAGCTTTCAAATCATTCTTTTCCTTGTAATCTTTTTTTAGCGTTTTGTAACTCTTTCTCAAGGTATGTGACTTCTCTACTTATCTGTCGGTCGCGAACATCTTGTAATTTGAATGTCATCTTTCCCATTAAATTATCTACAATAGTTTCTATTTTATCTAGACATCTATTGTCTACAAGTGGTTTTGCACGAGTCTCCATAATATAAGCCTTAGCTGAACCCCAGCCTTTTTTAACAACAGGTTGAATTTTATCCAGAGAAACTGCGAACAAAACAAACGCGGACTTATTTTTGAATGTCTTTAATTTATCAGCAGTTGAACTATTTTACATATTTATTAAACTAAGCTCCAGACATTATAATTATATACAGGGTGAAATTGAATTCATGGGCAATATTTTAAGGGGTCATTATAGTCATCATTATGAACAACTTTTACTATGAGAACAAACCTAAAAAAATCTGCTGTTCCATTTTGACGAGTTATGCGAGCATAATGTATGGAACAGCTGAATTTTTTTCGCGATTTCAGGTTTGTTCCCATAGTAAATGATGACTAAAATGACCCCTTAAAATATTGCCCATGAATTCAATTTAACCCTGTATATTGCACTTGTTATTGCATAACCACTTTTGTTTTGCAACAGTTTCCTTAAAATATGTTATACAAACATACCTAGTGTTACGTCGAGGGCCTGCCTGACCATCCTGGCCGCCATTTCTAATAATGTCCCTCGACATTTACAAAATTGCTTTTAAAATACCAATAATTTGATTGTAGATTTCTATGAAATTAATGAATACGCTACATATCTGGCGCACCCAGTTAATGTTGATCTCGTGGGCCTAGCTTCCTATCATAATTGTCAGTTTGTTGACAATGTCTAATTTACTTGACACTTGACAGACAACTTGCCTGCTGTATAAACAAAGTTTTAGGAACAAAGGGAATACAACCTCCTTCGCAGACAACCGCCTATATGCATCGGACGGCCAGTCTTGTAAAAAAAATTTATATGATTACTCACATATCTTTCGAGGTTTTGATTATTCCGTAGCAAAGCAAGTAGCTCCTTATCCTAACTAATATTATACATGGAAAAGTGTAACGATTTCACGCTAAAATGGCAGAACGGATTTCGATGAAATTTGGCACATGGATAGACCATGACCTGAATTAGGACATAAGATACTTTTTATCCCGATATTCCCACGAGATCGAGACTAAATGCGGGTGAAACCGCGGGGCGCAGCTAGTAAGTTTTAAACTCGAGAAACAAGTCTATTAAACTACAATATCAACGCTTGGTAGATGTACCTTACAGTCAGAAACCCGTATAAGATGCAAATAAATCTGCAATGCACAGAACGACCTCGAAGATCATATACACTACTCATCAGCAGTGTATATAACAGTGCATGCAGTGTGATGAAGTGTGGGTGTGTTTGTGTGGTGTGTTCATAACACCAGAGGAGATTTTCCATCAGAGACAGAACTTCATTAGCAAGGTGTTAGTTTAGTAGTAGGAGACATCGTTCGTCAGTGTTGTATGGGTTGCTAAAGACAATTGTTGACAGACACGGCGGCACTACGGTACGGAGGGCGGCGGGGCCGTCGCCGTATGGGTCGTCTTTTCGTTTTTTGTGAAATGGCATCTCGCTAGTCAACCTAGGAGGTTGTCGGCTGCTTTACCGGGCTTTCCTGTGGGAGCCTCAATCAATTAAGGCCTCCAGCCAGGGCATAAAACTTATAAATTAAGCTACTACACGCTAAGGGCACCCTCTGTGGGGTACGGACGGCTTAGAGCGTGCGTTTCTGGGGGAGGGCAGCAAAGGACAGGCTAGATCGGATCGGCTGTACTATCATTATGAACAACTTTTACTATGGGTTCCCTACATTTTAACGAGTTATGCGAATATAAATGTGGGAACAGCTGATTGTATATGCGTCGTCCGGTGGTTTGGCGTGTCATATACCCATACGATTGTTCTACGGTGCGGCTAGCGGGCCGTACCGTAAAAACACCGTGCCGTGTACAACCGGCCTAACATCTCGCGTTCCAGTTTGTATTCAATTAAAAAAAATATGAAGTTTGCTGTTTTTTGTTTCAGTTTCACGGGGCGCTAACAAAATTCGTCAAAACTGGATACCATCTGAAAACATCAGCATCATGGATTCGGAGAGGTATGTGTTTGTTACTGAATGTTAATTTAAAATTTTCAATTTATTGTTTATTGTTGAAATGGTTTTTTTTAGGAGATTTTGTCCGGAATTAGAGCGTGGGGCGAAAAGGAGATTTTATATTAGTATACAAGGTGTAATAAAAAGTATTTCTAATTTGTAGGTGGGATAGGATGTGTCATCTACTTATATCTTCTATGTAATCAAAATTAAATGCTGTTTGTGAGCGCTTGAGAACGGCTGCAACGATGCGGCTATTTTTGAAGTGAAAACTTCTTTAGCGCATTGAGCGATTTTAAGTCAAAACTTTTAAAAACTTTTTTTCGTAATCTTACGGTTTCGCGTAACCGCGAATAAAAGATAGTTTTATTTACGTAGGTGCGTTGAGTAATTATTGGTAGGCGGAAATCTTACTGGGGAATGTTCAAAAATAAGTCTTATTACAACTCATGACCGTTGTTATTATTTTACATGTCAAAATCAATAAATCCATTTTTACAAATGGTCGTGCGTTTTTGTGTAGAACAATAGACAGACGATGAACAAAAAAAAAAGGTGTTGGTCAACGGCCTTTTAACAGCTGGCATAAATGAGTCTTTTAAATAAAACGATCCTATTTTTGGTTATTATTTTATTATTTAGTTTGTTTGATTTTTTTTTCCATTTACAATTTATGAAATTTTACTTATTCATATTACAATTATTCAAAAGTAACACACAGTTATTCAAAAGTTTTAAAGCTTTCACTTCTGTCGGCAGTCCCCATAACTGGAAATTTATTTGTTTTAAAATGTACGTAAGTCTGAATCAGGTTCTTGCGGAAAGAAAAATTGGAAAAGTTTTCCGGGAAATCTTCAAATTCGGAAAAAAGTGAACGTCCTTTTTGTTGTATGAATTTTTGATTGGACAGGACAAAGTCTGTCGGGTCATCTACTTCTGAACAATTGTTTCTATGGGAATAATATTAATATGCTCGAATGAGTTGTAGTTTTGAAGATGAGAGTTGCACAAAAAGAAACTAATTTATAAATTATGAAATATGGTCATAATATTATGACCAGAGTATACCCGAGGCACATATAACAACAGAATAGTGGTTTTGATTGCCGATCATTATAAGGGTTCATAATGTTATATGTTATCCTAATGTCTGTTTAGATATTTGAGTGAACGTTAGGCATTTGTGTTAGCACGAAGTAATCACGTGATTACGACTACAAACATTTACCTACAACTTTTCAGAAAAAAAAAAACTCTAGCTGTGTACTTGCAGAAAATGAAATAAAAACTTTTTTACAAAAAAATACAACCGACTTCCAAAAACAACACTACAAAGTGAAAAATAACTTAAATTTCGGAAGTCGGTGTCTAGTTAAATGTTTTTTGGTTTTTTTGCGACCGACTTCCGAAATTAAAGTTATTTTTCACTTTGTAGTGTTGTTTTTGGAAGTCGGTTGTATTTTTTTGTAAAAAAGTTTTTATTTTTCACTTTTTAGCTGTGTACCTACCCCACAGAAATTCTAATGCCACTACCTACAAAACAAACTAGAACATCATCCATATAAAAGTGGGGAAAAAATACGTATTATTGAAGCTAACTCAAAAACTACCGAAGCAAAGTTAATCAATTTTATATGGGACCAACTGTGATGCCTTTCGAATAAAACAAAAAAAAATCCAAATCGGTCTAGCCATCTTCGAGTAATCGGGGAACATACATAAAAAAAAAAAATTAAAAAAGGTTCCGACGAATTGAGAACCTCCTCCTTTTTGAAGTCGGTTAAATAGTACCTTTAGAGCCATTTGAAGTGTGTGTGTGTGTTACTCGTTACTGGAATCACAGTTCTAACGTTTTATATGAAAAGTTCAGTAATAAATAATTCCTAGAAACATCCAACATAATAAAATGTTTCACCACTAAAACTCTAAGTATATTTATGTCAGAAAACAGTTCTATCATCCGCACTTATTACCCTAAGTACCCTCGTCATGGTACAAATGGTACAATTTGGTACGAATACGAATGTACGAATGGTACAATTTATTGAGTGCTAACTCGCAAATTTTCTGCGTATATTTTATTGTTCCTAATGGAGAGAGGAATTTAAAAAGGATTCCAAATATATTAGGTGCTTTCTGTTAGATACGCATCTTACTTTTATAATAATTACATTTGAAAGGTATTGTCCCTTGTCAGAGCAAAAATCTGACATTTTTTTGGTACAGTCAACCGTACCTCATCAGCGATAACCATTTGACATTAACGCCACCTTTATATGGTCATCATTATAGTCCAAGATCCCAGATCCGCCTGACCTTACTTATTTTCTGATTAACAAAATGTATGGGATAAAGTAGTGTTAATATGTTGGGCCGACGGCGATGGCCTATTTTCAGGTATTATACGTAAAAATATTACTCACAGTTCTTAAAATCTGACTGCTAATTTTTATGTATGTTTCACAGAATATTTTTAATAATTAATAATCAATACTGTCAGACACTTCCCGTCGGCGGTTTTTTCCGCCAGACGCTTTACAGCTCGCAAAAAATGATGTCATCTTGCTTACAGTTTGAGTATCAGGGAAGAGCATTATTCATCATCCTTATTCACTATTTCAGACTAAATTCCTCATGGTTTCCTTAACCGTAGTCACCACTGAGTTACGTACGATTGAGGCAACCAGCTGAGAAAGTTCAAAATGATGACCTCAACCAGAATTGAAAGAATCATTTTGGTACGTGACTGTGTTTTCTTGATAAGCATCAGGTAAACACCCAGAAGTGAAGTGAATAAAGGGAAATAAGCTGTCATTCCACAAGATGCTGGGGATTGACAGCTCATTGACATAGTTCATCATCTTCCTGCCCTTATCCCATGTTACATGGGGTCGGCACAACACGTTTACTTTTTCCATTCCCTGTCAAACGTCACGCTATCTTTCACTCCCTTCTCTTTCATATCATTCCTGACATCTTTTCATGTACGCGCATCACTTCAGAACTGATGCACCTATTTGGCTAATTCATTTTTTATTTATAAATTTGGTTTGTATGACAATTTTTTTTTTGGAAAATTCACAAATTTTCAGTGGTATTTTTGTATGAAAACAGACAACACAGCCTAAACCACTGGAGATATAGACATGAAATTCACCCGGGCGACGCCGGGCGCGAACAGCTTGTTAATAATATAATATTATCTTAAGACTATGTTAGTCATGAGTTCATGATGAGCCAATCAATGAATGCAGGTAGGTAATCCAACAGCGCGCGGATTTTAAGCCCCTTGCTGAGCGCCAAAAGTTGAAATTATCGCGCAGCGGCCTACCTGTGTGCCAATTTTCGTCGAAATCCGTTCAGCCGTTAAGGTGTAAGAAGGTAACAGACAGATATACAGAGTAACTTTGGCATTTAAAATATTAATAGTACGGATTCAATGTCATCAAAATCCTCCGCTTTGTGCTTCTTACGTTCTGTGCTAGGCCTATCACAGGCTCACAGCACGATTCTATAAAGCTTGGTCTCTATTCTCTTTACTCCTGTGTGTTTCCATCTCGCTTTATCTCACCGAGACCTTGACCTACGGGTCTCGGCATCTGGTGCAAGGTGTGTCATATGGCAGTATTAGATCTCCAAGGAGAGCTGATTAACTATGTACAAGATTACGTATAATAGAACAATGTAACGCGTCCCAAGGAATGAATGTTTTAGTAGCTCGGTTACCTGAAATTTCCTTTATTTTGGGGCTGTTTCATATTTTATTGCTTACTTGGTCTACTGGTGCTTGTGGCTAAGTAATAACAGCCGCACGGGCCGATCGATCAGGTTAAGCTACGCCTGCCGCGGTTGGTCCGTGGATGGGTGAGCATCTTCACATACCGAGACTCCTCCGTGCCTCGGAAAGCACGTTAAGCCGTTGGTCCCGGCTGTCATTCGTGGATCTTAGACAGTCGTTAGGGGTCGTCAGAAGCCCAAAAGTCTGACAACCAGTATTACCAAGGGGTATCGTGTTACCCAGTAACTGGGTTGTGGAGGTCTGATAGGCAGTCGCTCCATGTAAAATAGTGTTATTTAGCTGCATCCAGTTAGACTGGAAGCCGACCCTAACATAGTTGAGAAAAGGCTAGGCAGATTGATTGGTGTATTTGCCCGTCGCGCTCGGCGGTCTGTAGCGATTTGTGAATGCACCGGGCCCGGATCAATCTAGACAATCGCTAAGAACAAGGTTTGCCGAGTCAGTTCTTGTTGTTTTTGTAAACTTAACCTATTAGTAATTTCATATAAATATAATACATTAAAATGCTTAAATACAATATAGAAAACAACTATTTAGATAAAGTACCAACATTTTTTTTTAAATTGTTTTTTGATTATTAGTTTACTTATTTATAAGTAGAAAAAATATCTATTAGATATGTTGACATTGTTTTGTACTCTCCGTCAATTGTCCATAAAGGTTCATTAGAAAACCAGCGTCAGACAGCATCTGTCTGGCATTAAAAACATTATTTTCACATTGTTTTTCTTTTGTTTTTGTGTTTCACGAACTATGTCCAAATAAACGTTTTTTTTTTCTTTCTTTCTTTCTGTCTTTAAATCCGGGGTTTATTGGTCAGGTTTTTCATTCTTTTCCCCCCAATTTTGGTTCCGACTTCTTTTTTATAATGTGTAAGTTTTAACTTCATTACCGATACATCATTTCTTTATTTCTTAGATAAAATTAAATAAACTACAGTTACATAAGAAATACCTGTACGTTTTACAAAGGTAACACTCAACAATGAATCTTTTGTCCGTCCATTTTCACTTATCCATAATTACATACAATTCCCTCCACTTCTATTGTCAGCACAATTCGTTAGTAACATCGAAGTAAATGAATATCTTAATTGTGCTCTACGCTCGCCATTTGCTATAATAATTATATCAAATTCGTATACGTGCATTCACTGTTAGCTATAATTGAGATGCAGATTAATTTCCGTGTAGTTTTAATATTTCAATCTCATGTCGTAATGAGTTTTCGTGAGTGCTCTAGTATTCATAGTTGCTCGCAACATCGCATGAATAGGAGAGCGAAATGTTATGTTTAGAGAAAATATAGCGCAAAATGTATGTTGAAAAGTTTTCTTATTTTTACGTGTTGGTGGGAAAATCAAGCATTATTTTCAACAGACTGAGTGAAGTTTTGCAAGAAGATATGAAATTATGAATATTTTATTTTATTTATTTTATGTAGGTATTTATATTACATTTTTATATATTTTTTAACCGACTTCAAAAAGGAGGAGGTTCTCAATTCGTCGGAACCTTTTTTTTTTTATGTAGGTATGTTCCCCGATTACTCGAAGATGGCTGGACCGATTTGGATTTTTTTTTTTTTTTTTTGTTTGAAAGGGTATACTTTCCAGGTGGTCCCATGATGATCAAGTCAGAATCTGATGGGATCCTGGAGAAATAGAGAGAACTCTTTCAATTTTAAAGGCACACTTAAAGCGATTTGGATAGTTTTTGGAAGAATACTTTCTCGGAGTGGTCCCATTTCAATTTAAGATATGATGAAGAACTTCTGAGATAGGCAACGGAACTCCTCAATAAATGATAGCAAATGGACTGGGAGTGTTGAAATCTCATGTCTGTTTATTGTTTACACCAGTTCGTAACATAACATCACGCCGGTACGCTGTGAAGGGGTAACCACATGTGAACCACTAAAAAGTGAAAAATAAAAACTTTTTCACAAAAAAATACAACCGACTTCCAAAAACAACACTACAAAGTGAAAAATAACTTTAATTTCGGAAGTCGGTGGCAAAAACGAAAATACATTTAATCAGACACCGACTTCCGAAATTAAAGTTATTTTTCACTTTGTAGTGTTGTTTTTGGAAGTCGGTTGTATTTTTTTGTGAAAAAGTTTTTTTTTTTTGTTTTATTATGTCATATATTCTTGTATAAGATAAATTAATATTTATATGTTTATTAATATAATCGTGTTCTGAGTTGAGCTGCAAATGCGTGCACTACTGTGACAGGTCCACACAATTTGTGTGGTTCTTTCTTCAAAAGACCATTTCGGACACAAATCTACATGGTCTTCACATGATCTGATACCAAGATGTCTGGACTTTAAAAGAGACTGTGACCTCTGAGTTTGTTTCGGTCTTTTTTCTCAGAGTGTAACGCCGACCTCATTTAATTTTTAATAAATAAAAAAAAATAGCCTTTATTGCTGTTTCTTTCTTACAATTTAAATAAATGCCTATTTACTAAAAACTAAATTGATACATTTCTAACTTGCATTTGAATGCTCGGCAACTGGATGTTTGTGTGGAACAGCTTGTCTGTCGACAAAGGCCTCCTCTGAAGATTTCCACATCTTCCTGTCTCTTGATAAATGGGTCCATATCGGACCAGCTATTTTCTTGAGGTCATCTTCCCATCTTTTGATTTGTCTACCTCTATTTCTTTTGCTATCTCTTGGATACCATTCTGTTACTAACTTAAAGAAAATCAAAAAATGTGTAAAAGTGTTTGTACAAACCTACTTACAGAAATTAAATCATGTATCAATTTTATAGTAAGGTACCCACAAGAATCTGTATTACAAACATTTACTATTTGTCTAAATAAATCTATTTGTCTTCATTCCAGAATTCCCGATGGCTCACGTAGAAATAAACCAATCAATTGACTGTTTCTCGTACCTCGTATTTCAAAGCAATTTATCACTAACATTCCTAGATTGCTACTGAATATTTTATTGGACCACCAAGGGCAGAACAACTTAGGTGACTTTACTTAGAAACTTAGTTTCGCGAAGCCTAAAAAAACCGGCCAAGTGCGTGTCGGACCACGCACAATGAGGGTCCGTAGTTGATAAGAATTTATCCCGAAACAATCTTATCATTGTAGTTGAAAAACATGTTTTGTGGGTGTGGCAACTGCAAAATGTAAGTTTATAATCCCGAAAAAAAAAAAATGTATGTCATAAAATTACAAATGAACGATTTTCGGACTTATTCCTGTGAGACATTTTTGCTTCTTGCAAAATTTCATGATTCTAGGTCAACGGTAAGTACCCTGTAGACCAGGTTTTAATTTACTTGCAAGTATCAAAATATGTCGGATAAATGGCCGTATTTTTTTATAGCGTTGACTTAAAAGCTTGATGTTTTAAAGCTCCAAGGAACCATAGACCTACATATTTGATATTAATTTCAACTTGATACCTCCACGCGTTCCTGAATAAAATGGTCTTGACAGACTGACAGACAGACGGACAACGAAGTGATCTTATAAGGGTTCTGTTGTTTTTTCCTTTTGAGGTTCGGAACCCTAATAACACAGCGCACCTACAATCAAACCTATTAATTCCTGAAATAACACAAACGACTGACATATTAACATCATAATAACTTATCTTAAATAATCCATTGTTATCAACAGCTTACAATAAATAAACACCGGTCCAACGATTTCTCATCTCGGTCACGGCCACCATTTTTTCCCGGCAAAAAAGATTGTATACAGAGGTCGAGTTGACGTCAAACACTGAAAAACCAATCTAGCGGTGACAGTGTGAAAATAAACTTTGACACAGTTAGTTATTTTTGACGTTTTAGTTATTATTTTTGTTGTTTAGTTTTGTAGAGTGGCTCGTGGCTAATAATAACAGCCGCACGGGCCGAGCGACGGTTAAGCTACGCTTGCCGCGGTCGATTTGTGGATGGGTGACCATCCATTACATATCGAGACCCCTCCATGCTTCGGGAAGCAAGTTAAGCCGTAGGTCCCGGCTGTCATATGTAGATCTTTGACAGTTGTTACAGGTAGTCAGAAGCCCAAACTCTGACAGCCAGTTTTACCAAGGGGTATCGTAGGTATTACCCAGTTACCGAGTTGTAGAGGTCAGATAAGCAGTCGCTCCATGTAAAATACTAGTATTCAGCTGCATCTAAATTACTACTAATTAATTACTACTAATAACTAAATTAATTATTACTAATTAATTAAATTTTGCATCTAGTTTGACTGAAAGCCGACCCCAAGATTGTTGGGAAAAGGCTAGGCAGATTTTGAGTTATTATTTTTGTTGTTTATTGCTGTGGTTTGACGTTATGACACAGAATACATAATAGTACAATTGTACAGAAGATTCTCTTCGCAAAATCATTTAAATAATTAGCGACTCTTGCTACGACACAATAAAGTGCAATTCAGGTCGCTACAGTTATATTCACCCAGAAGTTGCCTCTCTTTCTATCGCGTAGCTCAAGACCTGACTCGTTAGGGTTGTCTTCTTTTACTACGCGGTGCGTGAGCGAGTATCGAACTGCGAGCCGGCCGGTGCGCGGCAGCCCACACTGAATTAGCGTCGACAAGTCGAGCCCGCCGCGTACTTGTAGCTTCATACCTAAAATTCGGACTGCGCCTGGCCTGGCTATGATAGATATTGAAGTGGTTTGTTGAACACCGACAATTCGTTGATCAATTTCTAGACCCGAAGTCTTTTTGATCTTATTAATTTTAGCTAGTGTACTACATACGAGTATATTTTCATAACACTGTATGAAATCCGAGACTAGTCCAGTCTACGTCTCAGCTCTAATAAAGTGGCGTTCTTGGCGTTTTTCTTGGCGTTCTTGTCTAAAATCTCGTTGGGAACTGGGGATCTCTAAAGATAAATCTCCACTTAGTACGAATTTCTCTTGACATTTTTTCCGAACATTCAACTATGGAAAAACAGTGACATTATTTCCATTAAACTCATTGCGAATGTTTTTTTCTGAGAACTATCATAAAATAAAATAATAACAAAGCAAGCATAGAAAAAAATGGAAAAGCTACAGCAACTATGAATGTGCAGCCACACAATAACAAAGCAAGCATAGAAAAAAATGGAAAAGCTACAGCAACTATGAATGTGCAGCCACACACGACTTCGATGATAACCGCCCTCAGTTTCAAGGATCCCGCTTAAAAGCGTGACGCGACTCTTGTAGAACAATTTCTATGAAAACTTAAGGCCCTACCTTGAAAGTAAATAGTAGTATGATGGGCGTAGCTTATTTACCTCGCACGCGGGGAGTGGCAGTTCTATCTTCCGTGGTCGGTCGGTCGCAGCCACAAACTTGTCTGAACCAGTGATCAAAACTGGAACTAACGAAATTACTACCGGAATTTAAATACTTTACTTACTTAGCATGGGCTTTGGCTAAGCATTATTTTTGTCACTGTCGCACAACTGTCAAACTAAAAATGCAAGATAAAGACGGAAACATATCTAAGAAAAAGTGCGTGCTAAGTAACGTCAATTTATCTCGGTCTATGAAATTTGTACACATAGCGAACCGTGGAGGAGACAAATATTACAAAATATTTAATTAACAACTAAAATATTTATTAATTAGGTATGTACAACATGAAATTAAAATGGAAATTGATTTACTAGAGTCGCGTCGCGCGCCTGCGGGAGCCGTTATTGATGCCTTATTTCCTCCATTGATTTGAAGTCGTTTTGGGACTGGATAAATTAGAAGTAATGAAAGCTTTTAAAAACTTTTGTTTCACTCCCTGCGGCCATACACGAGTTACTGGAATGTTTCAGTGGATTTAGCATATTTTATTACATTCAGAAAATTTTGTTTGGAACTTTTCTTCTTTTGAAATCTTTTATTTGGTTTCTGGTGGATTCTGGTAAGCTCTTTCCGTTCCGATGACAAATAAGGATGATGACTATAATTTTTTTTTCGTCCATCATTTTTTAGGTTATTAAAAAGGTTATTAAAACTACTTAAGTCATCTATTGTTCTAAATCAAAATTCGTAATCTAGCCTAGTCTATCCACTTTAGGAAACAGTCATTCGTTGAATGTCCATTGATACAAATTTTTTGTGTACAAGCCGTGTATAAGTGGCAAGGCGCCCCGTCGCGTGCCGACAAAAAGTCTCTTATTTCTCAAGGATGTCTCCTAAAGACGTCACGCGGGGGAGCCGGGCACGTTAGTGGACAAGTTTTTATCTGACTGACGGACTAAATAGAATTTTGTTTTTTTTTTTACTCAGGCATCATCCCTATTTCCTTTACAGTTGCTTGCCCCTTGGTAAATGTAATTTTTCGGATACTAAAAGGTACTTTTTTTTTTTTTTTTGAAGTTCCAGATTACAAGAGGTCCCTTTCCGGAACTTTACCGAGACCTGGACTATAGATAGTCCGACAAATTCGATCATCTGACACCGCCTTGCAAAACGTTTGTCAGGTCTACTGTATTTGCTAGAGATGGCGTGATGCCGTACCCAGAGGTCGTCCCACGAGGGAAACTTTATAAGTTGCGATATCAAATTCAGTATAGGCTGATTATGTTGTTAACGCTTTCAAGGACACTGAACGAGACACAATAGAAGTTTTATTGTTATGACGTCTATGGCCGTTAGTGTTCCAGTGTCCTTCAAAGCGTTAAGAAGACCATCAGTGTGGATTCGACAATATAATTTGACTGACCCAGTTTTCCCGTACGTTGAATCGATGTTTAAGTACCTTCTACATTTACTCAAAAGTAACTTTATTTTAAGGCGCGGACTGACTACGATTTTAAACGGCACACAACCGCTTAATCTATTGTCACGATTAGCTGGCTTGAAATATGGATGAAAATTGAAAATAATATTTGTGTTGCCGAGGTGTGACTAAGCTGCGAATGTGCATTTATTTTCCGGGTTTCCCTTACATTATTCAGAATATACACAATAAATTAAATAATTGTCCGGTTAAAGTTTAAAAAAAAATGATAATTCTATTAAATACTTAAAAAAAACAATGTCGTTATCGCTGAAAATACAGAGATGTTCGACGCCAAAGTTTATTTTTGTGGAGCAACTTCCAAATTTTTTACTGGGAATATCAAACTATTTTTACTATTCTATTCGGTTAAAATTTTTCTTTAAACCCTTCTCTGTCCACTGTATTTTTGCGTCGGATAGTTTCATTGCGTTACGTCATACTCGACAATCCAAGAAAGCAATTTTTGTGAATATAGATTTATTTTTGTGATTTGAATAGAGCTAATACCGCGCCTTAAAGCAGTAAGCCGTTATGTAGATAGTACTCTCTCCTTATCTACCTAAAGCTAAGAATTTCCCTAAGGAACTAAATCTTATTAGGTACACAATTTAAGGTAGACAGTTCTATTAAGGCTCTTTATACCTCAGAGGTAACTGTATCAAGTAATTGCATGTAATGTCACAAGAATTGCTGACCTAGATTTGATAGGAATTATGATTAAGAGGATATATTGAAGCTCGGTGTGTAAGTGAAATGGCGTTATGGCTGTCTAGTTTGATGCGCGAAAATGACGCGCACTGGAATTTAAACGCGCTTCGTTTAAATGTAGATGTATGACAAAAACATTTCTTTTTACACATTTTTTTCTTAACATTATTTAAATACCTTCGATTTAAAGCAAATTTCACTCCACAATAAGGAACTGTTTGTGTGTGAACTGAACGTTACTTTGGATATTTTTTTCTTTCGAAAAAAATTTAATTAAGTAATCATGTTTCGGTTTTAGTACGGCAATAGACAATATAGTCAAATATCACATAATATGTGTATATGGTTAAATCAATTTCCGATATTATGGGAAATTGATTTAACCATATACATTAGGTTTTATAGCAATTTTAAAAACACAAAATTATCGATGTACCCCCTTAAAATGGAAAAGGAAAGTATCATGCCATCGCAGAATAGACGCACAATGTACTTATATAGATTTATCATCTTTATAAGTACATTGTGCGTCTTGGTCTGAAAGTTACGGATATTTCGTCTCGTTTCTTTCGTTGAATTCCAATATTGAAATTCAGTGACAGCATAATTGCTCTTTGATCGCGCAATTTCGGACAAAAATCGTAACAAATAAATATATCATATATTTGTTTCTTACCATTTTTCTCCAAAACTGCGATCAAAGTGCGACCGAAGTTCATTCGAGCGGGTTCCTTTATAGATTTTATCAATATGTTTCAAGGATTAATAGAATTTATAGGTCAAACTAGTTTCGATTTCAAAGGTACCGGTAGCGAACCATATTTCATTGGAGACAGTTCCTAGTAGCCAGCCTTGAACTTAAAGATCTTGACCGCTTGAAGAGTTTGCCTCGGGCAAAGTTAACACCTTGAATTTTGATGATATACAAAGATAAATGCTTTATTTCACACAAAATGAAGTCTTAATTATAAACACTTACTATGGGACAGTGTCTGAAATATTGAAACGCGTTTACACGGGACTGTAAAAATCTTTTATGTGGTTCAAAGTCCTGTTGTTTCCGGCCCAAAAAACTTTTTTTGTAAAACAATAAAAACAACCGACTTATATAAGGTGACTGGTAATTAGTGACCGATACTTAAACACATGATTGTGCTCATGATAACAAACAACTTTTACTATGGGACCAAACCTGAAATCGCGACAAAAAAATCTGCTGCTCCTTACATTTTGACGAGTTAAGCGAACATGAATGTATGGGGTAGTTGATTTTTCCCATAGTAAAAGTTGTTTGTTATCATGAGTACAATCATGTGTTTAAGTATCGGTCACTAATTACCAGTCACCCTATATAAAAAACGCTACAAAGTGAAACATAACGTTTTTTTTTTTTTTGGAAGTCGGTGTTTTTTTCTTTTGAAATTAAGTGTTTTTATTTTTCACTTTTTAGTTATAGTAAGTGCTTATCCTACATCAATTCGTATACTACTGCTTGTTATGTCAACAGCAGTGACAGGAAGTACTAAAACATCATCTAGATACACAAAGTGGATTAAATACGTATTATTATCGAAGCTAACTCAAAAACTACCCAAGCAAAATTAATTTGGGACCACCGCGCGAGCTTCCTCTACCAAATGAAAAATGAATTTTTAAAATCGGTCCACAATTGACAGATAAATAAAAAAAAAATACAGACGAACATATACAACCTCCTCCTTTATTGAAGTCGGATAAAAATATTTGTGGGGTTATTTTCGTAGCTTTTGAACTATGTTTTATTCATAAAACCGCCATTTGCATAGGCTAACCCGCGCGACAGTATTACAATTATTCCTTTCTTTGCCTTTTACACGGAAAATGTTTTATTTTAATATTTAACCGGAATATAAAAGGGAAAATGTGACGTAAAGATCCTACTGGATCAGATTTTATAACAAACCTTATACAAGTCCCGTTTTAAAAGCTGATTAGCTGCAATTAATTATATCGACTCACTCTATGTTTAAGCCCACTGCTAGCACCACATTTATATCTACTAGAAATAAAGCAGAAGAGTTTGTTTGTATTTTTGAACGCGCTAACCTCGTGAACTACCCGTCGGATTTGAAAAATTATTTTTGCATTTGATAGCTTAGTTCTTGAGGAAGGCTATTTAACATCAAGCTAGGAACATTAGGAGCCGAGCAAAAAGAAAAAAAAGTCATCACTAAGTGAAAACGAAGTAATAGCGCGGGCAGGCGATGCGATGCGACGTGGTGGGTCGGGAGAATAAGAAATTTCACGGGGCCAAAGCAAGTCACTAAATAAGCTTAGCGCTAAACTAATCTAAAACATCGTTCTGTTTCTGTCAATCGTTCGAAGATGACAGAGACAGAAATGAGTTTTGTAAATTAAAAAGTAACCAAGATGACCATACTGCTCCACAATTATAATTCCAATAAACGCAAGTATTGCGCAAGCGCGGCTGTAATACAATGATAATCACTTTCGCTGAGCGTATTGACATGCGCGTGAGTGCTACCGGCTAACGCACTGCTGAGGTGACCATGAGTTTATAAGTTTTAGTACTATCTTGGTACTATCTCTTATATAGATTGTGATAGTGATTATTATCGTATTTTCACCTCTTTTTACAAGCTTTCATTCAACTTGCCATGTTTCTTTGTTAGTTTGTTTAGATCGAATCTTGTAAGCTGAATTAAAACCTCTTGTCCTACAGAGTTTATATTTTTTAACTTGCAAGAAAGATCCTCAATTAGACACTAAGTAATGTTTTGTTTATTTATTTGGTTACATATGAAACGTTTTATTTAAAACTACGTACACTGTTACGGCGTGTGTATGTATGTGTAATCTGTATTTACTTCCTCTTGTAGATTATTTGTGATAGTCACTGTAATGACCTAACTCGGTCTTTAAATAAAAATCAGTGGACTGTAAACTAACTTATTATATTTTAAAACTTTCTACTTTAAAATGAAAAAGTAATTGGCGCGCGTGTGTCGTCGGTCGCGTTTGGTCGTGAATAGTCGTAGCCCGTCCCGCGCGCCTGCGCAGCCGCCCGACGCCTGACACGGAGATAGCCGACGGCGCCCGAACAGTCACACTATCACAAACAATAGGATTACTTGGTCTTGTAAAGGTTGTATTGATGAATTTAATGATTATAATTCTGTAAATACATACTAGGTACTGACTTGCGAATTGCAAAAAAACGTTAGATAATTTGAATTTCACGGGCTACCATGGCGCTTCCTCCTAAATAGCAAAATATAAGAAAAAAACTCAATAAGCCAACAATAATATGTAGATACAATGAAAAGCATATTTACTTTTGTGCCGAAACAAATTGAGTAAACAGAAGGAAGTTAATGTACTTTTTATGTTGTACCTTTTTTATCCCAAAAGAATTACTCGTTGTGAATAGAAAACGCGATGCTCGTAGCGTTTGTGTACTCCCTGAGGCACTCTAATACATACACAAATTAATGAACAATATTAACTAAATCTCTCTCATAATGAAACAATAATTTGTAACACAAACACAACTGTCCCTAATTATTATTAGACCTTTTGTGTACTGTATGTTCCCAATACACACAATATTATGTCATTAACCTGATATCCAAAATAAAAAATCGATTAGTTAGTTCCACTTCATAAAATAAGGTTTAGAACAGCTAAAGAAGTGTGAGATATGATTAGTTTTAAATCGTCTCTTTGTTCGTAAGATGCGTTATAGTTAAATTCTCGAGGTTCACTTTCCAGTAAGTTCCATTTTTTTTTTCTAATTTTCTGTTGTCTAGTAGTTCTTAAAATTTGGCATATAATAATACTAGCTTTCGCCCGTGGCTTCGCTCGCGTTTATTTAGAATTTGACAATCAATTCGGTCTGTACTCTGCTTGTAATAATATAATTCAACCATGATTTGAAAGACCCGTGGCACCATCTATTATCATAAGAACGTTATTGTTGTTTTCCTCGGGAACAGTACTTTTTTTCGGGATGAAAGGTACCCTATGTCCGTTCCGTTTCTGTATACCTGACAACGTAAATGCAAAATTTCAGAATGATCGGTTCAGTGGTTTAGGCGCGAAATGGTAACAAACAAACTTACTTTCGCATTTATAATATTAGTTAGGATTCCACGATATTTTTTAAAAGACTTTATCCAAACGCATGGTGCCCCTACTCATATGACGCAACGCGAAACACCGGCGCCGGCGCACGGGCCCGACAAACAGTGGCATGCGGCTGTCACATTGTTATTAGTTGTATTCGTGTTACGACACCACTGACTGGTCAGCTACTGTTGCGTGTGTTCTCTAAGAGTCTAAGGGATCAGTAGAAGGAAGAGGTTATGTTTTTGGTCTCACAAATAAAGTATTTCTAAGATTTTTTTTGGACTCTGGTTGAGATTTGCAGGAAGGATTACCTACAGTCATTTAGTGTAATGTCGGGGCCACATTATACAGACATCGCCGTTGATTGTCGCGTTGAAGGGCGATAACCGTAGGTGTAGCCACCACTTAAGGCGATAGTTTGATGTTTAAAGCGTTTATGGGCACGTCACAACCACACTACAACGTTAACGTCAGTTAACGTTGTAGTGTGGCCGGGGCATGACACTGGGAAGTAACCTAAGAAAATAGTTGAAGACGTTTTTTTTTCGTCCACGATAAAGTTATAACCTTAGGGTTGATCCACATCTGTCAGCACGGAACAGCATTTATGCCGTGTGTGCTGCAGCGTGCTATCGCGTGCTTCAGCGTAAGATCGCACGCCGTCGCCGTTGAGTGTTGTCGAATACGATCATGCAATGCAATGGAAGCATGGTATCGCGCTCGATAGCACTAGTCAACACTCCAGCGCCTCTCAGCCATTTTGGTCGTGGTGTCGAGCGCATCGCCGATTCCACCGCGCGGTCTCTATCTTTATCGCTCTAGGAAATGATGATCCTAAGAGATAGAAAAGGATAAAGCACGAAAAAAGGCGATTCCGTGCTGACAGATGTGGGTCAACCCTTATACTTAACGTACTCGTATTTCCATCTATTTATGGATTTGGACGAGGGCGTCCACAATAATATCGTCACGTTAGAAATAAATAAAAGCGCACCTTGGTCTATTGCACGATGACGCAAGAAATCCGTTGCTAGTTATACGACACGACTGATGGCAAAAAATTGATAAGGAAAGAAAAACTACGAGCAAAGGCTAACTTTGCTCGGACGTGCTCATACTCCATAATGTAAAAAGAAAGTCTGGTGATAAGGAAAAGAAGAGAACGTGAAGGTGTTATAACTTTTCAAGATGTGACAACACAAGAGCAATATTTTCTCGAAGTCAAAATAGCGATTCAGTAAATCAAAACCATCTTATCGTTCAAAAAGCGAAGTAAAACTTTTGCTCTTGAAACTTTTTGATATACTTACTACTTACTAGCGCTTTTCCCGCTCCTTCGTCTGCGTGCATTCCTACAAACTTCAACACTACTTTTTGGGTTGACTTAAAACAATAATGTGACTGTGATTTTAGAAGTGGAAACTTCTTTAGGCACGGTGAGCGAGTTTTGGTAGGGGGAAATGTTACGGGTTCGCGTTACCGCGACACCGTGACACCTTGATGGCAGTCCCCATACCTGGCAATTTTTGTTTTAGGTAAATCAAATTCGAGGTTCGGTACGATTCAATCTTAGGTTCAAGCTATCTCTACAGGAGCTTACCGAAAATCGATTCATCATTAACCTCTGTAATATTGTAATAAGTTAATGGACAGACGGATACTCTTTGTGTAAGGATGAAGAATATTATTTGTAATTAGCTGAAAAACGTTATAGTACAAGATACGCTTGCTGTGGATTTTCAAAGCGTGTCGCCTAATTTTTATTGAAAACAGGCTTATGTGTACATATTTGTATTATTAAAGACTAGCTTTTGCCCGCGGCTTCGTTCGCGTGGAGGGAACGTACAACTGGGATAAAAAGTATCCTATGTTCTATTCCAGGTCATGTTCTACCCATGTGCTAAATTGTATCCAAATCCTATCAGCCGTTTTAGCGTGTAAGAGTAACAAACGAAGAAACAAACTCACTTTCGCATTTATAATATTAGTAGGATTTTCCCAACTTATATCTTTTAAATTCCCTATTTTTCCCACTTACAATTGTTGCCTAGACACGTTTAATTGACAACAATACATGACCTGTTATTTTTCTCACCTTTTCCGCTTAGTAACACCACACAGGGACATTATTAGTACATATTCGTACATTTAGTACACATTCATAGTCGTGCAACCTTCGCTGTGACCTTGGGCATAAATCTGCGAGGATAACCTGACACCGTTGTTATGTATATTGACGAACAGGAAGGGTTAGAAGGACCAGTCCAATCCAACATCCAAACTGTTCATGTTTGGGTATCTTTCTGTCAACCTTAGTTCTGTGACATTTGGTTATCCTGCTGTAGAACAAATATAATGTTCCCACTGCTGGGACACAGGCTTCCTCTCCGTGAGAGGGAGTGGGCTGTAATCCACCACGCGGGCCCAGTGCAGGTTGGTAGATGTCACATGTGTTCGTATTTTTGGTTCTAGGATTTTTTGTAATAATGCGTTCTGGATATCCATTCGTGTTGTTTCCAGTAATCGTTGGATTTCTAAATGAGGTTATAAAGTAAACTTTGCAAATCGCATTTAATTAGGGGCGATCATCAAATCCGTCTCATGATGTTCGTGTAACATTTTTTTTAAGTAAAAAGTTTCTTCATAGTTTGGACAGGACATGTTTTTCATTTCTTTGTATTCATGTTTAACAGGTATTTAATTAACCTCCTGTAACTATTCTTTATTATATATTATAAAGATGTGGTCGTAAGGGTAACGATTTCAATTGTATTATAATGAATTAAGGTGTTCATTTCACTTTATTTAGTAAATACCTAAGGGTTAAAAAAAATAATGCTTTTTGTATTTTATTCTGGTTACTTATAATTTTAATAATATAATCCTAACTTTATAAACTAGCTTTTGCCCGCGGCTTCGCTGTCGTTGGAGGTTAGAAATTATCCCACGGGATAAAAAATATCCTACCTATGTCCTAATCCAGGTCATCAGAGATCCGGGTCAGGTGGTGGTATCACACGTGCCAAATTTCATCCAAATCTGTTCAGCCGTTTTATCGTGAAAGAACAAACAAATACTCACTTTAGCATTTATAATATTAGTTAGGATAGTTTTAAAGGAAAGTTAGGATGCGAAAATGCGTTTGTTTGTTTGTTACCAATCATCATAAAATTTTGCATACACATTGTCACAGGTACAGAAAAGTTGTACCTTTAATCCAGAAAAAAAGTACTATTCCTAGAGGAAGACACTGAACGCGTGCGATGCCGCGTGCAAAAGCTAGTCGGCTATATTTTCGTCAAACCGTAATCCAATCAACAAAAATGTAAACAAAAGTCAAGATTCTCGTTTAGGCTACTCTTAAAAACAGATAAAAAGTCAGTTTTCATGATGAATGGTCCAAAATAAATGTAAAACTGTGCCTATTCATCACTCAAGAGGCTTATTATTTTGAAGACGCTTTTCATTTATTAAAAACCTTGGTAATGTTTTTCTCACCATTGTGTTGATAGAGATTTATCTTGGCTGACTTCAATGCTGGGCCAGGGTCAGGGTTGGGTTCACATACTTCAATGAAGGCATTGCTTGACAACTGGACATCTGTGTTTTATTACGGGTTGCATATTGCATGTACGTTGTGCAACATTAAAATCTAAACTTACGTAATGTGCATATGCAAATTAGGTAAGTAATTCATTTATAATGTAAAAGCTTGTCTTGCGGCTTGGAATTGGTGACCAGCTGGAACGATAATAAAACATTCGAACTAAGGCACCCACATACAGGCGCAACGCGACTCTGGTGGAACAATTTCTATGAAAACTTCTTGGAAATTGTTCTACCGGAGTCGCGTCGCGCCTGTCTGTGGGAGCTTTAAATTTTGAACGAAGTAAAATTCCAAAAAATTGCTGTATGTAAGTGTAAAGGTTACATGTAAAAGGCGATCTTATGTCGTTCAGGCTGACAGAAAAATAAATGGTTACATTCGATTATTCAAGCGAATTTGGAATGGGGAGAGACACTACCAATTAATCTCGCTAGGTGTCGCAACGTCGCTAGTGTTGTTTACTTGTGAAACACCATACATTTTTTACGTATTATTTAAATAAGTAATCATTTAATTATTAATGTAGTAAATAATAAGTAGCATTGAATAAGTTTTTTCATTATTATTACTTTTAAAGTAGGTATATTATTTTCATTTATGCCAAATAACGCAGTTTTTTTTTTCATCTAAATAACTGAATTGTAATAAAAAAGGCGTACACCGTTTTCCTGCAGATAAGGAAAGAAGAAAACTGTGGGTCTGTTCCTAAAAATTGGAAACCAAGTTCAAAATATTAAACAGACCGAAAGCAGCTGACAGTTACCAGCGAGGGTGGCGACATCTGTAATTAGCTTTGCCCGTCCCTCCCCATTAATTTTAAATATAAATTATTTGGTTTTTGTTTCGGACAAACGACAGTGAAACAGTAGACCGGTAGAATAGTGCACATTTCTCTGAGATAAAACGAATAATATAAAATAAATATAATACAAGTTTATCTTCTCTTATTTTGTTTTTATTACTGTACGCCTCTACATTAAATTACAGTATTAGCCTTGCCTTGGAATAATATCTGGTCCCTTTTTCACCACTTCTGGTTAAGACCCGGTTAACTTATTTGTTAGTAGCATTTGTAGTTTCATACAAATATTCTGAACGTTTATCTGGTAGTACCTCATCATCTGCCTAGCCTTTTCCCAACTATCTTGGGGTCGGCTTCCAGTCCAACCAGATGCAGCTGAATACCAGTATTTTATTTGAAGCGACTGCCTATCTGACCTCCACAACCCAGTTACTGGGTAAGACTGGTTGTCAGACTTTCGGGCTTCTGACGACCCGTAACGACTGTCAAAGATCCTCGAATGACAGCCGGTACCAACGCCTTAACGTGCTTTCCGAGGCACGGAAGGGTTTTAGTATGGTCACCCATCCACGGACCAACCGCGGCAAGCGTAGCTTAACCTGATCAATCGACCCGTGCGGCTGTCATTACTTAGCCACAAGTTTTTTTATCTGGTAGTACCTGCCTGCCTTTAAGACTAAGAGTCTATGTGTCTTTTTCTTTTTCAGGAAATTTCTGGTAATATAGTAGGTACCTACTTGCTGACAGAAACAAACCGTGTTCACCTTTATTGCTCCTCATCATCATAAGTTCGACCCCAAATGGTTGGTAGTAACGACGTGGTTCCTCTATTGGAACATTCGGGACGATTTCGATTCGATCCGGGACCAATGTTTGTGTGGCGTAATGGCCAGATATTTGTTCCGGGGCGACATCTGTAATGGCACCCGTGACACAGTTGATGTGAATGCGGTTGATATTTCTGTAAATGAAGTTTATATTGGAAGTAGTAAAAAAAAAACCTATTAAATTTTTATTGTGCCTTTAATTGAACTATGTTACTGGCAAGATACAAAACTTGTGCCACTGGGCTTAAACTAGGAGGATTCCTGTGCTATAAGCACCAGTTACTTCCGTCACTACCGAAACAAAAACACAATAGAGACAAACAATATCGCTGTTCTATAATGACCATGTGACTCGGTGTGATAGATTTTCAAGTCCTAAGGCCTCTCTAGTCATCAGAGAGCTCTAAGAGGAAGGAAAATTAGTCTGAGTCGCTGTCACCGGATTTGGTCGAGAGGCCAAAGGAATGTAGAAAAAACGACCATGAGGAGAACAAAGACACAGACATACAAACTTAACTTGCCTTTTACTAAGTCTCTCCGATCATTTCGGCTCGTAAAAGACGAGGTACCTTTGTTTCAAATAACTATCATAAATAGTCATTAGCACTTCTATTAAAGCACCCATGATTGGCTTCTGGCTTTATTTTTAGCCAGGATCCAAACTTCTTTAAATACCCAACTTCTTTGCATAAAGATCGAAATGCAGTTTCCATTCAAACTCAAAGCATTTATTTCAAATAAACCAATTACAGGCACTTTTGAATTGTCAATGGGTCGGTCAGTCAGAAAGATGAAGCTAGTTGCCCATTCCAAAGCGTAGTAGGTTCCTATGGAGAAGAACGGGCAAGTAACTCCACGGACACTCTTTTAGATCAAAATATTTTTACAAAATATTGGTTACATCGTTCATGTTGAAAATATACATGTGAGAACGATTTAGAAAGATGTGCACGTTAAAAATCGTCCGTAATAAAAAGATAAAAACTAAAACAACTAAATTAAAAATAAGCCGTGGCAGCTAAGAGACGACCAGTCCCAACTGACGGCGCCCGTTCACGAACATGACGCATGGATCAGCACCAATTAGCTCAACCATTTTGAAGGGAACTTAATGATTCAACACACACGCTACCACCAGCGAGACAATTGAGTGAGCATGACATACTCTCAACCGCCAGGGCACATTCAAATCAGTGAAAGACGTACCCGGTAAAAGGTAGCTTAATAGTAGCTACATAGTGCTCACACAAGTGCTAGTGCATTAGTTATTTGCAATAAGAACAGCGGTCGCAGTAATCTGTTTTCGAGATCAAACCCGTGACCCTGACGCCTTCGGTTAAAACAGCAATCTCGACGAACGGCAATCGTTTCGCCGCTGTTCCGCCAACAGTCGGCCCCAATGTGTAAAACCCTTTAAGCCGTATCACCGGCTGGACATGAATGAATAATAAGCAGATAGACATTGATAAATGGAGTATCTACAGATGTTCTAGAAATGTAGGGACCTAGCCTAGGTATTGTTTGTAATATCATAAATGCTTCCATGATTTATTTTTGTTTTTCGTATGAGCTCGTTGCTAAATGTTGGGTAGAGAATGGGGCATTTCGCACCAACAAACAAACATTTCTGGGGAGGCTATTAATCAGTAAACTTGGCAAATAGATTGATATAACTTGGTCTAGTGGTAGCAAGCGCTACTGCTGCGCATGAGTTCCTAGATTCGATTCCCAGGTCGGGAAAAGTGTTATTGGATTTTTCCAAAAGGAACTTCTCAGTAACAGCCCGGAGTCTGGATTTGTGCCCGCTTGAGTGCAATAGGCTCGCCCCCTATTACATGGGACTCACACATAACTGACGAAATTTGGGTATAGGTACTGTAGTTAGGTACACCTCTGCCAAACCCTTCGGGGATTACAGGCGTGATGATATGTTATGTTCATATACAAAAAAATAAATATATTATGTTACTTGAATCTTGATGAGAGCTTCATACCTAAAGTATTTTCAATTTACGAGCCTTGTAAATAAAGCTTTCATAATAAACAACTACACTTTCTTGGGTAAAAGTTAAAAGGAATCTTTATATAGATCCTTCACAGCCCTCGCGGTCCACAGGTGAAAACTTCTCATCCATCTTCTTGATGACTTGGTTGCCTTACTGGTTGAGATAGCATGTCTGAAAGTGTTGGAACTGTTGATCCTACATATCTGTATCACGGGACAGAATGGGTCACTGACGTTCTACCTGTGGGTTTGAAAAGAAAATTGATGTCACCTCAACACCTCCCTCTTCCTGCCGGGGTCGCGATATATTTTAACCGACTTCAAAAAAAGAAGGTTACTCAATTCGACCGTATATATTTTCTTTTTATGTGTGTTCGCTGATAACTTCGTGATTTATAAACCGATTTTTATAATTATTTTTTTGTTGGAAAGGAGATATCTCAAGGGTGGTACCATGATAAGGAAACCAGGATCTGATGATGGCATCTCAGAGAAATCGAGGGGAACCTTAAAATTTTATAGGCACACCTATAGCGATTTGGGTATTTTTTATAGTAACTCGTGTATTTGCTCCCGGAAAGTACCATTTGGTGAAGTGGAACTGACGACGAAGACCAGGGATGGCCATCGTAACTACTCAATAATACGTATTTCACGGGTTGCGATTCGATTATTGCTTACGTCACAATACATATGTTGAAATGGAGCTGATGGTGACTTCACCATCAGTTCCAGTTCTCCTGGTTTCTTACTGGGAGAACTCCTCAACAATTAACGTCCTTGTATCGGGAAAAGCAATATTTTGTAAAAGGTGATGAGCAGTTGACATTAGGCTATTGTAACTTAGATGAATTACAGACTGACCCACTAAAAAGTGAAAAATAAAAAAGTTTTTTTACAAAAAAAAAACAACCGACTTCCAAAAAAATACTACAAAGTGAAAAATAACTTTAATTTCGGAAGTCGGTGGAAAAAAGCTAAAATACAGATCCAAAGACACCGACTTCCGAAATTAAAGTTATTTTTCACTTTGTAGTATTTTTTTGGAAGTCGGTTGTTTTTTTTTTTGTAAAAAACTTTTTTTTAATATTTTTTTTTCTTCTCAAGCAGAGCACCTGCCATCTAATCTCTTCACCACCCTTGGTTGACTGTTAGAGAATGCCTGAGGCATTAATTAAGTCCGCCTTTGTACCATTTTGAGTGTGAATGTATTGTGAGGTGACATATTGATAATGGAGATCAATAATAATGTAACATAGTGTGCAATCAGCAATCTGTTGATTAGCTATGACCATGATTTCTTATGGTAACTGTAACGATGACTTAGTGGTCTATTAGTACCTAGGTCCTTTAGCTGTTAGCATAATCAGCCGATAATGTTCCCACTGCTGGGACACAGGCCTCTCTGTGACAGGGAGTGAGCCGTAATCAACCATGCGGGCCCAGTGCTGGTTGGCAAATGTGACATGTCTTCGAATTTTTAGTTCTAGGACATGCCGGTTTTCTCACGTATTTCTTCACCGTTTTAGAGCAGTGGTGATGAAATAATTTACACAAAGTGCCGAACTTACGACCTACAACTCGTAAATCGCGGCCGTTACCACTGGGCCATCACTGCTCCTGAGCCTAGGTCCTTTAGTAGGCTAAATACTACAATAATTTTTTGTATTCTTTGCCAATATTGTAAAACAATGACATCATTCAGCTCACAGTAAATTCCAAAGCAGATGCGTTTGCAAAACCAAGTAAACGTTAACGTCGTTATCTGAGACAAGTGGTGTACCCCCACAGCATACATAATTCAGAGAAAGCCTCCCATCTGTGGCCATGTCTTGAATCCTACTCAGCCATATTTATCTGCTGGCACACTTTTTATGTCTTCTACTAAGTGGGTTTTGTGAATCTTATGTGAGTGTTTTGAGTTTGAAGAAGTTTTGTGTGAAAGTTTTTTGAGTGATTTGAATTAATGGGCTTGATGCTGAGAGCAAAAAAATAATTGTCCGAAAGTGACGGAAATTTTTTCCAAAAAAAAAAAAATACATATCTAATATTTTTTAATAATCAAAATGAGAATATTACAAAATATTAGACACGTATTTTTCTTTTTTTACGTAATCAAAGATTACGGAGATACATTGAGTTAAATTGTGGCATGACGTCACGCCTTGCTAGATTTTACACGTAGTTGTGATGTGCGAGCCCCCACTCCCCAACGTATGCGTTTTATCTGTAATTTTTTTTTTTTTTTTTTGATGTGACAAAGCAAAAAATACGTGTCTAATATTTTTTATTATCCGACTGACGAATTAAATAGAATTTTTTTTTTTTATTACCTAGGCATCATGCCTATTCCTGACCCCCTTATTGGGTATTTAAAGTCAAGGAATTGGAAACCAAGTAATGCATCTTGGGTTTATTCAATGTGAAAGTGAATGTAGTTCTCCGTCTGTATCATTGGCACGTATCAGAACTGCTAAACTACTGCAATGATTTTGGTTATGCGAGATGCTGCGGGTGCATCTTTTTGTTTGAGTTTCCTAATTAACCTACTAACGATTTTGGTTATGCGAGATGCTGCAACTAATTAACCTACTGATTTCTTTAATACATTTTTCAGTTTGTAAACAGCTGCTGCTGTTGAAACATTCTAGATGTTTCTATGCTTAAGAAATCTATTAAGGCTACATTCTTAGCCTCACTACAAATACCCGTGCAAACAATTACATATCACAGCAATTTCCTTGACAAGAAAATAATAAACTCACTATTGCGTGTTTTCCCACACATGTGACTATCTTCCTAATATTACGAAATGGAAAGATTAATCTTCTGAAGATCCCCAACTCGTATTTTATTGTATTAATGGCCGAATAAAAGATATCTTGGTAATGTTTGAGATGTACCTATCTAATTAGATTTCTTGATGTATTAGGTTTGTAATGATATTGCAAGAATATAATAAATGGAAGTGACATTGTGAGAGGCTATAATAGATCTTGTGATATTAATAATAATGTGTACTAGAGGATGTTTATGAAAATGAACGGGTAATGCTGATGCGATGAATATAGTGAGAGGCAATTCTATCTGGCTGTCTTTTACTGATATAAAATTAGGGGTGCATCCGATACCGATATATCGGTGATACTTTGGGTTTGCCGATATATTGGAAACTGCATTTATTATTGCCGGTATGATGATACTTTTCAAATAACGCGCTTCGAAAAAATAATGTAGGAAATACGCGTGCTGTTGAATGACGCCTTCCTTATACCCAAACTTGCAAAAAAACGGCGCAGAAATACTTTAGTTTCCAAATGGTCACATCTGAGAGACTTTCCACTGCAGCGGGCTTGCTATGAGCTCTTATAGCAGAGCAGAAGTTGAACGGTTCCAGTGTGAGAGAGAGACGGAGCTATATACGACCTATAGCACCATCCTTTTTACCCGACTACGGCAAAGCATAAAGGAAAGGTAATGATTTTAGCAGTCTATGTATGTATGTAAGTATGTATTTACGTGTGTTCCACCGTAGCGCCTAAATTACTGA
This sequence comes from Cosmia pyralina, assembly GCA_946251885.1. NCBI lineage: Eukaryota > Metazoa > Arthropoda > Insecta > Lepidoptera > Noctuidae > Cosmia > Cosmia pyralina. The sequence goes on along the minus strand of OX276345.1, from coordinate 25,768,134 downwards.
ACTGATTTTAATGAATGAGGTATCAATAGATTCGTAATAATGGTCCGGGTGACATAGGCTATATAAATTCTCCCTAAATTTAATATGGTGGACTTTACACGTAAATTTCTGACCACGAAAAAAAAAATTGAGATAATAATGACATGTTTGATATCAAAAGAAAGGTCTCGACGAGCACATTACTAATATGTATATATGTCTTATTGTTTAAGTAAATAAATATGTTTAAATGGTTAAAAATAAGTAAAAGTGGAGGTAAATAATATTAATTTAATTGGTTACAGACCGACCGCGGCGAGCGTGATTTTTCAATAGTCGGGTTTTAGTTTTTGAACTTACTTTTTATTTCCAACGGATCCATGATGTTTTTTCACGTCATAGTACGGCCCCCGGCCCAGGCCCCTTGCAAAATCACCTATCTCCGCGAAAGTTGAGAATACCCACTTACTTTTTTTTAAAACAAAAATCATAATTTTTTAATTTTTATTATTAACACTATTGACTTTAATTATTAAATTTAATAATTAAATAATCACATTCTAAGTTTGTAATTTTTTATATTAATATAAAAATATGAACCCAACTTGTGTTTTGTTTATTTTGCCTTCATTTAAATTCAATAAGCGTATCGTTATCACCGATATTTTTATAAGAATATCGGTATCGGTATCGTATCGGCAAAAAGGCGTATCGATGCATCCTTATATAAAATGATAGAACGATTACCGAGAGTTGTATAAAACTCACGGCGGAAAAAGTTAAATAAGAATAACGATATTACATACGTCTTCTCATCCTAATTCATCACAATTTTCCTTTTGGTAGTTCCTAACATTATTCGTTTGTAACATTAATCTTTAACCTACAAAACTTCGGAGATCCTTCGATCAAAACCGAGGGAGTTCCCAATCGCCAATTAGTGTCTTATCGAGCCAAAAGTTTTCCTTCGATTATTGTTTGTAACTTTGTAAGTCCTCCATAAAGGCCGAAATATTGGACAAATTTTAAAGTATCAACAAGTTAGTTTTAAGCGAGTTGTTTTGATGTAATTTTGATCGGGTAAACAGATGTTGTTTCTGTTGATTGACGTAATGCAAAGTTAGTAAAATAACGTCGGAAAGTAATGGTAGATTGTTGAAGATGGGAAAATTAATTGTATTTGCAATTGAAGCAGGCTTGTCTGAAAGAAGCCTGTTAGGAAAACTGGTAGTGGTCTCGTTGAGGCTATTTTAATAAACTTTTGACCATGTCTGCTGGCAAATTTTTCATTAATAAGCTTCATAGGCTAGCCGACCCACGTCTTTGGCCAGTGCCATACCAACTATTTTAACTGTTCATCTCAATCAATCTGCCTAGCCTTTTCCCAACTATGTTGGGGTCGGCTTCCAGTCTAACCGGATGCAGCTGAATTTAACTTTTCATCTATCTATCTATATAAATAAAAAGGGAAGACCTGACTGACTGACTGACTGATTGACTGACTCATCAACGCCCAACCCAAACCCTAGGACCTAGAAAGCTGAAATTTTTCACAGAGTTTCCCTGTATAATGTAGACAAGGAATAAGGAAGGAATTCCCGGTAGTACGTTCCCGTGGGATATTTTCCGACATCCACGCGAGCAGAGCCGCTGGCAAATGCTATAGCATTATAGGAAACTATAGCTTCCTATAAGTCCTAACAATCAATCAATCTGCCTAGCCTTTTGCCACCTATGTTGGGGTCGGCTTCCAGTCTAACCAGATGCAGCTGAATACCAGTATTTTATATGGAGCGACTACCTGACCTCCACAAACCAGTTATTGGGTAACACGATACCCGGTAAGACTTTCGGGCTTTTGACGACTTGTAACGTCTGTCAAAAATCCAAGAATGACAGCCGGGACCAACGGCTTAACTTGCTTTCCGTGCTTGCCGAGGCACGGAGGGTCTCGGTTTGTAAAGATGGTCACTCATCCACGGACCGACCGCGGCAAGCGTAGCTTAACCCGATTGATCGACCCCTGTAGCTGTTATTACTTAGCCACGAGCCCCTCTAAAGACCTATCAAAGCATGGAATTAATTCCTAAAGTTTTCGTTAAAAGCAGAACACTGTGTTCCTTCACTCCTCCACTGCAATTCGTTTTTGCAGAACCTATCAATCCCAAATACTGTAAAGTGCCAAAATTTCAAGCTTAGGTATTTTAATTGCGTGATGATATTGCCTAAAGACTCGTTTAACAAAGTAACATTGATGATAGACTCTAACTCATAATGTAATCACTAAACTTGGCCCTTAAGTGCTTTTATTTGGACAGCTGTAAAACCTAAAGCAAACTTTCAAACATCTCTGGGGAAAAGTCTTAATAAGAACGAAGAAGTTTATGAAGAAAGTTTCCATTTCGAATTTGCTTTGAAGGCGACATTTCAAAGAAATTAGAACATCATCCACATAAAAAGTGAGAAAAAAAAACGTATTATTGAAGCTAACTCAAAAACTACCCAAGCAAAGTTAATCATTTTTACATGAGACCAAATTCGAGGTAAACCCTTCCGAATAAAACAAGATTCTTTCAAATCGGACAACGCTGTAAAAAGTTATGCGTAAAAAAAAATGTAGGTACATTTTTTTATACGACATTTGTGCGTATTTTTAATTAAATTTCATCTATAATTTCTTAGAGGACTTTTTAGTAGAGTTTCATAGAGTTTTACTACAATAGTATCACTTCTCGTCTAGTAGCTAAATCGGCGGCACAATGAAAACTTAGAACAAAAAAAAACTTATTGGTTAAAATCATCAGCAAGCACTGTTTTTGTTACTCCCTAGCACTAAAACATGTTAAATCAACACCGTTTTAAAATTGACCCTTTCACTCCCGATAATGTACCAACAGCATGATATCACCGTGTACCTTGCACTTACAACCTGTTATCAGCTGCAGTCGGCCGGAAGTTACTACTTGTGTCAGCTGACATCCGGCGGCGCCGACGTTGCCTCGGGGGAGGTATTGTGTTTACGAGTACTAAAATGTAATTTTAGCTATAGGGAACAAAGACAGAATATGATAGATTAAGCGCCAAGGTAGCCGCGTAATTCAAATTTTCTTACGTTTTTTGCAATTTGTAAGTCAGTACAAGAATAGTTTTTTATTCTTGTGGTATTAGGTTGTATGTTAATCAAAATATGATTCGCAACCGTAACAAGTATGTATTAACAGAATTATAATCATTAAAGTCATCAATACAACTCTTTAAGACCAGGTAATCCTGTTGAATGACTGTTTCAGGAAATCTTGACGTTAGAGGATTATACTAACTTATACTGATTGTAATAACTTTAATCAAAACACTAACGCGAAATATCGACTTGTAAATTGCAAAATACGTAATAAAATTTGAATTTCGCGGGCTACCTTGGCCCTTCCCTTAAGGGTTAAACATCCACTTAATTCGACCAAACGTGACTGTCTTGTTTGTTTTTTTTAAATGACCGCGACTTCTGAGCAAGGCCAAAGGATTATGGATATTTTGCACAAGTTTAAAAGTCAGAAACCTTCTACGTGTACTAATGTAATTTTGTAAATTGTCATTCTTTTCGTTTCATGTGTGAGGATGCTTCAAAAACCCTGAAATTATTTCAATGAAAATTGCATGAGCAATATAATATAATTAAAAAATATATCTATAGGTATTTATATAAAACGAACGGGTTTGTTCGAATACTTATAACTTGAGAACGGCTGGACCGATTTTCATGGTTTTTGATTTGTTGTATTTGTTTCCGTCCCGAATAGCAGAATAACTATTAAAAACAAGAAAATTCACAAAAAAAAAATATGAAGAAGATTAATTTTCTCATGAAATTTGGCCAGGGCAACCGCGTCGGTCAGGAATCTTTCATTCTATTTAGAATTCCAAATTCAAATTAATTTTATAATCAGTTGTTCATTTGTTTTCCCGCCGTTCGATTTATTGAAATTTAGACAGGACAACGTCTGTCGGATCAGCTAGTTATTAATATAAATAATTTCATAAATATTGTTCAAAAATTTCCTGTTTTAAAATTAATACTATCATTATTTCGTAGATCCCTTAGTCCTACATAATTGTATTGATCACCGTTTTACAATACACAGCGATAACAAGGGGAAATTCCCATTTTGTGGGAAAAACGCCACTCGGCAAACCCTATTAAATTTTTATTATTTCGAAATGCCACGCCATTATAAACTCTAATCCTTTGTAATAAGATACAACGTGACCCTTAATAGTCTTCCTGGGCGACGATTACATCAGATCGTCCATGAAAGTACGAACCATTTATTCAGAAATATTTCCTTAGCTTGGCGTCCTTTGAATTTCTGAAGAGTGTTTAATATTAAATATTGTTGTATAATCTTCTAGTAATTTTGTGTAACGTCAAGTCTTTATTATATAACCCACCAACGTAGCAGGAATTTAATTTCAGTTTAACAACACGCTCGGTACATTTTTCCCGACTCACCGTAATGAAGTTTGCATAGAGATAAATGTAAACTGCCTTGAAATTGACTATCTCCTGAACGTACATAAGATGTGTCCCGGCTTATGTTAGCAACCGGTAACTGGTATACTCAACAGAAGCTGAAATTAAAACCATGGACATATAGTTTTTCATAACTCCTTGGGGTGGTATTCGGAAAAAAAAAATTGTCGTTATCTCTTAGTTAGCATATTTCTGTTTGAAGTAGTATTGTACTAATATACTTTTTGCCCTTATCCGATGCTACATGTCTTCACTTACTCAGTAACCAGTAGCGCCCTAAGCCTAGGTTCGAGTCCCACTACGGGACACCCTTAGCTGTGCTACTTAAAATTTTATTAACACGGCGATAGGTCTTTCTGGTCTCGCCAATGCCCTGTTAAGCAGCTAAGGCTTTCCCGAGCCAAATGCAACAGGTCCGCATAAAAAAAAAAGCTGCTCTAAAACATGCATGCATGTGACCTTCACAAATTTGTCAATCAATCTGCCTAGCCTTTTCCCAAGTATATGGGGTCGGCTTCCAGTCTAACCGGATGCAGCTGAATACCATTATTTTACATGGAGCGACTGCCTATCTGACCTCCACAACCCATTAACTGGGTAATACGATACCCCTTGGTAAGACTGATTGTCAGAGTTTCGGGCTTCTGACGACGCGTAACGACTGTCAAAGATCCACGATTGACAGCCGGGACCAACGGCTTAACGTGCTTTCCGAGGCACGGAGGAGTCTCGGTATGTAAAGATGGTCACCCATCCACGGACCAACCCCGGCAAGCGTAGCTTAACCTGATGGATCGACCCGTGCGGCTGTTATTACTTAGCCACAAGCTCCTCTACCTTCACTAATTTGTATCCTATTTTATTGTCTTCTATTAAAATTAATTAACTTTTAAATTTTGCTTCCAGTTTTCAAGCAACCTCTGTCCAATGTCTTTTCCTACCCATAATACTATTTGCAAGCCAATGTTGAATGTACAGACAACAGCACATCAGGTTGCACCAAACTGTCAAATTTCCCCAAATGATTTTAAACCTTAAAATATTGAAGGTCAAGTTCAAAATAGAATGAAAAAATTTTACAGTTTGTAGTAGGTAACTTGACTTATTTCTGTGTACATGCTGTTGGTGTTGTTTATTAAATAAATAAATAAAGTTATTGCTTCTTCCTTCATTGTGTTATGGGTTTTGACTTCTTATTTACCCCTAAGTTAACAAAATACGGCATTACTTTTTGTACGTTTTAGTGTTTTTTTTTTTTTTTAACAATCATTTAAGTACCTACTTGTTTTATCCTCAATCCGATTTTTTCACTGACTGGTGAAATTCTTGAGCTAGCCAGACATTTTTTTTCGTGGCTACTGCTAAGTTTTCTGTACTTATAAAATTATATAAAACCCATAAAACGATTTCCTAGTGCCGACCCTTAATCGCGACTGAACCAGAGGTTTGTCCATCAGGAAACCCTCAGTGCCTGGAGGCTAGAACTATATATTTTCGCCGTTAATACTCGTATCAATAAGTTCGCCCACTCTTATAGATTTATTCACCTCAGAATTAATTATTGTCTCGAGTCCATACCTAAAAAAAGATCCATAGCTTTTTATGCTAGAAGCCTCTAATTAATGTTATAGTGTGCGCGCAAGTGCTAGTCCCCGCCTGAGGTATGTGAGCGAGACGAGGGAGGGCGCGATTGCAGACCGAGTTAGTTTCACCTTTGTCTACCTCCCCCGTCTCACCGCTCACATCAGGAAGTGACTAGCACTTGCGCGCGCACTATAGTTAAGTTTTATTTGGGCAGATCACTCTTAAATATTTTTTTTGTTAAGCCGTTGGTCCCGGCTGTCATTCGTGGATCTTTGACAGTCGTTACGGGTCGTCAGAAGCCCGAAAATCTGACAACCAGTCTTACCAAGGGGTATCGTATTACCCAGTTAATGGGTTGTGGAGGTCAGATAGGCAGACGCTCCATGTAAAATACTGGTATTCAGCTGCATCCGGTTAGACTGGAAGCCGACTCCAACATAGTAGGGAAAAGGCTAGGCAGATTGATTGATTGACTGTTTGATCGTAGGTACCTAATTAGATTTTAATTCCAAACTTTTGATTGAACGTCTTTGAAATCCCTTCAGTCTGAAATGGATCCAATCTAGATTTAATTTAAAGACTTGAACTGAAATTGAAAACTAAAACGCTTCGTTAAATATAAGATTTGTGTCAAACTTCGTTATATAACCCATAGTTACAAAATAGATTGGTTTTTATTTGAAAAAGAAATTATTTTCTTTATATAACTCACCATGTTGTTATCTCGTTGAAATAAATAACATGGAAATGTTATTTTATATTCGAGATCGTAATAAACTTGATACAGTAATCAGTTCTTCCACTGCTCACAGTTAATTCCTCCATTAGTTTCTACCAGCGGTAACTCATTCTGTCAACTTGATGAATCAAATAGTATTTCTTTCTCCTAACTAAAACAAAGAAAAATAATACTGAACTATTATTCGTAAACGAAAAAAAAAAAAAAAAAAAATATACGAGTCTAAACAGTATCAGTTTTACATATTTTATGCTAGATTTCCCCAATTCACCACTTTTCCTTGTAAAAAAGTTCGTTACGATCGCAGCTGCTGTCAACGAGGCACTCCTGCGCAGGTACAGTATAATAATGATACAGGCCACCTGTTGCGCGTGCGTCGATGTGCAGCCAACCGTGGCCAAACTCGCTTGTAAGCTCTTCAAGTGCTGTTGCTAGCTGTGACGTTTAAAAGATCGTTAAGAACTTTGACTTTACATAAAAATATTGAATTAAGGACGCTGTTACAAATGGGTAGTCAAATTGAGAAAATTTACCTATTTAAAATTATATTTATAGTTCACAATCGTACCATGCACATCTATCAACAATTTGGCCAAAAAACATTTTAAGAATGCAAAGCATTTTATTTAATAAACATACTTTTGTGTAAAAAAGTATTGATTTGACTAACCATTTGTAATTGTTTTATGTTTTCAAATGATTCTACCATTTCCTTAAGTCCTGACCATCATTTCTTATATCTATGGTCCTGACTGACTGACTGAATGTTGACTGATTGACTGACTCATCAACGGCCAGCTCAACCCTTTGGACCTAGACAGCTGAAATTTTTCACAGAGGTTCCCTTTATAATGTAGACAAGGAATAAGGAAGGAATTCCCGATAATACGTTCCCGTGGGATATTTTCCGAGAAAAACGTGGGCGAAGCCATTGGAAAAAACTAGTAATATATAAAAAGAAAAGTCCTGACTGACTGACTCATCAACGCCCAGCCCAAACTCTTGGACCTAGAAAGCTGAAATTTTGCGCAGAGGTTCCCTTTATAATGTAGACAAGGAATAAGGAAGGATTTTTGTTCCCGTGGGATATTTTCCTACATCCACGCCGTCACGCGGGCGAAGCCGCGCGGGAAGAACTAGCAAGTCGTAAGCAGACGCGACAGTCAAGCAACTAAGTATGATGTCCTCTTTAAGATAAAGTCAAACTAAGTCCATCAAACATTAGACAAGATCTTTTACGTTGTTATTTATCTCTAAAGCATCCCAGTTTAATAGCAGAATTGTATTCCCGATAGGTTCCTATCCTCGTCTCAAGCCTCCATACTTGTTTATCAACTCCATATCGGCTTCACTTCAGGTCATCATTGACTCCACACTTAATTCGAACACGAACTACCTTCCATCCCTTTCTTATACCGCAAGTTAGAGAGAGATAGATAAAATTTTCAAATCGAAGCTGACCCTTATTGCAGGGAAAGGTGCGGTGTCCGTTGTTTCGCTTCCTTGCGCAGGAGTCGATATTTTTTTGTTGGAAATTGTATTATGTCCATGTTCGTGGTCGGTGTGGTACATTGCCTTAGTTGGGTTTCTTTTAGGAATAGTGTTTGAAAAATAAGTACTAACTTGATGTATAAAATTGTGTTGATTTTATTTAAATGTGAAGTGACGATGAATTATTTAAGATTGGAAGACGACAGGTGAGTTTGTCTTTCAAAAAGGATTTCAACGGAAAGAGTTAACGAACTGAATAATTGATTTATTTCGTGACTTTGTGTTTGTTTAAAGATGTACCTACATAGGTACGTCTTCTTATTTAAGTAGGCATTTGTGCTAATTGTAATTAAACTTTCAGAAAGACAAAATTGATAAATAGAAGTTGGAAATATCTAAAGATAGCTTACTAAACAACAATTTATAGGTTGAGACTCCAAAAGAGTATAGACAAAGGAGAACAATCTGAAGCTCCATTCTTTAATATCTGAGACCATGGTTTTTCACCTAATGGTTATTATTCTTTCGCTAAGCAATGAAAAACTCAAACGTTTTTTCCTTATCCAAAATGTTTTTTATGTCTTTTCTTACTGAAAAATCCTTTTAATGTGTCGCAATATTTCATTTCGTTCCATATTTTTCGCTTTTCGAAACATTTTGCACATTTCTTTGGATTTGTAGTACAGTCAGCAACAAAAGTCTTCAAAAGTTTTTAATCTTAATTACTAAGCGAAATATTTAATTCAAATCGGAACAGAAGTACTTAAAATTTTAAGAACATTAACTCTTAACAGTTAAACGAAAAAAAAGCAGTTTATCGAATAATTTTGTGTTAATTTAGATGATGTCAAAAAGTTGCAGTGTTAACCGACTTCTGTTGCTGACCGTACCTAGTAATTCACTCGCTATTTTTGATAGACTTTAATTATTTTTGTAACCGTAACTATAGTTTTCCAAAACCAGCTTCTACGCCGGGTTCCGTTTTAAAATCAGCTTGAAACCGACATTATTTTATTTCCCTTTTTATTACTGCTAATGACCTCCGGCATAATCAGACTAATTTTTTTCCGATTTTTTCTTTCAAGATGCTAGAGCGTTTCTATAAGATATCTTTGTACAAGTCTTTTTTTTATACACTTTACTATACTCTGTATTTTTAAAGGGCTTGTAATATTATATAATAGCAATACGGCTAACTGTGGGACGAAAAAGTGGACGTTTTACGGTGTCCCGCTTAAGGCAGTGCCTTAAGGATATTAACTTTTGAGTACATTATATGTTTTATCGATTTATGTACTTTGTGGGTTCCGTATAAAAAAAAACATATTATTTTATTGGTATTTCCAAAACCCACCGATTATAGTATTTAATTCTAACAACCGGCCAAGTGCGTGTCGGACCACGCACAATGAAGGGTTCCGTAGTTGGGATGAATTTATCTTAAGAACAAACTTAACATTGTAGTTAAAAAACATGTTCTCCCATACATTCCAACTGTAAATGTAAGTTTGTACTCACAATATTGATAGATTTACCATGTTATTTTAAGACCACAGACTTCTTATAGGTTTTCCTGTAATCTACAGGTAAACATCTATTTTCTGTATTTTTTTCAAAATTTTAGGCTCAGTAGTTTCGGAGATAAGGGGGGGAATGGTAAATTTTCGTCTATTTTCTTAAATAACTTTAAAACAATTTATTTTAAAATTATAAAAAATATATATTTGAGACCCTCATAGTAAGCCTTTTCATTTGACATGCCACATGGTGTAGTTTGCAAAACTTTTTTTTTTAATTTTCTTATTTGCCCCCTAAAAGTGACCTCTATATTCAAAATTCATTTATTTACTTTGCCCGTCCGTGTTTGGGCCACAGAAATTCATATGTGTACCAAATTTCAACTTAATCAGTCCATTAGATTCGGAGCAAATTGGCTGTGACAGACGGACAGACAGACACACGAGTGATCCTATAAGGGTTCCGTTTTTTCCTTTTGAGGTACGGAACCCTAAAAACCACCTTAGAATATACCTTTAGATGTTACCTTAAAACTTACGCAGCATCAAATTTCTTAATAGACAGCAGAAATTCTTATCAGTATGGATTTGCATATGCAAAACCACGTAGGTGTTTAATTTGCATACATTATGTAGGATTCATGCTTTCTATTTCCGGATCAATATGCTAATGTCTCCATTGATAAGAATCTTCTCGTGCCCTATCTTGATTATATTCAACTGTGCATTAACGTAGTACTATTGTTATATGTATTATTGTATATTCTGTGATATTAGGTACTATCGGCAAAACTTAAGCATGCTTGGTTTAGAAAATATTTCTGTGGAAGCGCAGCTAGTGACAGAGCACACCCCTTCCTGGTTTCGCCCAATTAAAGACAATATGCATTTGTGTACAGGGCGTGTAACAAAAAATAACAACAAACATTAGCAACAAATCAAATAAAAAACAAACGTGCATCCTATTGGTCAAAACCATAGAAATATAAAAAACAGGAGAAGTGGCATGGGGGCGCGCCTGTGTCCACGCGTTATGCGCACGCTGTGCCTTTACTCGCCAAATGGCCGTCTCCGCGAACTAGTACGCTTTCGACCGTGGTCACGATAAATTATAAAAATGCCGTGTTGTTCAGTGGTTTCCTGCAAAAACCGAAGTGATATTAAAAACTTCGTATCTCACGGGATCACTTACCATATGTAAGTAAAAGTATTTTACTGTATTTATCTTTAAAATCATAAAAAACAACAAATCGTAAAATATTTCTTGCTTTTACTACGTTATTTTTGTTTTCAAATATCGCAGCGGCTGTACTATTTTTGCAGCAAATACATTGCTCCTTAACCACTACCTTAAGTATGTCGCTAAGCGACTGGACAAGCAATGTAAAAATAACAAAACGATACTTTATTTACGCGGAGCGTCGCATAGTACAGCCGCTGTGTCTTGCGGCGAGATAGTGATGAGGTTAAGATCCACTAAAGTAGGCTATCGATAATAATGTCGATTGCCCAACGAATATTATATTGCTATTATAGTTTATTTTTCAATTTGTCAACCGTTTTAGCCCGGTTGGAACACTTGAAAAGATGACGTTTAAGTACGGTTGGCAAACCTTTGAGAATGTAAAATAATCTTTTTTACTGTTTTTGATTATTTTACAGCGTACCTAGTAGAGAAATGCATAACCAACGGTCGTAAAGTAAGTTTATTAATGTTTAGGTGGAGTGTTTTTGGGTTTAAATTATCGCATCTTTGTGCTATTTCCTTACGTTTTTTTGGTTTTGGTATTTTACTTCCGCTAAAGTCTTTAACTATGCACCACAAGATTCAAATGCGTTGTAGTAATCGGTATGGTTCAGATAAAATATTAGTGATTTTAGCTTAAAATAAGTCAACATATTCATGCTATTTATTTGTTATGCATGAGTATGGTATGTGTTTGTTTTCATATATTTAACTATTTCTTAACTAAGGGTTTTTTTTTAACAACAAAAGCCTATTCGCCTGTTGCCTGCTACCTGCTTACTCATCGTGAGGTTAAGAAGTATAGACCACGCCTTAGGTATGTGAGCGGTGGGATGGAGGAGCAGGGGCGCATTACTCAGTACGTGCGTTGCGAACCGCCGCCTCACCCCTGTCTCAGCGGCCAACTAGTTCCTAGACTATAGCTTAAGATACTTATTATGTAAATGATAAATAAGTTCTTATAGTACCTTTTTAGCTTCCCAAAAGATACAAATACAAAATAAGAATGGATTGATGCCACAGTAAGGCCACCTAACTGGTTCCCAACAAAATATAGCACCATATGCTCAATTCAATTTAAGGCAGAAATTTTCCAGCCTCTAAAGAAAACTCGCAGGCTTTTTGAATGGGCAATCCCAAAATTAAGAGTACGTCAAGTACTGAACAAATACCTCCACTTTACAGGTCAGTGAGTAAACACATCATAACAGGGTTCAACAATTCCTATGGTTTCACAGCCTAATCCAACTTAACCGGATTGTTTTAATTTATTGATTCGTGTTTTTTTTTTTAATATACATTTTTTTTTTTTATTTAAAATGTATAATACTTTCTGGACATATCATTTTTTATTTTATTTTCAGGACCCCAAATTTTTCTTGTACAGTAATAAATGGAAGTATCGATAACTTTCCGTTTTAGTCAATCACTAGCGTATATGTAAAATAAATTGCTTTTTGCACAACACAATAATAGCGACAGATGTTTTTGTGTGAGTAAGTTGTACGGTGCATGGTAAATGCACGCTGTGTGTGACGAGTTAAGGTTTATAATTGATTGTGTAGTATGTTCTGATTTATGAATTGCAAGTGTGTGCGCGACTTTGTATCTATTGCTTTTATTGAACTACATGTGTAGTAGTGGCGCGGTGGTGGGGCCAACCTAGCGACATCGGGTTCTGATACATTTTCAACTACCGGGCATATCTCCTTCTTTCATATATCTATGGTCAAAACGCATGCTCGGGCGATCGAGTCGTGAGCCGTGCTTTGCGATTATCGCCTTAAAGGTGAGCACGCAGATGTTTGGCCGATAGTACAGTCAAAAAATCAACTCTTTGACGCACTGTTTTTTACCATAGATCATCTTAATTTTTTATGCCAATTTATTTGGGATCGGCGCAACATGTCTTTTTCTTCCATACTTCTCTATATTTAGTCATCTCGGTAGTCGCCCCATTTCTAGCCATATCATCTTTCACAGAGTCCATCCATCGTTTCTTCGGTGTTCCCCTACTCTTACAGGCATACATACACATTCATACTCAAAACTTTCCTCGCGATATTTTCGTCGTTCCTACGCATCCCATAGTTGATATTATATTATATTTTTAATCTTTGATTAAACAGGAAAGTTACGAGTCGTGTGTCGTTGTTGTTGAGTTGTGTGTCGTGTTGTCGTTACTGCAAATAATCCCGACTATCACCATGTTTCGTTTGACCCACGATTTTTGACCCACCCTGTATATATTTTTCAAGTGTGGTGTTCTTGTGAATACGGAGGTGGTGTCGGAAGAAAAGAACGTCCACTGTGACGAAGGTGTTGTCGGTAGAAAAAAAGAATGACCCAGGTCCAAAAAGATAAAAAAAAGATAGAAAAGAAAGAAAAGAGATAAAAGATATTAGATATTGGAAATTCGAAAAGTTTATTTTAGACCTTTTATACCTTCATAAACGTTGTTCGATACATTGCAACATTATCATCCTTTATGTAAAGTATGTATTCAGGTACTTTTACATTATTTATACACCTACCTACGGAGAATACAATCAACAAGTTATAGAACACGAGATAACGATCTTGCTACTTTTCACATAATAATATTGTATGTTATTAAAATATATTTCTATATAAATGCCTTTATGCTTTTAATATGCAACTAAATAAGTAAAGATTACGTAATCAAACGCACAAATCAATCTCCCCAGTACCACGTTATGACTTTATGATTACTTTTTATCACACGTTGCGTCTGGCAGACTTCAGACTAGTAATGGCAGTAGACCTTAGACCAGGAACCGAGTGCTAGCGTCAAATTATAGCCCCGTGGCACTGAGTAACGGATAAGTCATATGTGAGAGCGGGACAAGGGATAAGCTGAAGCGATGAGAGATTTCAACGATTTCGAGCCATATCTTTTCCTAGCAATTGAACAAAACAGCTTTTCGGTGTCTCCTACTCGCGAAATGGAGCTAATTCATACCTTTGTCAATCGTCAGTCACAATTGTTTTAATTTTGACAATTAAACAATATCCATTACATTCTAACATCTGTCGTCGGAGAGAAAATATTTTTTTACACGAGTAAGTACTTACAACAGAACAGATATAACAGTAAGTACAGACAGTCCCAAAACGATGTATATGTTACGGTAAGTGTGATTAATTGAAAATTATTAATACATTTCTATCATTATTAAAAATTACCGAAAGTCGAGGTAAAAGTAAGAAATTAATCACATTTACCGGTGATAATGATGGATAAATATTAATAATTTTCAATTAATCACATTTACCGTAACATATACACCGCCAAGGAATCATTTCATTGTAAACACTTTGTTCCATAAACTTTTATCCACTTATAGGTACAAAAAAAGGATACAAATCATTTTACCATAATGAAGTAATCAAGGATTCAAGCGCTGCGAAGTGGTGAATACTTATTTCTCAACGGACTACCGTTACTACTTGTTGCTCTGTAGAACACGAACACCAAACTCTCGCGAAAAACATACACGCATTTAGGTGCACTTTCAAATAGTGAAACGTCTAATTCTTACCTCTCATGCCTTGTCCCATTAAATACGCGTCCACTTACCGTATCGCTGGCTCCGTAACGTTGCAGCTTATAAATATTTCACGTAATTGGTACTCGTCGAAAGGCCCGCGCAACCCCAGCCGAGGGCTTATTGACTACTAAAATAATAGTCTGTTACTCTGTACCTAGAGGAGCTCGTGGCTAAGTAATAATAGCCGTACGGGTCGATCCATTAGGTTAAGCTACCCTTGCTGGGGTTGGTCAGTGGATGGGTGACCATATTTACATACCGAGACTCCTCCGTGCCTCGGAAAGCACGTTAAGCCGTCCCGGCTGTCATTCGTGGATCTTTGACAGTCATTACGGGTCGTCAGAAGCCCGAAAGTCTGACAACCAGTCTTACCAAGGGGTATCGTATTATCCAGTTACTGAAGGGTTGTGGAGGTCAGACGCGGTCGCTCCATATAAAATACTGGTATTCAGCTGCATCCGGTTAGACTGGAAGCCGACCCCAACATAGTTGGGAAAAGGCTAGGCAGATTTGAACTCTGTAGGTACCTGAGCTTGGATGTTGACATCCACGATTCATAACATAGGTAGTACAAACTTTAAGTAGTGCTTTAGACCATTGAACTGAATAACTTTAACTGTGGGTTCAACTTTGAATTTGTGAATAAATATTTTTTGATTTTTTAACGCGATTTCATAGTTCCGCCAAAACAGGAAGGAGGTCGTGTGGGTTCGCGAACGGTAGAAGGAGTGGAAAGAGTAGACTAATAAAATATATATATATGCATAATAATGACATGAATAGTGCTGCTATGCTATCATCGTCCCCTAATGAGGTAGTACTCCAATTCATCAATCAATACACACTAATTCGAGGTTGCACGTGTCATATAAGTATCAATTTGGCCCCTAATTAGTCTAATGATTCACGAACAACAACATTTACATAATCTACATACATGAAATCACGAATTCACATAGATATGTAGATACTAGAATAGTGTTCGGCATTGAAACAATAATAAATTATGCATCGCACTTCGGCTAGATTCACATGTACAAACATACCTACATTATGTATTATAATGTAGAATTTGTGTCTACTCTATTATAAATGCATTATTATTTCGTATAAATTCCAACGTGAATTTC
Source organism: Cosmia pyralina (assembly GCA_946251885.1). Classification (NCBI taxonomy): domain Eukaryota; kingdom Metazoa; phylum Arthropoda; class Insecta; order Lepidoptera; family Noctuidae; genus Cosmia; species Cosmia pyralina. Next base: position 25,752,348 of record OX276345.1, on the reverse strand, counting down.
TAGTTACAATTAGCAGTGCTGTCCCCAGTGGTAACGGCCGCGACTTACGGGTCGTGGTCGTGGGTTCGAATCCAAGCACGCAATTTACTTTGTGTAAATAATTGCAATAGAGCAGTGGGCTCTCAAAACGTGAGGAAACTGGCATGTCCTAGAACCAAAAATTCGAAAACATGTGACATCTGTCACATGTTTTCGAATTTTTGGCAGACATGTGACATCTGTCACATGTATTCGAATTTTTGGTTCTAACCAACCCATACTGGGCCCGCGTGGTAGATTACAGCCCGCTCCCCCTCACCGATAGGAGGCCTGTGTCCCAGCAGTGGGAACACTATAGGCTGATTATGTTATGCTATTGTAGCTCATTTGTATAGTTTACCACTTTACCTTGTGGGAATCCTTCCAACGCTACGTCTTCCGATACGCGGTCGTCACTCCAGCACCTTTCGGCCCCATCGGCCTTCTGTTTTGCGATCAATGTGCCGCCCACAAGTTTGGCAATTCTTCGGGCTATGTCGGTTACCTTGGTTCTCCTGTGGATCTCTTCATTTCTTATTCGAACACGCCTCTCTATTGCCCTTTGGATGACTTTTAGCCTTCTAACAAGACCCATTGTGAGCGACCACGTTTCAGTGCCGTCATCACTGGCAACATACACTGCGGTATGTGAGACGAGAAGATATTGCGTAGCTTCCCGAAAGCTGGGCCCGAGTCCGATTCAAAGATTGACCTCTTACTCGAAGTTGGACCAATCTAACTGGACAGTTCTCCCTAATATCACTCTGTGGAAACCCACACAACAAACCTATGGTTTTTCGTTATTGGAACATGGTGGTCAATCACGATAGATATTGATTCCGGACATTTATTAGCATTGGCAACATTGCAGTGCAGTCTGGTCTTATTAATTGGCAGTACTGCTACTACTTCTTCTTTTTAAAAACCTTCATCTTTGCTACGCGTATTATCATTGTAAACCTAAAATTAAGTGTGAAATAAGTTTTAACTTTTGTTTTACAATAAACATTCAGTTTTTTAGAAACTACGATTTCATAATAAATTTTGCGTAACATTAAATAAATCAAAGTCTGTAATTGTGCAATCAACTACATCGAAAATGGTTTGAAAAATAAGTAAATACATAGTAACATAACACGTGTAGATGTCTATAAGATGGAAGGATTATGATGGATTATGCAGCTTAATGTAATGAAAACAGGTGTGAAATAAATACATCATACATAAGAACGGTCAGCAACAGAAGTTTGTTAACACTGCTACTTTTTGTCATCATTTAAATTAACACAAAATGATTTGATAAAATGCTTTTTTTTCGTTTAACTGTAAAGAGTTAACGTTCTTAAAATTTTAAGTATGTACTTCTGTTCCGATTTGAATTAAATATTTCGATTAATAATTAACATTAATAAAACTGCAATTGTTAATCGACTTTTGTTGCTGACTGTACCTACTGCAGGTATACATTCGTTATATTGTTATGCGCCTGCGATTAGTGACGGCCATACAGAAGTGTGCTGTGGTTTAGTCATACTTCACCTATGATTTAGGTTACCATCGTGAATGCTGGTCGAGAAATTGTTTTGTTAATACTAGCGACCCGCCCCTGCTTTGCACGGGTCCAATGAATTAATGATGTAGCGATGGTCTCTGTTGCACCATGTAACATGAGGCAACAGGGGCTAGTGTGAATCTTTGGGTTCATTCGAGTAATCGAGTCTGGTTAAACCATGCTGGGATCGGTGCAATTTATTCATTCATTGATTCATAGCGACTTGTCCAAATATCGAGATTTCTGTGCCGTCTGCTACTGCCTATTCTTTCCCAACCATGTTGGGGTCGGCTTCCAGTCTAACCGGATGCAGCTGAATAGGGATGATGCCTGAGTAAAAAAAAAAATCTATTTAGTCCGTCAGTCAGATAAAAGAAACATTAAACACGTATTTTTTGCTATTACATATTTATAAAAAACTACTAATATAAGTTGGGGAGTGGGGGCACGCTACGTCACTTCTACGTATAATATCTAGTTAGGCGTGACGTCACGCCATATTTAAACTCAATTTATCGCCGTAATCTTTTGATTACGTAAAAAACTTTTTTACAAAAAAATACAACCGACTTCCAACAACAACACTACAAAGTGAAAAATAACTTTAATATCGGAAGTCGGTGTCTAGTTAAATGTATTTTTGTTTTTTGCCACCGACTTCCGAAATTAAAGTTATTTTTCACTTTGTAGTGTTGTTTTTTGGAAGTCGGTTGTATTTTTTTGTAAAAAAGTTTTTATTTTTCACTTTTTAGTTGTGTACTTACCCCACACAAATTGTAATACCACTACCTGCAAAACAAACTAGAACATCATCCATATAAAAGTGGGGAAAAATACGTATTATTGAAGCTAACTCAAAAACTACCGAAGCAAAGTTAATCAATTTTATATGAGACCAATTGTGATGACCCTCTCGAATAAAACAAAAAAAATCCAAATCGGTCCAGCGATCTTCGAGTAATCGGGGAACATACATAAAAAAAAAAGGTTCCAACGAATTGAGAACCTCCTCTTTTTTGAAGTCGGTTAAAAAAAGAAAAATACGTGTCCAATATTTTTTAATAATATACAGATTGGACAAAAAAATATTTTGTCATCATCCCTATTCCAGTATTTTACAAGCGATAATGTAGCATACATCAATCTGCCTAGCCTTTTCCCATGTTGGGGTCGGCTTCCAGTTTAACCGGATGCAACTGAATACCAGTATTTTACGTAGAGCGACTGCCTACCTGACCTCCACAACCCAGTAGCTGGGTAATACGATACCCCTTGGTAAGACTGGTTGTCAGACTTTCTGGCTTCTGACGACCCGTAACGACTGTCAAAGATCCACGAATGACAGCCGGGACCAACGGCTTAACGTGCTTTCCGAAGCACGGAGGAGTCTCAGTATGTAAAGTGGGCACCCATCCACTGACCAACCCCGGCAAGCGTAGCTTAACCTGATGGATCGACCCGTGCGGCTGTTATTACTTAGCCACGAGCTCCATAATGTAGCACACATAATTAAATTAAATTTTATTAGGTACGTAAATTGTCATGATTATCATGAAGTAGATAGTAGAGGTAATATTTAATTTTACCAATTTATCGAATAACACTGAGTGAATATATTATAGTTATAATAACTTCAGCAACTCGAGTATGAGCTTGCGAACGAAATCAGTGGCTCGGCTACAATAGCTTCTCATTCCACAAAAACTTGTAGTAAATAATAGGAAACAAGAAAGAAAGGACGTTCTTATTTCTCTTCCGCAATATAACTAAATCGATTTGTGCTTACGATTTAGTTTCACGCCCGAGTAAGCACGGGAACACTGAAAAATGTTCGTGATTTACTGTGTATTTGCAAAGATTGGAGTTGAAAAGAAAAATTACTTTTGTTAAAAAAATATACGTAAGTATCTACTTCAGTAAAAATCAGTGTTGTTTTTTGTGATAAGTAGATAAGCAGTTTTGTTTTTCGTACTAGGTTGGTATCTGGAACTTTGAGTACTTACACTAATCGGTTTTCTATTTATTTTACTTTTTCTCTATCATTTCAAGATGGAATAGTTTTGCGTTTTTCTAAACATTTAAATACCGTATTTCTTAGATCTACTCGCTCAATTCCGAAGAGAGACAGATAGAATACTCTTTATTATGAACACCATAAAAATTACGGATATAAATGCACTGACTAGAAAAAAAAGGGGACTCCGCGGCACGCATGTCGAAAGTGAAGCACAGTAAGTATGCCGGAACCGTTTGTACAAACATGCGCCTCACGCACACATTTACACCATAGTATGCCGACGGCCAGGCTGCCGCCATTACGTGACAATCGTGACATGACGGCGTCTTTGTCAAATCACGCACACATAGATAGGCACGGTGCTTCACTTTCGATACGCGTGCCGCGAAGTCCTTCTTTTTTTTCTAGTCCGTGTATAAATGTTGAAATTTTACATAGGGTACACAATGGGCGGTCTTATCGCTAAAAGCGATCTTTTACAGACAACCTTTGGATGGATTAACGGGAGAAGGAGAGACAATACTATCGGTAGTCAGAGGTGTACCGTATACATAAACAACATATAAATACATAACGTAATGATGATGTTTAAAGAGAGAGGAAGTGTGAAGCCTAATAAAATAAATCGTTGTCAAAATCTCGTGATCGAAATCACAAATTTTACAAAAGCTTACAACAGGTATTTGCGAGTAGAGCTGCCTAACTAGCGCAACAATTGAGAAAAAAATAATAAGTTTGGAGATATGGAACATTTTAAAATTTCCTATGCTCACATGTTTATGGTAGAATTTTTTGTATCAAAAAATCAACACCGAACGTCCTAGGTTCGAAGCCTTAGCAGTTAATGATAAAAACGGGCGTTTATGGCGTTAACTGCTAAGGCTTCGAACCTAGGAGGTTTAGTGTTGATTTTTTTTACCTCACCTGACCTGACCTACCTGACCTGACCTACCTGACCTACTGACTTATTATTTTTTTCCTCAATGGTGGCGCTAGTTAGCAGCACTACTCAACTTAACTACAGATTAACAAGATCAGGTTTTCAGAAACTGGTATTATTTATTTATACATGGCAACCCACATAGTAATTAACCTTTATAATACGTTATTAACAATCATAAAAAGCAATACTGAAAATAAATCCACCCTTCGAAACTGACAGCTAATAAAATAATCACAGTTTTCCAATTATTACAGTCCATACGAGGAATTAAAATGTAAATCCTTTCAATGAATTATTCGCTGAAACCTCGATATTTCCCCGAAGCTTTTCATTGTAAACGAACATATTTATTCAAGCAGTGTATTTATTTTCCCTTGGGGACCGAATTCAGAGAAATTTTTCAGGTACATGTTTTTCAATCGAACTGTGGTCGATTTCAGCCTGCAACAGGCGCGATTGCACGACCTACTTTGCTCAGTAAATATTTACTACAGCCATTTTCAGTGTTGAATAAATAAGTTTCATGAGAGCAAGGGCTCGTTTACACAAGGACAATATCTCGCCTCGAATAGGCGATTTTCGAAAGGAGATAAAAAACTGTATGTTACTCGTATTTCTGACGTTTCAAAAATGGAAGCGTATGCGTCAGCGGCTGAGTTGATGATGATGATGTGTCAACAACTAAGAGAAACTAAGAGAATAACTTGTTATCTAGTATGACAAAATGTTACTTATTTGTGTTTTTTTTTTCTCGCTAGAGTGTAAACACATGAGTACAATTCTCTCCTACGAAACTCGCATGCTCATTCTCGCCTCTCGACAGACGAGAAACTCTCCTCGTATAAACGAGCTTGAAGGGTGAATTTATGATGACTGTAAACAATTGTAAAATGATACTTTACACACGCCGCAGCCATTTTGTGTGAAGTTAATTAACGACGCGGTGCGCGGATTGTGTTTGTGTGTATATTGTGACTGTTATGTAGGTTATGTATGTAGGTCTTCGATCAATAATAGTACTAGATTCCCGATAAGCGCTTCAAAAACGGCCCGAAAAATAAAAACACAAATACTTTTGTGGTCTTATTTCAAACATCGACTGTTCGGGAACAGGGAAATGCATGGAGTGGTATTGTTACTTTATATGTTGTTTTTGTTTGTAGATTTCCTAGTGACCCATTTCGCAATGCAGAATGGGTATCTATTGTCGCGAAAGAAAGAGGAGAAGAAATATATAAACCTTGTAAAAATTCAACAATTTGTTTTAATATTTTTATTAAAATAATTAACTATCAAATTAATAATCAAAATTAAAATAACTATTGTACTAATTTACTCCTTCTACTTTTAAAAATCGGTCAAAAATATTTGCTACCATATAAAACGAACCTTGGCCTAAAAAATATATTATTATTCTGCTACTCTACATCTTTCAATACTTACTGTGTTCTGAGCATTGAAATGTAAATACCAAGAACTATGTCTAGTTCCAAAATAGAGTAAGCACAAAATTTTCAACAAAATGTTTTTAACCTTATTGCTTAAGTTTTAAGTTTCACTTTAGAATAAATATTTTTGTACTTATTATAAAAATGACCTTTTATTTTCAAGCGACATTTTTAATTTATTGCTTTTACCTTTCTCCGATGATAGAAGGACTTAAATATAAATATTTTGCAATCGTAATTAAACTTTATGTTTGATTGTTAAGGTTTATAATGAATTGAAGTTGTAAATATTATAAAACTTTTTTCTATATTTCGTAGTAACAAATGTAAATGTTTATGTGTGTGTAAACGTGGCCACTACAGCGACTTATTTTTGTTCCTGATCCTGTATCTAGTGCTATTATTGATCGAAGATGTAGGTAAAGTATGTATTACACACGGGGTAACAGTTCAGAGGGCTGTCGCATTTTGTCCAACCAAACCAAATTATTAAGGGTGTCGGAATCAAATTATTAAAAATGTGTTGCCGCATTATGCAACTAATTTCACATCACTACGGTGTCAACGGGACATCACTAATCGACCGCTGCGATTGGCCGGGCTGAGTTGACGTGACGGCTAGTCAGCCAATCGGAGGCCAGCAAGTGGCGAGTTGGTGCGGTGCGTGTGTGGACGCCATGACAGTAAAGAACCTTTTATTTGGAAGAAATACTGTGAAGAAATATAAAAAATTGTCGCAACAGAACGTGCGCGTTCTAATTTTGGGAAAACGAAAACTGTAATTTTTATCAATACATCAATTGTTCAGCAAAAACGGTTGCAGTTATTTCACCGGCCTCAATCCTCTAACCAGAAGCACCTATATAATTTTAAAAATATTAATTTAATAGGTAATTATTAAACATACATTTATATTGTGGCATTTATTTAACTAATCTCAAAATCAGATCATAATACTTTTTGAGCTGAGTTTAGAATACCACAATAGAAATGTGTTTTAATAATTATCTATTAAATTAACATGATGTAATAGTTCGCAATTAATTACAATTTTCAAAAAAGCATATTTTTTGTCCAGTTTGAGCGAGAGAGGTTACAAAATGTGACAGCCCTCTTATGGCATGTGAAAACCGACATCAGATAGCTGTTTAGCCCTGACAATGCCCAGTTGTAGCTGAATCTTTTGCATATACTCATATGTAGAATATTAGTTGACGCAACTGTCAACTTCTTAAAAATTGCCTGTTGCAGCGAAGAAGTTTCTAGAAAATATAAGAAAAACGTAATGAATGGGTTTACCAGTTGCCGACACTCGAGGGTCAAAATTACCGTGTCTGTGCAGCGCCTTAATACCTCATAGGTATACCTTCTCGCGCTCATAGGTTGCAGAGATCTACGTCAAATAATTGACTCACCAATCATCATTCTCCTGCCCTTATCCCAATCTATTTGGGGTCGGCGCAACATGTCCTTTTTTTCCATACTTCTCTATTATTCGTCATCTCGGTAGTCACCCCCTTTCTAGCCATGTCATCTTTCACACAATCCATCCATCGTTTCTTTGGTCTTCCCCTGCTCTTATAGCCATCGACATTCATACTTAATACTTTCCTCACGACATTTTCCTCACTCCTCCGCATCACATGCCCATACCATGACAGCCGATTTCCGCACAACTTTTCAGTCACCGGTGCCACTTTTAGACTTCCTCTTATGTACTCATTTCTTATTCTATCCATTCGTGTGACACCACACATCCCTCTTAGCATTCTCATCTCAGCTGCATGCAACTGCTTTTCATTCATCCCTTTTGTGGCCCAACATTCTGATCCATACAAGACAGCAGGTCTAACCATTGTTTTATATATCTTCCCCTTAAGTTTAAGGGGAATGCGGGAGTCGCAGATTGTCCCCGTGACCTGCCGCCATTTCATCCATCCAGTGTTAATCCTATGTTAATAAAATAATTGACTCACCAATATTTTTTGATTTATCTGTCGTAACGCCTTTTGTAGAACCTGTCTACGTTGGCTAGGCTCTAAATATCTGCTAGAACAAATTACGTAGAAATACTACGCTACGTCCAAACAACTTTCTAAATTAACATAGTTCTTCTAATTGCTCTAAAAGCTAATTTATTTCCTCCCAATTCCCCCTTTGTTCGGAATCGCGTTAAACAAACATGAGCCTAACAAAATGGTTTAGTAATGAATGTTAAGTGCAAAGTTAACGCTTTTCTCCAACTTTTAATGTGTCTACTACCTGTAGGTACCTATTGACAAAGGTACGAACTGAATGAAAATGGTAATTTTGTTCTTTAGTTCTGATTTAAATTAGGTTGGATAGGTTATTTGGTTTTCTAACCCTCTGGATAGGGAAGGCTTATCTAGTTTGGTAATTAAGGACTTAATCAAATAAATCAGCTATTTATACTCCATCGGTTTAGGTAATTAAATAAAGGTAAACAAAAAAAATCCACGTGTCTTCGACTCAGTTGTACTCTTCAATTTAGCAACTTAATCATTCGTTGTAAAACGTTGCTAAATTGAAGAGTACAACTGAGTCGTAGCATGACGACTGAAGTGACAAGTATTACGTTTAGTTGGTTAACCAGACACGTGGTTTTATTTAACTTTATTTAATTATCTTCAACCGATGGAGTATAGACTCTGTGATTTAATTTAAAGTTTCGTAAATGACCGAAGGTACAGTCGGCAACAAAAGTCGATTAACACTTGCAGTTATTAAAGATTTAATTCAAATCGGAACAGAAGTAGGTACTTAAAATTTTAAGAACATTAACTCTTAACAGTTAATTGAAAAAAAAAGTCGTTTATCGAATCATTTTGTATTCATTTAGATGATGTCAAAAATTAGCAGAGTTAACCGACTTCTGTTGCTGACCGTACCACGGCAGAACGAGAGGAATTTTAGCATATAAAGCATCGTTTACACGATGACTTCGATTAATCACCTGGAGATTGTCGCCAGCAAGAAGCTCCTCGTATAAACGAGGCTTTACAACGATGTCTTCCTTCGGAATTAATATTAAGTTGTTACTCATCAAGAAGAAGATTCTTGTAATGTCATATAAACTTTTAATGATCGACTCGCAGAAAAGTTCGTGATCTTATGTCGCGTTGATTTAATTAAACGGGCAGTATCTAATACCTACAACAATGGCCTAAACCTAACATCAAGTAATCAAAATCTTTTACAACACTTATTGTTGTTTTTCAGTTTCCCTATTTTGTGAAACAGTTTATAGATAAATCTCTCTTTTTATTACGTTCGGGACTCCAAAGTTATTGCTTGCAGCAGAGCAGTTCATGCTTATAGATTCTGTATGAGCTGTAAATAAGTTATTTGAATGTGTGAAGCCACCAATAATATATTTTATTTTATGGTTGTTGATCATCTGCCTAGCCTTTTCTCAACTACGTTGGGGTCGGCTTCTAGTCTAAACGGAAGCAGCTGAATACTATGTTTTACATGGAGCACCTGCCAATCTGATCTCCACAACCTAGTTACTGGGTAATGCGATACCCCTTGGTAAGACTGGTTGTCAGACTTTCGGGCTTTTGACGACCCATAATGATTGTCAAAGATCCAAGAGTGACAGCTGAGACCAACGGCTTAACGTGCTTTCCGAGCCACGGGGGTATCTCGGTAGGTAAAGATGTTCACCCATCCACGGACCTGATTTTATTTTATGGTTGTTATAATCTCGATAAATCGCTCTCTTCTCAACTGTTCACCACAAACTAATCACCATTTACAAATTATAACTTAAAGCGTTCTCTCTTGTCCTCAGCCGGAGTGAGTCGGCTCTGAACAGCCCAACGGAGCCTGACGTATCGCTTGCGGCATCCCTCACCGACCCTCTGGAGGCGCACACATTGGACGAAGCCAGGAGGAGCATCAGGTAACACAACCATTAATATGTACTTATCAATAAAACAACGGAGCCTAACGTATCACTTGCGGCATCTCTCACCGGCCACCGACATTGATGTTCGATTGAATACGTAACTCAATTTAATTCTACCTCTCAATGGTGATCAATGAATTGACCGAGATTCTTTATCTAATATGGGCTTATGACGAGTTGTCTCTTATTAATTACTACTCGTATGTCCGATCTGACCAGAATTTCCACAAACGTCTTAGTAGACGTTTGTGGAAATTCTGGTCAGATCGGACATACGAGTACACACATACACACACTGATACACTGGACACTGGACATACTGATGATCTAGTGATCATCAGTATTATCATTGTCAATTCAATCTGCCTAGACTTTTCCCAACAATGTCGGGGTCGGCTTCCAGTCTAACCGCATGCTGCTGAATACCAGTATTTTACATGAAGCGTCTGCCTATCTGATCTCCACAACCCAGTTACTGGGTAATACACACCAATAATAATCACTGTCCATTCTAAGGTTGCCTGGAAGAGATTGCAGAAAGCGATAAGGCCGCCCATTGTATATTTTGTAGTGTTTGATTATGTCTTTTTTTGTCATGTATTTTTGTGGTGTACAATAAAGTATATATAAATAAATAATACGATACGCCCTTGGTAAGACTGGTTGTCCGACTTTCGTTCTTTTGACGACCCGTAACGATTGTCAAAGATCCAAGAATGACAGCCGAGACCAACGGCTTAACGTACTTTCCGAGGCACGGAGGAGTCTCGGTATGTAAAGATGGTCACCCATCCACGGACCAACCCCGGCAAGCGTAGCTTAACCTGATGGATCGACCCGTGTGGCTGTTATTACTTAGCCACGAGCTCATCAGTATTATCATTGTATACCTACATTACCCACGCAAGAGATTACAGAGGAAGCGGCCCAAATAAATTCACTTTACTAACTCACATAAGTAAGACCTTGACTTCTAACAGTGACTTGGAAAAGTTTTCCGCCAAAATAAGTTAGAAACAATATTATTTACCAATATGGTCCAATTCCTAGAACAGACGATACAAATAGAATGTGGCGATGAAATCTCTGGAGGATAATGGGCCGCGATAAAGTGGTTCTGTTGGGGATAGTGGTAGGAATTGACAGCTTAATAGATATTGGCGACTGATACGATGTTTAATACGGTTTAATAGTTTCCCGAATAGAACGATGTGAAATTCATCTTTATTTTAGGTACGTCTAAATTATGTGTCTGATATATTATTTTCTGGTGTTACAGAGATCTTCGAATGAAGTATCGTGCTCAGGCTCACCAGCTCCTAACATGGCGCCGCGCGCACCGAACTCAAGAAGAACTAGTCACTCGCCTGCAGAAGGAGAAGGCGGAACAGCTCAAATCCCTCTCCAGCCAACTTCTTCTCTTCGAGTCGCGCCTCGTACGCAAACAGAAAGAAATTAGCAGCATGCTCGCGGTACGAGAAACAATCATCATGAAACAACAGAAAGTTATAGAATCTCTACAAGCCAAGCTTCTCGATAACGGTATTGAATCCCAGAACATCCCAGATTTCAGGGACATGCTTCAAGACTCCCACATTACAGGAGACTTCGATTCACTCAATGATTCAGATTCTGCTGTCATCATGGAAGACGTTGACTTCGACAGCAGTAACACCCCCAATGTGCCAAGATTCAGGTCGACAAACCCTGACAGCGTCACCATTGTCCGATCAATATCGGATGCCATAGACCCCAACCTAAAATACAACGTCGTACGGCGGTCGAACGGTTTCCTCCGAAGACCAGAGATTCTGGAAACTGTGTACAGCGTAGAAGAAGAGGTTGATGGAGACTCCACTAAAGGTCTCAGTGCGCAGAACAGCACAGAGAAAGAACTGAATGATGCCAATAAAACTGATGAAGAGAAGTACAAGGAAACAAGCCTCCTCGCTCAAAGGCGGGATAACTTTCGAATGAGGAGCGTAGTCCTTACCGCTGAGGTTAAGAGCATAGACAGTGATAAGGAGTTAAAATCGAAGAACGGTAAAGAGGTGTGGTCGTATACTTATGTGCCAAAGAGGATGACTCCGGCGAACGAATCTGATGATGAGGGCACGTCGAATGGTGAGAGTGATGAGGAACCAGAGCCTAAGTCGAACCACGTGGTCACCTACAACAGAGTCATGTCCAACCATCGGAACGTAACCAAACCCAAGGACGTGAAGTACAAAAGGATAAACAAGGCCAAGTCCAAAAGCTTGGAAGAGTTACGAGGAAGGCTAAAGAACTGGGTGGAGAAGGGAAACAAATTGTCAAACATACCTTTAGAACACGCGCAAAGTTACGCCTAAACTGACAGTTCCTTTTAATTAAGTTTTGAATGCTGCGTGAATCGCTTCTCAAGTAAACGGGGATTTGCTTAACATCACAGATTAAGTAGATCACAATTAATGGTAGGATCCAAGTACCTTTTAAAATAAGGGTTGTAATTGTAACCAGCTTTAGGATGGAGGCAAATCTATTGAAATATTCTTGATACTCAAACTATTGTAAATAAATATTTCTTGTATGTTAGATATTGTGCAACATTAAATTAGGATAAGTTAGTTGTTTGTTTTCAAGTTTTCTATTGTTTGTGAACTGAGTGTCTAACACTATGTTTAAAATTTTAAAGATTCGTTTTTTTTTACGAAGATAAACGTATTTAGTAGTGATTCTTATACTGAATGAATACATTTTTGTGTATTCTATGTACTCTCTTGTATATTCTCAATGTCGGTTTTATATTAATTATGGGCCTAGAAAATATATTATTAAAATAGTAACTTCATATAAAAAATAATATTTACAATTTTGAGCTTATAACGGACAGTGTACAATCAATGTTTAATGACATTTTTAAATAATAGATATCATGTTGTCATTCCATTTGCTTACCCTCAAGGGTTTTGACGTCAATAAATAAGCAACTATTCTTTCTCTCATTAATAATATTCATTTTATAATAGTACAAATAGTTTTTCAAGTAATGTTCCATAAACAATAGAAAATTGAGAATAAAAAATATTTTCGCGCGCACGACTGATTTTGAGTATTTCATTTTAAATAAATAAAAATTTGTATAAAAAATCGCTTGATTGGAATTGAAAATTTCTTGTGATTTTGTGATTGTCTCGTCAAATTGTTTTCGCCAATATTGGTTGTTACGTAAGATAATAAATAATATAAAGCAGAATAATAATTATTATTCTGGAGATTTATAATAATTTAGATATTTATTGTCTCGGTGCCAATTATTAAAATAATTTTTCTCTTGATAATAAATAGTTACTTAATGTTTTTTCTGTTTGCAGGCTGGTCGCTTATATTTTTATACGTCTCACGTGATTTATTTTTTATATGTCGATTACTGTTTTTATCCCAATGACAATATTATTTTTGACTATGTTATTCATATACTCGTACATAACCTTATCTTAATATTCACGTCTTTAAAATCAGTAAGGAAAATTAATACTGTTGTATTAAATATCTTATTAAGTATTGCAGCTTAAATATTTTAATTGCCAATCTCAAAAACGAATTAATCCTATCATAGAGGTTTACCAAATTAAAGAAATTAAATTCTAATATTTAAGAAACTTAACCTCGGCTGATCAGACTCAAAGCTAATATAAAATTTAAAATACACTCTATAACTTAAGACTTTTCTCTTAAATTAAGTAACAAAAGGCTTACCAAAACTCTTTTAGGCTACGTTACACTAATTGGTAGTACTAAGTACAGGCCTCATTAGCACGTGCTAATTTAGTTCTAGTAATTAGTAGATACGAGGGCACGTGTCCATTTACCCTTTCGTTCCTGTAAACACGTGTTTCTGTTGCTTTTATGTAATTATACAACGTGTTGATTTGAACAAAGTTCTGAAAACTTTTAATGATCTGTTGGAATTGGAATAAATTTTGGTTCAACCGAGATTCCGGATGTCGTATATATTTTATTTGGTGACTGGGTTTTCGCACAGAATAATAATGTTACAGTAGTTTATCTGTGATGTGACCTTGAATGAATTACCTACGGCCGCTCGGTAGATAAATACGTGTCCGTCCGTGCGTAACTGCCGCGCGCTCGAACTATTGCTACTGAAACTGACTGAGATTCCGAAGCACGTAGTTTCGACCGTTTTCTATGAAGATGAACTACTGTATCATTATTATACTGTGGTCTTGCTATTGACAGTGATCGTGTCAATACAAAAAGATTTATCAAACGTGTTTTTATGCTATGGAAATATTTTTAAAGTGTTTTTACTTTTGAACGTAGTAAGTTTGACTACAATGATTATGCAATAACTATCCCAGTGAAAAATCGGTATCACACCAAAATAACTTATGTACTTGAAAATCAGTCAACGAGATTCAACCAAAAAGATTTATCACATTGTAGTGTTCATTAGTTAGCCAATCTAAGCATTGTGACCCACACCTCATCGCCAAGCGATAATATAATATTTTCTATAACCGACCAGCCTGCATACATCCTACATATCAGTTTCCGCTGTAAAATGGACGATAGCTTTGGAAAATATATTTTAATATAATAACTGTGTACACCGCATTCCTAATAATAGTCAAACACTGATATTGAATTGAAAATAAATATATCAATAAACAATTTTTACTTTGTTTTATTAAGTAATTCAATTGCCTAGCCTTTTCCCAACATGATGGGGTTGGCTTCCAGTCTTACCGGATGCAGCTGAATACCAGTATTTTACATAGAGCGACTGCCTATCTGACCTCCAAAATCCAGTTACTGGGTAACATTATACCCCTTGGTAAGACTGGTTGTCAGACTTTTGAGCTTCTAACTACCCGTAACGACTGTCAAAGACAACCGGGAGCAACGTGCTTTCCGACGCACGAAGGGATTTCGATATGTAATGGATGGTTACCCATCCACGAACCGACCGCGGCAAGCGTAGCTTAACCTTCGATCGATCCATGTGACTGTTATCATTAAGCCACGAGCCCCTTTGTTTTAATAATTAAACAACTCCTGAAGTCAGCTGAAGTAGAGGAATTATTGCAATTGAAGTGAATGGTAAAGTAGGTAAGAATAACAATGAGTAAATAGGTTTAACTGTAGGTACAATCTTTTATTTGGAATATCGTGAAACATCCAATGATGAAAGAAATCAACTTAAGATTCCAACTTGTGTATAATTTATTGGTGAGCAAGCACAATTGACGTTTCACATTTTCAAGATGCTTTTATAAATGTAAAAAAAACGTCCCACGTTAAACGGCTCTAAGAACCCAAAATAACCAATACATTATGGAATGCAATAAAGAATTGAGAATTGAGAATTGAATTGAGAACCCTCAGATATCTTAACGTCCAAAGGATCACTTAAAACATCTTCCAGAATTTTCTAGAAAAACAGCATAGTGCAACTATGGAGGACACTTCTTACCTGTCTGGTCCATTTGCCTCCCAAAAATAATTACTGGATCCGCCCTTGTACACTGCCTACTCCACAGTATAGGTACAACAAATCAGTAAGTAAAGAAATATTTATTGTAAACATAATATTTAACGAGGCGGCTCAATATCGGCCGTAACGTAAGTAACCTCAGGTTTACGACTCCTCCTTGTGCCCTCTTGTGCAGTAAAAAAATGTTTAGTATCTCACGTTAATGTCCTACTGTATTAACATTATTGGTCTCTCTCTTTAGACTACTGCGAACTAAAGGTTCTTTTGTATGGTGTTATTAAGAGCGTTGGCTCCGTTCGGCATTTCATACAATCTTTCAAGTACTTTTTTAACGAAATGAATGAACCGATTTTAATGAAACTTCATACGCATAATCAAGATATATAGGTCTAAAAAGTTAGTTAAGAACATTTTCGAAAAATATTGTTGCAGCTAAATTCGACCGATTTTAAATATTCCATAGAAACAGAGATTTTCAATTATCTTTTTTTAAATAAGACATTTCTAAAATGTTCTTAACTAACTTTTTAGACCTGTGTTTCCTGCTTATGCGTATGAATTTTCATTAAAATCGGATCATTCATTTTGATAAAAAAGGACTTGAAAGTTTGTATGAAATGTCGTACGGAGACAACGCTCTTAATTCGGATTTTTCTTGTCCAATATATCTTGTTCAATAAGATTCCTCTTTTTAGATCTTTGTTATCATCAAGCCTGTCAAAACAAACTGCCTCATTGGTCTCAAGTGCTACTGCTGAGTGTAAGGTCCTGGGTTCGATTCCCGGGTCGGGCAAAGCGTTATTGGGTTTTGCCATTGGGAATTTTTCCAGTAACAGCCCGGAGTCTGGATTTGTGCCCGGTTGATGGCAACAGGCTCGCCCCCTGTTACATGGAACTGAAACGTAACTGACGAAATGTTTGTGTACTAGACTTCGAACAAGGTGTGATGTTATGTTATGGATACAATATGACTCCATAGTTGAGGCTGGTCTTGCCGCAGTCAGCAGGTGATGTATTTGTCGCAGCCTGCCTCTGCCTGGCCTTTGGAAGTAGCCCTCGCCGGCCGCTACCGCGGCACCACTTGCTTCGCACACTAGGCTCGCGCGCGGTTGGTCATAGTTCACATTTGGTCGGGGTGTTCCGGCTTAATTACTGCGACAGTTCCAACCTAACCTATAATTCAATATCATTCAGGCCTCTAGTTGAGCGGCGTTTAGATAAAAGACTATGCTGTTATAGTATAGTTAAAATCTCGCTGCAGACTTGGTCATAAATCATAATCGGAGTAGGGATGTGCGCTAGTTGCGCGCGCTCAAGGCCATTATCGATAACAGAATCGAATATAAAGTTAGTCGATGAAGCCATTTCCAATGTCTCCATTGAAAATTGGCAAAAATGTGTGGAACATGCAGAATTGCTGCAAGATGAAGACTTAAGAAAAGCACATTTATGCGAAGAGTTCATCATTCATGTGGATGATGATGACGATGACTCAGACGAAGAATTTTAATTTTCTATTTTTAGTTTTATATATACGTTTCTTTGTTTATATATTTAATATGCTTTGTAGTAAATTTGGTAATAAAATAAAAAAAAATGTGTATTTATTTCTATCACCCATTTATAAATATATAAAACTATCGATATCACTCATCGACTGCAGTAATGCACAGGACTACGTGTGGGCGTGGCCTGCCCATAAGGCCCGTGAGTGGGAAAGAGAGCGAAACACTCAAATGATTTATGACCGAGTCTGCAGCGAGATTTTAACTATACTATAACTAGACCGCTGATTAAGCTAGCTGGCGGCGAGTTGCGACATATCTAAGGTTTTCTGAGAAAAAAAATAAAATGCGTGAAAAAAAGCAACAGGTACCACAAACCTGTGGAATACCGATTCCATAAAGCTAAGGTTTCCAAGAAAAATGGTGGCCGCCACATGGCCACAATTTACCGCCGAATGACGTCACTGAAACATTATAAGTAAGTTGGTGTGTTTTCTTATAGAGCATTTATAACACCGTAAAGTCAAACCCCGCTGCCATCATTTTCAAGACAGCCGTCACTTGCGGCCGCTATGTGGCGGCCAACGCTCTTCTAGGAAACCGTAGCTATATGAAAATGGCCGCTTTGCCGCTAAAATGAACGGTTGAATAACTTCGATGATGGCCTAGGCATTCTGAGAATATTGACCATTTACTCAATAGACTAGCTAAATTGCAGCTAATGTGATCATGTCGTAAATCTATCCGAATTTCGTTACATCTCATTGATTCCTTTGGAATCCTAAATCACATCATTCAATAAAACGGCCTAGACAGGCGCTTTACTTCGTATAAGTAAATAATTTCATCGCCACTGCTCTCAAAATGGTGAAGGAAAACATCGTGAGTGAATTGTTGGTTCTAGGACATGCAGGTTTCCTGCATGTCCTAGAACCAACAATTCCAAGACATGTCACATCTACCGACCCGCACTGGGCCCGCGTGGAAAATACGGCCCGCTACTGCTGGGACACAGGCCTCTCTGTGAGAGCACAGAGGCCTGTGTCCCAGCAGTGGGAACATTATAGGCTGATTATGCTATGCTTATGCTAAGTCGACGTTCGCACGGACGTAATAATATCGCGGCAATTTTTTTTCACGCACTGGTTTTTCAACGCTCTGCTTAGTGCCGAGAGTGCAAAATCCAACAGTGTTTTTTCGACGCGCTAGAATGTACTCTGTTATTGTTAAGTTGGATTCTCAACGCTCGGCTCAACAACGAGAGTTGAAAATCCAGTGCGCGATAAAATCCCGCCGCGATTTTATTACGCCCGTGAGAACGGGGGCTTATAAAGCGGCCAAAGTTTCTAGGCTTTATTCTCAGTATTTTGAATTAATCAATTTAAACCGAGTTCAGTGTCATTTTATCAGAGAAGCTGAACCTTTTGTATTAAACGTGAAATATGAACAAACTTGAAGAGAAACCGTGGTAAACTTAGTTCGTCGTTATGAAAAGAAACAAAAGAATATTTTTGTAAGTTAATATTTTATGTGGAAGAAGTTTCCGCTTTACCCGTATTTTCTTCAAACCTTTATGATGAAGTCATTGAACTCCTAGGCTGGATTATTTTGTTATTGTACCTGATTGTCTTTCAAAGAGGAGCTCGTGGCTAAGTAATAACAGCCGCACGGGTCGATCCATCAGGTTAAGCTACGCTTGCCGGGGTTGGTCCGTGGATGGGTGACCATCTTTACATACCGAGACTCCTCCGTGCCTCGGAAAGCACGTTAAGCCGTTGGTCCCGGCTGTCATTCGTGGATCTTTGACAGTCGTTACGGGTCGTCAGAAGCCCGAAAGTCTGACAATGAGTCTTACCAAATTAATGTATTGTATTGTATTACCCAATTAATGGGTTGTGGAGGTCAGATAGGCGGTCGCTCCATGTAAAATAATGATATTCAGCTACATCCGGTTAGACTGGAAGCCGACCCCAACATACTTGGAAAAGGCTAGGCAGATTGATTGATTGTCTTTCAAACAGGAGCACTGCCTAGCAACCGGTTTATTGCGCTACGGGTCACGAGTTTGATTCCCGCACGGAGCAAATATTTCCATAAGTACTTGTATCGTCGCCAATATAATAGTTACGGCTGTCATTTTGATATATGGTTTCTTCATGTTTTATATCGATTGGCATGAGAGTTCAGATTAATACGAATAGATTAGGTCCAATCAATTAAGGTCGTATGTCGCTGAATTTTTCAGTTACAGCAATTCAAAAATATAAAAAACTTTTTTACAAAAAAATACAACCGACTTCCAAAAACAACACTACAAAGTGAAAAATAACTTTAATTTCGGAAGTCGGTGTCTAGTTAAATGTATTTTCGTTTTTTGCCACCGACTTCCGAAATTAAAGTTATTTTTCACTTTGTAGTGTTGTTTTTGGAAGTCGGTTGTATTTTTTTGTAAAAAAAGTTTTTATTTTTCACTTTTTAGTTGTGGTACCTACCCCACACAAATTCTAATACCACTACCTGCAAAACAAACTAGAACATCATCCATATAAAAGTGGGGAAAAAATACGTATTATTGAAGCTAACTCAAAAACTACCGAAGCACAGTTAATCAATTTTATATGGGACCAACTGTGATGTCTCGAATAAAACAAAAAAAATCCAAATTGGTCCAGGCATCTTCGAGTAATCGGGGAACATACATAAAAAAATAAAATAAAAAAAAAGGTTCTGACGAATTGAGAACCTCCTCCTTTTTGAAGTCGGTTAAAAAAAGGTACCTACCTACTAAGTCCTGTGTTCATGTCTGCCTCTGGGGCTGATGAAAATCAAAGAGGCAGACATGCAGGGACTTGCGTGATCACGGGACGTAGTTACTTTGTAAAAATTTAAAAAAATGCTCTACAAAATAATTTATTCATGGTTGTCGTTGCGTCCATTTCCCGAATAACAAAAAAAAGTTGGCAGACATTTTGGTCACTGATTTTGAGGTGTACTTACCTAATTCTGAAACAAGGGAAAGCGGTTATTACCTACGGCTCTATTATTTAGTTTAAGTTTATTATATTGTTTAGTGTTTTTATTGAATCAAGCTAACCGGTATTTAATTAAACGATGATATTGTGTTTTAAAAAAAATGAAATGGTCTGCCTTTGGAAAATCAGAGGTTACATCTTTAATTGTCATCGTTTTGAGGATGATTCTGATAGTACAGGATCCGAAGTAACATCGACCTTCTCCGTTCAATTTTCATCCGGTAAACATATTTAATTAGGCAACCCATTTGCAATATATTTGCTAACATGTTATAATAGGTCTTTACCTATGAAATTGCCGTTTTGTATGAAAAAATTTAAACGAATTTTTTTCATGCATTTTTATTTGTATGTATTAATCGAAGTAATCACCCATGCAATCAATGCATCTTTGCCAACGCAGTGGCAGTTTATTGATGCCCTTCTTAAAGAAATCAGCTGGACGGGAGGCAACAAATTCTTCAAAGGCATTTTGTACTGCCTCTCGGGTATTGAATTTTTTTCCCGCCAAGAAGTTCTCCAAATTCTGGAAAAAGTAGTAGTCTGCAGGCGCAAGGTCTGGTGAGTAGGGCGGATGACGGAGAGCTTCCAACCCCAGTTCTTGCAACTTGGAGACCGTCTGCTGTGCAGTATGAGGTCGCGCGTTGTCGTGCAGGAGCAGCAGAGACGAGCGATTGACCAATGCTGGTTGGAGATGTGCCAGCTTCTCCATCATTGTGTTCAGTTCTTCACAGTACACATCTGAAGTAATGCTCACCCCGTTTGGTAAGAAGCTGTGATGAATCACACCGGCGCTAGACCACCAAACAGTGACCATCGCTTTCTAGGGGTAAGTTTTCGTTTAGGGCATTGTTTAGGTGCTGAACCAGGATCCAACCAACTTGCTGAGCGCTTGCGGTTATCAAACAGAATCCATTTTTCATCGCAGGTAACAATGCGGTTCAAAATTCCTTCATTTGTGTGTCTGTTGAGCAGTGCAAGGCACGTCTCGACGCGTACTTCGCGCTGGCGATCATTGAGTTCGTGGGGCACCCATTTGTCAAGCTTTTTTACCTTGCCAATTTGACGCAAATGAACCAATATTGTTTTGACGCTAACGTAGAAAGCTGCTGCTAATTCAGCCGTAGATTGTGTATCATCAGCTTCCACAATCGCCTTTAATTCGTCATTGTCGACCAAAGTCTTCGGACGACCGCGAGGTTCATTTTTCAGGTCGAAATTTCCAGAACGGAAGCGAGCAAACCAATAACAAGTGGTGCGTTGGTTTGTAGTGTTAGCTCCGTAAACGTCGTTGATGTTGCGTGCCGCTTGTGCCGCGTTGCTGCCACGACGGTACTCATATTCCATAATTACTCGTTTTTTTAACGTATCCATGATGAAAAAGATTGAAATGCGATGAAAATGCAACACTAATCAATAAACAAATGACTACTTTTGGAAAAAAAAATCCATGTTTTTAAAGTAAAATTAATTTGAAATTAGAATTCTTAGCCAAACAAAAATTATTTTGATTTGAAATGGCCAGTACTGCCGTACGGCAATTTCATAGGTAAAGACCTAATATTTGATAAAAAATAATTTTCATCCGGTAAAAAAATGGGTGAAGGTCGATGTTACTTCGGATCTATATGACCATCAGTCTGAGCTAGACATGAGATTTTGCACACCTTTTTTACATTTTTGAAGCGCTGTCAATTGACAACGCAGATCCGTCATGGTGGCAGACGCGGACAATATTTCTTTTGGTAGGTGCAATCATCGATATTAATAACTAACTTTTGTTGGTGGCTTCGCCCGCGTGGATGTCGAAAAATATCCCACGGGAACGTACCTACTACCGGAAAATCCTTCCTTATTCCATAGAAACATTATAAAGGGAACCTCTGTGTAAAATTTCAGCTTTCTAGGGTTTGGGCTGGGCCTTGATGAGTCAGTCAGTCATAGCTTCTTTTTTTATTTATAAAGCTACAGATAGAAGATGTCTGGCACATGAACAAATCATATATAAATTTTGACTGCCAGCTCCCTAACTATAAAGATAAACAGGCCAGATAATGTTGAATTCAAAGCCTTTATCGAAAGATCTGCGGGCTTCATTGATTAGTAAGTGGGTGAATTTCAACAAGAGATTTGTATGTATCATTTCGGTGGGATTTTTTTATTTCAATGCAATCTATATATTTTTAGTGACAAATAATACTTTAGTCTATTTTATAACATTGTGCGTGAGTGGACATCAAATATTATCAAAACTTACATAAATATTTAAGGATAAAGTTTTAAGAGTCCACTGAAATTAAAAGTGTCCACCGAAATGATAAAAATTACCACCGAAATGATAAATCCACCGAAATGATACAGCTAAGAACAACCGTGCCCCCAGCCAGGGTTCCGTACTTTGTTAGGTTTGATTTCCACAAATTTTAGATAAACACTGAGACAGGACAGTACACAGTTTTTTTAATATCATCATTAATATACAGATATTACAGTTAGTATTATTACATATATCATTCTTTGAGGTTACAATAACCTCAAAGAATGATATTAATGTAATGTAATGTTTATTATGATATTTATGTTTATGTTGACAATTAGTAGGTATAATAATCTACACTGTGGTGACCCACACACTCATCACATTTTCGTTGAGCCGAACAAATGTGTATCTAAAGTATAGTAAACATGTACTAACTACATAGATATATGTATATATTATATATCTTAAGCACAAATATTACACAACAAATACACCTAAATAATCTAATCGACACTCTAGGTAAAAGTAGGTACATTACAAAACTATGACTTTGTATTTGACACCAGGATCTCTAAAACTTTATGTTTTTATCATTTCGGAGATACTTTTAATTCCGGTGGACTGTAATTGGTATAACAGTCCACCGAATCCACTGAAATGATAACACTGAGATGATAAAATAGAGGTTAGTTCTACATTTAACTCCGAAAAAAAATTATTTAAAAAATATGAACACTACTCAAACAAAACAGTACTTACTGCGAATTTAATACACAATTTTGAAACAAATTAAACAAATCTAGCACGAGTTATAACAGCCACCGAAATGAAACTATTTTTGTCCCCATATTACTGAAATGATAAACTTACTTTTTTGGCGGGAAACCGCAAGACGTTGGGACCGGTGCGTTCGCGCCGAGAGCTTAAGCCGGACTGATCCGGAGTGAGAAAAGGTGAAAGGGGCGTAACAACGCAATGTTGATGTGGCTATTCTACTAAAACTTACTGTCCTCTGAAATGATAACTTTTTTCCAGACAAAAGTTGACTGCCTGTCAAATCCATGAGAAAGAAGATAAACAAACAAAAATTGTTTTATTTGATCGAATATATTATAATTTAATGATAACAAAATCAATTTAAATCCATATTACGAATGTATTTGCAGGAGAAGGTATGTTATGAGCGGAATTGGGTTCAGGACAGGTCACCGTGATGATAAAATAACACTTTGTAATTTTTTTTTTGGGTATATTAGAGGGTAAATACCAATGATTTTTTTTGCCAAGGTAGAGAAATACTTACGTTGTTGAGAAAAAATATATAAAATTAATAATCAGCACATTGCACTACCGTTCTCAGGTTTGCCGTGTATTTTTTTGCTTGGGCAATTCACCCAAGTAATCCATTCCTAGACCTAAAAGGAACTTTGTAAAGATAGTTCATTCAAAGGCTTAAAGTTCATTGAAAAGGCTACGTAGGACGTAGGTTTCTTTGACATTATTTTCATCTTGAAGAATTAAATCTCTCCTTAGAGAATATTGGAAGCTTAGTTCTACTTAAAGTAAAAGATATTGGATACTAAGTGCGGATTTCACCAATGAAACTGAACGCGATGAACAGTTTTAAACCGCGTTCAAGAGCAGTGTCGGTATTCCACTACAATTTTGACGCTGACAGCTCTTGAACGCTGTTTAATAATAATAATAATGGCCTGATGGCCGAAAGCCTCGACCAACATCTCTCGAGGCTATCATTAGGCGGTTGGATCAAGGGCCTGATTCAGAAGGCAGTACTCCTTGATACGGCTCGTATTGTGAGAAGGTTCCTGTCTCTGCAGCCCTAACCACCGGTAGCTTGGACCCTGCTCCCGACACCGGCGGACCTCTATTTTTTTATATTTTTAAATGTTTTTTAAATCGTTTTTTTTAAGAAATATTTAAAAATGTAAATTGATAAGAAATAAAATAAATAAACGACATAATAATAATAAACCATTTATTTCAGGCGACACGGCCCATAGACAAATACCTTAACCTTTTAACCGCCTACGTCGGATTAATCCGACAAATATTTTCGGGCCCATTTCGCCAGAGTCGTATATTTACGACCAAAATATCAATGCTCGTTTAATCAGCTTTTTTATTTAATTAAGCTGTATTCTATCAAAAATATGTTTATATTAGGTAAATAGTTAATAAGTAATCATTTACAGTTTAATACACTTTAGACTCTTAATTAGAAGTCCTAAAAATAATGTCCAAAGTTAGATGAATTACTAACATTATTTTTTGAAAATTGTATTGATGTGCAACGCCCATGACGACAAAATCCGACATGAGGGACGAGACATATGCCAAGATTTACCGATACAAAAATAAACATAAATCAAAATATTTCTCGTTATACTGACTATTTAACTTTAAAACAAATACAGCAATTGTTAATAAAACATTTTTTTACAAATATTTGTGAGTATTTCATTTAATTCCTTTAAAATTAAGTAAATTTACTTATGAAATGTCAGCGATTGAATTGATGGTTCCCATCCCTAGCCTACATGTTCTGAAACTTACTTTGTTAGTACGCCCTGCGCTACGGTCGGATAAAGACGACCGCTTCTTACGTCATAAACCAGTGCCGACTTCTGGAATTTTCCATCAATGTTGTGCTAGTGCATGAAGTTTTACGTTCGTATGTCGATAAATGTACATGATAGAAATTTATCATGACGACTACTGAAGAGTTAATACGAATTCTAGAAGGCGATGAAAATGAAGAATTTTTATCAGACGCAGAGTTTGACATTGATGTAGAGGTAATTTTTATTTTTATTACATATCTAGTTATATGTATTTTAATTTATTGTGTAGTATGGTGGTGATGTCTGAATGGAAATTTTAAACTTAATTAGAGAGAGTGAGATGGCGAGAGCAAATGCAAATGTCGTTATTAAAACGAAATATCGACATCGCAAAGTTAAGTATTGCACATCCCTCTTTCTTGTAGGTATTTAATTTTCGATTCACTGTGCCGGGCGCTGGGGACACGCCAACTGTTTTGAAGTCGGGCGGTTAAAAGGTTACCTAAACATACATATTTGAATATAAACAAAACTTGTGTTAATGAAATAGGCTTAAGACTATGTTAGTAGCACTCCTCTTTGCACTAGCTTGACCTTAAGTGCTGCCCTGTGGAACTTGTCCGCGGAAGCGACGGAACACCACGTCCTGTGGCCAAAAGTCTTCCTCCATGACGAGGGGCAGGTAACAGTTCGGTACACGCACCACAAACGCCTTGAAGTTGACGTTGCGGCACGACTCCAGTAACTGCACCCTCGGCGTGTATCTAGTCTTCTGGCGCACGTACTCCACGATGTCCTCCACCTTAGTGGTGTAGTGCAGGCGGGAGATGTACACCGGTGTATTCGGCTTTGCGGCACGCAAGCTCACTTCGGGCTCCACAGGAGCTTTGCCGCAACGGTTCTTATTAATTCGCGATCGGCTCTTCCTCCTGTGATGTGGTGAACGCGTTCAGTTTCATTGGTGAAATTCGCCTTAAGATGTTGTAACTTTTTAGTTCTTAATTTTATCATACATAGATGATTCATTTATTAATCAATGAATATTTACATAATTTAAAATCTAACAATCATAAAAACAAAAAAATATGTACAAGTAAAAAGGAGGGGAAATAATCATAGGGCATCAAAAAATTCGTCCGCATCGCTGTCGACAGGAAAAGTGCCCAAAAGGCTGGCAGCATTGCCACGTTGTATGGCAATGCTAATTCTTTGGCCAAAAAATAGGCCAGCCCTTTGGTCATGTGTAGAGTCGACCAACCGCTTGGCGATGTCCCGAAAAACTAAAAGGGCACTCGGACCCCATGGCCCTAGTGTTTCAACCCCAAACGGCTCAAACATATAAGTTCCAATAAGATTAGAGTATTTGCGCCGTTTGAGGTTTTCCGCACCCGCTGCAGCCGCCCCAGCACAGCCCACCGTGCCAGGAAGATGGGATGGCGCAAGGGTGTCAATACACGTTGCATCCCACATACATATTTTATCATTATTAAAATAGGGATGATGCCTGGGTAAAACAAAATAATCCTTTTAATCCGTCAGTCAGGTATAAAAAATATTAGACAAGTATTTTTTGCTTTATCATATTAATAAAAAAAACCGGCCAAGTGCGTGTCGGAACACGAACAAAGATGGGTTCCGTAGTTGAAAAGAATTTATCCCAAAAACAAACATAACAATGGATCCCAAAAAAAAAAATATATGTGCTAGGAGACCTTGCTTCTCGCCAAATTTCATTATTCTCAGGTCAACGGGAAGTACCCTATAGGTTTTGATTTACTTGCGACATTTGCGAGTATCATAATGTGTCGCAAAAAGGTCGTATTTTTTTATTGCGTTGACTTAGAAGCTTGATTTTTTTAAACTCCAAGAAACCATAGACTTATGTATTCGATATTAATTTCAACCAGATATATCCACGCGTCCCTGACAAAAAGGGACAGAGTTCAAATTTTTTTTTATATGACATAATTACAAAGTAACAATTGTCGGACTTTTTCCTTTATTTGTGCTGTGAGAGCTTGCTTCTTGCCAAATCTCATGATTCTAGGACAACGGGAAGTACCCGGGTAGTACGGTTTTGATTTACTTGCGAGTATCAAAATATGTCGCATTTTTATTGCGTTGACCTAAGTCAAGCTTCTAAAAGCTTGAGTTTTTTGGGACTGCAAGAGACCATAGACTTACACGTATTTGATATTAATTTCAACTTGATACCTTCACGCGTTCCTGAGAAAAAGGGTCTTGACAGACTGACAGACAAACAGACAGACGGACAACGAAGTGATCCTATAAGGGTTCCGTTTTTTTCCTTTTGAGGTACGGAACCCTAAAAAATTACTTAGATAAAACACATTAAAGTGAGAGTGGGAGTGGGGGCTCGTTAGGTCACAACTATAACAAACTACGTAGGTATAAAATCTAGCAAGGAGTGACGTCATGCCACATTTTAACTCAACGTATCGCCGTAATCGATTACTTACGTAAAAAAAGAATTCACGTGTCCAATATTTTTTAATAATCTACAATCTAAAAAAATTTAGTCATCATCCCTATTGTGCGTAGAGTATACCACTCTAAAAACTGAATTATTTTGTAAGTTGTAAGCAATGAATGATGCAGTAACGTAACAATGGGGTAGTGATTAGGTAAGCTTCAATTCATCTAGATCAAAGAATTTGTCTGTCATCTTCACACCCAATCACGAAAAATAAGACCACATTGTTGCAGACAATCTATACAAAACAGAAAACAAATGAATCCATTCATCAACGAAAAAATGAATCTAACTAAACAATTTGCACGAAATTGAATCAACATTTTGCGAGCTCGTTTCACAAAGCGTGACTGTTGTACCTACCTAATCATGGCCGGTGGGGTGATTGGTACCCCTACTCCGAGTACCCCAAGTACCCCCAAGTGCCCCTAATAGAATTACTTTGTCTGAATATCTCGAATTCTCGTGCCAATTCTTCGTCTCAGTTCAATAGCGTTGATTGTACGTTTGATGTCAATAGGACTTTCTGCAAAGGTTTTTTGGCATAGAATTTAGATTGAGACCGTAGGTACAGTTTTTAGGGTTCCGTACCTCAAAAGGAAAAAACGGAACCCTTAGAGGATCACTCGTGTGTCTGTCTGTCTGTCCGTCCGTCACAGCCAATTTGCTCTGAATCTAATGAACCGATTAAGTTGAAATTTGGTACGCATATGAATTTCTGTGACCCAAACACGAACGGGTAAAATAAATAAATTAATTTTGAATATGGGGGTCACTTTTGGGGGGCAAATAAGAAAATTTAAAACAAAAAGTTCTGCAAACTGTACCGTGTGACATATTAAATGAAAGGTCTTATTAAGAGGGTCTCAAAAATATTATTTTTATAATTTTAAAATAAATAGTTTTAAAGTTATTTAAGAAAATAGACCAAAATTGACCATTATCTCCGAAACTACACTGAGCCTAAAATTTTGGAAAACCTATAAGGAGTCGGTGGTCTTAAAATAACATGGTAAATGTATCATTAATATTGTGAGTACCAACTTACATTTACAGTTGGAATGTATGGGAGAACATGTTTTTCAACTGCAATATTTTGTTCTGGAGATAAATTCATCCTAACTACGGAACCCTTCATTGTGCGTGGTCCGACACGCACTTGGCCGGTTTTTTTATTGGTTTGGAAGAGTTTTTGATAGAATCTTATTCTAATTTAAATGAAATAATGGCTTTTCATAGAAAACTGAAAAATCTTTATGATTAAAATGAGCAAGGTATTAGTTGAAATAATTTTGACATAAATAACAATTAAGTGCTTCATATTTCTTATGAATTTAAACTAATGAATCTTCAGACACCTCAAATGAAAACAAATATAAATTTAACAATAAAACTAAGAAGAAAAGTGAATTTAATTACTAAAATAAACTTTTCTAAGTAAGTAGCGACTTACTTAGTTTTTAGAAATGAGTCAAAATAAATAATTCTCTCTTTTTAAGGTTCCGTTAAAAGGAAAAAAACGGAACCCGTAAGATCACTTCGTTGTCCGTCTGCATGTCTGTCTGTCTATCTTTCAGACAGAAAGTCCGAAAATTGATAATTTGTAATTTTATCACATAAAAAAACATTTTCAATTCTGTTAGTCTGTCAAGACCCTTTTTCTCAGGAACGCGTATTACAACGAAATAAAAAATACGGCCATAACATATGCGACATATTTTGATTCTTGCAAGTAAATCAAAACCTAAGGTACTTCCCGTGGACCTAGGATAATAAAATTTGGCAAGAAGCAAGATCTCACAGCACAAGTAAAGGAAAAAGTTCGAAAATTGTTAATTTGTAATTTTATCACATACTTAAAAACATTTTTTTTTGGGATTACAATGTTTAGTTTGTTTTTAGGATAACTTCTTTTCAACTACGGAATCCTTCATTGTGCGTGGTCCGACACGCACTTGGCTGGCTTTTTTTTTACTAACTTACGTTGTCCCACTCCTGGGAAAAGGCCTCCCTCCACACCTTCCACCTTGCGCGAGCCAGCGCGTCCTCTTTCCAGTATTGACGGAACCTATCCAGTTCGTCCTGCCATCTCCGACCGTGTGATATGCCACTACCCCACCTCACTGTGTCAGGGCACCAGTTCTGTACTATTTTGAAAGAAAGAAAGAAAGAAAAATATTTTATTTGGGACACGCACAGGAAATACAGCTAAAAAGAGGGTATAAAAGTAACAAAATAAACATTCAAAAACAAAAAAAGAAAAAAAAAAGAAATCAGACTAAAAAAAAAGAGACCTGTGCGAGGCCAAAAAGGCTCCCATCTCAGCATAAAGCTGCGATATTTACAAAATAAATACCGCAACGCTGGTATTCTGATAGGGCCTGTGTGATGCCACGGACATACCCACGGATATCAATTAAAAATAGCAAGGGGAATAAAATCAAATAAAATAAAATACAAACACTAGAATACTGAATTTTGGGTCCACATTTTGTCCGGCATGCGGCAGACATGTCCTGCACAGTCCCATTTAAGTTGGGCAGCCTTTTGAGCCACGTCATATCTAGTCGTAATTTGTTTTTTTTTTTATATTTCGAGAGTTGGCTTATTATTCTGAAAACGTGAATTGATGTCACCAACGGAATATCTACTCTAGATTCTAATAAACTAAAATTGAGTTTCGGCCTTCAAAATCCGATTTCCCGGGAGACGATGTCGACCGCCGAATATACCGCTGACAGTTCTAATATTGGTGTCGGTACTGGGACCCGAATATTACTTGATTATGAAATAACTTTAAACTGCCATCAAGGAATATTGGATTTTAGGGGGGGGGGGGGAATTAAGTTGTAGCTAAACCGGATATGGTAAGGAAGTTATGCAGAATACCTATAGGTACCTATCCTACTCAAAATCAGACTTGAGACGAGTTTTCGGGTGTAACGGATGGGTGAATAATGTCAACGTCAAGTATATATACAGTACAACTATTTTCTAATGTCCCTCGGCAAACGTGTGTTTCGTCAGACTTTAGCAGCTTTCCTCCCATTTTTAAAATAAATTTATTCATTAAAATAGTATTAACAATATTCTAATACAACCAAGTCGATTGAGAGCGTCCGGTCTGCACCAAGTGCAAAGGGCAACATATAGAAATCCGAAGACTGCCGAAACACGAAGTTTGCCGAGGGGAATTAAGAAAGTAGTTGTACTGTACATACTTAGATGTATAAGATATGAGCTGGAACTTACATAATTACATTCAGACATCAGATCAGCTGATACGAATATAAAAGGACAAGGCAATGGTTTTTTAAATAAATCTAGAGATTCCTTTTTTTTGTCACTGCTCGATGATACGGTAACAAAACGAAATTTTAATAAGCCTGTAGGGTTTACAAAAAAATAAACGGTATACACAAATGATACATTAAAAAAAAGCAATCACTCAGACCAATCTTACCTGCAGCCATTTAAACAAAACCGGCCAAGTGCGAGTAAGACTCGCACACCGAGGATTCCGTAAGTACTTCAGTTTTTTTTTAGTTCAGATAAATGAAAATATTAAACGGAGAATATTTTTCATCTTAAATTATAACAATACAAAGATAACTTTGTATTTCATAATAATTCTGTGAATTACAAAGTAATTCTTTGCAGTTGCAGAAAATCACCCATATTTAAAAAAAAATATGTTATGAATCGGCGTTTTTAACCGACTTCAAAAAGGAGGAGGTTCTCAATTCGTCGGAACCTTTTTTTTATTTTTTTTTTATGTATGTTCCCCGATTACTCGAAGATGGCTAGACCGATTTGGATTTTTTTGTTTTATTCGAGAGGGTACATCACAGTTGGTCCCATATAAAATTGATTAACTTTGCTTGGGTAGTTTTTGAGTTAGCTTCAATAATACGTATTTTTTCCACACTTTTATAAGGATGATGTTCTAGTTTATTCTGTATTAGAATTTGTGTGGGGTGGGTACACAACTAAAAAGTGAAAAATAAAAACTTTTTCACAAAAAAAATACAACCGTCTTCCAAAAACAACACTACAAAGTGAAAAATAACTTTAATTTCGGAAGTCGGTGGAAATAAACGAAAATACATTTAACTAGACAGCGAATTCAGAAATTAAAGTTATTTTTCACTTTGTAGTGTTGTTTTTGGAAGTCGGTTGTATTTTTTTTGTAAAAAAGTTTTTTAGTATTTATTGATTAAATACAGTATAGTAAGTGCATGATAAACACAAGTTCCAAATTCCTAACTTGTTTAGTTATTGTGATAGAGCTCGTACAAACATGGTCTTCAACTGCCAACTTTTACGGCACCCTATTTCTTCATTTTTGAAGAAAAAAAAAAAATTATACTCTACTCGATGAGCTCTAGACAATGACACCCCACATGCCAGGGTATGAAAAAAAAAATTAAAATCAAAAGTTTATTTGACCTTAAATTTTTCATTTAATTTTTTATTTATTATTTTTTTTGTTAGAGCGGCAATAGAAATACCCAATCTGTTAAAATTTCAACTGTGTTTCTATTACTGTCCATGAGTTCGGCACCCTTTGGTTACGGAACCCTAAAAAGGCGTTGCAAAATAAAATATTTCTCTAAGATTTTTCTCCAAAACTTTCTCAATATTTAAAAGATCCTTCTATTCATTACTTTATGTTCTGAATAACCTTCCATTATCCTACTTCGAAGCCTGAACGAGTTTCCTAATTAAGACATCGGATCGATCTCAAAGTCTCTTAGTATCTAAGTATAATTAGACGCTGACGGAGCGTGACTTGAGCTCAACTTCAAGTTAACTAAGTTGAGCTCAACTTGAAGTAAGCTGTGTTGAATTGTTGAGTTCGACTTGGAGATCCTGGTGCAATTCGATCTACTTCGACCTGCTAACTTATGCACAACTTAATTGGCAGATAATTTCATACAAATTCTGTTCCATTTTTGAATTTATTTATTCGGACATCGTGAAATAGACCCTAATTGAAACCACGTATTCAGTACCTAGGTACAGTCGAGTTCATTAATATATTGGCACAGTCAAGGATTCAAAATATTGTGAGCGTTGGAAAGCTCAATAAATTCTATAGAACCAATAGATCAAAAATATGTCCTCATGTGAACGGTTCAATAATAATATTATTGAACCGTTCACATGAGGACATATTTTGGCACAATGCACAGCATATATTATATGCTGTGCATTGTGCAATAATATGTGATCATGAACAGTTCAATAATATGTGATCACCCTTTTCAAAAATATAGTATTGGCTTTTATAATATCTGAGCAGGGTAAGCTTCTTAATTATCTCTACATGCATGGGAAAGTCAATTATTTGCTCGAACAAATAACATCTAGTTTACATTGTTACAGAAATGACAGTAGTTTCCATTGTTTTCCTCGCGTTTGCGTTTGTTTTTAAAATGAGCGTCTTTCAATGCCTGCCAATGTTTTTCGTACAGCATGGCCATTTAAGAATTGTAAAAAAATTATGTGCCACCTGTCATTTATATAGCAATACGATTCGACCTTAAATTTGATTACTTTGCCACCACAACTTTTTTATGACTAACGAAGTTGTTTGCAGTGAATTGAATTTCACGTCACGGGAAAGAAAAGAATATCATTACATTATAGTTTAAACTGTATTATTTGACAAGTATATCTAAGACAATATTAAAGTAATAGGCAACAAAATAGCACATGACTTACGTTAAAAAAAAAAACAAACAATATTATTATTTATCTTAAACTAAAATTAATCTTAGTTATAAACAATTATTGGCTGCCAAATTTCTACTATTCCAGATGTCATATGCATGAGCCTTTAAATTCTCTTCCGTGCGATTACATTACAGTCCCAATTCTGTACCATTAACCCCCATAGGTTCTCTATGGGGTTAAGGTCCGGGCTTTTCGGTGGAATTTTTATTAATTCCAAGTCTACTTGCTCAGCTATCCAATTTTGAACTTGTCTGGCATTGTGAACGGAACTACACACATCAAAAGTGTCTAGGGATCAAGCATTTTTATGCGGATTTCTTGAGATTGAGATGTGGCTTTGTAATAAATTTATGATTTTATAAATTTATATGGATCCTTTTTGGTGCATTTCATAATTTGAATCAGGAACTGTGAATCAAATTCGAGTAAAAGATGAAAATCAGCTGTCAATATTTTCCCTATAAAAACATACAACGCATTGAAGACATTATTAGTGCTACTGTTTCCCTACTACTGATTAAAACCAACGTTATTATGGAGCGGCGACGTCATTTAAGCAGGAAAGAAATGCTCAGAGCCGTGGGAATGATAGAAGCTGGTTCCCGGCAATGTACTGTGGCTTTAGCTCTGAATACAAGTCAGTGTTATCAGTCGACTTTGGACACGTTACCGAAGCACTGGTACCGTGGCTGAGCGCCATGGAGGACGGTATCGCTGCACCACACGGAGACAAGACCGATACATTCAAATCTTAACTCGAAGAGCTCCAACTATAACCGCCATGATGTTAGCCGTGAGGCTTCATCACTCTTCAGGGAACTTAATTAGCGACCAAACAGTCAGAAACCGCTTGCATGAAGTGAACCTTCATTCCCGAAGACCGCTACGGGTACCACCTATAGCAATGCACAATCGTAGGATTCGATATCAATGGGCTCTTGAACACAGAAATTGGGCAGAAGAACAATGGCGTTTCGTGTGCTTTTCTGATGAGTCTCGTTTTGGTATGAGACCGGATACAAGACGTATACGACACTGGAGAACCCCTGGACGCCAACAGCGATTAAAATCCTGCCAGGAAGTCCATCCTTATAGTGGTGGAACCATCATGGTATGGGCGGGTATTTGGATCGGCGGAAGAACTGAGTTGATTTGGATCAGAGGCAACCTCAACGCTCAAATTTATGCTGAGACGATTGTATCAGACGTCATCGTTCCTCTACAAGTGCAAATCGGTCCCTTATTTCAGTTAATGCATGATAATGCACGACCGCACACCGCAAGAGTTGTAAGACAGACTCTCGCCGCAGCTAACATCAATGTCCTGCCCTGGCCTGCTCAGTCGCCAGACTTGAACCCGATTGAGCATGCATGGGATATGCTACAGAGAAGAGCTCTGCCGAATATGGAGGGTATCCAGTCGCAAGAAGACCTTTTTTTGTTGTTGCAACGAACATGGGCGGCCATTCCACAGCGTGATTTGGATGAACTCATTTTGAGTATGCCAAACCGATGTTCTTGTGTTGTTAGTGTTCGCGGTAGAAACACGGATTATTAATTGTTTAAGTTACCCAATAAAATTTTAAAGAAAACTGTTATTTCAGTCTTTTTTTCGAACTTTAATGTTAGTGGTTCAAATGTCAAAAATCCCTTTATTAGGAAAATGGCAAATTTCTTTATTAATGCAAAGGTGACTTGGTTTATCGTTACTGTGACAAACGAAAACACTTTATTTGATGAATCCTTAAAGAAAATTTTAATTAATATCAATCAGGAGAAAAGTTATTGCAAAAATATATGTTGATCCCTAGACACTTTTGATGTGTGTATTATCCTGTATAAAAATAATTCAATGCTTATCAGGATTGACAATTTTCGCACTTGGTAAAAACACGTCTTTTAGAATATCTAAATAGGTATCACTCCTCATTCGGCCAGATATTGCGCACAATTCTATGGGTCCACCGGAATTTATCCACCCCCAAAACCCAATCGTAATGCGTCCACTGCGTCTATTTGGCACTACATTCTCTTCATCATATCGTGTATTGGTGTATTGTATCGTGTATATCGATACAAAGAGATCCGCCCGTCCGCCGAAGAGACAAAAACTTTCTCGTCCATGAAAGCGACGTGTTCAAAATCATAATTTAAATATCTGTTAGCAAATTGTAAACGTAACATTTTATGCCTTTCCGTTAGTAACATTTTTTTAGCTGGAATTCAGTGATGAATTCCCACTTCATTAAGTCTTCGTCGTATAGTTAAGCTGGATACAGCCATATCAGCTGCAAATGTAGATGTTCTGATAAATCTTGCATTTCGAACACTTTCAACCAGTTGCATATCTTGATCATGAGTTGTTTTCCTAGGTCGGCCAAAAGATACATGTTTTGTAAGATTTCCTTCTTCTTGCCACCTTTTCCACCATAATGTAACAGTATTTCTTTGTTAAAGAACGATTTTATTAAATTACCACATTAGAGACCAGAGAAAAACATGGACGAATACCTAAAATTACTTTGCTTACCGATATGCCTAATTCTTTTGCAATGGCTGATTTAGAAACAACTTCCTCACACATATAAATTATTTTATGTTTCGTATGCTCATCAATTCTATACATTTTTATTTTAAATGGGTAGGTATATTTCAATAGAATTAAATATTGTATAGTAAATCGTAGAATTAAATCGTTGAATAACATGTGCGTCAGATATAATTTTATTAGGAAAACATAACGTCATTTGAAGTTAATCTAGCCAGTGATAAATAATGTTGCAAACTCCTTGACCATGCAATTTTAAGATTGCTAGTAAAATCATCTTTATGAAGTAAGTGATATGGTTGAATTTGAATTACATTTACTTGTTTAGATATTATTGTATTCATGTGTGCATACATAATTGTGAATCCTACAATGTTCAGATAATATGATCTTAATGTTGTCCATATAATAATGTGCTTTTGGCTGTATACATGTTACTGAGAAAAACGAGTCACATATTAATGAATCTAAACCTTGACCACAATTTAATGATGCTGATAGATGTCACAATATTATGATTTTTTTTGACGGTCATATATTTTTGAAGCCTGAAAGGGCCAATATATTAATGAACTCGACTGTACATAATTCTGGAACCGCCTGCGTTGAAATCTTTCGTCAGTTATTAAAAGAAACCGGCCAAGTGCGAGTCGGACTATATAATAGGTCTACCTATGAAATTGCCGTTTTGTATGAAAAAATTTAAACGAATTTTTTTCATGCATTTTTTATTTGTATTAATCGAAGTAATCACCCATGCAATCAATGCATCTTTGCCAACGCAGTGGCAGTTTATTGATGCCCTTCTTAAAGAAATCAGCTGGACGGGAGGCAACAAATTCTTCAAAGGCATTTTGTACTGCCTCTCGGGTATTGAATTTTTTTCCCGCCAAGAAGTTATCCAAATTCTGGAAAAAGTAGTAGTCTGTAGGCGCAAGGTCTGGTGAGTAGGGCGGATGACGGAGAGCTTCCAACCCCAGTTCTTGCAACTTGGAGACCGTCTGCTGTGCAGTATGAGGTCGCGCGTTGTCGTGCAGGAGCAGCGGAGACGAGCGATTGACCAATGTTGGTTAGAGATGTGCCAGCTTCTCCATCATTGTGTTCAGTTCTTCACAGTACACATCTGAAGTAATGCTCACCCCGTTTGGTAAGAAGCTGTGATGAATCACACCGGCGCTAGACCACCAAACAGTGACCATCACTTTTCTAGGGGTAAGTTTTCATTTAGGGCATTGTTTAGGTGCTGAACCAGGATCCAACCAACTTGCTGAGCGCTTGCGGTTATCAAACAGAATCCATTTTTCATCGCAGGTAACAATGCGGTTCAAAATTCCTTCATTTGTGTGTCTGTTGAGCAGTGCAAGGCACGTCTCGACGCGTACTTCGCGCTGGCGATCATTGAGTTCGTGGGGCACCCATTTGTCAAGCTTTTTTACCTTGCCAATTTGACGCAAATGGACCAATATTGTTTTGACGCTAACGTCGAAAGCTGCTGCTAATTCAGCCGTAGATTGTGTATCATCAGTTTCCACAATCGCCTTTAATTCGTCATTGTCGACCAAAGTCTTCGGACGACCGCGAGGTTCATTTTTCAGGTCGAAATTTCCAGAACGGAAGCGAGCAAACCAATAACAAGTGGTGCGTTGGTTTGTAGTGTTAGCTCCGTAAACGTCGTTGATGTTGCGTGCCGCTTGTGCCGCGTTGCTGCCACGACGGTACTCATATTCCATAATTACTCGAATTTTTAACATATCCATGATGACGAAAAAGATTGAAATGCGATGAAAATGTAACACTAATCAATAAACAAATGACTACTTTTGGAAAAAAATCCATGTTTTTAAAATAAAATTAATTTGAAATTAGAATTCTTAGCCAAACAAAAATTATTTTGATTTGAAATGGCCGGTACTGCAGAACGGCAATTTCATAGGTAAAGACCTAATATAGACTAAAACTTCCTGAAAGTATATCGATTACGTTAGTGAAAGAATCATCAAAATTGGTTGATTTGTTTTTGAGATAATCGCGGACAAACAAACATACATACATACATACTTACTTGCATACATACATACATACGTGTCGAATATAGAACCTCTTTTTTTGAAGTCGGTTAAAAATGAGGAAATAACAGAAGATTAATTTTATTGTTTCTGCCCACCCCCATTAGAAGAAAGCGCCAGTTTATGTATGTAATTGTTCCAAAACTCAACTGTAGTAAGCAAATAAGTACCCTAGTTTTACACTTCTATATAAGTTCTAGAACAGCTCCAAGTACTGTTGTTGGTTTCCTACCCTCACAGTTTCAACATTTTCACATTCAACATGAACTAACTTAGTTCTACATTCGCACATGGTCTCGCAACTATGCCACACAAAATAGTTATAATGTTTCAAGAATGTTTGTAGCTGTAGACTGTCCTGACCCAATTCTAGACACATTAATTTGATACATACACTTCTGGACACATCTTTTGGCCCACCTTGTATTTTCAGTTTCGTTTGGTCCTAGCTAAAATTTTATATTAGGTCGAGCAAAAAGTTTTTATGCAGTTTTGAACCTGGCACATTCACAATTTCATTCAATAGTCTTTTTTTGAATTTCGAACACAGAATTTAAAGAAACAAAAGACAATTTGGAGCCTGTTTGTTGATATCAAACAATCGAATACTAAGAAAACTTGGTTTTATTGGTTTACTTGGATTTAATTCTTGAAAAAGTGATTGATATCTTTGGTTTTGCAACAAACATTACTTATTCTTAACATTAAGGTGAGGTTCTATCAATAATCTATGGATACTTCACCTGAAGTCGCCGCCCAAGCTGTGGCACTTATTCAGGCCGGACACAGCCAAAGAAACGTGAGTGCTCAACTTAATTTAAGTCGATCTGCGGTCCGAAATGTTTATCGGAGGTACCTAGAGACTGGCGGCTTTGTTCGTCGCCAAGGAAGGCCACGATCTCGGGTCACAACTGAAAGGCAGGATCGATTCATCGTGACGACCAGCTTGAGAAATCGTCACCTTACCTCCATTGAGATACAAAACCAACTTCGCGACTTCCACGGAGTATCTGTGAGCGCTCGAACTATTCGGAGAAGGTTAAAAGAACACGATATGGTACCACACAAGCCAGCTAATGGCCCCAAACTAACGCGAGCCCACCGAACAGCGCGCCTTCATTTCGCACGCAGTCATTTAAATTGGACACAGCAAGATTGGAGCCGTGTACTCTTTTCTGATGAGTCTAAAATTGTGTTACATGGCAATGATGGAAGGAAGAAGGTCTACCGACGTAAGGGAGAGCGTTTCGCACAATGCTGCTTTGAAGAGAGGGTTGCTTATGGCGGTGGCTCATGGACTGTCTGGGGCGGTATATCCGCGAGCGGCAAAACTCAACTTGAGGTTGTTACAGGACCACGGCTGCCAACATTAAATGCTGAAAGGTACATTCGTGAGTGCTTAGAACCTCACGTGATACCATACGCGGACTATGTGGGCCCAAATTTCCTTTTTATGCATGATAATGCAAGAGCCCATGCGGCCGGCATCGTTAGGGAATATCTTTGGGATGTGAACATCACAGTTATGGACTGGCCAGCCAGAAGCCCAGACATGAACCCCATTGAGCACATGTGGGACGAGCTAAAAAGACGTGTTAGGGCTCGTCAGCCAGTTGCCCAGACGATGCAGGAGTTGAAAACTGCCATAGAAGAGGAATGGGAGATGATCCCTCAAAATTTCATAGAGCGGTTGATAAACTCTATGCCTAATCGTATGAGAGCTGTGGTAGATGCCCATGGAGGCAACACGCGTTATTAAATTAAACCTTTATTTGATAAAACATGTTTTTTATTCAAAAACCAATTGCCTTTAACAAGGCGCATATTCGACTTGTTAGGCATAGCTCCATGTCGTATGGTATTCTGAATTCAAATTTAAAACAATACGATCGAAAAAGATGGTAAAATGTATCAGGTTTAAAACTGCATCAACAGTTTTTGTTCAATCTAGCAATCATATTTCGGTAGGGGCCATCGAAACCTAAACTCTAAGGTGGGCCAATAGATGTGTCCAGAAGTGTAGTTTCAAACTTACGTCTGTTTAAAACGTCAAATTTTAAGGTTCTGCAAGTTTTTAGAACTTCTTTATAACACTGATAAATCAATACTTATCGTACAAAGTATTTTGAACGGTTTTGCAATAAGTATCCTTCAACTTCGTAGTTTCTCTCGTGAGATTCGCAGCGCCCGGACTTTGGGGAAAAGACCGGGGGAGGAGTGTGGGATTTTTACCTCACTGAAACCACCCCGGTGGTCACCATCTGCACATGGAAAGGGCAAAAGACCGATGCAAAACCAGCTGTGTGCAACGCCTGTTAGGGGCACCTCCCTGGGGAGACTGTAAAGGGGTCTCCCCAAAACATGTATACCTGCCAGTACTGCTGCCTTTTTCATTCAATGGATTCATTTTCATAACATCCATAGGAAATACAGAAAAAATATTTTACTATTGAAAGCATTTCAACGTGTTACTTTTTCCTCTTATCCTAAAAACCGTGAATGCACTTAGCATCATAAAAACGTTTCAGTAGCTTCAGAGATTAGCGCAAGCGAGACAGACATACAAAAACACTCTTTTACTAAGGAGGAGTTTGTCAATTTAAGCTTGCTTAGAAAGGAATTTTGGGTCAACCTTTGGTGAATAAAGCTTTTCATTCGCTTAAAATCCTCGCATTCGGGGTCATGTATGAAACTATTATAGCTTTTATCATTTTGAAAGGATAGTGATACCCATTCTTACCAAAAAACCTGCTTTCCATGGCGTGGTATAATTTAAGAACGCTTCTGACAAGAATATTAAAAAAAAATAGCAATTTAGGGTTGGTAAGGAAGCAAAGATTTCCCAGGGAAGATCATCATCTGCCTAGCATTTTCCCAACTATGTATGTTGGGGCCGGCTTCCAGTCGAACCGGATGCAGCTGAATACCAGTATTTTACATGGAGCGACTACCTATCTGACGGGTAACACGATACCCCTTGGTAAGACTGTTTGACAGATTTTCGGGCTTCTGATGACCCGTAACAACTGTCAAAGTTCCATACATGACAGCTGGAGGCACGGGAGGGTATGGGTACGTTAAGATGGTCAGTCATCCACTGGGCGTGCGCCGGGCGCGAGCGTTACTCGAGTGTGTGAACGATGCGAACGCTGCATGCGCGTCGTGACTACGTGGCGTGCACGTCGCGTGCACGTGCGGCGTGTGTACAGCGCGCACGCTGCGTTGTTGCGGCGCGAACGCCGCATGCGCACCGTGACGTGCACTCAGCGATCTCGTTGCAGTTTTTACAATCACTAACAGAATGGATTCTGACGAGGTAGCATTACTGTTAGTTTTGCTACTGAAACGAAAAAGAAATTAGAAATATAAAAAAAATTAAAGGCCCTTCGCAAGATCCATTGTGTTGTTCTTGTTTTCAAGAACACTGTGTGATGATTACTGCCGCCCTCATAGAACCGCTGGCCGGTCGCTCATAGAACGTGACGCGAGCTCGGCGTACGCACCGCGCTCAAATTGCGTGCTGGATACCCGGGGCGTCGTTCTCGCCACGTTGTCGCGGCGTGCGCGCTTTACACACGCCACACGCTGGTAAAGCGCGATGTGCGCGCCGCGTAGTCACGGCGCACATGCCCAATGTGGTTTGGTAATTACTCAGGGAAGATACATTATAATCAATATAATAATCATAATATTGGTAACACACTTATTGACACCCAGCTTATTATCCAAGTACCTAGAAGTGTTAGCGGCACTAATATTAAAAATTGAGACGGCACAATACTCAGGACTATAATTTGTTGTAACTATGATGTACAAGAATTGCTTCATGTTCAATTTCGTGACAGTATAAAATTTTGTGTTGGTGTGTTACAATGTAGGAAATGCAAAAACAAAGTAATATATATAAAATTGAACATGAAGCAATTCACATACAATTATGTTAGTATACCCTGCCTAGATATCTCTTTAGTTGACTGTACATAAACTTGACAGCCTCATCATTTAGCTAGCTGACGAGAGCAATAAACAGCTCAAGCAGAACGCTAGTAAAACTTGTAATTAATTTTTCAGGAAATGTTTGAGATACAGCAAATTCCTTTAAAGAAAATAAAATCTCGTACATTTTCAAGGAATTATGTCACCGTGAAGTTTTATAGCTCTGCGGGTGACACAAACGTTACTTAAATATATTTTCTGAGCCTGATTTACAATAAATTGTGTGTTTATGCCTTGCTTTTGGTAAAAATGAGACGAGTTTTCATCAATCGTGTGAACTTGCGAATTCTTTTTTGGATTATTACCAGTTTTTTTTTTTTTAATTTGGTTTCAATTTTTATACGACTCCGTGGAAGGGTTTATTTTATAAACGTTCTAATGTTAAAATTAAAGCCAAATACGAGCGTCGTCGCCGAGGGATGATTACCTAGGGTTTCCTAGTCCTCCCTCGGCGCCTCAACTGGCGTGATGACTTAGAGGCGTTTATGGGGGATTAGCTGCGGAAGGCAACACACAGGAAGACAGGAAGAGTGGAAAGCTGTGGGAAATACAGGTCGAAGAAGAAAAAAAAAACATGAATTTCGGGTAGTTTCTTTTTTAAAAGCACGTGATTTATAACAGAGGTCAAGGTCGTATGAAGAAACTCTTATCAATTAGCAAAACATGTCATTTTGAAACAGATTGCGTAATTAATTATTAAAACGTGACTTTCTAATAAACAGTGCTATCCCTTGACCAACTGACGGCACCGAGTATTTAAGCAACTTTCTTTCGAAATATTGATAAAATTTAGAGTCCCATGTCGAATTGAAAAAACCGAATGCATCGTAAAGTTTTATGCCATTTGTCCTGGCAAGTTACACATATTGTGCAATCCAGTTTTTTTTTTTTTAAATTTCTAATTATGGTTACATTATAGCTGTGAATGTTTTATAACAGTACAAACTTGAGTTATTAGTGGCAATTTTAACTTGAGTTTTTTGTGTTCCTGTATGATAAGAAGTGTCCTATGCGCAGGATTCAGGCCACCTCTTTGCCCAGTTAAAATTGAGTACTTCAATCTGCCTAGCCATTTCCCAACTATGTTGGGGTCGGCTTCCAGTTTAACCGGATGCAGCTGAATACCAGTATTTTACATGGAGCGACTGCCTATCTGACCTCCACAACCCAGTAACTGGGTAATACGATACCCTTTGCTAAGACTGGTTGTCAGACTTTCGGGCTTCTGACGACCCGTAACGACTGTCAGAGATTCACGAATGACAACCGGGGCCAACGTCTTAACGTACTTTCCGCGGCACGGAGAAGTCTCGGTATGTAAAGATGGTCACCCATCCACGGACCAACCCCGGCAAGCGTAGCTTAACTCGATGGATCGACCCGTGCGGCTGTTATTACTTAGCCACGAGCTCCTCTAAAATTGAGAAAAAAGTATAAAATAGAAAAGGATACTTTACTTTACTTCTTTTTTTTTTTACTTTTTATTCTTTCTTTCGAACTTTCGAGCTGAATGAAGTGTTTGTTTTTTTCTTTGGACGCGCTAATCTCTGGAACAGTCGGATTTGAAAAAATATTGTTGTAGTTAAAAGAATGTTTCCTTCCTACCAATTTAACATCACGCTACGAGCCTTAGGAGCAGAGTAAAAAGAAAACAAGCCAGAAAGTACCTACGCTATGAGAAAATGAAGTATTGCGCGGGCGGGCGATGCGATGTGTTATGTCATCTTCATAAAGTGTGAATTAATCAGATAGAGATGTTCGTCTGGATATTAGGTCAAAGACGTTAACGCGGGTTAAATTCCCTTTAAGCTCCACCTTCATCATCCTCGACACATCTGTCAATCAAGTCAAAAAGAGGGGATTATGGTAATGGAGAATTCATATTATATTTTTTTTCAGCTGGGGCTTTAAAATAGATATTAGATTTTATATTATGGTCTTGCATTTAAAGCCTACTTACAAGTAGGTAATTTAAAGTAAAATATATAAAAGGA
This sequence comes from Cosmia pyralina, assembly GCA_946251885.1. Classification (NCBI taxonomy): domain Eukaryota; kingdom Metazoa; phylum Arthropoda; class Insecta; order Lepidoptera; family Noctuidae; genus Cosmia; species Cosmia pyralina. The sequence continues at coordinate 25,708,726 of OX276345.1, read as the reverse complement.
CGTAACATTTGATAATGCTCCTATATGTATAAAAGCATACGATTTATTTTCCTAATTTTCTTTTTAATTGTTTTTTTAACGAAAATGTAAGCAGCTTATACTGGAGCAAATTTTATTACTTACTTAGTAAGTAGGTAAGTAGAAATTGAAAAAAAAAAATAATTAAAAGACGTACGGAACCCATGCTTTAGACACGCACCTGACATTGTTTTGCTTATATAAATGTGCATGTGAATTATTTACAGTTTATATAGAATATATCGTGGGAATTATTCAGATGTATAATTTTGTTTGTCTGTAACATTAACATAAATAAACAGACATGAGGAATTTTGTGATTTTTGTGTTTGTCCTGTATTTGTGCCAGGTAAGGTTTATTTTTGTTCTTGAAACTGCATTGTTTGCTAAATAAATCATCATCATCTGCCTAGCCTTTTCTCAACTATGGTGGGGTCGGCTTCTAAAATAAATATGACTCGTACCTAAATATGGAAGTTATTAAATAATAGGTATGTTGACAAATTTTTTTTTATCGTCTGTCATCATCATCTGCCTAGCCTTTTCCCAACTATGTTGGGGTCGGCTTCCAGTCTAACTGGATGCAGCTGAATACCAGTATTTTACATGGAGCGACTGCCTATCTGACCTCCACAATCCACAACCCAGTAACTGGGTAATATTATACCCCTTAGTAAGATTGGTTGTCAGACTTTCGGGCTTCTGACGACCCGTAACGACTGTCAAAGATCCACGAGTGACAGCCGGGACCAACGGCTTAACGTGCTTTCCGAGGCACGGAGGAGTCTCGGTATGTAAAGATGGTCACCCATCCACGGACCAACCCCGGCAAGCGTAGCTTAACCTTGTTGATCGACCCATGCGGCTGTTATTACTTAGCCACGAGCTTTTTTATCGTCTGACATGTAAGTTAATATTGGACACAATTTTTTGCTTTTTTTACGTAATCAAAAGATTACGGCGATACATTGAGGTAAAATGTGATAATATTATATGACATCACTCATTGCTAGATTTTAGACGTAGTATTTTATAATTATGACGAAGCGAGCCCCCACTCGCCAACTGTATCTAAGTAATTTTTTTTATTAATATGATGAAGCAAAAAATACATGACTAATATTTTTTTATTATAGACTGAGACGGACTAAATAGTTTCTTTTTTTTTTTGCCCAAGAAATATATCTTTTGTAGTAGGTGTAGGTACCTATCCAACAGCATACTACAGGGAAGACCCTGTAGAGTAATTGGTCAGTCAATGTACAATCGCGTTACTTCCCGGTGATACACTTTTCGTCCTTATTACTAACGCAATAAGATTAAAAAATGTATCATCGGGAAGTAACGCGATTGTACATCTCTATTTTTGCAACAAAACGACGTTGTTGTTTCGGTTGGAAAAATGTGGGTATCTCTGGGTGTCTCTAATACTTAGTTACTCGTACATGTATGCTTTACCTCTGATTGAAAGACGCAGTCATCGTAAGACACAACCTTTGTGTAGCTGAAATAAGGGCATTATTACAGTTTAGTGCCTAAGTAATATCAGCCGCACTGGTCGATTAATCAGGTTAAGCTACACTTGCCAGGGTTGGTCCGTGGATGGACCATCTTTACATACCGAGACTCCTCCGTGCCTCGGAATGGTCCCGGCTGTCATTCGTAGATCGTTGCTAGTCGTTACGGGTTGTCAGAAGCCCGTAGGTCTGACAACCAGTCTTACCAAGGGGTATCATATTACTCAGCTACTGGGTTGTGGAGGTCAGATAGGCGACTGCCTGCTCCGTGTAAAATACTGGTAAATTCAAACTCAAAGTCAAAGCATTTATTTCAAATAAACCAATTACAGGCACTTTTGAATTGTCAATGGGTCGGTCAGTCAGAAAGATGAAGCTAGTTGCCCATTCCAAAGCGTAGTAGATCCCTATGGAGAAGAACAGGCAAAAAACTCCACGGACGCTATTTTTAACCGACTTCAAAAAGGAGGAGGTTCTCAATTCGTCGGAAGCTTATGTTCCCCGATTACTCGAAGATGGCTGGACCGATTTGGATTATTTTTTTTTTGTTTGAAAGGGTATACTTCCCAGGTGGTCCCATGATCATGAAGTCAGGATCTGATGATGGGATCCTGGAGAAATAGAGAGAACTCTTCCAATTTTATAGGCACACTTGAAGCGATTTAGATAGTTTTTGGAAGAGTACTTTCTTGGAGTGGTCCCATTTCAATTTGGTGAAGATCTGATGAAGAGCTTCTGAGATAGGCAACGGAACTCCTCAATAAATGATAGCAAATGGACTGGGATTGCTGAAATCTCATGTCTGTTTGTTGTTCACACCAGTTCATAACATAACATCACGCCAGTACGCTGTGAAGGGGTAAGCACATGTGAACCACTAAAAAGTGAAAAATAAAAACTTTTTTACAAAAAAATACAACTGACTTCCAAAAACAACACTACAAAGTGAAAAATAACTTTAATTTCGGAAGTCGGTGGCAAAAACGAAAATACATTTAATCAGACACCGACTTCCGAAATTAAAGTTATTTTTCACTTTGTAGTGTTGTTTTAGGAAGTCGGTTGTATTTTTTTGTAAAAAAGTTTTTAAATCAAAATATGGTTACAAAATATTGGTTACATCATTCATGTTGAATTATACATGTGAGAACGATGTCCGTAATAAAAATATTAAAAAAAAAAACAATTCAAAATTTAAATTAAAAAAAAACTTTTTTACAAAAAAATACAACCGACTTCCAAAAACAACACTACAAAGTGAAAAATAACTTTAATTTCGGAAGTCGGTGTCTGATTATATGTATTTTCGTTTTTGCCACCGACTTCCGAAATTAAAGTTATTTTTCACTTTGTAGTGTTGTTTTTGGAAGTCGGTTGTATTTTTTTGTAAAAAAGTTTTTATTTTTCACTTTTTAGTGGTTCACATGTGCTTACCCCTTCACAGCGTACTGGCGTGATGTTATGTTATGAACTGGTGTGAACAACAAACAGACATGAGATTTCAGCAATCCCAGTCCATTTGCTATCATTTATTGAGGAGTTCCGTTACCTATCTCAGAAGTTCTTCATCAGGTCTTCACCAAATTGAAATGGGACCACTCCAAGAAAGTACTCTTCCAAAAACTATCCAAATCGCTTCAAGTGTGCCTATAAAATTGGAAGAGTTTTCTCTATTTCTCCAGGATCCCATCATCAGATCCTGACTTGATGATCATGGGACCATCTGGAAAGTATACCCTTTCAAACAAAAAAAAAATAATCCAAATCGGTCCAGCCATCTTCGAGTAATCGGGGAACATACATAAAAAAAAAAAAAAAAAAAAAAAAAAAAAAAAAAAAAAGGTTCCGACGAATTGATAACCTCCTCCTTTGAAGTCGGTTAATAAGCCGTGGCAGCTTAGAAATGACCAGCCTCCACTGACAGCGCCCGTTCACGAACCTGACGGTATTCAGCTGCATACGGTTAGACTGGAAGCCGACCCCAAAATAGTCGGGAAAAGACAGGTAGTTTTTTTTTTACAGTTTACTGCCATTTTCAGTGTTCCGTAGTCAACAAGGAACCCTTATAGTATCGCTATGTCCGTCTGTCTGTCCGTCCGCAGCTTAGCTCAGAGACTCTTAGTACTAGAAAGCTATAATTTGGCACGGATATACTCGTACATATTCATCACGCCGACAAAGCGGTAAAATAAAATCATGAAAAAAAAAATTTTTTAGGGTACCTTCTGTACACGTAAAGTGGGGATGTATTTTTTTTCTCGCCCACCCTATGGTGTGGGGTGTTGTTAGATGGGTCTTTCAAAAATATTGTGGGTTTGTGAAAACAATCCGTTTCTGAAGAGTGCTATTTTTTGTTAGTCAAGTGTGTCCCCCCCCCCCCCTGCCAGCTAAACGGTTAGTTTTGGATGGGTGAAAAAATTCACGGTAGTAGTATATATAACGAAGTTAAAAGGAAAACTATCACAACTAAGTAGGCTTTTCAAGTTTACGAGTAATAGTCAACCAACTTACATTTGCAGTTGGAATGTTGCATGTTTTTCAACTACAGTGTTAAGTTTGTTCTTGGGATAAATTCATCCCAACTACGGAACCCTTCATTGTGCGATGTCCGACACGTACTTGGCCGGTTTTTTCTAAATCTATGGTAAACAAAGTAGGTAGCGATGACAGCTCTGTGTACATGGTTTGTTTTACAGAATGCAACCGCCTACTGCTGCTTCCGTGATCCTTATATGCTGCCAACCACACCGTGCACCAACATGTGTGGCAACACTTACAACAACATGGCCAACCCCTGTTACTGCGGCATCCTCCCTTGCAAATGCTTCAGAGATCCGGCCAACATTTGCAATGTTTGTGACACACCATCGCCAGTGTGCCAATGTTTGTCCAAGTGTGACTATGAAGGCTTAAAGTGTCCGATATATTTCCCTGAGGTTGAATATCCTGTGACTATATTGGAAATTGATCCTTTCTTTTATAGAACTTGTTTTTGTCCGTAAATGATGAATTAATAAACGTAAAAATACTATATTGGTGTATTTTCATAATCTTTCGCTCCAACCTACCCATTATCACACTGATTCACACTATTCCCACTTCAAATTCAAAGGCGAAAGTTTGTGAGTGTGTCTGTGGTGTGTTTGTTACTTCTTCAAGCTCAAATGGCTGGACCGATTTGGAAGAAATTTTAGCATGTAGATAGCTTATACCCTGGATTATTACATAAGCTACTTTTTGTCCCGATCTACGTAAAAAAACCGGCCAAGTGTGTGTCGGACCACGCACAATGAAGGGTTCCGTAGTTGGGATGAATTTATCTTAAGAACAAACTTAACATTGTAGTTGAAAAACATGTTCTCCCATACATTCCAACTGTAAATGTAAGTTTGTACTCACAATATTGATAGATTTACTATGTTATTTTAAGACTACAGACTTCTTATACGTTTTCCTGTAATCTACAGGCAAATATCTATTTTCTGTATTTTTTTTTTTTAATTTTAGGCTCAGTAGTTTCGGAGATAAGGGGGGAATGGTCAATTTTCGTCTATTTTCTTAAATAACTTTAAAACAATTTATTTTAAAATTATAAAAAAAATATATTTGAGACCCTCATAGTAAGCCTTTTCATTTGACATGCCACATGGTGTAGTTTGCAAAACTTTTTTTTAAATTTTCTTATTGTGTTTTGTTGTTAGTGTTTGGGTCACAGAAATGAATTAAAATTTTAAATGATTAAGTATAATTTCCATTTTTGTTGATTACAAACTTTCTTCTTTAAAATATTAGTGTGACTAACACTACACTTACACACATTCTATTAAAGGCTTCCTCTCCTGTATACTGTGCCACTCTTGACATCGAAGTCTGTTGCAACCAATGGAAATTTCATTTATGTGAGAATGCTGGTATCCATAACACAAGTTAAATCTTTTTTTGGATACCAGAGTTCATACTATTTTTGTATACGCATGGTTTAATAAAAATTTATTTTATTTATTTTATTTATTTATTATGATTGTCCAGTATTTACAACTATTTTCTTAATGTCCCTCAGCAAACTTCAGCAAGCAGCTTTCCTCGACCGACTTCCGAAATTAAAGTTATTTTTCACTTTGTAGTGTTGTTTTTGGAAGTCGGTTGTATTTTTTTGTAAAAAAGTTTTTTTTTAATAAATTACATTAAGTTAAAAGAGTATTAACAACTCTATATACTTCCAATTCGATTGAGAGCGTCCGGTCTGCACCAAGTGCAAAGGGCAACTGGTAGAAATCCAACAACTGACGAAACACGAAGTTTGCTGAGGGACATTTAGAAAATAGTTGTACTGTACATACATTTACCCTTTTCGGCATAAGCTCCACATTTGCGGAGAGATGCGGAGGTCTAAACAAATGCCGAAGCTCCGCAATTCCGGATGCGGTGCAAGTGCGGATATCCGCAGTATCCCTTGTACGGTCAGCAACAGAAGTCGGTTAACACAGCTACTTTTAACATGATTCGATAAACTGCTTTTTTTTCGTTTAACTGTTAAGAGTTAATGTTTTTAATATTTTAAGTACTTCTGTTCCGATTTGAATTAAATATTTCGCTTAATAATTAAGATTAAAAAACTGCAAGTGTTAATCGACTTTTGTTGCTGACTGTGCCTAGATACCTATAATCACAAAAGAAACGGATTATTTACTAGCGTAACATGTGAACCTGTTGTACGAAACCTAAACTAAGTATTACACCAAGGAAGCAATTTTCAGAACAAGACATTTCGTTCATGGCACAGTATAATATAGCTGCAGAAGTTTATCTGGGCTGTGACCTTGAATTAATTACTTACGGCTGCTCGGTAGATAAATAGGCATATCTCTCCGTTCGTATAGTTGCAGGCACGAGTCGTGAGCACAAACTCTACTCTACCTATCGAATCTTATTTCTTATCACGGCAAGTTGCACACGGGCGGGAGCAATGAAAGCAAGTGTGCAAGCATATTTAGATACAGATAGAAAACAAAATACAAGAGCAGGCTGACGAGGGCAGTTAAAGTTAAGATGTAATTTGTGCTCATGACTCGTACCAGCAATTATAACTGCCGCGCGCTCGAACTGTTGCGTACTGGTATACTGAGATTACGAAGCGCGTCGTTTCGGCCGTTTTCTATGAAGATAAACTACTGTAACATTATTATACTGTGGTCAAGGGTTACAAATTAGTCCAAACCACGTCTAAGTTATTGTGAGCCAATTTGAATTTACGGCTTCTGCGGGACTAAGAGGCATTACACCCACTTTACTTGAACTTGATAAGTTATACCCGGGGTGAGTAAGAGGCATTACACCCACTTTACTTGAACTTGATAAGTTATACCCGGGGTGAGTAAGAGGCATTACACCCACTTTACTTGAACTTGATAAGTTATACCCGGGGTGAGTAAGAGGCATTACACCCACTTTACTTGAACTTGATAAGTTATACCCGGGGTGAGTAAGAGGCATTACACCCACTTTACTTGAACTTGATAAGTTATAGGTACCCGGGGTGAGTAAGAGGCATTACACCCACTTTACTTGAACTTGATAAGTTATACCCGGGGTGAGTAAGAGGCATTACACCCACTTTACTTGAACTTGATAAGTTATACCCGGGGTGAGTAAGAGGCATTACACCCACTTTACTTGAACTTGATAAGTTATACCCGGGGTGAGTAAGAGGCATTACACCCACTTTACTTGAACTTGATAAGTTATACCCGGGGTGAGTAAGAGGCATTACACCCACTTTACTTGAACTTGATAAGTTATACCCGGGGTGAGTAAGAGGCATTACACCCACTTTACTTGAACTTGATAAGTTATACCCGGGGTGAGCAAGAGGCATTACACCCACTTTACTTGAACTTGATAAGTTATACCCGGGGTGAGTAAGAGGCATTACACCCACTTTACTTGAACTTGATAAGTTATACCCGGGGTGAGTAAGAGGCATTACACCCACTTTACTTGAACTTGATAAGTTATACCCGGGGTGAGTAAGCCTGCGGTTGTTACCTACGCTATTGGTTGCTCATTGGTTTTGCAATTTATTTAAAAGGTGTTTATAGACAAACAAGCCATGTGTCAAAAGGCTGCCGCAGACAAGCGTGACGCGACGGTGCGACGCCATTCTGGTAGAAAAATTTCCATGAAGTTTTTATATTTTTTTTTTTTTTTTATTCCTAATCCATTTATTTGCACATCACTATCACTGTACTGTACTAACCATTCCGCCCAACACTACATCTTGATCGTCCGTTAATATCAACACGATATTCGGCTTCTATTGTTGACAAACACTGACTCCGAGGAGCGAAAACAACAACAAATAATTTAACATTTTATGTATACAGGGTGTTTGGTGCATCGTTTGCCAAATTGAATTGGCCGAAAGAAGAGGTCATTTGCTATCGCTTCAGGCTCAAGTACTCATTTTTGGCCACACCGGTTTTTTTATTACAACTTTCTAATTTTTATTTTGAAAAAATCCAAAACTCAGCATTAAAGCTTAAATTAAAAAAAAGTTTTAAGTGTAGTCGTCAAATTTCATTTTTATTTACATATGTACTGTTGTATGGCTCTATCAAATTTAAAATTACTTGCCAGTTACATCTAGTTTTTTTTTAATAAATCACAAAGTTTTTGGAAAAATAAAAAATGAACTTAAAACTCAACTTTAAATAGCTATAAAAAAAAAACTAAAAGCGATCGGGATCTTCGAATTATTTTAAAAAGTTCTCTAGTCTATCCCCTTTCCAACGGTATGCAATGTGTTAAAAAACTCTTTTAATATCTTTAATAATTAGCTAAATGTGTAGTCGAGACACATCAGGCTGATATTGGATATTACGTTTAAAACACTAGTTTTCGCATAAATTACATGCTATTAGTAGATAGATACTGTTATCTCACGTCTTACGTAGTCTCTTATCTCGTTCTTACATAGGGAACTTTCCTCGAAATTGAAAAAAAAATACATTATTACAAAAATAATCATTTATTAATAAGTAATTTAATTACATACTAATCTTACAAGTCTTGTTCAAACTGTCTACCACTATTGCGTATGCACGCGCGACATCTTCGTCTTATCTCAACTGTAGTGGTGCGTAAACGCATTTCTGCTTTGATCGTCATGAAAGCCGCCTCAATGCGTTGGACTAAATCATCTCTTGTCTCAACTTCCGTGGCGTAGACGAGTTCTTTGGCCCGTCCCCAGACGTAAAAATCCAACGGAGTTAAGTCTGGAGAACGTGGAGGCCAAGGAATAGGGCCATCCCTCCCAATCCATGAGTCCGGGAATGCATCATTCAAGTACTCCCTGACGGTTATTCTCCAATGAGCGGGACAACCGTCATGTTGGAAAACAAAAGACCTGTCTTCACTGAAAATTGGCAAATCAGCTAATAATAAGGGCAACTCTGTTTGCAGAAATTCTAATTCTTGTAAGATTAGTATGTAATTAAATTACTTATTAATAAATGATTATTTTTGTAATAATGTATTTTTTTTTCAATTTCGAGGAAAGTTCCCTATGTAAGAACGAGATAAGAGACTACGTAAGACGTGAGATAACAGTATCTATCTACTAATAGCATGTAATTTATGCGAAAACTAGTGTTTTAAACGTAATATCCAATATCAGCCTGATGTGTCTCGACTACACATTTAGCTAATTATTAAAGATATTAAAAGAGTTTTTTAACACATTACATACCGTTGGAAAGGGGATAGACTAGAGAACTTTTTAAAATAATTCGAAGATCCCGATCGCTTTTAGTTTTTTTTTTATAGCTATTTAAAGTTGAGTTTTAAGTTCATTTTTTATTTTTCCAAAAACTTTGTGATTTATTAAAAAAAAACTAGATGTAACTGGCAAGTAATTTTAAATTTGATAGAGCCATACAACAGTACATATGTAAATAAAAATGAAATTTGACGACTACACTTAAAACTTTTTTTTAATTTAAGCTTTAATGCTGAGTTTTGGATTTTTTCAAAATAAAAATTAGAAAGTTGTAATAAAAAAACCGGTGTGGCCAAAAATGAGTACTTGAGCCTGAAGCGATAGCAAATGACCTCTTCTTTCGGCCAATTCAATTTGGCAAACGATGCACCAAACACCCTGTATTATTATAACTTATTGAGTAGAATTTATGAGAATAATGATGTGATTTTTGAGGCATCGCGGGCATTATCTCGAGGCCGGCGCATTCGCTTGCGATCACTACGCTGACTGCGAATATACCCACGCTCTTCACCAGTGACCACTTAAAAGGATCGTAATAAAAGTCTTTCACAAACGTTACAACACCTTTTTTGCCCATTATAGGTTTTATGAGATTGGTGGGTCTATAAAATCTAACGTATTTACTTAAAATTTATTCGATAAAACAGAAAAATCGAGTGTGAAATTGTGATAGTAGAGTCGCGTCGCACTGTCGTGTCGCGCCTTTTTGCACACACTTTCATCAACCCTTCAGCACGCGAGGCATGACGACGTTTTGTCGACGGAAGAATAGACAAAATGACACATTGCCATGCTTAGACGCGTAGAATGCGTAAAAATATTTCTACAATCTATCATTTTGTCTATTCTTCCGTCGACAAAACCATTTTCTATGACGGTCATGCTAAGAATGCTGACCTACAAAATCCCTTCAGGAGATAAACCAAAAATTATTCCTTATTTCTCTCTCACTTTCGTTAAACAGATAGGTACCTAAAAAAATTAGTGCTTTCATTATTCTAGACCCAATGGTTTGGGTTGTGCGTTGTCTGAAATGAATGAGTTTAAGATTATCAGTAGGTACCTGGGCGACCGAGCTTGGCTCGGGTGAAATTAGAGAAAACCAATTTTCCCAGAAATGAGACATAGGTATTTTGTATGAGGTCTATTTAAAAGGAATTAAATATATCAGCGAAGCGAAATAACTATTTCTTATTGCTTAAATTCATAAATTACGAACAATAAGAGCAACTCTTAATAATTGTCAATAGGTACAGTCAACAAAAGAGATATCTAGGCAGGGTATACTAACATATTTGTATGTGAATTGCTTCATGTTCAATTTCGTGACAATATACAATTTTGTGTTGGTGTGTACAATGTAGGCGTATTGCAAAAACAAAATAATTCCTATGAAATTGAACATGAAGCAATTCACATACAAATATGTTAGTATAACCTGCCTAGATATCTCTTTTGTTGACTGTACGTTAACGAATTTGTTGGCGCCAAAAACGATGGTTCGGTTCATGTCAATGGAGAGGCAAAAGAACGATGCTCAAACAGCCTTGTCGGATTTGTAAAACCATTTATGTTTGTCATCAGTTCTAATTTCTCATCAAACCACCAATTGTACAAAAACTCATTATCTAGTACCTTTGAGTACCTTTTACAGTCCTACCAACTTATCTGTGAACTGAAAGAGGACGCCACCGTCGATGCGTCGGCACAATCGAATGACATTTCAACATGACGGCCGTAGTTCCAATTTTCGCCATTTCACAGATAAGTCGGTAGGAGTGTACAGTCAGCAGCAGAAGTCGGTTAACACTGCTAGTTTTTGACATCATCTAAATTAACACAAAATGATTCGATGAACTGCTTTTTTTTCGTTAACTGTTAACAGTTAATGTTTTTAAAATTTTAAGTACTTCTGTTCCGATTTGAATTAAATATTTCGCTTAATAATTAAGATTAAAAAACTGCAAGTGTTAATCGACTTTTGTTGCCGACTGTACCTACCTTTTAAAAGGCAACAATTAGGCTTTTCTATGTCAGTTGATATTTAGTATTCAAATTAATAGATGGCGCCTGGAAAATCTAATCGAGATTTAACAAGTGACAAGAGTTTTTTAAATACAGTATAAACTCTTTGGTCTTTTGTTAAGTTTATAAAACATCTCCCATCAAGCACCAGTGTTGCCCGGAGGCGCCGCATGGCGTCACCCGTATATCGTTTAAATTAGCCTTTTTTGCGTAGAAATGAAACTAAATCAATCCCGAATAATTTTCCTGTTTAGGAAATATATTCGGCATTGATTTATTTTCATTTCTGTGCGACAGACAGACAGACCGACAGACAGATAGACACACTAGTGGTCCTATACCTAAGGGTTCCAATTTTTCCTTTTGAAGTACGGAACCCTAACTAGCTGTTTTGTAAAAGAGTAGATTATTTTACTATGTATTTTGTAACCGTTAACATCATATTCTTAGAAGTGGTTTTCGAATAAAAACAAAAGACTTGCCTTCATAAAACCTCATTTTAGCAGCCTAGGACCCCATGAAAATGTTCCTGTTCATAATTCTTGGAAAACTTCTACCTCGGAGAATATTGCTTTAGTTACATGTAAAATGCAACACAGTGCTTCATGATACACAGTTATGAACTTCAGTACACAAGGTACCAGGTAAACTGTCATGTGTACACAAAGATCGAGAAATAGTACCTACATATTTTAAACTATGTTCATTTTATAATTAAGTACGAGTATAAGGATGCATTTATGTAGAACACTGGTAACCGGCGCCGATATGCATGCATACTTTTTTCCAAATCAGCCTGAACCGTTGCCTATAAGCGCCGACAAGTTCCTATGTGAATTAGGGCAAATTTCACCAATCATACTGAATGCGATCAGCAAATTAACACATTTAAGAGCTGTCAGTGTCATCATTGTTGTGCAATATTGCCACTGACTGCTCTTGAACGTGGTTTAAATGTGCTAATCGTGTTTGGTTTCATTGTTTAAATTAGCCCTTAGTTGGCGCCGGTTCGCACTGGTTCGCGTTGATTTGGCAAAAAGTATGAAAAATTTCGCGCCGACCAGCATTGGCAACCAGCGCTTATCGGTGCCGCGAGAAGTGTTGGCATTTTGGAGCCGGTTACCAGCGTTCTACATGAATACAACTTAGGACCGCATTCGTGTAGAACGCTGGAACTGGCTTCGATATGCCAGGTCGGTACCGACAAGCGCTGGTGGTCAATTCTGGTGCAGGCAGTTTTCATACTTTTTGCAAAATCAGCGCGAACCAGCGGCGATATAAGCGCCGACGAGTTCCTATCTGATTAGTAGGCGCTGGTTCGCGCTGATTTGGCAAAAAACATGAAAACGGCCTGCACCGACCAGCGCGGAGCAGCGATGACAACCAGCGCTGGCATTACGGCGCCGCCGGCCTAACACATGCTGGGTGAATACGTCATGACTGATATCTGACATAATATAATAGAAAAATATTTTCAGATCGACGTTGATTTGACACAAAAAAAATGAATTGAATAATAAAGTGACTGAGAGGGGAGAATGCAAGAGAATCAACGACTCCATGTCACATGGATCCTGGGGGTCTACCAACTCTTAAAGCAGTATTATGTTATCTAATCAAGATTAGGTAACATAATACTGCTGAAGCAAGCTTCAGGTGGGTAAGAGGTGGATTTGCAGGAAAAGTTTTAGCAGTGCGCAAATTTTCACAGGGGTTTCTACGGTTCTACCACTTCTACACATGAATGTGAACAACTTTCACTATGGGTAATCACGAAAAAAAATCAGTTGTTTTATAAATTTTGGTCGAGCAGGTATTGAACTTTTGTATGAAACAGCAGATTTTTTTTTCGCGATTTCAGAGTTGGTCCCGTAGTGAAAGTTGTTCATATTCATGGGTAGAACACTCTGTGGCGTACTGATTAAAAACTTTTCCTGTACCTTAATCCATCTCTACAGGTCGTAGGTAGGCACAGCTCCATCTCACCCACACTGAAGAGGTGATAAGAGGCGAAGGTAGGCTCCCAGGGCTACAGCAAAAAGTTTTCAATTATTGATTCTTTTATGCCATTTTATTTTTGTCGATGTTACCTAAACGCAAGTAAAAAAGTGAATAGTTTATTTTTGAATGTCAAATGCATCATCAATCAATATTCATTTAACATTACTTACATAGAGATGATACGTAAAAAACGACATATATCATTCTTAAATACACATTATTATTATTATTATTTTGGTAGTACATACCTAAGTACACCACCTACCTACCAACATTTAACGAGTACGTCTGCGTACACCCAGTTCATCAAAAGCCTTTGAAAGCTAAACTCTGTGCGAACATTATTCTAGGAAGCTTCTGTTTTCCTTTCACCGAGGCTTCATCCTCTCAGTTACCAATGAATACCTACTAGGAACTCACTATGCAGTAGGTTTGTAACTAATATTCTAGACTTTGTGGCTCCGCTGTTACTAGGAACTACTTTACTGGCTTCAACCACAGAATAGTAAAGCTACAGTAGTTATGTAGGCAGTGAGCTTAAATTAATTACCTACCGCGCCGCACGCGCCGCCGCCGCCGTGCGTAACTGCCGCGCACTTGAACTATTGTTGCCTAGGTTTATACTGAGATTTCGAAACGCGTTGTTTCGGCCGTTTCCTATAAAGATGTACAGAGACCAGCACATCAACCTACCCCAGTTTGTCAAATATTCCCAATTGAATATGAACCATATTCCTTTGTGGTAAAATTGAAAATCCAGACGTTCACGCACGCACGTTCCAGAGATTAGCACGTTCGTTCACCGCATCCCCTTCCCGCTAATCTCTCCCTCCCCATCTCTCACACCCCCTTCACCACATGCCTTCCCCCTCTCTCCCTCACCAACTCCGTCCCCTCCCCCTCACCCCTCACCTACCCTTCCTCTCCTCACCAACCCCTGGTCCCTATACTCCTCCCCTCTCCCTCCTCACCACCTCTCCCCTCCCTCTCCCCCTCTCCCCCTCCCCCACAGGGAGGGTCTGTGTGTTTCCAGGGTAGTTTTGAAAAAGTATTAGTGACAAACTTTATTACATACTTAGACAAGCATCTGTGCCATGGTGCCATGTTTCAAGTTAATTAACCAAATTAATAAGATTTTTCCGCTTCGGCCGTTAAGGAAACCGGGGTTTCGTAACTGGTTTCCATGAAGGCTTTTTTTATCCGTCTACGTAACTGGTTTCCATGAAGGCTTTTTTTATACTACTATGTAACTGGTTTCGAAGGAGTACTTATCCAATATCTCTTAAGCCACGTACGAAACTGACTACGAAAGAAGAAAGCGATAAAAGTTAGCAGGTACTTTCTTTTTGTCATTCTATATTCAATACAGCTAAGAGATATGAATGAATTGAAAACAATGTTGTACTATTTATAACTTGTTTTATTTAAAATATAAACTTAAAATATTAAAATAAAAATGCATAAGGTGAAATTATTTCAATGCAGTGGCCCACAGTTATTTGCCCGTTTTGCAAATCGTTTATAGCATTATCAATTTCTGTATCAATTTCTAGGTAGCGATTACTTTTCTTACAGTTAGTTTTAAAAATATTACTGACTTTGGTCTCCTTAATTAATATGTCTAGTAAATTGGCTACTGTAACATTTTTCTGTCCGATGAACCGATTAATCCGGCTATGCCAACCTTCCAAGTTGTTGGTTGTTCTGATCTGTTCCTTGCTACAGCAACAAGTTTTCTCAAAGTCAGTATTGTTTAGCCACTGGTTTCTAAAATAAGTATTGAATCTATTTATATCTTCACCAGCGGGCTTCCTACGCATCACATACTCAATACCACTTGCAATAAATTCCGGTGGTAATCGCGCTATTCCGGCACACCGTGACACATGTCGTTTCTTGACTGGTGATGACATTTTCAACTGTTTACTCTTTCGGAATAAGCATCTGTTGTAATGGAAATAGCAACCTTTGACTTCTATTCCTGGATATACTTGACGTACAGCATTCATAGCAGACTTTTCGAAATCCATTGTTACTTTAGACGGCCTCCAGCCTCAAAAGTTTGATTCAATAAGCTGAAAAAGTAGTTCGTAGGTTTTCTGGGTCTTATCTGGGAGTAGACAGTATATTAATGGAGTTACAGATGTATTTTCTTCATTATAGCCATGTATTGTGTATATTTGCTTAAAAACTTTTGGACAGGACTTGAATGTGCCATCGCACAATATATGTTTAAAGCACTTTACTAAGTATCGGATATTTTTATTACAGAATATAAGAATTCGCTTGTCATCTTCTTCACTAAAGTAATCAGCTAGAAGGAATGTTTGTTGAAACTTTTTTGGAACTACTACGGCACAAGAAGTTGGAAAACGCATTTTAGGTACTCCAAGGATTTTATTCCGATTATTAAAAAGACCCGTTTTCTTATTTTCGTATGGAGGAATGTCAGCCATCAAATGTATTCCTTCACTTTCCAATTTGTACACCATTTCACTGTACTGTTTTTGAATCGACTCAAAATTAGATCCTGTTGCGTGTTTCAGTTTATCAATTTCCTTAAAAACTTTATTTTGTTCATTGTTTGGCAAACACTCATGTGAATTGTAACTGTTGACTTGGTTTTTTTCATTTAAAGTAATGCTACCATGGCATCCACGATTATAATTACAGCATAGCCAAAATGTATTACCATTCGTGTACTTTTTTTCCGATGATATTTGTGTCCTCCATGTAGGGCAGCAACGCCTCCTCTTTTCGTTGAGATGAATTCAATATCCCTTAAATCCATTTTTAGTAATTTATCAATAGTCAGAGTAAGCTTACATTCAGGGGCTGGGCCGGCAGTCTCGACATTCGCTACGTTCTCATAGCGACTTGAAATCGCTCGCTAAGTCCTAATTACATGCTCTGTGGTCCTAATGAGCTCCCCTAGACGGGCAAATGGTAATAGTTCGGTTTTATCAAAGACAATTATTGGCCACTTCAAAATCTTCTTTAATAACGAGGAAAATTGGAGATCATGATTTAATAAAAATAATTGTTTTTCTTGAAAATTGGAAATTCATTACGTAAACCTTATCTTGAAAACATTATTTTTCATGGAAATTCATAGGAAGCCATAGTAACTTGTCAAATATCTATGGACATAAAAATTTGCCTCCTTGCAACACTAAGTCGGTGTCATAGACAACCAATAAGTACCTATATTACTACCCGATTTAAATTACTTTCAATACTATCTTTGATCCACTTCGCGTCCAAAATATTGTTTTGTTTTGTTCTTCAATAAGTAGGTACTATTTCTTATAAAATAAAATGACTGGAGGATGAGAAGCAGATGCAGCTGCAGGCCCGGGTCCGAGCGGCGTCAAGTAAGTACCCGACCTCAAACTACAACACCTTTTTTCTAATCTAATTTGTCGGTTCATTATTGATCGCTTTTTCTATTGACTATTCTAGTCAAACCATAGCCAGTTGAACTCAATGAGCCAAATAATGTTAAGATTTTGAAAAATTGGTTCTAGTTTATTTAAATATTTCAGGCGTAAGCGTTCACCGCGTGTTACGAGTGGCCAAACAGATGCGCTCTTATCATAAGGGTAAACTTATTTTTGAAAACGCTCAAATACATATTTTGATTGCCGCGTATCATATTATTATCAACATACAACATACTGACCTGCAAATTGCAAAAAATGGAAGAAAATTTGAATTTCGCGGGCGCAATCTGAACTTTATAATTAATAATAAAATTAATTATTGTTTTTCTTGAAAATTATAGTGAATATGTAAACCTTATCTTGGAAACACTATTTTTCATGGTTCAAGGTTCAAACTAATAAGTAGCAATAACTTTAAATTGTTAAATAGGATCTCAGGATTTAGAAATTTGCCTCCTTGCAACATTACTGTTCTAATAGCAAGCAAGTATCACAGTCAATCTAAACGTGACATTGGCTAAATGCACAAACCGTGCGAAGCCAAAAGATAAAAAAAAAAAAAAAAAATCACAGTCAATGTGTCAAGGTGAAATCTATAGTTTGATTAGTTGTCTTTGGAAACTATATATTTTGAATAGTATTATTTTCGTATTTTCCTAATAATTGTTTCATCAGTAACAAATAACTTGTCAGCAAATTATATTGCTCGGCTAACACATTTCTGGCTTAAGCGGCGACCTCACTGCATTTATAGTTTCTCATTATAGTACATAATAGCTGCGTAATGATACTTGGGGATTTGTACTACTGTTTAAATACTTTGGATATGGATTGGGATTCTACAAAAAGTTATCCCTAACAAGAGTGTCTGAAGACTGGGAGGCAGCATGAAGTAAGAAGCGGTCCACACCTCGGAAGGCCACATATCTTGGAGGAGATGTAATATATTGAAGGCACGACGTAGAAGAAAACATGTTGAAATAAATGAATAGTGAAAGTTTAAAATTTCATGTGAAAGATTTTTCAATAGGTATGCAACATGCCTCGTGTAAAGTGTCTAGAATGTGGAAACTAGGAGATGATTGTGATAATGGAGATTTAATAAAGTTGAAAACATGATTTGTGGTTGTCATTTATTTTTCAATAAAATAGAATAGAATATTTATTTACATTTGAAACTGAAATCAGTTTTTACAGTTGTGAGGAATCCATGTACATTCTAGCTAATATAGCATGCAAATTTAGTACATTTAAACAAATTACAAAAACTAAATTTCAATTAAGTTAACTTATCCGCTATGAAATCTTGTACAGAATAATAAAAAACTGTTAGCTGTTTTCTAAATTCCTACAAGGTAGGTCTTTATTATTGTTAGGTATTTTATTATAAATTACAGGTGCCATACAGATACCTAACTAATATTTTTTCTTGAACATAGAAGTTGAGAATACCGTGCACAAAAATTTCTGATATTGAGATCTCATATCTGTACCACATTGTCTAGTTTAATTTGAGGTAGAAAATTAAAATGTTTATATATAGGTTTTACAAATGCGGCTACTTCCAGGTTGTAAAGTATCAAACAATGGTACCTAGGCATAAGGCAACCAATATTGTCAGCAGATTTACTCTTTTTGATAAATTATGCAGCTTATAAAAGAATTAATAAGTATAACAATTGTATGAAAAGTTAAGTAGGTAAGTATCAAATTATATTGACAGTAGTAAGTCTATACAAAACATTAGTGATGTGAGCACACTTAAATGTTATGAATGGCTTGAACCGCTACCTATGTACTTACACTTTTACAATAATGTCTTCTGGCTGTGACTTCCACATTAACTGGGTGTTAATTAAGATCCCTAAAAATTAACATTCACTTTTTCTACTTGACTAGTGTACTTAATTTACATTAATTACTCATGGATACCCGTTGGCAAAAGTGCATGATTTTGGTTTTTGGAGATTTATAATTAAATTATTAGGTACTTTCAATCCACTTTATTAAACTCCTGAGTGCATTGTTATTTTCATGTGGATAGGTATGCAACATGTGTCGTATAAACAGTGCCTAGATCTAGATTATTAGAATGTGTGAACTTAGGAGATGATTGTCATACTTTATAGAGATTAAATAAAGTTAAAACATGATTTAGGTAGTTACGGTTGTGTGTTATTTATTTATAAACGAAAAATAGCACGATTCTCACCCTTTAAAGAGATTAATATAATAAATGAACGAATGCTATGAATATCGGCGACGACGCTTTCGCACTTAGTATGTTGAGTATATTCCGAACCTATAAGTGGACGTAAAAGCCTCATCGGTACAAACCCATCTTCGAGCCCGATCCGTATAATTTATGTTTGTATTGACTTAAAAACCAAAACATTTGGTAAGTATAGTTTACAATTCGCTACCAACCGAATCACTTAGCGGGCTCTCAAAATTGGTCGCTGACTGTAGTCGTACACATTACGAAAATCATAGAGATTCGGTTAAATATAGATGACAATCGATAACTTTGAGTTTCAAGGCTACCAAATATCGTTACATCCGGATCGTTAGGACTTTGCTACTAACACGTGATTTTTGTGGTGGGTCGTAGTCAATTATTTTGACGACAAAACGCTGCAGTTTTCCATTAAACGAAAACCAGTCGTCAAAACGGTCCTCGTCGCAACTGCTTTGAAACTGAAAATGATTGTTTCATGCTTGTCAAACCATTTTGGCTATCTAGGGACCCCATTACGACTTAGCGAGCGATTTCAGTCACTATGAGAACGTAGCGAATGTCGAGACTGTCACTTCCATAGTAGACAAGATTTCAGTAAAAATTTGGAGAAAAGCGCCATCCGCTAGCGTCTGCGCAAACTATTTAGTACGTTTAATTTACAATAGATAGTGCTTTCATCAAAAAAGTAATTTCGATCAAATATCACTTTAAATGGGAATTTAAAAAATATTTAATTAGTTTTATTTTGGATGATGAGTATCAACAATTAATAATATAAATAAATAATATAAATAAATAATATAATTCAATGATCAGAAATGTTTTAGTGTTCTTTAATTATATTTTTGTATGGCAATAATGATGCAAAATGACAATAGACAGCAATGACAACATAATTATGTTATGACAACAATACTTAAATAATTAATTATTACTAAAATATTACCCAGGAAATTTTGAAAAAAAATGTACCAAAAAATAAAATAAAAGAAAAAATTAAAATGTTTTTGGATATATTTGTGGATTGTCCTTTCACATGCGAGATCTACAAGAAATAGTTGAAAAATGTTTTTGAAAACACAACAATAAATGTATTGGTATACAGTGGGTGCCGATCAATTAATCGGATTTTATCTGGTAAAATCCAATACCGTGGTGAGGATGATGAAATTAAACTTTCAGCGCAAAAATGTTTTAATAAACATAAACACAAATAAGTAAGTATGTGTGATTTTTATTTCATTCCAGGCTGCTTACTGCTGTAGTTTCCAAATGTACATAATATTGTTCCGTAGCATGTCTATCTTTATTTCCTACTTACATTGTACTATCTACGCAATGATAAATAATTATTTGCTACAGATCAATAACAAGTGTACATTTTGTAAACTACTTTGTAGGCATGAACAAACACTATAATGACCGGTTTTTTGATCCGTATTTAACTCAACCAATAGTTAAAAATAACTATTGGTTGAGCCAACTACGGATCAATCCGGGTCCGATAGTGGGAGGCTCCTCCTCCACTGCCAGCCTCGAGGCAATAATCCGCGGGGTGGTCATGGAGGAGAGGGCCTTCATCAGAAGCTGCCTCGCAGGCATCGAGGACCGGCTCTTGCCGGAAAGGCGGCTCCGCCCGCCGCTAGCGGCGGATAAGAGTACGCCGCCGACGGAGCCGGGACTTGTGCCTCTGGGAGGCCCGGCATCGGGTGCGCAGCCCCAGGCCTCGAAGCCCTCCAAGGGCAAAGGCAAGGGCAAGAGGACCAGGGTGGCCTCTCAAACGCCAACCACGAGCGCAGAGGGAGTGCCTGGGCCGTCTGCCACCCCAGCGGCCCCCCGGAACTCGCAGGAGGAAGACGCCCTTCTTCCCTCCACCACCCCGTCCAACCGGGCGTGGACGGAAGTGGTGAAGAAGGGAAAGGGGAGGAAGGCGACCCCCAAGCCCGCTGCCGCAGAGAGTGTTCCCGCAGCCAAGAAGCCCCAAGCCGGTAGGAGGAAGCTGGTTCCTCCCAAAACCGCGGCCGTCGTGGTGACCATCACCGCGGAGGCCATGGAGCGGGGGGAGACGTACGAGTCCGTCCTGAGACGGGCTCGTGCCACCGTCGACCCCACCCAGCTGGGGCTGGGCAAAATTACTTGCCGACGAACGCTGGCCGGGGCTCGAATCTTCGAGTTCTCGGGGGAGCAGCGCAACACCAGCGCGGACCTCTTCGCAACAAAGTTGCAAGAGGTCATCGCGGATGCGGCAGCGGTCGTCAGGCCCGTTAAGACCGCAGCCTTGGAGGTGGCCGATTTGGAGGACTCGGTCACCAAAGAGGATGTGGTGGCGGCCGTTGCGGCGGCTGGAGGCTGCGTCGCTGGCGCGGTGAGGGGCGGAGCCATCAGGCTCGGTCGCCGCGGCATGGGCACCATCCGCGTCGAGTGCCCAGTGGCCGTGGCTGGGGCCGTCCTTGCCGCGACCAAAGGGAGACTGCCTGTGGGGCTCAGCTCGGCTGTGGTCCGGCCGCTTGAAGAACAGCCGCAGCGCTGCTTCAAGTGCTTCGCGCCCGGCCACACCCGGGCCACGTGTCCCTCCAAGTCCGACTTGGGTAACTGTTGTTACCGATGCGGGCAGGAGGGACACAGGAGCGCCGCCTGCGGCGCCACCACGCTGCGCTGCGCGGCGTGTGCCGCCAGTGGTCGCCCCGCAGACCACAGGATGGCGGGCAAGGGCTGCAAGGCTCCCGCGAGGAAGGGCGTGGTGCCGGCGCAGGTGCGACCTGTCGCTGCCACCGCCGGCGCCGACGTTGCCGCTGTAGCTCCAGCGGCGGTATCAGAGGTGGGGGATGCGATGCTGGAATAATGGTCTCCGACTACCGCATCCTCCAGGCGAACACCAACCACTGCAGAGCGGCCCAGGACCTGATGGTGCAGGTCATGGCCGAGTGGTTGGTGAACGTTGCGGTGGTCGCCGAGCCCTACTCGATCCCCGGCAGCTGGCTGGGTGACGAGGACGGCTTGGTGGCCCTAGCGGCGCGGTATTCCACAGACTCCCCTCCTCTCTCGCTATTAGAGAGGGGACCGGGATACGTGGCGGCCGCGTGGGGAGAATTAGCCCTTGTGGGCGTCTATTTCTCCCCAAACCGCCCTCTTCAGGACTTTGAGAATTTTCTCGGAGTCCTGGCCGCTGTGGTCGGCAGGGTGGCGCCGCGTCAGGTCTCCGTATTGGGAGACCTGAACGCCAAGTCGGTAACCTGGGGCAACCCGGCCACCGACGCTCGCGGGCGGGCGTTGGAGTTGTGGGCAGCCTACTCTGGACTCTCTCTCCTAAACAGAGGAAGCGTCCAGACATGCGTGCGGCGGCGGGGTGGCTCAATAGTGGACGTCACATTCGCCACCCCCGCGTTGGCCGCGCGCGTGCTGAACTGGCGGGTGGACCTGGTGGAGACCATGTCGGACCACCGCTACGTGCGGTTCGACATCTCCACCGGTGCTCCCGGAGAGACGCGGACCACCTCGGGGCGATCATCGTTCCCGCGGTGGGCTCTCACCCGCCTGGACAGGGAGGCTGCGGTGGAGGCGGCATTCGTCCAGGACTGGCTTTCGCCACCGTTTGTCGGCCTGGACGTGGACGCCGCGGCGGAGCGCCTGAGGGGGTCTCTGACCGAGGTATGCAACTCTAGCATGCCTCGGTCTGGCCGACCGTCACCCGGGCGCGCCGTGTACTGGTGGTCGGTGGAGCTGGCGGGGCTGCGGGCGACGTGTGTGGAGGCAAGGAGGGCCTACACACGGAGCCGGCGGCGGCGTCGACGAGACCGCGCCAACGAGGACCGCCTCTATGTGGTCTACACGGAGGCGAAGGCGGTCCTCGGCAGTGCCATCGCCGCCGCCAAGGACTCGGCGAGAGCCGAGATGCTGGAGGGTCTCGACAACGACCCTTACGGAATGCCATATAAGGCGGCGCGCAACAAGCTGCGCCCCTTTGGCCCCCCGGTTGCCGAGACCCTGGAGCCCTCGTTTCTGGATGGGGTGGTTCGGTCCCTGTTTCCGTGCAGGGACAGCTTCACCCCACCAGTGATGGACACGCCGCGGGGCAGTGCGGCTCTGCCGGCTGAGGAGGAGGAGGAGCAGGTCCCCCCTCCTGTCACGGAGCCGGAGCTTGGTGCGGCGATTCTCCGCATCCGCGCCAAGAAGACGGCTCCGGGCCCCGACGGGGTTCCAGCCAGAGTGGTAGCGATTGCCGCCACTGAAATGGAGGAGCGGTTTCGGGACCTCTTCAGCGCGTGTCTTGCGTGCGGGAGGTTCCCGAAACCGTGGAAGGAGGGGCAGTTGTGCCTCCTCCGCAAGGAGGGCCGCCCAGCAGACTCCCCCTCGGCATACCGGCCCATCGTTCTGCTCGATGAGGTCGGGAAAATGTTCGAGGGGATAATCGCTGCCCGCCTCAAGAGCCATCTGCGGACCATCGGGCCGGACTTGTCGGACGCTCAGTTCGGTTTTCGGGCTGAGCGCTCGACGGTGGACGCGCTGACCCGCCTGAAGGACCAGGCGAAGGAGGCGATGGAGGCGGGGGACGGGTTGTTGGCCGTGTCATTCGACATAGCCAACGCCTTCAACTCTGTTCCCCACTCCACGATCCTGGAGGCGCTCCGATTCCACGGAGTGCCTCGGTACATGCGGCGTCTGCTGGCCAGCTACCTGGACGACCGGGCGATCGTCCTGGTGGACAGGACTGGCCAAGTCCGGCGATACGCCGTCGGGGCCGGCGTTCCGCAGGGCTCGGTCGTGGGACCTCTCCTGTGGAACGTCGGCTACGACTGGCTCTTGAGGGGAACTCTCCTCCGAGGCACGAGTGTCGTCTGCTACGCGGACGACACTCTCCTCACCGCCCGGGGAAGGAGTTTCCGGGAGGCGGCCAACTTGGCCTCGGCGGGCGGATCCTTGGTGGCAGGGAGGATCCGCCGCCTGGGTTTGACGGCGGCGCTGCACAAGACCGAGGCCGTGTTTTTCCACGGACCTCGGCAGCGCCCCCCATCTGACGCCCACATCTTCGTGGAGGGCGTCAGAATCGAGGTAAAGGCCCAGATGAAATATCTGGGCCTCGTACTCGACAGCAGGTGGCGCTTCGGCCCACATTTTAGCGGGCTGTCGTCGCGCCTGCTGAAGACTGCAGGGGCGCTCTCGTGGCTGCTGCCCAACTCGGGCGGGCCCAGCGCGCGATGCCGGCAGCTCTACACCGGCATCTTGAGGAGCATGGCCCTCTACGGTGCCCCCATCTGGGAAGACTCCCTCCGAAGGAGGGAGAACGCCGCCGCATTGCGGGCGCCTCAGAGGGCCATAGCCCAGCGGGTCGCGCGGGCCTACCGGACGGTGGGTTTTGCGGCGGCCTGTGCTCTGGCCGGCACCCCCCCTTGGGAACTCGAGGCGTGGGTGCTCGCCAGAGTATACGAGTGGACGGCGGGGCGGAGGGCGAGAGGAGAACGCCCGGCCCCGGAAGAGCGCGAGGCCCTCCGACGGGAGTCGCGAGACGCCATCGTCGTCCACTGGACGGGAGAACTCGCCACTGCAGTCTTTGGCCGCCGGACCCTCGATGCGCTCGGGCCAGTGCTGCGAGACTGGCTCGAGCGGTCGCACGGGTTCCTCTCCTTCCGTCTGACGCAGGTGCTGTCCGGACACGGCTGTTTCGGGTCGTACCTGCACCGAATCGGACGGGAGGAGACGCCGTCGTGCCACGGTTGCGGCGCGGCGGAGGACACGGCGCAGCACACCCTCGGGTCGTGCCCGTCGTGGTCCGAGACGCGCCGCGATCTGGTCGCGGTGATAGGACCGGACCTCTCGCTCCCCGGCGTGGTTAACGCCATGCTGGCGGATGAGAGGTCCTGGGCGGCGGTCGCCTCCTTCTGCGAACACGTCATGTCCCAGAAGGAGGCGGCGGAGCGGGCGCGGGAGGATGATCCTCACGCGGCGCCGCTCCGAAGGCGGAGGAGGGGTCGAAGAAGACGTGAGTTTGATACTCATCTCCGACTCCTCCCAGGTGGAGGCCAGCAGGCAACGGGTGCGGGGGCACCCTTGCCTGTATCGCACGGACCTCCACCAGTGCCGGACGGGAATGGTCAGGTGCTCCCGGCCATTCCCGTAGCCCCTCAACCTGCTGGGGGGCAAGCGGGGCCCGCCAGCTAGGCGGGCATGCGCCGGGAGGGTTGTGGATGTAAAGGCTGAGCCAGTTTCCCATGACCCTCCCGTCACGGCGATGCGGGAGCGCCGCTGGGTCGTTTAGTGGGTATACCGGATTTACCGGGGAGTCCCACATACCCCACCCGTCCCCCGACGGGTGGGCATGCGTAATGCATTTTTCCCAGCGTCAACAAAAAAAAAAAAAAAAAAAAAAAAAAAACTACGGATCAAGAAACCGGCCGTAAGTTAAATAGAATATCTGAGTATGTATGTATATATAAATATATATACCTAATATGTCGATTAACTTAGGAGGACGATACCAGGTGGCGCTTCAAATGACATTTAGAAGGTTGCAGAAAAAATCCGGAGTGGGTTCTCTATTCCCAATCTATAACTATACTCTATGCTTACATTCAAGAAAATTAACTATTGACATTCTGTCAATATCAAGTGCAAATTTATTATCTGATAGATGACGTCTTTCTAAATGATAAGTGGCCAGACATACGGAAGAGTTTACGTAACAGTTACGTAGAAGTATAAATAAAACCTTCATGGAAACCAGTTACATAGTAGTATAAAAAAAGCCTTCATGGAAACCAGTTACGTAGACGGATAAAAAAAGCTTTCATGGAAACCAGTTACGAAACCCCGGTTTCCTTAACGGCCGAAGCGGATTTTTCATATTAGGGGTTAAGTATGAAATTGCCGATTTGTACTGAAAAATTGAAATTCGTTTTTTTTTTTAATTTAACATAATTATTTAATCAAAATAATTACGATTATTATCTATACATTGCTGCCATCTAATAGGAAGGTCATCTAAGCCTTTGCCATAGAACTCTCGTGATCTAGATTCGACAAACTGTGTGAAAGCATTTTGTACTGCCTCCTGAGAAGAAAACTTTTTATCACGTAGAAAATTGTCCAAATCACGAAAAAAATGGTAGTCCGTTGGAGCAAGGTCTGGCGAATACGGAGGGTGACGAATGGTTTCTAATTGCAGTTCCTGTAGAGCTAAAACGATTTCTCGTGCTGTATGAGGTCTCGCGTTATCATGGAGCAATAATGGTGAAGATCGATTCATAGTCGGGGCTGTTTCACTGCTAGTTTTGCTATCATTGTTTAGAGTTCGGCACAGTAGACATCTGCCGTTATTGCTTGACCAGATCGGAGAAAGCTATAGTGAATAACACCATGCTGAGACCACCAAACAGTTACCATTACCTTTTTATTGGTAAGCTTTGCTTTAGGACACTTTTGCGGCGATTGACCTGGGGTCAGCCATTGCATTTTTCGCTTACGGTTATCGTAATGAATCCACTTTTCATCACATGTCACAATTCGATCCAATATTCCTTCATTTCTGTATCGATTCAACAAGTTTCAACACGCATTTCTTTCTGCAGATCAGTCAAATCATGAGGCACCCATTTCTCATATTTTTTTATTTTATTGATTTGACGCAAATGAGTCAATATTGTTGGTAAGGTAACGTTAAACCATGCCGCTAATTCCTGGGTATTAGTTTGGCTCGGATCGGCTTCCATCATCTCTTTCAATTAATTGTTATTCACCTGTGTGGGCGGTCTTCCACGTGGTTCGTTCTTCAAATCAAAGTTTCCATCACGAAAGCGTTTAAACCAAAATCGCACGGTGTGTTCATTAGCAGTCCCGTCTCCAAACGCAACATTGATATTGCGAGCTGTTTCTGCCGCGTTAGTTCCGCGTCGGAACTCGTATTCAAAAATAACTCGAATTTTCGAAGTATCCATCTTGTCTAAGCTGAATAAAAAAAACCAACTGAAAGTCGATTATCGAATGTTGCACATTTTTTAAAAGAAGAACTTCATAGGTACCATGTGAAAAAAGTTTCACTCAAAAATCTCAGACCAAGAAGGTTCTATGTCAATTCGAAGTTCCTAATACAATAAACGGCAATTTCATACTTTAACCCATATTATAAACTGTATTCCGTGTTTTCATCTCCACAGGAGTGGAATTTAAAAAAATCGTTTCGGATGTTTCCATAACTTGACTGAAAGATTATTTTTACCAATTTTCGAGTTAATCAAGCCCCACAGTAAAATCCTCCCCTGAAAAATTTACTACCCTTTTTCACCGCCTTATGGGTAGATTTTCCAAAAACCCTGATACACATTATTCTTCATTTTTGGTCTCAAGAACACACACACACACACACACTGAGTTTCGAGTTAATCGCGACGCGGAAGCGCATCGTCGAACGGAACGCGTTTGGGATTTTTATACTCGTGATAACTTCGAAATTAAATGTCCGATTCGGATAAATTAAAAAGTATTTTACTGCAACATAAATACCCTTGATGATTAAACTATTTATTTGAATAAGAATTAATACTACGATACGAATGTAACCAACTTTTGTTTCTACCGGCGATCTAATTACATTTTAGAACACAAAAGCTGCTATTGTGACTTAACTATGATAGTTAGATATATTGCTTCGCGAACTTTTTTGAAGTTCATTTATGCATCATCGATAGTTTTCACAGCGCACGCCAAATAATGAATTTTATAGGCAAAACTTTGAGGATCTCTAAATTTTTTGAAAATAAATTATAGCCTATGTTACTTCCTGACACATTAACTTTCTACTGGTGAAAAAATGGTTACAATCGGTCCAGTAGTTTCCGAGCTTATTGGGTACAAACAAACAAACAAAAAAATCTTTCCTCTCTATAATAATATTAGTATAGACAAGCAGAGTACAACCTGAATTGATTGTCAAATTCTTAATTAACACGAGCGTAGCCGCGGGCAAAAGCTAGTTAATAATAAATCGTGATCTCTTAAAAAATCATAGAAAGATTATAGTTAGGTACCTATAAGCATGTACGCAGTTTCTCACCTGGGAAAATTGGGGGAAAAATTGTTTTATAAAGCAAGAGAGTAAAACAGTAAAAAATACCTGAACAAGATTAGCCATGACATAAATGATAAAATAATTTTTACTTCCTACCTTCAAGTAAGAACATTTTAGTACTCACCGAAAATAACCCCGAATTAATTATAAAATACCTGCAAGAAAATTATGTACCATGAAATATTCGGGCGACCATTAAGTCTTAATTATTCAAAGCCTAAATTACTTTTTGGCGCGAAATGCCTCCGCCATATTTAATTTTGTTGTGAGCAGTTCGTATACGCGAATATTAAGTTGATTAAATTAATTTTCCTTTGTAATCTGGGTACAGACGGATGCTTGTTTTTATTATGCTACAATCCCCAAAGATTACATCCTTAGTATGAATATGAAGGAAAATAGGAAAGGCAATATGTGTTTGTGTCTCTATTGACTAAAACCAAGCCCGCACTGTGATAAAAAATCCGCGAAATTTTTATCGTAATTCTGTAACGCGCTCGTTGCAATGCCGTACTTACACTGAATAAAAATCGCGCGAATTAGATTGTCAGTGCGGACTAGGCCTAAATCTTTTTAAATATTGCAGGCATCATCTGCCTAGCCTTTTCTTGACTAAATTGGGCTCGGTCAGCTTCCACTCTAACCGGATGCAGCTGAGTACCTGTGAGTACTACAGTAACATGGAGCGACTGCCTGCATATGACCTCCACAGCCCAGTTATTAGGTAAGATCTGGTTGTCTTACTTTTGGGGTTCTGACTATCTGTAGCCCGTAGTAGGTAGATAACGACTGTCAACGGTCTACGAATGACATAAGGGATCGACGACGGCCTAAAATGCTTTCTTTAGATATTGCACAAACGCGAAATGTTAAAAATTGTCTTCGAGTAAATAATGTGTAAATTACCAAACCAGGCGATACCTCCGCTGAGAAAACATAGCAGCGAAAACGCAGTAAAGCCGCCATGACTTGTCCGGATCTTAGGCTAAGATCCTCCGCCGCGAAACCGCATGATGTTCCACTATTCGAGTAGCGAAATATCATGCGAGGCAAGTGAATTGAACAACTGGGTTTCGCTGCTATAGTTTCGCGGCGGAGGTGTCCTAAGGCCCTCGATGTACGACAAGCGAAACAAAAGCGAAACTGCTCCATGCCTCGGAAAGCACGTTAAGCCGTTGGTCCTGGCTGTCATTCGTGGATCTTTGACAGTCGTTACGGGTTGTGGATTGTGGAGGACAGATAGGCACTCGCTCCATGTAAAATACTGGTATTCACCTGCATCCGGTTAGACTGGAAGCCGACCCCAACATAGTTGGGAAAAGGCTAGGCAGATTGATGTGGGTAACGCCTGTAATTAATTGGCCGTTTAGCACAGATGTAACATAACTTCAGTAAGGGCGGTTTAATTGATATTAATTTCAAGTAACGCTAACTATCACAACTCACAACTGATGTCACGGTAAGTTTCCGACACATTGACGTGATGGGTGCAAGTTTTCATTTATTTTGTCAATCATACTGATTGGCATGGTAAAGAAAAACATTTAATTTTACAGTCCTACCAACTTATCTGTGAACTGAAAGCATGGACCTAATAATATAATACTGAGATAGGCGGCACCGTCGATGCGTCGACACAATCGAATGAAATTTCAACATGACGGCCGTAGTTCCAATTTTCGCCATTTCACAGATAAGTTGGTAGGAGTGTAATCAAAAGTTCGGTTACCTACACCAAAAATTAAACATAAATTAAAAGAGGAGCACATAAAATCATTATAGTTCATACTAATTCCATGCAAAAAAATAACAAAATCGATTGAATGAATCGGAACCTCAAGCCGATGTAGCTGTGGTATAAAATTATTGTTCTTAATTACTTGCTACATCGCATCGTTCTCTCGTCGCGAGACAGAGAAGTGTCAAAGTGCTATTTTCGAGTTTACTCGAGCCTAACGGGGCGCGGGCGCCTCTTCACAATCGGCGATCATAAACTTTCATCCCCTTTATCACCCGCTTTAGGATTATTTTGAGACAAAAGTAGCCTACTTATGTTCTTCCTCAGGATGCCATCTATCTCCATGCCAAATTTTATCGAAATCCGTTCAGTGGTTTATCTTAGTTTTTCAGGTAATCGTCTATAATCGCCGATTGTGACGAGCAGGCATTACGGTCATGAATAACGTCAAAACACAACTATAGAAAAAGAGCGTTTTCGTGATTGTCGTCTTAATCCTGATGGTATTTAGAAAGTGTTTTAAACCGTAGCTGACTTTAAAAACAGTCTGTATTTATTCTGAAACAGAAAACATTAGTGTGGAAATCGTAAAATCAGATTATGTCCGATAATCCGGCAATTCGGCAGGCAGCGTGGGTACCTACCATTGTCACCATAATCCGTTTAGCGTAGCACGGGAAG
This sequence comes from Cosmia pyralina, assembly GCA_946251885.1. Classification (NCBI taxonomy): domain Eukaryota; kingdom Metazoa; phylum Arthropoda; class Insecta; order Lepidoptera; family Noctuidae; genus Cosmia; species Cosmia pyralina. The sequence goes on along the minus strand of OX276345.1, from coordinate 25,678,226 downwards.
TACAGGGCTGGTTGATGAAGTTTTGGGAAAATATTGATTCCAATTAGAATGAAGCAGAATGCATTTTTTTCATTGATTAATGATGCTAAGATTCCACCCCTTCTATTCTAGTTGAGCCCACAGAACAGAACCTGTTCTGTGGTTGAGCCGACCAATTTCTATTTGGGATATCCGATCATCTTTTAATGACATAGGTGTCAATTCCCATAAAAAAACTACGAATGTATTGGTCTAGTTTCATACCATCACATGTGAATTCACAACATTTAAATATTTCATTATATTTCAAATGAAATCCACCCGTCAACCCTATTCGGGCGGGAGTTTAACCGAAGTTAAATATTAACAGACGGCCACGTTCGGCAGAATTATTTATGGTCAATAATCCCCTATACCGCGAATTTTCAAACATTTGTTCTATTCTGGCTATTTGAAAGGGATGAAGGGAATTAGGGTGACTTTCGCTGGGTAGTTTAAAACAAAAGAAATATATCGAACAAAAAGGCTGTTGAAGTTTAGTATATAGTATTAGGGGGTAATCTTCGGAACAAGTGATCCAATTCCGAAAATTCTTTCACCAAACGGAAGCTAGAGTATTGCCGAGTGACATAGGATAGGATATACCTATTTATATTAAAGAAGAAAATGTTAAAACAAGAAATTTCACGCGAAGCTAGTGGGATTATATAGGGCGATAATTAGTGACCGATACTTAAACATATTATTATGATTGTACTCATGATAACAAACAACTTTTACTATGGGACCAAACCTGAAATTGCAGAAAAAAAACAAATAAAATAAACTAAAAATAGAAAATTCTTCGTCTGAGTCATCGTCATCATCATCCACATGAATGATGAACTCTTCGCATAAATGTGCTTTTCTTAAGTCTTCATCTTGCAGCAATTCTGCATGTTCCACACATTTTTGCCAATTTTCAATGGAGACATTGGAAATGGCTTCATCGACTAACTTCTCGACATCAGCTATCTTGAAGGTTTTGTTTTTCGTTGTAACTTCATTTTTTACTTGAGCCCACATCAACTCGATGGGATTGTACTGACAGTGGTAAGGCGGCAAGCGGATAACTTCATGACCATGCTCCAAAGCCATTTGATGTTTACGTGATAACCTTAATGATTCTGTTATCGATAATGGCCTTGAGCGCGCGCAACTAGCGCACATCCCTACTCCGATTATGATTTATGACTAAGTCTGCAGCGAGATTTTTAACAATACTATAGGTCCAATCCAATGAAAATATTTACAAGCACATTCGCGTCGTTATTAAAAACCACAGAAAAAGAATAGCTCTGATGAGCTCTACGCAGTCACCACATCGCGTCTCATTCAAACCGTATCCTCCAGGGTCATCCCGCCATTTTGATACACAAACAAAAAAAAATTCTTTTCTGTCCGTAGCTCGATGTGCACAAAATTAAAAACATCTCGCTCTACAGTGTTTTGTTCGCTCAAAACTTTCATAATTTCCCCATTCGAGTGTCTGACGAGTATCTGAGATGTGGGAATCAACATGGAGGACTTCTAGTATAAATGTCTTTCTCTACGTAACAACATTCAAGTTCTTTTCCTGTGGCACCCCTGCATAAGCCTTGTTAATTTTGATTATATCTTCTCTTTGCTTAACGTAAAAAACCGGCCAAGTGCGTGTCGGGACACGCGCAGTAATAGGGTTCCGTAGTGCACAACGTTATATAAGTAATTTTTAATGGAATTTGTACGAAATTTTTACTGTTCCAAGTACATTTTACAAACTACTTACTTACTTTTTACTTTTTTTTTTTTTTTGTTGGTTGAAACTCGTAAACTTGAAAAGCAAACTTAGTTGTGATAGTTTTCCTTTTAATTTCGTTATAACTACCTACTAGGTACCGTGTATTTTTCCACCCATCCAAAACTAACCGTTTAGCTGGCAGGGGGGACACTTGACTCTAACAAAAATTAGCACTTTAAAGCTTGATATTTCAGAAATCGAAAAATTGTTTTCACATACCCGCAATATTTTTGAAAGACCTATCCAACAACACCACACTATGGGGTAGACGAGAAAAAAAAATCATCCCAACTTTACGTGTACAGAAGGTACCCAGAAAAAAAAATTTTTTTTTTCATGATTATTTTACCACTTTGTCGGCGTGATGAATATGTATATCCGTGTCAAATTATAGCTTTCTAGTACTAAGAGTCTCTGAGCTAAGCTGCGGTCGGACGGACAGACGGACGGATGTAGCGAAACTATAAGGGTTCCTTGTTGACTACGGAACCCTAAAAAACCTGTCAGGAAGATATGATTTTAGGAATATGTAAGTTTATCGGGAGTTGTCATTTTTATTTGTATAATAAACCCTCGTGCCAAACTCTGGCAAAGGCCTGAGAAATATCAAAAAAATGCCGCGCAACAATAAGTAAATCTTGTTTTCAAAAGCTTTATGAATTTCTTCTACCAATCTATGCACCTGTTATATCGTGCCATGATTTTTTCTATTGGTGGTCTGACTTTATTTTCTGCTATTACTGTGAGATAAGATAAGATTTTATTTATTTGCTTAAACATGTGTGTGTATATACATAGAAAGTGTATACAAGATGATAAAGTAAATTAAGTCCAACATGTTTGCCACTGCGTGACGTGCAAACAAATGGATTAATACAATAAAAAAAAAAATTAACAAAATATTAAAAGTTGTTATACTTATTATACGGGTTATTAAAATTATAGAGTAAGTCAACATTATTATAAGTAGCTACAAATTAATCTAATTACTTATGTCAAGACAAATTAACTCAGGAACGCTATAATATGCTCTGGCGGTCAAAAAAGTACGAAGTTTATTTTTAAACATAGATTGAGGTAGTTCTCTCCAACTTTTAGGTACTTTGTTATAAATTACTGGAGCCATACAGTATACACTTTTGCGCATTAGGGACGTCTTAGCGGATTGGAGACAAAGTTGCCCATTGTCACGTCTATTGCGTGGGATTATGTCGGCTAGACGCTTATAGTAATGCGGATTCGACTTAACAAACATAGCGACCTATAGTATGTACAAGCACGGTAAAGTTAATAATTATCTTGTAATTTTTAAAATATGGCACGCAGCTATTGGTCTTCTCAAGTTTAAACATCGCCCGTAAACATCTTTTTTGAGACTTGAATGCTGATTCTTTTTCCGTCGAATTACCCCAAAATATTAGCCCAAAGCGTAGATGGGATTCTACTAAACCTTAGTACGCTGTATAGAGCATCCGTATATAATGTGATTGAAAGTGTGCGTAAAGCGTATGCGGATGTACTAAGTTTTTTACATAAAATCTCAATATGTGCTTTCCAGTTAAGTTGTGTTTAATCATTTTCAAAAAGTATTTTCAATACACTTCCTGGAAAACTGCTTCATATCGCACTACGATTAGGTTCACAATATAATATTTTTTGAATATTTAAATAATGTTTATTAATAGAATATCATCAAAAACCATGATTATTACAATAAAAAAAACGGTTATGAACAAATTAACATAAACTCAAAAATATTTGAATTTTCTATTTTTCATATTAGGCTGTTTATCGGCTTTTACCTTTGCTTCTATTTCAACCTGGCGAAAGCAAAGCGCGGAAAAAAAAAATTAAATCATAGTTTCCTAAATAATCATGACAAAAATATTTTTCGTTATTTTATTTTATTCCTTCAAAAATGTATTGAAAAACGTCGTTTGATACACGTGGACATTTGTTATTGCAGTTCTCGGCTCAAAAACAACCTCGCCTACGGCTCGGGTGTTAATTCCGCCTCGAATGCAATAACAAACATTCTCCACTTGTATCAAAATGTACTATTCCATAACCTTTGAAAGAATGGGTAGTAAACTGATTGGTCTGTAGGAAGACACATCTTCAGGATCTTTACCAGGTTTGAGGATTATTTTAATTTGAGCTACTTTCCATTGAGGTAAAGAAAAGCGAAGTATTTTGTTTTTTTTTTTTTTTTTTTTTCTAATTAAATCGTATCCAGGGGCTTTATTTTGATTTACATTTCTAATTGTTTCCATGACCTCACTTATCAAACCTTTCAATTGGCAGGTCGAGTTGATAAGGTTCATTAAGGGAGTTAACGAATTCTTCACTGCTGGTTTTCGATGCGTTATGGACAGTGTTTGGCACAAAGACATCGGCTAGATGAGAGGCAAAGGCTTCAACTTTCTCTAAGTCACTTTGTAACCAGGAGCCGTCCTTTCTGCGTATCGGCGGACTAGTGGTAATGGGTCTTTTGAGTCTTTGGGTTGCTTTCCAAAGGGAAGAGTTAATAGCAGCCGTAGCATCTAGATTTCGCAAATCGTTCTATACATTTTCATTTCTTTCCGTATGCAGTAATTCTTTATGTTTAGCCGTTAAGTAGTTCAGCCGTGTTTTGTGAACGGGGAATCTAGTAGTTTGCCGCAATTTATGAGCCTGTCTTTTTTCGGATACTAGTTCACAAATGGATTTCGAGCAGTCTGGTTCCGTGTATTTCTTAATAAATAATAAATAATAATAAATAATTTTATTAATTTGCAAACATGGGTAAAAATATACGTTGATGTTTTGTTTTTAAATGAATAATAAAGTTCTCCATGTTTAACCATCACATGGGTATGCAAATAATGAAAATAGGTACAGGATAAAAATTGACAGTCACAGTTATGAAATTATTATAGTAATATTAAAGTATCAAAATTAAATAAAGAAATCAATACAAAATTAAATGTCAAAAAAAAAATCAATAAAAAATTGAATGTCAAATTAAAATAAAATAATCAATAAAAAATTAAATGTCAAAATAAAATAAAAAAAGTCCATAAAAAATTAAATGTCAAAGTAAAATAAAACTAATACAAATCAAATTGAAAATAATTAATTGATAATTCATAATCTTTATAATTATGAACTGATAAATGCTAACGATTTTTCCCTAATATAATAAATCGGATGTAGTAGGCCTAGCATCTTTCATTTAAATAATCATTAATATGATAGTAACATTTTGCAACTAAAAAATCGTGTAGTTTTTTTTTAAATTGATCCAAATTTTTAATTTCAATTATGTGTTCCGGTAGCTTATTATAGATTTTGGGTGCCATACCAAGAAAATTTTTATTAAAAATAGCTTTTTTATGTGGTATTGCGCATATTTTATTTTTGTGGCGTAAACTCTTTGGGTGATTGTATATGTGTATATTTGTCTTAACATAGCTTGCAACTTCGTATAATATGTAAAGACAGGGAAGTGTAAGTAGCTGGAGCTTTTGGAAATGTGGCTTACAGCTGTCTGTGCTTTGAATGGCATATTGCCCTTATGCATTTCTTCTGTGCTTTAAACGCTATTTCTCTATCGGGTGAGTTCCCCCAAGTTCTCTTGGCAGCAGGAGTGCTATCCCAAGCAGCATTTTGGACACACTCATTGAAATGTTCCACCGCTGTCATAATGTCCTCTTCGGTTTTAAGCGGCAGGTTAGTATTAATCGTAAAATTGTAGAAAAAATCACGTAACACAGAAATTACAAATACTTATGTCTGAGGTGCATACAATATTATAGACTTGTCACTACAATTTTCATATTTGTAACGTTTTTTCAGTTATAATTTGTGTGGCTTAGGGCCCATTTCACGATGTCCGAATAGCCACTACTCACCGAATAAATTCAAAAATGGAACAGAATTTGTATGAAATTATCTGCCAAGTAAGTTGATAGGAACTTAATCATAGGTGGTGCAAAAGGCCCTCCGAGTTTTGTGGTACGCACGGCTACAGATCAAGCTATATATTCCCAGTATAAGCTGATCTCGCATTGTATAGGATTTCCTTACAATGAAAGGTCAGTGTAAACTGGAAAAGTGTAGCTTGATGTGTAGCCACTTACGTAAGATTTACGTAACTTGTAAAGTTTTATGGTTTAGAGCCCGTGTTAGTCAATCGTAATCCTAACTAATAATATAAATGCGAAATTGAGTTTGTTTGTTTGTTATGCTTTCACGCTAAAATGGCTGAACGGATTTGGATGAAATTTGGGTAGACCATGACCTGGGTTAAGACATAGCATACTTTTTAACCCTGTAGTACGTTCCCGTGGGATAATTTGCGACATCCGGGTGAAGCCGCGAGCAAAAGCTAGTCATTATTTAATTATAATTACTCAATTAACGGTCCTACGGAACCACTATTGTGGCAAGTTGGTAACTATTACAGCTCACCAACACACTTTTTTATTTTTTTTTATTTTGTTTTTCTCACAAATTGTCCAAATAAACGTTAAGTAGGTATTATTTTTATCTCCAGTTTTACGTCAGCATTGATATGAGAATCAGTCTTCTTTGTTGGAAACCCGGTGGCATAGCAAAAAGTAATGTACCACCTCCACAGTTCCTCCATCATTAGCCGACGTTCGCACGGACGTAAAAATATTTATTTATTTATTATAAGGAGAACCAACAGCTATAACAGATAGATAACAATTGAATATAAAACATAAAGCTAATTACAGGTTCTCACGGGTAAAAACAGAAAAAGTAGTAGAAATCAGAGAAAAAACAATAACATAAATATAAATATATAATAACATAATAAACACAAAAACAATATCAGAATCAGAATGCTTTATTTGTAAACATAGGTTAAATTACAATAGTTTGCGAGATGTTATAGGCAGGTAGATCCTCTATGCTTTGCCCAGAGGCGTACAAATACATTTAAATAACATTGTCGAATTTTTACTTTTAACACTTCACATTAGTAATAAAATCAATATTTATTGGTACATTAACAGAATACAATAAACGTGCAATATCAATACAAATTGAAAATAGAATGAAATTCAATAAAAATGTCAAATAGATTACGAGTATGTTACATGTCATAGTAATACCAATGTCAAATAAAATTCTAAGTCGTCAGAATGTATAATTTTCTTCTCTGACGCGTCGCCGTAACACCATTGGATAATAAAATTTAATGCCTATAAACGTCGGCGTTACACCATTGGATAATAACAACTGTCAACATGCATGGTTGTCAATGGACGGTAATATTTTCTATTTATTGGCACTTGCAACACGATCTAGCTGTATCATTCGATTAGTCGATTCATGCTTGACCTATTTTGGTAACATTTTAACAGGAGCGCCAACAAAACGGAAGAAAAAAAAAAAAAGAAATTAGTGCTTCTGTGACGGCCATATTTGTTGTTTTACGAGTGATTCGTGCGGGTGTTTATGTTTTGAAAAAATGTTTTCAAGAAGGAAACGATGAGTAATCTTATGAGATGTTTATACAGAATTACTGAGAAATAAGTATAGATTTCGTATGAAGTGATAGTTTATAGAAAAGTTATAAATATGTCGAGAAAAAGTTACGAAACTTTTGTAATGTTCATAATTTGCTAGTTATGGCCGTATTACGTAATGTTATATGATAAATATTTTTGTTTAGTGTTTGAAATACACTTATGTAGTTAGATTATTGTTCCACAAACATATTTTGGCTAATAGCTAAATATTTCGTTCGTAGTGTTTTTGCGCGAACGATATTTCGCCGTCAGTTTTACCGTCGGCACCGCGCGGAGTTCGCGCCGAAATTTTTTCGTTGCGTAAACAAATAGTTTTTATGGTTTAGTTATTGTTTATAAGTGGATTGTTGTTAATGTGTGGTGTTTTATCGTTTCTACAGATATTGTGTTATCGTAATAAAGTGTTTTTTTGGTGAATGTTTGTGTAGATTAGATGTGATGTGAGAAAGTTTGAAGGTTATGTGAGTGAAAATTATCAAAACAAAAACTTAACGCATCGTTGCTAGATAAGGTCAGTTGTATTTGCATAATGAATGGTATAAGTAGTTAGATAATCTAATAACGAAGCCAGGAAGGTATAACATGTAACGTTTAACTGGCTATGTATTAACGAAATCTGCGTTTTTTCGAAGGCTTGCCCAAAAATCAACAAGTACTTCCAAATGTACTGACGTTTGTGGCACTTGCGCATACAGGAGGCCCGACGCACCAGAGGTTAAGTAGTAATTATAGAATTATCGTCCAAATATTCCTGAAGTGAGTAATAGCATTTATTTATCAATATTTTTAATAGTTCCGTTTTGAAATTGTCTAGATTTAACGTTTTAATTTTTTCAGGTAGTTTGTTAAATATTTTTTTGGCCATACAAAAGGTACTTTTATTCATTAGTGCAGTTTTGCCATAATTCATTATATACCTACACACTTATCGCAGCGATTTTTTTTCGCGCACTGGATTTTCAATATTCTGCTTAGCGCCGAGTTGAAAATCCGACAGTATGTTTTTTCGACGCGCTGGGATGCACTCTGTTGTTGTTAGGTTGGATTCTCAATGCTCGACTCAACACCGAGAGTTGAAAATCCAGTGCGGGATAAAATCCCGCCGCGATATTTTTACGTCCGTGCGAACGTCGGCTTATTGTTGCAAGAATATTAATTTTTCCACGGCCACAGCGCTACTCGGCTGCTCGTTAGCATACTTTTATTCCGGTGTGAATAATTAAGATGGGTCAGTTTCAGGATATTCTACCAAGTTGCAGTCTTCATTACCGTCTCAACTAATTGTTATGCTGCTCTTATTTTTATTCGTTACTATACTCCATTTGCAATAAGATTAGACATCTAAACAAACTTTTTTTACAGTCTGTTCAACCGATTTTGACTTCTATTGCGTTGGTAGCATGACAAATGGCAGCTACAGTAAACAGTTTGTATTGTAAGCACTTTTTTTTGCCTATAATGCTATCCTTAAGCCTACGGAATAGAAGTCAAAATCGGTTGAACGGACTGTAAAAAATGTTTGTTTAAATGTCTAATCTTATTGGAAATGGAGTATAGTTGTTCGTTCCCGGCGCGCCGCCGCCGTCGCGTCGCCCGGTTGAATTTCATGTCTCTATCTACAGTGTTTTAGGCTGTGTTTTCTGTTTTCAAACAAAAATACTATCCAAATTTCCGATTTTTTCGGTAAATTTTCCAAAAAAAATCTGCCATACCAAGATACCAACCTTGTCCTGACAAACACAAACACAAAAAAAAAAAGATTTATCCAAATATAGGTTGCAACCGTTCTGAAGTGATGCGACATTTGGCAATTGATTTTAATTTTTATAGACATTAGAATTAAATGTAGGTAGAGTTTGTAAAGTCGGAGTTAACTCTTATTACGCGTTGCGCCACTAAAAAGTATCACCGGGTTTGTTTACCTGACATTAGTGTTTTTTGAGTTGTTCAATCGATGAAACATAAAATAGAATTGCAATGTCCCAAAAATGATTGAACGGAAATTGTATACCCATCTCTTTTATTCTACATTACTACATTGGTTTCCATGGAGATTTAGTTTATTGATTGACGAAAACATCTGATGAAAAAATATGTTTAAGTTTTTTATAGTTTGTATTTAGTTCTATATTTAAAAACTAGGTTTACCTCTAACTCTTGGTGGCGCAAGGTGAATTATTTGGTTAACCCTGAGTTAGCTGTTAACTCCGAGTTATTTAGCTTAACCCACAAATGCGCAAGTGGCCATAGTCCATAAGTAGGTTTGTACAAACACTTTTTCATGTCTTTTAAAAACTAGACGAGGTCGGCCTTTCCTATCTGACTTCTCTGAGAAAAAACAAAAACAAACTCAGAGGTCACAGTCTCTTTTAAAGTCCAGACATAATCTTGGTCAGATCATGTGAAGACCATGTAGATTGTGTTAGCATACACAATAATCGACTATTTAAAACTAATATTATTTGTGGGTTGCAACATTGTTATTTTTAAATATTTTATTCTTTTTGTTGTGGCAACCCATTGATGACTTTAGAAAAATTAGAAAAAGGCGCGGGATATAAAAAAAAACATTCGATTCTCGTTTAAAAAACGACCAAAGTGGTCTCAGGTTACAATTTAAGGTGTTAAGTATCAATAAAGCGATTCGTACAAGTGCTCGAGTGTATAATTCTAATAATTGGGTGTTTGAAATGGTCTTTTGAAGAAACATCATTGAAAGAACCACACAGATTGAGTGGGCCTGTCCTGTGCACGCATTTGTCTGTAATCGTGCAGCTCACTAAGGTAGCCCGCGAAATTCAAATTTTTTTACGGTTTTTGCAATTTGCAGCTCAGTGTCAGGTTGTATATTGATTAAAATATGATTAGAATCCGTAACTAATATGGCTTTACAGAATTATAATCATTAGAATCAGACCTCAAATCTCGCGCTTTCATGAAATCATGAGGTTTGAGGTTAATTCTAACTCATGGAGTTGTATTGCTGATTCTAATGATTATAATTCTGTAAAGCCATATTAGTTACGGTCGCGAATAATTTTTTAATCAACATACAACCTGACACTGAGCTGCAAATTGCAAAAAACGTAAGAAAATTTTAATTTCGCGGGCTATCTTATCGCGAAGCTCAATGATTTGATGAACAATATACACATACAGAGTGTAAGCGTAAACACTGTCATCCTTTTAAGGGGTCATTGTACTCATAATTATGAACAACTTTTATTATAGGACCAAACCTGAAACTGCGAAAAAAAATCTGCTGTTCCATAGGTACATTTATGTTCGCATAACTCGTCAAAATGTAGGGAACAGGTGATTTTTTTTCGCGATTTCATGATTGATCCCATAGTAAAAGTTGTTCATAATGATAAGTACAATGACGCCTTAAAAGGATGAAAGTGTTTACACTTACACTTTCTATAATAGGTGTGTATTTAAAATATAGGTTTCCAGTTTATAAATGAAGTTAATTTCACACCTATAATTTTTATTTGTCACATATCTGCACGTGTGCATGTCATATCTACACACGCCAACAGCCTCCTAAACAGCATATGAAGCTCACTAATGAGAAAAGTTCTGATTAGAGCACCGCACTGACCTACCTACCTAGCGAGAGCGACAACTACCTCTGGACAAGGTGAGTTGAAACATGGGAGGTCAGCTTTACCACACAACTTCCCGGTCAGGGCATAACTAAAATAAATGATCTAGACAGGCTAAAATAACCTCCACGAATGGCGGAAACCCGCTACGAAGCTTAAATTGCTTTATTTTTGAATGTGTATGTTTGTTTTTGCTGTTGCAGTCTCTGTCCATACTTTTTCTAATGGCTAAGCCCAAGTTTTTCAATTTGCTTTGAAGAAAAATAGTACATTTCGCAAGCGAAGCCGCTGGTAAAAGCTAGTCTTATAAATAAACCATGGTTTGTCGTAATTAATAAGACACATTTGGCACCATGAGTTGTAACTATTAATATAGATAACGATAATTATGCACATTTTTTCACTTTAATCTTTAAAGATTAAAGTGAAACAATGTGCATAATTATCTTTAATTTAAAAAAAAAATAAAAAAAACACAAAAAAAAATGAATGATGTTGAATTTATAAAAGCGCACATTAGGTAGTAGTTAACTACTACCTAATGTGCGCTTTTATAAATTCTAACGTGATGCTAATATTATTGTTGATGTCTACTTCCACAATACGTACGTGAGAGCAGTGATGGCCCAGTGGTAACGGCCGCGACTTACGAGTTGTAGGTCGTAGGTTCGGACCCTGACAGTCGCTTTACTTTGTGTAAATTATTTCATCACCACTGCTCACAAAACGGTGAAGGAAAACATCGTGACGAAACAGGCATGTAGGTACTAGAACCAAAAATACGAAGATATGTGACATCTACCAATCCGCACTGGGCCCGCGTGGTGGATTACAGCCCACTCCCTCTCAGCGAGAGGAGGCCTGTGTCGCAGCAGGGGGAATATTATAGGCTGATTTTGCTTATTATGTCCTCGGAAAGCACGTTAAGCCGTTGGTCCCGGCTGTCATTCGTGGATCTTTGACAGTCGTTACGGGTCGTCAGAAGCCCGAAAGTCTAACGACCAGTCTTATCGTATTACCCAGTTAATGGGTTGTGGAGGTCAGATAGGCAGTCGCTCCATGTAAAATACTGGTATTCAGCTGCATCCGGTTAGACTGGAAGCCGACTCCAACATAGTTGGGAAAAGGCTAGGCAGATTGATTTTATGTCCACATTCATAAAATGTATGAAAACGTGTGTTATAACGTGATCGTGGACAGAGATTTAAAATCGTCTTCATATATTATTATAATAGGTCTTTACCTATGAAATTGCCGTTTTGTATGAAAAAATTGAAACGAATTTTTGTCATGCATTTTTTATTTGTATTAATCGAAGTAATCACCCATGCAATCAATGCATCTTTGCCAACGCAGTGGCAGTTTATTGATGCCCTTCTTAAAGAAATCAGCTGGACGGGAGGCAACAAATTCTTCAAAGGCATTTTGTACTGCCTCTCGGGTATTGAATTTTTTTCCCGCCAAGAAGTTATCCAAATTCTGGAAAAAGTAGTAGTCTGTAGGCGCAAGGTCTGGTGAGTAGGGCGGATGACGGAGAGCTTCCAACCCCAGTTCTTGCAACTTGGAGACCGTCTGCTGTGCAGTATGAGGTCGCGCGTTGTCGTGCAGGAGCAGCGGAGACGAGCGATTGACCAATGCTGGTTGGAGATGTGCCAGCTTCTCCATCATTGTGTTCAGTTCTTCACAGTACACATCTGAAGTAATGCTCACCCCGTTTGGTAAGAAGCTGTGATGAATCACACCGGCGCTAGACCACCAAACAGTGACCATCACTTTCTAGGGGTAAGTTTTCGTTTAGGGCATTGTTTAGGTGCTGAACCAGGATCCAACCAACTTGCTGAGCGCTTGCGGTTATCAAACAGAATCCATTTTTCATCGCAGGTAACAATGCGGTTCAAAATTCCTTCATTTGTGTGTCTGTTGAGCAGTGCAAGGCACGTCTCGACGCGTACTTCGCGCTGGCGATCATTGAGTTCGTGGGGCACCCATTTGTCAAGCTTTTTTACCTTGCCAATTTGACGCAAATGGACCAATATTGTTTTGACGCTAACGTCGAAAGCTGCTGCTAATTCAGCCGTAGATTGTGTATCATCAGCTTCCACAATCGCCTTTAATTCGTCATTGTCGACCAAAGTCTTCGGACGACCGCGAGGTTCATTTTTCAGGTCGAAATTTCCAGAACGGAAGCGAGCAAACCAATAACAAGTGGTGCGTTGGTTTGTAGTGTTAGCTCCGTAAACGTCGTTGATGTTGCGTGCCGCTTGTGCCGCGTTGCTGCCACGACGGTACTCATATTCCATAATTACTCGAATTTTTAACGTATCCATGATGACGAAAAAGATTGAAATGCGATGAAAATGTAACACTAATCAATAAACAAATGACTACTTTTGGAAAACAAAATCCATGTTTTTAAAATAAAATTAATTTGAAATTAGAATTCTTAGCCAAACAAAAATTATTTTGATTTGAAATGGCCAGTACTGCAGAACGGCAATTTCATAGGTAAAGACCTAATATATTTCCATTGTATTTTTCTTCCCTGCTGATGCTGTGAAGTGACGTCATTGATAATATCGTCAAGATAGGAATTATAAAAGCACACATTAGTTAAAAGTATATCAGATTCCAATATAAAATTAAGACAAATTTTAAATTAAAATCACAGCGCTTGATGTGACAAGCTCTTAGAGTAGGTTAAATATAACCAACCAGGTTAGGTTGGTATACCTAGGCACCTACAACATGTATCAGAATGGTGTGGTCGTACTTAAGCATGCGGTACAGACCAGCAAGCTGAGCAACTTTCTCCATGGGACCAACATCGTAATCGCGAAAAAATCATCAGCTGTCCCGTACAAAACTTGAATAGGTACCTTACTACTCAACCCAAATGTATGGGATGGCTGATATTTTTTTCTCGATTACGATGTTGTCCCATGGAGAAAGTTGTTCAGTTTGATGGTCGAAGCTGTACCCTGTACCACACACTTAAATTCAATAAATACCCTAAAAATCATAAATTCATGAACATAAACTACTACAACAAAAAGTATGATTTTATTTGCAGTCCCGCAAAACTTGCGGATCCGCGGGATTGATGACCTCGATGTCGCAGGCTTGCGGGATTGGATTCCTTAGTTATAAAATGGGCTCTTGTTATAAAATGAGTAAACATTCAAGAGTAGGTTGTGTAGGATTTATAATGTGGAACATCCCTATCATAGTTGTTTTATGGACACCTCTATAAGAGCTGTCAGCTGTCAACAGAGACATATTGGAGGTTAGATCCGGAGCGAGATTAAAAGTAGTGTTTGGAAGTAAACCAGTGTTATTATTTACTAGAAAACCTCTACAGGTAGGTAGGTACCTTGAAAATACATAGAGCCTTATTAGGCTTCACGTACAACACGTACCTACAATGGAGAACAGTACAGTACGTTATTTAATCATCCCTTTTTAGCAGGAAATCTCAAAGCTTTGGGTAAAAACCGGAAATTAAATAAGGCGAATATACTGTATTGGCGGCAAAGGTTCGGAGAATCAAGTTGAACAGCCGGTTTATTCCATAAAATTCCCACCGTGAAAACTTGGTGTAAGTGAGCTGCACCTGATGCTAGGGTTTGACAATATTGGCAACTCACTTTAAACTTGCTTCACCTTTTTTTTTGTCGTGGAGAAATGCTCATGCATTCTGCACTACCACGGGGAGATAGTGCAGTTATGTGGGACTCTAAGCCACTAAAACTCCACGGTGTCCTCCTGTGCCGCTTGCAGCAGGAACACGGGCACGCGTTAGCACTCATCCGTGAACCCGCCGCAACATTGACATTATTGACAATTGATTGACAATAATGCCAACTCACTTCAAACTCGCTTCACCAAAGTTTTCACAGTGAGTTTTTTAACCAACTTCCAAAAAGGAGGAGGTTATTATAATGTTCGACTTTATGTTTTTTTTTATGATGTTCACAGATTTCTCCGTCAATTGTGGACTGATTTTGAAAATCTGTTTTTTGTTTGAAAGAGTATGCTCTCGTGGTGATCCTAGTGTCACCAAGTCAGAAACTGATAAGCAAATCCCATGGAAAAAAAGGAAAACCCTGAAATTTTATAGGCACACCTATAGCGATTTGGGTATTTTTTTTGACCGCGCCGGCCGCAAATCACGCACGGCACGCAACGGATTTTGGTTTGTTTGTATTGCCGCGGCCACATTAACGGGAAGTTTATTATCGCGTTGAAGGGCGTCAGCCGTAAGTGTAGCCACCACTTACCGCGATAATTGTACTGAATCTTGACAGAATTTAATTACCGCGATGTTTATGGCGTTTATGGGCATTGACGTTGACGTTCATGTCGCCCGGGCATATGAAGAAATGACAATGCGGGCGGTTCCGGTAGTGGACGCAGTGCTATATGAATTCATACAAAGCAAACCGAAATCCGTTGCGTGCCGTACGCGCGTTGCGGCCGACCGGCGCGGACCAGTGGACGCTCACCTTAAATCATACAAACCGATTGTTTGAAATAACCGTAGTTTTCAAGCTTTTCATGTCATGTCCATTCACTTCGAAACGCTTTGTTATAATTTGATGTTGGAATATTGGACAGAAAACGGTTCGCATTCGATGTAAAATGATTCGTTATGACAATAAAATTGAGGCAGAGATTGCTTGATTGATTCGAATGAATTAATGATGCGTGTTGATAGCAATCGGGTGTTTTATTTGGGTGAGTGGCATTTTTAATCTACCTATTAACAGTTTACCATAGCATTGTTTACGCCTGCATTTTTTTTTCATTGTGACGACGTGCAGTGTGTATGTGTGTTGCGTTTACTATTTTAAAAGGCCAGGCGCCGTATGAATTTTGTTCCTCTAATATTTATAATTTTAGTCTAAATTTTCACCATCGGCATCGTCGTGAACTTGTACGCTCCATCTATTTTTATTGTAAAGTATAATGTCGTTAATCAGTCTGCCTAGCCTTTTCCCAACTATGTTGGGGTCGGCTTCCAGTCAAACCAGATGCAGCTGAATACCAGTATTTTATATGAAGCGACTGCCTATCTGACCTCCACAACCTAGTTACTGGGTAATACGATACCCCTTGGTAAGACTGGTTGTCAGACTTTCGGGCTTCTGACGACCCGTAACGATTGTCAAAGATCCACGAATGACAGCCGGGACCAACAGCTTAACGTGCTTTCCGAAGCACGGAGGAGTCTCGGTATGTAAAGATGGTCACTCATTCACGGACAACCCCGGCAAGCGTAGCTTAACCGGATGGATCGACCCGTGCGGCTGTTATTACTTAGCCACGAGCCCCTCTTACTTTACTTTAGACATTAAACATCACAACATAAACATAACATCACGCCTGTAATTCTCAGAAGGGGTTAGGCAGAGGTGGAGCATCGAGGATATTTTCGGTGAACCCCTTTTCAACCTTATTTCTAAGGTAGTAAGGTTGAAAAGTGGTTCACCGCAAATTACCGCGATGGTACTTTAGCAAGAACCTACACCCATACTTCGCAAGTGATACTCGTATTTGTGTTGTTTCACAAGAGTATAATTCAAAGAAAATAACTTGAGTACATTATTATACGTAGGTACATTTTTAAGTTCGCGGAATGGAGGGTGAGAAGTGAAAATAAAAATACTAAATTATTTTTCTTTTTCAATATATTCACCTGCTACCCTTATACATTTTTCAGATCTTTCAATTAGCTTATGTATACCTTCATAAAAAAATGCTTTGTCTTTGTCCGAAAAATAAGCAGAAACCGCGTCCTTCACTTCTTCATCAGTTGAAAATTTCTTCCCACGAAGTTCTTTTTTCAGTTTTGGGAAGAGGTAACTGGGAGCGAGATCTGGGCTGTAGGGTGGATGGTCTAAAATATCGAAGCCCACCTTATGCAGAGCAGCCAACGCAACACGGCTCTTGTGAACAGGCGTGTTGTCGTGAAGAAGAAGGACACCTTTGGTCAATTTACCCCTCCTTTTTTCTTTAATGCTTTCTTTCAACCTCTCGAGGATAGAAGCATAGTATTCTCCGGTTATAGAAACGCCTTTATCTTTATAATCGGTCAACAGGATCCCTTCTGAATCCCAAAACACTGTTGCCATGATTTTTCCAGCCGATTGTGACACTTTAAACTTCGTGGGTGGAGGTGTGCCTGTTTTGTGCCACTGCATAGTCTTGTTTCGACTCAGGTTCATAATGATGAACCCAAGTTTCATCTCCAGTAGGTAAGAATTCGACTTAATAGTCCATCCTTATCTTCGTTACAGAGGTCCAAAAACTTGCGAGAACACTCCACGCGGTGTTGTTTTTGAGGCGGCGTGAGCATTCTTGGCACCCATCTTGCACTGATATTTGTCATGCCAAGATGATCGTGTAGAATTTTGAAAATTGTCGTATTCGATACTCCAACCATTTCTGCAAGCTGTTTCTTCTTTAGTCTGGCATCTTCCAATATTATTTTTTCGACTTTTTTAATGATTTCCGGAGTAGTCACCTCGATCGACCGTCCGGGCCGTGGGGCGTCTTCAAGTGAGGTTCTGCCTTGTTTAAAGAGACTGTGCCACTTGTAAACCATGGTTTTACCCGGGCACGAGTCCCCGTAAACGGATTCCATCTCTTCCAGTATATTTTGAACTGACTTTCCTTGCTTGGTAAGGAACTTTATTACGGCACGGTACTCGATTTTTTCCATAATTCACACTTTCTTCCCAATTGAGTGGTTTGCTTGACGATAGTTCAAAGACTAATGATCCAATTAAGATAAAACCTGTTATTTATACTAATATGGAGTGGCTGAAGTTGTAGCCATCCCGATAATGACCTATTATTATCCCCTCCCCCCCATTCCGCGAACTTAAAAACGCCCCCTCGTACCTAGATAAGAATACCGGGATTAGCCCGTGGCCGAACGCAACTGGTCGCAGTTTACGCCCAGCTGTTTTACTCGTGCGGACCGCAATTTTCAACAGTTTCTCTCTGTGTTCGCGCAGGTAACTTTACCGGCATCTGCGTGAGCACAGGGGGGAGCCACCGGGCTGCCCGGTGAGCTTGCTCACCGCCGCGGTCGCGGGGGCCACGCCCAGCAAGATGCCCAAACCCGGCAAGCGCGACTCGCTGGGTCGCGTTTCCGGGTCGCCTGAAGCCCGTCCGGCGTTGGACCGGGCGACGTCGATGCCGAATATCGGCGACGCGTCATCCGGTCCGCCGACGGCTGGACCATCCCAGCACAGCGGGAAGAAGAGGACGAGCGAAGCGGGGAGAAAGGGGAGTGGCGAAGATGCCGCTGCAGCTGCCGGCCCGCCGACGTCATCGGCGCCTGCGCGCGTTGCGCCGACGCCGTCGTCAAGTCGTCAGCAGGCGGTCCCGATCCGCCCCGCCGCGTTTCGCCCAGTGCCCATCGCACCTTCGGGTCCCGCGTCGAACCCAAGCCGTGCGCCATCAGCGCGCGCCTCAGTGCCTACAGTGTGCGGGGCTGCGCCCGCGCGCGCCCCGGCGCCCGCGTCGTCCGCTACGCGTGCCGCCGCGCTGCGCGCACCTACAACCGGGTCATCCGTGCACACGCGTGCACCCCCCGCGCGCTCCGTCGCGCCGCCGCCGCGCTTCGCGTCGCCGCCCGCTCCAGCCACTGTGCGCACCGGCGCACCCGATCCCCGTCTCTCGCTGGCGGGTTCGGCGTTGGCTGAGCGAGAGCGGCAATGCAGTGAAAGTGCAGTGCAAGTGAAGTCAGCGAGAGTGCCAGTGAAATCAGTGACGACAAGGGCGCCCGAATCACCGGCGCCCCCCCGCATCTCGGCCTGCGACTCACCCGCCATGCTATCGGCATGCTCATCACGCGCGGGATCGAGCATGTCGCTGGCTTCGGTGGGCTCGGCCGGGTCCGGTCGCGGCGACGTGTCCGCGGATACGACGCCGCGATCCGGGCCGCGGCCCATCGTGGGAGAGGAGGAAGAAGCTCCGCTGGGGTTCGACTACGAGTTTGAACTCGTCGAACCAAGATCCCAACGGAAGCGACGCGGGAGGGATTCCTTCGGAGCGACGCAAGAGGCGAAGCGGTTTGACCTGGGAGGACCAGAGTCGCCCACCTTCGCGGACATGGCGCGTACTCCGCCGCCAGGGGTAAGTTCCTGTGTGGCTAATTTACCCCCTGCCCCCATTGTATGTGATGTGCCCCCTACTACGGCCACCCCCGGCGCCGCAGCGACGGCGACGACGTCGACGGCAGCGAAGCCGGGGAAGAAACTTAGATACCCGCCGTTGGTAGTGGAGAGGCTGCCGAACTGGGCCTCCCATTTTAGGGCCCTTAGGGAGAAGCTGGGCCGGCCACCAAATGCCAGGCCCTTTGGGACGGGGGTGAAGTTCACCCCCGACACCGAGGAAGAATACAGGCTGGTTCAGCGATACCTGACCAGCCTGGAAAAAGAGGAGGGAGTCTCCTGGTTTGCCTACTCCCTACCAGCGGACCGAAGCTTTAAGGTCGCCATCAAGGGGTTGCCGGCGGATACGCCCCCCCCCAGGAGATCGAGGAGGAACTCCGGGCGTTGGATTACCAGCCGGAGTACGTGCGCCATATTAAAGGCGCACAAGGACGTCCCGGCTGTGTATTCCACGCCATCATTAAGAAGACCCCTGACGTCCGGGCGATATTTGACACCACCGTATTCTTATATATGCGGGGTGTCAAAATCGAGGCTTGGCGAGGGAAACGTGGGCCCGCTCAGTGCCACCGGTGCCAGCGTTTCAGGCACAGCTCGCACCAGTGCCACCGCCCGCTCGCTTGTGTGCGATGCGGGGAGGGGCACGCAGCTAGAGACTGCCCGCGCCCGCGGGAGGAGCCAGCCACCTGCGCGAACTGCGGTGGCGCGCACCCCGCGTGCAACATTAAGTGCCCCGTCTTCCAGACGGAAATAAGGAATAAGCGAGCGGGGACTGTCGCCATCACGGCCGCCGCACGCCGGCCACGCGAGGCCACCGAGAGGCTGACAGGAGCCGAGACACTAGAGGCTCAAGGCGCGTCACTGATGGCGGCAGCCAACGGGCCCACGCAAAGGAATGAAGCCACCTCCTCGAGGCGGAGGAAGAAGAGGCGCGGGGGGAAAGGAAGAGGGAAGAAGCCCGAAACCCCCGCGGCGACACAGGGAGTACTTCCCGAGGCCGCCGTCCCTGCCTCAGCGCGGGCTGTGAAACAGCCGCCGACCAAAGAGGAACCTACCACTAGCGCCACCAATGCGCAGCGGAAGGGAAAGGAGGCCGCCACACACAAGAGTGGCGGCGCGATCGACGCCAGCGCCACTTCGGTGCAGCGGCAACTGGGGGAACTACAGAAGTTCCCCAAACCGACGGGTGGCGCCACTGGTAGGCAGCCGCTACAGAAGGGAGAATTCACAGCCTGCGCCATACAATTGTTGATGGACCTAATCAAGGCCATCAGGCAGGGACAGGATGTGGAGACGGTCATCCTCGATGGCCTGGCCACACTGCTTACGCTGTACCATGGCTAGTTCATTGAGGGTGATCCATTGGAATGCCCGCGGCCTTCGGGGAAAGGTCGCACTCCTCCGCCATCTCCTGAGGGAACAAAACATCGACGTGGCGCTCATAAGCGAGACGTTCCTGGGACCTGAGGACAGGATTAGGTTCCCGGGATATCTCGCTTATCGTAAAGATGAGCAGTCGGCAACGCACAGGAGGTACCGTGGTCTGGCGGTACTTGTGAAGCGAAGAGTCGTACACCAGGAGCTCCCCCCGCCGTCACTCACCACCTTTAGCGCGCTGGGTGTCCAGCTGCACTTAGCCGGCGAGGATATAAACTTGTACGCCTGCTACAAGCCGCCCGTGACTCCTCTGGACCTGTCAGAGTTGCGGGCCTTGCTTAACCACACTTCACGTGCCACCATCCTCGCCGGGGACCTTAACTGTAAACACCCAGCGTGGAACAGCAGCGTCATGAATACCGGGGGTAGGCGGCTCTTCGCGGACGCGGAGGCCTTCGGGTACACGGTGTCCGGCCCGGACACGCCCACCCACTATCCGGACAACATTGCCTCGATGCCAGACGTGCTGGATGTCGTAGTCTACCGAGGGCTACACCGCCAGATCACGCAGCAAGTCATTGACGACGAGTTGCAGTCGGACCACCATCCTGTACTCGTCGTCATATCGGGGTTGCCGACCCGATTGAAGCCTCTGGCGCCACGTCGATCAACGGACTGGAAGGCCTACACAGATAAAGTAGAGACCACTACGCCGACTCGGCCTATTGCCACCGCCGCGGACGTAGACCTACTGACGGACGAAGTCACTGCTTGTATACAGGGCGCCTTAGAAGCGGCGACGACTACAACGCAACCGCAGGGGAGAGGGCTATTGCCGCCCCTGCCATCACACCTGAGAGCGATTATCGCCGCGAAGAGGCGCATACGCAAGCAGTGGCAACAGCTGAGATGTCCGACGCTCAAGACGCAGCTCAACCGTCTCGCGGAGAGGGTGAAGGCCGAGCTAAAGGCGTACACCGCCGCGGGTTGGGAGGAACGTATCGACGCCGCTACGGATAGTTGGCCGTCGGTACACAAACTCTGCAGCCAACTGATGAATACCCCAACCCCGGTGCGCCCGCTACGAAGCAGCGACGGGGCGCTTAAGTATGTATCGGAGGACCGGGCGGAGGTCTTCGCCGAACACCTGGAGCGTCAGTTCCGACCGAATCCGACCAACGACCACGAGCATGTCGCGGCAGTTGAGAAATACCTTGGAGACTACTTCGCTACGCCGATAGCTCCCGAAGAGGACCCCGTCTTCTTCTCGCCGGGCGCAGTGAGACGCGCCATCCTAAGGACGAAGCCTAGGAAGGCCCCCGGGGCGGACGGTATCTCCAACACAGCGCTGCGCCACCTGCCGTTCCGTATGGTAGCGGCGCTGGCGCGCCTGTTTACGGGGATACTGCGCACAGGGGCCTTTCCCGCCTCGTGGAAGGAGGGGCGCGTCGTTATGCTGCCCAAGGCGGGGAAGAATATTCTGAAGCCGGAGAGCTATCGGCCGATCACGTTGCTGTCGACCGTCTCCAAGGTGTTTGAGGCGCTCCTGCTGCGACACCTCCTACCACACGTTGCGCCACGACCCGAACAGTTCGGTTTTCGGTCGGAGCATAGCACGACGCTTCAGCTGTCGAGGGTACTGCACCACCTCGCAGCCGCACTAAACAAGAAGGAATACTCGGTGGCAGTATTCCTCGACATGGAGAAGGCCTTCGACCGTGTGTGGCACGAAGGCCTCATTTATAAGTTAGCCACATCAGACGCGCCCCGTCGCGTTGTAAAAGTGGTCTCTGCTTTTCTGTCCCACAGGACTTTCAGGGTGGTGGTCGACGGAGCGCTCTCCGGCGCTCGGCCGGTGCGCGCCGGTGTGCCGCAGGGAAGCTGCGTTTCGCCGGCGTGTTACTCACGCTACACCGACGACATCCCCACAACCGCTGAAGCCATGCTCGCGCTGTACGCCGATGACGCCGCGTACATTACCACCTCGCTTAATGCGAAGTACGCGGCGGTGAAGATGCAGCGCGCGCTGAATCTGCTCCCCGAGTGGCTGTCTAAGTGGCGGCTGTCCGTCAACGTGGGTAAGACGCAGGCGATGGTCACCGGCGCCGCGCCTCTCCCACCACCCTTGAAGCTGCAGGGAGCCGACATCGCGTGGTCGCCCCGGGTCAAGTACCTGGGGGTCACCATAGATCGTCGGCTCTCAATGGAGGCACATGTCCGCGCGGTCGCCGCGCGTGGTAGGGTCGCCCGCAACCTCCTGCGACCAGTGCTCTCATCCAGCATCCCGGCGCGCGTCAAGCTGGGCGTGTACAAGCTGTACGTACGCCCGCTTCTGACGTACGCCGCCCCTGCATGGTTCGCCCTCACGAGCGAGACCAACCGTAGGCTCCTGCGCACGCAGCAAAGTGCCGCGTTGCGCACTATCGTCGCTGCCCCTCGCTTCGTGAGGAACGATGTCATCCAGCGGGACCTCGGGATTGAGGGCCTGGATGAGTTTGTGCGGCGCCTCGCGAAGGGGATGTTCGCGCGTGCCGGCGCGTCTGCTTTGCCACACATTAAGCAGATTGCGCCCTGGCATACGCGCCCCCCTGACGCGAGGAGACCCTTGCCCCGCGACCTGCTCGCGGACGTGTGACTCCACACCGGACTGGACTTCCGAGTGAGTCGCTCTCAGTTTACACGCGGCTCACTTGTGACAATAGACTCCACACATAACATACATCTGTTGCGTGATGCGTGCTAGGATAATTTAGGCGTGTCGCGCAGCAAACAGTAGACATTCACCTCTATACAGGCGCATAAATACACGCGTGAAGACGCAGCGCGGGCGCGCGATTCACGTAGACATCGGGTGACGTCACACAACACAATGTCACCCACACACCCATTACACGGTCTCCCTAACCCGTGCCAGGCTCGGCTAGCTCTGAAAGTGGGGCGGGCGGGAGCCACTCACCCCTTCTGTAGGAACGTCGAGTCCGTATCTCTGTCGCAGGTCGCCTTCTGCTGGGCTTCCCCCATGTAGGTGGGGGTTCCACCTGGTAGGGGTTGACCGCCGGGATACGGTGAAGAAAGCGGCGCTGATTAGCAGCGTCGTGGCGTGCCTACAGACACAGATATAGCAATCATTCACAGGGACGCGCATATCCGCGTCCCACCATCCTTAGGCCGCAGTAGGCCGAGCCAATGAGGGGCCCGTTTTTTTTTTTTTTTTTTTTTTTTTTTAGAAATGGCATCTCGTAGTGTGACCATGAGAGGTCCCGACTACTTAACCGGACTTTCCTGTTGGTGCCTTTAAGCGAGCTCAAAAGCCTCCAGCCAGGGGCATAAATACTAACTAAATTATAAACTAAACGACTGCGCACTAAGGGCACCCCCTGTGGGGTACGGACCTCGGCTTAGGGAGTCGTTGTCATTGACCAATGATATACAAGGCAAAGCAATAGGCTGGATCAAGTTAGGGGAATTATTATTATCAGGGGAGTTTAAAGCTACAGGCTCAGCTACGCCACCAGCTGGCTCGATTAAACCGATCAAGGGACATGAATTTACATTTACGTTAGATGGTCTTAAACGCGGTGGGCCTCGGCGGCGAGGCCGGAATGTAGATCTGTGTTTGTGTTGGACTGTGCTAGTGTCCCTACTACTTTCCTGGAGGAGGGTGATAGGGTCATCGGGTTCAGTGAGGGCATGTCGCGGACGGCGGATACTGCTGATTCTACTGGGGACATAGCTAGCGGCTTCGACAACCAAGGGGTTGCGATGTTTCACGGCGGAATCAAAGAAACGCTTGGAAAGGCGTTTCAAGTACTGACGGATGGTCGGGACTTTAAGGTCAAGGTGGAGGTCCGCGTTCCGAACGAACCAGGGGGCTCCCGTTACCTTTCGGAGGAGACGGTTCTGAAGGGTCTGCATCCTATGGATGAGGTGGGGCTTTGCATGCGCAAAGACTGGGCCCGCATAGGTCATGATAGGTCGAATGCACGCTGTGTAAATACGCAACTTGCACTTAAGGGACAACTTGCTGCGTGCATTCAGAACAGAGTGTAAACGGCCGAGAGCAAAGTAGGCCCGCGAACGAACCTGCTTTATGTGCTCTGAAAATGTTAAATGACTATCGAGCGTCACACCTAAATATTTGGCTCGCTTTTCCCAAGGGATCTGCTTGCCAAACATGGTGATCGGCCGAGGAGGGGCGGTGAGCCGACTACGCCGTCTCGTAAAGAGAATGGCTTGGCTTTTATCGGGATTGACTTCGATTCTCCACTTTCGAAACCACTTGCCGAGGGCATCGACTGCGGTTTGGAGGGTGCGAGCGATCGAGTCAGGGCGAATTCCCTTGGAGAAAATGGCCGTATCGTCTGCGAACAGCGCCAACTGTGCCTTTTTACTCTTCGGGATATCGCTGGCGAAGAGGATGAATATGAGGGGGGAAAGCACAGAGCCCTGAGGGACTCCTGCGCGAATAGGGTGGGGGGAGGAAAGTGCTCCTTCAATGCGATAGCGAAAGGTGCGGTTTGACAAAAAGTCTCGTAGGATGAGCACGAGACGATCCGGCACACCGAGTTGGTACAGCTTATATAATAAGCCGTTGTGCCAGACTTTGTCAAAGGCTTTCGCTATATCAAAGAAGACAGCACCAGTCATCGCACCGCGTTGGAACCCAACGCTGATGTGCTCGACAATACGGTGGACCTGCTGCACGCAATAGTGCTGGGTTCGAAAACCGAATTGCTCGTCGGGAATGAGACCCTTTGTCTCGGCATAATCTCTGAGACGCTTATAAATAAGCCTCTCATAGATTTTGCCGAAGACGTTGAGCAGACTGATAGGCCGGTAGCTAGAGGGCTCGCTCTTAGGCTTGCCGGGCTTAGGGATACCGATAACGGTAGCCTGTTTCCAGGCGTGAGGAAAGATATTATTACCCATGGCACCATTGAAGATGATGGTCATGAGCATAATCAAACGGGCAGGGAAAAGTTGGAACACCCTATTGGTGATTCCATCTGAGCCGGGGGCTTTACGGTGTTTTAGACCCTTGATTATCTCGTGCACCTCGTCAGGAGTGACGGGAGGCAGGGGACAATCAGGGTCCTCAACGGGGGGGAGGGAGGCTCTACGTTCGACTTCAGCGTCAACCTCAGAGAGGTGGGCTTCGTCTACTGGTTGAGAGCTGGGTGAGCACTGGGCCTCAAGACTATCGGCAAGGCATTCGGCCTTGTCGATATCATCGAAAGCGATGGTATTGTCTGGGCGTACTAAGGGGGGCATAGAAGCTGTCTCTGAGGACCTGAGTTTTCTCTGTAGGTGCCAGAAGGCCTGATGAGTTGGCTCGAGCTCACTCAACATCTTGTCCCAACGCGTGGAACGCAGTTCCTCTATGCGTTTCTTTACAGATTTCTGCAAATAGCGCATATGGACTTTGTTCAAGCGGCAGGGAAAGCTGCTGTAGGCACGGACAGCCGCGTTCTTCTCATTCATCAGGGCACGTACATCGTCCGGCAGCTTCCAGCGATGGTCATCCACCGCTGGAACCTCCCTTGAACAATCGTTCAGGACTGATTGTACGTGCTCCGTGAATGAGTCGATCGCAGCTGTCGTGTCAGCGAGAGAGTCAAACTGATCAGGAATAGAGTCTAAGTGGGGAGATGAGGAGGATTTCAGACATTCGCTTACTTTCCTCCAGTCCGTCACCAACCGGGTGGGGAGAGGTTGAGAGGGATCGCGGAGACCTATGCGGGGGGCCAGATTTAAGATCACGGGACGATGATCAGACGTTAGTTCATGTATCGCTTCTATAGAGTCCAACCGAAGGTTGACATTCTTTAGAAGCGCCACATCAAGTACGTCGGGGGAATGAGCGGGGTCATGGGGATAGTGAGTGGGAGTCATTGGGGCAATGACATCGAAACCCAAAATGGGACAGAGGTCGAACAAGTGTCTTCCTCTAGAAGTGGTGGTGGAACTATTCCAGGAGGTATGTTTGGCGTTGAGATCGCCCGCTATGATAACGGAGTCACTCAAGCCGAACAGAATGGTCAGATCGTCAGAGAGGGATTGGAAATCCTCTGAAGTGCGGGGGCCGCGGGGGGGGAGGTAGACCGATACAAGAGTGATCGGCTGGTGACCTGTCATGCCTAAGCGGCAGACAGACACTTCTAATCGCGAGAGAGGGGGAGGGTCCATAGGGATGCAGTATAGGGACGATTTATAATAAATCATAGTACCGCCCTTGTGACACCGAGACCTGTCATTGCGAACTATGCGATAGTTGGCAATCGACGGACTTCGGTGATGGGGCTTCAAGAACGTTTCCTGTAAGAGGAAAACGTCGATATGGTGGTCGCGGAGAAAAGTGGCGATCTCATCGCGTTGGCCTGCAAAGCCATTCGCGTTGAAAAAGCCTAAGTTTAATGATCGGGGTTTGATCCTAGCTATGATTCCTTTATCCATTATTTATTTGAGTTGTTGGAAAAGGAATTCAGAGCTTGCGTAATCTCGGGATACGCATTGAATATATTGATGATCCTGGGCAAATCGCCGACATTTCTGGCGGCGGTTAGCTCAAGAGCCATCTGTCTAGCGCGGGGGGTATAAAAAGCCATAAAAGTGCCAGCAATAATGCTGAACGAGTCAACATTTTGGCTGAGCACTGGCATGGTTGGGGGTATGGTAGGGGGGGGGGGGGAGCCAAAGCGGCGGGAGGGGAGGCTTTAGGAGCGGGCGCGGACGCGGGTTTAGGGGGCTGAGAGAGAACGGCTGGAGGAGCGCGGGTTCTCGGATCCCTAGGAGCGAGCGGGGGAGGAGGAGGGGGTTGGGAGTACGCCAATGCAGGGAAAGCCTGCTGGTGGTGTAGGGGAAACCACGGGTTGGGTCGCTGCGGACTTAGCCGGGTTGGCATCTGGGAAGATGGGATGGGGAGTAGCGGAGGGCGTTCTCTCTGCTGACGAGCGTCTGCACGCTTGTTCAGCTTTGAGGAGGAGAAGGACTTTGGGGCTTTGGGACAGCCACGGTAATTGGCTGGGTGCCCAGATTCGCCGCATAGCACACAGCTAGGCGGGTCGGTGCACAAAGTACGATCCTTCGAACGCAAACAGTCCGAAGTGCCGTGGTCCCCCAGGCACTTGACGCACCTGGGTTTCGCGTGGCAGTTCCTCTGCGAGTGGCCATACAATTGGCAGCGGTGACACTGACCAATGATGCCACTCTTCCAGGGTTTCTCGATTTCGAAACCCGTGAGGTTACAGATCGATCTGACCTGGAAAATAGGGTGGTACCCCTCGAAATGGGGACAGATAACGAGGACCATGTCGTATGCTTCTCCTGCCCTGGAGCGGTGCATACGATGGACCTCATCCACCGGGATAGATTGCGACAGAAGGTCGTCTTTGATTTCAATGACGGAGAGCTCCTTCGGGATCCTGCGGATCACCACTCTAGTCTGGCGCTCCTCAGGGAGAGTATACGTGTGGAAAGACACGTTCCTCGACCTAAGGAGTTTCGTGAGCTCCCTAAAGTCATGAGACGTAGGGATGCTCACTTTGATACCCTGCTGGGTAGATCGTGCGGCGGTGTAATTGATCCTAAGATCGGTACACCAACGCGAGACGTCTGTCCACTTCCCCTTGTCCTGGATGTACACAGGAGGGGGGGAAGGTGCCTTCTTGGGGACAGAAGACGAGACGGGGGGGGTGGCGGTGGGGGCAACTGAGGCCGTGGGATCCGCGGTCGGAGGGGGGGGAGGGATAGCGGTGGAAGCCGCAGAGGGAGGAGTGGGGGAATCACCTACTTTCCTTCCCTTCCTAGTCTGGGCAGAAGAATCAACGCGATTCTTCTTCCTCTTCCTCTTACCTTGGACGATGGCGAAACCATCGTCCTCAGCGGAGGAAGGGGAAGAGGCAGGGCACGAGGAGGCTGACTGATCCTGAGCAGGTTCAGAGTCGGATGCCTCAGAAATGTAAGAGTAGGGAGAGGTGGGTCTCCCGGACACCGGGGAGGTGTCCATAGAGTCACCTGAATCCTCACAAGGAGGGACGGGAGTGGGCTCTAGGGCATCGCTGAAATCAGCGATGCCTGAGACAGAAGGGGAGGGGGAGGGGGGGGGTGGGGCCGGACCGCTGAAAAGCGGCTAGACGCGCCTTGAGGCTCTCGTTCCTCAAGACTGCGTCCAGGAACACATCGGGCTCCTTTAGGAGGAGCTCCTTAAGAAAATCGAAAAGGTGCTCTCTATCGAGCGACATGGTCACGACGCGACAACCCTATATCTAACTCCCCGGGTGGGTTGGCCCGGGGATGTGTAAGTCTCCCTGCCGGGTGCAGGCAGGGAGGTGTGTACCTACGGTGTGCCCTAAGCTGTGTGTACCCGTCGCCAGTCTTATTGTGCGAACGGGGCCCTAACCAATCTAGCGCGAAGGGTGTAGACACACCCTAAAGACACTAGGTGCAAGCTGTGAAAGGAAGACTGTACACCAGTGCCGACTAGGAGATCCCCCAAGGCCGGTTAACACTGGGACCCGTCCAATTGACTGCCTCACCCCGAAGGGGTTCGGCGGGTGTATTGGGTCAACACCCCACTCGGCTTCGTTGGCACCGTAAGGTTTCCACCGAGGACCACGAAACTGTGGATTTGCCCCGAAGGGGCCTAGTGCAGCTAGACACGTTTCGACGATAACGTTAAAGAAACAATAGTCTTGAAAAAGACTCTTTGGTGATCATAGATCGAGGAATTAATTAAATAAATAATTAATTCCTCGAAGGATCGGACGTAGTCGGGGCGACTACGATGCGCGCCGCGAGAGCGCAGCGCAGTGACGGGTGGGGAGCGATGACTCAGCGAGCCGGGGCAGCGGGAGGGAGCGGCAGCACACAACCGCTCGCAACGGCAGCCAAGCGTCGAATCTGTGAGGGGCCCGTATTGACGGGCCAACGTATAGCTGCTGCGGAGAGGGGGCCACGCCCCGGCACCGCCAATCGCACCCCCATGACGGGGTGTAGCGATGACCAACTAGAGATAAGAATACCTAGATTTAAAGCAATTTTACTGCACAATAAGGAACTGTTTTACGTATAATCGAATAAAACAGAAAATAGACAGTGCTACTTTGGATTTTTTTTCTATCGAAAATATTTCAAGTACATAATCACGTGCGGTTTTGAAGCAAATTGCTAATTCATTGCTTCATATGCTCGAAAAACTTATCTTCTCTATGCGTAAATAACGCAATGAATTTTGTTGAACTGTGAAAATGAAACGGATTCCGATTGATAATGTGTTCGCAATTAGGGTGCAGGACATGGATAGGTTCCTACTCATCTTCATAAGTTAGTGAAGTGAAGTCAACATCTTACATAACATAAGTAACATAACATCGCATAACATCACGCCTGTAATCCCCGAATGGTTGGGCAGAGGTGTACCTACAGTACCTACACCCACATTTCGCCAGTTATGTTTTAAGTCCCATGTAATAGAGGGCGCGCCTATTGTCATCAACCGGCCACAAATTCTGCTGCTGAGAAATTCCAGATAGAAAACCCAATAACACTTTGCCCGACCCGGGAATCGAACCCAGGACCTTATGCGCTTGCGGCCACTAGACCAACGAGACAGTCAACTTGTAACGTTCAGGTAAGTATATCATTGTACAGAAATCCTATAGGTTCAGACGCCAGCGGTCAAGCCACCCAAAACTGTCAAATTTTCCCAATCAACCTTAACCTAATGCTTCAGTGAAAAAAACTTTTTTACAAAAAAATACAGCCGACTTCCAAAAACAACACTACAAAGTGAAAAATAACTTTAATTTCGGAAGCCGGTGTCTAGTTAAATGTATTTTCGTTTTTTGCCACCGACTTCCGAAATTAAAGTTATATTTATTAGTAAAAAAGTTTTTATTTTTCACTTTTTAGTTGTGTACCTACCCCACACATATTCTAATACCACTATCTGCAAAACAAACTAGAACATCATCCATATAAAAGTGTGGCAAAAATACGTATTATTGAAGCTAACTCAAAAACTACCGAAGCAAAGTTAATCAATTTTATATGGGACCAACTGTGATGTATACCCTCTCGAATAAAACAAAAAAAATCCAAATCGATCCAGCCATCTTCGAGTAATCGGGGAACATACATTAAAAAAAAAAAAAAAAAAAAAAAAAGGTTCCGACGAATTGAGAACCTCCTCCTTTTTGAAGTCGGTTAAAAAACCTTTAAAGAAATTTGACAGATTGTAGTAGCTTGATGCGCTGGCGTCTGTACAATGCGAGATCTGCTTATACTTACTGGAATTGTATAGCTTGATAAGTAGCCGTGAATACCAA
Organism: Cosmia pyralina; assembly: GCA_946251885.1. Taxonomy (NCBI): domain Eukaryota; kingdom Metazoa; phylum Arthropoda; class Insecta; order Lepidoptera; family Noctuidae; genus Cosmia; species Cosmia pyralina. The sequence goes on along the minus strand of OX276345.1, from coordinate 25,647,392 downwards.
TGCTTCATTAATTAATCAACGTTTCAAACTAGTTTCCAAAATATTAGATTCCAGGTTACCTTCATTTTCAATATCCTAAGTATTCCGTTACTGAATATTGAATCTCCCTAAAACCTAATATCCGTTCACCTTCCGTTCACCAAACCGTCAAAGACTTCCGTAGTGACCGTTATTGGATATTGGAGGGAAAATTCAAAACGTTTCCATCAAAGAGAGGAGTGAGGAAATTACTGATGTATTTTCCTCTACAAGTTCCCTGAAAAGCAAGTTTCGCTGGTGAAGGATTGAAAAGGCAGAAACGAAAAGGTTTTTCCAATCAAAAACGTCTAAAAAATACTAACCTTAAAGCTAGAAGCTGTGATTGGGTTGGAGAGATTTTGATGTTATTTTTTTTTTTTTAGGACCTAGTTTTGTTGGTCGCCATCTTGTTATTGGAGCTTTCAGAAGGAAGTACTTACTATGTAATTCCTAAATAAGAAAAAAACCCTTATTAGAGAGTTAATACAATAAGATTTTTTTTTTTTATTTTAGCCATTATATATCGTGAAATTACCTACATAATGTTCTGAACTCTTCCTCCAGGCAATGAATTCCAGGTTTAATATTATAACAGCAATAGACAATTTAAAATGCTATTCATAATCAAATTAAAAATTCGCCACTCCGCCACTTGAGAGGCGTAAAGTCAAATGAATATTAAATATTTCAACAGCTCGTTGCAGAAAATTCTAAAGGTAAAAGCGCGCCAATTCCGTGAGGCGGGAAAAATTTAAAATGGCCGGCACGTCCTGCAATATGGCCGCCATTTTACTGCACTGCACTGAAAAGGCTTCCAGTTTTGTGTTGCAATTAATAATAAATGGAACTGTGCTGTGAATATTGAAGTTTTGGAGAATATCATTTTGAAGTAGTGAAAATAAAACGTCATACTGGGTACAGTTTGATGATTTATTTTCACCGTAGCTGGGTGCAGACTAGCAGTGTAGGTACCTACCCCTACCTACTCGAAAATCTTTCATCAGTCAATTTAATACGTGCCGCACGGGTCGATCTACTACGCTACTCTTGCCGGGGTTGGTCCGTGGATGGGTGACCATCTTTACATAACGAGACTCCTCGTTCGTGCGTCGGAAAGCACGTTAAGCAATGGCTTAACGTGCTTTGCGACCAATGGGTCCCGGCTGTCATTCGTAGATCTTTGACAGTCGTTACGGGTCGTTAGAAGCCCGAAAGTCTGACAACCAGTCTTACCAAAGGGTATCATGTTACCCAGTAACTGGGTTGTGGAGGTCAGATAGGCAGTCGCTCTATGTAAAAAACTGGTAATCAGCTGCATCCGATTAGACTGGAAGCCGACCCCAACATAGTTGAAAAAAGGCTAGGCAGATTGATTGATCATCGCATAAGTTAAACACATGAAAGAATAACTGACTGTGATTGTATCGCAGGAAATAAAAGTTTTACCCATGTATCATTTACATTATTTTACTACCTTCGGGTAGAAAGACGAGTCTGACATAACATATAAAACTTTTTTACAAAAGAAAACAACCGACTTCCAAAAAAATACTTCAAAGTGAAAAATAACTTTAATTTCGGAAGTCGGTGTCTTTGGATCTGTATTTTAGCTTTTTGCCACCGTCTTCCGAAATTAAAGTTATTTTTGACTTTGTAGTATTTTTTTGGAAGTCGCTTGTTTTTTTTTGTAAAAAGTTTTTTATTTTTCACTTTTTAGTAGGTCAGTCTGTAATTTATCTAAGTTAAAATAGCCTAATGTCAACTGCTCATCACCTTTTATAAAATATTGCTTTTCCCGATTCATGGACGTTAATTGTTGAAGAGTTCTCCCAGTAAGGAACTAGGAGAACTGGAACTGATGGTGAAGACACCATCAGCTCCACTTCAACATCTGTAATGTGACGAGCATGAATTGCTTAGTAAAAATCGAATCGCAATCAGTGAAATTTGTATTATTGAGAAGTTCCGATGGCCATCTGTGGTCTTCCTCATCAGTTCCACTTCACCGAATGGTGCTTTCCGGGAGCAAATGCACGAGTTACTATAAAAAATACCCAAATTGTTATAGGTGTGCCTACAATATTTGAAGGTTCCTCGACTTCTCTGGGATGCCATTATCAGATCCTGGTTTCCTTATCATGGTACCACCCTTGGGATACCTCCTTGACAACAAAAAAAAAAAAATCGGTTCATAAACGACGAAGTTATCCGCGAACACACATAAAAAAAAGTAAAAAAATAATATACGGTCGAATTGAGAAACCTCCTTTTTTTGAAGTCGTAAACATGATATTTCTCTCAATAAGTAGTATTTAGGTAAATATGGCGAGTCTATGCGGACGTTCTGCGCATTACCCAGTCAGGACGCGTATCGAATATACGATGGAATAACCGACGCGAAACTAGATTTCCACTTATTATAAAATTATATTTCCTGTATACTTAGTAATGGTTGGTACTAGTTTTTATATTTAGGTATGCTGGGCATAAATAATACATAATAATAGGGGTTAAAGTATGAAATTGCCGGTTATTGTATTAGGAACTTCGAATTGACATAGAACCTTCATGGTTTGAGATTTTTGAGTGAAACTTTTTTCACATGGTACCTATGAAGTTATTCTTTTAAAAAACGTGCAACATTCGATTATCGACTTTCAGTTGTTTTTTTTTTTATTCAGCTTAGACAAGAAAGATGGATACTTCGAAAATTCGAGTTATTTTTGAATACGAGTTCCGACGCGGAACTAACGCGGCAGAAACAGCTCGCAATATAAATGTTGCGTTTGGAGAGGAGATTGCTAATGAACGCACCGTGCGATTTTGGTTTAAACGCTTTCGTGATGGAAACTTTGATTTGAAGAACGAACCACGTGGAAGACAGGTGAATAACAATGAATTGAAAGAGATGGTGGAAGCCGATCCGAGCCAAACTACCCAGGAATTAGCGGCATGGTCAACAATGACTCATTTGCGTCAAATCAATAAAATAAAAAAATATGAGAAATGGGTGCCTCATGATTTGACTAATCTGCAGAAAGAAACGCGTGTTGAAACTTGTGTTGCCTTGTTGAATCGATACAGAAATGAAGGAATATTGGATCGAGTTGTGACATTTGATGAAAAGTGGAATTCTTTACGATAACCGTAAGCCAAAAATGCAATGGCTGACCCCAGGTCAAACGCCGCAACAGTGTCCTAAAGCAAAGCTTACCAATAAAAAGGTAATGGTAACTGTTTGGTGGTCTCAGCATGGTGTTATTCACTATCCTCCGATCTGGTCAAGCAATAACGGCAAATGTCTACTGTGCCGAACTCCGAACAATGATAGCAAAACAAGCAGTGAAACAGCCCCGACTCATGAATCGATCTTCACCATTATTGCTCCATGATAACGCGAGACCTCATACAGCACGAGAAAACGTTTTAACTCTACAGGAACTGCAATTAGAAACCATTCGTCACCCTCCGTATTCGCCAGACCTTGCTCTAATGAACTACCATTTTTTTCGTGATTTGGACAATTTTCTACGTGATAAAAAGTTTTCTTCTCAAGAGGCAGTACAAAATGCTTTCACACAGTTTGTCAAATCTAGATCACGAGAGTTCAATCGCAAAGGCTTATATGACCTTCCTATTAGATGGCAGCAATGTATAGATAATAATGGTAATTATTTTGATTAAATAAATATGTTAAATTAAAAAAAAAAACGAATTTCAATTTTTCAGTACAAATCGGCAATTTCATACTTTAACCCCTAATATTACCTAGAGTGAATTACCTACTAAAGGAGAGTTTAGAAGAGAAAGGTGAAAAAAGACGGAACAGGATTTTCGACTAGTGAAAAAAATACCTACTGCATGATAAATAATAAAGATAAGTACAAAAAAAAAAGATAAAAATTCAAAAGTCTGTTGAAAACAGAGGACAGCGTGAAACTAACAAACGACACGAACGTACCGCTGACGTTTGTCCATTGCTTTTTGTTTTTTTTTTTTTTCATACAAATAGCACGCCCTGTGGCATACGCAACACGATGACAGGACGTGGCTGAGCCTGACAGGCTGACGGCCCATTTTCATTGCAAGATTCTGATATCTATAATAACTGCGACTGCGACCCGCCCCTGGTTCGCAAACATCGAGATTTCTTTATTATAATAATAAATTAGGTATGTATAGGGGAAGACATAAACCTTCCGGAATAAATTCTCTAAATGATGGTGAAAACCGTATCAAATTGCGTAGTTTAAAAGAACAACGTGGTCGTGATATCGTGATCACACAAACCGACACGAAAGGAAAGTTTAATTTATAATATTAATAATACCTTTACCTATGAAATTGCCGTTTTGTATGAAAAAATTTAAACGAATTTTTTTCATGCATTTTTTATTTGTATTAATCGAAGTAATCACCCATGCAATCAATGCATCTTTGCCAACGCAGTGGCAGTTTATTGATGCCCTTCTTAAAGAAATCAGCTGGACGGGAGGCAACAAATTCTTCAAAGGCATTTTCTACTGCCTCTCGGGTATTGAATTTTTTTCCCGCCAAGAAGTTATCCAAATTCTGGAAAAAGTAGTAGTCTGTAGGCGCAAGGTCTGGTGAGTAGGGCGGATGACGGAGAGCTTCCATCCCCAGTTCTTGCAACTTGGAGACCGTCTGCTGTGCAGTATGAGGTCGCGCGTTGTCGTGCAGGAGCAGCGGAGACGAGCGATTGACCAATGCTGGTTGGAGATGTGCCAGCTTTTCCATCATTGTGTTCAGTCCTTCACAGTACACATCTGAAGTAATGCTCACCCGGTTTGGTAAGAAGCTGTGATGAATCACACCGGCGCTAGACCACCAAACAGTGACCATCACTTTTCTAGGGGTAAGTTTTCGTTTAGGGCATTGTTTAGGTGCTGAACCAGGATCCAACCAACTTGCTGAGCGCTTGCGGTTATCAAACAGAATCCATTTTTCATCGCAGGTAACAATGCGGTTCAAAATTCCTTCATTTGTGTGTCTGTTGAGCAGTGCAAGGCACGTCTCGACGCGTACTTCGCGCTGGCGATCATTGAGTTCGTGGGGCACTCATTTGTCAAGCTTTTTTACCTTGCCAATTTGACGCAAATGGACCAATATTGTTTTGACGCTAACGTCGAAAGCTGCTGCTAATTCAGCCGTAGCTTGTGTATCATCAGCTTCCACAATCGCCTTTAATTCGTCATTGTCGACCAAAGTCTTCGGACGACCGCGAGGTTCATTTTTCAGGTCGAAATTTCCAGAACGGAAGCGAGCAAACCAATAACAAGTGGTGCGTTGGTTTGTAGTGTTAGCTCCGTAAACGTCGTTGATGTTGCGTGCCGCTTGTGCCGCGTTGCTGCCACGACGGTACTCATATTCCATAATTACTCGAATTTTTAACGTATCCATGATGACGAAAAAGATTTAAATGCGATGAAAATGTAACACTAATCAATAAACAAATGACTACTTTTGGAAAAAAAATCCATGTTTTTAAAATAAAATTAATTTGAAATTAGAATTCTTAGCCAAACAAAAATTATTTTGATTTGAAATGGCCAGTACTGCAGAACGGCAATTTCATAGGTAAAGACCTAATATTATGTTATTACCTATGTGCAAAATATAGATGACTAGCAAAGAGGTTGTCTATGACACACCGAAAACTTTTTAAAAGGCTGGCCAAAATTTATGAAAAAAAAAAAATGAATTGAAAGCCATTTTGTGATAAAAAAAAAGTAAATTTAAAAAAATAAGTAAATGGCATCTTGCATTTTTTTTAAAGCTAGTGGCCACATTGTTTTGTAATAATAATATGAGTGAAAAAGAGGATTTAATTTAATTTAAATGTTATATGAAACATTTAAATAAATACCTAGTAGTTTTCCAGTCTATTCAGTAAGTACTAGGAAAGCAGTAAGCCCGAGGCATAAAAAGTGCAGCGATCACGTTCGCTTCAGAAAAATACCTGTTACCTCAGACACCTTTCTCTATTTAAGATTGTGCATTTATTAGCCTGTAGTACTAATGGTACTGAAGTTGAGATAAATTTAAAGATTTATGATTAGGTATGATTACTTTTACCTTGATCTTTTTTATGTAAGTTACCGTATCGTTTGACTTTGACTTGTGTTTCATGCGAGGTTTTCTCAGAACTTTTTGACCAATTATTTCTACGAATAATAAGTGAACCTAATAAACAAAATCATTTGTAGAAATAAGAGGATTATGTTAACTTTCTCATAAACTTTTAAATGATAGGACAGCTCGAAAATTGAATTGGGAATCCCTATTGTCCGTTTTCAATTCCCGGGATCCATGATCACAAAAATTTGGAATTCATTTTAAATTTGGAAGGGACCATTGTTTCTGATTTTGTCAGGTTTTGTGTTCGACATTGTCTATAATTTGTAATAGGGATCATTGTATTTGTTGTAAAGGACACTATTGTTCGAAGAGTTTAAAAAAAAGTGCAGATTAGAAAACAGGTAGAGACCTGCAGCCATCTGGCTTGAGAAGAAGCAAGGACAACATAGGTAGATTATGATGATGAATGATAGCCAATACCTGTAGCTAGAACTCAGAAAGAAGAAGAAAACCTTACTTCGTAAGTACTTAACCTAAGTTCTTGCGACATAAAGGCTGAGTCACACTGGGTTAGTTGCCGACTCCAAATGAAGTCAGAGCTGCGGGGCAATTGCGTAACACTATCAATCGGAATCGGATTCATTTGACAGTTGGCATGTTGACATGTGAATGTCATGACAATGACAGTTCAACAACATACCATTCGATTTATTTCCCGTATTTACTCTCATAATTACATCTTCATCAATCTTTCCATCTCTTGTAAACAAACTCCCCAAATATACAGACTCGTTTATATTTTGTTATTTTCTTTCTTTTATACACATATCATAATAATATCGTATCATAAGTTTCTGGCCGACTGTACCAAACTATGTTATATTCCGACATTGCAAGACGAATTCGTTTATTCCTCAAAGCTCGATACATTGTCCTTTATTTCCACCATGTACTTTACAACTTGACACATGTCAAACGAGTATTCGATCACTTGCAAATTGCTACGTGTGGAGGTGACAATACCTAACATGTTTATTTCCAATGATTTGTAAACAAACAAACAAAGTAAATCCAAACAAAGTATTGGAAACTTCAAAGAGGTTTTGTGAATATGGCAGTTTCTGAAATACCAATAAGGAGAACTAGAATAACGGCTTATCAAAAGACGAACCATAAAAAAACTTTGATCATCAAAATTCACGCCATTCTGTGTCTTTTCAGCTGTGCCCCTACTTTTAAAACTATTTTGTAAGGGAAGAACCCACAAAATTGTTTTTAGTTAGATTTCAGACAAAAATCTTAAGTTATTCTTAGTTCTGGGAAGAAAAATTTGGTTATTCACAAAATTGTATTTAAGTATTGTAATGACTTAGATGTTATTAAAAAAATCGATTAACCTGTACCTATCTATCAGATGTTTTATTCAGTAATCATCCACACCCTGTATTTACAAAGCGCAGGGCATGACCTCTTCCGTTCTATATTTGAATTTTAGAACCATGGAATTAGTATGTACTCGTAAGTATACAATACAAGGTTAGATCTTCGAATAGTTCGTCCATTCTAATATTTTGATATTAGAATGAATGAACTGCGCGCGCTTTTATAATTTCAAACGTGCCGATATTATCGTGGACATCCACGTCCACGCACGTCACGTTATCACGATAACACAGGGAAGTAAAACGTATGGAAATATAAGAAAACGTGTTTAAATATCCGTCCACGATTAACGTGACGTCAGAAATGATAAAATCACACATTCTGTTTATAAAAGCTAATATCGCATTAGTATCCATCTGCCCTCCACCTTAAGTTACAGGATGTACAGGTGGAAACCCCCTCCCTCCAGCCTGTGGGATGTCGTAATCCAATTTGCGTCCACTTAGGGACGTTTGCTAAGATTTGCAGCGGCCAGCTAACGAGATTTGCTCTTGGATATAAATGTTTTAATCAGCTTAAGTAGCGTTTTAGAGAAAAGGGATGATGGGGGGGGGGAGGGGTGGGGGGGATTTTTCTCAGATTTTCCTCTGATAATCGGTTCGGGTGGGTTAAGGAGGAATTTAAATAGTGATCTTTTTAAGAAAGGATGGGTTAATAATGAAAGGCCTATGTCTATGCGTTAAAAAGATTGGGGTTTTGGTGATATGGAAGAAGATTTTGTTATGATTACTTTCTGTCTGGATAGCAACGGTTGTGGTTATATTATCTGTGGCCGTGGAGACGATATTATCGCACAACAACAGTACACTGTGGTAGTGCTTCGCGATTTAGCCACCTAACATTAATTTTATTTGTCTATAAGATTAGAATTCATGGGTGTCTTTTAGATCCGTCTTTGTCAATTTAGTTCTAAGGCCTCGGCCTCGAATTTTGCGGGCAGCGGGGCGGCGGCGGCGGCGGCGCGTCTCGCATTGTCCCGCCCCGCTTCCGCGCCACTGTTTTCGAGGTCCGGTCCATTTGTTTTTACGCATAAAGTCCGGCCGCTCCCGCGCCGCCGCCGCTGCCGCCCTGCTGCCCGCAAAATTCGAGGCAGAGGCCTAACAGATGTAGTAATGATCGTGCTGTCGAACTGTAGATAACATATTTTGCCAAGTTTTAGTAAGGAATAAAGGAACTTTACAAAACTAAAATAAGTATTAAGTAGTAAAAGTTTCAAGGAACTTTAAAATTGCACCCGTCGAGTAGGTATACTCGACAGAGAGTCCGAAACGCTATTATTTTCCCTCTCCTTGAAAACTATTATCCCCAAGGAGAATAATGTGCTGTAATATTTCAGTGAAGCGTAGCACTTATTATATCTACAACGTGTCGTTTTGCATCCTCGTCAAATTTAAGGGTGTGGTATAGACCATTAAACCGAACAACTTTTTCCATGGCACCAACATCGTAATTTATGGTATTCAAGTTTTTTATGGGACAGTTGAAAGTTTTTTCGCGAATACGATGTTGGTCCTATGGAGGAAGTTATTCGGTTTGATGTTCTGTACCACACCCTGAAATTTGACGACGATGCAAAACGACACGTTGTATTATGGTAAAAATAAAATAACAAAGAACATAATACCTACAACGAAACAAGACCAAAGACTTGTTTATATTATCTCAGATTCTCAGTACATGAGAATAACGTATGAATTATTCAATTACGAGCGGAAAACTCACATTCTGCGATAATATAACGAATCCTTATATTTTATTTCCCGTATTTTACGACTTAGCGACGAAGGCCGAATGTTTAATATCATGATAGATATAAGAAAGAAGTATATTATCATGTAGGTATGTTAGATCTGCTGAAAGCAGAAATAACAGGAATCAAAATGTGTTGTGCAGTTTGGAGGCTGAGAAAGTATTTTAAAAATTAAATGATTTTGATGGTTTTTTGAAAAATTTAATCAACTAGCGAACTACTAAATAATAAAAGCACATTTCTATTGTGGTAGGTATCTAATAAACTCAGTTCAAAAATTATTATCTGTTTTTGAGATGAGTTAACTAAATGTGTACAATAAAAATGTGTTTTTATGATTTACTAGTTCGCTAGTTGATTAAATTTAACAAAAAACCATCAAAATCATCTAAATGAAAAGATGTTATTTTGAAAAATTTCATTTTTAAATACATTCTTAAAAATTATGTCTCGTGTGGTGTGAGCGAGAGGTGACGGGCCGAGTCTTGTAGTGCACAATATAATCAACAACAAATCAAACAAAAGGTTCAACCTTTAGAAAATATAAATACTTAGTCAATTTTCAACCTCCAAACTACACAACACATTTTGATTGACGACAAGTCCTAATATATCCAGTTTAGCCAGTCATTCTCCGTAATCCCAGCCGTTGGGGAGGTCTCATCATTAGATACACATAGAGGCGTTTTAAAGCTTGAATAATAAAGTTTTTAATGTAAATCGTAGCTTCGCAGGTAACAGAATTGGGCCGTAATGGAGAAAGTGGATAATGGCTGGGGAAATTTGGAGTTTCTTGTGAATTTTGTAATAATGGAGAAGTTGAAGACGTTGTTATTTATTGTTATGTTATATGGTTTGGTAGTTATGTAAGTAAGTATTACGGAACCACCGTACTTCAGCACCCGTCGCTAATGTATAGTAGCAATTTTTTTTTTGGTAGAATAGATCCTTTTTAATGTATTTTTGAAAACCACAAAGTGCGCAGAAAAAAATTCCCGAGAATTTCTTTTTTCATATCCTTTTCAAATGTCTCGAACATAGAAATATAAAAAATCTATGGTCTCGAAGGTCAAGGTCAAATAAATATAAAATTTTTGGCCGGTTTTTTTTTTGCTTGTTTGTATGTTTAACGCGCTAATCTCTGGAACTTCCAGTCGGGTTTGAAAAATAATGTTTGTATTTGATAGCTAGATAGAATTCTCGAGGAAGGCTATAGGCTACTTAACATCACGCTAGGACCCTTAGGAGCCGAGCAAAAAGAAAAAAGTCAGAACGCTAAGTACGCAGGCAGGCGATGCGATGCCACGGGGTGGGACGGGGGAACAAGAAATTTCATGCGGACGAAATCGCGGGCAGAAGCTACTGGTAGAATAAACAATTATGAACTATGCTTTCGAAACAGAAGCAGACACAAAATAATAAAAAACATTTTACAAAAAAAAAAAAAACAACCGACTCCCAAAAAAACACTACAAAGCGAAAAATAACTTTAATTTTAAATGTATTAAATAACTTTAATACATAAAAAAAAGGAGGAGGTTCTCAATTCGACACGTATGCTTTTTTTTATGTATGACCACGCATAACTTTTTACAGAGTCATCCGATTTCAATTTTTTTTTTTGTTTTATTCGAGAGGGACATCAAAGTTGGTCCCATATAAAATTGATTAACTTTGCTTGGGTAGTTTTTGAGTTAGCTTCAATAATACGTATTTTTTCCCCACTTTTATATGAATGATGTTCTAGTTTGTTTTGCAGGTAGTGGCATTAGAATTTGTGTGGGGAAAAATAAAAACTTTTTTACAAAGAAATACAACCGACTTCCAAAATCAACACTACATGGTGAAAAATAACTTTAATTTCAGAAGTCAGTGGCAAAAAACGAAAATACATTTAACCAGACCCGACTTCCGAAATTAAAGTTATTTTTCACCTTGTAGTGCTGATTTTGGAAGTCAGTTGTATTTTTTTGTAAAAAAGTTTTTATTTTTCAATTTTTAGTGGTGCCTAATCCACACAAATTCGAATACCACTCTGCAAAATAAATTAGAGCATCATTCACATACTTAGACTATGTGGGAAAAATACGTATTAAATTATTGAAGCTAACTCAAAAGCCACTCATCAGAACTTGAAGATATTTATATGATATATATAAAAAACTTTACAAAAAGGCAAATATACGTCGCGCTAAGCAGTGTCAGAACTTTGGAAGGCGTAGTTTTTGAACGTTGACGGAGATAACGAGACTACGAAATCTGACTTTTGACAATCAAGGCCACACATAACATAAAACTCAAGTAGCGCAATTCGAAGCGGCATATAATTACCAATAAAATCATTTATAGCCAGAGTACACTTCATGACAATTCCAATAAGCCCAAACACGGCTAGAAAACACTGTTTTATTACTGAGTTCCGGTGCCTACCTTCCGGTTTCTTCATCAGATCGGTTCGATGGTACCATTTTCATCAGAACCATTTATTTAAAGCTTCTTCATAGTCGCTTAACTATCTTAATCGAGATATCTTATCGCCATCCGTGGCCATCTGTGGTCTTCTTCATCAGTTCCACTTCACCAGACGATACTTTCTGAATGCAAATGCTTGATTTGTTGATGAAAATACCAAAATCGCTATATATATGACTATAATTTTTGAGGAGTTCCCTCAATTCCTCATGGATCCAATCATCAGAATTGGATTTTGATAAAAATAGGACCATCTGAAAGTATATCCTTTCAAATAAAAAAAGAATTTTCCAAATCGGTGTTTTCCAAATGACGGAGCTCTAAGGTACCTAATAAACATAAAAAAAAAATCACAACCGAATTGAGAACCTCCTCCTTTTTTTGAAGTCGGTTAAAAACTACAAACATCTGTTAAGCATCCAGAGTTTTAACAATTTAAACTTTAACTCCAGCTCCTCTAGTTAAACAAACGATGACCCCAAACTATAAACTACACTTAAAACTAAAAAGTAGCGGTCTAGACTGAGTAGGGAGACACATTGATACAACTACACAGAGTTGGCTAACTAGTTACAAACTGAACGTTTATCATGCAGCATGGAGTTTGAAACGTGTAGACTTTAACCGACGAAAAAAAAAACTTTTACAAAAAAATACAACCGACTTCCAAAAACAACACTACAAAGTGAAAAATAACTTTAATTTCGGAAGTCGGTGTCTAGTTAAATGTATTTTCGTTTTTTGCCACCGACTTCCGAAATTAAAGTTATTTTTCACTTTGTAGTGTTGTTTTTGGAAGCCGGTTGTATTTTTTTGTAAAAAAGTTTTTATTTTTCACTTTTTGGTTGTGTACCTACCCCACACAAATTCATATACCACCTACCTAATACCTGCAAAACAAACTAGAACATCATCCATATAAAAGTGCGGAAAAAATACGTATTATTGAAGCTAACTCAAAAACTACCAAAGCAAAGTTAATCAATTTTATATGGGACCAACTGTGATGTATACACTCTCGAACAAAACAAAAAAAAACCAAATCGGTCCAGCCATCTTCGAGTAATTGGGGAACATAAAAAAAAAAAATAAAAAAAAAAGGTTCCGACGAATTGAGAACCTCCTCCTTTTTGAAGTCGGTTAAAAAAGGAGGAGGTTCTCAATTCGACACGTATATTTTTTTGCCCTAACCCGAGAATGTTTTTTAGAGCCGGAGGCGCGCAGGGAGGCCAGCCTTCACCGCTGGATTACAGCGGGGACGGCGGCGGCGCGGCGCACGCGCCATACGAGCCGTAGGCTAAGCCGAGGCTGCGGAGGCGAGCTTAGGTGCTTGCGCCTAATTACGCAAGGGCGAAGAGGCTGCACTTCCTGTAGCGCCGAAGAAGATGCGATTCTCAACTTGAAGTCAAGGTCAATAACCCTGACGTGACCTTCAGGTCAAGGCCAATGACTCTCGAAGTCAAGGACAGTGACCTTAGGTCTATTCTAACCAAAAAAATTGCTGCAATAAAAAAAAACTACTTTTTTTTTTCTCGGCGCCTATTGTTTTGCGCACTTTTGGGTTTCCAAATATACAGTAAAAAGGGTCTATCCTATCAAAAAAAAAAAATAACTAACTACTATAAAAAAGCAACCGTAGTGGTTCCGAGATTTGTTTTGTTAAGTTTTTTTTTTTGTGTTCTTTTAATTTATTTTGCCCTGACTACATATTTTAAGTTATAATCTGTGGAAAATGCAGTGGGTATGTACATAGTATATATTTGTGTTAAATGTTAAGTTGATTCTGTCCTGAAAAAAAAAAAACTTACGTCAATTCAATAAAAATAACAGCCAAAACAAGCTGAATACCTACTACCCACATTAAGAAAGAAGGTCCGCCAAAACCAATATACATCACTGAAATCCTGACCCTCAAAGCACAGTGTCTTTCTAGAGAAACGATGCTAGAGATAACGGTAACAAGTTTTGCTGGACATCATTTGGGAAAGTTTTTCTACGAAAAATTGAGGGCGTTAAGTAATTATTGATTAGTTGCGAATCTGACATCAACAACCTTCGTCTGGACAAATGACTAGTGATTATCTCAGGTTTTCTCTTGTGTAATAATTATATAATTTCTTGTTATCTACTGCTGTTTGTCATAATCAATCTGCCTAGCCTTTTCCCAACCATGTTGGGGTCGGCTTCCAATCTAACCGGATGCAGCTGAATACCAGTATTCTATATGGAGCGACTGCCTATCTGACCTCCACAACCCAGTGACTGGGTAATACGATACCCCTTGGTAAGACTGGTTGTCAGACTTTCGGGCTTCTGACGACCCGTAACGACTGTCAAAGATCCACGAATGACAGCCGGGACCAACGGCTTAACGTGCTTTCCGAGGCACGGAGGAGTCTCGGTATGTAAAGATCCGGACCAACCCTGGCAAGCGTAGCTTAACCTGATGGATCGACCCGTACGGCTGTTATTACTTAGCCACGAGCTCCTTGTCATAATGTTGTTAGTTAATTCTATTTTATTATCTGCAGAATCCAAACTCCCTCATTTTCAGTGTACATTACAACACAATTATACATATTTTCACATCCAACATACAACCACGTATACCAATTAATGCATTATACAAATAGAATTGCAAATATATCAAGTAGCAAGATCATTCTAGTACTAGGTACTCCAAGCATTCCTTTATCACATATATTTATTTTATAAAACACCAATAAATTACATGTGACATGATTTTCAATTCTTTTCCCAATGGCTAATAATTCCAATACAATGTTATTAGATTTAGATACTATCTCTGTAGCAAATAGCTATTCTTGTGATCCTGAAACTTGTAATTCTATGTTACATAGCTCTGCGGTGAAGTCTTTGAAAATCATAACACAAAATATTCGCAATATTTACAAGAACTTTGATAATTTTCAGGCACAGCTAGGCAGATTCTCCTTTGACGTCGACATTATAATCCTCACTGAATGCTGGCTTAATGAACACAAACCTATGCCTATCTATTATTGAGAATCACGAATCTTTTTCTTCTAATACCAGGGCCGGTAGTCTCGACATTCGTAGAGACCCCTGAACGACTGAAATCGCTCGCTAAGTCGTAATGGGGTCCCTAGATAGCCAAAATGGTTTGACAAGCATGAAACAATCATTTTCAGTTTCAAAGCAGTTGCGACGAGGACCGTTTTGACGACTGGTTTTCGTTTTATGGAAAACTGCAGCGTTTCGTCGTCAAAATAATTGACTACGACCCACCACAAAAATCACGTGTTAGTAACAAAGTCCTAACGATCCGGATGTAACGATATTTGGTAGCCTTGAAACTCAAAGTTATCGATTGTCATCTATATTTAACCGAATCTCTATGATTTTCGTCGTAATGTGTACGACTACAGTTAGCGACCAATTTTGAGAGCCCGCTAAGTGATTCGGTTGGTAGCGAATTGTAAACTATACTTACCAAATGTTTTGGTTTTTAAGTCAATACAAACATAAATTATACGGATCGGGCTCGAAGATGGGTTTGTACCGATGAGGCTTTTACGTCCACTTATAGGTTCGGAATATACTCAACATACTAAGTGCGAAAGCGTCGCCGATATTCATAGCATTCGTTCATTTATTATATTAATCTCTTTAAAGGGTGAGAATCGTGCTATTTTTCGTTTATAAATAAATAACACACAACCGTACCTAAATCATGTTTTAACTTTATTTAATCTCTATAAAGTATGACAATCATCTCCTAAGTTCACACATTCTAATAATCTAGATCTAGGCACTGTTTATACGACACATGTTGCATACCTATCCACATGAAAATAACAATGCACTCAGGAGTTTAATAAAGTGGATAGAAAGTAATAATTTAATTATAAATCTCCAAAAACCAAAATCATGCACTTTTGCCAACGGGTATCCATGAGTAATTAATGTAAATTAAGTACACTAGTCAAGTAGAAAAAGTGAATGTTAATTTTTAGGGATCTTAATTAACACCCAGTTAATGTGGAAGTCACAGCCAGAGGACATTATTGTAAAAGTGTAAGTACATAGCGGTTCAAGCCATTCATAACATTTAAGTGTGCTCACATCACTAATGTTTTGTTTAGACTTACTACTGTCAATATAATTTGATACTTACCTACTTAACTTTTCATACAATTGTTATACTTATTTATTCTTTTATAAGCTGCATAATTTATCAAAAAGAGTAAATCTGCCGGCAATATTGGTTGCCTTATGCCTAGGTACCATTGTTTGATACTTTACAACCTGGAAGTAGCCGCATTTGTAAAACCTATATATAAACATTTTAATTTTCTACCTCAAATTAAACTAGACAATGTGGTTCTGTACCACATTGTTTAGTAGTTTTGTTTGAGATCTCAATATCAGAAATTTTTGTGCACGGTATTCTCAACTTCTATACTCAAGAAAAAATATTAGTTAGGTATCTGTATGGCACCTGTAATTTATAATAAAATACCTAACAATAATAAATACCTACCTTGTAGGAATTTAGAAAACAGCTAACAGTTTTTATTATCTGTACAAGATTTCATAGCGGATAAGTTAACTTAATTGAAATTTCGTTTTTGTAATTTGTTTAAATGTACTAAATTTGCATGCTATATTAGCTAGAATGTACATGGATTCCTCACAACTGTAAAAACTGATTTCAGTTTCAAATGTAAATAAATATTGTATTCTATTTTATTGAAAAATAAATGACAGCCACAAATCATGTTTTCAACTTTATTAAATCTCCATTATCACAATCATCTCCTAGTTTACACATTCTAGACACTTTACACGAGGCATGTTGCATACCTATTGAAAAATCTTTCACATGAAATTTTAAACTTTCACTATTCATTTATTTCAACATGTTTTCTTCTACGTCGTGCCTTCAATATATTACATCTCCTCCAAGCTATGTGGCCTTCTGAGGTGTGGACCGCTTCTTACTTCATGCTGCCTCCCAGTCTTCAGACACCCTTGTTAGGGATAACTTTCTGTAGAATCCCAATCCATACAAATCCCCAAGTACCATTACGCAGCTATTATGTACTATAATGAGAAACTATAAATGCAGTGAGGTCGCCGCTAACCGCCGCTTAAGCCAGAAATGTGTTAGCCGAGCAATATAATTTGCTGACAAGTTATTTGTTACTAATGAAACAATTATTAGGAAAATACGAAAATAATACTATTCAAAATATTGAGTTTCCAAAGACAACTAATCAAACTATAGATTTCATCTTGACAATTGACTGTGATACTTGCTTGCTATTAGAATAGTAATGTTGCAAGGAGGCAAATTTCTAAATCCTTAGATATTTAACAATTTAAAGTTATTGCTACTTATTAGTTTGAACCTTGAACCATGAAAAATAGTGTTTCCAAGATAAGGTTTACATATTCACTATAATTTTCAAGAAAAACAATAATTAATTTTATTATTAATTATAAAGTTCTCAAATTTTAAGGTGATTGCGCAGTAGTAGCCCGCGAAATTCAAATTTTCTTCCGTTTTTTGCAATTTGCAGGTCAGTATGTTGTATGTTGATAATAATATGATACGCGGCAATCAGAATATGTATTTAAGCGTTTTCAAAAATAAGTTTACCCTTCACTTTTGGGCTGTCCCAGTGTCCCCTGTGTTTGATTCAAACGATATACCATTTTTAACTACAAGGTGGCAGTTTTTGGCCCCACTTAATTTACTCGATGTTTCAAGCGATTTTGAAAATTTTTTGTACTAGGGTAGCATGGGTTTTTTGTCATCGTTTGAAATACTCTAGTCGCCGATCGTCGCAGGTAGTTTTTAATTCAAGTTTTATGCTCATTTCATTATAATTTGATTTACAAGGTGCCAGCCGGAAATGTCGGTTTGGCCATGACTAAAACTGCCATTTCATTATCTACGAAGACTATTTTAGTTTTTGAAATGGTTACAGCATCCTTTACGTACACCGATCGCCATATAAAAAATCGAGTTCAGGTTAATTTTCATAATTTAACTAATTTCAGATGATGAACGTTATATACATTTGATAATAAACGTAGGTAAATGTGTACACACGACTACACATCAAGCTAAACTTTCCAGTTTACACAGACCTCTCATTATAAGGAAATCCTACACAATGTGAGATCAGCTTATAATGGAAATGTATAGCTTGATCTGTAGCCGTAAGTACGTCAAAATTTAATTTTGAATATAAAATGGGAAGATCGGTCACGTCCGTTTGATAACATTTTGCTCCTTGACCTATCTCACAATAAGGCCAAGACTACATGTAGGGCTTTTATTTAATTAATATTTAATTTTATTTCATCTTTTTTATTTTATATGATTTTTAATGCATGTGTGTTTGGCAATGGGTATTATTAACCTGATATAAATGAATTTATTTATTTATCCAATCAACTTCAGTTACTACAACAACTTAAATATGATTAACCTCGGAATGAAAGATAAACAACATGACTATATGACGTTTTCATAAATAAATACTCGTTTGACAATAAAAGAAATAATTTTAAAATTAATTAAGTAAAAAAAGGTTAAAAAAAGTTGTGTTTTATGTTATAAATTTATAATTGAAGAAAAATGTTACATTGTTACAATTCAATGTTGGATAATACTGAAAAAAAAATTGTCTAAACTTATGACTGTGATATGTAATACCTACTCGTAGTACCTCTCAGTTTTGGTTTAAATTAATGTTTCTCGTAGGTACCATCACAATATAAATATGGATAGTAGGGAAACTACGTACAAAGGGTCGAAACGGCACACCCACACAGACAAGCGCATTGACGAGGCCACAAAGCGATAGTCGCGGTGCTCTGTCGCGGGTGCCGTGTCGAGTAGGGATGAACATCGCTCATAAAAATCATCGATACTAATATCGATGTTTTTCATGAGCAATGTGCATCCCTACTCATCAATATTTTCAAAAGTAAAACATCGATTTTAAAAACATCGAAATTGAGAATATGAACGATATATCGATTTTTTCGATGTTTTTTATCACCATTTAAATCTCTAATAAAAAAATAGAAATCGGCAGAAATTTTACTTTAAGTAATATATATATATAGATTATATCTTCAAACTGACAAAAAATACAATAAATTACAACAACAACTAACTCGGCAATATAACCTATAAGCTCACTTTTTAAACTAAAACAATGAATTAAACTATAATTATAATATTGAAATAATAGGTACACACGGCTGCACACAACCTCCTTCCAGCCCGCGTCAAAATTATCCCGGCCCTGAAGGTCGATAAATTTGCGGGTATGGCCGGGCCTCTAAAAAGGATAAGAGCGCATCTGTTTGGCCACTCGTAACACGCAGTGAACGCTTACGCCTGAAATATTTAAATAAACTAGAAGCAATTTTTCAAAATCTTAACATTATTTGACTCATTGAGTTCAACTGGATAGCCAGTTGAACTCAATGTCAATAGAAAAAGCGATCAATAATGAACCGACAAATCAGATTAGAAAAAAGGTGTTGTAGTTTGAGGTCGGGTACTTACTTGACGCCGCTCGGACCCGGGCCTGCAGCTGCATCTGCTTCTCTTCCTCCAGTCATTTTATTTTATAAGAAATAGTACCTACTTATTGAAAAACAAAACAAAACAATATTTTGGACGCGAAGTGGATCAAAGATAGTATTGATAGTAATTTAAATCGGGTAGTAATATAGGTACTTATTGGTTGTCTATGACACCGACGTAGTGTTGCAAGGAGGCAAATTTTTATGTCCATAGATATTTGACAAGTTACCATAGTAACTTGTCAAATATCTATGGACATAAAAATCCCAAGCCATAGCCAAAAAAACCATAACCAAAGAAAAAAAAAAAAAAAGCCATAGCTTCCTATGAATTTCCATGAAAAATTATGTTTTCAAGATAAGGTTTACGTAATGAATTTCCAATTTTCAAGATAAACAATTATTTTTATTAAATCATGATCACCAATTTTCCTCGTTATTAAAGAAGATTTTGAAGTGGCCAATAATTGTCTTTGATAAAACCGAACTATTACCAATTGCCCGTCTAGGGGAGCTCATTAGGACCACAGAGCATGTAATTAGGACTTAGCGAGCGATTTCAAGTCGCTATGAGAACGTAGCGAATGTCGAGACTGCCGGCCCAGGCTTAATCAAAATGGTGGCATCGTTATTTATGTCAGGAAAACTATCAAATGCACTGTTGAGGAACCTAAGTCAAATGACGCTAGTTTTCTATTACTCCAAGTTTACTCAAATATTAATATATTATCTGTGTATAGATCCCCATCTATACACTGCACAAATAGCTTTCTCAACTTATTAGAAGCGTCCAATTAAAGCTAAACACATTATTATCGCTGGCGATATCAATATCGATATTAAACCAAATAATACTAACAGGAACAGTGCATCTTATCTAAATCTAGCTGCAGAACTAGGGCTACTTCCGGCACACCTCTATCCAACAAGGGATGCCAACTGTCTAGATCACATTATGATAAATTCATCCTTTTCTGCGGCGGCCTTTGTGATAGATTCAACCATGACTGACCACGCCTCAGTTCTCTTAAGCCTCTGTTGCCTAAATCCTAACATCAATAGAAACGACGTGTACAAGAAAGTTGATTATGATGCTGCCCTTGCATACTTGCAAACTGTTGATTTTTCCTTTGTCAACGATGACTCTGACGCAAATTATGCCGCCGCTCTATTTGTTGATCATATTTCAAGTGCATTAACACAATACTCGATCACAATTTCTCGACCCTGTAGGAAAAGATTGCTTAAACCCTGGCTTACCCCTGGTTTACTGCGATGTATCCGCCACAGAGATAAGCTTCACAAAATTATCTCAAAAAACCCACAAAATACATCTGCTGAACTAAGGAATTACGAAAAATCGTTACTAGAAAATGTGAACTGTAATATAGATAAATGGAATGCCGTCAAATCCATAATCAGTACCTCTAAAAAAAAAACTGCTGGGGAACACCTTTTAGTCCCACAGAAAAGTGGTTCAAGTGCTGTAAATGAGATAAACACTTACTTCTCTAATATTTGTAAACAGCTAGCAGATAAAATAACGCCAGCTCAAAATAGTAAATAAATTTGACATAACCCCCGTCCCAAATTCAATCGTGTTACTTCCACTAGACGAAGCCGAAGTTGAAGCATTGCTTATGAATCTCAAGAATGACTGTGCTACTGGTTGGGATTCTATTTCGGCTAAGTTTCTTAAGTCTGCTAGACACATTATTGTCCCCCATCTGACAAAACTAATCGAGATCTGCCTAACCCAGGGCATTTTTCCGAAAGTGTTCAAAAAGTCCCTTATTACTCCTGTCCACAAGGTGGGGAAGAAGGATGATGTTGAAAACGACAGGCCGATCTCAGTTCTTACGACCTTATCAAAAATATTAGAAAAGGTTTTAAACAAAAGGCTCACAAACTTTCTGCAACACAATAAGATACTGTAAGTAGCGCAGTATGGCTTTTGGGTCAGGGAAAAGCACGGAAGATGCCGTAAGTCAATTGGTAGATCATGTCACACTTAAAATAGATCAAAAACAGAAATGCGTCGGCATATTTCTCGACCTGGCCAAAGCTTTCGACACAGTCATGATTCCTTTCCTTGTGGACAAGTTAGATATGATAGGTATTTGCAGGAATGCTCTTAAAATTTTTAAGGATTTTCTTTGTGACCGTACGGAAGATAAAGGAATATGTTAACTCTGATACTTGGGTCACCTATGGCGTCCCACAAGGCAGTATTCTTGGCCCGAGTCTCTTCTTGATTTACATAAATGACCAGTGTCAGCTGCCACTTATAAACGGAAAGATCTTTACCTACGCTGACGATACGGCATTAATATTTCATGGGGAGACCTGGGACGAAGTTCAACGTAGTGCCGAACTGGGACTGCATAAAGTAAGCCATTGGCTAAGATCTAATCGCCTCACTTTGAACCTTTCCAAATCTACATTTCTCCAATTCTCTTTTTCTAAAATTAAACCTATAAATTTAGGTATTAGACTACATGTCTGCAACTTCACTTCGTCAACGCCATGCTCATGCACAACTATCACTAAGTCTACACAAGTCAAATACCTTGGTGTAATTGTGGATGAAAGGCTTAGCTGGCGTCAGTACATAGACCTTACCACAACGCGTATAAGGAAACTTACTTGGTCATTTAAAAAACTTAGATACGTGGCCGACTTCGAACTCCTTCGCACTGTATACTATGCACTTGTGCAGTCAGTCTTGGGATATTGTGTTACTGTATGGGGTGGAGGATGCAAGACTTTTATGATTCACCTGGAAAGGACCCAAAGATCTCTACTTAAAGTCATGACTTTCAGACCTTTTAGATTTCACACCAGTCTTATACGAGAAGTGCGAAGTACTTACGGTAAGACAGAATTATATTCTGCAAGTTGATAACAAGAATAGAATAGAATAGAATACTCTTTATTATGCACACCATTTAAATTACTGGTTACAATTTTACAATGTTGAAATTTTACATACGAGTGACACAATGGGCGGTCTTATCGCTAAAAGCGATCTTTTACAGACAACCTTTGGATGAAGTATGGGGACAAGGAGAGACAATTCTGTAGGTAGCACAAGCAGCACAGTATTACACCTTACAATGTACAAATTAATACGAACCGCACCATATTTAATATTTGCTCACCTTTGTGCTTTCACATGACGTCCGCCAGATGACAGCGGGTATATCTTGCTATTTTTCTTTATAATAAGTTGAACAAAACCCTGAACATAAATCCCCTTACAATTCGTGAGACCAAAAAGAAGGTAAAGATCTGGCTACTGACACAGGACTACAATGCAACTGAAAATTTACTACAATCAACTTAAATATTATTTATGAACACAAATCATTGGTATTTACACACACATACACACACACCCCTAACACACCCTATCACATACACACATACGCGTATCAGTACTATAATTTGAATTTTAATGTTTATTTGGCTTATTATAATTTATTTTGTTCAAATGTTATTTCATTTTAATTATTGTTCTCAATTTGTTATCTAATTTTGATTTAATCCACATTCTATTTTAATTTTAATTTTGTTTTATTGAGATTATTTTATTTGCATTCTAATTTTAGATTTCATTATATTTTTAAATAATTTAATGTTTGCTATTAAACTTATTTTTAAGTAAGGTAATTTCATCACCTATTGCTACATACTTACTTGCTTTTAATTGTTACCTAAATGGAAGAAGTCACTGGCTCCTGAAATACAGGTACTCTAACCTAGCTCTGGTGCCAGGGTCTCAAATTTCTCTGTAACCTATTTATGGCAATAAAGAATTTATTATTATTTATTTATTTATTATGTTTATTTTTAATGTACAGACGCCAGCAGGTCAAGCCACCCGAAACTGTCAAATTTTCCCAATCAACCTTGAACCTAATACTTCAGTGATAAAGATGAAAATCTAGACATATTGTAGTAGCTTGATGTGCTGGCGTCTGTACTTACTACTGTTTTCTCTTACGAAATAAAATAGATGTGTTAAGAGTTTCAATAGAAGTGGACCAATTTAATGTATCTTCCTAATTAGGTACGTAATCGTCAAACACCTCCTGAAGTGCTGACCAGTCAGCCCCGCTATCACCAGCAAGGTGGCACCAGCCTGGCTAATATTTTAACCATAGCAAAAACTTTTCTTATAATGGTATGTTTCCCATGCAAAGGGGAACACAATATAGTCATATCTAACTCTAGCTATGTATAGCAACCTAGAATCTTAGTTATGTCGTACCGTGTGGTCCGCCACCCCATCTTATCCCGTGGGTGTCGTAGGAAACTGGAGCCCTACTGCATACCATAGAAGCATCTTGGGTCACCCGCACGGTGATGTGGCGGGTAAACCACCAACAAAAGCATTCCCAAGGAGGGTTGGTGTCAGGCTGGCGGCCGACTGTAAAACTTTGCCAATGAGTGGAAATGATATGATGCGCGATAGGGCTAGGGCGTACCCCACAGGCGACGCGCAGGGGCAGCACCCGGCTTCTGTGGGAAATGGACAAAGGTTGTCGCACCAGAACGGGCTGGTGCGATACGTCGCACCCGCGACGTCGGCGTCTTACGGACGCAAGCTCGAAGTATGAGAGAAATTAGATTGAGGTACGCGAGCTGGAAAGTAGGTACGATGACTGGAAGAGGAAGGGAATTAGCAAATGTTTTAAAAGACGAAGTCTGAACATAGCGTATCTGCAAGAGACGAAGTGGAAGGGTGCGATAGCTAGAGAGATGAGAAGCATATAAGTTTTTTTTTTTTTATTACTGTGGAAGCGATGGCAAGTGAAATGGTGTTGGCATAGTGTTGGATAGTCAGTTGAAAGAATGTGTGGTGGAAGTTATTAAGAGTGAGTGATAGAGTGATAGCTGTTAAAGTAATTTTGGAGAGTTTGGTGATTAATGTAGTTAGTGTGTAATGTGTATGCACCGCAGTCAGGGTGTGAGGATAGTGTAAAAGAGAAGGTTTGGAAGGATTTCGATTGTGTGATGATGGATGTGCAAGATAGTGAAGAATACTATGAGAAAATAATAAGAGTAGGGAAAGACCAAAGAAACGATGGATGGACTGAGTAAAATGACATGGCTAGAAAGGGGGTGGCTACTGAGATGACGACTAATAGAGAAGTATAGAAATAAAGGACATGTTGCACCGAGACTAAATAGACTGGGATAAGGGCAGGAGAGTGATGAATGAATCTTAATTATGTCATCATAAACGAAATCTTTTTTGGGAAGGTAGGTATATCAACTGAATTAGTTGCAGGAATTTAAAATACAAAGCCTGGAAATTTCAAGACAACTGCACGTTGAACATCCTCTGTTGACCTATTTAGGAACGGGCGCAATTGAACAGATTTTTGCAAAGGAGTAGTTGCTAAGAAAATATCGTGCCAGCACATAACAAATTGCGTAGGTAACGTATAAAACTATCCGATACAGGTAATAAAAACCAGTCAATAAAAACTTACAATTTAATTTAGTTTTCTGGATCGACTGTTAATTCTAAAAACACTCTTACTTCGTTCGTAAGCTTCAAAAGCAAATCAGCGGAGAGTTTATTTAGTTGATAGGTTAAATCTTTAAGTAGCGTGCGCATCTGGGGTCTCAAGCGACCACCAGTTCTCAGCCATTCAAAAAAACTGCTCATGAACCCATGAAAAGGATCGAAAACACTTTTCTTATTGTACGCATGATCCACATCTGACAGTATGGCATGTACTAACTCCACGTCTCTCCCTTTTATACTATGTTTCTTCGATTCTAGAGCAGTCAATCTGTCATCAACAGTTTTATGTATTGACAGTAACACTTCTCTCGTTGGAACACTATCTGAGTACGCCATGTCGTTCAATATAAATTGCAGCTCATTCGCAGTAACTTCGCTCATGTAGTCGTAAAACTTGGTTTCCAGTAAAGCTTCTGATACAAAACGAAGAAAGATTTTCACATTGTCGTCGCTCATATCTTTAAAAGACCCCAATAAAGTGTGCAAGGCTTTCGTACATTCATGAGTTTTGCTACAAATGTTGTATTCTGCGCAGGCCTTGCTTTCATACTTTCTTTCAATTATTACAGAAGCCACGACGAATTTCTGCCTCAATTTCTTCTTAACTTCGTTTAAATCGGTCGGAGTGCCTTCTATTCTTTTGGTAGCAAACAAAATAGCTTCTGTTTGGAACATTACACTTATTTTTTTAATAACTTCTATCCACGCGAAAGCATAATTGCTTTCTTTCACTTTTAAGTTAACATTTCTGAGCAATTTTTGTATTCTGTACAAACATTTCTTAAGTTCCTCTTCTAACATGTAGCTGTTTTGAATTTCCTCGTTAGTGATTTCATTTTGATAAATTATACCCATAAGAATGGCTTCTATAGATTTAGATTGTACCAGTATGTATTCGTTTAAGAATTTTTCTAGTTTACCTTCGCAGAAATGTAGATCTCTACATATGTTTGTAGATTGTATAATTAGAGATAGGACATCGGTATCTTGATTAAGAATGGCAGATCGTCGACCGGAAACGCCCCTGAAGTTTCTTCGAACATATTGTGACACTGTGTCTATTACTTCTTTACCGAAGCTTAGCGATCCTTGCATGTTAACTTTGACTGCATCGTTCACGGATATTATAGCTGAAATGAAAACTTACAGATAAATTGGTGTTAATTTTTTCCCTCATACGTAGGTGCTTACCTAATTATCGTCTCTCTTGATGAGTAGAATAATTTATTAATCAATGATAATTTAAATTTTAAAAGTTTTTAGTTACCTAAGTGCTTATTTATTTTATAATCATTTTTGTACAGTAATCTTACCAGTACCTACTTTGTCAAATTATGAATAACTGTAAATTAAATTAAATGTGTAGGTACCTACTTAATATTTTCTTCAGTAAAATAATAAATAAAACCCTCACCTAAAACAGCAAACAAATACTTTTTATAATCCATGTTCAATAAAACACGTTTTTATCTAAAATAAATAACATTTTATTTTATTACCTATAAAAAGTAGGTATGACGCTTTTCTATTTTCCTTAAAATAAATTTCAAAATGGAGTCGTGATTCAATTTGACGGTCGTAAACAGTAAAAGCGAAGTAAACAGGTTTACTAGAACGGAAAATAAATAAAACATTTGTTCTAGTCTAGAGGATAATAAAGGCGGCTTTCAATTGAATTGTATGCGCATGACTCGAGTTTTGTGCTTTTTGCCTCTTGCTTCATTTATCTCCTGTCTTTACTTGATTGAATTCTGTCTCTGGCTGTTGGTTTATTTTGTAAGAGCCATACCCATACCTCACCGGGACGCCATGGCGAAGTCGCCAGGTCGCGCTGCCAACTAACAACCTTACTAATAAATATTTTTTGCCGGATTTATAACGCTTTTAGCCCTTCTGACGCGCCAATTGCACCCCATGTGTGCATAAGGAAAATCCTATAAAATCCTTTACATAATAGGTATATAAGCTTATATATCATATATACAAACGTAAAAAATCATCATCAGTAGCTGTGAACCTATGGGGTTCGCAACTAACCCCCCCCCCCAACCGACCCCCCTCCCAACCCACCCCCCCCCCCCCCTCCCCCCTCCCGCCGGGGTTTTGGGTTCATTTGGGTTTGGGTTTCAGAACATAATATGTTCCTATGAAGGGATAATCTATCCATGTCAAATCCTCCCTTTTCTATAGAGGATGAGTGAACTTTACAGCCTGTTCCTCATACCTCTATAAACCCGTTGTTCGTGATGAAAATGTACAGTTTTACTTTACAAAACCAAGTTAGAATTTAATTTTTACCGCCTAATTCACTTGGCGTGGCGGGAGTCAACATGACACATTGATACAGTGTTGCTACAGCGAAACACACTTTCTTTCATTATCCGAAGGGGCACCTATTTGATGGAAATTCCTAATCCATTGCTTCATTATGTTTGAAAAATTCGTCTACTAGACAACGCAAATAACATAATGAATGTTATTGAATTGCCAAATGAAAGGCATTGTAATTCTTAGTGTGTTACGCAATTCGGTAGGTATGTGAAGTTTTTTTTCAGGTATTTCTTTTACATTTTTAATTTATAGATTCAGTAATTTTAAGCTACAAATTTCAATATTTTGGTTTTCCAAATAGTCATTAATTTTAAATATTTTTTTTAAATTCTAATTTGAAAAGTAGGCTGAAGAGTTCGATTTCTTTACACAATAATAAAAATCCTAAATTAGACGTTTTTGGCTTGACATCAGAAAAGCATCAGAACCTCAGAACAATAACAAGCAATCGGAACATCATCAGAAATTTCAAGCATGACACTTGACAGTTCGACAAATTAAAATAGAGGTGGGAATGATCGACATAATCGAACATTAATTTATTTATTCTTACAGCAAAGCTTACAGTCTCTATAAAGAAGTTATTGTATGTACAATATCGCTTAATTGCCATTGAAAAGCTTCCACAGATTTAAAACTATGTACCTACTTACCTAATAAATATAGTAATAATTACTTATTACTCTAAAGTAAGTACCTATATAAACTGATAATTAATTTTATTAAGAAATTAGTAACTCGATTACAATGAGTTACAATTAATCAATTATAGTTACTAATTTTGGATTACTCTCGTTCTGTCCTTACTAGTCGCTAGAAATGCGAGTTTATTAGTCATGTCGAGTGAAGGCGGATAGTATCTGGGAATCTACTATCTAAAGGCGTGTCTCCTGCGCTTGTTTTTTCGAAACATTACACAAAAACATCGAAACAAAGCGGCGTGGCCTTACCCATTTGTGTATACAAACGCGATGTTTTTATTTTCCGAGCTGGGCATCAATTCCGGTGGCATGGAATGATCTCCATGGTCGAAATATTAGTCGAGAAACCGCTTATCTCGGTCGAAAACGAAAAATTGCTATTCTAACGATCTCCATTCATAAATTTTTCGATCGCAAACCAGCGAGATATTACGGCTGGTCGTAAGGTATAGAGTTAAGAAATCTCCGTTGGAACAACAGTAAAAATTGACATTGGTGCCGATTCTCTTGTACACCGAACTAAACTAACTAAACTATCACTAAAATTCCTTACTTTTGGCTATGAGAATCTTAGAACTATTCTGCAAAAAAAACCTCTAAATTTAGAAACAATTTTGACACAACTAAAATCGAGTTTGACAATCGTGACTCCGCGTGGTATAGTGCTCGTAGTATATTTGACCCGGTGGCTTTAATTGGAACTAACGAAATCACTATGAAAGGTGAGAAGGCTTGTCATATTTTGTTTACCGACAATCTGACATCGGCGCCGTTACCGTGTCAGATTATATTTTTTAGAGCTGGAGGGGAGCAGGGACGGGGCAGCTTTAACGTGTTTTTGTGGATTTTTTTTTGGTACCTACGTGTTGAGGTTTAGGGGTTTATGATTTTAATAAAGGGGGGCCAAATTTTCATTATTTTTGCGATAGGACACACCGTTTTCGAGATATATGGAAAAGAAAAAAAATACAGTAGGTACTGTTTTTGCCACAGAACACTATTACTCCTAGCGGAGGTTTTTGCACTTGAAGTCAAGGTGTTGGTGTGAATTTTAGCTCATGACAACTAATTTTATTCCACACCTTTTTAATCGCGATTAAAAATAGTCTGATTTAGTTTGACAATCAAAATTTTAGGTGAAAAAACGTCAAATACAGAATAGCACAATTGCCATTTTCACTAAATTATTATCTCAGTACAATCTTAGTGCTGTCAAACTAAAATTTAGTTAAGTTGTGTCATTTTAATCAATTTCAGAATGGGAAATCGTCGTTTGACAGGAATAAACTAAATTTTAGTGATTTTTAGTCTAGTTTAGAGGTATTTGTGGCAAGAGAATCGGCACCATTATCAAACAAATTAACGTAAAATGTACATAACGACGATTTGTTTAAATGCTATTATGGATGAATTCTTGGCTAATTTTATCCCAGAGCTTGTAGCTGTTGTTGCTGCACCTCGAACTCGAGCTCCATGGCGAGTCGATTCGTTTGAGACGAGTGATGCAGAATTCAAAAAGAATTTTCGCCTCTCAAAGGAATCATTGCATTTCCGAGCGCGGTTCCATAGAGAATTCCACAAGAAGTACGACAAATACAGTCTATATCCAGATTTTTTTTTTCAATTATACCCGACCGAATGAGTGTCGAAACCTTTGATTATATTCTTATGAATATACAACCAGAACTGGAGAAAACGAGGAGCTCGTGGGTCGTGGCTGCTGTGTACTATGAGCTGCACGGGTTGATCCATCGGGTTAAGCTACGCTTGCCGGGGTTGGTCCGTGGATGGGTGACCATCTTTACATACCGAAACTCCTTCGTGCCTTGGAAAGCACGTTAAGCCGTTGGTCCCGGCTGTCATTCGTGGATCTTTGACAGTCGTTACGGGACGTCAGAAGCCCGAAAGTCTGACAACCAGTCTTACCAAGGGGTATCGTATTACTTAGTTACTGGGTTGTGGAGGTCAGATAGGCAGTCGCTCCATGTAAAATACTGGTATTCAGCTGCATCCGGTTAGACTGGAAGCCGACCCCAACATAGTTGGGTAAAGGCTAGGCTGATTGATTTATGGTTTTGAATCAGTTAACCGGTATTAATCTCAAAGGGCTAGGTTCCACATAATTTGTATGTGACGCTGTTTACGTTATCTGTTGCAACATTTACTTTTGACGTTCCGCACAACTGTCAAATCTTTTTGGTTCGGCCATTGTCGCCGAACGTTTGGTGTTAACTTTAGGTCACGTATCTTTTCGTGGCCTTAAGATCACATAAATAAAACTCATTCAAGATGGTGCAGAAGAAGGTAAAAGCCATGTGCGTTTAGTCAATTACTATATTTTCGTTGTACAAAGTGATTTTACTGTGAAGTTCACACTATAACATGTTTATGGGATCGTCGTTGTTTTTGGAGTCAGAACTGTTTTATTTTGATAATTTCAGGTATTTCTAATCAGTCGTGCATTTTATTCGTTCAAGTTCTAAACATGATTGATCGTGAAATTAATTCATTCTGAAATACAATTAATATGTAGTAAATGGTTTCAACATAACCTCTAATCAATACCATGATGTTAACTTTCCAATGAGTGCTATGATTACCACCATATTATCACCAAGATCGCTGATAACTACGTGTTATTCGCATTAGACCGGCTAGCATGCGACTTTAGCTCACTAAGTTATTGTAATTTCAGCCTAAGAAGAAGGTAGGAAAGAAAGTAGCGGCCGCGCCTTTGGTCGTGAAGAAAGTTGAGCCCAAAAAGGTAGTGAACCCACTCTTCGAGAAGAGGACCAAGAACTTTGCTATTGGTGAGTTTACATTTTATTTTTCCTATTGTTGAAGCCAGTGGCCTTTGTTATTAATTGTTTCAAAGAGGCGGAAGTGTTTCACATACTTTCACAACTAGTTTATATACTTGCATTCGGTATTCTGTTTTTGAAATAGTGTGGGTTTTCATGTAGTATAAACACTAAAGAATATTAGACTAAAATGATGTTACCTTTGTCTGAAATCACCATGTGGTTACAAAATATACGAGCTTTTTAACACTGATTAGTCCAATCCCCACACTTGTCAAGCATTATACATATTAATAACCTCTAATTTGTAGATAAACAACATTGCAATGTTATGTTTAGTCACCAAAATGTCAATTTTAAAAAAGCCAGTCTATTATTTCAACTCCAATATCAATTAGCAGCAGTAACAATAGATCCAAGTTATTCACAGGTTGTTATATAGTATTAACCTATTACAAACCCTTACTAGGTCAGGACATCCAGCCCACAAGGGATCTGTCCCGCTTCGTGAGATGGCCCAAGTACATCCGCATCCAGCGCCAAAAGGCCGTGCTCCAGCGCAGGCTCAAGGTGCCACCACCAATCAACCAGTTCACCCAGACACTTGACAAGACCACAGGTTTGTTATAAATGTTTATAATATCTATTTAGAAACATTTTAGCTATGTTGTGTCAAGTTTTCAGGTTTGTGAAAGGGATCATACTACTAGGTGAACAAAAATTGCACCATTAGTGGCTTAATTTTTTTAAATAATAATGAATATGCTAGAGCTACAAAATTTTAATGAAAGTTTCAGCCAAAAAATAGTAAAGCTGAAGTCATACTAGTCATAGTTATTGGTAAAACACTAACAACCTCTCAAGGGGTTAAAAATCAGCTGTTCCCTACATTTTGACGAGTTATGCGAACATAAATGTAGGAAACAGCAGATTCTTTTTTATGGCTTGGCAGTTACTGTTTTAAATTACACCTTATAAACAACATGACCCAAAATCAACACACAACCTCTCAAGGGGTCATTGTACTCATCATTATGAACAACTTTTACTATGGGACTAATGCCAAAATTGCAAAAAAAAATGGCTGAGCCATAAATTTGTTTGTATAATATCATCAAATGTAGGGAACAGTTGATTTTTTTCGCGATTTCAGGTGTGGTCCTATAGTAAAGGTTGTTCATAATGATGAGAACAATGATCCCTTAAGAGGTTACATGATATGATAACTTGTGTTAACTATTATCACCATAATTAAGTGGATTTTAAAAATATGTTATGCTTGCCACACAATTTTCTAGGCTCACTAAGTGAATCAACAACATTTTGCCATGCAGTAACTTTAGGTTTCAACATGATGATTACCAAATGCAACGATGAATCACCATGATTATCAAAAAATATATACGAGCTTTTTAACTCTGATATCCAACAAATAGCAATTAATTACAAGTTTACATTTATGTTAGATTTCAAATAGGTTTCTTTGTGTTACAGCCAAGGGATTGTTCAAGATCTTGGAGAAATACAGGCCAGAGACTGAGGCAGTCAGGAAAGACCGCCTAAAGAAGGCTGCTGAAGCTAAGGTATGTTAAAACATTAATCATTAGTATTTTCATAGAACTGTAGACTTACTTAACCCTGAAGTAAAATCTTGTTCATTGAACAACATTACATTCAACTCAAATCATTAACATTATGAGACAAAAACTATTGATGAAATAATAAGAATAAGTTAGGAATATCTATCGAAATGAAGAAAAACACAAACTCTGAATGCTATGAGGACACCTACCACCAAGATCTCAGATCGAACAAAACATTAAATACTAATTGCGTACTTCCTTTAGTTTAGCACATTTGTTGATTAGAAAACCATCTTTCAGGTTGCCAAGAAAGATGAGCCTCCACCAAAGAGGCCGAACACCATCCGTGCTGGCACCAACACTGTCACCAAGCTGGTTGAGAAGAAGAAGGCACAGCTTGTTGTTATCGCTCATGATGTTGACCCCATTGAGGTAAGCAATCACAGTTATGCATTTATTAATCTGGATTCCTAGTGTTAAAATTGAGAAATTAGCGGAGATACTGCAATAGCAGTACTGAATGTTTCTCTATGTAGGATAGTCAACTTACAACTGAAGTAGAACATACTGCAATGATTAGGCTATTTTGTTCATATGCCTGTATATCGTGCATTGACTATCTCGAAGAAAGAATCTATTTGATTTTGAAGCATTAGCTTCGGTTATGTTGAATAGCATAGAAACAGTTGTTTTTTATATTCTAAAATCCTTCATGATTCTAAGTTTGTGAAATGCATACGCAAAATACTCGCATTGTCGTGGAGTTACGGATACCAGCCCGTATTACCCAAGCTGGTGAAATGTAACAAGTTAGCCGACGTTCGCACGGGCGTAAAAATATCGCGGCGGGATTTTATCGCGCACTGGACTTTCAACTCTCTGTGTTGAGCCGAGCATTGAGAATCCAACCCAACAACAACAGAGTGCATCCCAGCGCGTCGAAAAAACACACTGTTGGATTTTCAACTCTCGGCGCAAAGCAGAAAGTGCGTGAAAAAAAATCGCCGCGATTTTTTTACGTCCATGCGTACGTCGGCTTAGTATGTAGTTGCCATGATGTAAGAATTTCTTCACCTGAGGCTTTAAATATAAATTATTTTTAGCTGCATGAAGATTGTTGACTCTGAGCTCCATTATAAACGACCTAGCATCACATCCTATTAAAATATTTTAACTAATAGATAACATTGTTTGCAGCTTGTTCTATTCCTGCCCGCCCTCTGCCGTAAGATGGGTGTACCATACTGTATCGTGAAGGGCAAGTCCCGTCTGGGAGCCCTAGTCCACCGCAAGACATGCACCTGCGTTGCGATCACACATGTATGTATTGTTTTACTTATAAATATAGCATTTGGTTGACTAACTTCTCTTGTATTGAAATCCATCAGAAAGGAGTAATGTGTCGTAAGATGTGCATGTAATGATGATTTATTTGCTATCATACAGCTATGCTGACAACCTTTCTACCACCAATAGATTTTATCTGAGGATGCCATCTATCACACAAACAAAACCTTCACAATAATATAATTTGTAACAAAAGTGATTGTTAAACTATAGTTTTGAATAACATCTATGAATCCACTACAAGTAGGTACTGTCAATGTGAAGAGTGAACATAATTAAATTTGCTACAAAAACACTCGTAGAATTCTGATAATAAGCTGTATTTTTAATCAATAAAGCCACTACAAATACCATGATGATACCATTCTATGACGTGGAAAGTTAACAACCACAATTTCCACAAAAATAACTTGCATTTTGAAGTTTTTGAACTATACTCACCACTTCCTCTTTTCCACCATCAGGTTGAGTCCGGCGACCGTGCCTCCTTCTCCAAGGTCACGGAAGCTATCAAGACGAACTTCAACGAGAGGTACGAAGAGCTCCGCAAGCACTGGGGCGGTGGCGTCCTCGGCAACAAGTCCAACGCGCGTATCGCTAAGCTCGAGAAGGCGAAGGCCCGTGAGCTGGCGCAGAAACAAGGCTAAGCCTAATAAAGTTTAAGACCTAACGTATTTGTTGTTCTTTTCTTTTCAATATTATTTATTCTTTTAGTCAAGTCACTTAGAGCTAATTTTTCAATAGTCAGATAACTTTTATCTGAAGAATAAATATGACAGTTTGACATATTTTCTATACAATAGCTGTCAAACCGCTATATTTATTCCATGAATAAAAGTTATCTAAATAAAAGACAAATAGGAGTATCTAAATCCACTGACCAATGCGTAAATAAACACGAGAACGAGATTTTCCGAGTAGAGCAGCACGCTCAGCATGACCGCCATAGAAATGGGTTTTTTCGACGGAAGAATAGACAAAATAGCAGATAGTAGAAATATTTCTATGCAGTCTATGCGTCTAAGCATGGCAATGTGTAATTTTGTCTATTCTTCCGTCGACACTACGTCGTCATGCTACGCGTGCAGGTCTTACTCGAAAATCTCGTGTGGGTATTCTACTCGGTAGGTAATCAAAGGTTGTGGAAGGATCATCGAAGTGAGTAATCACACCCACAATTTGGTACCTCTTAAGCCCTTTTGCTAATTTGTCGGTAGGGCAGCGGTACGGGATCCACTATAATCTCCACTATGGATTATAGTGGAATTTTACTGTAGAAAACTTCATGAAAATCAATTTTAAGAATGCTAAAAAACGGTCTTGTGCTCAAGTATGTGAGGATTACAGCGAAATGCGTTTCATAGTTTGAGTTTTCGCCATAATCCTCACCTCGTGCGGGCGGCAAACGGCGTGGAATAATCGTGACCGTCAGGTTGACTGGACCAAACGAGATAATTATGTACATGAGACCATGTGCACTGTTTAATATATATTTACTACCTTTATTGAAATATTTGCTACCTTTGCTTTAATAAATATATCAAAGAAATAAAGTGGTCAGCCATTCTGATGTCAGGTTGGCTGACCACTTCCAAGTTCTCATAGTTTTAGCGTTATATTAACCGCGTTGTTAATGTAAATATTTACTATTATTTGTCACCTTAACATAATATATTTTTTACACAACTTCAAAAAGCTCCTTTAGAAAGTTTTTAATAAAAGCCATTAAAACGCCTGTACATTCATTATTTACGTCTTCCTCAGAATAATTGCTGACAATGTTTTTGCAGGCGCTTAGTGGATTGAACAACTTGTTTCTGGATATCCATAGTAGTTTTATCCATTTATATAATTATTTACATATCGCATTTATTCTTAGTAATATAACGCAGCATAAAATCAGATTCTACGAAAATAAGTAGGTCTCTAGTATCTGCAGGACGAGTGGGACATTGGAGTAGGTAGGAGGGCCGTGACCGGAGTAAACATCGCAAAATTTATAGATAACTTCATCAAAAAGCTTTCTGTGAATTTTGTTGAAACTGTAATGTTATGAACTAAATCATATTGAATTCATAGGAATTTTGTTTAATTATTGAACAAAATTAACTGGAAATTCTGTGTATATATCAACTGAATTTTTTTACCTATATGAAAAATTTCAAAACATAGTCTTGCGTGACCAACTCTTGAAATTAGTCCTAGAATTCCAGAGTTATAAAGGCACCTCGGTGCGCTTTGCTTGGTGCTCGGTGTCGGAACGCTTTTCCGCCATAATTCTCTCCCGGTTTCTGCTAAACGCTTATGGATTTCAGTTTAAACTTGGTATCAAATAATTGTCGCTCTAAACGATAACAATTTCAGCCAGGTTTACTATGTTTAAGTTAAAAACCCATGTAAACTTCTACATACATTATTCAAGAGGGGATGATTTTTCCCCGGCCCCGCTATACCGCCACCTGTTTACCGGTTAAATCAACGGCTTGCATGTTATTCCGCCATTCAATCAAATGGCTAGGCAACTTGGATCGATAGCGTTTAACTACTCACCTACATAGTCCAGACTTTTAAATTTGGTTGCATTTTCTGCTACCTGGCGTTGACATCCACACTGTCAATAATTATGGCGTCGACAAGTCGCAATATTTCTGGTGTTTCTCAGTTTAAATGCGTTTATGCAAAACTGGATCGGTGCACCCCGACTCGAAGTACCTAGTCTTTTGGCTGCTACCCTTAGCCGACGTTCGCACGGACGTAAAATATTGCGCACTTGATTTTCAACTCTCGGTGTTGAGCCGAGCTTCGAGAATCCAACCTAACAACAACGGAGTGCATCCCAGCGCGTCGAAAAAACACACTGTTGGATTTTCAACTCTCGGCGCTAAGCAGAGCGTTGAAAATCCAGTGCGCGAAAAAAAATCGCCGCGATATTTTTACGTCCGTGCGAACGTCGACTACTTAGTGTATATAAAAATCCGGAGATACGAAGGGAGGGCAGCCCCTGCCCACGGTATGCTCACCTCCACAGCTTCGGCTTGCTGGTCACCTCCGGTGACCGCTAATCCACTACGTCTCGCACGGGTGCCTATGCTTTGTTAAGTAAGGGCGAATGGGTTGCAAATCCCGCAGCGCCGGAGACGTTGCAGAAGGAACTAAAGGGTTTTAAGGTTTGGTGTGGTGTGTGTGTGTGTGTGTGTTTTGTTGTGAGGTTAAGTTACAATAATTAGTTTTTCTCAAGAACGGAGCGTTACCTTTACACTGTAATTTTCAATTGAACGAAATAATCTAAGTAAATGATCAACCAATAATAATTGTATACATGGCATAAGCATCAGCCAGACAGGGGCCATACTATGACGTGAAAAAAGATCATGGATCCGTTGATAAAAAAGGTCTGTGCTCTCTCTCACACTGGAATCGTTCAACTTCTGCCCTACTATAAGAGCTCATGCTCATAGTACGCCCACAGTTCATTAAATGTTGTACCTATTAGTTAGTCGTAAGTAACGGCTGAATATCATTCAGGCCGTTGATTGAATGGCGGCGGTTAGTGAAATGGCTAGGGGTTGACCAAATGGCTAATTCAACCAGTTGACTGCGACACATAAATGACTTGACTGTACGGCTGTGCATGGCAAGCTTTATTAGTTTAGTTATTTCTTGTCTATGTTCATTTTTAAAAGGTGCACACAACAACAAACGGCTACAAATCAAGCTATAAGCCAGCCAGCCAGAAATTTCCAGTATAAGCTAACCTCTCATTGTACGGAAATCCTATCCTATAAAATGCCAGATCAGCTTATACTGGCAAAGAATAACTTGATTGTAGCCATATGTAAAGACGTCAGCAGGTCAAGCCACCCGAAACTGTCAAATTTTCCCAATCAACCTTGAACCTAATACTTCAGCGATAAAGATGAAAATCTATCAAAGAAATTTAACAGATTGTAGTAGCTTGATGTGCTGGCGTCTGTACAACGGATAAAGGGACCCATTCACAGCAGTCCTCCCGTTATTATTGTTGTACTCTTTACAGCAGTCCGTTTTGCCGTCCTCTTGCAGCCTGCACGATGCAAATTGAATCCTACTCGGTATTGCTGGACGCCATGCAGGCAGGCTGCGACAACATTCACAATCCTGCACCTTCTTAAGTATTAGCCGACGTGCGCACGGACGTAAAAATTTCGCGGCGGGATTTTATAGCGCACTGGATTTTGAACTCTCGTTGTTGAGCTGAGCATTGAGAATCCAACCTAACAACAACAGAGTGCATTCTAGCGCTTCGAAAAAACACACTGTTGGATTTTAAACTCTCGGCGCTAAGCAGAGCGTTAAAAATCCAGTGGGCGAAAGAAAATCTCCGCGATATTTTTACGTCCGTGCGAACGTCGAGTAAATGTTCTGTGATCCTGCCTGCATAAGCAGCAGGCGGATGGCAAAGCGTTTGCCATGAATGGGCCCGTGACGGCCCGTGCCGTTTGTACACTCCTACCAACTTATCTGTGAAATGGCGAAAATTGGAGCTACGGCCCTCATGTTGAAATGTCATTCGATTGTCAGTGTCTACTTGGTAATGTGTGTGTCAAACCATAGATAATATACTACGTGAATGTCAAAGTCACAAAAAACAGTAACATCAAAACCATAGATAATACACTAGTAATCTTCTGTGCTAGTAATAATCAAAACGGGGATTCTCGCCACAGTGTGATTTTGGGTAACACGTGTGTCCAGAATTTTGACAGTTTTTTTGTGATATTGAGTTTATTGTGACTTGTTAGTGTGTTTGTTTTTGTGTTGTCTCGTTATTAGCAGTTATCAGGTTTTTTTTAGTGATTGTTTTTTAACGGTATTGGTCACTACTATCCATATTCACTATGAATATGGATAAAAATAAACCCCCCGACCCTCCTGATGATAATATCCCTACTACCCCTCCATCTGAGTTTCCCCTGTCCTACACAAGTCCCTCACCTAACCCATTAAGCCAGTTTGCAGATGTGGTCTGTAATCTGGAGGCCCAAATCCTTCCTTCCCAGACTAACAACCGTAAACGTCCCGGTAATGAATCTGATTTATCCAATCGTGCTAGCAAACAACCAAGAACTCATGTAGGCCGTGTTAGGTACTCGGTAACAGATAAAGGACCTTTTATTGTCCATGTTTCCCGTCAGGAAACTCAACCTAACTCTGGAACTACCCTACATCCAGTTTCATTTGGACGTTTTTTGGCAAACCATAACATTTCTAATATTGTTGCAGTCAAGCGAGTTGGTAGAAATCGTGTATCAACTGAGTTTTCATCCCCTCAGGATGCAAACGCTTTTATCTCAAATAATGTTTTAGGGACAAATTTGTATGAGGCTGTTATTCCGTCTTTCAATATAACTCGTATGGGTGTTGTAAGTGGCATTCCTACTGATTTCTCAGAAGAGGAAGTCTTGACATATTTAAAAGTTCCAGTAGGTTGTGGTCCAATTTTAAAAGTTAGGCGATTGAACAGGAAGGTTAGCAAGGACGGTTTAACAGAATATAGGCCCACAGAAACTTGTGTCATCACATTTGATGGCCAAGTTTTACCAAATCGAATTTTCTGTTTTTATACAGCGCTAACTGTAGAACAGTATATATACCCTACAATTCAATGCCGCAAGTGTTGCCGATTTGGTCATGTAGAATCTCTTTGTCGTTCCAAACCCCGTTGCAGCAAGTGTGGCAATGATCACCCCGGTGTTGGTTACAACCAACACCGGGGTGAAGCTTCGCTTTCAGCAATGCTACAGCATTGCTGAAAGCGAAGCTTTCTGCGTGTTGTGCTCTGGTAATCACTTTGCTAATAGCAGGGCCTGTCCGGAGTACAGCAGGCAGAGAACAATTAAAACAATTATGGCTGAAAAAGTAATTTCTTATTCAGAAGCTAGTAAAACTGTTCCCTTATCTACTCGTAGCTATGCAGACATTGCTAAATCACAGACTCAGTCATACCGCAAAACTGTGTTTCTTAAGCCAAAGACCCATGCTCCCCTTTCTCCTTCCTATGATAAAGTAGCTCACCAGCAGTTAACTAGCACTCCCCAATCTTCTCAGCCTAATGGCTGTGCTTCCAATAATCAACTAACAGAATCCCCTGAAAACTTGTCTTCAATAATTGAACTTCTTAGTAAACTCCTGTTAACTTTAATGTCCTCATCCAATAAAACTCAATTACCGTCCAACGTTGCTTCTTCACTTATTAACTCACTCTCATCCCATAATAATGGCTCGGTTGGTGTTCCTTCAATGGAATGTGAGAAGCGTGTGGCATAAGAAGCACGAGCTCACATTTCTTCTGAACAAATACAAACCTTTAGCTTGTTCCCTTGCTGAGACTTGGCTGGTTCCAAGTCTTAGTTTTCGTTTACCTTTCTTTAATATTTTCAGATGCGACCGATCTGATGGCTATGGCGGATCGGCTCTCTGTGTGAACAATCGTGTTTCATTTGTGGCTGTATCCTTGCCTTCTCTAGGTGATGATATTAGCATTGTGGCTGGTAGGGTAGAGGGTATTACCCTCTTATCTGTTTATATTGCTCACCCTCATCAAAGTTTCCTTCCAATCTTAAAACGTACTTTGGAAAACATAGAAGGCCCTGTACTTGTTATGGGGGACTTCAACTGCCATCACTTTAGATGGGGTTCGGAACGTTGCGACTCTTTTGGGGAAGGTTTAGTTGAAGTCTTAGATGACCTTAATCTGTGTATCTTGAACAATGGTTGTCCAACCCGTAGGTCTCTTCCTGGACAGCATAAGAGTTGTGTTGACCTCACCTTTTGCACTCTAGATATCGCAGCTTCATGTCATTGGGAGTGTACCAGTTTGTCACATGGTAGTGATCACTATCCAATTATAATATCTTTGGCTGAAAAAACTTACTTAGAAAAATCGAGCCCTCCACTCTTGAGGTATAATTTATCTAATCCAGATTGGGCAAGGTATTGCTCATTATTGGAGGACAAAATTGATTCACTTCCAAATTTAGTTTCCCGTGATTTTGAATCTCCTAGTCCCCTCCATGTGTCAAACTGTTATAATAACCTCATTTCTGCCATTACAGCTAGTGCAGACTCATGCTTTCCTGTTAAAAACTCAGCGCGTGGGAAGATTCCTCCTCCACCATGGTGGGATCAGGAATGCACAACAGCTGTAAGGGAAAGGGATGACGCTGAAAGGGTATATAATGAGGTGATGGTTAGCGAAAACCTAATAGCTTTTAATAGGGTCCTTGCTAAATCTAAAAGATTGCTGCGAAGGAAGAAACGTTCTGGTTGGGCTGACTTTTGCGGTTCTCTGTCCCCTTCCACTCCTTTATCAGTTGTTTGGAAGAGAATAAACCGTTTCAGATCTGGATGTTCCCCTTCAATTTCTTCTCCCATCCTTCGAGAGACTGCTGAGCAATTCTTTGATAAACTGGCTCCTCCGTATGTACCAACGGAAGCAGAACATTATCAGCCGTCTATCATTTCTTCAGAGGACCCTTTTGATGCACCATTTTCTATGCAGGAGCTTAACTCAGTTTTAAATCACGTTCATGACTCTGCCCCCGGTATAGACGGTATTGTCTATTCTTTTATGTCACACGCAGGTCATAGAGCAAAAAAATATTTTTTAGACATTTTAAATTTTTGTTACACCAATGGCTGGGTCCCCGATCAGTGGAAAACTCAAATTATTATACCTATTTTAAAACCTGGCAAGCACGCTGATGACCCAAACAGCTTCAGACCAATAGCTTTGTCATCAGTCCTTGCAAAATTATTAGAACACCTAGTAAAGAACCGACTAGAATTTATAGTAGAATCCAGAGACTTACTTCCTAAATCTCAATTTGGTTTTAGAAAGGGACTCAGCACCATGGATAGTGTTGGAGTTTTGGTTTCAGATATACGCTCATCGTTTTCGAAAAATGAATCCGTAGTCGCTGCCTTTTTAGACATTTCCTCTGCTTATGACAGTGTCCTTCTTCCTATTCTCAGGCAAAAATTGCAACAGCTGAGAATACCGAAGAGAATGATACAGTGCATCTGTAGTTTGCTCATGTCACGATCTTTGGTTTTGAGAGTCCCGGGTGAGGAATTTGACGTCAGGATGTCATGGAGGGGCCTTCCTCAAGGCTGTGTTCTTAGTCCCTTACTGTATAACTTATATACAGCTGACATCGGTTCATGCCTTAATAATGACTGTCAAATTCTTCAGTATGCTGATGACTTAGCTTTATACGTCATCAATAATTCAGTTTGTAACGCAGCATCATCTCTTTGCGTATCCCTGGACGACTCTCTAAACCAATGGTTAAAATTCCACGGTCTGAGTCTGTCTGCCCCCAAAAGTGCTGTTGTTGTATTTTCCCGCAGGAGACAGATCCCACAAATTTCAGTGGGCATTCATGGGCATTGTATACCGGTTTCTTCAAAAGTCAAATTTTTAGGCGTTGTTCTAGATTCCAAATTGAGTGGTTTACATCACCTAAATTATTTAGTTAATAGATGCGAGAGAACTATTCCCATACTTAAAGTGCTCGCTGGTGTATGGTGGGGTGCACACCCCTACACCATGAAACTGGTATACAATGCCTTCATCCGGAGTGTTCTGGACTATGGATCTTTTCTTTTAATTCCCTGCAACAAGGGTGCTTTGGCAAGGTTGGACAGAATTCAAGCTAAGTGTCTACGGATCATATCGGGATGTATGAAGTCCTCACCAATTAACGCATTGCAGGTAGAGTGTGCAGAACCACCATTGGCCTTGAGAAGACAATATCTAGCATCGAGATTTTGGGCTAGAGTAATTATCAAATCCTCCCACCCTCTTGTTCAAAGAGTGGACGACTTGGATGTTGTATGCCGAAGTTCCAATTATTGGAACCATAAAGAAGCCCCTTTGTTTATAAAATCTTTCC
Source organism: Cosmia pyralina (assembly GCA_946251885.1). NCBI lineage: Eukaryota > Metazoa > Arthropoda > Insecta > Lepidoptera > Noctuidae > Cosmia > Cosmia pyralina. The sequence goes on along the minus strand of OX276345.1, from coordinate 25,604,776 downwards.
GTTATTATAAAAATTTAGATTCCCCCATCATTCAGTTTCCGAAACTTCCTATTTTCAGTTTTGACTATGAAATTATATGTTTTAAACCAGATATTTTCTACAATATTGGCATATCGAAAAGGTCTCCTTCGGCGGACTCTATTTTCAATGCGGCGGTTGATGAGCGATGGCATAATTTCGAGAGATTCTTCACGGACGCCTCCAAATTATTAGATGCAAGTTGCACTGGTGCTGCGGTATACTACCAAAACTCCAAAATAGTTTTAAAATTCAAATGCCCTGTACAAACATCAGTATTTACGGGTGAGTGCGTGGCCATATTGGAAGCATGTTTATTTATAGAGGCTCATAGCATAAGTTTTGGTGTTATCTTCACAGACTCGCTTAGTTGCTTGCAAGCTTTGGAGCAGAATCCTTTTAAGAGTAAACTATATAGTCCAATCTTGCTTCAAATCAAAAAGTCTCTTTCCGCTTGTGCCAGGAATCACAAAACCGTACACTTGGTTTGGATTCCAAGCCATTGTGGCATAAGAGGAAATGATTATGTTGATGCTATTGCTAAAGATGCAGTTACGTCCCAAGCCGTTGATCTTAAACATTTTCAATGTCAGGGATACGATTTGCTGAGCCTTCCCAGAAAGAGCTTGCTAACCTCATGGCAGGTACAATGGCAAAATTCATGTAAACGTAAAGGGGCTTTTTATCACGCAGTACAGCCTAATGTTACACCCAAGCCTTGGTTTTACCCATATAAAAAAATATCCAAGAAAGTAATATCTATTCTTTGCCGTCTCCGTATAGGTCATTGTTGTTCTCCGGTTTTTCTTCACAAAATCCGGGTCAGAGACTCATCGCTCTGCGAATGTGGGTTGGATGAAGGTACTTTGGAGCACATCTTTTTTAACTGCTCCAATAATAACCCAGCCCACGACTTGTATAGCTATCTCCCTAAATTAAAGATCCCTGTCCCAACTAACTTTCCATCCTTACTAACACATTCTTCCCCAAAGCTCCTTCAAGCTTTAATGTTTTTTATCCGGGTCAATGACATCAAACTATGATGACTTTTGTGCGGTTTGTGGTCGTCTATGTCAATGTCTATGTACTTATTTATTTAACTAACAATATTCTTCTGTTTGTTTCAGTGTACTAATATTTATCAACAAGTTTCACATTCAATTCAATTATTAATGAATTAGTATATTTTTTTTTTTTTTTTCTTTCTGCACGTTTTCCCACAACACAACTGACATTGGCAGAATTGTCGACATCGGCACCATTGCCATAGAGAAAAATAGAATAGAATAGAATCAAAACGGACTTTAACGGACCGACCGTTACAACCACGCTCCCAAACATTATTACTGTATGGAGTGGAGTGGAAAAGAGATTATTTTTGTTGCTGTGTAGTGATACAAAAACGAAAGTGTTAGTGATTGGGAATATCGAATTAAAATTTAAAACAGTCAGTACTGTGACAACTTTTGGCTGTTAGAATATAAGTAAATGTTCAAAATGGATAGTGAGAGCGACACATCTAACAGTAACAACGTTTTTAACTTCGGTAACTTCCAGAATGTTAACACAGTGAGTAGTTAGCAGCGTATCTAATTTATGATTAATTACATTTGTATTGCTAAAACTCCGGCCCTAAGACGACCCACTGACCTAGTCGGAAAAAAATGAAGTTGCGACCCGAAATGTACATACACCGACACCCATTCGGGTATAAAACTCGAAAGTTGGCCTAGGTACATTGTTGTATTTCAAACATTGTTTCTTCAATTTACTGCTAGTGACAATTTGTCTTGCCCTTAGATGACCCTATAGCCCAAAACCAGTTTTTGTATTTGGAGCTTTAACCAAATGTAAAATAATATTAAGTAAAAACTGATTAGAACCGAGTCAAGTCATTCTGTTTAACTAATGCAAAAATCCCTACCTTACAGACTGCAAATACAAAGTGTCCAAACACGAATTTTAGTTGTCGAAATTCAAACACATCAGCAATGTTTATGTCACGAAACTATGAGCGACCAAGGTATGCAGAATCTGCTTACGACCAAAGGAGTATGATCTATAGACGAGAGACTTCACCGATGTCTATACATAGTGCTTGTGATATACAATCAAGAAACTTTCAACGATATGCTGGCATGAGCTCTCGGCAGTTGCTGGTCAATGGCAGAAGTGGTTCACCAATGTCTATGAGGAGCATAGGTATGTTCATTCTACTCAAAAGATTGTCTTAGTAGTATGTACTTTATTATAGGTACTCTGTTTACAATTTAATAAAATAATAAGAGAAAGTAAAGAATAATAATTAAATAATGATGCTTCTATCATTATTATAGGTATTGGGGGTTTAATATAATAATGCACTGAGAGTACTGCTACAGCGTTGTAGTGCATCAGGGATGTTTGCAAATAATAACATTGATGGTTTTGCCGCTATCATTAGGAAAAGATGTGCATCCCTGATGGCACGTGTTTGCGGCAGCACTGACAGTATTCTCAGTGTGTTCACAAATCAGTAGGATACTCCAATGTTGCGGAGATGGATGCAGCTCCACGCTGAATTTTAATTGTAATTGTATGTTAATGTGTCTACCAACTAACACTGTTCACTGTTCTAACCCCATGGACCCTATGGTCTGATAATTAAAGTATTCTATTCTATAGGCCTCATATCCTTTCTGCAATAGTTCACAGTTCCAAGTGAACAAGATATTTGATTCATTTTATACTATGTGTATTCTTCAATAAAATTTTCAGATTCATCTGCAAGTGTCAGTGCAGTAGATATAGCTTTTGCATTCAAGAATGTCAAGTTCAACAAAAATGATTTGAAATTGATCAGAGATTCATACCAAAAATTAATGAAGCAAAGAGTTCGGAATAGAACAGAAAAGAGAAGAAATAGGAGACTGTTACTGAAAGGCAGAACAAGATCAGGTGATGACTCTGGAGATCAAGCAAGTGACTCCTCTGTAAGCAGTGATGACTATAGGTCAGTTAAGACCTACAAAGAAAATATGCCCAGCAGTATATCAGCAAGGATGGATTTGACTGACTTCAGAAAAACTTTTAAAGACCGTAATGGTTCAAATAATTTCAGTCAAAGTAGTTTTAAAAATAAGTTCTCTGTTAGGTCTAGCAGCGTACTCAACACCCAAAATTTTAATAATACAGTGGTTTCAAATCAATTCAATTCTATGCCTACTCAAAAGGAAAGATTTAGAAATGAATATTTACTGCCATCACAAAGATTTAACAGATCAGGATTGGAAAATGTGGAAAACCCACACAGAAGTACAGGAAATATAGAAGAATTAAATAACGTGAGAAAGCATTATGCCCAAAATAACCACAACAAAAACAACTGTCCAATTGTTAGTGAAGAAGATGAAATATTCTCAGAAATTACTGGCAGAGAGAAAAGTACTTTTAATATTGAGACTCAACATAAAAGGAACCTTGATAGTGAAGATGAATCTAGTCTTCCAGTCAATAAGAAAAGCAGAATAAAATCTGCAGCTAAAAGTGCTACATACAATAGAAGAGCTCTACCAAAATTGAAGAATATCAATCCTTCTAACAATAATGTTGAATCATCAAACAGAGCTTTTGAATTTGCTAAGCCTTCATTACCTGTAAGAAAATCTAAGCAGAGCGTACAAGAAAAGGTCATTGCCAAATCTTCACAACCTCTAACAGATTACTTGGAACAAGTTCCTAATAAAATAAAAGAGAATGTAGAAATTTTACAGCCATCTAACTTGCAAGAAAAACCTATTGACAATCCAACTCAACTTGACCAATCAGAAACAACACAAAGTAGTGATGTTTCTTCACGTCCAAGCTTTATTAGAAGAAAGCTGTACACACAAAAACTAGATGTTGCAGAGAATGCTAATCTGAGCACTGATACTATAACAAATCCTCAGATTAGCGTTCATTCATTACAAAAAGAGAAAAATAAATCAAGGAAATTGGTTTCAAATCAGTCATGTCTAAACAGAGAAGTGGAAGATGGTAATAGTCTGTTAGACTTGATTCACCAAATGGTACCTGACCGTATGAACCTTACTAACCAAACTACTATAAACCAAAACAAAAATGATGCAAATAATAAAAATGAAAAAGTTAGTGCAGCTAAATGGGATGTAGCATCAGTAATCTCAATATGCAATGAAGGTGACGTAAGTGATACATACACTGATGAAGAAATATTTGACGCAGATAATACTATAAAAGTTAATGCTAAAAATAAAGACAACATATCTAAAGAAAATCCAATTGATAAAGTTGTGCACCAAAACTTTAACCTAACACATAACAGTGAGTATAATACAGCTATCTTTATTATCCATCAAATATGAAATACTAAACTAGAATTTGATTGTATTTATTTTATAATTAGCAAATCAATCTGCCTAGCCTTTTCCCAACTATGATGGGGTCGGCTTCTAGTCTAACTGGATGCAGCTGAATACCAGTATTTTACATGGAGCGACTGCCTATCTGACCTCCACAACCCAGTTACTGGGTAATACAATACTCCTTAGTAAGACTGGTTGTCTAGACTTTCGAGCTTCTGACGACCCGTAACAACAGTCAAAGATCCACAAATGACAGCCGAGACCAAAACCTTAACATGCTTTCCGAGGCACGGAGGATTCTCGGTATGTAAAGATGGTCACCCATCCACTGACCAACTCCGGCAAGCGTAGCGGCGTGTACCTGATGGATCGACCCATGCGGCTGTTATTAATTAGCCACAAGCTCGTTTTCTAAATTTTTATAATTAGCAATGGGTGTAAATTACCTGAAATAAACAAATTTATTATTATAATTTTTACACAATTATCTTGGGGCCATGCCATGTGGTCCTGGATGTTTGAAAGGTATATGAGCAGCCGAAGCCACAGAGGCCCGTTTATAGGCTATTAATTCTCATTTTTATTTCAGATTACACAAAAAACAATGCTAAAAGCTCAGTCAAAACATTTTGGGATACAGATTTTGAGATTGAGAGTGATATAGAATGCCAGACAGTATTGCCGCGGAGTCATGTAACAGATATCTTAAAAAAAGGTTTACATACTAATAAATTATTTATTTGGCAATTTTTTTTCCGTCTAACTCTGTTAAGAGTAATTTATTTGCCAAAAATCTGAATATTTTTTTTTTACAGCTAATGTGACATTGGACACTTCAAAACAAGATTTCAAGAATCCTATTGGCTATGCAAGAAGCGACATCTCCAAGAATTCTCCAGGTGAACTGTTTTGTTCGAATTATTTAAATGTACCAAAAGACCAAAACACCAAAACATACCACCAAAACATACCAAAACATTTAAATAATTTGAACAAAACTAATTTGAATAAAACTGTTACTACCTTCAACAGCACGCAAAAACTGAATACCAATACTCTCAGTGTCAGATCACATCGCACATCTAAGAAAAAAAAATGCTGTAATGAAACATGTGCTAACGAAACAAAATCCAAACTTGCCAATACAAGTGATAAATTGAAAGCCATATCTGAAGAACCAGCTGAAAACAACCTAGGAATGATAAACACAAAAACAAAAAATATTCAAAGCAAAAATTCTACAGATATGCCTAGACTTGAATTAATTAAGCAAAATGAAAAAAATAGCACCGTTGCTACAAGACAAAGTAAAAATAGCCCTAAAGAAAAAAAGTCAAGCAAAGATGAACGAGCCATAAGTCGAAAAAATAAAAACAAGAAGTCTGAATCAATATCCAAGTCACAAAAATCAAGTAGTGTCAATAATAAAAAGTCGAATACTGAAGCACAAAATAATAAAACTACAAAAAATAAATCAGAGAAGAAAAATGAGAGTACACAAGTAAAAAATGATCATAAAGCCAAAATTCAATGTGGTAATGATAAACAGCAAAGTAAGAAGCTGAAGACACCTAAAAGTAAACCAAAATCAAAATCAGATTGTCAAAATGATAGTATGCAGTCAAAGAAAAATAATCCAGTAGCGCAACCAGCTAATTTAAATCTTAACAATACGGCAAAGCCTAAACAAAATACTAGCATTATAAGTGGACGCCCAATAAGGTCGTGTCGTACTCTCAACCAGAATAGATCTATAGAACTTTCTGGATCTGCACAGCTACACAATACTAGAAGCCTTCGTTCTAGTGGCATTAATTTGTCATCATCCATTGAAAATATCACTATCAATATCAAACCTAAGAAAAAATCAACAAAATATTTCACAAATAACACGAAAGAGTGACTTACTTATCGTATTATCTTATCGTTTCGTTAGGGTCAAAAGAACACAGCTTTGCGCAAAAAAAACCTGCTGGAAGTAGAACTGATTTGTTCAAAGGTAAAAGAAAATCTTAAAATCATTTTAAATGTTATGTTAAAGGAGTATGCAAGGATCGTGTAGCATGTGGAGTTCTGTAGTTTCTACCTACCCCCGTGGGAAGAAGGCATGAGTTTATGTATGTTATGTTTTATCTGTAGTTTTACGGCCAGCATTCATTGAGTAGTAAAATGCTTGAACAAGCTGGAACAAATTTTCGCTGTTAAATAAATTATTGAATAAAAGAAAGAAAGAAACTACGTGCACACGGCTGCATATCAAGCTATACATTTCCAGTATAAGCTGATCTCGCATTGTATAAGATTTTCGTAAAATGAGAGGTCAGCTTATACTTGATATGTAGCCGTGTGTACGAATTTTAACCTTATGTTTTAGTTTTGTAGTCCTTTCGTGACGTAATCGCTTGGTAGTGCCGTTCAGGGTTGAACAAAAAACAGTTTTTTTTTTAATTTTTTAAAACTGCTTAAAATGTTTTAACAAGTTTTTTTTTTACATTTGAGCGATTTATCAAATTTATTATCCACACTAGGTATATGGTACTTAAAATTAATTTATAATCTAATCTGTGAACATACTTTTTTTTGTAATGAATTTATAAGTATTGACATAGGTACTTACATACACAGTGCACGCTACATTGCATTCGATATTGAACGAGTCGAATAAGAACGAACACAGAGTAGGTACATTACAATATTAGAAATGAGTTTTACGTTTTAGTTTAAGATCTGAACAACGGAGTTTCTTGATTTGAAACATCTTGAACCTTACCTAAAAGTAATTTAAATACAGGAAGTCCCCAAAATAGTTGCGGGGAATTGTCTCATTTCGACAAACGACAGAATGGGACTTTACGCGCGACGAAGTATAGATTATACATAGGTAGGATGGACTATTATATTCAAGTAAGGGAAATCCCCAAAATGGTTGCGGGGAATTGTCTCTTTTTGACAAACGACAGAATGGGACTTTACGCGCGACGAAGTATAGATTATACATAGGTAGGATGGACTATTATATTCAAATAAGGGAAATCCCCAAAATGGTTGCGGGGAATTGTTTCTTTTTGACTAACGACAGAATGGGACTTTACGCGCGACGAAGTAGATTATACATAGGTAAGATGCGACTATTATATTCAAATAAGGGAAATCCCCAAAATGGTTGCGGGGAATTTCGACCGGCAACGAAGCGTATAAATACGTCTAGACCTTTTTAATTTCTTTTAGAGCTATTTCAAGTCTTAAGAACTTTTCATTTATTTCCATTCATTCGCTATTAAAATTTGATTTAGAATCATGTTTTTTTTCTTAATGTTTAAACTGTGATTTTAAACTCTTATTCAACTCTTATGTACATTGTTTGTATTTTCAACTCTTATTTTATTGTGATTTAGTTCATTGTCGAGCGTTTTTTTGCTCAGTGTGCGCTGACCAATGATATAATCTGTTAAATAATGGTAATTATGTTTAATCTACAAAATCAAGTATATGTAAGTAAGTTTAAGTTAATAAAAATTGAGAACTGGCTGATTTATTAATCTTAAAGAATCATTTTATTTCTTCAAGCATTCCGCGAGTACAGTCAGCAACAAAAGTCGATTAACATTTGAGTTTAATCTTAATTATTGAGAAAAATACTTCATTAAAGTCGGAACAGATGTAAATTTTAAAGAAAATTAATCTAATAAATGAAATGCTAAAAAGCAGGTTATCGTATCATTTTGTGTTAATTTAGATGATGTCAAAAAGTAGTAGTATTAACCGATTTCTGTTCCTGACCGTACCTACCTATACCTGTTATCCGGCAGCGCCACCATTGAAAAATTAATAAGTCTGGGAGATAAGGAACATTTTGAAATTTCATGCTATTAACGGCAAAAACGGCCGTTTTTAGGGTTCCGTACCTCAAAAGGAAAAAAACGGAACCCATATTGGATCACTTCGTTGTCAGTCTGTCAAGACCCTTTTTCTCAGGAAGCGTGGAGGTATCTAGTTAAAACGAAAATCAAATTCGTAAGTCTATGGTCCCTTGGAGTCCTAAAAAGCAATCTAAGTCAACTCATTAAAAAAAAATACGTCCATTTATGCGACACATATTATGATTCTTGCAAGTAAATCAAAACCTACAAGGTATATCCTGTTGACCTAATTTCATTATTCTAGGTCCTAGAATAATTCAGTTTGGCTTCTTTCTTTCTTCTTCTTCTTTCTTCTTCTTCTTCTTCAATTTTGCTTCTTAGCAAGATCGCATAGCACAAGTAAAGGAAAACTTGTCAGGAGGATGCACTGTGGTAGCCTGCGAAATTCTAATTTCCTTACATTTTTTGCAATTGGCAGGTCAGTGTAAGGTTTTATGTTGATTAAAATATGATTCGCGGCCGTAACTAATATAGCTTTACAGAATTATAATCATTAGAATCGGCAATACAACTCCATAATTTACAATTGGCCTCAAATCTCATGATTTCATGAAATAGTCATTCAATAAGGTTTAATATAAACTTAAGAGTTGTATTGATGATTAATAGGTCGTTACCTATGAAATTGCCGTTTTGTATGAAAAAATTAAACGAATTTTTTTCATGCATTTTTTATTTGTATTAATCGAAGTAATCACCCATGCAATCAATGCTTCTTTGCCAACGCAGTGGCAGTTTATTGATGCCCTTCTTAAAGAAATCAGCTGGACGGGAGGCAACAAATTCTACAAAGGCATTTTGTACTGCCTCTCGGGTATTGAATTTTTTTCCCGCCAAGAAGTTATCCAAATTCTGGAAAAAGTAGTAGTCTGTAGGCGCAAGGTCTGGTGAGTAGGGCGGATGACGGAGAGCTTCCAACCCCAGTTCTTGCAACTTGGAGACCGTCTGCTGTGCAGTATGAGGTCGCGCGTTGTCGTGCAGGAGCAGCGGAGACGAGCGATTGACCAATGCTGGTTGGAGATGTGCCAGCTTCTCCATCATTGTGTTCAGTTCTTCACAGTACACATCTGAAGTAATGCTCACCCCGTTTGGTAAGAAGCTGTGATGAATCACACCGGCGCTAGACCACCAAACAGTGACCATCACTTTTCTAGGGGTAAGTTTTCGTTTAGGGCATTGTTTAGGTGCTGAACCAGGATCCAACCAACTTGCTGAGCGCTTGCGGTTATCAAACAGAATCCATTTTTCATCGCAGGTAACAATGCGGTTCAAAATTCCTTCATTTGTGTGTCTGTTGAGCAGTGCAAGGCACGTCTCGACGCGTACTTCGCGCTGGCGATCATTGAGTTCGTGGGGCACCCATTTGTCAAGCTTTTTTACCTTGCCAATTTGACGCAAATGGACCAATATTGTTTTGACGCTAACGTCGAAAGCTGCTGCTAATTCAGCCGTAGATTGTGTATCATCAGCTTCCACAATCGCCTTTAATTCGTCATTGTCGACCAGTCTTCGGACGACCGCGAGGTTCATTTTTCAGGTCGAAATTTCCAGAACGGAAGCGAGCAAACCAATAACAAGTGGTGCGTTGGTTTGTAGTGTTAGCTCCGTAAACGTCGTTGATGTTGCGTGCCGCTTGTGCCGCGTTGCTGCCACGACGGTACTCATATTCCATAATTACTCGAATTTTTAACGTATCCATGATGACGAAAAAGATTGAAATGCGATGAAAATGTAACACTAATCAATAAACAAATGACTACTTTTGGAAAAAAAAATCCATGTTTTTAAAATAAAATTAATTTGAAATTAGAATTCTTATCCAAACAAAAATTATTTTGATTTGAAATGGCCAGTACTGCAGAACGGCAATTTCATAGGTGAAGACCTAATATTATGATTATAGTTCTATTAATAATTATTTGATACGGCCGCGAATCATATTTAGATTAACATACAACCTAATCTGACTTGCAAATTGCAAAAAATGTAAGAAATTTTACATTTAGTGGGGTACCCTGGCGCTTTTGCCATAATTTGTAATTTTATCACAATTTTTTTTTTGGGATTACACTGGTAAGTTTGTTTTTAGGATAAATGCTTTTCAACTACTGAACCCTTGATTGTGCGTGGTCCGACACACACTTGGCCGGTTTTTTGGCATTATGTGCTATAACTTCAAAAAGATAGGTTTTTTATTTTTTGGAAGGGAAGGAGGAGGCTGTAGTGTTAATTTTTTTAATACAAAAAATTATATAATTGACTAAAAATGTGCATAGGGAATTTCAAACAGTTCCTTCTCCTGACTTATTTTTTTTCTCAATGATTGCGCTGTTAGCAGCTCTACTCGCCTTAAGCACTGCATTTCAGTTCCATTTCTGTGACTACGGCTAGTGTCGAGCGATCATTTTCATAAAAACCGGTCAAGTGCGTGTCGGGCCACGCGCAGTAATAGGGTTCTGTAGTTGCACAATAATGCGGACTAAGAAGAGGGCTTTTTGTTGTTTCATGAATATTTAAACGGTTTCGGCGGCTCATAACGTTTAAAAACGGGCCCACATAGGATGATGGTAACTGAAGAAGGAATTAAAATCCAAGGTTATTATTAAATAATTATTATAAAATAATTAGCTATTTTATCCATAGAACATTCCATGGCCCAACCAATCAGAGGTAGTTTCAAACTCGAGTGGTGGATTTTGTAGATAAAGGCCAATGATATTATATTAATTTAATCATTTAATTAATATATTATCATTGACAAAGGCTACATCAGATTATGAACCACATTCAAAACTCAGTTGGGTGAACTGCGACCAGCATAGACACATTTTTATTTTAATATTTAACATCGTTGGGAATCTTAGGTGCCGAGCAAAAAGAAAAAAAGTCAGAAAGACCGCTAAGCGAAAACCAAGTAATAGCGCGGGCAGGCAATGCGATGCGACGGAGTGGGTCGGTTGAACAAGAAATTTCACGCGGACGAAGCGCGGGCAGAAGCTATCTCAATATTTTTGTTCCTGTGGCTTATTTTCCGACATCCACGCGGGCGAAGCCGCGGGCAAAAGCTAGTTTTCATATAATTTTATGCTGTAATTAGGAAATGAAACGGAAAATGGTTTTGAATTCGACCATGTTTCGGGGTTTTTTTTTTCATCGAGGAAATTACAACTTATCGTGTTTTGAACCGTTAATTTCCTTAAAGCAGGAATGTATCTATGGCATATATTTTTTTCAGGACCTTATTACACTAATTTGACCATTTAAAATTGATTCTAAAACAGGAAAATTTGGATAACTCCTCGTTAAGTTTGGCAATTTTTCAGGATATCTCGGTCACATTGGTTCTCCTGCGGATGATTCTGATTCGATCATGTAGGAAAGCTCCAAGCATAGCCATCTCCATAGCTCTTTATTTTTGTTCTAATAAGTAATTATTTATCTTCATCTTGAAAAGACTTCCATGTAAAATACTGGTACTGGTTTATTCAGCTGCATCCGGTTAGACTGGAAGCCGACCCCAACATAGTTGGGAAGAGGCTATGGCAGATGATGATGGTCTTCATACCTAAATTAGCTTGTATTTAATAAATCCTTCCGTCCATTTTAATCATCTTTTCGCACCAAAAGTCTATCTATTTTCTTAGGTATAGTTATACGAGTCCCTAACCATCGTGTTTCTATGAAATTAATGAACAGTCACATTACATCACACTATCACACTAATATTATAAAGGCGAAAGTTTGTGAGTGTGTGTGTGTGTGTGTATGTTTGTTACTTCTTCACGCTCAAACGGCTAGACCGATTTGGATGAAATTCGGTATGTAGACAGCTTATAACCTGGATTAACACATAGGCTACTTTTTATCCCGGAAAAATGTAGTGCTCCCGTGGGATGAGCAAGAAATTCAAATATATTTGCTACTCTTTCAAACTCAAACGCCTCGACCGATTTTGACGAAATTTGGTGTGGAAGTAGCGGACATCCTAAAAACACATAGCACACATAGGCTACTTAACATCCTTAAAAAATGTAGTGTTCCCGTGGGATGAGCAATTTTTTTGTGAATACTTTTCTCACCGATTAAATAATACAAGTTTTAGTGTATCTCATAAACCGCGGGTAACACCGCGGGGCGCAGCTAGTTTCCAATAAATGTAATTACGTGTGAAATATCTTAGAAAAGTATATTTACTTTTCTAAGATATTTCACAAGTAATTGACAAGTTTTGATAAAATTGTTATTTATCATGCCGGACGGATAATTAAAACAATTTAAATTTTAAATTCAGTGAAAGCTTATTCAATTTATGTAATACTTACTTGGTTGTCAACTACTTGTTTCAAAACTAAATAAAAGTAAATTTATGAAGTCAAATGCATTTTATTCATTATGATCTCCAATTCTAATACTCGTGTGTGGTTCGGTTAATTAAGTGTCTTAAAAGGCTAGTATTCAAACTATTCTGGTTTCGACAACCTTAGAAAAAAAAACTCTGTTTCATAACACTACGAGTTTTTGTGATAAAATTAAAAAAAAACGAACCACTTCCGTTTCACTTCTTTCTAGAATTCAGATTCGTATAGCGATTTTTTTTTATTCTATGAGAGGAGAGATCATCAGATCACTGTTCGTCTGTGGATCACCGTCTGAATACTACTTCGGTGAGTTATAATTATTTCCCTAAGTAGTCTGTGGTTATAATAATATAAGTTATAACCAGAAGCAGTGCACGCACGGATTTTGGCGTCGAAACTGTTTAATTTTAATAGTTTCAGGTAGGTACCAATTTTTAATCAATCGTGCATTATATTGTTTCAAGTTCTAAATAATAAATTAAACATAACCTCAAATAAATACCATGAGGTTTGTACAATAAATTGATACTTATTTATTGCTTACTTAAGTAAATTGAATTGTTTCCACATAACCTCAAATCAATACCATGATGTCAAAATTCCAATGAGTGCCATGATTATCACCATATTATCACCAAGATCTGATATGACAACGTGTTGTTCGCATTAGACCGGCTAGCACGCGGCCCTTAGCTCACAAATTTATTGTAATTTCAGCTAAGAAGGTAGGAAAGAAAGAAGCGGCCGCACCTTTGGTCGTGAAGAAAGTTGAGCCCAAAAAGATAGTGAACCCACTCTTCGAGAAGAGGACCAAGATCTTTGCTATTGGTGAGTTTTTTTTTTAATTTAAAGAAGCCATTGAATGGCCTGTTCAGAAAAGAGGCGAAAGTGTCTCATAAATTCAAGCAAGGACTTTACTTGCATTTGGTATTCTGTTTTTGAAATTGTGTGGTGTTTTCCAGTAATTTAGGCACCACTAAAGAATATTTAACTAGAATGATGAGTACCTTTGTCAGAAAATACGCATGTGGTTACGAAATATATGACCTTTTTAACACTAATTAGTCCAATCTACTACTACTATCGTACCCCTAAGACGACCCACTGACCCTGTGTCTATCGTACTTGCTTCGGCAGTACATATACTAAAATTGGAGCAATATACTAAATTGGAATCTTCACACTTGACAAACATCAGATTTGAAGATAAACAACCATTTTTATTATATTTATAACAAAAATATGTAAGTATCAATATCAATACAAAAATCAAACATGATTAAAAACATTGAAAACAGTTACTTACCTAATGCGCAATACGGGCTGGTATCTGCAGCTCCACGACAATGCGCGTATTTTGCGTATCATATACTTACCTATTACAACCCCTACATAGGTCAGGACATCCAGCCCACAAGGGATTTGTACCGCTTTGTGAGATGGCCCAAGAACATCAACATCCAGCGCCAGAAGGCCACGCTCCAGCGCAAGCTCAAGGTGCCACCATCAATCAACCAGTTCACCCAGACACTTGACAAGTCAGGTTTGTTGTTTATAATGTCTCCAAGTCTTTATAGGGATGAGAGCTATTTGCGTAAAATGTGATAAATAGTATGATTGAAAATAAAATCCAGTAATGTTACATCCATTTATATCTGAAATTAATATTTCATGCAAACCAGATACCAGCAGTTTTGCTAGTTTTGGCATTATCATCAATCTGAATATTAATACTCACTATTGTAATTGCCCCAATAAACCTTGTAACCTGTATTTACTTGGATTTCAAAACAGGTCAACCATTTATGGATAGTAAACGTAAAATTTTTCTGAATCCACAAAAGTTTTCCATGCTGTAACTTTGTAGGTTATTTTAGGTTTCAACATGATGATTACCAAATGCAACGATGAATCACTATGATTATCAAAAAATATATACAAGCTTTTTAACTCTGATATCCAACAATTACATTCTATTACAAGTTTACATTTACGTTGGGTTACAAATCGGTTTTTTTGTGTTACAGCCAAGGGATTGTTCAAGATCTTGGGAGAAATACAGGCCTGAGACTACTGAGGAAAAACTGCCTAAACAAGGCTGCTGAAGCTAAGGTATGATATAACATCAGTCATTAGTATAACCATAGAATTGTAGACTTGCTTAACCCTGAAATCTTATTCATTGAACATTACATTGAAAGCTGTTGAACAATGTTTGGCTCAAATGATTCAAATTAGATGTAAAAGGCAAATTCATTTGCCAGTGACAAAAAATATTCATATATTATTATGTTTTCGCAGTAAACTGCCTAACAGTATCACAACTAGAAACTAAGTTAGGAATATCAATTGAAATGAAGAAAAACACAAACTCTGAATGCCATGAGGACACCTACCACCAAGATCTCAGATCGAACAAAACGTCAACTACTAATTATGTACTTCCTTTAGCACATTGTTTGACTACATAACTTTCTTTCAGGTTGCCAAAAAGATGAGCCTCTGTCAAAGAAGCCGAACACCATCCATGCTGGCACCAACACTGTCACCAAGGTGGTTGAGAAGAAGGCATAGCCGGCTCATGATGATGATTGAGGTAAGCAGTCACAACTTTGCATTTATCATTCTGGAGTCACAAAATTTAGAAATTAGCCGAAATACTGTAACAGAAGTGATAGAACATTTCTCTATGTAGGACAGTCAATATACAACTGAACTAGAGCAAACATTGAATAACTTGAAAAATTAATCTATGTGATGGTGGGGTTATCTTTCCATAATAATGTATAAATTCTCATTTTAATTTATACATAGATTTCACACAATAAGCATTAGCTTTTGTTATATCAAAAAGTAAATAAACAGTTGTAACTCTTCCATGACTACTAAGCTGGTGTACTACTACTAGGTAGTCGAGATGATGGGAAAATATTAGACATGATAACATGTGCAAATAAATAGGTTAAGCTTGCCACACAATTTTCTAGGCTCACTAAGCAATATCAACAACATTTTGCCATGCAGTAAGTTTGTAAGTTTGTAGGTTATTTTAGGTTTCAACATGATGATTACCAAATGCAACGATGAATCACCATGATTATCAAAAAATATATACGAGCTTTTTAACTCTGATATCCAACAAATAGCAATTCATTACAAGTTTACATTTATGTTAGATTTCAAATAGGTTTCTTTTTGTTACAGCCAAGGGATTGTACAAGATCTTGGAGAAATACAGGCCAGAGACTGAGGCAGTCAGGAAAGACTGCCTAAAGAAGGCTGCTGAAGCTAAGGTATGTTAAAACATTAATCATTAGTATTTTCATAGAACTGTAGACTTACTTAACCCTGAAGTAAAATCTTGTTCATTGAACACCATTACATTCAACTCAAATCATTAACATTACGAGACAAAAACTATTGATAAAATAATAAGAATAAGTTAGGAATATCTATCGAAATGAAGAAAAACACAAACTCTGAATGCCATGAGGACACCTACCACCAAGATCTCAGATCGAACAAAACATTAAATACTAATTGCATACTTCCTTTAGTTTAGCACATTTGTTGATTAGAAAACCATCTTTCAGGTTGCCAAGAAAGATGAGCCTCCACCAAAGAGGCCGAACACCATCCGTGCTGGCACCAACACTGTCACCAAGTTGGTCGAGAAGAAGAAGGCACAGCTTGTTCTTATCGCTCATGATGTTGACACCATTGAGGTAAGCAATCATAACTTTGTATTTGTCATTATGGATTTGTGACCAAATAGAGAAATTAGCAGAGCTACTGCAATAGCAGTGCCTGAACATTTCTCTGTGTGTCGGTCAACAAACAACTGAACTAGAACAATTGCAATGATTGGAGGCCTATTTATCCATATGGCTGTGTATCGTGTAGGGCCACCGCAAAAAACGCACCTGCATTGTGAAGCAATTTTGAGTGTTAAAGAGTAATGTGTCGTAAGATGTGCATGTAATGATGATTTATTTGCTATCATACAGCTATGCTGACAACCTTTCTACCACCAATAGATTTTATCTGAGGATGCCATCTATCACACAAAACCTTCACAATAATATAATTGCAACAAAAGTGATAGTTAAACTATAGTTTTGTGTTTGTAACATCTATGAATCCACTACAAAAGAATTTTAACAAGTCGCATTTATGTCAATAAAACCACTACAAATATTGTCAATGTGAAGATTAAACAACCGTAGGTTCCTCAAAAATAACTTTTGAAGTTACTTGATGCTGTATAGTCACCACTTTCTCTTTGCCTTCACCAGGTTGAGTCCGGCGACCGTGCCTCCTTCTCCAAGGTCACGGAAGCTATCAAGACGAACTTCAACGAGAGGTACGAAGAGCTCCGCAAGCACTGGGGCGGTGGCGTCCTCGGCAACAAGTCCAACGCGCGTATCGCTAAGCTCGAGAAG
Source organism: Cosmia pyralina (assembly GCA_946251885.1). NCBI lineage: Eukaryota > Metazoa > Arthropoda > Insecta > Lepidoptera > Noctuidae > Cosmia > Cosmia pyralina. Next base: position 25,587,674 of record OX276345.1, on the reverse strand, counting down.
GCGAAGGCCCGTGAGCTGGCGCAGAAACAAGGCTAAGCCTAATAAAGTTTAAGACCTAACGTATTTGCTGTTGTTTTCTTTTGAATATTATTTGTCCTTTTGTTTAGTCACCCTGACTTTAGTTGAAGACAGAAATATGGCCTCACACGCCGAGTATCTAAACTAAGTGGATTTGATCCACTGACCGAATAAATTACGTAACTAAACACGAGAACACGCAAACATCCTAGACTTTCCGAGGGTTGCAGTCGGTAGGAACATCGAAGTAAGAAAATAACGTCTCGATGTCGATTAGTGTCTACTAGTTTAGGATGTTCAAGGCACAACTTGAACCAACATTTGAAAACCGCAGAGATGAACATAGTAAATCGCCTATTTTAGACTGCTAGATCCTATTCGAGGTCAGCGTGATGCTTTGTCAGTAGACTACTGACTGTTGCTGGCGAACAATTTTGGGTAGGTTCTTGAGACACTGAAAGGTTTTGTAACTGTCCTTGAAGGACCCCTGAATGTTGAAAGTGGAGGTCTAGCTAGCTGAAGGGTAGCGGCCCTTTACCAACCGTTGAATTTTTTTAGAAGGGTAATTTCAAAAATGTTTTTGAGGCATTTCAAAATTGTAATTTTGTATAAAGGAATTGAAAAATAAGAAGCCAGATCATTTACTGGGTTTAAAAGTTAACCAAATAAATTTGCAAAATATTTTTTTAAAGAAATCCAAAAAGTATGTCTTGAGGCACTGAGATTTTGGGAGTAATTATGTACACACGGCTACGCATTACATTTCTAGTTTACACTGACCTCATGTAAGGAAATCCTATACAATGCGAGATCAGCTTATACTGGAAATGTATAGCTTGATCTGTAACCGTGCGTACGTAAAAACGGTTAATCCCATAAAGCCTGATCAATTTGGTGGAATTTTATACCTGTCAGATAATCGAGAATGTTTTCTCTAGGTGCGTGCAGTGCGTGTGGACAGCACTATGTTTAGCTTGAGCAACGCAATTGGCTCTCGCGAGACCACGTGACCTACATGTTTTTTTTTTTTAATCATTTTGCAAGTTTCAGGTTAACTTTTAAACCGAAAAGTGCAATGTCGAAAAGCGCGGGAAACTTCGTACTTGACGGACGCCTTTTTTTGAGATAATTTTTATTAATTTAAAAAAACCCTAAATATAAGATCAGTAGTCGTAGTTTTAGTGTTCCATTTTCTTTTACTTTTAGTTTAATTTTAGTGTAGAATATTTTCATCGGTAGTGGTAAGTGTTTTTTTAGTTATTTAAACGAATAGGTATGAAAGACCCGCCGGATCCGGGGGATTTGATTCCCCCGGCTGGCAATTTTGTTACCATCATCTCTAATGAATCGGGCATGGATACCGATGGGTCGACTTCAGCTCGTCATTTAAAACGGAGTCGTGTGCATGTGTGCAAGCACTGCAATAAGCGTCGCCGTACCCGAAAAAACCACGGTTCCGCGTCTTCGGGTTGTGGTTGCATGGCAGAACTTACTGCATCAGAACCCAACTGCCCTGAAGTAATGGCCACTAACGAAATACCTTGTACTAGTAACAAAATGCCCGATATCCCTGCTCCATCAGTTGTTTCCACTCAGATAGGTCGGAAAACATACGACAAAACGGACAGCGCGCCTTTTGTCATTCATGTACAAAAAAATATTATTTCACCAGACGATGGATCGACACTGCACCCAATCACTTTTGGCAAGTTCCTAAAACACAATGCCTTACGCAATAAAATTTCTTTATCGTTTTCGAATTTTCTGGACGCAAATTCCTTTATTACACATAATAGTCTTGAAACATATAATTACAAAGCTTTTATACCTACTTTTAATGTTACCAGAATGGGTTTAGTGCGTGGTGTTCCTGCGGAATGGTCTCCGGAGGAGGTTATTGATAACATAACAGTACCTATAGGTTGCGGGCCAATCTTAAAAGTCAGACGCCTCAATTTTAAAACCACTGTTGATGGTACAACAATTTGGAAACCATCCCAATCCATAGTTGTTACATTTGATGGGCAGGTTCTACCAAAGATAATTTTTATGTGCTATAATGCATTACCTGTAGATTTATATATTTTCCCTACTGTACAGTGTTTTAATTGCTGTCGTTTTGGCCACACTAAAATTCAGTGTAGGTCCAAGGCTCGTTGTTATAAATGTGGCCAAGGCCACACTGGGGACAGTTGTGAAAGAGAACAAGAAAGTGCATCTTGTTGCCTTTGCTCTGGTTTTCACTATGCTACGAATAAGTCTTGCCCAGAATTTTCTAGGCAAAAATTAATTAAAACATACATGGCACAAAGTTCAGTATCTTATGCTGAAGCGGAAAAACTTTATCCACCAGTAACTAAATCATATGCTGATACACTTTTATCTTCTCCTTCCAAAAACTTTGCACATACCCCATCAATCTCTTCACCTAATAGAATGCCTGCTTCAAGTAGCTATAAAAAGACTGTCTTCCTCAAACCACGCTCCCCTCCCAAATCTGTACAAGGATATAATAAAGAGGCTCACAATGCCATTATTAAAGATTATGACATTCCCCAACCATCAAATGGTTGTGCTCTTTCTAATAATAATGAAAAAAACGACACAAATTTTTCCATAAATGATTTTCTTTCTGCATTACACAATCTTCTTTCTCAGTTCAACATTTCACCGTCCAACGTTGCTCCGCCTTTCAATGTATCTCAATCCATTCATAATGGACAACACATCCAAAATAATCCAGTGGAACTGCCGCAGTCTAGTAAACAAAAAGAGTGATGTTATATATCTTTTAAACAAATATGAGCCATTTGCCTTTGCCTTTGCAGAGACTTGGCTCAAATCTAATCATATTTTTAAAATCAACGGTTATTTAACCATTAGAGAGGATAGATCTGATGGGTATGGTGGAGTAGCTATACTCATCAAGAATTCTATACCTTTTTCTATCATTACATTACCTCCTCATAGTGAGGAAATCTCAATTGTAGCTATTAAAGTGCATCACACTTGTCTTGTTTCTATTTACATTCCTCACCCTTCCTCTTCTGTCCTTCAAGAGATGAATAATCTCTTTTCTTCTCTTCCAAAGCCTTTCTTAATATTGGGGGACTTTAATTGCCATCACCAATCATGGGGTTGTTCAACTTCTAATTGTTATGGCGATGAATTACTTGATATAATAGACTTACATAACTTATGCATCTTGAACTCGGGAGCTGCCACACGTCGCTCAGATCCCACTCAGAACCAAAGTGCAATTGACCTTTCTATCTGTTCTCCAAACTTAGCCTCTTCATTAACTTGGCATACTTTAACCTCTACTTATGGCAGTGATCATTTTCCAATAGTTATTTCTTATCCTCTTTCAAAACCAAATGCACCATTAAGGAGGTCAAACTTAAAACATAAACTACCTAATAGAAATAATAATGACTGGGACAAATTTAGGAACATTGTTGACAGTAAGCTTTGCTCTTTGCCTGTTATCTCTGATGGCAATGAAAATAGTTGTGCTGAAGCTTTAGCACTTATGTTAATCGCAGCGGCAGATGAAGTTTTTCCTGAAAAAAAATAACAATATTAGTACAATTCCTTCGCCTCCATGGTGGGATTCAGAGTGCACTGAATTGGTTAAAAAACGTAAAGAGGCTGAATACAATTATAACCTTGATATGTCTGATATTAATTTTGAAATCGTCACCAACTTAATTAATGAAGCTTGTAAAATTTTTAAGAAGAAAAAATTTGAGTCTTGGCGTAATTTTTGCTCATCAATTTCTCCAAATACTCACCCTACCACTGTCTGGCGCAATATTCGTAGATTTAGGTCCATTTATAACAACCCTTGTCCCATCCCTGATTCTTTAGCCAGTGATTTTTTAGATAAATTAGCACCGCCATGGGTACCGGATGAGGTTATTAACCTTAGCCTGCCTCTCGTATCCAATATCCAAGATACTCATACGACACTAAATCTTCCATTCACTCTCACTGAATTAAAAGGTGTTATTCATAAAACTAAGGATTCTGCACCGGGCATTGATGGCATCCCGTATTCCTTTTTTGCTAATATAAATGATGACGTCCTCATTTATTATTTAATGCTTATTAATTCTATCATGAATTTGAATGGAAACGTCAAATGGTGTTGCCATTCCTTAAACCAAATAAAACCCCATCTGATGTTTCTTCATACCGTCCCATAGTCTTGTCATCAATCCTGATGAAATTAGCGGAGCACTTAGTTAAAAATCGCCTAGAATGGTATGTGGAAAGTAACAGTCTTTTGGCAGAATCACAATATGGTTTTAGAAAAGGTAAAAGTACAACTGATTGTTTAAGTATTTTAACATCGGATATTCGATTATCCTTCTCTAATAACCATTCCACCATTGCAGTTTTCCTTGATATTAATGCAGCTTATGATAATGTTGTATTATCAGTTTTACTAAATAAATTAAAAGCCTTGCAGGTTCCATTGATTTTGTCGAATTTTATTATTAATATCCTGACTGAACGCTCTGTTAACATGATAATAGGAGATCACGAGGTATCTCATCTGGTATGGAGGGGTCTGCCACAGGGTTCTGTGCTCAGTCCCCTTTTATACAATATTTACACTTTTGATCTAGACTCGTCTTTAATTACTAACCATGTTAAAGTTCTTCAATATGCCGATGACTTATTATTATATTCTTCAAGCCAATCTGTTGAACAAGCTCGCTGTGCCATCAATTCTGCTTTATCTAATTTGGAGTTATGGTTACATCTAAACGGTTTAGATTTATTATTTATTTATTTATTTATTTATTTATTCACTCCAAACATACAAATATCCTTACAGGCTAGACCCAATGCGATATTGTAGCACACATATATAAATTAGATAGTTCCACTGCTTGTACCATAACAAATTCTATGGGTAGCTATTCTCTCAAATTCACCCAAAGTGCAACAGAATATGTCGACGTCATCAGCAATGAGGTTGAGAGTGCGGAGCGCGCTCGTCAGCGGGGCCTCACGTAGCAAGTTAGTTCGCGCGTGCGGTACCGCCAGCAACCGCGGCTGACGACGACGACCCACATACCCGTCTGGCACGACTAGTTCCACCCTTCGCAATATATCCGCATTGTGTATCTTCCCTCTAATTATCTTAAAGATATAAGTAACAAGTGTGAGTTGCCTCCTGACCCTCAGTTCGTTATATCCGACCATACCTAAGATAAATAGTGTTGGATACATTAAAGGATAAAATGGATATACCCCGTATTCCCTCATATATATATATCTAATAAATTTATTTTGTACGCGCTCCAACATGAGACTATATTTAGTTTCATGCGGAGCCCAGATAACTGCATTACTTTCTAATTGGCTCCTTACTAAAGCATTATACAATGCCGTTATAGCTTTCATATTTGTGAAGCCTTTTACCATTCTCAGGACAAATCCTAGGTTTCTATATGCTTTTTTGCATACCCTGAGTATATGATCACGAAACGTTAGTCCGGTGCTGAAACGGACACCCAAGTCCCTCACTTCAGTGACCCTAGCCATCGGTACCCCGTCCACCGTATAACTATGTCTAATGGGCGTGTGTGCGCGCGAGAAACTTATGGTCACACACTTAGATGTGTTAAACTGCAGGAGATTACTCTTGCTCCAAGTTACTACTCTGTCTATATCTCTCTGCAGTCTTTCACAGTCATCCATGTTTGTTATGGGGAGAGAAAGTTTGAGGTCGTCGGCAAATAGCAAGCACTTAGCGTCTTGTACAACACTTGGTAGGTCATTAATCATTAAGAGAAACCCAAGGGGCCCTATATTAGTTCCCTGACTTACACCAGATCTCGTATAGTACGCCTTCGATTGGTTTCCTGCAAAGTCAACATACTGTTGCCTGTTACTCATATAACTCACAAAAAACTTAAGTAAATGCGGGGTGAAACCGACCCCTGCTAACTTTTTCAGTAACACGTCATTATCGACTAAATCAAATGCCTTTTTAAAGTCGAAGTATGCAGCATCGATTTGCCCCCCACCGTCCACTATCGGCACCACTTCCGCCATGTAGCTAAGTAAATTGCTCGTAGTATTTCTAGTCGGCCGAAATCCATGCTGCGCGTCGGTGAGTTGCGAGCTAACTTGCTGATATACTTTCTTAGGAATAGCCGATTCTAATACTTTAGCCGTTGTTGACAATACAGCAACAGGTCTATATTCTTCAACTTTAGTTTTCGAACCTCCCTTCGGTACCGGTATGACCCGGGTAATCTTCCACATCTCGGGAAATACAGCTGATGTAAGGCAAAGATTGTAGATGTGCAACAGCGGTCTCGCTACTCCCATTCGACAGTCCCTAAAAACATACGGCGGAATACCATCAGGCCCTGACGATTTTTTCGGCTTAAGTTGCTGCAGGGCACGTACCACGTCATCCAACTCCAATCTGTCAAGATGAACCCGTCCTGCTCCGTTCTGACTGCCTGCTTCCACTATCGCCGCATTCACATCTAATCTAGGTTTCTCTACACTATACACTGAATAAAAATATTCAGCGAACTCTTGAACTGCTTGTTCATCTGTCAAGGCCTCTCCATTCTTTAAAATCTTTTGGCTACTGCTGTTACCTCTTTTAGAATTAACGTAAGCCCAAAAAGATTTAGGGTCACTCGACATTTGGCTTTGTATGCGTTGGCGATATTGTTCCTGTGCTACTAAAATCTTCCCTTTAACTTTAGCCCTACACCGAGCAAACGTTTCGTAATCATTCCCTGAACCACTACTTTTATATTTTTTATGAAGCGCAGCTTTGAGTTTTATGTCGCGAATTATCTCACTCGTGTACCACTCGGGATAAATGTACCTCGAGCGTACACGACTTCGCTTTTTTCTGGGAACACAGTCATCTATAATTGAATAAATGGTGTCATAAAAATACTTTAAACTCGTATCTAAATCTAAGTTATATAAAGGAGTCCAGTCGACGGCTGCGATCTTGGAATATAATAAAAAAAAATCCGCTTTATTAAAATTCCAACTGACATGTGTGCGCGTTTTCGATGATGTTGTGCTCAAACTTGGCCCTATGTGGGTATTTGTACGTAAACGCGGGCTGACGGACACGTCAAGCGGTGGGTGATAAGCGTCCACCGGCATGAGTGGCGCCTCCGCTGCGCGCACGCTCACACACTCCCCCTCCTCAAATGTACTCAGTACTAAGTCCAAACAGCGATCATTGCAATTAAATATTCTGTTGCTCTGGGTAAACCTACAATATGTCATAAAAAACTCATAATATGAATGAATGCTTATAGTACAGGAATATAAATTAAAATCTCCTACCACTACCACTTCACGATACTTATTACAATATTGTTCAATGATTCTAAATAGCAACCCATATTCATGTTCACTACTGTTAGGTGGGATATAAACAACACATACTAAAAACAAAAACCTATTACGTAAATAAACAGTGGCACCTACTAGTTCAAAAACATGCTCATCGATGTTCACGCCACTCGGTATAGGTACCCGCCGCAACTCAATTCGCGGTGTGGCCACGAGACACGCGCCGCCCTGCTTCCGTCCATCCGCTCGGTCACATCGCATTATAGTGAACCCAGGAGGGATTAATTCCGAATCACAAATCGATTCGTTTAGGCCAGTTTCCGTGATAGCAAATATATCCGAGTTATAACTTGATAGTCCTATATAAAACTCCTCTAATTTGGTTCGCAAGCCTCTTACGTTCTGATAATATATTTCTATAGTAGACTTATTCCGAGGTATTTGGGTTTTTGTATGGTCTACGAAACCAAACCCATTCACAGAACTCAACATTTATTGGCCAATTCTCAGGTTGACATAATACGTCATATTTACTCTCCGGTACCCCAATCATAAAGGATGCATAATCCCTTTCTGTTCTATGTTTAATGCGTTCTACTTTAACAGGTTTTTTCAACCCACATATGTTTCTTACATACATTTCCAAGTTTTCTTCTTTAGTATCCTTCTGTAGACGCCAGACGTGTAAGTACTTATTTTTTTCTATTCCCTGAATTTCATTTATAGCAATACTTCCTCCTCTTTTAACTTCTTTATTAAGATATCGGCTTTTCTTCCTATTTACAACTGTCCAATTTTCTTCCCTATCCAGACTTTTCTTCCCTTCTTCATGTACCTCAACTAAGCTAAAACTCCTTTCACTCTCTTTATTTATTAATAATGGTGATTTGCTCCCCGATACTAAATTTGTGGTTTTCGTGGCCACACATTCTTTGGTTGGTATAATATTGGCGGAATTTTGAGTTACCCGCTTTTGATTTTGCTGGAGAACGTCCACGAACGTTTTAGATGATGACGGTATTTGGCTCTTAGTTGTTTGAATTCCTACTGAGGTAGCCTGCTTTGAACTTTCCATACTGAGACGGGCTCGCAGGCGTTCGTTTGACTTAATTAAGTCTATGATTTTTGCCTCTAACGTATCCACTTTGTTTGCCTTCGCTTGAACTACCTCCATTATTTTTCGTAAATCTTGCAATTCGGTCTCTGTTTTGAAAAATCTATTTTGAAGCAAAGCATACTGCTTAATTTGCTCGTCCAGTCGCGCTATTATTTCCAAGCGAAACTCCCGTAGTTCTTCATATGGTTCACTATCAATATCTGATTCATTCGCGTTGCGATGACTACCGCGCTTAGTGTTGACGTAGCAGTCACTCGCACCGGCCGCAAAAGTTTTATCCACTGTGGTGCTTCCTCGAACTGGCGTATTGGAATTTCCTCGTTTTGGTAGAATTTATCCACGTCTAAAAGCGCGGCTGTTTTATTCACCCGGAAGAGAAATATTCCCTTAGTAAACCTCTTTTATAAGGATATACCCATTCCAGTTGTAGATAAATTCAGATATCTAGGTATAATACTTGATTGTAGTGTTCCTCATTGTGATTATATTGTCAACAAATGTGAAAATCACCTAAACATGCTTAGATGCCTCTCTGGTGTGTGGTGGGGTGCACATCCGTTTTCGTTGAAACTTATTTACAACGCAATTATCAGAAGCACTCTGGATTATGGATTGTTCGTTTTAGAACCTGGTAGTATCATGGCTTTTAAAAAATTGGATCGTATTCAGTCTAAAGCATTACGCATTATTTCGGGTGCCATGAAGTCTAGTCCTATTAATGCTCTCCAAGTTGAATGTGGGGAAGCTCCTTTACATCTTAGAAGACAATTCTTATCAGACAAATATTTGTTCCGGATTCTTCAGTTCTCAACTCATCCTCTCATTCCTAAACTAGACTCTTTAGTGTTGCAGATTGAATCTTCAGATTACTGGTCCCATAAACGTGCTCCTTGTTTAGTTATAAGCTATAAAAAATTCCTTTCACTTTCTTCTCCTATTCACCGTTCCAATAAACTTCCCATATTTAACTGTAGATATGAGAGTTTACAATTCAGCCCCATCATTAAATTTAACTGTGTACGTAGTAAATTAGATCCCGATTGTCCTAAAAGTTTTAACAATTTCCTTGCTGATCACTTAGAATATCACCATATATTTACGGATGCTGCCAAGCGTTCTCCGATGGGTTGTGTTGGGATAGGTACTTACCATTCTCAATACAACATCGTACAAAAAATAAAACTGCCTCCGGAGACTTCGGTTTTTACGGGGGAATGTTTCGGTATTTTAAAAGCCATCGAATATACTCGTGTTTTTAAGCTCAAAAAAACTATAATTTTTATAGATTCCCAAAGTGCTCTTCTAGCCATCAACAAATCCCCTTTCGAACACAAATCGCAGTTGCCAATCATTTATTTAATAAGAGAATTTGCGTTCAGAACCATCTCTGAAGGTAATACTTTGGAATTTGCGTGGATTCCGGCTCATGCTGGAATCCATGGCAATGAAGTGGCTAATACACTCGCCGGTGATGCGGTGCAGTGTGGGGACTTAGCTCCTTATACAAATTTCAGCACTGATCTTATGATCCTACCAAAGACTTTTCTTTGGGACACCTGGAAGGTAGCTTGGGATATCGGAAGCAAGTCAAAGGGTCGTTATTTTTCATTAATTCAACCCGATGTTCCGGAAAAGCCGTGGTTTGGCAGGGCAAAGTTTGGCAAGATGGAGACCTCTGTATTAATACGGATGAGACTGGGTCATGTTTGTTCTCCAGCCCATCTTGCCAAACTTCATATCATCGACGACCCCATGTGCTTGTGTGGCACAGACGTAGGCGACCTAAACCATATTTTTTTCTCCTGTCCTTTATATGACCGTTCTTCTTTTCTTAGTAACCTCTTGTCCCTCAGTACTCCTTTTCCTACCTCAATAATTTCTTTACTTTGTACAAATAGCTTCCCTGTATATAAATGTATAGTCTCATTCATTATTTTAAATAATATTAAGTTGTAAATTTTCGTCATTGTAATTTGATCATTATCATTATTCTATCACCTTTATTATACTGATCCTATATATCCATCCTATCCTAAATCCCGTTTGGAAATCATTATAATATTTTCGCTTCCCTACCTTGACCTGTGAACTAAACGTGACATTGGCTGAATGCACAAACCGTGCGAAGCCAGAAAAAAGAAAAAAAAAAAAAAAACTTTTAAACCCGACTAAATGATCTGGCTTTTTTATTTTTAAAATGGCTCAAAAACAATTTTAATAAAAAAAATCCTGTCTATAAAAATCAAGTGTTGGTAAAAGGGTCGCCGGTCGCTACCTACCCTTCAGCCAGACCTGCACTTTAACATTCAGGGGTCCTTCAAGGACAATTACAAAAATTTTCACAGTGCTTCAAGAACCTACGCAAAATTGTTCGCTCAGCCCTCCCTACTATTTGCATATCAATCAATGAAAACGCAACCTTTTGAAAGTTAAAAATAGCATCGTTATTAAAAAGCGCTATCTAGGTTCAGAGTAAGTGATTGGCTAAACAATATTTTCATGGAAATGTCGAACATTGACATTTCCATGAAAATATTGTTGAATTACGGCTAACTAGATGGCGCTTGCAATATTGTATAACAAGACCAAGACAGAAGAAGACGGATTATGAAGTAGGTAACGCTAAAGGGCTGGATGATATTGAAACATTGATAGCGTTGTTCTATCAGGGCAGGTATAATAACACGACATAGTAAGGATCTCAGAGATGTGGTTTGTATTTTTTTTTTTAAGAATAGTACTTAGAAAAGAAAGAAAAAAAGAAAAGAAAAATATTTTATTTGGGACACGCACAGGAAATACAGTTAAAAAGGAGCATATAAAGAGAAGAAGAGAAGTATAACCGGCTACATATCAGCTATACGTTTGCAGTATAGGTTGATTTCGCATTGTATAGGATTTCCGTACAATGAGAGGTCAGCTTATCCTTCCCCCCATCAGAGGGGGTATTTTTAACAACGTTCGCAATCTCATCTCAGTCTCAATACTTCAAAAATTGTGTAGCGTTTACCTTCATTTTCAGCCGACTTCGAAAAAAAGGAGGAGGTTCTCAATTCGGTTGTTTTTTTTTTTTTTATGTTTGTTACCTCAGAACTCCGTCATTTATGAACCGATTTGGAAAATTCTTTTTTTATTTGAAATGATATACTTCCAGATTGGTCCCATTTCTATCAAAATCCAGTTCTGATGATGGGATCCATGAGGAACTGAGGGAACTCCTCAAAAATTATAGGCATACATATAGCGATTTTGGTATTTTCATCAAACGAATCAAGCATTTGCATTCAGAAAGTAGCATCTGGTGAAGTGGAACTGATGAAGAGGACCACAGATGGCCACGGGAACTTCTCAATGATAATAAGTATTTCACGGGTGGCGATAAGATATCTCGATTAAGACATCTCGATTAAGACAGTTAAGCGACTATGACGAAGCTTGTAATAAATGGTTCTGATGAAAATGGTACCATCGAACCGATCTGATGAAGAAGCTGGAAGGTAGGCTCCGGAACTCAGTAACAAAACAATGTATTCTAGCCGTGTTTGGGCTTATTGGAATTGTCATGAGGTGCACTTTGGCTATAAATGATTTTAGAAAGAAAAAGAAAGAAAAAAAGAAAGGAAGAAAGATTTTAAAGATAATTAAATGCCGCTTCAATTTGCGCTACTTGAGTTGTATGTTATGTGTGGCCTTGATTGTCAGAAGTCAGATTTCGTAGCCTCGTTATCTCCGTCAACATAAAACTACGCCTTCCAAACTTCTGACACGGCTTAGCGCGACGTATATTTGCCTTTTTGCAAAGTTTTTATTTGGATGGTCGCATATAAATATCTTCAAGTTCCGATGAGTGGCTTTTGAGTTAGCTTTAATCATTTAATACGTATTTTTCCCACATAGTCTCGTATTCGATGTGTGGGGTAGGCACCACTAAAAACTGAAAAATAAAAACTTTTTACAAAAAAAATACAACCGACTCCCAATAAAAACACTACAAAGTGAAAAATAACTTTAATTTCGGAAGTCGGTGGCAAAAAACGAAAATAAATTTAATTATTAGACACCGACTTCCGAAATTAAAGTTATTTTTCACTTTGTAGTGTTGTTTTTGGAAGTCGGTTGTATTTTTTTGTAAAAAAGTTTTGTTTTATATTTTACCGAGATCATTTTCATGTTGCGGTGTGCCCCAGGGCTGGGATACCTACAATAAAACACCCATAGGGGCACACTGCAACACCACAATATCTATTATTATAAAATCAACAAAATTAATTAACAAAATTAGGTCAATCTATATTTATCTTTAGTAAGTTTTCAGGAAAATAGAAAATATTTGCTTTTGACTTCTTGCTTTTTGCTTGCCCTAATGGCGTTACAAAATAATTTCGATGTCATGCTTTGCAACAACTGCCTTAACTGGATCCAGAGTTAAACAAAAATATGTTGCAATGTGCCCCGTTGCAACGTACCCCATGTTACCTCGAAGATCATGAAACGAATTTTCAGCTCATCTATAATAGGCTGCCTACGCAAGCATATTAATTACCATTATTAACCGTTTATGATTGTGTTGTGTCAGACGCCAGTACTAAAATAATCAGTTAATCTCTAAGGCACGGCTAATACTCGTACCACAGTATAATAATGAAACAGTAGTTTATCTTCATAGGAAACGGTCGAAACAACGATTTTCGAAATCTGTTAGTCTCAGTTACGCAACAGTTCGAGCGAGCACGCGGCAGTTACGCACGGACGGACACGTATTTATCTAAATAAGCCCAGATAAACCACTGTTGTTTTATAATCTGTGGCTATATCTACTCACGCACGTAGGTAACGTGCAGTCGTGACCTTGCCGCGCAGACAGAGTAGACAGTTCGGTGGGGCTTCAGTGATGAGTGTGGTGACAGTGGTCGGTTGAGCCCGGCCGAAATTAATTACCTAAGCAACCCCGAAACATGAAACCTATACCTATAGGTAGGTACAAGGTATGCAAAGTCATAACACGTGCAATGCCTGGCGTTATCATAATATTTCGCCAGAAAAGTTAAATTGATTTTGGCCCTGACACTAAAGCTGTGCGTCCACTGGTCCGCATCAACCGCAACGTACGCACGGCACGCAACGGATTTTGGTTTGTTTTTATGAAGAAATTAAAATACGGACGGTACCGGTACTGGACGCAGTGCTAGAGTGCTGCTTATATGAGTTCATACAAAGCAAACCGAAATCCGTGCGTGACGTGCGTGCGTTGCGGCCGGCGCGGGTCAGTGGACGCTCACCTTAAAATACCATAAACGCGAATGCATGGAATTAGTAAGTATTTAATTGCGAATTTTAGTCAATACTAGCTGCGCCCCGCGGTTTCACCCGCGTACACCAGGATAAAAGTAGCCTATGTGTTAATCCAGGGTATAAGCTATCTACATAACAAATTTCATCCAAATCGGTCCAGCCGTTTGAGCGTGAAGAAGTAACAAACACACACACACGCACACACACACACACTCACAAACTTTCCCCTTTATTTATTATTTTATTTTTCCCCTTTATTTTTGTACTTCAGTTTACTCCACTCTATCATCGATTCTGATATTTTTACCAGAAAAATAGCTTGCCACCTTTTGGACTTTGGAAAATGTGTTGTTCAGGATTTTCCTACTTCAAACATGTAACGGATACAAGTCTGTACAATTATATCGGTGTCTGCATTAGGATTTATGATATTGACGTACTATTTTACCCTTTAAATCCTATGGGTACATAGAGATGTATGGGTAGAGGTAGGTAGCTACCTAACAAGCGAGTGAGTGAAGTCGCTACCTAGCACATTACAACAAAGAACCACGGAACTTTCACTTTTTTGCCAATCAAATTAGCACAGCTTTACGGAGATAATTTCCCCCTAATCTGTCGCGCCTACAGTCAGAATAGCCCATCTGCCTCAATAGATAAGGAAACAGTAAGCGGATGAGGCTTTTCACCCATTCAACGCTGAAAACCTTTTGTGCACAGATTCTTTGCATCCATTCTGACGAGAATCGCTCCTCGCAGCGGTTGATCTAAAATGATTACCTGAAACGTTAAGTGGATCATTTTTGAGAAGTAATTAATGAAAGGTGTTAAAATTTTCTTTCACGAGTTTTAAGAAATTTTAACACACAGATGAGAAGTAGATATCACTTAGTTTGAAAAGAGGTTTATTAAATATTATATAGGCTGACTCCGGTTTCTGAAAAGCTATTTAAAGATATATTGGTTAGTTAGTTATCTACTGATATTATTTCATGATGATAGTTTATCAACCATCATCACGACCATAGTGACGAGTGTTTTTATAACTGGCTTGACATTTGGCTGGTCATTTATTTTAGCCTGAAAAGCCTTTGTCGTATACTTCTTTCTTCCTCATTCAAAATTAAAACACGTAATCAGTCTGTCATGCATTTATGACTCAACAGAATAAGATATGAATGGAAGGAATAGATGGTATGATGGGAGGAATGGAGGAGTTATGAAGTCTAAAGTGTTCGCTACTGCGCCTAAGTTATGCTATCTATATTATTCATCAGAAAGTAGGGAGTAGGTATGTAGGACTGACTAGGTACAAACACAATATAATTGACACAAAATAGATACGTAGGTATACCTAATTTACTTGCTTTGGAAAGCCAATCCATCAATCTATATAAATAAAAAGAGAAGTCCTGACTGACTGACTGATTGACTGAATCATCAACGCCCAGCCCAAACCCTTGAACCAAAAATTTCAGCTTTTTAGCTGAAATTTTGCACAGAGGTTCCCTTTATAATGTAGACAAGGAATAAGGAAGGATAGGACGTTCCCGTGGGATATTTTTAGTGCTAGTTAGGTATGAGCATCTATTTTCGCCTTGCAC
The DNA here is from genome assembly GCA_946251885.1 of Cosmia pyralina. Taxonomy (NCBI): domain Eukaryota; kingdom Metazoa; phylum Arthropoda; class Insecta; order Lepidoptera; family Noctuidae; genus Cosmia; species Cosmia pyralina. The sequence goes on along the minus strand of OX276345.1, from coordinate 25,572,287 downwards.
TAGTTCACAAGTGAAACTTCGGCGTTATTAACGAGTGTTCCAGAAATGTCTTTTAATTGTACAAAACAATCACTTAACCTGAAATTAGGTACTTAAGTATCTACTTACCCAGTAATTTGTACCTAAGTAAATACTTCAAAAGGAAAACAACAGGTAGGTATCTCATCGCTCTTCTTTTCGCTCGTAAGTGGAACTCGAAACAGTATTAATTCTTGGAATTGGAGCCGAGCCAACTCCGCAGCCAGGTGTAGGTTGATAACGTATGGATTTGAAGTTGGTCCCGCGACTTCCGACGGGCCAGGTCAAAAGGTCGGGAACATGTTGACGTCACGTCGGTGGAAACTTCTCTTATATCGCTAGATATTTGAACATTTAATTTCCGTGTTGTAAATATAGACATGAAACAGTGTTTGAAACTTTGAATGTTTACTGAATAATGTCTGATTAATTTATTAATTGAAAACTTTGCTCTGTATTATGTTAAGCCGTGTTTAATGTTATAAAAACAATAGGTAGGTACCTACTTATAGTTTTTGGAAATGTTAAGATAGCTAAAGAAAGGAAAATTGTGAGGGAAATACCTTCCGCTAACAGCAGGCTGCCATCAGACGGACTGCACCGCAGCAACCTCACGTAGTCATTATCAATGCATGCAGTTATACGTTCGACTTCGTACAGTCGTGATATCGCACCTTTAGAATTATAGAGACCTAATTTGAAATTTTAAGATTTCAAATTTGACTCACAAAATGATCTGGCATGACCATCTTCGTCGACTCATACTCAGACGTCAGACTCAGACGTCATAAGGTTCATAACTCATTTGTTGGGCTGGGTATAACTTTTTATAACAAGCTACCCTCTTCTCTGCTAGATTTGCCTTTTAATGCGTTTAAAATTAAAGTCCAACCATTGTTCAAAGGCATATTATACTAATCTATCAACAAATAACTTACACGATAAGAATAGTTGGTCGCTGGGATTAACTCAAGACAATGTTTATGTTCTTTCTCCAGAATTAGCTTACATAATGTCAGTTTATAAGGTATGAATTCCTAAAATTGTTTATTTTATTTGACAAATACCTAATATAATTTAATGTTTTGTGCTGCGTAAATTATTTTGCATACTATTGTATAGAATCAAGTTCTTCTAAAGAACAGACAGCTGTGCTGCTGGGGAGTTTGTTGCGCTAATTCTTCTTCCCAGCTAAAGCACTAGGAAGTGGTGAAGGGCGGGCGTTTTGTGGGGACTGTCTATGTAAATTTGACGTTCAGAAAGCGCCGATTCTCAGCCTAATTTGAATAAATGACTTTTGATTTTGATTTTGACTCTTATTAAAACAGAGGCCTAAAAGTGCAACCGAACAATCTCCCTTTTCTACAAAATGTTTATACTATTTCAATTAATCAGCATCTGTGGATAATAATAATATTTTAATGTATATTCTAATAGTTTGACATTTATTCTTCTGACATTTATTGGAATTTGTGTAATTTTGACTTATATTACTGCGCGTGTCCCGACACGCACTTAGCCGTTTTTTTTAGTTAGACCTATCTATAACTTTGAAGCCGGTTGCAGACCAAAAGCTAAGCTAAGTTAGTTTAGCTTAGCTCACATAACTGGCGTAGTTTTTCATATATGTGTGCAGACCGCAAACTATGAACAAATTATGAAAAATTAGCCCAGCTATACGGGCTAAGTTAAACTAACTTAGCTTAGCTCTTGGTCTGCAACCGGCTTTAGAGTTATAGATAGGTCTATCTAAAAAAATCGGCCAAATTTGTTGTTCGAGAAATATGTCTTAAAATAAGAATAGTAATAAAGAGAATATTTTATATGTTAAAATATTTTTAGATTACTTGGATACAAATGTTTTAATAATAATAAGCTAAGTTTATATAAGAAGTAAAAACAAAAAGTGAATGTGTAAAAAGTTATTTCCCCGAAAAATGGAAGTGAATAAAGAATAGATAAAATAGAGAAGTAGGTAATAAGTGGGAGTCCCACCCACTAAATATATGATGATGGATAAAAGAAAGATAAAGTATGAAGCATGGAAGTACGAGAGGCATGCACGCGAGAACTTGTATGGATGAGACATAGATATAAAATAGGCGCCAATTACGTTGGCGGAACTAGTCTGGAAAAAAAAAAAAAAAAGAAAAAAAAAACCGGTTTAAAGGTGTGATATCGACTTCACACGGTCGGCTGCAGTCGACGCACGCTGTCCATCGACCGTGTGAAGTTAATATCACGACTGTACGAAGTCGAACGTACAACTGCAGGCAGTTGTATATACAACTGATGACAGCACGGACAGCACCGCAACAACCGCACATAGTGGATACATTTTGTGCGGTTGTTGCGGTGCTGTCCGTCTGACGGCAGCTTTCATCATCTAATGGTGACCGCTTTTTAGGGCGGAACCCTAAAAATCGTTACATAGAAATATAAATATCTATGGTTCCGTATCTCAAAAGGAGAAACGGAACCCTTAGTCGACGTTCGCACGGACGTAAAAATATCGCGGCGATTTTTTTTCGCGCACTGGATTTTCAACGCTCTGCTTAGCACCGAGAGTGCAAAATGCAACAGTGTGTTTTTTCGACGCGCTAGAATGTACTCTGTTATTATTAAGTTGGATTCTCAACGCTCGGCTCAACAACGAGAGTTGAAAATGCAGTGCGCGATAAAATCCCGCCGCGATTTTATTACGCCCGTGGGAACGGGGGCTTATAGGATCACTTCGTTGTCCGTCTGCCTGTCTATCTATATTATGCCTGTCTGTCAGTCTGTTAAGACCCTTTTTCTTAGGAACGCGTGGAGGTAACAAGTTGAAATTAATATCTAATTCCTACGACTTAGACCTACGTCTACGGTCCCTTGGAGCTCTAAAAACATCAAGCTTCTAAGTCGACGTAATAAAAAAAGGCTATTGCAGAAGATTATCATTTAAAAAGTCATCTACGCTATAATAGCACTTATCTAGTAAAAACCCCTGAACGGACTTTTTAAATTTGGTTAAAGGTAAACATTTAACAACATCAGGTAATTTATTATAGATAATGGGTGCCCTTCCAAATAGGCTCTTTTTCACTAAGGCAGTTTTGCACTTGATTGGACACAACAAATTCTGATATTGAGAACGAATTGGGGTTTTTTTCACGTCTGAAAATTTCTGAAAAAAATGCGGATTTGCTTTTACGAAAAGTGCAGTTTCTAAAATGTACAAAGATGGTAAAGTTAGAATTTTTGATTGTCTAAAGTAATTTACGCAACTATCCGTTGTTCTTAGACTAAACATTACTCGTATACATCTTTTTTGCATCCTAAATATAAGTTCTTTATTATCTTGTATCTTACATGTTTTTCAACTACAATGTTAAGTTTGTTTTTGAGATAAATTCATCCCAACTACGGAACCCTTCATTGTGCGTGGTCCGACACGCACTTGGCCGGTTTTTTTTATTATAATTAATTAACCTATGCCTTGCGACCACCGCGCAAGCTTCCTCTACAATCTGCCTAGCCTTTTCCCAACTACGTTGGGGTCGGCTTCCAGTCTAACCAGATGCAGCTGAATACCAGTATTTTACATGGAGCGACTGCCTATCTGACCTACACAACCCAGGAACTGGGTAATACGATACCCCTTGATAAGACTGGTTGTCAGACTTTCGGGCTTCTGACGACCTGTAACGACTGTCAAAGATCCACGAATGACAGCCGGGACCAACGGCTTAACGTGCTTTCCGAGGCACGGAAGAGTCTCGGTATGTAATGATGGTCACCCATCCACGAACCGACCCCGGCAAGCGTAGCTTAACCTGATGGATCGACCCGTGCGGCTGTTATTACTTAGCCAATAGCTCCTCTTCAGCAAGAGCTTTTTCGAGCTTCTTTTCAGCAAGATCTCCTTTCAGCAAGAGCTCAAGAGCAACCTTCCTCTACCAAATGATAAAAGAATTTTTAAAATCGGTCCACAATTGACGAAAATATCGACGAATATTCATCAACACAAATAAATAAAATTGTAGTGTTTTTTGTAATATATAAATGCATATGAAAGTATTACGGTACTCATAACAAATAAACAGTTTTCAAAATTTTTGTCTGTCAGTTTTCCTGAATTTTCCAATTTTCCCGGCAACTTTTCAAACATTTTCATTCATACATACCTTGTCCTGATATTTACGAACACAGCAAAAAAAAAGCGTCTAAGTGACTGAAATCGCCCATGAAGGGTTCTGTAGCAGCAAGTAACATAATATAAAAGTTCTTGTAGTTCGTTGTATTTTTGATCGACGTTTTAATAATAGACCGATTTATGACGTATTAAAAAAAAACTACTTTCTAGATCTCGTTCAAACCAATTTTCGGTGTAAGTTTACATGGTAATGTACATCATATATGTTTTTTAGTTTTATCATTCTCTTATTTTAGAAGATAAAGGGACACACACACACACATTTTACCACTTTCGAAGTGTCTCTCAGGCAATTTTAGTATAAAAAAATTATATTAAAAACCTCAATATCATTTTTGAAGACCTATCCATAGATACCCCACACGTATGGCTTTGATAAAAAAAAATTTTTGAGTTTCAGTTCTAAGTATGGGGAACCCCCAAAATTTATTGTTTTTTTTCTATTTTTGTTTGAAAATCTTAATGCGGTTCACAGAATACATCTACTTACCAAGTTTCAACAGTATAGTTCTTATAGTTTCGGAAAAAAGTGGCTGTGACATACGGACGGACAAACAGACAGACATGACGAATCCATAAGGGTTCTGTTTTTTGCCATTTGGCTACGGAACCCTAAAAATCAGCCAAATCGGTTGAGCCGTTCTCAAGTGATGCGCGTACATACATTTGGCAATTGATTTTTATTATCTAGATATAATAATATTAGTTTATTAGTGGTAGGTATATTATATATAGAGAGACACTCTGACGGGATTTCTTCCATACAGTTACGAGTACTTACCTACTTATGCCACTTACAATCAATCAATCTGCCTAGCCTGTCCCAACTATGTTGGGGTCAGCTTCCAGTCTAACCAGATGCAGCTGAATACCAGTATTTTACATGGAGCGACTGCCTATCTGACCTCCGCAACCCAGTAACTGGGTAATACGATACCCCTTGGTAAGACTGGTTGTCAGACTTTCGGGCTTCTGACGACCCGTAACGACTGTCAAAGATCCACGAATGACAGCCGGGACCAACGGCTTAACGTGCTTTCCGAGGCACGGAGGAGTCTCGTATGTAAAGATGGTCACCTATTCACGAACCGACACCGGGAAGCGCAGCTTAACCTGATGGATCGACCCGTGCGGCTGTTATTACTTAGCCACGAACTCCTCACTTACATTCTTACTTATGCCACTTACATTCTCATCAATTCAAAGTGTGAATATATGTCCTACAAAAGCTATTGTAGTCTGAAATGAGGTCAATACCTACATAGAAATAACAGCTAATTAATTATCGCTCTTACCTGCAGTTCAGTCTAGCTACATTCGTTCTTTAGTTAACCAAGACAACGTGCTTTCATAAAGATTACTCTGTCAACGGTAGACCACACAACGTCGCTATGGCACAATCTTTTGCATGCTGAATTTAGTAAGCGGAATATGAAGTACTATGTATTGTATTATGAGATCTGGGGGCCAACCACCACTTCTTAAAGCAGTATTATTTTAATGTTACTTCAGTGTGAGAAAGAGATGGAGCTATACAGGACGTCTAGCTCCATCTCTTTCCCACACTCATGTAAGATTAAAATAATACTGCTTTAAGAGGTGGTGGTCTAGCTCCTGTGAGCACCATATTTCATGCAAATAAACGATATTATTTAGTGACGTAACTGATTCGAAGCATATTTTACAGGGCAAGCTATTTGCAGTTGAGGGTTACCTACGATTGAGGGTAGCTAAAATTGAGCACGTGTGTAGTTCTGATTAAGATCTTTATATTGGAATTACTACTATTGTTATCGTGTTAATATTGTTTTAATAATAAATATTTTATTCAGATACGTCACTTCGTGAGATCTTTGTTTTTATTTTGTTCGGAATACAATGATCAGATAGATTTTTGAGAAGATCAGTCTCATACATCGGTCTCGATTTTTGCATTATCATGGGAACGGTAAGGCAGATACGCCGATTAGACAGATCGATTCGACTTGGAAAATGTATCAAATTAATAATTAGGTCGGTTTAGTCCAAAATGTCAGATACTGATAGAATGTTAGTTAGATTAGCGACGACAAGTGTTAAAAGATTTGCCCGTCCTCACTACAAAAGCAAAGAGAAATAATTTGGAAATGTCAATTTAGGAAGCAGGAACTGTTAACCGAAGCAGTTTATTTATAACTTACGGCCTCTTAAAGCCCATTCAGGCTATAAAATCCAATATTTTATTGGCCATTTGCAGCCTTTAGAAGTGTCGAACCGAACCTCTTTATACAATCCTTGAACTTGTATTGTTTATTGGTATTTTTATTAGTTTACACGGATAAACCATTCCGCACTGCAATATTTGGGCAGACTTTGTATATACCTACCTCTTTGGTCTAGTGGTCCCACATGCAATACTGTCTAACATGGGTTTCTGGGTTCGATCCCCATGTCGGGCAAAATGTTTTGTGTGTGTAGGCGCGGGCTTGCGGACGACGAGTAATGGGTAGCTCGCCGTCCGGTAAGGACCAGGCCCGGGTCGACGGCGCGTTGTGTTCCACGCGCGCCTCAAAGAGATGTCAGCAGTGACGGGGTCAATTGGGCCGATGCCGCCGAGGTCGCGGGTAGTTCGAAAGAGATACCGTGGCCCTGGCACGGGCAGTTGAAGGAGCATGGGTGGGTTTTAGTCAGTAAAAGTCTGACACGCCCTCCCGCTCTGCCCAGAGCGGGAGAAGTCATTTGATGATTACCCATCCACAAAAAAAAAAAAAAAAAAGTATAGATTTGATTAGTGCTGGTTGTTGGTAGCCCATGCTGCGTAGCTAGGACTTCAACCAACTGAAAATAACTGCCGAAAGAATGGGTTTATTAGGTATACCTAACTCTGCCTACCTTCTCTACATTATTTGAAGAAAGGGAGATGTGTTTTGAAGTAAGCCCCATCATATCCTTACATACTCGCACACACGGCTACACATCAAGCTATAAATTTCCAGTTTACACTGACCTCTCATTGTGAGGAAATCCTATACAATGCGAGATCAGCTTATACTGGAATTTATGAAAAAAAAAATGAAAATGAAAATGTTTTATTTGTTATACAAGTAAATTTAACAACTAGTGATCGGAGTCTCCTTTTAAGCAAAAAAGCCTGTGTTAGGAGACTCCGCTCTTCCAAAACTTAAAATATTAACATAAAATTACTTGTTTTAAGTGTTATAAAAACAGGCGATTTAAAATAAAAACAGAAAATTATAACTAGACAAGAAGCATGCAAATGTGTGAGTGAGAGTAGGGGTGTGTGAATGTGAGTATGAGGGTGTTTGAATGTGACTATGACTATGAAGGTGTGTAAATGTGAAAATGGGGGTGTGTGAGTGTGAATACTAAGGAGTGTTACTGTGAGTATAAAGGTGTGTAAATGTGAATTTGAATGTTGAATGTGAGCATCAACAAACAAACAAACAAAAAAACAAACAAATGTTGAATGTGAGCAACAGATCAAGCTATACGTCACAGACGTATAGCTTGATCTGTAGCCGTGCGTACCTACGTTAGTGCTAATGTTGGTAATTACAGGGACATAAGGCATCTCAACCTTGTCACGTCTCGAGGTCAACACTAGGGCACGTTTTAGATGGACGTGACATTGGGTAAGTAATTAATGTACAGACGCCAGCACATCAAGCTACTACAATCTGTCAAATTTCTTTAATAGATTTTCATCTTTATCCCTAAAATATTAGGTTCAAGTTTGATTGGGAAAATTTGACAGTTTCGGGTGGCTTGACCTGCTGGCGTCTGTACCTACAAGTTGTAATAGGCAGATTTTACTTTTATTAGGCGTGGGGCAACTGCTAGTTGCCATAACATCACTTAGGCTAGCCACAAACGAGCCACTGGCCACATGCAGCCACCGGTAGCCCAGCGACAAGCTGTTCACATGCTTTCTCATACGTTTTGTATGGATTCGTTGCACACTGTGGCCGATGGCGGTCACCCGCTACAGCAGTACTCAACACTGCTGCAAGAGGCGACAGCCACCGGTGGTTGTGGCCAGTGGCTCGTGTGCGCTTACCCTAAGGGCTGATTTTTCAATCTTTATTTTTTTTTTATCTGAAAAAAAATTGCAGTTTGAAAAATTTTCTTTAAAAAAGTTATTACTTTTTTAAAGAAAATTTTTCATAATATCTACGAGTATCTCTTATAATTCTTCAAATCATGGAATTAGTGTGTACTTTATAGCTTCACATAAAAGCTCTAAGTAAAAAAAAAGGAAAGGCTGAGGCTGGAGTGAAGTAATTTCTTTTTCAATACACTTCCTTGAAAACTGGTTCATATCACACTACGATTAGGTTCACAAAACTCAAACTCAAAGCATTTATTTCAAATAAACCAATTACAGGCACTTTTGAATTGTCAATGGGTCGGTCAGTCAGAATGATGAAGCTAGTTGCCCATTCCAAAGCGTAGTAGATCCCTATGGAGAAGAACGGGCAAGAAACTCCACGGACACTCTTTTAAATCATAATATTTTTACAAAATATTGGTTACATCGTTCAAGTTGAAAATATACATGTGAGAACAATGTAGAAAGACGTGCACGTTAAAAAGCGTCCGTAATAAAAAGACACAATGCAATGTATTTCACACGTGTGCGATTTTTCATTTTCCGACACGTGTGCGGGAATAAAAATTGCCACAGATAATTTATACCCATTCTTAGTACAAATTGGTTCAATGCCTCTATTCACACCGTCTCTTAAATAATGTTTATAAATAGAATATCATCAAAAACCATGATTATTAGAATAAAAAAAAAAAAGTTTATGAACAAATTAACATTTATTTGTGTTCTAAACTCAAAAAAATTTGAATTTTCTATTTTTCATATTAGGCTGTTTATCGGCTTTATACCTTTGCTTCTCCTTCAACCTGGCGAAAGCAAAGCGCGGAAAAAAAAAGAAAATTTAAATCATAGTTTCCTAATAATTCATGACAAAAATATTTTTCGTTATTTTATTTTATTTCTTCAACAGTGTATTGAAAAACGTCGTTTGATACACGTGGACATTCGTTATTGCAGTTCTCGGCTCAAAAACAACCTCGCCTACGGCTTGGGTGTTAATTCCGCCTCGAATGCAATAACAAAAATTCTCCACTTGTATCAAAATGTACTATTACATAATAATATCTCAATTTTTATTTCAATATGTAGTTCCAACATGTATTTTTCATTTCAATATATAGTTTTAATTATGTAAGTAGGTTGGTAGAAGTTATTAAATATTCTGGAGCTTGCAGAGTAAGCAAGTGAAGTGGCAGTGGGCTGGCCATGTTTGTCGAAGAACCGATGGCCGGTGGAGCCGACACCGTAGGGGACGCCATCCAGCTAGATGGACCGACGGTCAGGTGGCTGGGACAGACTGGACGCGGAAGACGGAGGACAGGGTGTTGCGGCGCAGCCTAGAAGAGGCCTATGTCCAGCAATGGACTGCAATAGGCGGAGTTGATTGAATGCCTAGGTTATAGGTAGTTATGTACCTACTCCTAATACTGACATCTGTATTTCCAGTTTTTGTAGATGTAACCTAACCCATGTTTAGAAGACTAATATACTCCAAACAGGATACTTAAAGGTAATTTAACGTCAATCGTCAATCGTCATCGTCGTAATGGTCTATTATACATATCTACTGACAGATGTTTCAAACGCTTTCAAATACGTTGACCCCGATATTTTTCCTTCCTTGCACTTCCTTCCAATAAAAAGCTGGGATCTTTTAATTATTTCCAGGTTGGTTTTTGTCATAGCTTTGTGATCACTGCTCTCAAAACGGTGAAGGAAAACGTCGTGAGGAAACCGGCATATCCTAGAATCAAAAATTCGAAGATTTGTGACATCTGCCAACCCGCACTGGGCCCGCGTGGTGGATTACGGCCCACTCCCTCTCACAGAGAGGAGGCCTGTGTCCCAGCAGTGGGAACGTTATAGGTTGATTATGTGTTGTGATCGCTACTAATCAGTACCTGTTGAAAAGGTTATTCTGTTTTTTTAAACCTGATGGCAAGGGTTCCACAGAGAAGTATACTCTGTCGTATTGATGACCTCTATCAAATCTTACTCCTTAATTTCAGATAATGCACAAAAACATCATACATACATAAACTCACGCCCTTATCTCAAGAGGATAGGCAGAAACTACAAATGTCACGCCATGTTTGACAAAAAATTTGTCCAATCCTTATTGAGAACTAAAATGTGGATCTTAAAATGAATCAGTAAACCTTAATGGAGCTTATTTTGTTAAAAAAAAAAGATATAACCATCATTTCATTGTAACTGAACTACCATCCATCCATCTTTCATTGTACCTTCAATTGATTCCCAAATTGATAGAGAAGCTTTGCATGCAGCTTTGTCAATCAAAGGGTAAGTCTCCGTGATTGACAAAGCGGCTTAACGAAGGAGAAAACAGATTCAGTCGTATCGAGCAAAAATAGAACAAGCGGAAATGGCGAATGACGCGCTCAATCCGACTACAGTTCTAATTGCATCCTAACTAACAATCAAGAAATTGTCAACGACTATTATGCAAACTTAATAATAAACGCCTCTGTTAATGGTTCCGTACTCGTTCAGTAGTACGCAAGCGCCAAACCACCCGAAATGTAACAGGTACTATGAACTCTATGGACGCTTTCGCTCAGTCGCGAAATGTCGGGAGGGCCGCGCAGGCGTGTCGCCTGTGCCTCATCAATTATTTCCACCACAATAAAATAAAATAAAAATAAACGTCAAATAAAACCCGCCAATTGTAGATCGAATTTCAAAAATGGAATTTGATTTTTGCTGTCATGGGATTCCAATATGGCGTGATTTAGTGAAGATGTTTCGGTTTGTAAGTGGCGTGTATTGACTTTTCGTGTTTTGTTTTGTGATAATTTGTGATAGCGATGCCAAGTGGATATGGGTGTGATAATGATAACTGTTTGTGGGATTGGATTGCTCAATGCATCGGACTCTATGGTAAGTTACACATTTTATAGTTTCGTTTACATAAAACCCTTACAGGTAAGAAAGCAATTAGGAATATCTACTTAATAATAGTTTGAAACTCATTTAAATCTAACCGCCAAGATAAATCCTAAAAAACCTAATAAAAAAGTAATGCAGAGTTTGAAATAATTCAGCGAAAGACTCAAACAGAATTAGAATCTAAATAAGTAGGTACTGTAACATTTCTTCAAAGACCAATTCCTTAAAACAACTTGTAGACAGTAGGAATTCCCAACTGTTTTGCAAGAATTCCAACAAGCTTTTCACGTAATCACCAATTAAAATTCATTTTACTGAGAATAAAGCTTGAAAACGAGCAAAAATTAATGAATTCTAAATCACAGTTTTTACTTTTCGATTTTCTTTCTTCTTTCTAAGATTTCCAAGAAGAAAAAAAATAATTTAGGACGATTCAAATCACAAATGATTCAACTAAAAAAAAATATAATTTGAAAAAGTTAAAGATGTAACTTCTACATTAGAAAACCACAAATGAGTAAAATAAACTATGGATGTAGTCAATCAATCAACTTGGCCTATCACAGTCAACTGCTGGACATAGGCTTCTCCTAGGCTGCGCCACAACACCCTGTCCTCCACCTTCCGCATCCAGTCTGTCCCAGTCACCTTCTTAAGGTCGTCGGTCCATCTAGCTGGGGGCGTCCCACACTACGTTTGCCGATACGCATGGATATAGAATATTTTCGGGAGCGCACTCAACGTAACACCAAGTCAACGAACTGTTTATTTGCGGCCTACCCGCAACTTATAATTATTAAACAGATATGAATTATTAACATTGAAGAAGAAATAACTTCTAAAACCTAACTTCTCTTTTAAGTTCGAGAATATCTTCAAGATTGATACCTGTAATTTGAATGGTATGCATAATGAAGATTTTAATGGTGTGCTATTCTATTCTATATCTAAATTTCGTTGTAGCTATCAACCAGTCACGTAGGCAATAGTTTTAGGACTGGAGGTCACGTATTAGACCAATGAATTAAACATCTGAGTTAGTTCAGATTTGAGTAGTCTCTTTTCTGAAAATTTGAGAATGTAAATGCATGGTGTAGGTATACCAGTGTCTAAAGGTTGTGGGTAGGTAAGACCTAGATGAGACTCGTACAGACCAGGGAAGCATAATGGAACAAGAAGGGAGGAGGCGTTTACTCAGCAGCGAGTGGAAAAAGGCTGCCAATGATGTCGATGATGATACCAGAGTTAGTATCATCATAGTCAATGTCAAACATGATATGAATAGGAGTTGATATCCTGTGCTAAAATAAAACTACAAACAATAGACGAAAGTAATTGAGGTACGTGTTAGGTTTCATGAAACCAGAAACGATGCTTTCCTACATCGAATTCGTAAACTTTTCCAATACGATACTCTCGATCCTTGAAATTACTTGAATATGAAACTGAACTGTCTTGCAATTACTATTGTTGAATTTTTGGGATATAAAAAAACTACCAGATGGATACTAATAATTTGAATGAGATGTATATTCTATCGAGTTTAATTTCTTCATCGGACACTTATTGATACAAAGCTTTTGTATGTAACTATTTGTAAAAGAGGTTCATTAAATCAGTTATATCTAGGTACCGTCAGCCATATCACTACAACAGTCTCCATTAGAAATCTTATAAACTTTGAACAGTAAAATGATATTCATATTTCACTTTAATCTAGCTCGAATTTCTCAATCAATTTAATAACAAAATTATACAAACAGCTAAGTCTTAAAACAGTCTCGTCTAAAGGTTTCTTCTCAAAGATTAAGTTAAAGACACACTCAGTAACTTTACGAGCTTTCAGACAAAAGATAACGTCAATAATATTAAATTCCAGTATCATAATAGCTGTACTGTAAAATGATGTTCTAATGCAACGTTAAAACAATCGCACGTCAATTTGTTATTTGAATGGTTTCGTTGTTAGGGTTCAAGCACGATTTTCGGTGTACAGTTGACGGGTAACGGTTCCTCTTTTTTTAATCATATTTTCGGGATCGGGTCTTGCCTTGGTAGTTGCGGATATAATATATTATTGAACGTTTCATACTCTCACTCTAAATGGTGATGATGTTCGTTATCCAATAAATGATATGCACCCTCAATAAAACGTTTGGTCAATTGTCCACACCTGCTGCAACTTTGGTACATGTCTTATCTATAGATACTGCTACTAAACATCTCGCCGATGATAATAAATCACTCTATTTCAATACATAATTAAACTTTCATCACTAATCTATTAAAAAGAAATAATTCTGTCCGCTTTAGATTCTGCTGAATGAGAATTCAAATTAAAGGTAAAATTGTCTTCAACCTCTTGCGAAGTCGTATTTATCAAAGAAATATGAGCTGAATATTAAAAATTATGATAGATCTTTAAACGGCGTCAGCCCAGTAACCCAGTTCCCTTTAATTCTTTTTGTGCGTGGGAAGGTAACAGCTGATACAGATATACGATTTCCCATAGTAATCCGGAATTACCGAATAATCTATATAGTTCGTCTTCATTTTCTTCTATTCGTCAATTACTGGTAAACTGTGAAAATGCTGTTGTTGTGTGCACTTTTGAATATGTATTATGAAAACTTTCAAAAGGTGTATTGTTGCATTACAATCTACCTTTCGTCATTGTTGTTGGTTATGATTTACGTTTCGCTAGAAATATTCTGCTGCACATTCTTTAGAGTAAAATCTTTTGGAATGTCTTGTATGTTTTTGCTAGCGAATATTGTAGAGACCAAGTATTTGACAGAACAGTCAATGCAATTAAAATGTATGTACAAGGTACTTGGAGACTTTTCACCAGATTCTAATACTGCTTCACTTTAAAACTGTTTACACTAGAGCAAGCGTAACACTTATACAAGCGTACACAACCTTTCAGTTTATTTTGATGGGCCATCTAAAATTACGCACTATATCCTTCAACAGTACTAATATTGGATTTTATTCCGGAAAACATTAATTCCTAATACCATTAAACATTCGTATCATAACAATGTGCTCTTCCGGCGATTTACAACTTTATGACTATAAACAAACAATTCTTTTTAATCCATATCGCATTCTGACTGGGATTTATTGTAATAACGCCCATAAAGTTGTTTTAGAACTGACGAGGAATGTATAAAGAATTTTTAAAGTAAACAATGTTCTTTCTGTGCTTGCTAGTAATGCGAAAGCTCTTTGTGAACTCGACGTAATTTCATTAAGTCGTGACATCAAAGTCAGGCTGATATAGACGGCTCATCTGTCTAGTTGTAGGGCAGATCAATGCACTGGAAAATTTTTAGATTTAATTATAGGTTTCCACTCTCTAGTCTGTGTATTAATATCTTTAGTTGTAGATTTATTACGTTGTCAGTGCTGTAATTTCATCTTTGTGATAGGGCGTCTGCGTGGAAAGGTTTATTTGTTACTAACTATGTTTTAATTCGTTTTTCTTTAATTTTATGTTGATCTGTTTTATGTGAACAAAGTCGTTTTTACCTTCGCTTTGTTACGGTCGAAAGCTTTGTTACAATAGGTTAATCCAACTTCTCTATTGATGTATAACCTTTTACATCATCTTTGTCAAAAGCAAAGACTATCTGTCCCACAGCCATTGTCCTGAACAAGTTTAAAATAAATATTGGTACCAGAGTATGATTTTCAAAATCCAATAAAACGCAATCACTAAAGTTAACATCGGTAGGACTTCTCAAGATCATTATTCTACAACGAAAATCTAATCCAATTACAAAGGCGATGCGAAATTTCTAGTTTCATTTAGGCGTCCCGCGAAGCCTGATGGCTGTTAGCTCGTAATCTTATTAAGTTATTAGTTCCGAAATCCTGCTTAACATTGTCGGCGGCAGACGATTTCTTACATTTGAACGTTTGGAGTTTCAATGTTAATTTTGAATGAAAGGGTGGAGGCTGATTATTAATTGGAACTTGGTTTACTGGTTGTTTGTAGGTTGTGCCTGAATAACTAGATTCAGGGTCAGGTTAAATACCAGATAAGGGTTTACTAAGTTAAGGTTTTGTATAACTGCATAGCACATGTGTGACTGTGTGAGCTAAGTAGGTAGCTACTATAAAGCTACCGTTTACTGGGTACGTCTTTCATTGACGTGAATGTGCCCTGGCGGTTGAGAGTATGTCATGCTCACTCAAATGTCTCGCTGGTGGTGGCGTGAGTGTTGGATCATTAAGTTCCCTTCAAAATGGTTGATCTGAATGGTGCTGATCCATGCGTCATGTTCGTGAACGGGCGCCGTCAGTAGGGACTGGTCATCACTTAGCTGCCACGGCTTATTTTAATATTAATTTGGTGGATTTAGTTGTTATCTTTTTATTACGGACGCTTTTAACGTGCACGTCTTTCTACATGTATATTTTCAACATGAATGATGTAACCAATATTTTAATTTAAAAGAGTGTCCGTGGAGTTTCTTGCCCGTTCTTCTCCATAGGAACTTACTACGCTTTGGAATAGTAAGCTTCATCTTTCTGACTGACCGACCCATTGACAATCCAAAAGTGCCTGTAATTGGTTTATTTGAAAATAAATGCTTTGAGTTTGAGTTTACCTCCGTTGTCTTGTATAAGTAACTTTTCATTTTCTTCTAGTTATCTTCGTGTGTCATCATCATCTTCCTGCCCTTATCCCATGTTACTTGGGGTCGGGCAACACGTTTTCTTCTTCCATTCTCCCCTGTCAACCGTCACGCTATCATTCACTCCCTTTTCTTTCATATCATTCCTCACACAATCAATCTATCTTTTCTTTGGCCTTCCTCTGCCTCTCCATCCATCAACTCACAATCTTCGTGTGTAAGTGCTGTTATTTATGGGTTACACAGCATGATATGATGCATCATGATGAAGATCAGTTATTCTAATTACTTAACTGATCAACTCCATGCCAATCGCTTTCAAGAACACTGAACGAGACGCAACAGAAGTTTTATTGTTATGACGTCTATGGCCGTTTAGTGTCTTTGGAAGCGTCTAAAATAGTGCCTGTAACTTGTTTAATTGAAATAATTTAAAAGCCACGGATTAGAAAAAAGAAGGACTCCGCGCCACGCATATCGAAAGTCAAGTACCTACAGTAAGTATGTAAGGACCGTTTGTACAAACATGCCTCACGCACACCTTTACATCATAGTATGCCGCCATTACGTGACACGACGGCGTCTTTGTCCAATCACGCACACATAGATCGGTCGGTACGGTGCTTCACTTTCGTTACGCGTGGCGCGGAGTCCTTTTTTTTCTAGTCCGTGTTAAAAGCTTTAATCTTGACTCGACTTCGGAAAAGTTACCAGTAGGTTCCACCAAAAGTATAAGTAATGCCAGAAAAGCTCTGAATATTACATTTTCTATTCAACTGATTACCTCGAGTAATATAGTTTATTTATGTCTAAGTCTAGAAAAGGTATTTCTGGAAACTTTATATCCGAAAATATAAGAAGAAAAATAATATTTCAATGTTATTTCTGTCGTTTACAAACGACGTTAGGTGAGGTTCAGACGAAAAGAAACAACGATTTTACTGAGAAAACGAGATCTAGACGGTTATTTATAAGACCGGGGTAGGGAACGATGCGATGTGATGTGATGTAAAAGGCACAATAAAATTAATTACCTTGTACTAAGGTAACCTTATTTTGAAAGGTGTACACGATGTCTACGATAACGTAATAAATTACAACGGTATGACTTAGAGGTTTTTTTTCAACTTTTTTACTTCATGATAAGCATCTTTTGTGACATCATGGCCGTTATGATAATGTTTGAAGCTGGTAAAACAGTACCTAGTAGTAGATCACACTAATATTGTAAAACAGTATCTATAATATATTCCATTTGCAATTAGAGTAGACCTTGAAACAAAACTTTTTTACTGTCCGTTCAACTGATTTTGACTTCTATTGCGTTAGTGGCATGACAAATGGCAGCTGCAGTAAACTGTTGGTGTTGTAAGCACTTTTTTGCTTTTAATGCTATCCTTAAGCCTACGGAATAGAAGTCAAAATCGGTTAAACAGACTGTAAAAAAGGTTTGTTAAAATGTCTAACCTTATTGCAAACGAAGTATAGTAGTATATCACACTAATAATAGGTCTTTACCTATGAAATTGCCGTTTTGTATGAAAAAATTTAAACGAATTTTTTTCATGCATTTTTTATTTGTATTAATCGAAGTAATCACCCATGCAATTAATGCATCTTTGCCAACGCAGTGGCAGTTTATTGATGCCCTTCTTAAAGAAATCAGCTGGACGGGAGGCAACAAATTCTTCAAAGGCATTTTGTACTGCCTCTCGGGTATTGAATTTTTTTCCCGCCAAGAAGTTATCCAAATTCTGGAAAAAGTAGTAGTCTGTAGGCGCAAGGTCTGGTGAGTAGGGCGGATGACGGAGAGCTTCCAACCCCAGTTCTTGCAACTTGGAGACCGTTTGCTGTGCAGTATGAGGTCGCGCGTTGTCGTGCAGGAGCAGCGGAGACGAGCGATTGACCAATGCTGGTTGGAGATGTGCCAGCTTCTCCATCATTGTGTTCAGTTCTTCACAGTATATATCTGAAGTAATGCTCACCCCGTTTGGTAAGAAGCTGTGATGAATCACACCGGCGCTAGACCACCAAACAGTGACCATCACTTTTCTAGGGGTAAGTTTTCGTTTAGGGCATTGTTTAGGTGCTGAACCAGGCTCCAACCAACTTGCTGAGCGCTTGCGGTTATCAAACAGAATCCATTTTTCATCGCAGGTAACAATGCGGTTCAAAATTCCTTCATTTCTGTGTCTGTTGAGCAGTGCAAGGCACGTCTCGACGCGTACTTCGCGCTGGCGATCATTGAGTTCGTGGGGCACCCATATGTCAAGCTTTTTTACCTTGCCAATTTGATGCAAATGGACCAATATTGTTTTGACGCTGACGTCGAAAGCTGCTGCTAATTCAGCCGTAGATTGTGTATCATCAGCTTCCACAATCGCCTTTAATTCGTCATTGTCGACCAAAGTCTTCGGACGACCGCGAGGTTCATTTTTCAGGTCGAAATTTCCAGAACGGAAGCGAGCAAACCAATAACAAGTGGTGCGTTGGTTTGTAGTGTTAGCTACGTAAACGTCGTTGATGTTGCGTGCCGCTTGTGCCGCGTTGCTGCCACGACGGTACTCATATTCCATAATTACTCGAATTTTTAACGTATCCATAATGACGAAAAAGATTGAAATGCGATGAAAATGTAACACTAATCAATAAACAAATGACTACTTTTGGAAAAAAAAATCCATGTTTTTAAAATAAAATTAATTTGAAATTAGAATTCTTAGCCAAACAAAAATTATTTTGATTTGAAATGGCCAGTACTGCAGAACGGCAATTTCATAGGTAAATACCTAATATTGTAAAGGCGAGGAGCTCGTGGCTAAGTAATAACAGCCGCAAGGGTCAATCCATCAGGTTAAGCTACGCTTGCTGGGGTTGGTCCGTGGTTGGGTGACCATCTTTACATACCGAGCCTCCTCCGTGCCTCGGAAAGCACGTTAAGCCGTTGGTCCCGGCTGTCATTCGTGGATCTTTAAGAGTCGTTACGGGTCGTCAGAAGCCCGAAAGTCTGACAATCAGTCTTACCAAGGGGTATCGTATTACCCAGTTACTGGTTTGTGGAGGTCATTTACTCGTAGGCAGTCGCTCCATGTAAAATACTGGTATTCAGCTACTTCCGGTTAGACTGGAAGCCGACCCCAAAATAGTTGGGAAAAGGCTAGGCAGATTGATTGATTGCAAAGGCGAAAGTTTGTGAGTGTGTGTGTGTGTTTTTGTATGTTTGTTACTTCTTCACACACAAACGGCTGGACCGATTTGAATGAAATTTGGTATGTAGATAGCTTATTTTAACATCGAATTTTTACGACCAATGATAGAAGCTCATGAAGACTTAGTGACATTGAAGTCTCTTGGGACTCTACTTTTTGCAAATAAAAAAAGTTAGGTTTGATTTATGAAGAAATCCATTAATAAATCATTTCATTATTATAAATAATGTTTTTTTTTTTTAAATTTTATAATGATTTTCACTATAACCTAGTTGTTTGGTAGAATATTTTCATGAAAGTATTTTTGTTAGTGCGACGGATCTTTAAGTGAAATAGTGCATAGTTATTAGTTTTGCGGTTAGTTTTTACTAGATTATTTGTATAATTAAGAAGCGCTTCTCGTCATTAAAACTAGAAAGTTTGGCAAGCAAAATAGTAAAAAACAAAAACAATGTAACTAATTGTTTTATAAACAATGTATGCTTGAGAATAATAACTTAAATAAAAGTGTCGATGTTGGCCAGGTAAAGGAAACTTTTTCTTAGGAACGATACCCGTTGCTAAGTAACATAATATAGCGGAAACAGTAAATCAATTAATTGGTTAACAAAATGGCGTCAGTATGCGCAAGATATTGTGATTGATTGCCTCTTGTTTAATGAACCGCTCAGTTTTAATTAATATGTGTGGGAAGAGTCTAGGAAACATTATTAGGTATTTGGTCTATTTGAAGACATGTTTGTTATCTTTCGGCTTATCACATTATTTAACTTTCACTGTAAAGTAAGCAAAGTAGAATAGAATAGAATAGAATAGAATAAACATTTATTGTCTCCAGTATTACAGCCAGTAGTAGTGGTACATACACAAAACTATAATACCGGAAGCAAAAGGTTTAAGCGTCAGCATTATGCTTAGGTCCCCTGGCGGGTTGCTAAGCGCTGGTTTTCAGCACAAACCCTTGACTCCTGTTTACAAAAAAAAAAAAAGAGGTACATTTAGCAAAAACGGATTATTAAAGATGTGATAATTTTAATATGGTGATCATACATTAATAAATTTATTATTGGATTAAAAACAAAAAGAGTTGTTTACAGTATGTGGACAAGATTTTTAACTATAAAAACGAAAAAGAAGAAAAAAAATATATATAGATAAGTAAAGTAGTAAAGTAGAAATTTATTTGCACAGATTGTAGGTACATAAAATATGATGTAACAGTAAACATGGTGATCTTTGTACAATCTACCTTAAATTAGGCACGCAAACATTATTATTAAATGAGAGTATTATTATAAAATGTGTTAGGTAAGTATGAAAAAAATATTTATATTACATTCTATATTCATTACATATACAGTCTACCTCATACTTATTAGGCAAACATTTAGTACAATTGATTAATAAGCTAAAATACTGTCAATATGAAAAATGATTATAAATGGTCAATAAAATAAAATAAATAACTAAAGATGTCAGGATTAACTAGGTAATTATAAAGGTTTATTTAGAAATTCAAAGAAAGGAGTAAACATTTATCAATTAATAAGAATGTCAATTTCTTTTTAAACAGTGGAATGGATTCGGTTTTTACTCCATCGGGTTTTTTTGTTAAAAATAATCGGGCACATACATAAACACTTTTCCTAAATAACGCAGTGTTATGACCAATAACACATAGCATGCTTCTAACCGGTCGTGTTCTATTGTCAGACGATTTATAAATGTAAAACCTCTTATCTCTCTAAAATACTAGGGTAATAGATTTTTAGTGATTGGTTTACTACTTTGTTTTGCAAACATATAGACAGACATGACACTACAATATACTGCTGTTGGGCAGTGAAAATTTGCAGAAGATCCTAATAAATATTTCGATAAATATTTTTAGCTTGTTGTGTAGGACTTGCACTATACTTGTGTTAAACTATATTCTGTCGTTAATTTCTGGTGTAGTTAACCAACTACACCAGGAATTAAGGACATATGCACCAGTACGAGAGGGCTCAGAGTTTCCATTGTTTACCTTCGGAAAAACGTCCGTGGATGGGTGACCATCTTTACATACCGAGACTCCTCCGTGCCTCGGAAAGCACGTTAAGCCGTTGGTCCCGGCTGTCATTCGTGGATCTTTGACAGTCGTTACAGGTCGTCAGAAGCCCGAAAGTCTGACAACCAGTCTTACCAAGGGGTATCGTATTGCCCATTTAATGGGTTGTGGAGGTCATATAGGCAGTCGCTCCATGTAAAATACTGGTGTTCAGCTGCATCCGGTTAGACTGGAAGCCGACCCCAACATAGTTGGGAAAAGTCTAGGCAGACTGAATAAGTTGAGCTACACGATTACTGAAAAAGCTTATACTGACTGGACAGGTCCTCTCAAATCTGTGTTGTCCTTTCCTCAAAAGACCATTTCAGACACTAATCTACATGGTCCTCATATGGGGATGTTTGATAGACACAATTAATTGTGTCTGGGGGATGTTTGCCCGCTACGATGGATCTGACTGCCTACAAGTATTATTGAAATAATAGGTCTTTACCTATGAAATTGCCGTTTTGTATGAAAAAATTTAAACGAATTTTTTTCATGCATTTTTTATTTGTATTAATCGAAGTAATCACACATGCAATCAATGCATCTTTGCCAACGCAGTGGCAGTTTATTGATGCCCTTCTTAAAGAAATCAGCTGGACGGGAGGCAACAAATTCTTCAAAGGCATTTTGTACTGCCTCTCGGGTATTGAATTTTTTTCCCGCCAAGAAGTTATCCAAATTCTGGAAAAAGTAGTAGTCTGTAGGCGCAAGGTCTGGTGAGTAGGGCGGATGACGGAGAGCTTCCAACCCCACCCCAGTTCTTGCAACTTGGAGACCGTCTGCTGTGCAGTATGAGGTCGCGCGTTGTCGTGCAGGAGCAGCGGAGACGAGCGATTGACCAATGCTGGTTGGAGATGTGCCAGCTTCTCCATCATTGTGTTCAGTTCTTCACAGTACACATCTGAAGTAACGCTCACCCCGTTTGGTAAGAAGCTGTGATGAATCACACCGGCGCTAGACCACCAAACAGTGACCATCACTTTTCTAGGGGTAAGTTTTCGTTTAGGGCATTGTTTAGGTGCTGAACCAGGATCCAACCAACTTGCTGAGCGCTTGCGGTTATCAAACAGAATCTATTTTTCATCGCAGGTAACAATGCGGTTCAAAATTCCTTCATTTGTGTGTCTGTTGAGCAGTGCAAGGCACGTCTCGACGCGTATTTCGCGCTGGCGATCATTGAGTTCGTGGGGCACCCATTTGTCAAGCTTTTTTACCTTGCCAATTTGACGCAAATGGACCAATATTGTTTTGACGCTAACGTCGAAAGCTGCTGCTAATTCAGCCGTAGATTTTGTATCATCAGCTTCCACAATCGCCTTTAATTCGTCATTGTCGACCAAAGTCTTCGGACGACCGCGAGGTTCATTTTTCAGATCGAAATTTCCAGAACGGAAGCGAGCAAACCAATAACAAGTGGTGCGTTGGTTTGTAGTGTTAGCTCCGTAAACGTCGTTGATGTTGCGTGCCGCTTGTGCCGCGTTGCTGCCACGACGGTACTCATATTCCATAATTACTCGAATTTTTAACGTATCCATGATGACGAAAAAGATTGAAATGCGATGAAAATGTAACACTAATCAATAAACAAATGACTACTTTTGGAAAAAAAAATCCATGTTTTTAAAATAAAATTAATTTGAAATTAGAATTCTTAGCCAAACAAAAAATATTTTGATTTGAAATGGCCAGTACTGCAGAACGGCAATTTCATAGGTAAAGACCTAATAGTTCCACGAGTATCATTATTTAAAAATTAATACTAATTACTTATATTATGTAAGATGAAAATCCCCCGACGGGAAGTGTCTGCTAGTATTAATTATTATTAACAATATTCTGTAAAACATACATAAAAATCAGCAGTCAGACTTTAAGAAAAGTAACTTTGGTACCTGATACCTGAAAATTGGCCGTCGGCCCAAACTAATAGGTACGTTCAAAGTACATACTGATACTACTCTATCCCAATACATTTTAATAATCAGAAAATAAGTAAGGTCTAGCGGCCCTGGGATCTTGCTCTACAAGATTATGTCTGAACTTTAAAATATACTTTTGACTCTTGAATTTGTTTCGCCATTTTTTCTCAGGGGCCCCTAGCCGCCGCAGGAGACGCCCTGAGCGGCGGGAATCCATTGTTGATTCCCGGCCACCGTAGGTGCGGGCTTGCGGACGACGAGTAATGGGTAGCTCGCCGTCCGGTAAGGACCAGGCCTGGGTTGATGGCGCGTTGTGTTCCACGCGCGCTTCAAAGAGATGTCAGCAGTGACGGGTTCCAATAGGGCCGATGCCGCCGGGGCCGCGGGTAGTTCGAAAGAGATACCGTGGCCCTGGCACGGGCAACTGAAGGAACACGGGTGGGTTTTAGTCAGTAAAAGTCTGACACGCCCTCCCGCTCTGCCCAGAGCGGGAGAAGTCATTTGATGATTTCCCATCCACAAAAAAAAAGGGGTAGTCAGATAAGAAATGTCTACTCCAGGCTTATTTTTTTTAATATGACGTTGAAATGTGTTTTCGATATCCTAATTATAGAATAAACAATTTCATTTCATTTCATGCCTTTGGAAGAAAGGGGTCTCTTTTCCTCTCACGATGAGAATACTTTGTTGGACTTATCGAGAAATTGCCGATATTGACAAAATAATCTTTATTGCTTCCAAGAATTCACCTAGCTTTGGTCATGGTCTTTATAACTTAGTCCGTAAGTTTATAAGTAAAATGGACAAGTTTTAGCTTTTTTATCTGTCACTACGCTATTAAAACTTTCTTTTAGTACTTTGGAAAGTTTGCTCAACTTCTAAATGATAGCATGAGTGAGGTAGATTTAGGATTAGAAAAACTATTTAGTAGCTTGTGCGTGGGTCTTAATTAGATTAAGACTTCTAAGTTTGCAGATAAACATACATTATTCTGTGATTAACCTAGGCATTGGTGGAGTTATCAATTCATTGAGCCTGTTTTTGAATAATTACCGGCCAAGTGCGAGTCCGACCACGCACAATGAACCCTTCATTCCGTGGTTGGGGTGAATTTATCCCAAAAACATACTTAACATTGTAGTTGAACAACATGTTCTTCCATACATTGATACACGTCACGGTCAATTTTCCAAGTGCAAATGTAAGTTTGTAATCGCAAAAAGTATTTTTTTTTATGTGATAAAACTACAAATTATCGATTTTCGGACTTTTTCCTTTACTTGTGCTGTGAGACCTTGCTTCTTGCCAATTTTCACGATTCTAGGTCAGCGGGAAGTACCCTATAGGTATTGAAAAAGAAAGAAAATATGTCACATAAATGGCCGTATTTTTTTTATTGCGTTGACTTAGAAGCTTGATTTTTTTAGAGCTCCAAGGGACCATAGACCTACGTGTATGATATTAATATCAACTTTATACCTTCACGCGTTCCTGAGAAACAGAGTCTTGACAGACTGACAACGAAGTGATCCTATAAGAGTTCCGTATTTTCCTTTAGAGGTACGGAACCATGAAAAGAGATGCATCTATTCAAGCTATTGTGACTGCTTTAGGTAAAAAGTGTTATGATGAGAAGTGTTGGGTTATTTAGCTAATCCATGTGTCAAGTTCGCGAACGGCCGCTGTCAGTGAAGGCTGGTCATATCTTAGCTGCCACGACTTATTTTAATTTATTTAATTATTTTATATTATATTTATATTTTATATTTTTTTATTACGCAGGCTTTTAACGTTCTGCATCATTCTCACATGTATAATTTCAACATAAATGATGTAATCAATATTTTGTAAGTAACCATATTTTGATTTAAAAGAGTGTCCGTGGAGTTTTCTGCCCGTCTTCTCCATAGGTACCTACTACGCTTTGGAATGGCTTCATCTTTCTGACTGACCGACCCCTTGACAATTCAAAAGTGCCTGTAATTGGTTTATTTGAAATAAATGCTTTGAGTTTGAGATGAGACAAATTTAAAATGTTTACAAATAAATAGCTTGGTATGGGATCCTTCAGTAGATCCAGGATATTATAACAATCAGATTCGTGGTATCATCAAAAGTGTTTCATAACCAAAACAATCACGAACTCCCTTAATAAAAACGTTCAAATTATTGAGCACATCAATCATCAGCTCTTCCCGTTCACTTATAAAATCAATTCCATTCAGTTCACAGTTGAGCGGCGTTGTTCAGGAATTCAATAGACATTCAACTCCATTCAAGTATTCAGACTGAGGTGTTCCTCATGTTGTTGCGAGGTTTTATAGATGACGATACGATTGCGACTAATCGTTGTGTGATTCATTCATTCATTGGCAGCCTTGTTCCAGCCATTGCTGAATAATAGACCAGGAAAGCATGGCACCAAAGGGAGGACCTTTGGTGCCATACTTCCCTGGTCTGTGCGAGTCTAATTCTGGTCTTTCCCTCGATCCTCTGTAGGTCGTCCACCTATTTGGCCATTGGCCTTTTCTCGGTAACCATTCCGTTAGGGCTCTGGAAGTCTACTCCTTAAACATAAAGCCCGTAGTTTCGGCTATCGTTACGTGCGTTTCCTACTCCGTATCAACTACGGAGGGATGATTGGTTCGGGGCCCGAATGAAGTATGAATGAAAACACGATTTAACAGTTGTCCCTACTCCCGATGTGTTTTTGCCCGTCTGAAAACTTTAACTTTTACACTAGTTTTGATGGATCTTTATGTCAGACGGACGGAAAGACGGACGGATGGACAGACTTAGGGAGTAGATCCCCTGCTCCACCTGCCATCACTGCGTCCAGCCAAAAAGTGTCCTGCCCACCTCCATTTCAGACCCGTAGTCCTACGTCTTGAACCTTAGTCCTATATGTAGATCTCTGTGTTACGGACTTGGTCTTTCAGTGAAAGGTCTAACATGGCACGCTCCATAGCCCTTCGTGCAGCTTGGACTTTGGACACAGTCTCTTTAGTGAGCGTCCATGTTTCGGCGGCCCCATATGGTAGGTAAGATACATTGTTCTTTTAATTTGGTTTTCAGGCGTTATGTGATTGGATAGATTCATAATTTTTTTTTTCCAAAAAAAAAGAAAAAACAACCTACTTCCAAACAAAACACTACAAAATGAAAAATTACTTTTATTTCGGAAGTGGATTTCGTATTGTCGTTTTTTGCCACCGACTTCCGAAATGAAAGTTATTATTCACCTTGTAGTGTTTTTTGTTTTTGTAAAAAAGATTTTTATTTTTCACTTTTTAGTTGTGGTACCTACCCCAGACATATTTGAATACCACTACAACCAGCAAAAGAAATTAGAACATCATCCACTTTTAATAAGTGGGTAAAATACGTATTATTGAAGCTAACTCAAAAACTACCCAAAAAGTTAGTAAATTTTACATGTGGGGTAACTTCGAGGTAGACCCTCAAGAATAAAACAAGAAACTTTCAAATCGGACTACTCTGCAAAAATACATACTTGAGAACCTCCTCCTTTTTTTTACGGTAAAAAAAGTAAGTATAGGTTTGTACTTATCCTTCCTCACAGACCTTACTAATTGCCCTGACGCTGAAGGATTCAATACTTTAAGGTCAGTCGTGTTGACATAGAGCATTACAGGTATTGGTTACTGACAGTCTGTATCATCCCAATGCTGGGCAAAGGCCTCATGACTTCCAGGTTTGTCATAGAGCATTAGGACTCAAAAGTATGTAGGTAAGGCTACCCAACTCTTCATTGGTTGTTAGACTTGTCATGTAGTCCGCACTTTTCAGACAGCTATCGCTTTTTTCTTGTTTTGAGAAAAGGTTGCTGGTGGTATCAGGACTTTATGAAAAAGCAGGCATCTTTTCATGTCTTGTCGTATAACCTAAATCTCCATACGCTGATCTGTGAGAACAACCAACTGTTTTCTATCGACGTCCTTTCAAATGACATTTCCGATGTTAATTACTGTGATCAGTCCATCGCTCGATATGTAGGTCGTTTCATATGCTGTTCTCTCCTAAATTGAGCATTGTAACGTGTTTTATATAGCCTTTTGTAATGAGTGCCTATTTCGCTCGTTTATTGCGAGATCAGAGCTAATGTTACACTGTATGAATAACTTTGCATGTAGCTATTTGGAGCTTTATTTGGCTTGAGTTGTTGCTTATTTGAAATTTAGAAAGATGATGTCTTGTGTAGGTAATTCATCTTTATTATAAAACTGTTGCATATTGCTATAAAAATTAAAAGAGTTACTAACTTCCTTGACCTTGACCTTTCTTGCTGAACCTACTAATGGTAGTTTAATAACTTACCACCAATCTACCAACCTTTTGAAGTCTTATGACATCCTCTACTGAAGATGGGGTATCATCACGGACTACAAAATTACCATGTTTCTAAATCAGTTCTTCGAGCACATACTTCTAGCTGCTTATAGGTACTGCTGTATATACTTTTGATAATCCCCAAGTCAGTTTTCATAAAAAGTGGTGGTTCCAGCTCAAGGACCACATCATCAAATAAAATGCCCGTCTCAACGTCATCCCTGTAACACAGGTTCCACCTAGCATGAGGGTCATTGATTAAATCTCTGTGCACTTGTAAATCCTACGTTGTAAATGCTACGCATACCTACTTTGTACATTAATTTTTGGAAATAAAATTACTTATTATTATTTATCATCTTCAGTCCATTCCGACTCACTTTAACCTATATTATAAGCCCTCTTACGCCAAAATTACCCTCCAGTAAATATTCCGTAATACAAAAAAGAAAGTGCCTATAACCTACTCCCATTTCTCCCTGAATCTTGTGTGGGTGGAAGTTATTTATATGCTACAATGCTAGGGATAAAACAAGGTTATTTTGATTCATTATTACCTCCAAACAGACTATTTTTAGATGTCCTTGGATCTTTTTATGTCAATCTTATTTTTGGGATAGAAATTTTTTAGTAGTAAGCCTGGAGGCTGGCTGGGTTTGTGTACGATTGGTGGCAATGTGGCAATAGTCTCGAACCCATTACAATTACAATGGATGTAGGTATAGGGACACTTCTATTTACCTCATCATCTTCCTGCCTTTATCCCTTGTTACGTGGGTTCGCTGCAACAAGTTTTCTTCTTCCATTCTCCCCTGTCAACCGTCACGCTATCATTCACTCCCTTCTCTTTCATATCATTCTTCACACTATCCATCCATCTTTTCTTTGGCTTGCCTCTCCCTCTCCATCCATCAGCATGTATATTCATCACTCTTTAAGTCACATGCGTTTCCTTCCTCCTCATCACATGCCCATACTAAGCCAAACGATTTCCTTTCAACTTTTCTGTTACTGACGCCACTTTTAAACTTCCCCTTATGTTCTTATTTTTTACTTTATCCATTTTCGTCACTCCACACATCCATCTCAACATTCTCGTCTCCGCTGCGTGCAATTTTTTTTCATCCGTCTTATTCAGGACCTAGCATTCCGATCCATACATACGGACTTGGAAATTTTCCCCTTTAACTTGAGGGGCATCCGTGGGTCGCAAATTGTTCCTGTAATATCTACCTCTATGGTGAATAGAACGGGTGTGAAAAGACGCCTAACGAAGCAAAGAGTCACTTGTGATTTATCCTCCCTGTCATTGTAGTCATTACCTGGGAAGCTTCTAGTTACGGAAATCTCGAGAACAAGTTTTAAATGTTTTGATTTAGCTGTAAATACCCCCATAACTCCTGTAACGTTGCATGCACCCACAAGTAAAATGTAAAACCAAAAATAAAAGTCGGTTCCCAGAAATACTTACCGTTGACCTAGAATCATGAAATTTGGTAAGAAGCAAGGTCTCACAGCACGAGTAAAGGAAAAAGTTCGAAATTCGTTTATTTTTTAATTTTTCCAAATAATTTTTTTTTTGTGATTACAAACTTAAATTTGCAGTTGGAGAATTGATCGTGTATGTATGGGATAACATATTGTTTATCAACTACAAAGTTCAGTTTGTTTTTGTTATAAATTCGATACAACTACGGAATCCTTCATTGTGCTGAGTCCGACACGCACTTGGCTGGTTTTTTTTTCTTTTTAATGCAGACTGGGTTGCTCTCGATCACTCCTGATGGAAAGTGATGTATGAGGTCTATGATGGAATGAGCGTGCCCAGAAGATGCTTGTTCATTCTTGCTTTGAAGGCAGATGGGTGGGGGATGTGGAAGGGAACACAGACGCTGGCAGCAAATTCCACACTTTGGCTCTGTGCATAATAATGTAGAGGAAAAGCGCTGAGTACAACTGGTCGGGATATCAAAGTGCGGATAGTACTCTGCAGTACGTCTGGTAGTCCAGTAGTAAAAGGGTGGAATCAGGTCATGGAACTCCTGCGCACACTCTCCGAAGTACTACAGTATGTAGGCTTCAAGTATCAACTTACTAAGCCTCTTTAAGGTGTTTGCGCAGTAGTAGCCCGCGAAATTCAAATTTTCTTCTGTTTTTGCAGTTTGCAGGTCAGTATCAGGTTGTATATTGATCAAAATATGAGACGCGGCTATAACAAATATGTATTTACATAATTTTAACCATAAGAATCATCAATACATCTTTCTAAGAACAGTTACATTTCCTGCGTATTCGTCTAATTTCCGAAATCAGACCAATCAGCAGGAAATCTAACTTAGAAAGATGTATTGATGATTTTTGTGGTTAAAATTATGTAAATACATATTTGTTATAGCCGCGTATCATATTTTGATCAATATACAGCCTGACACTGACCTGCAAATTGCAAAATACGTAAGAAAATTTGAATTTCGCGGCTACTATTGCGAATCCCCCTTAATTCACTATGCTTAGGTATGTTCTCTATGTCTGATGAGTATAGTCCCTAAACGATTGTGAATATATTCATTCATGACAGCGAAGAAGACTAGATTAGTGCTTCACTAATTGTACCTACTGAATTAATTCTATAGTTTATTCCCTAGGGTTTCTCTTCACTCGAGGCTCTTATCAGTAAGAGCACTTATTTCAAGAGTAACAGCACTAAACGAAAAAATAAAGAAAGCCTTTTTAAACTTGGTGATTACAAACTCTAGCACGGTATCCAGGTCGAGCAATATTGTTATTGGATTTTTCAGCAGCGGAAAAAGTTTTATCAGTACAAAGTTGGGAATGGCATCCATTATGAGGTAAAGTTTATAGGTACTATCACAGTCGTCCGACGAGAGCCCGAGCTGCTTATGTAGTTCGCCGAACTTCGTATGCAGCTCGGGCTTCGTCGGGATATATAGACTGTGGTACTATCATGCAAATAATAGGTTCTTACACCTTTGACTAACAAATACAGGTGTGCTTAGCGTGAGGTCCTGGGTTCGATTCTAAGGTCGGTCAAAGTGTTATTTATTTATTTAGGTTAACCAACAATTGTTTACACTACATAAATTTCTGACTTAATGACTAGGGTAACATTTGCACGTTCTACAATTAGTTATAGTTTAACACCACATGCACAAAAAAAGGTTTTCCACTAACATAATACACTAATTCATAATATTAATTGAACTAGAAATTATACAATAATAATTAAACTTAAAATTTAAGATTAACTAATACAGAATTAGAAAATGACTGAACAAATTATAAATTGATTAAATTACAATTGTTTGATTAGCGTATGAAAAAAATTATAATGATTGTAAATAAATAAGAAAATTAAAATTAACTAAATCGAAACAATAAACTGAATAAATCGAATAAATTGAAAACGAAATCGAGTAAGTATAAAGTATAAGTTATTGTGGTTTTCATCAGGAATTTCTCGGTAGCAGTCCGAAGTCTGTATTTGTGTCCATTTGATGGCAATAGGCTTGCACCCGATCACATGGGACTTAACCATAACTACGAAATATGGCCTACTAATAGGTACACCTCTATCTGAGCTTTCGGGGATTAGAGGCCTGGTGATAAGAGAGTTTCTACATCGTGACTTATGTCCTTGAATTGTCTTCGATGTCTCAAGGACTTGACATGTCCATACATTGTATACCAAGATGTAGGTAAAGTTCAGGGCCATCTGTCGAGTGCTATCGTCTGTCCTTTTTCCTTCATGATTGTCGTAAGGTACGTAAGTTATGATGAATTGCTTTAGTTGGCTAAAAGGGTAGGCTGTCTAAGAGGGAGAGCCTTTTCCGACAAGAGCGCATTTTGGTAGGTACCAATTTGTCTTTACCATAGGTCCTTGCAATAATTGTAATCTTATACAAATGTAGACGTAGGTACAATATTAGGTACAGTAAGGGGGGCTACTTTGACTCTAGGCATAACTTTGGCCCAAATCGGTTGTACGGTATTTATTTAATGATAACGAAATGGTCAAGAAGATCAGTTCGTCGATGAAATTCTAACAGTGCGAAAGTCAAAAGTAGCTACTTTAGAGGAGAGACCAAAAACCGAATCCACAATCACAACGAAGCACTTCACACATTACACATAATTTGTAGCGAATGACTGAGATACGCATTGTTAGCGCCATCATCAGAGTTACGCACTGTCACCTTTTTTTTTAAATTACGTGTTTTTTAATTAACTTTTTTTTTTTTTTTTATTAATTGGTCGATGCGAAGCATGCCTTTTTTCTGCATCCAATGACATTTATATCTCCAAACGGTAAAAAATGCCTTTCGTAGTGTTAGAACTTCACTGACGATTGTATAAGATATGTAAAATCAGGGAAATTAATTACTAAGCAAATTTATACATCTTAAAAAGTTGCTTGAAATGAGTAGGGTGTCAATTTGCTTCATAGTTAATTTCATTGACTGTACATGTTCTGGTCTGCTTATAGCTACAAAATACCATTTACGATTAATTTGTAGGCTAGACGTTAAACACAATACCTAATTATTTTGATTATGAAATCTATTATATCTTGCTAAAACGTTTTGAAACCGTAAAGGTTCCCACAGACAGGCGTGACGCGACTCCGGTAGAATAATTTCCATGAATTTATCATAGAAATTGTTCCACCAGCGTCGCGTCAAGCCGTCGCATCGCGGCTTTCTGTGGGAGCCTTAACTTAAAATGGATATAATTTATTAATGAACTGTAATGAAAATACTAAGCTGAATTTACTTACCACATCAACTCACTTTATCCTAATTATTTTAGGTCTGCTGGCCTGCGATAAACTTCACAACTTATTAACTAGGTACCTTTTCTAAAAATGTGTGAATATACAAAATGTAAGCAATATTTTCGCGTCTCCAACAAGGTACTAAGCCTGGATGAGACGGAGTCCGGAACTCCAGAAGACCCTGATCCTTATATTATGTGTGGCTGGAGAGACCATTATGATAATCGAAACGGATCCGATCGAGCGAACTATGGGACCGAACATGATATCGCGAAAAAAAAATTAGCTGTTCAGTACATTTATCAACATCAAACTTGTCAAAATGTAGGGAGCAGCTGATTTTTTTTTCGCGATTTCAGTTTTGGTCCCATAGTAAAAGTTGTTCATAATGATGAGTACAATGACCCCTTAAGAGGTTGTTGGTGAGTTACAAATAACCTTGTATAAAAGTTTCTCCATGAGGTAAGAACAGTTACCCATCACAGATAACCTTTAATCATTAGCCTGGTGGACATAGACTCTAATGGCGTGTGCAACAGCATTTTCCAAATCAGATTTTATTTCATGACGTTGTGGTTGAAGTACTCCTGACTGAATTTCGGTAATGGCGGTCAATCTCGGCGTAGACAACCATCAACGCGGGAGATATTATATAAGCACAAGTGCTACCCTCACTCCCATTTAAGAGGTAAAAAGTTAACAACTGGTATAGACATAAAGATATTTTCCAAATAATATTCTATTGTATGAACTAACGACTACCTAGCTAAACGGATTTTAAACGGGAAATTATTAATCGCACATCAGAAAAATATTAAATGGGTAGTATTTAAACGCACATCAAAAATTACCAACTTTTCCCAACAGAATACGTACATCAAAAATGCTGTTTGCACATCAAAATTTGCACGTTTAAATAAATTAAACTTAACGTCAGGTCGACGGAGCTCCGCTGCGCGGGGCTCCTATTTCTGTCTGCAGGAATTAAAGGAACCTAACCGAAACAATAAACTGAATAAATCGAATAAATTGAAAACGAAATCGAGTAAGTATAAAGTATAAGTTATTGTGGTTTTCATCAGGAATTTCTCGGTAGCAGTCCGAAGTCTGTATTTGTGTCCATTTGATGGCAAAATGCTTGCACCCGATCACATGGGACTTAACCATAACTACGAAATATGGCCTACTAATAGGTACACCTCTATCTGAGCTTTCGGGGATTAGAGGCCTGGTGATAAGAGAGTTTCTACATCGTGACTTATGTCCTTGAATTGTCTTCGATGTCTCAAGGACTTGACATGTCCATACATTGTATACCAAGATGTAGGTAAAGTTCAGGGCCATCTGTCGAGTGCTATCGTCTGTCCTTTTTCCTTCATGATTGTCGTAAGGTACGTAAGTTATGATGAATTGCTTTAGTTGGCTAAAAGGGTAGGCTGTCTAAGAGGGAGAGCCTTTTCCGACAAGAGCGCATTTTGGTAGGTACCAATTTGTCTTTACCATAGGTCCTTGCAATAATTGTAATCTTATACAAATGTAGACGTAGGTACAATATTAGGTACAGTAAGGGGGGCTACTTTGACTCTAGGCATAACTTTGGCCCAAATCGGTTGTACGGTATTTATTTAATGATAACGAAATGGTCAAGAAGATCAGTTCGTCGATGAAATTCTAACAGTGCGAAAGTCAAAAGTAGCTACTTTAGAGGAGAGACCAAAAACCGAATCCACAATCACAACGAAGCACTTCACACATTACACATAATTTGTAGCGAATGACTGAGATACGCATTGTTAGCGCCATCATCAGAGTTACGCACTGTCACCTTTTTTTTTAAATTACGTGTTTTTTAATTAACTTTTTTTTTTTTTTTTTATTAATTGGTCGATGCGAAGCATGCCTTTTTTCTGCATCCAATGACATTTATATCTCCAAACGGTAAAAAATGCCTTTCGTAGTGTTAGAACTTCACTGACGATTGTATAAGATATGTAAAATCAGGGAAATTAATTACTAAGCAAATTTATACATCTTAAAAAGTTGCTTGAAATGAGTAGGGTGTCAATTTGCTTCATAGTTAATTTCATTGACTGTACATGTTCTGGTCTGCTTATAGCTACAAAATACCATTTACGATTAATTTGTAGGCTAGACGTTAAACACAATACCTAATTATTTTGATTATGAAATCTATTATATCTTGCTAAAACGTTTTGAAACCGTAAAGGTTCCCACAGACAGGCGTGACGCGACTCCGGTAGAATAATTTCCATGAATTTATCATAGAAATTGTTCCACCAGCGTCGCGTCAAGCCGTCGCATCGCGGCTTTCTGTGGGAGCCTTAACTTAAAATGGATATAATTTATTAATGAACTGTAATGAAAATACTAAGCTGAATTTACTTACCACATCAACTCACTTTATCCTAATTATTTTAGGTCTGCTGGCCTGCGATAAACTTCACAACTTATTAACTAGGTACCTTTTCTAAAAATGTGTGAATATACAAAATGTAAGCAATATTTTCGCGTCTCCAACAAGGTACTAAGCCTGGATGAGACGGAGTCCGGAACTCCAGAAGACCCTGATCCTTATATTATGTGTGGCTGGAGAGACCATTATGATAATCGAAACGGATCCGATCGAGCGAACTATGGGACCGAACATGATATCGCGAAAAAAAAATTAGCTGTTCAGTACATTTATCAACATCAAACTTGTCAAAATGTAGGGAGCAGCTGATTTTTTTTTCGCGATTTCAGTTTTGGTCCCATAGTAAAAGTTGTTCATAATGATGAGTACAATGACCCCTTAAGAGGTTGTTGGTGAGTTACAAATAACCTTGTATAAAAGTTTCTCCATGAGGTAAGAACAGTTACCCATCACAGATAACCTTTAATCATTAGCCTGGTGGACATAGACTCTAATGGCGTGTGCAACAGCATTTTCCAAATCAGATTTTATTTCATGACGTTGTGGTTGAAGTACTCCTGACTGAATTTCGGTAATGGCGGTCAATCTCGGCGTAGACAACCATCAACGCGGGAGATATTATATAAGCACAAGTGCTACCCTCACTCCCATTTAAGAGGTAAAAAGTTAACAACTGGTATAGACATAAAGATATTTTCCAAATAATATTCTATTGTATGAACTAACGACTACCTAGCTAAACGGATTTTAAACGGGAAATTATTAATCGCACATCAGAAAAATATTAAATGGGTAGTATTTAAACGCACATCAAAAATTACCAACTTTTCCCAACAGAATACGTACATCAAAAATGCTGTTTGCACATCAAAATTTGCACGTATAATAATCATTATTATACATCAATTTTTGTCCAAAGTTACAACATAAATATTAATTACATATCAAAAATACTAACTGTTCATCAAAAATAATAAATGCGCATCTAAAAAACTTATTATTTCACTACTAGTTATCTAACTGAATATCAAAAATTGTACAAATAATAATTATTGAGCACTCCGAGGTTAGGTTTGGTTAGGTTCCTTTAATTCCTGCAGACAGAAATAGGAGCCCCGCGCAGCGGAGCTCCGTCGACCTGACGTTAAGTTTAATTTATTTAAACGTGCAAATTTTGATGTGCAAACAGTATTTTTGATGTACGTATTCTGTTGGGAAAAGTTGGTAATTTTTGATGTGCGTTTAAATACTACCCATTTTAAACGCACTTCAAACAATAACACAGGGAGCTAAAAATGTATTTTTCCAGAGAGGAAATTCCCAAAGCGTTGAAAAACTAAAAGTACAAAAACCTGTCTGCACTATATACTGTTTTATTTGTTTATTGTGTTGTTGATGATGAGGATACTGTTTAATTGGACAAGTTTAGGCATAAAAGGAATTACTACAGACAATTTCATCTGAAAACACTAAGCTTTTGGTAGGGTGATTGAATATTAATGTGGTAAATTCATCTAAAAAAAAAAAGAAAAGAGAATTCCTGACTGACTGACTCATCAACGCCCAGCCCAAACCCTTGAACCTAGAAAGCTAAAATTTTGCACAGAGGTTCCCTTTATAGTGTAGACAAGGAATAAGTAAGGATTTCCCGGTAGTATACTTTCCCGAGGGATATTTTCCGACATACACGCGGGCGAAGCCGTGGGCAAAAGCTAGTATTTAATAATTTGCCTACTTGAAGCACCAGTTCGAGTTTTTAGTAGCATCAGCAGTCAGATCATGGACAAATAAAAGGAAAGGTCGTAGATTTGTATAGTTTATTTCTGCCCAGCTCCATGAAAAAAAAAATTAATTCACAAAACCACCGAAGCACCTGAGTGTCTCGGTAATTAGTTAGGTCGCATTTATTCGACGATATTGTCCACTGTACCAAAAGTAGCCCACCATAAAACTTTGTTTTTCAATTCTCATCTTCCAGTACGAAAGATAGGCGGTAATAATTTCGGAAGCTGTAGGCCATCCTTATTACTTAGTCACACATTAGTCACAATTTCGTAGCCTAATGAAAATGGAGAAAAATAATTAATATCCATTCTTAAATATATTTTTTACAAACTAAAATAATAAGACGCTTTGTTTTTCTTTACGGTCTGAATGTGAATTCAGTCATTAAACGGAGAGAGAATGAATAATAAGTTGTTCATTGCTAATAGAAAGATTTATTTCCAGGAATTCAGAAAAAATGGAAAAAGTAAGGAAAGTAAAGGAAGAAAAGTGAACAAAAAAAATAGAAAAGAAAAGAAAAAGAGAAAAAAAGAAGAAAATTTTTTTACAAAAAAAAAAAAAAAAAAAAACAACCGACTTCCAAAAAAATACTACAAAGAAAAATAACTTTAATTTCGGAAGTCGGTGTCTTTGGATCTGTATTTTAGTCTTTGCCACCGACTTCCGAAATTAAAGTTATTTTTCATTCTTAGTATTTTTTTGGAAGTCGGTTTTATTTTTCTTGTAAAAAAGTTTTTTATTTTTCACTTTTTAACCGACTTCAAAAAAAGGAGGAGGATTTTAGTGGGTCAGTCTGTAATTTATCTAAATTACAATAGCCTAATGTCCCTCATCACCTTTTACAAAATATTGCTTTTCCCGATACAAGTACATTAACTGTTGAGGAGTTCTCCCAGTAAGGAACCAGGAGAATAGGAACTGATGGTGACGTTACCATCAGCTCCTCTTCAACATATGTATTGTGACGAGCATAAATTGCTTAGCAATAATCATATCGCAACCCGTGAAATACGTATTATTGAGAAGTTCCGATGGCCATCTGTGGTCTTCCTCATCAGTTCCACTTCACCAAATGGTGCTTTCCGGGGCTCTTCCTCCTCTCTCCTACTATGCTGTGCCCGACAGGGTCCATAATTGTGTCATTAATTTTAAGCTTACCAACTGTTTTACATTATGGAATGCAATAATGAATGAATTGAGAATTGAGAAATCCACGAGTTACTATAAAAAATACTCAAATAGGTGTGCCTATAAAGTTTGAAGGTACCCATCGATTTCTCTGAGATGCCATCATCAGATCCTGGTTTCCTTATCATGGTACCACCCTTGGGATATCTCCTTTCCAACAACAAAAGAATCATCAAAATCGGTTCATAAAAGACGAAGTTATCCGCGTACACACATAAAAAATATATACGGTCGAATTGAGAAACCTCCTTTTTTTGAAGTCAATTAAAAAGTAGATATTATTAGAGTATAATTCTAGGAATAAATTGCAGCGTCTTGAACATAGAAATATAAAAAAACAGGAGACAATAAAGAGCAGTGGTGGCCCAGTGGCAACGGCCCTGACTTACGAGTTGTAGGTCGTGGGTTCCAACAGGCGCTTTACTTTCTGTAAATAATTTCATCACCACTGCTTTCAAAACGGTGAAGGAAAACATAGTGATGAAACCGGCATATCCTAGAACCAAAAAGTCGAAGACATGTGACATCTACTAACCTGCACTGGGCCCGCGTGGTAAATTACAGCCCACTCCCTCTCGAAGAGAGGCCACCTATCGCCCATTCCAGCAGTGGGAACATTAAGGTTAATTATTAAGTGGTAAAAAGAAGACAAAGATTTTTCCTTGGTAGAAAAACGTTGTTGAATTTCCAATTGGTATGCTTATTAAAAAAAACCGGCGTGACGGTTGACAGCGGAGAATGGAAGAAGAAAACGTGTTGTGTCAACCCGAAGTTAAGGTGGATCCACACAACAGCTGGCGGCGATGGTTTTATGGCTTGCCGCCGGGCATTACACAGGGTGTAAGGGCAGCCCTCCTACCGCCATGGGATCTGGAGGCAAAAGTCCTCGCGCACGTGTGGGAATGGCGCGAGGAGGCGAAACGCCGGGGCGTAACTCCGCTGCCGCGAGAAATCACGGTACAGCGAACAGAGCTCCGGCGGGATCTCATGGCGACATGGAGAGTGCGATTGTCGCAACCCAGCGCTGGGCACGCCACAATTGCGGCGATAAGCCCCCTCTTTGAGGAGTGGTTGGAGAGGCGCCACGGCGTCCTCACCTTCCGCCTGACGCAGGTCCTCACCGGACACGGTTGTTTCGGGAGGTTCCTGTTTCGGATAAGGCGGGAGGAAACGCCCGGGTGTCACCATTGTGTGGATCGCCCGGAGGACACGGTGGAGCATATAGTGGAGGTCTGCCCGGCTTGGATGGAGCGCCGCCGTGTTCTCACGGAGGCGATCTCTCGCGTCCAAACCTGGTCCAGGCCTTGGTGCGGAGCGAGAGTGCATGGGAGGCCATCACCTCCTTCTACGAAGCAGTAATGCTCACGAAGGAGGAAGCGGAACGCGTGAGGGAGAGGCAACAGCCGCGCCCTCGCGCCCCTAATCGCCGCCGCAGGAGACGCCCTGGGCGGCGGGAATCGGTCGCCGATTCCCGGCCACCGTAGGCGCAGGCTTGCGGATGACGAGTAATGGGCAGCTCGCTGTCCGGTAAGGACCAGGCCCGGGTCGACGGCGCGTTGTGTTCCACGCGCGCCTCAAAGAGATGTCAGCACTGACGGGGTCCAATAGGGCCGAAGCCGCCGGGGTCGCGGGCAGTTCGAAAGAGATACCGTGGCCCTGGCACGGGCAACTGGAGGAACACGGGTGGGTTTTAGTCAGTAAAAGTCTGACACCGCTCTGCCCGGAGCGGGAGAAGTCATTTGATGATTTCCCATACACAAAAAAAAGGGACAGCCCTCCGTAGACTGATGGGATGAATTCAGTATATCATACTAAGATGACCGGTACATGAATTTTTTTCAGGAACGGTATTGGTATCCAATAAACCTGATTTGTTTTGTTACCTCACACACAATGTATCGTTACCGTGGCAAAACGCACGTAGCGAACGGCATGGCGGCAGCGCAGCGCGTCGTACTCGTACAACAACCATTGCTGATGTTTTTCTTTTAACTGTTTTATTTACAATGGAGTGCTGCGTGCAGGGAATGTAATTTATCATTGAAATAAATAACTGAAAAAAAAACGATAAAAAAAGAAAATTTTCCTGATAATTTTTTCGGTGGAATGTGATTTAAAATAGGGAGCTGAATGCACCCTGTTAGTTTGCAGAGGGCTATCCCTTACAGCCTGTGTAGCCGCTGGCACAGCTGCACCGTGCTGTGTGGATCCGCCTTAAATGATAAGTAAATGATTTATTTTCTGTAAGTAGGTTTGTACAAACACTTTTACAATATTTTTAAAAACTAGATGAGGTCGGCGTTTCCTATCTGACTACTTAACATGGGACTTGTCCCATGTTAAGTCGTCAGATAGGAAACGCCCTTGGGC
Organism: Cosmia pyralina; assembly: GCA_946251885.1. Lineage (NCBI taxonomy): Eukaryota > Metazoa > Arthropoda > Insecta > Lepidoptera > Noctuidae > Cosmia > Cosmia pyralina. The sequence continues at coordinate 25,532,265 of OX276345.1, read as the reverse complement.
AGGAAGATGGTGATAATGTTTATTAACAAATCTGAGTTAGTTTATAGCTAGACTAGCTTTTGTCCGCGGCATCGCTCGCGTGGAGGTCGGAAACTATCCCACCAATCCAGTTCATGGTCTACCCAAGTGACAAATTTTATCCAAATCCGTTCTGCCGTTTTAGCGTGAAAGCGTAACAAACAAACAAACTCACTTTCGCATTTTATATTTGTAACTACCATTTATTTCACTTTTAACTTAAGCACGCCTATGAAAGTTCCTTATTTATTGACAGGCAACCTTAAACGGAAAAATGCAATACTTCGTGGACGCTGTTTTTCTTTACATTTTCCTTTAAAATAAAATATCATGTGTTAAATCGATTCAAACTTTTTCATAAATAAATCGATTGTTGTAAGAAATCGAAACGGTAATTATTAAGCATTAGGATATCACTAATTGATAAGTACTCGAGCGATCAAAAGTGAAATAAATGGTTGGTAAGATTATACCTACAGATGCTTATACAAATACCTTAAAAAAACCTGCCAAGTGCGTGTCGGACATCGCACATTAAGGGTTCCGTACCAAATCTGATTTATCAATATATTGGTATTTGATAATAAAATATACGTTATAATGAACATTATCACTAAATTTCAAGTTCCTAGGTCAGTGGGAAGTTAAAAAATTCTTCGGAACAAAATTTTGTAAAAAAAGCTAACTTTGGTGGCTTCTCATTCCTTTGTTTCCAATATTTTTTAAAACAAAAAATACAGTGTTTATTTACTCAACGAGTTCTACTCCACTTGATAGGGTAGGTCAACATTTTTTTTTTCACGCCCCCCCTTTGTCTTCCCTTATTGTTTCCCTTAAAAACATATTTAAATATTTTTTGACAATTTATATGGCTTTGGGTCAACATGATGCATAGAATGTGAAAATTTGCAGACTGTAGCTCTAACAGTTTGGCTGTAAAACCTGTGTGACAGACGACGGACAGATGGACACGTGAGTGACAGCAATAGGGCTCCGTTTGAACCCTTCGGGTACGGAACCCTAAAAAAAGGGTCGGATACAAATTTGTCCTTTGGTACGGACTTAATTTTGCAAAGTAATGCAAGACAAAAACTTCAATTACAATTAACGAAAGCTCTTAACACCATTTACAAGACATCGAATACCCACTTACCTCTTTGAAAACGATAATACATAAAACATTAAGCTTACTTAGAAACTAACTTCAGCGGATAGACCGAAGCTCTAATTTTAGCTCCTAAAATTAGCTCATAATTCATTTAGTAAACTCGCTCAGACATACAGACAAAAAATAATAATAACATAAATATTTACGTAACGCCCACCTGTGGTTGTTACTTTACAAAAAAAGTGTTAAATATTTTGAAAATAAACAAAAGGTACTATGATTTATAACAAACAACGTTGGACTTATAATAGGTTTTTGAAAAGTGTATATTTCATCGGTACATTTCTGTGTTTATTATAAAATATAGCAGCTGTTTGTTCATCCGGCGAGACGGGAAATGTATGATTTTTTATGATTTTCTTTCTAGAAAAGATTTCGTAAGTAGAAAAGAATCGTTTTTCCTGACAATCTCCAAATTGATTTGTACTTAGTTGATTTCAAATTTTAAACATGCCAATCTGCCTAGCCTTTTCTTAACTGCGGCTTCCAGTCTAACCGGATGCAGCTGAATACCAGTATTTTACAAGCAGTGACTACCGACCTTCACAACCCAGTCACTTACCAAGGGGTTGGTAAGACTGATTGTCTACTATATATCTGTCTACTATACTATCTATTTGATTATAAATACCAAATTATAATAATCATTGTGCGCGCCGATACAGCGTCGTTTTGTGTTTATCGCTGTAGACAGAACTTGTGAGATTTTATACATGTTCTGAGACAGTGACACGCCGGCTTACGCTGAAAACCAGCGCCGTTGATTCGTGCCTTCGTGCACGGGCCACGGCATTATGCTGAGCGTTAGCCGCTTCGCGCGGAGGTGACGCAAATTTCCGTTTTGTTTTAGTTTTGCAGCCTAGATCTATAATAACTATGTAATGTGCGTCACTTTCATGTGAATAAACAGTTTTTCTTTCTTTTCTTTCTTTTTTTCTTTTGTCAGACTTTTTTGGGCTTCTGGCTACTCGTAACGACTATCAAAGATCTACGAATGATAGCCAGGATTTGCAATAAAACTCGTATACCTACTGATACATTTGTGTATAATTCAGCTCATTCAAATTAATGTTTTTCTTTTGACTGGGAAATTAAAGAGGCCTCGCAAAGCTGATGTCACCCATGTCCACGTTTGGTCTAGCGCCGCCACTGTTTTGGTTACTCGTAACGACTGTCAAAGATCTGCGAATGATAGCCAGGATCAACGGCTTATCGTGTTTTCCGATGTACCTACGGAGGGGTCTCGATATGTAATGGATGGTCAACCATCTACGAACCGATCTTCGATCAACCCGTGCGGCTGTTATCATCGAGCTCCAAAATTTAAAACATTATAGGTATTATTATGAAGTACGTTACTTCTAAGTGTATTTTAATTTATAGTGGGGATTTAAGTTAATTAAATGCTTTCCTGTTCAACCCTCGTCGACTCAAGTTAAAGCTTTGGACGCTGTTCCGAATGCTAATTTTGCAGGATTTCTTGGAAGCTATGCTATACAATGAATCTATATCTATACTAATAACAAAGATAAAGAGTTAGTTTTTTGTTAGTTTGTATGTTTGAACGCGCTAATCTCTGGAACAACCAGCCGGATTCAGAAAATTCTTGCATAAATTATCCTGTACGGTAACAATTTTGCCATTTTCATACTCCGGGAGCTATTTATTTATTTATGCCCAAAGTTGTGTTAAAATTGGTGTTGAAATATGGAAGTTTCGACGCTCATCATAACATACAAAACAATACTTTTCCGATTCTGCTTCCATGTAGGGCTAGATAATGATGAGACAAATTTAAATAATTTTTAGTTTTCAAAGTACATCATCAAACAGACGAGTAAATCACCATACTACGTTTGTATGGAAGAATGACCGACTAGCATAAGGTGTCCAAAAACCACCTCTTTCTTAGGAAACCAAAGTTTTACCGACTTCCTTGAATCGCTTTTTAGGCGAAGAGACGACATTAAATGAAACGTCCTTTCCATATAAACTAAGAAATTTCTGTATAGATTGTATCTGTCTCATTACAATTACATTCGCTATACGATTGTTAGAGTGAAAACATACGGCAATAAAATTGTAACCGGCATGATACGTTGCCTCATTTATTTATTTTAGGCTCATGGGCTCATCTCAAGAAATAATGGACTCGATTATTATTCCTATAGAAAATCTGCTACCTACCTACGTTAAGCGTTCGTTCCAGTAACGCCAATTTACCCATACATTTATGAATTTGAACGTAAAGCAATTCACATCCTAAAGGTTTTATAGATAGCCTGCACGCTTTTCCTTATTTTTAACACGTCCATCGCGACTAGCACGTACATTTTGGCCGTTATAGTTGAAAGCGCGACGGACGAGAGGAAAAAATGGAAATTGAGTACACAGTGTGAGTCCATGTGCCTTTGTATAGCTAGCTGTTCACGAGTAACGACAACTTTGGCATTCTGGTAAGTAATTTAAGCTGACCTTTTCATCTTAAAATAAAGCAAATCTAGAATATTACAGAATTATCTGCTGGTGGTTAGTTAAGAGGCATATTACATTTCGACCGTGATTTTTGCGTAAATTGGCAATTTTGGCGTTTTTATTCTGAGAAACTGAAATACTTCGACAATTTTGACTTTTTGGATGGTGGAGAATAGTTAATTAGTATAATCCATAGCGGCCTCGAATAAAAAAAATAAAATAAAGAAAAAATTTCGAAGCAAGTTTTGCATAAAATGCGCAACTGCATTTTTTCAACCTCGTGGATGGTGCTATGGTGTATTAGCAAATTAAATGAAAAATGTATAATAATATCTCTTAAATAGTGATTTAGTTCAATAGCGGCCTCGGAATTTTGAAATATGTATGGAATATCTATAAAGATAATCCTATTTAAAACCATAAAACTACTAAAAACGCTCAGAATTAAATGTAAATTTCTCCTTACTACAATAATATTATTACGTAAAATTGATATCAGAATAAACGTTGTTCAGAAATTAAAATTTTATACATTAAACAAAAAAAATAATAATTAGAATACTCAAAATAAACGTTACGACTGTCAAATTGCTATACAGGGTGACTTGTAATTTGACGTATTCCTTCCAGGACGTGTTAAAGTGACCCATTTGCAACATTTAAGCACCTCATAAAGCCTAGGCGAAAATTCATGGGTTTCGCGAAAATCCAATTTTTATGTAATAGGTTGGGGAAAAAGTTTCTTCGCATTTTTTAAGAAAATTCAAAACATTTTTTAATATACATTATTTACATTTATCTAAAGTATGTAGGTACCATTTTGTTCGATAACTTTTTGCCATCTTGTAGGTAGGGACATGATCCCATTGCTATAGAAATTTTGGGACTTCTGATCAAAATACCGCGACAAGTGGTTTTGGTAGTCCTCTCGTGATGTTAACCTGACACTGTCTAAAGAATTCTGAAAAGACCGAAACGGGTGGAAATCTGAAGGTGCAAGGTCAGGACTATACGGCTGATGCATTAACACCTCCCAGCCAAACTTTCTTAATTTTTGCTGAGTGGCTAAAGATGTGTGAGGTCTAGCGTTATCATGATGAAAAACCACACCCCTTTTGTTGATTAATTCCGGCCGCTTTCTCTCAGCTTCTTGCTTTAATCTCATCAGTTGTTCGCAGTAGAGTTCAGAATCGATGGTCCTGCCTGGTGGTAACAGCTCATAATGAATAATGCCCTTCCAATCCCACCACACACACACCATCACCTTGTTGTGAGTTAACCCGGGTTTCGCCACAGTCTGTGAAGCCTGACCGGCCTTTGACCACGACCTTTTTCGCACGTTCTTGTCGTACGTGATCCACTTTTCATCACCAGTTATCAGCTTCTTCAAAAATGGTTCGGTTTCATTACGTCGTAATAAATAATCACAAATGAGTACACGGTTCATTAGGTTTCTTTCAGTGAGCTCGTGAGGTACCCAAATATCGAGCTTTTTTGTGTACCCAGTTTTCTCAAATGCGCCAAAACTATTTTGTGGTCAATTCCCAGTTTTTCAGCTACGTTGTAACTACTGATATGCCAATCTTGCTCCACTTTTTCAAAAATGGCATCCATTTTATCCGTAATAGGGCGACCAGAGCGACGTGCATCTTTGACATCAAAATTTCCGGATTGAAAATGCTTAAATCAAATTTGTGCTACTTTCATAGACACTGCACTGGGTCCATAAACATCGCAAATTTTTTTCGCGGCTTGCGTTGCATTTTTACCTTTTTTGTAGTAAAATTTGAAAATGTATCGAATTTCTTCATTAGATTCACTCATCTTGACAGTACGAAAAACAAACGAAAATCACACATTTTCCTAATTTGAATTTGGAATTATGTTCTTTAAAATTTAAACTTTCAATGATACCAAAACCAGCCAGATACAAATAGTATAGCCAAAGATATTTTATTTTAAGTTCATACATACTATAATGCGAAAAGACTTTTTCCCCAACCTAATATTTTTGAAAATTTCCCAGTTATCGTCACTAAATATCAATTTTCTCTAAACCCTCAAATATAATGGCCTTCATTGCTTCATTCCATTGGGTAACTTATACTTTAACGAACCTTACGATGTAACCAAATTTTCTACAACATCAAACAGTTAAAAGTTACAGGAAGAAGTTTATTAAACATTTTCAAAAATAATCTATTTTATATAAACTTTGACACTATACTCCATACACATCACATTATCTATATTAGACATTTAAACAAACATTTTTTGCAGTACGTTTAACCGATTTTGACTTCTAATCCGTAGGCTTAAGGATGACATTAAAGGCAAAAAAGTGGTTACAATATCAACTGTTTACTGCAGCTGCCATTTGTCATGCCACCAACGCAATAGAAGACAAAATCGGTTGATCGGACCGTAAAAAAGGTTTGTTTAAATGTCTAATCTTATTGTAACTGGAGTGTAGTTATCTCAAAACAAATAAAAATTCGTGCAGCTTCGTTAGATTTCGTTCGTTCGACGAATCTGCACGAAATCTAACTTGCAAAGATGTATTGATGATTTTTATGGTTAAAATTATGTAAATGCATATGTTTTATTCCCGCGTATCATATTTTGATCAAGATACAACCTGACACGGACCTGCAAATTGCATAAAACGCAAGAAAAATTGAATTTCGCGGGCTACCACAGCGCATCCGCCTTAAATACATGTAGGAAAATAATGAGCGATAGACTAGGATAGCCACAAAATAACACATACTAAAGACGAAAGATAACTTATTCTTTCCGCGACCATTTTTCATTGCGTTCTGATGCTCGTAACATATTTAATTGGATTGAAAGAATTTTCAGCATGAGAGAGCAACTGAGCAAGGCCCGTTCTAAAATCCATCTCCCCTATGTTTCCCATACATCTTAATCCTGGATTCGATCACATTGAAACTTTCCACATTTCAACTTGAGACGTCGGCTCACTTAACAACTATTACATGTTCAAGCTTGTTACGGAGAACAAGGGATGACAGAAAACTAACTAAGTTATATTGATTGCTAATCTTTGAAACATAGGTTTCTCCTTCACTAGCTGCGCCCCACGGTTTCATAAGCGTAGACGTGGATAAAAAGTAGCCTATAAGTTAATGCAGGGCATAAGCTATCTACGTACAATATTTCATCCAAATCGGTCCAGCCGTTTGAGCGTGAAGAAGTAACAAATATACAAACACACACACACACACTCGCAAACTTTCGCCTTTATAATATTAGTGTGAAGTCTGATTTTAAGTTTGCATGAATAATTTAAAAGCGTTACTGAGAACGCATCAGTGATCGGTTTGTTCGAAATGAATAGGAATCCAATACGACGATGATAAAATGTGTACCATCATAAAACGGTTTACTGCAGCATTATAGGATTATCGTATTTATGATGGTCATAAATGAAAAGCGATGTAAAGATAAGACAAAAAACCGGAAAAGTACGTGTCGGATCACGCGCAATGAAAGGTTCCGTAGTTAGGATGAATATATCCCAAAAAAAACTTTACATTGTAGTTGAAAAACATGTTCTTCTATACACCTATGTCAATTCTCTAAAAATGTAAGTTTGTAATCACAAAAATTTTTTTTTTTGTGTGATAAAACTACAAATAAAGGATTTTCGGACTTTTTTCTTTACCTAATATTATGCTGTCAAAGAAACCTTGCTTCTTGCCAAATTTCATGATTCTAGGTCAACAGGAAGTACCCTATAAGTTTTGATTTATTTGTGAGTATCAAAATAATGTCACATAAATTGCCGTTTTTTTTATTGCGTTGACATAGAGGCTTGATTTTTTTAGAGCTCCAAGTGACCGTAGATTTGATATTAATTTCAGCTTGATAACTCCACGCATTCCTGAGCAAATGGAAAATTCCTGACAGACTGACAGACAGACAACGAAGTGATCCTATAAGGGTTCCGTTTTTTCCTTTTGAGGTACAGAACCCTAATAATAATGGCTTGAAAGGAAACAGCATATTGGCTAGCTCTAGAATTTATTCCGTCTGTCGATTGTTTACAGAGAAACATCTAGCTCGGAACAAATGTCTGAAGCCCAGACAAATATTAGTGAGGATGAAATGCAACTTATACAAACACTCCACACAGGCTGCATAACTACTAAACTCTCGTAGTTGAAACTACTCCACATAGCAATAGTTTGTCAAACGATACTACAAACTACCTCCCGTAACTTTTACCCGACTAATTCGTAGCACCAGGAGCAAGGTATAAACTCTTTTGACATAACTTATTCACAATCTGGAGTTACGAGCTCTGATTTATTAGCGACATTACCGTCTCCCCTGTATGACAAGGACTTGGAAATGCTCGTAAAATTGTGCCAGGCAGTCGAGATTTTTGGATTGCTTGATAAAATACCGTTTTGTTTGAAGAGTGAGTATCGCAAAGAGGTGTTGAACAGAAATTTGATGGTTAAATATGGGCTCGACTGTATGCCGACCTAATTTAATTGTTTTACTACCACCTCTGGATACACCCTTTGGGATCCCCACCCTCACCTGACGGAGTTCTGTTTCAGTTTATATCTTCTAACCGATTTAGAAGGCGTGATAAAAATGGACGCTTCGAAATCCGCATTGATGTATACCTATTCGTACCGCTCACACGAACGCGGTGTGAATCGGGTCCGTACCTAATATTGTACGTGGTATGAGTTCTATACCAAGAAAATATTTTTTTATTATTAACGTTGTTCCATCACTATTAAGTACTAATATCGAATTCTATGCATTTAATTTGATGCGTTATCTATTTCCGAACGATTTAAGATACGTCAACACTGACTGAGACTCGTCTATGACATTAAAAAATATTTTTTTCTCTGTCATGTCATTGTTCGGTCGGTCGAGTGTGAAAGTGTTTTACTCAGTTAATAGTTTAATTGTACTGTGGTAAGTTGGTTTATTTATGTTTCATGTTAAGAATTAACACACCATGCATTTTAAACCTTAAAACATATAGGTCATCGCTTGTTTTTTCTTACTAGAGCCATTTCTTTGAAATCTGAAGCTAAATTGTCTTTGTTCGTCTTTTTAACCATTTCTAGAAATGTAAACAATAACAAATTCAAATGAAACATTCAATATAATGGCGCTTTACTCATTGGGTTTCCAAGTAAAGAATTGGAGCTACAGAATTCTTAGAAACTATGCCGCTATCGCATTATGTAAACAAACGCGCGCCGCGGCCCGAATGACGTCAGCGGGTGGTCACTTGACTAGTTTTTTAAGCGGGCGTACCTGCCGTGTGAGCGGTTATGCGTATAAATTGTTATAACAGTTAATTCTTTATTGTACATACAGCATAAAAATTATAATTTGGATACTGGAAGACATACGATTTTAGCTAAAAGCGATTTTTTACAGACAGACAATTCCCAATAAACGGTTTTACAAACTTTCTTTGACCTTCAAATAGTCCGTAAATGCATCCCATGAATGTGTTCACATAATGCAAATCCATTTGCAATAAACGTATTTTCCACTAAATAAGTTGCTTCTATTTTTGTACTGGCATCGTATAATGCAATTCTCCCAACTTAATTACCATCAGCATCCAATTGAATAACAATGGCTCCGATCCGATTGTGTCTGAGATTAGTGCTGTTGTTTAACAATGTTAAATGCAGCCTCCGCTTCCAGGAAATTAACGCATTGATCTTTTTCAAAGTCTTTGTTGGTAGTAGTTACATCTTTCTCTGATTGATAATGTTACTTAGTTAGATTTTGTGATCCAGATTAGGGTACAAACTTAAAGATGTTAATTGAATTTCAAAGCATTAGTTTAAAGTCGAACTTCTATTGTAAAGGAAATATTGTAAGGAATGGTATGTTCAAATATTTTTAGAAGTACGAAATGGGAAGTTCGTTGCTGAGCTATTTTTCCGATAAATCTGACATGCATTTTTGTATTGACTGCCGTATTCTTGATTTGGAAATAGGTGAGAACTTTCATAGCTGACACAGCTATTTGTATTTAACAGACGGTTTTTGCGAAGGGCGTCAAAATGAAGACAGGGGTCTACAAAGCCTAAGGCAATAGGGGAGATCGGCGGGGACTATCGATCCTTTCGCCCTTGACTCTCCAGACCAGACTCTAAATATATAAGAATATGATATAGATATACTACTACTGATAACTCTCAACGTCGCTTAACTTCTGACATAAAATATCTAGGTCTAATAGTAACAGTGGGAAATCAATATAGCCACCAGAACATTAGCTGACAATATTTGCCACATACCATTCATAACACATTAATTGTGTTACCACAAATATTGACCTTGAAGATGACATGCCAAGGAAATATCAGAAACTGGAGACAGTACCATAATGTCAACTGTACAAATATTCCCAGATATTCCTACCAACAAACTACTGAAAGACGAAAATAAACCTTACGTTTCTACTACTAAAGCACAATTTGATTTGGATGTAAATATTCACAAAACAGTCTTCAAATTCGCTCATATGTTGGTGCGGATACAGTTTTCTTTGGAAAATGTTTGGCAAATATTACCTATTATGTTGGATGTTTTCTTTGTTGAAAAATGTTTGAAAAGTATTATAGTAGGGTATTTAGCTGTTAAGTCTGGTCCTACTGAGGTCAATATTGATGTTATCTCTAAAAGACTTTTCTCAATTTATTCATTTGGAGAATGAGTTTTTACTTGATGGGCTTTGCCGTAAAGACTAATGTTGATCATAGTTGAATGTCTATTGACAGCTAACTTAAGTAGGTGCTCACTTCAGAGATGAATTCTTTTAACAGGCTGCTTCTCCTTTGTTGACTTTATTTCAAGTACCATTTTCGTCAACTCAGCCTGACTGCATAAAATAAAATAAAAGGTTAACTCAAATATTTGTTTGTAAAAGTGCAAAGGTTTTATTACTATAACAGATTCTAATTCCTCTAATAACTGCTTTTGCCTTCTAATTTCCATTCCACTCAGCACAATCACTCACGAATTAGACGAACACGAAAAACATATACAATATATACATACTCAACCAAACCCCGGCTTACATATCCTGTGAAATTAATTTCAAAAGTAATTGCAATGGAAAAGGATTTCAATTTTCAAATGGATCCTGTATATGATGCTCTATGTCGGTATTTTGTTTAATAATTCCATCCGACATTTCCACTGCAAATTGGTTTGCCAACGCAAACGAATTGAGTTTATTTCGCTCCCACCTGATGTAATCTACCTCGGCTTCCTACTAACACCTAAAGGAAGAAATAAACGTGCAAGCGTGTCCCTAACAAGTTTATGAACTAAATAATTTTAAAACTGCTGTATTTTTTTAGTTTCATTTCATCACGGTCTCTCTCTCTCTCTCTCTTTAAGAAACATTTTCTGCCTCCATAGAATGATTCAACTTACTTACACACTTACGTTCTTTTATAGAAGATAAAAGCATCGAACATCGAATTTTCCATTTTCAAATTCCTACAATCACCAAAACGCCCCAGGATCGACCAATCCAAATTCAATTTTATTACGTACGGAGCTTAGCAGCCGAAAATTAATCCAATTCTGATTCGAAGATTACATTCGGGTTTGTTCGGATACAATCGATTCAATTCAACTGATACCTGTGGATATGTTGCACATTAGCTTTGCGGTCCTTGGTATGGGTATATGATTAATTGTTTATGGAGAATGGACCATCAGTCTGGATTAATAAAATCATGCTGACTGCAGCATGATTCTGCAGGTTTAGAAACTGATATGTTACCTATGGCGCTATGTTGTGATTGAGTGAATAAAATCAATGCATTTAACGGTCCCTATAATATTTATACCTACTTTTTCGTCACCTTATGCTAAATGATCCTCATGGCGAGTCTTTTGCGTCAATCAAAGTTTATTCCAGACAAAACTTTTTTGCGTACCGCGAAAAAATTATCAAATCAAAATGTATTTTTACCAGTTTCTCCGGTCCTTTAACTTCCACTTCGTTATTTTTCCTGTCGCTACTGACAATGCCAAAAATACCAATGCATCAAAAACAAACATCAAAAACATCGATAATTTCATCAACCTATGATTTATTAATTACCACCTGACCTGCGGAGGTCAAACTACACGCGACTGCACCACAAATAGCCATTCTTATTTTAGGTGGCTATGTTTTACCAGCGATCGATAACGCAGCGGGATGGCAGTTCGGCCACGTGAATTTGAGAGAGCAGCACGTTGAAGGTTTAAAGTGAGCGCTTTGATGCTTTTGATGAGGGGTGACAAAGTTTGTAAAAGAATGCAGGTTTTTTAAAACAAACTCCATTATTTAATTTACGAAGACTATTTTGTGTAATTGGCAGAGACTTTTTAATTATATCTTGAGGAAATGATTAAGTATCAATTTCGTGTTATGAAGTTATTAAGTATCAATTCCATGTTATGAAAAATTAAATAAAGAGTTTTTTTTTTTTACTTTTGCAAGGTGCCGAGTGAGAGTGACAAGGTATACATATTATATGCCAAGTTACTACAGTACCTATATTGTGTTGGTTACGAGTATGTTTAACTGTCTTTTTCACAGAACAGATTTATCTGTTCTGTGATCTTTTCCATTCCCAAGTTCCTTTCCAAAAAAAGTAGCAAGTAGTTCTATCTACTACTTTTTTAGGAAAAGGACTTTACTTACGTTTCTATATATTTCCGAAATAACCTGAGGGGCTCGTGGCTGTAATAACAGCCGCACGGCTCGACCCATCAGGTTAAGCTGCGCATGCCGCGGTTGGTCCGTGGATGGGTGACCATCTTTACATACCGAGACTTCTCCGTGCCTCGGAAAGCATGTTAAGCCGTTGGTATCGGCTGTCATTCGTGGATCTTTGACAGTCGTTAAGGGTCGTCAGTAGCCCGAAACTCTGACAACCAGTCTTACCAAGGGGTATCGTATTACCCAGTAATTGGGTTGTGGAGGTCGGATAGGCAGTCGCTCCATGTAAAATACTGGTATTCAGCTGCATCCAATTAGACTGGAAGCCGAACCCAACATAGTTGGGAAAAGGCTAGGCAGATTGTTTTTGAGATACAGAGCGACATTCTGACGGGCTTTCTTTCATATAATACTTAGTTACTTACTTTACATACCGAGAACCCTCAGTACCTCGGAAAGCATCAAGTTAAGCCGCTGGTCCGGGCTGTCATTCGTGCATCTTTGACAGCCGTTACGGGTCGTCGGAAGCCCGAAACCAAGGGGTATCGTATTACCCAGTAACTGGTTTGTGGAGGTCAGAGTCGCTCCATGTAAAATACTGGTATTCAGCTGCATCCGGTTAGACTGGAAGCCGACCCCAAAATAGTTGGAAAAAGGCAGGCAGATGACGATCTTTTTGAAATAACTTCAACACATATTTCAAACGTCGTGAAATATTGCAGCACGTATGTTCAATAGAGGTGGCAGAGTGAGCAGTGAGCCTTAGGGGCAATTCTGACACAATATGTATTCCCTCCAGGTGGTTGCGCAAGCAATATGGCCCGGGATCCTCACACTTTGAAATATGAGGACATTTTATCTTGGATATCTGCGTACGACTGTATCGGAATGCTAATATCAGAGATCTGAGGGGCAATTCCCGTATTTTTATAACAACGTTCGCAATCTCATCTCAGTCTCAATCTGTCAAAATTGTATAGAGTTTGCCTACATTTTTGACATTTTGATTGTCGCTGGCTGACATTGTGACTTGAATTTGAACGTTTTTAATTACGAGAATTGGCCCTCTGATATTAGCTTCGGGTTTCGGGCTACGTGTGGTTTGGGCTAAACAATGGAGTACGTCTAGGTCTACATGGCGGACTTTTTCTGTTTTTATGATATGACTTCGTTCGCGTGGAAGTCGGAAGCTATACAATATACTAAAATCTACGGTATTCCATTTGTAATTACTCAGTAGCAGCCCGGAGTTACAATTTGTGCCCTGTTGATGGCAATAGACGCTTTTATTCTAAATTGAAGTCGATTCGGGATACGATAGGGGTAGCAGTGCGTGTTTATATTAAGAGAAATATGTTATTCATTCAAACACAAGCCCCTTATTGCTTTACCTTCTATCATTTGTAAAATATTAACCTCCCTACGTCTCCTGTGAGATGTAGGGGGTCAATATCTCACTTTTGCCCTGTTACATTGGACCTTAATATAACTTGCAAAATGTGGGTGTGCTGTAGGTGTACCTCTGCCTAAATCCTTCGAGGAATACAGGCGTGATGGTATGTTATTATTTTGATAATATTTTCTATTAATAAACCGTAGACTCCAAGGCGTTTTAAGTTCCTCTCGTCCGAAAAGTTTGGCAGATGCATAAGAAAGATATAGCTGCCGAGAGCTTCATGAAACACACCCCATCCTCCTTGATCCTTGATCTTATTTCTGAGTACATTCTATCTGCATTTATGCAAATGGAAAATCCGTATTTTACAAAACACACCCATCGTAGCTAGCTTCCGTGAAATGCTTGTAATGACGAAAAATGCCTGTATAAGCAAAGTTTTTAGACGGCAAAGGAAAAACTTTGACTGCCGGGTGTGTTCTGAAATCGAATGGGCTTACGTGGGACGTTCTTCTTTTCTACTGACAATCCTCCGTCACACTTTTGAATATTATGTATGCCACAGTTAATTTGTAAAAAACAGTAACAATAAAAATGGAAGTCTTTAAGATTATTTTAATGGTTGTATTATCAAAATATTTTTTTGTGAAAAAAAAATGGTTGTGAAACTGAATATTTAGGAAAAAAAAAATTTTTTTTTGGAGGGGACAATAGGGATGTCGACAAAATTTTTTTTTGTCCGTTACGTAGGTTATTAAAAAATTTTGGGGACATATTTTTTCTTTTCTTATGTAATCAAAAGATTACGGCGAAACAATAAGGAGTTAAAATGTGGCATGACGTCATTCCTTGCCAGATTTTAAACGTAGTTTTTATAGTTGTGACGTAGCGAGCCTCCACTCCCCAACTTTAATTATCTAAGTCATTTTTTAGGGTTCCGTATCTCAAAAGGAAAAAATGGAACACTTATAGGATCACTTCGTTGTCCGTCTGTCTGTCTGTCAGTATGTCAAGACCCTTTTTTTCAGAGACCCGTGGAGGTATCAAGTTGAAATTAATATCAAATATAAGTCTATGGTCTCTTGGACTCCTAAAAAACTCAAGCTTAGAAGCTTGAGTATTTTAGGCCGTATGTTTTTATTGCGTTGACTTAGAAGTCAACGCAATAAAAACATAGTACGGCCATTTATGCGACATATTTTGGTACTCGCAAGTAAATCAAATCCTTAGGGTAATTCCCGTTGTCCTAGAATATTGAAATGTGGCAAGATGCAAGGTCTCCCAGCACTAGTAAAGGAAAAAGTTCGAAAATTGTTAATTTTTAGTTTTATGACATAACATTAAGTTTGTTTTTGGGATAAATTCTTTTCAACTACGGACCCCTTCATTGTGCATGTTCTGACACGCACTTGGCCGGTTTTTTTTTACTTATATGATAGTGCAAAGAATACGTGTATAATATTTTTTTATTATCTGACTGACAGACTAAATATGTTATGAAGGAAAAGTTTTTGAGTTCGAAAGTGTACTTACCTAATTGTTTTTCATAACGATTGGTTCAAACAACTTGCTATATGTAGTGTTATAATTAGCTTTTGTAACGTTATATTTTTTTCGATACATCTGGACAGATTCTCATGAAAAACCAAGTAGTAAGTTATCAAAATAAACAAAACTTTATCAATGTTATGTCAACACTAATCAAGTCATAAGTAACTTGACATGAGTCAACCAAGTTATGAAGTAACTTGTAACTTACACAAACGAGACAAAGTTCTGGTAATAATCTTCAGTACAGTTCGGTTTATTTATGTACTTCAGTGTTTACATACAAGTTATATCATCATCCTTTAGGTTTATTTACTCAGTAACACTAGATACCAATATATTAAAACGGGGTTTATTTTTTTCATATTTTATATCAAAATTACAAATTTAAGATTTTTTTTCATAGTTTATTTACATTTTGATTATAATAGATATAATTATACAGGGTCAACTTAAATTAACTAGCTAAACTCCGCAGACGTGATGGGTTTAAACAACAAAATAAAAATAAAAAAGATTTGGTGATGTTTTTTGGTCAATGACCGCTGGTAGTGATGTTACTTGAAGTACGAGTTGATCTGTTTCTTCTTCGTTTTATCGTGTTTAGATATAGATACATACCCATCATGTAGGTATGTGAAATTTACACAAAAAAAAAACTGATACTTCAACTACACTGCGATTGATGACCCCAAGAAAATCATCAAATTAATTATTGTTTGCTTTATCATGTTTAGTTATCGTTCCCATCACGTCTGCGGAGTTTCGCTAGCTAATTTAATTTGACCCTGTTTGTGTGCCATTTGCCAAATAGACCAAAACTGTTTAGTGATCAACCCTTAAGGCGTCGTCCTATTTGGCTAACCATCGCAAACAAACGTAAGCAAACGATGCGTTTTCGTCGCACGACGAGATGTATATAATAGGTTGGGGGAAAAGTTTCTTCGCATTTTTTAAGAAAATTCAAAACATTTTTTAATATACATTATTTACATTTATCTAAAGTATGTAGGTACCATTTTGTTCGATAACTTTTTGCCACCTTTTACGTAGGGACATGATCCCATTGCTATAGAAATTTTGGGACTTCTGATCAAAATACCGCGACAAGTGGTTTTGGCAGTCCTCTCGTGATGTTAACCTGACACTGCCTAAAGAATTCCGAAGAGACCGAAACAGGTGGAAATCTGAAGGTGCAAGGTCAGGACTATATGGCGGATACATTAACACCTCCCAGCCAAACTCTCTTAATTTTTGCTGAGTGGCTAAAGATCTAGCGTTATCATGATGAAAAACCACACCCCTTCTGTTGATTAATTCCGGCCGCTTTCTCTCAACTTCTTGCTTTAATCTCATCAGTTGTTCGCAGTAGAGTTCAGAATCGATGGTCCTGCCTGGTGGTAACAGCTCATAATGAATAATGCCCTTCCAATCCCACCACACACACAGCATCACCTTGTTGCGATTTAACCCGGGTTTCGCCACAGTCTGTGAAGCCTGACCGGCCTTTGACCACGACCTTTTTCGCACGTTCTTGTCGTACGTGATCCACTTTTCATCACCAGTTATCAGCTTCTTCAAAAATGGTTCGGTTTCATTACGTCGTAATAAAGAATCACAAATGAGTACACGGTTCATTAGGTTTCTTTTAGTGAGCTCGTGAGGTACCCAAATATCGAGCTTTTTTGTGTACCCAGTTTTTTTCAAATGCGCCAAAACTGTTTTGTGGTCAATTCCCAGTTCTTCAGCTACGTCGTAACTACTGATATACCGATCTTGCTCCACTTTTTCAAAAATGGCATCCATTTTATCCGTAATATGGCGACCAGAGCGACGTGCACCTTTGACATCAAAATTTCCGGATTGAAAACGCTTAAACCAAATTTGTGCTACTTCTCACAGACACTGCACTGGGTCCATAAACATCGCATTTTTTTTTGCGGCTTGCGTTACATTTTTACCTTTTTTGTAGTAAAATTTTAAAATGTATCGAATTTCTTCATTAGATTCACTCATCTTGACAGTACGAAAAACAAATGAAAATCACACATTTTCCTAATTTGAATTTGAAATTATGTTCTTTAAAATTTAAACTTTCAATGATACCAAAACCAGCCAGATACAAATAGTATAGCCAAAGAGATTTTATTTTAAGTTCATACATACTATAATGCGAAAAGACTTTTTCCCCAACCTAATATGTTACGGTAAGTGTGATTAATTGAAAATTATTAATAATTATCCATCATTATTAATAACTAGCTGCGCCCCGCGGTTTCACCCGCGTAGACCGGGATAAAAAGTAGCCTAAGTGTTAATCCACGGTATAAGCTATCTACATACCAAATTTCATTCAAATCGGTCCAGCCGTTTGAGCGTGAAGAAGTAACAAACATATACACACACACACTCACAAACTATCGCCTTTATAATATTAGTGTGATTACATCATGATTTGGTAAATGTGAATATAAAATTGAATTTCATCACTTTTAGCAGTTCTTTTCACTACTCTCGTCGGGAAAAGTAATAAAAGGGTGCTTCCTGTAGTCCTAGAAAGCTGAAATGTAAGCTAGTATTAGTACACAAACAACAAAAAAAAATCTAAAACTTTCAATTTTTACCCCCCAACTACTTAAACTAGGGGACGGAAGCGAGCCGTCTTGGCAACAACATGAACATGTTTTTGGTGGGATTTCTTTGTTCAATAAGTCATCATCTGCTTAGCCTTTTCCCAACTATGTTGGGGTCGGCTTCCAGTCTAACCGGATGCAGCTGAATAGCTGTAATAATCTTTGTTCAATAAGTATTTATTGATAATACCTACCACAATACCTATAGGTACTTACTGAACTAAAATACTAAAAACTTTGAAAATGAATACATTTATTGGTACTAAGGTTACATTATTAATAATCACCGGTAAATGTGATTAATTTCTTACTTTTACCTCGACTTTCGGTAACTATTAATAATGATAGACAATTATTAATAATTTTCAATTCATCACACTTACCGTAACATATACACACACATGTCTTTAGTGTCCTAATTGAGCTTGCAATTGCAAGTCATCGCGCGAGCACTGGAACACATTTTCATCGCGCGACGAAATCGCATCGTTTGCTCGTACGATGGTTAGCCAAATAGGACGACGCCTAACTCTTCAGCTATGTCGTAACTACTAATACATCATAGTCCACTTTTTCAAGAATGGCATCGCCTTTATCTGTACTTAATAGGGCGACCAGAGGCGACCAGAACGAGCTGCATCGTTTGACATCATAATTTCCGGACTGACAACGCTTGAACCAACTTTGTGAGTACTCTTACTGACACTGCGTTAAGTCCATAAACGACACAAAAATTTTTCACGGCTTGAGTCGCATTTTTCCACTTTCCCTTTTTTATATTATAACTCTAAAATGTATCGAATTTCTTCGTTAGATTCACTCATTTTGGCGGACAGAAAAACAATTGAAAAATGGCGGGAAATCGTTTATACTTTTTATTTTTTTGAATGTCATCTATTTAATGGTATGAAAACCAGCCAGATACAAACAGAACAACCAAAGATAATTTCACTACAACTTTATACCTATAAAATACGAGAAAATTTCCCCGACCTAATGATTATCGGTATCAATCAACTATCACAGTCATTTGTTGGACAAAGAACGCTATCAAGAAGTGCCAGGTAATACCTAATCTATTATAGTCCCACTGGTGGGCAAAGGACTCTTCTCATACAGAGAAGGCACGAGCATTGATCACCACGCTTGCTCAAGACGGGTTGGTGATTTCAGACATAAATAATATCCTAAATAATAATAGGTTGGGGAAAAAGTTTCTTCGCATTTTTTAAGAAAATTCAAAACATTTTTTAATATACATTATTTACATTTATCTAAAGTATGTAGGAACCATTTTGTTCGATAACTTTTTGCCATCTTGTAGGTAGGGACATGATCCCATTGCTGTAGAAATTTTGGGACTTCTGATCAAAATACCGCGACAAGTCGTTTTGGCAGTCCTCTCGTGATGTTAACCTGACACTGCCTAAAGAATTCTGAAGAGACCGAAACAGGTGGAAATCTGAAGGTGCAAGGTCAGGACTATACGGCTGATGCATTAACACCTCCCAGCCAAACTCTCTTAATTTTTGCTGAGTGGCTAAAGATGTGTGAGCTCTAGCGTTATCATGATGAAAAACCACACCCCTCCTGTTGATTAATTCCGGCCGCTTTCTCTCAACTTCTTGCTTTAATCTCATCAGTTGTTCGCAGTAGAGTTCAGAATCGATGATCCTGCCTGGTGATAACAGCTCATAATGAATAATGCCCTTCCAATCCCACGACACACACAGCATCACCTTGTTGCGAGTTAACCCGGGTTTCGCCACAGTCTGTGAAGCCTGGCCGGCCTTTGACCACGACCTTTTTCGCACGTTCTTGTCGTACGTGATCCACTTTTCATCACCAGTTATCAGCTTCTTCAAAAATGGTTCGGTTTCATTACGTCGTAATGAAGAATCACAAACGAGTACACGGTTCATTAGGTTTCTTTCAGTGAGCTCGTGAGGTACCCAAATATCGAGCTTTTTTGTGTACCCAGTTTTTTTCAAATGCGCCGAAACTGTTGTGTGGTCAATTCCCAGTTCTTCAGCTACGTCGTAACTACTAATATGCCGATCTTGCTCCACTTTTTCAAAAATGGCATCCATTTTATCCGTAATGGGGCGTCCAGAGCGACGTGCATCTTTGACGTCAAAATTTCCGGATTGAAAACGCTTAAACCAAATTTGTGCTACTCTCACAGACACTGCACTGGGTCCATAAACATCGCAAATTTTTTTCGCGGCTTGTGTTGCATTTTTACCATTTTTGTAGTAAAATTTTAAAATGTATCGAATTTCTTCATTAGATTCACTCATCTTGACAGTACGAAAAACAAATGAAAATTACACATTTTCCTAATTTGAATTTGGAATTATGTTCTTTAAAATTTAAACTTTCAATGATATCAAAACCAGCCAGATACAAATAGTATAGCCAAAGAGATTTTATTTTAAGTTCATACATACTATAATGCGAAAAGACTTTTTCCCCAACCTAATATTATAAATGCGAAAGTGAGTTTGTTGGTTTGTTTGTTACGCTTTTACGCTAAAACGGCTGAATGGATTTGGATGAAATTTGGCGCATTGGCATACCACGACTTGGATTAGAACATTGGATACTTTATCCCGGTACTGCGTTCCCGTGGGATAATTTCCGATCTCCACGCGGGCGATGCGCAAAAAGCTAGTTTTAACTAGTATTAATTTAACTATAAATCCAGGTTTCCTCACGATTCTATTCATTCACCGATGTCAGCAATTTCCAAGATAAACTAAGAAATAAATGAATTGAAAAAGTCTATTTATTTTGACCGGATTTGAACCCACAACTTCGTGCATGAGAGGCGATGCATTAACCACTGGGCCATCATGACATTAAGCACCTACCTACCTAATGTTCCAACAAAATCGATGTGCCATTTTAAAAATTTTGATACTTATTCAGATATTTCAGATACTTATTCTTATCAAAACACAAAAAGTAAGTATCCAGATGAGTCATCTCATCTTCAACATTAGATTCGATATGATAAAATAATTACAAGAACCAAAAATTCCATCGTTATCTTAATTCCTTATTCGAGCATTTTCCTAAAGCCGTCAACCGTTTTGCTCAACTAAAACATTTAATTAATCTCGATAGCACCTAAATTAATTTAATGAATTACAGGAAAATGGAACAATTAATTTAATTGATCTCTTTTAGTAGTCGACAGTTCCACGGTGATCTGTGATTATGGAAATCAAAGGGCTAGCTCATAATGATTGATCATTACGTTAATAGCATCGGCCTAATAGGGATGATGCCTGTGTAAAAAAAAAACAGAAAAATTTAGACACTGATTTTTTGCTTTATCATATTTAATACAAAATTAGTTAGATGAGTGGGGGCTCAATATGTCACAACTATACCTAACAAACTACGTATAAAATCTAGCCAGGCGTGTGACGTCATGCTACACACTCAATGTATCGCCGTAATGTTTTGATTATGTAAAGAAAGAAAACTGACAGATAAGAAAAATTTTTAGTCATCACCCTTATTACTAGGAGATTAGGTCAGAACATTATCAAACTAAGGGACTTCCGGAAGTCGTATTAATTATATTTAATAATATACGAGTATTCCCATATTGCACCAAACTCGTATGATTTTTGAGTTCCGTAGCCAACAAAAGGTGACAACGGGACCCTATTACTAAGGTTCCGCTGACGGCCCATCCGTCTGTCACAGGGCTGTATCTTTTAAACTGCAATAGGAGACACTTGAAATTTTCACAGACTATGTATCTACTACAATGGCTGTTATAACCTCAAATAATAAAAATAAAACTTTTTTACAAAAAAAATACAACCGACTTCCAAAAACAACACTGCAAAGTGAAAAATAACTTTAATTTCGGAAGTCGGTGTCTGGTTAAATATATTTTCGTTTTTTGCCACCGACTTCCGAAATTAAAGTTATTTTTCACTTTGCAGTGTTGTTTTTGGAAGTCGGTTGTATTTTTTTTGTAAAAAGTTTTTATTTTTCACTTTTTAGTTGTGTACCTACCCCACACAAATTCTAATACCACTATCTGCAAAACAAACTAGAACATCATCCATATAAAAGTGGGGAAAAAATACGTATTATTGAAGCTAACTCAAAAACTAACGAAGCAAAGTTAATCAATTTTATATGGCACCGAATGTGATGTATCCTCTCGAATAAAACAAAAAAAAAATCCAAATCGGTCCAGCCATCTTCGAGTAATCGGGGAACATACATGAAAAAAAAAAAAAAAAAAAAAGGTTCCGACGAGTTGAGAACCTCCTCCTTTTTGAAGTCGGTTAAAAATAAAGTAAAAAAAAATACCGTAAAATATTGTATATGGAACCTTTTTCGGTCCTTTCTTCCTCTTTATTCGCTTTTGGTTCCTACACATATTAAACGGCATTGAAAACCATTACACTAGCATTTTTTCGGCATTTATCTCGTCGAATATCTCTTTTTATTTATTAAATATTTACAGTGATTAAAAAAAAATATTAAAACACTTGGTTACATTTAGAGTAATTACCTACGGCAGTTTTGTTAGGGTTTGTTTTTCTAAAACAATAATTAAAACTTTACTGTTGAAATCAGAATAAAATATTTCCAGCAGTCACTCTCTCTCCAGTATTACTAAAGACCTCTGTGTTTCAGAAAAGAACTAATTATTACTTTATTTATCTTGTATGTCTATAAAATTAAATAAAATTGAAGTTGAAATCTGTTTGTAATGTCAAAATAACAGCTTTTCAACCGATGAGAAAAAAAGGAGGTTCTTTACTATTTAGTAAAGAAATTCCTTTTTTTCTCATCGGCTTTTCAAAAATAGTTAGCAAAAACTATTTTTCAAATTTTCTTCTGTGTGTCTGTCTGTTTCTTCCGGCTAATGTCCGAAATGGCTGCAACGATTGTGACAGGATTTTTACTGGCAGATAGCTGATGTTATAACGAGAAACTTAGGTTACTTTTAATTAAAAAAAAGAATTACGAGTTCCGCGCAAAAAATGAAAACCCATGAAATTGTAAACAAAATGCGATTCAAATAGGGAAGTATTGGAATCCACGCGGGCGAAGCCACAGGCAACTGCTACTTATTATATTATCTACCAGAACACATGCTGCAAATATTTTATTCTAATTTCAACAATAAAGTTTTAATTGTTGTTCTCAAACGACATGCCCTAACAAAACTGCCGTAAATGCTCTAACTGCCAGGACCATAAGGCATCCTAAAACGTATGTGACGTCACGGTAAGGTTTCAAACGCCAGGTCAAAGTGTAGTCGTGTTTCACGGCTCGTTAGTTTTTGAAACACGTATTTAAACTTACATTTTCAAAGGGGGAGGGTGGTCCTTTGAAAGCTAAGCGATAGTCTGGCTACTTATGCGCCAATTTTAATTTTGCAACTCGTGTAGGTTGTCTGTTCGATTACAAGGAGGTTGGAGAGATGTTAGTTTAGTGGTCGCAAGCGCAGTAGTGCTTCAACAACAAGCAAAAACTACAGTAACACAGACACACACATACACAACAACAAAGAACAACAACACACACTAACAACAGACACACCAACAACACAACAACACACAGTAACAGTAACACAGACACAGTGTGTAACAGAGACACAGTAATAGTAGTTGTTCAACAGTAGTTGAGCATGAGGTCTTGGGTTCGATTCCCAGGTCGGGCAAAGTGTTATTGCGTTTTTCTATCTGGAATTTCTCAGTAGCAGCCCGGAGTCTGGATTTGTGGCAGGTTGATGGCAATAGGCTCGCCCCCATACATGGTACTTGAACATAACTCACTCACAAACTTTCGCCTTTATAATAATAGGTCTTTACCTATGAAATTGCCGTTTTGTATGAAAAAATTTAAACGAATTTTTTTCATGCATTTTTTATTTGTATTAATCGAAGTAATCACCAATGCAATTGTCAGATTTGATATGATATAATTATAAGCGTATATATAGCTACTACGCAAGTAGCAAGCCTTAAATGTCAGAATGGTTATTGGTTATTTATTGTATATGAAAGTATTATGAACATGGTGTGTAAGGGAAGGATTTCATAAAGAAAAGCACAGAAAGACAAGACTAGATATTTATTATTTCAATTAGGCTTGTCAATAATTATTAATCTTTAATGAGAAAACTATTGTCCGTTCGCAAAACTAGGTCTTCATAGAGAAGAAGGACAAGAAACTCCATGGAAACAGTATTATAGTATTCTATCAACACATTTCTTATATTTCCATAAATTATAGTTATCTCAAACAATTAATAATAATAATCAATAATAATAACAACATACTCAGAATAATAGCAACATACTCGTAATAACAATATTTAAGGTATAATATCAAAATATGTAACTTACATGACACCTGGTAGATATATTTCACATCACAACGGCACTAGCACTTAGCCACTTGAACATCCACTGAGCAACTGCCTCGAGAATGTCATTACAATCTTTTTTATATCCTTCCACCCCTTCCATTTATCCCTTCCCATCAAACATCAACTGACAGTATTGTATCAATTGTTTCAAACAACCTGTTATATTAAAATAGCAATATAAATTCTAAGATATACTACAGTTACCATCAAATATTATTTTATTATTTATAGTAATAACATCTGTACGATTTTGACAAGTTAAGAGTGGTATATTTCGTAAACACAATAACTAATCAAATTAGATACTTCTACATTGGTCTCAAGCTTCGTAAATGTGACAGATCTAATAATCAAAAGGTTGTTTTACAATGATTCGATGATTTTAATCACAACCGAACTAACTTCCGGAATCAAGGTAATCTCAAGTATTTATTTTTAAATATTAGACACATAATAATTACATTTATCTAACACAATCAATGCATCTTTGCCAACGCAGTGGCAGTTTATTGATGCCCTTCTTAAAGAAATCAGCTGGACGGGAGGCAACAAATTCTTCAAAGGCATTTTGTACTGCCTCTCGGGTATTGAATTTTTTCCCCGCCAAGAAGTTATCCAAATTCTGGAAAAAGTAGTAGTCTGTAGGCGCAAGGTCTGGTGAGTAGGGCGGATGACGGAGAGCTTCCAACCCCAGTTCTTGCAACTTGGAGACCGTCTGCTGTGCAGTATGAGGTCGCGCGTTGTCGTGCAGGAGCAGCGGAGACGAGCGATTGACCAATGCTGGTTGGAGATGTGCCAGCTTCTCCATCATTGTGTTCAGTTCTTCACAGTACACATCTGAAGTAATGCTCACCCCGTTTGGTAAGAAGCTGTGATGAATCACACCGGCGCTAGACCACCAAACAGAGACCATCACTTTTCTAGGGGTAAGTTTTCGTTTAGGGCATTGTTTAGGTGCTGAACCAGGATCCAACCAACTTGCTGAGCGCTTAATATTAGTGTGGTATATTATTTCAAATAATAAAAAAAAAAAATCACATCATATTTTTTACGTCGTTGACATGTCTCGGGACGCGGACTTTTAGAAGGCGCACGAGGGGCCGAAGCCAACTAGCAGAGGCCCCTAAGGCAATTTTAAATGATGAGGAGGCACAAATCGATAATTATACTTGTATACACTATGCAAGTGCACTCAAGGACAACCCCCGGTTAGTGCAGGACTGTTGCAGAACATTGGACACAATAGTACATTTTGATACAAGTGGAGAATTTTTGTTATTGCATTCGAGGCGGAATTAACACCCGAGCCGTAGGCGAGGTTGTTTTTGAACCTAGAACTGCAATAACAAATGTCCACGAGTATCAAATGACGTTTTTCAATACACTTTTGAAGAAGTAAAATAAAATAACGAAAAATATTTTTGTCATGAATTATTAGGAAATTATGATTATTTTTTTTTTCCGCGCTTTGCTTTCGCCAGGTTGAAGGAGAAGCGAAGGTATAAAGCCGATAAACAGCCTAATATGAAAAATAGAAAATTCTGATATTTTGAGTTTAGAACACAAATAAATGTTAATTTGTTCATAAACTTTTTTTTTATTGTAATAATCATGGTTTTATTTATAAACATTATTTTAATATTCAAAAAATATGAACGCCGTAAAGACGCTTAAATCTTTAAAAAAAAACATTCACCTCCGAATAGAAACGGTGTGAATAGAGGCATTGAACCAATTTGGACTAAGTATAGGTATAAGTTATCTGTGGCAATTTTTATTCCCGCACACGTGATGAAAAATGAAAAATCGGACGCGTGTGAAATATATTGCATTGTGAACCTAATCGTAGTGCGATATGAACCAGTTTTCGAGGAAGTGTATTGAAAAATATATTGGGCTAGGGGTTTGGGTGGCTATAGTGGATTGGGTGCCTTGAAGTATGGAAGAATTATGTCCCCTGCCTGACCAATGTAATATAATACTAGCTAATTCGTGGTGTAGCAGAGAAGCAAACCATACGGTTGGTATACGAGGCTTTGGTACAGTCAGTTCTAAGTTATTGCATCACACACCATACACACATTTAACATGTACCTACTCGCTGACTTATAATTTGCATAAAATATTATGTGATGGGGAGCCTGGAGTTCTATAGTACAGGCCTAGGCTTAGTTTAGACTCCAGATCTCCCACAAATTACATTTACGTAACTGTCAACCTGTATATTTAACTTTAAGATTGTTCTCGTTTATAATGTGTAATTTGTGGAGATGAATAAACATTTTTATTATTTTTTTATTTATTAATTATGTTGGCTGTTGCCATCGACTTCGTCTGCAATTCAGGATAAAATGTAGCCTTTGTTCTTTTCCATGTCATGGTCTACCCATGTACCCAAATTTCATCCAAAGCCGTTCAGCCGTTTTGACGTGAAAGCGTAACAAACAAACTCACTTTCGCATATAATACTACTAAAAGCTACTACAAGCTGCGTCCCACGGTTTCATCCGCGTAGACCGGCATAAAAAGTAGCCTATGTGTTAATCCAAGTTATAAGCTATTTACGTACCAAATTTCATCCAAATCGGTTCAGCCGTTTGAATGTGAAGAAGTAACAAACATATAAACACACACACACACACTCACAAATTTGTGCCTTTATAATATCAGTGTTATTACTTAGGATACACGGATGGAATGGCAGAGGGTGACTTGCTCACTCAATAATGAGCCCCCGGAAACATCATAGTATCCAGTCTATACATCAAACAGTCGTCCGACGAAGCCCGAACTGCATACGAAGTTCGGCGAACTACTAAGCAGCTTAGGCTCTCGTCGGATGGCTGTATGATGTATATTTTTTATTTATTTATTTATATCGGACAACACTAAAGTCCATTTTGTTAGTAAACATCTTATAACTAGTGTTAGTAGTACACAAATAAGGAGAACATTAGGTGACTGAGGCAGGATGTGCAGAGAACGATAACGCAGGGAATAAGCTACCGGACCATTCTCCCCACATAGTGCCTCAGAAAAGGGGAGTAAGGACTCTCTACCACTGTTTTCAGGATGTTATTGTCACTGACCCGCGTTCTACGCATCAGTGATGCTACTGTTTTGCGAATCACTGCATGGAAGCCGTCAGTTCGGTTCTGAGCAAATATCTCCGATGCGCTACAGAAACGGGGCAGTTTCAACAGCATCCTAAAAACATTGTTATATTGGATACGTAAGACAACTAGCGATCTTTTGGTGTAGCTGACCATAGACCCCCCGCGAACAGACCCTGACAGAACGCCTTGAACAGGGTGATTTTGACTTGATCCGCACAACGAGAGAATCTACGGGCCAACATGTTCCCTCGGACCGCTAGTGCCCTACGTTCCCTTTCGATATCTACATTACCTTTAAGGTCGTCGGTAAGTATGTGGCCCAAGTACTTAAATTGGTGGACTTTATTTATTCTCTCAACATTTAGAGCAAAATTAGATAGTGGTTAGTTTATACTGTGACAATATATTAAGTATTATTAGTGCGTGTAGAAAGACCTGCACACCTATTATCATCACATTTATCACAATAAATTATTAAAACTCTTTTATCCTTGCCTTCATCGCTTATCCTGCAGTGTGACACTCCCCTTAACCCTCACTTTGTAAAAACGTTCTATTAATTACTGTCCGCACCGACCCAAAGTATAAAATTTTAAAAGCAAAAGTATTTAATTTTTCACTAAACAAACGATGTTTGCTGTTTAGTGAATAAAATTATACTTTTGTCTGCAAAATTTATACAGTACTGTAGAGGTTCATGATATAGTCAAACCTTAGCATAGATACTGGCTGACATTTCGATCATTCAAACATCGAATTACTCTTGAAGAAAAGTGAAGCTCGTTTTTCTTCAAGAGTGACAGATGGATTTTAGCTAGGGCTTCGCTTAGGCAGTATGATATATTTTATCTTGAAACAGTATAATTAAATAGTGGCCTTTGGCCCTCTTTCTCGGCACATTCTCTGCTCATTTCTATAGGTACTTACGAAATCCCCCATTGCCGACCTGCGAGTACCGGGTCTTCAAAGTACCTACCTAATTATAGTTTCACGAGTTTATCACACGTAAAGCAGCTATTTTGTTATGAAGTCTAGACTAAAGCTTATTATTGAAATATTAAAATTTATAGCTAATTTTTATATTTTAATGATAGCCTTTGTAAATGAAACGATTAGGATTTTCAAACAAAAATTTTAATTTTTTTTTGTTATAATACAGGTATTTAGCCTTTAGGTACTCGTAAAATATGGTAGACTGTCGTGCGTTGTGATAAAAATCTAAGAAATATCAATGACGAGTTTAATGACATGGGCCATGTATATTTATCAATAGCTTTTATCTGTGAAGTTAAAAATCTATAACCTATGGACTATTCCAATGGTACTGCAGTAGACCGTCTGTCTGTCTGTCTATCTGTCATGTCTGTCAAGACCATTGAAATTAATATAATATACGTCTACGGTCCATTGGAGGTTTAAAACAATCAAGCTACTAAATCATCGCAATAAAAAAATGCGGCCATTTATGCGACATATTTTGATACTCGCAAATAAATCAAAACCTACAGGGTACTTCCCGTTGACCTAGAATCATAAAATTTGGCAAGAAGCAAGGTCTCATAGCACAAGTAAAGGAAAAGTCCGAAAATCAATCAGTGAATTACAAGTATTCACATATTGTCCTATAATACTGTCTTGGCCTGAGCAAACCACTGCACACGATTATGGCATTCAATTTCAAGAAAATATTTGTCTACGTGAAAACATCCCCTCCTCTGAAATATGCGTGGAAAACAGTCTTCCAATAAAAACGCAAAGAATACTGCATTCACATGAAAATCAATTATTATGATAAGTGGGGGCGTTATTGCTTATCGACGCACATTTCCGCCCCAAGTGCAGAAAAACAGGAAATATTATGTAAAGTAATTCCACCCCAACAATACACGAAGACATGATTTATTATGATAACAACTTTTATGAGTGCATAGACATGTTTTTAGTAATATTTGCAACATGCAGAAATATTTGAAAGTATGATTTTATAGTCACTATTCACTAGTATTTTTTACAAAGCCTTTAAAAAAATGTGTTGCGATATTTTAAGAGAAATACTACCTCAAATGGAAGTTGAGGCTTAATGTTAAGTACTATGTTTAACAAAAACACGATTCCATAAAATTTTCTTGATATAAATAAATTCCAAAGTTACCTCCAAACCGAACAATAAACCGCTGGTATTAAAAAAATACTTCAAATTAGATAATGAAACTTAGTATACTAACTGAAGTAACTATAAAGCAGGTCTTATGTTTTTTTTTATTTTTTTCAAATTACCATTAATTTAATCGTAAAAAGCAATTACTTAAACTATCGGCGCCCAGTACCGCACTCAGTCCGCGAGCAGTATCGTGCAAGCGAGATAAAAACCTGAGTTAGTATGGGCTCTGAGAAAAACGTCTCAAATTATTGTTGGTTCTGAAGTGGGCTACTCGCTGCGCAGTACCCCACCCTCACCCCCGCGGTCACATGAATTTGTTACTGCGCAGCTACTTGCCTCGTGGTCAGAGACGTCATAAAGTTTGCATCGGGCTGTACGTATCCAAACATCAGATTTAAAAAAAATATACTTAACCTCTTTGGTACCGAGATATTCAAAAGCACAGCACTGGCTACACAGGCCCAAAAAATCGTGAAGCCTTAAATTTTTTTTTTCTTTTTTCTTTTCTATTAGGTCTTTACCTATGAAATTGTCGTTCTGCAGTACTGGCCATTTCAAATCAAAATAATTTTTGTTTGGCTAAGAATTCTAATTTCAAATTAATTTTATTTTAAATACATGGATTTTTTCTTCCAAAAGTAGTCATTTGTTTATTGATTAGTGTTACATTTTCATCGCATTTCAATCTTTTTCGTCATCATACGTTAAAAATTCGAGTAATTATGGAATATGAGTACCGTCGTGGCAGCAACGCGGCACAAGCGGCACGCAACATAAACGACGTTTACGGAGCTAACACTACAAACCAACGCACCACTTGTTATTGGTTTGCTCGCTTCCGTTCTCGAAATTTCGACCTGAAAAATGAACCTCGCGGTCGTCCAAAGACTTTGGTCGACAATGACGAATTAAAGGCGATTGTGGAAGCTGATGATACACAATCTACGGCTGAATTAGCAGCAGCTTTCGACGTTAGCGTCAAAACAATATTAGTCCATTTGCGTCAAATTGGCAAGGTAAAAAAGCTTGACAAATGGGTGCCCCACGAACTCAATGATCGCCAGCGCGAAGTACGCGTCGAGACGTGCCTTGCACTGCTCAACAGACACACAAATGAAGGAATTTTGAACCGCATTGTTACCTGCGATGAAAAATGGATTCTGTTTGATAACCGCAAGCACTCAGCAAGTTGGTTGGATCCTGGTTCAGCACCTAAACAATGCCCTAAACGAAAACTTACCCCTAGAAAAGTGATGGTCACTGTTTGGTGGTCTAGCGCCGGTGTGATTCATCACAGCTTCTTACCAAACGGGGTGAGCATTACTTCAGATGTGTACTGTGAAGAACTGAACACAATGATGGAGAAGCTGGCACATCTCCAACCAGCATTGGTCAATCGCTCGTCTCCGCTGCTCCTGCACGACAGCAGTACAAAATGCCTTTGAAGAATTTGTTGCCTCCCGTCCAGCTGATTTCTTTAAGAAGGGCATCAAACTGCCACTGCGTTGGCAAAGATGCATTGATTGCATGGGTGATTACTTCGATTAATACAAATAAAAATGCATGAAAAAAATTCGTTTAAATTTTTTCATACAAAACGGCAATTTCATAGGTAAAGACCTATTATAATCTGTAATGGCTTGCAATTTTTTTGCAGTGCAGAATGCCTGTTATATTCATTTTAAATATTGGTAAAGAGCAAACCACCTCTTTCTTATTTCAAAAAAATATCATTTGCATTTGGTTTCTCATAACATGATCTGTCCTATTTTCATTCTTTTCAGTTGATTCGCGTTTGATCAACAGATTACTATGTACTTAAGAACTCCAGCACTTAATTTTTAAGATTCCGTACCTCAAAAAGTAAAAACGGAACCCTTATAGAATCATTTCGTTGTCAGTCTGTCTGTCTGTCTATCAAGACCCATTCTCAAGAATGCGTGGCTGTATTAAGTTCAATTTAATATTAAATACGTAGGTCTATGGTCCCTTGGAGCTCTAATAAAATCAAGTTTCTAAGTCAACGGAGTTAAGTAAATACGGCCATTTAAGCGACATAGTTTGATACTCACAAAATCAAAACGGTTACTTCCCGTTGACCTAGAATCATGTTTGGTAAAGTCTCACCTCACAAGTAAACGAAAAAGTTTGAAAATCGTTAATTTGTAATTTTATCGCATAAAAAAAAAATTGGGAATTATAGTTTTTCAACTATAATGTTAAGTTTGTTTTTGGAATAAATTATTTTCAACTACGGGACCCTTCACATGGCCGGTTAATAAATTTTCCTACTTATAACAGACCCAGCAATTTGCAATGTAAGTGCGTTTGCTCTGGGCTAGTATCCACTAAGGTGAATGAGTTTTCCGTTGGCGTCGAGCCAGCAGTCTGTCACCACTTCATACATAGTTCAGCATTACAACTTTTAACCTCAACTCGTTAGCACGTTTGCTGTGTCGTGCTCTCTTTATCACACCTTTCTCTTCTTAATTTCTTTAAAGGTGTGCTTATTTGTTTTTTTTTCTGACTAGCTGCGCCCCGTGGTTTCACCCGCTTATAGCTATCTATATACCAAATTTCATACAAATAGATCCAGCCGTTTGACCGTGAAGAAGTAACAAACATACAAACACACACACACTCATAAACTTTCGCCTTTATAATATTAGTGTGAAGGGTGATGAGAGGAGGCCTGTGTCCCAGCTTTGGGAACGTTTTAGGCTGATTATGATATTATGCTATGATTATGAAAGTTATTGATGTTTTATTTGTATGTTTAAACATTATTATTGGAGGATATTTCCTAATTTAGTAATATGAATTAAAGGAAGTCTTTAGATATGTAAGTAGTTCACGCGCGGTAAACGAAACACAATAGAAGTTTTAAGTATGGTTATGGCCGTATACCAAAATTCAAAATTCAATCTCATGTTCAGCGATAAACAATTACTTACGAGTTTATTTTCAGAAGTTGAAGCAGAGCATAGTTGATACCTCTTTTATCTGTTCTGTGGTTGATATTACTGCTAAATAAAAAATAATAAATAAAAAAAATTAAAAAAAAAGATAAAAAGAAAGAAGAAGAAGAAGATAGATAAAGATGTATAAAATGTAAGTGTACTACTGATTAAATAAATAGATAAATAAATAAATAAATAATAATAATCGTGGTACACACGGCTACACATCAAGCTATACATTTCCAGTTTACACTGACCTCTCACTGTAAGGAAATCCTATACAATGCGAGATTAGCTTATACTGGAAATTTATAGCTTGATCTGTAGCCGTGCGTACGAGTCGATCATTTTTGCAATCAATCTGCAAACGGTTGACCATAACGACCATAACCATTGAGAGCCTTACTTCGTAGAACACTTTCATCCGTCGGTTCCGATTGTTGTGTACTTTTGAGAGCCTTGAAACTGAAAACAACCACCAACCATGTATTCTGTGGCAGCTCATCAACATTACAAGTATAAACTAACTACGATTTCACGTAGGTATACGTGGAGGAGGAGCTCGTGGCTAAGTAATAACAGCCGCACGGGTCGATCCATCAGGTTAAGCTACGGTTGCTGGGGTGGTCCGTGGATGGGTGACCATCGCTTTACATACAGAGACTTCTCCGTGCTTCAGAAAGCACGATAAGCCGTTGGTTCCGGCTGTCATTCGTGTATCTTTGACAGTCGTGACGGGTAGTCAGAATCCCGAAAGTCTGACAACCAGTCTTACCAAGGGTTATCGTATTACCCAGTTACTGGGTTATGGAGGTCAGGTTGGCAGTCGCTCCATGTGAAATACTGGTATTCAGCTGCATCTGGTTAGACTGAAAGCCGAGCCAACATAGTTGGGAAAAGGCTAGGCAGATGATTCAAGATTATTTTTCAACCGAATAAACATAAAATCGAACGTTTTCTTCCAAGGCTCAGCGCAGTGTCCTACTGGCCTATTAATAACTGTTAACCCTCCACTGCCCACTGATGTTGAGCTCACGTAATCTTGCTTAACCCCTCGCATGCTGCTCACACTTGGGTGGACACTGGTTGTAGTTATAAGGATAATAATAGGTTTTTACCTATAAAATTGCCGTTTTGTATGAAAAAATTTAAACGATTTTTTTTCATGCATTTTTTATTTGTATTAATCGAAGTAATCACCCATGCAATCAATGCATCTTTGCCAACGCAGTGGCAGTTTATTGATGCCCTTCTTAAAGAAATCAGCTGGACGGGAGGCAACAAATTCTTCAAAGGCATTTTGTACTGCCTCTCGGGTATTGAATTTTTTTCCCGCCAAGAAGTTATCCAAATTCTGGAAAAAGTAGTAGTCTGTTGGCGCAGGGTCTGGTGAGTAGGGCGGATGACGGAGAGCTTCCAACCCCAGTCCTTGCAACTTGGAGACCGTCTGCTGTATAGTATGAGGTCGCGCGTTGTCGTGCAGGAGCAGCGGAGACGAGCGATTGACCAATGCTGGTTGGAGATGTGCCAGCTTCTCCATCATTGTGTTCAGTTCTTCACAGTACACATCTGAAGTAATGCTCACCCCGTTTGGTAAGAAGCTGTGATGAATCACACCGGCGCTAGACCACCAAACAGTGACCATCACTTTTCTAGGGGTAAGTTTTCGTTTAGGTTATTGTTTAGGTGCTGAACCAGGATCCAACCAACTTGCTGAGCGCTTGTGGTTATCAAACAGAATCCATTTTTCATCGCAGGTAACAATGCGGTTCAAAATTCCTTCATTT
The DNA here is from genome assembly GCA_946251885.1 of Cosmia pyralina. Lineage (NCBI taxonomy): Eukaryota > Metazoa > Arthropoda > Insecta > Lepidoptera > Noctuidae > Cosmia > Cosmia pyralina. The sequence continues at coordinate 25,497,842 of OX276345.1, read as the reverse complement.
GTGTGTCTGTTGAGCAGTGCAAGGCACGTCTCGACGCGTACTTCGCGCTGGCGATCATTGAGTTCGTGGGGCATCCATTTGTCAAGCTTTTTTACCTTGCCAATTTGACGCAAATGGACCAATATTGTTTTGACGCTAACGTCGAAAGCTGCTGCTAATTCAGCCGTAGATTGTGTATCATCAGCTTCCACAATCGCCTTTAATTCGTCATTGTCGACCAAAGTCATCGGACGACCGCGAGGTTCATTTTTCAGGTCGAAATTTCCAGAACGGAAGCGAGCAAACCAATAACAAGTGGTGCGTTGGTTTGTAGTGTTAGCTCCGTAAACGTCGTTGATGTTGCGTGCCGCTTGTGCCGCGTTGCTGCCACGACGGTACTCATATTCCATAATTACTCGAATTTTTAGCGTATCCATGATGACGAAAAAGATTGAAATGCGATGAAAATGTAACACTAATCAATAAACAAATTACTACTTTTGGAAAAAAAAATCCATGTTTTTAAAATAAAATTAATTTGAAATTAGAATTCTTAGCCAAACAAAAAATATTTTGATTTGAAATGGCCAGGACTGCAGAACGGCAATTTCATAGGTAAAGACCTAATAATAACACATTGTTTTTTCTAGCTAGATATTATATAGGGGGTAGGTATATTAGACTCCCTGTTACGAAGACCTTGTATAAAAATATGAAATAACTAGCTGCTGCCCGTGACTTCGTCCGCGTAAATTTTAATAAAATTAATTTTAATATTTTTTTTTATATTTTTTTTTAATTATTTTTTTTTTATTTTTTTTTTTTGTAATATTTATTCCTTAATTTTTCATTATTGCACCTGCCACTGTTTGTCTCTGCATCACCCAAAGGTTGACTGGTAGAAAATGCCCATGGCATTAAGTCCGCCTTATTTTTGTGTTTGTTATTTTTGTGGCATTTTCTACCAGTCAACCTTTGGGTGATGCAGAGACAAACAGTGGCAGGTGCAATAATGAAAAATTAAGGAATAAATATTACAAAAAAAAAAATAAATAAAAAAAAAATAATTAAAAAAAAATATAAAAAAAAATATTAAAATTAATTTTATTAAAATTTACGCGGACGAAGTCACGGGCAGCAGCTAGTTATTTCATATTTTTATACAAGGTCTTCGTAACAGGGAGTCTAATATACCTACCCCCTATATAATATCTAGCTAGAAAAAACAATGTGTTATTATTAGGTCTTTACCTATGAAATTGCCGTTCTGCAGTCCTGGCCATTTCAAATCAAAATAATTTTTGTTTGGCTAAGAATTCTAATTTCAAATTAATTTTATTTTAAAAACATGGATTTTTTTTTCCAAAAGTAGTAATTTGTTTATTGATTAGTGTTACATTTTCATCGCATTTCAATCTTTTTCGTCATCATGGATACGCTAAAAATTCGAGTAATTATGGAATATGAGTACCGTCGTGGCAGCAACGCGGCACAAGCGGCACGCAACATCAACGACGTTTACGGAGCTAACACTACAAACCAACGCACCACTTGTTATTGGTTTGCTCGCTTCCGTTCTGGAAATTTCGACCTGAAAAATGAACCTCGCGGTCGTCCGATGACTTTGGTCGACAATGACGAATTAAAGGCGATTGTGGAAGCTGATGATACACAATCTACGGCTGAATTAGCAGCAGCTTTCGACGTTAGCGTCAAAACAATATTGGTCCATTTGCGTCAAATTGGCAAGGTAAAAAAGCTTGACAAATGGATGCCCCACGAACTCAATGATCGCCAGCGCGAAGTACGCGTCGAGACGTGCCTTGCACTGCTCAACAGACACACAAATGAAGGAATTTTGAACCGCATTGTTACCTGCGATGAAAAATGGATTCTGTTTGATAACCACAAGCGCTCAGCAAGTTGGTTGGATCCTGGTTCAGCACCTAAACAATAACCTAAACGAAAACTTACCCCTAGAAAAGTGATGGTCACTGTTTGGTGGTCTAGCGCCGGTGTGATTCATCACAACTTCTTACCAAACGGGGTGAGCATTACTTCAGATGTGTACTGTGAAGAACTGAACACAATGATGGAGAAGCTGGCACATCTCCAACCAGCATTGGTCAATCGCTCGTCTCCGCTGCTCCTGCACGACAACGCGCGACCTCATACTATACAGCAGACGGTCTCCAAGTTGCAAGGACTGGGGTTGGAAGCTCTCCGTCATCCGCCCTACTCACCAGACCTTGCGCCAACAGACTACTACTTTTTCCAGAATTTGGATAACTTCTTGGCGGGAAAAAAATTCAATACCCGAGAGGCAGTACAAAATGCCTTTGAAGAATTTGTTGCCTCCCGTCCAGCTGATTTCTTTAAGAAGGGCATCAATAAACTGCCACTGCGTTGGCAAAGATGCATTGATTGCATGGGTGATTACTTCGATTAATACAAATAAAAAATGCATGAAAAAAATTCGTTTAAATTTTTTCATACAAAACGGCAATTTTATAGGTAAAAACCTATTATTATCCTTATAACTACAACCAGTGTCCACCCAAGTGTGAGCAGCATGCGAGGGGTTAAGCAAGATTACGTGAGCTCAACATCAGTGGGCAGTGGAGGGTTAACAGTTATTAATAGGCCAGTAGGACACTGCGCTGAGCCTTGGAAGAAAACGTTCGATTTTATGTTTATTCGGTTGAAAAATAATCTTGAATCATCTGCCTAGCCTTTTCCCAACTATGTTGGCTCGGCTTTCAGTCTAACCAGATGCAGCTGAATACCAGTATTTCACATGGAGCGACTGCCAACCTGACCTCCATAACCCAGTAACTGGGTAATACGATAACCCTTGGTAAGACTGGTTGTCAGACTTTCGGGATTCTGACTACCCGTCACGACTGTCAAAGATACACGAATGACAGCCGGAACCAACGGCTTATCGTGCTTTCCGAGGCACGGAAGAGTTTCAATACCGTCTTGATGCATAAATAAACCCAATTATATACACAATTTAGTAGCATATCCTTGTAAACCAACCAACCAATTTGTAATACCAATTTGGCATATTTCTTAGAACATTTTCAAGCTTTGTAACTCGTTAATAAGCCTTGTTTTCCACACATTTGTGTGCTTGAATTAAATAAATAAATATTTTTTTTTGTTATAACATAAAATATATTCTGTGACACTTGGCAATACTGTAGCTTCCCATTAATGAAATAATTTTCGGAATCGGATCAGTACTTCCGAAGATTTCCCCTTCATACAAAATTACAATACAGTATTTTTATCTCACGAAGCGACACGCGTTTTACTTGTGTTTATTGTACAACGCGCTGTGAATGTGAAGACGAGTAGAGTCACACATACACACATACATCCGACTTCGCCATTGTCTCGGACGGTGCCGAGAGCTCCTGCGCTTACATACACATTCACAGCGTGTTTGTATACTTGGTGAACACAAGTAAAGCGCGTGTCGCTTGGTGAGATAAAAATACTGTAAGCCATGTGCGCACGGACGTAAAAATATCGCGGCGGGATTTTGTCGCGCACTGGATTTTCAACTCTCGGTGTTGAGCCGAGCTTCGAGAATCTAACCTAACAACAATAGAGTGCATCCCAGCGCGACGAAATAACACAATGTTGGATTTTCAACTCTCGGCCTAAGCAGAGCGTAGAAAATGCAGTGCGCGAAAAAAAATCGCCGCGATATTTTTACGTCCGTGCGAACATCGGATATGTACCCCTTTATAAAATATATTAAGGAATACCTACAAACAGGGTGTAAGTGTAAACACTGTTATCCTTTTAAGGGGTCATTGTACTCATAATTATAAACAACTTTTATTAAGGAACCAATCATGAAATCGCGAAAAAAAATTAACTGTTGCCTACATTTTGACGAGTTATATTAAAAAAAAAAAAAAACTGCTGTTCCCTACATTTATGTTCGCATAAATGTAGGGAACAGCAGATTTTTTTTTTGCGATTTCAGGTTTGGTCTCATAGTAAAAGTTGTTTATTGCAAGTGCCGACATACTAACCTTACCACTACTGCTTTTAATTCTATGACCCTGACAATTATGTATTCATGTGTGTGTGTATGTGTTGTGTGTGTGTGTGTGTGTGTGCGTGTGTGTGTGTGTATGTGTGTGTTGTGTGTGTATTATGTATATATCTTGTGTGTATATATGTATATATCTTGTGTATATATATGTGTGTATCATGTATGTATCTTCGTTTATTTTAATTGTATTGACATTTTATTTTTATTTTAAATCTCTGACCCTTTTCAATTTGTATTCGTTCATTTATTTTAATTGAACATAATAACATTTCGTGCATCTTCCTGCCCTTATCCCATATTACTTGGGGTCGGCGCAACACGTTTTCTTCTTCCATTCTCCCCTATCAACCGTCACGCTATCATTCAATCCCTTCTCTTTCATATCATTCCTCTCACAATCCATCCATCTTTTCTTTGGCCTTCCTCTGCCTCTCCATCCATCAACATGTAGGTATATTCAACACTCTTTTAGTCACATGCGTTTCGTCTCTCCTCATTACATGTCCATACCAAGACAAACGAGTTCCTTTCAACTTTTCTGTCACTGGCGCCACTTTCAAACTTCCTCTTTTATACTCATTTCTCACTTTATCCATTCTCATCACTCCACACATCCATCTCAACATTCTCATGTCCGCTGCATGCAATTTTTTTTCATCCGTCTTCTTCACTGCCCAGCATTCCGATCCATAAAGTACGACAGGCCTTATCACGGACTTGTAAATTTTCCCCTTCAACTTGAGGGGCATCCGTGGGTCGCAAGTTGTTTCTGTAACCTGTCGCTATTTCATCCATCCTGAGTTGATCCGGTGCGTTATGTCTCGGTCTACTTCGCCATCCCGTTGGGCAAGCGACCCGAGGTACCGAAAGTCGGAACAGATCGGTAAAGGTGTTCCGGCAAGAGATATGGGCACAGGACTGGAGAGACCGCCAAAATCACAAAACAAATACTCTGTTTTGGTCCAACAAACTCTCAGGCCAACGGTCTCCAGTCTTTTCCACCACATCTCCAATCTGCTCTGGACCTCTAAGCCACTCTCGGCAACCAGCACAATGTCATCGGCGAACAGCATACACCAGGGAGCCTCTTCCTGGATATCCGAAGAAACGGCATCCATTATCAGCACAAAGAGGTAACGGCTGAGTGTAGACCCCTGGTGCAAGCCGACAGCCACATCGAAGCTGCCAGTAGTGCCCACTGTAGACCGGACTTGGGTACTGCATCGACTGTACATCGCGCGAATCAACTGCACATACTCGTACTTCCCTGGTACACATTTTTCCTTAAGTGCCCACCACAAAACTTCACGAGGCACTCGGTCATATGCCTTTTCGAGGTCAACAAATACCATGTGAAAGTTTTTATGCGCACCTCTGTATTTCTCGCACAGCTGGCGGATAGCAAAGATGGCATCTGCTGTTCCTCGACCAGGCATAAAACCGAATTGGTTTTGCGAAATTTCACTCTCTTCTCTTAGTCGCCTTTCAATAACTTTCTCCTTCTTTCCAAGCCTTCATACTATGTGACATTAGCTTTATTCCTCTATTGTTGTTGCACTCCAGCACATCACCTTTGATTTTAAAGTTGGGCACCAGCGAACTGTTGCACCATTCGTCAGGTATGGCTTCTTCCAGCAAAAACTTATTGAAGAATAAAGCTAACCACGTCCATCTATCTACCCGTAATAACTTCCATACTTCGACTGGTATTCCATCCGGACCTGTTGCTAAAGCAACCGCATTCTTCATCCCATTAACTGCTATTCTCACGTCATCAATACTAATAATTCTCACTAACCCCTCATTTACTGGTTTATTCTCAAGCACACCACTCCAGTCATTCTCCTCATTCATCAGTCTTTCAAAATAGCCCTTCCACCTATCCTTAATTTTCTCATGATCCGAAAGAACTGTTCCAGTTTCATCCCTTATACACTTTATCTGACAGACATCTCTCGTCTTCCTCTCTCTAGCTCTAGCAAGCCGGTATAAGAAGCCGGTATGTGTGTAACATTTCATTCTGTTATATTATGTGGCAGTATTGTAAAATTTTATCTTATGTAATACGAGTTTTTGCCTGAATTAAATGTTTTTTTTTTTTATTATTTAAGGAACTTTTTTTTTTTGTTTAGTAACACGTTCGAATACTTGCAAGAAAAAGTTTGTTACAGCTTGGCAGTGAATTAGATTGGCACTTGAAACCCGTGGAGGGATTATTGGTTACCAACTTTCTACTTCTGTATTTTAATGTTGGCGAGTCAAGTTAATAAAACTGGAGAAAACTTTAAGTAAAAAACAAGCAATGTTCCTCTCGATGCCCAAGGAAACTGCTTTACCTTATGAGTTCCTAGAACTTGTAAATTAGCTGTCTTAAATGTATTTAATTTTCTTTCCTAACAAGGCTTATTAACGAGTTACAAAGCTTGAAAATGTTCTAAGAAATATGCCAAATTGGTATTACAAATTGGTTGGTTGGTTTACAAGGATATGCTACTAAATTGTGTATATAATTGGGTTTATTTATGCATCAAGACGGTATTGAAACTCTTGAAAGGTAACATTTTCCTTTCATCCGTCTTTTGAAGCGAACCCACCGGATTTACTAGGGTTGAATTAATTAGGTTGTTAAGATACCTTGAACATTTTTTATCGTGGTCAGTATGCTGATTTTTCCAAGATAAGTTTAGTTACCTTATCAGAAACCATCTTCTGCCCACGACTTCATCCGCGTGAAATTTCTTGTTCCCCCGATTCACCCTGTCGCATCGCTTCGCCTGCCCGAGCTAATACTAACGTTTTCGCTTAATATTCTTGTGACTTTTTTTCTTTTTTCTCGGCTCCTAATGATCTTAGCGTGATGTTAAATAGTCTATAGCCTTCCTCAAGATCTGGGCTAGCAAATGCAAAAAGAATTTATCAAATCCGACTGTTGAAACATACAAACAAACTCTTCAGCTTTATTATTAGTATAGATTTGTTAGGTACCATTAAAAAAGTTATAGTGAGCCAACCTTAAAATATAGATAATGCTATTGCAGACTTTTTGTTTTGAATTTTTTAACCGACTTCAAAAAGGAGGAGGTTCTCAATTTACTCGAAGATGGCTGGACCGATTTGGATTTTTTTTGCTTTATTCGAGAGGGGACCATCACAGTTGGTCCCATATAAAATTAATTAACTTTGCTTGGGTAGTTTTGAGTTAGCTTCGATACATATAATACGTATTTTTTCCCCACTTTTATATGGATGATGTTCTAGTTTGTTTTGCAGATAGTGGTATTAGAATTTGTGTGGGGTAGGTACACAACTAAAAAGTGAAAAATAGAAACTTTTTTACAAAAAAATACAACCGACTTCCAAAAACAACACTACAAAGTGAAAAATAACTTTAATTTCGGAAGTCGGTGGCAAAAAACGAAAATACATTTAACTAGACACCGACTTCCGAAATTAAAGTTATTTTTCACTTTGTAGTGTTGTTTTTGGAAGTCGGTTGTATTTTTTTGTAAAAAAGTTTTTTTAAGAGGAACAATTCCGTCAGACATGATTGTTTCGTAACTTTAACCATTTACGCAGCGCATGCAACGGAAGCTCTCAAAAGGAATAAATTTTCTGCGTTTTTGCAACTTTTTTCATTGTTGCTCCGCTCCTAGTCGTCATACGTGATGTTATATAGCATATGTATAGCCTTTCTCGATAAATGGGCTATCTAACACTAAAATAATTGTTCAATTGGAACCAGCAGTTCCTGGGATTAGTGCGTTCAACCAAACAAACAAACAAACTCTTCAGCTTTATAATATTAGTATAGATTTTTCAATTCGAACCAGTAGTTCCTGAGATTAGCGCGTTCAAGCAAACAAACAGACTCTTCAGCTTTATAATATTAGTATAGATTTTTCAATTCGAACCAGTAGTTCCTGAGATTAGCGCGTTCAAGCAAACAAACAGACTCTTCAGCTGTATAATATTAGTATAGATTTTTCAATTCAAACCAGTAGTTCCTGAGATTAGCGCGTTCAACCAAACAAACAAACTCTTCAGCTGTATAATATTAGTTTAGATTTTTCAATTCGAACCAGTAGTTCCTGAGATTAGCGCGTTCAACCAAACAAACAAACTCTTCAGCTTTATAATATTAGTATAGATAAATTGAACTTGCTTTTAAGAGCTTGAACAGTGTTTCGGACCGGTCGATGTCGCGACACTTGGGAGGCCTTTGTCGAGCAGTGGACGTTTCTCAGCTAAAATGATGGTGATGATTATGATGAACTGCCATTTCATGAATGATGGTAGAAAACCATATTGATTTAAACCATACAGTGACCTACAGGGACCAAACGATCTGCGTTACCTCATCTACAAGGTGTATCTGTAAGGGTCAGCCCTCCGCAGACTGATAAGGTGAATTCAGTATATCATACTAAGGTAACGATCGGAATCTAAATCATTTTGAAACAAATTGCTAATCCATTGCTTCTTATGTTCGAAAAATTTGTCTGCTCGACAACGTAAATAACGCAATGAATGTTGTTGAACTGTCAAAATGAAACCAACTCCGATTGATAATGTGTTACGCAATTAGGGTGCTGTTCATGAAATTATTTCAGGAACGTTATAGGAATCCAATAAACTTGATTTGTTTGTGTTTTTGTGCATAAATCGGAGCGTCTGTTACTGGTTGGGAGGGGTAGGTAATAGGTATGCGGTGAGTTCGATGAACTCTGTAACTAGGCAGATAAGTGAACAGCTGATTTCACGCGTCTTCATTACCCCTCAACTGTTGAATAACCTTATCCAGTCTGCGGCCATTATAATCAAGACTTCTCCAGTCCACGCGGCTTTTTACTGCTCTAACTTGCACAAAGTGTAGGGAAAAGAACAAGGATGGCATACCGTCATATGTCAAGTCTCTAAAACACACCAACAACGCTGTCAGATCGCGCGAGACCACTCAGAAGTACCGACACAGACGCGTAGATTCGACAAAATGGCCGCCACAGCGGAAGGGATTAGAGTATTTAAACATCCATTTTTGTTTTTTTTTTTTCTGTTTTTTTTACAGAGAAAGTAACTTTACATTATAATAAAGGAATAGTGACTGAAAAAACGATAAAACAAATTTAGTTTTCCTGAGCAATTTTCCGGTGGAATATGATTCAAAATAAGGAGCTGAATGCACCCTGTTAGTTTGCGGAGGGCTCTTCCTATTATGGCACATAGATTGCGTTCTGGTCACTTTCCATCCAGGAAATTTGGATACCTAATGAAAAAAGTCGATTCCCCTAATTGCCAAGTGTGTAATAAAATCGAAGATGTCGAACATTTGCTGGTGGAATGTGAAAAGAACAAGAGAGAGAGGGAGACAGTGAGGCGGGAGTTCAAAGTTAATATGTATGATGTTGGGGCTTTCATTACAATATTATCTACACCTAATTCGGGAGAAGCGAAACTGATTTATAAAATGGTTGCAGCATCACTATCTCCTTCGCTTACGCAATAATATATTTGTACTCATAATATTATAATTACAGATAATAATTAGTTAGATTAGGACATGATGAGGCTGACGTACCTTTGTAAGGTAAAAGCCTCTAAATAAATAAAGATTAAAAAAAAAAAAGACACATAACCCTTACGTTTACGTAGGTAAGTTTGTTGGGAAGAGATAGCTATGGTATTTCAGAAGAACTTAGCCCAAACTTAATAAAAAGGAATTAAGTTGCAGAAGGCAGCCGAGTAATTAGGCAAGATCGTTGCATTGGTCTTAACAGATCCAGACTGTAATTCATGTAGTGTATCATCCAGTAACTCTGACGCATATTAATACTACAACAGTATAATACGGTCATAACATAATTAACTGACTCGGCTATTAATGAACATAAGTAACCCTTAACTGCCCATAAACGCAAACTTCTAAGCTCGTATAAATATTATGTTGGTATATTACTACCCGATACGATTCACATAGTTGTTATATGTGTAATACTATAGTTTTTAGGGTTCCGTACTCCTCAAAAGGAAAAAACGGAACCCTTATAGGTTTACTTCGTTGTCTGTCTATCTGTTAGTCTGTCAAGACCCTTTTTTAACCGACGAAAAAAAAGAAGGAGGTTCTCAATTCGACACGTATGTTTTTTTTATGTATGACCACGCATAACTTTTTACAGACATTTTTGTTATATTCGAGAGCCTCAAAGTTGGTCCCATATAATGAAAATGAAATGAAATGAAATGAAATGAAATCTTTTTATTCCAGATGTAAATCCAAATAAACTTACAAATTAATTACATATATATAAACAAACACAAACACACACAAACAATATCATAATTATGAACCAAATCGTTATCGGCGTGTGGTAGGACTGCCATCTCATATGTAGGGGGCTGTGGTTCCAGTCACGTACTGCGGCCACCAATGAATTGGCCGATCGATATATGGCGGTGCGTGCGGCGGCCGACCGGCTCCTCAGCAGCGCCTGCCAGCAGGGCACGCGGCCCGCGGTAAACATGGCGCTTGCGCTGCACCACCGAGGCAGTCGAAACATCGCGCGCCACGCGTCGTTGTACTGCACTCGCATGTCGCTCAGTGCCGCCTTGGTGTAGTTTGTATAAATTTGATTATATATATAAAATTGATTTACTTTGCTTGGGTAGTTTTTGAATTAGCTTTAATAATACGTTTTTATTCCCCACTTTTATATGGATGATGTTCTAGTTTGTTTTGCAGGTAGTGGTATTAGAATTTGTGTGGGGTAGGTACCACAACTAAAAAGTGAAAAATAAAAACTTTTTTACAAAAAAATACAACCGACTTCCAAAAACAACACTACAAAATAAAAAGTAATTTTAATTTCGGAAGTCGGTGGCAAAAAACGAAAATACATTTAACCAGATACCGACTTCCGAAATTAAAGTTATTTTTCATTTTGTAGTGTTGTTTTTGGAAGTCGGTTGTATTTATTTGTAAAAAAGTTTCTATCTCAGGAACGCGTGGTGGTACCAAGTTGAAATTAATATCAAATACGCAGGTCTATGGTTCCTTAGAGCCCTAAAAAATCTAGCTTCTAAGTCAACGCAATAAAAAAATACGGTCATTTATGCGACATAATTATGATACTCGCAAGTCAAAACCTTAGGTACTTACCGTTGACCTAGAATCATTATATTTGGCAAGAAGCAAGGTCCAACAGCACAAGTAAAGGAAAATTCCGAAAATAATCAATTTGTAATTTTATCACAAAAAATTTTTTGGGATTACAAACTTTGCAGTCGGAGAATTGACCATGACGTATACTCGTATCAATGTGGAGAACATGATTGTTTTTCAACTACATTGTTGAGTTTGTTTTTGGGATAAATTCTTTTCAACTACGGAACCCTTCATTGCGCGTGGTCGACACGCACTTGGCCGGTTTTTTATATTTCTTTGCTGGAAAGTAAAAGAAAACCACGCCCTGTGAATGTTTGTTTGTGTGGGATTAACTTTGAAGCTACTGAACCCATGGTGTTTTGGTTGTTGTGGATGTGGGATTATAATGGTTGGTTTATATGTAAGCACAATCATGCGTACGTGAGAGGGGAGGTAAGGGGGGCTCGTGGCTAAGAAATAACAGCTGGGTCGATCGATCAGGTTAAGTTACGCATGCTGCGGTTGGTCCGTGGATGGGTGACCATCTTAACGTACCGAGGCCGATCTATGCCCCGACAAGCACGTTAAGCCTTTGGTCCTAGATGTCATTCGTGGATCCTTGACAGTCGTTACAGGTCGTCCGAAAGTCTGACAACCAGTCTTACCAAAGGATATCGTAATATTAAGTAACTGGGTTGTGGAGGTCAGATAGGCAGTCACTCCATGTAAAATATAGGTATTCAGCTGCAAACGTTATTTTAGTTACGTAACGTTAGTTAAGTATTGGTTAGACTGGAAGCCTACCCCAACATAGTTAGGTAAAGTCTAGGCAAATGATGACGTACTTACGGCATGTTTAAAATAAGCATGTTTAAAACAAACCTAGCTTTCTTTTCTTCTTATATGAAACATTATTATAGTCAGAACCTTATGCACTCATCATCATCTGCCTAGCCTTTTTCCCAACTATCTTGGGGTCGGCTTCCAGTCTAACCTCCACAACCCAGTTACTGGGTAATACGATACCCCTTGGTAAGACTAAGATCGATTATTTAAAGGCAGGTATAGTTTTATTGCTCATTCTAATTATTTTTCAATGACAACCAATTTAAGTTTTTAATAACAGACTAGCCTACAAAACAAAGAAGTTGTAACTTTAATCTAACTTAGCTGGCGAATATTTATCACTAATGCTAAGTATAGTCTAGTAAGTTACAAACCAACTTAGTTTACGTTTTTTCTATTGAGATACGAGTTAAATAATATTGTCTCTAACTCTAACTGCCGTCATCATTAAACTTTTCAAGTGTCAAGACACTTGAAAAGTTTAAAGATGGCGGCAGTTACATTTTGACAGCAACTTTTGAAATGTCACTCGTAAGCGCCATCTTGAAAATTTAATGTAAAGCTGGAGTATATTCTTAGCGGTACGAGTATTGATAAAGGCCTGAAATAAAATAATTATTAGCAGCTGTGCGACTGAAATAAACTGCTTTGTTAGAGTTTGGCCAGTTAGTCGTGGCACGTGGAAATGGCGGCACATTCAAAAAATCTTCAGCTGGCAACATGAAATATCAGTGGCAATCGCTTTCAAAGTATTTCGTTCCTACAACGACTTTCAACAGGATTGACATTATCGCACCTTCGGTAAGACAAGGGCACAACTGCACTTTTACCCCTTTGTTAACTAAAAAAATAAATAAAAAATATGTAACTCCTGTTAAGTACATGCACCGAATCACAAAAGTATAGGGTTTAATTCATGCTAAGATCAATCCTACCAAGATGGCATGAGCAGAATAATACGGTATTGAATGTAAAAACAAGAAGTGTAGTTGTGCCCCTGTCTTAGCGAAGCGAAGGTGCGATATATTTAATAAACTCAACCATTCTGGCGAAATGCGGCTAAAAGTATTATCTCATGTCTCGTCCTCTGTGAAAGTGCCTAATATCTACAAAAATAAATGATACAGATAAACACGGTAATCCTCCGAAAAGTCCGTAATTCCCTCTCAATCATTCAGTGAAACCCTCGTCTGAGCGAAGTAAGTCTAATAAGCTTGAATCGCTTCTGGGTAGTCGACACCTTGTCCGAAAACGACTACCACTGCCTAGCCTTTTCCCAACTATGTTGGGGTCGGCTTCCAGTCTAACCGGATGGAGCTGAATACCAGTATTTTACACAACCCAGTAACTGGGTAATACGATACCCCTTGGTAAGACTGGTTGTCTGACTTTCGGGCTTCTGACGACCCGTAACGACTGTCAAAGATCCACGAATGACAGCCGGGACCAACGGCTTAACGTGCTTTCCGAGGCACGGAGGAGTCTCGGTATGTAAAGAATGGTCACTCATCCACGGACCAACCCCGGCAAGCGTAGCTTAACCAGATGGATCGACCCGTGCGGCTGTTATTACTTAGCCACGAGCTCCTACCAGTCACGACTACCAGTTATCCTAATTATAACTCCGATTGGTGTCAAATGATGGCGCCATTTTTTATGGCCGATTTGACCTAATTTCTGGACAACTTATTGACTTTGGCATAGCACTTATATTTAAACGAAAAACAGGTACCTACTGACCATTTCCATCACATACATCTTGAATTCAGAGGATGTTTATTTATCATAAATGAATTCAATAATGCACAATTTCAAGTAGGCACCTACTTTACCGCATATTGTTGCCAAATTAATTTAGGCTATTTCCATCTTTTTCTCTTTAATAAAACAAGAAAGGGACGGACATAAATAAAACCTGTTAAATTCGGTTGTTTTTTTTAATAATTCCAAATATCTATACTAATATTATAAAGAGGAAATATTTTTTTGTTTGTTTGTTTGTACCGAATAAGCTCCGAAACTACTGGACCGATTTTAATTATTTTTTCACCAATAGAAAGTTAAATTATCAGGAAGTAACATAAGCTATAAATTATTTGATAGATAGATATGCTTTGCTTTTTTTTTATTTTTGCTACTTTGGGTAACTAAACTAACTAATGTATGTAACTATGTATGTAAATTTTGCCTATAAAATTAGTTGTTTGGCGTGTGCTGAGAAAACTATTGATGATATATAAAAATTATGTACCTACTACAAAAAAAGGCCACGAGGGAATATATGTAACTATCATAGTTAAGTCACAATAGCAACTTTTGTGTTCTAATATTTATATCCGACATCCACGAGGTCGAAGCCGCGGGCAAAAGCTAGTTTGATATAACTTGAACGTATCGACGTATCAACCAAAAACAAGGCAAAGTTTAAGGCATAAACTAATTTGATATCTTTATCTAAGTTCTATCTGTCACCGTCTTTTTCTCGAGTGTCAGTAAGCCGACGTTCGCACGGACGTAAAAATATCGCGGCGATTTTTTTCGCGCACTGGATTTTCAACGCTCTGCTTAGCGCCGAGAGTTGAAAACCCAACAGTGTGTTTTTTCAACGCGCTGGGATGCACAACCCCTCGATGACAGTCATACCCCAGCTAGGTCTAAAGTTCTCATGAAGGTGAATGAAATAAGCCCAGACACGATGTAGCGGACGTAAACTGCTGAGGCGCTTTCGCGACTGTCTTCCATTTCCATTATCAGATGAATTCTATGTTGATGTCATCATAGCTTCATATGTGTGCGAAATTTCAACAGAATCGGTTCACAGTTGAAAATTAAGTAGCGAAAAATCAATCAACCCCAATTTTTCTACCCTTAGGAGAAAATTTTAGTCTTCAATTTTGCGTGAGACCAATTTCAAGGTATATTCTCCCGAATAAAACAAGAATCTTTCAAATCGGACAACTGTATAATAAAAACTTTTTTACAAAAAAATACAACCGACTTCCAAAAACAACACTAATAAGTGAAAAATAACTTTAATTTCGGTGTCGGTGTTAAATGTATTTTCGTTTTTTGCCACCGACTTCCGAAATTAAAGAACCTACCCCACACAAATTCTAATACCACTATCTGCAAAACAAACTAGAACATCATCCATATAAAAGTGGGGAAAAAATACGTATTATTGAAGCTAACTCAAAAACTACCTAAGCAAAGTTAATCAATTTTATATGGGACCAACTGTGATGTATACCCTCTCGAATAAAACAAAAAAATCCAAATCGGTCCAGCCATCTTCGAGTAATCGGGGAACATACATAAAAAAAAAAAAAGGTTCCGACGAATTGAGAACCTCCTCCTTTTTGAAGTCGGTTAAAAAAGGTATGGGTGGTCATACATAAAAAAAGTATAGGTACGCGTCGACTTGAGCACCTCCTTATTTTTCGTCGGTTAATAAAATACTTTAAAAAAAAACACACACATTTAAGTACGTTGCTCCGTTACTCTAGCGAATCACAAAGCTTTCATTTTATCAATTTAACAATATCCATTGCACCGTGCACTTACGATCCGGTGAACAAAACGATCACTGGACTTTCGGAACAAGGAGGTAGGGAGGTAGGTACAAAATAAATATACTCTGCGATACGGACAAACTGTTAAAGTTTACCCTAGATGTTACCAAAAAAGTATGGAGCTAAACGTAATACTTATCAGACGTGCGCACGGACGTAAAAATATCGCGGCGGGATTTTATCGCACACTGGATTTTCAACTGTCGGTGTTGAGCTGAGCTTCGAGAATCCGACCTAACAACAACAGATGCATCCCAGCACGTCGAGAAAACACACTGTTGGTTCTTCAACTCTCGGCGCTTAGCATAGCGTTGAAAATCCAGTGCACGAAAAAAAATCACCGCGATATTTTTACGTCCGTGCTACGTCGGCTTACTGTCTGCTCCAAAAGCATTTGATCGAAATGTAAACAAAATGTAAAACTTGACAATTGAGTTGAATTTCATTACCTCAATTTTCTTTACAATTAAAATAGATAGGTAATACTGTTCAAAACATAATTGTTGGAAAGAGCGGTGAGATATAAAGCTGAAACCTTCTAAATACAGATGAATGTGTTACTAATTCCCTTTAGTGAGTGATTGTGTAAGAACAACAGCACCCTAATTGCGTAACACATTATCGCTCGGAGTTGGTTTCATTTTGAAACAAATTGCTAATCCATTGCTTCATATGTTCGAAAAGATTGTCTGCTCAACAATGTAAAAAACGCAATGAATGTTGTTGAACTGTCGCTGCTTTGTTAGAGTTTGGCCAGTTAGTCGTAGCACATGGAAATGGCGGCACATTCAAAAAATCTTCAGCTGGCAACATGAAATATCAGGTAGTCTATTGTTTGCCCGAAGATTATATGCCATAATCATCATTTTCCCGAATTTCATTTACCCGAATTTCATTTGCCCGAATGTTTCATTTGCCCTAAAAGACATATGACATACTTTTAATTGCCCGAATTTTAGATACCATAAGATACGAATGCCATAAGTATTGTTTGCCTTATTTTTATGTGCCATAATAATTATTAGACATAATATTTAAATGGCATAATATTTAAATGGCATAACAAGTATTTGACATTGATTATTAAACTTGTTTTTAATTCTAATACTTACCTACTTATTAGCTTTCTGGCTGTCGATGTCGATGGGTGCGCAATGTTTGGTATAATAAGAATAAACTTTTTTTTCTGTGCATGGTTGATGGTGGGCTAGGTCGACGGAGCCCCGCTTCGCGGGGCTCCTACTTCTGTGTGGTTTATAAAAAAATAACCACGAAGGGGATGGCGGGGTCTATTCGCTCGCTTCGCTCGCTCACACGACCCCGCCATCCCCTTCTAACCTAACCTGTCCGAGTCGGGGTGCCCTAAAGTCCCAATATCATCCAATTTCTCTTAATATAAACAACCGTTACACACCCGATGTCGATGGCAAATTATTTTATGGCATATCATAATTATGGCATGTGATAATTAGGGCATGTGATAATTAGGGCTTACAATGATTATGACAAATGATGTAATGGTAAGTGACTTTATAGGAAACAATGATTCTGGCACGTGACTAATATGGCAAATGAGAGTAGGGCAAATGAGTATTATGTCGTATGATATTATGGCTGTTGACTATTACGGCAAATGATATTAGGGCAAATAAAATTCGGTTAAACGGCGGTATACCGAAATATCAGTGGCAATCGCTTTCAAAGTATTTCTTTCCCACAACGACTTTCAACAGGATTTACATTATCGCACTTTCGGTAAGACAAGGGCACAACTGCATTTTTACCCCTTTCATAACTAAAAAAATAATAAATACAAAAATAGGTAACTCCTGTTAAGTACATGCACCGAATCACAAAAATAAAGGGTTTAATTCATGCTAAGATCAATCCTACCAAGATGGCATGAGCAGCAGTGGCGTGCACTCCATACATGCAAATAAGCTCTGCATACCCTGTAGTCCGATACATACATGCCCCTCGAAATGATAAATAACTTTAACGCAAGAAAAATCATGGTAATAACTATATTAATCTAACTTATTCGCTATCTCACTGTTTATAACGCGATTTACGCGCCATCTATTACTTTTATTTGAAACTAATTTCTTGAAGCGAGCGGCGACAACCGCGCAGGCAGCGCTCCCGGTGAGCATAAGCAGAACAACGCCGTGCTTATTTTTCATACAACGCAACCGTGATTACCCGTGTAGTACACAGCAATAGTGTGACTGTGTGCGTGAAAATGTATGCGTGTGTTTAAGTTCTGGAAGCACAGCTTATTTTGCAACCCGTCCAAATTAAGAAGCCGTAAAAGCACCGCTTAGTTGTTGATTACAGAGGGTTGACTTTTTTAGTCGGATTGACCAAGGTTAGTTCGTATTATTTTGTAATTGTAAAGTTTTTACACGCTTTTATTCAACTTGCAATGTTTGTTTGTTTTTTCGCCATATTGTTTTGATTTGATTGTTTTTCTTGGCGCAAGTGATTGACTGTATATTATTATGTAATTATTTTAATCATTTGTAAAAAATTCAAAATTATACCTGTGAGACCTGTGCTGCCGAAGTGTGTTAAATAAATTAAAATCTGCCGCTTTTCGACGTTATATTTTGAGGAAAAAGTTAAATTCATTGTAAACGGAAGGTGTGAACCCGGGTTTTATTTAACTCAAAAAAAAGGTAAGTAATGCCTCTCGTTATATTCATAGAAAAGTTTTGTGATACCTAATTATTACCTACTGGCAAACATGTTGTGTATAACACAAACACATTGTATTTTATCCCTTGCTTTTTGTTTACAAATCAAGATAAAAATAATATTTGGACCTTTATCGGATATTCAGATTAAAATATTTTAGATATTCGTTGTGGTCGCAAACAAACATCATGCGAAGCCAATGGCGCCGTGCGGTAAGAGTCAGTGTAAGATTAGGGTTATGGTAGGTGAGGTCGGGTAAAACAAACGGTCGGGAAAAAAAAACTTAGGTGCTAGTTTCAGCTTGTTAAAGTTTTTATTTTTATTTTAGACGTGCATACCCTGTCTGAAATCTCTGTGCACGCCACTGATGAGCAGAATAATACGGTATTGAATGTAAAAACAAGAAGTGTAGTTGTGCCCCTGTCTTAGCGAAGCGAAGGTGCGATATATTTAATAAACTCAACCATTCTGGCGAAATGCGGCTAAAAGTATTATCTTATGTCTCGTCCTCTGTGGAAGTGCCTAATATCTACAAAAATAAATGATACAGATACACACGGTAATCCTCCGAAAAGTCCGTAATTCCCTCTCAATCATTCAGTGAAACCCTCGTCTGAGCGAAGTAAGTCTAATAAGCTTGAATCGCTTCTGAGTAGTCGACACCTTGTCCGAAAACGACTACCACTGCCTAGCCTTTTCCCAACTATGTTGGGGTCGGCTTCCAGTCTAACCGGATGGAGCTGAATACCAGTATTTTACACAACCCAGTAACTGGGTAATACGATACCCCTTGGTAAGACTGGTTGTCTGACTTTCGGGCTTCTGACGACCCGTAACGACTGTCAAAGATCCACGAATGACAGCCGGGACCAACGGCTTAACGTGCTTTCCGAGGCACGGAGGAGTCTCGGTATGTAAAGAATTTTCACTCATCCACGGACCAACCCCGGCAAGCGTAGCTTAACCAGATGGATCGACCCGTGCGGCTGTTGTTACGAGCTCCTACCAGTCACGACTACCAGTTATCCTAATTATAACTCCGATTGGTGTCAAATGATGGCGCCATTTTTTATGGCCGATTTGACCTAATTTCTGGACAACTTATTGACTTTGGCAAAGCACTTTTAAACGAAAAACAGGTACCTACTGACCGTTTCCATCACATACATCTTGAATTCAGAGGATGTTTATTTATCATAAATAAATTCAATAATGCACAATTTCAAGTAGGCACCTACTTTACCGCATATTGTTGCCAAATTAATTTAGGCTATTTCCATCTTTTTCTCTCTAATAAAACAAGAAAGGGACGGACGTAAATAAAAGCTGTTAAATTCGGTTGTTTTTTTTTTAATAATTCCAAATATCTATAATAATATTATAAAGAGGAAATATTTTTTTGTTTGTTTGTTTGTACCGAATAAGCTCCGAAACTACTGGACCGATTTTATTTATTTTTTCACCAATAGAAAGTTAAATTATCAGGAAGTAACATAAGCTATAAATTATTTGATTGATAGATATGCTTTGCTTTTTTTTTAATTTTGCTACTTTGGGTTACATTATTGCTATTTTCTTAAGAAAATAGCAATAATGTAACTAAACTAACTAATGTAACTAATGTATGTAACTATGTATGTAAATTTTGCCTATAAAATTAGTTGTTTGGCGTGCGCTGAGAAAACTATTGATGATATATAAAAATTATGTACTACAAAAAAGTCCACGAGGGAATATAATAGGTTGGGGAAAAAGTTTCTTCGCATTTTTTAAGAGAATTCAAAACATTTTTTAATATACATTATTTACATTTATTTAAAGTATGTAGGTACCATTTTGTTCGATAACTTTTTGCCATCTTGTAGGTAGGGACATGGTCCCATTGCTATAGAAATTTTGGGACTTCTGATCAAAATACCGCGACAAGTGGTTTTGGCAGTCCTCTTGTGATGTTAACCTGACACTGCCTAAAGAATTCTGAAGAGACCGAAACAGGTGGAAATCTGAAGGTGCAAGGTCAGGACTATACGGCGGATGCATTAACACCTCCCAGCCAAACTCTCTTAATTTTTGCTGAGTGGCTAAAGATGTGTGAGGTCTAGCGTTATCATGATGAAAAACCACACCCCTTCTGTTGATTAATTCCGGCCGCTTTCTCGCAACTTCTTGCTTTAATCTCATCGGTTGTTCGCAGTAAAGTTCAGAATCGATGGTCCTGCCTGGTGGTAACAGCTCATAATGAATAATGCCCTTCCAATCCCACCACACACACAGCATCACCTTGTAGCGAGTTAACCCGGGTTTCGCCACAGTCTGTGAAGCCTGACCGGCCTTTGACCACGACCTTTTTCGCAAGTTCTTGTCGTACGTGATCCACTTTTCATCACTAGTTATCAGCTTCTTCAAAAATGGTTCGGTTTCATTACGTTGTAATAAAGAATCACAAATGAGTACACGGTTCATTAGGTTTCTTTCAGTGAGCTCATGAGGTACCCAAATATCGAGCTTTTTTGTGTACCCAGTTTTTTTCAAATGCGCCAAAACTGTTTTGTGGTCAATTCCCAGTACTTCAGCTACGTCGTAACTACTGATATGCCGATCTTGCTCCACTTTTTCAAAAATGGCATCCATTTTATCCGTAATAGGGCGACCAGAGCGACGTGCATCTTTGACATCAAAATTTCCGGATTGAAAACGCTTAAACCAAATTTGTGCTACTATCACAGACACTGCACTGGGTCCATAAACATCGCAAATTTTTTTCGCGGCTTGCGTTGCATTTTTACCTTTTTTGTAGAAAAATTTTAAAATGTATCGAATTTCTTCATTAGATTCACTCATCTTGACAGTACGAAAAACAAATGAAAATCACACATTTTCCTAATTTGAATTTGGAATTATGTTCTTTAAAATTTAAACTTTCAATGATACCAAAACCAGCCAGATACAAATAATATAGCCAAAGAGATTTTATTTTAAGTTCATACATACTATAATGCGAAAAGACTTTTTCCCCAACCTAATATGTAACTATCATAGTTAAGTCACAATAGCAACTTTTGTGTTCTAATATTATATCCGACATCCACGAGGTCGAAGCCGCGGGCAAAAGCTAGTTTGATATAACTCGAACGTTTCGACGTATCAACCAAAAATAAGGCAAAGTTTAAGGCATAAACTAATTTGATATCTTTATCTAAGTTCTATCTGTCACCGTCTTTTTCTCGAGTGTCAGTAAGCCGACGTTCGCACGGACGTAAAAATATCGCGGCGATTTTTTTCGCGCACTGGATTTTCAACGCTCTGCTTAGCCCCGAGAGTTGAAAACCCAACAGTGTGTTATTTCAACGCGCTGGGATGCACAACCCCTCGATGACAGTCATACCCCAGCTAGGTCTAAAGTTCTCATGAAGGTGAATGAAATTAGCCCAGACACGATGTAGTGGATGTAAACTGCTGAGGGGCTTTCGCGACTGTCTTCCATTTCCATTATCAGATGAATCCTATGTTGTTGTCATCATAACTTCATATCCGTGCGAAATTTCAACAGAATCGGTTCACAGTTGAAAATTAAGTAGCGAAAAATCAATCAACCCCAATTTTTCTACTCTTAGGAGAAAATTTTAGTCTTCAATTTTGCGTGAGACCAATTTCAAGGTATATTCTCCCGAATAAAACAAGAATCTTTTAATTCGCACAACTGTATAAAAAGGTATGGGTGGTCATACATAAAAAAAGTATAGGTACGCGTCGACTTGAGCACCTTCTTATTTTTCGTCGGTTAATAAAATACTTTAAAAAAAAACACACACACACACACATTTAAGTACGTTGCTCCGTTGCTCTATCGAATCACAAAGCTTTAATTTTATCAATTTAACAATATCCATTGCACCGTGCACTTACGATCCGGTGAACAAAACGATCCGTTACTGGACTTTCGGAACAAGGAGGTAGGGAGGTAGGTACAAGATACATTTATACTCTGCGATACGGACAAAGTGTTAAAGTTTACCCTAGATCAGACGTGCGCACGGACGTAAAAATATCGCGGCAGGATTTTATCGCACACTGGATTTTCAACTGTCGGTGTTGAGCCTAGCTTCGAGAATCCGACCTAACAACAACAGAGTGCATCCCAGCACGTCGAAAAAACACACTGTTGGATCTTCAACTCTCGGCGCTTAGCATAGCGTTGAAAATACAGTGCACGAAAAAAAATCACCGCGATATTTTTACGTCCGTGCGAACGTCGGCTTACTGTCTGCTCCAAAAGTATCTGATCAAAATGTAAACAAAATGTAAAACTTGACAATTGATTCATTACCTCAATTTTCTTTACAATTAAAATAGATAATACTGTTTAAAACATAATTGTTGGAAAGAGAGGTAGGTGAGATATAAAGCTGAAACCTTCTAAATACAGATGAATGTGTTACTAATTACCTTTAGTGAGTGATTGTGTAAGAACAACAGCACCCTAATTGCGTAACACATTATCGCTCGGAGTTGGTTTCATTTTGAAACAAATTGCTAATCCATTGCTTCATATGTTCGAAAATATTGTCTGCTCAACAACGTAAAAAACGCAATGAATGTTGTTGAACTGTCAAAATGAAACCAACTCCGATTGAGAATGTGTTACGCAATTAGGGTGCAGAACAGAACAGTCCTGTTTGTTTGCATTTTTGTCAGAAACTTTTAAAACAGATTATATGTAGTGATGCACTGGCTTCGGTGTTAGATAACACGATCCCGTCACCTGCATGAGAAATAAACGAATATTTTATCGATGCCAGTATCGATACCTATCTCGTAGACGGGGCACTCAATCGGGATCACTGCGAACCAATTAAGAACCGCCGCCCGTGTGTTCGACCTGACCTTGATGGCAGAATATAGTTTATTTTATGTTAAGGTTGACAAGCTAGGAGGTTTTCTGCGCGTGTTTTATACAGCGGTTTTCAGTGCAGAAAGAAAAAATGTAAATGCAAATGTTAAACTACCAGAGAGTTGATAGTGGGGTTATAATATCTTGAATTCTTCAGTCCATTCTTTCAGGAATGTAAAAGTTTTGATGCTGACAACGTGGCTGTCTCGACATGAGACAATCTTTGCGAATAGGTAAGGTGACAGTTATGTGTACGGTCGATAACTGAGACCAAGGAACCTGCCTATTTGCTCTTACTATCCTAACTAATCTAATATTATAAATTCGAAACGAAGTTTGTTTGTTTATTTGTTACTTTTTCACGCCTATACCACTGAACCGATCATCCTGAAATTTTGCATATAAGTACGTTGTCAGGTGTACAGAAAGGGACACAGGTACATTTCATCCCGAAAACAACCGTTCCCGAGGAAAACAACAATAACTATGACGACACGGTTGGCGCAGTGGTTGAGCGATTGACTGCTGCGCAGCATGTCGCGGGTTCGATTCCCGCACGGAACAAATATTTGTACGACCTACAAGTATTTGTTCCGAGTCTGGGTGTTTTTCTATCTATAATATGTATGTATTTACAAAAAAAAAAAAAAAAAAATGTATATAAGTAGTTTATCAGCCATCTCGTTACCATAACACAAGCATTAGGTTGCTTAGCTTGGGGCTAGATGGCGTTGTGTGATATGTCCAAACATATTAAAAAAAAAAAAAAAAAAAACTTTCTTATGGTAATAGATGGCGCCACGTGCTTTTCGAATCATCATCATGGTTGCGCTTTGAGGAATAATTTAGTTGCGCTTAGATGGTTGCGCTTTGAGGAACAATTTAGTTGCGTTTAGATGGTTGCGCACAAAAACAGTTGCGCTTTGAGGAATACCTCGAATTATATTATTATAGAAACTTCAGTAGTGTGTTATGAGTTTTTTTTTAGTATAAGTACCTAATACATTTTGTGAGTGTAGAGTGTAGATAGATCGGTTATTCATCCTCCTAACTATACTAACTAATATTATAAATGCGAAAGGGAGTTTGTTTGTTACGCTTTCACGCCAAAACGGCTGAACGGATTTGGATGAAATTCGGTACACGGGCAGACCATGACCTGGAATACGACATAGGATATTTTTTATTCCGGTAGTATGTTTCCGTGGGATAATTTCCAAAATGCACGCGGGCGAATGTGTAAAAAAAACCCTGTTCGATCCGTTAAGAGGTCATTGTAAGCATCATTATGAACAACTTTTACTATGGGACCAAACTTGAATATGCGAAAAAAAAAACATCTATTCCCTACAATTAAAATTATGCTCGCATAACTCGTCAAAATGTAAGGGACAGCTGATTTTTTTCGCGATTTCAGGTTTGGTATCAAAGTAAAAGTTGTTCATAACAATGAGTACAATGACCCCTTATCGGATCAAACAGGGTTTTTGTTAAACATTGTATACATATTTCACCTAGCTAAGCAGGGGGTTACGCAACCAACCGAGAGGACAGTAATATTTAATTATCTGCCACTAATTAGATTGTTTCTGTCCTGTGCTGTCGATACAATATCCATGATATCGGCTATATCGGTTTCTTTTATATTGGGACAATCTTTTTTACGAAAACCTTCCCCTCACACGAGCGCGGTGTGAATCGGGTCCGTGAGTCATTTTACCTAATATTGTACGTGGTATGAGTTCTATACCAAGAAAATATTTTTTTATTATTACTTAATAGTGATGGAACAACGTTAATAATAAAAAAATATTTTGCAGCATCATATTATTATGATGCTGCAACAGTTATAGACAAACTAGCTTTTGCCTACGGTTTCACCCGTGTGGAGGTCGGAAATTATCTCACAGGAACGTACTACTGAGTAAAAAAGTATCCTTTGTCCTAATCCAGCTCATGATCTACCTGTCTGCTAAATTTAATCGAAATTTGTTCAGCAATCAAGGCGTTCAGACATAACGAGTTACATGTCTAATATTAAATCAAATCAATCTGCCTAGCCTATTCCCAACTATGTTGGGGTCTGCTTCCAGTCTAACCGAATGCAGCTGATTACTTAGTATTTTGCATGGAGCGACTGCCTATCTGACCTCCACAACCCAGTAACTGTGTAATACGATACCCTTTGGTAAGACTGGATGTCAG
This sequence comes from Cosmia pyralina, assembly GCA_946251885.1. Lineage (NCBI taxonomy): Eukaryota > Metazoa > Arthropoda > Insecta > Lepidoptera > Noctuidae > Cosmia > Cosmia pyralina. The sequence continues at coordinate 25,472,439 of OX276345.1, read as the reverse complement.
ACTTTCGGGCTTCCGAAGACCCGTAACGACTGTCAAAGATCCACGAATGACAGCCGAGACGGACGGCTTAACGTGCTTTCCGAGGCACGGAGGAGTCTCGATATGTAAAGATGGTCACTCATCCACGGACCAACCCCGGTAAGCGTAGCTTAACCTTATGCATCGACCCGTGCAGCTGTTAGTTAGCCACGAGCTCCTCCTTCCCTCCCTTACAATAATACCCAAGTATGGTATGGATATGTCGCAGTAAGATGGTTGTAGCCGTGATATAATTATATCCCTAGCGATATAGCTTTATTTTTATTTTATTAGGATCTCCAACAAGGAATACACCTTACATGCTTTATTATAAAGGACAAGAACAGAAATCTATGTGCTGCCGCAATTATAGACCACAACATGCAAAAAACTTATATATTATTATTAAAATTATACTAATAGACCATACATAATAATGTTGACCATTTGAATCTAAATTGAATAAAAATAGAGATTAAAAAGCAAAGAAGAAAAGAAAGCACAAATAAATAAAAATCATGCTCGTATTAAAGTTATATTCCTAGTAATATAGATATGAATCGCTTTCATATAACTATATTACGGTAGATATCCCTAGGGATATAACTAAAACTATATCACGGTTACAACCATGTTACTGCGACAGATACATAATATACGAGATCACTGAGTGAGCCGACCCCATTTACTGTCCTATTGGCAATGACAGCGCATAGGCGGTACAAATCAATGGTCAATGGATTCATGTTCTGGTGACAAATGGATGGTCAAAGACGAAATTGCCATACTCAGTGGCATTAGGAAATACAGTACCTGTGAGCGACTGACGACCGTTATCGCAATTTGTTAACAGATTGGATGCTACTGCCGAAATTCTTGTTTACGACATGACATTTTTATTACATTACAAGCCCGGCGGAATTTCTCACTGGCAAAAATTACGAACTTTCATACAAACTTTCGTCTAGTCGTTTAGTCTATACTCTAGAGGATGAATTGATGAAATGATTGATTGAAACGTATTTGAAAAGTTCGTCCATAGCTCACTTGCGGTAAATAAGGAACTCTTGTGCAAACATTCAAGCGTTAGACCTAGTGGTGTAGGCTGTGCGTTGTCTGTCAGTGGGTAACATGGGCGCTAAAATACTTTTTTACACGACTGCCCCAAAAAGTAAAAGTAAAAAAAAAGTAAGTTTTTATTTTGGAACAAAAACAAATTGAGAGAATAACAATGGAAACGAGGAGTGTAATGATTTCAGGGTTAAAAAAAGTAAAAGTAAAAAAGAAAGCAAGTTTTTATTTTGGACCAATAAAAAATTGAGAGAATAACAATGGAAACAAGGAGTGTAATGATTTCAGGGTTAAAAAAAAGTAAAAGTAAAAAAAAAGTAAGTTTTTATTTTGGACCAATAACAAATTGAGAGAATAACAATGGAAACGAGGAGTGTAATGATTTCAGGGTTAAAAAAAGTAAAAGTAAAAAAGAAAGCAAGTTTTTATTTTGGACCAATAAAAAATTGAGAGAATAACAATGGAAACAAGGAGTGTAATGATTTCAGGGTTAAAAAAAAGTAAGTTTTTATTTTGGACCAATAACAAATTGAGAGAATAACAATGGAAACGAGGAGTGTAATGATTTCAGGGTTAAAAAAAAGTAAAAGTAAAAAAAAAGTAAGTTTTTATTTTGGACCAATAACAAATTGAGAGAATAACAATGGAAACGAGGAGTGTAATGATTTCAGGGTTCATGTATGTTTAGATGTATTTATGTTAGTTTCTTTATTCCTCCATAACTTTTTAATGGAACAGATTTAGATGTATGGTGTATCATTAGAATCTTACACCATCCCGAGTGACACAGGCTATAATTTTTTTGAAAAAAAAAATAATCTATTTGTCGGCAGTATGACTCCATTTTCTAATGGAAGGCCTTGATGAGCACATTCTAAAATAAAATAAAAAGCTATTTAGTTTATTGGCATACATTTTACATAGGTAGGGTGTATATGCAAAACAAACATTTAATCTTTGGTTGCAAACGATTTAATCAGACTTTAGTAAGACTGCGAATATCTAAATTGCCACTAAAATGTATTGTCTTTGCTGTCGGGGGTTCTGTGGAACACTTTTAAATCTAAGAGGTCCCCCGAATGCAATGACAATTTTATTTATCTGTTTAGTCAGGGAATACAACTTATTTTTTGCTTTTTAGTTTGGTTTTTGGCATGGCAGTCGTGTTTAAAATTTTTTTAATTACTTATTTTTACATTTTAGTGGCAATTTTTTTTTTGAGAGTTCCTTATTGTTTACAAGACTACGATATACCTACAGCTGAATTTAGTTCTGAAAATTGAAAGATAGCAAACGCTACCAATAGAAGAATAAATTCCCGAGTTTTTAAAATTCTTGTAATGTGATTATAGGTACTTTCACAATCTGCACATTCCAGAAAAAAAGAAAAATTACTGTACAAGACAGCTTCCTTTAGAAAACAGAAAAATAAATAGGTTCCGGTGTTTACGCGCCAATCTCCTTATTTTACGTGATCTAATTCTTCATTTCTGCTCCGCCATATTTCTTTTGTTGTCACTCTCGAGCCCCTACGGAGAACGCTTGAGAGATGGCGATGAATTTTGCTCGAAATTACTTGTTTGGTAGAAAAGTTTTGAGACAAAACAACGTTAACTATTTATAGGAGTTGAAAGCTAAGTTTTAACCTATATGTTGTATGCTTTCGACGCAGGTTTTGCTTTTATGATGCGACGCAAAAAAGCGGAAACGTAGTAACCCACAAAATGGAAAATGTTCACCAGAGCCGAAAAGCTTTTGAGATTTCAGAAAAAAAATCATTTCTCCTATAATATTAAACATACAAGTGCCATTCTTTTAACGTAAATTTACTAGAAGTTACTTTTGATCTATATTTCTGTGGGTTACAAACAATAGCACTTTTTTTTTTGTTACGATAAAACGCTGTAAATGGATAAATGAACTTACTCCAAATCAAGTGTTTTGATGAATAATAGGAGAATCGTTGTAACTACCGGCATCAAACATTTTCAATATGTTGAATTGGTGTAAATGCAAAATGATAAAAAAAAAAAACAATTTTTTATGCAGTGGTCCCTCAAAAAAATAGGGTTAATTTAAATGCTGTACAAAATTTTCAAAATTCAAAAAAAATCTAAATTGGTCGTAGAGCCACGGGAGTCGGACTATATTCATCGCAAAATTTTTTTCTGATTCCGAATCTGCCATAAAAAAATTTTGATATGGGTGCGGGTTACTACGTTTCCGCTTTTTTGCGTCGAGCATTGATGTCGTAATCAGTGTAATTGTTTTACCGTTAGGGCAAAGAAGAGCGGTCATCGATTCGATAAACATGCTTATAAATTGCGTTACGTGTAGCGTATCACGTTACAGACTGGTAAGTTAAGGACGCTGTTACAAATGGGTAGTCAAATCATTATTATTTTATTTTTTTATTTTTTTTAATTATTTTTTTTATAAGTATTATTTTTTTTTAATTCATTTTTATTCATTTTTAATCATTCATTCATTCATTCATTCATTACTTTTTTCCACAAAAGTATGTTTATTAAATAAAATGCTTTGCATTCTTAAAATGTTTTTTGGCCGAATTCTTGATAGATGTGCATGGTACGACTCTGAACTGTAAATATAATTTTAGATAGGTACAGTTTCTCAATAAATGTAACGAAGTAAAAATTTTCACTTCGGTACATAATAGGTTGGGGAAAAAGTTTCTTCGCATTTTTTAAGAAAATTCAAAACATTTTTTTATATACAATATTTACATTTATCTAAAGTATGTAGGTACCATTTTGTTCGATAACTTTTTGCCATCTTGTAGGTAGGGACATGATCCCATTACTATAGAAATTTTGGGACTTCTGATCAAAATACCGCGACAAGTGGTTTTGGCAGTCCTCTCGTGATGTTAACCTGACACTGCCTAAAGAATTCTGAAGACACCGAAACAGGTGGAAATCTGAAGGTGCAAGGTCAGGACTATACGGCGGATGCATTAACACCTCCCAGCCAAACTCTCTTAATTTTTGCTGAGTGGCTAAAGATGTGTGAGGTCTAGCGTTATCATGATGAAAAACCACACCCCTTCTGGTGATTAATTCCGGCCGCTTTCTCTCAACTTCTTGCTTTAATCTCATCAGTTGTTCGCAGTAGAGTTCAAAATCGATGGTCCTGCCTGGTGGTAACAGCTCATAATGAATAATGCCCTTCCAATCCCACCACAAACACAGCATCACCTTATTGCGAGTTAACCCGGGTTTCGCCACAGTCTGTGAAGCCTGACCGGCCTTTGACCACGACCCTTTTTCGCACGTTCTTGTCGTACGTGGTCCACTTTTCATCACCAGTTATCAGCTTCTTCAAAAATGGTTCGGTTTCATTACGTCGTAATAAAGAATCACAAATGAGTACACGGTTCATTACGTTTCTTTCAGTGAGCTCGTGAGGTACCCAAATATCGAGCTTTTTTGTGTACCCAGTTTTTTTCAAATGCGCCAAAACTGTTTTGTGGTCAATTCCCAGTTCTTCAGCTACGTCGTAACTACTGATATACCGATCTTGCTCCACTTTTTCAAAAATGGCATCCATTTTATCCGTAATAGGGCGACCAGAGCGACGTGCATCTTTGACATCAAAATTTCCGGATTGAAAACGCTTAAACAAAATTTGTGCTACTCTCACAGACACTGCACTGGGTCCATAAACATCGCAATTTTTTTTCGCGGCTTGCGTTGCATTTTTACTTTTTTTGTAGTAAAATTTTAAAATGTATCGAATTTCTTCATTAGATTCACCCATCTTGACAGTACGAAAAATAAATGAAAGTCACACATTTTCCTAATTTGAATTTGGAATTATGTTCTTTAAAATTTAAACTTTCAATGATACCAAAACCAGCCAGATACAAATATATAGCCAAAGAGATTTTATGATAAGTTCGTACATACTATAATGCGAAAAGACTTTTTCCCCAACCTAATATATTGAGAAATTGCTTCATAAAAAAAATATATTTATAGTTCAGAATCGTACCTTGCACAATCAACAATTCGGCCAAAAAACATTTTAAGAATGCGAAGTATTTTATTTAATAAACATACTTTTGTGGAAAAAAGTAATGATTTGACTACCCATTTGTAACAGCGTCCTTAAGTAGATAGGTATAGATCTGAGTTTATGTTTCCTCACGATGCGTGATGCGATGTTTTTCTTTTGTTTGATTTTATCAGTCTATCACCTACGAGTATAAACCCATTTTCAGTTATTCTTTAAAATGACTTTTTTATAATCTGATGTACTTTTAAAACAAAAGCACAAAACAAACAATAATAAACCATTTTTCATTCACGTCAGCGTGGAATGAAAATGTAGAACTAAGTAAACCGCGAAATGATTCTTGAAACTAGTTTCATCTGGTTTTCAGCACGATATTACTCTGTTGTACGCACGGCTACAGATCAAGCTATACATTTCCAGTATAAGCTGATCTCGTATTGTATAGGATTTCCTTACAATGAGAGGTCAGTGTAAACTGGAAATTTAGAGCTTGATGTGTAGGCGTGTGTACTTGTTTGGTTGAAGTATTTTCCGTATTTTGTACACTGAAATTTTGTTATAATAGAGTTATGTGCGATTATGGTAATTATGGAAAACGGATTTCCAGTTTTACAAAACAAACAAATTATTTTGAATGAAAACTAGTTGAACTAATACTTTTTGGTTTATTGCTCTTGCTACTTTTTTTAATCACCTTTTGCCGTCGTGTTTGTCAAAAACAACCAGCAATTTTGAGCATCCTAATATGCTCAAAATTCTTCAGATTGTGATAGAGAGTGTGAGATTGTGATACGCAATTAGGATTACACTGAAAAATAGAAGGAAATTGCTAATGCATTGCTTCATCATTTGAAAAATTCGTCTATCTATCTGCCTAGCCTTTTCCCAACTATGTTAGGGTCGGCTTCCAGTCTAACCGGATGCAGCTGAATACCAGTATTTTACATGGAGCGACTGCCTATCTGACCTCCACAACCCAGTAACTGGGTAATACGATACCACTTGGTAAGACTGGTTGTCAGACTTTCGGGCTTCTGACGACCCGTAACGACTCAAAGATCCACGAATGACAGCCGGGACCAATGGCTTAACGTGTTTTACGAGACACGGACGAGTCTCGGTATGTAAAGATGGTCACCCATCCACTGACCAAAATTCGTCTACCTACTTAACAAAGTAAATAACGCAATAACTATTTTTGAGCTGCCAAAATTAAAGGCTTTTCTATTGTAAATATGTTACGTAATTATCCCGCTGTTTGTCATGTCTAACTTTGTATCACACTTTACTGAAACCTCCTTGTCAAGTTTTCTCTCTAAACTTTAGTTAAAGCTTAAGAGCGTTGATCGCGCGCGGGCCGGCAACGTCGCATTTCTAGAGGTTATTCGAGATTATTTCATTAAATTTAAATCAAAGGACAATTTCCTCTGACAAATTCCTAGATCGTTGGTATTTATAAGTATGTACACTATTTTTTTGACAGTTTTTTGGTAATTATTCTTAGAAAATAGAAAATAATTGATAATATGTAATTTTTTAAGAGTAAATTCCAAAATAACTGTCAAAAAATAGCATACATAAGTCTTCTAAATACCAACGATATAATCTCAAGAATTTGTCAGAGGAAATTGTCCTTTGATTTAAATTTAATGAAATAATCACGAAAAACTCTAGAAATACGACGTTGCCAGCCCGCGCGCGATCAACGCTGGGAATATCTCCTTACATAAGCCACTCATGTATTTCTAAACTAAATCGGATACCTCAAGCGATATCCTAAGATGCTCAGTACCCGTACAAGCTGCTCAACGTCTGCGTAGTCAGCTTAGAGAGAGATTTAAAACCTGTAAAACTATGTTAAGATATTCTTTCTGTGAAAAATATTTTTCTTATTTCCTATAAAGATCGGAATATAATATAATATAAGATTGTGGTTCTGAGTCCTGACACAAAATATAATACCTCTGCTCTTGTCGTGGTTGTTATAAAAATCTCATTGGCGGCGGAGGGTAGACTTGTCAGAACAGGACTCGCGCGCTGCATTTTAGTTTACGACAGCTTCACACCTCATCGACATTACTTAATTTGTCCGACAACATGACGTGTGCTCTCTCCAAGAGAGTTTGACTGATCGTAATACGGTCTAATGCAGCTCCGCTCCACTTTAGTGGGAAACTTGCCACTTTTCACTGCTCTTCTCTGCTCCGCTCCGCCCAGCTCCACGTCAGTGGAAACGCGCCCTAAAAGAGTGGGCAGGCACTAAATCCTTGTCATAGTCAAGGTATCTACATTTTTTTTCGCCGTGAAAAACAACCAACCAGACAGAATTTAGTGAAAAGCTCCATAGGTATTAATTATGGCTTCGCACACACTAACAATGAGGGAAAATGGTGCGCGATGCGGTGAAATGTCAGGTCGGGCATTTACCTCCGATATTGACTTATTGCGGTTTTGGACCGGATACTGATTAGCTTTCGAATTTACCAATAACAATGGATAAATTTGCTTTTTGGTGTTTGATTGTAGATGTGGTTATTAGGTGTCGTGTTTACGAAACATTGTGTTGTAAAAGTCATTTATGGTTTAAAATGGGTTTAGTAGACCGGATTAGAACATAGGTTGACTAATTTTCACCTTTGGCTTATGCAACCTGCGTGATGCATCATAAGATGTAACCTACAATATTCAGATTGTTCTCAAGTCTAATTAGATACTGACGTCATCTGAAAAGTTGTCTGGAAATCGGTTATTATGATATGGGCATGTGATGCGGAGGAATGCCGGAAATGTCGTGAGGAAAGTTTTGAGTATGAATGTGGATTGCTATATGAGTAGGGGAAGACCAATGAAAAGAAAGATGAACTGTGTGAAAGATATTATGGGCGAAAAAAAAGAAAAATAAAGGGAGGGACTACCGAGTAAAGTGATTTTCTCCTACTGTGTCGACTGTAATTTTATGTTATTACGAACGCAATATTTTAGAACCCATAGTAATACAAAATAGTTCTTATCTCAAAGCTGCAAACGATAATACACGAGAAAATCACTTTTGAAGGTACCTACGTATTAAATGAAATACAGTCTTCATCATCATCATCTTCTTAGCCTTTTCTCAACTATGTTGGGGTCGCAGTATAACCAAATGCAGCTGAACACCAGTATTTTATATGGAGCGACTGCTTATCTGACCTCCACAACCCAGTAAGACTAAAAAAAAAATGAAGAAATGAAAATGATGAATGATGTTGAAATTTAAAATGCAGTATCGGCCTTTAAACTTCAAATTGTTTAAAACTCTCTAGGACTCCACGAGCTAGGCTCGACCTAGGTGTGGAGTCCACAAGTTAAAATATTAATAATAATAATAAACCATTTATTTTCAGGTAACAAAGACCCATAGACCTTAACCTAAGTATACATAATAAATAACATAGTAACAATTTTGTTAGTAAATAAAACTTAATAACTATGTTAGTATCACTTAGTAGCACGAAGTTGTGCGTTCCGGTGGCATTTGTTCGCGAGAGCGGCGGAATACCACATCCTGCGGACAAAAGCTTTCTTCCATCACCAGGTGCAGGTAGCATGTTGGTATGCGCACCACAAACGCCTCAAAGTTGACGTTGCGATGCGACTCCAGCAGCTGTAGCTGTACTCTCGGCGCGTATTTCAACCTTTGGCGCACGTTACGTCACGATGTCTTCCGCGTCAGTGGTGTAGTTGGAGGCGGGAAATATACACCGGAGTATTCGGCTTCGCAGCACGCAGCTTTTTGTTGATATTAAAATTTAGTTTCCCTAGTGCGTAACTATAATTTTAGGAGTAATTTATTTTGTACCTTAACTTTTCAAAGGAAATGTAAGAACACTATTTGGTTAATAAATGATTATTATTATATCATAAATATCGAATATCCGTCTCTAAGATATAATAGATGTTATACGGAATTTTGAGCAAACCATTCAAAGTTATCTACAAATGGGATGCTGTGACATTTGAAACGCAAACGGCGAATGATGCAGCCTGTCAGTATCCGGTAGTAATTAAGCGGACATGATGGATGGCTACCTATCCTACTAAAATATTTCGACCATCAATCAAAGCCAACCTGATTAATGGAGGATTTATATAATTCACTACCATTCTAGATTGGCTTTCAATGTTATAAATAAGCTATACGTAAATGCTGCTGGGGAGTTTGTTGCGCCACTTCTTCTTCCCAGTTATAGCACTAGGAAGTGGTGAAGGGCGGGCGTGCCGGGGGACTGTCTCATGTAATTTTGACGGTCGAAAAGTGCTGATTTTGACTTCGAATAACTGACTTTTGATTCTGATTTTGAAATTCCGGCAATGACACTTTTAACTAGCCCGGAGAAGTCCATTTCCATTCTCTTCTTTTTCAGCCTTTTTAGGGTTCCGTACCTCAAAAGGAAAAATGGAACCCTTAGAGGATCACTTCGTTGTCCGTCTGTTTGTCAGTCTGTCATTTTGTCAAGCACATTTTTCTCAGGAACGCGTGGAGCTATCAAGTTGAAATTAATATCAAATACGTAGGTCTACGGTTCCTTGGAGCTCTAAAAAAACCAAACTTTTAAGTCAACGCAGTATAAAAATATGACTATTTATGCGACGTTGTTTGATACTCGCAAATAAATCAAAACAGCCCACTTCCCCGTTGACTTACTCGTAGAATCATGTTTGGCAAGAAGTAAGGTCTCACAGCAGAAGTAAACGAAAAAGTTAGAAAATCGTTAATTTGTAGTATGAATACACAAAAATATTTGCAGTTGGAGAATTGATAGTGACGTTTCGATGTATGGGAGAACATTTTTTCAACTACAAAGTTAAGTTGGTTCTTGGGATAAATTCATCCCAACTACGGAACCCTTCATTGTGCGTGGTCCGACACGCACTTGGCTGGTTTTAGGTTCAATATTGCTGTATTTCCCATCGTACTTGTGTTTATTATTCAACTAATGGTACTCACAAGTATTTTTATGATTAAATTATCTACTAGTGCTGTGCACTTGCACTTCTGTAAGCAACGATGGGCTCTATGGTCATTGTCTGTGCCGAATAATTAACAATACTATGTGATTTTTTGTTTGTGGTAAGTCGTTGAAGTGCCATTAAATAAATAAATAAGCGTAACTAAAACCAAAATTCGTTTATGTATGAAATTAAACTCGCAATAAACAAAACTAAACAAAACACCGAAACATTTTGTAGCAAAAATAAACACATATCAATCACAATAATCACAACAATAATCATCACAATCTTTTGCCTTAGTTTACGGAGGGACATTTGTATAAGTTAGTTTGTTCCCCTAAGGGCAGGGGGAGGCAGTCTCGGTCGATAGCACCCCTTCAAACTCAAGGGGAACGCTGAAATGCGTAGTTTCGACGTCCATTGATGATTTTGTAAGGGCGTTTTAATCGGTTGCGGGTACTAATGGAGCAATGAATAGTGAAGTGGGGTAGGTTGAGCATGTACTTAATATTATAAATTTGTGAGGAGATCGTGTCTGTGCTTTCCAGATGTCGGCGAATTACGTTTGGAGGGCAATTATAATGAGTTGGAGTAAGAAAACTTAATGAAAAGTTATACGTTTATATTTTGAGCCGTGTTTTTTTTTTTTTTTTTTATTTAGATTTACTAACTTCTTGTAATAAAAATCCTTGGGTAGATATTATTTAATTAATCCAATACAATCTTTACAAATACAATCAACCAGTTCCAATTATTGTTTAGATTTCTCGACACAGTTTGTCCGAGGTCCGAGCCGTAGCTCGCTCCAAAACCAAGTGAACGAATCGATTGCCATCGCGCCTTCCTAGACCACTTGTCAACCGTTACTGCTTGGTGTTGCCACATAATTAATCATTCTTAATCTTAATAAACAACGTGTCGTTTTGCATCCTCGTCATATTTAAGGATGTGGTATAGACAATCAAACCGAACAACTTTTTCCATGGCACCAACATCGTAATCGAGAAAAAATAAATCAGCCGTCCCATATAATATTTGCGTCGAGTTTGAAGTTTTCTATGGGACAGTTGAAATTTTTTTCATGATTACGATGTTGGTCCCATGGAGAAAGTTGTTCGGTTTGATGTTCTGTATCACACCCTGCAATTTGATGAGGATTCAAAACGACACGTTGTATAAAAAGAAAAGTCCTGACCGACTGACTCATCAACGCCCCGCTCAAATCACTGGACCTAGAAAGCAGAAATTTTGCACAGAGGTTCCCTTTATAATGTAGACAAGGATAGGAAAGATTTTTGTTCTCGTGGGATATTTTCCGACATCAACGCGGGCGTAGCCGCGTGCGAAGTGCTTAAGTAATCGTTATGTCAGTTTAGTCGATTTTAAAAATACAGATAAATTGACCTAACTACCAAAATTACAGGAAGCAACAGAAAACAAAAATCTAAATTCGAAATTGCGGAAATTGTTCGCAAATTTTTGAAAAGAGAAATTTGAAACATGAGAGAAATAAGATTAGAAATTTAAATAAACCTTTTTACAGTCCGTTCAACCGATTTTGACTTCTATTGCGTTGGTGGCATGACAAATGGCAGCTGCAGTAAACATTTGGTATTGTAATCACGTTTTTGCTTTTAATACCATCCGTATGCGGAGTAGAAGTCAAAATCGGTTGAACGGAGGTTTATTTAAATTTGTAATCTTATTTCAATGGTATTGTTATGTGGAGATGATAATGTCACATGATTTGCTTGTTCCTTTTCCTATAACGCAATACTTTCCGTTCTTTGACGATCGGTGATGGTCCCTCATCCTGGTGGACCCCTCGAGCTATTACTATAATTTATCGAACAATAAACACAATTATTAAAACCCCCCACACTTCGTACTAGATAAGATAAAGTTTTTACGAGTTACTACTGCGATCTCAAATAAAGTTGCGGAAACTTGGATTTTATGGTAATGTCGTCAATTCGGGGAGAGACAAGAATCTTTCTAGGAATTTGATAGCCTTTGTGTGTTATGGATATAGTTTGACTAAACTAGTACTTAGTAGGTATTGACGAATACTTATTATTCTTTGTTACTTACAATAAGTAAGTCTATTTAAAGGGTCAAACTTTGGCTATCTTTTTACTTGAATTACGTATTTCACACTACACAGGAGAGCTCGTGGCTAAGTAATAACAGCCGCACGGGTCGATCCATCAGGTTAAGGCTACTCTTTCGAAAAAAGCTTAAAAACAGCGTGCAGATGAAGCAGTTTTTCGCCGGAACCTACAGAGAAATTACATCTGAAAAAAATTGTTAGTAATCTACATGATATGAGTCGTAATTTGGTTTAGCCATAATACGCTTGTCAGGATCGGTCCGTGGATGATTGGCCATCTTTACATACCGAGACTGCTCCGTGCCTCGGAAAGCATGTTAAGCCGTTGGTCCCGGCTGTCATTCGTGGATCTTTGACAGTCGTTACGGGTCGTCAGAAGCCCGAAAGTGTGACAACCAGTCTTACCAAGGGGTATCGTAGTACCCAGTTACTGGGTTGTGGAGGTCAGATAGGCAGTCGCTCCGTGTAAAATACTGGTATTCAGCTGCATCCGGTTAGACTGGAAGCCGGCCCCAACATAATTGGCAAAAGGTTAAGTAGGCAGATTGAGTATGAAATACATAATTTATTCTATACCTAGGCATTGGTGTCTTTCAAGCTATATTAAGGGTGATACCGATACAGCTTTAAACTAAGGAAATGAAAATAAATAAGTAAAATAAAATAAAAATTCATTATTGTCGCCAGTTAATACATTCATCTTATCTTAGAGTAATGTAATGTATTTTACAAAAGGTACCTACTGATTCCCAAACTAAGCTTAAGCTTGTATTTTGGAAAACAGTGTTCAGCCGAAGAATCAAAAGAAACCGACGTTTTCGCGTCGGTCGTGAAAATAAAACACCAGGAAATTGTGGCCTTGTCTTCAATTCGACTTAGTGAAATTCCTAAAGTAATATCCTAATCCTATCCTAACTATCCTATCGTCCTAACTAATATTAGTTAGTAGGATAGTTAGGATAGGATTAGGATATTACGTAGGGCTACAATTTCCAGGTGTTTTATATTTACGACTGACGATACCGAGACTAGAGAGATATCTTTATATTATCTACACCTAATTCGGGAGAAGCGAAACTGATTTATGAAATGGTTGCTGCATCACTATCTCATTCGCTTACGCAATAATATATTTGTACTCATAATATTTATAATTACGGGTAATAATTAGTTAGATTAGGATATGATGAGGCTGACGTACCTTTGTAAGGTAAAAGCCTCTAAATAAATAAAGATTAAAAAAAAAAACTAATACATGCGAAAGTGAGTGTTGTTTGTTTATTTGTCTTTCACGCTAAAACGGCTGAACGGATTTGGATGTATGGCACATTGGTAGAACATGACCTGGATTAGGATATACGATACTTTTTATCCCGGTAATGGTTCCCGTGAGATAATTACAACCTTCAAGCGGGTGCAGCCGCGAGCAAAAGCTAGTAAAAAAAAAAAATTAAAAAGCGTTTAATAGATAGTGACATCTCATTACACAAAGTTTTACCTCTGCCACACTGCACAGCAGTTGCAGCAGGCTGTGCAGTAGGTATACTACTTCCTTTAACCCAGAAGGTAATCAATCAACTCCAACACATTATCTTGGGACAGTTTCCTCCACAATTTATCTCCCGCGCTCCACTACAAGAATGTTCTCCACATTCCTGCAACATCCAATATATAATACATAACCCTCCTTTGCCCGTTCACATATCATGTAATGAAAGATCACACGTTTTCAGTATGAGCTACGTAACTTAATAATAGGTCTTTACCTATGAAATTGCCGTTTTGTATGAAAAAATTTAAACGAATTTTTTTCATGCATTTTTTATTTGTATTAATCGAAGTAATCACCCATGCAATCAATGCATCTTTGCCAACGCAGTGGCAGTTTATTGATGCCCTTCTTAAAGAAATCAGCTGGACGGGAGGCAACAAATTCTTCAAAGGCATTTTTAGCCAAACAAAAACGGCAAACGGCCAAACGGCAATTTCATAGGTAAAGACCTAATATTAGGTCTTTACCTATGAAATTGCCGTTCTGCAGTACTGGCCATTTCAAATCAAAATAATTTTTGTTTGGCTAAGAATTCTAATTTCAAATTAATTTTATTTTAAAAACATGGATTTTTTTTCCAAAAGTAGTCATTTGTTTATTGGTTAGTGTTACATTTTCATCGCATTTCAATCTTTTTCGTCATCATGAATACGTTAAAAATTCGAGTAATTATGGAATATGAGTACCGTCGTGGCAGCAACGCGGCACAAGCGGCACGCAACATCAACGACGTTTACGGAGCTAACACTACAAACCAACGCACCACTTGTTATTGGTTTGCTCGCTTCCGTTCTGGAAATTTCGACCTGAAAAATGAGCCTCGCGGTCGTCCGAAGACTTTGGTCGACAATGACGAATTAGAGGCGATTGTGGAAGCTGATGATACACAATCTACGGCTGAATTAGCAGCAGCTTTCGACGTTAGCGTCAAAACAATATTGGTCCATTTGCGTCAAATTGGCAAGGTAAAAAAGCTTGACAAATGGGTGCCCCACAAACTCAATGATCGCCAGCGCGAAGTACGCGTCGAGACGTGCCTTGCACTGCTCAACAGACACACAAATGAAGGAATTTTGAACCGCATTGTTACCTGCGATGAAAAATGGATTCCGTTTGATAACCGCAAGCGCTCAGCAAGTTGGTTGGATCCTGGTTCAGCACCTAAACAATGCCCTAAACGAAAACTTACCCCTAGAAAAGTGATGGTCACTGTTCGGTGGTCTAGCGCCGGTGTGATTCATCACAGCTTCTTACCAAACAGGGTGAGCATTACTTCAGATGTGTACTGTGAAGAACTGAATACAATGATGGAGAAGCTGGCACATCTCCAACCAGCATTGGTCAATCGCTCGTCTCCGCTGCTCCTGCACGACAACGCGCGACCTCATACTGCACAGCAGACGGTCTCCAAGTTGCAAGAACTGGGGTTGGAAGCTCTCCGTCATCCGCCCTACTCACCAGACCTTGCGCCTACAGACTACTACTTTTTCCAGAATTTGGATAACTTCTTGGCGGGAAAAAAAATCAATACCCGAGAGGCAGTACATAATGCCTTTGAAGAATTGGTTGCCTCCCGTCCAGCTGATTTCTTTAAGAAGGGCATCAATAAACTGCCACTGCGTTGGCAAAGATGCATTGATTGCATGGGTGATTACTTCGATTAATACAAATAAAAAATGCATGAAAAAAATTCGTTTAAATTTTTTCATACAAAACGGCAATTTCATAGGTAAAGACCTATTAGTAATATAGTTGTTTTATCTCACGAAAGCGGGCGAGCCATACTTGTATGTGTAAATGTTACATGCACATTGTCTTTGTGTGCGTAAGCTCGGGAGCGCGCTACCTGCAGTGACGCACACAAGAGCGCGTGTCCAGCGCGTGTCTATACGCATTACATCTACAAGTATGGCTCACCCGCTTTCGTGAGATAAAACAACTATAACAGCCGCACGGGCCTATCGATCAGGTTATGCTACGCTTGCCTCAGTTGGTTCGTGGATGGGTGATCATCTTTACATACCAAGACTTTTTTGACTTTTACCAAGAGATTTTGATGATTCTTCTTTTCGTTCGTCGTGGACTTACTTACGTAATCATATTAATCAATCTGCCTAGCCTTTTCCCAACTTTGTTGGGGTTGGCTTCCAGTCTAACCGGATGCAGCTGAATACCAGTATTTTACATGGAGCGACTGCCTATCTGACCTCCACAACCCAGTAACTGGGTAATACGATACGCCTTGGTAAGACTGGTTGTCAGACTTTCCGGCTTCTGACGACCCGTAACGACTGTCAAAGATCCACGAATGACAGTTAATTACTTATGTAATTATATATTCAACTAAAAATGGAAAAATAAATTGATTAAAAAAAAAAGTAAAAACCGACTTCAAAAACCAAAAGCGAATAAAATAAATTTCATAAAAAACTTAACAGCTTCTAAAGTCGGTGTCTTCAATTCTTCAATGCAACTTAGCTTGGCACCAACTTCAGAAGTTTTTTATGAAAGTTATTTTATTCGCTTTTGGTTTTTGAAGTCGGTTTTTACTTTTTTTTTTTTAATCAATTTATTTTTCCATTTTTAGTTGAATATATAATTACATAAGTAATTAACTGTCATTCGTGGATCTTTGACAGTCGTTACGGGTCGTCAGAAGCCCGATAACCAACACCAGTCTTACCAAGGGGTATCGTATTACCCAGGGCAAGTTAGTTGCCGTTCAAAACTAACATAGATGATGTTAGTTTTGAACGGCAACTAACTTGCCCGTGTCGTGCAACAATATTGTACGTCTTATTTAGACGGTGCCAGTTAACTGCCCTTCAATTTTATGGTATGCCACAGGCAATAAACTTGTACTGTGTAAATGGAGGCATCTACAGTTAACAACGACAATCCTAGTTCCCTAGAAAATTGAATTTATTTTGAAACACAGAAATAAACAATAGCTTTTCCTTCACAGTTTCCTTCATTCCTTTAAACATCATTTCATCAATCGTTTTACTATCGGATTTAAAAGCCGATTCGTGTAAACATCAGTCGGATATTCCTGGCTACTTTCAAGCTGAGGCAACGCAGACGGACACACAGACATAGTAAACAGTGTGTCACCGTGGACGCCGCTATTTTCCAGGCCACATACCTAATAGAAGACAAATATAATATAAATAATGATAATATACGCCTTTGACCCACAGTGATCTACACTCAATTACTTATTTTTTTCTTTCTTTTTTTTTCTCTTTAATTTTTTTCTTTTTTAACCGACTTCAAAAAGGAGGAGGTTCTCAATTCGTCGGAACCTTTCCCCGATTACTCGAAGATGGCTGGACCGATTTGGATTTTTTTTGTTTTATTCGAGAGGGTATACATCACAGTTGGTCCCATATAAAATTGATTAATTTTGCTTCGGTAGTTTTTGAGTTAGCTTCAATAATATTAGGTTGGGGAAAAAGTCTTTTCGCATTATAGTATGTATGAACTTAAAATAAAATCTCTTTGGCTATACTATTTGTATCTGGCTGGTTTTGGTATCATTGAAAGTTTAAATTTTAAAGAACATAATTCCAAATTCAAATTAGGAAAATGTGTAATTTTCATTTGTTTTTCATACTATCAAGATGAGTGAATCTAATGAAGAAATTCGATACATTTTAAAAATTTACTACAAAAAAGGTAAAAATGCAACACAAGTCGCGAAAAAAATTTGCGATATTTATGGACCCAGTGCAGTGTCTGTGAGAGTAGCACAAATTTGGTTTAAGCGTTTTCAATCCGGAAATTTTGATGTCAAAGATGCACGTTGCTCTGGTCGCCCTATTACTTTAATTTAATTTAATTTTTTAATTACGGATAAAATGGATGCCATTTTTGAAAAAGTGGAGCAAGATCGGCATATCAGTAGTTACGACGTAGCTGAAGAACTGGGAATTGACCACAAAACAGTTTTGGCGCATTTGAAAAAAACTGGGTACACAAAAAAGCTCGATATTTGGGTACCTCACGAGCTCAATGAAAGAAACCTAATGAACCGTGTACTCATTTGTGATTCTTTATTACGACGTAATGAAACCGAACCATTTTTGACGAAGCTGATAACTGGTGATGAAAAGTGGATCACGTACGACAAGAACGTGCGAAAAAGGTCGTGGTCAAAGGCCGTTCAGGCTTCACAGACTGTGGCGAAACCCGGGTTAACTCGCAACAAGGTGATGCTGTGTGTGTGGTGGGATTGGAAGGGCATTATTCATTATGAGCTGTTACCACCAGGCAGGACCATCGATTCTGAACTCTACTGCGAACAACTGATGAGATTAAAGCAAGAAGTTGAGAGAAAGCGGCCGGAATTAATCAACAGAAGGGGTATGGTTTTTCATCATGATAACGCTAGACCTCACACATCTTTGCCACTCAGAAAAAATTAAGAGAGTTTGGCTGGGAGGTGTTAATGCATCCGCCGTATAGTCCTGACCTTGCACATTCAGATTTCCACCTGTTTCGGTCTCTTCAGAATTCTTTAGGCAGTGTCAGGTTAACATCACGAGAGGACTGCCAAAACCACTTGTCGCGGTATTTTGATCAGAAGTCCGAAAATTTCTATAGCAATGGGATCATGTCCCTACCTACAAGATGGCAAAAAGTTATCGAACAAAATGGTACCTACATACTTCAGATAAATGTAAATAATATATATTAAAAAATGTTTTGAATTTTCTTAAAAAATGCGAAGAAACTTTTTCCCCAACCTATTACGTATTTTTTCCCCACTTTTATATGGATGATGTTCTACTTTGTTTTGCAGGTAGTGGTATTAGAATTTGTGTGGGGTAGGTACACAACTAA
The DNA here is from genome assembly GCA_946251885.1 of Cosmia pyralina. Classification (NCBI taxonomy): domain Eukaryota; kingdom Metazoa; phylum Arthropoda; class Insecta; order Lepidoptera; family Noctuidae; genus Cosmia; species Cosmia pyralina. The sequence goes on along the minus strand of OX276345.1, from coordinate 25,453,813 downwards.
AAAGTGAAAAATAAAAACTTTTTTACAAAATAATACAACTGACCTCCAAAAACAACACTACAAAGTGAAAAATAACTTTAATTTCGGTAGTCGGTGTCTAGTTAAATGTATTTTCGTTTTTTGCCACCGACTTCCGAAATTAAAGTTATTTTTCACTTTGTAGTGTTGTTTTTGGAGGTCAGTTGTATTTTTTTGTAAAAAAGTTTTTCTTATTTTTTTTTCTTAGTTTTCTTCTTTTTTTTTCCTTTTATTTTTTTTTTCATCAACACCTGCTTAGCCTTTTCCCAATTAAACACCAGTATTTTATGTACATACATGGAGCGACTGCCTATCTGACCTCCACAACCCAGTTACTGGGTAACACGATAACCCTTGGTAAGACTGGTTGTCGGACTTTTCTGGTGTAACGACTGTCAAAATCTATGAATGACAGCAAGGAGGGGTCTCGGTACGTAATGGATGGTCACCCATCCACGAAGCGACCGCGGCAAGCGTAGCTTAACCTTCGATGGACCAGTGCGGCTGTTATTACTTAGCCACGAGCCCCTCATTTAGCCTGTACGGTGAAGCCATACACAAAAGGCGACTAAGCATTTTTACGTAACTCATTAATTAATATTAATTGAGCAATTAGTACACGGTTAGCGGTCATCGCGTGTGCTCCCTTGCTCCTTTATGTTATAACCTTTGGTCCATATACATTAATTTTCCCTTAAACGCAGCAGCATCATTGACTATTTTCCAAAATTCTACATGGCCAATTCCATCCCACATCTATGAGGCATCAAGTCCGCCTCTCTCCATTTGTCTACCTGAAGTATTAAATCTGAGTCCTATACAACATGTCCCGTAATTAACGCAAACCCTTTTAAGGGGTCATTGTACATTATGAACAACTTTTACTATGGGACTAAACCTGAAATCGCAAAAAAAATCTGCTGTTTCTTACAAATAAGTTCAATACCTACTCGACCAAAATGTATGAAACAGCAGATTTTTTTTTTCTCGATTTCAGGTTTGGTCCCATAGTAAAAGTGGTTCATAATTGAGCACAATGACCCCTTTAAAAGGGTTTGCGTTAATTACGGGACATGTTGTATAAAGCTTGACGGAAGTTTCTACAAAGCCCGCGTAATTTTAAAACTACAATATTTATGACATTACCATGTAGTTTTACCTGAGAATTGTTTATGACTTAAGTAGCTCCACCTACTCGTAAGTGCTTAGCAGCGCTGTAACGCCATTATGCTGTAACTCGGTACTAATATCACCTCATAAAGGTACATAATGGAAGCTTACCCTACGTATTTGTATGAAGAGCTCAGAGTGGTACTAATATGAGATTTATATATGTCTTTGACATAGTAGATTGCAGTTGAGTGTATGATAAATTGGCGCCAGTGACCCATTTATTTCTGTGTCAAATCGTGCGGGAACTTGGCAATAAGGATTTGTACATAGTTTGCTGTACCACAGTACTGTCCGTAACACAGAACAGAATCTGGTCTGTGGTCCGTAACTAGCTGTATCGGAGGCGTTATTTACTGGCAAATATTGTTTAGGTACCTAGTGCTTTCATTGTGTTATCACACTAATATTAGTTATTAGTTTGTGAGTGTGTGTGTTTGTTACTTCTTCACGCTCAAACGGCTAGACCGATTTGGATGAAATTTGGTATGTAGATAACTTATATCCTGGATTAACACATAGGCTACCTTTTATCCCAGTCTACGCGGGTGAAACCGTGGGGCGCAGCTAGTAGTCTATAAATATGTTACCGATCAAACCCGAATTCAGGCGAAATTAGTTTGTCTTAGGCCAAACCGGTTTATCCTACGCATGATAATTATGTCGCAGCCAAGTAGCTTAATTACTCAGCCCAGCCTTTAGAAGTAGCTCCACTCGCCTCGCTCGCTGACTTGAGTGGAGAAATTGGTAAGATAAAAAAGCTTGAAAAATGGGTGCCCCATGATTTGACTGAACTGCAGAGAGAAGCGCTCGTTGAAGACATGTTTTAACAAATAAAAAAAAATAAAAAAAAAAATAAATAAAAAAGAAGCTTGCCTTACCTTGTTGAACCGGTACAGAAATGAAGAGGTTTTGGGGCGAATTGTGACGTGTTATGAAAAGTGGATTATTTATGATAATCGCAAGCGAACAACGAATGGCTGACTCCAGATCAAACGCTGCAACAATAAAGCGAAGTCTACGCATAGAAAATTGATGGTAACTGTTTGGTGGTCACTTCATGGTGTAATTTACTACAGCTTCCTCAGATCCGGTCAAGCAATAACAGCAGATGTCTACTGTATAGAACTTCGAACAATGATGGTGAAACTCGCAGCGAGACAGCCCCGACTCGTTCACCGATCTTCACCACTATTGTTACATGATAAGGCAAGACCTCACATTGCTCGAGAAACCATTTTAACACTATATGACCTACAGTTAGAAAGCATCCGTTATCCTCCGTACTCGCCGGACCTGGCTCCAGCCGACTACTATTTTTTCCGCGATTCGCGATTCGCGAACTGAATATTTTCCAGGGAGCAATACAAAATGCTTTCACTTAGTTTGTTGAGTCCAGGTCCCCAGAGTTCTACCGGTAAGGCATAAAATGACGTTCCCATGAGATAACAGAAATTAGTACACAATGAGGGTAAGTACTTTGATTAAATAAATATAATATGTTACCTTAGAAAAAAAATTGTTCGAATTTTTCAATACGAAACGGCAATTTCATATTTAAACCTCTAATATTAAGACTTCTTGGAAGTTTGGAGTTGTGAATATAACAGTAAATAGTACCTATTAAAATTACGAAATAAGATGCAAGGGATGTTTATAAATATAAATAGATTACATAATCCAGTTCTTATTTTTAAACTACCTACATAATTACAAAACTACTAACTGTTTGCAATCCGTTTGAAAAAGTTATAATTAAAACCACAATGTTACAATACTCCATTTAAACTTAGTTCACCCTTTCCATAAACCCTGTAGTTTGAGTTTATTACACAAAGCCTCATATTCCACAAGAACATTATGATACAATTTGCACAAGTCCAGAGTCTGGACTCAGAACGGCTTCGCCTCAAATTACTTGCGATAAATTAATTAAGGAGAACGGAGCGAGCGTTTTATTAAAGAATATTAAAGAAAACAAAAAAAAATCAACCGTTGAGGAGAAGCAAACATTTTTACTTGAAGATTACTGTGAAGGAAGGTTTTATCAAAGATTGTCCAGGATTGGTACAGATTTCAAATGAGGACATTTACGAAGAATGATATCCATAACATACTCGGTATATTCGTATGTGGCAAAAATTCAGAGTATTTTCTCATTCCTATCATATCAATTTGAGGACCTGTTGATATCTAAAATCTGGTACAATTCCACTTAAAATATTGAGTTTTTTTAGCTTTATTTTATGAGGTATAATTTCTAGCCCTTCTTGTAAATTAATAGCCCTTTTAAACCAACTTTCACGAGCAGAGGGAAGTGTGATAAACTGTTACACTTTCCTACATTTTATGCTTTCATTTTACCACTTTATCACCGTAGTAGAAAAATGAGAAATGCTTTACAGACTGGTTTTATTCCTTGCAATGAAAGGACTCGCATTTGTTTAGGTGGGCAGTAAATATTTGCGAAGTCCGCTTCTTTGCCCGCGCTGGTCGACCATAGTGTACTTTTATCTTTTTTACAACGCTGGCTGGTTGCAATTAAGATTTTCTTAGCGTCAATGTGAAAGAAAACTTTGTTGTTGTTTGTAAGTTTCTGTTATTAAACAGGAAACATTTTTATTATGGTATTTTGAAGAAGATCTGAGCAAATTTTGGTTGAGAATTTTTGGTTTTCCTAATGAAAATATATACCAGCTGGGAGTAGAATGGTAGTAATGTGTACCAAAGGACAGCTATAGGTAGTATCTTACCTATCTATGGCTCTTATCTATACAACATTATTTTAGTATATGCGAAACCTGAATATAGTTTGTTCAGAATAAATAACTGAATCGATTCCAATAATTTTTATACCGTGTTATGTTTTGTCCCAAAAATCTTTAAAAAAGGTTACAATATGGACACCGCGCGACGAACACAAGTCGCGGCAGGTCATAGCAGCACTAGGCACGGGCGCACAGCGGGCGCCGCGTGGTGATCATGTTTTTGTACGGACAACCAGGTAACATAACAAGCTTATAACTTTGTGATTTTTCATGTTGTACAGTTTTGAAATTTTGTACATAGATTCTTTACATAAAAATATTAGACACGTATTTCGGGTTTCGCATATACTAAAACTGGTGTTGTATATACAGGGTGTCCCGTAAATAATGGATCAAACGTAACGGGTAGGTAGCTTACCTAATTTCCAACAACTAATTTGAATATTAAAAAAAAAACCGTTACAGTAACCAGGATATTAATTTTTTTTCGAATTTTACGATTTTGTCTTCCAGAATTAAGCTTTTTTAATGCTGTCGCTGCAAATGATGACATTTTTAGGTATGATTTTTATTTAACATTTCTGAATAGCTTACTAATGTTATAAGATACCATTTTTTTTGAATACCGTTTTATTTGCCTTAGAAAAAAAATCTTGAGTTGAAAAGTTTTTTCTTTACGATGTTAGGACCAAAATTGAAAAAATTCTCCTGTAAAAAAAATGTATGACACCGAAGACCACCATTATTTTAAAAACTTGTACATTTAATAAGGTTTGCAAATTGGTATAAAACTTACGTCTAGTCCTTATCGTTACAAAGATATTGCTATGAATGTGATGAAGAAAACAGAAAATAAATTAAATTGGTACTATTCCATTTTTTCCTTTTCGTAATGGCTTATGCTTGAATGCTTGTAATCGAAGCAGGTAGTTAAGCGGATAGCATAATTCCGACCCGATGACGTCATCTGTCCGGAATTTGGGACCGCTACCTGTGGCGGAGTTGCACCTCAGTCAGTGTGAAAGGGATAGATAGCGCCGCTTTTTGGTAAATCGGTTAAATCGGTATGAAGTTGCGCAGGTTCTTTTGTTCTTTCCTGCGCCCTTCACTCGTACAGGCTTCATTGTTGCTTGATTTTATTAGTTTAGTTGTAACTAGTCTCTCTTCGAGTTGCTACGTCAGACAACTTTCGCTCCCGGTCAGTGGCTCGGTGTTTTCTTCTGTAAAATTTGACTTGTGCTGTGTTTTTGGACTTTGCTTTGCCTATCGATTTGGAACTCTTTGCGTATTGGACAAACGACTTGGCGATCCTACGGACTCCGAAAACATTCGTTTGTGTGTGCTTGTACGTGTGTGCAGTAGCGCTGAAACCTTATTCAGCCCAATGCCTCGTTATGAGTACACGCCACGGCAGTACGCCGAAATGCATTTTATCTACGGAGAAGCAAGAGGTAATGCCAGGGCGGCTGCAAGATTGTACCGTGAAAGATACCCGAACCTGGTTCGTTATCCCGATTATCGCGTCTTTATTAGAGTGCATAACGCGCTTCTTGAGGGAAGAATTCTTGGCACCGGAGTTGGTGGTACCCGTGAAGGACGACCGCGACAAGTTAATGACGAAGTCATTCTTCGAGAAATCGAGGAAGATCCGTCAGTCTCCGTTCGCGTCATAGCGCGACGCGTAGGAATTTCTAGATCGACGGTGCATCGAGTGCTACAACGGTGCCGATTGCACCCATATCACGTGCAACGTGTTCAAACGCTGACGTCGCGTGATTACCAGCCAAGAATAGAATTTTGCCAAAGGATGCTTAGAATGATTCGGGCGGACCCGCAGTTTTTTAACAAGATTTTATGGAGTGACGAGTCTTCATGCCGCCGAGATGGATATTTAAATTTGCATAATTTGCACAGTTGGCAGCTGATAAACCCATATTTGATGCGAGAGGACAGGAGCCAACATCAATTTAAAATAAATTTATGGGCGGGAATAATCAATGGGCAAATAATAGGGCCCTTTGAACTACCAGCTACTCTAAACGCCGAATATTATCTCCATTTTTTAAGGAATGAGTTGCCAAGGTTATTAGAAAACGTTCCAGAAGACGTACGGCAAGCAATGTGGTTGCAAAATGATGGGTGCCCCGCTCACTATGCGACGGCAGTAAGGGCGCACCTTGATGAAAGTTATCCGGACAGATGGATCGGCCGATTAGGACCAATTTTGTGGCCTCCGCGATCTCCGGATTTAAATCCCCTAGATTTTTTTTACTGGGGATGTTTAAAAGACAGGGTCTACAAGAATCCAATAACGTCGGAAGAAGAATTACGACAGCGCATCCAATCTGCTGTATCAGAAATAAACCAAAGCCGTTTTGTCCGTCGGATAAGAGCTTCCTTTATTAGGAGATGCAGACTTTGCATTCTTGTAGAGGGAAGGCAATTCGAACATTTATTGTAAAAACCAAATAAAACGATTTATTTGAACTAACTGTTTTTTTTAGTACGGCCTCCTAATTCTTTTCATACGCCTCAATAATTCAATGAACATTGCCTCTGAAATACTACAGTTACACATTTTAAAGAAAAAGTTTAAATGTACACACTTTTTTATTTTTTTTATTAACGTTGATTTGGAGCACCTCTCAGATTCATAGCAATTATCTTTGTAACGACAAGGACTAGAATGTACAACTTCATACCAATTTACCAAAAATACAAAAGCGGCGCTATCTATCCCCTTCACGCTGACTGAGGTGCAACTCCGCCACAGGTAGCGGTCCCAAATTCCGGACAGATGACGTCATCGGGTCGGAATATGCTAGCCGCTTAACTACCTGCTTCGATTACAAGCATTCAAGCATAAGCCATTACGAAAATGAAAAAATGGAATAGTACCAATTTAATTTATTTTCTGTCTTCATCACATTCATAGCAATATCTTTGTAACGATAAAGACTAGACGTAAGTTTTACACCAATTTGCAAACCTTATTAAATGTACAAGTTTTTAAAATAATGGTGGTTTTCGGTGTCATACATTTTTTTTACAGGAGAATTTTTTCAATTTTGGTCCTAACATCGTAAAGAAAAAACTTTTCAACTCAAGATTTTTTTTCTAAGACAAATAAAACGGTATTCAAAAAAATGGTATCTTATAACATTAGTAAGCTATTCAGAAATGTTAAATAAAAATCATACCTAAAAATGTCATCATTTGCAGCGACAGCATTAAAAAAGCTTAATTCTGGAAGACAAAATCGTAAAATTCGAAAAAAAATTAATATCCTGGTTACTGTAACGGTTTTTTTTTTAATATTCAAATTAGTTGTTGGAAATTAGGTAAGCTACCTACCCGTTACGTTTGATCCATTATTTACGGGACACCCTGTATAAAACAAAGTCGGGTTATTTACACCATTTATATAACTCAAGAACGGTTGGACCAATTTTTACGTTGTTTGATTTGTTGGATTTGTCTCAACCCCGAATAGCAGAATAACTATTAAAACATGGGAAAAATTCACAACAAAAGAAATATGAAGAAAATTCATTTTCTCATACATGTGGACAGGACAACATCTGTCCGGTCAGCTAGTTTCTAATTAAAAATATCTTCTCGTAAAGGCACTTTGACAAAACGAATTGGCTGTAAGAAGGATTCATAAACCGTATCATGTCATGTTGAATCAAAATAATTTGGGGACTTTAAAAAAATATTGAAGGCTATTTCCAACAGTTTTTCCGAATCGTTCGTGTCCTGAGCAGACAACAGAAACAAAATGACACCGTGACAAATCTGCTGTCGTTTCGTGAACGTGACCATTTTACTGCCCGATGTTCTGAGACAGTGACAGAGTGATAGAACGTGTCGTTGAATGTGGGTAATGCATAGCAAAAATAATAAAAATTGAATACGTTCTATAAGAGAAATGGATGCAATAGTGATCTATGTGTTTCTGTCTAAGCTTGTAAATCCTTGACACTGAACACTGGGCCACTGGCCTCGTTTACGGAACGCGGGGCGTCAGGCGGCGCGGTGCGCGGGGCGGGATGCGGGGCTTCAAGCGTTTTCTCCGTTTATGGCACGCACGCAAGCGCAAGCGGTGGCGCACGCGGCGACGCGTGCGCCACCGCGCGGTGTCATAAACGGAGAAAACGCTTGAAGCCCCGCATGACACCCCGCGCACCGCGCCACCTGACGCCCAGCGTTCCGTAAACGAGGCCAGTGGCCCAGTGTTCAGTGTCCAAGGATTTACAAGCGGCGCGCGGTGTCATAAAGAAGGATATGTTATAAAGAAGAAACCCGCCGCGTCTCCCGCTGCGTCACCCGTCGCGTCCTCCGCGCCGTCGCCCATCGCTTCACCCGCCACATGTGACGCTACAATTCAAACAAACGCGTGTAAAATCGCGTCTCCGTAAACGCTCTAATTGAAGGCCCTTGTTTGAGTTTAGTGCGGGTCGCGCCGCTCTACGCGCCGCGCGACGCCCCGCGTGTCCGTGAACGAGGCCTTAGTGATCAATAACAGATATAGTATTTTTATAGTAACCAAGTGTAGAAACACGCTGTGAATGTGTGCGTGAAGACGAGTAGCGTCAGCACATACACACACACGCACACACACCTTCAGACACTTTCAGGCTTCGCCATTGTCTCGGACGGTACCGAGAGCTCCTGCGCTTACACACACACTCACAGCGTGTTTGTACACTTGGTAAGCACAAGTAATACGCATGTAGCTTCGTGAGATAAACATACTGTACACACGGCTACACATCAAGCTATACAATTCCAGTTTACACTGACCTCTCATTGTAAGGAAATCCTATACAATGCGAGATCAGCTTATACTGGAAATGTATAGACGTGCGTACACGTGTGATGTAAACACACGAAAATGATGCACATTTCACTAACATTAAGTACGTAGTTGAAGAAATTGGTAAAAAAATCTACAATTTTGTTCGACAGAAGTGCTTGTTGTTCATGAGGCTCGTGGCTAAGTAATGACAACCACACGGGTCGTTCGATGAGGTTAAGCTACGCTTGCCGCGGTTGGTCCGTGGATGGGTGACCATCTTTACATACCAAGACCCTTCCGTGCCTCGGAAAGCACGTTAAGCCATTGGTCCCGGTTGTCATTCATGGATCTTTGACAATTGTTACGGGTCGTCAGAAGCCCGAAAGTCTGAAGACCAGTCTTACTAAGAGGTATCGTATTACCCAGTAACTGGGTTGTGAAGGTCAGATAGGCAGTCACCCCATGTAAAATACTGGTATTTAGCTGCATCTGGTTAGACTGGAAGCCGAACCAACTAGTTGGGAGAAGGCAGGCAGATAAGGCAGATGAGAAGTGCTAGTTGTTATTTATCGACTGTTTTCTTTAACCCCTAAAACACTTCGGAAAATATGAGAGAGGTAAACTATCTACAGTACATGACGTATATCAAAAAGTCGTAAACGCAAAACCTACGTACCCGGTACAAGTACCCCCTGGTCGTACCTGCACGATACAAGTTTTTTCTTGCGAAGTTGCAAAAATAAATCACCACAATTTTCTGCATCGTAACTTAAATAACCACACCCTATAGGGGTAGCATATTTATAGCAGCTACATGCTTGCACAATGATTGGCTCATTAAACTCGATTACATTGCCGATAAAATGATCCCGAGCTATCAAATTGCCCCTCATTACGCCCTCTGTCGTAAACAACGTCATATTTTTAGATTCATCCGTTACATGTGTTATTTTCTTCGCAGATTTGAATTCGAGATTGGAATTTGTGATCGTGATTTGTTTTCTATTCTATTGGAAATTGGAATGATGTTTTATGATTGAGCTTTGTGAATACTCTGATCGGAGGCTTTGCGTTGCAATTTGCAATAGCCCAACAGGTGTTTGGATTAATATTAGGTCTTTACCTATGAAATTGCCGTTCTGCAGTACTGGCCATTTCAAATCAAAATAATTTTTGTTTGGCTAAGAATTCTAATTTCAAATTAATTTTATTTTAAAAACATGGATTTTTTTTTCCAAAAGTAGTCATTTGTTTATTGATTAGTGTTACATTTTCATCGCATTTCAATCTTTTTCGTCATCATGGATACGTTAAAAATTCGAGTAATTATGGAATATGAGTACCGTCGTGGCAGCAACGCGGCACAAGCGGCACGCAACATCAACGACGTTTACGGAGCTAACACTACAAACCAACGCACCACTTGTTATTGGTTTGCTCGCTTCCGTTCTGGAAATTTCGACCTGAAAAATGAACCTCGCGGTCGTCCGAAGACTGGTCGACAATGACGAATTAAAGGCGATTGTGGAAGCTGATGATACACAATCTACGGCTGAATTAGCAGCAGCTTTCGACGTTAGCGTCTAAACAATATTGGTCCATTTGCGTCAAATTGGCAAGGTAAAAGAGCTTGACAAATGGGTGCCCCACGAACTCAATGATCGCCAGCGCGAAGTACACGTCGAGACGTGCCTTGCACTGCTCAACAGACACACAAATGAAGGAATTTTGAACCGCATTGTTACCTGCGATGAAAAATGGATTCTGTTTGATAACCGCAAGCGCTCAGCAAGTTGGTTGGATCCTGGTTCAGCACCTAAAGAATGCCCTAAACGAAAACTTACCCCTAGAAAAGTGATGGTCACTGTTTGGTGGTCTAGCGCCGGTATGATTCATCACAGCTTCTTACCAAACGGGGTGAGCATTACTTCAGATGTGTACTGTGAAGAACTGAACACAATGATGGAGAAGCTGGCACATCTCCAACCAGCATTGGTCAATCGCTCGTCTCCGCTGCTCCTGCACGACAACGCGCGACCTCATACTGCACAGCAGACGGTCTCCAAGTTGCAAGAACTGGGGTTGGAAGCTCTCCGTCATCCGCCCTACTCACCAGACCTTGCGCCTACAGACTACTACTTTTTCCAGAATTTGGATAACTTCTTGGCGGGAAAAAAATTCAATACCCGAGAGGCAGTACAAAATGCCTTTGAAAAATTTGTTGCCTCCCGTCCAGCTGATTTCTTTAAGAAGGGCATCAATAAACTGCCACTGCGTTGGCAAAGATGCATTGATTGCATGGGTGATTACTTCGATTAATACAAATAAAAAATGCATGAAAAAAATTCGTTTAATTTTTTTTATACAAAACGGCAATTTCATAGGTAAAGACCTATTATTTATGTCTACATTTTTGTTTTTACAGTGACAGTTGTTATTTTTTTGTATGTCGTACTTATTGTTCTTCCGCCTTTTTAATCGACGAAAAAAAGAGGAGGTTCTCAAGTCGACACGTATATTTGTTTTTTTTTTTTATGTATGACCACGCATAAGTTTTTACAGAGTAGTCCGATTTGAACATTTTTTGTTTCATTCGAGAGGGTTCTATGTTAAAAGATTTGGTTTCCGCACTTAGTCCTTCATGTGGACCATTGTGCGTGGGCCATGGCGGCCGTCGGGGGTTTATTCCAACCAGCCCACCTCCCTCCAGCATTCGAGAGGGTATACCTCAGAGTTGGTCCCCAAAATTTATTAACTTTGCTTGGGTAGTTTTTGAGTTAGCTTCAATAATACGTATTTTTTCCCCACTTTTTATGTGGATGATGTTCTAATTTCTTTTGCAGGTAGTGGTATTATTTATTAGAGAATATGTGTGGGGTAAGTACCACAGCTAAAAAGTGAAGAATAAGTGACATAGACCTTTAAAAAACTTTTTTACAAAAAAATACAACCGACTTTGAAAAACAAAACTACAAAGTGAAAAATAACTTGAATCTCGGAAGTCGGTGGCAAAAAACGAAAGTACATTTAACCAGACACCGACTTCCAAAAAATTAAACTTATTTTTAAAAAGTTTTTTAGAGGGTCTATGTCACCTTGAGAAAATCCCGACCATTATTTTGTCACACCTCTATAGAAAGTTCACTTAAACACACACAGCTGTACTTAAATCCCCTTGAAAGTCGTCTTTCAGGCAGAAGCGACCAACTCGTGTAATCTATTATGACAAAAAGCCAACCACAATTGAAATTCTTTTCAAGTATTAATTACTTTACACACATAAGCCTCGTTACATCGCAGCATATTTCATCACGCAGAGGATTACATAATTCCACATAATTTAGGGATGTCAGCTTTGAGGGAAAAAGGGGTTTTGCTCATAAAAATTATAAAGATATTGTTTTTATCACGACAAAGACAGGTAAGCCTTTTCCATAAGCTATGAGGTAAACCACTTGAAAGTCAAAATCAATCTGCAATCTGCCTAGCCTTTTCCCAACTATGTTGGGGTCGGCTTCCAGTCTAACCGGTTGCAGCTGAATACCATTATTTTACATGGAGCGACTGCCTATCTGACCTCCACAACCAATTAACTGGGTAATACGATACCCCTTGGTAAGACTGATTGCCAGACTTTCGGGCTTCTGACGACCCGTAACGACTGTCAAAGATCCACGAATGACAGCTGGGACCAACGGCTTAACGTGCTATCCGAGGCACGGAGGAGTCTCGGCATGTAAAGATGGTCACCCATCCACGGACCAACCCCGGCAAGCGTAGCTTAACCTGATGGATCGACCCGTGCGGCTGTTATTACTTAGTCACGAGCTCCTCACTTGAAAGTCAAAATGCAAGCATTTATGTCAATGATAAAATGATAATAAATAAATAAAAATAAAAAAAGCCTTTAATTTCTTGCAAGAAGTAACAAAATAAATAAACTTAATCCTCCACTACTTTTATGATTTAATTACTATGTTTAAGTTATAACCTTTTAATAATTGATTAATCTGCAAGAACCACTCCGCAGGTGAACGCCTCCTCCAATGAAGCCCAATTTTCCCTATCTTGGGATGTTTGCATCTATCATGTCAATAAGATAATTTACTTAGGGCTGATTGTTCAATAAGTTGATAACTTTTACCTGAAGAATAAATGTGACAGTTTGACATATTTTCTATACAAAAGCTGTCAAACCGCCATATTTATTCCTCTGATAAAAATTATCTGACTATTGAACAATCAGCCCTTACAATATAAAAGTCATTGAGTCGGCCTGTTATTTTTATTTGCTGTTCATAAATGGAGATTCTTGTGAAGAAGAAAGAGGACGAACCACAAAGTTTACTGGAAATACTTACATTTCAAATAAAATCTCTTACTAGAAGCAACGGTCTTGTCAATGATTAAAATAAATTCAATCATACAATTTTCTCTTCAGTTTTCAATTTGTTACCTGGAAGGCAAATAAACCTTTGAATTGCAACGATTGTTGTTGTAGCTTCCGATTCCGTGAAACAATTGTGGAAGACTGTATTGTATTGTACGAGTAACTGTAGTTGGAAGTTGGGACGCCTGTTGCTTCGACAGCAGCTTTGTTGAAACAAGTTTGTTCAGGTTCTGGTAGTTGAAATTGGAACATCGGCTTTCATATTCAACTAGTCCACATTAAAAAAAAAGAAAAATTTGAACTATTCACTCACCAATATCTTCGACACACTTAATGATAGATCGCCCGGAGTCCTACCAGCAGGACAAAAAGTAATTCAGGAAGGACGCAACTTTAACCGATCACAGTTCCGTAATAAACTCAAATTTACACGAAAAAATAGAAGAGTTTTGTCTCTTTCCCACTGTACAAAAAACGGTCGCAAAAAACAACTGACCTTCAATCAGCAGGCGATGGCGCATGAGCATTTACGTACGCGCTCGCGCGGCTTATTTCACCCGAAATCGCACGGAGTCGTCAACATTTCGGTATTCCAGCGTAAACAAGTTTTTTTTTAAATTCTTGATTATAATTTTTTTGTGAGTACCTACCGCGTCACTCACTACTGTTTTTATTAATTGTTAACTGTACAAACACAATATTTAAGTGCTTATTAAACCAAAGTGACAAATCTCAGAGAGTGAGTGAGATGTGGTGAGTGAGAGTGGTCTTTAAATATTATATGTAGTTCTTTTCCTATAAATAATATTAGATAAATGTGCTCCAATAATAATAATTCGTCATTTATTAAGTACGAATAGGTACATTTATTATTATTATTCATATTATGGAAGTACATAAACAAATTAATTTTATTTTAATACGTGCGTATAAAAAAAAACAATGTTTAAGTTTTTTTATTTTGACCAAATGTTTAAAACTTCTAACGAGCGCAAGGAGGTCAATCGAGGTCACCGTACTGTGCTGGAAGGACCAGACCAAATTTCATACAAACTGCGTACTTCTAGAAAGACTCACGGCAGTTTTTCGGCAGTACGCAAAGCCATCCTTCCGGAAGCGCTTCCAGCATGACAAGTCATCGGGCGATCTGTCATTAAAATGATAATGTCACTAAAATGTTTGGTCGAAAACAGCACCATGTTGGCAAGCTGCTGCCGCTTGACGAAAGTAGGTAATTTCAGCTGAAAACATACAGCAGAAGCTGAGTGATAGCCATTTTGGGTGGATGTGACACATATTTTCCCCTTTGTTCTTTGTTGCGTTTGTGTTTTTTCTTTGCGTCATTTTTTACCGCAAATAAATGTATTTTCTTCTTGTTTTTTTTTAAAAGTTTTGTAAACCTGTGGTTTTATCAATAATGCAACCCTAAACTATATTTTATTCCCTAAACGTACGCTCCAGTGTTCGTTCACTGAAGCATACACCCAGCTCTTTGTAACATCGAATGCACATTTGCACAAAAGCTCTATGAAATAATATTTTCAGGTTTAGCAGCCCTGGATGCACAGACTATACCGTTATCTGCCTTTACGTAAAATTTAATTTTAATCCTTTTGCCTTCACGTATAATTAATAATAACGGTGTTCTTTGTGAACGAGGGGGTTGTTTCTCTATGTTTGTGTTCGGCTTATGGTGTGAGGAGGTAGGGGAAGAAGTGGAATCTTAATAACCTTTGGTTCAAATATGTTATGAAAAGGCAATGAAAAGGCGTGTGATTTTGGATAGGTTCATATCTTGCTCTTGAATAAACATAATCAGCCTGGCTCTGAAATGATTTTTGAGATTAAATTATGGTGTTGTGTTTTTGATAGTTTTAGTGAGAAGAGTCTAGAAGAGGCCGATTGAAATTAGTTTGTTAAATAAGTTGACAGTACCAAATTCCGGCTAAGAGGTTAAGCTACTTTTGCCAGGGTTTGTCCGTGGATGGGTTACCATTTTACATATCGAGACTCCTTTGTGACTCGGAAAGCACGTTAAGCCGTTGGTCCCAGCTGTCAGTCGTGGATCTTTGACAGTCATTACGGATCGTCAGAAGCCTGAAAGTCTGACAACCAGTCTTACCAAGGGGTATCGTATTACCCAGTTACTGGGTTGTGGCGGTCAGATAGGCAGTCGCTCCATGTAAAATACTGGTATTGGGCTGCATCCGGTTAGACTGGAAGTCGACCTCAACATAGTTGGGAAAAGGCTAGGCAGATTGATTGACAGGGAAGAGACCAACTGTAGGTACAGTGGGCTCATAAGCAACTGTCTGGAAGCGTTTTCAATGACCCAAGGCTCTCTTTTGTTATTTGTTATAACGTCTTATCACTTGGTCCATTAATTCTGGAGTTTGAGTTTAATTTCGAAATGGTTGCTGAAACTTGAATTTCTTGAGGGAATTCTATCCTCGAGAAATTCAATTTCCAACACTGGCCCTGTAAACTCAATGTTTATTTGTCGTGTAAAGTGAAGTTGTAGACCGGTGTTGTAACAATGAATCATTTATATTTACAATCGTGTTACAAGCCGAGTGGCAGTGGGTATTATTTAAACTGAACTATCTAAACATTCAAGCTTAGTGTTCATCAAACATTTTGATTTGTAGCTTTTGGGAAAAGCAGCTGGATTTTTGTATACGTGGTTTTATAAAAACATGCGTTATTATTATAGTTCAGTTTCAATGACTGATTCCCAAATCTTTTGTCTTTCAGACCGGCGGGGTTGTTGCATAACACACTTACAGTAGGAATCGGTTTCATTTTGACAGTTCAACTGCATTCATTGCGTTATTTACGTTGTTGAGCAGACAAATTTTTCGAACATAATATGAAGCAATGGATTAGCAATTTGCTTCAAAATGATACAGATTCTGATTGATTGTGTGTTACGCAAGATTTGGATCTTCCATAGTAAAAAAGTGCCTGAAAGTTAGGTATTCATTCTGATCAGCAAAATTAACTGTTTTGTTCATGGAAATAAAGTTTACTGACACACATGTATAGTTAGCAAGTTAGCAACAACAGACTCAGCTAGTCTACTTATTCTGTAAAAAAAGAAAATTAAGAGCGAGTCTGACTCGCGCACCGAAGGTTCCGTTCCGATTTCTGAAAACACTTTTTTACAAAAAAAATACAACCGACTTCCAAAAACAACACTACGAAGTGAAAAATAACTTTTATTTCGGAAATCGGTATCTAGTTAAATGTATTTTTGTTTTTTGCCACCGACTTCCGAAATTAAAGTTATTTTTCACTTTGTAGTGTTGTTTTTGGAAGTCGGTTGTTTTTTTTTGTAAAAAAGTTTTTATTTTTCACTTTTTAGTTGTGTACCTACCCCACACAAATTCTAATACCACTATCTGCAAAACAAACTAGAACATCATCCATATAAAAGTGGGTAAAAAATACGTATTATTGAAGCTAACTCAAAAACTACCAAAGCAAAGTTAATCAATTTTATATGGGACCAACTGTGATGTATACCTCTCGAATAAAACAAAAAAAATCCAAATCGGTCCAGCCATCTTCGAGTAATCGGGGAATATACATAAAAAAAAAAAAAAAAAAAAAAGTGTGCTATTTAGAGACATCGTTTTATTTTTCCAGTAAACTTTACAGAAAGTTCTACCACATAGAATAATTTCTAGTTGATAGCATTAGTAGTCTTGAGAAATCCAGCTGTGACAGACGGCCAGACAGGCAGACAGACTGAGTCGACCATAAGGGTTCCTTTTTACGGAGCCTATTTTGGTACAGAGCCTTAAAAACTCACTGTAAAAACTTAGGTGAAGTGAGCTTTTCCCAGAGTCTTTCCGTCCAATGCTAGGGATTGACGCTATTGACAGCTCACTTCACCTAAATTTTCACTGTGAGATTTTTACAGAATGGACCGGCTATTTCATTTTTGGTCTTTACATCAAAGCCTAGTCTTTTTCGAACTATGTTGTGGTCGGCTTCCAATCTAACCGGTTGCAGCTGAATATCAGTGTTTTACATAGAGCAACTGCCTATTTGACCTCCACAACCCAGTTACTGAGTAACACGATAAGACAGGCTGACAGACTTTCGGGCTTCTGACATCCCGTAACGACTGTCAAAGATCTACGGATGACAGCCGGTACCAATGGCTTAACGTGCTTTCCGAGGCACGGAGGCGTCTCGGTATGTTAATAATGGTCACCCATCCACGGACCTACCCCGGCAAGCGTAACTTAACCTGATATATCGACTCGTGCGGCTGTTATTATTTAGCCATGAGCTCCTTTTTGGTCTTTAGACCATCTAGATTTATTATATCTTTGTTAACTTATAATCCTTTGTAGTGTGTGTCACTCACAAACACACACACACACAAAACTAGCTTGCGTGTTAAAAAGAAAACAAACCAGCATGCATAGTTGCGGGTACTTGTGAGGCCCTGTCTAAGTGGCAGGAGGGCTCTCCTAACCCTCGCCTCTCGGCCATCGAGGGTACCACCTTTGTAGTTGAGAGGTCGCGAATCAGACGCTCCTTGTTTAGGCTATGACTAATTGTGGGTATGTGTGTGTGTACTCGTGCGTAAATGTGTGTGTGTGTGTGTGTAGGAAGTAGTCTCTTATGGGACAATGAAAAATAAGTAGTTTTTTTGTAATCTTATAAAGGTGCCACAATAAGGGAGCAAGTTTTGGCCTGAGTAAGTTTTGGTCTGGGTTAAATGTTGGGATAAATACATTATTATTTTGCCTCAGTTCAGTTGTTCAGGTTTTGTAGTGAGGACTTTATAGAGTTCCTGACATCGCACTGATGGAAAATATATATGGAAATGGAAAAATATATTTTTATTTGTGCCTTATGTGCACTTTACCTGAAGTGTATGTTTCAAAACATTACTGAAGATTGTAATATCAAAGTTGATTGCAAATTGTAGAATTATCCGTTCTACGATAATCGTTTTAAAATTTTTCGCATCAAAATTTATTCAATTTGGAGGTATATTTAAACTCGTTCAAAACTTTATGTTGGCTGGTTTTTTCTCAACATTTTTTGTCTTGATTTTAAATTCGCATAACAGAACATTGCGTTAGTTTTGTCAGATTTTTTCAATGTCACTTCCGAATTTTCCTTCTGATCAGAAAGACCTGATATTTTTTTCTGTCTGTCCGTCTGTCACCAGGCTGTATCTCATGAACCGTGATAGTTAGACAGTTGAAATTTTCACAGATGATGTATTTCTGTATATAACTAAAACAACAAATACTAAAAAAAAGAATAAAATAAATATTTAAGGGGGCTCCTATACAACAAACGTGTTTTTTTGCCGTTTTTATAGATAATGGTACGTATACGGAACCCTTCGTGTGCGAGTCTCACTCGCACTTGGCCGGTTTTTATATCTAATTATCTTGTTTAAGAAACTAATTTTACTGCTAAATGCAATTTTGGTATACTCATTGATCGGGTATAAATGTTTAGCTATATTCGCGATAAAGATGTTGATTTTCTAATGATCTAACTTGGGAAGTTGCAATTCCTACTGGCTAAGATTTTTGATAAGTTTGTTCAACGCAAGATACGCGGCAAAAATTTTATCTCGTCGAATTTCTATTGTTATTAAAATCCCTTAGAAAAATATTTAATACTATTTTCCTCTTAAATCATACAATTTTTTTAATTTGTTACTTTGACAATTCGGTAATGTGATTCCTTTTTGTATTCCTTTTTTTGTAATTTTTATAAGATATAATTCGGAAAATGTTTTAAAAAATTATACGTTATTTTAAAGTGGTGTAAAGCACATCTAATACTTCTAAACACTACAATAAGTATAAAATAAAAAGATTAAAACTAATACTTAATACAATATTTTTGCATCTTTATATTTCTTTTACGATAACAACTTTCTTAGTCGAAGGACGTCTTAAAGATCAAACTTTTGGAGTTAGGCAACTTTGCCTGCGGCGCTCATCATTTTCAGACAAATATTACCGTTTATGTCCCGTGTTTCAGTTCAAATTACCCAATCGAGATTAGCATTATGATTAATAAAATTTATTTCATAAGGCTCAATCAAGTAATCCATCTTTTTTTGTGAACATAGGTATACATAAAAGGTCTTAAATATACATATTATTGTAGTCGAGCTCTTTGTTCCAATGAAATTGGTGTACAAATAGTAATTTTAGTATCTTATTGGGTAAATAAAGTAAGTTCGAGATTAAACAATAATTAAAAGGCTGAAAATAGGTGCTTTTTATAATAATTAGTGCTGAGTTTACAGTACCTAGTCAGTTAGTTGACGTTCGCACGGACGTAAAAATATCGCGGCGATTTTATTTCGCGCGCTAGATTTTCAACGCTCTATTTAGCGGCGAGAGCTGAAAATTCAACAGTGTGAATGCACTCTGTTGTTGTTAAATTGGATTCTCAACGCTCGACTCAACAACGAGAGTTAAAAATCCAGTGCGCGATAAAATCCCGCCGCGATATTTTTACGTCCGTGCGAACGTCGCCTTAACCTTTATCTGTGGAATAAATATTTTAGATTTTGTATAGAAAATATGTAGGTAAACTCATATTATTCTATTCTTCAGCTAGAAATTATCTGAGTAATGAAAAATGATACGTAAAAAGTAATTATTTACATACTCTGTAGAAATTATAAAAAGTTGCGAGTCAGTAACAGAATGCCAGCATATGCCTCATGGCCTACAGAACGACCGCCAACAGATTTCCACATAAAATCGTGGAAATCGCTTAAAAGATTTACAGAACGATTACAGAATGTTACTATCATCCACTGTTTACACACAAACACAAGAACTGACAAATAAAAGAAGAATTAGAAGCTATGAAAGTCGTGTGAATACGGCACACCTGTTACGCTCGTTTATTAGATTATGCGCACATTATAAACAAAACTGAGAGCGGGTCTTCTCGTGATATTCGCGATTTATTATTATTTTTTGTCCTTTTTCTTCTTGCGATCGTGTTCCCCCGTGACCACGATCGCTACAAGGCGGTCGAAACGTCGTCGGGAAACAAGTAGGTAACTGTTTACCTCGTAAAAAGGAATATCGCGAGAAGACCCGTTCTCAGTTTTGTTTATAATGTGTGCAAATCGCGATAGTTTAAAAAGCTTAGATTATGCGAATATAAGCTTACTATACAGGGAGTCATTTTAATCATCTTTGTCCTCTTAAGGGGTCATTGTACTCATGATACCAAACCTGAAATCACGAAAAAAAAATCAGCTGTTTCCTACATTTTGACGAGTTAAGCGTCAAACGAAACATTATAAATTTAGGGAACAGCTGATTTTTTTTTCGCGATTTCAGGGTTGGTCCTATACTAACAGTTGTTCATAATGATGAGTACAATGACCCATTAGAAGGATAAAGATGATTAAAATTACCTACATCCTGTATACAAAATATGCGTGTTTTAAATAATAATACGCTCCCTTTGACCTATTTAAAGTGTTAATATACTGATGCTTAAATGTAATGACCATAATTTTGTAGGGCCTAACTAAACTAAATAAGATTATTGCTCGACCTGTATCGCTTACGAACTTGCACAGTGTGAAAGAGACAAGACCGTCTCTTGTCTCTTTCGCACTACGAAGCTTTAATTAAAGCTACAAATAAGTTGACCTGACATTTGAACGATCTTATGGCCGCCAAAGGGCCGCCATTACACTTGTAAGTTGCTTCTGAACTGTCAAATTTATGTACAAATCGCATGCTTAATGGAATACTGACTTAACTCAAAAAAGACGATTTTTGGGAAATCGCAAAAGATCTTGCTATGTGGACATATCCTATTTGTTGATGCATAAAAATAAAACCTATTTATATTAATCATGTATTTTGAAAGTTTATGATTAACTATTGATGAGATCTGAATAAAAAAAAAAAACCGGAAATAATTTCTATCTATTTTGTCTGACCTATCTACTAATGGGTCAATGTTCCATTAAGCATGCGAAATGCAAAGCTCAACTTAGGCCTCGCGGACTGCACTCAACCTTTCGATTCACTTTGATAAGTTGAGAAAGGATTCCGTGAGCAAATTCGATCAAGTTTACTCCTGCACCCTAATTGTGTAACACATTTATTGATCGGAGTTGGTTTCATTTAGAAACAAAATGCTAATCCATTGCTTCATATGTTCGAAAAATTTGTCTGCTCGACAACGTAAATAACGCAATGAATGTTGTTGAACTGTCAGATTGTGACATGTGACATTGACATGATCACGTGACATTTCAACCCTCAAACATTTTTTGGCTTTTTTTGGCTTTTCTACTAGCGTCATCGCTAATCGAATGATACTTTGTCTAGGGTCTCTATAATTTCTTAAATTCCGTAAATTGTAAGAAATTACGCTAAGTTACTTACTTACAAGAGAGTATAAATTGATATTTACAGAATGGACCGGCTGTACCATTTTTGGTCTTTAGACCAAAATGAATCTGCCTAGCCTTTTTCCAACTATGTTGGGTTCGGCTTCCAGTCTAACCGGATGCAGCTGAATACCAGTATTTTACATGGAGCGACTGCCTATCTGACCTCCACAACCAAGTCACACGATACCCCTTGGTAAGACTGGTTGTCAGACTTTCGGGATACTAACGACCCGTAACGACTATCAAAGATCCACGAATGACAGCCGGGAGCACGTGCTTTCCGAGACACGCGGAGGCATCTCGGTATGTAAAGATGGTCACCCCTCCACGGACCAACCCCGGCAAGCGTAGCTTAACCTGATGGATCGATCCGTGTGGCTGTTATGACTTAGCCACGAGGTCTTTTTTGGTCTTTAGACCAACTAACTTTATTATATCTTTGTTAACTTTTATTACAATCATTATCCTTTGTAGTGTGTCTCACTCACAATTTCAAAAAACTCACTTCACCTAAGTTTTTACGGTGGCATTTTACAGAATAAGCAGTAGAGTCGTGTCAAATGTAAATACCAAGTGCTTGTAAACAATTCGTGACCAATGTAGTTAAGTGCGGTCATATTTAATCGACAAACATTTTGTATTTGTGTAAACTGTATGATTTGTGATAACAGTGATAAATGATTTTATTTAGTTTATTTTATACTTAATGTTATCATAGCATCACGCCTGTATTCCACGGTTAGGCAGAGATGTACCCACATTTTGCCAGTCATGTCTAAGTCCCATGTAATAGGGGGCGCGCCTATTGTCATCAACCAGACACAAATCCAGACTCCGGGCTGCTACTGAGAAATTCCATATAGAAAAACAATAACACTATCCGACCGGGGATATGAACCCAGGACCTCACGCTCAGCAGTAGCGCTTGTAATCACTAGACCAACGTGGCAGTCGGTAACGCCTATGATTTGCAATAACCGTTTACAAACAAGTGACATACAAACGATTACTATAATAATTTCACATAAAGCCCTACTGACTGACTTGATGAGAATGCCAAGCATACATCCAAATCCTATAGAGAAACGGGCAAAAATAATTGGCGTATATCCCTGGGCCTGTATAAAAAACAATGTGCTCACACAATGGGCCATTCGAGCAGACTGCTTTGTTGCCGACGATATTAATAAATATAGCTATTGGTCCATTTCTGACGGAACCAAATTGGGAAAGGCCTTTCATGGATAGTAACTGAATAAGTCCGTACATGGGGATGGTGATAGGTTTTGTTATGTTGTTAGTAAAAAAATATATGTTCATATTTTTCGTTTACAACCTATATCCTCGTAGTTGCAGTTTCTCGTGTGGTTGGTTGGGCATTTGTCAAATTATTACCACAGATTACTACACTTCTGGACACATCTATTGGCCCACCTTAGAGTTTAGGTTTCGATGGCCCCTACCGAAATATGATTGCTAGATTGAACCAAAACTGTTGATGCAGTTTTAAACCTGATACATTTTACCATCTTTTTCGATCGTATTGTTTTAAATTTGAATTCAGAATACCATACGACATGGAGCTACGCCTAACAAGTCGGATATGCGCCTTGTTAAAGGCAATTGATTTTTGAATAAAAAACATGTTTTATCAAATGAAGGTTTAATTTAATAACGCGTGTTGCCTCCATGGGCATCTACCACAGCTCTCATACGATTAGGCATAGAGTTTATCAACCGCTCTATGAAATTTTGAGGGATCATCTCCCATTCCTCTTCTATGGCAGTTTTCAACTCCTGCATCGTCTGGGCAACTGGCTGACGAGCCCTAACACGTCTTTTTAGCTCGTCCCACATGTGCTCAATGGGGTTCATGTCTGGGCTTCTGGCTGGCCAGTCCATAACTGTGATGTTCACATCCCGAAGATATTCCCTGACGATGCCGGCCGCATGGGCTCTTGCATTATCATGCATAAAAAGGAAATTTGGGCCCACATAGTCCGCGTATGGTATCACGTGAGGTTCTAAGCACTCACGAATGTACCTTTCAGCATTTAATGTTGGCAGCCGTGGTCCTGTAACAACCTCAAGTTGAGTTTTGCCGCTCGCGGATATACCGCCCCAGACAGTCCATGAGCCACCGCCATAAGCAACCTTCTCTTCAAAGCAGCATTGTGCGAAATGCTCTCCCTTGCGTCGGTAGACCTTCTTCCTTCCATCATTGCCATGTAACACAATTTTAGACTCATCAGAAAAGAGTACACGGCTCCAATCTTGCTGTGTTTTATTTAAATGACTGCGTGCGAAATGAAGGCGCGCTGTTCGGTGGGCTCGCGTTAGTTTGGGGCCATTAGCTGGCTTGTGTGGTACCATATCGCGTTCTTTTAACCTTCTCCGAACAGTTCGAGCGCTCACAGATACTCCGTGGAAGTCGCGAAGTTGGTTTTGTATCTCAATGGAGGTAAGGTGACGATTTCTCAAGCTGGTCGTCACTATGAATCGATCCTGCCTTTCAGTTGTGACCCGAGATCGTGGCCTTCCTTGGCGACGAACAAAGCCGCCAGTCTCTAGGTACCTCCGATAAACATTTCGGACCGCAGATCGACTTAAATTAAGTTGAGCACTCACGTTTCTTTGGCTGTGTCCGGCCTGAATAAGTGCCACAGCTTGGGCGGCGACTTCAGGTGAAGTATCCATAGATTATTGATAGAACCTCACCTTAATGTTAAGAATAAGTAATGTTTGTTGCAAAACCAAAGATATCAATCACTTTTTCAAGAATTAAATTCAAGTAAACCAATAAAACCAAGTTTTCTTAGTATTCGATTGTTTGATATCAACAAACAGGCTCCAAATTGTCTTTTGTTTCTTTAAATTCTGTGTTCGAAATTCAAAAAAAGACTATTGAATGAAATTGTGAATGTGCCAGGTTCAAAACTGCATAAAAACTTTTTGCTCGACCTAATATAAAATTTTAGCTAGGACCAAACGAAACTGAAAATACAAGGTGGGCCAAAAGATGTGTCCAGAAGTGTAATATCAATCTGCCTAGCCTTTTCCCAACTATGTTGGGGTCGGCTTCCAGCTGAATACCAGTATTTTACGTGGAGCGACTGCCTATATGACCTCCACAACCCAGTAACTGGGTAATACGATACCCCTTGGTAAGACTGGTTGTCAGACTTTCGGGCTTCTGACGACCCGTAATGACTGTCAAAGATCCACGAATGACAACCGGGACCAACGGCTTAACGTGCTTTCCGCGGCACGGAGAAGTCACGGTATGTAAAGATGGTCACCCACCCACGGACCAACCCCGGCAAGCGTAGCTTAACCCGATGGATCGACCCGTGTGGCTGTTATTACTTAGCCGAGCTCCTTACTACTATTTTTATTAACAGATTACTAATTTTGTAGCAAGCTAATTATTGCGCAAGTCGCAACTCGCACCCTCTCCTGTCTGTGGTTTTTGTGTTTGGCTATTTGGGACGCATTGAAGTGATGCCACATAATTTGTTTTGTGTCTGTCACTGTAGACAGAACTTGTGAGATTTTATACATGTTCTGAGACAGTGACGCGCCGGCTTACGCTGAAAACCAGCGCCGTTGATTCGTGCCTTCGTGCACGGGCCACGGCATTATGCTGAGCGTTAGCCGCTTCGCACGGAAGTGAAGCAAATTTCCTTTTTGTTTTGGTTTTTAAGCCTAGATATAAAATAACTCTATGTAATATGCGTCACCATCATGTGAATAAACAGTTTTTCTTTCTTTCTTCTTTCTAGTTTCTACCATAAAATTAATTTCCATCTGTCACAGTTGATTCAAGGGTTTAGGTACTTTTAAGTGCAACGGAATACAGTACCTGTGGACAGTGGCTGTTTGCTGGCTTCGTTTGTACAAAGTAATCATTTATAGGATAGTCTATCATTGACTACTTCCAAAATGTATTCAATTTCTGTTTTTTCGGCACCTTACAACCTCAGGATGTGATGAAAAGTCAACAGGATCAGTAGCTATGCTGATATAAGTAGAAATCCCTTTCAACGTGGATGACGGCTTCGGAGTTGATCCTAATCCTATCCTAATCTTATAAATAACTAATTTTATAAATGTGAAAGTGAGTTTTTTTGATATGCTTTCACACTAAAACGGCTGAAAGAGTTTGGATGAAGTTTGGCACATGATTAGACTGGCTCTTTTCATCCTGAATCGCAGACAAAGTCGTAGGCAACAGCTAGATATTAAAATACAACCTAAACTATCCACCCGCAAGTATTTAACTAGACAGAACACTTCCATTGATGAACTGCAATAAACTTAACGTTATAAGTTCTCGTGTGCAGTCAAGATGTCCTATATTTTCTACTCCCAAAGGGATCCGTGTCTATGTTCGTATATACTACGGATGCACACACGTTTTAAAAGCACGTGCGACTTTACTACCGGGATCCTTACGGAATATGAAGCTCAGGTAATAATAGAATTAGATCCTAATTCACAATAATTTTATACTCGCTTGTCTCACTCTCTCTTGTACTCTCACGTCAATCGCTCTCGTTACGCAAACGCGGCGACCGCATTGCAAACTTGTGGCTTGCTTGCCACGTGCTTGCTGCAAACTCACGGCGAGTACGCTGCACTTTCGCCTGGCTTTAAACTCGTTCGCAAATCGCCAGTGTGATAACGCTCTAAGGTACTAGCGAACCGCCCCGGCTTCGCACGGACTCGGATCTACTAATGTGAATTTACTTGTCGCTGGATTTGTGGTACTTTAGTTAATGTACTTGAAATATTAATTTCAAAATCAGATTCACAAGTTCACTGATGTGACGGGTATCGATATGTAAACACTTCGATCAATATCAAAGTGTAAACACGATAAAAGATGTCTGCGGAGTTTCACTAGCTAATTTAGTTTGACCCTGTTTAATAATAAAATAAAATAATAATAACTTTAAATGTTTTTATATTTTAACATTTAAAATTATAATTTATATGTATAAACTTATAAAATAAAGGAAATAAAATGAAATAGTCATAAATAATAAGGAATGTGTACAAATTAATTTGTAAAAACTTAATTAGAAACAATTTTTTACATGAGGCGCCTAAAATCAACAAAATTATGCTAAAAGTTTTAATATAATCCAGAACGTGTTCAGATGTAATTATAAATTAAATTATAGCTAAACTTTTTTTCCCCCATCGAAATATATTTTATGTGCTGGCAATAAACGTTTCATCCAGTACTTAAATAAACACTAGAAGCTAATAAAACTGTCTGAGAACAGTAAAATTAATCTACAAAGTAAATAAAAGCCGTGTATTGAGAATATCAGGACTTTATTCTAATTCATTAAAGAAATTATTGCAAAAAGGAAATCAAAATAAAACGAATGCCTACATATAATAATAACAACCTATTACTGTCCTACTGCAGTGCACAGCTACCAAAATACAGGGTGTAAGGAACAGCCCACCGCAAACTAACAGGGTGCATTCAGCTCCATATTTTGAATCATATTCCACCGAAAAAATTCTCAGGAAAATTTTAGTTTTTTTATAATTTTTTTTTTCAGTTACTTATTTATTTCAATGTAAAATTACATTCCCTGCACGCAGCACTCCATTTATGTAAATAAAACAACTAAAATAAAAAAAAATCAGCAATGGATGTTGAAATAAGTACGACGCGCTGCGCTGCCGCCATGCCGTTCGCTACGTACCTACGTTTTGCCACGGTAACGATACATTGCGTGTGAGGTAATAAAACAAATCAGGTTTATTGGATACCGATAACGTTCCTGAAAAAATACATGTACCGGTCATCTTAGTATGATATACTGAATTCACCCCATCAGTCTGCGGAGGGCTGTCCCTTACACCCTGTGTAAGGACCCACTTTTAAAATGCAACATTCTAACACTACTGTGAACTGTCGTCATTTTTTTACCAAAATAATCGAGTAACAGTGGAATCAAAAGTGCTAAAATGTAGCAGAGGTTAGTAAATAAAAACTTAATAAACAATATAATTGCTATCTCCTAAACCATGCTTAGACCATGTCCGAAACGAGCCTAAACCCCAGTGCAGTGTCTATGTTTGCTACAAAAATGTTCCAGCTGTCTTACGCCATGCAAGTGTGTGTCCAATCAATGGCTCAATAATATTATGTGGTGCATTGACTTAAACACAACCTAAAAATATTGATATCTTTCTAATGTCAGGGCCACACCAACGTCAACGTCAATGCCTATCATCGCCATACATATCGCGATAATTATTCCGACAATTATCGCGATAAATGGAGTGGCCGGACTTGAACGCCGCCACCCCAGTTATCGCCACGTCAATCGGCAATGTGAATGCCGTTGTCAAATTATCGCGATAAGTTGTAGCTACACCTACGGCCTACGTCCATCATCGCGATAATCAACGGCATATCCCGTTGATGTGGCCCCGACATCATGAAGTTATAATAGGAAAGGGATGTAAGATAAGCTAACAAATTAGGATGAACCAATCTTCAGAATGTGGCGCTTAAAAACCAGAAACTCTTCATTTTAACTAATTTGTCAGCTCTGCATCTTTTCCCTGTCTCTTTACAAACAAATCTGCGTTATAGAGACAACAATATTTTTAATGCAGTTTAGTCGATGTCCTTCAGAATCAGCGCCATTGTTTGTTTATTTTATTTGAGTCCTATTGTTATAACCCTCGGGCAAAGTTAATGTTTGCAGGAGCTTGTCAGTCCCCAACTTGTACCGCTTACCCTAGCTCAATCAAATTAAGATTGTTTTTGGTTCAATATTTGGATAAATGTGTTGTAGCCTTGAAGCCTTTGTGGGGCGATGACTGCCTGAATTTGAATAAATAATGTGATTGTTTAGGCAAATTACGATTTGAATGAAATCTAACAATGGTTGCAACTTTTAAATGCTTTGTAGGTACCTACAGGCCTTGAAAGTGTCTGGCTTATTGGAAATCAATCAGACAATCTGCTAATGACACAGTAAAACTATTGATTATTGACATTTCTCTACTATTTTTGTGTTCAAGTCTATTTTAAAGCGGGGGAAATAATCAATAAATGGATTGAAATTGTACAAGTTTGTAATGAAAACATAAATACTACTCAAACATCGCCGGAAAGAGCTTAGATATTATTATCAAAGGAAAACATGATAAAGTGAGGAGTCTAGTTTGATTGTTTTTTATTGGACTTGTTATTTCATCGTATATTTTGCAATTACCTTCGTAGGAAGGTCATTTCCCATAGATACGGACTCTTTCATTCAGTATTTTCACCCCTGAATTGTAAGTGTTCCCCTCGCGGTCCAATTTCCATAATTATTTGCTTGGGATTATTTAAACACCCTGTATTACTCCAGCTTTATCCAAATACCCCATCCTGTTGATACAAGAATGCTTTTTTAATTTGTATTATTTCTTTTTCAGGAAATAAATAATGGAGCAATGCTTGCGCCTGTATAGATCGAAAAAACATAAAATTAAGTGGAAGTGCGTGAAATTAAATAAAATTTTGACCCAAAATCACGTTTGGTGTTACCTAAATTCGTGAAAAAAATATTTAAGATGATCAAGTGATTTGTGATGACATGTGAATAACTCGGCTGCTGTGATGGGGTGTGGCCAGAGTAAAATTAATCTCTATCCGAGGCGGAACAAAAATGGCGGGAAAGGAAACAGTGCCAAAAAGTCAGGTGAGCAAACAGAATTTGAAGAAAAAATTTTTTTTAAAGATTATGCATCGTTGTTTTTTCTTCGATCTTTTTTGTATTTACATTTTTTGGATTTGGATTTACATTAACTTGAATAATTTCTTATGATTTTTTAATTAACATTCTCTATACTTTTTTACGATCGTATACCACGTTTTGTACAGCATTGAGAGTCACAACTTGTGAGTTTTTCAAGCTTCAAAAAAACATCATAATAACATGCAAAATAAGACCAATCTCCACAAACATTTGACTTATAAAAACGGTGATACAGAGCCAATCTCCTTTGGGAACTGATATCCCTGCCTAGACGCTTTCAAAGGTAAATTTACCTTCCAAAACCGTGCCTTGAAGTTTTATTCTATATATATTTGATAAGACGAAGTATGCGGGAAGGGAACGCTAAAGGCATCCACCGACGTGCTCTAAATATTCATGAGTTAAAAGAGCTCTAACCCCGTGGCCACCAGCTACACACTCTCAAGCGACACGCGACTTGCGACAGCGACTGCGGGGAAAACAAATGAAAAAGTGGTTTAGAGCATGCCACGAGTCACCGCGATGTGACTTGCGGAGCACGCGCGTGTCACAGGACGCAAGTACGCAAGTCGCGTCGCATGACGCAAATCGCATCGCTCGAGGCCGTGGCCTGAGACGTGGCGGAAGCGGGTGCGGTAAGGCCTTTTGACGCAGAGTTAGTGTGGGGATTTGAGGCTCTGGCTTGAATGTATTTATTGGCTTTTTGTACGTTGAAGGGATTGTCAAAGAGTGTCGAAGTTTGTTTGATTTATTTACGTTAGTAACTAAACGTTGGTATACTGAATTATCAGAGGGCGATGTTGTGGTGTAATCTATCTGTCAAAGTCAAAGTCAAAGATTTATTTGCATACTAAGTGTACATTTTGAGGTCTTTTACAAAAGTAGATACTTACAACTTAGCGGCCTTTTCCAGGCATCGCAAACTTAGAGGGCTAACTAGCAAACATTTAAATTATAATGACACAATAATGAAATTTATACCTTCTATCATTATGTAGGATTAATCAATCTAATAAATAACAACATAACACAACAACACACTAACTTAACATTCTAACGCATGCACATTAACATAATTGTATCTATTATCTGGCAGTCCATGAAACTCCACAGACGTCCAAAGACTGGCTTTAGCTTTATGAAATTTCATTGGCCTGAATAGACCCTGGGATACGTTCTGAACTTCCTCAGAAATATTAATTTAATTTTCCAACTTTCCCAACTGAATCGTGACAAAATCCTAACTAATAATATAAATGCAAATGAGTATGTTTGTTTGGTACGCTTTCATGACTAAACGGTTAGACCTATTTTGATAATATTTGGTATAGGGATACTTTAAACCCTGGGGAAGGACATAGGCTACTTTTTATTGACATACCATGCGGGCGAAGCCGCGGGTGGAAGCTAGCAATGGATAAAAAATCCAAAGCTTCTTGTAAGAAGTAAATTATTTCAAATGGACATACATTCTCCACTTCGCGTGTTTAGCCCTCATTCATCATGGAGAACTTGATTAGTACCAACAAGTGGTTAATGAATGCTATTTATTTTATCTAAAAAGAGGTGTTTTTCCTTAATGTGACTTGTTTGTTGAAATATTTTGAGAATGTTAACTGATTATTTAAATTAAATAAGGTCTTTTCTAAATTACATGTTAGTGTCTAGTGAGAAATATAGTACGTTGGTTAGTATAGAATATAATTATATGATTATTGTAGGTAAACTTAATTATACTTCCAACCGAAGTGCGTGTATGACCAGATATTAAAAAAACGTAAACTCAGCAAAAGGAGTATGCAAGGATCGTAGCAGGTGGCGTTCTGTAGTTTCTGCCTACCCCCATGGGAAGAAGGCATGAGTTTATGTATGTAAGGTTTATTGGGGTAATTACGATTGATGATAATTTCATTTTACATTATGTATAATGATTAGACGCCATTTATCGGCCGCCGTCTCTCGCTATCCCTATATAAAATGCCGCGGCGTTTGGTAGAAATAATCATTAATCGGCATTACCCCATTATCGTAATTACCCTCATAAACAATTTATGTGCAATCGCGAAACTTTCCGGTGAACCACTTTTTGATCTTATTACTAAAACAATAACGTTGAAAAGTAGTGGTGAATCACCGCAAAATTTCGCGACGGTACATATGTATATAAAATAAAGTAATACATTTTAAAAGAGTATCTGTGGAGTTTCCTGCCCATTCATCTCCATACGAAACTTCAAAAATCTTCAAACAATCTTTTGAAATTTGCAATTTTCTTTTGACATTTAAAAGTGCCTTATTGAAATCTGTCAGTTCTATAATGGGTCGGTCGAAAGTTTGTGCTGACTGTTCAGAGGAACTCAACATTCGGCAAGATGCACTATCCACACTTCATAAATTACCGATATAAAACCAAAACATGAACTCGAAAAGCAGCATTTGCACTTTTAGGCTCAGCACAAACGAGCCACCGACCATAACCACCGATGGCTGTTGCCTCTTGCTGCGGTGTTGAGTACCTACTGCTGTAGCGCGTGGCTGCCACCGGCCACACTTGTGTGACGAATCTGTACAAAACGTATGAAAAAGCATATGAACTGCTTGTCGCTGGGCTGCCGGTGGCTCATTTGACCCTAGCCTAAAAAAAAGAAGGGTCCCTATCCTTGACGGTAAAGCTCCTCCTAGGTTTATGACAGATGTAAAGATCTGTCATTCACCTAGGAGGAGCTTGCCTTTACAAGTAGTGAACTTTCTCGTCAAACAAAGCCAACTGAACTCGCTCACCTCATGGCCTCATTCAAAGAAATATCCAAAACTTTGCCGGAATAATGGAAGCCATTGTTTCACGCAATAATTAATTAAGAGCCCTAATTATATGGGAGTTAGGCACAATTAAATGTAATTGGATAATGCTTTATGAAGCTCCCTCGTTTCCATTTTGTTTTTTTATTCCGTTCTCGTTCGTGCCGGGACTTTTGAAATGGATAAGTATTTGTTTCTCCTATCTGTGTCAGAAGCTGTCAGAAGCTACCATGATAGGTCTGATTTAAGGAAACCCGTGACCAGCGTGCTAATTCGGCTACAGACAATAGTGAAAATGAAAGCTAACATTTTCCTGATTCGGTTGCAATCATCATCATCTGCCTGCCTTTATCCCAACTATGTTGGTGTCGGCTTCCAGTATACCAGTATTATACATGAAGCGACTGCCCATCTGATGCTCCACAACCCAGTTACTGGGTAATACGTTACCCCTTGGTAAGACTGGTTGTCAGACTTTCGGGTTTCTGACCCGTAAAGCAATAGGGATGATTTTATTTAGTCCGTCAGTGAGCTAATAAAAAATATTAGACACGTATGACACGTATTTTTTGCTATAACATATTCATATTAATAAAAAATAACTTAGATTAAACGCATTAAAGTTGAGGAGTGGGGGGCTCGCTACGTCACAACTACGTATAAATCTAGCTAGGCGTGACGTCATGCCATGTTTTAACTCAATTATCGCCGTAATCTTTTGATTACGCAAAAAAAAAATAAGTGACCAATTTTTTTTTTTTAATTTAAATGACGGACAAAAAACTTGTTTAGTTATCTACCCCATTGTAACCGTATTGCTTTGGTGACTACAATGGAAAATGGTTATAAGTAATTATAATAATTAAAACTAGTTCCTTTGAAAATCCGGCTTTTCTCGTTACTAGATGCAGACCCTGCTTCAAACATATTGTTCTACTGTGCCCCAATTATTTGTCTCTTTTATTTAGATAAGACTTTGATGGCAATTATAAAAGTTTCGACAGCTCTTTCAATTTGTTTCTTATTTTGTAAGTGGCAATTAATTTCAGTAATACTTTAGGACGTGGTTTCGCTCGCTTTTCCTCAAAGTAAATGTTCCTTTGAACTTCGTCTTTAGTCACTCTCGTTCTAAAGTTTACAACTGTCAGCAGCTCATGGATTTGTTTGAAACTGAAATAGCTAACATAAGGTGAAACACAAGAGTAGTCAACCATCTAAATTCTTACAAAAATATTTGATACATTGATTTTCTGCATTTCATGTAGTAATCGTTTTGATTTATTTATTTATTTGGTTCACCAACAATTGTTTACACTGGTATACGTTTATAAAAAGCCATAAAAGAAATACAGGTGTACCAAACACCATGTCATATAATAACAAGGAATGTAGCGGGCCTGTGGACGTCTGTAAATTGTTTTCTAGATTTTTTAGCTCAGTGTATGAACCTACATCTAATAATGTTAATGGAGAGTCTGTATCACCGATAGAGAGCCAAGTATCTATAACGGACTTGTCATTTTCTGAGGACACGATAGTTAAATCGCTCAAATCCTTAGACGTTACTAAGGGTTGTGGGCCGGATGGTATTCCTCCTTTCTTTTTAAAACACACTGCTGAGTCGATGGGTGTGCCGTTATTTTATTTATTTAACCGTAGTCTGAGGGACGGTATAGTGCCTCAAGCATGGAAGACTGCTCATACATATCACGCCTGTATTTAAAAGTGGCACCAAAAACGACGTTACCAACTATCGTCCAATATCATTTTTGTCCACCTTGTCAAAAGTTTTGGAGCGACTAGTTCATAACGCAGTCTATCCTATCTTACATAATATTATTATCCCTGAACAGCATGGCTTTGTTCTTGGTCGATCCACTGTAAGCAACCTAGTCTTGTACTCAAATTTTTTATTCGAAAACATGGACAATCAATTGCAGGTTGACTCAATCTACACTGACTTCTGTAAGGCTTTTGACAAGGTGGACCACAGTATGCTTTTGAAAAAAATCGAATTTAACGGTATCCGTGGGAGTCTGCTTCGATGGTTTACATCGTACGTGAAAAATAGAACTCGGAAGGTAGTGGTCCAGGGGTTTTCTTCTGATGTGATTAGCGTGACGTCTGGTGTGCCGCAGGGCTCAATTTTGGGTCCTCTGCTTTTCGTTTTATTTATAAATGATGTAAATACATGCTTTAGAAACTGTGGTTTTCTGTTGTATGCTGACGACCTTAAAGTGTTTCGTAAAATAAGCTCTATAGATGACTGTGTCAAATTGCAGGAGGACCTGGATCGTTTTTCTGACTACTGTTTAGCTAACAAACTACAATTGAGTTTACCCAAATGTAAATCTATATCCTTTACAAAAAAAATTAATGTCGTTCATTTCACATATTCACTCTGTAGTACAAATTTAGAAAAAGTTTCCTTAGTTAAAGACCTGGGTATACTATTTGACTCAAAGTTGCACTTTGATGCTCACGTTGACCACATCACAGCTAAGGGTTATCAGTTTTATGGTTTTATAAGGCGGACCTGCAACTTATTTAAAAAACCTTCCACATATCTACTACTATACAAGTCACACATAAGATCTCAACTGGAATATGCCACATGTGTATGGAATCCACTTTATGATAAATACAGTGACCAGATTGAATCAGTACAACGTAGATATCTTCGTTTTCTAAACTACACATTTTTTAAGAAACGGTCTTCATATCTTACTCTCCTGGAAAAGTTCTCTTTGTCAACTCTTAAATCAAGGAGACTGTATCTTGATCAATCATTCATATATAAAGTCTGTCGAAATGAATTTGATTGCATTAACCTCATAAACCAAATTTATATTCGCATACCTAGTCGCTCCCAACGTATTCGCGATACTTATACTCATAGTCTATTTGCCCCCAAGCCGTGTAGGACGAACGCAGGCGAACGTGCTCCTTTACGGCGTATTATGAAAAGTTACAACGATATTTTTGCTGATATCGACTTGTTTGTTTTGTCACTTACCCAATTCAAGAAATGTATCTGTGAAAAAATTGATCACACTTTCTCATAATGTCAACATTATGCAGACTTGCTTGTTTATATTTTTAACCGACTTCAAAAGAGGAGGAGGTTCTCAATTCGGATGTTTTTCTTTTTGTTATGTGTTTTGCTTTGTGTGATCGGACATAACTTTCTTCTTTTCTTAAGTTTGCTTGTACCTAATTAAGTTTAATTGTATTATTATGTGGATAACGGTGCTGGTTGCGTTATTACCTAAATGTTTTATAATCTATGTACTAGTATTAAGCATTATTACGCAATTGTTTGTTGTCCTAAAGAAATAAAAATAAAGTAAATAAAATAAAATAAGCAAATGAAACAAAAGCAACAAATCATAATAAAGTGTAACAATCACTTATAGGTAAACTCTGCATGCACACAAAACAAAAGGTGTCGTAACTGACAATGATCATTAATTAAGAATTAAAAAAAGTGAAGCGTTAATCGACTTTTTTTGGTACACACGGCTACACATCAAGCTATAATTTCCACTTTACACTGACCTCTCATTGTAAGGAAATCCTACACAATGCGAGATCAGCTTATACTGGAAATGTGTAGCTTGATCTGTAGCCGTGCGTACCTATATCTTTCATTCTCCCACTACTTATTGAAGATATATCTAGTTAGCCGGATAAAGGTTGTATTTTTAAAAGGAAATATTTAATTGATCTTCTAAAAACTAATTAAACTTGAAAGAGGCTCAATTATTAAAAAAAAAGTGTTCATCATTAGTGATGGACACTTTTTTGAAATGATTGAGCCTCTTTTTAACTTTCTGACCATTTCTCACACTACTGTGACTGTCGCAGTAACTAAGCTAATGCTACCCGACCAAATCGGTTAAGGGGGATGCGCTTAGGTAGTCCGTGAAATTCAAATTTTTTGCAATTTGCAGGTCAGTGTCAGGTTGTATGTTGATTAAAATATGAGACGCGGCCGTAATTATTATGGCTTAATAATCATAAGAATCAGCAATACAACTCCATAAGTTAGAATTGACCTCAAATCTCACGATTTAATGTAATTTTAGATTTGAGGTAAATTCTAAGTTATGGAGTTGTATTGCTGATTCTAATGATTATAACTCTGTAAAGCCATATTAGTTACGGGTGCAAATCATAATTTAAACAACATACAACATACAGTCCGCCGGCAGTCCGCCAACAGGCGGTCCACTCATAAAAAATAGTTTTTATGAGTGGACGGACTGCCGGCGGACTGTAATGATGTGTGGCGCTTATATCTTTGGTGGGGCCCAAGGCTTAGGTATGGTTAGAGCTGTGAACAACCGCGCGCGATCCGAGCGAGCGAAGCGTGCGCTGCTGTGGCACCGGCTGGCGAGCGCTACATCCAAGTTGGTCGCAGTGACTTTGCTATTTAGTATTTCTAGGACCCCAAAATATCCATCAATATGATTTGATGTTCACAAAATGAGAGTAACGTTATATTAGAGTGTTCAATAATATGTTTAGAAAATCAAAATGGGTGTTATTTGAGGTTCGAATAAATGCATGCCCTCACAAACAATAAAGGCTCTTCCAAAAGGTGCGAAACGCGACGGGAATTGCACGCGACACACAGGCATCAAAAGAAAAAATACGAGTTCAATATTATGTACCCGCCTGCGGCGAAGCCCAAAAGTAAATTTATGACGGACAAAAACAAAATTGTTAGTCATCATCTCTATTAATGCAGTACCTACTGCCTACCCTAAGGTAACCCACGCAATGTAACTACTGCCATCTTTCTTCCATCCAATTAGCGCAAACCAACAAATTTAATTATAGGTACAATTTAGTTCACCAGAGATACTTAGTGCATAAATTACACATGGCTCGGTTCTCCAGCTTCCTAATTTACATGAGATATTGCGTGATATGCTTATGTAACCAATCACTAGCAAGTTCAGCGCTGGAGCTTAAAGCAATTGTGATATGGAAATGGAATGATAAACATTGTGTGGAACCGTTAAAGTTAATTGGTATGGTTATGTAACATCATATAGATAGATAGATAGATAAAACATTTATTTGGTGCAAAAGATATAGCACAACACACAAATGTACAATTAATTAAATCAATATAAAAACAAAATGCCAATAATGAAAACAAAAAATGCGAAGAAAAACGTACATATACAAAAAAATAAAAAGAAAAAAATAAGAATTGACACTGACGTAAGTACAATAAGTAAGTATAGTAGTATATAAGCTGGAAGCACGACTATCGGTATTTCTGCCCTACATAATATTAGGTCTTTACCTATGAAATTGCCGTTCTGCAGTACTGGCCATTTCAAATCAAAATAATTTTTGTTTGGCTAAGAATTCTAATTTCAAATTAATTTTATTTTAAAAACATGGATTTTTTTTCCAAAAGTAGTCATTTGTTTATTGATTAGTGTTACATTTTCATCGCATTTCAATCTTTTTCGTCATCATGGATACGTTAAAAATTCGAGTAATTATGGAATATGAGTACCGTCGTGGCAGCAACGCGGCACAAGCGGCACGCAACATCAACGACGTTTACGGAGCTAACACTACAAACCAACGCACCACTTGTTATTGCTTTGCTCGCTTCCGTTCTGGAAATTTCGACCTGAAAAATGAACCTCGCGGTCGTCCGAAGACTTTGGTCGACAATGACGAATTAAAGGCGATTGTGGAAGCTGATGATACACAATCTACGGCTGAATTAGCAGCAGCTTTCGACGTTAGCGTCAAAACAATATTGGTCCATTTGCGTCAAATTGGCAAGGTAAAAAAGCTTGACAAATGGGTGCCCCACGAACTCAATGATCGCCAGCGCGAAGTACGCGTCGAGACGTGCCTTGCACTGCTCAACAGACACACAAATGAAGGAATTTTGAACCGCATTGTTACCTGCGATGAAAAATGGATTCTGTTTGATAACCGCAAGCGCTCAGCAAGTTGGTTGGATCCTGGTTCAGCACCTAAACAATGCCCTAAACGAAAACTTACCCCTAGAAAAGTAATGGTCACTGTTTGGTGGTCTAGCGCCGGTGTGATTCATCACAGCTTCTTACCAAACGGGGTGAGCATTACTTCAGATGTGTACTGTGAAGAACTGAACACAATGATGGAGAAGCTGGCACATCTCCAACCAGCATTGGCCAATCGCTCGTCTCCGCTGCTCCTGCACGACAACGCGCGACCTCATACTGCACAGCAGACGGTCTCCAAGTTGCAAGAACTGGGGTTGGAAGCTCTCCGTCATCCGCCCTACTCACCAGACCTTGCGCCTACAGACTACTACTTTTTCCAGAATTTGGATAACTTCTTGGCGGGAAAAAAATTCAATACCCGAGAGGCAGTACAAAATGCCTTTGAAGAATTTGTTGCCTCCCGTCCAGCTGATTTCTTTAAGAAGGGCATCAATAAACTCCCACTGCGTTGGCAAAGATGCATTGATTGCATGGGTGATTACTTCGATTAATACAAATAAAAAGTGCATGAAAAAAATTCGTTTAAATTTTTTCATACAAAACGGCAATTTCATAGGTCAATCTATTGAGATAATCCTTCCTACACGTCATTATAGGTACAGGATGAAATTGAATTCATGGGCATTCTTTTAAGGGGTCATTGTACTAATCATTATGAACAACTTTTACTAAGGGACCAAACATGAAATCGCGAAAAAAAACTCGTCAAAATGTAAGGGACATCTGTTTTTTTTTTCGCGATTTTAGGTACTGTCCCATAGTAACAGTTGTTCATAATGATGAGTACAGGTCCTGTATAATGTACCTAATACTTATATAACATAGGATTTTAGTACTTTACACGTGGAACTATAATCCAATCCATTATCTAGTGGGTAGGTGTGTCGGGAATGGATTTGTGGCCGTAATGTGATAGCAGAGGTCGAGTACTTGAGTTTATAGCTGCACGTCTTATACTTGGTGTCTATTTCTTATTAGTACTGTCTTGACTCACGCTAGGTTCAATAAAAGGTGTGGAATTCAATCAGGTCCAGTTCAAGGTTATTCTACCACAGATTGGCTAACAGTTGCACAGATTTACATATGCCAGCACTGCTTACCGTTGGGCTAAACACATTTGCCGCATGTCAGACAAAACTTCCGCTTAACGGCAACCGACATCGCGGCAGGCCCAGACGAAGATGGCGGGATGAGCTGGACTCCTTTAGTAAAAATTGGTCCATGGCGGCTCTGGACAGAGAGAGGTGGAAAGAGAGTAGGGAGTCCTTTGCCCAGCAGTAGGAAATGACGGCTAATAAAAGAAACAATTGATAAACTGCTTACCCCAGGATAAGCAATAGGTACTGTCATCATTATCTTGCCCTTATCGGAATTTATCTGGGGTCGGCGAAACAATCATGTCTTTTTCTTACATACCTCTCAAAGCATTAGTCGTCATTTACCCCCTTTCTAGCCTTAAAATCTTTCATACAGTCCATCTATCGATTCTTTGGTCTCCATCCACATTCATACTCAAAACTGCCCTCACGCAATGTCGTAACGAATAAAAGTGAATGCGTAGTGGTAGCCCGCGAAATTCTAATTTATTTACGTTTTTTGCATTTAACAGATCAGTGTCAGGTTGTATGTTGATCAAAACATGATTCGCGACTGTCACGCGCATCACTATTACACGAGGCACGCCGCGTGCGCATTATCGACCCACTTGCTACTAGGGGAAACTGCTGACACAGAACATGAGGCCCGAAGACACCGTCTACGTGACCGAGCCCGCGCACTTCGTATGCACCATCGATCGAGTCAATTTGATTTTCCAATAATTCAAAATTTTATTAAAATAAATTAGTTTATAATAAATTCGGTTTTTATTTGTCCTCCGGCAGTAGCCTACGTAATTCAACTATAACAAATATGTATTTATATAATTATCCGTAACAGTCATCAATACAATAGATATAAGTAATATTTGTTCCAAAATGTCGTGATTTCCAAAATCAAAATTAAAGAGAACAACTTAGAGAGATGTCTAGATGATTTTTATGGTTATAATTATGTATGTCGTGGATTCTGAACGGAACGTCAAGTTGTACCGACTTGGGTATGTTCGGAGATGGGGTTGGCATCACTGTGCGAGCTGTCAATGTCATTTTGAGTTTGCGGGGGAAAATTACAGTGACAGATGACGGCTGTCATTCAAGGTTCCTGTACTTGACGAGGACTTTGTGATTAGACACCGAACTAAACGGACATGCGCTACCAACCTCGCCCCGACCTCGCCGCGTTCCGATACGAATCCAGTTCCATCCGATTCGTGTGTGCTACTTTCTAACCGATTGTTTGTTAAATCGATCTAATTAAAACTGTAGAGTGCATAATGAGTCTTATTTTGGCTACAACAATGGACGACGACCAGTCAGGGAACGAATGCTTACATTCTCCACCGACATGTAAATAAATACATATTATTGTTATAGTTGCGAATTATATTTTGATCAAGATACAACCTGACGCTATCTGCAATTCGCAAAAAACGTAAGAATATTTGAATTTTGCGGGCTACCTTTGCAGATTTAAAACGTTTTGTTGCAAACACTACATGATACGACTGTAGTAAACTTGAAATGTTCCTTCTTAGGTATCTTCTAGTACCTACAGGATCAACATAAGCCTTATGTAAAGTATTTTTCGATAGCTATTCTAACCTTCATCAAAAAAGGGTTCGTGCTGACTACATGCTCCCAATTCTTATCCCATTTGTCAAGTACACATCCTTGATGTCGATACTTGTTCAGTGTCAAATACGATATACTGAACGTACGGTTAAAAAGGATAAACTGGAATTTTTATTTTGCACTTTTCTCGTTAAATTACAATTGCAATTTTGAGAAAAGATATATTTCATAAAAGTATGCTTTCGACAATCTGTAGTACGAATGAAGCTGAAGAGTTTATTTGTTTGTTTGTATGCGTTATAATCTCTGAAACTACCAGGCGGATTAGCAAAATTATTTTTGCATTTGTTAGCCCAATTATTTGGAAGCACTTTTGGAGCACATAAATGTCGCATACACATACACGCACAGGTATTCACACTGGAATCATACGCTCACTAACATACTTATTTTTATTTGTTACTATAATTGGAAAA
This sequence comes from Cosmia pyralina, assembly GCA_946251885.1. Classification (NCBI taxonomy): domain Eukaryota; kingdom Metazoa; phylum Arthropoda; class Insecta; order Lepidoptera; family Noctuidae; genus Cosmia; species Cosmia pyralina. The sequence continues at coordinate 25,412,484 of OX276345.1, read as the reverse complement.
CGATAATTTAAACGAATTCGTTACTAGATTAAGTAAATGCTATGGAAGAGCGGAGTCTTCATGGAGAAAAGAATGAAGGGAGTCTTAACACAGGCATTGTTTGCTTAAAAGGAGGCTCTAAACACTAAGTCCTGTTTTTGTAAACTGAAGCATAAATATTTTTTAATTATTCTTTTTTTAATTAACATCCACCTAAGACCCTTAAGAACCGAGCAAAAATAAAAAAAAGTCACATAGAACGATAAGCAAAAAAGAAGTAATAACGCGGGTAGGCGATGCGATGCGACGGGGTGGGTCGGGGTCGGGGGTACAAAATATTTCACGCGGACGAAATCTAGGTGTATTTACATGTTCGTAACACCCTAAAATACCATCTTTCTGTACTTTAGGAGAAAATCGTTTATGAATCTTGTGTAAATGTAAGATATTTATGCTCGTGGTTGTACCTACTCGTATGTGCCCGTCTTTTTAACCGACTTCAAAAAGGAGGAGGTTCTCAATTCGTCGGAACCTTTTTTTTTAATTTTTTTTTTTTTTTATGTTTGTTCCCCGATTACTCGAAGATGGCTGGACCGATTTGAATTTTTTTTATTTTGTTCGAGAGTGTATACATCACAGTTGGTCCCATATAAAATTAATTAACTTTGCTTCGGTAGTTTTTGAGTTAGCTTCAATAATACGTATTTTTTCCCCACTTTTATATGGATGATGTTCTAGTTTGTTTTGCAGGTAGTGGTATTAGAATTTGTGTGGGGTAGGTACACAACTAAAAAGTGAAAAATAAAAACTTTTTTACAAAAAAATACAACCGACTTCCAAAAACAACACTACAAAGTGAAAAATAACTTTAATTTCGGAAGTCGGTAGCAAAAAACGAAAATACATTTAGACACCGACTTCCGAAATTAAAGTTATTATTCACTTTGTAGTGTTGTTTTTGGAAGTCGGTTGTATTTTTTTTGTAAAAAAGTTTTCTTCTAATTTCAGATGAGAGTATTTTCTTGTTTCATACTTTTTAGAGCGTGATTGTTCAGTAGTCAGGTTTTAGTTTTTAAACTTTATTTTTTACCATTTTGCTACGGAACCCTAAAAGTGTTCGCCCTTCCACTTGATAACTCTGTATATGTATTCCCAGTAGTATTATATACATACAAGATTAGCATATACAAGCCATATAGACAGAAACAGTGGCTATATGTTGATGAAATCTTACCCAAATGGTTTACGTTACGAGCAATAACAGTAACTATGATTCGTAATCAGTTTGATAAGTTCATATACGAGGTTAGGATATATTTAATTAATTACTTTGACTATTAATTAATTCAGGAGCTCGTGGCTAAGTAATAACAGTTACATGTGTCGATCCATCAGGTTAAGCTATGCTTGCCGAGGTTGGTCCGAGGATGGGTGACCATCTTTATATACTTACCGAGACTCCTTCGTGCCTCGGAAAGCACGTTAAGCCGTTGGTCCCGGCTGTCATTCGTGGGTCTTTGACAGTCATTACGGGTCGTCAGAAGCCCGAAAGTCTGACCACCAGTCTTACCAAAGGGTATCGTATTACCCAGTTACTGGGTTGTGGAGGTCAGATAGGCAGTCGCTCCATGTAAAATACTGGTATTCAGCTGCATCTGGTTATACTGATAGTCTCGTAAATAATGGATCAAACGTACATTTCCTAATTTGAATAGTTTAAAAAAAACGCTGCAGTACACATTTTTATTGAAGAAACTTTTTTTTCGAATTATACCATTTTCTCTACCAGAATTCAGTTTTCTTTTAATGCTGTCGCTGCAAATGATAACATTTTTAGATAAGATTTTTGTTACACATTTCTACTAAACAAAATCTGAATAGCTTACTAATGTAATAAGATACCATTTTTACCCGGCTACGGCGAAGCAAAAAGGAGGGTTATGATTTTGACCGGTATGTAATGTATGTATGTAATGTATGTTCATCTGTTCTCTCATAACTTCTAAACTTCTTGTCATAATTTGACAAATGAGGTGTCGTTAGAAGCGTCTTGATTGTCCGCTGGTTATAGGCTATGCGACATCACATCAAATTGAAAATGGCAGGCGCCAATTTCTAGAGGACATAAAGTCATGAACTAAAAAAAAAAATTATAATAATGCTGTGTTGGGTATCAAATGAAAGGGCTTAATTAGCACCATTCAAAAATATATATATTGTTAGCTGGCTCACGGCTTTGCTTGCCTGCACCCGATAATTGAGAATAATTTCTAAAATCATGCCTCAGATGTGATCCAAACATATTTTCTCTTTAAACCTACCCAAAATACATATATAATAATTATTCTTCTTTAAAAATGTAAATTAAAAAGTAAATAATAAACAACAGTAAATAACTATCACTTATTATGTCAGTTAACTTTCGGTGCAAAATGATTAAACTGTTCTCTACACAAATCAGTATTGTCAGCTACATCGCACTGCACTTTGAAACTAAAATTCAGGAGTATGCAGGTAATCCCCGTAGGCTGGCTTCATCCGTTAATCTGGAATCAGTCTAGACAGGTCATGCGTGGTTTGCAATTTTGTTAAAGTCTAGACACAGCTTTGGAAGTGTCAAACCAATTTCAGAAAAATTGAAGTGACAGACGGAGGCAGAAATATAGCATGTTTCTTTTTATAAGTACCAAAAGGCTACCCGTTATTTTCTTTATAGTGGGGGCCATGCATTCGATCACGTATTTGAATTTAGAATCATCTTCAAAATTGTAAATGCGGCGCTTGTTTTTTACCCGACTATGGCAAAGCCAAAAGGAAGGGTTATGATTTTAGCAGTCTATGTATTATATGTATGTAAGTATGTATTTAAGTGTGTTCCACCGTAGCGCCTAAATTACTGAACCGATTAATAGAATGAGGTATCAATAGATTCGTAATAATGGTCCGGGTAACATAGGCTATATAAATTCTCCCTAAATTTAATATGGTGGACTTTACACGTAAATTTTTTGACCTCGAAAAAAATTAAATTGTGATAATCATGACATGTTTGGTATCAAAAGAAAGGTCTTGACAAGCACATTACAAATACTCGTATGTATATATGTCATATTGTTTAAGTAAATAAATATGTTTAAATTGTTAAAATTAAGTAAAAGTGGAGGTAAATAATATTAATTTAATTGGTTACAGACCGACCGCGGCGAGCGTGATTTTTGAGTTGTCGGGTTGTATTTTTTGAACTTACTTTTTTTTATTAAATCTTACAGTATTGTGATAAGTGCATCAAAATCAGCTCGTCCTCTAGAAATTAACATGTCTAAAATTCAGTATTGCATCACACATTATTTAGCTCCTACTCCGTATCCCTCGTGGTACTGCAAGAGCACGTAGCTCTACAGCACCTACGTGTTTTTCTTCATCTCCTAGGAAAAGTGCTCGGTAGGCGTGATCTTTCTCACAATCTATAATCTTTTCTTTGCTTTCAAACAGATTTCTGCCCCCAAGTATTATTTTTCGTCTGATTTCAAGGCTACATTTATTTTATAGACGATTATAGGCTATATTATATTTTTCCAACTATTATTCCTCTATAACTTTAAGGACCTAAATATTTAAATAGAGCATCATTATTAAGTTTGCACACCGAAATTTATTTAATTCCCGAAAGCTTACCTACTTTTCTTTTTTTTTTTGTGGATGGGAAATCATCAAATGACTTCTCCCGCTCTGGGCAGAGCGGGAGGGCGTGTCAGACTTTTACTGACTAAAACCCACACGTGTTCCTTCAGTTGCCCGTGCCAGGGCCACGGACCACGGTATCTCTTTCGAACTCCCCGCGACCCCGGCGGCAACAACCCGCGCTCCTGGCGGCAAAGCTTACCTACTTAGTTTTTAATTCATTACGCATAATAAGGCTTCCACAGACAAGCGTGACGCGACTGTGCGACGTGATCCTGGTAGAATAATTTCCATGAAATTTTCATAGAAATTGTTCTAGTAGAGTATCGCGCTGTTGCGTCGCGCCTGTCTGTGGAAGCCTTATTTTGCGTAATGAATTAAAAACTAAGTAGGTACCTGCGCAAGCACTTCTCGTTATTCATAAGGTTAAGCTTCGTTCAGAAAATAAAATTGTATTTACTTGGAATATTAATTTTCATTTACAAATTTATTTCGCGAAGCTTTCGGGAATTGTTTTGTTTCGGTAAACGTAAAGAGAAAAAATAGTTGGAAAAATATATTTTGGTGCGTACATGTGTGTGTTTTACGTTCGTGGATTCTTTTGCAACATGAATGCAGTGCGATGATGCAAAAATAAAGATGACTAGGGTTTCGGGTCCAATGAGTTAATTTAATAAGTAAAATAATACATTTTGATGAAAATTCTTTGCTATTGAATATGGTTCAGTTTACATTAAAATTTGCCTAAAACGTAAAAATATCCAGTTTGATATTTACAGTCAGGAAAATTACTTGTTAAGTAAATTGACACCCTATGTCAATTTGCTGTGTTATAGCAATAGTTTTGGTATTATATCTATGGTTATAGCCATTTCATTCAACTGTCATTGATTGACAGTAAGTTTTAGATGGTAGGTAGTCAATTTGCCTGATTATACCTATTGCATCAACTCAGCAGTTGTACATTTATATCTAGCTCATCATTACAGATCAACAGACACAAAATGAGATTAAAATTACCTTCAACACTACCTCGCTAGGGATTACCTTGATTCACTATGGAATCGAAACAGAGTCGTACTTGGAACCTTTCAAGCAATTAGAATCAGACCTACGGATCCATTTAGTATCGGGACAGGGGTGCCAACATAAATGAGGATTCGGGGACAACGGGTAGAATCCAATCAGGATTTTTAAAGCTTGATGAGGGTTGTGCTGCGCTTTTTTGAGTATAAATAGGTGGACTCGAGGAAGAATTAGGATGTGCATTTTATGTAGTTGTGTTGCGGTAAGCTAAAGTTCGGGCATCCTCCTTTGGCTAAAATTCAAACATCGATTACCATTACTTTTTGCCAAGCGTGGCAACTATTAAGATCAAAGTAATTATGACTTCATCGACTTCATATTTTACAATGGTTTATTTCTGCCATTTTGGGTGACTTGGTTTCTGCTCTGTATTTTAACTGACTGATTAAACAAATGATAATACACAACATTTACATTCTATCACGTCTTGTCGTCATAAAGAACGTAGGTACCGAAATGCGTAATTATTTCTTTTACTTTCCAAAAGTATTTTTGACTAGCTGACCCGAAAGACGTTGTCCCTGTCAATGTCAAACTGTATGACGTCAAAGAGAAAGAGTCAAATCTACGGAAGTATTCAAGTACATAGTTTATATTACATCAAATTACCATCCCCGGTTATTTGACAGCTAAGAACAGTTTGTATGTGAAAAAGAAAAATGTGTTTTTTTACGTTTTTCCGTGTAATTTTCCCAATTTTTCTCTTCATAAGAACCTTCCTCGGACTTCAAAGAAAATTTGAAAAAAAAAAAAAAAAAAATGCCGAGTTGGTCCAGCCGTTCTCGAGTTTTGCGCTTAGCAACACATTTGGCCTTTTTTTTTTTTTTTTTGTGGATGGGAAATCATCAAATGACTTCTCCCGCTCCGGGCAGAGCGGGAGGGCGTGTCAGACTTTTACTGACTAAAACCCACCCGTGTTCCTTCAGTTGCCCGTGCCAGGGCCACGGTATCTCTTTCGAACTACCCGCGACCCCGGCGGCTTCGGCCCTATTGGACCCCGTCACTGCTGACATCTCTTTGAGGCGCGTGTGGAACACAACGCGCCGTCGACCCGGGCCTGGTCCTTACCGGACGGCGAGCTGCCCATTACTCGTCGTCCGCAAGCCCGCGCCTACGGTGGCCGGGAATCGGCAATCGATTCCCGCCGCCCAGGGCGTCTCCTACGGCGGCTAGGGGCGCGAGGGCGCGGCTGTTGCCTCTCCCTCTCGCGTTCCGCCTCCTCCTTTGCGAGCATTACTGCTTCGCAGAAGGAGGTGACGGCCTCCCATGCACTCTCGCTCCGTACCATGGCCTGGACCAAGTTTGGACGCGAGAGATCGCCGCCGCCGATCGCCTGCGTGAGAACACGGCGGTGCTCCGCCCAAGCCGGGCAGACCTCCACTGTATGCTCCACCGTGTCCTCCGGGCGGTCTACACAATGGTGACACCCGGGCATTTCCTCCCGCCTTATCTGAAACAAGAACCTCCCGAAACAACCGTGTCCGGTGAGGACCTGCGTCAGGCGGAAGGTGAGGACGCCGTGGCGCCTCTCTAACCACTCCTCAAAGAGGGGACTTATCGCTGCAATTGTGGCGTGCCCAGCGCTGGGTTGCGACAATCGCACTCTCCATGTCGCCATGAGATCCCGCCGGAGCTCTGTCCGCTGTACCGTGATTTCTCGCGGCAGCGGAGTTACGCCCCGCCGTTTCGCCTCCTCGCGCCACTCCCACACGTGCGCGAGGACTTTTGCCTCCAGATCCCATGGCGGTAATCCGGCAAGGAGGCTCGCCGCCTCACAGGAGACCGTGCGGTATCCCCGGACTAGCCGGATGGCCATGACCCTCTGGGACGCGTTCAACCGGCGGGCTAGTCGCAGCCTCAGGGAACGTGCCCACACCGGTGCCCCGTAAAGGGCCATGGACCGCACGACCCCCGCGTAAAGCCTCCGGCAGGAGGCGTTTGGACCCCCCAGATTGGGCAGGAGCCGCTTCAAGGCAGCGCCGGCCCGCTCCAGTCTGGGAGCCAAACGTCGGAAGTGCTCTACGAAGTTCCACCGGCTGTCGAGGACGAGTCCCAGGTACTTCATCGTCGACTCGACTCCGATGTGAACCCCTCCTACCGTTATTTGGGACCCGACGGTGGAGCGTTCCGAGGACCATGAAAACACATGACCTGAGTCCCAACTGCCGGATTCTCTCTACGATTGTCGCAACCCCGCGTGTCGCTAGTTCGGCCGCCGCCTGGTGCGACCTCCCTTGCGCCAGGACCAGCGTGTCGTCAGCGTAACATACAACGCTGACGCCGCTAGGGAGGTCGGCAACACATTTGGCCTTAGATAATAATAAAGAGACCTAGATAATAAAAACACCGCCATTTTAAAAAAGCTTCGCCGTTCGACACCCCTGAACGTCCCGGTAGCGCGAAAGTACGTTGAAAGTTGATACAATTTGCTGATTGGCGAGCGCGAGGTGGGCCCGAATGTTGTCGACACCGATCTAATGGTATTGAATGGGTATTGAGCTTTTCGACCGTGACAGTCTATTTTAAAAGTTTTGCCACAGATTAATACAGATGGGACACTCCGCAATATCATTTAAATAAAAACCGACTCTTGCTACGACACAGCAAAGTGCAATTCAGGTCGCACAACGCTTCATTACCTACAGTTATATTCACCTATATGTTGCCTCTCTTTCTATCGCGTAACTCTTATACCTTCTAACTCGTAAGGGTTGTCTTCTTTTACACCGCGGCGCGTGAGTGAGTATCGAACTAACGTGCGAGCCGGCCGGTGCGCGGCAGCCCAAACTGAATTGACCCAGTGAGATGAGCCCGCCGCGTACTTGTAGCTTCATACCTAAACTGCGGAGTGTCCCATCTGTATTATTCTGTGGTTTTGCATACAAACAATATTGGATCGACTATGAATTAAATGGTATTATTTTGAACTTTGTTAGAGTTAAGTTTTGTGTTTGTTTTAAAATGGACAACAAACTATGGACTAACAGATAATTTAATTTCATTACCTGTAGCTGTTCCGTGGCAGAATTAAGAATATCTTTTAGAAGATCCGAGAAGATATTAGGGTTTTTCTTAAAAAACAAACTAATGCTATTTGCAGTTGCGTACCCCCCACCAATGAAATAACATGCCTAAATTATTTATACAGTTAAAGTTGTCAAAAAATAAGAGGCCCGTTTTGACAAGAGGGTGTCCCTCTTTGTCCCGCTATGTTTGTCTCTCTTTGGCATATGAAACGATATAGGCTGTCAAAAGGGACCAATTATTTTGTGACGAGGTTAACAAATAAATATTTCTTATGAAAGAAAGATACAACCTACTTTTACTAAAAGCCTCGTCGTTCGTCGTCACAATTTAGAGACCTAAAAACTTATTTAGGTCTGTAGTTAAGCCATAAATCGTGTCTAGGCTAGATTATCGCGACAATTTATATTCCCTTTATTTTTTGTCTAATTTATTGTGTCGAAAGTATTTATCTATGTTGTGTCTGCCCCGTATTGTTTTGTTGACTGCCTCGTTGGCCTAGTGGTCGAAAGCGTGACTGCTGAGCTCGGGGGTCCTGGGTTCGATTCCCAGTTTGGGCCAAATGCGTTTTCCTTATGGAATTTCTCAGTGCAGGCCTGTTGATTGCACAATAGGCTCGCTCGCTATATAGGACTTAAACAATATTGGTGAAATGTGGGTCACACTTCTGCCTACGCCTTCAGGGAATACGAGTGTGATGTTTTGTTGTGCTTTGTGTGTATTGTATTAGGTCTTGATGCACAGAATACATAACAGTACAAGCACAGAAGATTCACTCCGCAAAATCATGCAAAACAAAAATGGTGGTGGTGGTGGTTTGTGGTGTACAATAAAGTATATATAAATAAATAATAAATAATAATCATTAAAAAAAAAAGCGAGTTTTGCTACGACATCGACACAATAAAGTGCAATTCAGGTCGCATAGCGATCCTACAGTTATATTCACTTAAAAGTTGCCTCTCTTACTATCGCGTAATTCTTATACCTTCTGACTCGTTAGGGTTGCCTTCTTTTACGACGCGGCGCGTGAGTGAGTATCGAATTAAAATGCGCCCCGGCCGGCACGCGGTAGCCCACGCTGAATTAGTTCGACAAGTCGAGCTTGCCGCGTACTTGTAGCTTTATACCTAAAATGCGGAGTGCGCCTTGCCTGCTTGGTGTGACGAAGTGTATTCTGCTCTCTGCGTGGTGGGTTGAACGCTAAGTTCTACACACAAGAGTTAAAGTATATTGTGTTACATTGAGTTACATCAAGCTTGTATTTGCCTAAGGACTAGGCAAATACTTTACTTTACTGATAGTAAAACCACAATAAATACCTACAATAATACTAGCTATACTTATAATAGTACTAACTAACCCGACAGATGTTTTCCTGTCCTAATTCAAACGAAATTCCCATAGAAAATGCATTTTCAGTTTACCGAATTTTCCAATTTTCCCGGTAACTTTTCCAATTTGTCGCTTCTAAGAACCTTCGTTAGACTTCAACGAATATTTGAAAAAAAAATAGCCGAATCGGTCCACTAGTTCTCAAGTTTTGCGCTTAGCAACACATTTAGCCATTCATTTTGATTTACCTATATAATAGATGTGCACATGGCATCAAGTCCGCCTCTGTACATTTGTGTGCTTAAGGTTAAATAAATATCCCAATTCAGACTGGTTGTATATAGTCTGTTTTTTTTAACAAACGAGTACCGAAAATTTTGACTGCGTTGTTATTGGTCCACGTAATCAACATAAAGTCCGTCCACACAAACCAAACGCTGTAGTTATATGTACATTCAGTTGAGTCATCGACTACCTGCGCGTCGCACGTGTTTTAGTGAGTGAACCAGACGATATTGTTTGTACGTGAGTCATGGCGGACATGTTTCCTGTACAGTAAATTTTAGAACTATTCGATATGAACGAGCCTTAACCATTTCAAAACAAAACAAAGGCGTTGGCTCCACCCCGACCAATGACCCATCTCACTCTGAAATGTGTGAGAGACATAACTCATTACTCGTTTGTTAAAAAAAAGCAGACTATAGTTACAAAATATCCCCTTTTAATCAGTTGTTAGGTTGAACCTTACATTTTTTGTTTTGCATTGAAAATTCAATGGAATTCCCATTGTTCATTATTGAAAACCTTTTAGATTTTTACCATGAAAGTTTCTATATAAAAATCCCATACACACCATAAACTTTATGTGAGGGAACCGATGTGTAAGATAAAGAAGTTTTCCATTCATTCGGAGTTCAAACAAATACTTAGTAAAAATAATTTAGACATACAGATAAAAGTGTTAGTGATCTGTCTGTAAAGTTTTGTCGTTACTTTCATTACGACTAGTAATAGGGTGGTTATCAGCACATTTACAGGGTTTATTAAGAGGCTACCAACCGCGCAGTGGTGCCCTCATCGTTTGTTTGGTTATTTCTTTTATTTTAGAATGAAAATAAAATCTTGTGGAGCACAATTATTCCGGCTTATTTTCTGCATATTCATTCTAAAATAAAAGAAATAACCAAACAAATGATGAGGGCGCCACTTCGCGGTCGGTAGCCTCTTAAGATGTTTTTCCGTACCTCAAAAGGAACCCATATAGGATCACTTCTTGTCTCGTAAAGCTTTGTGGTATAATATGGCCCTGGTCATTCAAAGCACGCCGCGCTACCCGCGCCGCGCCGGTTGCGAGTACTACGCACCTAGCGCCGCGCCGGTTGCGAGTACTACGCACCTGACCTTTCTGAAGAACATAACCAATAAGATCACTAATATCCTCAAAGGGCGTCCCGTCCACACCTCCCTAAGTTTCCAACCATGCCTTGAAGAAAAATTTAGTTTCGTAATAAAACGGTTTAAGTTTAATATCGGAAGTTGGTGGCAGAAATTGAAAATACAAAACCAAAGACTAGTTATTTTTCACTTTGTAGTAATTTGTTTGGATGTAATAGTAATCATTCTTTATTTCTCCTCACAATGACAAGCTTATTCTAGGTTTCACATATTATTTGTTATTTTTTTTTTGTTATTAGCAATGTGAGGAGCTGGTGTCTGAGTTAGGCGTAAAAAGCCTGTATTACAAATCACCAGATAAAAAGTCTGTACTTTTTTTTTGTAAAAAGTTTTACTTCTCTCGTAACTTCGTAAAATCTAAGTGACAAAGGCAAGGTGATAAACGGAGCTGACGGCAGGTTGTGCCGAACGAAAATGTATCACTCGTGGACACTATTTTAAAGCGACCTTTGATTAGGTACACTTTTTGATCTAGAAGCCATAATAAGAAAAAAAAAATATATGTTCATTTGGAACATACGAGTAGGTATTTTTCACTTTGTAGTGTTTTTTTTTTGGAAGTCGGTTGTTTTTTTTTTTGTCTTTCATAATAAGTTCTGTTTGTAAAAATGAATGTGACACGGAAAGTTAATCTCAGCATGTTGTTTTAGGATGGCGAATATTTTTCTTCATAAAAGCTGCCAGTGTATTTGAGGGACTGTTAAATACATAGTTTGATAAGTTAGTAACATCGACATTTCTGACGGATTTTTATTAGGAACATACTCATCTAATCCAGATTGTTTTTATGTAAGGTTGTTACATACATATTGTAGCGGAAAAAAAATAATAGGAGAAGTTTCCTCTACATTAATCACATATAATTTTGATTTGTAATAAAAAAAATACACGGAAATATAAAAATTAAATAAAAAATAATGATAAGGTTGATTGATTTAAAACATATTTTGTAAATATTCTACAAAAAATTGTAGAATATTTTGTTAATTTTTGTTAGTAAAAAAAACTTTAGCCTCTTTAACGGTGATTACAGTTACACCCTGTACAACACCACCATATTGGAGTTCTGTGTTTTGTACAAAAAAACCGGCCAAGAGCGTGTCGGACAACGCACAATGAAGGGTTCCATCAATCAATCAACTCAGCCAATCGCAGTCCACTGCTGGACATAGGCCTCTCCAAGGTTGCGCCACAACACCCTGTCCTCCGCCTTCCGCATCCAGTCTGCCCCAGCCACTTTCTTCAGGTCATCGGTCCATCTAGCTGGGGGGCGTCCCACACTACGCTTACCGATACGCGGTCCACTCTAGGACTCGTCTGCTCCACCGGCCATCGGTCCTTCGACAAACATGGCCAGCCCATTGCCACTTCAGTTTGCTTACTTTGAAAGCTATGTCAGTTACTCCCTTAGCCTTAGCTTAGTTACTCCGTTAGCTATGTTAGTTAGTATGTCTACCTAGGGCAAGTCATCCAGCTCGGTAGACATAACTTTGAGAAAGAAGCCGACAGAAGGATCCGGTTGGGTTGGGCAGCGTTTGGAAAACTTCGTCAAGTCTTTTCGTCACCTATCCCGCAAAGTTTGAAGACTAAGGTTTTCAACCAGTGCGTCCTGCCCGTTATGACATACGGTGCTGAAACGTGGACACTGACGGTCGGGCTGGTCCACAAATTCAAGGTCGCTCAGCGCGCTATGGAGCGGGCTATGCTCGGAGTTTCTTTGAAGGATAAAATCAGGAATGAAGTTATCCGGAAAAGAACCGGAGTAACTGAAGGGTTCCATAATTGAAAAGAATTTATCCCAAAAACAAACTTAATATTGTTCTTAGTTAAAAAACATGTTCTCCCATACATTGATATACAATCTGCCTAGCCTTTTCCCAACTATGTCGGGGTCTGCTTCCAGTCTAACCAGATGCAGTTGAATACCAGTATTTTACATGGAGCGACTGCCTATTTGACCTCCACAACCCAGTACACAGTAGACAGAGACACAGACGCAAAACGAAGTTTCCTATAAATAAGGTTCCGTTTTTTCCTTTTTAGGTACGGAACCCTAAAAACCTGAAATAAAAATAGTTCTACACCATCCAACAGAATGGTGACGTGCTTCAGTCAATTATCAAACTACCGCACCCGTCTTTTATTGTTTTAGCGTCTATTACCGGAATGGACTGCCCTGTAATTAAGTGAATATATATACTATAGGACAGGCGCGTAGGCCCCGTGACATACAATTAAATTATTTATAGCTCTCCATTTAAAGTTTAAATTACTGTGAAGTGACACACAGCGTTACTGAAAATACACAATAACTAGTAATTTATTTAGGTATTTGATCGATATTTTTTGAATGTCACCAAGCCAATATTTATTTTTTTATGTGCTGAAATTGAAGTTGGCGGCTCGTAGCACACTCGCAGCGTAGCAGTCGTAGCGCTACGACTGCTACGCTGCGAGTGCGCTACGAGCTCATTTAAAATTCCATTTTTTCCAATTTCGTTGCAAATTGCTTGCTGAACGGTAATCTAAGCAATAACTATGCACACACGCAGGACAAATAGACCCCTAAGACTTCCATAAGATTCCAAATTATTCGCGGACAAATTGTCCATAGTCTGATGTTGTGCATCATGTTTTTGTTTGCCAAAAACCCGCCAATTTGGGGATCGCCTGGCAAGGCAAGCAGCAACAACGGCAAGGGAACACATTCGCGTTGCCCATTTTATTTCCCATTTCCTTGCAAGTTGCCGAGGAAATAGGCTAAATGTAGGTAAATGGGGTATAAAAGTTTAATCAATAGAAAAATATCGGTAAAAAACTTTTAATATTGTTTCTACTACCTTTTACATTTGACTAAGAACCAAAAAAATGGAACTTCGTCTCCGTATACCTAAATGAGCTCAAACAACATAACATAATATGACGCCTTGATTCCCCGAAGGGTTGGGTAGACATGTACACCCACATTACACCAGTTACATAGGCGGCGTGACTATTGCCATCAATCGGGCACAAATCCAGACTCAGTGACTGCTTCTAAGAAATTGCATATAGAAAAACTCAATAACAACTTGCCAGACCTGGGAATTGAACCCAGGACCTCATAATCAGCAGTTGCGATTGCGCCCACTAGAGCAGGCAGTCTCAGAACTCAAATAACTTACCCGAGAAAATAGTTAATCAACATATTATAACACTAGTTTTGTTTATATTCAAATATGCCAGAGTCACCAATTATTATGGTGACAGAACTTTAAAAAAACGAATACCATACCTATTGAATAGCCTGCCGGCAGACATAAGGAGCGAAGCCAATGCAAACAGGTTCAGAAATAAATTAAAAAGATATTATTTGGAAACGTTAACTACAGTGCTACCTAAGTCCTAAAGTAAAGAGTTTAAGATTTTAATAATATTAAGTAATAATAATAAAGACTCGCCAGCCCCCACAGTCAAACTATTAACATGGTTTTGTGGGGCTTTTTTTTAATTATAAGCTAAGTAAATCATTGTAATAAAATAAAATAAATAATAATAATAATGTATGCTTAGGAGGTATTAATCTATGGGCCTGTTTCACCTGAAATAAATGGTTTATTATTATATTATTGAACAGTTTATAAGAGCGGCTATTGAGATAATCGCTATTCAAATACGTGGTAATACGTTTGTATGCGTATCCGTTATTTTGAAGTTAGGTACAGTAAGCGCGTGACGGGGTCAATTGGGCCTATGCCGCCGGGGTCGCGGGTAGTTCGAAAGAGATACCGTGGCCCTGGCACGGGCAACTGAAGGAACATGGGTGGGTTTTAGTCAGTAAAACTCTGACACGCCCTCCCGCTCTGCCCAGAGCGGGAGAAGTCATTTGATGATTTCCCATCCACAAAAAAAAAAAAAAAAAAAAAAAGGTACAGTAAGTGCGGGTTACTTTGACTCTAGGGCATAACTTTGGCCCAAATCGAGACAGATGCTTACTGTCATTAAATCCACACAAGGTTCCGCAAGTACGCGTCTATATCACCATCTAATAGTTACCGAAGGACATACGACGTTCGGCTGTGTGGTCGTGACACTTCGGGCAGTTTATACAGTCGATTTGGGCCAAAGTTATGCCCTAGAGTCAAAGTAACCCGACCTTACGGTACCTAAATAGGTTCTATCTTGTAAGGATTAAATCATAATAGACCAATTGTCCGCAACAATTTTTATTATGTAATAATACAAGACCAATTTATTACCGCCTAAAAATGACATTTCTTGCCCCAAAAAGTATCTTTATCAAGGACCAACTTTGAAAGGGCGATCCCTTCAAGGACAACTGCCCTCAAGAATGGGGTAAAACAAATGATAAGTAACACAAAGCCGCGGTTACCCCTCCCTCCTCCCCCTTGTGATCATCTGGACAAGATAACGGTAATTAGGCCTGCTTCTGGAATTTGTTTAAGAACCGCTGCTAAGGTGAATCTGTCCGTGTTTCAAGTTGGTTCTAAGGTAAATCGTTTTACGCTGAATTGAGTTGTATCTGCGTAAAGTAGCGGGATTTGTTGTACCATTTCTTAGTCTTTTAGTAAGATGCACTTAGTTGTATTTACATTTTCTTAGATGTAAATCATACCATCTTTTGGTATGATTAGGAATATTGTTATTTTTGCCAAACAGATACAGTGTAAACGATAGAAATTTTAAGCTGTTTAACTCATTTACCACTTGAGTGTCGCATGATACCGCCTAGGTTCATAATAGAAAGTCAACCGAACCCATAGGTTCGCAACTAATGTCTACGGTCGGCATTGGACGGGTCATATCTGTTGACTTCGAGAGCTTTCTCTTTAAAAAGGGGTTAAAAGTTTCAATCAACTAGCTCAGCCTTGCCTATATCAGGCTCTAGAAGGGTTTGAGCATCCCGTAAGTATCCAATATCTAACCTTATTTAATAACACTATAATTTTGTTTGATTACGAATACGTCGCAGAAAATTTTCCGGAGGCTATCTGAAGAACATTTTCAATGTCAGTCGACAGACACCCTTTTTTTCCATACAATTTCCAGCCAGACGGATAGCCTAAAGGTTTTTTTTTAATTGTTAATTTAGGCATACATTTTGCTGTCTGCTTATATAATAGTAATGATGTCTGGCCTACAATGATGTAGGCCAGTACACCATTACTAAACCCTTTCAAGATATTTCAGATATATAGAAGTATATAGTCATAGTCATCTCTGAGTTCTGTAACAAGAATTAGAAAAAATCAAAATAAATTGATCGTCTTGACAATTTATAACTTTAAATATAAAACTTCGTCAGGAAAGTTTTGAGTAAGAATATGGATGGCTATTCGAGTAGGGGAAAGTTATGGGCATGAATATGGAAGACCAAAGAAACGATGGAGGGACTGTGTGAAAGATGACACGGCTAGAAAGGGGGTGATTACTGAGATGACGACTAATAGAGAAGTATGGAAAAAAGGACATGTGGCGCCGTCCCCAAATAAATTGGGATAAGGGCATGAGAATGACTGTCCCACAATTTACGCAAGATTTGAATGAAATAGAAAAAACAGTTTATTTTTCTTTTAGTGACAGCAGAACACTGACTCCTAAGTCACAGGATCTCCTAGTTTAGGAGTCAGGGTTTACTCTATTTGTATGACCTATATTCATTGAACATATATTCACCTATATTCATGCGACCTAGTTTTTAAGCATTGTTGAACGTTTTTGTATAGCTGTTAAACAATTCGATTACTGCATGAGATATTTCTTGGTCTTGTACTCTCCCATTTTAGTGATCAGAATTGGTCCTCTAAATCGTGTGATTTAACACCACTGGATTTCTTTGGGGTTATTTGAAGTCAAAGGTGATGAGGTCAAATGCCAACAAGCCCACAATCACCCGTGCATTGAAGGAAGAGATTCAACGCTGCATCAACGAAATTCAGCCCCATCTTGGCAAAAAAGTCATGGAAAATTTTGACAAAAGAGTTGGAAGCTGTGGAGGCCATTTGCCCGATATGCTATTCAATACATAATCCTAGCCTTTAGCTTTATGATTCAATAAAGAAATTTTAATAAAAGAAAAAGAAATTGTGTTTCCTATTTAATTCAAATCTTGCGTAAATTTTGGGACAGCCATAAAGGCTGTCCCAAAACACAGAATGCAATTACATAGCTAGTCAGCTATATGTAAAGTTGAGTTAATCACCTGGCTACTGATACTCTTGTAACCCTGCATAGATATCAAGAAAATTAGTAGCACAGTCTTCATTGTGTCGCTATCGGCTATTATGAACAATTTTAAAGGTTAGCACTTAGCACACATATCAACCCGGAAAGGGATCGTCACCATGTCAACTCGAGCAGTGCAGTATTCTTTGTATGAAACTCTAACGTAATCGCCTCGCCTCGGGAAATCGCCTCAGCGAAAGGCGATACGGTGACGATCCCTTTCTGAGTTGATATGTGTGCTATGACCTTAAAATAGCACCATGTGAACGTATTTTGTAACTCAACAACTAAACAATTAATATCCAAATGGCTCGCAACAAAAAATGCGCAAAGCATATAACTTTCGTAGATAAAAGTTAGAACCTTATGTTTCTTCAAGGAGTCCCTAGTCGTGTCTCAAAAGATTAGATTCGGACAAGTCTCTTTGTGAGGTGACCTGTTTACCCACCGTAGCTGTCATAATAGAAGGGTAAAGGGCATGGGAAGGGATAGTATCAGGTGTGCGGTAGCGACACCCGCTTAAATATTGATAAGTTGTGGCCAGACACTTTGCGTTGGAATATATTCTCGCTTACTATAGTGATAGCGTTATTGGACTCAACTTATGCTACTTATCTTAACCTTTTCCAAAGTCGGCAATTTCGCCAATATCAGAGGGGCAATTCCTGTATTTTTAACCAGGTTTGCAATCTCATCTTAGTCTCAATTAATCTGCTTAGCCTTTTCCCAACTATGTCGGGGTCGACTTCCAGTCTAACCGGATGCAGCTGAATACCAGTATTTTACATGAAGCGACTGCCTATCTGACCTCCACAACCCAGTTACTGGGTTAATACAATATCCCTTGGTAAGATTGGTTGTCAGACTTTCGGGCTTCTGACGACCCGTAACAACTGCCAAAGATCCACGATTGACAGCCGGTTCCAACGGCTTAACGTGCTTTCCGAGACACGGAGGAATCTTGGTATGTAAAGATGGTCACCCATCCACGAACCGACCCCGGGAAGAGTAGATTAACCTAATGGATCGACCCGTGCGGCTGTATTACTTAGCTACGAGCTTCTCATCTCATGTGTCAAATGTGTGTAGCTTTTTCCTACATTTTGACATTTGATTGTCGCTGGCATGAGATTGCAACTTGAATTTGAACGTTTTGAAGTACGAGAATTGGTCTTCAGGTATGAGGACAATGACCGATGCCGCCGGGGTCGCGGGTAGTTCGAAAGAGATACCGTGGCCCTGGCACGGGCAACTGAAGGAACATGGCTGGGTTTTAGTCAGTAAAAGTCTGACACGCCCTTCCGCTCTGCCCAGAGCGGGAGAAGTCATTTGATGATTTCCCATCCACAAAAAAAAAAAAAAAAAAAAAAAAGGTATGAGGACAATGCTACCCATCATTACATTATTTCCTATGTTCTCATGACACACATTCATATGTACCAACATTCCAGCCTCGTCTGCCTATTTTCGGCATTACTTACAAAATAATATAAAAGTCTCAACTTATACATACATACAAAAACTCACGCCTTCTTCCGATGGGGGTAGGCAGAAACAAAGAACGCTACTTACTACGATCCTTACATACTCATATTGCCTCGTTTACGTTCATACATCTGGTCACACGCACGCCGGTTGCGAGTACTACGCACCTGAAGGTCACTACTTATGTCCATCAAAAATCTTAAAGTAACTTAAAAACCACATTGCTAACCTGTCTTACTATTCCAGTGTATACTTCCCTGAGGGCAATTTGTCGGCAAACTCTCACAGTTCCCGGAGGCGAGCTACACCCCGCCATGTTTGGATTGAGTCGTGTGGACTAGCTCAAAGGATAATGTTCATTAGGTTTGCGGAACTATGTTAAAAGTAAGAGATCCGGTGGAATCTTCGTAGAATTTTGTACTTTACACATTTAGCTTCTGACTTCTTTAGTGTTTGAGAATATAAACTACTGGAACTTTTTAAATTACAGTTTCCAGTTTTGGCCACAGAATATCTACTTTTTAGATAGTTATAACACAATAAAACTGAAGTGTTTGTTTGTTTGTTTTACCGAGCTAATCTCTGGAACTACTAGATGGATTTGAATTTTAACATTACGCTACTACCCTTAAGAGCCCAGCAAAATGAAAAAAGTCTGAAAGAACGCTAAGGGAAAACGAAGTAATACCGTGGGTGGGCGATGCGATGCGACGCGATAGGTAGGGGGCCAAGGCTCCTTATTTATAAACTTTACTTAATGTTAAGAGACGTTTAAACGCCAAAACTTTGTGGTTAGGTCAGCAACGTTAATCATTTAAACTTTAAGCAAGGTTTTTTAGATAAGGAGGAGAATTTATAGTTAGTTTAGGTGCAAATGTGCGACTAGTATCCATAGTTTTATGCATGGTTCATATCCGGCTCGAAGGACCAATGTGTGCGAGCAGCACGTTTTTAATGGATTGGAACAGTAACAGAGTGGCTTATCGCAAACACATTAATTTTTTATAGCACAACTTGGGAAATGCAAAACATGACATTCAACCTTAACTATGCCCTAAAAACGAAATTCCTTACAATTAGACTTGCGAGTTGCTTTGACCGATACGCTTTGACTGACTGTACGGAGATAATTCTGGTATAGCTTATGCTCGTGCATGACCACAGAGTCACTAAATTAATAAAGGTATCAATAATGCCGTCAGTCCACCTGTCTTGGCGCTCAAAGTGACTTAGCGGTCATCATTGGAAAGTGGGAGTAAAGGTCTTACGCCTACACTAAGGCCCCGGCACACAGACGCAATACTACTCTTGCCCCCCGGTTTTAATACTTATTTAATTTTAACTGTTTCCGAATGATTTAGTTTCCTATTGTTATTTCAGTCAGTAGTTAAAACGAGTTTAACATTCAGTTACTGGGTGTGAATCTCAAGAGTCAAAACACCACAAGTCGCGCCTGCGGGTAGTCGCGCGCGACTTCATAGAAAATTTAAAAGGTACAGATCTCGCAAAGTCGTGTAGCGATGTCGCGTTGCGCTTGTGTAGAGGATCTCTTAGTTACGTCTCTAATTAATTAGTATTCAATATTGGATTCAATATTCAATAGTGGATCAACTTGCTTACGTTAACGAGCCACAAAACGGGAGATCTAGATTGTCCAGCTAAAAAGGCTGCCGAAAACAGGTACATCAACTCAATCGATTATGAAGGCGCCTAAGAGCGCCACATAACTGTTTTTATTTTAGACTTTACTTTTTATTTACACTTTTTTTTATTATACTATGGATAGTACCTTAATTTCGGATATAGATAACAGTTTTCAGACTGTTTCAAAGTCATGTAAGGTTGAGGACTGCAGACAATATCTTTCCGTGTATCAAAAGTCACTAACCATACTAACCCAAAACATTCGTAGTATTTATAAGAACATGGATAGCTTTAACATTTTTCTTCATAGACTTAACTTTAATTGTGATATAATAATACTAACCGAGTGCTGGTTATCAAATCGCCAGGATAATCTCCCAGTAATACCAGGGTACAACGTAGCATTTACCAGAATCAATAACAATCAAAATGATGGTGTGGTTGTCTATTCAAAAGATTCATTAATGGTCACAGTCGAGGAACCTAATATACACGACTTTAAGAGTAATTGCTTAATTATTAAAATTGGTACAACCGCAGCAATAATTGCTATATATAGATCCCCTTCTGCTAGAAACTTGGATGCTTTTCTTGCTTCCTTAAACCAAATTTTTCAAGCAGTAGGCACTTTTAAGAATGTTATACTAACAGGAGATATAAATATAAACATTAACGCTGATAACTGCAATGCAGGGATCCAAGACTATCTTAATATCTACTCTTTCCATGGTTTTCTGTCCGCACATACACTGCCTACTCATCAAAGCGGTTCCTGTCTCGATCATATGATAATCAAATCCAGTTTTCCGTTTATTACGCTTGTTACTAACTCTACAATTACCGACCATCACGCGGTTTTACTGTGCCTTAACTTAACGCTGCCTAAGCAAAATCGCCCACAGACCAAAACGCAACTAAACATAAACAAACTTGAATATGATTTATGCAACATTGATTTTAACCCAGTTTTCAATACAGCTGACGCTAATTTTGCTTTATCGTTTTTAATAAAACATGTCCAATCAGCTATATTACGCAACACGACCGTTATTACAGTAAACAAGAAAAATTATAATATTAAACCTTGGATTACTCCTGGCCTAATTCGGTGCATAAGACAGAGAGATAAACTTCATCAAAGATACAGGAAGGACCCAGATAATCTCGTCACTAAAGTCACCTATACCAGATACAGGAATTTTTGTAACAACCTCCTAAAGGATTTAAAGAGAAATTACGATAAAAATGAATTAAATAGAGCGGGAAACAATAGCAAGCAACTTTGGAAACATATCAAAAACGTCACCTATATGTCAAATCAGCGTGAATCAAATTCGAGTTTACTGCTCTCTAATCCTTCACCTATCCTGTCAGCCAACGTAGTGAATAATTTTTTCGTAAATATTGGGAAAACTCTTGCTGAGCAGATTCCAAAACCTGACTGTGTTCAACCTTCTTCCCAAAAGGCTGGAAATAGGCGTACCCTAAAATCTTTTGCCTTGCTAGACACCGACGAAGACGAAATTACCCGAATAATCTGTGGACTAAAAGATGACTGTGCTGTTGGATGGGATAATATTAGCAATAAGACACTTAAACTCTTTAAGCATATCCTTGTACCTCCCTTAACACATATTTTTCGTATGTGTTTTTCTGAAGGCATTTTCCCTAAATGCCTAAAAAAAGCAATTGTAATCCCTATCTTCAAATCCGGAAACAAAGACTTAGTTAACAACTATCGGCCAATATCACTACTGCCCTCTATATCTAAAATACTAGAAAAATTATAAATAGTAGACTAGTTAACTATCTAGAGAAAAATGAATTTTTATCATCTGCGCAATTTGGTTTTAGAGCCAAATTATCCACAGCCGATGCAGTGCACAGTTTAACAGATTATGTCTCAGAAGAACTTGGTAAAGGAAACCAGACCCTGGGGATTTTCCTTGATCTGGCGAAGGCTTTTGATACAGTCTCCGTTTCTGCGCTTTTGTACAAATTAGAGGCTTTAGGAATAAGGGGAACGCCGCTGAAACTTTTTGCTGACTACTTAGGCGATCGTTATCAATGTGTTAAAATTGACAATATTTTTAGCGACGAGCAAAAAAACACAGGGTTTGGTGTTCCCCAGGGAAGTATTTTGGGCCCCACCCTTTTCCTGATTTACATAAACGATTTGTGTAGTTTAAATATTGAACAAGGCAAAATTATATCGTATGCAGATGATACAGCGTTAATTATCACCGCTAAAACAAACAGCGAATTGTACGAATATGCTCAAATAGGTTTCAATACTGTGTCTAATTGGCTTCACAGCAACTTACTAACATTAAATACCGACAAGACAAAATATATTCACTTCTCCATCCGCAAACCGCTTTTTAATATTACTAACTCTCATCTGTATGCCCATCATTGCGGACTCCGCTCAGTCAGCATATGTAAGTGTCCTTTTATCCTCAAAACTTGTAACATAAGATATCTCGGGGTATTAATAGACGAGTCGCTCTCTTTTAGACCACATATTGACAGTTTGGTTACAAGAGTGCGCAGGTTAATTTTTGTTTTTAAAAAATTGCGAGCCATTGCGGATAAAAAACTATTGTCACAAGTTTACTTGGCTTTAGGTCAATCTGTAATACAGTACTGTATTACTTCATGGGGTGGAGCACCAAAAACTTACTTGCTGCCTCTTGAAAGAGCTCAGAGAGCTATTTTAAAGGTAGCAAACTTCCATCCCTTTCTCTATCCTACAGATCTGCTATACAAACGTTGTAACGTGCTGACTGTTCGCCAGCTTTTCATATCGCACTTGGTATTAAAACAGCACACCATGCTTTCCTATAACATTGCAAGTACTAATAAGAGACGGAATGATATTGTATGTGAGTCAAATGCATCCTCTAAATATATCTTTGTAAACAGATTTTATACATTTTTAGGCCCATTTTTGTACAATAAATTAAATAGGAAATTAAGTATCTATAAATTAAATAATTACGACTGTAAAAAGATTATTCTGCAATTTTTACTTAGTATATCATACAGTGAGACAGAGGATTTACTCGTTGTCTGTAAATAAAACATGTTTTAGTCTTTTAATTTAATATTAGTTTTAATTAGTCTAGGTTGTTAATTTTATAATCTAATACTCTATGCACCTTTCTAGCCTGAAACACAGGTTCTACCTAGTTCAGGCAAATGAGCAAGTGTGTCCTCTAAATGTTTAATTTCTAAGTTTTTGTAAATCTGAACCATTTTTATATAAATAAACGATATTATTATTATTATATTTATTATTGTTAAGAGAAGCCACTAAAGAAATATTTTGTAATTATTAAATCCTCGTCGAAGTAAGTGGGTAAGAGTGATTAGGGCGAAGCGTGGAACCTATGCTCCTTTTGAAAGCTTTTTAATTTCTGATTTGGCATAGAGTAAGTTGGCAACGGTTAGTTGTAGCAATGCTACTCTAGGCGAAGGAGTGTCTATTAGAGGAAATATGAAAATTCTATCGTAGTTTAGTTAGCTCTGAATCTTTCAGCCTTATAACCTTGAAACTACTGACAAGTTTAAATTAGTCATCTTAATTGTATTCACATTTCAGTTGGTACAAAGTCACGTAGAAATCCTTAAAATTACGAGGTGTCCTGCGTGAGCGACGAATTTGACGCGACGCGACGCTGCGATTGCGACGAACGCGATCAACTCAACGGTATACCCTGCTTGCGGCCTATATGGCAGTCAGCGGCGAGACGCGACGTTTTGAGGGCGACCAGACGCGACACCACGAACTACGAAATGGTTGATTGTGTTTCTTTGTAAAAATATTGTATTTGTTTTCTTTCTTTGATTTTTACGATATTTTTTTAAAAGTCTGTAAGTACTTTAAATATGAACTTTCAAGCAAAATTGTACTGTACTTCTCCATGATTCGAGAAGTAATGATCAAATTCACGCAGGGCATTTGTCGCGTGTAGCATCGCGTCGCATTACATCGTGACGTGTCGCGTTGCTTCACGTCGTATTCGTCGCTCACGCAGGACACCTCGTTATAAGTAGACCGTATCTAGGTAAAATTTACAGCAACTTCCCTCCAAAAAGACTGGGACGGACAGCGTCATTCACAGGATGCTCAAAGAAATGCTATTCATAACTACCCACAAAGGAAAAGTTGTAAAATTCACTCAAAACGTCCATTAGCAAAACTCAGTCTCGACTAATTCCTTTGACCTGGCTCGCCTTGCCTCAGGTAAGATATCTTTGTGAAGTTTTCAACAATTTTCTTTTACATTTTTGGACTAATTAAATTATTTTTCCAGTTTTCGGAAGCTATAAAAACATTGCAAGTAAAATAAGTAATTTTACGTAGGTAATGGCACGTAATGGCATTAACTGAAATCGTAATAAGGTTTCTAGTAAGCATTTTTGAGTGTAGCGGGGTTAGAAGAAGGACTAAATAATTGATTTTCCACTTAGCATGGTTGCCTTTTGGCAAATCTTCAAAATTCGTTTGTTTGTATTTGTTTGTTTTGTTTTGTTTTTTTTTGTTTTTTTTTTTGTTGTGTTTGTTTGTTACTTTTATTTTTGTTTTTTGTTGTGTTTTGTTTTTGTATACGTTGGTTTTCACGTACGGTATCCAAATTGTCTTTCTGTCAAATGAGCCTCTAAGTCCCACCTGTCCCTGGTGCTAATCTGCTCGTCTGGAATACGTTTCATGGACGTATGTTTTTGTGACTGTGAACAAATGCTTTTAGATTTATGTTTTGTGCAAATTGTGAATCTACTGAAAAAGAAAAGCTTTGAATTAATGTGAATATTTCGGATTTTTTTTCTCTTTTTGAATTAAAATGGAAAACAAAGCTCAATGATTTTGTAAATGCTTTGCCTTTCTATAAATGTTCCAAAAAGATCAAAGGGACATTTTGATTGAACATTGAAACCCCATTAAAGACGCGGTGCATAATTAGTAATTAAATTACTCTCACCATAATTATGACCTTTAATTGAGTTTATTACCTTAGTTACGTCTCTGGAAAATTCAGAAGAAATAAAAAGGAAATGTCTCAAGCAAGAAGACGTTAACAAAATGTTATTAAAGAAAAACGTCAAATTAGCCGGTATCAAATGCTGAATGGCAAAAAATATTAATTCAGGGGTGATTCGTATTAGAGCGATTTTCCCGACGAGATACGAAAATCTTGAATGATTAAATATTAAGATCGGGATCCGGGATTTCCACTCGACCCGAAATGGACTTGTGACGTTTCGTTTATTGTTTGTTTGATAAATTGCTTTGTGATGACAAAGAAATTAACGTAATGTTTCATAATTTCGTTTAAGGACGCTGTTCCAAATGGGTAGTCAAATCATTACTTTTTTACACAAAAGTATGTTTATTAAATAAAATGCTTTGTATACTTAAAATATTTTTTTGTTGAATTGTTGATATATGTGCATGGTACTATTCTGAACTATAAATATAATTTTAGATTCTCAATAAATCTACCGAAGTGAAAATTTTTACTTCGGTACATTTATTGAGAAAATGTACTTATCTAAAAAAATAAACAGCCGTCCCATACATTTGCGTCGAGTAGGTAGGTATTGAAGTTTTCTATGGGACACTTGAAAATTTTTTCGCGATTACGATGTTGGTCCCATGGAGAAAGTTGTTCAGTTTGATGTTCTGTATCCCTTAAATTTGACGAGGATGCAAAACGACACGTTGTATTTTGTTACCAGCCAAACGCGATTTCAGGCCAAACTAGTTTGTCAAGGAAGTAATTAGTTGAGTTGCTTAATGTATTCAAAAAAATCATCCAACCATTTTCATATCCACTCTCAAACGAACATCTACAAAATTAATAAAGTTATTCAATAAAGCTTTAGTACCTACGTTTACTGAATGCCTCGGACCCGGATATAGTCACATTTGCATTTTAAAGCACGGATACTCGGATATTCCCGGGATATTTTTCGAAGCGGACTCAATTAAACCGGAATGTGTATTGCATTTCATTGTAACTGGGTCACTACATAATTGTCACACGCCTTGTACATTTGAATGTAAGGAGATTGAATGTGCTATATCTACATTATTAAGTATGTATGGATGTGTGTCTGATAAGGAATCTTATTGGATTATTGTAGTGCAGCGAGTATACAATAATTACTCGTAGTTATTTCATTCAATACTATGGTAAATAACAAGTTAAAAAAAAAGTAGATTTATAATATTGATTATAAATCGACTTTTGATAATATTTGTTTTAATGGTGGTGACCACCATCATAACAAATATTGACACATTGCACTCGGTATTTTCATTGACCTAAAAAAGGCTTTTGACACGGTATCACATAAAATTCTATTATTAAAGCTAATGAAAACTTTTTTACAAAAAAATACAACCGACTTCCAAAAACAACACTACAAAGTGAAAAATAACTTTAATTTCGGAAGTCGGTGTCTAGTTAAATGTATTTTCGTTTTTTGCCACCGACTTCCGAATGTAGTGTTGGTTTTGGAAGTCGGTTGTATTTTTTTGTAAAAAAGTTTTTATTTTTCACTTTTTTAGTTGTGGTACCTACCCCACACAAATTCTAATACCACTATCTGCAAAACAAACCAGAACATCATCCATATAAAAGTGGGGAAAAAATACGTATTATTGAAGCTAACTCAAAAACTACCCAAGCAAAGTTAATCAATTTTATATGTGTTTAATAATTTTACTGTGATGTATACCCTCTCGAAAAAAAACAAAAAAATATCCAAATCGGTCCAGCCATCTTCGAGTAATCGGGGAACATACATAAAAAAAAAAAAAAAAATAAAAAAAAGGTTCCGACGAATTGAGAACCTCCTCCTTTTTGAAGTCGGTTAAAAAGCATTGGCATCACCGGAGAAATGTATAATATCCTCTCCTCATACCTTGCCAATAGGAAACAGATAGTTAAAATAGGAAACAAGATGAGTGGAGCATCTTCCATAGAATTTGGTGTTCCCCAGGGATCCTTGCTATCCCCCCTCTTATTTGCTATTTTCATAAATAATATTAAAGAGCTAGGCTTAACTGGACAACTAACTCTATATACGCCGATGATACTTTTGCTAATGATACTTTTACGCCTTTTCTACTTCGGTAACAACATAACATTGTAGCTGACGCTCAAAAAGACAGATACAATATACAATTGGTTTAGCTCTAATTTACTTACCGTAAATGCGTCAAAAACATCGTACATGATATTCCCAGCTAAAAATTAAAAAAGTTCCTGACCACCCAGCCTTACACATAAATAACACTAAAATCATCAAAAGTAATTGTGAAAAATACTCAGTGTGGGCTGCCGCGCACCGGCCGGCTCGCACGTTAGTTTGATACTCGCTCACGCGCCGCCCGCGTCGTAAAAGAACACAACCCTAACGAGTCAGAAGGTATAAGAGTTACACGATAGAAAGAGAGGCAACTTCTAGGGAAAAAAACTGTAGGTAATTAAGTGTGTGTGCGACCTGAATTGCACTTTATTGTGACGTAGCAAGAGTCGCTATTTATTTAAATGATTTTGAGGTGTGAATCTTGTGTACTTGTACTATTATGTATTCTGTGCTACCAACTTAAATTGTCCGTAAATTCTAATCAAAACTGTCATTCTTTGACAGTAGTATGAAATGTCTACAGCACGGTAAATTAACGCAGGGTGTTAATTTGCTTAGCGATTAATTTCCCTGATTCATTTCGCCAGATATGTTTAGGTCCTACATTATACTGGAAGAACCTATTGTCATTAAGACTGAGCACGCACTTATGATTTTTAGTTGACCAATAGTTTAGTCGCTATCGTACGGCCATATAACTCAGTCGACCGATAGTATAATCGCATCGCACTGCTATAACTCCATACTGATTCCCAGAACGATCAAACTATCGCCCGATTAAAAATCGCAAGTTCGTGCCCGCCTTAACCGGGCATAAATACAGACTCCGGGCTGCTTCGGAGAAATTTGTATTGGAAAAACCAATGCCTTATTTCCTTATTCATTCAATGTGTGTTTTACCGACATGTTTCCATAAACACGCAACTACAATTCGTTCTACTGAATGCATATTAAATATTATTTATACATAGACTCGATATTCCGGGAAATATTTCAAATTCGAAGACATAATAATATTTATGTATATGACATCCACCAACCCGCACTGGATCCGCGTGGTGAATTATAGCCCACTCCCTCTCGAAGAGAGAAGACCTGTGTCCTACCAGTGAGAATATTATAGGCTGACTATGCATGATTATGCACAGCATGCATCAGAATGGTCTGGGTGGTACAGACCAACAAACTGAACAACTTTCTCCATAGGACCATTAACGTAATCACGAAAAAATTAATATGACCACACATTTTTGATACACGCATTGTATATGCTGCAATACAATGAATGGGACTAACCAATGGAGAATTCTGTTACCACGAAATAAATGTAGGTACTAGCTTCAGTGTGTGTCAATAAACTAATTTGTAGGTTTGTGAACTTGTATGCACTATAGTCTATTTTTCGTACGTGTCCAAATTGGTACACAGATACGGTACGAAAATCACGAGTTTTCGCATCACTAACACACTCGTAAAGTCAGGTATGAACGCCTAGATTTAAAAAAAAACACAATTTTCACACACACAAAAATTATGTGTGTGTGAACTGAACCACACTGGAATTAGCAAAATTTTAATCCAAGGATTTAGTAGAAGTCTTAAAACAATTGTAGAACGAATCTGGGAATTTGTAAACAAATACATTAAAAACTACAGCTCATAAAGTGTGGTCCCTCAGTCCTCACACACTATCAGCCAGATCTCAAGAGTATCTTAAAAATAAAGGTTTACCTATATCAAATCATCTTTTCACTTTAGTTTTCTCAAAATCGAAATCACAGTAGGTACAGTCAACAAAAGAGATCTAGGCAGGGTATACTAACATATTTGTATGTGAATTGCTTCATGTTCAATTTTATATATATTCTTTGTTTTTGCAATACTCCTACATTGTAACACACCAACACAAAATTGTATATTGTCACGAAATTGAACATCAAGCAATTCACATACAAATATGTTAGTATACCCTGCCTAGATATCTCTTTTGTTGTCTGTACATTATTATTTGTTTACCAAATAAGACTAGTGAAGAATACATAAAATACACTTCCCGGAGAATTTCCATTATCACAAAAACCGAATATAAATTCTTAGAAACACAAGCTCGCGTTTCACAGACAATTTCCTTATATCAATTTAGCTTCCACGAAAGAGAATTCTATGAGCTACGCAGGAATCCCTATGAAGCGAAACGCGACCTGGTTTGCATTCCAAGTGTGAACATTGACAATAGGACTGATGATTGTAGTAGAGACGCCTTGTGATGCCTTCTAAACATCCAATCACAACATTAGAAGTATACTGCCGGTCTATTCTGTAAAAATCTCACCGTGTTAACTTAGGTGAAGTGAGCTGTCAGTAGTGTCAACCCCTATAGTTTTTGCGCTCTAGAATGGTGCGGGTGTCATTTGACGAACTGTTCCTTTTCACTCTTGAACGTTATCGCGATTTACAATCATGATTTAATAGTTTAGCTGCACCCTAAATATCATAATCGTAAAATACGGATTCAATAATAAGTGTAGTAAATTAAATAAATTATCCTGCCAAAATGTTATTATCTACAAATAAAATCAAATTTAAAGAAAAATGAAGCAAAGTGATAGGCGTGTAACATAACGCCATAGAGATGTTTAGTGATGTGATGTATTGCCATTATGGGTTTTTATCGATAGTCGATATTTTTTATAGAGAAACAAGTTTACTGTATGTATTTTTAAATGTTTGTTGTTAGACATCTATAAAGTTAAATTAGCCGAAAAAATTATACAATGGAAAAAAATTGAATAAATACCGGTAGTGCTTTGAATTTGTTTTCTTAATGTTTTGTATCAAATACATTTTTTAAAATAAATTCTATAATAATATGATATATCAAAGACATTTTTAAAATTATTTTATTAGGAGAACGAGATTTTTGCTGTAAGAATCGTTATCGATAAAATTACATTGTGCATATTGTCACTGACCTAGTCATGACTGATATGTGTCACCTGCACCATGCTAGAGACCGTCAAACGGTCCGACCGCAAACGGGTGAAAAAATGTGACAACTCACTGCTCACTTCACCTAAGTTATCACGGTGAGATTTTTACAGAATAGCACTGCTGCTCTAATCACGTTCACGACATTCAAGGGAGACCTCAATAAAGATTACAAAGTCATTAACAGATGTCCTTCGAAAGCTCTTTTATCGTTATTGACTTTATAGACAGTGTAATTTGATAAATCTTACGACTTTGAACCCTGTTTCAGG
Organism: Cosmia pyralina; assembly: GCA_946251885.1. Taxonomy (NCBI): domain Eukaryota; kingdom Metazoa; phylum Arthropoda; class Insecta; order Lepidoptera; family Noctuidae; genus Cosmia; species Cosmia pyralina. Next base: position 25,382,146 of record OX276345.1, on the reverse strand, counting down.
GGTTTTAATGTTAAATATCGCTCGATGAAGATAAAATCTGCTGATAAATAAAAGCTTCGAATTTCAAGTCGTATTTTAGTTTCTAAATTATGTGATGTAATTTTATAACGCTGGTTTACTGTGGCATTACCTAGGTAACTAGGTGCTCGATGTTGAGTGAGATTTAACAGAGCTGATCAGAAAATTTATTGTCTAATGTGCGCGCAAGTGCTAGTGACCGCCTGAGGTACTTATGTGAGCGGTGAGACGGGGGAGGTAGAAAAACGTCAAGCTAACTCAGTCTGCCAGACTTGTCCATCGCCCCCAAAACACAAAAACAACAAAACAAACAAAAGCACAAACAACAAAAAAAAACAAAAAAAAAAAAAAAAACAATACAAAAAACAAAAAAAAATACAAAAGCACAAAAAACAAAAAAAAAACAAAATTCAAAGAATATTTTTTAAGTATTTTGAAACTATCAGCTTGAACTGCAGTCCACACTAAACTTGCATCAAAATGTAGGTCCCGTCCAAAAACTTGAAGCCCAAAATTGTTGTTTAAAGTATCAAAATATTGAATATCAAAATAAAACATCATTTATGTACTTTTATTATTGACTAAACCGTAAATCGTCTTAATGGCAGAGACGCTGGAACATTTAGACCGGATGATGATTCTCGGCGGGTTGGCATCGGCATGAATTTGATGGACAAGACGAAAGTCATGTACCTACAATTCACACGTCTTGCCGAGTCCAAACCATATCGAAGGATCGCTTCTCGATGTTGTGAAGGAGTACGTCTACCTAGGGTAAGTCACCCAGCTCGGCAGGCACAACTTTGAGAAATAAGCCGACAAAAGAATCCAGTTGGGTTGAGCAGCGTTTAAACTTCGTCAAGTCTTCTCGTCGCCAATCCACAAATTCAAGGTCGCTCTAAGGAGCGGCTATGCTTGGAGTTTTTTTGAAGGATAAGATCAGAAATTAAGTTATGCGGAAAAGAACCAGAGTTACCGACATAGCTTGCAAATCGAAGTGCATAGTAAGCAAGCTGAAGTGGCAGTGGGCTGGTCATGTTCGTCGAAGTACCGATGGCCGGTGGAGCAGACGAGTCCTGGAATAGAGACCGCGTATTGGCAAGCGTAGTGTAGGGTGCCCCCCAGCTAGATGGATCGGGTGGCTGGGACAGACTGCGATGCGGAAGGCGGAGGACAGGGTTTTATGGCGCAGCCTGAGAGAGGCTTATGTCCAGCAGTGGACTGCGATAGGCTGAGTTGATTGATTGATTGACTAAACCAAAGCTTACCAACTTTATCAACCCTCAATCAAAAAATCTATCCGATATAGGTTTCAATAGTATATTCCATGGGAAAACTATCAGCGAAAAAATCATCGAAAATCAAATAGTTTGAGGCAACTCCCCATAGAAAGTTGAAATAATGTTTTTTCCACAAACTTCGCAGTTGTTTTATATGTTTTATTGACGGATTTGCTCAAAGGAATACGAATCTGAACTTTCCTAACTTATCCGTAAAAGGTTATTGTTTTTTTCTTCAATAAACAAGTTTAGTAACTTGTTCAGGGTAGTATAGAAGTTTTAGCAATACATATATTTATGTAGCTCGGTTTCTTCGAACGATTCTGGGGCTGGCCTATCATATTTTTCAAATTCAGAATGTACTGTACATTCTGAGTTTGAAACTACTGTACATTCTGAGGTGACCAACCTTAAATGGCAAAGGCAATGTAAGTAATTACAGCTGTGGTTACATTAAAGCCTGTTTGATTAAGTAATTCCAAATGGGTATGTTCTGAAAATAACATACAAAATCTGTTCCATATTTACTAAGTAGATTCTTCTTATAAATCATTAATGATAAATAATAATAATATACAACATTAGTTTTAGTTTATGCGAAACCCGAAACACGTGTCTAGTATTTTTATGTAAAGAATCTATGTACAAAATTTCAAAACAGTGACATGAAAAATCACAAAGTTTTAAGCTTGTTATGTTACTTAGTTGTCTGTACAAAAACATGATCACCACGTGGCGCCCGCTGTGCGCCCGTGCCTAATGCCGCTATGACCTGCAGTAACTTGTGTTCGTCGCGCGGTGTCCATATCGTAACTTTTTTAAAGATTTTTGGGGCAAAATATAACACGGTATAAAAATGATTGGAATCGGTTCAGATACTAATTCTGAACAAACTATATTCAGTTTCGCATATACTAAACATAATGTTGTTTAATACCAGCCTACTATAGTCCCACTGCAGGGCAAAGGCCTCTTCTCATACAGAGAAGGCACGAGCATTGATCACCACGCTTGCTCAAGACGGTTTGGTGATTTCAGACTCATATTAACTATAAGTCTAGGTTTCCTCACGATGTTTTCCTTCACCGATGTCAGAATGTCACATTGGTACTTGCCCAGATTTGTACCCACAGCCTCGGCCGAGAGGCAAAATCATCAATCATGATATAAAAAAATATTCTCGACCGTGCTTTATCAATCCAAACCCAGCTTAGGTATATCATATTCATAAACATCTAATCACAATTAACATAACATCATCGTAATTAACTAACAAAGACCACAAATTAAACAATTTGTCCATTACACGATTTTCATTTCACGGAAGCGAGCTTACCGCCACGCTAAGTTAATAACTGACGATGAAATCAATTTATTTTAATGGCGTGTCCATTAAAGCTTGCAGAACAATTTATAATAAACTACGGTCAATATTAATTAATTAATCTATGATGGGTTTATGGTATTGTTGGCTACGTGATAAATATAGAAGGATTCATACGCGGATTCATCAAGGATCACAGAGGAGCTCGTGGCTAAGTAATAACAGCCGCACGGGTCGATCCATTAGGATTATTACTCTTCCCGGGGTCGGTCCGTGGATGGGTGACCATTTTTACATACCGATATTCCTCCGTGCTAAGTGGCTAAGAGCTCGTGGCTAAGTAATAACAGCCGCATGGGCCGATCGACCAAGTTAAGCTACGCTTGCCGGGGTTGGTCCGTGGATGGGTGACCATCTTTACATACCGAGACTCCTCCGTGCCTCGGAAAGCACGTTAAGCCGTTGGTCCCAGCTGTCATTCGTGGATCTTTGACAGTCGTTACGGGTCGTCAGAAGCCCGAAAGTCTGACAACCAGTCTTACCAAGGGGTATCGTATTACCCAGTTAATGGGTTGTGGAGGTCAGATAGGCAGTCGCTCCATGTAAAATACTGGTATTCAGCTACCCCAACATAAGACTAGAAGCCTAAGTTAGAAGAAGAAGTTAGACTGGAAGCCGACCCCAACATAATTGGGAAAAGGCTAGGCAGATTGATTGATCATACACGGATTCATAAATACGTAGGGTAAGGATTCTGTTCTTCACCTAGGAAAAGTCAACTACAAAGTTTCGTTACATAGGTACTTTACCTTTGCATTAAATTTTCAGAACTTGAAATCAACCAAAAATTAATAAGAAACCGGCCAAGTGCTGTCGGACCATGCACAATGAAGGGTTCCGTAATTGAAATGATTTTATCCCAAAAACAAACTTAACATTATGTAATCCCAAAAAAATATTTTTTGAGGTGATAGAATTACAAATTAACAATTTTCAGACTTTTTTCTTTACTTGTGCTGTGAGGACCTTGCTTTTTGCTATAAAATTCATGATTCTAGGACAACGGGAAGTACCCTATAGGTTTTGATTTACTTGCGAGTATCAAAATATGTCGCATAAATGGCCGTATATTTTTATTGCGTTGACTTAGAAGCTTGAGTTTTTTAGGACTCCAAGAGACCATAGACTTACGTTTTTGATATTAATTTCAACTTGATACCTTCACGCGTTCCTGAGACAGACGGACAACGAAGTGATCCTATAAGGGTTCCGTTTTTTCTTTTGAGGTACGGAACCCTAAAAATCAGGCTGCAACCCTTGTTCTGTAAATAATGTTACACACTGTCAACAATTTAAACAATATCAGTCCGCTTGTATTATCCCGTGTCTGCTTATTCAATTAATTAAATTATTAATGAAATTAAATTAAACAGTCGAGCTGCAAAATAATTACTTGATCAAGAAGATTTCGCAACTGATCAGTAGAGAAAACATACAGTAGGATTTTGATGGGTTTTAGTTAAAATTTTGTTAATTTTTAAATTTTATTCATTTTTATATAGCTGCTACCATAATGAACTCAATTGGGTGTGATTTAAATAAATAACACGCATAAAAATATATGTAAAATATCAAATCCACCTACTTAGTATTCTCCAAGGATTTTTCTTATGGAAATCGTCCTTACTAAGCAAATAAACTTAGGTACTTTCCAATTCATTTTTGTAATCCAATTCCAAACGTCGGAATAAGCGTGGGATTAAATAAATTCAGTAAGCAGAACAAGTACGGAGTAGATTTACCTAATTTTGTGGACATGACCTAAACCTAACTTCAAATAGAAAATATTGTAAAAGAGTTTTTCAGGGCGTTCTGAAAATTTAACAAACCAATGTAGGTACCCTGTCAAACATCATTCCACACATTCTACTCGTACTCATAGGTAAAGTTTAGGTTAAAGTTACCCTCTTGCACTATTACTTATACAGGGTCAAATTAAATTAGCTAGCAAAACTCCGCAGACGTAACGATTTACGATATCGATATCTAATCGATCAATCTGCCTAGCCTTTTCCCAACTATGTTGGGGTCGGCTTCCAGTCTAACCGGATGCAACTGAATACCAGTATTTTACATGGAGCGACTGCCTATCTGACCTCCACAACACATTAACTGGGTAATACGATACCCCTTGGTAAGACTGGTTGTCAAACTTTCGGGCTTCTGACGACCCGTAACGACTGTCAAAGATCCACGAATGACAGCCGATACCAACGGCTTAACATGCTTTCCGAGGCACGGAGGAGTCTCGGTATGTAAAGGTCACTCATCCACTGACCAACCCCAGCAAGCGTAGCTTAAGGCCGCTGTTACAAACGGGTAGTCAAATCATTACTTTTTTACACAAAAGTATGTTGTGTATGTTTATTAAATAAAATGCTTTACATTCTTAAAATGTTTTTTGCCCAAATTGTTGATAGATGTGCATGGTACGATTCTGAACTATAAATATAATTTTAAATAGTTACATTCTCTCAATAAATGTACCGAAGTAAAAATTTTCACTCCGGTACAATTATTGAACAACTGTACCTATCTAAAATTATATTTAAAGTTCAGAATCGTACCATGCACATCTATCAACAATTTGGGCAAAAAACATTTTAAGAATGTAAAGCATTTTATTTAATAAACATACTTTTGTGTAAAAAAGTAATGATTTGACTACCCATTTGTAACAGCGTCCTTAACGATAAAATGAAAAAGCTTTGATGATTATTTTTTTTGGGGTCGAGACCGCTGGTAGTGCTGTTACTCGAAGTATGAGTTGAGGAGTCTGTTACTCGAAGTATGAGTTGAGGAGTCTGTTACTCGAAGTATGAGTTGAGGAGTCTGTTACTCGAAGTATGAGTTGAGGAGTCTGTTACTCGAAGTATGAGTTGAGGAGTCTGTTACTCGAAGTATGAGTTGAGGAGTCTGTTACTCGAAGTATGAGTTGAGGAGTCTGTTACTCGAAGTATGAGTTGAGGAGTCTGTTACTCGAAGTATGAGTTGAGGAGTCTGTTACTCGAAGTATGAGTTGAGGAGTCTGTTACTCGAAGTATGAGTTGAGGAGTCTGTTACTCGAAGTATGAGTTGAGGAGTCTGTTACTCGAAGTATGAGTTGAGGAGTCTGTTACTCGAAGTATGAGTTGAGGAGTCTGTTACTCGAAGTATGAGTTGAGGAGTCTGTTACTCGAAGTATGAGTTGAGGAGTCTGTTACTCGAAGTATGAGTTGAGGAGTCTGTTACTCGAAGTATGAGTTGAGGAGTCTGTTACTCGAAGTATGAGTTGAGGAGTCTGTTACTCGAAGTATGAGTTGAGGAGTCTGTTACTCGAAGTATGAGTTGAGGAGTTAATTTTTTGCTTTATCATGTTTAGATATCGAAAGCCCACATCTGCGGAGTTTCACTAGCTAATTTAATTGACTCTGTTTGTATCTCTGATGAATAAAATAAAACTATTACGTGATTACGGGTTACTGCTTGAAAAATGTTATTATAGTCTGGACGAGTTTCTTAATGACGAATCTCTATAATTAAAAATATTTTTCTAATAGATACTAAGCGAACGTCGGCTAGGTGTAAAAACCTCGTAGTTGTAATTTGTAACTGTGTGTTTGTATGCCTACTAGGCAGGACATAATGGAACTGTAACTTTTATTTATTTAGGGAAAAACAAACAGTAGCACAATAAAAAATAGACAAAATAACTTAAATATTACACTTAACAATTAAGCTACCCACTACGTTCTCCACAGACTATTTAAAACTAGCTAGTAACACAGATACAATATTGTCCTAAAACTCAAACTGGATTTTTACATATTAAAAAAGAAAAAAAGAAAAAGTAAATTTGTGCGCTTACATTATTATTAATTATTAAACATTACCTTGCTGATCCTTTAAGGTTGCTTGGATTTGTTGCCTAAATGCATTTTTATTGAGAAAAAGAATATCAATTGACTAAACTCATTGTTATAAGTCATGAAGTGGTGAACGCGAGCCAGCGTTGGATTTACAGAGACTAGTAGCAAATAGACGTCGAGTACGTACCTCACGTACATGAGCTGTTCGAGGAATCAGGTAACTCAGACTCCTAACTAAGTCCGGACAATCAAAATGATTGCGGCACACATTGAACAGAGTCATAAGTTCCAGAAGTTTCCGTCTTGACTTTAAGGTCAGAAGATCATACTTTATAAGAAGTAAATGGTAAGACAATTTATTCCGAAAACATCTAAAATTCATTGCACGTTGTACTAGTTCCAATCTTTCACCATATTTTACGTAACTTACCTAACATCTGTCTGTATAACCTATGCTCACAATAAAAAGATTTGATTTGATTTTGATTTATTAGGTATTTGTATCGTATGGGTTTTAGGTAAATATTGAGGAGAAGGAAATAATTTTACTAACCTCTTTTCGGAGTAAGGGTTCAAGCTTATATGCTTATTGAAAATCTCTGTACCTAAACCATCATCATCATCTTCTTGCCCTTATCCCAAGTTACGTGGGGTCGGCGCAACACGTTTTCTTCTTCCATTCTCCCCTGTCAACCGTCACGCTATCATTCACTCCCTTCTCTTTCATATCATTCCTCACACAATCCATCCTTCTTTTCTTTGGCCTTCCTCTGCCTCTCCATCCATCAACATGTATATTCATCACTCTTTTAGTCACATGCATTTCTTCCCTCCTCATCACATGCCCCTATCAAGCCAAACGATTTCCTTTCAACTTTTCTGTCACTGGCGCCAGTTTCAAACTTCCTAATTTTTTTTTTTATCCTTTCTCGTCACTCCACACATCCATCTCAACATTCTCATCTCCGCTGCATGCAATTATTTTTTATCCGTCCGTAAAATCTCTTACAATCACTGAAAAACTTCATATAACCTAAAATGTTACAGCATTTCTGGAAACCCTGTAGTAATATCCAAACAAGGGAGCAATACATTTCAGAATGTTACAATGGAAATGGTTGTTTTACTTTAAATGTAAAATGGAGCAAAAGTTTCGGCAGTAGACCTCGTTTTATTGAAACGACCGATAAATTCACAATATTTGTTAATTAAAGCGAAACATTTTGCCACTTTCGGCGAATCAGTATTTTTTTGTCGTAAGGAATATGGAATCGGTAATAGCTGTTTTTTATGTTCTCTGGGTAATAGCATCTTTGTCTATTATTTTCTTCTATTAATTTCTATGTTATGAAAAGAGGTAACTTTTAAACCTATTATCCTTCATTTCCGCGAACGTTCTTAAAAATACAAGACTACTACATACTCCATCTACGAGTATACACACAATAATCAATCTGCCTAGCCTTTTCCGAACTATGTTGGGGTCGGCTTCCAGTCTAACCGGATGCAGCTGAATACCAGTATTTTACATGGAGCGACTGCCTATCTGACCTCCACAACCCATTAACTGGGTAATACGATACCCCTTGGTAAGATTGAGTGTCAGACTTTCGAGCTTCTGACGACCCATAACGACTGTCAAAGATCCACGGATGACAGCCGGGACCAACGGCTTAACGTGCTTTCCGAGGCACGGAGGAGTCTCGGTATGTAAAGATGGTTACCCATCCACGGACCAACCCCGGCAAGCGTAGCTTAACCATCAGGTTCAGGATCAGGATCGACCCGTGCGGCTGTTATTACTTAGCCACGAGCTCCTCTATAGTATACCCACAATATATGTGTATATAAAAATGAATCCGGCTATTGCCCTTGGTCCCTTGGTCCTTGGTTTCCCTTTAACTTGAAAACGACTTTACCGATTTCATTCATCTTTTTTTTTTCAAGTTTTCTAATACTAGAAGGTTCTTACGGAAAGAAAAATGAAGAAAATTGCGCAGAAAATTGGAAAATTTCAGAAAACTTATTCATAGCTAAGACAGGACAATGTCTGTCGGGTCAGCTAGTTTACAATAAAATTTGTAGTAAAACAAACCTTTTTTGTACTCCGTTCAACCGATTTTGACTTCTATTGTGTTGGTGGCATGACAAATGGCAGCTGCAGTTAACAGTTTGTATTGTAAACACTTTTTGCCTTTAATGCCATCCATAAGCCTACGGAATAGAAGTCAAAATCGTGAATGGACTATACCTAAAAAAGGATCTTATTGTAAATAGAATATAGGTAACTTCATTTTCACAATGTGGTATCAATATCGGCATCTTAACGCCAACAGTTCTTGGCTATAGAGTGTAGAGCAGATAAAAGAATAAAGGGATCCACAGACTGGCCCAGCCTTTAGCATAATTTAATTTTTTTTAAATACCTGCAGTAAGAAATTCAATTTGAGAAGGTGATGATTACAAGACTGCCCGGATCTGACAGGATGCTTATTTTCACCCACGAACTGCAGGGAGGGTTATAAATACCCTGAATGTTAAACAGAATGCCTAACAATGAAGTCTAGACAATAAACCCGATGTGTTTGTGTGGCGCTAACGTTCCATCCACCATCTGTTTAGCGTTGCTCATACTCTTCCTGTCTGCTGTTATGTACTCCTAGTACTTTGCAAGCTACTACTAAAGATATTGTTTCACAATACGGTATTTTTCTCTATATGAGAAAAGTCTACAAATATATTATTTAGATAGCTTAGGCAAAAAGCAATCGGAAAATGTTAGTTAGTTCATAAAATAACAATGTAGATTTTAAAATTCAATTCAAAGTTTTCAGTATTTTTAATATGTTTTCTAACACCATGAAAGTAGCCGCCGTGTTATTACGTCTGTGTACATTAAAAAGTGTCAATGTCAACTGTCAACTGATCAGCGTATTTAAAGTGTTTGTTTACACAGCCAACTGACGACATGCCCACAGAGCAATATGGCGTCCACTGCGTCCAGCGTTTTCGTCAAATAACGCGCGAAATTTGAAAATGTAAAATTTAAATGCATTTTTATGGCACTTGGTGATCTGTCACACAGGGTATCCTAGTATGGACGCCAGTCTCTCACAAAGGATCCTATTTTAGGTTTTGTAACATTCTTATTATTCTTGTCTCTATTTATAAAATAAAACTACCTTTGTGATGAGAGAAATAAAATAAAGATTTATTTATTTATTTTTATTTACTTATCGATTGAATAAAAATTTGTTTTATTTAGTGGTTTATAGCACTATATAATCTAATTGAGACACTTTTCAAAAATGGGTGTAAAAATGTTTCCATTAACTTAGCAAGATCAAAGTCTAGTGTCAAAACTATTATTGGAAGTGGTGTTTCTCCATGCATGAAGTCAACAAAATATATATGAAGGAGGGAATTGTTTGACCGCGCTCTACTTAATCCACAAACTGGTAGAATATTGAACTCAACAATCAATTAGAAATGGGAAATACAGCATGAGGTTAAAACAATAGCTAGGTATAACACTAGAAAGAGCAGTAGATTGAAAGTCACTACAGAATCTGTAGGATAGAAAATATTACTGAAGCTTCCAAGATCAAACCAAATAATAACGTAAGCTACTTGATACTCTTCCAATATAGAAACATATTTTAAATAAAATTCCAATAGCAAAAGGAGCTAATAGGAACAACATGTCATATTTAACAATACTTGCATAGGTAGTAAATAATAATACAAGGATTTTGTAAGAAGATCACACAATAACATTGTATTCGTGGAAGCCTTCAAAACAGAATGCACCTTATTTCCTACCATTTCTTAGGAGAAATGGGTCAGTAGAATAAGCGTAGGTGTTACATATTGTAGCAAATGGAAGTTTCTGTTGTTGTGTGGGAATGTGTCGGTTCCGTCCGTTTTCATTTGTTGTAGCTAAGCAGTTTGTTTCTTGTAATCAACATTCTGCAAAACAGAGTTGCACAAATTCTTTTATTTATTAAAGCTAAGGAGACCAGGTGGCAGTACAAAACTTTTTGTACCAAACCTTCTTACTTTTTAAAAGATTTTTAGCAACAAAGACAAGTACGAACAACTTAATAAAATGACTTAAAAACCCTTTAAGTACTTAAAATCCTTCAATGTAACAAAAACAAAGTAACACTAAGGGCCGGTTTCTTGACCAATGGTTAAACAGTTACTAATTGTTGAATTTTGGCTAAATATAATATAATATTTAGTTACTAATGGCATTTTGGGAAACATATTTAGCCAAAATTCAACCATTAGCCATTAGTTCTGTGTTTAACCATTGGTTGAGTTAACTACGGATTAAGAAACCGGCCCCAACTATACCAAAAACCGGCCAAGTGCGTGTCGGACAATGAAGGTTTCCATAGTTGGAACGAATTTACCTCAAACTTAACATTGTAGTTGAAAAACATGTCCTCCCATATATCAATATACATCACGGTCAATTCTCCAACTGCGAATGTAAGTTTTTAATAGTAAAAAATAAATATTTTTTAAACACAAATATGTATGTGTGTAATATATGTACTATGTGATAAAACTACAAATTAACGATTTTCGGTGTTTTCCTTAACTTATGCTATGAGACTTGCTTCTTGCTAAATTTCACGATTCTAGGTCAACGGGAAGTGCCCTAGGTTTTGATTTATTTGCGAATTTAAAAATATGTAGCATAAAATGGCCGTATTTTTCATTATGTTAACGTGTTGCTGAGAAAAAGGGTCCAGACAGACTGACATACAGATGGACAACGAAGTGATCCTGTAAGGGTTCCATTTTTTCCCTTTTGAGATACGAAACCCTAAAAAAGAAAGAGTTTCGAATTGTATGAAGATATTATACAATTTGAAACATTCTCAGCAAGTTAGGCATTATTTACTTGGCGTAGTCGGTTCAAAGGCTTCCTCGTTACTTGGTCTAAGTTCCATCCTTTTGTCCCAACTTTCGGATTCCATTGGCGCAACAAATTATAGGTTTTATATAAATCCAACATAATCCCGCTTGAGCTTTGCTAAAGCGAGGTTTAAACTCTAGCCTTAAATAAATATCGGTTGGGTTCAACGATTATAATATTAACTTCTTTGCCACAATCCTAATTTTAACATTGCAATTTACTACTTTAATCAAGTCGTTTTATAAAATATATTTGTGTTGGTCCTGTGTCTGTGGTCCTGCGCCATACTTTTTTGATCTTTCTGACGGACCGACTCCTTGACAATTTAAAACTGTCTGTAAATGGTATAATTAACACACCAGCCTACAATATTTTTTTTAAAAATACTCGTAGGTCTAAATTGGTTTAATTTTTTTGCCAGAACTTAGCCACCAGCATCCATTTCCCGTGTTGACAAGTTAAGTAACGATGACATCGGCGCAAATGTGCCGGTTGAACGGTTCATAAATCATGTTGAGCAAACATAACTACAGTTTGGCCAACATCCAACTGTTGACTGCAATAAGCCTAGTTTTAATACGACCATAATACAAGGGAATTAGGGTGAATTTACCAGAATTAAGAGGTCTATTACAATAGCCAACTTTGGCGTTCTTATCCTGAGTTACTGAAAGACTTCGACAACTCTGACTTATTGAGTGGTGGAGAATTGTTATTAGTATAGTTTAAAGCGGTCCTCGCTTTTCGCAAATTTTTCTTATCTATTTATTTATAGCTAAAATTCCGAAGCAAGTTTTTCATTTTTAAGACGCGACTTGACTTTTTTTTTGCGGGACTGCATTTTTTTGTGCTCGTGGACGAAGAAAATTAAATGAAAAATATATAATAATATCTCATAAATAGTGGTTTAGTTCATAGCGGCCTCAGAATTTTGAAATATGTATGGAATATCTATAAAAAAAATCCCATATAAATAATAAAAACGCTCAGATTTAACTGTGAAATTCTAGTTATTACATTAATATTATTGCGTAAAATTTTTACCACAATAAACGTTAGTTCATTAAAAAATTAAAATTTTATATTCTAGAAGAAAAAAATATATAAAAATCAAAATAAACGAAATTACAACTGCCAAATTGCAACTTAATGCGATCTGACAGAACGCAATTTTGTCCTAGGCCTCCACTTTGTAAACCTTGTTGGGATTTTGCTTAAAAAATCAGCCAAGTGCGTGTCGGACCATGCACAATGAAGGGTTCCGTAGATTAGAAATCCCAAAAAAAAAATTTTTATGCGATGAAATTACAAATTAACGATTTTCGGACTTTTTCCTTTACTGTGAGACTTTGCTTCATGCCAAACAAGATTCTAGGTCAACGGGAAATGCCGCCGGGGTCGCGGGTTGTTCGAAAGAGATACCGTGGCCCTGGCACAGGCAACTAAAGGAACACGGGTGGGTTTTAGTCCGTAAAAGTTTGACACGCCCTCCCGCTCCGCCCAGAGCGGGAGAAAGTCATTTGATGATTTCCCATCCACAAAAAAAAAGGTCAAGTATTAATTTTAACTTGATACCTCAACGCGTTCCTGAGAAAAAGGGTTTTGACAGACTGGCAGACAGACAGAGAAATGGACAACGAAGTAATCCTATAAGGGTTCCGTTTTCTTCTTTTGAGGTACGGAACCTTAAAAATAATGAGAGGAAAAGATTATCCGAAAATTATGTCAATTATGTACTTACGAAAATGCGTTTCACGAAAGAATTGCCTTCGCCGTAATGTTGGCACCATTGCTTTTCATTGAAGAATAGCTTGCAAAAACCATTCCTCCAATGAAAAGCAATGGTGCCAACTCACAGCGAAGGGAATTCATTCGTGAAAGCTTTACATGCCCGGGCCACAATAAATAAGTCTTTGGCCCAGGCACTACAAATTACTTCGATACCTAATGCTGAATATAATAGGTCTTTACCTATGAAATTGCCATTTTGTATGAAAAAATTTAAACGAATTTTTTTCATGCATTTTTTATTTGTATTAATCGAAGTAATCACCCAGGAAATCAATGCATCTTTGCCAACGCAGTGACAGTTTATTGATGCCCTTCTTAAAGAAATCAGCTGGACGGGAGGCAACAAATTCTTCAAAGGCATTTTGTACTGCCTCTCGAGTATTGAATTTTTTTCCCGCCAAGAAGTTATCCAAATTCTGGAAAAAGTAGTAGTCTGTAGGCGCAAGGTCTGGTGAGTAGGGCAGATGACGGAGAGCTTCCAACCCCAGTTCTTGCAACTTGGAGACCGTCTGCTGTGCAGTATGAGGTCGCGCGTTGTCGTGCAGGAGCAGCGGAGACGAGCGATTGACCAATGCTGGTTGGAGATGTGCCAGCTTCTCCATCATTGTGTTCAGTTCTTCACAGTACACATCTGAAGTAATGCTCAGCCCGTTTGGTAAGAAGCTGTGATGAATCACACCGGCGCTAGACCACCAAAGAGTGACCATCACTTTTCTAGGGGTAAGTTTTCGTTTAGGGCATTGTTTAGGTGCTGAACCAGGATCCAACCAACTTGCTGAGCGCTTGCGGTTATCAAACAGAATCCATTTTTCATCGCAGGTAACAATGCGGTTCAAAATTCCTTCATTTGTGTGTCTGTTGAGCAGTGCAAGGCACGTCTCGACGCGTACTTCGCGCTGGCCATCATTGAGTTCGTGGGGCACCCATTTGTCAAGCTTTTTTACCTTGCCAATTTGCGCAAATGGACCAATATTGTTTTGACGCTAACGTCGAAAGCTGCTGCTAATTCAGCCGTAGATTGTGTATCATCAGCTTCCACAATCGCCTTTAATTCGTCATTGTCGACCAAAGTCTTCGGACGACCGCGAGGTTCATTTTTCAGGTCGAAATTTCCAGAACGGAAGCGAGCAAACGAATAACAAGTGGTGCGTTGGTTTGTAGTGTTAGCTCCGTAAACGTCGTTGATGTTGCGTGCCGCTTGTGCCGCGTTGCTGCCACGACGGTACTCATATTCCATAATTACTCGAATTTTTAACGTATCCATGATGACGAAAAAGATTGAAATGCGATGAAAATGTAACACTAATCAATAAACAAATGACTACTTTTGGAAAAAAAAATCCATGTTTTTAAAATAAAATTAAATTGAAATTAGAATTCTTAGCCAAACAAAAATTATTTTGATTTGAAATGGCCAGTACTGCAGAACGGCAATTTCATAGGTAAAGACCTAATATTTGAAACATCATTGTGTCTCTGTCATCCTCAAACGATTAACAGAAACAGAACGATGTTTTATATTCGTTTAGCGCTAAAAGTATCTAGTGATTTCTATTGCATGCAAAACTTAGTGTTATACTTTCCAAAAATCAATGAAACATGCTGACAAAATTTTCGACCTTACCACCAAACTGCGTTTACCATACAATATGCGCGTTTTCCGAATTCCTTTTAAAAGCTTATATATAATATTTTTCGTGACTTTTAAATCTTTTATTAAAGCTTTGCAAGTAAGTTATGCAAAAAATGTATGTTAAACCAGAACGCGTGCACATGCATGCGTGCATTCTTTTTAGTAGGTAGTCGATGAAATTTATTAAACTCAGGAAGTCTACCCAAAACAAAACAAAAACCGGCCAAGTGCGAGTCGGACTCGCGCACGAAGGGTTCCGGATTTTTTTCAAATATATTTATTATCGGAACGGCATGCGGCGACAACACAGCGCCCAGTCGAACAAAGTCTCATTCATTCTTTCATTTACTGACAGACAACGCACAGCCTAAACCGCTGGGTCTAGAAGCATGAAATTTTACACATCATAAATATTATAACGAAAATAAGCACTGAAGAGTGTTTGAAAATGCATCCCCTAACTAAAGGAATGTAATGTACAAATTAGGAATTTAAGGTTCGCGCTCCTCAACGTAGACCGCATAAATTGTGTTAACGTTCACAATTGACCTTAGTCACAATCAAACTGGCGTTTGTGTAGCAAAAATTACCGTAATCGTCTAAATAAGCAGCAACAATGCGCAATGTGCAATGTGTTTTCAAAATGTGCACAAATAACCTACAGCCAAAAATCTTATTTTTTTTTTAATTATAATAATATTTCATGTTTGCTTCCCCATGTTTGTGAGAGCGAGATAGACATGCAATGTAATTCATAATCGTAAGCATTCGGCGGCTAATGCGATTTCACTTGCACGACAGCGCCAGCTCCTATCTCTGTCCTTGTCTATCGGTAACTGTAGGTTTGTGACTGTGATCACGTTTGATGATGATGATCACGTGAGATGTGCTAGTTTCGGTGCATGTAGTCGTGCGCCGAGTCCAGGTTTAGTGATTGCGATGTTAACGCGTAACATATCTTCCTCTAATATATCAATGCCTAAAGGTGTTCAATAAGAGACATCGTGTGTCGCCCAAACCTTTATGCTTATATCGCTTATTAAAAACTCAGACAGCAAAAACCTTATTTTAAAACCAAACAACAAAAAATCCACAATATCCATGCCTGTTCCAACTTTTCAATAGACTCCATAATTCATAGGCTTCTATTTGTCTCACATTTGTCCCGTGAATAGGGAATGCGTCCGTCATATGGCGAGCCGGCACCATAGGCCCTTTTGTGGGAAACACAATGGCATGGAAGTCGGTATGAAAGTCGGGTGCGACAGTGGAACAAGGTCAGATTGAAGTCGAGTGATCATTGGTGAGTAGGTATGACAAAGTGAGGTTTTGTGTTGCGTTACTTGCTTTGTTTTTAGTTTGATAAAGTGGATATATACCAATTCATGTTTTTAAAGCAAAAATTTATGCTTGGAGTACAAACAGTCGTGGCGGAAATGTCCTGTACAACATCAAAGTGTTTTTGTTTCAGCTAAAATGTTACGAATTATGTATTGCAGTTAACACGGACTTTATTTGATTTTTATGACTGTTTAATGTCGAATCGCGAAAAAAATGGCCCTTCTTTATACCTAGCTTACTTTGTTCCGTATTTATTTGTATCAAAACATCGTGTTTTTTCCAAGGACCCTATAATTTTAATATCTTATAAATATACTCATAAAACGTTTCTCTTGAAGCTTTAGAATTCCTTTCACATAAAATAAGCCGTAATAACTTAACACAATGCTAACTACGCAACATTACCCATTCAGCCAGCCCCCTCTTAACCTCCAGAGGCCATCACAAAAGAGGTTATAAACAAATAGGTTCACACCTGCGCCGGCACATAAACGCTCGAAACGATTCAGACGCCAATAAAGTGGTGTAGTACGTGTTTAATATGGTGGTAACCCATCTTACGACGAATAAAAGATATCCGGGTACGTCTTGATCAATGAATGAAGTACTCGTTATGTTGAAGAGTTGAATTGAATTATACCTAGATAATTATCGTGCGTCGACGTCGTCGTCGTGGGGATTTTTTGGAGATTTGTTTGGGTGCAGAGTACATTGCAGTATGATTGCATCTACAAAGCGAAAATTTATCGTGAGCGTCTACAAGTGATGCTGCCCCAGTTGCATTGGGGAAGCTATCAATCAATCTTCTATGCGTAATAGAAACAATTCGTCTCTGCCTGTGATCGCGATGTTCTTCCAAACTACGCAACGTATTTTGATGCGGTTTTCGCCATCATTTATTCCGGAATCATTAAGGTTTATGTGTATAGTACACATACACCTTAATAGACTCCGGAATATAGATTCTATGAACCGTGTCAAGTAGGGGTGGGTCGCTAGTTTGATATAATTTAAAAAAGTATATATGTATTTATATATTTTGTAATCACGTTCACGAAAACGGCTCTATAGATTTCGATGTAACTTGCAATATAGGGGTTTACGGAGGCGAAAAATCGATCTAGCTAGGTCTCATATCTGGGAAAATTAAGATAATTCCAGGTTCCATAATTTGATTTTTATTTATAAACTTTTTTTGTAACATTGTGGGTTGCAAATAAATGATAGAAGATACCCAAGCATTCAAACCGTACGTAGAAGTGCTTACTTACAAAACTTCAATTCGGGCCGCTGACGCGTTCATTCCCTTGGTTACGGATGATTTTATGCTAGGCTAGTCCGGGTGCAAGCCATACACGGTGTTTAAATAAATCTTGTGAATGCTTATTTTTATTGGATGAAACTCACACTATTTTAGTACGTCATTCTCACTACTGCTTCAGAAGCTCTGGCTCCAAAAGTTATGCTCGCAGCATCACGTTCATTTTCATCTTTCAGCCGCTGTTTTCGAGGCCTCAGCAATAATTCTTGTGATGATATGCGCAAGCCTTGTCCTCCAAAGTTTTGAACATAACATCTTCGTAACAGATGTTATGTTATAGCTAGGTATCTGATTGTTTGTTCGCAGTTTGTTTTATGTGTTTGAAGCTTTTAAAATGATCTCAAACTTGTTGTAAGGGCGGGAAACTTTTTTCGACTTGATTTATTATTTATCATTACCGGTGAAATGGGGTTACTTTGATACTACGGGTTTTTGATAACAGCTTTCGTTTTATGAAAAAATCTATAGGTATAGATTTTTGGAGGCATCAAAAGTTTTTTTTTTCCTTAAAAATGCCTAGTAACCGGTACACGAACAAAACCTTATTCATACACCGATTTTTCAATACGTAAATAACTTTTATCTAAATACACAGACAGTTTGACAGTATTTTCTATTAGTCCAAGATCCCAGAGCCGCTAGACCGTACTTATTTTCTGATTAACAAAATGTATGGGATAAAGTAAATTGGCTGCCGCCCGGTCCAAGCCAGCAGGTATGCGTACGTTCAAAGTACATACTAACACTACTCTATCCCATACATTTTGTTAATCAGAAAATAAGTAAGGTCTGGCAGCCGTGGGATCTTGCACTATATACAAAACCGCAATATTTATTCTTCAGATGAAAATTCCTCAGGTGAATGTAGTAACGAAAATATGAATGAATCTGCCTAGCCTTTTCCCAACTATGTTGGGGTCGGCTTCCAGTCTAACTGGATGCAGCTGAATACCAGTATTTTACATGGAGCGACTGCCTATCTGACCTCCACAACCCATTAACTGGGCCATACGATACCCCTTGGTAAGACTGGTTGTCAGACTTTCGGGCTACTGACGACCCGTAACGACTGTCAAAGATCCACAAATTTTCATTCAAATTTTCAAATTCAATCAGTCCTAAGTCGAAAGTTGTTATAAAATTATTTACCTACTGTGTTGTCATTGAGAAAGTCACTTATTATAGACAACACAGTAGGTAAATAATTTTTAAAAATTATTACCTACTACTACTACTTTACTTATTAAATTTTTAATAAGTAAATGTTATTATTCAATAAGTGACTTTCTAAATGACAACACAGTAGGTAAATAATTTTGTAACAACTAATTTGTAATTTGACATTCTTAAATATTATACTAATTTAATTATAATGTAAACTACATGAATTTTCATGTAGTTTTTTTTTATGGTATTTATATCACTTGTAATTCGGAAAAAGTATTGTGGTATCAATTAAATTTCTCCTAATAGATAGATCTTGTTCACAATGAATTTAAGGCAGCCAAGTACTTGTTTTATTTATTTTTTGTTTCTACGAATTGGACATAGTTTGCTGGCATGGGAAAAGTTTTTCATTACAAACCTATTGCGGGTAAAACCACCCCCTTGACGGATAAAGATAAAGATTATTTATTTGTCCAAAACATGGATAGACACACACATGGTATGCAAGATGTTATACTAAAATTATATCACAGTCATGTTTTGCCATAACGGCGTACAAATATAAATAGGTAGATAAACATCAAATCTTAATTCTACAGAACAGTGTCATCAACTCATCCATTCATCATTGATAAAATTTAAAAAACTAGAAAAAAATAATAATTTAATTGAATTGATTGATTGATTGATTTGAAATTAGTCAATTAAATGTTAAAGTAATCAAGAATTCACAAATTAGATTAATTAATTCCTTTTAAAATTCGTCAGCTTTGTAATAGGCTTTCTCTAACAGAGGGCATGCATCTGGGAAGGGGGGAAGGGACGCAGGCGACTAAATCGCCAACCTGTATGAGTACTATATTAAAGTTCCTCATAGCATTCCTTATAACTATAATATGCAACAAGCCGTGTCTCGTATGGGATTTCCCATCGGCAAAAATTATGAACTTACAAACTTTCATCCCCTATTTACCCCCCTTTAGAGAATGAATTTTCAAAAGTCATTTCTCAATGCTCACCTTCGTCAAAATTTCAAGCTTCTAGACTCAGGTGCTTAGGATGTGCGTTGTCAGTCAGTGAGTGAATGAATTTAAGTTTGTTTTCTTGTTGCGCAGGCGCAGCAGACAAGGAGACCGATGAGGAGGAGGGCCCAACAGGAGGTGCGCCACCACCCGATGATAACGAAGCTGAACATGAACAGACCAAGCACATCCTACCGCTCACCAACCATCAACCTGTCGTGTGAGTAGACATTCACAGTAAGGAGATAATTTAGAACAAAGCAAGAACTGCCAGGATCTATAGATTTAGCAAATAAATTGCATTCAGTACTATTTCAAAACAGTCATAAAAATCGGTCACAGAGAAAATATTCTCATACTAAAGCAAACATAAGCATAGCGATAAGATCGTCTTTGAAGGGTCTTCAGTCACACATTGCGTGACAACCCTGACTCATCTGTCCTGATGTATCCTGTAAGTGTGACCCAGTTCCATTTCGGCCTCGAGGTCTTATTGCCTACATCGGCGACGCCTTCTTCGAGCATATTACTGTGTTGCGAATTCGATCTTTTTAAATACTTTTGAAATACAATATATAAATAGAGCAGCCAATTCGGAAGTATATAACATTAAATAAAGATGATTTCTATTACAAAAGAAAGTCTTGGCAACTTCGTAATAATGCGCCAATCTCCAACTTTCGTGTTCTTGACAAAATTTTCGCATACAAAACATAGGTTTCCAATATCAGAATCACAAATGTTCTGCTTTTAGTGTTCAAAATTGACCACAACATGATAATCTAGTGAATTTGGGGATCAATTTTATAATGTCAACATTTCTTTTTTATTATTTCGGAAAAATTCCTCTCTAAGTATCGTGCTGCATGGTTTATCGCTCGGTCTTATTAGAACCACGTCTTTTTAAGGTCTAAGTAATTAATTTGATGAAATAAAAAAAAATTAAAAAACTTAACATTTTTGCGATCGCCTGTCGCAGTAACAGCAGCACCTGTTCTGTAGCTTGTTTAAAGAGAAATGGTGTAATTACTCCATCCATCCATCCATTATTATTAGAGGTCCAACTTGGTCAAACAAGATAGCTCTTCTCCACAATAGTGAAAATTTGGTTTATTTACATACAAATCTTCTTCAGAATGGGATTATACTCGTAGGTACTGATTTTTTGAAAAGAATTGGGTCATTATTCAATCCGTTTATAAAACTTTAGGATACAATTTCTGAAGTTAATGCTGTATATAGTCATGATTTTATCATATTCTCCTGTCCTTATCTCAATCTATTTGAGGTCAGCGCAACATGTCCCTTTTTTCCATGCTTCTCTATTAGTCGTCATCTCGGTAGTCACCCCCTTTCTAGCCATGTCATTCATCTTTCACACAGTCCATCCATCGTTTCTTTGTTTGCCACTTGGTGGAAATAAAACAATCATAAAATTTGGCGCCAAATCAAAATGGTAGCCAAAAAAAGTTGTGTACATTCGATTTAGCCAACCTATATTTTCGTAAAGATAACAATGAAATATCTTCTAAAAGCGTAGTCAGTACGAGTTCGGTGGCATTTATTAAATGGGTGGCAAAATGAATGAAACTTTTGTTGCAGGGAGGTGTCAGCCAGTCAGCAAGATTTCTTCAAGATGCTGGATGAGAAAATTGAAAATGTAACTTAAACTTATGCTACTTAAATAACATTTGATTTAGAGTATCATGATGCTAAAACTCTTTATTTCCTTATAGGGCAGAGACTACGATTCATCTAGCGAAACAGAAATCCGAATAGAGCACGAGAGGCGAAAGATACTAATAGATCAATGGCGGTCAACGTCAATTTCCACACATTCCTCACCATCACAGCCAAGTCCACCCACTCCAGCCAGGAGACGGGTCCCGAGACCAATACCACCTCCTCCAGAGCGGCAGAACAGCCCAGGATCAGGTAGACGATGCTACAGACAACATGTTCCCGATGGCATGTCACCACCACCAAGAAGATCGCACAGTGCGCAATCGCACCATGCACCAGATCCACGGCAGATCAACGGAGACCACTGGCATGATCCCACAAAATCACCTGTCAAAAGACCACAGAGCGCCGGAGCAAACTGGAAAAACAATCCAAAAGTGGCACCCTACAACCAAAAACCAAGAAAAAATGAAGCGAACGAATATAGAGCAAACCACAATAACCCAGACGGCCAAGGACCTGGTCAAGATATGTCCCAGATAACATTTAACCCTACATTCCAAACACACAGTCCAGCTCACTCGGCTAAATCTCAGCAACCGTACATAACCCAGATAATAAGTTACCCGATGTCACAGCAGGTGACACCACCATCACCACCAAAGTATATTGCACCTCCGGAAGAATACCAGGATCCTCAGAACAACGTAGTAGACAATGGCAAACCTAACACACAGAGACAGTCGCCAGTTACCCAAGTAAGCAATCAACCACACATCTACTACATCCACGGCAACTCCACGACGGCAATGGCCCAGGACATCGCCCAGCAGAGGCAGCAGACTGCTATGCACTTGCAGCAGTACGTCGCTATGAAACAAGCTCAGCAGCAAATGTTTACATATCTACAGAGAAGTCCTCACACAGTATTCCCGAATATAGATTACTCGCAGAATCCCCCTCCTAATACAATGTATGAGGGACAAGAATTTGTTGGTCAGTATGCACATCCTGCGATGAGACCGCACAGCGCGCCCACTCCTGTAGGTGTCGTGAGGCCCATGCCGGTCGCTCCTGGCTTCAGCCCCATGGCAGATGGTACCCACATGGTACAAATGCCCATGTGGACGCACATGCCTCCTGTGGTGTCCACCATGGGCCCGTGGGTCCAGGGCCAAGCTCCCGCAGAGATGCAGTATTACTCGCAAGCGCAGTTCATGCCGATGTATCGACCGAACTCGGCGGGGTCCGCCGGAACGCTGACGAGATACCACAAGAAGGAACCGAGTGATAGTGAAGTGAAGAATAACGTGTGCCAAAGCATAAATCTAGTCAGGCAAAAGCCGATAGGTCAGATCGTGTCTCTCCCTGGTCAGGAGCTGGCGGTGTGTAATAATGTGAGTGACAGTCCGAGCCCTGCGTCCGTCAGTACGGACAGCGGTGTGTCTCCGGGGAACAGTGTGCCAAGCTCCAAAAACTCAGTGTTCACGCCCCTCTCAAGCACATGTGACACGTTCAGTTTAGATAATAAGAGTAAAAAGAATAAAACTGTACAACCACCTAGATCTCTGAAAAATTCAAAAAGTCTAGATTCTTAGTGAAAACGTTTGTAATTATGTAGATTTTCTAAGTGTATGTAGATTAGTTGTAATGGCTATGTAAAGTATAGATAATTAGATTCCAAAGTGCTTATTATTAAGATTCAACTCGAGTTATTTCCTGCTTTTGAACTAACATCAGGCGAATAAGTGCAGCTTGCTTAAGAATCCGGGATGTTTTACTCGGTTTCTTGATTTAAAATTTACAACAGATGTATAGTCCTAATTATATAATTTCACTTTAAAATGGAATACTCAATTGATTTAGACAATGGTGCCGATTCTCTTGTGAACGCACTAAACTAAAATTAGAGAATCGCTATCTTTTACTAACAGGCAGCGCGAGAAAAGGACGGCTATAGCTATGAACTAAGTTGGAGATGTCAAACTAGTTCACGCCTTGCGCTTCACCGTGTTTTTAGTCGACATGTTTTTACGTGTCGTATAAATGTCTATGGAAAAATTAGTTCTAACTAATTTGACAGCTCTAATTTACTTCCGTCCCTTTCTTGTCATAACAGAGAGAAAAAGTTAGCAACAGCCTAAATTAAGTTTAGTTTGTGTACAACAGAATCGGCACCAATATTGGCCTTATCAGATGCCTTGAATTAATCGTTCAAGTAGAATGTAACTCGAGATGCAAAAGTAAATTATTGTATTTATTGTGATTCTAATAAAAACATTTCTTTTTTTAAGATCGGTGTTAAACTTGTCAAAGTAGATAATGATAACGTAAAAGATGTCACTGCTTCTCCTTCAGCCATGATTATGTCAGAGGGTCCAGTGTAACTTGACACATGCTGTGAAACGTGGGTGGCACGAACGCGCAGCGTGAACGTAACGTAAATTCAAACAATTTTTGAATCAAAAATACAACTATTCTATAGCATTTTGGTTTAAATTTCTGCGACAAACACAATTAGTACCTATCCTATCACACAAAGATATTAATAAAGTCTTAAAATTAAGTGAATAGTAGGTAACTACGTGCAAAACGAGAATTTTCAATTTTAAAATCGTTCGAATTTACGTTACATTTACAACGTGCGTTCCAATTTTAAAATCGTTCGAATTTACGTTACATTTACAACGTGCGTTCCAATTTTAAAATCGTTCGAATTTACGTTACATTTACAACGTGCGTTCCAATTTTAAAATCGTTCGAATTTACGTTTTTACTCCGTGCGTTCGTGCTAGGCCCACACAAATCTGAGTTTAAATATTGAATTTGACCGATTATGGACATTCCAAGCAGCATCACTAATAACTGTGAAAATATAGTGAGCACTCTGTACGTAATTATTCTGTGTCGCTCTTCAAAAACCGAAGTTGTAAAAAAGTTTTATTTAAAAATCAGGTTTTGTTAAAAACAAAGAGATAGATAAATTATTAGACTTTTTTTCTGTTACAATGACTTTTTAAATGTAAAAAGATTTTAACTCGACTCTCGGTGTTAACATTTTATCAAACTCTAATTTCACTTGACTGACTCGTCGACGAGAGTAATAAAATTTTGATTTATATTTAGTTAGCATTATTTTGTTTCTTATAAATTGTAAAATATTACTATAAATCAATTTCGTATTTTATACACTCGTACACACGGCTACACATCAACCTATACATTTCCAGTTTACACTGACCTCTCATTGTAAGAAAATCCTATACAATGCGAGATCAGCTTATACTGGAAATGTATAGCTTAATATGTAGCCGTGCGTACTATGAATTTATGAATATTCGAAATATTATACTTCTTTTATTATTCTTACATTTCATAACTTTTCCAAACATTATTTTGTTTAAATATATTTATTTACATAAGACCAGAGTCATTAATAATGTACAAAAAGCTGAAAATTAATTTATTTTAGGATAACATTTTCTTTTTTTAACTTACGACTTTAATTTTATACTTGTAAATGAGCTAAATTTTATTTTTACATTTCCAAAACGGGTATAAATTTATTTAAATGAAACCTAAACGAATCTTTACGAATCTAAATGTATGTTTAGATAAAGACATGTAAATGGTACCTATAAGTGCCGAAATGCATTTTAAATTATCCAATAATAACGGTAACGAACGTAATGTTTGTTTTATTTAACCCTTCCGATTCCAGGGCTTTGAAAATGTAGGAAAGTGTCAAGTCAGCTTGTGCTGATGGGGTACCTACGCTGTTGAGTGGAAATAACTGTTCTTCTTCTTCCCTCGACGCTGAGGACTACGACCACATACCTACGACGCGTCTCTAAGATAATATATAATAACTGAGATAACTGTTAGTAGATCAAAATACCATTAAGAGGTAGGAGACAAAATGTATTAGGTACCTAGACATTACTTATATGTTATACACTTCTGGACACATCTTTTGGCCCACCTCGTATTTTCAGTTTCGTTTGGTCCTAGCTAAAATTTTATATTAGGTCGAGCAAAAAGTTTTTATGCAGTTTTGAACCTGGCACATTCACAATTTCATTCAATAGTCTTTTTTTGAATTTCGAACACAGAATTTAAAGAAACAAAAGACAATTTGGAGCCTGTTTGTTGATATCAAACAATCGAATACTAAGAAAACTTGGTTTTATTGGTTTACTTGGATTTAATTCTTGAAAAAGTGATTGATATCTTTGGTTCTGCAACAAACATTACTTATTCTTAACATTAAGGTGAGGTTCTATCAATAATCGATGGATACTTCACCTGAAGTCGCCGCCCAAGCTGTGGCACTTATTCAGGCCGGACACAGCCAAAGAAACGTGAGTGCTCAACTTAATTTAAGTCGATCTGCGGTCCGAAATGTTTATCGGAGGTACCTAGAGACTGGCGGCTTTGTTCGTCGCCAAGGAAGGCCACGATCTCGGGTCACAACTGAAAGGCAGGATCGATTCATCGTGACGACCAGCTTGAGAAATCGTCACCTTACCTCCATTGAGATACAAAACCAACTTCGCGACTTCCACGGAGTATCTGTGAGCGCTCGAACTGTTCGGAGAAGGTTAAAAGAACGCGATATGGTACCACACAAGCCAGCTAATGGCCTCAAACTAACGCGAGCCCACCGAACAGCGCGCCTTCATTTCGCACGCAGTCATTTAAATTGGACACAGCAAGATTGGAGCCGTGTACTCTTTTCTGATGAGTCTAAAATTGTGTTACATGGCAATGATGGAAGGAAGAAGGTCTACCGACGTAAGGGAGAGCGTTTCGCACAATGCTGCTTTGAAGAGAGGGTTGCTTATGGCGGTGGCTCATGGACTGTCTGGGGCGGTATATCCGCGAGCGGCAAAACTCAACTTGAGGTTGTTACAGGACCACGGCTGCCAACATTAAATGCTGAAAGGTACATTCGTGAGTGCTTAGAACCTCACGTGATACCATACGCGGACTATGTGGGCCCAAATTTCCTTTTTATGCATGATAATGCAAGAGCCCATGCGGCCGGCATCGTCAGGGAATATCTTCGGGATGTGAACATCACAGTTATGGACTGGCCAGCCAGAAGCCCAGACATGAACCCCATTGAGCACATGTGGGACGAGCTAAAAAGACGTGTTAGGGCTCGTCAGCCAGTTGCCCAGACGATGCAGGAGTTGAAAACTGCCATAGAAGAGGAATGGGAGATGATCCCTCAAAATTTCATAGAGCGGTTGATAAACTCTATGCCTAATCGTATGAGAGCTGTGGTAGATGCCCATGGAGGCAACACGCGTTATTAAATTAAACCTTTATTTGATAAAACATGTTTTTTATTCAAAAATCAATTGCCTTTAACAAGGCGCATATCCGACTTGTTAGGCGTAGCTCCATGTCGTATGGTATTCTGAATTCAAATTTAAAACAATACGATCGAAAAAGATGGTAAAATGTATCAGGTTTAAAACTGCATCAACAGTTTTTGTTCAATCTAGCAATCATATTTCGGTAGGGGCCATCGAAACCTAAACTCTAAGGTGGGCCAATAGATGTGTCCAGAAGTGTATATAAAATTCTCGTGTCACAATGAGAATGAAGAATGAGAATCGGCTAACATCTATTTTTAACCGACTTCAAAAGGAGGAGGTTCTCAATTCGTCGGAACCTTTTTATGTATGTTCCCCGATTACTCGAAGATGGCTGGAACGATTTGGATTTTTTTTGTTTTATTCGAGAGGGTATACATCACAGTTGGTCCCATATAAAATTGATTAACTTTGCTTCGGTAGTTTTTGAGTTAGCGTCAATAATAGGTATTTTTTCTCCACTTTTATATGGATGATGTTCTAGTTTGTTTTGCAGATAGTGGTATTAGAATTTGTGTGGGGTAGGTACACAACTAAAAAGTGAAAAATAAAAACTTTTTTACAAAAAAATACAACCGACTTCCAAAAACAACACTACAAAGTGAAAAATAACTTTAATTTCGGAAGTCGGTGGCAAAAAACGAAAATACATTTAACTAGACACCGACTTCCGAAATTAAAGTTATTTTTCACTTTGTAGTGTTGTTTTTGGAAGTCGGTTGTATTTTTTTGTAAAAAAGTTTTTATTCATACCGCTACTTTTTATCCCGGTCTACGCGGGTGAAACCGCGGGGCGCAGCTAGTATTAATTTACAAATTCATTCTCAAAAAATCGCTAAGAATGTAGAAAAATACAAAAAAAAAAAATAGAAGAAAGAATGAAGAATAAAATGGAAATGTAGAATGTAGAGTATACAGGATAAGTTTTTAAGCAGTGCACAAATTTTCACAGGGTGTTCTAGCCATGAATATGAACAACTTTCACTATGGGACTAACTTTGAAATTGCCAAAAAAAATCAGCTGTTCAGTACATTTATCTACACCATACTCGTCAAAATTTATTTATTTATTTATTAAAACTTTATGCACAAGTAAAAATTACTGTACAAAGGCGGACTTAATGCCTGAGGCATTTTCTACCAGTCAACCTTAGGGTGATGCAGAGAGAAGACATGGCAGGTGCAGCATAAGGGATAGATAACTCGAAAAAGAATAAATACTAATAAATAAATACATATATACATACATATAAACAGAATAAACTTTGTCAGGAGAAATAACGAAAGGTAGAGGAGAAAAAGAATCCAGCAAGAATCAGCGCTGAGACGATTCTGCCAGCTTTATACGAATATGTTAGATTTAAGATTTTAGATTTAAGTTAATAAATTAATAAATAAATAAATAAATGTTCACGTGCCTTCATTTTGAACGATAGCCGACTGGTTGTATAGCAAAATGTAGGAAGCAGCTGATTTTTTTCGCGTTTTCAGGTTTGGTCCCTTAGTAAAAGTTGTTCATATTCATGGGGAGAACACCCTGTAAAATTTGCGCACTGCTTTATTTACCCTGGTATAGATGGAGTAGTGGAATGTGGAGAAGTGTCTTGACTTCTCCACAGTTTTTTTTTTGCTCCGTTGGTGTAATTGATGTATGGCATCCAGTGTGAGGAAATAAATAAATAAATAATCTCTTTGTCAGGTTACCCTAAGGACGGAATAAGCCAGATGGCAGCTGCATGAAATAACAACAAATCCCTATGTATCAGAATAAAGAACTCCTGATTTCATGAATTACTAATACGCAGGCCGTTATTTCAAGCAGAACGGACCCAGGTACCGCAAAAAGGTTCAGATAAATTATTATAAAAACGGCGAAAACGTGTTTTCAAAAATGTTATGGTTATTCATTGCCTTTTCTTTTTGTATCTGTTTTCTCGAATATGCTTCGCCAGATGGCATTTCTAGAAAAACAACAGGCTGATGTCGATCCTAATTCTGCCTCATATGGACACGAACTTAGTGGAAAAAACCAGCCAAGTGCGCGTCGGACCACGCACAATGAAGGGTTCCGTAGTTAGGATGAATTTATCCCAAAAACAAACTGAACATTGTAGTTGAAGAACATCATGTTCTCCCATACATAGTATGAACCGTACAGTCAATTCACCAAGTGCAAATTAATGTAAGTTTGTAATAACATATTTTTTTTATTATGCGCCACTGCTTTTTGTGTCATGCTTCCCTGCTCTGTGCGAGTCACATTTAGTTCCCCGTTATCACCTTACATGATCACAAATGATTGTATTATTGAGTTATGACGAATAACAAAAAAAAATCTCATGCACGTTTCTGTTTATTGGGGCGCAGGTGTAAACATGCATTGGGGACCTATATTTAGCAAAATTAATCATTATAAAAAAATTGTTATAAATTAAAAATCTTTAACAAAATTTCCCGGAATTAACGCACAACCTCTTAAGGGGTCATTGTACTCATAATTATGAACAACTTTTATTATGGTACCAAACCTATAATCGCGAAAAAAATTAAAAAGAAATCCGTACATTTTGAGTTGTTATGCAAACATAAATGTAGGGAACAGCAGAATTTTTTTTCGCGATTTCAGATTTGGTCCCATAGTAAAAGTTGTTCATAATGATGAGTGATCCCCTAAGAAGGTGTGCGTTAATTCCAGCACATGTTGTTTAGATAATTCTTTTGTAAGTACGTGTTATGTCACTGAACTCCTATTGAATTTTTTTTTGTGTTTGTTTGAGTAGCTCCTTGGATGGTTTAGATTTACAATTGGAGCCGGTAAGTGGCGCTGCGATCGAGTTCTAGGAAACAGCTACCTGTAATATCCGAAAATTTGGCGATCGTGATTGAAAGCTATGTCTTCTAAAACTTCCCGGTCGGTACCTACGATTCCCATTCACTGCATAAATTTATCATTAAGTTACACAATGTTCCAGCAATTTATTGTACTAGACAATTAACCATCACTAGGGGGCCATAAATTTATCTTATCTACGCATTTGTTCCCTTATTACATTAGCGAGACAGAGACACGGTTATAAATGGCTGTTATAATCGACTGAGAGACTTCTCTGCTTCTATTTATTTGTAGGTTTTTTGTCTTAGGCACTCGTTTCTTCCCCCGGCTTCGGACATCATCTCACGAGAACATACTACCGGGATAAAATCCTATGTCCTAACGCAGTCCATGGTCTAACTGTGTGCCAAAGGACATGTCCGAAAATGGTTTTTTATTATTTTATTATTCAATAATTGTAATATGGATAAGATAATATACTAAGTATAGTTAGTATAGTATATATTAGGGTAGACATCCCAAAAACTAGGGACTCCAATTTTGAGAAAAATCGTTTTTTTATTTTAGTGTGAATTTACTCTTAAAACGAACAAACCTTTCTAATCATCTAGGATAATAAAGAGAACACACCCCAAAACCAAAAAAAAAATAGTAAGCTTTTCAAAATTGACACACGGCAGGTACTGTCATTCATTACTCATCTGCCTAGCCTTTTCTCAACTATGTTGGGGTCGGCTTCCAGAATACCAGTATTTTACATGTGGCGACTGTCTAACTGACCTTCATAACCCAGTTACTGGGTACTGTCGGTACTGTTAGTCAATATTTGATCTCTGATGATAATAGAATGAGGCCTCATCAGGCCTGCAGCCTGTCAATCAACACTTTATGTCATATTTGATAGATGAATAGAATCAATCATCTGTCAATTATGACATTGTCAGTGTGTGAGAGGTTTTGTTTGGATTGCCACCAATAAATAAAATATTAAAATTATATTTTTCTCTTAAATGGCCTAAAAATATTATTTCAGTGGTTCTAAGTTCCATATTTTTGTCGTTTTTATTTAGGTGTAGTTTGATGCTTGTTAGATTTTTCTCGGAATAAAAAACCAACGTCCATACAAAAAGCGGACATCTCCTTTCTTCAAAATCCGAACAGCCATTAACCCGTGGAAAGGTAAAAGATAGAATTATTTTCGCATTTAATAGATAAATATAAAGAGAAGTCCTGAATGACTGACTCATCAACGCCCTTGAACCTACAAATTGAAATTTTGCAAAGACCATTTACAATGTAGACAAGGAATAAGGAAGGATTTCCCGGTAGCACATTCCCGTGGGATACATTCCGTTTTGCGACATTCATGCGGGCGAAGCCGCGGGCAAAAGCTAGTAATGTTATTAAGGATGGATAGTATGGATTGTAGTCTATAATATTTATCATCATAATGATTCTAAGTAGAGAGCCTTTCCTTTCCCGATTTTAGGAATATTCGGGGGATACAGCCCTGGCTGCCTTTATCTTTAAATAGATAATGCCCAGTTTAGTCATCATCAATCAGTAAGACAGCCTATCAATCAGTACGATGTATTTTCAATTGCTATTTCCACATCGATACTCGTAAGTTTTTTTATTCATTCTTTTAACCGTCAAATTTCACGATGTCCGAATAGCCCCTTACTTACCGAGTAAATTAAAAAATGGAACAGAATTTGTATGAAATTATCTGTCAAGTAAGTTAATAGGAACTGTGGTGAAATAGGCCTTAAATGTTACAACTTAACCACACCTAATGACACCACGCTATCCTATTAATAATATGACACTATTATTACCTATTTCCGTATCATAAAAACGACAAAATAATAAGTAATGTCACTATTCCTGTCATTACCTCCCACAACACATATTACAAAAGCATTAAGTTTCCGACCTGCTATTTAAAGACCATAATATCATGACGGCATAAATAACTAAAACCGTGGTTTTATGAATTATTAATAGCTTTGGTCGAAAGGACCTAATACTTGAATAATAGAAATCGATACCTGTGGACCCGGCGAGGTATGCAACCTCGGACTGCCAAGGACAAGATAATGATACAAACGTATTCTAGACTTTATTGTCTACTGTTATTGATCGTGGCTAAGTAATAACAGTCGCACTGGTCGGTCGATCAGGTTAAGCTATGCTTGCCGAGCTCGGACCGTGGATGGGTTGCCATTTTTATATACCGAGACCCCCCGTGCCTCGGAAAGCACGTTAAGCCGTTGGTCCCGGCTGTCATTCTTGGATTTTTGGCAGCCGTTACGGGTCGTCAGAAGCCCGAAAGTTTGACAACCAGTCTTGCCAAGAAGTATCGTATTACCCAGTAACTGGGTTGTGGAGGTCAGATAGGCAGTCGCTCCATATAAAATACTGGTATTCAGTTGAATCCGGTTAGTGTGGAAGCCGACCCCAACATAGTTGAGAAAAGGCAGATGATGATCATCTACTGCTATTCGATATTATTGCTTGGATTTAAGTAGTTCGTTTAGACCAGGGGTCGGCAACTGGCGGCCCGCAAGGTTCACAAACCGAAAACGATGAAACGAAGTATGTAGGTAGTTTCACATTATTTAGGCCGGTTTATTTGGCTTAAACATGCGCGAGTGCGCCCACAAGAGTTAGACAAGATACACTGTAGTTAGCACAACCTGACATAACCTAAGTAGGTGTAACCGCATTTAATTGAAGTTTTTTTTTTGGAATCTTACCCTTAAACTTATAAAATGATTTCCTGGCAACATTTGTGGCCCTCCATTGGCATAAGGTTGCCGGGTTTAGACCTACAATAAAGGTTTTACGTGTCCAAGAGACTGGTCTCTTCTCAAATATAACTACAGTATGTTCCACCGGAGCTAGGCTTCTAATATTCCATCTTCTGATTTTCATCTTCAACCCAAGTTAAAAAAACTTTTAAGTCAAGTATAGCGCCCTTAAGAGTTAATCTCCGGAACTTCAATCGTTAATTTTAGTTTTTAAAATTCTTATAAAACCAAAAATGTATATGGTGAAATCATTTGGATTTTCCATTATATGTGTTATTTGACTATATTGTCTACTGCTGTACTAAAACCGAAACATGATCACTTGAAATTTTTACGGTAGAAAAAAAAATCCAAAGTAGCACCGTCTATTTTTCGTTTTCCACGATTCTATGTAAATAGTTCCTTATTGTGCAATAAAATTTAAATATGATAAGAACTTAATAAGCCAAAAATTTATTTAAGTATATCATTTTATCTTAAATCTACATATAAACGAAGCGCATTTAAAATCCGGTGCGAGTAAGTCTTCTATCTCGCGCGTCAAACTAGACAGCCATAATGCCGCCATTTCATTTATTTACACACCGAGCTAAACCACGCTTTGATATATCCTCTTAAGTTTTTTTAAAGTTTTCTTTGGTTTAGGTAGGTTAGTAGATAATTATGTACGGTTTAACATGAGAAATTAATTCTGTTTTGAACCGTAGCTGGAAGCTACCCAGATCGCTGCTAAAAGTCTCACCCTCGTCAAACTTTGTTGAGAGCAGCTAAAGTACATATTTTATATAGTCCAAGTAAGACTTTGTAAGTTATTCGCTGCTTTTGCATGTAAAATTCTAGTTCAAAAGTTTCACTACGAGGTATTTGTTGTAGAATTCCTTCTAAGGTTTAAGTTTAATATAACTTCGAAAGAGCACGGGTGCTCGTCACGGGTGCTTTGACGAGGCGGTGACGTGGCACCCAAGAGACGGGAAAAATATCATCGGTGACGATGTCTCGTCCAGTCCATGATTCCGCTACGTATACACAGTCGCTCTGGTCACTCCAGAGAGCTAAGTCATGAACTCTTGACGCGTCTCCACACTAGCACCTTAGTTTCGCGTCACTGTCGCGGTGCGTATATTTTTTTTGTTTGTTTGTATTTTTGAACGCGCTAATCTCTGGAACTAACAGTCTCATTTTAAAAATTCTTTTTGTATTTGATAGCCCAATTCTTGAGGAAGGCTATAGGCTATTTAACATCACGCTAGGATCTTAGGAGACGAGCAAAAATAAGAAAAGTCAGAAAGAACGCTAAGCGAAAACGAAGTTGTAGCGCGGATAGGCGATGCGATGCGACGGGGTGGGTCGGGACACGAGATATTTCACGCGGACGAAGTCGCGCGCAGAAGCTAGTGCATTATAAACACCCGTCCGTGTTTTCATAACAGCACGTTCCGTCTCCGCCCCGTCCACGTCCTAACGCAGTCCAGCCGGTCTATTCTGTAAATATCTCACCGTGAAAACTTAGGTGAAGTGATCTTAAAGTGAATTGTCAATAGTGTCAACCCCTAGCATCAGGTGGAACGACGGTTCAGACGGTTCACTTCACGCTCACTTCATCTAAGTTATCATGGTGATAACTCAGGTGAAGTGAGCGTGAAGTGAGCCGTCATTCCACCTGATGCTGGGGGTTGACACTATTGACAGCTCACTTTAAGATCACTTCACTCATGTTTTCACGGTAAGATATTTACAGAATAGCGTTACCGCATGCATCAACCTTTAATCATCGCGGTTTCACTTCTCACATATTGAAGCGATATTTACTGCTGAATCGACCCCATGTCATCATCATCACGCATCACATCATGACGCATCATCTTTTCAGTATCCATGACTAGTCTTCGTTATCTCGCATTAAAATTATAGACATAACACAAGATACACTACAACACAAACATATTATAGACATAACACAAGATAAACTACAACACAAACATATTATAGACATAACACAAGATAAACTACAACACAAACATATTATAGACATAACACAAGATAAACTACAACACAAACATATTATAGACATAACACAAGATAAACTACAACACAAACATATTATAGACATAACACAAGATAAACTACAACACAAACATATTATAGACATAACACAAGATAAACTACAACACAAACATATTATAGACATAACACAAGATAAACTACAACACAAACATATTATAGACATAACACAAGATAAACTACAACACAAACATATTATAGACATAACACAAGATAAACTACAACACAAACATATTATAGACATAACACAAGATAAACTACAACACAAACATATTATAGACATAACACAAGATAAACTACAACACAAACATATTATAGACATAACACAAGATAAACTACAACACAAACATATTATAGACATAACACAAGATAAACTACAACACAAACATATTATAGACATAACACAAGATAAACTACAACACAAACATATTATAGACATAACACAAGATAAACTACAACACAAACATATTATAGACATAACACAAGATAAACTACAACACAAACATATTAAGGGGGATCCGCAGTAGTAGCCGCGATATTCAAATTTATATTTAATTTTTATTTAATTTATATTTTTGTTTTTTGCAATTTGCAGGTCAGTAGGTTTAAATAATTTATTCTCATAAGAACTTAAATAACAGTTCACTTAAAATGAGATACAAAGTGCTTACATCTACGTAAAATAAATGATCATATTTGCCTCTGGGGTGTTGGTGACGTTATAGGGTACATAATTATGTTTCTTGAGTTTTTTCTTAAATATATTTATACTATCACACTTCTTTAAATCTTCCGGTAAATTGTTGAACAGTCGTGCTCCCTCAACTAATATTGTTGTTTTGCCGTAATTAGTCCGCGCCCGTGCTGTCATTAGTTGAAACTTGTTTTTACTTCTTGTGTTGTATGTTTGATTGTACGGAATTTGTGGTGAATTTTTATGAGAATGCAGGTGTAATATGTGTAAAGTTGTGTGAGATTTAGTAAATTAGTTTTTTCGTATAATTTTTTTGTTGGATATAGATAGTTATAATGAAAACAAATTCAAATTTTCTTCCGTTTTTTGCAATTTGCAAGTCAGTATCAGGTTGTATGTTGATAAAAATATTATACGCGGCTTTAGCAAAATATGTATATTTACATAATTATAACGATAATAATCCTCAATACATCTCTCTAAGTTAGCTTTGTTCTCTTGATTGATTGTTTGATTTCGGAAATCATGACATTTTTGAAACTAACTTAGAAAGATGTATTGATTATTCTTATGGCTAAAATTATGTAAATATATATTTGTTATAGCCGCGTATCATATTTTTATCAACATACAACCTGACACTGACTTTCAAATTGCAAAAAACGGAAAAAAAAAATTAATTTCGCGGGCTACTACTGCGCAATCACCTTAAACAAACTCATTGACTGACCCACAGTTTTCGCCGCATATCTTTCAAAACTCCGTTAGTTATAACAATATTTGTGAATGATGGCAATACGTTAACACCACATCAGCTGTTTATTTTAATAATAACATCTGTTCACCATCAATTTTATGGTATTCAAGGTTTTATACGCTCTTCATTCACTCATTAAATTAATCATGTTTACATTTTTGAGATATTTTACGCGAAAGTATAAAAACACTAGCTTTTGCCCGCGGCTTCGCCCGCGTGGAGGTACGGGAACGTACTGCCGGGATAAAAAGTATCCTATGTCCTAATCCAGGCCATGGTCTACGCATTTGACAAATTTCATACAAATCCGTTTAGCCGTTTTAGCGTGAATACGTCACAAACAAACTCACTTACCCATTTATAATACTAGCTATGCCCCACGGTTTCACCCGCGTAGACAGGGATAAAAAGTAGCCTATATGTTAATTCAGGGTGTCAGCTACCTCCACATCAAATTTTATCAAAATTGGTCGGGATATTTGAGCGTGAAGAAGTAACAAACATACAACACACACACACACACTCACAAACTTTCGCCTATAAAATATTAGTGTGATTATTAGGATTACGAGTATGGGGTTTATTTATAAACGTTTGCTTACAGTTGAGAGGATAAAACGTCAATAAT
Source organism: Cosmia pyralina (assembly GCA_946251885.1). NCBI lineage: Eukaryota > Metazoa > Arthropoda > Insecta > Lepidoptera > Noctuidae > Cosmia > Cosmia pyralina. Next base: position 25,345,558 of record OX276345.1, on the reverse strand, counting down.
GTTTGGTTAGATAGTCGCTAATAGAGGGGCTCGTGGCTACATAATAACAGCCGCACGGCTCAAGTGGATGGGTGTTAGCCATAACATACCGAAATCCTTGTCTCGGAAAGCACGTTAAATCATTTGGTCCCGGCTGTCATTTTTGTAGATCTTTGACAGTCGTTAATGGTAGTCAGAAGCCTGAAAGTCTGACAACCAGTATTGGTAACTGGTATCCCAGATCAGAGCAGTATCTCCATGTAATAATGCTGGTATTCAGCTGCATCCAGTAAGACTGGAAGCCCAACCCAAAATAGTTGGGAAAAGGCTAGGCAGATGAACCTATCCAAAACCATAGCCAATATTTGATATTTCGCACCACATTTTTTCGCCAAACTTAGGCTACCGCAACGCAGCTGTTCTGAAAACCGCGTTGCGGTTATAATGCCTTCGTCACACAGTCAGTGAAGCGCTAACACAGAGTTTTTAGCAACCGTGAGGACTCTGCGTAGCGTTTAGAAAAAGTTGCAAGGAAATTCATACGTTGAAGAGAAAGGAGGCTTACCAGTTTCTAGCTCCGGATTTGATGTGCTTTTCAACCAGGAGAAAACCTTTGTTAACCGACGAAAAAAGTGTCGACCAGAGAAACTCTTCCTTTTTTCGTGGGTTATATAAATTTACTTTAATAAAAGTAAAAAACCAAAAACGAATAAAAATAACTTTCATAAAAAAACTTAACAGCTTCTGAAGTCGGTGCCGAGCTAAGGTGCATTGAAGAATTGAAGACTCCGACTTCAGAAGCTGTTAAGTTTATTATGAAAGTTATTTTATTCGTTTTTGCTTTTTAACTTTGTTTAAAGTAAATTTATTTTTCCATTTTCAGTTGAATATACAAATACATAAGTAAGCCCAAGACGAACGAAAAGAAGAATTATCAAAATTGGCTTAGAAATGCCCGAGATACAATACATTTATGCATATAACTTCGTAAGTACATAAGAATAATTACATCATGTATACTACAACCTTTCTGAAAATATGTAGATCACGTTAGTGAAATAATCATCATAATTGGTTCATTCGTTTTTGAGAAAATCGCGGACAAACATACATACATACATACATACGGGTCGAATACAGACTTTGTGACCGAATTCAGTCGTGAAGCGATCGCTATTTATGTCGAGACAGCACCTGACAACTTCTTTCAGCTATGTTCTATAAATATAGACAGAGATGGGCGTTTAAGCGTGATTTTGTTTCTGGTATCGCTTTCGCCTAGCTTTTGGTATAACAAGAGCTTACGGTTAGCAAGCGGTATGCCACGTAGCTTAGTATACGTGACATAACTTGGCAAATAGTGGTTTCATTCTATGACCGCAAATATGTGCCATTTGCAAATATCCTATGAAGATATGTCAATGAAAGCCAATGGCTCAAATACTGAATGATTGGTCCACACATGAATGACATGGCAAGGTACCTTGTTTGTCATAGATTTCAATGCATTCTCAATATGTTATTGAGAATGCTTTGAATAACCATTGTACATTGGACTCCTTAGTCAGTACAATACTAGGCTTAACTTTTTACGGCTTATCTCGAGCCGTTGGTCATATAACAAATCTTTCATGTATTTGTCAATGATCTGGCTATAGCACAACATAATTTTGAACATCATCATTTCAGCTGAAAGACTTCCATTGCTGGACATAGGTCTCACCAAGGGGTGCGTCTCTTATCTTATAAAGATAGTTGGTATATTTTCATTTCAATAACGTTCATAAGATGTACCGTTCGTGAGATATACCAACTGTTGATATAATTTCTTTACATATAACATGTACAGGTACTCTAAAACTTATTTTGTATAACGTTATTGGATATAACGTTTATTTAATCGAAAATCATTAGGTCTATCGTTTAAAATATATTGATACCATCATTATTATAACACCCCGATTCAGAGCAATCCGATATTTGGGTTAGGTTAGGTTAGCTTAGAACAGTGACCATTACCTCTATTGTTGGGGAATCATTTGGGTTAGGTTAGGTTAGCTTAGAACAGTGACCATTACCTTTATTGTTGGGGAATCATTTGGGTTAGGTTAGGTTAGCTTAGAACAGTGACCATTACCTCTATTGTTGGGGAATCATTTGGGTTAGGTTAGGTTAGCTTAGAACAGTGACCATTACCTCTATTGTTGGGGAATCATTTGGGTTAGGTTAGGTTAGGTTAGAACAGTGACCATTAACGCACGAAGGCGAGCGAGCAAAGCGAGCGTGCTGCGGTAACGGCCGCCGAGCGCCAGATACCCTCTATTGTTGGTGAATAATTTGGGTTAGGTTAGAACAGTGAGCGTTGCCTCTATTGTTGGTGAATCATTTGGGTTAGATGAGGCGGTAAATGACTCGTATATTAGACGATGAAAGCTATTGCTTTGTGTTTTTACTAGGCGTTTTATCATATTAGATTAAATAGGTTTTATGTCTTTTGAGTGGTATATCAAACGATTTTATATTCAATGTATGTTATTCTTATAAAAATTAGTTCCTTTAAAATTATATCAATCGTTTATAATATTAATTGATCATTATATAAAATAAAATTATAGATTCAGTTGTTATATCTTGTAAATATTAGAGATTTTGTAATTATATCATATATTAGGTCTTTACCTATGAAATTGCCGTTCTGCAGTACTGGCCATTTCAATTCAAAATAATTTTTGTTTGGCTAAGAATTCTAATTTCAAATTAATTTTATTTTAAAAACATGGATTTTTTTTTCCAAAAGTAGTCATTTGTTTATTGATTAGTGTTACATTTTCATCGCATTTCAATCTTTTTCGTCATCATGGATACGTTAAAAATTCGAGTAATTATGGAATATGAGTAGGTACCGTCGTGGCAGCAACGCGGCACAAGCGGCACGCAACATCAACGACGTTTACGGAGCTAACACTACAAACCAACGCACCACTTGTTATTGGTTTGCTCGCTTCCTTTCTGGAAATTTCGACCTGAAAAATGAACCTCGTGGTCGTCCGAAGACTGGTCGACAATGACGAATTAAAGGCGATTGTGGAAGCTGATGATACACAATCTACGGCTGAATTAGCAGCAGCTTTCAACGTTAGCGTCAAAACAATATTGGTCCATTTGCGTCAAATTGGCAAGGTAAAAAAGCTTGACAAATGGGTGCCCCACGAACTCAATGATCGCCAGCGCGAAGTACGCGTCGAGACGTGCCTTGCACTGCTCAAAAGACACACAAATGAAGGAATTTTGAACCGCATTGTTACCTGCGATGAAAAATGGATTCTGTTTGATAACCGCAAGCGCTCAGCAAGTTGGTTGGATCCTGGTTCAGCACCTAAACAATGCCCTAAACGAAAACTTACCCCTAGAAAAGTGATGGTCACTGTTTGGTGGTCTAGCGCCGGTGTGATTCATCACAGCTTCTTACCAAACGGGGTGAGCATTACTTCAGATGTGTACTGTGAAGAACTGAACACAATGATGGAGAAGCTGGCACATCTCCAACCAGCATTGGTCGATCGCTCGTCTCCGCTGCTCCTGCACGACAACGCGCGACCTCATACTGCACAGCAGACGGTCTCCAAGTTGCAAGAACTGGGGTTGGAAGCTCTCCGTCATCCGCCCTACTCACCAGACCTTGCGCCTACAGACTACTACTTTTTCCAGAATTTGGATAACTTCTTGGCGGGAAAAAAATTCAATACCCGAGAGGCAGTACAAAATGCCTTTGAAGAATTTGTTGCCTCCCGTCCAGCTGATTTCTTTAAGAAGGGCATCAATAAACTGCCACTTAAGTTGGCAATTCTTCGGGATATGTCGGTTACCTTGGTTCTGGTGCGGATCTCTCCATTTACTGAAACACCACGCATGGGCTACATGGCTAGAGAGAGATAGAGATAATTTATTTATCAAAAAAAAACATGCGCTTACACAAAAATGCGCTTGCCTTATTATAAAAAGCAATGTCTCTTTGTCTGTCCGTTAATGCGCTTATAACTCGGGAAAAACTAATCCAATTTCTGTGTGATTAATGTGTTCTTTTTAAAATGAATGGATTTGTTCTTTGTCTAGACCTCAGTATATTACGCACGCAAACGCAAACGTAGCTGCGGGCACAGCTAGTTACTTAATAAATTAGACGTGATTAGTACAGTCAGGGAAATTAATTGTAAGGCATTAGTGTACATCAATTTGCCGTGTTATAGACATTTCGTACAAATGTAAAAGAAAGACAGTTTTTATTTGAATGGCAGTCAATTTGCTTAACAAATAGTTTCCCTGACTTGACGTAGTACTTGATACGCAGCGTGGCCCTACGAACCGCAGCATACCATATTATAAAAGGTAACGTGTCTTTGTCTGTCCGATAATGTGCTGTAAGCGCAATAACGGACAGACTCAAGGTAAATCAAGTGTGTGTGTGCCATCTCTCCGACACATGACGGGAGTTAACTCCAGGTTTTTTGTGCTGTTCCGACTTTCAATTGTTGGATGAAAACAAAGTACCATAGGGGCAGAGTTTCTTCAATGAATATACAAAAAGCAACTTTAAGGTGTAAAGGCGTTCGTTCGTCGAAAAACTTAACAACGCTTTCACTCCTCATAAAATTTCCATACCGCCGCCTTATATTAAAATCGATTCATATGGAGTTAACTCTAATAAACTAATTCGATTTATTTGTTATTTTTTAAATTAACGGATTTGTTCTTGGGTTAGCTCTTAGTATATTACTTTGTCCACGCCACTGTGGCTGCGGACACAGCTAGCTTCATAATAAATTAGAAGAGTTACAGTTAGAGAAGTTAGTTGTTAAGGATATTAACTATGATGATATGATGTGTTATTTCATACAACTGTCAAAGAATGACAGTTGTAATTTTAATATACGGACAGTTTAAAGTTCATAGTCAATTTGCTTATCAATTATTTTCCCTGACTTTGCTTGTCATATCATTGAATTCTCATTCCCCTTTCAATTTTCGCTGTAAAGCTGAGCCTTGACCAGCAAATCTGACAATAATGAGAATCCTCGCAACGGTGCAATCTCGGCCTAAGGTAGACATCTAATAAGTCCTCCCGGTCCCTCCTCTCATTTAAACGAGAGGTTTTATAGCAAGGGTGCTATCATAACTTTAATCTAGACTATTTGCAAAATGTCTAGCCATAACGTAGGAAGGTAATTTATTTTAAAACTAGCGAACCACCCCTGCTTTGCACGATTTTTAAGACTTAACAGAACATCAAGATTTCTCTATGATATATGTAATATATGTTAATATTAGTGTTTTATACATATAAACCTTCCGCAATAAATTCTCTAAAGGATGGTGAAAACCGCATAAAAATCCGTTGAAAAGTTTAGAAGGACAGCGCGATTCTAGCATCAAGTCGTCGTTCTGGCATCAAGGCTCTCGCAGACAGGCGCGACGCAACAGCGCGACGTGACTCTAGTATCACAATTTCTTTCTATGAAAACTTCATGGAAATTGTTCTACCAGAACCGCGTCGCACTGTCGCGTCGCGCCTGTCTGCGGGAGAGCCTTTACGGACATCAATTATTATAAAAAAAAAAAATTAGTTTCAAAGTTACATATTTCAAAGGCCTAATGAAATTAGTTTTAGGAGTTTATTTTATTTTATTTTTAACCTGTGTTATCTCACTGCTGGGCAAAGACCTCACTTTCTCCTTTCCACTCCTCTCTGTCTTGAGCTACTGTCTGTAGGCGTCCAGCTCGTCTCACCATCTTCTCCTGGGTCTGCCTCGATGACGACGGACGTTTCTGAGACCCACATGGTGGTAGATTTGGCCCAAGATTCGTTCGACATCGGCTCAGTTCCACTTCAGCTTGGCTGACGTGTGACGTCGGCGATTTGTATTTTGGAGCGCAGCACTGTGATCCTAACACGGTCCAAGAATGCTGCGCTCCATTACTCGCTGGCAAACCTCAAACTTGAACCTCTGCTGAACCGTCAATGACCAGGTTTGAGCGCCATATGTGAGAATAGGCAGTATGTACAGTCAACAAAAGAGATATCTAGGCAGGGTAGAGTAACATATTTGTATGTGAATTGCTTCATGTTCAATTTTATATATATTACTTTGTTTTAGCAATACTCTTACATTGTAACACACCTACACAAAATTGTATATTGTCACGGAATTGAACATGAAGCAATTGACATACAAATATGTTAGTATACCCTGCCTAGAATATCTCTTTTGTTGACTGTACATATACATACGTGTCTATTAATTTGCGTTTATGGCAAATTGCGGTTTTTCATTGACCAATAGCTCTTCCAGGATTTTTCGGTGCGTCTATAGCAACTTCTTTTTCTTGTCTCGCTTGGAATAAGACTATTTGGCCGTGGTTGGAGTTTGAAGTTATTTATTTATTATTTATTTGGTAAAAAACTTGCACATCATTACAGATCCAGATCCAAGTTATTGCACAGTTAAATTTAAATAAAAACAGACATATTTACAATAAGGAAGGAATAACAATAAGAAAGAATACACAAAAAAAAAGTAACAAAACAAGTAAAACACTAACAAATACCAGTCAAATAACATAGGCACAAAAAAAAATTAAAAAAAACTCCTTTTTCGTCTATCGTCTCACAGAATCGCAAACATGCAAGATTTAGGGGTAAGCAGGTATAGATTACTTGTTTATTCAAAGACGTGTCCGGATGATCTGTGTTTATTTGGGTAAATTGTCCTATTTATATTTACATTCATCTTGGTACAAGTAGTGCTTAGCCTAAGATATTTACATATTCATATCCAACCACCACATTCGTCAGATGTCGCTTGATGCGCCGCGCATGCGCAGAGCGCGCATAATACCACAGCCAATCAACGCCGTCCGGCGCGCGCCTCGCTAGTCTATAAGTATATGCGGGCGCGCCGCGCACATCCTTGAACCCGATGACCCTATCACCCTCCTCCAGGAAAGTAGTAGGGACACTAGCACAGTCCAACACAAACACAGATCTACATTCCGGCCTCGCCGCCGAGGCCCATCGCGTTTAAGACCTTCAACGTAAATGTAAATGTAAATTCATGTCCCTTGATCGGTTTAATCGAGCCAGCTGGTGGCGTAGCTGAGCCTGTAGCTTTAAACTCCCCTGATAATAATAATTCCCTAACTTGATCCAGCCTATTGCTTTGCCTTGTTTATCATTGGTCAATGACAACGACTCCCTAAGCCGAGGTCCGTACCCCACAGGGGGTGCCCTTAGTGCGCAGTCGTTTAGTTTATAATTTAGTTAGTATTTTATGCCCCTGGCTGGAGGGTTTTGAGCTCGCTTAAAGGCACCCACAGGAAAGTCCGGTTAAGTAGTCGAGACCTCTCATGGTCACACTACGAGGTGCCATTCAAAAAAAAAAAAAAAAAACGCGCACATCCTTTCCTCGGGCTGCAGGCGTTGCGTGAAGATCTCTGCGTGGCTTCGCGTCTTGTGTCGCCGTGTCGCACCGCGTGGCTTTCTACCGCGTCGTGTCTCCACCTCTGCTGCTTCGATGATCTTCACGCATGTCGTCAGCCTTGAGCCCAACCGTTCTTTTCAGAGCGAACTTATTATTTCTGGTCAGAGTCACGTACGTCCTTTTCAGGGCGGTCTTCTTCTCTGTTTCTTTAACTAATTGTCAAACAACGTAGGGTAGGTATTGGTTTTGTAAGTGGTACGTTCTGTGTGTTACGTACGGTGGGTTGGTTCTGGTACTGGAGGTAAGTGACTGGCTCTGTGTCACTACAAAGACATACGCCTATCCATCTCGCGGCAAACAAATCACACTCCTGTGTCGATGCCAGTAGAGCACTCAGCATTGCGAGTGCGCGAACCAAGGGCGAGTTAGAATGCAAAACTGTGCGTGCTGACGGAACGGCCAACAATCCGTGTCGTCGCGGTCTAAGTTGGTATTTGGGTACAGGAGGAACAAAAAGTTTCTCATGTTGAGTTGCTAGTTCCGGGCAATCAGACTCCCCCCGAAGGACACGACAAGCGAACATGAGTAAAAAGTAAACGCCTAACTTATTAAAATTTTAAAAATTTTAAATACAAGCTTTACTAATTCTGGAACGGTAGATGAGAAACCTAAATGCTTGAATCAAAATTACAGTCTCATTAGAGTGGAAACCCTAGAAGGACTTATTACAGTGACCTTATTGGTGATGTTCTATGTGTTCTGCGATTTCTGCGATTTCGGCGGTATCTCCAGTTCTGGAGCCTTAGCGCTTGATGGCGTGCTTCTCCCAGTCTGCTCCGACTTTCGGTATCTCGGTTCACTCGTGCAAAGCGATGGCGAAGTAGATCGGTCGGTTAAGCATAGGATTAACACTGGATGGATGAAATGGCGGCAGGTCACGGGAACAATCTGCGACTCCCGAATTCCCCTTAAACTTTAGGGGAAGCTATGATATATAAGAAATGGTTAGACCTGCTGTCTTGTATGGATCAGAATGTTGGGCCACAAAAGGGATGAGTGAAAGGCAATCGCATGCAGCTGAGATGAGAATGCTAAGAGGGATGTGTGGTTTACACGAATGGATAGAATAAGAAATGATGATGATACATAAGAGGAAGTCTGAAAGTGGCACCGGTGACTGAAAAGTTGTGCGGAAATGGGTTGTCATGGTATGGGCATGTGATGCGGAGGAGTGAGGAAAATGTCGTGAGGAAAGTTTTGAGTATGAACGTCGATGGCTATAAGAGTAGGGGAAGACCAAAGAAACGATGAATGGATTGTGTGAAAAATGACATGGCTAGAAAGGGGGTGACTACCGAGATGACGAATAATAGAGAAGTATGGAAAAAAGGACATGTTGCGCCGACCCCAAATAGATTGGGATAAGGGCAGGAGAATGATGATGCACAATTATTATATGATTGTTTTAAATGATTAAATGATTGTTTTGCTGTCGTTGCTCCGTTCGTTGTTTCGACGCCGCGTAATTCAGTGTGAAGTTTTTAGTTGTGACGTGCATTCGTTGTTCCGTGATTCGTTATCGATTGCTTTCGTTGTAATGATATTCGTTTTTGCGTGCTTTCGTCATTATGTTATTCGTTACTACAAACTCGGCGCTGCGCTAATCGGCGTAGCATTTTTCGAGGTCACGTTGCGGGCTCTTGTCTGCTCAACAACGGAAATAACGCAATTAATGTTGTTGAACTGTTAAAATGAAACCGATTCCGTTTGATAGGTGTTACGCAATTTCCCCGCTCGTGCGTAGTACTCGCAACCAGGCGGCGGCGTCCGTGTATGATCAGATATAGGAACGTAAAAGATGCAAAATGAATACTATGTATGGATCGTAGCACGTGGCGTTCTGTAGTTTCTGCCTATCCCCATGGGACGAAGGTGTTAGTTTATGCAATGATATTAAGTATTAGGTCTTTACCTATGAAATTGCCGTTCTGCAGTAGGTACTGGCCATTTCAAATCAAAATAATTTTTGTTTGGCTAAGAATTCTAATTTCAAATTAATTTTATTTTAAAAACATGGATTTTTTTTCCAAAAGTAGTCATTTGTTTATTGATTAGTGTTACATTTTCATCGCATTTCAATCTTTTTCGTCATCATGGATACGTTAAAAATTCGAGTAATTATGGAATATGAGTACCGTCGTGGCAGCAACGCGGCACAAGCGGCACGCAACATCAACGACGTTTACGGAGCTAACACTACAAACCAACGCACCACTTGTTATTGGTTTGCTCGCTTCCGTTCTGGAAATTTCGACCTGAAAAATGAACCTCGCGGTCGTCCGAAGACTTTGGTCGACAATGACGAATTAAAGGCGATTGTGGAAGCTGATGATACACAATCTACGGCTGAATTAGCAGCAGCTTTCGACGTTAGCGTCAAAATAATATTGGTCCATTTGCGTCAAATTGGCAAGGTAAAAAAGCTTGACAAATGGGTGCCCCACGAACTCAATGATCGCCAGCGCGAAGTACGCGTCGAGACGTGCCTTGCACTGCTCAACAGACACACAAATGAAGGAATTTTGAACCGCATTGTTACCTGCGATGAAAAATGGATTCTGTTTGATAACCGCAAGCGCTCAGCAAGTTGGTTGGATCCTGGTTCAGCACCTAAACAATGCCCTAAACGAAAACTTACCCCTAGAAAAGTGATGGTCACTGTTTGGTGGTCTAGCGCCGGTGTGATTCATCACAGCTTCTTACCAAACGGGGTGAGCATTACTTCAGATGACGTGTACTGTGAAGAACTGAACACAATAATGGAGAAGCTGGCACATCTCCAACCAGCATTGGTCAATCGCTTGTCTCCGCTGCTCCTGCACGACAACGCGCGACCTCATACTGCACAGCAGACGGTCTCCAAGTTGCAAGAACTGGGGTTGGAAGCTCTTCGTCATCCGCCCTACTCACCAGACCTTGCGCCTACAGACTACTACTTTTTCCAGAATTTGGATAACTTCTTGGCGGGAAAAAAATTAAATACCCGAGAGGCAGTACAAAATGCCTTTGAAGATTTCTTTAAGAAGGGCATCAATAAACTGCCACTGCGTTGGCAAAGATGCATTGATTGCATGGGTGATTACTTCGATTAATACAAATAAAAAATGCATGAAAAAAATTCGTTTAAATTTTTTCATACAAAACGGCAATTTCATAGGTACCTATTATATAAATAAAGAGGTAGATGTGGCACTAGCGCGCACAAATTGTTGCAGACAAATTCAGACAATTGTTGTAATTTGATTTAGTCGGCTAATAACAGCGAGCGAAACAAAGCGTGTCCGTGACAATATATCTAAAATGCCAAGCTATCTCTTTCTGTGTCATACGTTCTGTATTATCTATCGCAGTCGTAGATGAAAACTACTATACACCTATAATATGTAAGTACATTTGTAATAACAACGAGGAGCTCGTGGCTAAGTAATAACAGCCGCACGGGTCGATCCATCAGGTTACGCTACGCTTGCCGGGGTTGGTCCGTGGATGGGTAACCATCTTTACATACCGAGACTCCTCCGTGCCTCGGAAAGCACGTTAAGCCGTTGGTCCCGGCTGTCATTCGTGGATTTTTGACAGTCGTTACGGGTCGTCAGAAGCCCGAAAGTCTGACAACCAGCCTTACCAAGGGGTATCGTATTACCCAGTTAGTGGGATGTGGAGGTCAGATAAGCAGTCGCTCCATGTAAAATACTCGTATTCAGCTGCGTCTGGTTAGACTGGAAGCCGACCCCAACATAATTGGGAAAAGGCTAGGCAGATTGATGGTAATTTTATTGTAATTGATGTAATAACAACGCAACAATATCCGACGCCGCTCAGTATGAACGTAGCGTATCTTTCCTTTATAATATCATTGAGTTTATGAATGTGTCTGAGGAAAAAAGCAGTACGTACGAGTATCTACCTAATGTAACATAATTAACGAGTTTTTATTATCGGTGCCTTATTTTTGTGATTAGAAGTTTTTAAAAACGTCGGTACCTGTTCACATAAACAGGATGTCACAAAATTGACTTCGGAAATAATGAAGAACAGATATATGGACGGAACATTTTATACTTATTAATTCTTTGAAGTCTATCTCAAAGACATTTCCTTTACGTTGATATTATGGATGTAGAGATTATTACGTTGTTACCTTTACGTTGAAATGTTGAGATTAAATTCTAAGAATAATACATACTATATGAGAACGTTGAACTATTATTTTTTTTAATTTTGGATAAACATTGGAACAATTAATAAACGAGCACCTTGTTTTCAGTTTCGAAATAGCGCGTAGGTCATCATCATCTGCCTAGCCTTTTCCCATCTATGTTGGGGTCGGCTTCCAGTCTAACCAGATGCAGCTGAATACTAGTAATTTGCCTATTAACCTCTGTTACCAGGTACGTACGTACGATACACCTTGGTAAGACTGGTTGTCAGACTTTCAGGCTTCTGACGACCCGTAACGACTGTCAAAGATCCACGAATGACAGCCGGGATCAACGGCTTAACGTGCTTTCCGAGGCACGGAGGGGTCTTGGTATGTAAAGATGGTGACCCATCCATGGACCGACCGCGGCAAGCGTAGCTTAACCTAGTCGATGGACCCGTGCGGCTGTTAGTACTTGGCCACAAGCCCGTATGATCGAAATAACTTTTTCTTTAATGTTGTTAATAATCCCTAAGTTATTAGGGTTTATTGATAATATGATAATACCTAGGAAGATGTCTTTCTTTGTTTATTCAACAAAATATCAAAACGCTATTTTCCTTAGGGTGAATTCGACCAAACTATTATACCCAGTATGAGTCTTAATCTTCGAATAAATTTTGAATTTTTGACAGTTTCTCCAAACAAGAACTGTCAGTCGTCAATTTTATTCCACGGATAAAAATATCCGACTTTGGTCAAATTAGCTGACTAAGGAGTCAACTATCTTATAAACTTATCCAATGCAACCAAACCCATGACGTTATTATATCTGACGTGGCTAGCAACCCATAATGAACACAAGCAAAACCTCGGCATTAATTCGAGAACAATCCAAAAATCTAGCTATCAAAATTCAACCCCAGAATACGCACGTGATCGTACTAAAACATTTTAACAAAAATGACATGCCAAAATATCAAACAACATTTTCCAATCTCAGACTACAAGCGAACAAAAATAAAATCTATCGGATTACGAGTAAATCAAATCTAGGCAGACTCATCCAATATCTAGTCTGAATTTCTGAACTCGACGGCAAAAACGGACTGACTCGTTCTCGAACGAGACTATTCTGATATCTCGAAGACCGAGATGCTTCATTGGACGTTTTGCTTTCTACTTTTTAGGGTTCCGTACGACCGAATGAAAAAACGGAAACCTTATAGGATCACCCGCGTGTCTGTCGGTCTGTCTGTCTGATTTGCTTTGAATCCACTAGACCGATTAAGTTGAAATTTGGTACACATATGAATTTTGTGACCCAAACACGAACGTGTAACGTAAATAAATGAATTTTGAATACGGGGTTCACTTTTGAGGGAAAAATTAAAAATAAAGTTTTGCATACAGCTACAGCTGTACCGTGTGACATATTAAATGAAAGGGCTTGTTATTTTAAAATAAAATAATAGTTTTAAAGTTATTAAAGAAAATTTATGAAAATTGACCGTTCCACCCAGCACTTATCTCCGAAACTACTGAGCCAAAAAATTTGAAAAAAAAAGATACAGAAAATAATTCTATACTTATAGATTACATACAACCTTTAAGAAGTCTATGGTCTTAAAATAACATGGCAAATCACTCAATATTGTGCATACAAACTTAAATTTGCAGTCTGAATGTAGGGGGAAATCTTTTCAACTACAATGTTAAGTTTGTTCTTGGGATAAATTTTATCCTAACTACGGAACCCTTTTGTGCGTGGTCCGACGTGCTCTTGGCCGGTTTTTTTGCTCTTTATCCATTTCAATTTTTTTTTCTGAAGTGGGCACTCGTATACGAAGCAATAGTTTTTTCTCTCGTATTTTAATATGTTTTTATAGGGATGATTTTTTATTGTCTGTTCATCTGTAATTGTGTAAAATGTTATTGATTTCCGGTGATTTAATTATTTACGTGTTGCATCGAGCGATAAATTGGTTAGGAATACTCCAGTTTAGATATTTCATAGAGCTTGAATTAAATTTCAATGTTTTAAACAAAGAAAGATTTTTGTAGTGGAATCGTCTTTAGTCGCAAGGTGCGCTTTCTGAACAGTGAACGAAACTGAACCGTCACGCTCGGGTCGGTGACGCTGAATCAGGTATACTCGGCTCCAGTCGGTCGGTGAGGCTGAGTCGCGTATACTCGGCGCTGAATCGCGTATACTCGGCTCCAGTCGTAAGTTTCCACTTGGTATCGTGTGGTCATAAGTACAACCCTATTTTTTCCATATACGAGCATTAGTGATATAATAGGGGTTAAAGTATGAAATTGCCGTTTATTGTATTAGGAACTTCGAATTGACATAGAACCTTCATGGTTTGAGATTTTTGAGTGAAACTTTTTTCACATGGTACCTATGAAGTTCTTCTTTTAAAAATGTGCAACATTCGATTATCGACTTTCAGTTGTTTTTTTTATTCAGCTTAGACAAGAAAGATGGATACTTCGAAAATTCGAGTTATTTTTGAATACGAGTTCGACGCGGAACTAACGCGGCAGAAACAGCTCGCAATATCAATGTTGCGTTTGGAGAGGGGACTGCTAATGAACACACCGTGCGATTTTGGTTTAAACGCTTTCGTGATGGAAACTTTGATTTGAAGAACGAACCACGTGGAAGACCGCCCACACAGGTGAATAACAATTAATTGAAAGAGATGCTAGAAGCCGATCCGAGCCAAACTATCCAGGAATTAGCGGCATGGTTTAACGTTACCTTACCAACAATCTTGACTCATTTGCGTCAAATCAATAAAATAAAAAAATATGAGAAATGGGTGCCTCATGATTTGACTGATCTGCAGAAAGAAACGCGTGTTGAAACTTGTGTTGCCTTGTTGAATCGTTACAGAAATGAAGAAATAGTGGATCGAATTGTGATATGTGATGAAAAGTGGATTCTTTACGATAACCGTAAGCCAAAAATGCAATGGCTGACCTCAGGTCAAACGCTGCAACAGTGTCCTAAAGCAAAGTTTACCAATAAAAAGGTAATGGTAATTGTTTGGTGGTCTCAGCATGGTATTATTCACTATAGCTTTCTCCGATGTGGTCAAGCAATAACGTCAGATGTCTACTGTGCCGAACTACGAACAATGATAGCAAAACTAGCAGTGAAACAGCCCTGACTTATGAATCGATCTTCACCATTATTGCTCCATGATATCGCGAGACCTCTTACAGCACGAGAAACCGTTTTAACTCTACAGGAACTGCCATTAGAAACCATTCGTCACCCTCCGTATCCGCCAGACCTTGCTCTAACGGACTACCATTTTTTTCGTGATTTGGACAATTTTCTACGTGATAAAAAGTTTTCTTCTCAGGAGGCAGTACAAAATGCTTTCACACAGTTTGTCGAATCTAGATCACGAGAGTTCTATCGCAAAGGCTTATATGACCTTCCTATAAGATGGCAGCAATATATAGATAATAATGGTAATTAATTTGATTTAAAAAAAAAAAAAAAACATGAAAAAATTTTTCTCCCCATACGTTGATATATTAGGTTGGGGAAAAAGTCTTTTCGCATTATAGTATATATGAACTTAAAATAAAATCTCTTTGGCTATACTATTTGTATCTGGCTGGTTTTGGTATCATTAAAAGTTTAAATTTTAAAGAACATAATTCCAAATTCAAATTAGGAAAATGTGTGATTTTCATTTGTTTTTCGTACTGTCAAGACGAGTGAATCTAATGAAGAAATTCGATACATTTTAAAACTTTACTACAAAAAAGGTAAAAATGCAATGCAAGCCGCGAAAAAAATTTGCGATGTTTATGGACCCAGTGCAGTGTCTGTGAGAGTAGCACAAATTTGGTTTAAGCGTTTTCAATCCGGAAATTTTGATGTCAAAGATGCACGTCGCTCTGGTCGCCCTATTACGGATAAAATGGATGCCATTTTTGAAAAAGTGGAGCAAGATCGGCATATCAGTAGTTACGACGTAGCTGAAGAACTGGGAATTGACCACAAAACAGTTTTGGCGCATTTGAAAAAAACTAGGTACACAAAAATGCTCGATATTTGGGTACCTCACGAGCTCACTGAAAGAAACCTAATGAACCGTGTACTCATTTGTGATTCTTTATTACGACGTAATGAAACCGAACCATTTTTGAAGAAATTGATAATTGGTGATGAAAAGTGGATTACGTACGACAAGAACGTGCGAAGAAGGTCGTGGTCAAAGGCCGGTCAGGCTTCACAGACTGTGCCGAAACCCGGGTTAACTCGCAACAAGGTGATGCTGTGTGTGTGGTGGGATTGGAAGGGCATTATTCATTATGAGCTGTTACCACCAGGCAGGACCATCGATTCTGAACTCTACTGCGAACAAGTGATGAGATTAAAGCAAGAAGTTGAGAGAAAGCGGCCGGAATTAATCAACAGAAGGGGTGTGGTTTTTCATCATGATAACGCTAGACCTCACACATCTTTAACCACTCAGCAAAAATTAAGAGAGTTTGACTGGGAGGTGTTAATGCATCCGCCGTATAGACCTGACCTTGCACCTTCAGATTTCCACCTGTTTCTGTCTCTTCAGAATTCTTTAGGCAGTGTCAGGTTGACATCACGAGAGGACTGCCAAAACCACTTGTCGCGGTATTTTGATCAGAAGTCCCAAAATTTCTATAGCAATGGGATCATGTCCCTACCTACAAGATGGCAAAAAGTTATCGAACAAAATGGTACCTACATACTTTAGATAAATGTAAATAATGTATAGTAAAAAATGTTTTGAATTTTCTTAAAAAATGCGAAGAAACTTTTTCCCCAACGTTTTTTTATACGTCACGGTCAATTCTCCAACGGAAAGTTTGTAAATCCAAAAAAAAAATTATGGGATAAAATTTAAAAATTACAATTTTCGGACTTTTTCCTTTACTTGTGCTGTGAGACCTTGCTTCTTGCTAAATTTCATGATTCTAGCTAATAAGGTCAGCGGTAAGTACCCTATAATACGATAAGATTTACTTACGAGTATCAAAATATGTCGCATAAATGGCCGTATTTTTTAACCGACTTCAAAAAGGAGGAGGTTATCAATTCGTCGGAACCTTATGTTCCCCGATTACTCGAAGATGGCTGGACCGATTTGGATTGTTTTTGTTTTATTCGAGAGGGTATACATCACAGTTGCTCCCATATAAAATTGTTTAACTTTGCTTGGGTAGTTTTTGAGTTGGCTTCAATAATACGTATTTTTCCCCACTTTTATATGGATGATGTTCTAGTTTGTTTTGCAGGTAGTGGTATTAGAATTTGTGTGGGGTAGGTACACAACTAAAAAGTGAAAAATAAAAACTTTTTTACAAAAAAAAAAATACAACCGACTTCTAAAAACAACTACAAAGTGAAAAATAACTTTAATTTCGGAAGTCGGTGGCAAAAAACGAAAATAACTAATTAACTAGACACCGACTTCCAAAATTAAAGTTATTTTTCACTTTGTAGTTGTTTTTGGAAGTCGATTGTATTTTTTTTTTTGTAAGAAAGTTTTTTTATTGCGATGACTTAGAAGCTTGATTTTTTTAGAGGTCCAAGGGATCATAATAGACATACGTATTTGATATTAATTTCAACTATATACCTCCACGCGATACTGAGAAAAAGCGTCTTGACAGACTGACAGTCAGACGGACAACGAAGTGATAATAATAAGGGTTCCGTTTTTTCCTTTTGAAGTACGGAACCGTAAAAATACCCATTTCAGTTTCTTTAGTTAAACCTAAAATACCTCAAAATTAACTTTAATCCGCAGACAAACCCTCACCATGCTTATGTATGTATGTTTCATGAATTAACTATCATTCAATTAGCTTCAACAGGTCATCGGTCAGGTCGATGACGTCACGGTTATTTTTACAACGCACTTCGGGTTTATGGGGTGAAATAGAGTTCAATAAGGTAGCGGTTGATTGGAAAGACGCCTTCTTTGTGCTTATAACTTAAAATAACTAGATAATTCATTGATCGCTAGGAGATTTCGTAGTAAATCATGTGGATTCGTTCCAATTTGCAAGGGTCGCGAGTAAGACGTAAAACGTTGTCTAAACAGAGTGTTTACTTTAAGTGAATTTATTTTGATATTTATTTTGTTTGAAAATTTAACTTTTTTAATTTTCGGTTTTTTATTTATTATTTAATTTTTCTATACTTCTATGAAGTAATATTCCTTGAGCTTTCAATTATTGCCAAGATGTCAATTCCATACTGTATACAAAATACCAAACAATATCAAACTCAGTATCAATCTGCATTCCAAGCGCCCCATCATTCTTACCCAAAATATTTTTATTATATAGCCCTGGGAGGGCTGCCAGACCTTACTTATTTTCTGATTGACAAAATGTATGGGATAGAGTAGTCAAACATGGGGACCAGACAGAAACCATCTAATTAACACGCTCGCGCATACTAACAGCGGTCTGGGGGATGCTTAGCAGCTACGACTGGTCTGGCTGCTTTCAAATAGTATTGAAATAGTTCCCTGAGTATCATTTATACCTATAAAAATTAAGATTCTCTATAAGTAAGATGACGTCATTTTTAGAGTCTGGCGGAAAAAACCGCCGACGGGAAGTGTCTGGCAGTATTGATTATTATTTATTTACAATATTCTGTAAAACATACGTAAAAATCAGCAGTCAGACTTTAAGAAAAGTGAGTAATATTTTTTTCGTAACTTTGGTACCTGATACCTGAAAACTGGCCGTCGTCGGCCCAAGCCAGCAGGTATGCGTACGTTCAAAGTACATATTAACACTACTCTATCCCATACATTTTGTTAATCAGAAAATAAGCAAGATCTGGCGGCCGTGGGATCTTGCACTATACTTAATTATTTATTTATTTAATACTTCAAGCACACAAATGTACAGAGGCAGACTTAATGCCATGGGCATTTTCTACCAGTCAACCTTTGGGTGATGCAGAGACAAACAGTGGCAGGTGCAATGATGAAAAATTAAGGAATAAATATTTATTAAAATTTTCTTACGTTATTTGCAATTTGCTGGTCAGTGTCAGGTTGTATGTTGATTAAAATATGAGACGCGGCCGTAGCTAATATGGCTTTACAGAATTATAATCATTAGAATCAGCAATACAACTCCATAAGTTAGAATTGACCTCAAATCTAGCGATTTCATGAAATCATGAGGTTTGAGGTCAATTCTAACTTATGGAGTTGTATTGCTGATTCTAATGATTATAATGCTGTAAAGCCATAGGTATTAGCTACGGCCGCGTCTCATATTTTAATCAACATACAACTTGATACTTACCTGAAAATTGCAAAAAAACGTAAGAAAATTTGAATTTCGCGGGTTACCTTGGCGCATCCCCCTTAAGTACCCGCGGACTAAAGTAAACGAACCATTGCACTCAATACAATACCTACACTGCCAATTCCAGGACCATTTACAAATTAACTGTTCTCATTAATGCTCCATTTATTATGGATTTCTGGTTAAACTTCGTGCTCTTTAGATATGTATACATGCTAATTGCCCATTACGAAATGGATTCACTTCGATAGTTCAACACGAATTTCCAACCTCGACCTTTTTAGAAGCACCTATAGCTGTTGCTAATAGCATTTTAAATCAAGTACACGTATTGCTTGAACATTTAAATCTATTCTTTATCCATACTTCTTAAGGCGAGTAGTAACGCCAACTAGCGCCACCTTTGAGAAAATAATCATAAGTCTGGAGATATGGAACATTTTTGAAATTTCCTATGCTCACATTTTTAGTCAGATGAGGTGCTTGCTTATAGTGTGCGCGCAAGTGCTAGTCACCGCCTGAGGTATGCGATGACTAGCACTTGCGCGCATACTATAAGCAAACAGACTACCAACTTAAATTGTCAGTATATTCAAATCACAATTGTCATTCATTGACAATTGTATGAAATCGCTATAACACGGCAAATTGATGTACTTAGTATGTCAATTTTCCCTTGATTTTCAAGTATCTCCATCGCCACTCATGGGTCCAATTTGAATGTTGCACGTGCACTCCATGAATCATGTGATCAAAAGCTACACTAGTATACGCCCAACCTCTTGGATTTGTCTCTCAGTCACTCGTTACAACCCTGAGAAAGGGCAGTTTTTCTGGGAACCACAACTATAAGGCTCCCGCCCTACCGCCGACGAGATTTTCTCGCTCAAGAAACGTACAAAAGATTTTAGGACCCGTGAACCCGCAAACAGGCAATTGTACTCATTTGTCACAGCGACTAGAGCTATCAAAGAGAGTACTCGCTGAGAGACACTCACTTGGTACTGTTACGAGCTGGGGTTCGGGATAAATAAATTTATGCCAATTTAAACCAAAAGCACACTAATTTAAATAATTACAAATACAGTAATGCAGAATCACTTGTAGCTCTGTTGTTTACTGTTGCGCATTTCTAGCTGAACTGCCATACACCGTTTTGTTTTTGTGAATGACATCTCGCAGTCGACGAAGATATAGGCGACTGTGCGTCGCTAGGGGGAGAATAGCCAGACGGGGCAGGCTGGATCATGATAGAGGGCTACCATACACCGCTGGCAACCCTCTATTTATATGACGAGTGTAAGCTTCTCGAAAGTTCGAGGTCATAATTCGAGAACATTTTAGTACTTACAGGAATGATCTAGAATGCTGCAAAATGACACTTAACCATCTAGAACATTCTGGAAGGGTTTAGAATCTTCTAGAAAAATCTGTCATGAATCGACGTATCGTGTAGTTCTGCTACTCGATTAAAATTTTAGAAAAGGTCCTTAACTTACGTCTTAAAAGCTTTCTCGACAAGCATAGTATTATTGCTGAAAACCAGTAGGTCTGGGGTCTCGACGGAAGATGCTGTTTTGGACCTTACTCAGTTCATAGCAAAGAAGCTGGATGGTGGAACAAGGTGCATGGGCATCTTTCTGGACTTGTCCAAGGCTTTCGACACAGTCTCTGTTCCTAAACTTATTTCGAAGATTGAGAAACTGGGTGTACGTGGCAAAACTCTGGATATTTTCAAGGATTATCTCAGGAATCGGTATCAGCAGGTCAAAATAGAAACGTACATTAGCCAAGAGGAGACCATTACTTACGGTGTGCCCCAAGGAAGCATTTTAGGTCCCACTTTGTTTCAAATCTATATTAATGACCTCTGTAATATGATCCTTCCGAATTGTAAGATTTTTACATATGCCGACGACACCGCGATTCTAGTTCACGGGCCAACTTGGGAAGTAGTCAAAGATAGGGCGGAAGTTGCTTTGAAAAGTATTATGAACTGGTTTAACGAGAATTTACTCACACTGAACCTAGATAAATCCAGTTACATTCCTTTCGCAATTAAACGCAGTACAATGCCGCTGTCGACTTTTGCAGTAACTGCTAACTCCTGTTGTAACCCAACCTCCTGCTCCTGTCCCTCGTTGGCTAGAGCTGACAGCTTGAAATACCTGGGTCTTCAAATTGATAGTGGGTTAAAGTGGGACAGGCAACTCGAAGCGGTAACAAGCCGAACAATGCGTCTCGTCTATATCTTTAAATCCCTAAGAGATTCTGCTGACGTCAATATATTAAAGATGGTCTACTATGCGCTATGCCAGTCGATCATCGGTTACTGTATTACTGCTTGGGGTGGTGCAATGAAAACTAATTTCTTGAGGGTAGAGAGAGCTCAAAGAGCAGTTCTCAAAACAATGACTCGTAAACCGTATAGATTTCCAACAGTGCATTTATACGAAGAATGCAAAGTTTTAACGGTTAGGCAGCTCTTTATCCTGCAAGCTGTCCTCAGAACCCATAGAACCATGCCCAGGTCTAATCCAGAAAAACGCACAAACATCCCCTCTGGGGTAGGACATAAGACATCTTTTGTAAGGCACCAATACTGCGTTATAGGTACACATTTATACAAGCAACTACACCAAAAACTTAACTTACTTGATTCTAACAGATACGCACTAAAACACAAAATCACTCAGTGGCTACTTCAACAGGACTACATCACAACAGAAAATCTACTGACATACATCTCTTAAACACAAACATAATTAACATCTCCCCTACCACCACATCATACTATACACATACACCACACTCAACACCACTCACACCCAAACAGAAATACGCAACCGATTCACACCTCCGTACTTTTAGTTTAGTTTTTTTTTTTTGTTTCTTTTATTTTTATTTATGCACGGTTTTAGGTACCACATCGTCGCTGGCTTCACTTGTCTTATAGTAAATATAATTTAGTCCTACACAATGGCTGAACCCTATCTCTTAAGATACAGGCCAGACCTAGTTTAAGGGATAGAGTGTAAAATTATTGTACTCATAGGATAAACTTATATTGGATTATGTCAACTGAATGCATGTAGTGCAATGTGATTTTTGTTTGTGCAATAAATTTATTATTATTATTATTTGTCTTTGGCTTATCTCGGGACCCTGGGGTCCCGGACCTTTGGAAGGTGTACGAGGGGCCGAAGCCAACTCGCAGAGGCCCCTTAGACAATTTTAAATGACGAGGAGGCACCAGCCGACGATTATCCCTGTATGCACTATGCAAGTGCACCCAAGGACAACTCCCGGTTGGTGCAGGACTATTGCAGAACATGAAAACAAAACACATTGGGCCTATGCGTTTGGGTGGCTACATGAATTGGGTACCTTGAACTATGGAAGAACTATGTCCCCTGCCTGACCAATGTTATATAATATACACAGATAAATTGGCAGGGGGTGACTTGCACACTCAATAATGGGCCCCCGGAAACGGTCGCTAGCACATAGTGACGTAGCGACAAGAGGCAACATGTCCTGAGGTGCTTGAGGAGTGGAGAGGTATTCCACGGCTCTCAGAACAATCCCAGAGCCCGGAAGATGGTCAAGATCCCTACAAGCACTTACTAGAATACTTCCTTCCTCCGAGCACGTTTGCTCTTGCGAATCTCCACTCAAGCCGGCCAATAAAGGCAAGAATGAGGTGGGAGCTCTGTTCCCGTCAGTGTTCACTCCAGCCGGCCAATAAAGGCAAGCCAGAGGTGAAGAACAAGACTTCTCCCGGGAAATAGGATCCGTGGGGTCGCTACTGCCCAACAGCTCGCCACATGCTGCCCTGCGGGTTCACGTATTTCTCTTGGTCTGGCTCCTCACCCTAGACCTATTTCGGCAAAGTAAACTCCATCGGCACAGACCCAGAGTTCGGAGCGCGCAAGCCCCACCACGACGTCAACGTAGAGATACGGCGGTGGGGTTATTATTATTATTATTATTCGATAACAGATGGCGTTAGCGTCTACGTAACAGTACATACGCACACTCCCTATCCGTTAATCGCCAACTCGTTTTTAGTTGTATAGCTCTTGCTCGCTTTTGGTTACTCGCTGGCGGTGGGACGGGGGCCTAGTGCCTGAGCTATAGATATCTCTGAAGTATAGAGGGTTGATTGCTACAAAGCTATCTGACGTCACAATCGACGATCAAGTTCAAGTGGGTATAAATTGTGAGACATTCACTCTAGAACCTTGATAATAACTAGGTACGAGAGTTTTAACACATACCTACATACTCACGTCTTCTTTCCATGGGGGTAGGCAGAAACTACAGAACGCCACCTGCTACGATCCTTACCACAGAACAGATAAAGAGATTTATCTTTTCTGTGATCCTTACATCCTCCTACTCCTTTTGCTTCGTTTACGTTCATACATCTGGTCACACGCACGCCGCGGCGCGCGAGTGCTACGCACCTGACCTTTCTGAAGAACATCTCCATCTTCATCTACTTATTAGAATGAGCTTTCGATCAAAAGCACTAAAGGCTGATTTTGCATTAGTTCGACTACACGTGACAATTCACAATAATAACCTGCCACTTTTGGACTAAACGCCGTAGACTTGCGCAACGCGACAGTGCGTCGCGATTCTAGTATAGTATAGTTAAAATCTCGCTGCAGACTTGGTCATAAATCATAATCGGAGTAGGGATGTGCGCTAGTTGCGCGCGCTCAAGGCCATTATCGATAACAGAATCATTAAGGTTATGACGATGACTCAGACGAATAATTTTAATTTTCTATTTTTAGTTTTATATATACGTTCTTTTGTTTATATATTTAATATGCTTTGTAGTAAATTTGGTAATAAAATAAAAAAAAATGTGTATTTACCCATTTATAAATATATAAAACTATCGATATCACTCATCGACTGCAGTAATGCACAGGACTACGTGTGGGCGTGGCCTGCCCATAAGACCCGTGAGTGGGAAAGAGAGCGAAACACTCGAATGATTTATAACCGAGTCTGCAGCGAGATTTTAACTATACTATAGAACAATTTCCATGAAGTTTACATAGAAATTGCTCAACTAGAGTCGCGTTGCGCCTGTTTGCGAGCCTTTGTTTGGACACATAACTTGCTGCTTGAGTAAATTCGCTACAACATAAGTGTGAAATTAGTAAAATCGTCCCAAACACTAAAAGAAACAGCAAATTTATTAACTCTCATTTGGAGCTATAAGCCGCTAGGGATAGTCTATTTTTCCTAATGAATAATGAACAATGCATCAGCGTAATATAATAAAAGCTACTACAGTATATTCGGGTACGTATCAAAATCCCGAATTTTAAAATACCAATGGACGAAATCCCGAAAATTGAAACGCCGAATGGTTGTTTGGTCGAAAGTTTAAAATCCCGAAAGTTCATTTGCCCGAAAGTTTAAAATCCCGAAATTGTCAAAAAATTGAATTGTCAAATTGTTGAAATTCTGTGTAAAGGGTTAAAGTAACCTTACCAAATCTAACCACGGGGTGCCCTTCGCTCGCTCTTGTCTCCTATGTTGACGAAGCCCCGTTTCGCGGGGTTCTGTGTAAAGGGTTTAAAGTAATCTAACCAAACCTAACCTCGGGGTGCCCATCTATAAGTAATCGCGGGAACTACGTCGCCGCTCTTTGGGATTTCATCCATCGGTATTTCGTCCATTCGGGATTTCATCCATTCGGGATTTCGTGTTTCGATATAACGACTATCGACATTTAAAACTTTCGGTATATTGAATTTCGGTGTTATGGACGTCGGTATTTCAATCATGGGTATTATGAACTTTCGGGATTTTGATACGTACCCGTATATTCAGTACATAACGAGACACTACTACCTAGTTGCCTAGTTAAAAGAAAACTTTTGTCTTGAAAACGGAGATGTTCCAAAATGTATGGAGCCTGGGCCAGGTCCTTGTAGACTAAAAAAAATTTTTACAAAAAAAAAAACAACCGACTCCCAAAAAAAAAAAACTACAAAGCAAAAAATTACTTTAATTTCGGAAGTCGGTGTCTTGGTATGTTCCCCAATTACTCGAAGATGGCTAGACCGATTTTGATTTTTTTTTTGTTTTATTCGAGACATACATCACAGTTGGTCCCATATAAAATTGATTAACTTTGCTTCGGTAGTTTTTGAGTTAGCTTCAATAATACGTATTTTTTCCCCACTTTTATATGGATGATGTTCTAGTTTGTTTTGCAGGTAGTGGTATTGAAATGTGTGTGGGGTAGGTACCACAACAAAAAAGTGAAAAATAAAAACTTTTTTTTTATAAAAAAATACAACCGACTTCCAGAAACAACACTACAAAGTGAAAAATAACTTTAATTTCGGAAGTCGGTGGCAAAAAACGAAAATACATTTAACTATAACACCGACTTCCGAAATTAAAGTTATTTTTCACTTTGTAGTGTTGTTTTTGGAAGTCGTATTTTTTTTTTAGTTTAATTTTTTGCCACCGACTTCCGAAATTAAAGTTATTTTTTGCTTTGTAGTGTTTTTTTTGGGAGTCGGTTATTTTTTTTTTTTTTTGTAAAAAGTTTTTATTTTTTACTTTTTACTGGTGACTACCTAACCTACACAAATTCGAATATCACTCTGCAAAATAAATTAGAGCATCATTCACATAGGTAGACTATGTGGGAAAAATACGTATTAAATTATTGAAGCTAACTCAAAATTCACTCATTAGAACTTGATGATCTTTTTAGACGACCATCACAGGAGTATATCATTTCAAATAAAAACTTTGCAAAAAGGCAAATATACGTCGCGCTAGGCTTAGTGCGACATGGCTATGTCAGGAGTTTGGAAGGCGTAGATTTATGTTGACGGAGATAACGAGACAACGAAATCTGCCTTCTGACAATCAAGGCCACACATAACACAACTCAAGTAGCGCAATTTGAAGCGGCATATAATTACCATTAAAATCATTTATAGCCAGAGTGCACCTCATGACAATTCCAATAAGCCCAAACACGGCTAGAATACATTGTTTTATTACTGAGTTCTGGTGCCTACCTTCCGGCTTCTTCATCAGATCGGTTCGATGGTACCATTTTCATCAGAACCATTTATTTAAAGCTTCGTCATAGTCGCTTAACTATCTTAATCGAGATATCTTATCGCCACCCGTGAAATACTTATTATCGTTGAGAAGTTCCCGTGGCCATCTGTGGTCTAGATGATACTTTCTGAATGCAAATGCTTGATTTGTTGATGAAAATACCAAAATCGCTATATGTATGCCTATAATTTTTGAGGAGTTCCCTCAATTCCTCATGGATCCCATCATCAGAACTGGATTTTGATAGAAATGGGACCAATCTGGAAGTATATCCTTTCAAATAAAAAATTAATTTTCCAATTTGGTTTATAAATGACGGAATTCTGAGGTAACAAACATTTAAAAAAAAGCAACCGAATTGAGGGAAATACATTTAAAACTGTTCTCAACTGTCCCATTACATTAAAATGGCTTTGTTTGTTGGTAAAACACAAGAAATTACACTTGACATTGCAACACACAACAAAAACCCGTCAGGCGATAAGCTGTCATTTTGATTAATTAATTAAGTTTAACATGTTTATATCTGTCAAAACGGACTGAAGTGACACTGTTGTGACAGCTGACAATTCACTTTCTATGATCAATGGTCGATCTAGGGTTTACTGTCATTGTTTTTAAGGGGGATGCGCAAAGGTAGCCCGCGAAATTAAATTTTTCTTACGTTTTTTGCAATTTGCAGTACAGTGTCAGGTTGTATGTTGATTAAAATATGAGACGCGGCCGTAGCTAATATGGCTTTACAGAATTATAATCATTAGAATCACTAATACAACTCCATAAGTTAGAATTGAACTCAAACCTCATGATTTCATGAAATCGCTAGATTTGTAAGTTAAGTAGAAGTTACTGCATTACGTTTGTCTGCTTGGCTCACGGTGTGGCGGGGTCGTCGACCTCCCACCCTCTGTCTCACGCGAGGCGGCGCGTTTGATCTAGACTAGACAGCTACTTGTACGAGTCTACTTGAGCCAGTCGACTGGCTTGCTTTTGAAGTGCGACTTAAAGTGTAAATCAAAATGTATTTGTTGACTTAAAATTTGTAGCAAATTTTAATGTTACTTTTGGTATGTAACTTTGCAATTTACACTGACCTCTCATTGTAAGGATATCCTATACAATGCGAGATCAGCTTATACTGGAAATATATAGCTTGATCTGTAGCCGTGCGTACATAGATATGTTATTTATTTTTGTAGTTGCGATTGCCTTCTCATTTTGAATGTCTACTTCAATCTTAATAAATATACACGGTGTGGTTACAATCGAAGGTTTATCAAGTTATTATAGTAAAAATGTCATTAAAATCACTCATAATAATCTTATTTTTTTCTAAAGAAAGACGTCACACAGTTCCATTTACCTAATGAGATAAAGTAAATACCACCATACCATACCATACCATACACCATTACCATATACCATTGGGTTGTGAACTAGGACCTACGCCAGCTCAAAAGGTTCTCGCTAGCATAACTTAGTAAAGCAAAGCGTTCCGCCGCAACAGGCCGGTAAACACTGGAATAAAGAAAGCTACACAAATAGTGACGCGTAACTTTGAAAAGTTTATTTTCATTTCCATTCATGCCAAATGCAGGTATTCTCTTTAATAAAGAATGGATTGCTGTTGAACTCTATTTATAAAGTTGTTAACGAAAATATGAACTGTTTTTACGAAGTAATAAGAAACCAGTTTGAGTATAAAAGCCTATTTCACGATGTCCGAATAAATAAATAAATTCAAAAATGGAACAGAATGTGTATGAAATTATTTGCCAAGAAAGTTAATAAGAACTTTAAACGTAGATGGTAAAAAAAAAAAAGAATATTTTTTTCTCATCAGCCTGTACTTTTAATCAGCTGAACATAATGCATGTCCAAATAAAAGATTCAATCAATGCATACCTCAAAAGTCAAAGGTCAAAAGGAAAACACGTTTGAATTAAGATCACACTTTCTTAATTTAAATAAGTAGAGACATAACTGTATTACTTTATTTTGACTATTCTTGAGTCATCCTTTTGTCTCCTTGTAATTGGTTCGGTGAACCAATTTTAGGGTGAATCATTCCAATTTTTTCCAGCGATTCAAAGGCCCGTTCAGTCTGCCCCTTTGACAAAAAGTCTTGGGCAGTCTAAATGCTTTATCAGATGACACCGCGACCGCGGGTA
The DNA here is from genome assembly GCA_946251885.1 of Cosmia pyralina. Classification (NCBI taxonomy): domain Eukaryota; kingdom Metazoa; phylum Arthropoda; class Insecta; order Lepidoptera; family Noctuidae; genus Cosmia; species Cosmia pyralina. Next base: position 25,317,269 of record OX276345.1, on the reverse strand, counting down.
GTCAGATGTCTTTATTTGAAGTTCACGCCACTGACGCCACCGCTGCTGAAAAGAATGAAAAGATGAGATGTTATTTTCAGGGGCGGGCAAAAAGCAAATAAGAATTAATTTTCAAATAGCATAACAATATTGAGTAGGTATATGAGGTAATGTTTTTCGCCAAACAACACAATTTCTGTTTTTTTTTTTTTTTTGGAAATTATGTAGTATAAATGTAAGTAAGTTTTCTTTCACCTTTTTCTTTTCACAAAACATATTTAATTTTTATTGCGACAAACGATAACAACCTTAAGTTATCTAAGATAATGCTCTGAAGGCGAATAACCTTTTATTATAATGTATTCAAAAGAAATGGAGTGTGAAACTTGATTTTCATAAAATATTAAAATTGGACTAACTTAACTACAATATAATAAAATTTGTTGTTAAAATTTACTTTTTTTTTTACCGACTTCAAAAAAAACAGAAGGAGGTTCATAATTCAACTGCATGTTTTGTTTGTATGTTTTTTACGCGATTACTCGAAAACGGCTGAACCGATTTGAAAAAATATTTTTTTTGTTTGAAACAGTACTTATACTTAATTTTTAGTTGATCAGGATCTGATGATGGGATACTGGAAAATCGACGGAATTCTTCAAATTATAGGCATTCGTGCATGTGCTCTCGGAAAACACCATTTGGTGAAGTGGAACTGAAAATGAAGATCACAGATGGCCACCGGAACTACTCAATAATAAGTATTTCACTATAAAGTGAAAAATAACTATAATTTTGGAAGTCAGTTCGAAAAAGCTAAAATACAGATCGAAAGACGCCGACTTCCAAAATAAAGTTATACAATGGTGCCGATTCTCTTGTGAACGCACTAAACTAAAATTAGAGAATCGCTATCTTTTACTAACAGGCAGCGCGAGAAAAGGACGGCTATAGCTATGAACTAAGTTAGAGATGTCAAACTAGTTGACGCCTTGCGCTTCACCGTGTTTTTTAGTCGACATGTTTTTACGTGTCGTCTAAATGTCTATGGAAAAATTAGTTCTAACTAATTTGACAGCTCTTATTTACTTTTGTCCCTTTCTTGTCATAATAGAGAGAAAAAGTTAGCAATAGCCTAAATTAAGTTTAGTTTGTGCACAATAGAATCGGCACCATTATACAATCCCACTGCTGTCACCATGAAGTGAAACACGATCTTGCTAGATAATGCTATGATAATGAGTGCTTTATTTACATGTAAGGTTAACGAAACAAAACAAAATTTTGCAGTTACCCTCAAAGATACAACATTTTTTACTTTGTAGTGTTTTTATTTTGGAAAAAAGTTTGCTATGATTCAGTAAGTTGCTATTGAATAATTGCTGCTGTCAGATCTTGCAGAGGTAAAATAATTGAACGGCCTGTAACTGTCACATAGACAAATAGATCTTGTCATTTTGTGACGTGCAAGTGACATTCAACCTTAGAGTCATCATCATCTTCCTGCCCTTATCCCATATTACTTGGGGTCGGCGCAACACGTTTTCTTCTTCCATTCTCCCCTGTCAACCGTCACGCTATCATTCACTCCCTTCTCTTTCAAATCATTCCTCACACAATCCAACCATCTTTTCTTTGGCCTTCCTCTGCCTCTCCATCATTCAACCTTACATTCAACCTTAGAGTGATAAAGGATTTACGAGGTTGAATATACTTACTACATACGAGTATAAACAGAATCAAATTCGAAATACATTATTAATGTAATAGGGCCACTCATTTTTTAACTAACAAATACAATTCACGGTTATCCCTTAGCCCGGACATTTAATCATTTAATTGGTAACCCCGTAGTCCGCACGTATTGGTAACTGCTCATTATTTATTGAGGACTTGAGGTCGGAGGTCACCCGGGCCTTATTTGGGTAGGCCCCAGTGGCCGCAGCTAATTGTCAAGGTCAATCCGCGGTCATTGGTTAAAAACTGGATAGATGGTTTTTCTCATGAAGGCAACCGTTACTTGGTCAATATACCGAGGTTCAACAGCCCTACGGTGATCTTCGCTATTAGAAATGTCAATTTGGATTGCGTTTTCTTACTCTTAATAGCGGTAAAAGGTGGATTTTGGTGTCAAAGTCAAATCATTTATTTCAAATATATATACAGGGTTATTGGTAAAGCACCAGCAACCTCTTAAGGGGTCATTGTACTCATCATTATGATCAACTTTTACTATGGACCTGAAAGCGCGAAAAAAAATTTTGCTGTTCTACTGAACAGCTATATCATCAACATTTATCTATTATACAATCAATTAATATTAACAAATTATCAAACGGATCAAAATGTAGGGAGCAGCTGATTTTTTTTTCGAGATTTCTGGTTTGGCCCCATAGTAAAAGTTGTTTATAATGATGACCCCTTAAGAGGTTGCTAGTGTTTTACCAATAACCCGCAATAACCCTGTATAAAAATAATGATAACATATTTTTTATTTATTTCAAAAGGCACTTTGGAACGTCAAAACTTACAAAAAAAAAATAGGATTTGATTGCTAGTCGCCCCTTGCTAAAGGTAGTTTCGTATGGAGAAGAATGAGTAAGAAAAATATTTTAGAATAAAATCCTATAGTCTCAATTCTCAATTCTTTATTGCATTCCATAATGTAAAACAGTTGGTCAGCTTAAAATGAATGACACAATTATGGACCCTGTCGGGCACAGCATAGTAGGAGAGAGGAGGAAGAGCGCTTCTTTTATCATTTAATTTATTTAAGTAGTTTAATAATGTTGAGGCTTTATTTCTTAGCTAGTAAGATATAAATAATACCTGCTTAAGTAAGTAAGTCTTTTTAATGTTAGGTATACCTATATTGTTTAATTAGTTATTCCTGTTGTTACAGTATATGTTTAAACTAATGATATTTGGTTATTGTACTAAATTTATTGCACGATTATTTATTTGTTAATGACTAGAATTTATTATTAATAATACATAGGAATAATATTATTAATTGAAAATTATCGTCTAATTTCTACTTTGTAGTAGGTACCTATACATGTTAATAATGTGTACTTTTAATATGAGTTTTGAATTTTCTTTCAGTTAATATTGCACATGGTATTTTGTTGTAACATTTAATACAGCAGGTACCCCATAAAAAGATGTACCTATGTACTTTAAATAATCTGAAAAATGGTTGGTATATTTTATCTATAGGGGCGTGGTGAAAATCGGTAGGTACTAACGACTCCATCTTGTTTATGTAGGTATACAAATTTTATGACAATTTCACAAAAAAAAACCACTACATAAGTACTTAACTGAGAAACTGGGTGTCTTGTTATTATCCATGGCGATCGGAATTGTTCATCTTGACAAAGTGGATTGCGGCAGCCGATTGCGGCAGGAATGAAAGGAGACAATTAATAACAAGATGGACATTGTAGATGGTGATACATACATAATACTTCCATGCAACAAAAACAACAAACACAACAAATGCCACTCACAAAAGTAAATACCATTCCCGCTGGACGCAACATAAAAACAAAACAAAAAAATTCAGTGGAAGTATAATTTATTTCATTTAAAATATTGACACAAACATGGTGAGTAAAACAAAAACGGCTGTTACATAATTTAAATCGTTTATTTTATATATTGCGCAATGAAAATAAATGAAGTTTATTATAAAACGTGCAAATGGAATAAAAATAAAATTGTGTGTTGGAAACGCGTGTCGTATAACATTTGAATGGTAAACTAAATTCAAATGTAGGTACACGACACGTATTTCATTCAGCCTACATAGAGCAGTTTAACTAGGCAACAAATAATTGGTTTACCCTATAGTATGTAGGTAGTTTGTAGGTCTATGAACTTCATTTCTGAACTTTAAAATGTCGGTTACTAAATAAAAAGTTGTACCAAAATCAAAAGGCCTTAGGCCTCTGGCCTTGGTCTTTTGTAGATCCTATCTACTCTAGGCTTTTTAGAAATACATAACTAGGTACTTACTTGAAATGCCTAAAATTGAGAAAAACTCTTCGAGTTAAAAGCTGGGTGGAGCGACGACCTTCATATGGTGACTGGCGGCAGCTGGATGAGAGTGGCGAGTGAGGATCAAGATAGATGCTGATTGGAAATTGGAGAAGCAGTAGACTGTGCCTGAGAATGTCGCGGCATTGTCAGGCCGGGACTATCATCATGTTCGAAAGGAATACAACTAGTATAATTTAAACAGATAACATCGTTTGACTATTCAAAATAATTTTTATGCTATAACGTTCATGAAAGGCTACGGTTAAAGTTACTTTGTCTCCAAATCACTCTGAAAATCTTTTTTAGAAAACGTATGTTTTTTAAACCAATCATCTATAACTATATAAATAAAAAGAGAAGTCCTGACTGACTGATTGACTTACTCATCAACGCCCAGTACAAACCATTGGACCTAGAAAGCTGAAATTTTGCAAGGAATAAGGAAGGAATTCCCGGTAATACGTTCCCGTGGGATATTTTCCGACATCCACGCGGGCGAAGCCGCTGGCAAAAGCTAGTTGAAACTCAATCTGTCTAGCCTTTTCCCAATTATGTTGGGGTCGGCTTCCAGTCTAACCGGATGCAGCTGAATACGAGTGTTTTACATGGAGCGACTGCCTATCTGACCTCCACAACCCAGTAACTGGGTAATACGATACCCCTTGGTAAGACTGGTTGTCAGACTTTCGGGCTTCTGATGACCCGTAACGACTGTTAAAGATCCACGAATGACAGCCGGGACCAAGGCTTAACGTGCTTTCCGAGGCACGGAGGAGTCTCCGTATGTAAAGATGGTCACCCATCCACGGACCGACCCCGGCAAGCGTTGCTTAAGCTGATGGATCGACCCGTGCAGCTGTTATTAAGTACTTAGCCACGAGCTCCTCAAAACTCAAAATACATACTTAGTTCAACCTCATCTAACGATCCAGTCTTAGTTTCAAACATAGGAGCTAAGTTAAAAAGTGCGGTAACTGCAAACTATAACGACACATTAACTGGACGCCGGACAAGACAAATGCATTAACGGTGTAGGAACAGAAGTTATACTCACACAAATGTGTGGAATACGAGATAGTAGACTCACATGTAGGACCTGAATACACAGTCACAGTGGAAATATGAAGCAGTATTTCAACTAAGTTATTTTTGTGGGACTGTGAGGATTTGTGGCTAAGTATCTAATAACATCCGCACGGGCCGATCGAAGGTTAAGCTGCGCTTGCCGAGGTCGTTTCGTGGATGGGTCATCATTCATAACATATCGAGACCCCTCCGGTCCCAGCTGTAATTCGTAGATCTTTGACAGCCGTTACGGGTAGTCAGAAGCCTGAAAGTCTGACAACCAGTCCTACCAAGGAGTATCTTGTTGCCTAGTAACTGGGGTGTGGAGGTCAAACCAAACAAGCAGTTTGCTTCAAGTAAAATACTGCGGTATCAGCTGCATCCGGTTAGACTGGGACCCAACCACAACACAGTTGGGAAAAGGCTAGGCAGACTGATTGAACTTGGCTATTTTTGTGACACTCCGTCGAAATGTAGTCGACCATCACGATCCTTATCTCAATTTGTGTATTTGGGATCGGCGTAGCATGACTTCCTCTTATTAACCGTAATTTACTGAAATTACGGCTGAAATTTCTGAGACAACTCCTTCCTAGACATGTCATCTTTCACAAAATCCATCCATCTTTTCTTTGGTCTTCCTCTGCCGTTGCATCCACATTCACTCAAAACGTTCCTCACTATGTACAAATTCCACATCATCATTTATATATTATTATTTCTGAAGCAAAATCTATTCTGTGTTATTAGCGTCAATTTAGGGTTTAGGACGTTGTTGTTCTACTGTTTATTCCTATACTGTGATACAGTGTAACTCAATTGGAAAGTTTCGGAGTTGCGATTTGCAAAGTCGGCGTATCCCTGTATAGGAGTTGGCTCCTGACCAAAATAGTATATTATTATAGACATGAACTGAAAAGTGAACTGCAAATGATTAATTGGCAAAACAATTTTGTGATTCCATACAATAATGGCATCATCATCTTCCTGCCTTTGTCCCACATGAAGTAGTTGGGGTCGGCGCAAAACGTTTTCTTCTTCCATTCCCCCCGTCAACTGTAATGCTATTCTGTATATAAACTACTCAAAACTAAATAGGGCCCACCGTGTTTTTTTGCTTCAACTTAAAATTGAACCGAAATATTCAGTTTTTATGAATGTACAAGTTTAAAGTGAGCATTCAGGAATAGTGTAAACAGAAACAATAGAAACATTGGTTTATTTTGTTTAATCAAAACCCAAAATAACACTGTTTAGGTAAATTTACACAAAATAAAAGAAAAACATAATCTTGTAAAACACAACTATTCTGGAAAAAAATATGGGGCTTGTTGTTTTTTAATAACGAGTGGGTCCTCCTCTGCTCCGTATGCACTCTCTGAGCCTATCTGGGACACTTTCAATCAAGTGGATCACGTTTACTTCCGGTATTTGTTCCCAACAGACTTTCAGGGCGTTAATGAGTTCCTGCTGGCTATTCACATCACTGTAATTTTCTTTCAGGCGTCTTTTGAGCTGATCCCATAAATGTTCGATGGGGTTGAGGTCGGGACTCATGGCTGGCCATGGTAAGATGGTGATATTGGCTTCAGAGAGTGCTCTTTGTGTAACGCGCGCTGTGTGTGCGCGAGCATTGTCATGCATAAAGACAAAGTTATTGCCCACTCTTTGTGAAAATGGGATGACATGAGGCCGGATTACTTGCTCGATGTAACTGGCGGCGGTTACAGTACCTTCATTTAAAATTACCAGCTCTGTTTTGCCATATAAGCTAATTCCACCCCATATCATAACACTGGGACCCCCAAATCGGTCTGTTCCATGGATGCACGGTTCAGAAAAACGTTCCCCTTCTCTTCTCCACACGCGTATCCGCCTGTCGTCACTATAAAACTTCACTTTACACTCGTCCGTAAAAAGCACGTTCCTCCAGTTATCCATGGTCCATTCCAAATGCTCGCGGGCGTATCTTAAGCGTGCCGCACGATGAGCCCTCGTCAGTTTCAGTCGAATAGCACGTACTCTGGAGCGTTGTCCATCTTCGTGAAGCCGATTCCGAATGGTTTGATCGCTGACTCTAGTTCCTGTGGATTGCCGTAGTCGAGTTTGTAAGGTCCGAGCGGTTACAGTACGCTCCCGACGTGCAGTTAACCTCAGGTATCGGTCTTCCTGGGCAGTTGTAGCCCTAACTCTTCCTGTGCCCGGTCTCCTAGCTACACTTCCGGTCTCCTGATACCGTTCCCAAACGTTTCGGATGGCTCGTCGTGATACACCGAGGTGCATAGCCACAGATCTCTGAGACTGTCCCTCCTGAAGCAAAGCTACTGCTCTTGCAGCGGTTTCCATGTCCATATGTCGGCGAGAACCAGGCATATTGATCACAATGAATACAGGAATGAAACAAAATCGTTAAAAACGTGAGTGTTCCACAACAGCGTTTAGTGTAGACTGGAAACATAAGTGGCTGAGAATTTGTGCAATCGATGTTTTTTCGAGTACTTCAGTTTTTTAGCTACCCTCTTGAAAACAATATGAAAGCTGTCGGAATAAACATTGATAAACGCTCCTAAACATGTCAGCTTGACGGTTAAATGCATAACTTTGTCAACAACTACTTAAATAATTATATTTAGAACAAAATAGGGACTAATTTGAGGTGGGCCCTATTTTGTTTTGAGTAGTTATCTCACCGTGAAAACATGAGTGAAGTGATCTTAAAGTGAGCTGTCAATAGTGTCAACCCCTAGCATTATGTGGAATGACGGCTCACTTCACGCTCACTTCACCTGAGTTATCACGGTGAGATGTTTACAGAATAGCACTGCTGGAACGCTATGATTCACTTCCTTTCCTTTCATATCACACACAATAAAAACAACAACTATCTATAAAAACGGCAAAAAAATCACGTTGTTTGTTTGTGTGGAGCCCCCTTAAATATTTATTTTATTCTGTTTTTTAGTATTTGTCGATAAAGCGACAACAGAAATACATTAACTGTGACAGACGGACGGACGGACAGCGGAGTCTTAGTAATAGGGTCCCGTTTTACCCTTTGGGTATGTAACCCTAAAAACAACATAAGAAGGAAAATATTAAATAAATAAAATACCTAAGTTGCTTTTATGACAATAGTCAAAGTCAAAGCACCACCAAAAACATAAAATCCTTTATCTTTAATTCTACCTTTTTGGCCCATTCACAAAGGAAAATAGAGACATGAAAATACAACGATTCCCTTTATGTATACATAATATTCCCTTTATAATAATTCGACCGTAATCCGAAAGTTGGCAAGGTCACCGACTCTCGGGGGTTCCAGCTGTTTATGAGCAAGTGATCATATAGTGACCTACATAGCTTCGCGTCTGGCCCAGTTGTTACACGCGACGGGACTAAACTCTAATGAGGTGTTGGTTTATAGGTTTTTTAGGAGAGTTTCCCGTTAAGTGGGTAGTTTTCTTAGAAAATCCTGCGGATCTTTCTAACATGAATCTAAAATATGTGGAAAATATTATGATCAAAAGATATTTTGCTGGATGCGCAGTAGCCGCCTTTGATATAATTAGATGGTTGTGCCAACGGTGGTAAAAGGTTTTCCGCATTAGCTTTGAAGATAACTTTGTGCCTATTTATAATAGTAAAATCCATTGATATATTAGAGGAAGATATGTTACGCGCTAACATCGCAATCACTAAACCTGGACTCGGCGCACGACTACATGCACCGAAACTTGCACATCTGTGATCACAGTCGCAAACCTACAGTTACCGGTAGACAAGGACAGAGATAAGAGCCGGCAAATGCTTACGATTATTTATGACATTGCATGTCTACCTCGCTCTCACAAACATGGCGAAGGAAACATTAAATAGTTCTATAATTTTCAACAAATTAACATTTTTGGCTGTACTTACGAGTGAAAAGTAATCCCGTGGAACTTGTTTTTGGTTTTTGAACTTTTTTTGCACATTTTGAAAACACATGAAGGCATTGTTGCTGCTTATTTAAACGATTACGGTAATTTTACTTAACGTGCTATACAAACGCCAGTTCGATTGTGACTAAGGTCAGTTGTGTGCGCTAACACAATTTATGCGGTCCACGTTGAGGAGCGCGAACCTTATCTTCCTAATTTATACATCAATGGTAAAATCTGATCGTTTTCATTCGGGAAAAGGCTAGCTTAGTCGTCCGCGTATATAATAATATAATTTCTATGGTCATCCCCATTGCTCACTAAGCAGCGTAGAGACTTCGTAGATTAAGTTTGAACTAAACTAAGTATGTTTTGATTGAGATTCTTATGTTATCAAGTTAGGAAAAAAAAGCTTATTTAAAGGTTAATTCTACCAAGCTTATCTTTTTTTACTCGACTACGGCGAAGCAAAAAGGAGGGTTATGATTTTGATCGGTATGTATGTATGTATGTTCATCTATTCCTTCATAACTTCTAAAATGCTTATCATAATTTGACAAATGAGGTGTCGTTGGAAGCGTCTTGATTGTCCGCTGGTTATAGGCTATGTGACGTCACATTTAATTGAATATGGCGCCCTCTAGAGGACATAAAGTCATGAGCTAAAACAATTTTTTTTTAATGATGTTCTGTTGGGTATCAAATGAAAGGGCTTAATTAGCTCATTTCAAAAATATATGTATTGTAAGCTATTGCTCGCAGCTTTGCTTGCATGCACCCGATAATTGGGAATAATTATTTTCTATATTGAGCAGACTTATAGAAAATATCTATGCCTTTAAACAGAATCCATCCGGTAATATTTGACACAAACATTCTAATAAAATATTTAATGTAGATTAAAAAAATAATTTAAAAACCACGTTTTTATGCGCCTTAAATCAACCTGCTTAGCCTTTTCCCAACTATGTTGGGGTCGGCTTCCAGTCTAACCGGATGCAGCTGAATACCAGTATTTTACATGGAGCGACTGCCTATCTGACCTCCGATAAATACGATACCCCTTGGTAAGACTGGTTGTCAGACTTTCGGGCTTCTGACGACCCGTAACGACTGTCAAAGATCCACGAATGACAGCCGGGACCAACGGCTTAACGTGCTTTCCGAGGTACGGAGGAGTCTCGGTATGTAAAGATACCTATCCACGGACCAACCCCGGCAAGCGTAGCTTAAACTGATGGATCGACCCGTGCGACTGTTATTACTTAGCCACGAGCTCCACCGTAGGGTTCCGTACCATTATCTATAAAAACGGCAATAAAATCGCATTTGTTGTATGGGAGTCTCCCTTAAATATTTGTTTAATTTTAATTTAAATATTTATTTTTAAATTGAATACATAACTAAATATTCTGTGAATATTTCAAGCGTCTACCTGTTGCCGTTATCAATATCGAGCAAAAACGAGCAAAAAAATCACGTTTGTTGTATGGGAGCCCCCTTAAATATTTATTATTTTTTGTATTTGTTGTTATAGCGTCAACAGACGTCAACAGAAATACATCATCTGTGAAAATTTCAACTGTCTAACTATCACGGTTCATGAGATACAGCCTGGTGACAGACGAACAGACAGACGGACGTACCACGGAGTCTTAGTACCCTTTGGGTACGGAACCCTAAAAATTTGTTCCTCACCTTATGCTCTGTACAGTCTGGCCGAACTAACTAGTGTAGATGCGTTGCTTACCGCGTACTATGGGTTGGTGGAATCTGTCCAGGATTATCTTTTGGGGTAACTGAACTGCTAGGGACACGATAATCAAAGCACAAAAAAAAATGTATCAGGTCCATGTTCAAATTAGAAACCACTCAGAGTTGTAGGCATTATTTTGAAAAATATAAAATTTTTACATTACCATCCATATAAATAATAGAGAATGCAAAGTTTGAAGGTCCACCCTAATCTGTTTCCTTGCAAGGCTGAGGTGTTTCCACGCAACAGACGTGACAACAAACAGCTTTGCGCACAACAAGCCAGAACTACTTTTATGCGGAAGAGTGTATTTTGCTTGGCTCCAATAATTTATAATAAATTGCCAAAAAGTTAGAAACTTTTAGGTGACGTGCAGTTTAAATTGAAAATTAAAATTTTTTTTGCAGAAAGAGCTACTACCCCCTCATACGGTTCGTCCGTGAGTAATTTGCCTAATATTGTGCGTGGTATGGGTTCTATACCGGGAAAATATTTTTTTATTATTAACGTTGTTCCATCACTATTAAGTAATAGTAAAAAAATTACTTAATAGTGATGGAACAACGTTAATAATAAAAAAATATTTAAAATCTCACGGACCCGATTCACACCGAAACCGTATGAGCGGCTACTAGCTAGAGTTATGATTTTTACAAGCTTTATTTTTATGTGAAAAATATTTTGAATGAATTTTGACCTATTTATTTTTGACACAGAAATCTAAATAATAGTGCCTTATTATTTAGATTTCTGTTCTGATTGGATCAGAATGTTGGGCCACAAAAGGGATAAATGAAAAGCAGTTGCATGCAGCTGAGATGAGAATGCTAAGAGGGATGTGTGGTGTTACACGAATGGATAGAATAAGAAATGAGTACATAAGAGGAAGTCTAAAAGTGGCACCGGTGACTGAAAAGCTGTGCGGAAATCGGCTGTCATGGTATGGGCATGTGATGCGGAGGAGTGAGGAAAATGTCGTAAGGAAAGTTTTGGGTATGAATGTCGATGGCTATAAGGGTAGGGGAAGACCAAAGAAACGATGGATGGATTGTGTGAAAGATGACATGGCTAGAAAGGGGGTCACTACCGAGATGACGAATAATAGAGAAGTATGGAAAAAAAGGACATGTTGCGCCGACCCCAAATAGATTGGGATAAGGGCAGGAGAATGATGATTTAGATTTCTGTGATTTTTGACTACTTTATATATTTTTCATGTGAACTAGGAGTGTTATAATATATTTTAATTTGGATAGTTGAATTGTAGTTATATTACTATTTAAATAATTTTATTAACTGTATAATTTTAATAACTTTTTTCAATCTGCCTTTTCCCAACATATTGGGGTCGGCTTCCAGTCTATCCGGATGCAGCTGAATACCAGTATTTACATGGAGCGAATAATATATATAATAATATTATTTTAATAACTAATTTTAAAAAAAAAACATATACTTACCTACCTAAATATTTGTATGCCATTGTTTAAGGCAAGCATGACGACCTATTTAAAATACTTTTAACAACGTGCATGCTGATTTCTTTTTCGTGTGTGTAGGTACTCATGTCTGAACAAATAAAATGTTATCTTATGTTATCATCACTATTAAATTAATGTTGTTGACACAAATTTATTCGACATACTGCGTTTCGGCATTTAATGTGCATTACATGCCTTGTAGTTTATAGTTTGTAGGTATAACTTTTTGTTTCGGTTTTCTTAAATGAATGTGCTCGATTCCTCAAACAATGACTTTCGTTGCTGACTGCAACAGCGATTATGCAAGTAAATAATGATTTGAATGATTAGTATTTTTTAATTAGTGGAACTGAAATAAAAAATATAAACAGCAAAAAGTAAAAGCATTCATTGTTTCAGATTCGTTCTAAATGATTAAATTAATTAGGTAATGGTCTATCCAATAATTCCCTACCGTTACGAATTTTTTAAAAAGAATTTTCCGTGAAATTATTTTGTACGACTAATTAATTAATTTTACCACGTTTTTAATTAAAATTCGAATGAGATAGTTTTTTTTTGGGCCCACTGTATTGTAACGTCACATTTTCGCATTACTGATGCCTAAAAAAGAGTACCTAACCGATTTATCATTTAAAATGGTCGATTTTTACCATAAATAAAAACCGGAACAATTATAGGATCACTTCGTTGTCCGTCTGTCTGACTGTCAGTCTGTCAAGACCATCTCAGGGACGCGTGGAGGTATCAAGTTGAAATTAAAATGTAAGTCTATGGCCCCTTGGAGCTCTAAAAAATTAAGCTTCTAAGTCAACGCAATAAAAAAATACGGCCATTTATGCGACTTAAACATAAGTAAATCACAACCTATAGGGTACTTCCCGTTGACCCAGAATCATGAAATTTGGCTAGAAGTAAGATCTCACAGCACAAGTAAAGGAAAAAGCCCGAAAATTGTTAATTTATAATTTAATCACATTCAAAAAATTTTTTTTGGGATTACAAAGTTAAATTTGCAGTTGGAGAATTGTCCCTGACGTTTATCAATGTATGGATGAGGAGCCCGTGGCTAAGTAATAACAACCGCAAGGGTCGATCCATTAGGTTAAGATACAAGCGTATCTTAACTGGGATGGGGTTGGTCCGCTCCTCCGTGCCTCGGAAAGCACGTTAAGTCGGTGGTCCCGGCTGGACCTGGTTGCTGGGTTGTTGAGGTCAGATAGGTAGTCGCTCTATGTAAAATACTGGTATTCAGCTGCATCCGGTTAGACTGGAAGCCGACACCAACATAGTTGGCAAAAGGCTAGGCAGATTGTATAAATGTATGGGAGGGAAAACATGTTTTTTAACTACAATGATAAGTTAGTTTCTGGGATAAATTCTTTTTAACTACGGAACCCTTCATTGTGCGTGGTCCGACACGCACTTACCCGGTTTTTAGGGTCCGTACCAAAATGGTAAAAAGGTTATGGTGCGACTCAGTCTGTCTGTCTGTCTGTCCGTCTGTTACAGACAGCTGGATGTCTCAAGAACTACTAACGCTATCAACTTGAAAGGAACAGTTTTAGATGACGTTTGCTCAAATATTTTGCAAATAAGAAAGAATTTTTTTTTTGCAACGGGCTGAAAGGGTCTTTAAAATTCGAAGTGGGGCTACTAGCCCTAGTAGCCGGGCATATGGGGTATCATATGAAAGAGCGCTGTTTGCACATTCTCAAACATTTTTCTTTTTTTTAGGCCGCATAGTTTTCGGCTTTTGATGAAAAATGTAAAAAAATAACGTTCCCTCCCTTATCTCCGAAGTTTGCATAGAGAAAAATCTGAAATTATTCTGTGATAGAAGTGTTTGTAAAGATTACTTACAGCAAAAATAAAACGATGTCTATAAATAGCACACTTTTTCAGAAATCGGAACGGAAACCTCGGTGCACGAGTCCGACTCGCTCTTAGTCAGTTTTTTTTTTTTTAAGTACCGGAATCACGAGATTTTATTATAAAAACTTTTTTACAAAAAAATACAACCGACTTCCAAAAACAACACTACAAAATGAAAAATAACTTTAATTTCGGAAGTCGGCGTCTGGTTAAATTTATTTACGTTTTTTGCCACCGACTTCCAAATTAAAGTTATTTTTCACTTTGTAGTGTTGTTTTTGGAAGTCGGTTGTATGTTTTTGTAAAAAAGATTTTATTTTTCACTTTTTAGTTGTGGTACCTACCCCACACAAATTCTAATATCCCAAAACACCTACCAAAACAAACCTACAAAACAAACTAGAACATCATCCTTATAAAAGTGGGAAAAAATACGTATTATTGAAGCTAACTCAAAAACTACCCCAGCAAAGTTAACCAATTTTATATGGGACCAACTTTGAAGTATACCCGCTCGGATAAAACAAGTTTTTTTTCAAATCGGACGACTCTGTAAAAAGTTACGCGTGGTCATACATAAAAAAAAAACACGTGTCGAATTGAGATCCTCCTCCTTTTTTTTCGTCGGTTAAAAAAGATAATGTTTTGATATAATGCACTCAATTGATTCAATTCGAGTAATGGTCGTCAATGTGACATGCAAAATAATAATAATAATAATAATAACCCCACCGCCGTATCTCTACGTTGACGTCGTGGTGGAACTTGCGCGCTCCGAACTCTGGGTCTGTGCCGGTGGAGTTTACTTTGCCGAAACAGGTCCAGGGGAGGAGCCAGACCAAGAGAGATACGTAAACCCGCAGGGCAGCATGTGGCGAGCTGTTGGGCAGTAGCGACCCCACGGACCCTATTTCCCGGGAGAAGTCTTGTTCCTTACCTCTGGCTTGCCTTTATTGGCCGGCTGGAGTGAACACTGACGGGAACAGAGCTCCCACCTCATTCTTGCCTTTATTGGCCGGCTTG
The DNA here is from genome assembly GCA_946251885.1 of Cosmia pyralina. Lineage (NCBI taxonomy): Eukaryota > Metazoa > Arthropoda > Insecta > Lepidoptera > Noctuidae > Cosmia > Cosmia pyralina. The sequence continues at coordinate 25,302,126 of OX276345.1, read as the reverse complement.
AGTGGAGATTCGCAAGAGCAAACGTGCTCGGAGGTAGGAAGTATTCCAGTAAGTGCTTGTAGGGATCTTGACCATCTTCCGGGCTCTGGGATTGTTCTGAGAGCCGTGGAATACCTCTCCACTCCTCAAGCACCTCAGGACATGTTGCCCCTTGTCGCTACGTCACTATGTGCTAGCGACCGTTTCCGGGGGCCCACTATTGAGTGTGCAAGTCACTCCCTGCCAATTTATCTGTGTATATTATATAACATTGGTCAGGCAGGGGACATAGTACTTCCATAGTTCAAGGTACCCAATCCATGTAGCCACCCAAACCCATAGGCCCAATGTGTTTTGTTTCCATGTTCTGCAATAGTCCTGCACCAACCGGGGGTTGTCCTTGGGTGCACTTGCATAGTGCATACAGGGATAATCGTCGGCTGGTGCCTCCTCGTCATTTGAAATTGTCTAAGGGGCCTCTGCGAGTTGGCTTCGGCCCCTCGTACGCCTTCCAAAGGTCCGGGACCCCAGGGTCCCGAGATAAGCCAAAGACAAAAAAGAATAATAATAATAAAATTTATTTATTTCCAAAAAAGAGAAGGTTACAGACTTATATATAAACCTTGGTTAACAAAAAGGTAGTGGTAGGAAGCAAGTACGAAGGAATAAGCTATGCTGCAGAAATCTGTAAACAATAATTGGTGAGCCCTGCCTCTTAAACTAGGGTTACCTGTATCTTAAGAGACAGTGTTCAGCTATGGGGTTAATGCAATAAGATTTATACAACTTGTGGTTTGTGTCGATCTACCTAGTGATTATAATTTTAAATTTAGCTTAGTTTACAAGTTTATAATTAAAAGAAAGAAGGGAAAACAATTTAATGCATGCAAGAGTGTGTGTGTGTGTATGTTTGTAGTGTAGGGTTGCTTGTGAGTATAAACTGATATATTAATATAAGTATATATATATTAGTATTATTATTAATATTAAGCGATGTATGTAAGTAGTGATTCTGTTTGTGAGTAATCCTGTTGAAGTAGCCATTCTGTGACCTTGGACTTTAATTCATATCTATTCAGGTCGAGTATGTTAAGTTCTTTATGAGTTTTTTTGTAAATGTGTGTGCTTATTGTATAATATTGGTGTCTGGCAAAAGAAGTTTTGTGCCGAGTGCCTGAGGGAATATTGGTACGTTTTTTGGGATCAGACGGGGGGACGCTAGCGTGTCTTTTAAGGACAGATTGAAGCACGAAGAGCTGACGGACTGTTAGTACCTTGCAATCCAAGTATAGCTGTTTTGTAGGATAACGATATGGTTTTCTTAGCATCACTTTCAGAATAGCTCTCTGTGCCCTTTCCACTTTGATTAGACTAGTTTTGGTTGCACCACCCCAAACAGTAATGCAGTACCCAATAACGGATTGACACAGAGCATAGAAGACCATTTTCAGTGTATCAGGGTTTGCCGACTCTCTAAGAGATTTAAAAATATGAATCAATCTCATTGTTCTAGAGGTGAGGGCGTTAAGTTGTTTATCCCAACGTAACCCTGCGTGTATTTGTACGCCAAGATATCTTACACTATCAGTTCTTGTGAGTGGTGGACATTGACATGTAGATGACAGCTGTGGGCAAGTGTGAGCTATTATCGAGAAAGCATGTATTGTTCATCTAAGCGTTTTTAACGTTTGTATGAAGAAAAAAACCGGCCAAGTGCGTGTCAGACCACGCACAATGAAGGATTCCGTAGTTGGGATGAATTTATCTTAAGAACAAACTTAACATTGTAGTTGAAAAACATGTTCTCCATACATTCCAAATGTAAATGTAAGTTTGTACTCACAATATTGATACATTTACCATGTTATTTTAAGACCACAGACTTCTTATAGGTTTTCCTGTAATCTACGGGTAAAGATCTATTTCCTGTATTTTTTTAAAAATTTTAGGCTCAGTAGTTTCGGAGATAAGGGGGGGGAATGGTCAATTTTCGTCTATTTTCTTAAATAACTTTAAAATAATTTATTTTAAAATTATAAAAAAAAAATATATTTGACATGCCACATGGTGTAGTTTGCAAAACTTTTTTTTTTTAATTTTCTTATTTGCCCCCCAAAAGTGACCTCTATATTCAAAATTAATTTATTTACTTTACCCGTCCGTGTTTGGGTCACAGAAATTCATATGTGTACCAAATTTCAACTTAATCGGTCCATTAGATTCGGAGCAAATTGGCTGTGACAGACGTCTGTCACTGTCTGTCGTGTGTCTGTCTGTTCAGACAGACAGACAGACACACGAGTGATCCTATAAGGGTTCTGTTTTTTCCTTTTGAGGTACGGAACCCTAATAATTATGACATACACTCAGAGGCACATAAACTAGGTAGGTAAATAAGTATGTACAAAGCTGATATTAGGATATTATGTAGGTACACACGGCTACACATCAAGCTATGAATTTCCAGTTTACACTGACCTCTCATTGTAAGCAAATCCTATACAATGCGAGATCAGCTTATACTGGAAATTTATAGCTTGATATGTAGCCGCGCGTACAAAATAACGGTAAGAATCCAGTTAGCAACGAGATTTTTAATTTTAAACGCTTATGTCATTCTGGTAATACCTACATAACTCCTATTAATAAATAAATAGGTACTAATTTGTTTAACGCGCGACTGCTTAATTGTTTTTACACACTTGGACTTTGCAAAGTAACTAAAAATAATGCGTTCGTAATCCGAAGTTTTGTCGCAAAAATAATTGTATTGTTGACTTTTCTTTCTCAAAGTTTTTTATTTATTTAATTACCTAATACTTATTAGGGATGACCTGCACCCTAATTGTGTAACGCACTATCAATTGGAATCTGAATCATTTTGAAGCAAATTGCTGATCCATTGCTCATCTGTTCGAAAAATTTTTCTGCTCGACAACGTAAATAACCCAATGAATGTTGTTGAACTGTCAAAATGAAACCGATTTCGATTGGCAGTGTGTTACTCAATTAGGGTGCAGGGTTGGTGTCATAGTTGTAAAGTATGGATAGTTCATATCGCCACCCGTGGAGGCAATCAATCTGCCTAGCCTTTTCCCGAATATGTTGGGGTCGGCTTCCAGTCTACAGTCTACATGTAATAAAGTAAATAATGTAATGAATGTTGTTGAACTGTCACCCTAATTGCGTAACGCACTAACAATCAGAATCTGAATCATTTTGAAGCAAATTGCTGATCCATTGCTCATCTGTTCGAAAAATTTTTTGCTCGACAACGTAAATAACGTTATTAATAACGTTTATGAATGTTATTGAACTGTCACCCTAATTGCGTAACACATTTACAATCGGAATCGGTTTAATTTGGACAGCAACAATATTCATTGCGTTATTTCATTTGTTGAGCAGACAAATTTTTCGTACATATGAATTTACTTACTTCAAAATGATTCAGATTCTGATTGATAGTGCGTCACGCGATTAGGGTTCTGAACTATGCAGGAATGGATATCTTCATTTTTTTACATGACAATTGATTACGATTTCTTTCACTTTGACAGTTTAGCCACGTTCATTGCGTTATTTACGTTGTTCAACTGATAAATTTTTCAAAACCATGAAGCAATGGATCAGAAATTTTCTTCACACACTTGGATTGTGATTGAAATTGTGTGCGCAATTAGGGTACTGGTCACAGTAGGTAGGTACGGTCATTACTACCTATCTCAAATAAATAGATCTAGAATACTTACCTACTTAATAACCTACAATAATCGTTAGAATTTTATCTAAGTCATTGTTATTATTATGATAAAACAAAAAATACGTTTCTCAATATTTTTTTATTATCTGACTGACGGACTAAATAGAATTTCTTTTTTATCCAGGAAACATCTTTTTTTTTTTTTTTTTTGAATGGCATCTCGTAGTGTGACCATGAGAGGTCTCGACTACTTAACCGGACTTTCCTGTGGGTGCCTTTAAGCGAGCTCTAAAGCCTCCAGCCAGGGGGCAAATATTAACTAAACTTATAAACTAAACGACTGCGCTCTCAGGGCACCCCCTGTGGGGTACGGGCCTCGGCTTAGGGAGTCGTTGTCATTAACAATAGAACAGCAAGGCAAAGCAATAGGCTGGATCAAGTTGGCGGAATTATTATTAACAGGGGAGTTTAAAGCTACAGGCTCAGCTACGCCACCAGCTGGCTCGATTAAACCGATCAAGGAGGGACATGAATTTACATTTACGTTAGATTGTCTTAAACGCGGTGGGCCTCGGCGGCGAGGCCGGAATGTAGATCTGTGTTTGTGTTTATAGACAGTGCTAGTTTCCCTACTACTTTCCTGGAGGAGGGTGATAGGGTCATCGGGTTCAGTGAGGGCATGTCGCGGACGGCGGACGGATTCTACTGGGGATATAGCTAGCGGACTCGACAACCAAGGGGTTGCGATGTTCCACGGCGGAATCAAAGAAACGCTTGGAAAGGCGTTTCAAGTACTGACGGATGGTCGGGACTTTAAGATCTAAGTGAAGGTTTTCGGTCCGAACGAACCAAGGAGCTCCCGTTACCTTTCGGAAACCAGGAAACATCCATAGTCAAGTAGCTTTTATAGGTAGGTAGGTAGAGGTACTACAATCAACGTCAAAAATATAGGGACGAACAGACTTTTAAAAATTAAACTACTCGCTTGGATAAAGTTCTTGTCAGAATGACAGTTGTCGTGTACTGACTTCATTCTGAAACATTCCTTGTGTCATTGAGTTAATATTTCATTTTCATAGTTGTTTAGATTTTTTTTTTCATTTTCATAGTTGCCTAGCTTCATCTTTTTGACTGACCGACCCCTTGACAATTCAAAAGTGCCTGTAATTGGTTTAATTGAAATAAATGCTTTGAGTTTGAGTCTGAGTTTGAGTTTGAACACTCTGTTTGTCCCGTTAATATTGACACTGACTGCACCATTTCTACAAGGTGTACCTAATTCAAATAACGTTTTGAAGGACACAAACGAGACTCTATAGAAGTTTTATTGTTATTACTGATATAGCCGTATAGTGTCCTTCAAAGCGTTAATTATTGTAGGTGTTACGGTAGGTAAGTGTAATTAATTGAAAAATATTAATAAATGTCTATCATTATTAATAATTACCGAAAGTCGAGGTAAAAGTAAGAAATTAATCACATTTACCGGTGATTATTAATAATGTAAACCTTAGTACCGTTAAATGTATTTTTTTAGTTATGTATTTGTAAGTACTTACTGTGGTATTATAAATAAATACATACTGGACAAATAACTTAGAGTCTTATTTTATTTCTTTTACCGACGAGAGTAATGAATTATTAATAACAACTGCTAAAAGCGATGAAATTCAATTTTATATTCACATTTGCCAAATCATGAGGTAATTATTTGTAATGATGGATAACTATTAATAATTTTCAATTAATCACATTTACCGTAACATAGGTCTAGGTACTCCTCATTTTGATCACCTTTTACTACGGGACCAAGCCCGAAATTGCCAACAAATCCAAGCCAATGGTTCCATACATTTATATACATGTTCGCATAACTTGACACAATACTCAAATGAAATTTTGGTTTGCAATTCCTGCACCCTAATTGCATATTACTCTAACGATCGAGTCGTCAGCAGCCCGAAAGTCTGACAACCAGGGGTATCGTATTATCCAGTAACTGGCTCCATGTAAAATAGGTAGGTACTGGTATTCAGCTGCATCCGGTTAGACTAGAAGCCGACCCCAACATAGTTGGGAAAAAGCTACGCAGATGATGGTTGGGAAAAAGCTAACGATCGGAATTTGAATCATTTTGAAGCAAATTGCTAATCCATTGCTTCATATGTTCGAAAAATTTGTCTGCTCGAAAACGTAAATAACGCAATGAATGTTGTTGAACTATCAAAATGAAACCGATTCCGATTGGCAGTGTGTTACTCAATTAGGGTGCAGGGTTGGTGTCATAGTAGTAAAGTATGGATAGTTCATATCGCCACCCGTGGAGGTAATCAATCTGCCTAGCCTTATCCCAAATATGTTGGGGTCGGCTTCCAGTCTACATGGAGCGACTGCCTATTTGACTTCCACAACCTAGTAACTGGGTAATACGATACCCCTTGGTAAGACTGGTTGTCAGACTTTCGGGCTTCTGACGACCCGTAACGACTGTCAAAGATCCACGAATGACAGTCGGGACCAACGGCTTAACGTGCTTTCCGAGGCACGGAGGAGTCTCGGCATTTAAAGATGGTCACCCATCCACGGACCAACCACGGCAAGCGTTGCTTAACCTGATGGATCGACCCTTGCGGTTGTTATTACTTAGCCACGAGCTCCTCTTTTAGGCAGTATTAAAGAATTATTTTCAGTACATTGATTTCAATTTCAACTAAACGTGGAAGTTTAAGAACAAGTGGTTTTATCAACAAACTTACTTACAAGTAACAAGAAATAACAAGCTAACGGTAATAGCTAATTACTAACTTACTGTATAAATACTGATGAATTTCATATCAATTTACTGACCAAAGCGTCTTTGATTGGGTAAGTATGTTGTACTGTACTACTATTTGTACTTCATAGTTTTAATTTGATTGTCATTTATTCTTAATATTTAAAAACAGGGTGTAATTGAATTCATGAGCAATATTTTAAAGGGTTATTGAAAAAAACTCTGCTGTTCCATACCTACATTTAAATATGTTCGCATACCTCGTCAAAATGTAGGCAACAACACATTTTTTTTTTCGCGATTCCAGGTTTGGTCCCATAGTAGAAGTTGTTCATAATATTAAAATATTGCCCATGAATTAAATTTCACTCTGTAGTTTTAATTTGACTGTCATACATTGACGGTGTTATTACAAAACGAGGTTTTTCTTCGTCATGGTTTAAACCATCGAGCCAGTTTTTGTAATATGAACCTAGCTTTGATAGAAATACAGTTCTTTATACAAAACTGACAACTTAGTCCGGTACCAAGTTGTCAGTTTTGTAAAACTGACATCTTAACGTGTCAGAATAAAGCTCAAAATTCAAAAAAGGGTCCATGGTTTAAGCCTGGGTTTGAAGATGAACCTTGTTTTGTAATAAGACGGTGAAGGTTTAATTTTTAAAAAAGCTTTTAATTATAATAATCAGCCTACAATTTTCCCACTGCTGCGGACTCAGGCCTCCTTTCTCTGAGAGGTAAAGGAGACGGTATCTAATCAACCACACAGGCCCAATGCTGGTCAATGGAAAACATTATCTAAGTATTAGTTCTAGAAATTGTCCGTTTCCTCAGAATGTGTACCTACCCTTCCCAATTTTAAGATTGATAGTAAAATAAATCTTATATTGTGAGCCTGCATTAATTTCTGATTATGGCTGTATGCTATTTATTCAAAATTATGTGTTATTAAATAGGTATGTTGAAAAATAACACACTTAGAATCAATTATATACCTAAGTACTTACCTACTTATTTTATTGCAGGCAAAATGTGGCACTTAATACCTGCAATACTTTACCTAGCATGTGTTCAAGGACACCAACACCGTCAACCAAACCTTTATTCGGCTGTAATTAACAACAACGACCGCTCAAAGATTGCGCCTTACTCGAATTACCCCGGGCAAACGGGTGTGCAAGCGCCAAACAATTATGTTCCTTCTAGGCAATATCCTGATAACTCAGCTTTCCCATCTTCCTATAACTATCCAGCACAAAGACAACCCCAGTACATTGAAGACCCTTATTTTAATGCATCACCCTACAAAAAATCGGGTATGCAAGGTTCAATGTATAATAATTTACGTCAGTCCCAAAATCAACCGAAATCGAGCCTGTTCGGATCTGAGGTCAATCTGTTAGATTTGGATGATGGCAATAGTGACCCTGACGTGGATTTTGAGCCCCCGAATTCCTTGGAAGAACAGTCGTATTCTGAAGAGCTTGAACTAATAGAGAATTTCGGGAATTATTTGAAGAGACGAACGTAAGTAGACATACACCTGTCGCTTTCTTCTTATTTAGCTGAATCTGCCTTTGTCATGCTTCTCGTCCATGGAGAGAGTAAAAAAAGCAAACAGAAAGAGAGTAGGTACAGCAATCGACGTCATGTACCACAAAGCCACGAGGTCACTGCAGGACACTACTTAGAGAGCTATAAATAGTTAGGAATTTGTGTCTTCACTATGCAGACTACCTACGTTGCACACGTAGAAGTTGCTCTTTCTCACTCTCGTGACGAGCACAATGTTCCAGAAGTAATAACTACCTAGATTCCTAGGTACTGTGTTTCAAAATTATAATTTTTCAGGCAATTTGATGGATCTTCCACTACGCTTAATGATGTCACTCGCCAATACAATGCGCTATTAGCCGTTCTAATCTCTTTGGCGAGGGTCATCAGGAATTCCTGCACTGAGTAAGTAGCACCTCCGTTTCAATAAAGATAGATAGGTAGATATTATTCTTTATTGACGAACATTACAACATTATTAATATTGGTATGAAACTGGTTATCTGGACAAAAACAGTCATAGTCAGCCTCTAACATTCCCTTGGCTGGGACACAGGCCTCCTCTCTGTGAGAGGGGGTGGGATGTTATCTATAACGTGACCATACGTCCAGTATTGAACGGGACCGTTCCTTTCTTCAGTTCTTCGTCCCGGTGCCCCCAAAAAAATCCTGGGGTAGCAAAATTATCCCGTTTTCAGAAACCACGCGATGAAAAGCATAGGATGTGTTGATTGAAAAGAAATATATTGATTGTTTCTTGAACAAAAAATTCTGTATGTGTGTTACAATCAATAATCCCTTTTATTTGACGAATTTTCACTAATTTGTAACTGCAATCACGTTGCAAAAAGTTACCGAATGAAACAATCGGACGGACGTCCGTTTCGTTTGGACGGAAAGTCGTTGGATGGAAGTGTTCAAACACTTTCACACGAACATCCTTAACGATGAAAACTTTTGTATTATTATTAAATATATTGTATGCCTGCCAATGCTACAAATGCGCCAATAGAACGAAGAAGAGAGTCTTTTCTTTCGATAATAAATTGTGGACGTCTGAAAAAACACAGTTACAGGTTCCGCTCCTTAGGGCGAGTTGTTACCTAATGTGAATATTAAAAAAAACGTGGCAAGAATTGTATTGTTACCCATGTTAATCATCACCAGCTGTATTAAAACAAATTTGTTCTGCTGACAAATATTAAAATTACTGAAAATTTATCTTACATAACTTTCCAAAATGATTTTAAAAAAAAGATTTAAAAAATGTTTTTTTTCATTGATCCTTTAAGAATGGGCCCTACAGGTAATTGAGATAAATAAACCGATGTCCAGTTTTGAGTCAAAAAATAAATGGTTACGTTAGTAATCCACTACGCGGGCCTAGTGCGGGATGTCACATGTAAAAAACAAATATCATCAAAATGCTATAAGCAAATTTATTGACGAAAAAGCGATGCAACAAACTTTGTTGAATCGCGTTTTTCTTCAGTAAAATTGCCTAAACTAACCTGCAATCAACCCTGCAATACAGGTACAAAGTACCTATCGATAAGATTACTTCTAGTTTTCGAAAGTGGGACTCATATTTGGCCGGGTTGTACAAATTTAGATAAGCAAACCAAGAGCGGTGGTTTCTCAGTCCAGCGAAGGATAATAATATTAATATGATCTAATATTTTTTTCTACAGCTTCGACCAAATCTACGATCAGGTATACTTGTCAACCGTCGAAACCTACTATAAGTATGGACTGACCAATGCGGACAAGATTCCTGGCATGATCGACGATTACATCAGGAAAGGAAATTCGCACATACACAAAGTAATTTCACAATTCGTACTTCGTACTAAGGCTTCTTTTTAGGCTAAGTAGCTAATTCCGACTTTTACCAGGATCATATTTTCACAGAATTAGTAAATCGCGCTGTGGGTGTGTGCGGCCCTCCTAAAGAAACTTAGAACCCTGCAAGGCTTGATATCCTAATCCTTGCCAATTAATAAATGAAATATTCGTCTCCCCACAGTCCAGACAGTCAGTAGGAGTCTCTCTTCATTGGCACAACGCTCATACCATAGTCTAAAGAATTCCAACCATCAGTTTTAGCGGGACTGGCTGCCTATACCTACTAGGTATAGGGTGCGCTAGAAATACCCACCTACCTACAGTAATGCTGGTTCCTGGCGGCATCGTAGAAAACAACAACAGATGCAAATACTATCTTTTTAATAGGTATTTATGTTTTACTGATTCCAGATAAAGAAACTGAAACAAGAACTTTGCGAGAAAGAACACTTATGCTCGGTGTCCGTGGACAACAAAATCAAAACTTCCCCACTTTTATTTGTGAAAGAATTGGAGGCTCTTGAAGCCCTCTCCCACCTCGCGCGAGGCTACTACCCCTATATTGAAGAGTTCAACCAAGCTGCACAGAAAGGCTCCGTGCTTGCTTACCTTCAGAACAGTAAGGATAGGTTGAGGGAACTCGTCATGCACGTCGTGAACAGCGTTGAGCATGTAACTGATAAAACAAATAGGTGCCCCTAAGTCACGATCAGTCAATAAATAGACATGAATAAATATTTTCAAGCATTTTTCAAGTTGTTTTCCTAAAACATTCTAGGTAGGTATAGCACTCAATACGTAGAGTCGAAAATAGTATGCAAGATATAAATTGCTATGACGTGTGTTCTCTATTTTTAACCGACTTCAAAAAGGAGGAGGTTCTCAATTCGTCGGAAACTTTTTTTTTTTTTATTTTTTTTTTATGTATGTTCCCCGATTACTCGAAGATGGCTGGACCGATTTCGATTTTTTTTTTGTTTTATTCGAGAGGGTATACATCACAGTTGGTCCCATATAAAATTGATTAACTTTGCTTCGCTAGTTTTTGAGTTTGCTTCAATAATACGTATTTTTTCCCCACTTTTATATGGATGATGTTCTAGTTTGTTTTGCAGATAATGGTATTCGAATTTGTGTGGGGTAGGTACACAACTAAAAAGTGAAAAATAAAAACTTTTTTACAAAAAAATACAACCGACTTCCAAAAACAACACTACATAGTGAAAAATAACTTTAATTTCGGAAGTCGGTGGCAAAAAACGAAAATACATTTAACACCGACACCGACACCGACTTCCGAAATTAAAGTTATTTTTCACTTTGTAGTGTTGTTTTTGGAAGTCGGCTGTATTTTCTTGTAAAAAAGTTTTTGACTCTATTTTAGTTGTAATCATGGCAGCTGCATCCGGTTAGACTGAAAGCAGACTCCAACATAGTTTGGAAAAGGCTAGGCAGATGATAGATAAATTTTAAAAAGGCTTGTTAATTTCATACTTTCCTTTAATTTTGTTTTTAAATCTATTCACACAACGGAACCAGTTCCGCCACAAAGTCCGTTTTGTTTCGATATTATCGGGAAAATGCCTCGAATTCCGCGTTCCTTTTTATTTTTCTCTTTAATAAACTATTTATTTCCTATTATAATTTTATTATGGTCTTTTTAAAAAAAAAATAACAAAAAATAAAATCATATTTTACAGCAGGGTGCACTTTTGTTCTGAAATTGCCCAGGTTATAATAGGCCCAATACGTTGCAACACCTTTTTTTGGTATTTTTATTTTTAATGTGTACGTGTGTGTGTCAATTCAATTCAAAAGAGGAGCTCGTGGCTAAGTAATAACAGCCGCACGGGTCGATTCATCAGGTTAAGCTACGCTTGCCGGGGTTGGTCCGTGGATGGGTGACCATCTTTACATACCGAGACTCCTCCGTGCCTCGGAAAGTACGTTAAGCCGTTGGTCTCGGCTGTCATTCGTTGATCTTTGACAGTCGTTACGGGTCGTCAGAAGCCCGAAAGTCTGACAATCAGTCTTACCAAGGGGTATCGTATTACCCAGTTAATGGGTTGGAGCCGTTGGAGGTCAGATAGGCAGTCGCTCCATGTAAAATAATGGTATTCAGCTGCATCCGGTTAGACTGGAAGCCGACCCCAACATAGTTGGGAAAAGGCTAGGCAGATTGATTGTGTGTATGTGTAAATTAAACGGTTATTGGCCGTTTATATAGTCTGTAAGTTACACGTTTGATGGGCTAGGGGTAGTTGTCAAGAAAACGCACTGATACAGCACACAATCAAACATTTTAATATCTAAAATACATATTAAAAATTAACAACATAAAATGGATACGTCAGTCTATACAAGTTTAATATATTATTCGCTCTCTATTTTATATAAATAATAACTCTTTTCTCTATAAATAGTAGTCGGCTACTAATTCTTAAGATACTATTTTTAATATTTAATATACAAGGAATTTCACAAGAATGATCAGATATTAGATTCGTTAGGAAGAAATGGTGCAGAGAAGTGGTGGCACAGTGGTTGGTAACGGCCGCGTCTTACGAGTTGTAGGTCGTAGGTTCGAACCCAAACAGTTGCTTTGTGTAAATTATTTCATCACCGCTGCTCTCAAAACGATGAAACATCGTGAGGAAACGGGCTCCAAGTAGCAAAAACTCGAAGACATGACATCTACCAACCCGCACTAGGCCCGCGTGGTGGATTACGGCCCACTCCCTCTCACAGAGAGGCACGTGTCCCAGCAGTGAGAACATTATAGGCTGATTATTCTAGGAAGAAATAGATTTTTAATGAAAGTTTTCTACCATAAACTGAACTGTGTGTATTGAGATTTATAATATGTATTTTTGTTTAGTCCGAGAGATAAGAACGTTGAAGTCATAACTAATTACTTACTTACTTGAATTTACGTTAACTTACTTGAATATTATATTATTGAAAAGCTTGTAAAAAAGGAATGTATTGTAATGCAAAAAAAAAAAAATGAAATTGACTGATATGTCCCAACATTGTTATCTCTTAAACTATTAGTTAAACCACATAAAATTGTCAGTTATCAAGTCACATTAGACAAAATAATACTTTAAACGGCGAAAAAGTTGTTTTATGCAATATGACATTAAAACAGCTGACAACTTAAAAACAATAGCAGTACACAATGAACAGAAAAAAAAAACGCTTCTGACGGATTATTGATTCACACAATCACAATCAATTTTTACATAAATTTATTAAAAACAAAAACGTTACTTTTTGGTTCCCAATTCCTTTTGAAACCTAATTCATTGTGGAGCAGTATTCTACGATGGCGAGACGATACGAAGAGATACGATTCCTTGCGAACTGACGCGATTAATTACGGTCCCGGTTCCCCAGTCTCTGAACAGAAAATCTACTGTCACGTTGTTGGTAAACAACAAAAACCACATAGATTTGCTGACCAGAGATCACATCAGATATTTTTGAGAAACCGAGAGTGTATCGCATCCATTTCCTCACACATCCACCTAAGTATCTAAACCGCATTGTGTAACGAAGACTTTTAAGCGCAAGTCGCACTGGGAACGAAGCTAAGTTCGCTAACTAACCTAAACGAACTTATACTCCATCAGTTTAGGTAGTTGACTAAAGGTAAACAAAAAAAACCACGTGTCTAGTTAACCGACTAAACGTAATACCGGTCACTTCAGTTGTCATGCCACGACACAGCTATACTCTTCAATTTAGCAACGTTACAATTGGTTGTACTGCCTTCTTGGGCAAACAAAAACAGTCTAACTAATTCTGAAGCAGTTACATCAAAGAAGAGTAGTTTATGAATAAAGTTTACATACATTAATAAAAATAAATTTAATTTGGATAACGTATTTTTAAACAATAGTCAAACCAAACCGATAGCCAAACCGATGGAATATAGCTTCGTCCCCAGCGTGGATTGCGCTGTACACCGATTCAACGATAACATGGTACATTTTTCCACGTTTCAAAGCAACCGAGTAATGTCTATCGCGTCTAAAGACAAATATCGCCATCCGAGGACACTGCAAAATTGATTGAAAACTCTTTTTAGTTATAATAATCTTAGTCTCACTCGATTATATACACAATACAATTTATTTAAACTACATTGCACGCGACAAATAAATCTTACATAATATGTTTAAACACCTAATAGGACATTGAAAACATTATACATAAATATAAGGAAATAGAGGATACCTCGGAAAAATTAATCGTAACTTGTAGTGTATACATCTGCTTAGAAGTAAGTATAGCTCGTCCACTCCGAAATGACGCGCCCTACTACCGCATTTACCGAAGTGTAAGTTTACAAATTTAGGTAGTGGGGCGCGTCATTTAAGAGAGGACAAGCTGTATAACAAACTTATAGCCTGATTCCTAAGTATAGACGGCTTAATTAATATAATCTACTTTAAACAACACCACAAGCTACAATAAAATAAATAAAAATAAACTACTCTGAAGAAAACAATAAATAACGTAAAGAAGAAAAGTTATTAAAAAAAAAAAAGTTGCCATAATCAAGATCGTAGGGTTGTTAATGAGATCATAACTGAGGCACCTCTAATTTACATTCTACATAAACTTAAAATTTACATTAATTTATAAATGCGACTTAATTTATTTATATTTACTACGTCTATTACAGACTAACATAATAAAGATTTAGCTGTATTCAAAAGCCTTGTACTGTTGTACGTTTCTATCTCGCTTTAAATAATATCTACTTTTTTTTCTCCGCATCAAAACACCTCGAACTACTTTCGACAAAAAACTCATTTGAGAGAACGATATTTTTTTTAAATATCTTACTATCAACTGATAAAAAGTCGAAACAAAAAAAAAAGCTGGAAAAGAAAAACGTAACCATTAGTTAATCAAACGAAAAATGCTTTACCAAATCATCTGTTGAAATGTAATTTTCTCACAGAAATAAAATTTTATAAAAAAAAAAAAATCTCATTTCATTATCTGTAAACGGGTTATGTCAAAATCAAGTAGAGGATAGAGAGATGGAACTGTGTTTTTATATGACAACCTTGACTTTACATCTGACTACCGTCATATAAGGAAACACATTGGAAGATGTCTCGGAAAAAAATTGCGTAAAATTATAAGTTTACCTTTGTAAACGCGGCCCTTTATGGTTTAAGATGGATGGCACTGGGTCCTGCGATTCATAGACAACCGCGCGAACCCATACTACAAACATGGCCTCTGGCAACAGCCAACTCCCGCAAATCAGAAGGGCTGCGTTTATAGCAGTCAAACTATAGGAAATGTACTAAGCATTTAACCTCGGTAATGTTAACCAATCACACGTACGGATGACACGTCATAGGCTAGTCCGATTAGCTAATCGCATAGTTCATTACTTATCTTGCATGGTACATTTTCCGTAGACTGTATAGTCCAATTTCT
Organism: Cosmia pyralina; assembly: GCA_946251885.1. Lineage (NCBI taxonomy): Eukaryota > Metazoa > Arthropoda > Insecta > Lepidoptera > Noctuidae > Cosmia > Cosmia pyralina. Next base: position 25,286,806 of record OX276345.1, on the reverse strand, counting down.
CTATCGTCTAGTTTTTAAATACAGAATGCAAACTAAAGACAAGTGGTTCCTGCCCAGCAATTCGGTTTTTCACCTATTATTGGACAAATAAAGAACTTGGTAATATTTTTAGTGTTAAACAAAAAAAAAATAGGAATATAATAATTACCCTGTTTAGGTAAATATACATTGAATATGTTTCGATATTATTGTATCTAGAGCCGAAACAGCTCGCTTTAGTAACAATAATCGCATTTTTATATATTTTTCGCGTTTAACAATATTTTTTAATCGACTTTGTCCCTTGTCTGCATTCAGTTTTAGTAAATACATAGAAATATATTAGCAACGCAACACAATTCTATCAAAGAACTGTAGATTATCGCATAAATCTGTACAGAAATCTATGTACATCAGAAGACTAAACAAACGTACATTATTACAGTATTTGTATAACTTATACACAAACTAGTGTATATTATGTATAAAATAATGATTTGGTACGGTATGGTGATTTATTTGAAGCTTTTACAATAAACCAATAAGGACCAAAAGCTGAAGTTTGCAACTTTGTGCAAAAGAGACAACACTACCGTTTATAGCACCATCTCTCTCTCACAGTGTTGAATATTAAAAAAAAAACAATTTTTATCTAAACAGAACAAACCACCAAAACCAACGAACACGAATTACAAACGACCTAATAGTCCAGCTTACTTTAACACCCAAAAAATACTTCGAAACACCGTATGGGTTAAAGTTCTTTAAATAAATAAAGCTAGTATATACAAAACATCTATATAACTATGATATAAATTTATCTGAGTGCCGTGTATAGATTCAGAACGCTCTTGTTTTCTTTGTGTGAGGGAGTTTTGGAGAAGACGTTCCAGAAACGCAGCGTCTCGTCGCCTGCGCCCGTGACTATCGCCTCGCCGTCGGGTGAGAGTGCGAGGTATAACACGCGATATGAATGCCCTGTTAGTTTTGCCACCTGAGGAGAGAAGAATATCTATTAGCACACGTTGTTGAGAATGAAAGGTCACATTAACTCAATCTCTATTGCGAAAAGACTAGTACTCCATTATAGATTAGAAATTTAAATAAACTTTTTTACAGTCCGTTCATCCGATTTGCATATTTTTTATTTTTTTTATTTAATCCTTAGTGATACAATTTTATCCCTTATATAACACCTGCCAAACTGCAGAGCAATTTGTCGGCAGTAGGTTCTCGTGGATTTTGCACGAATGTTTGCTTAATTACATATTCAAATTAAAATTAATTCCAAGTTAAAAACTAAGACCATGACTCTGTAGGCAAAGACTCCGTATGTGAATACAGAGTAGTTATCCACACAACCACAGATTCTACAATCCTAACTACTACACTATACTCAGCGGCATCAGTCAACGAATGTCATGAGACCATTCCATGTTACCTACTTAGTCTATCATGGATATATGGATAGCATTAAAAGCAAAAACTTGGTTACAACACCAACTATTTGCTGCAGCTGCCATTTGTCATGGCACCAACACAATAGAAGTCAAAATCGGTTGAACGGACTGTAAAAAGGTTTAAGTATTTAAATTTCTAATCTTAGTTCAAAAGGAGTATAGAGATAGAACTGCTAAAGGCAACTCGTTGCAAATGCAGTGAGCGCTAATGTGATCTGATCATACTTGTGTTGTTTCCTTAGCATAAGGCTTAGCTAGTATAGTTCAGATTATTTATTTCTTTTTGCAAGATAAAGGTAAAACGAAGATGTTTAGGTACACACCTGCGTCAACGACGGGTACTTCCACACGAGGATCTGGTTCTGTGAGTAGCCATGCGTTGACACTAGCTCACTGGAGTGCTTCGACCACGCCAGGTTGCATACTTGTGACCCTGCAGACACACAAAGACAGATAAATATAACTGGCAGGATTTAAGAATCAGGATGAGCGCCATTAATTCAACACGCGTATACGGTTCCGTGTTTTCGTTTTATAAAGATATTTTTATTTCATTAAACATTATTTATGATTTATTTACAATTTTCTAAAATACCGTAAGCTACGCTTGCCTGGGTTGGTCCGTGGATGGGTGACCATCTTTACATACCGAGACTCTTCCGTGCCTCGGAAAGCACGTTAAGCCGTTGGTCCCAGCTGTCATTCGTGGATTTTTGACAGTCGTTACGGGTCGTCAGAAGCCCGAAAGTCTGACAACCAGTCTTACCAAGGGGTATCGTATTACCCACTTACTGGGTTGTGGAGGTCAGATAGGCAGTCGCTCCATGTAAAATACTGGTATTCAGTTGCATCCGGTTAGACTGGAAGCTGACCCCAACATAGTTGGGAAAAGGCTAGGCAGATTGAATTTACAATTTTATAAAATACTCGTAGCATCTTGGCACCTGTAGCGTTGAAATGAAATTGAAACGAACGAGAAAAAAAAATGGCCACGCCACTCGACTTTTTTTTTCCATGAAGCTACTTAACAGCTGGGTCAGAACAATAGACAAACGATGAACAAAAAAAAAGGTGTTGGTCAACGACGTTTTACCAGCTGGCATAGAACAAGCTTCATGAATTAGTATTTTGCATAGAGTAATCGTAATTTTGGTTATTATTTCATTATTTAATTTGTTTGATTTTTTTTTTTTAATTTACGAATTATTTTATCTTACTATAATTTTTATGATTACTGACCACTAACCCTAGCAGTGTTGAATTGCGGCGACACGTTGTATACCTATACTCAACCTGATACTCAGCTCGGGGGTTCGTACCGGTTTAACTCAGCTATAGCTTCCGCCAGATAACCGTGCAATAAAAGACGTTGAAGGCCTCCACCAATGTAATTCGATATTTCAAAGCGATACGAAAAAAATGTTAAGGCTGTGTCGCTAACACGATCAAAACAAACGTATCCCGATAAGAGGCGTCCTTGACGCGTGCTCGTGGCATTTTTTTTGCAAGTGGGGTTAATGTCTTATATTGCACCCTTACCTGTCGTAAGGTATAGTTCACACACTCAATAAAGTTCATGTCACTTTGTGCGGATTTCGCTAATAAAACTGAACGGTATCAGCACTCAGAACCACGTTGAAGAACTGTCGTGAAGGTAAAAATTTTGAGATCCTCCCCCTTGAAACCTGTTGAGGAAGGCAGGATACGGAAATAACAATGCAATAGAGCGGGAGGTCGAAGGGTTTTCCAACCACAAAAGGTTGGCATTTGATTTACCTGTGCAGATTGCTGCACGGCGCCTGCGCAACATTTGATATATGTAGCTAGTTCGCGCTATATCAAAATGTTGACCAGGCGTATCCCGCATTTGACAGTGTTAAGCCAGAGTATTAACATACCAGTATCAACACACTGCATCGGCTGCGACGTCAGCGTGTTCCAGAACCGAATGCATCTGTCGGCCGTGCCTCCGCCCGACGCCAACAATCCATGCTGATGCGGGGACCACGCGATCGCCTTCACAGCCGCCACGTGGGCCGAGTATGTCTGTACGGGAGATGTTGAGTGCTGGAACAGAAGAAGTTTGCTTAGTAAACTAATCTGGGATGATAGGAGTAGATACTTTTTATTAGCAGGCAAACAATTATTATCGTAGTAACTTTTATAATCCCATCATCATAAACATAGCCTTTTCCCAACTATCGGGGTCTAACAACTATATGGGTCGGCTTCCAGCCTAACCAGAAGCAACTGAATACCAGTATTTTTCATGGAGCGACTGCCTATCTGATCTCCACAACCAAGTTACTGGGTAATACAATACCACCTTGATAAGACTGGTTAAAGACCCACGAATGACAGTTGGGACCAACGCCTTAACGTGCTTTCCGAGGCAAGATGGTCCACCACTGCCCTGCACTGCTGGTGGATGGTGTATCTACGGACCAACCGCGGCAAGAATAGCTGAACCTGATCGATTGACACGTTCGGCTGCTATTACTTAGCCAAAAGCCCCTCGTTTATTATTTATTATAACCCCGTTATTTGGATTTATGAAAACGCAAAGATGATTGGTTCATTTATAACTCTAAATTCATAGACTTAATAAATATACCTATATTGAGTAGGTCAATAAAACTGGATACCTAACCTAATAACGAATTGAATGCCTAACTCCAAAAAAAAAAAAATTGGGGAAGAAAATGGGCCAAATAACAAGTTCCCATTGTAATCAAAGCGGAAACAATTAATACTATTCTTATCGCAGTAAAATACGTTAAATTTTGCGTGTTACCGCAATTCTTATCAACGTATCATTCCCACTTCGAAACTGTTCCCACGACAAACAATGGTACCACACATTAATAACCATTGTTTATACCTAAGGTATTTTTCATACTTTTCTCTATCTATACGAATAATACAGCTGAAGAGTTTGATTTTTGTTTGTTTGAACGCGCTAATCTCTGGAACCACCCAACGGATTTGAAAAATTCTTTTTGCATTTAATAGCCCAGTTCTTGAGGAAGGCTATAGGCTATTTAACATCACGCTGTGGTCTTTAGGAGCCGAGCAAAAAGAAAAAAAAGTTAGAATGAACGTTTAGCGAAAACGAAGTAATAGTGTTGGCAGGTGATGCGTTGCGACGGGGTGGGTCGGGGAACAAGATTTTTACGCGGACGAAGTCACGGGCAAAAGCTAGTTAGTTATGAGAGTGAAAATTACAATACCATAGTGTGCTAGTCACCTTTAGACTTTAGTGCTAATTCTAACATTAATTAGTAGTACATTTAAAATTGTACAGGAAAACAGGGAATTTTGGACTCTATTTCATGAGCTACAGAGTTGTTAGTTATATAAATTTCATCCTGACTCAACGGCCTTTCAACAAGCGAATTACGTCAATTGCTTCATTGACCTACCTTTTGTCGTAATTTCCATCATCCCCGCTCGAAATAAATTGTCCAAAACAACTGTTCTACAAGTTAACAATGAAATAATCAGCTAACAGATATACTACTTATTTTTTACAGACTTCAAAAAAAGGAGCCCCTTTTTCCAACTAGTAATTTCCTCTATAAAACGCTGCATGCACATCCTCTAAACCAAAAAAAAACTTAATAGACAATGTCCGTATTTAACAACCTTTTTGCGACACTTACCATAGACCAAACGAAGAGTTTATTGTCGTTGCCTCCGGACGCTAATGACTGTCCGTCCGGCGACCATTTGAGTCCGCACACCTCTTGTCTGTGGCCTTGAAGTACACGGGATGCTTGCACCGCTGGAAATGAGCAAAATTTTATATTAGTATGACTCATGTAAGGTTAATAACCCAGTTAACGTAAAATGCAATTTGTCAACATGACTAAAATTAATTTTAAATGGCCTTGTCCGCGATAGATCTAGACAACTCGCAGGCTACTACGACGAATTTGTCTTAAGGAGGATGCGCTGTGATAGCCCGTGAGATTCATTTTTTTTTTTTTTGGTTTTTTGCAATTTACGGGTACAAAAATCATCAATACATCTCTCTAAGTTAGATTTCGTGCAGATTCGTCGAACGAACGAAATCTAAGACACGAAATCTAAGTTAGAAAGATGTATTGATGATTTTTATGGTTAAAATTATGTAAATACATATGATTTATTTCCGCGTATCATATTTTGATCAAGGTACTACCTGACACGGACCTATAAATTGCATAAAACGCAAGAAAAATTGAATTTCGCGGGTTACCACAGCGCATCCTCCTTAAGGTAAGTACGGCTGCTAACAACGCCACCATTGAGAAAAAAATTAGTAAGTAAGTCAGCAGATATGAAATATTTTGAAATTTCCTATGCTCACATTTTTAGTCAGATGAGGAAGAATTTTTTGTATCCAAAAAACCAACACTAAACTGCCGCGCTATTGTAGTGCGTCCGGTATGTTCGCTTTTGCGCATAACGATGATTTTTACGCCATAATGCACGAAAAAACGTTTTCCATCCTAACAAAAGCGCGGTCTAGTTCTAACGGCATCCTAAGTATGTTCATTGAAAAGTGCGACACACCTTGGTTGTCGCACGCTGTGGAGAATCAGTACAGAAGACCCCGCAGCTAACCATACAGTTTTTTGTTTTTGTGTGTTTACTAACAATAGTTTTTAAGAACAATGTTACTAACAATTAGTTGCCATTAATAAACAAATATTTAATTTAAACCTCCTATAGTCCATCGGTTTAGGTATTAAAATAAAGGTAAACTAAAAAAAAAACACGTGTCTAGTTAACCGACGCTTCAGTTGTCATGCTACGACACAGTTGTACTCTTCAATTTAGCAACTTAATAATTCGTTGTATAACGTTTTGTCATTTGATATGTCACGGTATAGTTTGTAAAACTTTTTTTTTTCTTGTTTGCCCCCCAAAAGTGACCCCTATATTCAAAATTCATTTATTTACTTTTCCCGTCCGTGTTTGGGTCACAGAAGTTCATATATGTACCAAATTTTAACTTTATCGGTCCATTAGATTCGGAGCAAAATGCTATAAGGGTTCCGTTTTTTCCTTTTGATGTACGGAACCCTAACAAACTCTTCAACTGTATTATTAGTACTAGCTTCTACCCGCGACTTCGTGTACATAAAATTCATTGTTTCCCCGACCCGCCCCGTCGCATCGCATCACTTGCCCACGCCATTACTTCGTTTCTTTTTGCTCGGCTCCTAAAGATCATAGCGAGAAGTTAAATAGCCTTCAACCAGAACTGGGCTATCAAATGAAAAGATAATTTTTCAAATCCGACTGGTGGTTCCAGAGATTAGCGCGTTCAAACAAACAAACTCTTCAGCTTTATTTATTAGTATAGATAGATAGATTTAGGGCCTGTTTCACCACCTACGATTAAGTTCCTATTAACTTACTTAGCAGATAATTTCATACAAATTCTGTTCCATTTTTGAATTTATTCGGCGAGTAGTGGCTATTCGGACATCGTGAATTAGACCCATAGTTAGATAGACTTCAGTACCTAATACGTTCAGCCGTTAAGGTGTAAAACGGTACCAGACAGATGGACAGTTAGCATTTATAATAATAGTATGGATTGGCAATCAAATCTCTATCAATCCATTTGATTTAATGTTATTATTGGTCAAGCAAACACGACACTTAACAGGACATTTCGGCAGATTACTAGATTGACGAATTTAATTCGTATAAGTAATTTCCTAGTCCCATTCCGTACACCCTATGACCAGTCTATCAAGCCTACTAACCATAAACAAATAGTAATACGAGTAAAATCTTCCTAAACACATCTATGAACATGTATTTACTAACAAGAACACGGCGCACGCTACATGGGCCAGGCCATCATGGGCCAACACGGGCCAGTTATCTCGATGCACCGTAAGTGCATGCGGATCGAAGAGGTAACTGTACGGAGTATTATATTACGGAAGATGTTGGTACTAGCAAGATGTTGTCAGATTGTAGACTTGTAGTAACTTTGATATTATGAGCGCAAGGCTAGGGACCTGTATTATACAAGGTGTCCCGCAATTAATGGATAACCTCTTACGGGGTCATTGTACTCATCATTATGAACAACTTTTACTATGGGACCAAACCTGAAATCACGAAAAAAAAATCTGCAGTTCCCTACATTTTGACGAGTTATGCGAAAATAAATGTAGGGAACAGTTGATTTTTTTTTTTCGTTAATTCATGTTTGGTCTTATAGTAAAAGATGTTCATAATGATGAGTACAATGACTCCTTAAGAGGTTATCTATTAATTACGGGACACCCTGTATATCACGCATGAATTTTTTGTTTGTTACATCTTTTAGAACTTCTTTTTCATTAAGGTAGCCCTGCTACAGTTAACGTTTGCTAATAGCATGTTTTTATTATATAATCTGTGGTAATCTGTAGTAATCTGTGGAAATACACTGTTTATGCTTAGTGTACTACCGTTTGTTTTCCCAAATGAAATAAATAAATAAATGTGAGGGGTTTTGTGGAGTACTACCTACGCAAGCTTATGTGATTATAATAGAGGCTTTGAACTTATGATTACTATAATAAAATTACGCCTACCGTATGATCGAATGATCTCATTGGTATATTAATGGATTGGTATTACATTAAATCTCTGTTGTCAAAATCAATCTGCCTAACCTTTTCTAAACTATGTTTGGGTCAGCTTCCAGTCTAACCAGACCAGATGCAGCAGAATTACCAGTATTTTACATGGAGTGACTGCTTACTGTGTAACCGATACCCCTTGGTAGGTCTACAACAGACTTTTGGGCTTCTGACTACCCATAACGGCAGTCAAAGATTTAAGAATGACAGCGGGGACCAACGGCTGGCTCGTGATTTCCGAAGCACGCAGGGGTCTCGATATGTAATGGATGTTCAGTATGGTTCCCCATCTACTAACCAACCACGGTAAGTGTTGCTTAACCTTTGATCGACTCGTGCTGCTGTTATGTACGTATTGATAAACATCTATGTACATGATTTATGCTATTTATATGACGAGTTGATGACACATTCTGTACCTACATTTTAATAATAAAAAAATAAAATGGATAAAATTATTTGATGTTAACAGAATATCCTATAGATCTACATTTATATTTGTACGCGTTAAGGCAAAACATGACTGTGATATAATTGAATGTGCGTATACTCATGTTTTGAACAAATAAATGACCTTGTCTTACTTTATCTTATCTAACAATACCAAGAATTAATTAATCTGTCGAAAAAGTTGATATTTTTTTTATAAACTGCATATTGCACCCATAATATAGTTATAATATCAATACATAAAACCTTTTATGACAAAATAAGCGTACCAGTTATCATCAAACATTCTCAATGGACATATTCTCTATATATAAAGTGCATTGCATAATGCAGTGACAGTTCTCATATCCTCTCCTAAACGAATCTCTCAGTTCTAAGTGAATATTTACCAACAAGATCATTGTTGATTTATCTCGATGCACCGTAACATGCAGTATACATGTGAAAGTATCTACACAGAGAACTAAGTACACTATACACTCATGAGCATAAATATCTACCTACTAACTTAGTGAGATTCAAGATTGGTTTTCTCGTGTATGTAAACCATGATAGTTCGTTTTAAATGATTTTTTCTGCAGTGTACCTCGAAATTTTAATCAAAATTGTAAGTGACAATCGTTGCTGAGTTTTTACTTTATTATGTTCGTGACTGTACTTGTCAAAGTTCCTACAGAGAGTACTAAGTATAACACCGCCGCATAATTGCATTGTCGTTGAACTCACAAAGTCGTGCGCGCAAGCCTTTGAAATGCAACGGGGCTTGGGAAATGATTCTCAAACTTGGAAACTAATTGCGACTGAGTGCATGATATCAAAATACCAGCAAGCAATTGTGGCATTGCAGGGCAAAGGCTCTCGTACAAGTTAAAAGTTGTAAAACTTGTCTTTGCATTCAGAACCAAAAAAAGCTAGTAAAGAATATTTTAATCAGTTCTTAATTCAGGAAAAATTATTAAAAATCCTGCTCTCCCAATTAGAGCACTTAAGTTTTTTTTTTTTCAATTACTTACAAGGAAACTTCGAGCATATTCATATTTGTACCTATATTATAAATAGGAATATACTTTTTTTTGTAACTTTTGGGGAAATCAAAAGAAGTAAGTCAATCTGCCTAGCCCTTTCCCAACTATGTTGGGGTCGGCTTCCAGTCTAACCGGATGCAGCTGAATACCATTATTTTACATGGAGCGACTGCCTATCTGACCTCCACAACCCAGTAACTGGGTAATACGATACCCCTTGGTAAGACTGGTTGTCAGAGCTTCGGGCTTCTGACGACCCGTAACGACTGTCAAAGATCCACGAATGACAGCCGGGACCAACGGCTTAACGTGCTTTCCGAGGCACGGAGGAGTCTCGGTATGTAAAGATGGTCACCCATCCACTGACCAACCGCGGCAAGCGTAGCTTAACCTGATGGATCGACCTGTGCGGCTGTTATTACTTAGCCACGAGCTCCTCATAATCAAAAGATACTGTAAGTATTTGCGGATAAATGCAGCTGGTATTCTAAACTTTAACAGTCGCTGTTCTAATCGCAAGTAACTAACCGGGCGAGTACTTACGAGCTGTCGTACCCTTTGTCTGAACCGTGTCTCTAGACCTTTGTAAGCTGGCGCTTTGGGTAAACTTAACTAGCGTGGTAGAACACCTAGGTGGGCACGGAGATCACTTAATATTACAACACTCAAATTACTTTGTTTTTTTTAATTACTCTTTGTTATAGGGATGGTTGGATACTATAAGTTGGAGGTAAGGCGTAAGTTAGCGTTAGCCAAATATATATTTGAAGTGTTTCGTGGCAGATTAAATAACCCTAATATATTAGACTCGTTGAGGCTGCTTGTTCCAAACACCAGGTTGCGGCAGGCGCCGAGGGCACGGCTTTTCGACGTCCCGGTGGCTCGCACTAACGTAGGCAAATTCGCACCGGTTGCAAGAGCCATACGGTTAAAAAACAGCGCCTCACAAAGGATTGATATCTTTAACTGTACATTGGCGGAATTCGTGAGGGTGACTCTCGATTTATTAAGTAATAAGTGATAATCTGTAATCACATTATCGCATTGGGTGTGGACCTGTTAAGATAGTGTAAGATTGGATAAATAAATAAATAAATAAAAAAATAAATACTCTTAGGGCCTATTTCACGATATTGGCCATCCCTATCATATGCGGTCGAAAATTGGCAGGCGGCGGGGCCAATGACCTGACCCGTCGCAGGGGGACCAAGGGTGCCCGGATACGGGGTCGTCTGGCGCCCATGTGCTGATTTGGTCCCTGGGGGTGGTCAACGCATGCAATGTGTTCTGGTGCGCCGCTGATGAGGAGTACTCCCCAGAGGAGGGTCCGGTGACGGACAGCCGCGGCGGGTTCACAGATTAGTGCTAACGCGTGCCCGTGTTCCCGCCGCAAGCGGCAGAGGAGGACACCGTGGAGTTTTAGTGGGTTAGAGTCCCACATAACTGCACTATCTCTCCGTGGTAGTGCAGTATGCATGAGCATTTCTCCACGATAAAAAAAGCCTGTTTCACGATATCTGAATAGCCACTACCTACCGAATAAATTCAAAAATGGAACAGAATTTGTATGAAATTATCTGCCAAGTAAGTTAATAGGAACTTAATCGTAGGTGGTGCCACAGGCCCTAAATTTTAAGTAATTTTTGAGTAGGAATTTAAACTCGACTTGATTTTTTCCTGGGATAGAAAATACAGGTATTGATCAACAACTGCATTGAGGACCTTTCTATACGGAAGCCTTTCCATCAACCATTGGCGCATTTCGCGGAGATTACTAGGCAACTAACAAAAGGAACTTACGTGGTGTCCTAGTATCTCTTTGTCGTATGTGTCTATCCCTGGAGCCGGAACTGAGGATGTCTCCGTTCCACGCCAGAGCGCCCACCCGAGCGATGTGCCCCTGTAGTTTGGTCACCTGAGGAAATGGAAACATTAGTTGTATTTCATTTTAATAATACGCGTAATTTAGAAGAATTGCAGCAAATTCTGAAAGTATCCAGTTGGCGAAAAATCTTTGGAAAAGTATGTTTTTCTTTTCTTTATACAAAATCAAGACAAGTGAAGTCGACAACAGCTACAATCCTAACTAATATTGCAAATGCGAAAGTGAGTTTGTGTGTTGCGCTTTCACGCTAAAACGGTCGAACGGATTTGAATGAAATTTGACAGATAGGTAGCCTGAGACCTGGAGAAGGACATAGGCTACTTTTCACCCTGGATCGCAGACGAAGATCGCGGGCAACAGGTAGTATACCATAAGCCCACGTGAGCACGAACGCTTTTTAAAGCGACGTTTTTTTACCGTACTTTGGATTTCCAACTCTAGGCGCTCGCGCCAAGTGTTGAAATTTCAACAGAGCACATCCTAGCGCGTTGTAAAAGCACACAGTTGGATTTTCACAGTTGAATTTCCAGAGTACAAAAAAAAAATTGCCATAAAAAAACGTGGGCTAAGTCTTGATAAATCTTAAATCCCTGAAAGACTACATCGCCCAGTACAAAATAGTGATGCTACCAACTATCCTTGAAATATCTAAAACTCGACGCGAATAAATCTATGCGACATTGATGAATGAGCACATCAATCTTGACAATTTAACTTTACTGGAAGCGGATAATCAACAATTTCAACATTAAAGCAAGAGAAACTTTGCATAGAAAATATCCTAGAAATAAATCGAGATAAAAATTACGCCGGGAGCGTAGGCAGTATTCTCATAAAACTTATGCATCCGTGTCTCAAGTCTGCGTAGATAGCGGATGCATAATTTATTGAACTATCACAAACTGGTTAGTTCTACTGATTGCTGATTAGTCATTCAGCTATAAAGACCATAATTTTACCAATTAACTATAGTCACACCTGAATACACAAGACAGAATTTATTGTATTGCTACCTAATGTGTCTTCAATAATCTAGATAAATTCCCACATTAATTCTTCAAAATCATTCGAATAACATCTCGATTATTTATTTCATTAATTTGATTCTGTCTCGTTGTGGTCTCGTCAACTTGAAATATTTCATTGGAGTGGTAGAAGAAAAAGTGGCAGTGCTGAGTGAACTATTATATTAATATGGAGGATTTTTAGTTCGCTCTTCTATTGTTCGATACGCATATACTTATCCTGAGGGCGTAAACAAATGGCATTCGCTTCGGAGCGATTGCCTCAGTCGCTTCAGCTTCAAAGTGACATTGACATGATCACGTGACATTTCGATAGCTTATGTCAACCCCATACATTTTTGTTTTTTTTTTACTTTACTAACATAGTAGGTAATGTAATGTAAAGTAACATTCGATTAGCGATGACGCTAGTAGAAAAGCCAATAATAAAAACTAAGTACAAAAACTAAAACCCGACTACTGAAAAATCACGCTCGCCGCTGTCGGTCAGTAACCAATTATTAATATTATTTACCTCCACTTTTACTTATTTTTCACAATTTAAACATATTTATTTACTTAAACAATATGACATATATTTGGAATGTGCTCGTCAAGACCTTTCTTTTGATACCAAACATGTCATTATTATCTCAATTTAATTTTTTTTCGAGGTCAGAAATTTACGTGTAAAGTCCACCATATTAAGTTTATGGAGAGAATTTATATAACCTATGTCACCCGGACCATTATAACGAATCTATTGATACCTCATTCATTAAAATCGGTTCAGTAATTTATGCGCTACGGTGGAACACACGTAAATACATACTTATATACATAGACTGCTAAAATCATAACCCTTCCTTTTGGCTTTGCCGTAGTCGGATAAACATGTATGGGGTTGACATAAGCTATCGAAATGTCACGTGATTATGTCAATGTCACTTTGAAACTGTAGCGATTGTAGAAATAGAATACCTCCGAAGCAAATGCCATTTGTCTAGGCCTTCTGGAAAGTGCCGTTCAGGCTAAGGGCATAGAGTGCATTCGTCCAGTGCATTCTTTATAGACGTGACGTGCAAACAATAATATTGATTTAATGATACTTTGTGACATTCAAATAACTGATCACTCACATTGTATTGACACAATGATAATGATGATTGCTCACCACTAGCGTGGGTAATAAGGTGTAGTTACATTGCAATTATCATAACAGTTTTATACTAGTCCTTATGTGCATAGTATTTTTTTCCTTATCAATAGCCTGTCAATGCCATCAATGCACTGCTAATATGAATTCTTCACTGTTATCATGAACCCAAACTGCGCACAGGAATAGCTAAAAATTGGTCTTCTTATGTGTCCTACAAACCCTAGATTCAATACATATTTTACACAATCAACCACTAATATTTTCACTACTGAAAATCACGCATATCGCAAAACGAATTCTACCACGCGGGCCCAGTGTGGGATGTCGGATTCCCATATTTTTTTTTTTTTTTTTGTAAACCAATAGGTATGATGATTAAATTATTTTTTCTGTCCGTCATTTAAATTATTAAAAAATATTGGAGATGTACATTTTTATTTTTAAATGTAAACAAAAGATTATGGCGAAACATTGAGCTAAAATGTGGCATGACGTCACTCCTTGCTAGATTATTATACGTAGTTTGTTATAGTTGTGACGTAACGAGCCCCCACTCCCCAACTCTAATGCGTTTTATCAAAGTATTTTTTTATTAATATGTTATAAAAAAAAATACGTGTCTAATATTTTTTTATTATCGGAGTGACGGACTAAATAGAATTTCTTTTTTTTCCAGGCATCATCTCTATTATACTGTGATCTTACCTCTTTATTAACAGCAACATCCCAAACGCTGATATGTCCCTTCTGCGTTCCAACAGCAACCAAATGCCCTCGCTCGCTCCACGCGACTGACGTCACAGCATTGCCTTCGGAGGACAGGTCGCACAGCCGCGTCACCTGACAAACAACAGATAGTTGCTAACACTGCGAGAAAAGGACGCCAAATATTTGTACACTATACGGGTTAATGCCTCGGGTAAGTAGTTTTAAGAAGCAGTAAAAAATGAAGTCGTCAAGAGTGCAAATATGCATGGCATGATAAAAATTAATTGTGGTTTTCACTTTACAGTCTATGTACCATCGGCAAACTTTCCGGTGAACCCCTTTTCAACCTTATTGCGTTAGTAATAAAGTCTGGGCAGACTGCTTTTGTTTTCAAGCCAGCAATTAATCTATATATAAAAATGAATCCCTATTTCCCTTGGTCATCGCATCACGCGTGAACGGATGGAACAATTTCGCTAATTCTTTTTTTGTTGTATTTATGATCGTCAGAAGGATCTTATGAAAAAAAAAATAAGACAATTTCGAAGAAAATTGGAAAATTTCAGAAAAAACATTTTAACTTCACGCGTTTACATTAGAATATTCATAGCCCAGATAGGGCAACGTCTGTCGGGTCAGCTAGTACCAGATAAACCCACAAGTTACGCAGTCAAACTACCTATACAGTAGCATTATCATGCTTTATAATTTAGAACAAAAGCTACATGACTGAGGTAGACAAGCAAAGAAAATTATATTGGTGTACTAGGCAACAGTCGCGTTCTATCTGCTCATAATTCTATGTTCTCAAGCAACAGATAATTTGATAGAAGCACGAAACCATAAGCCCTTTAGAATGACTGGATAAGGTAAAAAATGAGGCTGTTAAAGTATTGTATAGCGGAGGCATCAACCGACATATTGTGGAAACGCTGCGAGGTTCACGGGTGACGGGAACTCATATCGTGCGGATCTCTAGTAAAACAAGCGCATTTGATTATATGTTTGCTACATGCAATCAAACACGCCTGTTATTACAGAAATATGTTTTAATTTTTCGCGTTAGAAGTCTCATATTTTCCTTTTAAAAAATGATTGGCAATAAGTTTAAATTTGAATGTTTGCTATGCTTCTTTCTGAACAAATACACGAGAAGCGTTCAGATTTTTTGCGAAAATGAAAATTTAACTTCATCATCATAAAATGTGAAAAAAATTACTGCAGTCCACAGCTGAATACACAACTAGACTATATAGATCTCCGTAAGTAAATATTTCTTCTAGACACCAAGAAGGCAACGCCAAGCATTTCTCGCATGCATTAAATTCTATAAAGATCTTTCCCTTGCTTCAAACAAATTCGGTCCTCACCTGACTAGTACAAGCACTCCACAAATACACGCAGCTCCCGAGCCCCACACTGAGCACATTCTGCGCAGACCAGTCGACCAGGTTCAGATAGAAGTCGTCCTGCAACTCAGGCGCATCTAGCACCTTGAACGGGATCCTCGATATCTTCCTCGTGGCCTTCCTGGGAGATCGCAACAGCTTCTCGGACTTGGCTGATATTGGGGACAGGCTATATGGTGACGGGTCTATGTTCTCCTGTAAAAGGAATGGGGGCTTAGAACGAAGTTTTTTTTAAGTATTTTTGACACATGGTAAAGAATTACGAAACAGTTCAAAGTTAAAAGTGAAAATGTATGGATGGATTAAAAATTGATGCAAAGCTTTCTCACGTAGCAAAAGATGTAATAACGTTGAAAACGGCCGTAAAGGCACTATATAGTAATTCTCAGAATGACTAAAAATAAAATACATTTACAAGTACTTGCAACTTTTAATATGCGAATAAATGAGCAATCCCATGTAGCAAAACCTGTTCATTATAACCATGTGGAATTATGTTCCGAAAACTTAAAAAAAAAAACGCAGAGCTAGACATAAAAACTACTAAGGAAATTTACAAAAAGATGCAACATCCAACGTAGTTAATAATAATTATAATAATCGTTTTCTAATAACAAGTTTGAGTCTAAGCGATAATAACTAAATATAGATATGGTTTTTTTTTTTAAGGTGGTATCAACATTACAATGAACGGTAGTCAATAAACAGCCATTACGAAAAGCTGTCTATCTTGACAATCTCATTACAAAAGTAATAAAAAAACTCATTACAGATTTGACCACAGCAACAATAGATAAAGATTTCTGTATAAACCCTCTAAAAAATTACAAGTCATTTAAAGTTAAATAATAATTAAACTGCCAACTAAACGTGGACAAAGAACATATTTGTCAAAAGAACAAAAATATTAGATGGTGTTAGAGTTATAAATGTTGCAGCAGTCATTAGCTATATAACAGTCGTAAAACAGAAACATGCGAGCAGCTTAGATGATAATGATGATTATACAAAAACTATTGACAAATTGAATCCGCTAATTTCAACACTACATACTAGTGGCAAACAATATATTTTGATGAATCCTAATCTACACAAAAAAGAATAATAAAATACAAGACGCATGCACACGAAACAATCGCCACGAGAGGTAAAAGATCTGTAAATTAAGCATGACGAAACTCGCAAAAAAAGCTTATGACCTAACAATAAAAAACCTACCTAGACTTTATTACGACTTTATTATGACTTTTTTAAAAGTCTCTGTAAATCTAGACTTGAATGCAAAAATATTCAAATTGGTTTATGCAAAACCGCTTTTGGGCCGTCTGGAAATGGAGATAAACGAGCCGATTAGGATAGAGTTTACGAAGAAAAAGTTAAAGCTCTTACAAGGAAACAAAATTGAAACCTCCTGAAGCATAACACAGGCCTTGAAAAGTTCGCCCACCCAAAGCCTTTTGTCAGAAACGAGCGGATAAAAAGACGCTGAAAAAAAAACGCAATAAACTTAACGTGTATCTGTCTGATAGCGTCTCGATTTGTCAGCGATTTTTTTTACGGCACGCTTTCAATTAATCATTAGAATAATTCCTATACAGCGCATTTTGATTGGACTTATTGACGACCGGAATTAGAACCACCTGATGATATATCTGCCACTGGTTTGTCGAACACAACGAACGCGACTCAAGATTAATATCGCTACGTAACTACGCTTACACTGTCTTATAATAGCAAAAACAGCAATTCGTCAAGAACGTCTGTTTAAATAAAAAAATAAATATAATCATTTTATTTCGGACAACTAAAGATCCATAAATTGTTAGTAACAGGATTAGAACTTACAACACTATTGTTAGTAACTTAAGCTAAAGACAAGAGTGTTTAAGACGAACAATTATTTACAGAGATATAAAACTTGCATTTATTTTGTTTATTGCCGTCCGAAATGACAAGTATGTTGACATTTTTAATGTGAATTTTCGCACCGACAAACGTCGCGTGAAATTCTAAGTATTCTACTGCAAAAAAGTGCAGAATTTCATTAAACTCACGGCAGTTCAGTGTCCGTGAACCCGCTTTATTACGGACTCCTAAGTAATCTAGATGAATAACACCTTCATAAAGAGACTCAAATTTCCTGAGACATAACGTGGGTCGCCATTACCATATGTGTATTTTTGGGGCTGATAATAATCCTTTTATTGTTGCAGCATAGAATTTGGCAGTGTGGGTGGAAGATATTGGTAGTTTCTCGGGCGCGAACGGAGCCATATTTAAGTTAAAAGAAACAACAACAAAAGGATGTGTCGCGTCCACTTCGGACATTTTACTGTAATGTAATTCAGATGGGAACACAAACTGTGCTGTGACGCCTACGTCAACAAAAAACATAAGGTGGTACAAACACAGGGACAATAAACATGAATGTTTAAAGTCAAGCGCACCCAATAAATCGCTGATAAAGGGAAGATTTACATGTAATACTACAAGATAACGCATACGACACCGTTGCGTCGTTCCAATTTTGGTTTTCAATCAATGATATACTGTACGAATAGCAGCAGAGCTAAAACAACAAATCTTTTCACGTGTGGTTGAATCATGAATGAATCAAAATACTAACGGAACAGTTGGAGTAAGATTGAAAGTGCATCGAGACATGCACGATGATTAATTCGCAAGTGCCACTTAAGGAGATATTGACTTAATAGATGCCCCGCCCCCGAATGGTCATCGACATAATGACCTTGGTGTTCCAAATTAGATGCATATAATCGTATTACGTAAGACGTAAATCTTCTGCAGCAAGTTGCAACAGGTTTCATGACACAAAAAACAGGTGTGTCAGCTGATTTGGAATGATAGCATGAAAAGTAGCTATTACTAGCATATACGCTATTTGATATGAACGCGATGCAAGTGGCATGGGAAAAGATAGAGTATTTTTAGAATTTCTGCGTTGACATCACGTTTGGTCTAGACTAGACTGCATGTTAGATAGTAATCGTGTACCAACGACCTCGCTACCGACCCATCAGCGTCTAACGCAGTTACCAGATGTACTGCAATGTAATAAATGTAACACACAAACGAGTCTAGTTCAGAAGCTTAACAAATTCAACCGCATTTTCAACTCCCGTGTATTATTAAAAACTGGAATGGAACTAAATTAACTAATATCTTAACTACTGACAGAGGGAAAAGCAATGCTTTCAAAGAACAATCTCTTTGAATCAATTGTACTTTGGGTTAATGGAAGCCTCTTATGGAGATCGAGTAACGGTAATCATTACCTACGATTTAAATAGTGCGTGACTAAGTATCAAAACATTAGAGTTACCTTCTATTACCACAAAGAGCAAACGTTTTTTTAACAACTTTGACTTCACTAATGACGTTTTGATTACGCGAATTACTAATATTTTTTTACGCAATCAAACCACCAAATTGTCGGCGATACCAGTGGTCACGTCATACCTTCATAAATAGACGTTTACTTAACTACCTAAGCTACATGTTTTGTAAGTCAACAACACCTCAAGAGGCTACTTAATGTGATGTAAAAAATATTTAAAGTGTACTTAACATCCTTCACGCACCAACGACCGACTAACTAAGGAACGTTAAATAATTATAACGGCGAGAAAATTTTAGGTAGCGTGAGTTGGTTCGCTGTTGTAAGCAACTTTGTGATCCCAAATCATCCACTTCCTCGATCCACAATTGGCTTATTCAAAACTAACAGACAAAAACCTCGTAACAATGGATCGTACAATTGTCCACAATAGACGTCTGTCTGGTCTAGCTCAAGATCATAAAAGGCATAACATCGATGTAGCTAATCGAATTGCAACGGCAAAAAGCGCAGCGTCCAATCAAAGATTGAAAAAACCAGATACGAACACTAATCTAGGCGAGCGAAACTAAATTGTATTAGATACTAATGATACAGGAGCCGGGTATACAGGTAAATGAAAAATTTCAATCTAGCCCAAACCACAATGATGTAAGATGAATGAGCAATCAGAAACGCAAGTTTGTTAACCTCAGACATCAGACGCATAAAAAGCTAGAAATCCAGCAGTGACTAGATCGCAGATAGCAGATTGATTGGTTTTATAAAATGAAGTACAATAGTGACCTGTGGCAGTTCCGTAAGCGGGTCACGTCGTACGCACTGCAATAAAACAAAATGAACGACTTCAGAACCAAGACGAATGTGTAGATTTTCAGCGAACACTAAATAATACGACGAGAATACAAATTAAAAATAAGCATCACCTTTGTACGTATTTTTCTGTTCCTTTCTTCTTGTCTGTTTATTTGTGTGTAGGTACATAAATGGTTAAATAAATCAATAAAAATACGGAACTAAGCTTTAGATATAGAAACCTAACTCAAAAGACCGGCCGTGAAACGTTTGAGGTATTTTTTTAACAATTATAACATGACTTTCTGATTTTTTCAAGCATAACTTCATAGAAATCTCATAAAAAGGCGCTTAACTCTTTGTTCCCCGATACTTATTGCGCAATCTCATTCAGCTCGTCAAGTGCACCAAGAATGCGAATAAAAAACCGCCAAAGCTGCGGTGCGGTTACGACATCAGCCTGCATTTCTTTTCTATTTTCACGGTTGCAACGAAGGTTCAAAGCCCACTACTTCTCTAACCGTTGAACAGAAATGTTCTATTTTAGTAACTAAGGAACCAATCAGGTTAATGTAGGGATGTAAACCCCAGATGGTAATAAACGTAGAGGAGTTCGTCTGCAACATATCTCAGTGCCGGTTCATAAATAGATTCATTAAACGCTAACCAGATACCATGGATCTCAAGAAACTCATCTTTGGATCGATTGATTTAGCACTGTCAACACGAGTAACCCTACCGGGCCTCGATCGCAAAAAGCCTCTGTTTGTACAAGTCCTTATGTCAATATGTAGTTTGAAAAAAAAATTAAGGCCAAGTAGAGGCCTCACGCGAAAATCCCTCGCGTAGGTACCAGTAGACTTTGTTGTTTCTATAAACAAACCACTGAGCGAACACGGATGGGCACTTCTGGTGACCGGTTCATTGGCTGATGATGGCACGGGAGCCGCTTGTGCGCATGCGCACCATTAGCCATACAACAGACTGGTCCTTTTAGAATAATGCAAAACATTTATGAAAATATAAAGACCATTTTTTGCAGTTTTATAACTCTCGAATTGAGGTAGTTATTAAATTTTATATTCTGCTGCAATTTAATCTTTAATCTAAAGGATATGATGTTATTTTTTCTCGTTGCTGCTCAAGTAACAATAGCAGAAACGAACGTTATACCTATAATATCAAAGGCCAAACCTAGGCACAGACCGTACATACACAATACCTAGCAAGCCAATAATGGCCGCATCACATTCTATTGTAATGAATGAATGATACATGGTTCGCGTCGTGTGATGTGTCAGTCACCGGGGCCGTCGCATTTGGAAACTAAACTTGTCCCGTATCAGATAACTATATGGACATCTGCATTATGATTAGCATGTTGTTAGTGTCAATCAGTGCTTTCGTATCAATGCTCGATGACAAAAAAACGTGCACGTAGGTGCCAGCAACAAACTCGGATTCAAGGTTACCAGTATCTATATCTCCGCGCTGATCATAAAAAATATTTCTGATATAATTAACGAGAAATTCATATCGAGATGTCTCGAAAATTAAAAGAGCACCCACACAATGATCCCAAAACGTGACTGTGCAGCAATTCGGGAGGACAATCTAAGACATGATCTAGATTGTAACAACACTACGGCAGCCGACCGACGTGTGTCCAAAAACAACTACAAAGAAATCGATTTCATGCAGTTGGATAAAAAATTAAAAGAAAAAAATGCATTCATACAAACTGGCATAGCAAAACTTACGAATCATCCCCTGCCAATGACCTCTGGTCTAGACTACAGTTTGTATCTAATCAGACTTGTCTCTGTTGAAAAAGTTTATAATAACGATTTGATGAGCAAATACGCAATCCCCGTGGTGTATTACTTAGAAATGTTTTTATAGCCAACCATTTTAAACTATTACTTTGCAAATAATAACTCTAATGTATCTGAGCGTTTTAAATAATTACCGGCGTGCAGCAATCGTGCGGCTCAAACTAATTGATTTCACATTAGTTTTTATTATTACTAAATAATTGTGACGTGTGGATTATAAATCGAAACTTCACTTTATAGGAGTTTCATATTTATATTGGCTACTTCCGTGACCGTGTTTAATTCAAACTTATCATTTCAAGAAATTATAATCTTTCTTAGATATAAAGATAGAAGAATCGATTATTTTTAGCGTGAACTGATAGAATTAATAACATTTCTATTTTTGTGGTGTGGTAGGTACCTACTAAAAAATTAGCATCAAATGCCGATTCGGGCCGCAGGTACTTTTTGCATCGCTGCAAAAATACGTCACGAAGCGACGTGTGGCTGAGCTTTGTGTGTTGGAAATTTTGATCACGGAACGTGTCTTAAAACATTTTGATGACGGAAAAAATGTTGTCGTGACACAATCGGATCGACGAACCTTAGTATCACACGCATCATTGAAATGCGCAAGCGCAAAATCTGTAAATCGCAAAGTGCCTAGACTTTTATCTATCTGTTCAAGGACTGGGTAACAAAAAGCATAAGATGTGGCTGAGAGAGGTTGCGATTAGTCGCGTCTGTGATTCACCCAGCATGTCGATTGTTTCGATATAATTGCAATGGCCATTGAAGTAGGCGCGCGAATTTAGATCAACTGTGATTAATTAATTTCTGTTCTGATGAGTCAGCAGAAAATAGGCAACATGTTACAAATAGGCAAATTACGCACCATGAAGACATGTCAAATGTGGTTACGGCCGTACGTCACTACATTACTATCAGTTGAATATTGTGTAATGTGGTAGCCTACTGTCAAATCAAACCTTCCTGTTTACAATAAACCTAATGTTTTTACAAAAAGTAGAAAGGAAAGCATTTAGTCAATTAAAAACACTCAAATCTTTGTTGTGAAAACATTACACTAAAATAAAATTTTATTTATCATCACGATTAGAAACAGGAACGTTTAGCTTTCCGAAGTCGTGACTCGACGACAGGTTTAACGGTGGAGTTAAACATAATGACGAATATAATCTTTTTTCTAAATGAAATGATGGATGCATCTGTGTTTATTGTTATGGACTATAAAACGATTTAATTACACGTATTCCCAGATCCTAACACAACCTAGACAGCATTGATATGTGCATATCACTTAAAGCAAATCAATTTGGGATTGATTGAACTACAGAAACAATCGATTGCCATTTTAATTGCTAAACATTTTTATTGTCTCTCCTCGAATATTTTACACCTGGGAACATCTGACGATGGAATTAGACGCAATAAAATTACAGACCGAAACGCAATAACGACACACTCTAATGTAGTTTAAAAGCTTTGGCATATTGTTGCAAAATATAGTCACAGGAATCCTAAATCGCGTGTAACGATACCATTCGTGATCTTGCATTTATGGACAAGTGTGAAATTTCTAGCTCCATCGAAAAATAGCTTCTCATGAAACTTAACCGAGGCATGAACTTTTTAGACCAGGATTTGGTATGCGATGGGATCTGCACATACAACATGTCCCGTAATTAACGCAAACCCTCTTAACGGGTCATTGTACTCATCATTATGAACAACTTTTACTATGGGACCAAACCTGAAATCACGTAATTTTAAGAAATCTGCTTTTTCATACATTTTGGTCGAATATGAATTGAACTTTTGTTTGAAACAGCAGATTTTTTAAATTGCTCGATTTCAGGTTTGTTCCTATAGTGAAAGTTGTTCATAATGCTGAGTACAGTGACTCCTTAAGAGGGTTTGCGTTAATTACGGGATATTTTGTACATTTAGGCTGGTTGAAGATCACTTACAAATTACGAAGAAAAAGTGAACTAATACTAAATAATTACTAACACGTCTGAATTGCTAGCTGCAAAAATATGTTGATATAAGTTGACTTCTATGTAGTGAAAATAATTTGATCTGAATAACGAACAACATTACCATAGGTAACTATGGTAAACACGATATTACCATAGCAAACTATGGTAAAAACCAAAATTACCATAGGAAACTACATGGTAAAAACAATATTATTATAGGTAACTATGGTAAAAACAATATTATTATAGGTAACTATGGTAATAACAAAATTACTATAGGTAACTATGGTAATGTTGTTGGACTGACCACGGCAAGCGTAGCTTAACCCGTGCGGTTGTTATTACTTAGGCTCGTGGCTAAGTAATAATAGCCGCACTGGTCGATCGATCAGGTTAAGCTACGCTTGCCACGGTAAGTCCGTGGATTGGTCATCTTTACATACCGAGAGTCCTCTGTGCCTCGGAAAGCACTCAAAGGATCTTTGATAGTAGTTACGGTAGTCAGAAGCCCGAAAGTCTGACAACCAGTCTTACCAAGGGGCATCGTATGTTACCTAGTAACTGGGTTGTGGTGGAGGTCAGATAGACAGTCGCGTGTAAAATATGTACAGCTGAAGTCAGCTGCATCCGGTTAGAATGGAAGCCGACCCCAATATAGTTGTGAAAAGGCTAACCAGATCGAATGATGTCACAAATCAAAATCAAATTCACAAGAGAAACAATGCAAAAAAATTCCCACATTTTTAAGTCATGCGTACCTAACAATCAAAATTGCAAATAGGCATTAGCTAAGACTAACAAGCCTGAATTTTTAAAGAGCTTATTTGTTATTCACCATCTTCACCAAATTCAACATGTGCAGAGCGGGAAAAATTTATATGGGGACGCATCAAGAATTGAATCAAAATAACAATGCATTTTTTATATACGAAATTTGTATTCAGTGCATTATGCAAGGATAATACAGTGGGTGGGTACCACCGGACAAATTTAGAATTTCATGCGAGGTTTTAATGTGTTTTTTCTGTGATATATGGTCAAAATAGACAATAATTTTTCCTTTTACTGAATGGGCAATTATATTGTTTCAATTTCGAACACACGTGCAGGGTTTGATGAACGCCGAATTTCACTAATAAGATGCGCGATTGTGCACGACTTCTGACGGATTCACATGATGAATATTTAATTCTGTTCTCTTAATCAAATAAAAAACCCACTTGTCTATTTTGTCACGAAACGCAATAATCTGCAATAAAATAAATTTTACTGGCTCTATAACTTTATACCAAAAAGCATTTTTGACGTTTCTTTTTTTAATTCCGATCTGTTGACAGCGGGGTTGCGCGCGCGCAGCAACCGGGTCGTGCGTGACCATCATCACTCCGTACGAACTGACAAGCCACTAATGCATGAAGATAAAAACTATTTACAAGTTTCCTTTTTTTCTGTTGGATTAAGATAGCTTAATAGAAATTGTTTATTTAACAAAACGTGGAATGAGATGTGCTATGCTGGGTTTTTTACTGTTGCACGGACAGTCTTGACAACCTCGACTTAACATGCAGCCATCATTTTCTAAGTTATGTTGTAAATAAATTGAGAATATTGACAACGTTCAACTGCTTGGACTTGATAAATTCTAAATATTGTCATATCTATTCAAATCACGGTGATAAATTGACACTAAATAATACACAAGGACCTGCATTCTGTCGACGCGACGTTAAATCACCGTGCATTCTTCGCGAATAGGACACGTCACGAAGAATTGTCTCCTAAAAATATTTATAAAGAGGTTTATTGTTACTTGCAAACGTTAATGTGATGCTAAGGAAACATTAATTTTCTTTTAATGTCATATTTATCTAAAACTAAATCCGTCGTCAAACACCACTTAAAGATATAAACGTCTGGCTATAAAATTTCAATAAATTATTATTTTGGGTCGATGTCTCTGAGTGATGTCAGACAGACAGACCAATGATTGAGCAAAAACAAAAATAGTTGCACACGCAAAAAAAAAAACAATGGCATTGTATAGCTAATGTAATGGCCGGAAAAAACGATGCAGAAGGATAAATATTTAAAAAAGTCACTAAATAACATTTGCACAGTAGAAAGAGAATAAAAAATGTGCAAAAAGTTGGGTGCTGAGCTGATTAGCATATCCTCGTTGTCACTCATACGCTAAACGTCCAGTCTGTGATAATTGACACACAAAGCGTTAGACAGACTCTTGCGCACTATAACTTGCTCTAGCAACATTATTCCGAGCTCACTTTCGCCTTTCTGTTACTACGCTGAATCGTAAAAACGCTTGAAAAAATTATACAAAAAAATAAAAAATGTATTGCATTTATCAGCAAGCTGTCCATCCGTCATCTAGTTTTCTTAAGCAATAGAAAAAATCTAAAGTACTTATTTTATTTTTAATAAATAGCAGTAAGCATGTTAGAAGTTCAAAAACAGCATGAAAGAATTCATGTGTAGATGAATAAAACTAATTAATATTACTGGCAGCAAAAAAATCGACAACACTCGTCGAGTCAAAGATTAAAGTGCAGTACTTTTTGTAGATTCTTCAAATTCAATAACAATATTCATGTATAGCATTGGAAATACATACATCTATACATAAACTAAACTCACGCCTTCATCCCATGGGGGTAGGCAGAAACTACAGAACGCACCTGCTACGATCCTTACATACTCCTTTTGCTTCGTTTATGTTCATACATAATTTGGAAATACATTATTATATCAAACAATCTGCCTAGCCTTTTCCCAACTATGTTGGGGTCGGCTGCCAGTCTAACCGGATGCAGCTGAATACCAGTATATTACATGGAGCGACTGCCTATCTGACCTCCACAACCCTGTAACTGGGTAATACGATACCCCTTGGTAAGTCTGGTTGTCCGACTTTCGGGCTTCTGACGACCTGTAACGGCTGTGAAAGATCCACGAATGACAGCCGGGACCAACGGCTTAACGTGCTTTCCGAGGCACGGAAAAGTCTCGCTATGTAAAGATGGTCACCCACCCACGGACCAACCCCGGCAAGCGTAGCTTAACCTGATGGATCGACCCGTGCGGCTGTTATTACTTAGCCACGAGCTCCTGTAATTATTATATAATTAACATTTTATACATACCACACAAATGACACAAACTTTACAAGAATGGCGTGACATTCGATACAAACAAAGTGTCTTGTCACAAACAAAACCGCCTCGATTCAGCGATTTATGTTACTTTGTTAGTACATCACAGCAACAGTAGCTAATTTAACCTTATTCACATTATTGAAGGTTAATCAAACGACACAAACTATAATTTTACAATTAACGCTCATAAAATTCTACGTGACATCAAAATATGTTTTAACACCTTTTTCTTTACAAAAAGTTTAAACATAATTTAGACACATTGTATTGAAGGTCTCGACACTTTGGGGTTTTCAAGAGTCCATCTCCATCATCAGACGTCAATCAATCATCGATGGATGGATCAATAGTTTTGAAATGTAATGAGTGTGCACATTGATTAAATATCGCGTGACCAAACAGTGAGTTTTTTAAATTTACACCTATACTAATATTATAAAAAGTAACTCTGTCTGTTTGTTACCTTTTCACACCTAAACCACTGAACCGATTGATATGAAATTTGACAGATAGATAGCCTGGAACCTGGAAAAGGACATGGCTAATTTTCATTCTGGATTGCAGACGAAGTCGCGAGCAACGCCCCATGCGAACTACTCATCAAAGACTAGCACCCAAATTGCGTAACACATTACCAATCGGAGTTTGTTTCATTTTGACAGTTCAACAACATTCACTGCGTTATTTACATTATTGAGCGGACAAATTTTTTGAACATATGAAGCAATGAATTAGCAATTTGTTTCAAAATTAAACCAACTCCGATCGATAATGTGTTACGCAATTAGGGTGCTGACGTCACACAAATCCTGCGTCGCGCAAGCAGAGTTTACCGCGCGACTGGCATATTCATACTTACAACATCCCGCCATCAACCGTCGGGCAATTGCCCACCAACCACAACACCCGTCTGGTCGCAGGATCCTCCATTTTCTATAGAGGATGAGTGAACTTTACACCCTGTCCCTCATACCTCTACATTTATACCTACATAACCAATAGCTTAGCTTTATGCAGGCAATATAAGATTATGTTGAACGGTAAGCTAGAAAGGCTAACAAAACCGGATTCTAGCCATCAATAAATTGAGCAGGTCTTGCTGCCTACTGCATACATATGAACATATGAACAAGGAAGTCAAACTGCTTCAACTGGAAGCTTCAATCATAATCATAATTATCCTTTTATCTGGATTGTCTTAGCGAATAAGCTCTCCTGAGGGTTACAGATTCTTTACTGAGTATCTAATGTAAGTACTATAATAAACCTGAAGTTTTTTTTTTTTTTGTTTGTTTGAACGCGCTAATCTCTGGAACCACTCGGATTTGAAAAAATATTGTTGCATTTGAGGAGCTCGTGGCTAAGCAATAATAGCCGCACGGGTCGATCCATCAGGCTAAGCTACGCTAGCCAGGGTTGGTCAGTGGATGGGTGACCATCTTTACATACCGAGATTCCTCCGTGCCTCGGAATGGACGCTAAGTCGTTGGTCCCGGCTGTTATTCGTGGATCTTTGACAGTCATTACGGGCCGTCAGAAGTCCGTCAAAAGTTTGACAGCTGGACTTACCAAGGGGTATCGTATTACCCAGTTACCGGGTTGTGGAGGTCAGATAGGCAGTCGCTCAATTCTTCTTCTTTAGGCTAAGCGGAAACGAAGTAATAGCGCGGGCAGCCAGGCGATGCGATGCGACGGGGTGGATCGGGGGGACAAGTATACAAGACAAGTAACTCAAACTCAAGTATTTTTAAGGAACAGTTATTTACCATTTTCATTCTGTTTCTTTCTACCATGTAGATCCGATACGGTCCACTTCTTGTAATCAAAACCCAAAATCTCGATATCTTTAATCGTGCATCACATTAACCCCTGGTCGCTAATGCGCGTGTATCTTATTGATATTATATGAAATTCGAGCAAAAATCGATAAAAACCAATAAAAATACATATCCCAAAGTATCGATTCGTACGTTTTCGTAACATATCGAGAATTCCGTCTGAGCGGGCGGCGATGTAACGTCACTTAACCCTATAATAAAAATCGATGTCCGCCGACTTTTAATAAGTTTTATATTTAAAATCGGTGCTTACGACCGAAGATACTGTCACAACAGTGTTTGGCTCACATTAGATGGGGTACTTTACGTGACATTATTAACCGATATTGGCCAAATTTAATTTGGCGCAGGCAGGGGTTAAAATGTTCGGGTCAGGACAATTATGTTTATTTTGTTAAGTGTAATTTTTCCGGGTGGTATGGGGTTTTTAAACTTATGTAAGAACAATAAATGTTCAAAAGCTCGTGATATGATGGGTTTTATGTGACATCAATGAATATTTGTCTCATTTTTGTCACCTTCCATAAAAAAGAATATGTTTTACCTTTTCCTAAATTACAAGAGAATTCGATCCACAACTTTTTGTCATCATCAAATCAAGAATATCCTGCCCAAATTACGCCGTAAAAGGCCAATAAATACAAAATCAAATTAGGAACTCACATTTATTGTGCAATAAACCAAATGCATTTTGACAATACGCCAATCGCCGTCTAAATAACTCATCGAATCACGAAATGTTCAAATACATCACTGTGACGTGTCCATAAATATTGTCAGGACATAAAAGGCTCAATTCAGGCATACAGACCTTAATATATTTCTTTTTTAACACAATAATCAAGCTAATTTTATAAAGAGAAAAGTTTTTAGTCATTTTTTACATAAGCACAAAAACGTAACCCGTCGATGCAAACATATTGTTCATGTCTTGATGGACACAGTACTTACGCTGTTTAGTCATGGATTATTTTCTGCCTGGGAAATATCTAGATGGGAAGCCAGACAAACAAAGGATAAGTAACCAAAAACTGCACAAAAAACAAAACGAATTACCAATTACGCTTATATTTTACAAAAACACGTTTTATGTGCGAATAAAGATTTTTGATGCAATTAGACACAGGCAAAACATGCAGACATATCGCATATCGATTCATTTTACACACTGGAATAAAATATACTAATTAGACATGCATTTTTTTTATACTGTAACGCATTTGATGTGAGACCTGAGTTGACTGCACGAAGATTTTATTGTTATTCGCTTTTATGAAGGTAATTACAGGAGTAATATGAAGCGATATTTACGATGGGATTCGTTGACTGACTATCTGACCGGACTGCTATTTCGACATCTTGAAGTAAAAATGTTAGGGATGTTTCCAGATTCTTTTTTCAAGTTTACCAACAGCTCTGGCAACACTTCATCTAACAGGCTCGAAAATTCAGTTACAATTAGAACAAGAGCACTTAAATTCCGGGACAGGGAGTGGTTTTGTCAACCCTACCGACCATGGACCTCCTAATCCTAGAAGACTACAAAAATAAACAGTGCAGTGACGGAATATTTTCCAACTAACCAAGATGACCTATTTCCCACGGAAGTCTCCAAGTCTTGCGCAAAAGATGAGCAGCTATTGCTCCGAATACTTTTTCTTCCTTGATCGGCACGAAAATAAATTGCATCTACAAAGATTGGAAATTATCGTGACACAGCATTTCTCGGTTTTCTGTCCGTTTTGTTACGTTACGCATTAAATAAACTCACGCCTCAACGAACAAATTGTACCAATCACTAATTTGAAGACGAAGCTTGAAAACGCAACGTCTTGGAGATACTGAATAGACTTTTATAGGAAAGAGATTGAGAACAATTGGATCTGTACGATAATCCACATTTATTGGTCGTAGTTATGAGTACTTTTTATCCAGACTAGAAATATCTAGATAAAAACGGCGTCAAAGATGCTGATAAGCATGAGAACTTTACAATTTCAGATAATATTAAAACTGAGATTTAGATCAGTCAATAACCTGTTGCTCGCGTTTTGGCTGCTATCCAAATCAACTGAGGGCAATTTATTTGAAACAATAGAATACAACGCCCAAGATTGATACTTCCATGAGAACTTTACTCAATAATGATATCTTTTCTATGTACAGAAAAAGCTATTTCACCCTGACACACGTGAACAGCTGTTAAGCAAATTCCTCGTATCAGAACGAGCCCAGAATGTACTACAATCAGCATTAAAATACGTCAACACACTCTATTGGGCACAAGGCGAGCGCTAGTACCTTATGTAGATAGATTTTATGTCTTGCTTGTTTCCGAGTGTTATCGCTATCTTGTTATCTTTCTCTAAAACAAACGCATTAGGATTTTGACAGGATGAACCTTAAAAATGTCCTAAAAGAAATGTGACTCAGATGACCAGCATGCGTATAGCATGACTATGACGACGTAAGAATAGACAAAATGACACATTTCCATCCTTAGACGCGTAGAATGCGTAGAAATATTTCTACAACCTGTCATTTTGTCTATTCTTCTGTCGACAAAACCCGTTTCTATGGTGGTCATGCTACGCGTGCTGATAACATTATGAAGTTTTCGACTTCAAAACTTCAAAAAAAGCTTGGTAAGCAACAACAGGACTCTGATGCATTCAAAATCCTGTTTCTAGAATTACTAAAGTCGATTTTACGGTACCTAGTACAGACTTTGTAAAAGGCAAAGGAGCCCTGACCCAGTTAGATGCGAGTCGTAGAACGGCGGAGACCACAGGACGACTGAGCTGGAATTGGCGAGAATTAGCCCAAATTGGTATAAAGAAAAAATGGGGGAACCATGAGGAGTATTAAAGGCGAACTAAAAATATGTAATTGACTAATTTTACATATCAAACGAATCATCTACATGCGAAAGCAAGATTTGCAAACATTTCGCTTAGCCAAAGAACAAAAAAACACTTACCACAGCATTATGGCTTTGCGCATTAAATCTGTAGACTGGCAGATACGCTTGCGACGACTTTGGGGTCTGTGCAGTTCCCAAGCTGGCCTTGTTCCCTTCCGCACAGGATGCTGAAGGTCCTCGGACCTCCTCTATCTGGGCTCCAAGGAGTTCGTTCTGTAGGAGGCAGTTGTAGGCGTGTTGGTCCCGTGCTCCCGTGCCGTTGTCGCCAGCGCCATCTCCTCTGGCTTTCTTTGTTGGCTGGTTTTCTGTCCCTCTGTGTATTGCTGGAAAAAAAGAAATGGTTTCTTGGTGAGCGAAGTTTTTGGTAATTATAAATCATAATTTGTTATGTTTAATTATTCTTTATAAATATTCGAATGTATGTATTAGATTTAGCTTTTTATCTTAATATATAAAAAGAAGTCCTGACTGACTCATCATCGCCCAGCTCAAACCATTGTACCTAGAAAGCTGAAATTTTGCACAGAGGTTCCCTTTATAAAGTAGACAAGGAATAAGGAAAGATTTTTGATCCCGTGGGATATTTTCCGACATCTACGCGGGCGAAGCCCCGCGGGAAGTGCTGTTATATAAAGATATTTGATTCTGTTTCTGTCAATAGTTTGATGATGTTGACAGAATTATGTTTTAAATTATTTCAATACATTTAGCTTAAAGAGTGGGTATAAACCAAAGTTGTCTATTGTAAATATGAATTTTCATGAAATTTATAGGGGTTAATATACCTACTTACCTAAATACGAGTAACAAAAACATATCAGCAAAATAGTCACAAAAACGCAATAAGTACCGACATTTGCCTATTTATAGATATTTTATTTCATCATTATGTTCACCAGAAAAAAAATACTTTATTGTACACCAGAAAATAAATACCAATAAATAAAAAATCATCATTCATCGAATTCATCATGGACATTTATTATTTCTCAAATCTGCTGAGAAAAAATGACTTTACATTACACTAAGACAGGTTTATTATCTTATCTTCTACATTATTATATTATCATGAAACGAACTGTTTACCTCAGTGCACATCGAAAGTCAAACCATGGCGCGCACGAAAGATACGCTGCGGCAATTACTAAACAAAATCGCTACAGAACATAAATATGAGAACCAGTAAATAATTATAAATGAAATATTCAGCGGAAGAGCCAACTACTCGTCAAAACTATTTACAGTGATCACAAGAGAAGGAAATAAAGAAGATCTCCATTTATTCGCAAAAGTCGCCGCAATCAGAGAAGCAGTTCGCAATGAAATGCCTATAGATCTCTATAAAATTGAGCAATTACATAATATTGGCGAAAATCTACGCAACCTTGGAGGAAGAAAACGGAGTGTCTGAGGAGCACAGACTATACTTCACCAAGTTCTACTGTTTTGACCCCAGCACGTACCAGGAGATATTGGTTCTTGCGAACTTGTTGGTGCATGGATATTGTCCTCACGACAGACTACTTCATCTTCACCGGCTCCGACGAGGAGTTCGCGCCAATTACTACGAGAAACTGCTCGAGCTCTACTACACGCAGCTCAGTGCCGCCATGAAGAGGCTGAACCTCGACCCTGAGGAGACATTCTCCAGGGAAGACTTTGACTATGAAATGAAGGAGGTAACGATCGCTTTACAATAATTATTTGTATCGAGTTTATCATAAGCGTTACATAAAATAATTGTCAAAATCTGCATTTAAACTTCAGCTTCACGTTTTCATAAAACAATATTTTTTTTATTTTTCCAGACACTGCCATACGGGCTCACGCTTGCAGTGTTCATTTCGAAGTCAACGAGTCTCTCGAGCTAACCTTATTCTCCGTTGAGAAGACCAGCGACTTCTACACGGATATAGGCTGAATGGGAGTCGTCAACGATTATTTCAAGTAGGGCATTCTTAAATAATGGCATGGATAATTTGACCATAGAGATACGTTATGCTATGCCTATATTTTACAGTCGGAGAAGGAAAAGGTTAAGAATAAGTTAGGTTAATATTTTACCTGCACCTTGACTAATGGAGTCGTCAACGATTATTTTAAGTAGGGTGGGCATTCTTAAATAATGGCATGGACAATTGGACCATAGAGATACGTTACGTTATGTCTAGATTTTACAGTCGGAGAAGGAAAAGGTTAAGAACCAGTTAGGTTAATATTTTACCTGCACCTTGACTAATGGAGTCGTCAACGATTATTTCAAGTAGGGCATTCTTAAATAATGGCATGGATAATTTGACCATAGAGATACATTACGTTATGTCTATATTTTACAGTCGGAGAAGGAAAAGGTTAAGAATCAGTTAGGTTAATATTTTACCTGGACCTTGACTAATGGAGTCGTCAACGATTATTTCAAGTAGGGCATTCTTAAATAATGGCATGGATAATTTGACCATAGAGATACGTTACGCTATGTCTATATTTTACAGTCGGAGAAGGAAAAGGTTAAGAATCAGTTAGGTTAATATTTTACTTGCACCTTGACTAATGGAGTCGTCAACGATTATTTTAAGTAGGGCATTCTTAAATAATGGCATGGACAATTTGACCATAGAGATACATTACGTTATGTCTATATTTTACAGTCGGAGAAGGAAAAGGTTAAGAATCAGTTAGGTTAATATTTTACCTGGACCTTGACTAATGGAGTCGTCAACGATTATTTCAAGTAGGGTGGGCATTCTTAAATAATGGCATGGATAATTTGACCATAGAGATACGTTACGCTATGTCTATATTTTACAGTCGGAGAAGGAAAAGGTTAAGAATCAGTTAGGTTAATATTTTACTTGCACCTTGACTAATGGAGTCGTCAACGATTATTTTAAGTAGGGCATTCTTAAATAATGGCATGGACAATTTGACCATAGAGATACGTTACGTTATGTCTAGATTTTACAGTCGGAGAAGGAAAAGGTTAAGAACCAGGTGGAATAACATTTTACCTGCACCTTGACTACACGCACGCACGCATGCACGTATGTAATACTATGTTATTTCTTAAGTAAATATGAGTACCTTAGTTTCTATTAACAATTATACCTAAATAAAATACTTAAATAAAAATGACGCCACAAAAGGAATTTGGTTATTATGAATCTTTGAGCTTAACACTGTTTTTCCACCGCACCGGGACCGGGACGTCAACGACAAAACAGATGACGGCGCCATAGTAAAATTACTGTCGCTACTTCGGCGCCGTCACCCGTTTTCTCGTTGACGTCACGTTCCCGGTGCGGTGGACAAACCTAATATGTCTTAACCTAATATAATATGAGTTTGATTAGGTACTTGTAATTTCGATTTATTTTAAAATTTATCCTATTTAACATAATTTAAATATAAATTACAGAAATCTTTAGCAAACTAATGTAAACATTTTTAGTACTTACAACATATTATTTGCCGTTTGTTTTAATATACCAATATGAGGCATAATTTTCAAAATAAGGTAATGTTATTACAAAAACAATACGTGATAAATAGAAGCTACGTCCAAAAATAAACCTATTTTAATGACTAATTAGGTACCTGCAAGTGCCTGATAGGGAAAAATCATCGAAATACTACATATTTAGTCTGCGGTAAGTAGGTATAGCTTGTCCACTTTGGAGTGACGCGCCCCACTACCGCATTTACCGCATTAAACGTAGTGTACCATCGGCAAACTTTCCGATGAGCCATTGTTCGACCTTATTACTAACGCAATAAGATTGAAAAGTACTGTAAGTATGTAAAATACTGGTATTCAGCTGCATCCAGTTAGACTGGAAGCTAACCCCAACATAGTTGGGAAAAGGCTAGGCAGATGATGATTTAAAAAAAAAACATAGGTACTTTCACATCATTAACTATTTCGTCACCAGAGCACCATTTTTATTTCACCTTTTTAAAAACTGTGTGTATTATTTCTAGCAAATAAACGTCTGATTTGTTTAGATTTGAAAATCGATAAAGTTTATTTTTGATGTCAATCACGTCATCGTTTAAGATCAAACATAGACTAAAAACCGTCTTTATTTGAGAAACAATCAAAACCGTGGACGAATAGTTTTAAAAAAGGCTATTAAAAACTAAACAAGTAAATAAATCATGCAAATCAATAAACCGAATATTAAAAGCAGGTGAGTGTATTTGTATTGTGTCGCCACACCGTTTGTGTCGGTCGGTATCCTGTACTGTCACAGTCACAGCCATATGCGCCGGCGCACGTGCCACGTGACTCACGCGCAGAAAAAAAAGTTCCTCTACTAATAAGTTACTAAAATTGACAATATTTCAAAAACACAACACATCGCGCAAATTAATTATAATGTTGAACAGTTCTTGATTAATTATACAGAAACCGAACAAGCTTGTTTTTGCTGCTTGTAAAGTTTTAAAATAATACTAATTTAGTCACGTCTGAGATCAAGAAAAAAATCTAAGCTTTCAACTCTAGACGCGAAATAAATTGAACTTAAGAAAAGTGGATACTCCAAGTTCTCTATTTGTGCAAAAAAAAAAATAGTAATATTTGAAACAAAAAATAAATCAATCAACGAACTCACTTCTAGTCTAGTCAATATCACTCAAAAAACATTCAAATGTATTAAGGTAGCTTAGTGCCTAAGTAATAAATCTTTTATTTTAAGAAATGGAACAGATATTAAAAATATTATACTTTTTTAGACAGCGATTTCTAACATCGCTAATGACCAAATTACCTTTAATTATACCATGAAAAAACACATGGCGGAGTTTGACTGACAATTTAGCAACGACCTGGGGGATATAGCCAAAAATACCATTTGCACTGCGTACCTACCACTTCTTGGTCTTTTATATAGATGGTGATTCACATTAACAAACATAATGCACTTGACGACAATGATTCATGGTGATCCTTAGAACCACTAAATAACAACAATTATAACGCCTGCATACTATTAGACGAGTTTTATAAAATACATAATTGTGAATGTTTTTAGATAAAAACTGCATAATATTACCATAAATTCTTGTATTGGCAATATTGTGAAACTTTATATTAGAAGAAAATTAAATAAAAAAGTGAATAAACTATATATTTAACATTTTATTGACAAATTATAACATATCGAATTAATAAAATTGATTTTGATACCGATTGTAATTATTAGTACATTTACGATATGGCATTATGACACAAATTACGACGGCTGCGTCTAGCTTTTTATAATCAGAATGTTTTAGACACACTGCATTTAAATCATCGACTTAAAATTCTAACTTTATATCTACTTTTTTTTATCGTTCAAATGTCTGGCTTCAAATAATCGACGTATTAATATTCAATTTTGATTGATGTTCAAAAAACATTTGCAAAGCCTGGTCGATGCACTTCTCAAATAACAAACGCACATCGGAAGCACGTTCCCAAATTGCATTTCAATAGTAGGTAACGTACTGAATTAAAACATCAATTGTTACCCATGTAGCTAACTCACGCGCAGGTTCACTCACACCTCTTCCTTCCTGGGGCACCTCCATACAAGGTGGGAGACGTTATACCTGCAACTATATTTGGTTACCTACGTGACAGACCATCGGCACAGACATAATTAATTCGGAACATCGCCAAATTTGTCAACATCCGTCCAGGATGCGAATCCGTGCTGAATTATTAAAGGTATAGAGTCTATTTTGCCGAGGTGAGAATAGAACTAATTGTCTAAGCGTAACAGTCTTTTGCAAGGCCTCCACCTACGTGGTGTCTGCCCACATCCAATTGCCCTGGACACGGAGTACGGACACAAATTGGCCCCAATTTCTGGTCGTAACCACGACTCAATAGAATTGTTCTAGTAAATATTATCTTTAAGTAAATTGTTGGGAATTTTGTGTTTTGTACACAAGATAAAGTGATAAGTCATTAGGTACACCACCGGTAAATGAACCATGGGTGATAGTGATAACGACAGAAATGGCTGGTTCAAAGAATTTTCAATAGAAGCTAAAAGCCACATCGAAGAAAACTGAGGTGCCTCGTCCAGATAATGCTTATCAACACTCACTGAAAGTGTGTCATACATACCAGAATGTGTGTTATCTGGAGACGGTAGCAGGTTGAAAAAAAATCCTGATACATAAAACTTGTACAATGTTAACTTATCTAGGTATGCGACAGTGGGCTTCGACACGCCTATACTTGAGTCAGATTTATAGAGAATCAATAGAGTAAAAATAGCTTACGTCAATAAAGGAATATGTACCTATTATAGAAAATATACCCGCAACCGAACTAAAGCACCTTTAATGGTAACAAGAATATTTACTAAAACAAGGAAATATATTTTCACTAGTATTAAATTAATTGTCATCTAAAATTTTTAACTGAATATTCGATCTATGATGGATGTAATACCTTCATGTTCAGAGATAAAATCTCCACGTGGCCGCACCAACATCTTTATGTTTTGCTCATAACACCTCCCGCGACTCATTATGCCGAGAGCTGCCAGCCCAAACCTATTTGGTTAACAAATGATTGAGATTCGTTTCACCTCCGTCTACTATAACCCGTAACTAACGACTAATTACGCCAGGAGTGTTACTGTAGGCAAGTAGTGGCAGGTGCAGCCACAGAAGTCGATAACATGGCCTAGATTCTGCGATAACCGATAGCATACGGGCATGCCTATGTGCCTAGTTAGATTCTGAAGGCCGGTCAATTCGAAGAGAAAGCTAATGGACACATTATCAATGACAACAAACATAAATATGAAGCGAGATGCTCTGTCGATCAAAGAAAAACAAGATGGAATGGCACATGTTGAAGCAAACGGCATCAAATGAATTTATTTGCACAGTAGCCCAAACGACAACCTGTTTGAAATTCTGACAGGTTAAATATAAAAACTACTGGTGCACTAATTTAAAATCCTTCGACATAATTGGCACGTGCTTTAGAAATATGTTAGCATCATTTAGTAAAACAACTTTTTCTTTAAAGAAAAAGTGGGAACCAATGACAAAAAACTTTAATCCAAGTTAGAAGTAGAGGAAAAAACCGCACAGCACGTTTCCTATGAATAATGTTCAAGTGTTTACGTCATTATGAGAACATTGCGTAACGAGCAATTCCGACAAAGTCATACCTGTTGAATTGTACAATTATATGGGAAATAGTTTACAGTTTACTCATTCGCCAATAACCTACAAATGCTGTGCTATAAACGTTCTAACGGAACACTAAATAACTGCAATAATATCCTATTTCATCGAATGAGATTGTTTTGCAAATGCAATAGGCTCCACCTTGAGAACACCGCTATATGCCATGGGAGAATTCTAGACTCGTCGCGTATATAAGCAAGTACTAGGCTCTAGTACCTAGTAGAGTGAGGTCAATAACGGTATCCAACGCAGCAAGCGCATCGTAAGCAGTTCTAATGCATCTGCGCCTGCGCCGATGCACTTTCACAACCAGATAGAAACAAGTTCCTTAACCTTAGAAACTTTATCAGCTTTAGAGCCACAAACAACGCAGTTCTATTGAAAAGTTATCGTACAGTAGCGGTGTTGTACTTTCTTAATGCAACGGTTATCGGCTCTTTCTACTTTATCGGGTGACCCGGCCAACAATTGTTTTACTATATTATGCCAGACGTACGTAACGCATTCAAACAATATTCTGAGACGGTTGATTCATATTTCTGTGACAAAGTGAAGTACGGTACCAATAGTTAAGAGGGTGGGTACCAGGATCTGGAAGTGATTTGCAAAATTATTTGACGGATGACATCAATTAGCGTCGCGCGCGTTGCTTGCCTTTGAATATCAATTTGCATTTCTAGTTCGTGCCTAGTTTTGCCAGCTCAACAAATGAGTTCAGAGAATAAAAATATCACAAGTTTCCTTAAAATAAATACATGTTGCGACTTGTGCACACAAATAATGCCGACGACCGTTCTCTCACTACATCCGTGAAGTTTACTCGATCGGTAGTCGGTAGCACCTGACAGCCTGCCTGACGCAACTCGGAACGGTGGAAAACGGAAAATTAGTTGTGAACCCAAATGCGGTGCGTTGAACTGCACGCAATTGTCTGCCTTAACCAATGAAATGACTCAGATATTATAGAGCAGCACCCACCCACGTGTACTCTTTCAAATTGTATGTGGGATACATCATGATACAAGCAACATATTAATAAATAGGATCCTGCATTCGTAATGCATTAAACTCCAACCATAAAATTATAGAGCCAATCATTCCTAGATACTTATTTAGTCCAAGAAAATCGTGCACACGATGCAAATAATGAGTTTAAATAGAAATGAATTGATAATCATGGCATTTGATATTCAGTAAAATAAAGATTCGTGAGTGCATTGAACCAAAAACGTGGTTCATTACTTAACACATAGCTGGGGTCGTGAGCGATTCTGCTTTTTGCATGCAAAACATTTTTTGTCCAATTTTTACCTAATACCAAAAGAATATGTTGACGTTTTTGCTGAGCATTTCATTACAGTGATTATAATGATCTCTAAAAATCAATATTTTTAGCTGCCAAAAAATATACGACCGCATTGGCAGGTATTAAATTCAAATACATCTTCGTATAATCTAGACATGATCGAGCTCAAACATGTCAAAGATCATCAGACTTTGGCTATGGATGATGATGTCAGACGGACAAATCTCGAATACGTCAATTGATCATCAGGCATTGTATGCCATCGGCCTAAATTCAACACTTTGACAACTGATTTATGCTCCAGCTCAGGTGTCAAGAGCGGAGACAATACAAAAAACTGTAGCAATTACATATAGAGAAATAACAATGCATGCTAATGTCTAGCACATTAATCATCCGGTTTTAAGCTTTAAATAATGCCATGTGACAATGTTGGAAAATAGATGGACATCCAACTGGATCTATTACGATGGCCGGGTACGTACGTGTGCGGAATCTCGCAATAATAATTCAACTTCGACGAATAAAGAGGAGAAAAAATACCTACTGCTGACAATATTTGTACAGAGAATCATTTGTTATTAGTTGCCATGTGTCATTGGAAACCACGGCCGATTATCCAGTCATCACACCTCAAATGCTAGTTGCTTATTATAAGAGCTACTGTTCAACTCGTTTTTTGTAGCACGCTGTATATACACTTCTGGACACATCTTTTGGCCCACCTTGTATTTTCAGTTTCGTTTGGTCCTAGCTAAAATTTTATATTAGGTCGAGCAAAAAGTTTTTATGCAGTTTTGAACCTGGCACATTCACAATTTCATTCAATAGTCTTTTTTTGAATTTCGAACACAGAATTTAAAGAAACAAAAGACAATTTGGAGCCTGTTTGTTGATATCAAACAATCGAATACTAAGAAAACTTGGTTTTATTGGTTTACTTGGATTTAATTCTTGAAAAAGTGATTGATATCTTTGGTTTTGCAACAAACATTACTTATTCTTAACATTAAGGTGAGGTTCTATCAATAATCTATGGATACTTCACCTGAAGTCGCCGCCCAAGCTGTGGCACTTATTCAGGCCGGACACAGCCAAAGAAACGTGAGTGCTCAACTTAATTTAAGTCGATCTGCGGTCCGAAATGTTTATCGGAGGTACCTAGAGACTGGCGGTTTTGTTCGTCGCCAAGGAAGGCCACGATCTCGGGTCACAACTGAAAGGCAGGATCGATTCATCGTGACGGACAGCTTGAGAAATCGTCACCTTACCTCCATTGAGATACAAAACCAACTTCGCGACTTCCACGGAGTATCTGTGAGCGCTCGAACTGTTCGGAGAAGGTTAAAAGAACGCGATATGGTACCACACAAGCCAGCTAATGGCCCCAAACTAACGCGAGCCCACCGAACAGCGCGCCTTCATTTCGCACGCAGTCATTTAAATTGGACACAGCAAGATTGGAGCCGTGTACTCTCTTTTGATGAGTCTAAAATTGTGTTACATGGCAATGATGGAAGGAAGAAGGTCTACCGACGTAAGGGAGAGCGTTTCGCACAATGCTGCTTTGAAGAGAGGGTTGCTTATGGCGGTGGCTCATGGACTGTCTGGGGCGGTATATCCGCGAGCGGCAAAACTCAACTTGAGGTTGTTACAGGACCACGGCTGCCAACATTAAATGCTGAAAGGTACATTCGTGAGTGCTTAGAACCTCACGTGATACCATACGCGGACTATGTGGGCCCAAATTTCCTTTTTATGCATGATAATGCAAGAGCCCATGCGGCCGGCATCGTCAGGGAATATCTTCGGGATGTGAACATCACAGTTATGGACTGGCCAGCCAGAAGCCCAGACATGAACCCCATTGAGCACATGTGGGACGAGCTAAAAAGACGTGTTAGGGCTCGTCAGCCAGTTGCCCAGACGATGCAGGAGTTGAAAACTGCCATAGAAGAGGAATGGGAGATGATCCCTCAAAATTTCATAGAGCGGTTGATAAACTCTATGCCTAATCGTATGAGAGCTGTGGTAGATGCCCATGGAGGCAACACGCGTTATTAAATTAAACCTTTATTTGATAAAACATGTTTTTTATTCAAAAATCAATTGCCTTTAACAAGGCGCATATCCGACTTGTTAGGCGTAGCTCCATGTCGTATGGTATTCTGAATTCAAATTTAAAACAATACGATCGAAAAAGATGGTAAAATGTATCAGGTTTAAAACTGCATCAACAGTTTTTGTTCAATCTAGCAATCATATTTCGGTAGGGGCCATCAAAACCTAAACTCTAAGGTGGGCCAATAGATGTGTCCAGAAGTGTATTTCTCGGCTCAATATAAGCTCGGTAGCAAGCACCTCAATGAGGCCATAACTATTGGCATAAGTGGGTAAACAATGTAACAGGCAGTGTTTACTCTTGTACTAACTGCTCACAGACGGTGAAACAACGCGGGATTTAGAATGTCGTCAGGAACCGAGCCTTCATTTGAGTACCGCTAAGTTAAACACGGTGCACATTCATGCACACACTATTTCAGAATATATGATTTTCGTTAGTGAATTGTGGTCTTGTATTACACAACGTGCTGTTACAGTGGTGCGCTGTATATAAACGCTTCAGTGCTTTTCCTAAGCGGCTTCGTTTCTCCAACCTACTTTCAAATTGTACTTCTCCAAGTGGTACCTATAGACACCTCCAAACTAACAGTTACTCGGCACGGACGGGCTGCCTTTGAAAACATTCAACTAACTAAAGAAAAGATGCATGAATCTAATCAACTATAAATAATAACTTAATTCACCACGCGTCCGTTGCTAGCCGATTATTTGATTGTATAAAATCATATAATATGAGCAATTACCATGCATAAATTAAGGATACATTGACAGTAGAAATCA
The DNA here is from genome assembly GCA_946251885.1 of Cosmia pyralina. NCBI lineage: Eukaryota > Metazoa > Arthropoda > Insecta > Lepidoptera > Noctuidae > Cosmia > Cosmia pyralina. Next base: position 25,243,778 of record OX276345.1, on the reverse strand, counting down.
AAACATGCATCAATCAACATTTTATTGAATCATCGTCTAAAAACATGCATCTAATTCCGTGATAGGGTTAGACACCGACGAACAAGTCTATAAAAATATATCCCAAAAAAACTTGACTAAATCCTCGTGTTGATGACGTGAATGATGAATGTTGAACAATGTGTATTTGTCGTCTTAGTAGATAGGTAGGTACCTAATACAGCATCACAGCTGATCTCAGACAGCGGGGACAGCGGGGATCTCAACACGTCTAGACTTGTCGGAGTATACAAAAAAGGATATTTTTAAGATTGTCGTCAATACATGAAATCACAATGGTTATTCAACAGAGGTGCAAAAAGATGATATCATTTGCGACGAAATCGATAAAAGAGATGCACGAACGAAAATTCGGAATGACGACAACCAATTTATCGATTCAGAGGAAATAAAATTTGTATTGGGTAAAATAAAAGAAGCATTTAACAAATGTCCATTTATTCCTTACTATACGTGATTCCAAGCCAAAATATTGGACACTTTCGCAACTTTGTCGCCATATTTTTGTCCTTAACATGCAAAGGGAAAAATCAAAGGTAGTTGACTCAGCTGATCGGTACAATGAACTTCTGAGAACAACTAATACATTTGGAATACTGAAAGTCCAACTATGGCATACGATCACGAATTCTGAATCACGATCAGCTGACTCGAAATACATTCAATAAAAAATCTGATGTATTTTAGTGACCAAACACAAATTTAGAACACGAAAATTACACGATTGTAGTAAAATCACGTCAAATCGCGAAATTTATGCAGCAAAACAAATATTAAATAATAGCAACTCTAGATGATATCATCAATTCAGCTGATCGTAAGTTGAAGGCTGGTCATTCCTAAATTATTGATGTAGGTGTGCAAAATGTTCCGCATGTCATGCACCTTGCCTATGGACCTGTCTAAAATGTCAATCTCCTATTAAACTGGACATAAAATAAATTCTGCAGTCACAATATTAGAAAAAGATCGAATTATTTTCCTGACTTGCCTACAAGGCAAGCAATGCAATAAAAATGACATTTCATTAGTCTGGATACGTCCATAAATCATTACTAAACTTTCAAGATAAGCTAAAAGCATAGCAATATCTAAACAAGAAATGATGAATCAAGATTTATTTATCCATTTCAATGCAAGCGACAGAGATTATGCGAAGTATGTATGTTACTTGAAGTGGCCGAAAGTGTTAATTTGTTGGTTAAAAATTTGCAAATATGCATTCGCCCACCCAAAAGTGACAGGATTGTGTAAAGTTTACACAGGTGCAAGAATGATCTCCATCGCGTCATGTGCAATTATTTGCTATCAACTTTTTAGGATCTGGCGCTTGATTAAAGTTAGCGAGAAAACTTTTAAAATGTGTGGAATTTGATTATCTTGATTAGATTTTTTCACGTTTAGAGACGGCACCTCCGTTTGAAGGAGAGACATATTTTCTGAATGACAGTAAGCTTTTTATTACCTATTGCTGCAAGTAACAATGAAGTATTTAGCATATGTTTTGTGGGAAATTTGAATAATCCGAATAAAATATACTTGTGTGATTCATCATTCTGTACCGTACTAGCAACCTAAAACATATTTAGTAAGGAGGAAGACGACAAGGACTGATTAGACAACTTAACATTTTTAAAATACGATCCTGCTGAATTCACGAAGGATCATCGAGATAACAGATGATTAATTACTCGAATAGCAACAAAATCGACGATGCTAAAAATAATCCCACTGCGGGTGCTGATACGCAATTTCATGCACATAGTATTGGTGAGATAACGAGCCTTATCAAAAGTCAAGCAATTTGTTCCCGATGTTAGTGGGACAATAATTTATTTTGTTAAGAGGTCGTATAGACGTTCGTTTTGTCGCACGACATTTTCTATTCGCCTTCTCCTGGCTTACGATATGATTACTTACAGTGCTTTAGATGATTACATGGCCTTCGGAAACCAAGATTTAAGCAATAAGGTTAAGGGACCTTATTGCGGAAATCTGGAAAATTCTATGAGGCTCTGGAGATCAACAAAAAAAAATGTATTTTTGCTGGATGCTGCTGACGACGCTCACTAGGGGACAGGAATTAGTGTCTCAGCCGGGAATTTAAAGAAAATCTTGTCAATAAAGTAAATGATCATTATATCTATGGACTAATTATGTGCCTTTTATCTGTTTATAGGAACACTTTGAATATCTACTTTGCGACAGTTCAAAGAGACGGACCGCGTCGCAAGACATATGTGTGTGCATACAAAGCAGCATATAGAATTTATCGCCAGCGCAGGTTGCAAAAGCTATCGCTAATAGTGCATTTTATTACTGTTCTGAACCTGATAACGAAGTTTGTGATAATTTCGGGAATAATATCGCACTTTTAAAGCGTAAATAAAGTTACTAGAGGTCAGGCATATTTTTTGTAAACTTCAGTTATCATTTGTGCAATAAGTGCAAATTGATAAAAAAGTAACAATTTCCTTACCTAATTAACCGAATATGCCTAGTGATACTAAAAATCACCTTGAATACAAAAAAAAAACAGATATCTGAAAACAATAATAAAGGAATAGAGATAGTAGGAATATAATATTCTTGAATCACTGAGAGACGCTGTAGAAACGCGACACATTAACATCATTGTGAAAGCAACGTTGGCCAGAAACATCATAAACGAAAAGAAACCTTAAAATAATAACATTAAAGCCTCAATCCATGTGCCTACAGAGCAAGTAGATAACACTTCTAGTAAGTAGGCTCTAAGAGCCATTGAGAAATTACCAACACAATACTTGAAAACGTGCTAAACAAATTTCGAAAATTTCTTAAGCAGGCAGCTCTTACCTACGGCTCGGGACGGAAAATTAACTGCCTATAATTGACTCCAATGGCCTCTGACCCGGGATTCCTGTGATTGGTATAATGGGCCCTTAATTACCATGCTAATGGCGGGATATCATTGCTACATCCGTCTGGCCGGCTGCTAATTTGAATTCAAGACTCCAAAAGTGTCCATGAATAGAAGACAGGACAAGCCAGAAGTAAGTATATGTTTTTGTCCAACATAATGATTAAGTGATATACTCCACAAAAGATTATGGGTATACGTGCAGAACAAAACAGAGAAATATTATTCCTCTCCTCCCGTGGCCCGTGGGTGTTAAAGGCGAATAAACGTTTATGCCAAGATGAATGGGCACTACCGCCTTATACTCATAAACAACATACTGCAATTACTCCATTAGCCAAGCGTAATGCATTTGCAATACTTCTGTACCTTTATTTATGCAATTATCAAGGTAATCTATGTTCACCCGCAGATTGGTGCGGTGATCTCTAAAACTAGCTCAATACACATTTGGCAAACTAAAAACATTTCACGCCTAGTAACTCCCTATTAATTAACCTGCCTTAAAAGGCAAGCAATTTCAACCGAATCAAAACAGAGCTATCCAATGATACACTATCATAAGATTACATTCCAAGCGTGACTGCGCTGGCGCTGATTAAAAGCGCTCAAATGACCCAAACGAAGCCTCCGACACGGTTGAGAGCTCACGCTATTCGCAACAGTAGGCAAAAAAAATCGTGCGGACATAATCCGTTCCGGATGAGAAGTCATCAGGAACTAGCCTCATTGATAGATAAGGGCATCGTCCTTTATCATAGGTCTTGGTGCTTCATGCTTCAGCGGTGGAGCGGAAAAAATCTGTGCGGAATTGTTCAAACCAAAAGCTGGTATGGTGGCCTAAGTGGCCTGGTAAGAATTTATTAATTAAAGAATACAACATTTTAAAGCAATGGTTCATGCAGCAATGAGCAAATAATTATGCTGTGGTTTGCAATTTCCCAATTAAAACAAACAAGAGCCCATGCATAAGGTACGACTTGGGAGGGTCATAGGACAAATTATCATAATCCCAAAACCGAAAAAATCGGCGAGTTTCCAACTAAAAAGCTTTCCCAGTTGTTAATCTCGGCGATGGCTGAGCAAGAATTGCGTAATGGTCTTGCCCGAGTGATTTTAATGCCCTAACTAATGCATGGTAATGAACTATCATACCCCTGAGTGTGAACGCCCTGCACCTCTCATTGCTCTGGCACGCGATAGAATTAGGGCTGCGAACTTTAGCTTCTTTTAACTCTTGTATACTATTATTAAACACCCTATCTCTTTGCTTAAGTGGTTTGAGAGGCATTCAATTGAATACAAGGGATTTTATAAAGTGGGTAACATCTTAATTTTATCAATATCTACCGTCATATATATGACGGGTTGTCGTATTGTGCCGGAAAAGCTAACGTCCTGCAAAGCTTACCGCCCACAGATGATAAAATTATTATATTCTAGTAACATGACGAGCATGATCTAAGTAAAATATTAAATAATAAATGCGTGGGTATTTAAGCTAGACGCATAAATCTATGTAAATTTTGAGTTTAAAGACCGCTATAGTGCACGAAGTGACTCATCAATGACTAGTACCGCACATCCTAGTTCCTCCAATATACCTACTAAAGAAAGATGGTGAAGCAACACACCTTTTTGTTACCCAGACCAAATAGGGGCTTGTTACAGATAGTGCCCATGATGGGCAGTGAAAAGACGTAGTTACAAACAAAAATCAACAAAAAAAACAAAGATAGCAGACGACATAGTACGATGGTGAGTCAAAGAAGCAAGACGGAGTGCAAAATTCTATAGAAACTAATGAAAGGTTGATCACCTTTCGTTCAAGCCCTAAGGGGCAGCCCTACCTAGGACCAGTCCTCACCAGTGGTCCTAACATGTAAACTTCACGCTCGATGTACCAAACCCTAGACTCATTTATTCCATAATCACATCATATAGCACGTTGATATAAACATGGAAAGGCAAAAAGTTTTAATTGGGAAGAAATATGAAAACGATGTTAAGTGCAAGAATACACAAGTAACTTTGCTTTTTACCTTGAAGTTGGAATTAATAATCTTGATTTAATTAACTTTGTTTTTAGTTCAAACTCTTCAAACCCACTTTTGCTAAAAATGCAATATTGACAGTGGCCTAAGTACCTTAACGTTACTTTACTTTAGATCTAAAAAAATAGTCTTTTAGTCTTTGGTTCTTTGTCTTTGTAATTATCCGAATTGGTCAATATAATCCTTTGTTTGTTTTCATAAATCCAAAATCCCACGGGAAACACATTACAAAAAAACAAGATAAAATCTAAAACAATACCCCCACGTGCTTTGCGGTCGTATGTTCCGTATCCCGCAACTAGCACGTGCAGGATGCGCTTGAGTGACCAAACTCGTCCTTAAGAAGGACAACTGACAAGGCGAAACGAATTCCACACTCGTATCGGTTTTACACGAACATAAACACGCGTGTCGAACACCGAGGGTTCCAACCAAGTGCTTTATTAAAGGAAAGGGCCCTTTACAACATTTAAAATAAAACAGATTACTCTAAATGACACGATAATTAAAGACTCATAAACCCTTAATTTACATTTTGTCTAGGCTAGTCAAACAATGACTACTTTCTCTCGTTCATACATTTACAATAGCGTCTAGGCAACCAAGCGCGAAGCATTATGAATTATAAATAAACCACCATTGTTCATGGTGCCATGATTTAGTCGCATTTTTAATTTTGCTAGGAAACAAAAAAAGAGGTTTAATTACGTGAGAAGTAACGAAGGGCCGTTAACCTTGGTAACTAATTAGCTCTCGGTAAAGCTGATAATTAGCCGGCACAGTAGCTAGCTGATGAGGTTTTAGATAACTAATAAAAAGTTTATTGTATCACAGACACCGATGATGATGATTAAACTATTTCTTACGAAAACTAAAAAGAAGTCAAAGAAACAAATTATTTGAACGCAGTTGATAGCAAATTGCCGTACGCGTCAGGTTTCCATGATCGCACTTAATTTTTGGTAGTTTCAGACAACACGGATACGGTTTAATGGATTCAAAGTGATCAAAGTCTAGACTAGAATCGTATTACTCTAGTGGTATCTCTTTCCTTTAAAGGCGCATTCATTAAGTGCGAGTTAGACAGCGAAGATTTTATCGCAGCTACAGGTATTCTAGCAGTGCAGGCTTAATTGAATTGCAAAAAAGTCGGCATATTACCAACGCAGTGTTCATTTACTGAAATAAGCAAGCTTTAAAAGTCAGCTCTTCTATGTTTGCTCTAGATTTGATCAATGCCAGTCCAAAAGGTACAGATGGCACCGTTAGGCCCAGTTTCAATTACTGCTGGTCAGCAGAAAATAACAAAAATAAAGCGTCGGTGTCAGCTCAGCCGACAACCTATCATTACGGTAAGATATTAAATTTTGACCGAATCATTGTCATTACGGTGTATTAGGCGGTAGCTAGCAAAAAGACAATAAGTTTAAAGTATTGACTTTTGATTGGTACAGCACTTAATAGATGTTTTTTGTGCTGCTGAACATTTATTAGTTACACTTAGACAGTGAGCAAAAATATATCAAGCCTTGAAAGAGAAAAACTTCAGACGATGCTACCGACTTTAATAGCATCCTATTGCTGCTGAGATCAGAAAGACAATAAGCTAACCATTATCGGCAGTATCAATTAAGGTACTAAGAGGAATAAAAAATAGTAAATTACAGTGACTAAGATGATAAAAATTCTTAAGGATCTTCTACAGTGGCTTACGATCCAAACGGATTTAATTAGCCAAGGCGATTACGATCGCCAGCGTTTCTTATTCCACTAATACGGAAGAAAATTGTCTAACAAGTATCATAAATTGTCATGGAGGCGCTTGTAATTTACTGACTAAATTGCAGGCTAGAATTTCCGTCGAGCAATAAGCAAAACCACTTTTTCCGCGCGGAGCTAAATTAAATTATAATTTTGTGCTATTATCTTTTGAGTGGCACTGCGCCTAGTTTGAACTCGAATGACCTGCTTGACAACAGAAAAATTGCATAAATTACAATGGGTTTTGTGGTTTTCTATTATTTTTTTTCAAATTACAACTCTATCTGAACCGCGCTTTAGACAGAATCAAACGCTGCAACATCTTGCTGGGACGCTACAAAGCATTGATGTTACTGGCAACTTTGGATAAGGTTTGGGCCAGGTTGGCGTAAGTATCTTGTAACCACAAAAACATATCATAATTTTATTATCTCATAACTCGCCATAAAATCGATTCCTTGTTTTAATATAATACGGGAAAAGTACAATTGAAATAAATTGCGGACAATATGATGTCACTTAGTAATAATTTATAACCAAATTGCAATACCTAATATGCGGTTGATATAGACGGGCTGCCATGCGGTCGTAACCTTATACGTCGGTCGGTGTAGTGTTCCAACCACCCACACCTTTACCTCTGAGCCATGAGGTTTTCATAGTCCTAATCTAAATTATCATGAGGATCTTAGTAATTAAAGGGAGTCAAAGCATAGTTCTAGCTGTGCCCACATCTTCCTAGAAAGAGAGAGAAGCAAAGTCATTTACTATGCAATTTGGGCCAATTTTTCTGAATGTTGTACAGGCTTTAATGCTTACTTGACTCCAGAATATGCAGTGTCAATCACCGCAAGATTACAACTGCAAAGAAAACTCCACGCGCAAGGATTTCGGCTTCGCTAATTTCCCGCCACAATTTGACATTTCCGCAATTTTTTTGTCCCAGCCAGACTACATTATTTCATTCTCAATATATTATTATATCCTTCTTTCGCTGAAAACATGACACTTTATGAAAGCGTGCTTCAACATCGTAAACTCGCGTAAAATTGGCCTTGAGAAACCTGTGGAAGTTTGTTCACATCACAGATCCCTGAAGCGTGACCAAATTGAGCTACGAGCAAATTTTTTGCCTAGACCGAAAGTAATAGGCATTGTTATTACTAGATGTAAGAAGACAAGCATAGTAAATCAAAATTATTACGTTATTTAATGTTTGCCACTAGTACTGGGAATAGGTTTTTGATTAATCAATACTTTTTCTAATTCACTGTTGGTTATGATGTTTTGACGATTTCAGTAGGTTTCGTAAAGTTAAAATGTTGGGTTCCCAATTATGGCTGAAAGGACTAAGCTTAAATCTATCTTTTTGGAGCATTGGTATAGGAGAATACATCCTATACTAGCACTTCGTCCATCATTATATTCCATATTTCTTGGTATTCCGAAAAATTACTGCCTCGTTGGTATCAGGTCCTGAGTTTGATTCCCAGGTTGGGCTAAGTGCTATTGGGTTTTCCATATGGAATTTCTAGTAGCAGCCCGGAGTCTGGATTAGTGCCCGGTTGATGGTAATAGGCTCGCTATATGGTAATAGATGTGACGCATATTTTCCCCAAAACTTGCTTTTTACATTCTTATTTTATTTTGTTGTCCTTTGCGTCATATTTACCGCAAATAAACGTATTTTCTTTCTTTTCTTTCTTTCTTTCTCGCCCCCTATTACACGGGACTTAAATATAACTGGCGAAATGTACTATTAGGTTCACGAACCTCTGCCTAACCAATCAATCTGCCTAGCCTTTTCCCAACTATGTTGGCGTTGGCTTCCAGTCTAACCGGATGCAGCTGAACGGGGAATACAGGCGTGATGTCCTAACTATCATTTTAATTGCGAAAGTAAGTTTTTTTGCTTGTCTGCTACTTTTTCACGTCTAAACCACTGAACCGACCATCATGAAATTTTGCATATACCTTACCTTTCATACAGAAAAAAGTACTGTTCCCGAGGAAAACTAGCCTAGCTTCATCTTTCTGACTGACCGACCCCTTGACAATTCAAAAGTGCCTGTAATTGGTTTAATTGAAATAAATGCTTTGAGTTTGAGTTTGACAACAATAACGTACTTATAATAATAGATGGCACCACCTGTTTTTCGAATCATGATTGAATTATATTATTAAAAGCAGAGTACCTTTTTTTTTTTTTTTGTGGATGGGAAATCATCAAATGACTTCTCCCGCTCTGGGCAGAGGCGGGAGGGCGTGTCAGACTTTTACTGACTAAAACCCACCCATGTTCCTTCAGCTGCCCGTGCCAGGGCCACGGTATCTCTTTCGAACTACCCGCGACCCCGGCGGCATCGGCCCTATTGGACCCCGTCACTGCTGACATCTCTTTGAGGCGCGCGTGGAACACAACGTGCTGTTGACCTGGGCCTGGTTCTTAGTGAGAGATGTCGCGACGCCCCGCAAGGGGCGTGGCGTGCGGAACCGGGGCATATGCCCCCTTGCCGCGGAGGCCATACTGCGGCCCGTAACAACGGGCCTCTCATTTTCTTAATTCATTTTCATTTTCATTCATTCTCATTTTTTTAATTATATTATTACAAGCAGAGTACCTACGACCCGAATTGATTGTCAAATTCTAAATTAACGCGAGCGAAGCCGGGGGCAAAAGCTAGTTATGTTATAAAGGGTAAAGCTGGCCATTTATGAGTCGAGTCAGTGGGTGAATCAGGACTTTTCTTTTTATTGATTAGCTCATTGGGCTGAACTGGCTCACTTTTTAGCCTTAAAAGTGAAAACTTTTCTCTTAGCGGGAGCCGCAGTCGCCAACTACCTAAACTCCATTTACAATAAGATTAGAGATTTGAACAAAGCTTCTTACAGTCAGTTCAACCGATTTTGACTTCTATTCCGTAGGCTTAAGGATGGCATTAAAGGCAAAAAAGTGGTTACGATACCAACTGTTTACTGCAGCTGCCATTTGTCATGCCAACAACGCAATAGAAGTCAAAATCGGTTGAACGGACTGTAAAAAAAGTTCGTCTAAATGTGTAATCTTATTGTAAATGTTGTATTACTGTAGTACTTATTGTAGTTGGTACTAATGCGATTCATCTCACGATTTTTCTAGTTATCTGCGGTGAACTTTACACGAACGGAGATGGTGGAAACTTACGTCAATTGTTTAGATAATAATAATTTATGTAAATCATGAACCTTCCTACCTACATTGATCTGTTGATCGTTGGGAAAACATGTAGGTATGAATAGAAAAAACATAGTAGGTACAGCAAAAACTTTGACTGTGCTGCAATAAGGTCAATGACTTACATTGGCTGTTTAACAACTTTTAACCCATTAGTGAGATCTATCACCAGTGTCTATCTGGTTCTGGCGACTAAAATGCGCAACTGCACCGCTACAAAACTGCTACTGCAATAACACCCTTAAATACATCTTACAAAGGCCCAGTCATAAGCCAAATCTACCAAGATTTGTTCTAATCACAATCTGCAACGGGCAGTATCTATTTAGCTTTATCTGCACTGCTGATTACCAGTAATGGAGTTCTAGTTAGCCGCTAGCATTGTATCCTATGTATTAAAATAGTATAGGACCTATAGCATAACCCAATATAGCACATTATGATACATTTTATACATAATGGTTTTAATATTTAGAATACCTATTGCATTGTCCTTATTATTGGTAATTTATTTATGATTTTTTAGGAGCTTGTGGCTAAGTAATAACAGCCGCACGGTTTCATCCACCCAGGTTAAGCTACGCTTGCAGGGGTTGGTCCGTGGATACCTATCTTTACAGATTGAGACTCCTCCGTGCCTCGGAAGGCACGCTAAGCCATTGGTCCCGGCTGTCATTCGACAGAAGCCCAAAAGTCTGACAACCAGTCTTACCAAATGGTATTGTATTACCCAATAACTGGGTTGTGGAGGTCAGATAGGCAGTAGCTCCATGTAAAATACTAGTATTCAGCTGCATCCAGTTAGACTGGAAGCTGACCCCAACATAGTTGAGAAAAGGCTAGGCAGATTGATTTATTTGTGATTTTTCCTTTCAATACATATTTTACACCTTATTTTGAATCTAACTATATTCTATATCTATCTATTTTAATATCATCAATTTTAATTTATTTTTAATTAAAAGTATGTATCCTGTTTTTACTAATTTGGTTGGTTATTTACTAAAGAGGTAAGGGAAACAATACAGCATTTGCATTTTGTTTTGATTAGTGTTAATGATAATTCTCATTATGTTATGAAGTAATCATAATTACTTTAAAAACTATGCAGTATGCAACCTTGAGGAGTCCTATAGTAAAGTCCAATAATAAAGACCTAACTTAATCTTACAATTATAATTACAATAGATTTTCCATAATAGAGGTGATTAACAGTGATTATTTTCAAGTAATTAAGACAAAAGCCCCTTATCAGCTATTAGTCTTAATCTTATCTCTAACATTTTTGAAGAATGATAGTTAAATAATTGCATTTGCTTTGTTTACAATTTAGCTACTAATTTTAGAATTATTCAATTAAAATTTAAGTAATTTCAAAAGTATGTAACAATTAGCAACTAATTATTTTATCAAGAATTTAAAATATAAAATTATTTTAGTAAAATAAGCAAATATCTACATAAATAATGAAGGTAAGGCAGCAAAAGAATTAATTATTAATGTAGGGCCCACATTAATGGCCACCTACATAAGGTATCAAAGTAAAACTAGAAATATCAAGGAGGATGCGCTGTGGTAGCCTGCGAAATTCTAATTTTCTTGTGTTTTATGCAATTTGCAGGTCCGTGTCACGTTGTATCTTGATCAAAATATGATATGTGGCAGTAAAACATATGTATGTACATAATTTTAACCATAAAAATCATCAATACATCTCTCTAAGTTAGATTTCGTGCGGAGTTGTTACATTTGTTTGTTCGACAAATCTCCATGAAATCTAACTTAGAAAAAATGTATTGATGATTTTCATGGTTAAAATTATATAAATTCATATGTTTTATTGCCGCGTATCATATTTTGATCAAGATACAACCTGACACGGACCTGCGGATTGCAAAAAACCCAAAATAAAATTAATTTTGCGGGCTACCACAGCACATTCCCCTTAAGTATTGTGCATTAATTTCAGTAAATAATAAATATTGTTCCCTCTCTCTGCCTCACTATAAATAAATAAATGAATTGACCGATTAAGCCCACAAGACGGGCCAAAGAAATTCTCAAAACTCAAAAGTATATAGGTATTTCAATCAAACCAATTACAGGCACATTTAAATTGTCAAAGAGTCAGTCAGTTAGTCAGAGAGTGAAGCTAGTTCAAAAGTAATATTCAAATTGGTAGCTAAAGTAGACCACTTTACAATGAATAACAATAACTTGTGCATTAATATAATTTATTACTATTGACATGTTTGAAACAAAAGATAAGGCACAAGACTATTGATGAATTGTAATAAATATTACTGCAGAACATCCAATGATTTCCCAATAATAGGAAACCATTTATGTGAAGCGTTGAAGATAACAAAAATAAAAATCAAACTTCTCGTATTTACTCAACATCTTATCAGTGTTGGTGTCCTAAATGAGTATCATTTCTTGTGTAATTACATATTAAAATAAGAACCAACATATATTGTTGTAACCTTAACCTTAGACATGTTCTAATTATGAAATTACGCTTGCTTGAATTATTGTAGAAATTATCACTATACTAATACATTGTTTGGCATAGAAATTACCTTGGAATGCTGTCTGCCAGTTGTTCCCAGCCCGACACGGTGTAAATCTGTCTCCATTTGTGTGTTCTGCTGGGAATCTGATGCATTGCTTCTTGCTCAAGGGACTGCACTGCTGCAGCAGCCTCGTCTCGTAGTGCTTACTAAACATTTTCACGTTACTAGTCCTCACTCCAAGTCCCACACACTAACTGACCAAAATTCAAATAGTCTAAAACACAAAAACTTGAAGGTATATGGAAGAATGTAGACTAGAATATTTTATAAAACGGGTGTGTCTTCAAACGAGCATCGTCCGTCGGTGATACGTCCCGACCACACTGTTTACTTCAATGTCCGGAGTCAAAACAAACAAATCACATCGGACGCAGGAGCGCTCTCATTGACTGCTGTGAACCATTTGACTACATTCGACATGCTCCATAGCGCAACTGAACACATCGTTCTCGGTACTGAAAGATAACGCACATAACGAAATTGTCTCACAAAACTTTATTAACTGATATTGTATGGTTCCACAGGCACAATTTAAGGATTCCAGTCGATATTTTACGTTATAAATTGGTAGAATTCTGTAAAAAAACGATAAAATATTTCTTTCGCGGACTATGTCACAGCATAAATAAAAAAAGTATTGCTACACTATAAAAAAATAAAATCTTTGAATGCAACGGTTCTTTAAAAATGTCTATGTCACCACAATCTGAGCTAAAACAATGGCGCTAGTTGTCTGCTAGTAAACTTCTCCTGCTTTCCTCTGTTTTCTTTTTAGTTTCAAATTAAAAACTATCTTCTGATTATACAAGACGATTTCAATACGAGAAAAATTACTATTTTCACTTTAGGTTGCAATTTTCAGAGTTTTTAAGCAATGTGCAAATCCACACAGGATGCATCGCAATGGCAAACGCTTACTGCATTCCTTTACGCCTTTTACACACCGATGCTGCGCTAAGCGAAAACTTGGCGATAAGTCGACGTTCGCACGGACGTAATAATATCGCGGCGATTTTTTTTACGCACTGGATTTTCAACACTGCAGAGCGCCGAGAATTGAAAATACAACAGTGTGTTTTTTCGACGCGCTAGAATGCACTCTGTTATTGTTAAGTTGGATTCTCAACGCTCGGCTCAACAGCGAAAGTTGAAAATCCAGTGCACGATAAAATCCTGCCGCGATATTTTTACGTCCGTGCGGACGTCGGCTAACTTGTCAAATTGTACAGAAAATATCGCGTTTCGCAGCGAAACGGTAGTGTCGGTGTGAAAAAGGCGTTAAGCTTTGGTTTCCTAGGAAAGCGGTCCCGTCATATTATAACCATTGAAGTTCAACGTTGCGAAATAATTTTGTTCGCAGTGCTTGGTCTAGTTATCATTAAACCTCAATGATTCTATCAGCCGTCAAGAAAATCTGTAATTAAACAACTAAAATAGTTGGGTGCGACATACAAAAAACTATTTTAATATCAACCACGTATGTTCCATAACATTGTATCCACGTATGGATAACAAACTTAGTACAATTAATTTCTTATAACAAAACAAAGTACTTATACATCTTATCCAGAGTGATGTACAGACAACAGCACATCAGGTTATACCAAACTGTCAAATTTCTCCAAATGATTTTAAACCTTAAAAGTTGACGATTAAGTTCAAAATCGAATGAGAAAATTTGACAGTTTGTAGTAACTTGACATACTGCTGTGTGTACACAGTGGTCGTTTCAAAACGAGGTAAACATTACTAAACGTTATACGATATACCGTCATACTACTCAGACTGTTCACAATTATTACTTTTACCTCTGACAGCAGCAACCCAATAGGAACTTTATTGCATAGATTTAAAGAACACTGTGATTTTGACAATGATGCAAAATCACAGGTAAAATAACTGTGAACGGTTTGGTCTAATTATAATACCGGTAACAAGTGTAGAACGACATTTACAAATGATTTAGCGAAGTTTTTCGCTGCATTTTTTCCACATGCGTGCAAATATTCGTACAATATATATGTCAGAATGTTTGCGAGCAGCAGCAGTGACCGGGGTAAAGTACTCTGTGGTCTTATTGGTACTGCGGGCAGTTCCCTCCCCCGCCGGTCACTTCACGGCCCTTCACATGCGTGCTAACATTCATACAATGTATGAATGTCAGCAATTCATTCGTAAACTCTGCAGTGGATATGCAATGATACACAGTAGACGCCACGAACTCTGGAAATGGACAAACGGCCGTTACCTTCGCAATCGTCTGCGCAACTTGGCGCAACTGGTCACACGACGCACGAATGTGTGGGGGACTACGTAAAGGTTTGCGGTTCGCTAGCTTTGATGTGCGTCAAAAAACCGATACAAACTTGGAATAGCACGAATGCAGCTAAAAATTTGCATAATCATTCGAAAATGTCGTCCTATACTGAGTTCGAGTATTCGTGCGAATGTGAGTGACCGGCATTCGGCGCGCGGTGTCGGTTTTGAGGGTTGTGGTCAAGACTGTCTATGATTTTGTATCTAACTGTCTATGGTTTCATTTATAAAAGTGTATTTATGCGGTTTTATTCTTTATGTAGTCTGTGGTGCATGCAAATTGTCATTGTCAATCAATACCGGTCTGCATTCCGAATTAAAACATAATCGCTCACAGCGCCACTGACCTCTATTAAAATTTAATAGAGGTCAGTGCACAGCGTTCTCATCAATAGTTTGCGTTCCGATTTAGTTTAGATGTCACGAATAATCGTGACATCTAAACTAAACACATATAGAACTTTTGTTGGGACGTGATGTAGGTTCTATAGTGAGAAATTAAATGTCCATTCAGATTTACACTATGAATTTAATAATGTATTTACTACAACTAAACACGGTACAATTACTTATGATGATTAGTATGAAATGATATATATGATAATTGACGCGAGTAGCCGTTAGTAAACGACTGTGTAATATGTGTTGTCGTGACAACGCGTTACTTCGAACTTAAGGTGACGGTGAACTTCATAGCTACTTATAAGCTCGCAAGTGGCGTGCATGTGTGGGTAAACATACCACTACATGTCCTCCCCCCTTTGATAAAGATAATTTAATAAAAGGGTAAACAAATAATTATCAAAAAACAATGAGCAAAGTGTAAACATCATAACATTGCAAATACCTAATAAAATGGTTTGGTGTAAAAGTGTATAACTATACCTAACTCTTAATTAATAAACAATAAGACTCTACGCTAACATGAGGCATATAAAAACAACATTAGACAAATGGATACTTAAACTTAAGTCACTTTGTAAAAAAAATTAAAATACATTGGTCATAATGTAACTACTTGATACAAAAGGTTCTTAAACAAAAAGGTTTTAAACTTAAGTTTTAACTAAGTGGTTACGATAACACAAAAATAAATATGTTACAAGTTGATATAATTAGTATGAGAACGCCACAGAATTGTTTGTTTTGTTGGTCTATTTTAAAACACAACACTTCACCGCACTTCTCACTTGATATGTTTATGACTTTGGGACTGGCGACAAAAAATGTTTTAGATGGCAAATCTCACGGTCTTTTTCACGACGCGACCTGATCTTGTAGTGACAGATGGTTCAGTTTTCTCAAGTGAGGTCGATTTGGTTCCAACCGGTGCTAACGCTGTTGTTTTGGGCGAAACAAAAACGTCATGTGGCGACTGAAGTGCAGGGCTATTAATTATAACATAAGCAGGTTTGAGACGATCGAGAGAAATAGTGACTTTTCGAGAACCTACTTGTACGTCGTAATGTTTTTGCTTCGTTTTAGGATTTTATACGGACCTTCGTACGGCGGTGTTAACGAACGTTTGACTTCGTTTTTAATGAACACGTAGTCAGATTTAGTCAAATCTTTGTGCACGAAAATGTTTCTTTTATCAGTTTGTATTCTTGTGGTCGGTTGAATGCTCGCTAATGTTTCCATGAGTTTGCAGGTATAATCTGTGTTGTTGATGTCTGCTTCGGTGGGAACAAAAAAATCTCCGGGTAGACGCATAGATTTACCGTAGGTCATCTGAGCAGGGCTGTATCCTGAGTCTTCTTTAACGGTATTGCGCATTCCTAATAACACGATAGGTAATTGTTGTGACCATTGATTGGTGTTATCGCAACGTGTCATGATGGAAGCTTTTAGCGTTCGGTGCATCCTTTCGACATGTCCATTTGCCTTTGGGTTGTATGCTGTTGTCCTAATCTTTTCTATTCCAAGTAGTTTGGTCAGCTGTTTGAAAAGATTGGATTCGAATTGACGACCTTGATCCGAAGTTATTTTTGCAGGACAACCAAAACGTGCTATCCAATGCTCGAGTAGAGCTTTCGCGACGGTTTCAGCGCTTATGTCCTTTACAGGAACGACTTCGGGCCATTTTGTATGACGATCAATCATTGTGACACAGTATGTGTATCCATCGGAAGGTGGTAATGGTCCAGTTAAATCTATATGAACGTGCTCGAAACGGTCTGATTTTTCGAACTCTCCTAGAGGTGTGATTGTATGTCTTTGTACTTTACATTTCTGGCATTGTATGCAACTTTTTACAAAGTTTGCAACGTCAGAGTTCATGTTAGGCCAAAAATAGCGCTGGGCGATAAGGCGACGCGTAGCGGCTACTCCAGGGTGGTTAAGTGCGTGGACACTTGAAATCGCTTTTTCTCGAAACTCCGACGGTAAATAAAGTCGCGCTGATGACGTTGATGTTTCGAACGTAAGCTCATGGTTTGCATATGGCATGCGGAACAATTTAAATTCCAAGTTAGGTTTTTGCTTTAGTAATGATAATTCTGTATCTTCGACTTGGCTTTTGTATAATTGTTCATAATCGAAAATATCATGTAAATGAATCTCTTCTATTCTTGAAAGAGCGTCGGCGGCGTTATTGAGCTCGCCTTTAACGTACTCAATTTTGCTGCAAAACTGCGAAATAAAATCTAATTGACGAAGACGTCTTGGTGGATCGGATTTAGATTCTTTCTTCGATAAAGCAAATGTTAACGGCTTGTGATCGGTTAACACTGTGAGATCACGCCCTTCAATCATATACCGAAAGTGTTTTATTGCCATGTACATAGCTAATAATTCCCTGTCGTAGGTAATGTATTTTGTCTGGGCGCTACTTAGTTTTTTCGAATAAAATCCTAGTGGCTCTAACCGTTTGTTGACTAGTTGATGAAGTGCTGCGCCAACGCAGGTATTCGCTGCGTCGGTCATTAAAATAAGTTTGGATGATGAGTCTGGATGCGTGAGAGTGACAGCTTCACTTATGTGATGTTTGCATTGATTAAATGCGTTGACTGCTTCTTCGGTCCAAGCGATTTTAGTCTTGTCTTTTTTCTTAGCGTTGTGTAAGTAATTGTCTAAAATAGTTTGAGTGTCGGCGGCTTTAGGAATGTTCATTCGGTAAAAATTTATAAGACCGAGGAAGCGCCTCAGTTCTTCGATGGTTTCGGGTTGCGGATAGTTATTGATAGCTTTGACCTTTTCTTCGTCCGGCCGTATGCCATCACAGCTAACGCGATAACCGAGAAATGTAAGTTCGGATTTCCCAAATTCGCATTTAGACGTGTTGATTGTGACGCCAAATTCACTAAGTCGCTTGAACACCACTTTGAGATCATGAATGTGACATTCTTCTGATTCTGAAGCAATAAGTATATCGTCCAGGTAACTAAACGTATTGTGAGTATTTTTCAAAACTTCATTGATAAATCTTTGAAACGTCTTTGCAGCATTTCTCAGACCGAAGCTCATTTTCGTAAACTCGAACAGACCAAATGGAGTTATTATTGCGGTTTTCGGTATGTCCGCGGGTGCGACGCTTATATTATGGTAAGCACGTCGAATATCAATTTTAGATAAAACTTTTTTATTTTTGAGGATGTATGTAAAATCCGTTAAACGAGGAATCGGGTAGCGGTCGGGCTCGGTGATTGCGTTTAAACGACGGTAATCACCGCACGGGCGTAATTCATCGTTTTTCTTTTGAACGACGTGTAAAGCATTTGCTCATGGGCTGGATGACGGCCTGCATATTCCTAAATCTACCATTCGCTGGAATTCGTCCTTTGCCGCTTTGTATTTTGCAGCGTTAAGTGGACGTGCTTTTTCGTAAACAGGTGGGCCATGAGTACATATATGATGCGTTACGTTGTGTTTGGGTGGGTCCTTGAAACACTCGCTCTTAGTGAGGTCTGGGAACTCTGTTAAAATACAGTGATATTTATTATCCGAGTCGATGACCTTTATTGTAGGTATATTTGAGGCATCTTCTACGTTAGTGTTCCTAGAGAGTAGAGTGACTTTGTCAATTAACTTTTTTGCGTGAAGATCAACAAGCAATTGATGTTTGGCTAGGAAATCTGCCCCAATAATGCACCGCTGTACATCAGCCAGGACAAATTCCCAGGTAAAAGCTCGGCGTAAGCCAAGGTCCAAAGTCATTTTCTGAGTCCCATATGTTTTGATTGTGGTCCCATTAGCAGCAAATAACGTAAAATCGGCGGGTTGACGATTCACGTTTTTATAGGTAATAACTGAAATATCAGCGCCGGTATCAATAAGAAAATGTGTACCACTTTTCCAGTCGGTGACGCTCAAGCGATATGTTCCTTCGACACCTACACTCGCCAAGGCAGGTGTCGGCTTTAGTTTAACGCATTTTTGATGCATTGATCGTCGCCGCATTTCTTGGCGTTATCCCCATAAATATAGTGATAGAAGCACTTGTAATCTTTGTCTCCCGGTTGCGCTGTTTGACGCCTGTATCTATTTTGATTGTCAAGATACCGAGAGCGTGATCGTGACCGTGATCGCGACTGATAAATGCCACGACTCCTATTTTCCTCCTCTGACACTCTGAGACTCCTCTGGCGCGTGTTTTGTAGATCGCTAATTTTTGTATTTAACGCGGCAATTTCTTTAATTAAATTATTAAATTGTTGATCTGTTGATTGTGTAGGGATAGCGACCGGATTTAGAGAGCAGATTTCAGATGGCCGTGAAGTTTCCATGATCTTATCAGCAATTGCTGCGACGTTGTCCAACGTAACATCGCAGACTGTGACTACTGCGCGGACTGTTTGAGGCAGGCGATCTAACCACAAAATTTTGATCGTGTCCTCGGGAATTTTGTTTCTTCCGAGTTCTCGCATTTTACGAAGGAGTTGAGTGGGTCGTTGATCCCCTAGCTCGACTTTCGTAAGCAATGTGTGTAATTGCTTGGATTCGGATTCTTCATATGCCGAAATTAACCTATCCTTTAGTGCTTGATATTTACCATTTGCGGGTGGGCTCTCGAGAATGTCACTAATTTGACCCAATTCGTCTCGACCTAACTTAGCTATAACTAATTGGTATTTATGTAAGTCACCTGCTTTTTGTGCACCGATTATGGCCTCAAACTGATGGAACCACAGTCGTGGACGCGCTGCCCAGAAGTCGGCGATGCGGGAGTTGATGGTGATCGCCCCCGTCTCTGGCGGCTGGTGCTGGTCTATGGTATAACACGGACCAGCTTGCTGAGGTGCGTTCACACTACCAGGTGTGGCGGCAGCCGTGGCGGCTGTGTGCTCAGGATCGATGGTAACTTTATAGTCAGCGGCAGCAGCAGTGTTAGGGTTGACCATTTTGAAGGTTTGTAAAATAGTTCACAGTAACAATACAAACAAAATCTACGTCTGTATTGAACGCAATTGCACTCGCGGATCAAAGTATGAAACCGTATTATTTCATTCACGTCGGGGTCACCAATATAGAACTTTTGTTGGGACGTGATGTAGGTTCTATAGTGAGAAATTAAATGTCCATTCAGATTTACACTATGAATTTAATAATGTATTTACTACAACTAAACACGGTACAATTACTTATGATGATTAGTATGAAATGATATATATGATAATTGACGCGAGTAGCCGTTAGTAAACGACTGTGTAATATGTGTTGTCGTGACAACGCGTGACTTCGAACTTAAGGTGACGGTGAACTTCATAGCTACTTATAAGCTCGCAAGTGGCGTGCATGTGTGGGTAAACATACCACTACACACATAAGACAGCTGAGAGCTGTCGGAACGCTCGTGAACGCGCTCACAGTGCTCGCTCAATGTCAAAACGTCCCATGGTTGGATTACAGTATTTCTTTGTGTATACATCAAAGATTTCTTCTTCTGCTGTGGTTAGGTGGTGACTGTAGCCAGAAGCACAATTTCGAAAATGCCACTTTAGTTTAAAGATTTGCGACTCAAAACCAAACAGCACAACTGTCATTTTTGACAGCGCTTACGGTGATATTAATTTAAGGCTTGGTCAGCGTTATCGCAAGATGGCGTATGTTATGACGTCATATATGACGATTCACAGGACATCGTTATCGCGCTTACGGGAACGGGTTAAGCTTACTGACTCCTAAGTCACATGATCACCTAGTTTATGAGTCAGGGTTTACCTTATCCGTTTGACCTTTGTTAACCAAGTTATGTATCGTAATGTCAAAGGTTTTTGTATCATTAAAGTTTTTTTTTTAAGGGGAATGCACTATGAAATAAATTAATATCATTATGCAAGAATGTATTTATTGACGTAGTAACTATGTAAACAAGTAAGTAACAGAACAATGTCACAACCATAGAGCCGGGTATATAGCATTCGTCCACATCCTAATAAGCTACGACATCTCCTCGATAAGTCGTCGTGGCTTCCTGGTGGTGCGCCCACTGCGCCTTGCTGGTGCTCCCTGCAAGACAGCCGTGGCCAGTGGGAGACCTGGTGTCTCAGCATTGGCTTGTCGTGGAGTGACCGCTTGATTATGTGTGCCTGATGAACTTGGAACGATGTGCTCCATCACATTTGGACTTATATCAGGCGAGTCTTGAGTAGTCTGGCAGGAGGACCAAATTGATGGTTGAGTTAGTTGAGGCGTTGGGTGAGGTGACTCTGGCTGATTGCTAAGTGTGGGTGATGGTGATCGCTGTCTGATAGGTGTGGAAAAAGTTAGTGATTGAGGCGTAGGTGTGGATGGAGGCAAAGGGCGAGAATGAGGTGTAGACAGAGGTGTTAGAGGGTGTCCAACAGGTGTTGACGAAGGTAATGGAGGAAGATCAGTAACAGCTGGACTGATTGGATCGGCTAAGCGGAAACGCACATGATCTGCATGATATCTCCTCTCTACACCGTCTGAAGTGTTTACAGCGTAAGAATATCTGTGCGTACGCCTTGATATTGTAGCAGGTACCCATCGTAATCCATCTCGGGTGCGAACATAAACGCTGTCACCTGCTTTAAAAGATGGGGTTAGCTTCTCAGACTCAATGTTTGCCTGTATCTGTTTGTGTTGCAGAGTTCTTTTAGGGTTAGGCCGCGCGTTATCCAGAGCACAATGCAACCGACGCCCAAACAAAATTTAACCTGGGCTCTTACCGGTGGTACTATGAGGTGTTATACGGTAGGAAAATAGAAAGTTTTCTAGCCTCCTTCTCAGGGACATGCCATCGCTCGCACTTGATGACATTCTAGTTTTGAAAGTACGAACCAGGCGTTCTGCTAAGCCATTAGTCCTCGGGTGATATGGAGATGACTTAATATGTAGGATACCCTTGTCTCTGCAATAATTTTGGAATTCCCGGGAGGTAAACTGTGTCCCGTTATCCGACACCAAGAATTGTGGAAAACCAAACGTTGTAAATATAGAGTCTAACTCTTCACACAATTTGTTTGTAGTTATTTGGTTCATGGGCTTGATCTCAATCCATTTTGAGAGTGAGATGCACTCTCAAAATGGATGGCTAGAACAAACCAGTATTTTCCTTCAAATGGTCCCGCAAAATCGACATGAAGTCTTTCCCATGGGTTGTCAGGGACGGACCAGGAGTATACAGGCAATTCAGAGTTATTTGGTCGGTTTTCTTGGCATTTACGACAGTATTTGATGTACTCTTCAATATCATCGTCGATCGATGGCCACCATACGTAAAATCGTGCGAGTGCTTTCATTGCACAAGTTCCTGGGTGTCCTGTGTGCAGGTATTTCAATGTAGTCTTCCTGAGCGTATTCGGAATAACTATTCGACCCTGCCACATCAAAATCTTATTTTCGATGGACAATTCGGTGCGTTTCCGAGCATAAGGTTTTAAAGTGTCTGAATATGAATTTTCCCGCCAACCTGTCTTAATATTTTCCGATATTTGTTTGAAAATAGGATCATTCCTTGACGCATCCCTTATTATTTCTTCTGTCAACGCTATATCTAAAACACTGTTATGTTTAAGTTGAGCTATTATTCTGTGTACTGTCAATTCTACACGGGACGGTCTCTCATCAGGATTGGGCATCCTGGAAAGGTAATCAGCTATAAAATTAAGTTGTCCTTTTGTGAAGACGATGTCATAGTCATAGCTACCAATGATCAAAGCCCAACGTACTAAGCGATTATTAACAAGCTTCGGTAAATTGCGCTGTGGGCCTAATACGTGAATCAAGGGTTTATGATCAGTGACGAGTGTGAATTTTGTGCCACGTAAGTATTGGTCAAATTTTTTGATGCCGAAAAATATGGCTAATGCTTCTCGATCAATAACTGAATATTTAGTTTCTGCTGATCTCAGCTTTCTTGATGCAAAAACGATAGGTTGAATTTGATCATTCGCTTTATGAAATAATACTGCACCCACACCCTTTTCCGAGGCGTCACACGCTAAAAACAACGGGCGCTTCTCATCAAAGGCCACAAGTGGTTTTGAATCACAAATCAGCATTTTAGTCTTTTCAAACGCTGTATTTTCTTTATCTGTCCATCGCCACTTTTGGCGCGCGCCAGTTAGTGTATGCAGATCCGCGCAGACGCTGTGCAGGTGAGGTATGAATTTCTCGTAGAAATTTACGAGGCCAAGGAATGACCGCAGTTCTTGAGCGTTAGTAGGCGGTGTCGCTTTTATTATTGCTTCAATCTTCGATTTAGTTGGTCGTATTCCTTCCTTGCTGATTGTGTGTCCCAGGTATTCGATATCTGTTTGGAAGAATGAGCATTTTGCTAAGTTGACTTTTAAGCCAGCCCGTTGTAATTTGTCAAACACATTATACAGTGTTTCGAGATGTTCAGCGTCATCCTTCCCTGTTAAGGCGATATCATCGAAGTAAATCGCTACGTTTGGTATACCACCGAGTAGTTCATCAAGGTAGTGCTGAAAAATCGAGGGTGCTGTTGATATTCCAAAAGGCATCCTATTGTATTGGTAATATCCTTTGTGAGTAGATATTGTCAGGTACTTTTTCGACTCTGGGGCAATCTCAAATTGCAAGTACGCATCTTTTAAGTCGATTTTTGAAAACTTAACTCCGTTTGCAAGGTTTTGACGTAACTGGTCAAATAGTGGAACTGGATGAGCGTGTGTTACCATGGCAGAGTTAATAGTGCTGCGAAAGTCACCGCAAATTCTGATTTGGCCATTTGTTTTGACCACGTTGACTGTGGGTGTTGCCCATTCCAAAGGGGTCATATTTGGATCAACTTTGGTAACTATTCCCTCGTCCACTAAACGCTGAAGTTCTCTTTCTATGTTTTTGCACATAGCGAACTTAACGGGTCGGGCAGGGATATGTTTAGGTACGGTACCATGTTTAATATGGATGTTAACGGCGTAATTTTTAACTTTTCCTAGTTTGTTGTCAAAAAGAGGCGAGAAAGTGTCTAATACCTGTTTAAGTGTTCTGGTATCTCGTTGAGTAGGCTTAACCGAATAAACGGGTTCTGGAAACGTCATGTCGTACATCTCGCTCCACTGGAGACCAAAAAGCATGGGGTTGGCGTCTTCCATAACTACAACGGGCAAAATTTTCTGTCTTCCAAGGATTTCAACTGTTACGTTTGTAAGTCCTTTTGGTTTGAGTTTGAGGTTCCCATAGGCACGTAGTTTTGGTGCCTTTGTTAAAGGGAGTGCTCCAATACGTTTCCAAAATTCTGTGCTAATGATGGAGTATACTGATCCCGGGTCCCAGTCTAACGTACATCTGACACCGTTGAGTGTGATGTCAATGCGCTTGCTGTCTTTGTTCCTTTTGCGTTCAATTTTGTAGACATCGTCACTATTGTAAGAGCTTGAAGAAGATTCTGATAAACACTCGTCGCTGTCAGTGTTTCTAATTTTATGTAATTTGTTTTCGTTTTTTATTGCTCGTTTCTTCTTGGTGCTCGTCAAATATGCTCTCCCAGTCTTGATACAGCAATCTTCAAAATGCCCTTGCGTTTGACATTCTTTGCAAGTATGGTCTTTTGCCTTACAATCGCTCATCTTATGCCTGTCATATGCACCACATCGACGGCACTGATCTAGACCAATCCTGCGTAAAAACGTATTCTGTTTGTTGTGATGCACCATCTTGGTTTTTGCTCTGACTTTGTTTGTGGCAGCAGGTAAACCGACGTAAATGTTACCCTCAGCAAGCTCTCTAGACTGAGCTACTGCAAAGAATTTGGCAAATGTAACTTCCACAGTCTTTCCATCGCAATGTTCTT
Source organism: Cosmia pyralina (assembly GCA_946251885.1). Lineage (NCBI taxonomy): Eukaryota > Metazoa > Arthropoda > Insecta > Lepidoptera > Noctuidae > Cosmia > Cosmia pyralina. Next base: position 25,218,694 of record OX276345.1, on the reverse strand, counting down.
GTAGGTCGGGCCATTTCTGTTTCAGATCCACTTCTAGCTGCAGGTGGTTTATGCCGGTCACAAATCGATCACGCAACATTCGTTCGAACAAGTCGTCCTTGTAGCCACAGTCGGTGGCGATTTTTTTGAGCCTGTTAGCGTAGTGTTCTAGTCTCATTGCTGTCTCTTACGCAATTCCAAAACTCAGTTAAAGCTTTGAATTTTGTTGTTTTAGGTCGATGTAAGTCGAGTAGTTTAAACTTTACGTCTTTGTATAGACTGTTTTCAAAATCTGGTATGAGTGCTACTTTCAGATCGTGGAAAACTTCTGGAGTTAAGCAAGAGAATAAGAGTTCTTTTCTGATATCGTCTTCGCTTACGTTCCAGATATCGCATTTTTTTTCAAAAAAATCTAAAAAATATTCTACCGACGTAGTGGTAGGGTTAAACGTATCGCACTTGAAATTTTTAATAATTGTGAGTTTGTTACAGTTGGTGTTCGCCGAGCTGGTAGATTCCGTACCAGGTGTTGCTGGTGTGGGGGCCGCCGCTGTCGGTCGCTGTTGTTGTAACACGAGTTGTTGCAAAACGTCTGATATTTGCTGTTGTTGCTGCCGTTGTATTTGTAAAAATTCTTTAAATTGTTCCGCGTTCATTTTTACTACTTAATCCTCGTCGCCAATGAAATAAATTAATATCATTATGCAAGAATGTATTTATTGACGTAGTAACTATGTAAACAAGTAAGTAACAGAACAATGTCACAACCATAGAGCCGGGTATATAGCACACTATGACTAATGTAACCCGCGAAATTCAAATTGTCTTACGTGTTTTGCAATTTGCAGGTCAGTGTCAGGTTGTATGTTGATTTATGATTCGCGCCCGTAACTAATATGGATTTACAGAATTATAATCATTACAAACAGCAATACAACTCCATAAGTTAGAATTGACCTCAAATCTCATGATTTCATGAAATCCTGAGATTTGAGGTCAATTCTAACTGATTTGTTTTTGCAGGTAAGCAAAAAAAAATTGCAAAAAACGTAAGAAAATTTGAATTTCGCGGGCTACCTTGCGCATCCTCCCTCAAATCGATTACAGTGCAATTCGGAACGCGCCCCTGGTGTGGCGTACTCTGTGGGCGTACTTAGGCGTACTGACTGGCGTGTGTTCGTGTTTGTCAAATTTTTGATTGGTTCCCTTACCTCCCTTCCTTCTCAGTTTGGACTTGGAGCAATATCGTGAATAAGTTGATTTTGTTGTGAAGCTTTCGTGAATTAATTCAGAATTAGAATTCAAAATGCAGAACAACAGACCAAGGCGAAATGAGGACAGCTCGGAAGAGTCGCCACCTCATTCGAGGTTATTTATAGTTTGTGAACGACGATTTACTGAGGAGGATTTCCGTGACGGTTTCTCAAAATTCGGTAATATCGAGGACATACGGATGCCGCGCGACCACAATACAGGACAACCGAAAGGGGTTGTGTACATAAAGTTCTCGAAAACTTCTGAAGCGGCTGCCGCTTTGGAGGCAATGAATCAGAAATCACTGAAAGGTTCTGGTCGTGTATTAAAAGTGATGGTGGCTTGTAATCGGTCCGAGATCCACTCTGACGACAACCATGACGACAAATTCAAACGGCTATTCATAACTATCCCTTTCATAACCACTGAGCAGGACATATATGATGCCTTTGGCGTATATGGTCAGGTTGAGACGGTCGTCGTTCAAAGAGACCGAAACACGGGTGACCCGAGAGGTTTTGCTTACGTCACATTCAATAAGTTCTCTGAAGCAGCACGTGCTTTTGAAGAATGTGACAAAAAGTATCGTGCTATATTTGCCATGCCGAAAGGATCCAATCCAAAGCGTTCTGAAACTGCTTTTGAGTCTAGCATCAATGACTTGGCGAATACCCCTTCTAGTAGTAGTACTGCTCTTATGTCCCTGATGAACACTGCTCCCAGGGGATACACTAGGGTAAACTTCATGTGTTGTCCAAATTTAAGCCGAATGCATGTTGAAACTTTATTTGATATAGTACCAGGGCTCATAGATTGCAAGTTTTATGTTGATTTGGTTCGTCACTGTGGTAAAGGTGTTGCATCATATTCTAATCCAATCTCTGCAGCATACGCTGTTGACAAGTTGAATGAGTTTGAATACCCACCTGGGATGAAAATATTTGTTAAACCCGATAAGTCTAGGTCTGATATGCATAACCAATCTTTTAATAACTTGTCGAATGTTGCATATAATTTGAGGAATGCAATGAGGTCTGCAAATACTAATCATGCTCCTGATTTAGCGCAGCTAACTTCAGCTATAGCAGAAGCTTCTAAGCTCATTAAGATGGCTACAAAAGGAGTAGCAGAAGATCATACCCCTAACGTCAATGACTTGAACTATTGCAGTGTGCAACTGCCTCCTCCAAAGCCTTTAGCTGACATTGATAGCACAGTTGCCAAGAGGTGTTTCTTGGTCTGTAAGCCCCAGCCTCCCCCACTGACTGTGTTACGTGATATATTCTGTAGGTTCGGGGACCTTATTAATGTTTACACACTGCCCAATAAGACAGTAGGGTACGCTCGTTATGCATCTGCAAAAGCAGCAGAAGAAGCCATGAGTGTGTTGCATGGAGCAGAAGTTTGTGGTGTCCGCATGAAAGTTTTAGAAGCGGAGGATGAAGCTTCTGCTAAGAAAAGGAGAATTGGATGGACTTCGGACGAACAGAATGACTGACTGGACAGTGTCACCCACCTTCCAGGACAAGGACAGATTAAGGACAACTACGGACAACTCTTATTTTGACAATGTAGTTTGGACAAATAAACATGTTTTCATTACTAAGGACATTATTCTTGAGCAGAGATTTAGGAAATGACTTTGATTATTAAAATCTGTCATTTTATAAATTTCGGCTTTCTTCCCCAGAGTAAATAAACAAGGGCCCAGAAAGGACAAGGACAATGTTTGAATTTTTGGCAGTAGTTATGGGTAAAAATGTATGAAAACTACAGTGCAGACTTAATTAATTTATTTTTAAAAAGGCATCTAGACAGGACAACATAATCCAATTTATTGCACACACAGCCTTGTGACTTATAAAATAATTGACAATTATCAATATGTTAAGGTCACTTTAATATCTAATCTGACAATAATTATTACATTGATTCATCTCTGCTGACAAATAGTTGTGCTAAAACTGTAAATAACCTACATCACTGACACTCATTACTCATTAATTTTCTTGTCCAATAAAAGAAAATCGTAATTATTGTGCTGTGTTGAAGTGAGGACATTGACTTATACAAAATTTCTTTAAAAATATTTAACCTAGTAGGACCTGTGTGGCTCACACATACATAAAATATAACTGAATTAAGATACACGGATACACCATCCTTTCAAATGTACAAGAGGATCGAATTAGTATTGCTCAACTGATTTTAAAACTTTTCTATACATTCATTTTATGCTATCACTTTTGCACATTAAAAATACTAGTGCTTGAGGTTTCACACTAGCAGCTAGCTAGAGCCTCTTTACTGCAAAGGAGAGGGTTTCCTCAATACATCCAAATACCACTAGATAATACAATCACTAGTAAGTATACCTACATTTGTAGCTTTGTTATTGCTCATTTAATTTCATAAAAGTATCATTGTATACCAAATTACATACTAAAATGACCCATTTCTACAGGCACTATAAAAATGTAAATTCACGATGTCGATTCCATTATTGCTTGTTGTAGTAAAGGCATTAGTTGTTGCTTGTATAGAGGATGTCTGTCCCCATGTGTCATTTTTATTATCTTTTCAGCACATTTCAGCTGGGCTAACGCTTTTTCAACATCCATTTTGAACAGCAAGATTTTTCCATACTTTAAGTAGAGAAGACCAAGCAGTGGATTTCTGTCGCCGTAGTAAAACCTGGAAAAACATTTGGATTTGAATTAAAATTAAGGCGAAATGAAGATATTTTGACGCATTTTGGCTGCACACACAAAATCAATTTTTGTCCTCAAAAACTACTTTGCCTTCACGATTATAAAAATTGAAGATTTTCTTTAGTAAATTATGAGGGCCAAAAACGATTGACATAATTTGGCTTGATACAAAACAATTGCAGTTTCCTCAAAATTAGCATTTTTTATGAGAAAAAACTTTTTTTATCCAATTGTAATTGAAGTAGTTTCAATAAAATTTCGTCTACACGTACACCATTAAAAACATAAGGGGATTTTATGGGTTTACAAATTAATAGTAATTAATTCCGTCGTTCGGGATGACTACGTGTCTTAGAAAGCACGTTAAGCCGTTGGTCCCGGCTGTCATTCGTGGATCTTTGACAGTCGTTATGGGTCGTCAGAAGCCCGAAGGTCTGACAATCAGTCTTACCAAGGGGTATTGTATTACCCAGTTAATGGGTTGTGGAGGTCAGATAGGCAGTCGCTCCATGTGAAATAATGGTATTCAGCTGCATCCGGTTAGACTGGAAGCCGACCCCAACATAGTTGGGAAAAGGCTAGGCAGATTGATTTGTTCGGGATGACTACATGCCTGGCAGGTGAGAATGTGCAAAATAGGAAAAACCTCTTAAACGCTTTATTTTACAAAAATTTACTCAAAGCAGGCTGTTATGCAACAAACAGTCGGAAGTTCCTAGCAAGGAACATAAAACCGGACCCTCATTGCACATTCTCAGTATTTCTCACCCCCCAGGCACATAGTCACCCTGAACGACGGTATTATTTTTTAAATTTCCGTTTGTCCCACCATTGGGAACTTAATATTGCAATACCAATGCTCCAAACCACATTACGATACCATTTCGCCCTAATTTGATTTGCAAATCGTTCAAGAATAATACGCATTTTCTATTTGTTTAAAATTTCTCGTCCTACTAACTACTACAGCCCACCTAGAACAGCACCCTAATTGCGTAACACATTATCGATCGGAGTTGGTTTCATTTTGAAACAAATTGCTAATCCATTGCTTCATATGTTCGAAAAATTTGTCTGCTCGACAACGTAAATAACGCAATGAATGTTGTTGAACTGTCAAAATGAAACTAACTCCGATTGATAAAGTGTTACGCAATTAGGGGGCTGGTTGAGAAAATAATTACAATTATTTACCTAAAGCAAGGAATGAGTTTCTCAGCGTAACCACAGGCCTTCTCCCACAGCTGCATCTGAATGAGCGCGTCGAAGGCGTGGTCTAGCGTCTGTGCGTGCAACACGTTGAGAGGGTGTAACACAGCCTCCTGTCTGTCCAGGCAGTACTGGCATACGTCCACGTCTGAGGCGCAGTTAAGGATTAATTTGTGGATTAAGTAGATGTCTATACTACAATACACAATCCAAAGGGATTGTATCTAAACAAAAAGTGTCAAGTTGAGATAATTTTAACTCGCTTTACAATAAGAAAGAAAAGGTAATGCCTTCTCCAACCCTGATTGTTTTTCACGGCATAAAGGCCAGCAAAATAAGAGTTGGCACCTAGCTAGGTGAGTTGCAGCAGCTACCTAAAGAGCGAAGTAAATTTTGGGAAGAGAGAGTTATTCACCACCCCAAGACTAAAGCTCCAAGAACATCTGCCTCCCGGTCGTGAACTGCGGTGGCCTATTTGGAAAGCACTGAATCGATTACATACCCAAGTAGGCCGCTGCAAACATAATTTGGCGAAATGGGGCATTATTGATTTATGCAACATCCAGTGAACAGACTACGCACCTACGCTGCTGGTGTCCCAAATCTCCGTTCACCCTTGACGGTCTGAACAACGCCTCTGATGCCGCAATAATCGTGGCCACCTACTGGGCCGAAACAATATAAGAACTTTGTAAAGCCCCAAGAACATCAGCCTCCCGGTCGTGAAAATATTAGAAATAGATATACCCTCGAAACGGAAAGAAGTAGAAGCAGCTACCATCTAGTCGTAAATAACGACGAACTACGGTCACTTTTGCTAAGTGGAGTGGTTTGACAATTCCTAAAGCCAAGATGGTCGTCTATGATAATTCCTGACTTTGACATGAATTAGTTTTTATTAAAAAGGATACAAGCTACAGAAGCCCTCTCCATATTCTGTAAATGCACATGAGTGAACTCCATAGTCTTCACGAACACGTCTGCGTGCTTCTCAGTATACTTCGTGCCACACTCTTTACAATGTAACGCATCTTCGTTACTATCAACGCCATTTTTCGACACTTCTTTGGACAAATCTGTATTTTCCTCAACTTTCTCTGACTTTGATTCTCCATTTTCTTGGTCCTTATTCTCAGGTTTTCTGACTAATTGACAGTCTTCTTTCCAAGGGATACTGACTGGTTCATCACATTGCTTGTTCAGACATGTTGCGCCATGCACGTATTTGGTTTGCGCGTCATCTGTAATTTACTTGTAGGTTATATCGCGAAATAAGTGATGATCTATGATAGCATGCTTTGCGATGCAGAAGAGAGAAAGATAGAAAAAAAGAAAGATGGTTGCTAATAGTTTCACATCCTGAAATTATTTACATGAGAGATGGTATAGTATAATTTGGAAGTCTGTTAAGACATTTATCTAAATCTGAGTGAGCATGAGCAACGAAGCTGAATCTACAAACAGCCCAGAGGGATGCTGTACGCTAAATTAACAAAAAAAAAAAAAAAATCGCCAGGGTAGCAGAGTTTGTCTTTTCTACGGCAATCTAAAAGGGTGTAGAGTATGCATTTTTTCTATCTACCCCCATGAGAAAGCTTGTGTGTATGGTATTGATTATGCATTTAGTCACATTAACTCCATTAGGTAGGTATTAGAAATGGATGGCAAATATTATATTGAAATAGTTGGGGTAGTTCGACATTACTATAAGTTAACACAAAAATATTGACATCTTGGTTATAAAAGGGTATTGATAATGTGTTTTAAGTGTATATATATCCTCACGTTTCCCACCCCTCCCTGGCGACTTCAAACGAAGGGAGATAAAGAGCATGCCGACGTATAAATTAGTAGGCACATCTAAAGCATTTACCCATGCACCTGTCACACTGGCACAAGAAGTAGTAGTTCTGGAGCAGTTCCGACTGTCTGTCGTACGGGGTCTTCATTAGGTCGATGTAGGATATGCGCATCTGAAAATGGTAGAAGGAAGAATGAAGGTGAAACTCCGTTAAACAAAAAACTGGTCCTTTTCTTGTGTGGAGCCTGAAGCAAACGGGCTGTATACCGTAAAAGTCCACGAATACCTACTCTATTAGTGGACTATCCATCAGAAACGAAAAAAATATTGGTCTTCCCTGCATCTCTCTATAGTCACAGATTAATACAAATGGGACACTCCGCAGTTTGGGTAAGAAGCTACAAGTACGCGGCGGGCTCATCTCTGGGTCAATTCAGTGTGGGCTGCCGCGCACCGGCCGGCTCGCACGTTAGTTCAATATTCACTCACGCACCGCGTCTTAAAATAAGACAACCCTAACGAGTCAGTAGGTATAAGAGTTACGCGATAGAAAGAGAGGCAACTTATAGGTAGATAACTGTAGGTAATGAAGCGTTGTGCGACCTCAATTGCACTTTATTATGTCGTAGCTGAGTCGCTTTTTATTTAAATAATTTTGCGGAGTGTCCCATCTGTATTAATCTGTGCTATAGTGTTGACAAGACCCTGAAGTAATTGCAATACCAGGGAATATTTCCCTTGAGGCTGTTATATGGTCCCTCATTATGATGACCTCTAGGTACCCAAGAATTACATGGAGATGTTGGCTGTTTCGCCGGTTTTATTTCGATTTAGTTTAATTTTTGGAAAATAAAACGTTCGAAGTTGCTAATTACCTGATTCCAATCCAAGCAAGTTAAGTCCTTAATGGCTCTGATGTTGATAGTCTTGCCGTCGAACGTGGCGACCGCGTTCGGATCACAGCTGTGGTCCAGAATAGAGGATGCCAGGTATATGCCCGTCCCGATTGAGTTCATGTCAATGTCCAGGATCATGAAGCTATTTATTACCATCTGGAAACAGCAGTGAAATATTATTTAATTATTGGTTTCTTACTTTCTGATAAACAGAGCTTTCTGATCGAGTTGGTAAATGTTCGTCAAGCGAAGCAATTCCATCTATCCACAAACAGGATACATGAGGATTTCCGTACTATACCGATTGACCGATACCGCTGTACCGCACCTTAGGAATGCGCGGCGAGTCGGGGGGCGGGACGCCATGGGCGGCGACACTTCGTGAGCGTTGACGAATGAACGGCCTGCACTGCCCCCCCGTCTCGCCGCGCACATACATAAGTCGCGGTACAACGGTATCGGTCAAAATATAGACAAATATTCAGGCGTGAGTACGTGGTACCGCTTTGGTTTCCGCCTTTTTCCTATTCCACTATCTAGAGCTATAGAATGGTGGAAGCTTTTTGGCACAAGCATCAGCCAGCCACACAAAAATGGTTTCACCACATCATAAACTCTTTTAATATTTTTTTTTAATGAAGCTAAATTATTCTGTGTACTCACCCTCCCATACAATCCCATAAGTTCCACAGTGTTTGGCAGTGATATGTCTTTTAGAAACTCGTACAGCACAACGCACAGCGTCGTGAAGTGCTCCATCCTTTTCTTATCCGCTTTCAGGTCAGAGTAATCTGCAAAATAGATCGAAGTACTTAACATCGTTTTATTTCCTTTCTTCTGGCTTCTACATGCTTTCATTAGTTCACCTAGTTAGGGTTCCGTACCTGAAAAGGAAAAAAAACGGAACCCTTAAAGGATCACTTGTGTGTCTGTCTGTCCATCTGTCACAGCCAATTTGTTCCGAATATTATGAACCGATTAAGTTCAAAGAGGAGCTCGTGGCTAAGTAATAACAGCCGCGCGGGTCGATCCATTAGGTTAAGCTACGCTTGCCGGAGTCGGTTCGTGGATGGGTGACCATCTTTACTTGACGAGACTCCTCCGTGCCTCGGAAAGCACGTTAAGCCGTTGGTCCCGGCTGTCATTCGTGGATCTTTGAAGTCGTTACGGGTCGTCAGAAGCCCGAAAGTCTGACAACCACTTACCAAGGGGTATTGTATTACCCAGAACTTAAATGGGTTATGGAGGTCAGATAGGCAGTCGCTCCATATAAAATACTGGTATTTAGCTGCATCCGGTTAGACTGGAAGCCAACCCCAACATAGTTGGGAAAAGGCTAGGCAGACTGGAATAAAATTGTGTAGGTACCTAACATTGAAATGGATAAATATTTTAACATATTATTATGGAAACAAGCAAGAGCCATAACGTCTCAAATAAATCATGAATAGTATTCGGAAGTTTGTTTGGTATTCCACTCAATGACGCAGGACCAGGTGAATAAACTCTCAAAGTTGGCGCGATCTCCATCGGTAATCACGTGCTATTTCACAAATGACGAATTACAGAGGCATAATGTTCGGTCACGAGTTTTAAGCCTTTGCGTACAATTAGATATTAATATAGTTATATCACAAGGCAAAATATAATACGTCATTAAAAAAAAAACCAATAAAAAATGTAATCCTAGCTAGCCTACAGTGGCGTGCACTCCATACATGCAAATAAGCTCTGCATACCCTGTAGTCCCATACATACATGCCCCTCGAAATGATAAATAACTTTAACGCAAGAAAAATCATGGTAATAACTATATTAATCTAACTTATTCGCTATCTCACTGTTTATAACGCGATTTACGCGCCATCTATTACTTTTATTTGAAACTAATTTCTTGAAGCGAGCGGCGACAACCGCGCAGGCAGTGCTCCCGGTGAGCATAAGCAGAACAACGCCGTGCTTATTTTTCATACAACGCAACCCGTGTAGTACACAGCAAAAGTGTGACTGTGTGCGTGAAAATGTATGCGTGTGTTTAAGTTCTGGAAGCACAGCTTATTTTGCAACCCGTCCAAATTAAGAAGCCGTAAAAGCACCGCTTAGTTGTTGATTACAGAGGGTTGACTTTTTTAGTCGGATTGACCAAGATTAGTTCGTATTATTTTGTAATTGTAAAGTTTTACACGCTTTTATTCAACTTGCAATGTTTGTTTGTTTTTTCGCCATATTGTTTTGATTTGATTGTTTTTCTTGGCGCAAGTGATTGACTGTATATTATTATGTAATTATTTTAATCATTTGTAAAAAATTGAAAATTATACCTGTGAGACCTGTGCTGCCGAAGTGTGTTAAATAAATTAAAATCTGCCGCTTTTCGACGTTATATTTTGAGGAAAAAGTTAAATTCATTGTAAACGGAAGGTGTGAACCCGGGTTTTACTTAACTCAAAAAAAAAAGGTAAGTAATGCCTCTCGTTATATTCATAGAAAAGTTTTGTGATACCTAATTATTACCTACTGGCAAACATGTTGTGTATAACACAAACACATTGTATTTTATCCCTTGCTTTTTGTTTACAAATCAAGATAAAAATAATATTTGGACCTTTATCGGATATTCAGATTAAAATATTTTAGATAGTCGTTGTGGTCGCAAACAAACATCATGCGAAGCCAATGGCGCCGTGCGGTAAGAGTCAGTGTAAGATTAGGGTTATGGTAGGTGAGGTCGGGTAAAACAAACGGTCGGGAAAAAAAAAACTTGGGTAAGTACTAGTTTCAGCTTGTTAAAGTTTTTATTTTTATTTTAGACGTGCATACCCTGTCTGAAATCTCTGTGCACGCCACTGCTAGCCTATAGCGCCTATACCCTAGCCTGCAGCCTAGCTTCATCTTTCTGACTGACCGACCCCTTGACAATTCAAAAGTGCCTGTAATTGGTTTAATTGAAATAAATTGAGTTTGAGTTTGAATCAATCTGCCTAGCCTTTTTCCCAATTATGTTGGGGTCGTCTTCCAGTCTAACCAGATGCACCTGAATACCAGTGTTTTATATGGAGCGATTGCCTATCTGACCTCCACAATCCATTTACTGGGTAATACCACAGAACAGATAATTATCTGTTCTGCGGGTAATACGATATCCCTTGGTAAGACTGGTTGTCAGACTTTCGGACTTCTGACTACCCGTAACGACTGTCAAAGATCTCGAATGACAGCCGGGACCAACGCCATAACGCGCTTTTCTCGAAAAGCGCGTTATGGCACGGAGGAGTACCGATATGTAGGTAACGGATCGTTAGTGGTCACCCCTCCACGAATCGACCGCGGCAAGCGTAGCTTAACCTTCGATCGACCCGTGCGGCTGTTATCATTTAGCCACTAGCCCCTTCCTGAACGAATAAAAAATGTAATTTAACTTATTTTATGTTTCTAAGAATTTGTAATTACTAAATACTGTAGTACTAATTTGTAAATACAGGTATTCAGCTGCATCCGGTTAGACTGGAAGCCGACCCCAACACACTTGGGAATTGGCAGGCAGATGAGTAAGAATTTGTAATTTTAATTTTTATGGATACTAAAACTAGACAATCATGTTTCGGTTTTAGTACAGCAGTAGACAATATAGTCAAATAACACATACTATGGAAAATCCAAATGATTTAACCATATACATTTAATTTTATAGGAATTTTAAATACACAAAATTTATCGGCGTATCCCCTTAACCGGACACAATTCCACACTACGGGCTGATTTAAGATGCATGAATGGAGCCGCCGGGGTCGTAGGTTGTTCGAAAGAGATACCGTGGCCCTGGCACAGGTAACTGAAGGAACACGGGTGGGTTAAAACCCACCGACTAAACGACCCAACGACTAAAGTCAGTAAAAGTCTGACACGCCCTCCTCATTTGATGACTTCACATCCACAAAAAAAAAAAAAAGATTTATGAATGGAAAGACCAAATAATAAAAAATACACTTAACATTAGTGATCACTAGCAGATCGAGGAAGTCAAAGGTAAACTCACGTGACATCAAATCCTTCCACATTCTGAACCCAGTCCCGGAGTAAAACGAACGGAACGAGTGACCATCACCCCGGTACAGCCGGTTGATGATCTTCGCCAGCATGCGCGCCCCATCCGGCAGCACTTTTGGAGCCACCCGCTTGAAGTTGGCGCATTCCCACTGGAAATATTGGACTATCCTTTAAAGAATTATCGATTTTACTAACATATAGTGCGATAAGCCGTTGGGCTGTCACTCGTAGATCTTAGACAGTCGTTACGGGTCATCAGAAGCCCGAAAGTCTGACAACCAGTCTTACCAAAGGGTATCGTATTATTTATCGTGTAGACTGCTTTTACGCTACGATGCGTAAAAGATGCGCATCCCGTACGTGGAAGCGCCAACAGCATGCAGCATGATCGCTAGTCGGCTGAACTGTAGTTACATCAGTCATTGCTACGATGGCGTATATGCGTTGGCGTTGGCGTATGGCGGATATGTGTTGACAAATGGTTGTCATGGAATGGCGCGGTAGTGATGGTTGAGTTTTTACTTTCTTTTTATATATTTTGGTATGGGTAGTTTTAAGTATTACTAACACTAGTCTATAAGAACATTGTTACTAACAAAATGGACACCATGGTCTGAAATAAAGTATTATTCTATTCTATTACCCAGTAACTGGGTTGTGGAGGTCAGATAGGCAGTCAATCCATGTAAAATACTGGTATTCATGCAGCTACAACTGGTTAGACTGAAAGCCGACCCCAACATAGTTGGGAAAAGGCTAGACAGATGATGAAAGTAGGTAGTGCGGTGATGTGCACCACGATGGTTTTTTTTATTACCTAACGGGCCCGCGCTTGACCTCGATTTCGCCTGATGTAAAGCGATGGATGAGGTATACGATGGAACGAGCGTACGAGCGTATAATTTTATTATTATGTTAGAGCACTTGAATTCAGCACATGATTCTAGATCTCTAGCGTAGACATTTTTCGTCGGTTATCAAAAAAAAAATCAGATGTTTCTAGAAAAGTGTAACGTAGGCGCATAAAATGTCATCATTCTCCTGCCCTTATCCCAATCTATTTGGGGTCGGCGCAACATGTCCTTTTTTTCCATACTTCTCTATTAGTCGTCATCTCAGTAGTCACCCCCTTTCTAGCGATTTTTATCTTTCACACAGTCCATTCATCGCTTCTTTGGTCTTCCCCTATTCTTTTAGCCATCGACATTCATACTCAAAACTTTCCTCACGACATTTTCCTCATTCCTCCGCATCACATGCTCATACCATGACAACCGATTTCCGCACAACTTTTCAGTCACCGGTGTCACTGTCAAACTTCCTCTTATGTACTTATTTCTTATTCTATCTATTCGTGTAACAACACACGCGCATAAAATGTATGAACAGCAATTTTTTTTTTAACAACTGACGAAAAATTTCAACTTTTTGAAATTTTTTGCTTCCATGGTTCATTTTGTGAAACCATGGTAATAACAGGTATATTAGAAAAGAATTTATACCAAAAACAAACTTAATATTGTAGTTGAAAAATGTGTTCTCCCATACATTGATATACGTCACGGTCAATTCTCCAAATGCAAACTTAAGTTTGTAATCCCAACAAAAAAAAATATGTGATAAAATTACAAATTAAGTATCAGTTTTCGAACTTTTTCTTTTACTTGTGCTGTGAGAGCTTGCTTTTTGCCAAATTTCATGATTCTAGTTCAACGAGAAGTAGCGGTATAGTTTTTGATTTACTTCCGAGTATCAAAAAATGGTCGTATTTTTGTATTGCGTTAACGTAGTAGCTTGCTTTTTTTAAAGCTTCAAGGGACCTTAGACCTACGTATTTCATAATAATTTCAGCTTGATAACTCCACGCGTTCCTGAGAAAAAGGGTCTTGATAGACTGACAGACAGGCGGACAACCAAGTGATCCTATAAGGGATCCGTTTTTTCCTTTTGAGGTATGGGACCCTAAAAAGGTCGCGGACAAGATATAGCAGCAAAATGAATTAGGAAAATTTACTTTAAAAAAAGTAAAAACCGACTTCAAAACCAAAAACGAATAAAATAACTTTCATAAAACACTTCAACAGCTTCTGAAGTCGGTGTCAAGCTAAAGTGCATTGAAGAATTGATGACACCGACTTCAGAAGCTGTTGAAGTGTTTTATGAAAAGTAAATTTATTTTTTTAATTTTTAGTTGAATAAAACACATAATAATTACATAAACATAATAATTAGGTAAGCCCAAGTCGAACGAAAAGAAGAATCATCAAAATCCGTTTAGAAATGCCGGAGATACAGTGCATTTAGCATGTAACTTCGTACATAAGAATAATTACATAATGTATTTTAAACTAAAACCTTCCTGAAAATATGTAGATCATGGTAGTGAAAGAATCATCAAAATTGGTTCATTAGTTTTTGAGAAAATCGCGGACAAACAAACATACATACATACGGGTCGAATACAGAAACTCCTTTTTTGAAGTCAGTTAAAAATAGAAAATCTCACTAATGTTAAAACAGAATAGAACGGATATGATACAGAGGAAATGTACCAATTCGCTCAACGCGCAGTTTTTATGTTTTGAGTAACGGCCCATTTGTTTTATGTAACTACGTTTAATTTTACTCCGCTCAAAAATATCATACGCAGATTTAAAATATCATGATCATAATATCGCGAATTTAAAAGCATCATTTAAAATATAAATATGTTTTGTAATGTAGGAGTTGAAATAAAAAAGTGATGGCTGATAAAATGGCAAAAAGCCATGAAATGTTTGTTTCGCATCACAAGCAAACGCGAATGGGCCTTTGACAGCGGATTGAAAGAGTAGATAATTTGGACATGGATATTTCGCGTGGGATTCTAAAGTAGTACCTACGCAATTTGTGGTGGAAGAATCCGATTTCTGTAATATTTTGAAACTACTAAAACTCGTGTAGTAGGTACTCAATTACTCATGGAAAGATCGCCTGCTGGCAGTGGCAGGTAAACTGCTTTGATTAAGTTCGATTCCTGGATTCTTTTGGAATTGGGCCTTTTAAATAATATCATCATTCTCCTGCCCTTATCCCAATCTATTTGGGGTCGGCGCAACATGTCCTTTTTTTCCATACTTCTCTATTATTCGTCATCTCGGTAGTCACCCCCTTTCTAGCCATGTCATCTTTCACACAATCCATCCATCGTTTCTTTGGTCTTCCTCTACTCTTATAGCCATCGACATTCATACTGAAAACTTTCCTCACGACATTTACGACAGGCCTTTTAAATAATAAGTCAGTAATATTGGAAACTTGGGATTTCATAGAGGCATTCATACTTATCAATCTTACGCTTCAGCCACAAATAGTAGTAAGGTAGGAACTAGGGTAGGGCTAGGTAGTCCTCTGTCCTAGTTGGCAATAGTTCCGAAATATTTATTCGAAAGTGTTTGAGGAACATTAATTTTGTAACGCCACAGTCGCTCTGACTTGCGCCAGAAGTGTCCTCAGAGATTTATTCGCAGCAGGTATGGGTACCTATTTCAGGAACATCTGCAAGCCTACGTATCATTGATTAAAAAAAAAACAGCCGTTACACAACGCCCTCCATCCCAACGTCAAGCGTCATTTGTTTGACGTCGTGCGTCGGCGTTTGCGCAGGTATTCCGGATATCTTACCGCTGTTTGTTTCGGTCGACATTTATTTCGCGAAAATAAAATACAAAACGTTGGGCAGAGCTGCCAACTCGAGCATTAGGTACGTGCTAACCATGTCATAATGTTTGTGTAGCGTACGGGTTACGAGGCGTTGCATAAATATTTATTCAACGAATTTTCGTTTTAGAATTAAGACGTTTGATGATAAAGTTGCAACATTTGGCTGTCACGGCCGCGCGCGTTAATACTTACCTACGAGTAATTTATTACAAACTTAATTTGAGCAAACGCCTACGATTTCCATGCATTAACACTGTTTTGATAGAGGAGTAGGCAGAATTAACTTCGTATAGAACCGAAACTCTTATGGCGCCTCTTCACAATCGGCGACCATAAACTTTCATCCCCTTTATCACCCGCTTTAGGATTATTTTTGAGAAAAAAAGTAGCCTATGTCTTTCCCCAGGATGCCATCCATCTCGATGCCAAATTTTATCGAATTCCGTTCAGTGGTTTAGTTTAGTTTTTCAGGTAACCGTCTATGATCGCCGATTGTAAAGAGGCGCCATTACACCCTTTTCCTAATGAAACTTTTAGGGTACACTAATACGTACACTATTATACAACCAGTCGGGTTTATTTTTGATAAAATTCTGACCCGATAAACGTATCATAGGCTCCAAACGGTGATAAAAATTGCACTATTACCTTACAGCTTCCAGGCATTTTTGACACACCCTGTTTTGCATTGATTTTTCTTTTATGGCTGACACTAAAGATATTTCTTGTGTCTGCTTTTTCTGTCCTTTGTGAGTACTTCCACCTCTATCTATCTATTTTATGTAACTTTCACAGATTTGGTATATTATTATTTTTTTCACAGCAGTACTTTTAGTAAGTTAAAAAAAAATACATAAGAAATAATAAAATCATCCTGATAATTTAGCTAATGCTTAAACCAGCAAATTTTTATATGAAGTGCAAACAATACATCAGAGACATACCTTGTGATCCCCCCAGGCATCTCTTTGGCACGACCGGCCGCAGTAGTAGACGAACTGGCATCCTGAGCATTTTAGCACTTTGCCCCTGAAATGCAGCGAGACACGGTCATTGTGTGACACAATAAATCTGATGCATGTTTAAAAATACAGGAACTACACCTGGACAAAATGATTTTCAATGTCAATGTATATGTAAAATGAGTAATTATTGAGAAAATCAAAAGTAAAATAACAAAATGATGAAAGCAACTTTAGTATGGTCTATTTTTTTTTTCATGTTTTAACATAGAATTATTAGGTACTTACAGTAAATAAAATGAATAAAAGTTAAATAATAAAAAAACGGTAATTGTGTGACACAATAAATCTGATGCAAGTTTCAAAATATAGGAACTATACCTGCGCAAAATGATTTTCAGTATCAATGATATGTAAAAGTAAACTAGTAATTATTGAGAAAATCAAAAGTAAAACAACAAAATAATGAAAACAACTTTAGTATGGTCTATGTTTTTTTTTTTCATGTTTTAACATAAAATTATTACACTAAATAAAATTAATAAAAGTTAAATAATAAAAAAGTACTTAAACCAAAAAACCCCTATGCCCTATGTTATATTTTTTATTAAATATGATGTTTAAAAATGTTAATTCTTTTATTTTCAGTTATTACTTTTATACAAATACAAATACAAAAAGTTTTATTGGCAAAAGAAAAGGTGATGACAGTATACACAAACACAAATTTAACTTTGTACATCACAACAATGCAAGGTTTGACCGTTGACCCACAAACTAAGCAGGGCTTGTATCTTGTGGGTCGGAGTGCGATTTACGAGGGGGGATCAAAAAGTAGTGAGAACGACATACTCCTTGGTAAGAAAAAAAATAAATACTGGCAGGCATAGCTCAGATACATAATATTTGTAATATTAATAAAGAAAAAAATCTTCGATTCTCTTTTGTTTTTTTTCTGAATGTAGTCATTTGTTTGCTTCGTGTCGGAACGTGTTCTCGAAAATGGAGAAAAATGAAGTGCGAGCCGTTATTAAATACCTCTGTTTAAAAAAGTTAAAGACGCAAGAGATTTATTGCGATTTGGAGGCAACATTAGGAGAGTCTGCTCCGCCTTATTCCACTGTCGCAAGGTGGGCTTCTCAATTTCGAGTAGGGAGAACGAGCACGGAAGACGAACATCGTTGCGGCCGTCCATCGACGTCAGTCACCCAAGAAAATGTTGCGAAAGTCGAGAAAATTGTATTGAGCGATCGAAGAGTTACCATCCGATACTTAATTCAAGAAACGGGCATTTCATATGGAAGTATTCAATCCATATTGAAACAATCTTTGAATATGAGAAAAGTCAAGATGGGTGCCGAGAACGTTAACCGACAGTCAGAAACAAAATCGACTTGACATTTCGAAGATATTGTTGGACAAGTTTCAAGAAGATTCTGAAAACTTTTTGTCTCGTTTCGTAACAATGGACGAAACATGGGTCCATCATTTTGATCCCGAGACAAAACAGCAATCTTCGCAATGGAAACGGCCATCATCACCGACCCCGAAGAAGTTTCGTGCTGTGGCATCGGCTGGCAAGGTTATGGCCTCAATATTTTGGGACTCAGAAGGGATATTGTTGATTGATTACCTGGAGCGTGAAACCACTATATTACAGGCCAATATTATGCAGCTTTAATTCCTAAGTTGAGGAATGCCATCAAAGAGAAAAGAAGAGGGAAACTTCGAAGGGGCGTGCTGTTTCATCACGACAACGCACCCGCGCACAGGTCGGCAGTTGCGATGGCTGCCATTCAGCAAGCTGGCTTCGAATTGGTTGACCACCCCCCTTATTCACCAGATCTGGCGCCTAGCAATTTTATCTGTTCCCCAAATTGAAAGAATACTTAAGGGGAAACAGGTACGAAGACAATAACGAGGTGATGGATGCCGTGAAGAGCTTTTTGCAGGACCAAGACAAAACTTTCTTTTTGAAAGGGATTGAAGTTTTCGGAAAAGCGCTGGACTCGGTGAGTAGAGAGACTCGGAGACTATGCAGAAAAATAAATGATTAAGTTATCAATGGTCATTATAATCTATCTCATTCTCACTACTTTTTGATCCCCCCTCGTATTATAACATTTGTTGTAAAATGAAACCATTTTATTTCATTTAAAATTTAAAGTATTATTTTGTATAAAATAACTGAACTTCTGTGACCGCCAACTTAATTTATTTTTTAAATATTTTTGTTATAAAAATCATTTCAGAATATTTATATAATTAGTAAATTCCTAATAGTGCTAGGTTATGGGTCCATGACCTGTTATCATTTCAGCACTAATATAAATCCTGCTACCAAGGTTAACTTTATTGAAAAAAGTTTACATAAAATATTTATGTTAAAAATTATGTTTCAGCAGAGCACACTCTGTCTTTATAAAAAGATCTCTGAGATGATTTTGAGGTCTTGTTCTATAACAAGGTAAGCAACAAGGTGAGGGTGAGGGGTGGGTGAGGTGATTAGGTACAATTAAAAGGTAAGTCCCTTAAAGGTAAACCTTTTAATTTATTGCAAGTTACTAATATTGATGTTCAATTTAATCATCATCATTATTTCAGCCGAAAGACGTCCATTGCTGGACATAGGCCTCCCCAAGCACCGTTCATCGTTCACAGTTCAGGATCAGGCGAAGGCCAATGTTAAATTTATTGATCTATAAAACAATATTTATTTTTATCAAAGTAAAAGCATAGGTAATTTTGTTACTTACTTTTCCAGACAACTATCGCACCGGCTTCCCTGTTCTTTAGACGACAAAACAAAAGCAAAAGGTTGTTCGGTTAGGATTAAATCACCAGCTTTTATTGAAGAATCCGTGTTTCTATACTTGTTCTTCATATTTAAATCTTAAGTTATTTGAGTTACAACCTAGGACTAAAGCGTACGTATTCGATAGAGAATGTATTAGGAATGTCAACGTTCTATATTCGACGAGTTACGAGGCGAGGTGTTCTTACGGATGCCGAAAATATGATTTGGCCCCGCTACCTTTCGGTCCAAATTTAACACTACTCAATACCGGTTACATTATTTTTAGTGAAGACGCGACTACAGCCGGCATATGAAAACGAAAAACAAACAAAAAGCAACACTATTATTAGATCAACATTTCGTCATGAAAAGTAAAATGAATGAGGAAAGGATAGCAAACGAACTAGCGAAGCCTTGAAGCAGAATAATAACATCAGTCGTTCCAGTTCCACGAGCCCTTGTTTACCTTTTTCTGACAACAGGATAGAAATATTTGAATCATTTCGAGCCAAACAGAGATAGCAAATAGCATAAAATATTTTGGTAATATTTTTGACATTTGTCAGTGTTGTCACTTGGAGTACTGATATTCTCGTTCATAAATCATATCATCTACTCCACAGAGATGCAATGCGTACCTACGTACATACAAGACAACATCAAGAGTGTGTACGAATGGGGATAAAAACTGCTACTTGCTCACGTACAAACACTAATCATGAAATTCTGAATGATTTGACGAATCTGCTAATCTATTGCTTCATATGCCTGAAAAAGCCTGCTCAACAACGTGAATAGCGCAATGAGTATGACTGTTGTTGAACTGTCAAAAGCAAATAAAAAGGGTCGGATCTAGTATCGTTTGGCAGGAGAAGGAGGTTAAAAGGGGTGAAAGCTGGTAGGGGTTGGATCCCTGATTTCAGTATAGCATAAAGTACTCTGTGGTCCCTGATTATAACGCGACCACTCTTATTACAAGGTAATGCATATTTTTCGAGAAATTAATAAAAATTGTTTCCAACCTCAAATCAGATAAAATGTGAAACGAAACCTTAAAATGGGCGATTGACAACCAAATCTGTAAAAGTCTGTGGTGTAAAATGTCGTGTCTTTAATTTATGAAACGGAAGAATTTGTTTGTACAAACTACAAATCCTGCTCTGGGGCCTATGACGTGATCACGTGAAAAAAGATCATGGATCCATTTTGGTTCCAGTGTGAGAGAGAGGCAGAGCTATATACGACCTCTAGCATCATCCTTTTTTCACATCGGAACCGTGATGAATCCATGATCTTTTTTCACGTCATAGTACGTCCCCAGAAAGGAAGTTAGTGTACCCCTACTTCATTGTTAAAATAGGTTGAATCTGTTCCAAACCGAATCAGGGCACCCCGACTCCACGTAGTCTTTTGGCTGCTACCGCCTGCTACCCCTAGAGTGTACAGACGCCAGCACGTCAAGCCACACAAAATTGTAAAATTTTCCCAATCAACCTTGAACCTAAAGTTTTAGCGATTAAGATGAAAATCTATTAAAAACATTTGACAGATTGTAGTAGCTTGATGTGCTGACGTCTGTACATTAAAATCCGGAGGCGCAGAGGGAGAGTATACCCCGCCCGCTGTAACAAAGCTTAGCTGTAGCGGCTGAGGCTGGTCGCCGGTGACCAGCAAACCAAAGCTGCGGAGGTGAGCATTGGTGCATATCCTTTGTTACGTAAGGGCGAAGGGGCTGTACTTCCCGCCATTGAGATAAAGTCAGTGCTTCCCGCAGCACATGGAGACGTTGCAGAAGCAACTTTAAAGTGTTTTGAGGTTAGGTTACAATTTTTTTTTTATCAAGAACGGTGCGTTACCTTTTCACGGGAGTGATTAAGGAGAGTAGGGGCATCCCCCAACACCCAACCCAACTCCTTTTTTTTTTTTTTTTTGACGCTGAGAAATGCTTTATGCATCCCCGCTCGTGGGGGACGAGACGGGGTATGTGGGACTCCTGTCGGAATGACAGTATACCCAGTAAAACTCAGCAGTGTTCCCACATCGCCGTGATGGGAGGGCCATGGGAAACCGCCTCAGCCTTTACTTCCACAACCCTCCCGGCGCATGCCCGCCTGCATGGCGGGCCCCGCATGCCCCCCAGGTTGGGGGGTTACGGGAATGACCGGGAACACCTGGCCATTCCCGTCCGACACTGGTGGGGGCCTGTGCAATACAGGCAAGGATGCCCCCCACACCCGTTGCCTGCTGGCCTCCACCTGGGAGGAGTCGGAGATGACTATCAAACTGTCGTCTTCTCCGACCCCTCCTCCGCCCTCGGAGCGGCGCCGCGTGAGGGTGGTCCTCCCGCGCGCGCTCCGCCGCCTGCCCAATTTCGGCCGCAGAGGATAGGGAGAGCGGCCGACGTCATACCGACACTCCTCTTCCCCTGCGGCCCCACCGCGTCCGCCATCAAACGGTGGCGGCCCCGTCAAGGCCGCGGAAGGTAGGGAGAGCGGCGCACCGCAATACCGGCACTCCTTTCCCGCCGCGGCCTCCAATCCTCAGCCGCGATGCCTCCCATAAGACACCGCGGCCCGCCTCAGTTGCGGTGTTGCCCATACGGCCACCGCAACCTACCCGCTGGCCGCTACGTCGCGTCGTCGGCTTATCGGCAAAAGCCCTGACGAGCGGCCCCCGCCTCGGGTTCCTCTTCGCTTCACCGTGGGTGACCAAGCCACGGCTACTGAGCCCCCCCCCGCCTCGACAATGCGGGGACCCAACCCTCCTCCTGCCAAACGATTTCAAACTTTTTTGTGTTGGCTCAAAATACTGGAACCTGTTTCGATGCCACAATTGTCAGATTCAGATTTGACATATTAAAAAAAAAAAAACAAAATAAAAATAAATAAAACAACGTGTGTCGCGTTGTGTGGTTTTCTTTCTCTAAACTTACAACTGCTGTGCTTACAATCTAAAAAGTAATCACAGAGTACATTTGTATAGTAGTAAATAAAGCACGCAAATGGCGCTTATTATGACTAAAGCCGCGCTAGCATTAAAGAATCCCGAGAGCAACTTTAAATTCGTTAAATTTGAAGCACACAAGGCTAAAAAAAAGCCAGCTGCCGAAAAAAGTGAATTACGACCTGAAACTCAGCATGCTACTAGTAAAGATTTAGATCTTAAGAAGATACGACATGAAGTTGTCAAATTTGGAATGTCCGGTTTCGACCCGACGAAGAAAGAAGAAGCAAGGATTGCACTAGCTGTTAGTTTAGGTTAGTTTACAACAGAAACCTTTCCACACCTTTTATCTTTAAATTTATTTATTTATTTTGTTGACAATTTATAAGACCACCAGGAAAAGGAAAGGAAAGGAAGGTTGCCTGTACTAGTTTATACTGTATTACAGTGGGGTATTATTCCTCATTGCTGTGACCCGTAGAGTAACAAACAAGTGAAAACTTAAGATATTAAGGCCCTTTAGGAAAAGAAATTTAAACAAATGGAAAACATACAATAATTTAGAAATGATATTGCTACACTTAACACTATTTTGGCCTATCTGTGATTGTGTTGTAGGTATGGGGAGTATGATTGATGGTATATAGGTATAGGAAAATCATTATCATCCAGTCTTTATCCTCTAATGTCTAGTGTAATAAGACAAAATTTAATGAATGTACACGCGGCTACACATCAAGCTATACATTTCCAATTTACACTGACCTCTCATTGTAAGGAGATCCTATACAATGCGAGATCAGCTTATACTGGAACTGTATAGCTTGATCTGTAGCCCTGCATACATACCATTCCGTCTTACCACAAACTCTATCCTTACAGGGCTCGTACAAAACCCTGCTCCTGCCTCTGTTGTTCAACATGGAGTGTTTAGTTTAGTACTCTCTCTTTTTCCACACTAGCATCACCACAAAGTATCATAATAGTTTTACAATCGTCTGTCATCATCCATTTTAGTTACATATACCATACGCAAAATATGCGCATTGTCGTGGAGTTGCGGATACCAGCCCGTATTACCTACCTATTAGTTATATGTAGTATATTTGATATTACCCTGTAATCTATACTAATAATAAAGCTGAAGAGTTTGTTTGTTTGTTTGTTTGTTTGTTTGTATGTATGTATGTATGTGTGTATGTATGTTTGAATCCACTAATCTCTGGAACTATGAGTTGGATTAGAACAATTCTTTTTTCTTTTGATAGCCCAATTCTCGAGGAAGACTATAGGCTATTTAATATCACGCTATGACCCAAACGAGCCGAGCAAAAAGAAAAAAAGATGCTCAGCAAAAACAAAGTAATTGCATGTGCGGGTAATGCAATGCGACAGGGTGGGACGGGGGAACAAGAAACACGTGGACGAAGTTGCGGGCTTAAGCTAGTCATCTATAACTGAAAAAGTGGTCTCATTATTTTTATAGTTGATAGTTGTAACACTAACTTTAAAACTAAATACTATTCCCTCAATTTGCAGGTGCTAAACCTCCCAAAAAGGAGTACTTAAACTACAAAGAACTTATGCAGAAGAGAAAACAAGAGAAAATAAAAGAAACAGAGGAGAAACAGCAGATGAGATCCAAGAGTGTGTTACAGACAGGTGGCAAGAAGAAGAAGGGGGCCAACAATGATGTTGGACATTTCCTTAGTAGTTATGGAAAGGTAACTAAAAAAATAGTTGAGAGAAGTTTTTTTAAACTTTTCTACTCCTACCAAAAGGTTGTCCTCCTACCAAAGCCTGATTGCTGGTTACATGGAATGTAAAGACTTGTCTATTCCAATAGCAAAACTAGAGGAAAGTTAAAGGGCTCCTACAAACAGACGCGACACGCGATGTAATCGCGCGTGATACAAAGGCACCGCTCGTCGCTCGACACGCGGTACCTTTGTGTCGCTTGCGATTATATCACGTGTCGCGCCTGTTTGAAGGAGCCTTAATAAGGCCAGCTTTAACCACTGCCTAAGATGATGTACCCTTTATGTCGCAGATGGATTGTCGAATCCACTGTTTTACATAACCGCTGGCTGTTTTATAAATACCTCCATTATGTAAAACAGCTCAATGACGTTTAGCGATTTTCCATAATTACTTAACTTTTACACGCTGAATTGCATAATAGTTTTGCATAATTTACCAATGCTGCGGGTCAACAATTAGAGGATATGTAAAACAGAGTAAAATGAATCGTCAGATTGTAGATTTTTGTTGAGCTAAGATAGCCCGCGAAATTCAAATTTTCTTACGTTTTTTGCAATTTGCAGGTCAGTGTCAGGTTGTATGTTGATTAAAATATTATTCGCGCCCGTAACTAATATGTCTTTACAGAATTATAATACTTCGATTACTACTACTACTACTTTACTATACTCACTTACTTATTTTGATTCGCGCCAGTTATTCAACTGGCGCGAATCAAATTGCGAAAAACGTAAGAAAATTTGAATTACGATTTAAAAATAAAAATACTAAACAGCCAATTAACTGTGCCCATCTTGGAAGTATCGCTTGCCGCCCGATGCCGCGGCGCCGCTCGCTTCGCTCGCTTGGCTCACGCGCGGTTGGTCATTAGCTTAGTTACTGCGACCGATTCGGCATTATAAGCAACATCAAATGCTTATTGTAATAGCAGAGCCATTCTGCATTACGTCTAGACGTAGCTGAACGTTTTTCAGCTGTTTTACATAACAGAGCTGTTTCGTAAAACAGCTAGCAGTTATGTAAAACAGCGGATTCGACAATCCATCTGCGACATATAGCCACAGGAACCAACCAAATCTTTAGTGTGAAATTAAACATTTGTTTTTTTCTTCAAAATATTGTTTATCCAAATGTTTCCAAAAAGATAAAGATTATTTTATTTCAAAGTGGCTGAACTTACCTTCTGTTAGGACCAGTCTGTGTTAAGCTCTGGACTAGTTGGCTGAAAGAAATATATTTTGCAGATAACTTCTGATGAAAATAATAGAAGTCTGTTAATTATAACAGCAACTGGAGTATTGTTCATCATTATCACTGGATATCATTCTATAAGCATACTTTATGATTGCATGATGTGAAAGTCAAGAAATATATCTACTAGTATGAGATTTTTTTCCGTTTTTTTCTTTTGCCAATGTGTCAGATAAATTAGCTTGAAAAAGGATTAACAATAATTTAACGTAGATACCAGTATACCAATCACTCATTTTTATTGTGCTTTTTTTTCAGTAGTCTAAATGTAGGTAAGCTAGTTTGTAAATACAATAATATTTTATGTCATCTTTAGCCATTTTCAGACCAGTAGAGATAGAAAGTATGTATAATATAAATCTTAGTATGAAATGTTGGGTTTTCTAATAATACAAGGCCTGCTCTTATTCTAATACAATACTTTTTGCTATTTTCAGGTAAATAAGAAAGATTTAAAAAAGGATGATAAAGGCTCAAAGAAGAAGAGGAAGAGAAGTAAAATTATATAAAAAATAAATTATTATATTAGCTTTATGTTGGTTTCTTTATTACTTTACATATTGACAAATAATTGCCTGCCCCTTGGTTTTCGAAAAGGAATCCTCCAAGTTCACAATTTGATTTCCAATAATTTTGTGAACATACACACATAAACAACGTGTTCCCGCAATTACGACATTAATTTGACACGCGTATACGTTTCCGCGTTTTCGTTTTTTAAAGATATATTAATTTAATTTAACGTTATTATTTATTGATTTATTTACAATTTTCTAAAATAGCTTCTTGGGGCAACCTGTCGCGAAGAATTGAAATTAAACCGAACGAGAATTTTACTGGGCTTTTGCAAAAAAATCTTACAGCTGGGTCAGACGATGAACAAAAAAAAGTGTCAGTCAATGAATGTTTAACAGCAGGCATAGAATAATAGCTTCATGAATGATTCGGAAGGAATGAGTCCTTTGCAATAGTGTTCCTAATTTTGGTTATTATTTTATTATTAAGTTATTTTGTTTGATTTTTTTTTTTAAATTTACGAATATAATATTATTATAATTTGTATGATTATTGGCCACTTGCCCTACCCTATGTCTTTAATTAATGTCGTAATTGCGGGACCACGTATACATACATTTACACCTTCTCAAGGGAGTAGGCAGAAACTGCAGAACGCCACCTGCTACAATCCTCCTTTTGCTTCGTTTACGTTCATAGAATACATTGTTTTTTTTTTTTTTGTTTATTAATCAAAAAAACAGTTGACAAGCATTTGTTGAACCTTTAAACATACCTGTACCACAGAAACCATCGCGGGTCATGGTCGTCTGGTCGTCTGGTCTGGTCTGGTAATTTTGTGAAATGCTGATGAAAAGGTTCTAAGGCAGCAGAGATCAATAAGGCGGCTCGTCCTTAGTAGTAGACGTTTCACACTGAGTGGTATTTAGCACAGAACAGATAAAAGAGATACTCGTATACCTGTGGTATTTAGCACACGAAACACACACACGAATGGTTATCTAGCAGACAGCTGATACTAGCTGTAGGTACTTATTCTGTAGATAGAAAATCATGCCAAACCCACCTATTGGCTTGTAGATTGCAATAGACTTAAGTAGGTGTAATGTGAAAGATCAATAAAGATCGCACACGTAACAATTTATTAACTACGCGTACCTACACAATAATAATGAAATTTTCAGTAGGCGCTTATGAGGGCTGGTCGCATTTTGTCACCTCTCGCTCACATCGGACCAAATTTTTGAGATTGTTAAATGAAAACATGCTTTTTTGGAAAATGTAATCAATTAAAGAACTAGTAAATAATGTTAATTTAATAGGTAAATTATTAAAACACATTTCTATTGTGTTATCTAATAAACTCAGTTCTAAAAGTATTATCTGTTTTTGAGATGAGTTAAATAAAATGCCACAATAAAAATGTGTTTTTAATTGTTACCTACCTATTTAAAAAAATGTAATAAATGGACGCCTTTAATTGATTACATTTTTCAAAAACGCATCAATCTTAAAAATTTAGTCCCGTGTGAGCAAGAGCGGTGACAAAAAACGAAAGCCCTCTTAAATAGATTACTTAGAAAAAAAAGTAGTATTCTACTTTTGAAACGTTCAAAACTAATCTCTACGAGCACTGTTTAGTGCGTACTTACCTAAGTACAGACGCCAGCAGGTTAAGCCACCCGAAACTGTCAAATTTTCCCAAGCATCAAAGATACGCACGTCTGTAACTACCAGTGAGGGGCTGTGCCGTCGAATTTCAGCGGCTAACACCCGCATCAAAGATACGCGAGTCAGTACCTAACTACCAGTGAGGGGCTGTACCGTCGGATCTCAGCGGCTAACACCCGCATCAAAGATACGCACGTCAGTAACTACCAGTGAGGGGCTGTACCGTCGAATTTCAGCGGCTAACACCCGCATCAAAGATACGCACGTCAGTAACTACCAGTGAGGGGCTGTACCGTCGAATCTCAGCGGCTAACACCCGCATCAAAGATACGCACGTCAGTAACTACCAGTGAGGGGCTGTACCGTCGAATTTCAGCGGCTAACACCCGCATCAAAGATACGCACGTCAGTAACTACCAGTGAGGGGCTGTACCGTCGAATCTCAGCGGCTAACACCCGCATCAAAGATACGCACGTCAGTAACTACCAGTGAGGGGCTGTACCGTCGAATTTCAGCGGCTAACACCCGCATCAAAGATACGCACGTCAGTAACTACCAGTGAGGGGCTGTACCGTCGAATCTCAGCGGCTAACACCCGCATCAAAGATACGCACGTCAGTAACTACCAGTGAGGGGCTGTACCGTCGAATCTCAGCGGCTAACACCCGCATCAAAGATACGCGCGTCAGTAACTACCAGTGAGGGGCTGTACCTTCGATCAATAATACCTATTGATTGAAGGGCTGTACCGTCGAATTTCAGCGGCTAACACCCGCATCAAAGATACGCACGTCAGTAACTACCAGTGAGGGGCTGTACCGTCGAATTTCAGCGGCTAACACCCGCATCAAAGATACGCACGTCATTAACTACCAGTGAGGGGCTGTACCGTCGAATCTCAGCGGCTAACACCCGCATCAAAGATACGCACGTCAGTAACTACCAGTGAGGGGCTGTACCGTCGAATTTCAGCGGCTAACACCCGCATCAAAGATATGCACGTCAGTAACTACCAGTGAGGGGCTGTACCTTCGATCAATAATACCTATTGATTGAAGGGCTGTACCGTCGAATTTCAGCGGCTAACACCCGCATCAAGATACGCACGTCAGTAACTACCAGTGAGGGGCTGTACCGTCGAATCTCAGCGGCTAACACCCGCATCAAAGATACGCACGTCAGTAACTACCAGTGAGGGGCTGTACCGTCGAATTTCAGCGGCTAACACCCGCATCAAAGATACGCACGTCAGTAACTACCAGTGAGGGGCTGTACCGTCGAATCTCCGCGGCTAACACCCGCATCAAAGATACGCACGTCAGTAACTACCAGTGAGGGGCTGTACCGTCGAATCTCAGCGGCTAACACCCGCATCAAAGATACGCGCGTCAGTAACTACCAGTGAGGGGCTGTACCGTCGAATCTCAGCGGCTAACACCCGCATCAAAGATACGCGCGTCAGTAACTACCAGTGAGGGGCTGTACCGTCGAATCTCAGCGGCTAACACCCGCATCAAAGATACGCGCGTCAGTAACTACCAGTGAGGGGCTGTACCGTCGAATTTCAGCGGCTAACACCCGCATCAAAGATACGCACGTCAGTAACTACCAGTGAGGGGCTGTACCGTCGAATCTCAGCGGCTAACACCCGCATCAAAGATACGCGCGTCAGTAACTACCAGTGAGGGGCTGTACCGTCGAATCTCAGCGGCTAACACCCGCATCAAAGATACGCACGTCAGTAACTACCAGTGAGGGGCTGTACCGTCGAATCTCAGCGGCTAACACCCGCATCAAAGATACGCGCGTCAGTAACTACCAGTGAGGGGCTGTGCCGTCGAATCTCAGCGGCTAACACCCGCATCAAAGATACGCGCGTCAGTAACTACCAGTGAGGGGCTGTACCGTCGAATCTCCGCGGCTAACACCCGCATCAAAGATACGCACGTCAGTAACTACCAGTGAGGGGCTGTACCGTCGAATCTCAGCGGCTAACACCCGCATCAAAGATACGCGCGTCAGTAACTACCAGTGAGGGGCTGTGCCGTCGAATCTCAGCGGCTAACACCCGCATCAAAGATACGCGCGTCAGTAACTACCAGTGAGGGGCTGTACCGTCGAATCTCCGCGGCTAACACCCGCATCAAAGATACGCGCGTCAGTAACTACTAGTGAGGGGCTGTACCGTCGAATCTCAGCGGCTAACACCCGCATCAAAGATACGCGCGTCAGTAGGTTTTATTTAGAAAAAGTCTGACACGCCCTCCCGCTCCGCCCAGAGCGGGAGAAGTCATTTGATGATTTCCCATCCACAAAAAAATAGGTAGGTAGGTACTGTTTGTAGTATTTCCTTATCACATAGCATCTTTACAATGATTACAATATTCGTGGTATCTTTATTCTTGAATACCTACGCGAATATTACCTATTAATTACCTGATACCTAATCGTAATCAGGGTGTGAACTGTGAAATGATTAGCATTCAATTACCTAGGTCCTTATTGCAACCGATTAATTAATCACCATGGTGAATATCTGAAACGTAATTAATGAATGGTGTAGGTATAATTCGATTATCACCTAATTATTAATTAGATCCTCATTGGTGCCGATTCTGTTGTGCACAAACTAAACTTAATTTAGGCTATTGCTAACTTTTTCTCTCTATTATGACAAGAAAGGGACGGAAGTAAATTAGAGCTGTCAAATTAGTTAGAACTAATTTTTCCATAGACATTTAGACGACACGTAAAAACGTGTCGACTAAAAAACACGGTGAAGCGCAAGGCATGAACTAGTTTGATATCTCCAACTTAGTTCATAGCTATAGCCGTCCTTTTCTCGCGCTGCCTGTTAGTAAAAGATAGCGATTCTCTAATTTTAGTTTAGTGCGTTCACAAGAGAATCGGCACCATTAATTAATCATCATACTTAACATGAAGCCTGTATTCGCCGAAGGGTTAGGCAGTGTTTTACCAATAGTACCTACACCCACAGTAAGTAGGTTCCTAATCATATTTTATGAACCCACCAAAACCACCAATGTAGAGCCAAGCCCCTAACTCTACAAACTACATCTTGGTCAAAATGTACGACTTGGCCTTCGCACAGCCACAGACACTTAGCTACGGGCTTAGGGTAAGAAATTGTCACTGGTCTTTAATGTTGTGTCATGCATTATTTCAATGGAAAGGTTTACATTTTGACCAAGATGTAAGGTTTGTAGAGTTAGGCCTTGTAGAGTTGGGGTTTGGCTTTACATTAGATTGAACGTGATAAGTAAGTCTTGGCAGCCTAACTTTACATGAAATGTTTTTGGTGGGTTTAATACCTATAGGTATGTCGCATAAATGGCCGTATTTTTTTATTGCGTTAACTTAGAAGCTTGCTTATTTTAGAACTTCAAGGGACGAAAAGATCTACGTACCTATGTGATATTAATTTCAACTTGATACCTCCACGCGTTCCTGAGAAAAAGCGTATAGACAGACTTACAGACTTGAAAATATTTTTTATGTGATAAAATTACAAATTAATAATTTTCGGAATTTTTCCTTTAGGTACTTATACTGTGAGACCTTGCTTCTTGCCAAATTTCATGAGTCTAGGACAACGGGAAGTACCTATCCTATAGATTTTGATTTACTTGCGAGTATCAAAATATGTTGCATAAATGGCCGTGTTTTTTTTATTGCATTGACTTAAAAGCTTGATTTTTTCAGAACTCCAAGGGACCATAGACTTACGTATTTGATCCACGCGATCCTAAGAAAAAGGGTCTTGACAGACTGACAGACAGACAGACAGACGGACAACGAAGTGATCCTATATAAGGGTTCCGTTTTTTCCTTTTGAGGTACGAATCCCTAAAAAACGATGAAGCGCCTCGAGAAAAAGTAGGTAGTGCCCTTGCGCTTCGCTTGTCTTTTCTTGGCGGCACGGTTTAGTGACAAATCCAGAGTACCTAGTTTTCAAAAATACATAAAATTTGCGTTTTGTCGAATCCCAGGAATTTTCGCCTAGGCTTTGTGGGGTACTTAATTGTTGTAAATGGGTCACACTGTCACGTCCAAGAAGCAATAGGTCGAGTTTCCCTGTCACCCTATTTAAAGATTCACAGAATTTCCTAATTACACAGCACCTTAATGATTGATAAAGAATAGAAATATTAAGAGTACGTACTGATTACCTGACATCTAATACTTAGTAATCAGGTGTGAAATTATTAGCACGCAATTATTAATTAGGTCCCAATTTTAACTTATTCATGAATATTAACTGAAACGTAATTAATAATGGTGTAGGTTTATTCGATTATCATCTAATTATACTAATTAATTAATCAGTCATACTCACCTACATAATATGTCGCTTGTACTTATTCCCCGAATGGTGGCAGAGGATTATACCTTTAATACGCCCACAGTAAGTAGGTTGGTACGAGTAATCCTGTTACATTAAATTATTATAAATGTGAAAGTTTGGATGGATGGATGATTGTTATTCAATCACGCTAGAGCGGCTGAACGGATCTGGATGAAATTTGACACAGAGATAGGATTATAGTCTGGTATAGCACATGGCTACTTTTTAGGGTTCCGTACCAAAATGGTCAAAAGGAACCCTTATGGGTGACTCTGTCTGTCTGTCTGTCTGTCACAGCTGGATATCTCATGAACTATTAATGCTATCAACTTAAAATTTTTAGAAAAAAGAGAGAACAGTTTCAGATGACGTTTGCCCAACTATTTTGCAAATAAGAAAGAAACAAAAATATATATTTTTTTTGCAACAGGGACTGAAAGGTCTTACAAATTCGAAGAGGGGTTAATAGGGCATGTGGGGTATCATGTGAAAGAGCGCACAGTCTCAAACATTATATTTTTTTGGCCTCATAGTTTTCGACTTTTGATGAAAAATGTAAAAAAACATCGTAAGGGGGGGGGGGGGGGGGCTTATCACCGAAGTTTGCATAGAGAAAAATCTGAAATTATTCTGTGTAACAGAAGATTATGTACGATTAAGTACAGGAAAAATAAAACGATGTCTATATATACGAGTACAGTTTTTCAGAAATCATCAACAAAAATTACATATAAATGATGGTACGGGTCCCTAGGTGCGCGAGACCGACTCGCTCTTGACCGGTTTCTTATCCCGGTACTTAGTACTTTCCCGTGGGATAATTTCCGAATTTTCCGACATCTACGTGAGCGAATCCGCTGGCAAGAGTTAGTATTATTATTTATGAACCCACCAAAAATATTTCATGTAAAGTAGGCTGCCAAGACTTACATAACGCTTTCAGGTTTCACTGTTAAAATGTTTCAGATTTATGGTAGAGCCAAGCCACTAAGAGTTGATCCACATCTGTCAGCACGGAACAGCATTTATGCCGTGTGTGCTGCAGCGTGCTATCGCGTGCTTCAGCGTAAGATCGCACGCCGCCGTCGCCGTTGAGTGTTGTCGAATACGATCATGCAATGCAATGGAAGCATGGTATCGCGCTCGATAGCACTAGTCAGCACTCCAGCGCCTCTCAGCCATTTTGGCCGTGGTGTCGAGCGCATCGCCGATTCCACCGCGCGGTCTCTATCTTTATCGCTCTAGGAAATGATGATCCTAAGAGATAGAAAAGGATAAAGCACGAAAAAAGGCGATTCCGTGCTGACAGATGTGGGTCAACCCTAACTCTACAAACCTTCTTGTTCAAAATGTAGGTACGATTTGGCCGTTTCGCGGCCGCCGCACAGCCACAAACACTCCTGTGGGCATACCTACCTAAATTATGGTAAGAAATTAAGTCACTGGTCTGTCATGCAGCAATGAGTTTAATGGAACGGCCAAGCCATACATTTTGACCAAGAATTGTGGAAAGGTTTGTGGAGCCTTAGGCCTTGTGGAGTTGGGGCTTGGCTCTATAACTTTTTTACAGTGAAACCGTTATGAAGTCTTGGCAGTTGGGAACCTACTTGACATGAAATGTTTTTGTTAATTTCTTTTTGTAGGGTGCTCTATTTATTTTTAACCGACTTCAAAAAAGGATGTTCTGTATTCGATCCGTATGTAATTATGTATTGTATGTATGTATGTTTGATTGTCCGCGATTTTCTCAAAAACATATAAACCTATTTTAACGATTCTTTCACTACCGTAATCTACATACTTTCAGGAACGTTTTAGTATATAATACATCAGGTAATTATTCTTATGTACGAAGTTATATGCATAAATGTACTGTATCTACATTTCTAAGCGGATTTTGTGATGATTCTTCTTTTCGTTCGTCTTGGGCTCATGTAATAATCCTAATTGTATATTCAACTAAAAATGGAAAAATAAATTTACTTTAATAAAAAAAGTAAAAACCGACTTCAAAACCTAAAACAAATAAAATAACTTTCATAAAAAACTTAACAGCTTCTGAAGTCGGTGACTTCCTTTCTTCAACGCACCTTAGCTTGACACCGACTTCAGAAGCTGTAAGTTTATTATTTATGAAAGTTATTTTATTCGTTTTAGGTTTTGAAGTCGGTTTTTACTTGTTTTAAAGTAAATTTTTATTTTAGCGGTGATATTGTATTGATATTACTGGTATTCAGCTACATCCGGTTAGACTGGAAGCCGACCCCAATATAGTTGGGAAAAGGCTAGGCAGATTGATTGTATTGACATTACACATACTTACATGCTAAAATCATAACCCTTACTTTTAAGAGCATAATTGGGTAAAATAGTAGATAAGTGGGGGGGTAGTGTTGGGTAAGTGTAGAAGGGAATCAATTCCCACTCGAGGTATTATAGACTATAGTCCGAGTAAGAATTGGTGACTCACCCGTGTTAAACACTCTAATTTTCATTTCGAATATAGGTAAGGAAAGTAAAAAATAGCAGTTTTTCTAAAATATTTATTGATAAAAATACATGTGTAGTACCTATTTAAAATTATTTGAGCAGTTAGAACAATATGTGAAATTTAAAGTTAAATTTTTGTTTGGAATATTTACGCTGTTTGATAAATTATGACAAATTTGTATTTGCTAGATGTCTGTAAAAGTAGGGGACCCTGTTATTTGATTAGACGGAGGAATCCATGGCAGAGACTCCCTTTAGTTGAGGCGAATTGGGACGTATATTTATAGTCTCAGTTAATTTGTTTGAAATTTTAGTTTTGTTTTGGACATAATCCTCAATATAGCCTTCCGCGACTGTGCTGGATTTCCATCCTCCATGTCTTTTTAACATTGTCAAGTTAGCCCCAGAATCGGCTAACATTGTCGCTGACGTTCTTCTATAACAATGCCCGGTATACTGCTCACAGTTTGGTAAATTCAAATATGTTGCTATCTGCTTCGGCATACCTGAGATTTTATTTTTACCGATCACTTGTTTATAGCATTTTCCCTTTTGGTATTTGAGAGAAAAGCGATCCGTTTTTATGTCATTAGGTCTGATTTTTTTATATTTTTTTTACTATTTGTGTAAACTTCTCGTACTACAAACGTGCGCTCAATATTTGTTTTCGTTTTAGTCAATTTTACGAGTAATAACTGGCCTTGATTTTCAACGTCGTTAATTGTTAGATTTGTGAGCTCACTGCTTCTGCAGGCGCAGCTTATTCCGAATATCAATACCACCTGTGAAAAACGTATAGGTAATTTTGTCAGTATTTATCTTTTAGGTATGTAGGTAAAATAGACCTACCTAGAGATCTTTTACTCTTAAAATGGACGCCGTTCCAACGTCTTTACTCTCAATATACGCAAGCTGGTCAATGTCATTGCGTCTTTTTATGCAAACCTATCTAACACATCAGAGTAAAGACGTTGGGAACAACGTTCATTTTTAGAGTAAATACCTCTCCCTCCCTAGATAAACGTTTATAGTACCTTTACTGCCAAATATATCTCGTCAGGAGCTTTATTTAAAAATGTTTCCACTTCGTGAGAGGTGAAAACCTTAGATTTTTGGCTCTTGAACCTGTCTGTCGGAGTGTCTTTTCAAAAACGATGTTAGAAAATGGATTTTTTTCAAATCTACATTCTGTTTTACACTAATTGTACTCTTGAGCATTGAATACCTGCTCCATAGCGTAGAAGGCTGTATTTTGCTAGATAGTCCATTGAAGTATGTAAGAAACACACTTTCGGAAAATGATTTAACTTTCTTGTTTGCTCGCCACTTCATAAAGTCATTGTATGTATTTACCTAAGTAGGTACCTGTCCTTTGAAATTTCTGGCAAAAGATTTTCGATTACTGTATTTGCCTCGTCTTTAACCGAATTCAATATTTCAGAATCGCTTGCACTCATTTTTAATCAAATATTAGTCTTTAGAATCGACATTTTGAATTTCGGTACAGCTTATAGAGTTAGTAACCCGCCAAATTATACTCTTTTAAATTTTAAAGATGGAACACACCGCGTCACTGCCGCAGGCCGTCTCGCTTACTAGTTATTTTTTTAATATTCACACTGACTGTTTATACACTCACAAGACCGCAGCATTTTTTTTTCGATATTTTTTAAATTATGTTAAATTTTTGTAGCCGACTACCTATCCAAATTTAATTCTATTTTTAAAATTAATTTCCGCCCTAGAGAGGGATGTAATCTATGAGTCTTTCCCGACCATGGATGGGGACCAGCGTCTTCGACCCGCTACTCGGATCAAACAAACACTACTTTCCGAGTATGAGAAATGAAAAAACAATTTCTGGCACGCCAGTAGTTACTTTATTCATAGTCTTATTTCCTAACAGCCTGTATAAGGTTGCCTTTTGCATGAAACCCTTACAGTAAATACCTACACTACCTAACATAACTGGCCAAATGTGGGTTTATTAAGCACTTCCGCTTAACCCTTTGTCAGAACATTCGTAACGATACTATGATATTATTAACCAGATGGTGACTCAACTGACACTTAATTAATAGTTACCGGTGTGAAATGATTAGCACCCAATTATGAATTTAGATCCAAATTGTAATCGATTCATTAATCACAAGGCATGGTAATTGCTAATGTTAACCGTCACATAATTAATAATGAGCAGGTATAACACGTAATTACTATCTAGGCCCTAATTTTAACTGATTTATGAATCACTTGGTGGGGTTTAAAATGCATACCTATAAAATAAGCTACC
Organism: Cosmia pyralina; assembly: GCA_946251885.1. Lineage (NCBI taxonomy): Eukaryota > Metazoa > Arthropoda > Insecta > Lepidoptera > Noctuidae > Cosmia > Cosmia pyralina. Next base: position 25,182,044 of record OX276345.1, on the reverse strand, counting down.
AATTGTTAATTTCAACATTAAACCACCAACTTGCAATCGAGAAACATCTAATCAAAAATGGAACTCCATCTGCATTTGACCGTTGCTTTCCGTGCTTTGGACCGCAAATGGGGGAAACCAGTTGACTTGGATACTCCTGAGGACCTCTCAACGTGTATTCCTGCTGTTGTGGATGGAACAACAGCCACATTCTCTTCGGAGGCATATTTGACGACAAGGAGGAGACCAAAGCCGTATTCACGTCATGAAGAAAAAAGAAGGAAGGAAAATGTGAAAGTGAACGATTCGTTTGCAGACATATCATGTGCAAGAATTCCTTCAGTGTCGGATCTTGAAGAGTTATACAGTTTTAGAGAAAGATCTTATTCAAGAACAAGTGGATTTTCAGTCGATCTGGATAGAAGTATCGTAGAATACCTCGATGAATATGAAAAGAAGTTTGAAGGAGGTTCCACGGTGACTCTGGATTCAGGGTTAGGAAGGAGCAAGCAACGGAGTGTATTCAGACTGTTCAAAGATAGTGCGAAATCATACATCGACAAGAAGTGCAAGAGAGTACTTAGATGATAGTATTGTAAATAAAAGTAATTGTTTTATTTAGTTTTAAGTAATTTATAAAATTGTAAAATTAGTTTATAAAATGTAAAATATTTTTCAAACACTTTACCTACTTACTCTATTACCTTGTCTCTTTACTTTCCTTCTTTTTTTTCTAAACAAACAAGCGGCTAATCTTAGTCTCTAAATATATTTTTTTAAATTTATTTATGTCTTTTATATTTTTAAGACTGTAAGTCTACTTGTTTGATAAGATATAGATACCTACAATTATTGTTCCCTACATCTAATTTTAAGTCATTTATGTAATAATTAGTAATTTAAAATAAATTATTGACCATAACATACTACTCTTTTTATTCTGATCTCAACTTTACTTAAATATTTTTTCCACAAGTAGGTCGTACCTACTTTTTGTGTAGTCGGCTTCCCTCTTCCACTTTCTCATCTACCTCTTTACCTACTTAGTGTTAGTACCTATATAATTCTTTGAGTCAAAATTAAACAACTTCATAAATGTTAAATATTTTATAATTGAAAATAACTAGGTATAATAATTATAATATTTACAATAACATAAATACATTAGTACATAGTATTACGCCGGCAAGTTCATTTTTTACAATAAATAGTTTTAAGCAGTTCATTAAAAATAAAATACACAAAAACTAACAATAATTAGTTTACACATAGGGCTCGAAATATTTAATAGCAGTCGTCATAGGTTTTTCGTTGATTTTGTTCGTTGTAATAGTATTCTTCACGCGCATCTTTATGTCTCTAGGCTTCAACACACTTTTGTGGTTCGCACTCGGCGGCCTCAAGCCCAGGTAGTGCTTGCTCGGCGTGAATATAGACTTAGAACTAAGACCAGACGTCTCTAAGAAGAAATCGAAGGTTCCCCTTGTTTTGGGCGCATTTATCTCTGGATTATTATTCAGTACCATCCTTGGCTCACACTTCACAGTATTGTAAGAGCCGCTGTTGCTCCCAGACGAATTACTGGACTCAATATCTGAGTTCCTTACAGATTCAGTCTCTAAATTCTCTATATTTGAAAGGAGATCAGGCTTATTAGACAACTTAGCGTTTTTCGACAAGCCCTTGTTTAAGGTACTCTCGTTATTTTCAAGAAAATTATCAGCGTTTCCATTGTCATCCTTATTGGTAGTATTATGCTGTTTATCTTTATCAGGTACATTGGTAAGATTTTCGGTTACAACATCCGACATGGAACCGTCACTGCTGCCGGAGCTGATGCGGTATTCCTCTGCAACTATGCTGCCGAGTTCATCGTCTATCTTAAATTCTTCAAAATTTTGGGACAAATCGAATTTATCCATGTCGTCGAAATATTCTGCTTTGTGCAATTCTGCATTGATCGATTGATTTTTATCGGGTCCATGGTTGAACTGATTGTCTAGTTCTGTCAAATTGATCTGCTTGTTGCCTCCCTTACCACCTTTGTTGATCTCAGATAGAATAGAAGACACTGTGTTGCCCATTTGTATGGAAGCACGAGGGTCCAATTTTGGTTGCATAGGATGCATAGCAAAGTTAGTCAAGTAACTGTCAGTAGTTTGCTGGAAGGAGCGGCTTTGTTCATCGGTCGGCTTCTCATCTTCGTCCGGAATGATGATCTCAGTGACATGAGGAAGTTTAGGAATGTCTTTATCACTGATCTTGTTCTGGATCCTTGGCAAAGATACCACTTTAGCAACGCTGTTTCTTGGACTGATGGCGTGCACTGGGTACTGCTCATTGTGGATCTCGACTGTTGGCTGTGTGAGTAGCAACTCCCTCTTACCATTGCTGACTACTGGAACATTTATCTCTGAAATGGAACAGTAGTCAGGCTCTATACTGTTGACAGTTGCTACTTGTCCCACTTTTCTCGTCTTAACATCTGCAACCCGTTGGTTAGCCGCAACGGCTTCAGAGTCTAACTGCTCTGTCATTTGTTTGACATTGTTTTCAGCTTTCCATTTAGCCGAAAGGTTCTTTGGCTTTGGCGGCAGGGCGGGAGGAGTTCTTGGCACTTTTCTCTTATTGAATATCTTCATAGACCCGAGCTCGTTATCAATTTTTCTTTCAACGACATTGTTAACGTTACGATTTTCTAAGTTAGCGGCCATGTTTTTCACTATAGAGCCTCTTATTTTAGGAACCGCTGGTTTATCATTGGCTTGCACGGTACGCGGAATTGGTGCAGGTTTAGAATCATTGCCTTTCGTAATAATGGGCTCATATTCATTGCTGTACAAGCTTTGTATCTCGTACTGGAAGCCTTGAGCTGTGTTTGGCACTTCATAACTATGCTCAGATGCGGTCTCTAAGCTGAACTTAACGATTTTATTTGCTCTCTTATCTGATCTAGGCAGCGTATTGCTGGTGTTGTTGGATCTTACTTTTTCATCATAGGAGATGCTGTTAAGAGTGGAGAACTGAACACGCTTTGTTGATGCTTTAGGGCTGGGTGCTTCACTAGACTTAGAATTGTCATTGCTGCTATCATCTAAAGAATTTTGGAGCAATATTTGATTGACACACTCCAGTACCGGATTATTTTTATAAATCTCATTAGTCGGGTTCTCATCTGCATCACTAGTGCTAGCATACCAATTTTCATTAACTTCGGCATTAGCCGCTTGTTTGTTCAGGTTTGATTCTATGTTATTGTTCTTATCGTCAAGCCTAGAACTGAATCTCTCATTGTTATTCATTATGTTATTGCACAATACTTCGTTTTTAGCGGCTACTACTCCAGCATCAAGTATGCCACTGTTGAAACCAACGCCCAACAGGTCATCTGTTGATTTAGACTTATTACTTAATGGCCTTTGATCCAAACAGTCTCCTTCTTGTTCTGGATCACTAACATTGCAATACCAGGGCTTCTCGTTGCCCTCTTCGCTGAGGACGTTACTCAGGAAAAGTTGTCTGTTTGCTTTTATTTCATCTGACGCTTGCCGTTTGATTCCGTGTAATCTCTCCATTTTTGTAGAATAAGTTTTTTCAGATTCACTGGCAGTATTTTCTTGTTCTTTTTTGGCAGCTTCACCAATGAGCTGGTCAATTTTCAAAGAAGCTTTTCTGATATCATTAGCTATTTGGTTCGCGGTGATTTCGTCATCGTGGTTTACTTGGTAGCTCATACCAATGCACTCTTCAGCACTACTGCTGTTGTTTGCTTGGTTATTGTAACCTTTCTGCATGTTATCTACATACTTGTTGTTGTTCTTTCTTCCCGAATATTTCCTCGACCTTCTGAAGACATCTCGTCTCACAAACGCTTGTTTATTTTTGATAAATGTACCCTTGCTACCGATACTAGCAGTGTTCCCTTCTTCACTGGAACTCGTGTTGCCATATACAATTTCACTCTTCGGCAACTGAAAGCTCTTACTTAACCTAGTATTTTTTTGGAATACCGGTGGAGAATTTCTTTCACGATAACTACAGCTTCTAACGAACGTATTTTGGAATCTGGAATCCGTGCTTTCTAAGCTCTGGAATTCTGGATCTGTTTCAATGTTAGTCTGTTCGCTGGTGAAGCCGAGCAGTTGCTGGCAATTGCTGCAGTACGATTTGCGCGCTTTCAGTTTTGCAATTTCTTCCTGTTGTGTTTTAATGATTTTTTCTTTTTGGTGCAGTGCGACGTGTATTTGTTTCTGTTCCCTGGTGAGGCGGGATTCTAGGAGGACTAATGATCGTAGTACCAGTGCTAGTTGGTCTTGTCTGAGCCGCCTCTCTTGCGCCGCCTTCTTGTCTCTGGCGGCGAGGGCGTGACCTGCCTCCACCAGCTGGTGCCTCTGCTTCAGGACGGACTCGGATTGCTGCTGCAGAGCGTTGCGCACCGCGTCCAACTCCCGCCTCAACTCCATCGCTTCTGAGCTGCTATCCATCTGGAAAGAGAGAGAAGTGTTCGTCAATAAACAGTTAACTCGTAAGACGTAACTATTATTGCAATAACACCAATAACAGCGACATTTAACTTCATAAAAGGTTCGTAGCGTACAGTCTATTTAAAAGATCAATCCGACAGCGATGAAATGTCAAGTACGATTGGTACACGTTTCCTTATACGACTGGAAGAAATTAATGTCGTCTAATGACGGTGCATCTTTGATCATCGCATAAACACTGTAATGAATGATAGTTATCTAGTGTAGCGATGCAACGAGCGGTCAGAGTCCACCACGCAATAGTAAGTTAACGAGGTCACTGGCAAGACGAAGTCTTGCTTGTGTATAAAAGTAATCAAAAGCGGAATATTTTAATTAATTTAATTAAGCCAGTATTTGCTGATAAAGATCAGTGAATTCTCGGTTCTACTACGTGACAATAAAGTTTAAAATACAAAGCTGGTATTTGGTCGCTGCTTTTAATTTTTGATAAGAAGAAAATCAGAGCATAACTAAGCTTATCGTTTGTGCGGGCGAAGATAAGACGTTCAAACGCGGGAGAATAATGTTTTTCATAGTGTTATCATAGCCGTAATTTCACACTTCCTTGTTTTTTTTTTCAAATTTGATAATGTCAGTGTGCTAAATGGAAGACCACGACTTCACGAGACAATGACTCATCATAAGTTAGGGCCGATGATACCAATGGCAATTATGTCATACCAATTGTTTTTAATGTTATTGTGATGTATCAAATCATAAAAGAATAGTTTGAAGTAGTATTAGTAGTAGGTATTTAGGTAATTAGTACCTAACTATCCTTCTGTAACTAACAGATTTCTAATCGTACTAAAACCCCTGCATTAAAACTATAATTTGCTTATGAAAATTCATACGATAAATCCATTTGGCATTACATTAAGATGCAGATATATGCCACTGGCCTTGAGAAAAACACATGAGACTAAAAGATAAATAATTAAATTATCTTTAAAATGGCGAAGGACATAACTTTACAAATTAATTACACTGTGTAATATAAACATAATCTAAAATATTCACATATTACGTTATTATGCAAATGCTCTAGTTTAACATACATTTTTTTTCAAATCATTAACACAACCTAGTCTTTTAGATGCGTGATCTTCAGTTTAAAATCATTTAAAGTCTGTTATCGTCGCCTTAAATCTTCGCTAACTCATGGCCGGCTTTTCTCTACTAAGCCATTCACATACGAAGGTAAGAATAAAGAATGTGGTATTCTAATACTTTAATCATGTTAGAGGCAAGGTAAAAGTCGTGTCAATGGCGGCTTGACAATGTCCGAGTGCACTTAACCTCTATGAAAGTATGTTATAGCATTGACGAAAGTTTAAGCTGCCTAGCTCCCGGCTTTGAAACTGGTAGCAACCTAGCTATAATTATGAGCCCCGGAGATAATAATGTGTCAATTTGAGGTTTATTTTATAATCTAAATTTTCTAAGTACGATGATTTTTCTATTACAATCAATCTGCCTAGCCTTTTCCCAACTATGTTGGGGTCGGCTTCCAGTCTAACCGGATGCAGCTGAATACCATTATTTTACATGGAGCGACTGCCTATCTGACCTCCACAACCCAGTAACTGGGTAATACGATACCCCTTGGTAAGACTGGTTGTCAGACTTTCGGGCTTCTGACGACCCGTAACGACTGTCAAAGATCCACGAATGACAGCCGGGACCAACGGCTTAACGTGCTTTCCGAGGCACGGAGGAGTCTCGGTATGTAAAGATGGTCACCCATCCACTGACCAACCCCGGCAAGCGTAGCTTAACCTGATGGATCGACCCGTGCGGCTGTTATTACTTAGCCACGAGCTCCTCATTTTTCTATTACAATAATTTTAATAAAAATAATCAAACAATAATTGTTGGAAAAAATGGTGATATCAAAATACAGATGAATGTATTACTTGATTCCTTTTAGTGAGCGATTGCGCAAGAGTTATCCTGAACAGGATGTTATGTTTACGCTTTCATCAGACATTTTTGGAACGGATTATAGCTGTAAGTAAAATATTCTGATGAGTTATGAATTGATGATATACAGACGACAGAAATAACACTTTTTTGTCTGCGAAAACTAAACAAACTTTTTATCTATACGAAGGTTGTAACGTAAGGTTATTCACGCCAGTATTCCTCGAAGGGATGGACAGACGTGTACCTAAAGTAACAGCGGAACTAAGTCGACGTTCGCATGGACGTAAAAATATCGCGGCGATTTTTTTTCACGCACTGGATGTTCAACGTTCTGCTTAGCGCCGAGAGTGCAAAATCCAACAGTATGTTGTTTCGACGCGGTAGAATGTACTCTGTAATAACAGAGTACATTCAGTTGAGTTCATTCATTTAGACTACAGTAGTAGTAACTTAACAATAGTTAAGTTGCATTCTCAGCGCTCGGCTCAACAACGAGAGTTGAAAATTCAGTGCGCGATAAAATCCCGCCGCGATTTTATTACGCCCGTGGGAACGGGGGCTAACTTAGCACGTTAGCTAAGTAGGTATATTCACAGTTGAAAAATCGATTGGACAGAATCCAAAAATAGAACCTAAGAATAAAAGATTGCTCAAATGTTCCTTTCCTTGTACACAAGGAAAGCGGTTTCATGGTTCCACATAATATCATACAATATCACGGATTCAAAGTTCACTTGGCTTAGACATCCAAAAAGTTCCAATCATTAAAAATTATTTAGTAAAAATATTTATATCGTATATTCGTATAATTTTTGAGTCACTGTCAACAGTAGGTAAGAGAGAATAGAGAAATATTAACATTTACATTTTTAAATATTTTTATAAAAACATTATTTTTATTATTAATAGAGTATCGATTATATTATTATTGTACATTCTCCATTTCCAATGAAGAGTTTTAAACGTGTATAAATAAATAATGTTCCTTAATTGCATTAAAAATTAGCATAGGTAATGGTAAAGTTAAAATATCACTGTTTGTGTGTGCATTAAATAAAGAGGCTTTTAAATTTAAATTTAATTTTATTATCACTTTTGAGTTGACGGACACGGGTTATTTAGTTAGATACTTACATGGGGGACGTGCATAATTTTTCAATATTATCCTTAGTTTCTTTCAGGTTACGGAACTCTTAATCATAAGCTGTTCTCGCTTCGAGATCGCGAGCAAACTACCGGACAATCCCAATGCGCGTGAGTTTATAGTAAACATTCAATTAATATATGTATTGAATTTCACCTATAAATCAAAGGTCGGTCGTAGTCAATGCAATGGACTTCGATCTCTATGTTTGTTTTGCTTCTCGATTAATCATTTGTCGACGTTATTAATTTATAATGTCAACAAACCGTCAATTTCTACTATAATCAACGGAAAATATTGTTTCATAATCATTTTAGGCCTAAGCAAGCATACCTAAAACCTAATAGAGGCGCCCGCGCTGGCGCCACGCTGCCATTGCCATTGCCATCTAAGTTATTTTTTTTTTTTGTGTAAAGTTACCTATATAAAAAATTGGTAGGTAGTTGTATTTTCTGAGCCATAGGTACTAAAGTAGGAATGCACTTTCCGTCTTTATGTGAAGAAAACTCGCGCTCTGATTACCGAACCACGTGTCACATTTTCTGAAGTAGGTAAAAAATCTTCATTATCAAGCGTTGTCAAGGTCGATACCGATACCACTAATTACACCATCTGCTAATTAATTTAAATTAAGTCTTCGAAACAACTATTGAGTTTAATTTGACGCGTAGGTAAGTAATTCCTTTTTCATTGTTCTCATTTACATAGTTATGTAAACACTTTTGATGCATTTGTCATTCATGAACGTAAAATAACTCCACAGTGTTCAATTGCAGTTCATAGGCATTCATTGATGATTCAGTGGGAACCTAAAATAATGTAATTTAATCTTTATTATTCAAGTTAAGGCAAATTGCTATTTTATACCTTTTTTATAGGATATCTGCAGCAAAGTGCAGGTTACCTTTCTATCTACCTATAAGTAGGTACTAATAATAAATCTGAAGAGTGTGTTTTTTGTTTAACTACAAGAACTACAAGTCGGATTTGAAAAATTCTTTTGCATTTGATAGCCCAGTTCTTGAGGAAGGCTATTGGCTATTTATCGTCACGCTACGACCCCTAGGAGCCGAGCAAAATGAAAAAAAAAAAAAAAATAGAAAGAACGCTAACCCTTGTTTTGTTTGTTTTATTTTGATGTGAATTACTTAGTTGTTGTTAAAATGTGTGTGTTGAAAGTTGAAATATGGATGTTTTCTGCAATAAATGTCTATTATGTTTATACACCCCGGCTAAAGGTAGCTGCAGAACACCGTGTGATTTTAGTCAGCAAAAGTCTGACAGACCCCTTTACCCACCCCAGGGTGCAGGACGTCTATGAGGATTTCCACACGACAAAAAAAAGTAAAATTGGTGCACCTACTCAATGGTAAACTTTAACCAGCTACGCTTGCCGCGATTGGTCCGTGGATTCGTGACCATCTTTACATACTGACACCCTCCGTGCCTTGGAAAGCATGTTAAGCCGTTGGTCCCAACTGTCATTCTTAGATCTTTGACAGTCGTTACGGGTCGTCGGAATCCCGAAAGTCTGACAACCAATCTAAGGTCGTATTACCCAGTAAGTGGGTCGTGGAGGTCAGATAGTCAGTCGCTCCATGTAAAATACTGGTATTCAGCTGCATCCGGTTAGACTAGAAGCCGACCCCAACATAGTTGGGAAAAGGCTAGGCAGATGATGATTCAATGAGAAGCCTTATGATGGAAAACAATTTACGCAAACCTTTCAGAAGATATTTAACTTATTAGCTGATAGACAGAGCTGCGTGTTTAGCAATCCTCTGGCCGGAAAATGGTTGGAAACGTACCCAACACTATTCCATAGTCCATACAACGTTTCATCCATTAACAAATGTTATTAATGAAACAAAACTCCGCTGCATCCGCTGACATAACCGCCATAGTTACCAGTCGAAGGAAGTCGCTTGTTATGCGTCTGCGCCTGCGCACTACTGCTGCGCAAACCTATAGGTTATTGCCACAGGAAATTCTAAGATATCACGGAATAACGGTTTTATATTTAATTACTATGTAGGTAAATCTTACTGATTTAAATATAGTTATGCAGGTTTACTGCAAAGGAAGGTTGAAATAATTTAGTAATAGGTAATTCTAACCTACCTATGGTTGTTACGTTAATAATTGCAAAGGGACCTATTTGATAATGATGAATTACATTTACATATTCTTGGTACTTTGCTCAGAATCTTTATTTAACACGCTTTTATTAGCTTCACCTGTATGTATGTATGTAACGGAATCTTTGAACTCAATTTTTACCCACTTCAAATGGGCGGATTAATTCGAAATTTTGCACACATAACAAGGACCGATGACAATACAATAATTATTTTTTTTTGTCCCATTATCCTGATCATAAAAATCAGAATTAACGATTTATCTCTAAAAAAATTAAAAATAAATTATAGTTTAAAAAGCTAAAAAACACGCTTTAATATCATTTAACTGAACTAAAAAGTAAAAAATATTTTTTTCAATATAAGAATAAAGTGATTAACGAGATAATTAATGTCATTGTAAAAAAAAACGTGGTATTAAAGCGTGTTTTTTAGTTTTTTGAACTATAATTTTTTTCACTATAAGTAATTGTGCCGACTTCAAGAAAACCTATCATAATACCAAAAACTCAAACTCAAAAGCATTTATTTCAATTAAACCATTTACAGGCAAAGAGTCAAGGAGTCGGTCAGTCAGAAATGGAAGCTTGCCCATTCCAAAGCGTAGTTGGACCTATGGAGAAGAACGGGCAAGAAACTCCATGGACACTCTTTTAAATGATATTTAATTTTAAACAATAATTAATTATGCAAATTACAGGAGCTCGTTAGCTTGCCGGGGTTGGTCCGTGGATGGTTGACCATCTTTATTTAAGTACCGAGAGTCCTCCGTGCCTCGGAAAGCACGTTAAGCCGTTAGTCCCGGCTGTCATTCGTGGATCTTTGACAGTCGTTACGGGCCGTCAGAAGCCCGAAAGTCTGACGACCAGTATTATCAAGGGGTATCGAGGTCAGATAGGCAGTTGCTCCATGTAAAATACTGGTATTCAGCTACATCCAATTAAACTGGAAGCCGACCCCAACATAGTTGGGAAAAGGCTAGGCGTAGGCAGATTGATTTTGAATTAATAATATGCAAATTAGAGTCCTAGTAGACAATACCTACCACCATTATCATCACCTTTATCTAATTCGATAACGCATAAATGTTGCACAACACTTGTTTTAAACTTTCAAACAAAAACACGCGCTTATTTTGCTAGGGGTCACCATTCGCCACATCTTTTCAAACACGACTGAATTATTTGTTAAACACGTATTGTTATTGATTTACAAAAGAAGTGTTTGCTCAAACCTGGCTTCAATATGTAGGTAAGTTTGTACACGTGCCTCTGATAACACAGCTACACAACGCATGGTAGTGCCTTCTGTAGTTACAGCGTGTTGACTGACTGTCGATAAGGGCATTCTATTACTAATAAACACTTGCCTACGTTATCAAGGACTTGTAAATCGTACAAATGTATCTTTAGTAAACACTAGACAATATTTACTCGTCACGTATCTATTTACCTAAGTGTTCTATCTTCACGACCTTTTTAAACTTAAAGACAGTCCATCTGCCTAGCTGACCCCAACACTGTTGGGGTCAGCTTTCAGTTTAACCGGATGCAGCTGAATACCAGTATTTTACATGGAGCGACTGCCTATCTGACCTCCACAACCAAGTAACTGGGTAATTCGATACTTTTGGTACGACCGGTTGTCAGACTTTCGGACTTCTGACGACCCGTAACGACTGTCAGAGAACCACGAATGGCAGCCGGGACCAACGGCTTAACGTGCTTTCCGAGGCACGGAGGCTGTAGTCTCTGTATGTAAAGATGGTCACCCACCCACGGACCAACCCCGGCACCTGATGGATCGACCCGTGTGGCTGTTATTACTTAGAAGTCAGATTCTTATAGCCTTATACCCGCTTTCACCAAATCTGAGTGACACTTAAAACAATCCCTAAAGAAAAGTGCATTTAATATTTAGGAGTTCATTTAAGTGTCACTTAGGGTTGGTGAAAACGAGCATGAGTCTACCTTATTTAGCTCCTATAAGACCGTGGAAAAGATTTGTTTCTATCTATGCGTAACACTTTAAAAACCTGTTACCTACTTGATAGCGTTACTCTATCCACCTGACTACCTAATACTGCATTACGAATACATCTGTTTTAGAAGAGTATGATGACCTTTTCTTTGCTCATCAGCATAATCAATAATTTCTCGTAAAGATTCTCTACCTATAGAATAAAAACTTTTTTACAAAAAAATACAACCGACTTCCAAAAACAACACTACAAAGTGAAAAATAACTTTAATTTCGGAAGTCGGTGTCTGGTTAAATGTATTTTCGTTTTTTGTCACCGACTTCCGAAATTAAAGTTATTTTTCACTTTGTAGGGTTGTTTTTGGAAGTCGGTTGTATTTTTTTGTAAAAAAGTTTAAATTTTTCACTTTTTAGTTGTGGTACCTACCCCACACAAATTCTAATACCACTACCTGCAAAACAAACTAGAACATCATCCATATAAAAGTGGGGAAAAAATACGTAATTGAAGCTAACTCAAAAACTACCCAAGCAAAGTTAATCAATTTTATATGAGACCAACTTTGATGTATACCCTCTCGAATAAAACAAATTTTTTTCAAATCGGACGACTGTGTAAAAAGTTATGCTTGGTCATACATAAAAAAAAATATACGTGTCGAATTGAGAACCTCCTCCTTTTTTTTCGTCTGTTAAAAATAATACCTGGCTCTATGTAGTTTATTTATTTCATAATCTTCTTCTTCATTAATTTGCTCTTTTTTTTCGCTGACATTCAAAAGGAAGTTTTAAACTACTCACCTAAAACAGAAATCTATGGCCATATGTGACCCCATTACCCAAGGTGAATCCTCAGTAATTTCATGGCGTACCATTTCAGAAGATTGCGTACCTATTACAATATATTATAATATATGCCCATTGGTAAGTAATTAGTAATTAAATATGTAACACTCGCCTTGAATGGTCGGAGGAAGTAACGGCCAATGACTCGTGATAAATAGGAGCGCGAATTCGTATTCGAAGCTATGTAGCAAACATCTATGCTTAGGTATAATATATAAAATTAGAAATAGAATATATTTATAATGTAAAAATGTATTAGGTCTGCCTGTGTATTGCGATTTCGTCGCTGTAGAATGAATACCTATGTAAAACAAGCATTTTTTTTTAGTTTTGTAAAACTGGAGTGAACACCACGTATTTTTTATAATACGGCGAAACCCTGAACCCAATATAAGTCCTTTTTATCATTGAAAACATGTGACAAAAGCACATCGAGTACCTACCTATAACCATGGGTAGAACTATTTTCTTCTTGTTTACAGAAGTTGTTAATCATTGCAGGTAAACAATAACATACCTACACCATTTATAGCGATGATTATCTATGGTACAAAATAAATAATAGTAATAATCTAATGTCAGAAGCTCGAAAGTCTGACAACCAGTTTTACCAAGGGGTATCGTATTAGAGTATTACCCAGTAACTTGGTTGTGGTCAGAAAGGCAGTCGCTCCATGTAAAATACTGGTATTCAGCTGCATCCGGTTAGACTGGAAGCCGACCCCAATATAGTTGAGAAAAGGCTAGGCAGATGATGATGATGACTAATCTTATATTCTTTATTGTAGGGGATTTTTTGAAACTCTGATCCAAGAGCGGATGAAGTTTCCTTATTTTATAGGCTTGAGACACAGGATACAATGCAAGGAGATATTTTTACAAGAACAGAAAAGTCACGGGCGACCGCTTGTATTATTATTCTACTTTGTGTTCGAGAATCAGGATATCTTTGTATTTTTACTCTCCTAACGGAATATTTACTGTTAGGTGCAGAAGAAATGAATATGCGTATGTATTTTTAAGTTTTTTTTTTGTTCGAAATTTGCGTGTTAACCAAGTCATGGGCATTAATGTGTGCCAATGTTCGGCGGTTGAACTATACCGTATGAATTCACTGTCAATCTTCTGTAGAAACATGTATGATCTGAAATGGCAATTAGGTACCTAAATCTACTTTTTAATGCATAATCAGTTAATCAGCCTGTAATGTGTTCACTGCTAGGTCACAGGCTTCCTCTCTGTGAGAGGAACTGGGCCGTAATCTAATACGAGTACACAGGCCCAATGCGGGTTGGTCAAGATGTCACATGTCTTCGAATTTTTGTGTTCTAGGACAGGCCGGTTTTCCTTCACCGTTTTGAGAGCAGTGGTAAGAAAATAATTTACACAGAGTAAAGAAGAAGAAAGAAAGAAGAAGAAGAAAGAAAATACGTTTATTTGCGGTAAACATGACGCAAAGGACAAAAAAAAATAAAATAAGCAATGTAGAAAAGCAAGTTTTGGGGAAAATATGCGTCACATCTACGCAAAACGGGTAAGGGTTAACGTACGACCGCTACAACTTTTAAGTCGCAACTTTTTAATTATCAGACAATTATAGCCTTAAAAGCAGTGTTATTAGAGTTGTTTTCGTAACAAAAATAAAACGAGAAAGTAATAATTTCCTTGAAAATATAATCTCAATCAAGTCCAAATTATTACCTTTGTCACAATTAAACACACGAAAATTATTTAGGCAAAGAAAAGTTTCTCAGGAACCTTCTAACTCAAAAGCAAAACAAAACGACAAACTCGAAAACATTCTAAAAACCAATTACACATGCGCCCACGCAACGAAATCGTGAAACTTCGGGAAATCGAAAGTGGCCGAGGAATGGCCCATTGTCTGTTATTATGATAAGTTCAAAGAATTTATTAACACGGTAAACGGATTATACTTACGATCCCATACATTTTTCTGATCTTTCAATAAACTTATGTACTTAAAAAAAAAATGTTTTATCTTTGTCTAAATAATACGCTGGAACTGCAACTTTCACATCTTCATCACGTGAAAATTTCTTCCCACGAAGTTCTTTTTTCAAGTTTGGGAATATGTAATAATCGCTGGGAGCCAGGTTAGGACTGTAAGGTGGATAAGCCAAAATTTCGAAGCCCACCTTCTGCAGAGCGGCCACCGCAACGGGTCTCGTGGACCGGCGCGTTGTCGTGCAAGAAGTGGACAGCTTTTTTAAATTTTCCCCTTCTTGTTTTCTCTGACGGCTTCCTTTAACCGGTCTAGGATTGAAGCGTAGTATTCTCCGGTTATGGAGATACCTTTATCTTTGTAATAATTAGATCAACAGGATCCCTTCTGAGTCCTTAGATCAGCCGTCCAGCCGTGGATCGACTTCATATGAGTCCCTGCCTTGCTTATTAAAGAGGTTATGCCACTTATAAACCATAGTCTTATCGGGGCAAAAGTCCCCGTAAACGGATGAAACAGATGGATCAGTCCTAGCTGTGCCCCGCGACTTCGTTCGCGTGGAAGTCGTAAGATTACACAATATAAAATAATAGCTACATTTTAATAAAACTCCCTCGTCTCCCGACTCCGCCGCGTTGCATCGCCCGCCCGCGCTATTACTTCGTTTTCGCTTAGCGTTCTTTCAAACTTTTTTTCTTTTTGTTCGGCTCCTAAGGGTCGTAGCGTGATGTTAAATAGCCTATAATCATTCTCAAGAATTGGGCTAAGTACCAAATGCAATAACAATTTTTCAAATCCGACTTTTTGTTCACAATTTCATGGGTTTTATTTTTTTTTGCGCGGAACCCTAATTCGTTTTCCAAAATGAAATTAACCTATCTTACTCCCTATAACCTCAGCTGCCTGTCAGTGGAAGTCCCGTCAAAATTGGTACAACCGTTTCGGAGATTAGCCGGAACAAACAGACAGACAAAAGATTTTTTTTTTGTTAGGAGCACCGTATTATATACTTTCATATAATGTATTTAGTAAAAAGCTGTTATTTTGACATTAAAAACAAACACTTCAATTTTATTTATTTATATGTTTATTTTTATGTATACCTACTTGTTTGACAGCGATAGTTCAAAGACTAATGACCTAATTACGATAAAACTTGGTAACTAATGCCACTAATACTAATAATGAGTTAATTAATTCGTAACGACTCAGGTAAGTACCCCCTCTAATTACTTGACTACCCATTCCGGGAATTTAAAAACGTACCCTCGTAACTTCTAATGAATGGTAAATTAGAACTTTAGAAGTGATTAGGTAAAATGTTTTGCCTCAACAAACCTTAATACCTACCTAGTATTAAGGTTTATCGAGGCAAAACATCTATTAACACGTATTTTATTAGGTAAGTAGTGGCTTGAGAAATCCTATACTATTAAATGAACAATGTCTATAATATGCTGTGATAATATGTATATATATTTGTAATCACGTTCTCGAAAACGGCTTTCACGATTTCGTTGAAAATTATAATACACGGGTTACGAGTATGTCTCATTTCTGGAAAAAATCGTTTTCTCTATTTTTATCCGAGCAGAACTCGGGCGCCCAGGACTAATATAGTATATTATGTACTGTAGGTATTAAAATATTACTACGTTACCTAGTGTTAATCGAGGGTTAATAGACGTAAATAATCAAATCAGTTGAAAAGAATATTGATCACAATAAGCCGACGTTCACACAGACGTAAAAATATCGCGGCGGGATTTTATCGCGCACTAGATTTTCAACTCTCGCTGTTGAGCCGAGCGAACAACAGAGTGCATTCCAGTGTGTCGAAAAAACACACTGTTGGATTTTCAACTCTCGGCGCTAAGCAGAGCGCTGAAAATCCAGTGCGCGATAAAATCCCGCCGCGATATTTTTACGTCCGTGCGAACGTCGGCTAAGAGTCGCGACCGCGACCGTGTCATATATATTCATATTTACAAAATTACAATCAATAATACAATTACTGTCTAAGTTCAAATTGCCCTGTTGAATGACTAGGCATTTCAAGAAATCTCATCTGAGGTAAATTCTAACTGAGATAGTTGTATTGATGATTCTAATTAGGTAATATAATTCTGTAAATACATATTTGAAACGGTCGCGAATCATATTTTGATCAAAACAGAACCTGATACTGTACTGCACATTGCAAAAAACGTAAGAAAAATTGTATTTCGCGGGTTGGCTTGGCGCTTTCGCTTGATCATAAAGCCTACTATGTCATAAAAAACAGCGAAGGAGAACATACAAGTTTCACAAGATCCATAGTAGGTGCAAGCTACAACATTCTATCTAGGTTTGTTTATAGACCTAAATCTAGGCGAAACTATGTCGACAGACCTAGAATAGCGAGTCGTGTCTAGTTTTTCATAAATCTCATATAAAATATAGTTCCGTGTTGATATTGGCTCGCTCTGGGTTAAAAAGAGTGTCATATCGAATAACGGGCCTTCAGCACAAGACTTTTTATATTCTTGTGCCTTTAGGGTTTAGCATCTATAGAATATCTCACACAAATATTGTGAAGATCTAAATACAACTTTATCTAGATTAAATTAACGTCGATTTTTAAATATTTTGTTTTAACCTTCAAACACATCTTCAGAAGCATGAAATCCTATCTTATCATGTATCATGAAGGTTTATTTTTGATTAAAAACATGTTTGCTCAGCAGCAGCAGCCAATTCTCGCCGTTAACCCGTTGATATAAATGTTATAATTAACATTAATTTAATGCGTAAAAGTGCGAGTCTCACGCCTCCAACAGATTGGTGACCGCGTTTTCATTAAAAAGGTTAATATCAGTAAATTGTGCGTTTTGTGTTTGTTTGGAACAGTCACGTCTGCATTACAGTTGGCCGTTAGGGTTAAAAGTGTCAGAGCGTGCAAGAAAACTACGTACATACATACATACATATATGCCTTCTTCCCATGAGGGTAGGCAGAAACAACAGAACGCCACCTGCTACGATCCTTGCATACTCCTTTTGCATCGTTTACGTGCATATACATCTGGTCATATACGCACGAAGGTTGCGTGTACTACGCACCTGAGATTTCTGAAGAACATCACCAATAAGGTCACTATATGTCTTCCTAGGCGCTTCCTTCCCCTCCCAGCATTTCCACTCACATCTGCCTTGTAAATAGCTTTTGTTAGTCGCCTTTCATTCATCCTCTCAATATGACCATCATTAAGCATACTCTTTTCAATTTTGGTCACTACATCTTCTTTTAAACCCCACCGTTGCCTTATCACATCATTCCTCAGCCTATCATTCACAGTCACACTACACATGCTTCGCAAGGAACACATTTCTACAGCATTTATTATCCTTTCATGCTTCGTTTACCTTACCCAACATTCACTTACATACATAAGCGTAGGCACCAGCATACCATTGTGAACAGCCAGTCGAGCCTTCCTCAACTGGTTGGTCACAATCTAATTTATAGCACCATTCATTTTATTTCCCGCATTTACTCCCCTTTCCACATCTTCATCAATCTTTCCATCCCTTGTAAAGACACGTCGCCGTCGTCGTGTTATTTGGAACAATCACGTCTGTATTACTGTTGGCCGCTAGGGTTAAAAGTGTCAGAGCGTGCAAGAAAATTACGTGTTCTTGAAAAAACATTAATATTACGGGAGTACCTATATTTATCCACTAATAACATTAAAAATAAAATCAAAGAGAAGTTCAGGAGCCTGGAATCAGTAAAGGTACTCCGGTGATGATCTCTTGATTCCGAGGGAAAGATAAAGAAACACACAGGACACACTGAGCTACGCTAAGTTCTTATTATTATTGAATCTGCAATTAACTTCAACAAAATCGATCATCAAATTAAATATTATATCAGAATATATCGATCCCCGTAAAGGTTAATCGACAGTATATAAACATATCAGGGCCAGAACTGAAGCAATAAATAAAAAAACTTTAAAATCTTAAAGTTAATAAACTACATCAAAATGTAGCCGTAACTTGTTTTTCTGATAGTTTTATATTACTGTGAAATCGGATAATGCATCCGCCTACGTCATAATATTGTTATATCTTCAATATATCTTTATTGTACGCAATGTAAATTTCAAGGATCTTTGCGGTTAGGTTCCCCTTTACATCGTAAGGTAACTCTATATACCTTCATTTTCCGTGAAAATCGAAAACAATATTTCTGTGTACATGAACATCACGCCTATAATCCCCGAAGGTTAGGCAGAGGTGAGCCTATACTACACCCATATTTCGCCAGTTATGTTTAAGTCCTATATAATAGGGGCGAGCATGTTGCCATCAACTGGGCACAAATCCAGACTCCGGGCTGCTACTGAGACATTCAATAATATGTTATCTTTATTTCACCACTATGTGCAACTCTTGCAAGATAAGTAATTGACGTCATTATTTATTAAGATTGCATGAATTGAATTGGTTGTTGCTACCTCTTCACAATGTTCTAAATCTGGAGTATCTTCAAGGTAGGTACAATAGGAATGATGACTGAAAATTTTTCTTTTGTCCGTCATGTAGTGTAGATTTAATAGAAAATATTGGACACGTATTTTTTCTTTTTTTACAAAATCAAAAGATTACGGCGATACATTGAGTTTAAACATCGCGTGACGTCACGTGTAGCTAGATTTTATACGTACAAGTGACGTAGCGAGCCCCCACTCCCCAACTTTAATGCGTGTTATGTATAAGTCATTTTCTATTAATATGATAAAGCAAAAAATACGTGTCTATTATTTTTTTATTATCTGACTGACGGACTAAATAGAATTTCTTTTTTTTTTCACCCAAGCATCATCCCTATTGTTGTATTATCGGCCACAACATAAGAACTGTAACATCTCCATAATGTCCAATTTGTAAAATCAACTCAAGTGAGTGTTTTCAAGGTCATTTCGACTTCACAATCTAAGACGGGAGTAAGAACTCTAGAAACAAAAGTAAAAGCAAGCACTTACCTGAGCTGAAGGCTAAATAGGTCACTGTGCCTTTTTCAATATGTTAGCTACCTGCATATATGTGTATTTATGTACAATCATAAACTTTAAACCTAACACCGCGTGTATTGAAGAATGCCATTGTTCTCAGAAGTTTTAAAGTCGACCTAATGCTGAATCCGGTTCGAGTTTCCCTTAGCAAAAAGCCGGTACTTACTGGTATGCATATTGAATTTTATTTAGAGATCCTGATAGGCATGTATAGAGTTGACTAAAACACTGTTATTAAAGAAGGGAAAGAAGAGTGAGAAAGTCCTGAACATGTAAATTACAAAGCTGACAATTAACTTGAACTTTCGTTCATCCTTAAACCAGACAAGCAAACAGAAATTTCTAATAAGAGTCCGGATGCTGTACCTGCACTCGCTAAGTGGGGGCTGACATTTAGCCAGTGAATGTGACAATCTGAGGACCACTAAAACCCAGTACTTTCTACCGTAAACCTTTTAAGCCCCATTCAAAAACATTACTCGTTTCGAGTGTAACGTTAATAAACAAGTAAAAACAGCGATCGGTAAACAAATTAACGACGAAGACTAATCTTTGACACGTGCTGAAGTGTTTCTCTTTATCGTCTACTAGATCATGCAAATTGAAGATTGCAGTAAAGCAATTAAAATCAAATTTATTGATTATTTTCGCGTTTAGTGGTGTCTGGTGTACATCAATGTTAAGATTTATTCGATCGTCAATTTGAATTGTCTGAGCACGTTTTCTCTTTTTCTTTTCTGTCTACGTTAAAAATAGTGTGCGGTTTCTTTTTATTTTATTTGCATAAGTGTTCAGTATTTTTGGTAAAATTATAAACATGTGTTCTTTGTATTGAATTTCAGTTGAGGTTATTTGGGTCACATTCCAATTCGTCATGTTTGATGTTTAAATTGACTAGTAGATACAAATATTTTGGATTTACGAGAAGAAAAGATTAACGAAGGTAACAGAGTAGAGCATGGAGCAAATAATTGAGCAAATATGAATTAAAAAGGGCCACAGGTTCTTGACTGAATTGTTTCCAAGGTGAGCCGGTTTGGTAAAACAATAGACTCGACATATGCCATAAAACGGTCCATAACTCCGATATGTAGAAGAGTGACGTCAACTGTTCTTTGAATGTTGTTACACTTAAGGCTAAGAAAAATCTTGAATTAAATGAGGCACGTTTATCTTGAGAAATTATTTGTAGCAGAGGGGTTTGACTTCTCGCCATTAATCATCATTCTCCTGCCCTTATCCCAATCTATTTGGGGTCGGGGTCGGCGCAACATGTCCTTTTTTCAATACATCCATCCATCCATCCATCCATCCATTTTTTAATTTTTTCTATTAGTCGTCATCTCGGTAGCCACCCCCTTTCTAGCCATGTCATCTTTCACACAATCCATCCATCATTTCTTTGGTCTTCCCCTACCTTTATAGCCATCGACATTCATACTCAAAACTTTCCTCACGACATTTTCCTCTCCTCGCCTCCTCTCGGCATTAATATCATAAAGAATTACAAGAAGATTCATTTAGAGTCAAAAAGAAAAACAAAAGCTTCATAAGATTTATAGAAAAACTTGTATGTCTACACTCCTACCAACTTGTCTGTGAAATGGCGAAAATTGGAACTACGGCCGTCATGTTGCAATCTCATTCGATTGTGCCGACGCAGGTCATTCGATTGTGTCGACGCATCGACGGTGCCGTCCTCTTTCAGTTCACAGATAAGTTGGTAGGACTGTACTTATTTCTGCAGCACACGAGTATACTAATTTAAATTATAACAACGCGCAACGCAGACAACGAAGCTAATGCTAACGGTTTTGGCTGGTCTAAGCCACAGAATAAATAATAGTAGGTACTAACGTATCAAAGCTCGGAACAGGCTAAAGCGAACTGTGCATCAATAAAGGGCTATTGTATGAATTGACGTAGGGCTGACATTTGTAGGTCGCGTAGAAAGCGGTGAAGGACAGACAGACAGACAATCATGTGTTCAGATAACATTCTATGGAAAATGGTACGACTTTCCAATCGAGAAAATTTAAGAATGGCCATAATTTAGGCCACGATAGTGCCCATAGCCAGTAGGTACTGGTTACTTATATCTGGGTAGACGCTGAAATAAGAAAAAAAAACCGGCCAGGTGGGCGTCGGACCACGCACAAAGAAGGGTTCCGTAGTTGAGATGAATCAAAAACATGTTCTCCCATACATACATTCCAACTGCAAATGTAAGATTGTACGCACAATATTGAGAGATTTACCATGTTATTTTCAGACTAGACTTCTTATAGGTTTTCCTGTAATCTATGGAATAGGTACTTCTAGAACTAATTTCTGTATTTTTTTCAAAATTTTATGCTCAATAGTTTCGAAGATAAGGGGGGGAATGGTCAATTGTCGTCTATTTTCTTAAATAACTTTAAAACAATTTATATAGCAATTAGAAAAAAAATCTGTTTGAGACCCCCACAGTACATATGCCCTTTCATTTGTTATGTCACACGGTACAAGTTGCAAAACTTTTTAAAATTCTTATTGTCTCCCAATATTCAAAATTCATTTATTTACGTTACACATCCGTCTTTGGGTCACAGAAAGTCATATATGTAGCAAATTTCAGCTTAATCGGTCCTTTGATTCGGAGCAAATTGGCTGTGACAGACGGACAGACAGACACACGACTGATCCTACATCACTTCCGTTTTTGCCTATTGAGATACGGAACCTTAATGAACACCTATAAATGTTCTAACTTGACATATTGTTCACATTTGTCTTCGCAGGCTTTATATGGGTATTCCGTCATACACTTTGGTTGCATAAAGTGCTGCTCATAGATATGAAGTGGTTTATCATACTTAGTACGGTACTAGAGTACCATACGTTCAGCTTTGACTACTTCGAGCGTCTCTAGATGTTCAGAGGCCAGCGCTTCAAGCTACCCCAATCTTTCATATTTTCCCAATTGAATATGAACCTTATTCCTTTGTGATAACGTTGAAAATCTATCAAAGAAATTTGACAGATTTTGGTAGCTTAATGTGCTGGCATGTCAGATTTGTAACTCCAAAGTCTGGTAAGACAATAAAACGAAATCGTTTTAAAAAAAAAATACAACCGACTTCCAAAAACAACACCACAAAGTGAAAAATAATTTCGTTTTTTGCCACCGACTTTCGAAATTAAAGTTATTTTTCACTTTGTAGTGTTGTTTTTGGAAGTCGGTTGTATTTTTTTGTAAAAAAGTTTTTATTTTTCACTTTTTAGTTGTGGTACCTACCCAAAGACTATTAAACCACAATACTCTTTGTACCTACCCCACACAAATTCTAATATACCATTACCTGCAAAACAAACTGGAACATCATCCATATAAAAGTGGGGAAAAAATACGTAAGTATTATTGAAGCTAACTCAAAAATTACCAAAGCAAAGTTAATCAATTTTATATGGGACCAACTGTGATGACCCTCTCGAATAAAACAAAAAAAATCCAAATCGGTCTAGCCATCTTAGAGTAATCGGGAAACATACATAAAAAAAAAAAAAAGGTTCCGACGAATTGAGAACCTCCTCCTTTTTGAAGTCGGTTAATAAAAATGACAATAAAATCTCACAGTCTATGACTACCTAGTATACATCCATTTAATGTATACTTTACACCTGCATCTACTTGTAACTTAGGTAATGGAGCTGCTTTTTTTAGAATGCGGGCACTTCAATTAGGTAGGAAATAAAACACCGATCTTACCTACAGAGTTTAATTAGTGCTTCAATTATAATATATTTCAAACTCAAACTCAAAGCATTTATTTCAAATAAACCAATTACAGGCACTTTTGAATTGTCAATGGGTCGGTCAGTCAGAAAGATGAAGCTAGTTGCCCATTCCAAAGCGTAGTAGATCCCTATGGAGAAGAACAGGCAAAAAACTCCACGGACACTCTTTTAAATCATAATATTTTTACAAAATATTGGTTACATCGTTCATGTTGAAAATATACATGTGAGAACAATGTAGAAAGACGTGCACGTTAAAAAGCGTCCGTAATAAAAAGATAAAAACTAAAACAACTAAATTAAATATTAAAATTAAAAATAAGCCATGGCAGCTAAGAGACGACCAGTCCCAACTGACGGCGCCCGTTCACGAACATGACGCATGGATCAGCACCAATTAGCTCAACCATTTTGAAGGGAACTTAAATTTAGAATTTAAAATTTAGATCATGAATTCATTACTGTCGTAAATTCAACTAGAATTCTATCCTAACTAATATTATAAATGCGAAAGTTTGGATGGATGGATGTTTGTTACTCAATCACGCCAGAACGGGTACGAATTTGAAATTTGGCACAGAGATAGATTAAAGTCTGGAATAAAACATAGGCTACTTTTTATCCCGGTAGTCCACGCGCGCGAACCCGCTGGCAAAAGCTAGTGAACATGTATGTAGTTTCAAACTCGGTATCTAATTTACTTACTTTAGAATATAATCAATTAATTACTGTTAGAGCCAATAAAAAGGGAGTCAACAAAGTAAATAAGTAAAAGAGACAAATATATGGAGCCTGATATATGACTAGGTTTGTTAAAGAAAGAAGAAATGAGATGTAATTTATAGTAATTATAAGTATAAAACTATTACAGACATAGCTTGCAGAGTAAGCAAGCTGAAGTGTCAGTCGACTAGCCTTGTCAAAGGACCGTCCGTGGCGGGTGTAACAGACGAGTCTTGGAGTGAAGACCGCGTATCAGCAAGCGTAGTGTGGGACGCCCCCCAGCTAGATGGACCGACGACTGTAAGAAGATGGCTGGGACAGACTGGATGCGATGCAGAAGGAGGAGGACATGGTGTTGTGGCGCAGCCTAGGAGAGGGCTATGAACAGCAGTGGACTGCGATAGGTTGAGTTGATTGAACAAAACTGTTGACACAAAGCGTCCAATGTCGTGACATCTGACCAAAGCATTGTTTTCTCTGACCGACAAAATAATTAATAGTTAACAAACTTTCACTCAGTCTGAGAGAATCTTTTTATTGCTGCCGTCTTTAAGCTTACCATTATCTGTTGCATTACAATGGTCGACTTTTTGACAAAAATTAATTGCTAAACTTAATTTTTGTAACGACTTTTAAAAGGTGTCAAAGTGCACGCTATTCGGCCATTAGAATTAAGTAATTATTCATTGTTTGTATGTTCCATTCACAAACTAAAGGCTTTTTAGGGTTCCATACCCAAGGGTACCAAACGGAACCCTATTACTAAGCCTCCGCTGTCTGTCCGTCTGTCTGTCAGCGGGCTGTATCTCATGAACCGTAATAGGTAGACGGTTGAAATTTTCACACATTGTGTATTTCTATTACGGCTATAACAATAAATAATAAAAATAAAATAAAGTTAAAAATTATACAACAAACTTTACATTTTGTAAAAAAAAAAATCTTACCCATGCGTGGGACGTCATTGTCTAGAACTCATCGAGCAAAGTACAAATATATTTTTTATTTTTTTTTTATCTTCAAAAATGAAGACATAGGGGACGTAAAAGTTGACAATTTTAGACCATTTTTGTACGAGCTCTATCGCAACAATTAAAGAAGATTTGAAACTTCTGTATATCATGTACCATATACTGCATTTAATCAAAAAATATTAAAAAAAGCCGATTCATAAGGTATTTTGTTTAAATATGGGCGATTTTTTGCAACTGCAATAAATAACCCAGTAATTCACAGTATCATTATGAAATACAAAGTTATCTTTGCCATTTTAACAATGGCAAAGATATTCTTTAGTATTTCATAAAGATAAAATAAAGTTAAAAATTAAAGGGGGTGTCCCCATACAAGAAACGCGTTTTTTAGGGTTCCGTAGCCAAATGGCAAAAAACGGAACCCTTATGGATTCGTCATGTCTGTCTGTCTATCTGTCTGTCTGTCCGTCCGTATGTCACAGCCACTTTTTCCGAAACTATAAGAACTATACTGTTGAAACTTGGTAAATAGATGTATTCTGTAAACCGCATTAAGATTTTCACAATTTATGTGAATAGAAAAAATAAACAATAAATTTTGGGGGTTCCCCATACTTAGAACTGAAACTCAATTTTTTTTTTTTCATCAAACCCATCCGTTTAGGGTATCTATGGATAGGTCTTCCAAAATGATAATTGAGGTTTCTAATATAATTTTTTTCTAAACTGAATAGTTTGCGCGAGAGACACTTCCATAGTGGTAAAATGTCCCCCCCCCCCGAATTGCACTTGTATGTGAATTGCTTCATGTTCAATTTCGTGACAATATACAATTTTGTGTTGGTGTGTTACAATGTAGGAGTATTGCCAAAAAAAAAGTAATATATATATAATTGAACATGAAACAATTTATATAGAAATATGTTACTCTACCCTGCCTAGATATCTCTTTTGTTGACTGTACATTACCATGTAAACTTCCACCGAAAATTGGTTTGAACGAGATCTAGTAAGTAGTTTTTTTTTAATACGTCATAAATCGGTCTATTATTAAAACATTGATCAAAGTTACATCGAGCTACAAGAACTTTTATAATATATTACTTGCTGCTACGGAACCCTTCATGGGCGAGTCCGACTAGAACTTGGCCGGTTTTTTATAAGAGACTTTCCCTAGATAAGAATACAACAACTTTAGAGAATTGTATCTTTATTTGTTAGTGAAGTGTTGCACAACAAAGATTACATTTGTTGTAGTCTGCCGAAGAACCAAGCACCCGTCACTGTTAACACTGTCGACGATTGCTGAATGACTATTAGTACAAATCTGTATAAAACTATACTTAGATACCCACTTTTAATTTTAATTACGCTTAAATAACGATTGTCTGGTTATATAGGTATTGTACTAGCTTCTGCCCGCGACTTCGTCCGCGTGAAATTTCTTGTCTGCCCGCGCTATTACTTCGTTTTTGTTTAGCGTTTTTTTTTTTTTTTGCTCGGCTCCTAAGTGTCGTAGCGTGAAGTTAAATAGCCTAAAGCCTTCTTCAAGAAATGAACTATCAAATGCAAAAATAATTTTTCAAATCCAGTAATGTACCTATAATATGTCTTATGCTAGGTATATCTTTCTACAAAGTACTCTGCAAACAGGAAGTAAAATTTTTCTTCAGTCATTTATCATCGCACATCACACCTACCTACTTAATACATAAGTCGCAAGTCAGTCATTCATAATATTGGCAGAAGGAAGCAATCAATAGCACCATTACTCTTCGCACTTGTAAAGGACAACTTTCATACAACGTATGAAATCAGAATAGACGTCGTTGAGTCATCATCATTGAAACTTGGTCATGGTCAGTGTCAACACGTCATCAATCTTGCACTTGATTTATTGAAGGTTACCAATCCGGACTATCAGGAAGAGTTTTTGTGATAAGGAAAATAAATAGCCTTATTTGGATAGTAGGAAGTGCTATAACATGGCCTAGGTAGATAGGAACATCCATTGTTTACAAATCACCAATGTCCAGCCGTAAATTTATTCAGTCTTCCTTTCAATGTAACATATAAGTAGTAAGTACCCGTGAAGATTATACGAGTCGTATATTCTTAAAATAAAGAAAGCTCCAATCAACCTTGAACGTAGCTTTCGCAACTCCCACTGACCGGTTAAAATAAGGAACTTGAAAAGCAGCGCGTGCGCACTGTCCGAACACCCGCGCTAGCAACATTCCACTATAAGCAATCGTAAGTAAATTCAATCATTCCGGTAACTGATACGATTTTTCGAGCTCTTTTTCACAGCCCGGCTAGCTCAGTCGGTAGAGCATGAGACTCTTAATCTCAGGGTCGTGGGTTCGAGCCCCACGTTGGGCGCATCTTTTTGCTTTTTCTGCTTATTTTTATTAATCAGTGCGAACACGTGACTTCCTATAATGTAACCGCAGAAGCGTGTATTTGAAATAAGAGACGCCACATAAACGCTAGTACATTATTGATCTTTCGCGAAGGTTAAAAGATAAGATATGGAAAAAATATATGTATAATAAAAATAAGCGAAGTACTATTTAGATAATTTCGTCGTTTAACTAACAACACTGGCCTAGATAATTTACAACAAGAACTTTCTTTCACGACCAGACATTATCATAAAATGTGTAGCAATTTTTAATAATGACTCACGAATCGAGAAATGATGGAAAGTGCTCGATAATCGACTAATGATATCGACCTGGTTCCGCTCGTTATTAATGAACAAGATTACTATCAAATGACAGATGTTAAGCTTATTATTTCCGATGTTGACATTGAGAATTATCGATAATTTCTTCAATACTTTCTACAGCTTTAAATGGTTGTTTCTCCGTCATTGGAGTGTACGAAAGAGCTACTTATTTCGTATAAGGAAATAAATTAATATTATAAATATTAATTTAAGTACAATTTTGTTTTCAAGTAAAAAACAAGCGCATGTTCTTTCATCATCATTATTGGCACTGGCAGCCTTATTCTACCCATTTCTGCATGAAGGCCCTTTCGTGTCATGCTTCCCTGGTATGAGCGAGTTTCATCCAACTATTTTAATATTTAATCAATCTATAGAAAGATAATAACTCATTCGTTTGTATAAACAGAAAGTATAGTGTTATCATCAGGTACTATGACATTCGGTGATAGGGTTCATCGACTTCATTGGTTGATGCAACCTACAAAGGTAATCTATCCGTTGTCTTAAAGGTTCATGAACCAAAGTCCAATTTCCTACAAACAATAACACTAAAATTGAATGCCATATTGTTTATTGTATAATATCAATTTCATAACAGTACTACAGCTGATATAGTTGACATTTTGTACTAAAATTGACCACAGCGGGGAGTAAAACGATGCACTATGAAATAGCATCATTCATCTTACGACCATTTTGTTTTATGTAACAGTTTTTGACTTGGGGATCTTTTACTATGAGATAATACTGTTGTTTTGTTTCTTTTGTTGATGAATAAAGGATGCTTGGTCGGTAATAGCAGGTAATCTTCAATTGACCTTAATCTGCTTGTTAGTTAAGGAGGATTTGGAGTAATCCGGACTTAAATTATCTTACCTTTTGTTTATAACTGTGATTACGTGTGTCACTTTGTTACAATATTAGCAGTAACATGAGGGTAGATTTTTTTTAAGAGGAA
Source organism: Cosmia pyralina (assembly GCA_946251885.1). Classification (NCBI taxonomy): domain Eukaryota; kingdom Metazoa; phylum Arthropoda; class Insecta; order Lepidoptera; family Noctuidae; genus Cosmia; species Cosmia pyralina. The sequence continues at coordinate 25,153,313 of OX276345.1, read as the reverse complement.
TCGTTTGGTCTCATATCGTATTTCCCAAATGTGTTGGGGTCGGCTTCCAGTCTAACCGGATGTTGATTAACAGTATATTTCATGGAGCGACTGCCTGTCTGACCTCCACAACACAGTTATTGGGTAATACGATACTCCTTGGTAAGATGGTTGTCAGACTTGCTATGTAAAGATGGTCACCTATCCACAGACCAACCGCGGCAAGCATAGCTAAACCTGATCGATCGATCATATGGATGATGAAAATTACCGTCAGTCTAGTTACTAGTAAGTAACTAGACTGACGGTCATTTGATTGTGATGAAGGAGTTGATATTATGTTGCACTTCACTTCAAAAATTCAAGCGCCAAGTCCACCAAAATAGATAACCATTATGTATAATACTCGTATAATGCACGATTGCCCTATTATTGTCAACTATTCGTGTTAGAATTGTGAAAAAAAAAGTGTCATTTCTGTACTTTTATTGTTACATATTTTTTTTAATTTCGATATTGTTTTTGCATGCTGTGTCTATCGGTTAATATTGTGCACTTGGCTTGTATTATGGCTTGTGTTAATTGGTTGAACAGTGTAACGATTGCAGATAGACCAATAAATAAAATAAATAAATAAGTAGATTAGTCAATAAAGGCAGTTTTTTCAGTCTTTGAGTAGAACACTCAGACTGAAAAAAATCCTCACCCGTCACAGTCCACTGTTGACAAGAAATAAGGCTCATCACATAAAAAAACTAATCTACCATCCTGAATTAGTCATTATCACCATAATTATTATTTACTTAGGCGGGAAAAGCAAATGGCAGCTCCAAGTTCTTATAGACCTTTAACATGGCTGCAGTATTCCGCTTGGCGCCGTTGGAAGCATCGGAATTTTAATTAAATAAATCCCGCAGTGCTGTATCGATGCAAAAAATAAAAGGTCGCGGAGGCACGCGCAGCGCAACGGACGAACACTTCAAAGGGTTGTTTTTAGGGTTCCGTACCTCAAAAGGAAAAAACGGAACCCTTATAGGATCAGTCGTGTGTCTGTCTGTCTGTCTGTCCGTCTGTCACAGCCAGTTTGCTCCGAATCTAATGGACCGATTAAGTTGAAATTTGGTACACATATGAATTTCTGTGACCCAAACACGGACGGGTAAAGTAAATAAATTAAATTTGAATATAGAGGTCACTTTTGGGGAGCAAATAAGAAAATTAACAAAAAAAAGTTTTGCAAACTACTCCATGTTGCATGTCAAATGAAAGGGCTTACTATGAGGGTCTCATATATTTTTTACAATTTTAAAATAAATTGTTTGAAAGTTGTTTAAGAAAATAGACGAAAATTGACCATTCCCCCCCCCCTTATCTCCGAAACTACTGAGCCTAAAATTTTGAAAAAAAAATACAGAAAATAGATCTTTATCTGTAGATTACAGGAAAACCTATAAGAAGTCTGTGGTCTTAAAATAACATGGTAAATCTATCAATATTGTGAGTACAAACTTACATTTACAGTTGGAATGTATGGGAGAACATGTTTTTCAACTACAATGTTAAGTTTGTTCTTAAGATAAATTCATCCTAACTACGGAACCCTTCATTGTGCGTGGTCCGGACATGCACTTGGCTGGTTTTTTTTTTTTTCTAGTAAAGTAGTGAAGAAAAACAGTTGAAACTAGTTTTAGAGATTAAGTTGAATAATCATGCTGCTCTTTTTGCTGCCATGCTGTTGTAACGAGTGCTGCTTGCGACCGTGACCGACTAGCAGTTGAAATGGCGGGAAATGCTGCCGTTAATAAAACGTTGATAGTTCGTTTCGTAATATCTAATAAAGAACTAAGAATAGAACTAGTACAGGACCTATTGAGTACCTAATGATTCTATAGTTTTATCAGTGATCTGATTAAGAACTATGAGAAAATTTAATAAAGCACCTTTTACCTTTTAATTTACAGCGAATTTGTCATCATCTTCATCACTAAAATCTTTAACTACCAAAATATTTATGGCTTTCAATTAAAACAGATGCTTCTGCATATATCTTTTGGTTACGTAACAAATACATTAAGTTTGATAACACATAACAAATCACAGGCATATTAAGTTGATTTTTGAGGTGTCATTTGCCAAGATTTGCATACATTTTCGACCTAAAGACATCACAGTTGTACCTCATTTACTTAATGACAACCATCTATCACTAGTCACTACTGATTCTTTAACTACATTATTGTCATAGAAAACTTTAACATTGCCATCATTGGCAGCCCATCTTACATTTTGTGCGACTTCCAAATCTGCTGACTTTTAAGGAGAAAGTCTTTTTGTCCATATTCGTCATTCATTAAAAATACTACCGATTTTATTACAGACGAGTCTATTGACAGCTCATTTACCAAATATGGCTAAGTAGTTTGGGTCAGCTCTCAAATCATTCAAAAGGTTTTGTTGGTTTCTTTTAGCAAACATTTCTTCATTGTCTCTAGGCTAGGCACTAACCCATTTATCCTTCATGCTTCTTTCGCTATTCGTGTCTTTAACCCATTTATTCTTATAACCCAATTAGCATTTTTCCTGTTCTCCCCTAAGTAATTAATTAAATTAAGGCCCCAATAAGGTAACAATTCGATAGTTGCTTGGTAACCCGTATCACAACACAACGGATGTTGATTGTCAACTTGTGCGTCTGCAGTTGTAATTATGTTATGACTACTATGACTCATGCGCCACATTTACTGCCTGCAATCATTGCAGGTTATGTGAGGTAGTTAATAAAATCGCTTTCCTGTGAAATGTTGTTATTTAACTTTGATTTTCTTCGTAGTTTTTGGTTCTAGGTAGGTTTTAAAAATCAAGAGTTTCTACTCAAGATTTTGCACTTTCTGAAGTGACATCATTAGTTTGTATTTATAATACGCTGCTATATAAATCTATATTTCAAGTTCAAGCAAAGAATTGGCGTCAGCCAAATGTAGTATCTTCTTGAACATTAGTCAGTTGGATTTGCTCAAAATTCAAAAGTAAATACAACAAAGTTAACTTTAATTACAAAACATTAATTTAACGCAGATTGCAGTACAAAACAGGAACCTAGTTAAGGTGATACACATCGTTCTTACACCACAGACAAGGCAACCCATGCGATATTTACGGTGTTGAACACAGAACACGCTAGTTTTGCGCAAACCGACCGACAGACAGACACAGTACAGAATAATACATTTATGTTGCAGGAAATTTCAACGACAACATACGGGCAAAATGATAATCAAGTGAATTGATTCTTAAATGGAAACTTCAGACATTTAGCAATGGTAAATGAATATTGTTCTTTAGTAGACTAAATATCAGCTGCTTGCCACAATTTAGATGTTAATGGAAATCTTAGGAAAAAACTTAGATAGAAATAGTGCAACAGACACAACAATGAATTTGTCTCGAAGAACCTGTTCAAGAAGAAACACACACAACACACAGAACTTACGTATTATGCAGACATGTTTCTGTAATTCTTAGGTTTAAATTACCCTTTGTATTTTAAAACAAGAGACCAAAACATAAATACTTAACTTCATTTGTTAACGTCATCATAAACTGAAGTTTAACTTTTAAGAACTGTAATGATGAATTGCAACGAAAATTACCATTTAGTAAGAAACGTTTATGTAAACTTTAGCAGAGAGAAGGCTGCAATTAACGGATGACAGTAAAGATTAACTACAGACGGATGATGGCCCATCTTATGTAAGGGACGCAGAAATGTTTGTGAGCATGTGGTTATTAAATTAAAATAGTATCGTTTACAAACAAAAACAAATAGATAACTTATAAGTGGGAAGAAAGCTACAGAAACGCAGAGTAGTTAGTAGTTTGAGATAAATCCAAATTTATAATAACTGTAGGTAGGACAGCATATTATACCTATGCCTATGTCTTAAAATTATTGTAGATCATAACAATAACAGAACTTCATCTCTTAAGCAGAGCGTCTCACAACTTTAGACAACAACATTTCCAGTAATTTGTAAACATTTAAACATAATATTAGATCTTCAATTACGTTCAACATTAGCGCTCCTGCACACGATGCCGCCACCGCGCCGTCGCCGCGCCGACGCCGCACAACTACACTGTACATACGAGTCGCGCGAAGACCGCCACCGCGCCGCCGCCGCGCCGCCACCGCGCGCGGTCCCAGTTATTTCATTATCCTGATTCATTCCATTGCCGGCCGCGTATGAACATGCACGTGATAACTTTTTAAGAAATTATCATGGAAAGTTTTGTTTTGGACCGCGCGCGGTGGCGGCGCGGCGGCGGCGCGGTGGCGGTCTTCGCGCGACTCGGTATGTACAGTGTAGTTGTGCGGCGTCGGCGCGGCGACGGCGCGGTGGCGGCATCGTGTGCAGGAGCGCTTACGTTTGCTTACTTGAAGTCCTCTATAAATCATAGTTATCACTGTCATAAGGAAGTGGAAGTTATATTGCTCTCAAAGATAACAACTGACAAAGAAACAGCAACAATTGAAAATAATACAAAACTTAGAACCGGTTATAACATCTCCTTATAGGCACTAACTAGAGGAGCTCGTGGCTGCTAGATTATAAAAGTCGCACGGGTCGATCCATCAGGTTAAGCTACGCTTGCCGAGGTTGGTCAGTGGATGGGTGACCATCTCTACATATCGAGACTCCTCCGTGCCTCGGAAAGCACGTTAAGCCGTTGGTCTCGGCTGTCATTCGTCGATCTTTCAGTCGTTACGGGCTGTCATCGTCAGAAGCCCGAAAGTCTGACAACCAGTCTTACCAAGGAGTATCGTAATACCCAGTTACTGGGTTGTGGAGGTCAGACAGGCAGTCGTTCCATGTAAAATACTGGTATTCAGCAGCATCCGGTTAGACTGGAAGCCGACCCCAACATAGTTGGGAAAAGGCTAGGCAGATTGATTATAGGCACTAACCGAAAGATTATTGAAAGAATGGAATAGTTAGATGAACTCATCTGCCGGGTATTTTGACTTTATCCCAAGATGGTGAAGTAGGGTCCTTGAAAACGTGAAATTTCTAATCCAGTACTTTAATTCCACTGTCAGGGAGCAAGATTGAAGACAAGTCTTTGAGACAAAAGAAACGTCAAACGTGATGAACTGCTAAATGAATGAGAAGAGAACAAAAGGCATGTGACAACGACAGTACTAATACACGGAGCTTCGAAGCTAAACTGACAAGCAATCACTGTCAAATACTTCATCAATCTAGCTGCAGTTTCTTACGCCTGCTTTATGGAGCTTTGTATAAAGATTGGAAAGCCTTATAGGCTTATAAGCATTTTCATGGTCTTAACTCTTAATCGAGTTATCTAGCAGAAAGTATTCAGAGTAATATTAGGTTGGGGAAAAAGTCTTTTCGCATTATAAGTTATGAACTTAAAATAAAATCTCTTTGGCTGTACTATTTGTATCTGGCTGGTTTTGGTATCATTGAAAGTTTAAATTTTAAAGAACATAATTCCAAATTCAAATTAGGAAAACGTGTGATTTTCATTTGTTTTTCGTACTGTCAAGATGAGTGAATCTAATGAAGAAATTCGATACATTTTAAAATTTTACTACAAAAAAGGTAAAAATGCAACGCAAGCCGCGAAAAAAATTTGCGATGTTTATGGACCCAGAGCAGTGTCTGTGAGAGTATCACAAATTTGGTTTAAGCGTTTTCAATCCGGAAATTTTGATGTCAAAGATGCACGTCGCTCTGGTCGCCCTATTACGGATAAAATGGATGCCATTTTTGAAATAGTGGAGCAAGATCGGCATATCAGTAGTTACGACGTAGCTGAAGATCTGGGAATTGACCACAAAACAGTTTTGGCGCATTTGAAAAAAACTGGGTACACAAAAATGCTCGATATTTGGGTACCTCACGAGCTCACTGAAAGAATCCTAATGAACCCTGTACTCATTTGTGATTCTTTATTATGACGTAATGAAACCGAACCATTTTTGAAGAAGCTGATAACTGGTGATGAAAAGTGGATCACGTACGACAAGAACGTGCGATAAAGGTCGTGGTCAAAGGCCGGTCAGGCTTCACAGACTGTGGCGAAACCCGGGTTAACTCGCAACAAGGTGATGCTGTGTGTGTGGTGGGATTGGAAGGGCATTATTCATTATGAGCTGTTACCACCAGGCAGGACCATCGATTCTGAACTCTACTGCGAACAACTGATGAGATTAAAGCATGAAGTTCAGAGAAAGCGGCCGGAATTAATCAATAGAAGGGGTGTGGTTTTTCATCACGATAACGCTAGACCTCACACATCTTTAGCCACTCAGCAAAAATTAAGAGAGTTTGGCTGGGAGGTGTTAATGTATCCGCCGTATAGTCCTGACCTTGCACCTTCAGATTTCCACCTGTTTCGGTCTCTTCAGAATTCTTTAGGCAGTGTCAGGTTAACATCATGAGAGGACTGCCAAAACCACTTGTCGCGGTATTTTGATCAGAAGTCCCAAAATTTCTATAGCAATGGGATCATGTCCCTACCTACAAGATAAGAAAAAGTTATCGAACAAAATGGTACCTACATACTTTAGATAAATGTAAATAATGTATATTAAAAATGTTTTGAATTTTCTTAAAAAATGCGAAGAAACTTTTTCCCCAACCTATTATTATAAAAGGTTCCACTTAATATCTAGCAATAGTAGGATAGTTAGCTATTTTGTCAACGGTAGACCCATCAAGACTTACAATAATGCGTTGTCAATCAGTTGTCACATCTAATTTGATTCTTCAATGGTCAGAAACTGTATGTTTAAGTGAGCCCGTTTCTTCATCAATAGTCATAATTATGTATAACATTATGTATATTCGTCAATTGTTTATTCATATTATACAGTTGTTCAGTTTTTATTTCTCTGTTGACATTAGCAGGTATTTAATTATAACATCTCACTGATTAATTACTAATTTCACATTTCAATATTAGATCATCTTGGACAGGTGGTTGCATGACTTATTAGCGGAAAATTTTTAGTTCTTATTTATTTAATATTGTGTAACTTGATGAAAGAGAGATGTTAATTATTCATAATTAGGAGTCTTGACCGACTATCATTAAGAATAAGCCGAATCTATTCATCATGGTACGAAGACCACACTCAATGGAAAGACATGAAGAAAATCTGTTGTTTCTGAATTGCAAATCCTAAATCATAGTAAGTTAGAAAAAAAAGTAATTAATGAACAGATTCAAGATCTTAGCAATTAAAATCTTCAAGAATTATTCATGCATAACGCTTAATAAATATTACGAAATCGAATAACTAAATCAAATCTAGCGCCAAGTCTAGAGAAATTTTGGAAATCTGGATCCATAAATCTCGCTCAATCGGTGCGATATTAATGATATGGCGAACGAAAGACGTAACATATAGTGGTGATTCCGATTCGATTATGTCACGAACTTGACATGCTAATGGAGAAATAAAGAAAGCAGCTGAAGAATCTTTATAAACAAGTTATGAAACAATTGACGGATACAAATAAATACTTGGGACTTACGGCTACATACTAAGCTATAAATTTCCAGTTTATGCTGACCTCTCATTGTACGGAAATTCTATACAATGTGAGATCAGCTTATACTGAAAATTATAGCTTGATATTTAGCCGTGTGTACCATGTCAACACTTATCTATAGGAATCTAAAAACCAGTAGGAACGTTGCTACATACATATGTTTTCAAGTGGTTCTATCCATGTTGGGATTCTGGGTTCATTATAAGTGGTGGAGAAAGGAAAAAAAAAATCAAGTTTTGGGTGAAATAAGTTGTTAAACTTGTAAGTATAAGTAGAGCAGTGCTGAAACCACAAAACCAGACCAAAGTAAAACGTTTAAATGTAGGTGAATTTAATAGGTTGGATTTGACTAAAAATAATTCATTTGGTGATTGAATTTCTTTATTATTTGATTAAGAATTCGAGCCATTACTTGCGGGCTATTCTACCCACATAAATGACAAAGTAACAACAATGCTTTAGAAAATATTTGTCGCATGCAACATTATGTCGCCCTACATATTTTATATGGAGAAAATTCTATATTGTTCCATTTCTCGGAGACTATATAAAATCCAACTTTCTCTCAAAAATAAGTATGTTAACAAGAAAGGTGTCATATGCACGTGGCCTGTCACCAGCATCTTAGTTATTGGTGAATCTTCATAGTTAATAATGAGGTTAATAACTTTACAATGATAAAGTATTGTGAGAGTGATAATTATTTATGTTTTATTGCCGGATCAGTATGGCTGGCCTTGATTTTCCATAGGTCTGAGCCCGTTTTCTCTTGCAAGATGAAGTAGCTCTAGTATAGTATAATCCTACTATTCCCATTATACTATTGGATACAAGGCGGCTTGTTGGTACAAAAAGGCTTGTTGTATATAGTGGTTTAATATAAAATAGAACATGGTTTTCTTCTTTATTGTCGCTATTGTCACCGTGCTTGATATCTGCATTATAAAGGTTAAATAAATTTTATGCTATCATCACTTCATCAGTCTTTTCAACCAAATGATCACTTGCTTCACTTTGCATGTAAGTGACCAAGAGCTCGTGGAATCGTGGCTAAGTAATAAATAATAGCCGCACAGGTCGATCCATCCCGGGGTTGGTCCGTGGTTGGGTGACCGTCTTTAAATACCGAGACTCCTCCGTACCTCAGAAGTCGTTGGTCCCGGGTGTCATTCGTGGATCTTTGACAGTTGTTACGAATCGTCAGAAGCCCGAAATGACAACCAGTCTTACCAAGGGTATCGTATTCCCCAGTTACTAGGTTGTGGAGGTCAGATATGCAGTCGCTCCATATAAAATACTGATATTCAGCTACATCTGTTCAGACTGGAAGCCGACCCCAACGTAGTTGGGAAATGGCTTGGCAGATTCGATATTGGTTACTTGCATTCACTTTATCTCAAATGCAAATGTGGTTTAAATAAATTTTACTTACATTAACCTGACAACCAGCTAAATTCATTGCCCCCGAAACTTTTAGAGCAAAAGTTTACCAAACGTCACAACTAGGTAACGTATGTTTTGTTCTGCACCATAACTATATATTGAATTGAAGTCAATCGATCTTTAATAGAGAGACAATTGCATGTTTTGTACAAACTAATTAAGATTGCACCATTGTTTAAACAATACAACAACAACAATTTTAACGCCATAACAGATAAAAACGTTCATTGACATAGTTTGAATGTATTATTACTTAATGTTGAAGAAACATTTAAGAATATATAGTAAATAACTGTTTTGATATTGCAAGATTTGTTGTTCATAAGATTGTTGTAATTGCAGCACGTGCACCGATGTTTATTAAGGTAAATAGGTTATCGAAATGCCCTGAGCAACTTTTCACCGGTGTCTGTAGTCATATAAATTTAAACCTGCCTTTCATGATGTGTATGTAAATAGCAACTTTTACATCATCAAGGGATTATACATTTTTGTTAGTAGCTTAGCTATATTCTCTTATTTTTCTTTTAGTGGCTTTATCTATAATATTATGTAGTAGTTTTGTAATAATCTTTGGCTATTCGTATATTGCTCTTGTGTTCTTTCTTACTGTAGTGTCGTGTCCCTCCAACTTCACGTGATATTTTACGATTACAAATTGAAACATTCCCCCCCCCCCCCCCCAAAAAAAACTACAGCACGCAAGTTTTATTCTTGAGGGGAATACCAAAACATCTTTAAATTCACAGTACTATTGCGTTTGTAATTGTTTATTGTACTTGTACTGCCTTCAGTCATGAACATGACAGAGCTTCGGCTTTCATTGTCCTTTCTGATTTTATTAACTAAGTTCCTTTGTGTTTCTTAGTTACGAAATAATGTCAATTTTTCATATTTATTGCTAGTGCCTCGAGCTTTTTTTAAATACATGGTTATGTCTTCATACTTGACAAGTGTTTGAATAAAATAGCCATTGAATTTGAATTATGTTGCAGGTTCTTCATTTATGTCTTGGTAAACGCGCATGCGCGTCTATGTACTTTTACCAAGTGCTGGCGGCGCATATCAGCGCGTCCATACAATTTATAGATAACTTAATAGCATGACCATACATTTCGCTAATAATTATTCAGTAGTTGATGTGTTAACGTCACCAGTAGGTACCTCCCTTGTCGCAAAGTGTGACTCAACTGACTAACTTGTATTTTCCTACTGCAGGGTAAAGGCCTCCCTTTACCTTTTCCATATAATTCTGTCTTTTGCCAGTCATATCGGTAGGAGTCCAGCTCGCTTTTGCCATCTTAGCCTCGGCATGCTGCGATGTCATCGTGCACTCGTGTGCAAATTAAATAAATTTTTGAATGTGTTACTCCAACCAGCTACATGTACTTTTCCATTGATTTAATTATAACCGCTTCACTTGTTCTTTAGAAATCAGTTCTACGAAAAAAGTAACCGGTATTAATGTTTAGCATAAAAACTTATAATACAATATGTAAGTAGAGCTAGCTAGTAACTTGTGAGGCTTCCAAGTGAGTGGATCCGTTTAAAATTATCGATCTCTTCCATGCTGGGTTGTTTTGTTATGTAACGAAACGATTTTGTTACTTTTTTGCCCTTTATAGAAATATATCTATAACATTATTGCCTTCATTCTCTATTATATTCGACTCTTTTAAATCTGTCTCATTGTTAACAGATCTTACTTTTACACTCTCACTTACACTTGCTCCAAAGAAATGTTCTTGTTCTTGATATCTATCTGTAATTACCTTGTTCAGACACTCATATACACCTCGCTTCCATGAATCATCTAAATAGCATTAATCATTATGCTTAATATAACAATTTCAAAAATCTTGTTACATACGTTTAGTCTTGTCCTGTTAAACACTGACCGCAAACCAGAATGAGCAATTTGTAATTCTAATGAATATGGCAATCGCTTTTAAAACATGTTTGTTTCACTTCACAAAACTTGGGTAGAACGTGGAACATGGAGTAGAGAGGAAGTTGAGCACATACTGGAAACTGTAGACAGTCGCCATTATGAAAACATACCTTTTGAAGAGACGAAATCGGTCCAATCTCAGACGCATCTTTTATTGGTGCACTTAATAAATATGAACATGCCTATACGCACTCCATTTACATCCATCTTCATGGCATCGCAGCGAGTTTCTCGCGCGGAAAATTAGATGGGCATACAAACGATACAATCTATTTTATTAGGTCACACGACGATCTATGTGTATGCAAATCTGCGTGAAATTGCAATGAAATAAGAACGAACGTTCAACTAGAATGATTGAGAAATTCTCTTCGTCCTATATTCGATAGATCTTAGGGTTTGTGAAATTACAGTCTTACCGGTATTATGTGCCTGTTTGACTATTTAAGTGTAAATATAGTATTATCGTTAATTTAAGATGGAGAAAGGTGAATAAAATTACGATTTTATTATTTTCCTTAAAGATATTAAAGCAGCTGCTTTCCAGACTAGACTTAATCTGCTGGTTCTTTTAATTTAGTGTTATTTAAAGTTCTGTTTACCATTTTCAGTTTTTTTTTTTGTTTCTACTTAATAACCTTCAGAACTGTTCTCACGTCCAACTGTGGTACCTACTGTTCTTATTTTGCGTACAGCTTTACTTAGACTAATCTTAAGCCATCTATTTCTTCACGAAACCATTGTGAAGTACCGAGCACGGCTCGTTGTGAAATGCAACAGAAGAAAATGTTGAAAGACTCTCCCGTCACTAGAACCAAGTGCGTGAAGATGGGAGATATTATCTAAGATAGCCAGCTCTAAGTGAAGCGTGTTATTGCACGAGTTAGAAACGTCAGGATATGAAAAGGAAATTATTTTATGAGAATACTTATCGTTATTAATAAAGAAACAGAATAGTTAAATGTTGCAATCTCTGAGTTACACAGTTTTGTCAATCAAAACAGCACTAATAATAAAAACACATGGATAGAGTAAACAACAAAACTGTTTGCTGGGTCTGCAGAATTTACGATTGTTGGTAAACAATACGTAGATACTATACTAGGTACAGTTGAAATAAATACGAATTAATATGGACGACTAGGTATTTTTATAGTAAACAAATTTTTTGTCACAGACAACAAAACAAACGCTGAACCTTGTCTTTCAGAAAATGATAATGATGAATAAACAAACCATAACGCTGACAGCTTCAAACATTTTACCCTCATCCTTACTACTGCTACTACGAATAAGAAAAAACAAAAAAAAAACTGGCCAAGTGCGTGTCGGAAAGGTTCCGTAGTTGAAAAGAATTTATCCCATAAAAAAATATGTGCTTAAATTACAAATTAACAATTTTTGGACTTTTTCCTTTACTTGTGCGGTGACACCTTTTGCTTCTTGATAAATTTCATGATTCTAGGACAACATTATAGGTTTTGATTTACTTGCGAGTATCATAATATGTAACACTAAAAAGACGCACACTTACAAACATACTCACACATTCATCCACACACACTCAGCCCTATATTCACACACACACATACCCACAACAAGCACATACCACATCACACCACTACACATCCCCTCCACATTTTACTCGTACACGCACAACTATTACTGCTGTCAAGTTTAAGTGGTAGATCGACACCGTCCACTGTTGTTTAAAAATGGTGAATTTATAAGCCAGTCACTGTCTCTTAAAATACAGGTTAGCCTAGTTTAAGAGGCAGGGTTACTATAATTATGTTCAGAAATTTTTGCAACACACTGTAATGCCTAGCATAAGTCTACCCACTAGTTATATCTACTTGTGTACATTTCTGTAACTATTTTTGGTTAAATAAACTTTATTATTATTATTATGTCGCGTAAATGACCGTATTTTTTTAAGCCTTATTTTTAGAACTCCAAGGGACCATAAACCTACGTATCTGATATTGATTTCAACTTGATACCTCTACGCGGTCCTGAGAAAAAGGGTCTTGAGCTCTTGACAGACTGACAGACAGACAGACAGACAGACGGACAACGAAATGATCCTATAAGGGTTCCGTTTTTTCCTTTTGAGGTACGGAACCCTAGAAACAAGAAACACAACACCAAATGTACGTTTACTTGTATCTAAATATGCACATTTCCGTGAAGATCTGCAGTGTACCGGAAAGGCCCACATTTGCAAATGAATGCCTTACAATAGGGGTACAGCGTAACGAAACACCCCGTGATGTACGGGCTCTTGCTAACGTAACACCAAGTTACATGTGATTTGGAGATATATAATTAAACTGTAGGAATCTAGGGTTACATTATTCGAAGACTTGTTGACATGGTGTGAAAGGGTTCGATTTGCATGTGAAGTACTTTGGACAATGAAATTAGATCAATGTAACAAGGGTTCATTTCGATGTTCATTGAAAGATACATGGTTGTTTTCACTATCGTAATATACTTCGTCCGTCGTGAATCTTTAAGTAAGTACTTCCAAATCATTGCGGGATTATTTACAAGTTATGTCGTGTTTTACCTGAAATATACATTACAATTAAACCAACGACCATATTAAACACAAACTAGTTTTGCATATTTTTATGCCAAAATCGTTTATTCCCGTTGTCCCCGTATGCCATATCCCCTTCACGGGGACAGCGGGACGTGATTAAATGTATTTCCCGCTGTCTCCATAACGTACATTCGGCTAACGGGGACAACGGGAAGCAAACTTTTCACGAGTCGATGTCCTCTAACTAACTAGTTCGGTTCTTGATAGCCTGTTAAAAATAATCTCTTTTTTTCCATATTTTTTTTTTCTGTAAAATCTAGTCGTTTCTGGCACTCGCCGGCCGCTGCCGCGGTACCGCTCGCTTCGCTCGCTCGGCTCGTGCGTAGAAGGTCACAGTTTTAACCTAACCTAACCTATATATTTTTTGTCATAACAAATCATTTGACCAAAAAGACCAAATGTTTATTGTCTAAAGATTGTTTGCTGTAATAAATCATTTGATTAAATACCAAATAAAAAACTTTGTTTGATGGGTAAAAGATGGCCGACTCACACATAATACTACACAAAAAAGAAAAAAACGGGGACTGTGGGCAATAATTTTTACTTATTTTATTGAACTATATTAACGGGGACAGTGTACGGGGACAACGGGAATAAACCGCCAAAATGATACATACTCGTACAGTATAATATGTGGTATAATTTAGGAATGACACGCTTGATGATTATGTAAATTAATAAATGGCAAACGGTGCAGAAACAGTGTAACAAACAATAAAAGTAAATGCTTAATTATTCGATATAGTATTTTCTTAATAAAATGTTATTATCAGTTCTATCTACAAAATTACACAGATGTTGACATCGAACATCGCGTGAATACTACGCATTTCTGAATATATTATGTTATACAGTCATATTCGGCGCTTCCAAGTCTTGAAGTACTTAACATCTGCTTGATATAAGTAATGATTATGATAATTTAGTATATTTTGATAACTCTTTAGACCATAAATCTATCAGTTACCGTGACATAGGTATTAGAGCAGCTAAAGGTTAAAAAAGAAAAGAAAAAAGAGCTCAAAGATTTGATAAACCTCAAATCGTTTATAAAATGGCGAGACTTTACAAAATAATTTTTAACTTTTTACAGTTTGCAAGAAAACCGCTGTCATCCAAATCATCACTGGATATAAAGTTGAACGGCTATTTTTTATAGCCTTGCTCAAAATGTTATAAAATACAAGCATGTCTAACAAATAATCCATAATAATATACGAGTTGTTCTTTTTCAATGTAATTCGCGTAAAAGTTAGAAATCATAGATAACTTGAATTTTTCTACGATACACTGACAGCTACAATACGTACCTGTTCTTTTTTTATAGATCATTTTCTAAAAGAGATCTTAATCATATTACTTTCTTAATCGTCGACTTGTTTGTCAATCGACAAGAAATTATCTAGATTCTAGATTGTTTATGAAAACGACTTAATTATTGTAATGATATTGTTATTCATTATTAACTTAAATTAGCTAATTAAGTTATTAGATCGTGTTATTACGTAACATTACGCTTTCAATTATCATTTAAACGTGTATTAGAACATGTTGTAAATCTGTTTCGTTACTAGCGGTCGTGAAATTGCTTTAACTGTGTAAGATTTATTTAAGCATTAAGTATACTAATGCTAATAGTCACGAATCACGATATATCTAACAATAAGCAGAAAATTACTATAATTACCTATTTAATAGAAAGTTTTAGTAAGCAAAAAAAAGTATTATTTAAAAACTCCAGTGCAAAAAATTCGATTAGGTATCGAAAATTTTATTCCACAGTCCAAACTACAGGGTTATAGTAATGAATAGGTTATGTAGTTACTGCAATTGTTTAATAATGTAGTATGACGGTCATGTTTCAAAGCACCTCTTTTTTTAACCGACTTGAAAAAGGAGGAGGTTCTCAATTCGTCGGAACGGAAACGGAAAGTATGTTCCCCGATTACTCGAAGATGGCTCGACCAATTTGGATTTTTTTTGTTTTATTCGAGAGGGCATCACAGTTGGTCCCATATAAAATTGATTACCTTTGCTTTGGTAGTTTTTGAGTTAGCTTCAATAATACGTATTTATTCCCCACTTTTATATGGATGATGTTCTCGTTTGTTTTGCAGGTAGTGGTATTAGAATTTGTGTGGGGTAGGTACCACTACTAAAAAGTGAAAAATAAAAACTTTTTTACAAAAAAATACAACCGACTTCCAAAAACAATACTACAAAGTGAAAAATAACTTTAATTTCGGAAGTCGGTGGCAAAAAACGAAAATACATTTAACTAAACACCGACTTCCGAAATTAAAGTTATTTTTCACTTTGTAGTGTTGTTTTTGGAAGTCGGTTGTATTTTTTTGTAAAAAAGTTTTTTTGTTACATATACAAGTTCTGTATACCCTGCAAAGAAGAAAAGATCTCGAAATGTTGCTCGTTACTGTTTTAAAATATAACCTGGTAAGAGTTTATTTTGTTACAGCGAAATGATACAGTGGAAAGTACAGTGCATACTACATAAACGTATACCTAGTCTAGAGAAGCCATATGACATGCAAACAACATTCTAGACAGACTTAATGAATGTAGAGCAGAAGAATGCCAGGACTTGCATACAAAACAATTTTACATGTCTATTCAAATTAAAAGAATTTCTTTTTCAGAGAAACCCATGTATACTCGTAAATGTAAATGTTGACGACACACAACACATAATCGTGCTAAGATAAACTCATAACATGCGCGATGAACAACAGAACAAGGCAAACAGTATAATGAGCTCTCGTGAGGTCACACTAGATGAAAGTATTGATAGCAAAGTTTAACAAGCCGTGAAAATAGCAAACACGGACACTACAATAGACACTAAACAAACTAGTGTCGGTTCACAGGACAAACGTGATACTACTGAACTCGTTGACCCAAACTTCAAATTGGACACAGAAGAAAAAACATAACAGCTATACAGATAAGCAGTATCTTAATTCCAAGAAAAGAAACCACACTTTTTAAGCTTACTACGTTTCCAACGTGAGACAATGACAGAAAAATCTTTTATCAGATGAATTTCTCGGTAAATCCAATACACTATGGTAACGATCTCACAAGTTGATGTAACTAGAGACTGTTAGAAAAAGAATCGTGCGATTGTGCACGCTTCACTCATGGACGATCACGCGACGCCACGCCACTGTTATTACAGCACTGAAAAGCTTATTAAAATAATGGCCCGATAGCTATGGAATTAGAGATTACAATGAGGAATGCGAACATTCCTGTTCTTGTTGCCAGGTGCGAGTGGATTCCGATGCGAATGGAAGTCGATCGATTAAGGAAATTATGTGCTCCTGTGAGAGAAAAATGTCTGATTATCCTCAAGCCCGCAGGAATCTCAAGCATTATTTACTGCTGATAGATTATAAAAGAATGTACAAAACGTGAATGCACTTTATAAAAACTTAAAACACGATCACATTTTTGTGCTATCGGCGGATGTAATCACAATAGCAGATAAGGCAAGCGATATCGATGAATCGATATGTATTGTTTAGCGACGTGTAGAACGTGCACCACAGACAATTATTGTCAACAAGGCGGTGCACAATGAGGTTGACCAGACTGCAGTAAATGAATTCGTATCAGATTGTTATAAAATAAAAGGAGCGTAAATATACAGTCCGATAAACAAGCAGAACGGAGTTAAGGTCGCAAGATGAAAGCTGTTGGAAATACTTGTAAATTGGGGTTTTCGTAGCAAGTAATGACAAGTTAAGTCAGTTAATTCCACAGTTGCTTTCCTTCATGGAATGTGCACAAGTCTGAGAAGTAGGTAAGTTTAATTGGGGATAATTAAAATTACGAAAGCACCTGGTTAGGTTGGAAGAGGTAACAACATAAAGTCTAAAAAGCACAAAGTAAAGTAATGGATAAGTATTTGTATCAAGAAGCAGTGTGCGTCGATGTCGTCATGAGTAACGTGTAGCATAACGTCTTGGGTTCAATGGACACGATAGAGTAATGACAGGTTGCTAGTCTCAACTGCGAGTACAATAATAGAGGTCTGTTTATAATAGTTCGTAAGAAACGATAACGCCTTCAAATGCGGACTAGATTTTGTAGATACTTAGACTTACGTAGATTTAGTTTTTATGGACTTACTAGCTTTTGCCCGCGGTTTCGCTCGCGTGGAGGTCGGAAATTATCTCACGGGTACGTAATACCGGGATAGGAAGTATCCTATATTCCTCACAGTCTACCTGTGTGCCAAATTCCGGCGAAAACCATTCAGCCGTTAAGCGAGGCGTGAAAAACTAACAGACAGATAAACAGAGTTACTTTCGCATTTATAATATTACTAGCTGCACCCCGTGGTTTCACCCGCGTAGACCGGGATAAAAAGTAGCCTATGTGTTAATCCAGGCTATAAGCTATCTGCATATCTTTCACCCAAAGCGGTCCAGCCGTTTGAGCGTGAAGAAGTAACACACACACACACTCACAAACTTTCGCCTTTATAATATTAGTGTGATATATATTTCCCAGCGTATATATTATAATATTAGTATGGATTGGAAGGAAACATTTTATTTGAGAGTTAAGAACCAAATTGAGAAGAAAAAAACATTGAAAGGTCTGGCTCTTGTGATACAGGAACTTCTAGTATAAGTGCGAGCACCCTAATTGCGTACCACATTATCAATCGGAGTTGGTTTCATTTTGAAACAAACAAGGAAGCAACATGTCCTGAAGTGCTTGAGGAGTGGAGAGGTATTCACTGCTATCAGAACAATCCCGGAAGTACGGGATTGTTCTGATACCCCTACGATCCCTACCAGCATCTTACTAGAATACTTCCTTCCTCCGAGTACGTTTGCTCTTGCGAATCTTAAGACAAGAAAGAGGTGGGAGCTCTGTTCCTCGTCAGTGTTCACTCAACCCGGCCAATAAAGGCAAGCCAGAGGTGAAGAACGAGACTTCTCCGTCCGTGGGGTCGCTACTGCCCAACAGCTCGCCACATGCTGTCCTGCGGGTTCATGTATCTTTTTTGGTCTGACTCCTCATCCTAGACCTGTTTCGGCAAAATAAACTCTACCGGCACAGACCTAGAGTTCAGGAGCGCGCAAGCCTCACCACGACGCGACGTCAACGTAGAGATTCGTCGGTGGGGTTATTTATTTATTTATTTAATCTTTTCGCACACAAAACGTACAAAGGCGGACTTAATGCCTTAGGCATTCTCTACCAGTACCAGTATTATTATTAAATAGGCAAAAAGACAAAAATTACTTCATTTGTAAACATTCGTCAATCTACGCAAAGATACACCTTCTAAAGTTCATGATCTTAGTCATCGCGTTTGGGCAGGAGGTTGCTGACCGAACCCTTTCGAATCTAGTCACAACATGTTTATAGCTGACGTCATAATCTTAGGCTTGGTAAAGTTATACCAAACGTGACACACAGCTGTTATTGCAATTCGCTACGCGACATGTTTTATGCACCAATCTTATTCGAAGGCGAGATGTTATATTGAACAACCAAGGCTTTTCCATGACTATGATACAACAGAAAGATAAATATTGAATTAGCTGCTCTTTATTTTTACTATTAGGAAAATAGTTCCAATTAAAAACCACCGACACCGACTTCCGAAATTAAAGTTATTTTTCACTTTGTAGTATTTTTTTGGAAGTCGGTTGTTTTTGTTGTAAAACAGTTTTTGTTTTTCACTTTTTAGTGGGTCAGTTTATCTAAGTTACAATAGCCTAATGTCAACTGCTCATCACCTTTTACAAAATATTGATTTTCCCGATACAAGGACGTTAATTGTTGAGGAGTTCTCCCAGTAAGGAACCAGGAGAACTGGAACTGATAGTGAAGTCACCATCAGCTCCACTTCAACATATGTATTGTGATGAGCATAAATTGCTTAGCAATAATCGAATCGCAACCCGTGAAATACGTATTTAGTTCCGATGGCCATCTGTGGTCTTTCTCATCAGTTCCATTTCACCAAATGGTACTTTCCAAGTGCAAATACACGAGTTACTATAAAAAATACCCAAATCGCTATAGGTGTGCCTATAAAATTTTATGGTTCCCCTCGATTTCTCTGGGATGCCATCATCTGATCCTGGTTTCCTTATCATGGTACTACCCTTCAGATATCTCCGTTCCAACAAAAAAATAATCATCAAAATAAAAAACGACAAAGTTATCCGCGAACACACCGAATTGAGAAACCTCCTTTTTTGAAGTCGGTTAAAAAGCAAGAAAGCTGCTTATAAATACAAGTTAACCTTGCAGGTCAGGAAACTAAACCTAGAAAGGATTTAGAAACAATAATGACTAATCACTGGAATCCGAATAGTAGCGTCAGGCTTTGCCTTATCACATGGTATTCCATTAGATCTTTTGGTAGAGGTCAAGATTATAACTCCTAACCCCTGGCCACTCCTAGGGTCACAGTCGTGGCAGGCACCATCGTGACAATCGTGTAATGCTGCAGGCGATTTCACCGACACACCACAAAAAACTCGTGACGTCACACAAGCATGCAACCAGACAATAAACAATACAAGCAAACAGACCATCAATAAACATCAAGTCGATGACAACGATAACGTCCATTACAAGCGATCACTTCTCTAAACTCACTCATTAAAACATACTTTCTTTTTATCCAGTAAAAGTTCATTAGCCGCTGAGAGAACAATAGGCGATGAATAAATACCAGATAATAATTCTGATACGATGATTGAACACCCACGCGCTGACGGCGAAAGTGATGGCTGGGTGTCGTATGAGGTAATTGAAATCTCGACCACTGTATTACGTAGAAGCTGATAATCTATTTAAAAGGAAAAAAAAAAAACTGTAACATAAGATTAGTTTGTTAAGAGGTATTATCGCTGTAACAGATGGAAATGATATTCAAGTTACAGTTATTATAATTTATTAGACGTGTAAGCTACGCTAAATAATAATTTTGAAAGTTGATCGAACGACTATTTCTATGCAACAGAACAATCCGAATATTGTGAAGTAAATCGACCTGATAGAGGCGTGGAAACAAAGTGTAATAACTTTTCGTATGTGGTATTTAAGACAATAGAGACCTTGAGACGATGCCATGAATATATTTCGATCGTCCGGACGCGAATAACTAAATAAGCAACAACAATAACAAGATATTAGCCAATATACAACCATTTTGAGATGAACCAGTCATTAATCAAAGGTTTATTGTAAATCTTCTGAATGTCAAATTTCAAGAACATGATTCAGATGGTTTTGTGGTCTAGAAGGTGAATCACTTCGCAATAAAGCTCGGAATAATTCAAGGTTAGAAGGAATACGTAATACGTAAACAAATAACTTCATAACTCAATATCGATAGCTGAACGATTGTCGCGTTAGCAATGTTATGTTGTTCAATTGCACACGTAATTTCTGTAAACGTTAAATTGTTTAATTTGTTCATGAATTATGAACTCATAATAGCTTTAAATTCGTACCTAGAAATTGCATAAAAGGAATAAACTATCAGAAATCAAGTATTGAGGGTAAATTTATGTAGTAAAAGCTGCAAGGCCACGTTTTAAAAATGTAAATGAGGATTTATTGATGCAGAGCCATAAAAGTGCTGAGGCACCGAATAGGGCTGGACACAATGAGAAAAAATAAATATTCAAGGTGTTGCAAAATAACTTTGGAGGCAGTGGCCAGGTGGGTCGCGAGTCGCTGTGCCAGAGATGACATGCTACTTTCTCTCGGCTGGACCAAACGCACCGAACTCTCCAACCCGGACGCGCGGCTTTTTGCATTGTTTTTGTTAATGCGATATTATTATTATCGTTGTCCGAAATTGAAAGTTTTAATGTACTATACTTGGTTGTGGAAAATCGAAAGCAAATTGCCCAGATGCTTGGATCTCCTATAATATTAAGGTTACATTACCTTTAGCGATGAGCACTTTCATTTTTTTGGCCTTATAGGCTATTATATCTACAATTTAAATGCCTAGTATTGGAAAAGGCTACATTTTATGATGCCATATAATGACGGTGTAGAAGAGTTTCGAGTGTACTCACCCTTTCGCAAGGCAGCGGCATAGTGGGTGCATCGACCTCCGTATAGATGCATAGAGTTGACTTCCTCGACAGCGAATCGCTGGCAAGACTGCTCGAGCTGGAGCCAGTTGAGAACTTCATGGTTCGGCCTCATCCAGGAGTGGTGGGGAATCAGGTGACGTCTACCTGCACATCAATGTGATGTTGCCGGCACATCACACGGGTGCGAGTCACCTGGGTTCTACCGTCCTCGTCGGTTCTCAGTCGGGCTCAACTTTCGTATCAGGTCGTAGGTGAGCCGCTTGCGCAAGTGACAGCGCGGTACTGTGCATTCAAAGTCAGCTGCGGCCTACCAAGGTCTTCCGTTGTCAATGCGGACGGAATTTTCGATGACTGTTAGCCTGCAAATAAAAAAACATGAATCAGTTGTGATTGAATTAGGCAATACCACATTTTGCAAATCATATCCAAAACCGTTAAAATATATGAGTTGCTTTATGTTCATAGTAGGTATAGTAAAATGTTAAAAATAGGTTCTCCATGTAAGATATTCTATTGAACATTAGAGAGCGATAACGTCGATAATGTCAGTGAGGATGGTAGGATCGATCACGTTATATCGATTTGTAATCGACAGATACGCATATTGTAAAATTTTATTGCTATATTTTAGAAACTATGTTACGTAAGTTTGCACAGAGTTTTTTGTATCTTATTGATTCTCATTGCCTGTTTTTGCATTGCTCCACTTTTAAATGATGTGAAGAAACTGTACAAGGACTCGGATAATTTAGATAAGCCACATCGATACATCGATGGACGGATCGAATCAATTAAGTTTAGATCGTAGGATCGATATCGGTGGCATTGTATGCAATGGTTGCAGTCATCGTAAAGGTGAAGTATGTTGATGATTTCATTGTGTTGTGGATTTTAATATAGCTCGATTGAATCAAGATAAAGTTTATTATTAAAGCCGGCCGTTCTATTTACAGAACGTCCTTGCTTATGTCTGTTTGAACAGCGTTTTGGTCTAAATCTATTTAACAAAGCGAATAATTTTATATCACTCTGCTTAAACTAAGGACTACAGTTACCTACTTAAAAAAATGCTTGATCTGACCACATCTAATAATTATAATGTAGGTAGAATAAATTTTCATCTCAGATTAAATAAATGATATCGTAAATGATCAACAAGATATAATAATAATAGACATATAGATATCGACTCCAATAGTTTCGAAATACGAGTACTATAAAATATTACAACTTTTAGTAAATTTTATCATGCTTCAAATGGATTCTGATAACTTTTGAAATGATAAGTAAGATTCTTCTGGGATTTGTATCAAAGGGATAAGAAATACAAGTACTTTTAGTCATTGATAATGGTCTGGTTAACAAATACATGACCAATTTATTGAAAAAAAAACCATCAGAAAATATGAGGTTTTCGAATCCGCACAAATATTATTAGAACCTTTATTTGCGTGATCACTTCCATTCCTTCATATATAATTTTAATAAATAATGTGAAATAAGAGCATTTTCTCAATAACTTAATATGTGAATATTTTAGGCTATGTCTAAATTACATAGTGTAATTAATTTGTAAAGTTATGTCTAACGCGGATAAAAAACTGAGAATCACGCAAAAACTATGAAGCATATTTTTATGAAACCATCACCATTTAATTATTTTTACCCGGCTGTATAATTTGCGTCAGAGCACCTTGATGGGCGAGTCCTATTACTGGGTGGACGTACGACGCGTTACATGAGCTCAGCACAGAACACAAGCTATGCCGCCGCGCCACCCCAATCACCCAAGACCATCATCTTCCTGCCCTTATCCCATATTACTTGGGGTCGGCGCAACACGTTTTCTTCTTCCATTCTCCCCTGTCAACCGTCACGCTATCATTCACTCCCTTCTCTTTCATATCATTCCTCACACAATCCATCCATCTTTTCTTTGGCCTTCCTCTGCCTCTCCATCCCCAATCACCCAAGACCGTTGGCATAATATCTCCGTCTTATCAAGAGTTTCGTCTTTTCGACGACGCTTTGGTATGATATTTGCATTTGCTGAAAATAAAGCGACAAAAATCTTCGCTTTCATAGACAACTTTTTCGAATCAATGGCTATTGTGAGTTTATCTGAGTACCCTACCTACAAAACGAGCATAAAAAACACCAAGAGACAAAAAAGAAGGCCAAAATATCAATAACCCCAAATCCTCTTAAACCCTCTTAGACATAATTTATTTAGTTAAAACGATTGAGCAACATAGTAATCTTGATCATCACGTTAGTCGGGATAATCCGCACCATATTTGGAAAGTTTATATGAACAAAGTAGAGCATTGTAGAAATATTTACTGTCATTTCATTGTGTGAAATCACCGAGTTGAACTATTACACCGTTATGCTAAGTAAAGTTCTCAGGCTGCAATTGAGTAATTTTCTTAAGAATTGTCGTGTCCATATTTGGATGCGAAACTATTCTTGTATAAGTTCATGTGAAGGGCTACTGTGGTCATGAATGACGGTTAAAACTTGTTACTGGTTAACCTCAGGGCTTCGGAAGCTCAAGTTTTTGCCTGAACCCAAAATCACTCACATTGTTTTACTCATGAAGCCAAGACAAGTACGAGTATATCAGAAAATATATACATCGGCAGACATAGAGGCACATCGCTAGGGTATAGAATAAGCTTATAGAAATGAATACGTACAAGTATGCGCCCGCGCACGACCACCATATAAAACAGTCTTTACCGTAAATTACGCCAGTTTCGAATTTCGAACGGTTTAAGGAATTTTAAATAGTGCTTACGACTGCATGGCGTGATTCACATTTTCAATCAGACTCTTTTTGTTATACCATTTTCAACCTTAACCCATTGAACATAAGGATAACTGATAGTTTATTGTGCTATTGTCAAGATTGTGGTAACGAATAAAAACAGTTATGTTATAGGTTTAAACTCGAGCTTGATGAATCAAAGCTACCGGGCGATGACCATGGTTACCTAATGGATAATTAATAAAAAGTGGTGAAGTGCGGAGGGTTCCATAGATCAAATCGAGCTCTACATTAATGAAAAGAATAGAGAAGCTATTCTTTGATTTTTTTTTCAGCTGATGATTATGAAGGAAAGCAAAATAGCTATTTTACAAGAGTTTATCGTACGGGTTGCCAAAGTTATGCTCACTGCTGCATGCAATGCGTTTTAATTCGAGGTTCCAAAAATCTTTCACGTCATTCAAAGAACTCCAAAGAAACCCATTGTTATGATGAGAATTCATTAGATAGTGAATCGAGTTTACTATCACCGGACAAAACTCGTTGTAAATCTCAATCGTGTTATACCTTTCTAATATGAATTCTTTGATTGCTTTCCTTCCACGCAGACAGCATATCTTTACATAATAATCTTATCTCCAAGACTAGTTGCCCACATGCATGTAAAAATAATTTGTTAATGTTGTGGAAATTGAAAGAAAACCTACGCAAGATGCTAATGGAATGTTAATACTGGTATGACAGATTTGTGATATATCACCTCTAGGAACGTAAGCTCGTGGCTAAGTAATAACAGCCGCACGGGTCGATCCATCAGGTTAAGCTACGCTTGTCGGGGTTGGTCCGTAGATAGGTTACCATCTTTACATACTCCTCCGTGCCTCGGTAAGCCACGTTAAGCCGTTGGTCCCGGCTGTCATTCGTGGTTCTTTGACAGTCGTTACGGGTCGTCAGAAGCCCGAGTCTGACAACCAGTCTTACCAAGGGGTATCGTATTATCCAGTTACTGGGTTGTGGAGGCCAGACAGGCAGTCCCTTCATGTAAAATACTGGTCTTCAGCTGCAACCGGTTAGACTGGAAGCTGAATCCAACATAGTTGGGAAAAGGCTAGGCGGATTGAGGAACGTAAGTATTTGTATTGCAGCATGCAGGTTACCCAACAATTTAATGTGAAAATAAAAAATGTGTAAATAGACGGTAACGAGGCACCTTAAATTGACGTATCAATGCTGCTGGCAAAAAATTCATAGATTTCATGCACCACATGACCTTCAAATAGCATTGTAAATAAATAAATATATAGCATTGGAAATGAACTTCGGTAATACAAAAAACAAACACTCATCATCATCTGCCTAGCCTTTTCCCAACTATGTTGGGGTCGGCTTCCAGTCTAACCGGATACAGCTGAATACCAGAGTTTTACATGGAGCGACTGCCTATCTGACCTCCACAAGCCAGTTACTGGATAATACCCCTTAGTAATACTGGTTGTCTGACTGTCGGGTTTCTGCTGACCCGTAACGATTTTCATAGATCCACGAATGACAGCGCGGACCATCATCATCTTCCTGCCCTTATCCCATATTACTTGGGGTCGGCGCAACACGTTTTCTTCTTCCATTCTCCCCTGTCAACCGTCACGCTATCATTCACTCGCGGACACACGGCGCGGACCAACGGCTTAAAACGTGGTGCCGAGACTCCTCACGGGGGAGATAAAGATGACTACGTAAAGATGGTCACTCATCCACGGACCGACAGCGGCAAGCGTAGCTGAATCTGGGGGCTTACTATGAGCTCTTATAGCAGGGCAAAAGTTGAATGGTTCCAGTGTGAGAGAGAGACGGAGCTATATACGACCTATAGCACCATCCTTTTTTCTCAACGGAACCATGATCTTTTTCCACGTCATAGTACGGCCCCTGATCGATTGCCCCGCGCGGCTGTTATTACTTAGCCACAAGCATGTAGGAATATTTATTTAGGGGTTTTTCAAACTATTTTATTTTAATTGATACACACAGAAAGTACAGACGTTTTAATACTAGGATATAATTATACAATACCTACCTACTAATGCTAGGTAGGTATTAGTTTTACAGCTTTGTTGTACGAACATGTACCTATACTTATTTACTTCTATGATCATTTTTATGATGATGAAAGGGGGTGACTACCGAGATGACGAATAATAGAGAAGTATGGAAAAAAAGGACATCTTGCGCCGCCGACCCCAAATAGATTGGGATAAGGGCAGGAGAATGATGATGATGATGATCATTTTTATGGTGATTTTTATTAAACATTTAGGTACTTAGTTATTATAGAAAATACAGAGATTTTAATACTACTTCTATACTATACCTACACTACAGCTTTGTTGTACGGTAGACCGCACATCAGTGATAAGTGGTATGGTCATAGAAATATATTCTTATATCTATGGGGGACACCCATACGCCTTACGCCTCGAGCATAGAACTCAAATTAGCACAATAGTGTTTATTATACGCGCGCGCCCGAGACGCTCAAACCTAAATTTTAAAATCTTCTTATCTCCCAAAATTAAAATATTTTGTTTACGAAAACAGTCAGAGGTATAACCTTTCTGAACATGTACATTTGTTTTTTTTTTAATATTTATAAATAAGACTAGATGTTGGATACATTATGGACTCCAAAAATATGACATAGAACCATTTTTTTTTTAATTTTTTAAAGAAATATTTACTAATAAAATTTTACTTTTTTGTACATTATAGACCTCGTCAATACAAACATTTTGACACCTCAATTGACTTAGAAATAACGGAAATTTTTCTGAGCGATCGAAAAAACATTCCCAATGTTAAAAAATGATGACACTGTTTCTTAAGGAGCATATTAATCAAAAGGAAACTAAGAAATTACTGCTAAGAGAACACGCCAGAGTCACTGTTGGAAAAGAAAAACACGCCCAACACTTAGTAAATCCAAATCAAGAATTTATGGCAGTAGAAGAAATAGCGCTAACAATTCTTCAATAAAACCTAACTGCAGTAACTGCTAACCTGCTCCGTCCTTCACATAGTAAATAAAGAAACAATGCTATACGTATGAGAACGTTGCGCTTGCGCCGACAATTAAACGAACTATATTGACGGTATATTGTGCTGCGTGGGATTTGTAGGCAAATAGGTTAGAGTGGCCATTTGTGCTCTAACAAGGCTTAAAAAATTATAAAGTTGGAACCACGTAATATGATGCTGTAGGAATGGAAATAAGCGATATTATTTGTGTGGTATGAAACAAAAATGTGCGGAGAAAGAAGATGAAAGATTATGGAAAGCAAGATTAAAAATTCGAAAGGTCAAAATCATCACTAAATTGATAAGAATTGGCCACTGAACGAGAAATCGTCCGTCAAATCAATGACCAAGTAAAGAACAAAATTTAAAGATTATGATTTGTATTAACTTTCATCATAAGTGAATTCTTCATTGGTATGCTATTGTTTCAAAAGATTGTGTTGTTTAGGTATTAGAAAATACTATACGTGTCAACTTGATGTATTACTCTCGACAAGTTGATACGTTATCGCAGACGGCAACTGTAAGTACTTCTACATACCTCATGTTAGTACCATTTAAACGGATTATACAATAAGGTAAGAAACGACAATAAATCTACATTAAGGATGAAAGTAATTAAACGTTAATTACATTATCTACATAGAAAGTAGGTAAAGACAAAAAATAAATAAAAAGGAGAAAATGACTATATCAGAATATGTTTATAAAACAAGGAAGAAAGAGAGCAAGATACTTATTTGAAGCCTGATCTAAATACTTGAAAAAAGAGCTTGATCTGATAGAATTTACAAGTATGTAAAAACAAATATTTTAAAAGTTGTCATACGTCAAACAGGCAAGTAACAAGCATCGAACACAGATCTTGATAACGCGAATTCACAAACACCAGAACTAGATAAACCTTCACCACAAAACCGCTTACACAAGATTTTTTTTACTAGGATACATACGAGTATATAGGATATATACCCAGAACAACAAAAACACTTCCGAATCTTCAATTTCACATTTCCCTTTTACTGAATCCGGAAACTGCGCACACGCGGTCACGAACCGAACTGAATCCTAACCACCGTACACTTTATATAAATATGATAATGTCCCACTTTTTCAGGAAACTGAAGTGCACACGCAACAGCGTAAAATGCATATTGAATCAATGATTAGTGATTAGCAAGGCGAAGCGACAGGAAATGTGCGTAGCGACGATTTCTTTACTATATTTTGTAGATAGGATGTCGATTTGCATAGTACTCTACACGAGAAATTGAAGGAAATGATCTGTATTAAGATAAATGGCGGTTCTCTAATACCAAGATAGAGAAAACGATAAATATTCACAGCGCACAAAGAAAGAGAAAAATTGCGAATAATAACTAGCAAAAGTACTACAGTGTAATGCTCCAAATCCAAACTAAACTGAATTTAAAAGGAACGAATCGAGAAATGATAAAAACAACAATACGGTAGCTAATTCGGTAGCAAATTAGCTGACAAAAGAAAGTTCAAACGTCCCAAATACCGACGCATCTACCGTAAACATTAACTAACTGGATATGCAGATGAGCGTAGGTAGGTGTTTCGTTCTGAGGCTGCAGGTCCACTCGGGCCAACCGAGCGGCGGGCGCAACCAATCGGCTGGAACAGCACGCAACGACAACAAATTAATGCTAGCGAAACACGCAATACACGCAAGAAAATCAAAATTTGTAGCTTAACGGTGTCTCACAGCACTAACTTATAACATCTCTGAAATAACCGCCTACAACATAAGGTCGAAAATCCTAAAGCCCATAAGGATTAACCGTTCGATTCGTAAATTGATACCATCAAGTCCATTAAACAAATTCACCATCCCGAATCGGGAGGAATTTGTAAAGATTATTTAAGTACTTCAAGTGTCGGCCTTGCGACAAACATTAGCAAATGGGAACTAAAAATAAAACCACTCAGTGCTGATAAGCGAATACCGCTTATTATAACAGCCATAAAGTCCACGTTACATAAAGAGAGAAATGAAATCATGCTCGAATGCATACTCGACTGCAGCGGCCACAAGGTACAAGTACAGCAGCTGACCAACATTTTGATGAGGCCCTTTTATTAACAAGATGGTTTCTGAACACGCAACGTCGGAGAGCAGATCGGGAGCAATTTTCTGGTTAGCTTATTTCTTTCTCCAATGATGCAAAGTGATTGACTGGTCATTTTCTTTGAGAACACGCGGTGGCGCGTGAAGCAGCGCCGTTCGGTCTACGTGATATTTTCGTCAAGCCTAAAGCTTCAAGTTCAATGACCACGGAGGTCAGGTGCGAGATAAAAAAATATCCAGCAGTTTCCGCAATATCTAATTTTCGGTCGTAAACGTTAATTGCGCTTATTAAAGTACCCGTGTTGGGCTCCGTTTGCGAACTGGATATAGTGCTTATGATTTTTTCGAACTTATTGCGCGGAATTTAAATGGCGGTTGAAATTTAAAAGGAATCGGGTCGGATTCCTTACGTAATGTAACATGTACTGTCTTATCTGATTATCTGTTTCCGATATGTTTGACTTGTCAACACAGCATCTCATTACCGCTGCTCTCATAACTATGTTACAGCCAGTTCCGCAATGAGATCCGTCTCGACGGACAGCTTGGCGGCATAACTTTACGAGCAAAAAACATCGCCCACTTATTTTTATCCGCATGAATGCTCCGAGTATACTCAAAGGGACTGCATTCCTCTGCTGTTGTATTTCAAATTTTGCACCCACATTCATTTTCGCAAGGTCCACTGGTACTCGTAACCACACCCGCACCGTTATCACAAAGTACACCTTTATCATACCCGTATAGCTTGAAGTTAAGCTAAGTTTTATTAATGTTGCCCGTATCTCACTTTGGGCTCGGCTCCGGGTACATTACGCATAATAATATTCCATTCCTTGCGTCGTGTGCGGTCTACCATAGTAGATAAAGATCTGGCAAAAAAAAACTGTGGCATTTAAGATAGACCACATTTCACCAGTTATATATGTTGGTTGTAGCAAAAAGTTGGCCTGGCGACAGATTTATTTGACCTGTCTGGTTAACTTGATGCCATTCGAGGCTGCATTACTTGCGATTGAAAAGCAAATGCCTAGGTCACGATCGGCACGTCTAAAGAAACTTAACTGCATGTGTGTAGTTGCCCTTGAAGATTTTTAAGTCCAGGACATTGTCAAAAACGGCTGTCCATTCGATTTGGTTTGTACACCTTGAACACAAATAAGCCAGTCACGACTTTTGCCTTATTAAGATTTATCGAGCACTCTGTTACTTGATTTGTTGTTTTATTGTGGCAACAACCATACATATTTAATCCGGATTCGGCTTAAATTAAATGGCCACCTAGTTGGTTGCAAAACATTTAATAAAAGGATATGTAGAATATGTAAAGTTCTAACTAACTGAAATGGTAAATAAAAAACCAGCCAAGTGCATGTCGGACCACGCACAATGAAGGGTTCCGTAGTTGGGATGAATTTATCTTAAGAACAAACTTAACATTGTAGTTGAAAAACATGTTCTCCCATACATTCCAACTGTAAATGTAAATTTGTACCCACAATATTGATAGATTTACCATGTTATTTTAAGACCACAGACTTCTTATAGGTTTTCCTGTAATCTACAGCTAACGATCTATTTTCTGTATTTTTTTTGATATTTTAGTCTCAGTAGTTTTGGAGATAAGGGGGGGGGGGGGGGAATGGTCAATTTTCGTCTATTTTCTTAAATAAGTTTAAAACAATTTATTTTAAAATTATAAAAAAAATATATTTGAGACCCTCATAGTAAGCCCTTTCATTTGACATGCCAAATGGTGTAGTTTGCAAAACTCTTTTTTTAAATTTTCTTATTTGCCCCCCAAAAGTGACCTCTATATTCAAAATTCATTTATTTACTTTACCCGTCCGTGTTTGGGTCACAGAAATTCATATGTGTACCAAATTTCAACTTAATCGGTCCATTCGATTCGGAGCAAATTGGCTGTCACAGACGGACAGACAGACAGACAGACAGACGGACAGACAGACAGACACACGAGTGATCCTATAAGGGTTCCGTTTTTTCCTTTTGAGGTACGGAACCCTAAAAACCAACATGCTAGGTGCTAAAATGTATGTTCTCTCTGTTGAGAGAGTCAATTCAGGAACGAACATAACCAAATTCATAGTGTTAATAGATTACACCTACAATAAAACCATAATACTTATTTGCACTATTAGGGACTAACAACATAATAAAAACAAAATAGAAGCGTGTGTGAAAACTGTAGATTGTGAAGGTGTTGAACTCATAATTCATCCTAAACATGATGACGATGTCACACATGTTGACAATTTCACCCCTAATTAAACGCCAAGACAGGCATTAAAAGTCGCCATAACTTTAATGGCAGTTTAACTAATAAATTAGGAGGATTGTTGGTAAGAAAAAGGTTTGGAGCGAAACCTGTTTGATGGCCCGTAGTCTTCCCGGTTACCTGGGCCATGACTCGGGCATTCCACACATATTTCCACACATATTTTTGCCCCTTTGTAAGATTTAACTTTGGTATATAATATTGCGTATCGTCGCGCAAAATTATATGTGAAAAGGGATGTTATAAAAAATTAGGTAGATGGGACATTACTTGAAAGGAATGTATAAATATTGCTACCTGTTAAGACTGATAGATCCATTACATGGTGGACATCTTCTATCACAATGGCACTGTGGGAGGCTCATCCTGTTGCAAAAAATATAATTCTTAAGAAAGCAAAGGTTATTTCTACCTTAGTAGAGAACTTATGTGTTACAAGTTACAAGGGAAACAATGCAATTCAGAAAATTCAGAACAGTCTAAACTTTAGACCCATTAAAAAAAAATCGGCCAAGTGCATATACGCACAATGAAGGGTTTCGTAGTTGGGATGAATTTATCCCCAGAATAAACTTAACATTCTAGTTGAAAAACATTACAACTGCAAAAATTGTATGTTTGTACGCTCAATATTGAGTGATTTACCATGTTATTTTAAGACCATAGTCTTCTTTTCAATTTTCCTGTAATCTAAAAGTTATTATATTGTTCTCGTTTTTTTTTTAATTTTAGGCTCAGCAGTTTTGGAGATTTATTGATTATTATTTATTTAACAATTGCTTGCTGCACTTATAGTTTATACCAAAGCATGCAGCGAGCCAACAACATAATCATAAGGGGAAAGTGGTAAATTTTCATCAATTTTATTTAACAACTTTAAAACTGTTTAAAATTAGAAAAAATATATACTTGAGACACTCACAGTAAGCCCTTTCATTTGATATGTCACAGTGTAAAACTCCAAAACTTTTTAAAATTTTATTATTTGTCTCCCAAAAGTGCCCCATATTCAGAATTCATTTATTTACGTAACACAAATAAATATAATAAATAATGTAATAATTTCTGATAAATTAATATTTGTACCATAACAGATTCGGAGCAAATTGGCTATGACAGATGGACAGACGGACAGACAGACACAAGGGTTCCGTTTTTTCCTTTTGAGGTACTTAACCCTAAAAAGACACAATAAATAAAATTAAACTCTGTAATTTTGGCGGTCAGTAAAATTTTAAAGATACACGCACAGCAAAAGTTAACTTCCATGGAACCAATACAGATTATGTGCATTACTATTCACACCATAGTGCTGGTGCCTATTGAACTGTACTCTTGATGCATTTAATTTTGAACGAAATACAGATAAGATTCTTATCTTATCTGTATCAGAATACAGAATCGAATGATATAAATGAAGAAATGGTATCAAGAAGAGAACTTACCAATGTTGAAACTACAATATAAATTGTAACTAATGAACAATTATAGTTAGATTTAATAACATAAAACAGCAACATAAAACACAAGACAATTGGACAATAATAGAATATAGATAGTTCTTACGGGTTCTAGATTGGAACGACAAGTTTTTTACAACTTCTCGACAGGATTTGTTATTCTATGTAGTTCTGTGTAGCTGAAAGTTATTTTGGACAGGTTCCTGAGAACAAAGGATTGTCAATGCACAATGAAGATGACGATTTTGGGATGAAACTATTATGGATAGTTATCTTTGTATGCTTGGTTTGAATGAGTTTATGGCTCTTAAAGTACTTATGGTTCAGCTGAGTTATTTGATTCAAAAAAGTTAAAAAAAGTAATAATAAAAAAGAAATCATTATGTCGAGTTTGTGTCCATGTCTTCAGATATGCTCACTATGCTCAGTATCCACACCAATGAGACAGTGTAGAAACAATAGGAAATTACATAATTAAGTATGTAGGTACTATTAAAGCAAAAAAATTCAAAATGTCTCCGTGACAAAATTACAATCTAGCTGATATAACTTTGAACTTAAAGAAACAAGTTTTCAAGTCTCGTTGACTAATGATAAAGATCTCGAATGCGTTTTTAACAGGTTATAAATACAATAATGTTGCTTTCAGTTCGCTCCGATTCCACATCCGTTAATTTATTTTTAGTTTGCACTAAAATTTTAACAAGATTTTGCACCTTCAATAAAAACTTCAAATCGTTTTGCGATAACTTACTACTGTTTTAATGTAGTACAAACACAGTTGGTCGTAAAAACAGTCGATAAACTAATAGTTTGTTCGGCATTAAAAGCGAGTAAATCACAACTAAAATCGAAATCAGTATCGTTAAAACCCTGTATGTACTTTCTATGTAACATTATCTTGGGTACCGTTATTCGTGACAAATCGCAGTATGTCCACTTCGGAATTAGTGTTACGTGGAGTCATTTTTTTACTTTGAAGATCATTGTCTGCTATTTACAAAAGAATGCGTTCAGTATTCCTTTCCTATTTATCATTAAAATGCACCCATTATTCTTGACCATAAGCTAACCGGATATCCATACATGTGAAAACGGGTCATGCGTTGTTGCCTTTATGGTGGGCTTCGCTGGCATTCCGACTCTCGAACACCATTACGGATTCTATGAGCATTGAACATCGCCTAGTTTCCAAAGTACGATTAGCTAGTTGTACTTCTACGATCGGAAAATGGCTTCAACCATTTCTCTTTAGGTACTAGAATCGTCAAAGCGTTAACCGTTTCTTGGATTAGTTTTTTGCTTCGAAAATCGAATGCATATCCTCGTAATTATGTTAGCTACGTTATTGTCTTTGTGCTATATGTTAATTTGAATGCGCATGACGCCATGAAATGAGAATCATCAGTGGTTTTCAGGTTTTATTACATGCTCTTTTTTTGAACCAGGCAAAAAAGAGCAACGTTAACAAAGACATTCATGTAAATCTTTGCATTTGAACACCTACATTTTACCTTCATGCAGTAGACTGTAGGTATCTGCGCAAAACCCAAGTTTACACAGCTGCTGTTACGTCATGGACCAGAAAAAAGGACTGGCCTTTATGATTTCAACTTTGTTATAATGGCTTGAATAAATAAACGTTTAGACGACGATGCTCGCTGTAAGGGTGACGCAAATATAATCGGGCAATTAGGCAAATATTTTGACGTTACGTCAGACAATGGTATTTTCTAAACGCTTTATTCAAATAATGTCTGCCTGCGTGGTCACGATAGTCCAATTATCAGACATATCTTAATTTTGTTTTTTGTTTACGTAAATATCTGTGTTTGTGTAGAATTTCAAAATTTCAACAATGCATTTGCAAAGCTTCACGGGACGTACGCAAATTAGATTTGTGTTCTAGTTACTGTGGTAGTCCAAGGCCTCTTGAACTACTCACGCTTATTTTGTAAGCCGAAGCCAACAAAGATGGAAAGTGGCCTTTATACGACAATATTGTATCTTGGGCAAATGAATCAACGACTCTTATTCGTCCATATTCATGTATACATGAATAATTTCTTTGTCTATACTTGGGGCAACGATAACATCTGTGTTCTCGCTTTTAACCCTTCATAGGAACATATGTACTTACGAGTATGTATGAACCCAAAACCCCAGGGGGAGGTTTCAGTTGCGAACCCCATAGGTTCACAACTACTTAGGATGATTTTTTTTCCATGGGATGATGTTTTTTACGTTTATATATAATATATTAGGTTGGGGAAAAAGTCTTTTCGCATTATAGTATGTATGAACTTAAAATAAAATCTCTTTGGCTGTACTATTTGTATCTGGCTGGTTTTGGTATCATTGAAAGTTTAAATTTTAAAGAACATAATTCCAAATTCAAATTAGGAAAATGTGTGATTTTCATTTGTTTTTCGTACTGTCAAGATGAGTGAATCTAATGAAGAAATTCGATACATTTTAAAATTTTACTACAAAAAAGGTAAAAATGCAACGCAAGCCGCGAAAAAATTTTGCGATGTTTATGGACCCAGTGCAGTGTCTGTGAGAGTAGCACAAATTTGGTTTAAGCGTTTTCAATTCGGAAATTTTGATGTTAAAGATGCACGTCGCTCTGGTCGCCCTATTACGGATAAAATGGATGCCATTTTTGAAAAAGTGGAGCAAGATCGGCATATCAGTAGTTACGACGTAGCTGAAGAACTGGGAATTGACCACAAAACAGTTTTGACGCATTTGAAAAAAACTGGGTACACAAAAAAGCTCGATATTTGGGTACCTCACGAGCTCACTGAAAGAAACCTAATGAACCGTGTACTCATTTGTGATTCTTTATTACGACGTAATGAAACCGAACCATTTTTGAAGAAGCTGATAACTGGTGATGAAAAGTGGATCACGTACGACAAGAACGTGTGAAAAAGGTCGTGGTCAAAGGCCGGTCAGGCTTCACAGACTGTGGCGAAACCCGGGTTAACTCGCAACAAGGTGATGCTCTGTGTGTGGTGGGATTGGAAGGGCATTATTCATTATGAGCTGTTACCACCACGCAGGACCATCGATTCTGAACTCTACTGCGAACAACTAATGAGATTAAAGTAAGAAGTTAAGAGAAAGCGGCCGGAATTAATCAACAGAAGGGGTGTGGTTTTTCATCATGATAACGCTAGACCTCACACATTTTTAGCCACTCAGCAAAAATTAAGAGAGTTTGGCTGGGAAGTGTTAATGCATCCGCCGTATAGTCCTGACCTTGCACCTTCAGATTTCCACCTGTTTCGGTCTCTTCAGAATTCTTTAGGCAGTGTCAGGTTAGCATCACGAGAGGACTGCCAAAACCACTTGTCGCGGTATGTTGATCAGAAGTCCCAAAATTTCTATAGCAATGGGATCATGTCCCTACCTACAAGATGGCAAAAAGTTATCAAACAAAATGGTACCTACATACTATAGATAAATGTAAATAATGTATATTAAAATATGTTTTGAATTTTCTTAAAAAATGCGAAGAAACTTTTTCCCCAACCTATTATAAGCTTATATATCTATTATGTGAAGGATTTTAAAGGATTTTCCTTATGCACACATGGGGTACAATTGGCGCGTCAGAAGTAAAGTTTTGAATCTTCTAAATCAGGTAAAGCAATCCACTAATAAGTAAGCTCTATTAACACTTATCTTAATTGGAATTAGATTAATACTGCGTATAAACAATTTCAATCTGTAGTAATTGCCGTGGAACAGTCTTGTTAGTGTGAAACCCAGTTAGTACTTTGTTTATTAGTTAGATAATTGGTGTAACCAGCTACGGGGCGATTGCGATCAACAAATTGAACTGACTGCTGTGAGGTAATCAGTTTTCATGTAATTTTAATTCTCGATTAATAACACTCCAAAAAATATTTATATATGTTTTATGATGTTTATTGGTAATACCTACTAAAAATATGATGACGACTAACAGCGAAGTATGGAAAAAAATACATGTTGCCGAGCGCCGACCCCAAATAAATGCGAATAAGCTTAAGAGAATGATGGTGATGAATGTTTATTGGTAAGATCACTGAAAAACTATACCTTGGAATGCGAATAAATGAGTTATAAAATGCATGAGTATAAAGTATGTCTTTAAAGTATTTTCTTCACCACATATTACCGTTTTTAAATAAGGTTATTAAGAGCTTATCGCATTATCCACAACGGTTAACGCAACTATAAATAATTTCGTATTAAGTTCACAGGTGTACGCAGATGTTTCTCTGATAAT
Organism: Cosmia pyralina; assembly: GCA_946251885.1. Classification (NCBI taxonomy): domain Eukaryota; kingdom Metazoa; phylum Arthropoda; class Insecta; order Lepidoptera; family Noctuidae; genus Cosmia; species Cosmia pyralina. The sequence continues at coordinate 25,115,663 of OX276345.1, read as the reverse complement.
ACCTTTCATAATTATATGGTCGTATCTCGAGACTCCCGTGGGAATATCAGCCAGTACATTATTCTTACTTTCGCAGAATTGCCTGCAGCTGGAATTAGGATTGTTTTCGGAGTTTGTCCTAATTTTCTCAAACATAACCATATTCGTGACGCAAATTAACATTCAAATCAAAATTCTGATGAATACCAGGAAAAACGATACAGTTTAAATTCATAGAATGACCGCAAAGATGACCTGTTTGAATCCCAGAAGTTTGTGGTCAGAGACCTTTAAGTATGACCAAACAAAAACAGTATTATCAAACTGTAACGATCAAAATCAATTTAATTTTGATGTCTTCATATCTACAATAGATTGAACAATCAGAAGACTATGTTCGATCGCAAGATAGTTTTAATAACAGAATCAATTAACATGTTAATGTAACAATTAATAGAGACGTAAATAATGTCTAGCAAATCAATCGACATTTTAATTTTATGGTTGGTATTGACCATTAAAGATGACTAATGTTTATTAATTAGGATGGGTAAACGGGTATTTTAGATGCAGTTACTTTAATTACAGTGTAGTTAACTGACAATATGAATGATATTTTTTAGAGTTGTAGGTACAGCAGTTATATCAACTGTTCTTTGCTACGCTTCTGAGTCACAAGCTTTACGGGTAAAGTTTTATTTCATGAGATTATGAATTATTATTGTTATGACATTATTACGAGGAAATGTCAGTAACACACAGGCGTTTGTAATGTTACGACAATAAGCTTGTCATGCGCAAGGTTTTCTTTGTAACAGTAGAAAAAGTCACATCTGTCTCTCTGTTCGCTTTTCCAGTGTTATTACTAGCAAGAACCTTTACAACTGTGTGCAGTGAATAGATAACAACGAGATGTAAGCTGTGATAAGTGTGTGATAGCACTATTTAAATTATAATTTGTTTGGAATGTCTGTTGAAATACTTCTTTGTGAAGCCGTGGAGTCTTGATGACGTATGGTTCTTGTTAGTAATTATAAAAGTATAATGATTGATTGTAAAACAACTGAAAATTACATTTCAGTTAAGCCAGCATTAAAATTATCTTTGTCATATTAATTCGGAGATAAGATAATAACATATTTCGCTTCACTTTTAGCGGTGACCGATTAACCATGGAGACTTCTACTATATGTATATCGTATCGATCTAGATCATTAATCATTGTTTACTATATGAAAATTAAGTTGGAAGTGTATTGTTAGAAAGATCAAAACAGACTTACCTACTACATTATTAAAGCGTGTTCCATGAATACGACCAGTATTTCGCAAGACAGATCGTGATCGATCAGACCATGAGATGTAGGTACTCGGAACATGCCTGATATTCACAACAAGACACATGTCTTTGGCATTCTTATACTTATTGAAAACTTGTGTAGGGTTGAAGACAGTCTTATGTATTTTCACGTTGGAATTGGGGTTTTTGTTCATTTCCCAATCTTTTCAAATGAACGTCATGAAATAATTATGTGAATATATTTTAAATATATCTTGTAGAATAAAAATATAGAAATTTTCTAAAACATATTTTGGAATGCCACAGGGAGCTATTGATTTTCAATGATATGAAGACCGCAGCTGGGGTAGACTAAACGCGGAAGACTGTGAACCAGGAGTGGTGTCGCAAATTGAGGTCTATGACCATCACTGAACTGTCATAGGCAGAGTTGATTGATTGATTGAACAGGAAAAAGTCAAATGTCAGTATAATGACAAAGTAAATGGAAAGCCTATTGATGATCATGGAATTCGTGGATTTAAAATAACCGTTACCATGAATTATGAGGTGCAATGTTACGCAATGTAACACAAATGTAAGCGATACTCTGATGGATCGTTAAAATACCATAAAACTGTGGAATTCCTTAAACTATCAAAACTTATCGCTTTGGTTATAGCCTTGTAGATTCTTTTACATAACCATTTTATTTCAGGCTCGAATTTCTCAGGCTTTTGTTTTGTAGTTTTATTTGATAGATAACCCTATTCTTAGTTTTAACATGTGAACAAAGTGTTTCTCGCATAAATTCCGATGTAACCCGAAACCGACCGGCCTTGCTTTTGTTATTATTGATACTTTCATTGCACAATACGTGTTATGGACGGGATTCTGATGTATTTGTGCTGAGTACAGAACCGTGAGGTGGAATGCGTAGGAGTGCGTAGTTGCGTTGGCATCTACGGTTATCTGACAGTTCGTGCGTTACACGGCTTTGTTTTTTAATTAGGAATTCTTGAGCATACTGGATAATTGGTTATCACCACGTATTAATTTTCTTTTGTTGAAAGCAAACATAAATTCATCCTTAGTTTCAATTTCATTTAAAATCCAAGGTAATCTAACGCACATTTCGAAACAACATAACAAAAGAGCGAAATGCAAAAATAATAATGTAAATTGCCATAATGCTCAGTACACTTGCAACACTCTCTCGTCCCTAATTGCAACACCGTAATTATAGAGAGACCACCTCATACATATAATAATATAAGACACACTATGAATGAAGCACTTTGCAACGTTGCTTCATAACTTGGTACTGTAGATGCCCTTGTGCATGAAAGAATAAAATTAAAACATGAAGAGAATGAATCAGCTGCTCATGATCTGGCGTAAATTGGAAGTCATCGGAGAAATTATTTGTTTTATCGTGCTCATGATGAAGAAGCAAGTAAAACTTATGTTTATGTAAGTAAACAGATCTGCAATAATTCAAGAGCACTGAAGCCTGAACGGAGAAGACGCGTGTTTTCTTACTTTGGTTTTTCCTCATACTTATGTTACTTATCAATATCGTCATGTTTTCATTTAACACCATTATGTCTTCCGTCATCCACCCAGTTCCCACCAAGTAAAAACCTAAGAACCGGATGTATTTAAGGATATTTCAATACTAACTAAATGGATATTCTCATTATCACCCGTAGATAACAACCGAGAAATTTTACACGTAATCAATAGTCTTTTATGAAAATCCAAGAAAGGCTTAGCCTCAGATAAGGCTTCCATTGTGAGAACAAGATGCAACTTGTTTTCACCAAGACAATGATTGTTTCCTGTATCTTGGACACAGGTCCATTCAGGTCTAATGAGAATATCCCATTGATAAAGTTTTGTTTAGCCTACTGATTAATGACACCTTTATCAGAGCAAGTTGCACCGTTTCTAGGAATGTTTGCAAATGTTTTTGGTCAATTTCGTCGATAGTTTCTGGTATTAATTATATAATTTTACGTGTCCCGTTGATTCTGTTAAAGGGAGATCTTCATTACCTATGGGAAAAGCTAATGATTTAAAATGTTTTGTAGTTACACTTGTCAGTAAATAGGTGAAACATGTTATTGAACTTTTTTTAATGTTAATTCTACACACCTGAAAGACATGAGGCGTGACCGAAGAAAATCTGCATAATAATAATAATCTAAGTCACAGTTAGAAACAAACTTTACACAGCTAAGCAATCCATCTGATGTTCACCACAAAATGATTGAGTGCTGAGGTAACCGATATTGTTTTTTTGAATTCCATAACTATGTTTCTTCAAAGTTATTTCCCAAGGTGATGTCAGAAACTCGTCACCATGTCGATAATTGTTTGTTAACGAGTCGTGGCGAATTTAAATAACGATTTCTATTGGAATCTTTATAATTGATTGCCCAAATCGCTTCTCGAATACATTGCGGTACTTATAACCATTCATGTTAACACACCGTTTTTACGAACGAAAGTACGAACAAATGGTTACGTAGCCAATTGTTTCTCGCTCGCTGGACTAGTTTTTATGAGATTCTCACCATTAACGTCTCTAATGATCGCAGGATGTCTAAAAACGCAAGGCAGCACGTGTTTTATTTTGCATCATAATGGTGATTCTTTCCTGTGAAGAGGAATGTCGGAATCTTAGGTTTTAGGGGTCAATGATATTTAAAATTTGCCTTCTTTTAATTTAATGGGTAGTACCCGACGCGACGTCTGTGGTCTAGAATGTCGTTCTCAAAACCTACATATAACAAGAGGTCTACTGTCTCTTTCATCTCAGACAAGCGTGACACTGGTGACTTATTCGGTGTCAACATTGTTTCCAAATATCGCTTGAGTGCGACTTTTGCGGCAATTTTTCTCCTGATTTTATACGCCCTGTTTTCTTGGGTGAAAGTGTAACTTTAGCGAATCATTAAATGATTCGCAAATCATAAATTCGCATATTTACCATTGAGTTGATCGTGCACCTGCAGACCGTCTTCAGTGAAATGTCTGACTGGGCGCGTCACGCACGGGAGAAAGTGTACTACAAAAGCGTAGCTGCGACTGGTCCCCAATTGGGTTGCGACCTCGAATATCAGCCGACACGGGTCTTCTTTTAGAGTTCCGTACCCAAGATATTAATTTATTGACTCTTGTGATCAGTATCTATGTTATTAGATGACCCCTTAGTAAAAGATCAACAAATCTGGACTAAAATCTGTGTTTTTGTCTAAAAGTCTCTTGCTTCATCAAACATCCTTGGATTATTCTTTGGCACCTTTTCGTTGAGTATATAAATTCGAGCTTAGCCAGTTTTTTAACATCGTCGTCCACCATTCCGAGTCTTCCTCTAAACCGGTCTGCTCCGAAACTTGCTGGGGACGCGGAACACTATTTCTGAACGATTATGTGCTTTATGCTTTAGGAAAAAAACGTGACCTATGTTAATTCGGATATCAACATCATCAGTAATTGAGTTTCATTATTAACAGACAATTTGAATTAAACGAACTTGAATACTTTCCGTTTTTATCTCAAAGCAATCTATTTGGAAGTTAAAAGTTGGCGCTGACTTTATAAACGCTGGTTGATAGTTCGAAAGCGGTTTGGACAACCGTTCCGTAGTCATTTACAGCGTTTATAAGTCTAATAACAAAAACAAAGAAGCGTGTAGTTTCTAGAAAGGGATTTGCAGGAATGTTATCAAGTGCTTAAATTACATCGTGTACTTTATGTTGAGGGTGGTAAGGTTGAAAAACATTTGTTGGCGGTTGTCGCTATGTTTGAACGACGTCGCCACGATGTCGTCGCGGGGTTTTGTTTCTCCCGGCGACCAAACAGGATTCCTTTGAAACGTTTTACTTGAGAATGAATGGGTGCCTGTTTCATTGTTTGTTAACGTGTTATCTTTTATTGGGAGGGTAACGGCGATTTTATGTAAAGAACTGACGAACATTATTTTTTTATATATATCAAAGGAATTACCCTTCTGATAATTTTGTTTATTATTTCCGGCTGGTATCAAGTCTGGCTTCTAATAACCAGCTAGAAATAATTGGCAGAACGCAGTTGACCAAATCAATCAGCAATTTTGCAAATAATTCGGTCGTTAAAATGATTTCGTTCGAAAAAGAAGTATTTAGCTCAATGTCACGTAATTTTCCACAACTGAGAATCATGGGGGCATTGTGGTCTTAATTCATAAATCTGCGGTTCAGCAGGTTTTTATGTAGTACTGAAGCGTTTTTCTTATTGCAGATGAATTAAGCAAGAAAACAGGAGTAAATTGAAACGTCCCGAACTCCCGAATGAGGGTGTTTGAAAAGGAAGGCGTTACGAGATGATAAAATTGACAAGACTTTATTTTTAATTATCAATTATCATGATATTGATGGAGAAAATCAACGACGAAAGAATGGCAGCGCTATCAGACTTAAGCTCTTGAAGACTAAAAACTGTTCTGAATTCGTCAAAAACAATAGAAACTGCAGGAAGATGCATATTCTAAACACACCTAGTCCAGATTTTCGTCCTATAACGTAAGTAGGTACCTAATTACTAATGGTAAAATTGAATGATAGTAACACTTCGTCCTATCTAACAACTACTAATGAGTTAGCAAACAAATGCAATGAAGGACATCTTAATATATATATATCTTAATATATATATATGTATATATATATATATTATATATTAATAACAACAAAGTTAAGGAATTTGATGTTGCTTAAAATATTTTCCATAACGCCAACATCTATTGGCTCATTTGTGTTAAAATGTTGTCGCAAACTCGCATTCCATCTGAATTGGACAACATATCTGTTGTTGTGATGAAACTGATAGGCGATAGGTAACCCAGATAACATCTGTTCAAGTGGCTTTATCTCCGAGAACATAGCAAATATCCACAAGATTGTATTTTTGGCTGTCATTTGTTTTTTTTTTATTTTTGGTCTTGTCGTGTTGCTTTAAGATTAGATGCAACTTCTTTAAATGGTGTTACTATGAATTCTATTTCTTTATGTTCCATATTGTAAACTGTTTCAGACGATAAATCCGGAGTTGCATTCAATAATTATTATGTCATTGTTTGGAACCTCCTTTATATCTAGAAATCTCTTTGACTCTTGGATAATTCCTCATCTGGCTTTGTATTCCGATGTTGTAGGCCTGACGACTGCTGATGTGTTTTTGAATATTGTTACCATTGTAATTGACCTTTTTTAACTGCATCCTGCTGTCCCCTAAATCTTCACCGTTCGAAAAATGAGTTCCCCATGAATATTTCCCATATGAATTAAGTTAACTGATTGTAGTCAAGCTGATTTGAATAAAAATCGAGGTTCTTAGGTGACCGGTAAAAACAGGTAGTGATTTATTTAGGAGAGGTTTATAGCTGTAACGTTCACCATCTTATAATTAAAGTTTACAGATAGGTTTATTGATTAATGGTCTTTAGATGTGTCCACAAGACCCAAGTAACTGGGTAAGTAAACACACAGGTAAAGACGTAAAGTGAAAATTTTAAGTAAAGTAGGTCAGAGGGTTCAAAGTGCAACCTCATTGGTTTCTGAATGAAATGAAGGATTGCGTCAATAGCTTATTGGTCCAGCAGAAGAATTTGAAATAGGATGAAAAAGAGATGCTGTCGGTTTCATCATTTTTGCGCGGTAATAATACTCAATTGAGAATTTCATCAATGTATAACTGAAAATTTAATTCAATTAATGATTAGTGCATTATTTGAATGACCTTACCTTGAATGTTTCGGCAATCCCTAATCAGCTTTTATTGCTAACTTTGATAACACAGTCTAATCAACACATAACACTATAAATATGTAATATTTATTATATAAGTAATGTCTTTATATAAAACCATAGTTCACGGCGAATGTATTATAAAAAAATACTTGATAAGAATCAAAATGTACACCGAACGAAAAAAAAAATAAAAGTTCAACAGTCTCGGTGGAATGCATGCATTTCAAGTCGCTGGATCAGTTATAAATAACGAAACTATATTGTATATAGGTAAATATATAAGAACACTTCACAGTTTATTGGAATTATTATGATAAAAAGGCACTTCGTAGCACAAAGTTTTTGAAAGTTATGATTTCATCGTTATCTTACTGTCACTGCGCGGCGCGCTACCAAACACACCCGACCGCTGCGGCGGTTACATTAAATATGGCGCCGGCGGACGAACGAAAGAACGAAGTCCGAGCGAACGAATTGCGAAAGAGCACGAACGATGACCGATGAAGTCCGAACAGAACCAACGAAGCCTGCGCAAGCCTTTGCTTGCGAGTCTTGTTTTGTTTTGAAAACTTGTCGATTCTTTGGTAGTTTAAAAGTAGACAGTAGTTATTCAAAGTTTGGATATCATAATACCCAAATCAACTATGTGTATTTGGAATTATTTAATAAACATATTCTCATATTACAATAGTTAATTGTCTTTTATGTACTTATGTACTTAGTACTGTTGTTGTTTCCAAATCCCAACACAACCTGCCTTCATCGCATACCTACTGTTTTGTACGATGATCATTGAGTTAGGGCCCAGTGATTCCCAAAAGATGGTCCGCGGAACACTGGTTCCGCCAGTGGGTTCCGTGGACGGGTCACGAAGGTAGCCCGCGAAATTCAAATTTTCTTGCGTTTTTTGCAATTTACAGGTCAATGACAAGTTGTATCTTGATCAAAATATGACTCGCGACGGGAACCATAGGATTTCGAAAAAACCGTCGGGTATAAAGGAATGTATTTACATTTATAACCATAAGACCCCTGCAGTCAGTGCAGCTGATACCCTGCAGTCGTTGAGAAGGCTATAATTCTACTTCCGTTGTTTGTGACGACTTGGGTACTTTGTTTGCGAGACTGGTTTTCAGCTTACGCTTAGGTACACCAAAAACAAGTACAGAAACAGATTGGATGCAGCTCCAGATCTTTGCGTTCAGTTGTCAGAGTTAAATATTATCAAAATGGGGATTCTCCAAAAAAATAATGATCAATTAGGGTTCCGTGGCCAATAAAATTGGGAACCGCTGAGTTAGGCGACTTTTTTTAAGAATTTTACGGAAAAAGGTCTGGTTTTCAGGTAGGTAAGCAATCTTTGAGGCTTTACCTTTTTACATAAATAAGCTGGCCATTCCGACCAGTGCTACTACGTCAGGATAATTAAAACAACAATGCCAATCATGTCAAAATTTCACGTCAAAACTTATCAAAAGAAAAAATCAACAAATGTGTGGTGTTAATTAAATTCCAGCGTCAGTAACAATCATCCGGTTTTTATATGGAAATTATGAGTTGATCCTTTTCCAGCAAAGCAAGAAATAGCACAAAATGGCGTTGGACTTAGTCAGCATAGCCCAGCCCCATTACATACCAGGGTTAGTACTTCCTTAGGCTTACTATGCAGTTGGGTTACCTACAGTGGTGACGACATCTGTAATTACATGCCCTTTTCGTTAGACAAGCGTTTTCATCAAACTGAGATACAGCTTGTTGTAGTGCAGTTAAAATTCGCCTCAGCTTTTTAGCTAGGTGTCTCATAATAACTTGTTGAGTGTTATGGTGTACAATTCAGTAAACTAGCCATGTTCAAATTGTTCATATCTACAAACATTCCATTTATTTAGCACTAGCTTCAGCCCGCGACTTCGTTCGCGTGATATTCTTTTATTAACATAAAATACATGCTTTAGCTCATGCTCGGCTCCTTTTGCCTTTTTTTTTACTTTGGCGTGATGTGTTATAGCCTATGTTATTCCTGATAATTTAGCTTTCTATTGGTGAAAAAATGGTTAAAATCAGTCCAGTAGTTTCGGAGCTTTCGGTACAAACAAACAAAAAAAATTTTCCTCTTTAGAATATTAAGTACTTTTAGATAGCAACAACACAGCTCAAGGCGTTTATTCAAGTTCTGCACAATTTTTTGTCGGCAAAACAAGAAATTCAATGTCTTATTCCACATTAAAATGTTTTAATTTACGATTACACTTGCTTTAAATTCCTTTTATAAGATTAAAGGTCCAAAAAAGGGCTCGCTTCGGAATATAAACCGCGTTGCATTTGCGTATGGCGAAATTAAACTAAGCGATACCGTCTGGCTGTTTTTCATTAGTAAAGTTACGATTGTTGCCAAATTGGCGCCAGTGATATAACGACACTGGTTTACTTTTGACGCCACATATTTCACCTTGTCATGAGTGCGTTACAAATATATTTTATTGATGAACCGAGCGTCCGTTTGTACGAATTTACTTATAAGGATCGTTAGGTAACTCGGGTTGTGTTGTATTTCTTGTTGACAATGTATTTAGGGCGTTGCGTTGGTCATGTCGCGTGTCCAAATATGATAAATGATCTCGTTGATTATGTATTTCTGGCGCGTGTTTGAAGTTTTCGTAAATTATCGTTTTCTTTATTTGAAGTGAGTCAATTTTTTATGTAGGGACAGCAGGTAATGTTCCATTCAGTCAATTAATTTGTTTAACCGTGTTACATATGTGGTATGAAGTCTTTGGGGGAAAGCTACAAACCTAGTTGGGCCACGTCAAAGACATGGTTTCAAGTTTTTAATCTGACAGCAGGAGATCTAATTTCGAATTTAGCCAAATATTAATTATTTCAATTGTTTGCAGGTACACAGGTCACTGTCCCGAGTACAAGTACCGCATAGGCGACACATATGGCTCAACCACTCACAAGATCCTTTTGGATCCCAGTGTCCAACATTCTGAGAGGCTTGTACTATCTGACCGAACGGCTGATGACTTTCAGGTTAGTAATTGTAAAGACGATGATACCTTCGCTGGCAATGTTAGAAGGAACCGAAGTAGATAGCACGGTGGATAATGAACAAAGTAGATGAGCGGTAGGATGGCCTGTGGCACTGTGAATAATGAACAAGGTAGATGAGCCGTAGGATGGCTGGTGGTACGGTGAATAATGAACAAGGTAGATGAGCCGTAGGATGGCTGGTGGTACGGTGAATAATGAACAAGGTAGATGAGCCGTAGGATGGCTGGTGGTACGGTGAATAATGAACAAGGTAGATGAGCCGTAGGATGGCTGGTGGTACGGTGAATAATGAACAAGGTAGATGAGCCGTAGGATGGCTGGTGGTACGGTGAATAATGAACAAGGTAGATGAGCCGTAGGATGGCTGGTGGTACGGTGAATAATGAACAAGGTAGATGAGCCGTAGGATGGCTGGTGGCACGGTGAATAATGAACAAAGTAGATGAGCCGTAGGATGGCCGGTGGCACGGTGAATAATGAACAAGGTAGGTGAGCCGTAGGATGGCCGGTGGCACGGTGAATAATGAACAAGGTAGATGAGCCGTAGGATGGCCGGTGGCACGGTGAATAGTGAACAAGGTAGATGAGCCGTAGGATGGCCGGTGGCACGGTGAATAGTGAACAAGGTAGGTGAGCCGTAGGATGGCCGGTGGCATGGTGGGTTATAGACATTACAGAAGTTCCGACTAAAACCTAGATGCGACTAGATCATGTTAGATGGCATGCTATAAAGAACAGGCCGATATGCTATATGCGATATGCTAGGCTATGGTAGAGGCTATCACACTAATATTATAAAGGCGAAAGTTTGTGAGTGTGTGTGGGTGTTTCTATGGTTGGGTAGGTACTTCTTCACGCTCAAACAGCTGGACCGATTTGGATGAAATTTGGTATGTAGATAGCGTATACCCTAGCTCAACACATATGCTACTTTGTATCCCGGACTACGCGGGTGAAACCGCGGGGCGCAGCTAGTAATAATATAATGAAGAGTGACGCAAATTGGTGCGTTTTCACTTACTAGCTTCTGGCCTTCTGTCTGCGACTTTCGCACGATAATCTATATAAATAAAAAGAGAAGTACTAACTGACTGACTGATTGACTGATTGACTGACTCATCAACGCCCAGCCCAAACCCTTGGACCTAGATACCTATCTGAAATTTTGCACAGAGGTTCCCTTTATAATGTAGACAAGGAATAAGGAAGGAATTCCCGATAGTATGTTCCCGTGAGATATTTCCCGACATCCAAGCGGGCGAAGCTGCGGGCTAAAGCTAGTTATAAATAAGTATGTATCCATTAATATTGTGACTTTCACTTAGCGTTCTTTGTGACTTTTTTCTTGTTGCTCGACTCCTAAGGGTCGTAGCGTGATGTTAAATAGCTTAAAACTTTCCTCAAGAATTGGGCAATCAAATGCAAAAATAATTTTCCAAATCCAACTTGTAGTTCCAGAGATTAGCGCGTTCAAACAAACAAACAAAATCTTCAGCTTTATTATATTATTACTAGTTTCTGCCCGCGATTTCGTCCGCGTGTAATTTCTTGTTTCCCCGACCCACCCCGAAGCATCGCATCGCCTGCCCGCGTTAATATTACTTCGTTTTCGTTTAGCGTTCTTTCCGACTTTTTTCTTTTTGCTCGGCTCCTATAGGCTACTCCTAGTTTAAATTAATTTTCAATATACTTTCTCGAAAACTGGTTCATATCGCACTACGATTAGGATCACAATGCAATATATTTAACACGCGTGCGATTTTTCATTTTCCAACACGTGTGCAGGAATAAAAATTGCCACAGATAACTTATACCTATATACTTAGTCCAAATTGGTTCAATGCCTCTATTCACACCGTCTCTATTCGGAGGTGAATGTTTTTTTTTAATTTCGGCAGAAAGTGTGCGTTAATATTTTTTGAATATTTAAATAATGTTTATAAATAGAATATCATCAAAAACCATGATTATTAAAATAAATAAAAACGTTTATGAACAAATTGACATTTATTTGTGTTCTAAACTCAAAAATATTTGAATTTTCTATTTTTCATATTAGGCTGTTTATCTACTTTATACCTTTGCTTCTCCTTTATTCAACCTGGCGAAAGCATAGCGCGGAAAAAAAAGAAAATTTAAATAATAGTTTCCTAATAATTCATGACAATAGTATATTGTGATACAAGGGTGCAATAACCTACACACCCGTGTATCACACGACGTTTTTCAATACAGTTGTGGGAAATAGTAAAAAACATATCAAAGAATTAAATATGTTTGGGAGTAGTTTTTAACATGGAATAATGTAGATGGTTTATATTTGCCAGTCAATTCATGAAAATAAGCTAACAAAACATATTCTGAAAATGACTTAGTTTTATTTTGTTTTTATTTATTTATTTAACCTTTTCGCACACAAAACGTACAAAGGCGGGTTTTTCTATAAATAAAATTATATTAATATATTAAGTCGCCATATATCTTTCTTGAGATTTTGGGGGCAAAATTTCATCTTGCGCAGTTTCGCCTCAGATACAATATCGGGTGGAGTTCCTTAATTCCATTTCATCACTTTTTTTTTTTTTTTGTGGATGGCAAATCAGCAAATGACTTCTCCCGCTCTGGGCAGAGCGGGAGGGCGTGTCAGACTTTTACTGACTAAAACCCACCCATGTTCCTTCAGCTGCCCGTGCCAGGGCCACGGTATCTCTTTCGAACTACCCGCAACCCCCCCGGCGGCATCGGCCCAATTGACCCCGTCACTGCTGACATCTCTTTGAGGCGCGCGTGGAACACAACGTGCCGTCGACCCGGGCCTGGTCCTTACCGGATGGTGAGCTGCCCATTACTCGTCGTCCGCAAGCCCGCGCCTACGGTGGCCCGGAAATCGGCAATCGATTCCCGCCGCCCAGGGCGTCTCCTACGGCGGCTAGGGGCGCGAGGGTGCGGCTGTTGCCTCTCCCTCACGCGTTCCGCTTCCTCCTTCGCGAGCATTACTGCTTCGCAAAAGGAGGTGACGACTTCCCATGCACTCTCGCTCCGCACCATGGCCTGGACCAGGTTTGGACGCGAGAGATCGCCGCCGCCGATCGCCTCCGTGAGAACACGGCGGCGCTCCGCCCAAGAGCCGGGCAGACCTCCACTGTATGCTCCACCGTGTCCTCCGGGTGATTACTTGAACTCATATTAACAAAAAAAAAAAAAAAAAATATCACAAAAAATTAAAATTTTCAGAAAATGGCGCGTTTTTGCAACTGGACATATTTTTTTTTACAACGAAAACAGCCTATACAGCCTATTCGATTTTTGAGAAATGTTGATGTGAATTTAATTAAATTAAAACTGGTAATATATTAAACAACCATTTAAAAGACTTTTGACAATTCAATGCTAAAACCTACGCACTCATTCATTATTCCTCGTCTAAAATCTATGCCGTTTTATTCTATGTATGAAAACTCCTTGCTACTAAACTTTTTAAATTGACTTATCAATTTAAAACTCAACTGCAAACCTAATGATCGAGCTCGAAAAAAAAAGTCACGACCGCGTAACCGAAAGATGCCTATGCAAAAGATTTAATTTTGGAATCATATTTATAGCCTCTGAAAGTACGCTATGTTTAACAACTATAATGAAAAATGTTTTTCGTTAATTTAGTTTATTTCTTCAAAAGTGTAGGTATTGAAAAACGTCGTTTGATACACGTGGACATTTGTTATCGCAGTTCTTGGCTCAAAAACAACCTCGCCTACGGCTCGGGTGTTAATTCCGCCTCGAATGCAATAACAAAAATTCTCCATTTGTATCAAAATGTACAATTGTTAAAGCCTTCCACAAGAATTGTGCTATCAAATGCAAAAAGATTTTTTCAAATCCAACTGGTAGTTCCAGAGATTAGCACGTTCAAATATACAAACAAGTAAAAAAATAAGTCTTCTGCTTTATTGTTATTAAAGAAGATTACCTATTGAATTGATGGGTAACTCACAGGCACCACGCATCCCCCATACTTACCCCATGGGAAGAAGGCGTGAGGTTATGTAAGTACTTATGTATGTGTATAAAGGCTGTCGGTTGATGTTAAAGCTATTATGACAGCAGCACCTTAATTGCGTAACACACTATCGATCGAAATTTGAATCATTTTGAAGTTTATTGCTGATTCATTGCTTCATATGTTCTAAAAATTTGTCTGCTTGACAATGTAAATAACGCAGTGAATGTTGTTGAACTGTCAAAATAAAACCGATTCCGATTGATACCTAATGTGTTAGGTAGGTACCTACAATCAACTCAGCCAATCGCAGTCCACTGCTGGACATAGGCCTCTCCAAGGTTGCGCCACAACACCCTGTCCTCCGCCTTCCGCATCCAGTCTGCCCCAGCCACTTTCTCCAGGTCATCGGTCCATCTAGCTGGGGGGCGTCCCACACTACGCTTACCGATACGCGGTCTCCACTCTAGGACACTCTAGAACAAGCGCTGTCAGCGAAGGCTGGTCATACCTTAGCGGCCACGGCTTATTTTAATTTAATTTAAATATTTGAATTGTTTTTTTTTTAAGGACGCTTTTAACGTTCTGCATCGTTCTCACATGTAAAATTTCAACATGAATGATGTAACCATTATTTTGTAACCATATTATCTTGATTTAAAAGAGTGTCCGTGGAGTTTCTTGCCCGTTCTTCTCCATAGGTACCTACTATGCTTTGGAATGGGCGCCTAGCTTCATCTTTTTGACTGACCGACCCCTTGACAATTCAAAAGTGCCTGTAATTGGTTTAATTGAAATAAATGCTTTGAGTTTGAGTTTGAGTTTAGGACTCGTCTGCTCCACTGGCCATCGGTCCTTCGACAAAGGTAGGTACAGTACAATGACGTGTTTTTCAGATAAATTGACCCTTAACATTCAATGAACCCTACTCAATCACATAACATTGCCAGTCAGTGTGGGTGTAGCTAATCTGCTTATCTACTTACCTGATATAAGGTCATATATGTATACGAAATGGTTTTTGAAGTGCCTTATCTCATGGAAAGCTTTGCAAATCAATAACAGAGGAGACTATACTACCTATAGATAGGTAGGTACTGTGATACAAAGGCTTATAAAGTTATGACAGTACTAGCTTTTGTCCGCGGCTTCGCTCGCGTTAGTTTAGAACTTGACAATCAATTCGGGTTGTACTCTGCTTGTAATAATGTTATAATTCAATCATGATTCGAAAGTCACGTGGCGCCATCTATTATCATAAGAACGTTATTGTTGTTTTGTTGTTTTCCTCGGGAACTGTACTCTTTTTCGGGATGAAAGGTTCCCTGTGTCCGTTTCTGTACCCTGACAACGTATATGCAAAATTTCAGGATGATCGTTTCAGTGGTGGATGGCGTGAAAAGGTAACAAACAAACTTACTTTCGCATTTTATAATATTAGTTAGGACTTAGGATACTACATTTATACCTAGGTAGCACTAATACTGACACATAACATCACGGTATCAACATCATAACATCATCATCATCATCCACAGCCCGACTTCATCCACTGCTGGGCATGTGCCTCTCTTTTCTTGTGCCAATCCCCACACTTCTGTGCCAGCCTCATCTATGTAGGTTCTACCCGCGATGGTATTAACAATGTCGTCCGCCCATCTTGCCGCATGAGGTTCAAATTCCGGTGGAATGTCTGAAGTATATCTAGCCATAAACAATTACACATGGGTTCTGCAAAACCCTAGATTTTCAGGGTTTCGCAAATCTTTACCGTAGGTAAACTGCCGGTAATATTGATCTGGGAAAATATATACCTACCGAACCAACTTGGTTCGCAGTTTCGCACTGGCAAACACAGTCGCAAGCGCTACTGCTGAGCATGAAGTCCTGGATTCGATTCCCGGGTCGGGCAAAGTGTTATTGGGTTTTACCTCCTGGAATTTCTCAGTGGCAGCCCGGAGTCTGGATTTGTACCAGGTTGATGACAATAGGCGCGCCCCCTATTACATCGGACTTAAACATAACTGGCGAAATGTGGGTGTACTATAGGTACCTACACCTCTGCCTCACACTTCGGAGAATTAAGGCGTGATGTTATGTTATTATTGAACAGATCTACCGGCCGCCACACACAGACATCGATACAGTGAACGCCAGATTTCGGAATGGCGACCCAGTGTACAAGCATCCTATGATACCTGGATATGAAGGTATGATCTATGATGCATTGTTTCTTAACCATGTAGAAGATGAGGAGTACCTAAGCATAGCAGTAGAGAAAGTCTTTTCGTGTTGAATCTTTATTTTTAGCCTTTGCTATTCAGGTAGGTACGCCCTAGGCGACCACGACAAAAGCTGACATGCCTACTTTCGATAGGTGCTGTTCGATCGTTCTGCTTATAAGGAAGATTTTTTTTTTCTTTTTTCTCCTAGCTGCTTGCCAGTAAAATAAACATTTGTTTAACTGGACCACTTTCCCGTTTTAATCAAATCCTGCTTTGCTTTCGGCAACAGACAACATTTTTATTTGCAGTAAGATTTTAACCGCATTGATAAAAGGAATTTGAAAAATCTCACTGAACACGTTATTCAAATAAAAAAAAAACTCACATAAACTAAGTGAAATCTCAAAGAATTTGTCTCAAATTAACTCGATTCCGATGAATCAGATCGCTATGAGTCACTTTGGACCGGTCCAAGCCTCCGAGGCATGCCACAGTTTCCTGAGAAGTTCTCAGCGAGAACCAAAACTCTACAGATGTTTACAATCGCTATTACTGTTAGGACACGTACATTTTGATTTAAAGTATAACAACTTCATTATAGAGAATTGAAGGGAAACCTATTAATGTGGTGTTTGCGGGATAACAAAAAAAAATAAAAAAAATTGTACGCCGCTTTTGATATGCGGTTACAGTTAAATGGGCGTTTGTTTTGCCTATGTTGCTATAACATCATTGGTCTCTTAATGGAGCCATTGGTCGAGCATCCTGCTTGGCAAGATTCAAGTAATTTCTAGGACAGAAATATGATTTTTAAACATCATAGAAGTTCCCAATATTATGTCAATAAAACGTGTGTCGGGAAGTCCCTAATTTTATTTATTTATCCTCCAACTGGAACGCCATACAGCAATTACACCAGCACGCTTAGCATGACTGCCATAGAAACAGATATTGTCGACGGAAGAATAGACAAAATGGCAGATAGTAGAAATATTTCTACGCATTCTACGCGTCTAAGCATGGCAATCTCTCATTTTGTCTATTCTTCTGTCGACAAAACCCGTTTCTATGGCGGTCATGCTAAGCGTGCAGCGGAGCAAAATATTACTTCATGTGCTGCGTTCCATCCATCCTGTGCGCGGTGGACATCGACGGCCTCTGTAGCTGGACATATTTGAAAACCAAGAAATCCTGCCAAACCAGAAACTTGGACTGGGTCACTTAGTTTATGATAAACGGATGTGTTCACTTATTGCTTCTATGTACTCTCGCAACATTCTGGTTGACTTGACCGCTGCATGTAGGAGGTAGGTGTGAGTAATTGTTTTAAGCCTACAGTTCAAAGCTTGCACTATTTACGTAGGCAGCTGGTAGTGCCTATTAGTTTGCCAAGAATTTGCATATATAGTCATTGTCAGACAGGCAATATTTATTGCTGAACCAACTGTTAGATTGTTCGAGCGTTGATTAGATACCAGAAAGATATTCCTGCGGGGACAGCAAATCAACTTTGAAATAGCTACTTGCACAGCAACGTATTATTTTCGATCAAAGTGGGCCCAGGCAGTCATTCATAGCTTTCAAAACATCTATAGGTATTAGAATCAGTCAGCTTAGTTCGATAGATTCGATTCAAATGTTAACAAAAAGGAACTACAGATCTCAGAGCAAGAACTGCGCTTATACTGTCGGAAATATTTCCAAAGATACCAATATTTTATCGACTTCTCTAAAGTGCCATTAAATCATTCAAAGCTGATCTAGATTTTAAACATTTATGATAACCGTCATAAAGAATGGCCGCCTGATCTCTTCCACTTGACAACTGTCTTATTTATCAAGATGAATGTACCAAACAGATGTCTGTTGACCTCAAATCTCTCGCGGATAATATTTAAGAGCTTAGACTAGTTCATAGGGTATACTTAGACTGGAAACGGCGTAGTTCCATTGCCTAGATATTTTTTCTATCGTCCTTTATTGAGGGTCGAGGTAAGCATGGGTTGCACACATAGACAAAAATAATTATACACACAAGTAAAATAATTATTGTAGGTGCAATAGAACTGGATGCACACTAACGCAAAAAACACACAAGTAAATATCTGGCAAAGCATATAAGTGCACATGATCAGCGATTGTCTTGAAACGGAAAACGTTCCCAGTGTTGTCTCCTCTGCGTGTCATATTAAAAAGTGTAAGGCCTACAAAATATGTGCATAATCTTCGAATAAAACGGTACTCGTTCTTTATCAATCGTTGCTCTAGTTATGTCATGGTATCAGATGGCGAGCAGTTGTTTTGTGACTAGCGTTCGCGAAACTAACGGACAGTGTTTTATTTAGTGTTTGTTAAACAGCTATCGTGGATCGGGAGTTCGGGACTTACCGTAAAAGGTTTTCGCGCAAATCGCATAAAGATTATCTAAATAACCATTAACATTAAGGTAGGATAACCCCCCAGTGCAAAAAGCTGGTTTTTCTAAAGAAGAACTACTTACTGTGTTTTGAACAGATATTAGTTTACTAAAATTATTTAAAAATATAGGGTTCCTACCTCGATTGAACAACCACTTTGGTCAGCGATACACTGTCGCTGCAACCGAAGCCCTGTCAGAGTTTCAAAAGCTGCAACTCAACCAGAGAGCAGCAAAGAACCAGTTGGAAAGAGTAGTCGACTTACAAGCCGGGAAAGGACAACCTTGGGATTTGGTTGACAGATTCGTAAGTCCTATGGAATGTTTTGAAAACACACCCTGAAATTTCCATATTTCCTTTGTAATAGCGAGAAAACTTCCTGAAAGATTAATTTGAATAAAATTAAACACCAAGAATAGAATCAGTAAGAATGGAGATGGATAAAGATAGAAGAATGGACGAAGATGAGAAAGAACAACACAGTAGACTTTGCTGAAGAGGAAATTTCGGATACGCAGTACCAGTACACATACCTACACGTTTTTCATATTCACAGTCCGCGACAGCGGAGTTCAAGCTCCCATTAGTCACAGTGAGACCAGAATGTGCAGGAATATTACGAGACGTACCCATGGACGAACCAAAGCTATCACCAGCATCGCATTCTGTTAGTCCATTCTTCATGGACAATGGTCATCCTGACAAATTCATCAAGAAAGGTGAGAATACAAGGGAAGGAATCCAAATGTAGCACCCTAAAAGTATGTTTGAGGTAGAACCTGTACCACCTACAACAAATTCTTACCTCTTTTTGCAAAACCTTTTTTGTACCTATTTGAAGCATTGACAACGTAGTTTTTTTTTGTGACATCGCCCGCTGTCATTTCGGCGTATCTACCTATGTTTTACATCTATTTTAGTTAGGTAGGTTACGTAATATTTTTAATTTAAATGTCCTACGCAAAAATACACGGCTCTTTTGTACGAAATCAAATATGGGGATTTAATCCGTCGCAATCAGTGCGTGAGTTCGATAAACTGACATAAATTAGGACGCAGTATTCTACACCTCAAGCTACACATTTCCAGTTTACACTGACCTCTCATTGTAAGAAAATCCTATACAATGCGAGATCAGCTTATACTGGAGTAGTATGGCTTGATCTGTAGCCGTGCTGTGATGTAGCAGTGATGAATATTTAATAAACTTCGTGTGTTTGTTTTTAGGTTTTGCGGGTCATGTTCCATACGGTTTCCAAAGATTCGGTGAGTCTTCTAAGAAACTCACAAACTCTGCGCTTTGTGACTTTTCATCTAACTACAGACGAAGACAGAGTACAGAGTGGGCACCAGTGAACGTAGTCAAGTAAGTTTCAAACAATAACGTAAGTTGAGATATTATTAATGTGTGTTTATTTTGTAAGAATAATTAGTAATGATAAGAATTAATGT
The DNA here is from genome assembly GCA_946251885.1 of Cosmia pyralina. Classification (NCBI taxonomy): domain Eukaryota; kingdom Metazoa; phylum Arthropoda; class Insecta; order Lepidoptera; family Noctuidae; genus Cosmia; species Cosmia pyralina. The sequence goes on along the minus strand of OX276345.1, from coordinate 25,095,466 downwards.
ATCTATGGACCTATTTCACGATGTCCGAATAGCCACTAGTCACCGAGTAAATTAAAAAATGGAACAGATTTTGTATGAAATTATCTGCCAAGTAAGTTAACAGGAACTTAATCGTAGGTGGTGAGACAGGCCCTAAGTGTAAAATAATAGTTACGTTTTTGAGACTTTTGTTTGTTATAATTTCTGAACGAGTTTCGTGATGACACATTAGCTGTCTGTCACTGTCAAAATGTATCTGTCATTGTGAATGGAAAAGTTACACGCGCAGTTTATTTATTTATTTATTTTCGTTAAATCTTGAATTAAAACCTACAAAATGGCGAAAAAGAAAGTGATGCCAAACCTCTCTAAAGAGGAAAAAATGGTGATGGTTATATCTGAGATAATACAAGAGTTATTAGTGGCACATCGTCATGGCAAAGATGTTAACCTCAACAAGATGAAAACGAGGATTTCCTCGAAATATGGACTGGGGACATCACCAAGACTGGTGGATATAATCGCGGCGGTGCCGGCTGATGCTAAAAAAATACTGCTGCCCAAGTTGAAGGCTAAGCCTATTCGTACAGCGTCGGGTATCGCTGTTGTCGCGGTAATGTGCAAGCCACACAGATGTCCACATATAAACTTCACCGGTAACATCTGTGTGTACTGTCCCGGCGGACCGGACTCCGACTTCGAGTACTCCACACAGAGCTACACAGGCTATGAGCCGACGTCCATGAGGGCGATCAGAGCACGGTACAATCCGTACCTCCAGACGCGTCACAGAGTAGAACAGTTGAAGCAGCTCGGTCACAGTGTGGATAAAGTTGAGTTTATTGTCATGGGCGGCACTTTTATGAGTCTCCCTGAAGATTATAGGGATTATTTTATAAGGTAAGTTCATTCCAAATAATTGTTTTTGTTTGGATTTGACTTTTTGAATCATTAACAACTGCAACCTTGGGAAATAAATCGGAAGGTATCGGTTCCAATTCTATACAAATTCTAAACTGTCTTGGTATTATCATTCACTTGTATTTAGTAATTTTAGCTTGATATGACTGAAAAAAAAAAACTAAAAATAAAACAATGAGTATATCGGTATCCCTACACCATACTGTGTTTCAAACAAATAAATTGCTTTGGCTTTTGAATTAATATGTACATTATCTCTGTATTGAGAATTATTAAAGTATTGTTAAACCTCCTTTCAGGAATCTCCACGATGCCCTCTCAGGCCACACTTCAAGCAGTGTGGCTGAGGCTGTGAAGTTCTCAGAGAAGGCTAAGACCAAGTGCATTGGTATCACAATAGAGACCAGGCCAGATTACTGCCTACAGAGACACATGAGCGATATGCTCAATTATGGATGTACCAGGTTAGCATAACATTATTAAATTCAATGCAAGTCATTGAACTTGTATACTGGAATTGCTTGATGAAAATGCACATTGAGAGGTTCAAATACATGCAAACATTGGTAAAATGCTTTCTTAGTAAGCTTTCCAGTCTTATCTTATTACAAAAAATGATTGGCCAAGTGCTTGTCATGAAGGATCACACACAATGAAGGGTTCCTTAGTTGGGATATTTATCCCAAAAACAAACTTAACATTGTAGTTGAAAAACATGTTCTCCCATACATTGATATAAGTACATCATCTCGGTCAATTCTTCAACTGAATGTAAGTTTGTAATCACAAAAAAAAAATAAAAAAATAAGTAAGTATGTGATAAAACTACAAATTAACGTCTTTTGGACCTTTTACTTTTGCTGTGAGACCTTCCTTCTTGCCAAACATGTTTCTAGTTCAATGGGAAGTACCATATAGGTTTTGATATATTTGTGAGTATCAAAATATGTCTCATAAATGGCCGCGTTTTATTATTGCGTTGACTTAGAAGCTTGATTTTTTTTAGAGCTCCAAGGGACCATAAACTTGCGTACATTCATTTCAACTTGATACCTCCTTTCCTGAGAAAAGAAGTCTTGACAGACTGACAGACAGATGGACTATGAAGTGATCCTATAAGAGTTCCGTTTTTTCCTATTGAGGTACAGAACCCTAAGAATGTACAAGAACACATACAACTGGGTTGTTAATCCTAAAAAAAGTCACTCAGCGGTTGCGGGTTGTCAGTTAACACACTTGGCTAACAAGTTGGTGGCAGAGTTATGTCACTAGAGATTAGTTACAATGACCACCTAAACAAATTTAAAATTCTAACAATTTGTTGTCATATTTCAGACTAGAAATTGGTGTTCAGTCTGTATATGAAGACATAGCCCGGGACACTAATAGAGGACACACAGTAAAAGCTGTCTGTGAGAACTTTAATCTGGCTAAGGATGCTGGATATAAGGTATTATTGGTGTAATTAATATTGCAAATCATAATCATAATCTTTATTGGAACAAAAATATTACTACAAATTTATTTCATACGTAAATAATAGGTCTTTACCTATGAAATTGCCGTTTTGTATGAAAAAATTTAAACAAATTTTTTTCATGCATTTTTTATTTGTATTAATCGAAGTAATCACCCATGCAATCAATGCATCTTTGCCAACGCAGTGGCAGTTTATTGATGCCCTTCTTAAAGAAATCAGCTGGACGGGAGGCAACAAATTCTTCAAAGGCATTTTGTACTGCCTCTCGGGTATTGAATTTTTTTCCCGCCAAGAAGTTATCCAAATTCTGGAAAAAGTAGTAGTCTGTAGGCGCAAGGTCTGGTGAGTAGGGAGGATGACGGAGAGCTTCCAACCCCAGTTCTTGCAACTTGGAGACCGTCTGCTGTGCAGTATGAGGTCGCGCGTTGTCGTGCAGGAGCAGCGGAGACGAGCGATTGACCAATGCTGGTTGGAGATGTGCCAGCTTCTCCATCATTGTGTTCAGTTCTTCACAGTACACATCTGAAGTAATGCTCACCCCGTTTGGTAAGAAGCTGTGATGAATCACACCGGCGCTAGACCACCAAACAGTGACCATCACTTTTCTAGGGGTAAGTTTTCGTTTAGGGCATTGTTTGGGTGCTGAACCAGGATCCAACCAACTTGCTGAGCGCTTGCGGTTATCAAACAGAATCCATTTTTCATCGCAGGTAACAATGCGGTTCAAAATTCCTTCATTTGTGTGGCTGTTGAGCAGTGCAAGGCACGTCTCAACGCGTACTTCGCGCTGGCGATCATTGAGTTCGTGGGGCACCCATTTGTCAAGCTTTTTTACCTTGCCAATTTGACGCAAATGGACCAATATTGTTTTGACGCTAACGTCGAAAGCTGCTGCTAATTCAGCCGTAGATTGTGTATCATCAGCTTCCACAATCGCCTTTAATTCGTCATTGTCGACCAAAGTCTTCGGACGACCGCGAGGTTCATTTTTCAGGTCGAAATTTCCAGAACGGAAGCGAGCAAACCAATAACAAGTGGTGCGTTGGTTTGTAGTGTTAGCTCCGTAAACGTCGTTGATGTTGCGTGCCGCTTGTGCCGCGTTGCTGCCACGACGGTACTCATATTCCATAATTACTCGAATTTTTAACGTATCCATGATGACGAAAAAGATTGAAATGCGATGAAAATGTAACACTAATCAATAAACAAATGACTACTTTTGGAAAAAAAAAATCCATGTTTTTAAAATAAAATTAATTTGAAATTAGAATTCTTAGCCAAACAAAAATTATTTTGATTTGAAATGGCCAGTACTGCAGAACGGCAATTTCATAGGTAAAGACCTAATAGCTACATTAGTTAAAAACTGTTTCGCAGCTATTAACGCCTACCTCGCAAGAGGGAGACAACAGCGTTCCAGATTACATTACCAGTTAAAAAGATCATAACAACTATTAAAAATGTACTTAAATATTTAAAAAATATAAAAATGAAACTAAAATACTTCTATAGAGTTTCAAATGATAATGCCATTAATTGTATTGCTAATTTTAGGTGTCTTTCTTGATCAATATAGATTATGACCAACACTTAATTCTGAAGTATAATGTAAGCTTCAATATTATCACAAGTACTTTCATAATCAACAATTCATGTCATAAAATAATGCATTGCTGAATTGCTTGTTTACAAACAAAATCATAGGTGAATTGATTGATACGAGTATAGCCGTTACAGCCAACTGGTTGGAATTAGCTGTTTAGTCAACCGCCTAGCCATTTCACTTAATGCCGCCATTCAATGATGGCTGGCTGATTCTTAGGCCATTTGTACAATAGGGCCATGCAATAGGGTATTTCGATAGGTCATTTAGATATATTATTTCTTCCCAATTTAAAATTACAGGGTAAAGGTAAACCATTCTTGAGAAAACAAATTATTGTAACTTAACCTCAAAACACTTTAAAGTTGCTTCTGCAACGTCTCTGGCGCTGTGGGAAGTGCGACCCCTTCGCCCTTACCGTAACGTAACATTACGCTCACCTACGCAGCTTTGGCTTGTTGGTCGCCGAGCCGGTACGGTATCTATACTTTGTTTGTCACAGCGGGTAGGGCTGCCCTCCCTTCGCGTCTCCGGATTTTTATAAACCTACACTCTAGGAGTGCAAAAAGACTACGTGAGGTTGGAGTGCCCCGATTCAGTTTTGTGTAAACGGATTTAAACTGTGAGATACACCAGAAATATTATGGCTTGTCAACACCATATTGACAATGTGGATTGCAGCACTAGGTGGCAGAAAATGGATCTTAATTTAAATTGAAATATCTGGGCTAGGCAAGTAGTTAAACGCTCTAAATCCAAGTAATTTGCCTAGCCGTTTGATTGAATGGCTGAATGTCATTCAGGCCGTTGGTTTAATGATGGCGGCGTTTAGTGAAATGGCTAGTCGGTTGACCAAACGGCTAATTAAACCAGTTGGCTATTAAATCATTTTAAAATCTCTAAACTATGATGTTGAATTGCCAATGTAATGCTTCCAGATTGTAGCACACATGATGCCAGACCTACCTAATGTAGACTTTGAGAGAGATGTAGAACAGTTCATAGAGTTCTTTGAGAACCCTGCGTTCAGGGCTGATGGGCTCAAGATATACCCCACACTGGTGATCAGAGGGACTGGTCTATATGAGCTGTGGAAGACTGGGAGGTACAGGAGTTATCCTCCGTCGACTCTTGTGGATCTGATTGCTAAGGTATTGGCTCTAATTCCGCCTTGGACTAGAGTTTATAGGTAAGGTTTTTATCATTCATGTATGTAATTTTGCACAATAAATCGAAACAAAAATTCTATTAACATTTGCATGGAGTTTTTTGTGGGTTTATTACGATAATAGGGTAATTCCGATTGATGATAATTTTTACCAAATGCAGCAACATTTTATATAGCGACAGCGAAAGACGGCGGCCGGTAAAATGGCGTGTAATCATTATGTTGCCAAAATAAGTAAAATCTGTGTTTGGTAGAAATTTTCATGAACTGGAATTACCCCATTAAACCTTACGAAGATATACAAGCTCCGAGAAATCCTATATGATTGGGATACATCTTGGCAGATTAAGCAGATAAGGAAGGCTATAAGCCGGCGATCGCACGGACGTAAAAATATCGCGCACTGGATTTTGAACTCTCGGTGTTGAACCGAGCATTGAGAATCCAACTTAACAACAACCGAGTGTATTCTAGCGCGTCGAAAAAACAGTTGGATTTTCAACTCTCGGCGCTAAGCACTGCGTTGAAAATCCAGTGCGCGAAAAATAATCGCCGCGATATTTTCGCGTCCGTGCGAACGTCGGCTAAGTATCTACAAAAGGGTGTCTGATGTCAAAAAATTAAGGCTGTGGTACAGACGATCAAACTCTCCCGGGACCAATAATGTAATCGCGAAAAAATTATCAGTCAGCCTATACATTTGGTCAGCAGGTATTGAAGTTTTGTATGGGACGGCTGATTTTTTTTTTCACGATTACGGTGTTGGTCCCCGGGAGAAAGTTGTTCAGTTTGATCGTCTGTACCACACCCTTAATTTTCCGACACCTGTATATATGGACTATTGCCATTTGGTTTAAACGAATAATAAAAGCCGCACCAAACATTTTGGTTTGACTGACCTAAAAAAAACTACATTTGAAAGGACAGACCAACATATCCAAAATTCCCTTTGTTTATTGAATTTGAAAATTAATCTTTTCAGAGTACAAAGAGACATTCCCATGCCTTTAGTCTCGTCAGGCGTAGAACACGGCAACTTGAGAGAACTGGCGCTCGCTCGCATGGCTGACCTGGGTACTGACTGCAGGGATGTCAGGACTAGAGAGGTCGGCATACAGGAGATACATAATAGGGTCAGGCCTTATGAGGTTAGTTAGAATCTTTATATCTGATGATGCTGCGATGTTTTAGTGGTTGCAAGCGCAGGACAGGGTCATGAGATCGATCTCTGAGAGCAGCAGGGGCAGTGCTGTTGTATTGAAATGGATATCCTGAGTCACAGATAATATACCGAGTATTCCCGAAAAAACTGAGAACGGGTCTTCTCGCGATATTCCTTTTTACGAGGTAAACAGGTACCTACTTGTTTCCCGACGTTTCGACCGCCTTGCAGCGATCGTGGTCACGGGAGGACTGATGACAGCTCAGCGACGTCTTCGTAAACGTCTTCAGTTTCGTTTATGATGTGTACAAATCGCGAAAGTTTAAAAAGTTTAATGAAAATTTAATTGGTCCGGCCCCTATTACACGGACAAACATAACCGAACAAATGTAGGCGTAGATATATCTCTGCTGATGAGAATGTCTAGAAGAGTTCGATTCAATTTCAGCTGGTTCCAAGAGTGACTTCTTACTGAGCATGGACGTTCTGTCGAAAACGCGACGCAACCAACAAATTCCAGATGCGAAGGCTATCTTTTTACTCTCCGTAATATATTTACACTAGCTTTTGCTCCCGGATTCGCCCGCGTGGATGTCGGAAAATATCCCACGGCAACGTAATGTCAGGATTAATATTCGTATGTGGCGTACGCCAGTAAAACGCCCAGTCGGCATGATTTTTTCCGACATTTTCAACAATCATCGTCATATTTCAGCCAATGTACACAAAGTAATGAATTATACACCTAAATCTTCCTCATGAATTACTCCATCCATTGATGAAAACCGTAGCAAAATCCGTTCACTAGTTTTTGAGTTTATCGCGTTCAGACAGACAGACGCGGCGGGGGACTTGGTTTTATAATAAATGGAGTGATGTGTATAATTATTGATTCCAGGTAGAATTAATAAGACGCGATTACACAGCTAACGGTGGTTGGGAGACATTCCTAGCGTACGAGGACCCAGACCAGGACATATTGGTCGGTTTACTCAGACTCAGGAAGTGTGCCTCTGACACATACAGGCCCGAGCTGAAACCAGGGCCGAAGGATAACTTCAAACAGTGCAGTATTGTCAGAGAGCTGCATGTTTACGGATCTGTTGTGCCGGTAAGTGGAAAGATAGTTTGGCGTAACAGCGTAGCCGCTACGCTAAGGAAGCCAATAACACAAGACTCGGACTACTGAGCATGTGAATTCGACGTGTATTTTTCGAGCACCGGTTCGCAAAAAGCAAAGAAAGACGGCTACTAGGGCATGTGGGGTATCATAATTATGTAAGAGCGCTGTTTGCACATTCTCAAACATTTTTTTTTCTCTTTTTAGGCAGCATAGTTTTCGACTTGATGAAAAATATTAATAAAATACCCCCTTATTTCCGAAGTTAGCATAGAGAAAAATCTGAAATTATTCTATGTGATAGAAGTTTATGTATAGATTACAGGAAAAATAAAACGGATGTCTCTAAATAGCACAGTTTTCAGAAATCATCAACAAAAAATTATATATAAATGATGGTACGGAACCCACGGTGCGCGAGTCCGACTCGCTCTTAACCGGTTTTTTTTATTACGTCGACTTAAAAGCTTGATTTTTTCACAACTCCCAAGGGACCATAGACCTACGTTTTGATATTATTTTCAACTTGATATCTTTACGTACTCCTGAGAAAAAGGGTCTTGACAGACTAACAGACAGACAGGCGGACAACGAAGTGATCCTATAAGGGTTCCGTTTTATCCTTTTGAGGTAGGGAATCCTAAAAACAGAATAAGCTCAATAAAAAAAAGTAGTTGCTTTTCCATTAGGAAATTCTCTGTAGCACCCTATGTTCTGGATTTGTGCCTAGTTAATCGCAGATTTTTCTTCAGAATTTACAAGCAAACTGAAGTTGTTATACACCTCGCCATCAGGGAATAAAATGCAAAAAAATATTAAGTCTGAACTTATTTTTTCAGGTAAACGCCAGAGACCCTACAAAATTCCAGCACCAAGGTTTCGGCATGTTGCTCATGGAGGAAGCTGAAAGGATTGCCAAGGAGGAACACGGCTCAGATAAGATTGCAGTCATATCTGGAGTCGGCACCAGGAATTACTACGCCAAGATAGGCTACCATCTCGAAGGGCCTTACATGGTCAAGATGCTTGTGTGACAATAAAGTTGTTTATAAAGATACGTGTTTCACTTTTCATATTTATTTATAGTCTGTAGCGACCCCTACAATAATTATGTAATATGGTTTCATAGAATGACGCAGGCTGACAGCGAAAATAAGTTACAGATGGAGCCACTAGTACATGTCCTACATCACGCATGTAAAATTCGTCAAGAAAGGGACTGCCAGACTATAATAACCAACAAATATAGATGGGCAATCCACCCACCCGGGTTTAAACCCAGGTGGGTTTAAACCGGGTGTTTTGGGACAAACACCCGATTTCCACCCAAACTTCGGGTGTAAATGATTTTTATACATATTTGACATTTAGTTTTTAATTATTATTCTTTTATTGAATTATACATAATTAGGTGAAATAAAATAATGCAAGAAAAATTTTTTTTTGGTACTAATAAAAAACAAATGACCTACTTAACAATCAATCACTATCGGATTCTCCATTATCATTGTTACAGACGACAAAATGTAAAGGCTGTTGAAGGTGTAGGTTCGTTGTAGTCGTCCAATATTATCGGGTCTATAGAACTCTCTATTCCGGTTTCATTTTCATCATAGCTCTCATTAAGTTGGTCTATAAAACTCTGTTTTTTTTTTTATTTTTTTTTAAATAAGCTATTCAAGTTGAAATAATAGAAAATGTGATTTTTGAAATTTCGTTTTTATCTCTTACCATTTTATTTTACACTCCCTTATCTAATTAATGTTGCTTAAAAAGAAATGAAATTAATGAAAATAACTTTTAAAACATATTTTTTAACATCACTAATTTAATTTCATCAAATCAAATAGACACCCAATTTTCTGGGTGGGGTGCTTGCGGGTGTTTATCGGGTTTTTATCAATGCACCGGGTTTAAACCCGCTGGATTGCCCATCTGTATCAACAAAACCATTTCGATAGAGGACCCCATGCCGTTTCATGGGAGGAATGTTTTAGCAACATCCATGAATTTGGTTCTTACCCCGTCAACTTCGACAAACCAAAATTCGAGAAAAAACAACTGAACAGCGTGAAATCGTGCATGCAATAGTAGAGTTAATATTTTTTCAGGAATTCAGCATTTTTCCTACTTTATTATTGTTTTGTAGTTATTTACGTAGTTTCCCCCCCCATCCCACTCATATAGAACGTACCTTTTCTGACCGCCTACCCATCCTTTTCCCGCCTTGCAGACCGGACCCGCCGCTGTCGATCACCCCGACGGAGATATATCACAAGCACGTTGGAATGCTGCCCAACTACGCTGGACACGTTCCTGGATGCATGTTCAGGTAACATACACATTGAATTTGTCTTATAATTTTAAAGCGTACAAGCTATAATATACTTTCATTCCCTATTTAACCTTTAGGATGAACTTTCAAAAATCCTGATGTGATTTGAATTTAAGATATTTATTAATGGGAATGCGCTGAGGTAGCCCGCGAAATTAATTTTTTTTTTTGGTTTTTTGTAATTTGCAGGTCCGTGTCAGGTTGGATCTTGATCAAAATATGATACGCGACAGTAAAACATATGTATTTACATCATTTTAACCTTAAAAATCATCATGCAGATTCGTCGAACGAACGAAATCGAACGAATCTGCACGAAATCTAACTTGGAGAGATGTATTGATGATTTTTATGGTTAAAATTATGTAAAAACATATGTTTTATTGTCGCGAATCATATTTTGATGAAGATACAACCTGAAACGGACCTGAAAATTGCATAAAACGCAAGAAAATTTGAATTTCGCGGAATACCACAGTGCTATTGCTTGCATTTGCATGTTCAGGCTACATGGCAGAATTAAAATAAGTATTTTGCACGCACGTTCGCACGCATTCTTTTGAGTAACTGCCTAATCACGATTACGATTTTCAACTACTAAATAGGTACAGGGTGGTCCAATTAGTGACGTCCAAAAGAAAAATCTGAATTCCTCATACCCAGAGGTATTCGAAAATACCCCATGTATGTTCCGCGATTTTTTTTAGTTTGCCGAGTTATTTTTGTTTTTGTAATTATTTAGAGTTTTCTGCCGGTGCAGAGCTTCAAAAATTCATATCTTTTTTGTAGTGTGTATTTTCGAATTTTTTTTTGTGACATGAACGTAACATTAAAAAAATATCTGAAAAATACCCACTACAAAAATAGATATGAATTTTTGAAGCTCCACCGGCAGAAAACTGTAAATACTATGTAATTACAAAAACAAAAATAACTCGAAAACTACAAAATATCGCGGAACATACCTGGGGTATTTTCGAATACCCCTGGGTATTCAGATTTTTCTTTTGGATGTCACTATTTTGACCACCCTGTATATGGTCCAGACTCCAGGTACGATTTGACAAGTCATAGTTTAGTTGCATTAGTTTTTACACTATCTTTTTAAATTAATTTTTAGATAATGTGTTAAGTTCAGTAGTGATTTTTATTTGTAGGTGTACTCTGTATCAGGTTAAACACGTCAAAATCGTACCTCTTGTGCAGGTACGGTCCTATTCATATTCAGCGTTAATAATTATTTATCCATGACAAAGCCAATCTGGAATCATCTAGATTGGGCTTTATGTTTATGCACTTTAGGTTCAAAGTTCATGTTTCAATCAACTCGACTCAAAGCATTTACTTCAAATAAACCAATTGCAGGCACTTTTGAATAGTCAAGGGGTTGGTCAGTCGGAAAGATGCAGTTATTTGCCCATTCCAAAGTGCAGTAGGTTCCTATGGAGAAGAATGTGCAAGAAACTCCACGGACACTCTTTTAAATCAAATATTTAATATTGGTTACTTAATGGGATAATCACCCATAAGAACTCACCCTTTCGTTACACAACCATACTGAGCAATGCAAAAAATAAATTAAAATATGTATTACTTATTCCAACATTCATCTGCTATGTATTCTTACTTGCAGGTTTGGGAAAACGTACGGGAATGACACAAGAGACGCTAAGCGCTGGCTGCGCGGAGATTTCACCTCATAAACCCTCTAGGATCGTAACGTGTGACGGACAAGCAATACTGAAACGTATTGTAAAGGCAATACGGTCCAAATCGAAAGTGATACTATTTTGATGAAATCAAATTATACTGTTTTATTTTGGAATTGATATTTGAAATAAAACATGCGAATTAGAAGTCTTCCTTTTTCTTTTATATGAAAAAAATAAAAACAACTAATGCCCGGTATCTGAGGTATTTAATCGGAGTTTATCCATTCGATAGTCATTATTGGATCGATATCGTGTTTCTGAACTATACGCTAAGGAAGAATTTAGCTTAAAAGTCGAGTGAATTACTATCGAGAGTTTATCTAAGGACCTCAAAAACAGCATATGGAAGAGATTCACTTAAATAGATTCAAGTTTTAACTCCGTTTAAGAGTTCTTCAAAAACCGGGCATACTACTAACATAATAATAAGACAAAGACAATAATTGCAATTTAAAAGTTTGGTTCATATCTGCTTAAATCTCCCTCTCTTTAATATCTGTGCTTAAATGAGTTAAGTAACTAACGTCAGATATGTATTAACTTAACAGATAATTATGAACCGACAACATAAGTATAACAATAACAATGTATAAAAATATATCAATTTAAATATCACAATATTATAATTTAATTTGTCTACTTTTGTTTCTTTGCACTCCATTCCTTGATTAGTTTGCTGGCAAGTTTCAAGTTTTCGTCTTTCTGCAAAAAATAAATTGCAAGAATAAGCAAACCGGAGAAAAATCCAAACTGCAGTTTTAACCGGGACCAGAATTTATTTAGCAGTATAAGGGCGGTATTACATTTCGACCGTGATTTTTGTATTTTGAATGGGTAGTCAAATCATTACTTTTTCAGACAAAAGTATGTTTATTAAATAAAATGCTTTTGTTGCTAATGCTATTAAATAAAGTGCATGGTACGATTCTGAACAATTTGGCCAAAATACATTTTAAGAATGCAAAGCATTTTATTTAATAAACATACTTTTGTTTAAAAAAGTAATGATTTGACTACCAATTTGTAACAGCGTCCTTAAATGGCCAACTTTAGCGTTCTTATTCTGAGAAACTGAAAGATTTTGACAACTTGTGACTTATTGAGTGGTGGAGAATAGTTATTAGTACATATAGTCCATAGCTGCCCCGTTTTTCGCAATTTTTTTATTATAATAGGTCTTTACCTATGAAATTGCCGTTTTGTATGAAAAAATTTAAACGAATTTTTTTCATGCATTTTTTATTTGTATTAATCGAAGTAATCACCCATGCAATCAATGCATCTTTGCCAACGCAGTGGCAGTTTATTGATGCCCTTCTTAAAGAAATCAGCTGGACGGGAGGCAACAAATTCTTCAAAGGCATTTTGTACTGCCTCTCGGGTATTGAATTTTTTTCCCGCCAAGATGTTATCCAAATTCTGGAAAAAGTAGTAGTCTGTAGGCGCAAGGTCTGGTGAGTAGGGCGGATGACGGAGAGCTTCCAACCCCAGTTATTGCAACTTGGAGACCGTCTGCTGTGCAGTATGAGGTCGCGCGTTGTCGTGCAGGAGCAGCGGAGACGAGCGATTGACCTTTTGACGATTGACGATTGATTGACTGGTTGGAGATGTGCCAGCTTCTCCATCATTGTGTTCAGTTCTTCACAGTTCACATCTGAAGTAATGCTCACCCCGTTTGGTAAGAAGCTGTGATGAATCACACCGGCGCTAGACCACCAAACAGTGACCATCACTTTTCTAGGGGTAAGTTTTCGTTTAGGGCATTGTTTAGGTGCTGAACCAGGATCCAACCAACTTGCTGAGCGCTTGCGGTTGTCAAACAGAATCCATTTTTCATCGCAGGCAACAATGCGGTTCAAAATTCCTTCATTTGTGTGTCTGTTGAGCAGTGCAAGGCACGTCTCGACGCGTACTTCGCGCTGGCGATCATTGAGTTCGTGGGGCACCCATTTGTCAAGCTTTTTTACCTTGCCAATTTGACGCAAATGGACCAATATTGTTTTGACGCTAACGTCGAAAGCTTCTGCTAATTCAGCCGTAGATTGTGTATCATCAGCTTCCACAATCGCCTTTAATTCGTCATTGTCGACCAGTCTTCGGACGACCGCGAGGTTCATTTTTCAGGTCGAAATTTCCAGAACGGTAGCGAGCAAACCAATAACAAGTGGTGCGTTGGTTTGTAGTGTTAGCTCCGTAAACGTCGTTGATGTTGCGTGCCGCTTGTGCCGCGTTGCTGCCACGACGGTACTCATATTCCATAATTACTCGAATTTTTAACGTATCATAAAAAATTGTAAACTAACTCGGCGCCAAAACGTCATAATCGGGAACTAAAAATTCATACAATAGCGATCCTGTCATGACGTCACTCTAGGTCACGTGGCACCGCTTGATAATGGACGAGAGCAAGCCGATGTACAACGGGTTACGATAGAGACAGATATAGGAAAAATGCGTCAGCAAGAACGAGATGAAGGAATATTGTACATTTTATTTAGTTTTCACCTGTTCAACTTAATGTATTGTATGAATTCGATCTTTTATATTCCTATAATAATTTTAGAATGATAGTATCTAATTTAGTTAAGTTTATTTCCCTAAAACATTGAAAGTTTTTTTTTGTAGTGATAGCTTCTTTTTGTTTCTGCTATTTGACGATAGATCGTGTTTAATTCAGTAAAGAAAATACTTTAATTTTTAAGTGAACAAATTAATTTTTACTTTATTGGTGAGTATGTAAGTTGAAACCGGCTTCTCTCTTACTTTTTTTTACACTTCGCCACTGCGTGTTAGTGTAAGGGCACTCGTCCCCCTCTCTTACCTCACCTCTCACTCCTCCCTCTAATCCCCCTCTCACACCTCCTCTCCCTCTAACCCCCTACACTTCCCCCCTCTCACCCTTCCCATCATCCCCCGCACCGTCCCTCTCACTACCTCACCCTCTCCATCCCCCTCCGGATCACCTCTCTCACCACATCTTCCCGCTAACCTCCCCCCTCCTCTCACCCCCTCTCATATCCCTACACCGCTCTCCCGGTCTCCTCTACCCTTACCAACTTATCCCCTCCCCCTCTTCCCTTCTCCACATCCCCCCCTCACTACGCCCTCCTATCCCTCTCCCCCTCTCCCTCTCACCACACCCTCTCCATCCCCCTTTCTCTCATCACCACCCCCTTTCCCCCTTTCTCATCACCCACCAATTTCTTTTTACTAGATTAATATTATTACGTAAACTTTTTATCAGAATAAACGTTAGTTCATAAGAAATTAAAATTCATTAGTACTTTAAAAAAATATATATATATATACACTACTATTTTTTAATTAGTACAAAAAAAAATGGGGCTCTATACGTACCCGTTACTGATCATATTTGTGTAGTCAAAAATCAAAAAAATTAAATTCCAAAATTGTCCAGGAAAATTTGTCATAATTGGTAAATTCATAAATTTCATAATTGAATCAATCATTCATAACAATTGCAACTAGAAAATACTACGCGCAGTGCTTTTCCATGATTAATGAATAACTACTATGTAGCCTTGTACAATATTTCCATAAACTGAGTGACATTTTGGGATATAAACAAACGCTAATAACTTTGCTGTTTATGAATATTATTTATTGGGACTTTACATATATAATAACAAGACCTTTTCTAATAAGCCCTTAAGTATTTGTACTAATTAAAAATTAGTGGTGTATAAATCTCAAAATAAACGTAATTACAACTGCCAATGCTTTAAAATGCGACGCATCGGGGCTTCCATAATCTGTCAAAACGCAATTTTGTGATATGCCTCTAAACTTCTAAATGTATTCTAGTCCCATACCTTCCTGTTAGAAACGGTTGACATAGCTACAATATAGTATATAATAATATACAATAGTGATCCTCATTCCAAAAATCAGCCTGTATATCTAGCTATCTACCATCCTGTATAAAACCTAGTCATACGTAGTTCCAGAGTTATGAGCACACTAACGGACAGACGGGAGATGTTTCTGTTTTATAATTTGTATCAAATCATCATTATCTTCCTGCCCTTATCCCATGTTACGTGGGGTCGGCGCAACACGTTTTCTTCTTCCACTCTCCCCTGTCAACCGTCACGCTATCATTCACTCCCTTCTCTTTCATATCATTCCTCACACAATCCATCCATCTTTTCTTTGGCCTTCCTCCCTCTCCATCCATCAACATAATGTATATTCATCACTCTTTCAGTCACATGCGTTTCGTCCCTCCTCATCACATGCCCATACCAAGTAAGCCTTTCAACTTTTCTGTCACTGGCGCCACTTTCAAACTTCCCCTTTTATACTCATTTCTTATTTTATCAAATAATAAAAATATCTATTTACCTTGATAAAGCAGAATCTAGCAAAGTTTTCTCCGAGATGCTTGTGTTCTTCGGAGTAGAAGGCACTAGGTGGAATGGTCAGAACACCGGTCTCTTTGGCGAACTTCTTCGTAAACTTGTAGTCTTTATACTTATCGTGCTCAGTTGATAAGTCGATCTTGTTATCTGTAGGAAAGAAAGTAAAATGAGTAGACAGCACAAAAGGAACAAAAATTGACACAACAAACATGCTGGTCGCATAGACTTAAAAGTCGTCTTTAGCTACTTTAACAAAAGGCTGAATTTGAACCGACTGAAAAAAATGGCGCCAACGATAATTTAATTGAAACAAAATCTACCTATACATTGTTTAGAAAGTCGTCGCGATGTCAGTTTCTTCTCTACGAATACATAAAATATTTTTTTAGAACTTGGTTAAATTGTTTTGACAACCTGTGTAAATAGAAACACCGATAGTATAAGGCCACTTTTTCGTACGAATTTTACTTGTGCGAACACGTACGAACGATCCCGACGTTCCAAGTACTAAGGGAGTGCGCAGACTGAGTGCGAGTTAGTCGTACGTAAACGTACCTATGTGTAGTTCCGACGTCCGAAAACAATCCGAACTTGGTGGAATTTTAAAACACTCGTGGGTGGAAAATTAAGAAAGGATGTAAAAAAAATTAATAACTTGGTTTACGGACCTAGATGTTTGTGGGGTCAGAGTGATTCAAGTTTTCACTTTCGTGATAATACGATGAAATTCACCGAATTCATGTCTTTTTAATCCATTCGGTACTACTACAGCGACGACGCCACGTAGTTTCCGAATTATAAGTGAATTATTATCTTGAAGATACAGATTATTCCTAGCGCTCTATAGAGAGCTTCACGAATACGATATCAACGGAACACTGCCTATTTGAAGGTGAAAAACGTATTCAGTGTGCGCACTCAATTCGTAAGACCAGGATCATACGTTTACGTACGATACAAATTCGAGTCCAATGTGCGCGCGGCCTTAAACTTTGGTTTCCTAAGAAATCACTCAATAACGGCTATCCAAATACAGAGCATTTTTGACACCTTACATCAATAATTTAGTGTTTTTAAATTCCTATAAAACCTAATGTATACAGTTAAATAATTTGGATTTTCCATGTGTTATTCGACTATATATATTGTCTACTGCTGTTCTATAACCGAAAAACGATTACTAGAATTTTTTTCGATAGAAAAAAAAATCCAAAGTAGCACCGTCTATTTTCCGCTTCATACGATTATACGTAAAATTTGCTTTAAATCGAAGGTATTAGCAGCTAAAAAGGTAAGGGTTAAGGTAGCTAAAAATTTATTTAAGATATCATTTTGTAATAAATCTACATTTAAACGAAGCGTGTTTAAATTCCGGTTCGCGTGAGAGTCTTCTATCTCGCGCGTCAAACAAGACAGCCATAACGTCTTTTCTCTTACACACCGAGCTAAACCACGCTTCGATATATCCTCCAAACCCCTCAAATGTCGGACGCACCCCATGTGGGCGTAAAGAAAAATCCTTTATAGAATAGGTAAGCGTATATAATATGTATATGTAAACGTAAAAAAACATCATCCGATGGCGACCGCATGCTTACAGTAGTTGTGAACCTATGGGGTTCGCAACTACTGGGGGTACACGTTGACATGAACCTATGGGGGTTCATAAATTAGTACATTATTTACAGGGTGGCAAATACTGGTAAAAATTACAGAATTTCATGACGTCCATAATGGAATTGCTTTTCTAGGAAACCAAAGCTTTAATCCTAAAATATACCAAAGCCTTAATCCTAAAATATAAAAGTCTTTAACTCACCCAATTTAGTCCAGTCAGCGATAACGAAATACCCTGCTTCTGGAATGGTGGGGTTGAACCCGTTTTCTCTGAGGGCATTCACTAAGAAGTCTCTCTTGGGCAGCAGTTCCCGAGCCAAGGATTGCAAGTAGTAGTCGGGACAGCCACGACGGGCTAACTCGTATTCGAAGGCGCGGGCTATCGCCTCCTGTGAAACATTTAAGAGATTGAAAACTAGGAAGTTCTTAATGGAGTGAAAGGAGAAGACAGATCTTAAGTAAAATTAGTACTCTTCGGAGTGCTTATCCAATGTGGGTTTAATTGAAGCGCTCCCAGTTAGGTAACTAGGAAGTGCACTCCCAGATAGGCAACTGGGTACGGAACTTTCATTAAGAAAGATGGTTTCTTAACATTACTAGCGCGAATAAACTGTATCCAAAACGTCTATTTTAATAAAAACTGTTTTACAAAAAAATACAACCAACTTCCAAAAACAACACTACAAAGTGAAAAATAACTTTAATTTCGGGAGTCGGTGTCTAGTTAAATTTAAATGTATTTTCGTTTTTTGCCACCGACTTCCGAAATTAAAGTTATTTTTCACTTTGTAGTGTTGTTTTTGGAAGTCGGTTGTATTTTTTTGTAAAAAAGTTTTTATTTTTCACTTTTTAGTTGTAGTAGCTACCCCACACAAATTCTAATATCACTACCTGCAAAACAAACTAGAACATCATCCATATAAAAGTGGGGAAAAAAATACGTATTATTGAAGCTAACTCAAAAACTACCAAAACAAAGTTAATCAATTTTATATGGGACCAACTGTGATGTATACCCTCTCGAATAAAACAAAAAAAAAAAAAATCCAAATCGGTCTAGCCATCTTCGAGTAATCGGGGAACATACATAAAAAAAAAAGTTTCCGACGAATTGAGAACCTCCTCCTTTTTGAAGTCGGTTAATAAAGTGCAACAACAGCTAGATTTGCAAAGAGTTCCCAGTTGTGGTAAGGTAAAAAAAATCTTGGCCTATCAATAAACAAACTGGTCCAGTACTAACCTGGACAGGTGTACAACAAGTGTACACAGAGTTCTGGTGCACCACTTGCAGGTTCACCATGAGTGGGGCAGGTCCGTATGCCCAGCCTGTCTTCCAGCCAGTCACTGAGAATGTCTTGCCCGCTGAGCCGACTGTGATTGTGCGTTCCCACATTCCGGGTAACGTTGCTGGGGTAAAATTATATATTAAATTTTTATTCAATAGCAACACAACATTTTTTTTTTACAATGCAGCCTATTTAGAGCCTGGCTGCGGATGACGGAGAACCAGATTTTGTGGCAGAACTAAAGACAGGCTTATGACTAGCAGTAAAATGTGATAGGCTGACTGCATTGATGCCAGCAGCATGATTGTGATTTTTTTATAAGTAGGAAAATTTTATAGACACTTTTTATTTTTTGCTAGCCTACACAACCCCACTCCTGAGTAAAAGCCTTCCAAGTCAGGGGTGCTGACAGTTATAAATAATTTAAAATTCAGCATTGATAAAAAAATCGGGAGGTTTTTTAGCCGAGTAAACAATCAAGAACAATTAGGGGGAAATCTTTGTCCAGATATTAAAAGTAAAAAAAAAACGCACAAATCCTAATATGCTGCACAGGCTCGTAGACCATCCACTCATAAACCTCATCGGACAGACACAGCACATTGTGCTTCTTGCACAAGTTGGCGATCAGCTCTAGTTCCTGCCGGGTGAACACCTTGCCCACGGGGTTGTGGGGGGTATTCACGATTATCATCTTCGTGCGAGAGTTGAAGAGGGATTCCAGCTCCTTCTCATCCAGGACCCAGTCTGCTGAGGTTACAGTGCCTGATGTTTTTTTCTGGTGTGGAAATTATAACTGAGATTAGAAAGGGCGAAACGCTAGTAAAAAAAAAAAATACCTGCCTATTATTGTCCCACTGCGAGGAAAAGCCCTCTTCTAATACAAAAAAAAAGGTTAGTAAAGTTGATCAAATAAAAAATAATACATATTGACAACATCCTACAATTTTTAAAGTGACTTTTAGAGGCATGAGGAACAAGGTGTAAAGCTCACTCATCCTCCATTGAAAAGGGAGGATCCTCCAACCAGACGGGTGTTGTGTCTGGTGGGCTACTGCCCGACGATTGATGTCGGGACGTTGTATACAACATTAGTTTTAGTATATGCGAGACCCGAAACACGAGTCTAATATTTTTATGTAAAGAATCTATGTACAAAATTTCAAAACTGTATCATGAAAAATCATAAAGTTATAAGCTTGTTATGTTGCCTGGTTGTCCGTACAAAAACATGATCACCACGCGGCGCCCGCTGTGCGCTGCTATGACCTACGGTGACTTGTGTTCGTCGCTCGGTGTCCCATATTGTAACCTTTTTTAAAGATTTTTGGGGCAAAATATAACACGGTATACAAATTATTGGAATCGATTCAGTTATTTATTCTGAACAAACTATATTCAGGTTTCGCATATACTAAAAATCATGTTGTATATGCTAGTCGCGCGGTAAACTCTGGTTGCGCGATGCCGGATTTGCGTGACGTTATGTCATTGTGATGCGTAGTTCGCATGTGGCGATGTACGAGTAGATGCCGCCACATGACTAAACTTCAGTGTGTCAACTTTAATGCATGAAAAGCGCTAAATCTATGAGTTGAAACTGCATAATAATTGTCTTCAGAGTTGCGACTCAGTTCACATTCCCATTTTGTGGCCTTCTATGATGTTGCATGTCCGATCGAATTCGCGTGACACGCAGTTAAATGTAAACTCGGCAATTAGCATTACAATAAATAATTCATTTATGTTAAATACCTAACAATTAACTAGACTAGGTAGGTTTAGGTGATGGTTAATCAAATAAATGGTAAGAAAGAACCATATAGGTACTTACAGGATTAAGCGCAATAAACCTAGGGACGCCACCAGCCGACTTGATCATGAAGTCATAGCAATCGAAGAAAGGTTCAATGACTATCACCTCATCGCACTCATCCACATGACCTGAAATTGTACAATAATAATAAATACAGCTGGGAATGGAAAAGTATCAATAGAAAACTGAGCACCTGTGATTACGCCGCCAATTAGCTGCGCAACCTCTTAACTACTCAAATCTTAGTAACCATGGCTATGTTTTCATCACCACCATCATCATACATTGGAGAGTAAGCAAACTGAAGTGGCAGGGGGCTGGCCATGTTTGTCGAAGGACCGATGACCGGTGGAGCAGACGAGTTCTGGAGTGGAGACCGCGTATCGGTAAGCGTAGTGTGACGCCCCCAGCTAGATGGACCAACGATCGGAAGAAAGTGGCTGGGACAGACTGGATGCGGAAGGCGGAGGGCAGGGTGTTGTGGCGCAGTTTGGGAGACGCCTAAGTCCAGCAGTGGACTGCGATAGGCTGAGTTGATTGATTGATCATCATCCACAGCCCGACTTCACCCCTGTTGGGAATAGGCCTCTCTTTTCTCGTGCCAATCCCCACGCTCCTGTACCAGCCTCATCCAGGTTTTGCCCGCGATGGCGACAATGTCGTCCGCCCATCTTGCCGCCGGACGACTGACATCTCGTCTTCCAGTCCTTGGACGCCACTCTGTCACAGCCTTAAACCACCTGTCGTCACTGCCAAGTGTCCAGCCCAACTCCATTTGAGTTCCATAATAAGTACGCTTTCCGATATCAAAGATCTTCGTACGTCTTCGGATCTCGACGTTTGGAACTCGGTCTGTTAGCCTGATGCCAAGCATGGAACGCTCCATGACTCTCTGTGCATCTCTCAGATGTTTTAGCGGTAAGTAATATAAAATCTGATGATGCATGATGTCAAGATTATTATATTTATTGCTTTTTTTGTTTCAAAGTAAAATATGTATGAACAAAGTGTTGGGGCACTGTCTTATCTCAGCCGGGTCAGGGGGCATGTACGAGTAGATAAAAATATAATAAGATGATGGTGTTTCGTTGATAGAAATAAAATCACATTGTCATTATTGATCATGGTATGTCATGGGTCATAGATCAAATTGATGCAATTTCTTCATTTAATATCAAGGTTTCCTTATCTGAAACTTGTATCACACTAATATTATAAAGGCGAAAGTTTGTGTGTGTGTGTGTGTGTGTGTGTGTGTGTGTTTGTTACTTCTACACGCGCAAACGGCTGGACCGATTTGGATGAAATTTGGTGTGTAGATAGCTTATACCCTGGATTAACACATAGGCTACTTTTAATCCCGGTCTACGCGGTTGAAACCGCGGGGCGCAGCTAGTTTGATATAAAGGACAAATTGGCACTTAAGATTTTTATTTATTTTTCGGAGATGGTTATAAATTTTTGCACACTGAAAATATTACATTGATAGTAAAGTTGAAATAAGTTAATTGCAGTGGTAGAAATCTTATCACTAATTATGATAGTAGTGTCTAAGGTGTCTGATAAGAAAGGAAATAAACAGATTTGTATTAAGTCCACCTCTCATCAGTGGCAACAATTTAACATCGGAAAAGACAAAGACATTTGTTCATCGGATATGGTAGCAATAAAGTTGACATTTTTAGAAATTATGTTCAGGACGGAATTGTGTCTTGAACATCCACTAATTATTTACAATATTTTTTATCTACACATGGGCATAAAACTCAACTTATATACTACATACCTATACTCTACGAAAGAATACAAAACACTTAAATTATAGACATAAAGATACATTACATAAACTCTGTTATATTTGGTATGTCGTTCATGTATAAGAGGAAGAGAAGGGCCCAAGGATACTTCCTTGGGGTACTCCAGACCCATTGTGTCTAAATAAAGATTTGTATAACATTGCAACAAGTTTATTCGGGGGGATACGGGATACTTCAACACATTGATGTCTATTGCCGAGATAACTTTTCAGCCAATCTAACGCTGGACCTCTGATGCCGTAGCGCTCACATTTATCTAGAAGTATATTGTGGTTAACAAGATCAAAAGCCTTGCTCATATCTAGGGAAGATAAGTGAAACATAGCGTTTTTTATCTATCATCATCATCATCATCTGCCTAGCCTTTTCCCAACTATGTTGGGGTCGGCTTCCAGTCTAACCGGATGCAGCTGAATACCTGCATTTTACATGGAGCGACTGCCTAACTGATCTCCATAACCCAGTTACTGGGTAATACGATATCCCTTGGTAAGACTGGTTTTCAGACTTTCGGGCTTCTGACGATACGTAACGACTGTCAAAGATCTACGGATGACAGCCGAGACCAACGACTTAACTGCTTTCCGAGGCACGGAGGAGTCTTGGTATGTAAAGATGGCCACTCATCCATGGATCAACCGCGGCAAGCGTAGCTTAATCTGATCGATCGACCCGTGCGGCTGTTATTAATTAGCCACAAGCGTTTTTTATCCATATTATCTGTTATGCACCTGACTAGACAGAATGCTGCCAGAGTTGTTGACTTAACTTTTTGAAATCCATTTTGTTCTTTATTAATAATTTAATGTTTGTTTATAAATTGAACTAAACAGAGCCTTTATGTCGTAGTAACAGAGTGATTTTGGTATTATCTTTCCAGCCATTTATATTACTTTAGCTTCCACGAAGTATTGCATTTTTTCGTTTATGGTTGCCTGTCAATAAATAAGGAGCTTCACTGTCAAAAATAAAATAAATGGTTGGAAAGAGTAGTGCTGGTGTTACCACTGATGTGGACTGTACCATGCCGTTTAAAACAAGCCTGTCTAAGTGGTGCTAAAAGGTTGTTTCAACAACGTGTACCTACTCTTGAATCTTAATAAGAAATAGGTATAACAACTAAACCATTTCTACAAAAGGTCTATTATATTTAGTTAACAATTTACACTAGGGACTAAGTTAAATAGTTAGTCTATACATACAAAAACAAAAGGATAAAAAAATAAAAGTTATTAAGAGCATTTATACCGCTGGCAACGTCAGATTTCTATAGGTTTTTCGTGGTATTTATCAAATAAACTTTTTTAAAAATAGCATACTTACATACTTATACCAACGAACTAGGTGCATGGCCAAAAAAAAAATAATAATTTGATTGAAATTTATTAAAATAGGTAATCACGAAAAACCTGTAAAAATGCGACGTGGCCAGCCCGCGTAGGATAAACGCTCTTAAGTGTGCTCACCTAATATAGCTGAGTAAAGAGCCTCATAAGCACCGAATGTGACAAGGATCTCAGTCTGTGGGTCTATCTGCCTGCATACTAACGGGGAATACAACTTTGCTAAGCTTTGAACGAGCGCGGGATGGCCCTGTAAATAAAAAGTTTTAATTCAGGTCTTTTTGTCAAAATTAAAATTATGTAAGTAAAAGTCAAAGTGAAATCATTTAGTTTTTTTGAACGTCAAAATTTTATGCCATTGTTGTTCTCCGGTTTTTCTATATAAAATCCGGGTCAGGATACTTCGCTCTGCGAATGAGGGTTGGATGAAGGTACTTTTGAGCACAACTTTTTTAACTGCTCCAATAATAACCCCACTCATGACTTCTATAGTCATCTGCCTAAAATTTAAAGATTCCTGTCCCAACTAATTTTCCATCTATACTAACACATTCTTCCCCAAAGCTCTTTGAGGCTTTGATTGAAGAATTGTTTTTTTTTTTTATCTGTTTGTTTCAGTTTACTAATATCTGTCAACAAGTTTCGAGCATCCATCAACTAACTAGTAAGGGATTTAGTTTTTAATTTTATTTATTAGTTTTTTTTTTTAATTCGAACGTTTTCTCTTAAGAGGCCTGTCACATTTTATCAGCTCTCTCACTCACATGGGACCGAATTTTTAAGAATGTTGAATGAAAAATATGCTTTTTTGACAAATGTAATCTGTTATTATTGTTAATAAATAATATTAATTTAATAGTAATTATTAAAAACACATTACTATTGTGTTATCTAATAAACTTGGCTTAATGAGTATTATGATCTGTTTTTGAGCTGATTTTACTAGATAACACTACTTGTTTACTTTTACTTGTTGTTTTACTTGTTGTTGTTGTTGTTGTTTTTTTTTACTTGTTTGCTTTTACTTGTTTTTAATAATCACCTATTAAATTAATATTATTTACTAACCATAATAACATAATAAAATTTTTCAAAAAAGCATTTTTCATTCAACATTTTTAACAATTCACTCCCGTGAGCGAGGGAGGTGATAAAATGTAACAGGTCTCCTATAACATCTGCCATAGGCAGAGTTGTCGACATCGGCACCATTGCCATAAAGAAAAATTGAATAGAATAGTCAAAATTTCCAAAAAAAAACTACAATTGATTCTAGTCACCCCTTTTCCAAAAGGTAGTTTCTTATGGATAAGAAGGGTAAAGAGGAGTATATAGGGTGACTGGTAATTAGTAACCGATACTTAAACACATGATTGTGCTCATGATAACAAACAACTTTTACTATGGGACCAAACCTGAAATCGCGAAAAAAAAAAACAGCTACTCCCTACATTTTGCCGAGTTAAGCGAACATGAATGTAGGGAGCAGCTGATTTTTTTTCGCGATTTCAGGTTTAGTTCCATAGTAAAAGTTGTTTGTTATAATGAGTATAATCATGTGTTTAAGTATCGGTCACTAATTACCAGTCACCCTATATATATAGAACAGTAATGGTCTGGGTCTGATTTCTCACCAACCTCGATGACGAGGTCCCTCGCGACGACTACCCCAACGTAATTCGACCCTTGTTCGGTGAAGAAGTGCCAGCTGGTGGCATAGCTGAGCCTGTAGCTTTAAATTCCACAGATATGATTCAGCCTGTCTGTCCTTGCTGTCCTCCCCCCAGCGACGCCCTATGCCGACGTTCGTACCCCGCCTGGGGTGCCCTTAGCGTGCGGTCACTTTGTTTATAAATTAGTTTTATGCCCTGGCTGGAGGCTTTGAGTTCGCTTAAGGCACCCACAGAATCGAGTTTCAGCCTCTCAGGTCAACTACAAGATGCCATACAAAAAAAAAAGTCTGCACCTGATGGCAGGAACCATCACGGGATGCTCGCTAAATAAACATCCATACAATAGGCATAATGGACAGTCCTCTGTGCAGAGCTTGCATGGAATCTGAGGATACCGTTGCGCATGTGCTGTTTGAATGCTAAGGTGGGTGTCAGGTCACCCAGATCTGTTGCAGATGTTCTCAACAGGCCAGAAGATGTAATCAACTTCAGGGTTGGAATAATCACTGACGGCCGCCATGGCTCACGAACAATGTCCACTCAAAGGACTAAGTGTGGAAACCAAACTCCCATAACATAGAGGAGTATTAATGCATGTATAGTAAAGAAAAGCTTGGAACTTAATAATAATGTAGGTTCTACAGTAAAAGAGAAATCATATTTGTACCTTCATTCATGATAGATTTGGCAATGCCCACAAATAGGGCTGCATTTGCAGTACAAAATAAAAACATAATTTATGTAATGAAACCGAGACAAGCAGTAGAATATAGCTGTAGAGTATTTTTTTTAAATTCTGTATGAAAAATCTCCGTTCAACCAAATCAAATCATTCATTCATCAACAATTAATTTATTGAAATAATGCATGCATAACTACACAAAATGTCACCCAGTGTATGGTACTTACAAATCCCCTGGTGTATTGGTGCAGCAGTGGGTTCTCACTGACTGCAATATCTCCCAGGGCCTTTGTGACATGTTTTGGTGGATGGTAGTCAGGGCACCCCTGACCTAAGTTGACTTTAGGCTTATATTCCAAAGCCAGTTGGATATATTCCACCCTAAAATAAAGATGAATTGAGTTGAAGTTATTGATGACGTTATGTAAAAGGAGTATGATAAATCATATCTATGATTGTTTCTGGGTAATGATTATTTAACTGTCCAAAAATTCATTAAATTCACACGTCGTCAGAGAATTAATATGATATGATACCTCTAAGGCACGGGTTTCCTCACAATGTTTTCCTCTTTCACCGTTTTTTTATTTAAGCAAGTAAGAAATCAATCAATATGTTTGTAACAGATGGTTATGGAAGGCAGCTTATTGTTCAAGAATATATGAAAAACAAAACAAAAGAAAATTGACATTGAACAGCACAATAGGTGATATTATGGCTGCAAACATCAACATTGTTCACCTTTTTTATGTACTTATTCAAATCATTTTAACTATTTATTATAGTCTCGATTACTTAAGTGGTACATCCTATAAACTCATGGACAATATTGTTTACTAAAAATTAACTAGGATAGAACAATTAGAAGTCTGATAACTCTCAAACTCAAAGCACTTCTTTCAATTAAACCAATTACTGGTATTTTTTAATTTGTCAAAGAGTCGATCAGTTGGAAAGTTGAAGGTAGTGGCCCATTCAAAAACATATAAATTTCTATGGAAAATAATGGGCAAGGAACTCCAAGGACACTGTTTAAACTCTTTATCATTTATCACAATTACATGGACTATGCAAATGAAACTATATTGCTTTCTAACGCCGCTTATGTAACAACAAAACGTACGGTACGTACGTATCATGCCATGCACTCTTCGTAGGAGACAAACAATTCAAATATTCCTTATATTTTACTTACCAAACACTTTTTTCGCCTTTTCCACATCGCGCAGGTAACTTGAATTTGTCGGTCATTTGGCTAGCTGTATTAATTTGAGTACAACTCAGATTTTTAACTAAGTAGTTTAAATTCTTTAGCTTTACAACACCACTCTGGCCTCGCACAGACGTGAACCACGATTGTCCCAACCTAAACATCACAAATGATAATAAAACAGATAAACGAGAAACAGTAGGTAAACTTAACCTATCTATTTAATAAGACATGGCATGACAGTAAAAAACGACTGTCAAGTCATGAAGGCAAATAAGCTGATAACGAAAACTCACTTATTCACTGAATTTTTATTGGTTCACCACTGGAAACTTTAACAAGGTAATCAGTAATCAATCGCACTAAAGTAAACAATATCAGATGTTTGATTCAAAGAACTACAGAATACATATAATACTCCTATTCACAAAATAATATTTAGGTACGCTGCCACAATCTGTCAAATTACAAAAATAGATTTTCATCTTTATTGCGATAGCATTACGTTCAAGGTTGATTGGCAAAATTTGACAGTTTCGGGTGGCTTGACCTGCTGGCGTCTGTACTTATTAGACGAGACGTATTTACTGGAACAGGTATGCGCACTAGGTATTTTTCTAGACTAGGCTGTAACCACATCTAGTACCAGTAGTACAAGAGTAGTACGATGAGTACCTATACATATTCTGTGAGTACGATGCACAGACCACTTTCACTGTCTTTACCTATGAAATTGCCGTTCTGCCCTACTGGCCATTTCAAATCAAAATAATTTTTGTTTGGCTAAGAATTCTAATTTTAAATTAATTTAATTTTAAAAACATGGATTTTTTTTCCAAAAGTAGGTACTTAGTCATTTGTATAATGATTAGTGTTACATTTTCATCGCATTTAAATCTTTTTCGTCATCATGGATACGTTAAAAATTCGAGTAATTATGGAATATGAGTACCGTCGTGGCAGCAACGCGGCACAAGCGGCACGCAACATCAACGACGTTTATGGAGCTAACACTACAAACCAACGCACCACTTGTTATTGGTTTGCTCGCTTCCGTTCTGGAAATTTCGACCTAAAAAATGAACCACGCGGTCGTCCGAAGACTTTGGTCGACAATGACGAATTAAAGGCGATTGTGGAAGCTGATGATACACAATCTACGGCTGAATTAGCAGCAGCTTTTGACGTTAGCGTCAAAACAATATTGGTCCATTTGCGTCAAATTGGCAAGGTAAAAAAGCTTGACAAATGGGTGCCCCACGAACTCAATGATCGCCAGCGCGAAGTACGCGTCGAGACGTGCCTTGCACTGCTCAATAGACACACAAATGAAAGAATTTTGAATCGCATTGTTACCTGCGATGAAAAATGAATTCTGTTTGATAACCGCAAGCGCTCAGCAAGTTGGTTGGATCCTGGTTCAGCACCTAAACAATGCCCTAAACGAAAACTTACCCCTAGAAAAGTGATGGACACTGTTTGGTGGTCTAGCGCCGGTGTGATTCATCACAGCTTCTTACCAAACGGGGTGAGCATTACTTCAGATGTGTACTGTGAAGAACTGAACACAATGATGGAGAAGCTGGCACATCTCCAACCAGCATTGGTCAATCGCTCGTCTCCGCTGCTCCTGCACGACAACGCGCGACCTCATACTGCACAGCAGACGGTCTCCAAGTTGCATGAACTGTGGTTGGAAGCTCTCCGTCATCCGCCCTACTCACCAGACCTTGCGCCTACAGACTACTACTTTTTCCAGAATTTGGATAACTTCTTGGCGGGAAAAAAATTCAATACCCGAGAGGCAGTACAAAATGCCTTTGAAGAATTTGTTGCCTCCCGTCCAGCTGATTTCTTTAAGAAGGGCATCAATAAACTGCCACTGCGTTGGCAAAGATGCATTGATTGCATGGGTGATTACTTCGATTAATACAAATAAAAAATGCATGAAAAAAATTCGTTTCATACAAAACGGCAATTTCATAGGTAAAGACCTATTACTAGTAACGGTGCGTAAAGTAGGTACGAACTATGTGTACATACATCGATTATTTTCTATCAAAGCGAGAATTTTATAAATAGTGACGCGAGTGTCTCACAAGACACCTTGTATTCAGAAGGGGCATTTACATTAATAATGAGATGGTAGTTCACAAATTATTGTGTTTATGTAATAGGTTGATTCATGTTGGATACGTTTACAGTTTTATAAAATTACTAGCTGCTGCCCGCGACTTCGTCCGCGGGTAATTTCTTGTTCCCCCGACCCACCCCGTCGCATCGCATTGCCTGCCCGCGCTATTACTTCGTTTTCGCTTAGCGTTCTTTTGCCTTTTTTCTTTTAGCTCGTCACGTAAAGGTCCTGGAGTGATGTTAAATATGCCTATAGCCTTCCTTTAGATTTGGACTATAAAATGCAGAAAGATTTTTTAAAGTCCGACTGGTAGTTCGAGAGATTAGCACGTTTGTTCATCGCATCCTCTTTCCGCTAACCTCTCCCTCCCCCTCTCACCCACTCTCACACCCCCTTCCCCCTCTCTCCCTCAACACACCGTCCCCATCCCTTCACCCCTCACCTCCCCTTCACCTCCTCACCGCCCGCTCCCCTTCACCTTTTCCTCCTCGCCTCCCCCCTTTTCATCCTCACCACACCCTCCCTTGACCCTCTTCCCTTCCCTCGGGGGACAAACTTTATTACTCGCCTAAGCAAGTATTTGTGCCAAGTTTCAAGTTAATTAACCAAATGAATAAGATTTTTCATATAAACTGTACCTACTCCCTGTTATCATGCCCACAGGAGCGGAATTTTAAAAAATCGCTTCGAATGTTTCCATAACTTACTGAAATATTATTTTTACCAATTTTTGAGTTATTCAAGCCCCGCAGTAAAATCTTCCCCTGAAAAATTTACTACCCCTTTTCACCCCCTTAATAACGTGTTTTTTGAATATCTACCCAGATATTCAAAAAACACGATATTCTTCATTTTTGATCTCAAGAATAAAAATACTGAGTTTCGAGTTAATCGCGGCGCGGCAGCGCATCGTCCAACGGAACGCGTACGGCATTTTTATAATCGTAATAACTTCAAAATTAATCGTACGATTCGAATGAATTAAAAAGTATTTTACTGCTACATAAATACCCGTGATGATAAAACTATTTATTTGAATAAGAATTAATACTATGATACGAATGTAACCAACTTTTGATTCTACCGGCGATTTAATTAAGTTTTAGAACACAAACGCTGCTATTGTGACTTAACTATGATAGTTAGATATATTGCCTCGCGGACTTTTTTGAAGGTAATAATGAGTACTTTAATCATGTAGTACATACTTTTTATGTATCATCAATAGTTTTCTCAGCGCACGCCAAATAATGAATTTTATAGGCAAAATTTTGCTACTTTGAGTTACATTATTGCAATTTTCTTAAGGATCTCTAAATTTTTTGAAAATAAATTATAGCCTATGTTACTTCTTGATAAATTAGCTTTCTACTGGTGAAAAAATGGTTGCAATCGGTCCAGTAGTTTCGGAGCATATTCGGTACAAACAAACAAACAAATAAATCTTTCCTCTTTATAATATTATTAGTATAGATAGTACCTATAGAAGTATAGATTATACATAAGTACATAATTTAAAAATATATTGGAATAAAATAATTCGAAAATAAAGTATGCTCTCGCAAATATTTTTCGTCCGTTACTTACCGTTTATAAATTTCTAGCTGCGCCCCGCGGTTTCACCCGCGTAGACTGGGATACAAAGTAGGTAGCCTGTGTGTGAATCCAGGGTGTAAGCTGTCTACATACCAAATTTCATCCAAATCGGGCAGCCGTTTGAGCGTGAAGAAGTTACAAACACACACACACAAACTCACTAACTTTCGCCTTTATTATTAGTGTGATGTATACCGTATCGGCGAAGCAAAAAAACTTTTTTTACAAAAATAATACAACCGACTTCCAATAACAATACTACAAAGTGAAAAATAACTTTAATTTCGGAAGTCGGTGTCTGGTTAAATGTATTTAAGTTTTTTGCCACCGACTTCCGAAGTTGAAGTTATTTTTCACTTTGTAGTGTTGTTTTTGGAAGTCGGTTGTATTTGTTTTGTTTAAAAGTTTTTGTTTTTCACTTTTTCACTGTGGATTTAGGTACTTACCCCACAGAAATTCTAATACCACTACCTGCAAAAGAAACTAGAACATCACCCACATAAAAAGTGAGGAAAGAAAAATACCTACGTATTATTGAAGCAAACTCAAAAAATACCCAAGCAAAATTAATAAATTTTATGTGGGGCCAACTTTGAGGTCTATCCTCTCGAAAAAAAAAAAAAAAAAATGTTTACGCAGGTACGTGTCGTCGGTTAAATAGGAGGGTTATGATCTCGCATTGTACCTATAGGATTTCGGTACAATGAGAGGTCAGCTTATACTGGAAATGATTGCTTGATATGTAGGCGTGTGCACCAACCGGACATGTCGGCTTTGTCACGGGGTTATTCCTGAGAAAATGCAATTTCGATAGGTTTGTAAAAAAAAAAGCTGTTTTACAATTTTTTATGACTATAATGTCATTTGTAATATTATCTACAGTACAATTATTATCTACAGGAACTTTAGGTATACTTGCGGCCTTCTTTTGTCCTCATAAACGAAGGAGTTTTGTCCCTCCTAATTTTAGGTCTAGGTACCTAATGACAATTTACATAATTTCGTCATTACCATCTAAGATTGATTGGTGGTGGTGGTTAAAAATCCATGGTAAAAGAAGGTAATGACGATCATTGAGTTATTCCCGATTAACTATGAAACGAAACACCTTTCTCGAACATTCTTTTATTCAAGGATTGTTCGAACCATTACAGATCAAGCTTACATTTCCAGTATAAGCTGATCTCGCATTGTATAGGATTTCCTTACAATGAGAGGACAGTGTAAACTGGAAATGATGATGATGATGATGTGTAGCCGTGTGTACCTTAGTATAATATCAAAGTTATTTTATTTAATTAATATTTATCATTAATTTTTTTAAAATTTAATGATTTTTAATTAATATGATTAATAGTTAAGATTCAGTCAGCTCTGGACTTAATCAATTCTTTGTTAATAAATGTTGGTTTGGACATCTCTCCGTCTAAAAGTAAAATATGCTTATTCAGTAGAGGTTATCGTAGGCTTGATATTGATGTCCGCTTGAATAGTTTATCATTGGAACTCGTGCACAATGTTAGATATTTAGGAATGTGGCTAGACAGATGTCTTCGGTGGAAAAAGCATATTAACGAGATTTGTGAAAAAATTGTTAAATTCATTAACATTTTTAGAGTCTTGGTAGGCCCTGGGTGGGGTGTCCATCCGATACACCTGCGACGGCTATACATCGCCCTTGTTCGTAGTCGAATGGACTTTGCCAGTTCCCTATTTGCTAACAGTGCAGACATTCACTTATTTAAACTTGATCGGTTACAAAATATTTGTTTGCGTGTGATCGGTGGGTTCATCAAAAGTACCCCGATTCATGTGATGGAATCCGAATTAATGCTGCCCCCTTTGTCTGTACGACGTCGATATTTAGCGGGTAAATTTTATTTGAAATCTAAGTCTAACAATTTCCCTATACTTAATATTCTTGAAAATTTAAACGGACTCTGTAATAATCTTTATTGGATTCACAAGAAAAAGCCTTTGTTAATATTAACTCATAATTTATTAAAAGAGCACCTTATTCACTGCAGTAATCAGATGGATATGTTCTCCATGGACACTTGGGTCAGCAATGTGGACTCATCTTATATAGTAAGACCTAGCTTAAGTACTATTGATAAACCAAAACAATTTTATTGCCAGCAAAATTTAAGATCCCTATGTTGCAAATCACTTAATGAACAATATCACGAATTTTACTCTATTTATACAGACGGTTCTTTACACAAAGATAATCATTCTGGCGCCGCATTTTTAGATATACAAGCAGGTACATTTATGAAATTTAAAATTTCTTGTAATATTTCTATAATGCATTTAGAATTGATTGCCATCGCGGAGGCCCTCTCATATATTCATTCTTTACCCGGGGATCGTTTTGTCATATAGGTACACCGACTCTAAAAGTGCCCTTCTACACTTGATTAAATGTACCTTATCTGTTAGGGGCCTCCCAATAGCTTACACTATTTTAAAGTGTATTTATGAAAATGTAAGTAAAAACCGAACTGTTGTACTGCAGTGGATTCCTCCGCACATTGGACTGGAGGGTAATGAGGTAGTCGACCGTCTTGCAAACGAAGCTGCATCCGATGGTTATGAATATTCCTGTTTACCTTTTCATACCGAACTAATTCCTATGGTGGGACATTCGTGTTTTGAGTCCTGGTCAGAATATTTCGATAAAAGGTCCTTGACGAAGGGTATTTGGTACAGGACTATTCAGCCCTCTCTTTGTCGTTCTTTGTGGTTTGATGTGGGTGGGATACACAGGCAAGAACTGGTGACGGCTTTGAGGCTCCGATCTGGTCATATTCCGTTGAATAGTTTTGCTTACATGATGCGCAAAGTAGAATCACCTAATTGTACAGTGTGTGGAATTTTGGAAGACGCGCACCACATTTTAGCGGAGTGTGGTCGGCTGGAGCGTCGAAGGCGATCTATGTTTAATAAAAGGTACTGCAATGTAGGTTTCTTTAATAGTATTTTGGCTTCACCATTGTCTGAGGCAGCCAAAATGCTGGTTAGGATGGTGATGGTAGGTTTAAAGTTAAGGTCAGAGTAGTGTTTTCTTGTTTCTTAGTTTTTGTAGGTTTATTTAAGATAAATATTAAGTGAAATTTTTGTTTTCAATAATGGGGGTGAAATATTCATTTATGAAAAAACCCCCTAAATAAATAAAGAATAAAAAAAAAAAAAGAAAGAGATATAAATGTGGCCAAGCTGGGGAGACGCTCTCCAGATCGGCCACCAATGAACCCTTATAACTTTTGACCCAGTGACCGACAAATTCTGATATTTGGCGACAAATTTCGACAAATTTTTTGGGTTGTCAAAATGGTCACACGACCTATGTATTTGATATTAATTACAACTTGATACCTCCACGCGTTCCTGATAAAAAGGATCTTGACAGACAGACAGAAGAACAACGAAGGGATCCTATAAGGTAAAGGGTTTCGTTTTTCCTTTGGGTTACGGAATCCTAAAAATTGAACGTAAAGTCGGGCTGACATGACGAAGAATGCGGAGCCCTTTCAAGTCACAACCTATACCTATCTATGTGTCTCGAAAAGTACCTTTATGGAAAGAAAATTTAAATAAAACATATTACCTATTTCCCAAAGAAAGGACTTTTCATTTACTACCGTGTGACAATGCCGCTGACTGCATTCCAGTCACGTTTTCCATTTCCGTTTAATATCTTCTTTTACGATGTTACTATTTTTATATTCAATAAAACCGGACAAGTGCGAGAAGTACTCGCGCCCTGAGGGTTCCGTCTCTAAGCTGCCCCGGCTGCCCACGGCTTTATTCGAGTGATAACACTACAAATTTCCAAATCCGGACTGGAGGACGAACTTAAAATTGTAGTTGAAAAACACGTTCTCCCATAATATATTCCAACTGCAAATAATAGTTTGTACGCACTATATTGAGAGATTTACTTATCATGTTATTTTAAGACTTCATATAAGTTTTCATGTAATTTATAAGTAAGTACCTAAAGAACTGTTTTCTGTATTTTTTTCAAAATTGTTGGCTCAGTAGTTTTGGAGATAAGGGGGGGGGGGGGGGAATGGTCAGTTTTCTTAATTATTTAAAATACTTATTTTAATTATAAAAAAATATATATTTTAGTCCCTCAGAACAAGTTCTTTCGTTTGATGCGTCACACAGTAGGACAGTTTGCAATTTTTTTTTTTTAAATTGCCCACTAAATGTTTCGGTCACAGAAATTCATATGTGTACCAAATTTCAACTTATTCGGTCCAGTAGATTCGGAGTAAATCGTCTGTGACAGACGGACTGCCAGACAGACACACGAGTGATCCTATAATGGTTCCGTTTTTCATTCAGGCGTAGATACGGAACCCTAAAAATTTCCAAGGAATCAAATTATGTGCGCATGTCGGTGGCTGCATTCAAAAATATTGGATAACCCGTTACCAGGTAAGGGTTATTGTTTACTACGAAAATAACTGACTTCGTGGTAGTTCATGTAAATTTTTTGCTAGGTATAAAGACAAAGACATTTATTCATCGGATATGGTAGCAACAAAGTTGGTATATAAAATAATTGTGTTCAGGGGGCCAACCACCACTTCTTAAAGCAGTATTATTTTAATGTTACTTCAGTGTGAGAAAGAGATGGAGCTATACAGTACGTCTAGCTCCATCTCTTTCCCACACTCATGTAAGATTAAAATAATACTGCTTTAAGAGGTGGTGGTCTAGCTCCAGGACACATCCGCCGCTAACAGCGGCATACGAATATTTACAATAATATGTGTACATGGGCATAAAACCCAACTTATAAACTACATACCTATACTCTATAAAACAATATAGAACACTTAAAACTATAGACATAGAGACACATTAATTATTATTCTCGGGTACCTATAACCTACAATATAAAATAAACAATAAAAACACAACAATAACTTAAAAAAACAATTTGTGCCGAACAACGGGTTCTAGTAGGTGTTGAAATAATTTATTTTGTCTCTTCCTAAAATCTGGTTATAACAGAAATAGATGAAAATTACTCGAATATCTTGTAGTATCCGATTAAATTGAATATCTTGTTATTTCCGTAATATAAACAAGGTATCTTATTCCTGGAATGAAGTATGGCATTTAATTTGGTGCCCACCTTTTAAAGTTTCACAAATTAATACAAAGATTGGATAAAATATAACTATCTCTTAATTAATTGTAGAATATATATTTTTAATTAAAAAGTTAAAATTAATTGAAAAGACGAGAAGACCCTATGTAATTCTAAACCTTCGTTGGACTAACACAAGAAAATAAAAATAAATTTACTTTGAAAAAAGTTAAAACCGACTTAACAGCTTCTGAAGTCGGTGTCAGCTAAGGTGCATTGAAGAATGGAAGACACCGATTTCAGAAGCTCTTAATGAAAATTATTTTTTTCGTTTTAGGTTTTCAAGTCAGTTTTTACTTTTTTTAAAGTAAATTATTTTTCTTTCATTTTTAGTTGAATATACAACTAGGATAATTACATGAGCCCAAGACGAACGAAAAGAAGAATCATCACAAAATCGGTTTGGAAATGTCGGAGATACAGTACATTAATGCATATAACTTCGTACATAAGAATAATTACTTAATAACTAAAACCTTCC
Source organism: Cosmia pyralina (assembly GCA_946251885.1). Taxonomy (NCBI): domain Eukaryota; kingdom Metazoa; phylum Arthropoda; class Insecta; order Lepidoptera; family Noctuidae; genus Cosmia; species Cosmia pyralina. Next base: position 25,058,779 of record OX276345.1, on the reverse strand, counting down.
TGAAAGTATGCAGATTACTGTAGTGAAAGAATGATCAAAATTGGTCCATTAGTTTTGGGAAAATCGCGGACAAAGAAACATACATACATACGGGTCGCAACCAGAACCTCCTTTTTTGAAGACGGTTAAAAATGAAACCCTGTTACAGACTTACTCGTACTTGAAGAGGCTAAAAAGTTGACAGGACAACATAATGTCCATCTTATATCGTCATATTGGGTAACTTTGCCCCGTCGCCACGAGCTACACGCGTGTAGTGTTAACGACTGCGGAGAAAATAAATGAAAGAAGTTGTTAGCTTAGAGAGCATGCCACGAGTCACCACAACGCGACTTGCAGAGCGACGGACGGAAACAGGTGACGCGCGCGCGTGTCGCTATCGCTAGGCGCAGTAGTGCTATTCTGTAAACATCTCACCGTGATAACCCAAGTGAAGTGAGCGTGAATTGAGCCGTCATTCCACCTGTAGTGCTATTCTGTAAACATCTCACCGTGATAACTCAGGTGAAGTGAGCGTGAAGTGAGCCGTCATTCCACCTGTAGTGCTATTCTGTAAACATCTCACCGTGATAACTCAGGTGAAGTGAGCGTGAAGTGAGCCGTCATTCCACCTGTAGTGCTATTCTGTAAACATCTCACCGTGATAACTCAGGTGAAGTGAGCGTGAAGTGAGCCGTCATTCCACCTGTAGTGCTATTCTGTAAACATCTCACCGTGATAACTCAGGTGAAGTGAGCGTGAAGTGAGCCGTCATTCCACCTGTAGTGCTATTCTGTAAACATCTCACCGTGATAACTCAGGTGAAGTGAGCGTGAAGTGAGCCGTCATTCCACCTGACGCTAGGGGTTGACAGTATTGACAGCTCACTTTAAGATCACTTCACTCATGTTTTCACGGTGAGATATTTACAGAATAGCACGGCTGATGCTAGGGGTTGACAGTATTGACAGTTCACTTTAAGATCACTTCACTCATGTTTTCACGGTGAGATATTTACAGAATAGCACGGCTGATGCTAGGGGTTGACACTATTGACAGCTCACTTTAAGATCACTTCACTCATGTTTTCACGGTGAGATATTTACAGAATAGCTCTACTGGTCGGGGCACAAGTCGTATCGCTTAATGGGATACATCGATAAATTTTGTGTTTTTAAAATTCCTTTATAACCAAATGTAAAAGGTTAAATCAATTGGATTTTGCGTATGTGTTATTTGACTTATTATCTACTGCTGTACTAAAATCGAAACATGATTACTTGATATTTTTTCGTTAGAAAAAAATTCCTAAGTAGCACCGTCTATTTTCTGTTTTACACGATTATACGTAAACAGTTCCTTTTTGTGCAGTAAAATTTGCTTTAAAATCAAAGAATAATATGTATATGTTAAGAACTTACTAAGCTAAAAATTGATTTAAGTATAGCATTTTGTCATTAGTTCCGGTGCGCGTGAGTCTTCTACCTCGCGCGTCAAACTAGACAGCCATAACGCCATTTCACATACACACTGAGCTAAACCACGCTTCGATGTATCCTCTTAAGGCCGTGAACCGGGCCTTTCGTTCATATCGTTCTTCTTTTCCCCCGTAATAAGATCTCACCAAAACTTTCCAAGACATTAAAACTTGTAATACTCTTAGACGTCCACGTGGATCCTTGGGATCAAAAAACTTCGAACCCTGTGTCCTAACCGAAAGCGACAGTCGCGCGAGTACGCGATTAAGCAATCGTTTACAAATACGAATTACAATTATTGCCCGCGGCTTCGCCCGTATGTTTGTCGGAAAATATCCCACGGGAACGTACTCCCGGGATAAAAAGTATCTCCCATATCTATCTACCATGTGCCAAATTTCATCCAAAGCCGATCAGCCGTTTTAGCGTGAATGCGTAACATACAAACAAACAAACTCACTTTCGCATAATATTAGTTAGGATGACGTACAAACGCGACTTGATTGATCGCGCGAGTCATACAAACGATAGCGACGATCGCGCGACAATCCTTTTCGGTTAGGACACGGCTGGACGCATCCCGACATTTTATTTTTACTTTTATGTCATGTTACATCTCTTTCCGCTAGAGAGCGCTACTTTCTACGTACCTACCTTATAACTATACAGCTAGGGAATATCGTTATACGTGTATTTGACGTGCTGAAAACAAGGTATGGCTGATGTTATTTCTCTTTGAATAGAGTATAAAACGTCTGTGTTTGATGTGGGAATGGAAACGTCTGGTAAAGTTTTTTTTTCCTGAGTTTTAAGTTAGGTCAAGGTAGCATAAGTAGGTACTGTCCGCGAGGCCTAAGCTGAGCTTTGCATTTGTGTGAGTGATCACCAAATAAGCGGAGTTGCATCGTGCGAGGGACGCACCGCGCCTCGGGCCGATTGCCAAAAAGCAGTTCATACCGGTTTTAAACCAAGCAAAGGACGCGTCGCGCTCTAGGCCGGACGTCACACCTACACATAGCTAGCACTCACACAAATGCAAAGCTCAGCTTAGGTCTCGCGGACTGTACCTGTTCTTAGAGGTTTATAAGAATTAGGAACACAAGGCTGTTCGATGGCTGCTTATGTTGCCATTTTTTAGCTGCAGGCTCGATTCTGGGTAAACATACCGCGGAAATAATAATGCATTTATTCTGTCCTAAATATCGAGGAGCTCGTGGCTAAGTAATAACAGCCGCACGGGTCGATCCATCAGGTTAAGCTACGCTTGCCGGGGTTGGTCCGTGGATGGGTGACCATCTTTACATACCGAGACTCCTCCGTGCCTCGGAAAACACGTTAAGCCGTTGGTCCCGGCTGTCATTCGTGGATCCTTGACAGTCGTTACGGGCGGTCGTCAGAAGCCCGAAAGTCTGATAACCAGTCTTACCAAGGGGTATCGTATTACCCAGTTAATGGGTTGTGGAGGTCAGATAGGCAGTCGCTCCATGTAAAATAATGGTATTCAGCTGCATCCGGTTAGACTGGAAGTCGACCCCAACATAGTTGGGAAAAGGCTAGGCAGATTGATTGATCTTTCTTAAATATCGATTTCTTATAATATCTAGTAAAAAAAGTAATAACAGCCGCTAGCCGTACGGGTCGATTGATCAGATCAAGCTACGCTTGCCGGAGTTGGTCCGTGGATGGGTGACCATCTTTACATACCGAGACTCCTCCATGCCTCGGAAAGCACAAGTTAAGCCGTCCGTTGGTCCCGGCTGTCATTTGTGGATTTTTGACAGTCAGGGTCATCAGAAGCCCGTATGTCTGGTAACCAGTTTTACCAAGGGGTATCGTATTAGGTACCCAGTAGTTGGGTTGTGGACCACGACGAAAATTGCTTGTTTTATTTTATATTCTTTAAGTTAACGTTTTTTTCACCTAGCCTGAGTACGTCCTCCTACGTTTGCTTAAACGTAGGAGGACGTACTCAGGCTAGGTGGAGCGATCATCTTCGCGAGTGGTAGCAGCCGAGCAGCTGGATGAGAGTAGCAAGCGATCTAGTTAATTGGGATGCAATTGGAGCGTGGCCTATGTGTACCAGCGGATTGCCATAAGCCAATGATGCTAATAAGAGACTGGTCTCCGTTTCTCAAATTGTGGATACTTTATGTGTTTTTGAACTATTCTAAATTACTACTAAAAAATCTGCCTAGCCTTTTCCCAACTATGTTGGGGTCGGCTTCCAGTCTAACCGGATGCAGCTGAATACCAGTATTTTACATGGAGCGACTGCCTATCTGACCTCCACAACCCAGTAACTGGGTAATACGATACCCCTTGGTAAGACTGGTTGTCAGACTTTCGGGCTTCTGACGACCCGTAACGACTGTCAAAGATCTGAGAGAAGATGCCAGCTGTGGACAAAATTCAAAAGATCGACACTTAGTATGATGCGTGTGCAGTGTAATGATGCCTATACCGCATGAAATTTCCGCGGTACTGTAGCGCGTCGAGCATGTTCGCTGAAGCGAGAGTGCTATTATTCGATCGCGCATGGCATCGTTTTCCAGCAGCTTAAGAAAATCGACTAATCAACTGTTGAGGGTCGTTAGTGAGGATTGGAGCAGTCCGATCCACAGGTATTGGCTTGGAGTCCATCGGAGTGCCAACCGTTAATAGATAATTATTGTGATATTTTGTTTTATTGTTATTGATGATTTACTGTGATTTATACTCTATTTACAATAAGATTAGACATTTAAATAAACCTTTTTTACAGTCCATTCAACCGATTTTGACTTCTACTCCATGGGCTTAAGGATGTCATTAAAGGCAAAAAAGTGGTTACAATACCAACTATTTACTGCAACTGCCATTTGTCATGCCACCAACGCAATAGAACTCAAAATCGGTTGAACGGACTGTAAAAAAGGTTTGTTTAAATGTCTAATCTTATTGTAAATGGAGTATAGTTTTATTGTATAGTCAGTTTTATTGTTTTTCGGGTTCCGTACCTCAAAAGGAAAAATCGGAACCCTTTTAGGATCACTTCTTTGTTCGTCCGTCTGTCTGTCTGTCTGTCAGTCTGTCAAGACACTTTTTCTCAGGAACGCGTGGAGGTATTGATACCTCCACGCGCTCTAGAAGGTTCAGTTTTTTAGGACTCCAAGAGACCTTGAGGTCTCTTGGAGTCCTAAACAACTTAACCTTCTATCAACGCAATAAAAACATACGGCCATTTATGATACTCGTAAGTAAATGAAAACCTATAGGGTACTTTCCGTTGTCCTAGAATCATGAAATTTGGCAAGAAGCAAGCTCTTACAGAACAAATAAAGGAAAAAGTCCGAAAATTGTTAATTTGTAATTCTATCATATAAAAAAAAAAAATCAGTCTGTCATGAACCTTTTTCTCAGGGACGCGTGAAGATATCAAGTTGAAATTAATGTCAAATACGTAAGTCCCTTAGAGTTCTAATAAAATCAAGCTTCTAAGTCAACGCAATAAAAAAATACGGCCATTTTCCGACACATTTTGATACTCGCAACTAAAGTCGCAAGTAAATCAAAACCACTTCCTGTTGACCTAGAATAATGAAATTAGGCAAGAAGCAAGGTCTCCCAGTACAAGTAAAGAAAAAATCCGAAAATTGTTAATTTGTAGTTTTATTACATAAAAAAATTTTTTTTTTGAGATCCATTGTTAAGTTTGTTTCTGGGAAAAATTCTTGTCAACTTCGCACTTTGCTGGTTTTTTATTATGTGACTCTATTGAATTTTAATGTATTTTATTTTGATGTTATATGGATTTTGATGTATTTTATTTATTTCTATGATCTAATGACTTTTAATTTATATTATTTTAATGATGAATTAATTGAATTAATTTTATGTGCTTGTGTTGTGTATTATGGGACTTGGTGCCTTATTAAATAAATAATAAACAGGCGAAAGTTTGTGAGTTTGTGTTTGTATGTTTGTTACTTCTTCACGCTCAAACGGCTGGACTAATTTTGATAAAACTGGGTATAGACGTAGCTGACACTCTGGATTTACATATAAGTAGGCTCCTTTTTATCCTGGTTTACGCGGGTGAAACTGCGGGGCGCAGCTAGTAATATTATAAATTAAATTAATTACTGTGGGTCTCTTACACGCGCGGACAGTACAATGCCTTGCGTGGGCAATATAATAATGCATTCAGGGTGCTGATGGCGCTGCCTCGATTTTGCAGCGCATTAGGGATGTTCGCCGAGTCGCAAGAAGACTGTTTTTGTTCTCTATGCGACAGTGCACATCCCTGGTGCGCAGGGTTCGGGCTAGCTCCAGCGGCATCCTGAGGGCGTACGCGCAGAGGTTCGATTATTTATCACTTGCTGTACGATTCACATACTTACTGAGCAATCGAGGTTTGTAATTGTATGTGCTTTTATTTTTATTTCTGTTGTTTTATTTTATTTTTAAAGCATTTTTTGTGTCTATGATCTTTTGTTGCTCGAAACAATCGTTTTTAGGGTTCCGTACCAAAATGGTAAAAAGGAACCCTTATGGTGCGACTCAGTCTGTCTGTTTGTCCGTCTGTCACAGCTGGATATCTCAAGAACTACGAACTTGAAAGGAACAGTCTTAGATGACGTCTAGCCAACTATTTTGCAAATATGAAAGAACTTTTTTTTTGCAACAGGGACTGAAAGGCTGTCTTAAAAATTCGAAGTGGGGCTACTACATGTGGGGTATCGTATGAAAGTGCGCTGTTTGCACATTCTCAAACATTTTTTTCTTTTTTTAGGCCAAAGAGATAAAACTGAAATTATTCTACATGATAGAAGTTTGTGTAAAGATTACAGGAAAAATAAAAGGATGTCTCTTAATAGCACACTTTTTCAGAAATCGGAACGGAACCCTCGGTGCGCGAGTCCGACTCGCTCTTGACCGTTTTTATTATTATTTGTTAGAATAGATAATGAAGATTAAATGTTCGTGCTAAGGGCTTGTGCTAAGGGTACTGGGACATTCACCCGCCATGTCGCATGTGGTCGCAGCCATAAACGCGTGGGATTTGCTTGTAATTAATTATTCATGAAAACTGCAAGTTGAATGTACTAGCTAATGAATATTAATATTAAATTCTTAATTTGCTTTCTCACTTATTTATAATGTAAGTTTAATAAAGTGTTTAATGGTTTACAACAGTTTGTTTTAGCATATTTCAAAGAAATATAGAGGGCAGAACTCAACTGTTTCTTTTTGTGAAAAGAAAATAAAAACTCGTAAGAACAATCGCCAACATGTCCCTGCGTCTATTGATTTTAGGGTTCCGTAGTCAACAAGGAACCCTTATAGTATCGCCATGTTCGTCCGTCTGTCTGTCTGTACGTCCGTCCGCAGCTTAGCTCAGAGACTCTTAGTACTAGAAAGCTATAATTTGGCATGGATATACATATTCATCTCGCCGACAAAGTGGTAAAATAAAATTATAAAAAAAAATTTTTTTTAGGGTACCTTCTGTACACGTAAAATGGGGATGTTTTTTTTTTCGTCTACCCCATGGTGTGTTGTTGGATGGGTCTTTCAAAAATATTGCGGGTTTGTCAAAACAATTTTTCGATTTAGAGATCCGTTTCTGAAATATTAAGTTTTAAAGTGCTAATTTGTGTTAGAGTCAAGTAAACGGTTAGTTTTGGATGTGTGATAAAATTCACGTTAGTAGTATATAACGAAGTTAAAAGGAAAACTATCACAGCTAAGTAGGCTTTTTAAGTTTACGAATAATGGTCAAATATTCTTGAAACAACAAAAAACCCTCTTAGTTCGCATTATTATGCAACTACGGAACCCTATTACTGCGCGTGGCCCGACACGCACTTGGCCGCTTTTTAACCGACTTCAAAAAGGAGGAGGTTCTCAATTTGTCGGAACCTGTTTTTTTTTATTATTATTTTTTTTTATTTTTTTTTTTTATGTATGTTCCCCGATTACTCTAAGATGGCTGGACCGATTTGGATATTTTTTTTGTTTTATTCGAGAGGGTATACAATCATCACAGTTGGTCCCGTATAAAATTGATTAACTTTGCTTTTGTAGTTTTTGAGTTACCTTCAATAATACCATATTTTTTCCCCACTTTTATATGGATGATGTTCTAGTTTGTTTTGCAGGTAGTGGTATTAGAATTTGTGTTTGGGGTAGGTACACAACTAAAAAGTGAAAAATAAAAACTTTTTTACAAAAAAATACAACCGACTTCCAAAAACAACACTACAAAGTGAAAAATAACTTTAATTTCGGAAGTCGGCGGCACAAAACGAAAATACATTTAACTAGACACCGACTTCCGAAATTAAAGTTATTTTTCACTTTGTAGTGTTGTTTTTGGAAGTCGATTGTATTTTTTTTGTAAAAAAGTTTTTTATAACATTTTCAAAGTATAGTACGTAGTAGTAAGTGGCTAATTACTACCCACTGACGTCAGAACATGAACCAAGTTCTATAAACAGTTTCCATTTACTCTGGGGATCTCGCCACTCCCCTGTATCCGCTGAAAGGTAAATATTGATACAAGCTCGCGCTTTGTGACGCACTTAGTACTTAGTACGAGTACCTTTGTTATACTTAAGTGCGGTTGAGACTGGCACGTGGGACCGCATTACATTGTGGTTTTAGTTTAGTGAAAGTATACAGAGTGTTTGGAAGCAGTGTGCAAAGCCTTAAGGGGGTGATAGTTGACACCATTTAGAGCCATGCATGTCTTCGACGAAGTGGAGCTCGTGGCTAAGTAATAATAGCCGCACGGGTCGATCCATCAGGTTAAACTACGCTTGCCGGGGTTGGTCAGTGGATAGGTGACCATTCTTTACATACCGAGACTCCTCCGTGCCTCGGAAAGCACGTTAAGCCGTTGGTCCCGGCTGTCATTCGTGGATCTTTGACATTTGTTACGGGTCGTTAGAAGCCCGAAAGTCTGACAACCAGTCTTACCAAGGGGTATCGTATTACCCAGTTACTGGGTTGTGGAGGTCAGATAGGCAGTCGCTCCATGTAAAATACTGGTATTCAGCTGCATCCGGTTAGACTGGAAGCCGACCCCAACATAGTTGGGAAAAGGCTAGGCAGATGATGATGATGTCTTCGACGAAGTATGTTTTTTTTTTTTAATTTTTAATTGTAAACTTTTTTTTTTAAATAAGTACTTAACCAAATTTCTGTTTTTTCAAATTTTAACAGCTTTCTGCGACCTCAAAAGTGTCCAAAAACATACCGGCTTTAACTGGGGCACTGTTGGCTGTTAACAACAAACGATTTTTCAATACACTTCCTCGAAAACTGGTTCATATCGCACTACGATTAGGTTCACAATGCAATATATTTCACACGCGTGCGATTTTTCATTTTCCAACACGTGTGCGGGAATAAAAATTACCACAGATAACTTATACCTATACTTAGTCCAAATTGGTTCAAGCCTCTACTCACACCGTCTCTATTCGGAGGTGAATGTTTTTTTTTAATCTCGGCAAAGAGATATGCGCCTTTACAGCGTAATTATTTTTTGAATATTTAAATAATGTTTATAAATAGAATATCATCAAAAACCATGATTATTACAATAAAAAAAGTTTATGAACAAATTAACATTTATTTGTGTTCTAAACTCTAAAATATTTGAATTTTCTATTTTTCTGCTGTTTATCGGCTTTATACCTTTGCATCTGCTTCAACCTGGCGAAAGCAAAGCTCGGAAAAAAAGAAAATTTAAATCATAGTTTCCTAATTCATGGCAAAAATATTTTTCGTTATTTTATTTTATTTCTTCGAAAGTGTATTGAAAAACGTCGTTTGATACACGTGGACATTTGTTATTGCAGTTCTCGGCTCAAAAACAACCAAAACAACCTCGCCTACGGCTCGGGTGTTATTTCCGCCTCGAATGCAATAACGAAAATTCTCCACTTGTATCAAAATTAAATTCTTTCAACTTTTCTGTCACTGGCGCTACTTTTATTCCCCATTCACGATTTAAAAAAAATTAAGTAAAGCTAAGCGAGAAAGAACAACCATGATAAAAATAATAGAAGAGAGACCTAATTTTTGTTACATAAGTAGTACAGTTCGTCGCAAGCACTTTCAACTCACCATGAACAGAAAATGATGTGAATATAGATAGTTTGCTGCTGCGTTAGGTGTGGCAATGAGCTGTTTGTGGTATTTCTATACTCCATTTACAATAAGAATAGACATCTAAACAAATCTCTTTTGCAGTCCGTTCAACCGAGTTTGACTTCTATTGCGTTGATGGCATGACAAATGCCAGCTGCAGTAAACAGTTGGTACTGTAACCACTTTTTTGCCTTTAATGCCATCCTTAAGCCTACGGAATAGAAAACAAAATCGGTTGAACGGACTAATGCCTTGGGGAGGCATTTATTCTGTCCGTTTTAAAGGTAAACACCTTCTTTCATATATCTATGGTAAACACGGTATAGTTAGCAAAACTTTTTTTTTTTAATTTTCTAATTTTTTCCCCAAAAGTGAACCCCATATTCAAAATTTATTTATTAACGTTACACGTTCGTGTTTGGGTCACAGAAATTCATATGTGTACAAAATTTCAACTTAATCGGTCCAGTAGATTCGGAGCAAATAGGATACGACAGACGGACAGACAGACAGACAAACGAGTGATCCAATAAGGGTTTCGTTTTTTCATTCGGACGTTCGGAACCATAAAAATACTTATGAAATAATTTCATCTGAAAGACGCCCACTGTTGGCTGTAGCCCTAAAGAGCTGCCGCAAAGATCGTTCCAACATACTTTTACTAGCACAAACTGCCTTATCAAAGTTATGTTTATACAACGTGTCGTTTTGCATCCTCGTCAAATTTAAGGGTGTGGTATAGACCATCAAACCGAACAACTTTTTCTATGGCACCAACATCATAATCGCGAAAAAATAATCAGCCGTTTAAATAAGTTTTCTATGGGACAGTTGAGAATTTTTTCGCGATTTCGATGTTGGCCCCATGGAGAAAGTTGTTCGGTATGGTATTCTGTATCACACACTGAAATTTGACGAGGATGCAAAACGACACGTTGTATACTTAGGTAGATCCTAAAATTCCGCCTGATTTACTAGATAACACAGACAATGCCGTTTTCTGAGCTCTTGGATATTAGGTCCAAGAGCTTAGACAACGCCATTGTGCCCGCGTATTGGATTGTGTTTGTGGCTAAAGTTACCATTTCGAAATTTCTAGATCTGACAAAAAACCGGACATTTGCAAAAATGGTTGTTTTATTATTATAATATTAATTTCATTTGGACTGCCTCTTTCGTCTAGTGGTCGCAAGCGCTGCTGCTGAGCATGAGGTCCTGGGTTCGATTCTCAGGTTGGGCAAAGTGTTATTGGGTTTTGCCATCAGTAGCAGCCCGGAGTCAGGATTTGTGCCCGTTGATGGCAATAGGCTCGCCCCCTATTACATGGGACTTAAACATAACTAGCGAAATGTGGATATACCATATTATATAATCAGGTACACCTTTGCCTACCCTCCGGGAAACAAGGCGTGATGTACGTCATTTCATTTATATTATTTTCTGAAAAAATCCTTTTATGGTGAAAAGTCCGGACGAATGACAAGGCCGGATAAAATCCGGACTGGGGCTAAAAATCCGGATATATCTGAACAAATCCGGACGGATTGTAACGTCATTGCGGTCCACTCTCTTTTACAGAGAGAAAGCTTGACTCCCAGCAGTGAAAACATACTAACAGCTGTTGAAGTATTTTATAATCTGTGACAATAGATACTTCTAATGTCAAACACGTTCTGCACTTCCTGTTCCGTCCTGACAAGATGTCTGTTGTGTCGAGGTTAGCTAGGATTAAGCTGTATATAATAAACTGATAGTTATTAAACGAATCCTTTATTTATCCATGACAAGTTCTCACAACAGCGGATTATTATTGTTTCTAGATTAGATTAATCTACTCTGCCACAAAGATTTAAATCATTAGATTTGCCCTCACCGACCACCGTACTTAGGTCTCGCGAAAAAGTATGCTTACTGAAAAGTGTGAGAGCTCACACATCCCCATGGATCTATTCAGATGAGTGAGCGTGACAATACTGTTCAACAAATGTCATTGTCAACAAAACAAAAAACCGTTCGGGCGAATCTAACTATTTAAATCTTTGCTGTTCCAACATCCAACCAATGTAGAACTCCCTTATGAAAGGTGTAGCGTGGGAGTACTGAGCGTCTAATTAATGTGCTAAAATTAGGGTTTAAAACTATTTTTAGAATTTATTAAAGTGGCTTCGTTATACTCTATATTTGTAGTTAAGTGTGTTTGAAGAGTCTACTTTTAAAAGGGCAACAGTCTGCCACAATGAATATATGGATAGTAAGAAAACTACGTACAAACGGTCGAAAACGGCAGACTCGCACAGACGCGCACACCGAAGAGGCCCCAAGCTATAGTCGCGGTGCTCTCAGTGTATTTACTTATTTACTGTGGCTTAGGGGTCTCGTCGATGCGCGCGTCTGTGAGTGTGCCGTTTCGTACGTTTGTTCGTAGTTTTCTAACGTTGATAGGTACTTGATTATCTGCTAAGGTTTGGTACCTACTTATACATATTTTGTTTCCCATCGTGGATTTTAGGAATTAGCAAAGAAAGAAAATAGTTGGGGAAATAATGACTTCATCAGAGAGGGGAGGGAGACTGAAAACAGTACCTACTGGCTAGTTTCAGAATTCAAAGTAGCCCATCCAATAAAAATTTTCGGTACGTAATGTACGTATACGACCTTTTACGTCGTCTGAAAACAGCAAAATGCCTTGTATTTTGTTTGAGAAAAGGAAAACGTGGTTTTCTCTGAGTAAAAACTTTCGAAGAAAATCCCCAGCAGAAAAAAACCACGACATAGCTCGCATACAAAATAAGGACTAAATAAACTTTATTTCGCTCATGATTGCATCTATTCCCAGAAATATGCGTTCAATCATTTTCCATCTTGTAAAACTTTTCTTGAACGCAAAATCCGGAACCGGGACGTAGACGGGCCGTGCTCCGTCATCGTCGGGGGCTCAAAAAAAATATCTGTAGGTATGGACATTTTATATGACGGGGCTTCAGTGCCTGCCTTGTGTGTGCCACGACCCTCTATGTGACAGGATCCTGGCACGGGCACGGTCCAGTTATGTGTGGATAGACCTTTACAGTAAGATTTAATAAACCTCTTCAGCTATTTCGAGAGCTTCCAGGTAATGATAATCTTTTCGTAGAGGTCTTCAGGCATCTCATACTTTACGAGCCATCCGGTAATTCCTTTGGCTTTACAGAAATAAAATGCGATTTGATATTCTAGCGTTCCGAGGCCGTAGCACGAACGCGCGACGTAAACGTTACGAATATTCGAATGATTTTTTTAATCGCAAATACAACTATTCTATCTTATCAGCATCATCCTCATCATCATTGGCAGCCTTGTTCCATTACTACTTAATATAGGCCTCCTCCCTTTTGTGCGCCATGCTTCCGTGGTCTGTGTGAGTCTCACCCAAGGCCTTCCCCTCATTACTAGTACCGGCGTTAGGGTAGGGCGCGGTTGAGCGACGGCCCAGGACGCCAGGGTTGCAGGGGGGGGGGGGGGGGGGGGGTTACTTCAGTAAGTAATAGGCAGTTTGTTGGTTTAGAAAACCTGTGAGGCTCGCTCGCTCTTGCATCCTACATTCTCCTATTTCTCGAAGTTTCTGCATGAGTTGACAAAGAAACTCCTGTTTTTGTAATAATTTCCAAAAGAAAATTTACCCCTACTTTACTATTTTTTTTTATTTTTTTTTGCCTATCAAATATTTTCGGCACATCCTATGTCACCATCCTCCTCACGGGCTATTGCTAGAGGAGTGGCCCAGTCAGAATAGTCAACAGGTTCGATGACACCCGCGCGCAGCAGTGTCCTGCGGGCTAATTGCGTAACACATATTATAATGACAATTGATCGCAATAGGTTTCATTTTCATAGTTCACCCATTACGTTCATTGCGTTTTTTACGATGTTGAGCAGACACATTTTTCGAACATATGAAGCAATGGATTAGCAATTTGCTTCAAAATGATTCAGATTTCGATTGTGTGGTTGTGCAATTGGTGTTAAGGCGGCGCGTCCGGACGACAAGAATTTTCTATTTTAAAATCGTTCGTTTACGTTACGTTTACTCCGCGCGCTCGTGCTAGGCCCACTGAAAACATTTTTTGTTTTCGCATCTTATTTTCTTCATGCTGCTTTGTTGTGTTGTTTTATTTACGGTTTTGTGTCAAAGCTCTGTAGAAACTGGCGTTGATCGTGTCGGTTTCACCCCTTCGTCATTTTAGCATGATATGATTGATTGACAAGCACTCATAAGTTTCACTTCATCCCTTTTTATCAGTTCCACCACAACTCCATGTTTTCAGCTGTCCTCCAACCGAGCGTACATTCCAGTTTGAATTAACCGTCTTCTCTAATTCCCTAATTCCTCTCCCGATGTAATGCAACGAATCACCCAAAACCTATTAACACGGCGATCTACATATTTTGTGAACAGTCACGTATTTACTACTCACGCGTAGTTACGAATACGACTTAAGGCTCCCACAGACAGGCGCGATGCGACGGTGCGACGCGGATCAGGTAAAACAATTTCCAAGAAATTTTCATAAAAATTATTCTATTATGCCGGGGCCACATTAGCGGGATATGCCGTTGATTATCGCGTTGAAGGGCGTTAGCCGTAGGTGTAGCCACCATCACTTACCGCGATAATTTGACCAAATCTTGACTGAATTTAACTACCGCGATGTTTCTGGCGTTTATGGGCATTGACATTGACTCAATGTGGCCCGGGCTCTAGGGTTGCGTCGCACCGTCGCGTCGCGACTGTCTGCGGGAGCCTTTATGACGCATCGAGGCTTAGGAGCACTTACGGCCAAATTAAATTCCTTGATCGAGCTCCACCATTTGACTGGGGTAGATTCGGCTTGCAGGTACTTAATTTGGGAGCTATTTTTAGAGGTATGTTGCCTGAGCGTGTAGCTGAAGGTTGAAAGTACTGGATTATTTATTATTCGTGTGGGTTTTCTTTGAAGGTCCACAATAACAATGATGCCTGGATAAACAAAAAAATTAGTCCATCAGTCAGATAAATATTAATCACTCAAACTCAAACTCAAACTCAAAGCATTTATTTCAAATAAACCAATTACAGGCACTTTTGAATTGTCAATGGGTCGGTCAGTCAGAAAGATGAAGCTAGTTGCCCATTCCAAAGCGTAGTAGATCCCTATGGAGAAGAACGGGCAAGAAACTCCACGGACACTCTTTTAAATCATAATATTTTTACAAAATATTGGTTACATCGTTCAAGTTGAAAATATACATGTGAGAACAATGTAGAAAGACGTGCACGTTAAAAAGCGTCCGTAATAAAAAGATAATAACTAAAACAACTAAATTAAATATTAAAATTAAAAATAAGCCATGGCAGCTAAGAGACGACCAGTCCCAACTGACGGCGCCCGTTCACGAACATGACGCATGGATCAGCACCAATTAGCTCAACCATTTTGAATGGAACTTAATGATCCCATCCCATCACGTATTCTATCATATTAATGAAAAATTACCTAGATAGCACGTATTAAAGTTGGAGAGCGGGGGCTCGCTACGTCACTTCTACGTTTAAAATCTAGCTAGGCGTGACGTCATGGCATCTTTTAACTCAATTAATCGCCGTAATCTTTTGATTAAGTATGTAAAAAAAGAAAAAAAACTTTTTTACAAATAAAAAAAAAAAAAAAACAACCGACTTCTAAGAAAATACTACAAAGTGAAAAATAACTTTAATTTCGGAAGTCGGTGTTTTTGGATCTGTATTTTAGCTTTTTGCCACCGACTTCCGAAATTAAAGTTATTTTTCACTTTGTAGTATTTTTTTGGAAGTCGGTTGTTTTTTTTTTTGTAAAAAAGTTTTTTATTTTTCACTTTTTAGTGGATCAGTCTGTACTTAATTCATCTAAGTTACAATAGCCTAATGTCAACTGCACATCACCTTTTACCAAATATTGCTTTTCCCGATACAAGGACGTTAATTGTTGAGGAGTTCTCCCAGTAAGGAACCAGGAGAACTGGAACTGATGGTGAAGTAACCATCAGCTCCATTTCAACATATATTGTGACGAGCATACATTGCTTAGCAGTAATCGAAACCGCAACCCGTGAAATACGTATTATTGAGTAGTTCCGATGGCCATCTCTGGTCTTCCTCATCAGTTCCACTTCACTAAATGGTGCTTTCCGGGAGCAAATGCACGAGTTACTATAAAAAATACCCAAATCGCTATAGGTGTGCCTATAAAATTTAAAGCTTTCCCTCGTTTT
Source organism: Cosmia pyralina (assembly GCA_946251885.1). Classification (NCBI taxonomy): domain Eukaryota; kingdom Metazoa; phylum Arthropoda; class Insecta; order Lepidoptera; family Noctuidae; genus Cosmia; species Cosmia pyralina. The sequence goes on along the minus strand of OX276345.1, from coordinate 25,042,916 downwards.
CTCTGAGATGCCATCATCAGATCCTGATTTCCTTATCATGGTACTAACCTTAGAATATGTCCTTTCCAACAAAAAAATAATCATAAAAATCGGTTCATAAACGACGAAGTTATCCGCGAACACACATAAAAAAAAATATATATATGTGTACATACGGTCGAATTGAGTAACCTCCTTTTTTTGAAGTCGGTTAATAAAAAATACGTGTCCAATATTTTTTAATAATCCAAATGACAGTACAAAAACATTTTATTTTGTCATCATCCCTATTGAGTGTGCTGTTTGTAATTGAATGCTGTTGTCTGTAGGAGGTTTAACTATAAGTGTAGTTACCCCCAAATTTTTGAATAGCCATGAACCCTCTTCCCTAATTGCGTAACACATTATCAATCGGAGTTGGTTTCATTTAGTCAGTTCAACAACATTCATCGCGTTATTTGCGTTGTCGAGCAGACAACTTTTTCGAACATATGAAGCAATGGATTTGTAATTTGTTTCAAATTGATTCAAATTCCGATTGATAAAATGTGTTACGCAATTAGGGTGCTAGTCAGAATTTACCAAAGTACTCTCGTTTCTCTTCTGTGTGATACCCCCTGGTATCACACAGAAGAGAAACGAGAGTCTAGACAAAATCCCTGCGTTAACGCCAACGGACAGATCAAATTTTATAGAGTTGACAGCACCAGTCACGTGACATCTCTGAAGCTAATGTCAACTTCATACAATTTGATCTTTCCGTTGACGGAAAAGGGATTTTGTCTAGGTCACAAGGTAGGCTTTGTTTTGCAGTAGGACGGATAGGTACGGGGTAGAATATATAATTGCCTGCCTATTACAAGCTTTTAATGACCGAACGAGCGAAGCAAGCGAAGCGTCTCTGCTTCAAGTCTGGCAAAATTTGCTTTGATCTGTCAGTTTGTTGCTACTCCTCTAAAGGTCGTATTTTCAACCCGATCTGGACGAAACTTGGTATACAGGTTTTACGACTTTAGGTACTTACCTATAGATTTTTTTTTGACGACGGGAATTTTTGATCGTGGGGGTACTTCCTCAAAAAAAGAGCAAAAAGAGGGCTACGGGATATCTCCGCCTTGTGGGATCTAATTTCGATGGTTCTTTTTTTTATTTGAAAGCTAGCAACTATAAGTTGGTCTCATAAAATTTTGATGAAGATCTGATGAAAAAAAAAACATGGTAAAAATCTCGTTTTAAATAAATTTTGTGGTATTTAATAGTTGCAAAAAGATTGTGCTCGCAAAGTCTACTGTTCGCATAACTACGAGTATTAGTTAAGTTTCATCTGTCCTGGTGTCTGACTGTCTGTAATTTAATATTTCAAAATGAAATTTGACCAACTACCCGGTTTCCGATTGAGCAGAAATTTTAAATGCATATGTAAATCGGATGACAATGCAATATTGTTGTGGCATGTAGCTGATTTGATGATGGAGCCGAAAGGTGGCTTTGGGAACTCAGTAATAAAACGACGCAACCTTATCGAGTTTGTGCTCGTTTGATTCGTATTGACAAGAACTTTGATCCTATATGATATCCAGACTAATAAATGCATGTTAAAAAAAAACCACTTGTTTATTTTGACAGTTATTGACAGCTTTTAACTTGTAATTTTTAGTAGACTCGATTGGGTAGACTTTGGTAGGAATTTATACTCTGAAAAGGACTTTGCTCCTTGGAATGACCGCTAGCCATAGAGGTTCGGATTGGTAAAAGAAGATTAGTATCTACTTACATAATGCATGAGAAAGTCGAACAGCTGGCCAGGAGAAGGCACTCTCTGCTAAGGTGTTTATTTGACTACTACAGGCCTGCTCCTGCCATACTAAACATGCAATGTTCATCGTCTTTGACATTTTGCGGTTATATTTTATTTATAGGTAAACCTTTCAAGTTAAAATGGCATTCCAATATGAGAAAGCTTTCATTACCCGAATGCGTAGGTGTAACTACGTATGTATACTCCTACTTACCCTAAAAATACGAACTGGGCCGATCACTTATTCCCGTCTAATATTTCCCTTACATTTAATTAATTGGAGAACCAATCACAAAAGAGTTTGCTTCCCCGGTGACTATATTTGGGAACATAAATGGAAAGAATTTTGGGACAGGTCATGTCCCTATAGATTTGGATGATTTAATGGCTGTATTATTAGGATACTTTAAGACATTGGACCCTTGAGTGATGTGCGGGTACTTACCCTAATTTTTGGGAAGGGTCACCCAATTTAGGGTATCTTGCGTGGGTAGCTTTTATGTATGAAAATATGGTTTTGGCGTGATAGGTGAGTAAGAACGTAAAATGTTATTGCTATGACGTGTTTTTGTTAATATTAGGTGATTTGTGTGCCAGTTTCGTGTTTACTAGTGTACTTGCTTGCTTGCGCTTTTCAATTTTCGGGCTCCCGTTAGAATCCCGCGTAGTGCCGTCACACCTCTTCGTCCGCCCTTTAGAAGAACCGTTTTGGGAGCTAATTCGCCCTATGCGAGAATGTGTAGGGAAGTTAATAGCTATAGTGATGTTGTTGATCTTCATCTTGACTCTTTAGCTAAACTTAAATCCGTCCTCAAATGTTTATCGAGCAGCTCCTGGTCTCTATCGATATTATAATAATAAATAAATAAATAAATAAATCTTTATTGATCACATTCAAGTATTGCAGTACATGGGTATATAATTTGTACATAGTAAAATTACAGATTTGCTACAATTTTAGTGGGTGCGGTTCTGATCTCCTAGCTAGGTTACTGAATAACCTGTATGAAGGAGTGGCAGTTCCAATCCCCCTTGGATTACAAGGATTTGCATTTTACTGTTTACGTACATATGTACCTATTTGGCTGTTATAAATATATGGTATAACTAAATGTAAAAATAAAAACTATTTCATGTGTGCGTGGATGAGCGTGAGTGTGGGTGTGTGTGTGCGTGTATGTGTGTGTGCGGGTGTGTGTGTGTGTGTGTGTGTATGTGCGCGCGCGTGTGAGTGTGTGATGCCGTGTTTACTTGTGCGTACAGTGTATGAATGTATGTTTGCTGAGTTACACATTATATTGTGTGTATTATGCTTCGTTATAACTTACCCTTAAAGAAGCATTTTTTCTGTTTCTTCATATGTGTAGTCTAAAAGAAATGAGTAGACCATTTTCTTACAATTATAGTGCGCTAAACCGTATACTGGACAAAGTTTATTTATTTTATTATACAAAGAAGGGCCAAGAAAATAAAAGAATCTTTTAATGAAAGCGGAACGTGGACGTGGAACAGTACAAATTAAATCTTTTCTACGTTTATCGATTGTCCTATACGGCGTTTTTTGATGTTGTAGGAGGACTGTTTGCATGATAAACTGTTGTCTTACGTTTAGAATATTCCATTTACGGTATAATTCACGAGTAGGGAAAATGATGGGGCGAAAGGTAGCAACTTTTAATACTGCTCTATGTGCTATCTCCAATGGTTTTAAGATCGTTTTAGCAGCACCACCCCAACAAGAGATGCAATATGTGACAACAGATTGGCACAAGGCAAAATATACATTGCGTATAACAGCTAGATTAGCAATTTGCCGAAGTGTTTTAAATATGAATATAAGTTTCCGAACCCTGGCTGTGAGAATGTTTATATGGGACTTAAAGTTCAAAGTTTTGTCCAATGTCACACCCAAATATTTTATTTGGTCTACAGAGGTTAGTGATGGACAGTTGCAAAGAGATTGGGATTGATTATTGCAAGAGTGAGCTATTAAGGTTATTGGGATGGGTGGTTGAGAGGCTGCACTGATTGAATATGTAAGGAAGTTGGTTTTAGAAGTGTTGAGTGTAAGGGTGTGATCAATGAGCCAGTTTAGTGCCGTGTTAAATGCGAGTTGCGCTCTAGCTTCTAGTTGAGACCACGTTTCAGCTACAACAGTTATCGCAGTATCATCCGCAAAGGATGTTATGCTACCATTCTGGATATTCAGGTCGCATAGCTCATTAATGAAAATAAGAAAAAGGGTCGGCCCCAGTATACTTCCCTGGGGCACACCGTAATAAATAGGAAGTTCATTACTATTGTTATTATTTATACTGACATACTGCGATCGGTTTGTTAGGTAGCTTTTGAACAAATCCAATTGAACACCCCTGACACCCACTCCTTCAAGTTTTGATAAGAGAGTAGAGACGGGGACCGTGTCGAACGCTTTTGCGAGGTCTAAGAATATGGTTAGGACTTTTTTATTATTATTAATACTTTGTATCACATGGTTGGTTAATTCGTGGACTGCGTCACATGTTGATAAGTTTCTGCGAAAGCCGAATTGATGAGATGATATTAGCTTATAGTGTTCCAAGTAATTAACCAGTCTTTTGTTAATTAAGCGTTCGAGCACCTTAGATGACGCACTTAGGACTGCTATAGGTCGGTAATTATTAGGTAAAGTACCGTCCCCTCCCTTGAAAATTGGATGAATAATTGCCTTTTTAAACGAAGTAGGGAAGACACCAGTGTCGAAACAAAGATTGAATATATGGCATAGGATGGGTGCTAGTAGGGTAGAGTATTTTTTTAGGAAATAGGGCGATATACCATCCCATCCAGTAGCAGCGTTGGTCCGTAGGGAGTTTATAGTTGAGATGATTTCGTCATCGTCGGTATGTTCTAAGACGAAGGATGAGGTGGGTGTAATTTTGTGTACCGTATAGGAAGTTGCAGTTCGTTGTAGAGGAGTTGATCTGACATTATCGGCAAGGTTTTTCCCGACATTGACGAAAAAAGAGTTAACTTTGTCACAGCAATCTATGGGTGAGGATGAGGTGGTTAGTAGCTGTGTAGAAGCATTATTTGGTTTCTTGGTATAGGTGACTCGCTTTATTGTTTCCCAGAGTAACTTAGGGTTATGAACAGCTTTGTCCAGTTCTCCTGTATCATAACGACGTTTCGCTTTCTTTAGAATTCTTGTACAGAAATTTCTGTATCGCTTGTACGATAATGTTAATATTTCGTTTCCTGGATCTTGCTTTGCTTTTTTATGTAACGCATCCCTATTTCTGATGCAGCGTAAGAGGCCAGGCGTAATCCAGGGTTTCAGGAGTTTCTTTCTCGCAGGTACTTTCTTGGTCAAGGTGTGTTTTGTAATGGCTGTGGTCACTAATTCCAGAAGCTTATTTGTAGCAACATCAGCATTTGTTATGGAGAGAATTGGGTTAAAGTCTAGTTGAGACATTGTTTCATCTAGTTTCTCAAAATCAATATTGGTAACGGTAGGAATTGAGCTACTTCGTATACGTCGATTGTCCAAGCAGAGTAGTGAAGGATAGTGGTCTGTAACCACGGAGTCATAGACGAAGGAAAATGAAGGAGAGTTTGTTCTTAAAATAAGGTGATCCAAACAGTTATCACCTCTAGTTGGAATGGTATGTGCTGCTAAAAGGCCATGAAAAGCCAGGCAATTAAGATATTCGTGGGAGCGGATATCAGAGGTAGTAGGCTTTATGTCTAGGTTTATGTCACCTGTTAAAATTACTGATTTAAATTTTTTGAGAGATGGAAGTATGTTATTAAGAACTGTTAAAAAGTTTTGGATGTTATCAATGGATGGAGAGCGATAGATGCAAATTATAGCCACCTCTTCCTTTATTTTAATAATGAGTCCAGAAGCTGACTGATTTAGATCGGGTTCCTCACATGTAGCCGGTAAATCCGCGTTTACATATACCACTACACCGTCGCTTTGGTTTAGATGTTTCGTGGTTTTGAATGTGGTGTAGTTCTTCAATTGCGGAATAGTGACATTGCTAGAACAAGGTAGCCAGCACTCCGTTAAAATCACTAGATCACACTCAAATGAAAGACGTTGCAAGAGAATCTGTAGGTTTAAAAAGTTACAGTTAATTGAACGAATATTTTGTGACAGCAGTTTTAGGTAGGTGTTAGGATGGTTAATAAGAGATTGCGTCTGCTCTGGGGTGCACGTGTGAGAGACTGATAGGGAAAACTGGTCAATATTTTCTATGAGATTGCTAATATTATTAGTCATTTTTCAATTAAAGTAAACTGAGTGAGGAGGAGCGTCGCGGTCGGTAGGTAGTAAAAAAAGAGTAAAAATAAAATAAAATAAATTTACAGTTTAGAAACAGGCTTACGTGTAACATTTGGATAATTGGTAACTGTGTATAATTAGTAAGATAAGTGTATATTGGTAGGTGGTAGGAAGGTTTACAGGGTTCTTGTTCTTGATTATGTAAGTGTGAATAGTTTGCTAGACATTTATGTGGTGAGAGTAAAGTGTGAGTAGGTAAGTTGTAATGAGTTAGTGTTGTGCGGTTCATTTTGTACGAGTGGATGTTACATTGTTGTTTTAAGTGGTGATAGTAGTAACTCGTGTTTGATGTATTTGTGTTTGTTATGAGTATTTGATTTGAGTAGTAGTAACTATCGAGCTTAAAATTATAATTATGTAGGTTAAAGGTTATAACAAAATAAGGAATAGAGTAAAATAATATCAAAAGGTTATACATGCTTAGTCATGCAGAGATGGTTTGAGCCAGTTGTTTCAGCTGTTGTTCGTTTTTCACCAGGATCGCTTGGCTATCTGTATGTTTCTTTAGAAAAACTCGCCCATTTGATGTCCAACAATAGTTATATTGATTGGACTTGGCATAACTTCTTGCAAGATAAAACAATCTCTTGGTGAGTGTTGTCAGTTGTTCAGCAACGTATATAGGAATTTGGGGTGTAACTGTTATGCCTAGATGAGTTGAGCATACTTTATTATTTGAGTTTTTATTATTGTGTTCTTTAACAGCCGCTAGGAAATTTGCTTTTATTAATGTGTTTGAGAATTCAACCGTAACACTTGATGTCTTGTTTTCTTTTTTCGACGGTTGTCGTATTATATCGCGAACGTAGGTGGGCTCTGCAGAGACATCTAGACGCTTTGACAAGCACTGTATCATGTCATACAACATCGTTTTAGTTTCCTTCTCTTGCTTAGGTACATTCCTAATTTCGATAGAGGTTTTGATGCTGTTTCGGTCGTACATTTCAAGTTTTTCTTCTAGTGCTGACAACTTGAGCGCCATGCCATTTCGCTCCTTTTCCAGAGATGTTATTTTACTCTCAAGGGACGACAGTTGATCGGAAACAAAGGTCATAGACTTTTCTAAGTGGCTTGTAGTAGCTTTTATATCAGTATTGTGTTTTTTTATTTCCATCATATGTCCTTCCAACTTATCAAGTCGAGAATTATGGGCGGACATCATTTCTCTCATCATTTCTTTAATCTCACTTTTAAAGGTCTGCAATTCATCGCTGGAGACCTCACTTGATAAGTGTTTACGTTTGCTTCGTTGAGTAATATTTAACTGCAGGGCTTCATCTGCATAAAGTCTTCGAAGGTCGGACTCGGAACGTGATGGCACACTTTGATTTGGCGGTGTCTTCATTAGGTTGCTTGACACTGTTTCAGTTTGAGGAGATTTAGGCGGTGTTTTAAACATTGTGTATGTCTTAACACACTTACTAGAATTAATGTATTACCCCAAAAAAAAAGAAGATCTTGTTAAAAATGCACTTAGGCCAAACACAAAAGTTAACCGCTAATCGCTGTCGCTCGTATATTGTGGCAAGCGGCGAGAATGACGTGTGTGAGTCACTGAGGTGCATGCGCTGCGTAGCTGCGTTAGCTAATGCCGTTTCCACTGTTGCTGTCTTGCTTCCACAGGTATTCCGCGTTCACCACAAGGTTATGCGAGCCTAGTACATCGCGCAATTTATTTTTGTTATTTTTGCCGAATTAAACTTATTTATTTAACTATTTGAAGTAAAAATTGTACGGGTTACACGTCTGTTCGCTTTCGCGGTCCAGGGGGAAAGAAAATTAATTCATTGTTTTACGCATTTTCATCAACTTTTACTTATTTTGTTTTTTTTTAATTTTTTATTAATGTTTACAATTTTTATCAAAAGCATGTATATTTTCTAATTGTTTTTATTTTGTTAATTTTGTCAATTTCATTAATTTGTTCAATTATTTAATTTTATCAATGTTATCTTTTTATCAATTTTATCATTGTATCAATTTTTTCATCTTTATTTTATAAATTTTTTGTTTTAAACAATACTTAATATCCAATTATATAAAGAATTAGCGCTTATTACTATGTAAGTTAGCTTATTGATTTCTTGAATTGTGAATGTGGTGTTTGCCTATAAGTAATTGTTGCACTCTAAGACTGTTTTAAGCATGTAATTTTTGTTATAACTAGGTGTAAACAATTGTTGGTGAACCTAATAAAATAAAATAAAATAAAATAAAGAAGGACCTAACTCTTTTATCATGAAAATGTTCACCAAACAAGAACTTCAGAGTTCATAACACCTAAGTTGAGCCTAAGTGTTTACAATTAGTTGTTATTAAACAGGAACTTTCAGGCTTTTCGTGGCTGGGACAGACTGGATGCGGCAGGTGGAGGACAGGGTGTTGTGGCGCAGCCTGGGAGAGGCTTATGTCCAGCAGTGGACTGCGATATGCTGAGATGATTGGTTGAAACATGAAATAAAGATCTTTCTCTCGATGAGTGAAAGGTACCTATTTATAGGCACGAGATGGTTTGGTTAGAGCGCAGCGAGGCGAGGGCGCCAATAGCTCGAGTGCCTAAATATGACTTTCACCCGAGGAAAGCACTCTGCTTTTCATTTCGAGTATGAGGAAAGTAAATAAAAACCTGATTAGTTAAACAAACAATATTGGTAAGATAATCTCTATTTAAAATTAATATTATAAAATAAAAAGATAAATTAAACGTAAGGGAAAGGTTCTTTTCTGGTATTAATATACCTGGTTCTGGTATAAATATGTTTGATATTTTAGCGAAACTTGAGTTTTTTTGTGATTCTGTAAATGTTGGAAAGCAATATTTTCTTATTTTCTTCAGCTGGAATAGAATTTTTTTTTACTTCGCTCCTTCTCTTCGTCTTTGGAAGTTATAGGTAGATACTAGTTTGCGGAAGGAATCCGAGGAATGTGGATTTATCGTTTTTGTTACTTTACTTGATATTTTAGTCTTATTTTCCACTGATTCTTATCCTTCGGCTACTTTACTCAATTTCCATCCTTCACGTCTTTTAATTGTAGTCATATCTGCGCTTGAATCAGCTAGCAAATTAGTTGAAACTCTGCAGAAGCAGTGACCAGAACATAAGTTTGGATTTGGTAAATTAAGATACATTTTTTGTTGATGGGACAAACTGTCAAAATTCTCCAAATTATTTTAAACCTTAAAATGTTGAAGATTAAATTCAAAATCAATGAGAAAATTTGACAGTTTGTAGAAACTTGACCTGCTGCTGTATGTACTGTAGAGGCTTGATGCTTTGATCAAGCATCGACAATATTATACTGGCTGACATTCAATCATTCAAATATGGAATGCATTCTAACAAGAAAACGATTCTCGTTTTCTTCATAGGATGACAGATAGATTCTGGTGAGGGCTCCACGTAGAACAAATTTAGTTAAGTTAAGATGTGTGAATTATAATTTATCTGAAGCTGAAAATATAGAGAGCATCAGCCCCACATAACTAGAGTCCCTCTCGTTTTATTAATAATTCAGTAAATCTCCGACTGTGAGGTTCGAGCCCTCACAGTACCTACCTAACTATTAACTTTAATAGTATTATTTCACCTTGTTTCTCTACGTCATGTATTTTCATGTTCACCAGTTCAATGCTTGAAGCAAGCGCCACTTAAGTATGGCTAATATCAACACGACCTGAAAAGTAAATGTAAATCTTTAATGGGTAGCTGTCTTGTATAATATCTATTACATACTTAAATTACAGTTTAAGACAATTTTTTTAGATGCGATAATACTAGAGATTTCCTTACCTTTATTACTAAAGACTCTCTCTCTGTCTGGCGCTTGATTTAAGAAGGTTTGGACCTCTTGTGCGGCGAAAACTTAGGATTTTTCGCTTTGAATCCTTCCGACTGTCGTTTCAGAAAAGATGATAGTTTGGCTAAATCTTTCAAATTTATATCGTGTTTTGTACGTAGTCGTCTTTAACATTGAAGACACGCTCCATAGCCGCCAACGCGAGCTTTCCAAAAAATGAACAGGAGCTACAGAATTCCTAGAAACTGTGCCGCTATCGTAGTTTGTAAACAAACGCGCGCAGCGGGCCGAATGACGTCAGCGGGTGCTACAATCGACTAGTTTTTTTTGCGGGCGCTCCTGCTCGGGTGAGCGGTTATAATTGAAGATTATTTTATGATTCTTAGGTAATTCATTGAAATAGGTTAGTAACACGTTTTCCGAAAAAGATTAGACTCTTTTTTAGCGCGCAATGGCAATTTCATAAACACATCGTAAGATTTTAAGTATCTTTCTTTTGATTTTGGCGAAGGCTTACCACTGCTGTTTTAGCCTTTTCTGTAATGAAACAGGCGTTAAATCCATATCTGAATCTGATTAACTCATTTTATACAAATGTCTAAACAATTAGTACTCGAGAAAACAAATGATGATCGAATTGCCGCTTTTCCGCCTTTTATAATATAACTAGCTGCGCCCCGCGGTTTCACCCGCGTAGAGCGGGATGAAAAATAGATGTTGGCCGATTCTCAGACCTACTCAATATGCTCACAAAATTTCATGAGAATCAGTCAAGCCGTTTCGGAGGAGTACGGGAACGAACATTGTGACACGAGAATTTTATATATAAGAAGAAGATTATGTTTTTTTTTTGTGTGACAAGCCAGTATTTTTATTTTTGATGATGGTAAATATTTAGCTCAAATCCTAAGCTCAAATCTATGTACTTAAATTAAATAATAATGATTATAAGTATAAAGTCATGTCACAAAATTGTTGATAATATTTTTTAACTACCTACAATTTTACACCGCGATAAAACATGCAGAGTGGCTGTTTAAAAAAATTTTTTTTACAAAAAAAATCCAACCGACTTCCAAAAACAACACTACAAAGTGAAAAATAACTTTAATTTCGGAAGTCGGTGTCTAGTTAAATGTATTTTCGTTTTTTTGCCACCGACTTCCAAATTAAAGTTAATTTTCACTTTGTAGTGTTGTTTTTGGAAGTCGGTTGTATTTTTTTTTAAAAAGTTTTTATTTTTCACTTTTTAGTTGTGTACTTACCCCACACAAATTCAAATACCACTACCTGCAAAACAAACTAAAACATCATCCATATAAAAGTGGGGAAAAAATAAGTATTATTGAAGCTAACTCAAAAACTACCCAAGCAAAGTTAATCAATTTTATATGGGACCAACTGTGATGTATACCCTCTCGAACAAAAGAAAAAAATCCAAATCGGTCCAGCCATCTTCGAGTAATCGGGGAACATACCTATGTAGGTATAGGTGTGTTGTGTAGGTGTGTGTGTGTGTATGTTGGTATGGGAACCTTTATGTAAAGGTTCCGACGAATTGAGAACCTCCTCCTTTTTGAAGTCGGTTAAAAATTGGGACATGGCTTGCATAGTTTTTAAATTTTTTGACAGCGGGCAAAATCGTTTCCCAGGGACGAAAACTACCGTTTTCAATTTTTCATCCATCTGATCAGTACTTAACTTCAAGCGTACTTTCCAAGTAGGTATGACAAATGAAAAGATTGTTTTTGTAAGCAGACTGCAGGAGAACGATGCTACCAGTTTTCTAGGAATAATTCTTTACGGGAATACGAGAGGTTGGTTCCTTTAAAATCAATTCAATTCCATATTTCCACTTTATCTTTTGCACTTTAATAAAAAAAGGCTAAGTGCGAGTCGGACTTGCACACGAATTGTTCCGTATGTTTAACAATCGCAAAGATAACTTTGTATTTCATAATGATACTGTGAATTACAAGGTTATTTTTGCAGTTGCAGAAAATCGCCCATATTTAAACAAAATACCTTGTGAATTTACTTTTTTAGTATTTTGTTGGTTAAATACAGTATAACGGTACATGATATACCTACAAAAAAATCAAATTTCTAACTTGTTTAATTGTTGCGATAGAGCTAATACAAAAATGGTCTAAAAATTACAACTTTATCGGCCCCATATTTCTTCATTTTTGAAGATAAAAAAAATATTAAAATATATTTGTACCTACTTTGCTGGATGAGTTCTAGATAATGACACCCTCATGCTAGCGTAAGATTTTTTTTTCAAAACGAAAAGTTTATTGTACCCCTTCAATTTTTAACTTTATTTTAATTTTATTAAAACACAAAACATATCCAAAACATATTAAAAACATATATTTAAAACATATTAAAACATAACATATTATTTCTTATTATAGCCGTAATATAAATACACAGTTTGTGCAAATTTCAACTGTCTACCAATTACGGTTCATGAGATACAGCCCTGTGATAGACAGACGGACCAACAGCGGAGGCTTAGTAATAGGGTTCCGTTCCCTTCGGATACGGAACCATAAAAACTAAATTTAACAAACAAAAGAAATTGCATTTTCGATCTCTCTTTACCAGCAAATAAAGTGAACAGTGTTCTATTTCTGTCAGTTTATTTGCACAAAATGCACAAAGCTACAATAAATTGGCTGAGTCCTGTGAGGTATCTCAAAGACAGTATTCGACCAGTGGCTTTCGTAATTATACGGCTCAAAGCATAGGCTTGCACTACGAACTATAATATGCAAGGACACAGACTAAAATAATAATTCAGTATCTGGTTTTTACCTACAACCACACAACTACCAAAGCAACAGCTAAAAGCAAGCACGGCTTTCTAAAATCGAGAGCGTATCTGCCAGGAATCTTGGACGACGCCCGTTGCAAACTGTGACAGGATACTCTTCCCCCTCCTACTTACTATCTACCACCAAAGGAGCATCTCCCTGCAGGGTGTAACCTTTCGTGGTCTACTTGGAAGTTCCTGAACCGTTTCCGGACACAAGTGGGAAGATGTAATTCCAACCTGGTAAAATGGGGCTACCTCGACGGAACGGCAGCAGGGCGTGGATATGGAGCTATGTCGAAAACTATGCTCCACCTCTTGTCCTGCCCTCTGTGTCCCGAAACATGCAGCCAAAGTGATCTCTGGGCTGCCATCGACGACGCTGTGGAAGTGGCGACGTTTTGGGCCAACAAGATCTGAAATACAGTCGTGCCAGTGCTTCGTGTCGAAGAAAAAGAAGAAGACCTACAAGAAAAACCTACATGGAGAGAAAGTGGTGGAGGAGGCCGGAGGTCTTTGCTCAGCAGTGGAACAACACGGGATTATAAAAAAACTCAGATGTAATTTTCCGGGAAAGGTAATCTTTATAAGTAGCTCGTAATATCAACTGAATGGGTACAGATTATCAACCCACGAGTATTAAAAACTTTGATTGCCTGCGGTTTCACTTCTATTCCAAAAAAATACGTGGCAAAGGTGTCGGTAGCTATTATGCTGTCTTTTTCTCATAATAGCGCTTCTGGAATGTTCGCGGAGGCAAGGCTGAACGCGATTAATGCCATTCAGAGATGCAGAATGGCATCATTCATGTCAAGGGTTCTATGTGTAGAAACAGTATAGGTAGTTAAGGAACTTGATGATGAGATGTCATGCAACCAAGACCTACAAACGGTGGTTGGTAATAGCAGCGTGAATGTATTGTTATTGTATTGTATTGTGTGCTTAATTTATTGTGCAAGAGAAGAAAGGCGTAAGTTTGTGTGTGTGTTTGCAAATTGTGTGTTTATCTGTAATAAAGTTTTTTAAATATGTATTTTATTAAATTTTGAGTTCTGTACATAATTGATGATGTTGCTTGCACTCAACCAAAGTGAAATTAAGTACATATAGGTACCTACAAACTTAACTCTTCTCATTCTCCAAATAACCTAACTATATTTATGAACAAGAAATAAGACCAAAACAACATTAATCGATCCTATAAAGTATAGATATGAAATACCTTTTCAAATTCCAAAAAAAAAGGATTTTTTATATGCCTAATTTGGAAGGTGAAATGCCTTTTCGAATTTTGAACAAAGGCTTTTAATTAATCTGTTAGTCTTTGATATTAAATACTCTCAATCCAATTGCCTACTGCACTAAGATTACCGACCCCGATGCCCGTTCGCCTCTCAGAGGAGGTCTGTAATTAGACAGTTTCTCCGTAACCTCACCACTGTTCTGGTTGTATTGTTTTCAGCAACAATTATTTTTAGTCTACAATTTCTAGAGCTGTGTAGCTTTGTCAGAACTTTAGGATGCTATGAACATTTGTTATAGTAATGTGAGAAGTTTCGATAGCTCATCTTTGTTTGTATCTTAAATCGATGCTGGATTACCTAGTTTGATTAATTGGTTTTGAGAAATATTTTTGTATATAATTTTAATTCGTTTTAGAAGCAGTTATATTCGAGGAAATTTTGTCGATAAATACAAAGGTTTTCTTCCGTTGAAAAAAGCTCTAATAATAATGATAATAACACCCCCTGCCAATTTATCTGTGTATATTATATAACATTGGTCAGGCAGGGGACATAGTTCTTCCATAGTTCAAGGTACCCAATCCACTATAGCCACCCAAACCCATAGACCCAATGTGTTTTGTTTCCATGTTCTGCAATAGTTCTGCACCAACCGGGGGTTGTCCTTGGGTGCAATTACATAGTACAGAGATAATCGTCGGCTGGTGCCTTCTTTTCATTTAAAATTATCTAAGGGGCCTCTGCGAGTTGGCTTCGGCTCCTCGTACGCCTTCCAAAGGTCCGGGACCCCAGGGTCCCGAGATATGTCAATGATAATAATAATACCCACAATATAACTTGAAACTATATCAAGGCAAATTGAAACGAAAAATTTAAGTAAAAAATATTTTTATTGACTATTATTAAGAACAATATGAACTTACGTGTATAAATATTGACTAAGTATAAGAACTTAATACAGTCGGTTTAGATCATCGTGACAGTTAATTGATTTAATTAAGTTGAAGCTTTATAAATTATACATGGTTTTTACAAATGGTCATCAATGGCCATGCCAAGTATCGGTCAAATTTATCGTCACAAAATATTTTGCAAACTGTAATATTACAGTTTGCCTAAATCTTTGCGTCTAAACTTCCGTCTTACTACGTAGTATATTATCTGTGGTCTTGCTAAGTTACTTTAACTTTTAATGCTCGTAAGCCGATTCCTTACAATGAATTGTCTTGAGAGTTTGAAGGAAAAGTTAAACGGTGAAATGTAGCTACCAATTGTAAATTAAATCGTTAAGGGGATACATCGATCAATTTTGCGAAAACCATATGATTTAATCTTTTGGATTTTTCATTTGTGTTATTTGACTATAATATTGTCTACTGCTGTAGTAAAACCGAAACGTGATTACTTGAAATTTTTTCGACAGAAGAAAATTGTAAAGTAGCACTGTCTATTTTCTGTACGTAAACAGTTCCTTATTGTGCAGTAAAATTTACTTTTAATCGAAGAGATTTAAATATATTAAGAACTTACTAAGCTCAAAACTGATTTAAGTATAGAATTTTGTCATAAATCTACATTTAAACGAAGCGCGTTTATTTCCGGTGCGCGTGAGTCTTCAATCTCGCGCGTCAAACTAAACAGCCATTTCATTTAAACCCCGAGCTAAACCACGATTCGATGTATCCTCTTAAGAAAATTATGTCGGTAAGTCCCAGTAAGCAGACATAATACTTTGAAGTCTTCAAGATTTCAAGATTTTGAATTCTTGAAGAATTCAAATTGTGATTATGTTTGCTTCAGATGCCCATGCCATTTTCACCGACTCCCTTGATCAGCTCTGGTGTGATCCTGGCAAAATTAATACTGGCCAGTACCTATTCATATTACGGGCAGTATTATTATTTATTATTGTCAATTCATAAACTATTTTCTCATGCCACGATGATGTAACTCGACAAAAATTTCGCCTGATTTACTTACTGAGTATTCATTTAGTTTCACGGCAGTATTTTACACTTATCTATAATCACTTAATTAATTACTTGACTAAATTATAAAAACAATGAAGTATAAATTACTTCTAATGGAGAAGAGAGTACAATGGTGGGAAAGACTTTCGAGGCGAAAGAAGAAGAAGAATTTGGAATGAGGAAGGTGTTCTAGGAGGTTCTAGAAGGTGAAGACTTAATTTCTAGATTGTTGTCTTTGGCGGCCCTGCTGCTCTTGGTATTCGCCGTTTGGCCGCTTGTGTTGTTGACCCTGGAACAGAAAAAATGCAGATTAATTTAAAGCTTTTTGTGTTTTTAGATACATAAAAATAAAAAAAAAAAAACTAGAAAATGGCTCGAACGATTTGAACATTTTTTTTTGTTTTGTTTGCTCTAATACAGGGGTGGTTTAAAAGAAAAAAAAAAAGGGAAACAAAAATTTGACGGGACAGCGCCTGGCGGGTCAGCTAGTAGGTAATAAGAAAGTCATTCAGACTGCTGGAAGCAAATACAAGAAAACTTCAAACAGGGTTTGAAGGTCAAGAAGCTGCGCCCCAATTGGGCGACTGGATTGTGGCGGGAGCGGTTCGAAATAGGTTCGCATTATGTCCAACTTCTCTTAATATTGACTCTTAGATGCATAGCAGACCTCCGCCGTGAAACTGCGAAACCGCGAAATCGCGAAACAGCAAGATGTTCCGTTACACAAATCGCGATTCGAGTAGCGGAGCATCATGCGAGTCAGTTGATTGTTGAAGGTTGTCGAGTTGTTGATAGTTTCGCGGCAGAGGTGTGCTAAGAATATCCCAACCATGTTTAAAGTTCAATGGTTTACATCAGTCAATTACAGGAGATACTGTTACCGAACAAATTACCCAGTCCATAGATTTTCTTAATTATAAAGGTTCTAGGAAGCCATGTCAAAGTTACTAATTTTTGATTGTTAGTTAGTTGTTCGAACCGCGGTCGGTACAAAGTAATCAAGGCATTTCCAGAAGCAAATGTTTCCTTATCTTTAGTGGCCTGAATCGAAGATTTCCATTTAAGTACAAATGCCTCAATATATTTAATCAATCGAGCATGAAGAACAGACAGATTATTACAGAAGATCAACTCTGATGTGAGTCTGAACGAACTCGTCATCATCATCTCATCTTGGAAACAAGGAAATCATGTGTAAGATTACCTATAGGGCTTTGCTTTTGTTATTGTAGGCATACAGGTTATGGCGTGAATATCATCATCTGCTTAGCCTTTTCCCAACAATGTTGCGGTCGGCTTACAGTCTAACCAGATGCAGTTGAATACCAGTATTTTACATGGAGCGACTGCCTATCTGACCCCCAAAACTCACTGGGTAGTATGATATCCCTTGGCAAGACTGGTTGTCAGACTTCTGACGACCCGTAACGACTGTCAAAGATCCACAAATGACAGCCGGGACCAACGGCTTAATGTGCTTTCCGACATACGGAAGGGTTTAAGTATGTAAAGATCAACCCACCCACACACGCGGTTGAACCCACAGGATCAACCCACCCACACACGCGGTTGAACCCACAGGATCAACCGCGGTAAGAAGTACACACAGCTACACATCAAGCTATACATCTCTAGTTTAAACTGGCCTCTCATAGTAAGGAAATCCTATACAATGCGAGATCAGCTTATCCTGGAAATGTATAGCTTGATCTGTAGCCGTGCGTACACTGAACGAGACACAATAGAAGTTTTACTGATAAAACGCCTATGGCCGTTTAGTGTCCCTTAAAGTGTTAACGTGATCGATCGACCCTTGCAGCTGTTATTGCTTAGCCACAAGCATGTCGTTGTTTATGTACCATCGGCAAACTTTCCGGTGGACCACTTTTCGACCTTATTACTAACACAATAAGGTCGAAAAGTGGTTCACCGGAAAGTTTTCCGATGGTACATACATGGCGTGAATAGAGAGGAGCCAAACAACAAATCCCAAATTGCAAGACGATTGCAAGAAGTTTAGGTAAGTGATGGATTCATACCCAACATGTAAGCATATAGTCTATCAGACCAAAGAAAAGATGGATGGACTGTGTGAAAGATGATATGCCTAGAAAGAGTGTGACTTCTGAGATGACGACTAATAGAGAAGTACAGAAGAAGAAGACATGTTGCGCCAACCCCAAATAAAATGGGATAATGGCACGAGAATGACTATAAAACCTTTCAGCAATTTCAAGGTTATTCTGTTTACGGTTCGGAGCGAGAGACTTGCGCTTACCAAAATATATTGGGAGCTTTTCCTAAACATTTATTTCAATATTATAGCATTTATGGATTGAATTTTTGGTTTTATTTGTTTATTGACCAATTGATTAATACTCTGACTGAATGAATTTTTCCTCGATACAATTTAATTCCGAAAATACCTCTACTTTTTATTATATTTTTTCTCCTAAGTAATTTTATTGCAAAATTGCATTCGAAATGTGCGTATTAGGTAATTGAAAACTCTGGCTAAAAATATTTTTAATAGATAGCTTAATTTATTTTTAAATTATTTTTATTTGGTTTTGCGCTTTTATTTGGGTTCCAGCGTA
This sequence comes from Cosmia pyralina, assembly GCA_946251885.1. Taxonomy (NCBI): domain Eukaryota; kingdom Metazoa; phylum Arthropoda; class Insecta; order Lepidoptera; family Noctuidae; genus Cosmia; species Cosmia pyralina. The sequence continues at coordinate 25,024,379 of OX276345.1, read as the reverse complement.
GTCTCTTTTTTCGCATGTGGAAGTAATTGACTGTCTCTTTTTTATTCTCGCCCAGTTCGCCTTTTACGACACCGTAAGCTACTGAACCTTCTGCCCCTCTCTACATGGTCAAAGGAGACGTCAAGCTAAAACCCACAACATCGGGCGTGAATCAATAGGCAATTCGATTTGCCAGTTCATTTAATTCAGATCAGTATTCTAGATCTTGGCGTCTCGAAGGTCACTTCCAATGGATCCGGAATGTTCCTTCACCTAAGGGCAATGGCTGTGATTGGCGTATTAACTACTGGTTCAGTGCTTCAGGTATTTGAGAGAAGCTTAAAAGCTAACTATTTATTTTTGTATATCTTGTGATTTTTTTCCCATTGTCAATTCAAAAGTGCTTGTTTAGTGTTGTTTGTTATATAAAACAAAGTCGGGTTTGTTCGGACACTTATAACACGAGAACGGCTGGACCGATTTTCATGGGTTTTGATTTGTTGTATTTGTATCCGTCCCGAATAGCAGAATAACTATTAAAAACATTGGAAAATTGATGAAAAAAAAAAAACAAAGAAAATTCATTTTCTCATACCTACACGTGGGCAGTGGCTTGCACTCCATACATGCAAACTTTGATTATATAGACATGTATATAATCAAAGCATGCAAATAACTTATTTTGATTCCCGACAGACTTTCATTCTATTTAGAATTCCAAATTCAAATTAATTTTATAATCAGTTGTTCATTTGTTTTCCCGCTGTTCGATTTATTGAAATTTTGACAGGACAACGTCTGTCGGATCAGCTAGTTTGAAATAAATGCTTTGAGTTTGAGTTTGTGATGGTACTTGTGGCCAAAAACTGTATTTTACGTTAAGAATAATAAAGGACGTGCTAGCAAAAGAAGTTAACAATACGCTCAGACATATTTTGTAATTAATAAACTTCCTGACGCCATCCATACTTATATTAATCCATATTTTTAATATTAATAATTAATAATTAAAACGTATTTCTATGGGATTTGACGCACAGGTGGATCATGATTTGGGTTAGCATATAGGACACTTTTTATCCTGGTAATACGTTACTGGTTACGATAATCCACGCGGGTCAAGCCGCGGACATAAGCCAGTATTAGACAGGTGTCAAATCCACTCCTCATCAACCCTTAATAATGTCATATTCCTATATCGTTTATTTTATGATCAATCTGAAAGTAGGCTCAAAGGCAATTATATTATAAGTAAATAGACATATATATATATAGGTTAGCTACCCAACATTCGATGTTCAAAAACGGCACAATGTCGAACATGACAAGTGGAAGTAGGACGGCAAGTCGTAATTATCGGGAGTGAAAAAGAGACAAGATGACGAAAATGTGGCTAATTAGCCAGATTTTGACGTGCCACTTACGGAGCGTGTGTAACCTATCTACCTCTTTTTAACCGACTTCAAAAAGGAGGAGGTTCTCAATTCGTCGGAGTCTTTTTTTTTTTTTTTTTTTTTTATATATGTTCCCCGATTACTCGAAGATGGCTGAACCGATTTGATTTTTTTTTGTTTTATTCGAGAGGGTATACATCACAGTTGGTCCCATATAAAATTGATTAACTTTGCTTTGGTAGTTTTTGAGTTAGCTTCAATAATACGTATTTTTCCACACTTTTATATGGATGATGTTCTAGTTTGTTTTGCAGGTAGTGGTATTAGAATTTGTGTGGGGTAGGTACACAACTAAAAAGTGAAAAATAAAAACTTTTTTCCAAAAAAATACAACCGACTTCCAAAAACAACACTACAAAGTGAAAAATAACTTTAATTTCGAAAGTCGGTGGCAAAAAACGAAAATACATTTAACTAGACACCGACTTCCAAAATTAAAGTTATTTTTCACTTTGTAGTGTTGTTTTTGGAAGTCGGTTGTATTTTTTTGTAAAAAAGTTTTTATTCATAATATCATACCTATTTTTCCCTTACACGTGATCAACTCTTAACCAGTCAGGATACACAAAACCTCCTATACTCCATCGGTTTAGGTAATTAAATAAAGGTAAACAAAAAAGAACCACGTGACTGGTTCACCGACTAAACGTAATACCTGTCACTTCAGTTGTCATGCAACGACACAGTTGTACTCTTAAATTTAGCAACTTAATAATTCGTTGCACGAGTATAACGTTGCTAAATTGAAGAGTACAACTGTGTTGTAAGTCGTAAAGCATGTCAAGCTCAATTTTAAACCCTGTTACTAACTGACACACTACGGCTACAATTAGGTTAGGCAAATGGCGTGTAGCGGTGTCGGTTTCCATTCGTAGAAGAATTTCCGGAATTTTGGATGTCAGACTGTCAGTCACTCGTCTAAATCCAATATGTGAGAGAATCTCGCAACCAGACATTGAAATTTAATAAAATAATTTGACAGCAAAAATGATACGAATAATTTTCAGAGATTCCTACCAGGAATCAAGAATGAAGCAACAGGAATTATACCAGGTTCCCCAAACTCATACTATCACATTGAAAAAGTGTATTCTTTCAAAAATATTTCAAAATTCCTCCTACCTGTCTTAACTCCTGCTGGTTCTCCTCTTCCGGCGGTGGTGCAGTAGTGGTGGGCACGTCACATTCTTCAGTTGGTGGGACCACACATCTTAGCGACCTCCTGTCGAACACCAGCATAGCGGGACACCTCTGCAGGCGAGGGTAGCCTCCCTGGCACTGCCAGTAGCGGTTGCAGGACTTGCCCAGGGGAACGTTACCGTTGGGGTCGTCGTTGCAGAGGGCTGGAAGATGGAGAATATGTTGTTCAGTTTGGCATGCTGGGTTTGTATGTTTGGCTAATGTGTACAGGTCTTGAAAGACTTTAATTAAAAAGGGGCGAAATCTGCGTAGTGGCACAGATTAATACAGATGGGACACTCCGCGAAATCATTTAAATAAAAAGCGGCTCTTGCTACGACACAATAAAGTGCAATATTTAGGTCGCACAACGCTTCATTACCTACAGTTATATTCAGCTATAAGTTGGCTCTCTTTCTATCGCCGTAACTCTTATACCTTCTGACTCGATAGGCGTCGTTCTAATTGGCTAACGATCGTACGAGCAAACGATGACTTGCAAGCTTCAATTAGGACACTCTAAAGAAATTTGTGTGTTTAATCTCGTCGTGCGACGAAATCGCATCGTTAGCTCCTACGATCGAAGCCAGTTAGGACGAAGCCTTAGGGTTGTCTTCTTTTACGACGCGGCGCGTGAGTGAGTATCGAACTAAAGTGCGAGCCGGCCGGTGCGCGGCAGCGCACACTGAATTGACCCAGTGAGATGAGCCCGCCGCGTACTTGTAGCTTCATACCTAAACTGCGCAGTGTCCCATCTGTATTAATCTGTGGTAGTGGATAGACTACCTCGGAAATCTCAAAGAAAATTGCTCAAGGACGAAATTAGAAAGAAAAAATATATAGATTAAATACCGTTTTGGTAAATTGTCTAGGATATTTTAAGTAGTTTGCGAGTTTAAAAAACACCATAGATACACAGATTTTTTTTGTTTTTTCCCAGTGTGACAAATGGTTTTTGTTCGTTTGGCGTCTGATGAAATTAGCAGCCCATTATAGCAACCCATTTTCATCAATACTAAAGTTAGAAACTCCAACAACAAAGTTAGTCTTTGCATTAATACCAAGAGATTGGTAGCCCACTAAAACTTCGCTTAACTCATTAGTATTGTTCTAACTTCTTAGAGCTATAAGCAGTACTAATATAAGTCTGAATAAGGTTCTTGTCTACTTTATTAAGTCCTTCTAAGTAGAGTAGAACAATCAGTGGGGTGATTGCGTCACACACTAAGCCGATGTCCGCACGGACGTAAAAATATCGCGGCAGGATTTTAACGCGCACTGGATTTTGAACTCTCGTTGTTGAGCCGAGCGTTGAGAATCCAACTTAACAATAACAAAGAGCCTCCTAGCGCGTTGAAAAACCACTTTGATGGATTTTAAACTCGGCGCTAAGCAGAGCGTTGAAAATCTAGTACGCGAAATAAAAACACCGCGATATTTTTACGTCCGTGCGAACGTCGGATTACAGTTGTAGGAATCGGTTTCATTTTGACAATTCAATAATTCATTGCGTTATTTACGTTGTTGAGCAGACAAATTTTTCGAACTTATAAAGCAATGGATTAGCAATACTTTGCTTCAAAATCATTCAAATTATGATTGGATAGTGTGTTACGCAAAGGAACTCGTGGCTAAGTAATAACAGCCGCACGGGTCGATCCATCAGGTTACCTAAGCTACGATTGCCGGGGTCGGTCCGTGGATGGGTGACCATCTTTACATACCGAGACTCCTCCGTGCCTCGGAAAGCACGTTAAGCCGTGGTCCCGGCTGTCATACGTGGATCTTTGACAGTCGTTACGGGTCGTCAGAAGCCCGAAAGTCTGACAACCAGGCTTACCATGGGATATCGTATTACCCAGTTAATGGGTTGTGGAGGTCAGATAGGCAGTCGCTCCATGTAAAATACCGGTATTCAGCTGCATCTGGTTAGACTGGAAGCCGACCCCAACATAATTGGGAAAAAGCTAGGCAGATTGAGTGTGTTACGCAATTAGAGTGAAGGTGTTGATAAGTTTTCTTTTATGAGTTTTTCGGACTGTATAAAGTTTCAGAGTTTTATAATTTTCGCTATGAGCATTGGTCTTTTTACTCACTAGACTAGCTTTTTACCGCTAGTTTGTCCTCGTAGAAGAAACATATCCTATGGCACTCCGCAATAGTGTGGCTTACTATCAGTAAAAGAATTTTTGTAATCGGATCAGTATTTCCAGAGATTACCTGATACAAACAAACAAAAAATTTGACCTCTGTAAAATATTATTTCCACGGAGTTTTTTGCCTGTTCTTCTCCTTAGGATCCTACTACACTTTGGAATGGGCAACTAGCTCTCGTCTTTCTGACTGACCCGACTCCTTGACAATTCATTAGTGGCTGTGATTGCTTGGTTTTGAGTTTATTATATCTATTTGAGATTGACCTATTATTTATTTGGGGTTGAAACCCTTCGGCCGTGGGGTCCAAGTGCTCATGGTCTCTCGGGAAATCTGGAAATGGCTGGTTGACACTTCCTGTGACTCAAGGGCTGGCTTTTACCTTGGCCAAAGGTTAAGTATTGCCATACAACGTGGCAGTGCCGCCAATATCTTGGTTTACCAGTCGACAGCGATGCGGATGAATTTTTCGACGCCATATTATAGTTTCCGAGTAGTTTTAGTTAAGTTACGATATAATTTCGTTATTTTCATTCATTAATTAAGTATCAGTATTTATGTAAATATTATTGTAAATCCTACTAATATTATAAATTATGTGAATGTTTGTATGTTTAGATGTTTGTTACTCAATCACGCAAAAACGGATGAACGGATTTAGATGAAATTTGACACACAGATAGTTTATAACCTGGATTAATACTTTTTTATCCCAGTAGTAGGTTCCCGAGGGATAATTTTCCACTTCCAACCGGGTGAAGCCGCGGGCAAAAAAAAAAAATAAATGCGAAAGTAAGTTTGTCTGTTTGTTACCTTTTCACGCATAAACCACTGAACCGATCATTCTGAAATTTTGCATATAGGTACGTTGTCAGGTGTACAGAAACGGACATAGGGTGCCTTTCATCCCGAAAAAAAGGTACAGTTCCCAAGGAAAACAACAATAACGTTCTTATGATAATAGATGGCGCCACGTGTCTTTCGAATCACGATTGAATTATATTATTACAACCCGAATTGATTGTCTAATTAAAATAAAAAAAAACTTATAACTGGTTTTAAATTGTGATCTTCACCCCTGTTAAATCAAACCTTAAGGATTTTTTTTTTTGTTAAATACAACAACAGACTTAACATTAAAAGTTTCTAGTCTATCCGTGTTTCCGAGAAACGAGGACAATACTCGAGTCGTGTCCGGCACTGACCATTGAATCGGTTGAATCGATGCATCGATTGAATTAGTTATAAACGCTACAGCCGTCCATTTTGCTCGTGATCGACAAACGTGAAATGTTTATTTTATAAAGCTTTTAAGTCTTTGTTTAGTTTTATTGTCCGTTTTCTTGTATTTATGAGCGCTCCTTTATAAGGCTTTTAAGGAAAATGTTTTGCGAGAATTTATTTGGTTCTTCTCGGAAATTGTATCTCGAAACTTTAGTGTTTTGACAGGAATAGCTTTCTGGTTTGTAAAATATATTTTAGGAAGCAATTTTCGGCTATCAAGTGCCTTCCGATCCAACAGAAAGCCTCTTATTATTGACCTTATTTTTCAAGGTAAAGAAGTTTAACAAAGATAGGTTTATTTATACCTTTTGTAATAACCTTGTAGGTGATTAGATTGTTTTCTGCCTGCTAGCTATACAAGTTTTCGTTTATTTTCTTTTTATGGTTCCGTACCCAAAAGGTAAAACGGGACCCTATTACTAAGACTCCGCTGTCCGTCCGTCCGACTGTCACCAGGCCCATGAATCGTAATAGTTAGACAGTTGAAATTTTCACAGATGATGTATTTAAGAAGGGCTCCCATACAACAAACGTGATTTTTTTGCTCGTTTTTGCTCGATATTGATAACGGCAACAGGTAGACGCTTGAAATATTCACAGAATATTAAGTTATATATTCACTTTAAAAATAATTAATTAAATTAAAATAAAACAAATATTTGAGGGGGACACCCATACAACAAACGTGATTTTTTGCCGTTTTTATAGATGCCGGTTTTTTTTTTAAACAAACTTCTATTCACTGCCACTAACTGCCTCGTTGGTTGGTTGCATGCGCTACATGCACATAAGGTCTTGGGTTCGATTCCTAGGTCGGGCAAAGTGTTATTGGATTTTTTCCATCTGGAATATCTCAGTAGCAGCCCGGAGTCTGGATTTGTGCCCGGTGAATGGCAATAGGCTCGCCCTCTATTACATAGGACTTATACATAACTGGCGAAATGTGGGTGTACTATAGGTACACCTCTGCCTAACCTTCGGGGAACACGGGCGTGATGTTATGTTATATTCTTTTCTACCAATCCCACGCCTTCATTTCCTATTCAGTCTGCGATCGTGAACACTCTAGTGCTCTACGGGCATAAAATATCTACTTTTAATTATCAGATATAGCCTGAGAACTTAGATCCGTTTATAGGTCACTTCTGTCCCACGCCTAAGTTCACGACTTTATCAATGTCAGCTGGCCATTATTTCATGATGTTCTCACAGATGGACTATGAAATAAGTATGATGTTTTTGTGGGATGTAGGTCTGTTTAATTTATTTAATAGATTTTCATCTTTATCGCCAAAGCATTAGGTTCAAGGTTGATTGGGAAAATTTGACAGTTTCGGGTGGCTTGACCTGCTGGCGTCTGTACATACTATGACATTAATCAATGTCGTAGAATGACGGTAAATCAATCAAATTTGCCTTTTCCCAACTATGTTGGGTCGGCTTCCAGTCTAACCGGATGCAGCTGAATATCAGTATTTTACATGGAGCGACTGCCTATCTGACCTCCACAACCCAGTAATTGGGTGATACGATACCCCTTGGTAAGACTGGTTGTTAGACTTTCGCCCTTCTGACGACCCGTAACGACTCAAAGATCTACGAATGACAGCCGGGACCAACGGCTTAACGTTTTTTCCGAGGCACGGAGGAGTCTCGGTATGTAAAGATGGTCACCCACCCACTGACCAACCCCGTCAAGCTTAACCTGGTAGATCGACCCGTACGACTGTTATTACTTAGCCACGAGCTCCTAGAATGACGTAAATAAGTGTATTATTAAAAAAAAAAGGTTTTTTTTTACTATGGATACCATCTAGGACCAGAGTCCTTGTCAAGACGAATCAAACGAACCCAAACTCGATAAGGTTGCGTCGTTTTATTACTGAGTTCCTGTGGCCACCTTCCAGCTCCAGCATCAGATTAGCTCGATGGTACCAAAATATCGCTTTGTCACCGATTTTACTTACATATGCCAAATTTCAACTCAATCGAACACCGGTAAGTGGGTTCTAACTTGCAAATTTTGAAAAGAACATTGCAAGTTATATAAAAACTTGTAAAAAGAATAAAGCATGTGTACTGTAAAGCATTGATGCTTTGATCAAGCCTCGTTAATATAATACTGGCTGACATTCAATCATTCAAATATGGAATATCTTCTGTTAAGAAAAGAATCCTGGTTTTCTTGACAGGATGACAGATAGAGAATCTGGTCAGGGCTCGGCCCTCTTAGGAGTGTTTTATAATTTATTCTGAGCTTCAAATACAAAGGGCTTCAGCCCCATTTAAATAGAGACCCTCTGGTATTATTTAGTAGTTCAGTTAATCTCCTACTGTGAAGTTCGAGGCTTCACAGTACCTAGATGGTTTTCGTGATATAGAAGATGCAGTCGAAATAGGATATTATGTCAACAACTTCACCACTTCATCGTTTGGTTAAGACTTATAACAATGAGTTTAGTTCAATGGATATTCTTTTTCTCAATAAAATGCATTTAGGCAACAAATCCAAGCAACCTTATAGGATCAGCAAGGTAATGTTTAATAATTAATTAATAATGTACGCGCACAAATTTACTATTTCTTTTTTAAATTTAAAAATTCAGTTTGAGTTCTAGGACAATATTGTATCTGTGTTACTAGCAAGTTTTAAATCCTATAAATTGTAATCTGTGGAGAACGTAGTGGGTAGCATAATTGTTAAATGTAATATTTAAGCTATTTTGTCTGTTTGTTATTGTGCTACTGTTTATTTACCCTAAGTAAATAAATAAAACTTCTGAAGTACTGATCAAGATAAATTCATGTGTATTTAAACCATCAACTGTTGATAAAGACGCTTTTTACAAGCATACAGGCTCCTTCAAACAGGCGCAACATAATCCCGTGTCAGCCTATTTGTAGGAGCCTTAACATTTAGAGAAGTGGAAAAAATGGTAAAGAAATGTTTGATCCAGGAGTGGAACAGCACAGGCTTAATAAAAGGGAAGGAATAATCCATCTTATTTTTGACTGGAGAGTTCGTCATACGTTCGTACATTCAAATGAATGATTTTAAACAGTCGCTTGTATGTACCTACGTAATTTAAATGGCAAAGGATTCGATACATCAATATGTATGATCAGAACACTTGCACATACTTGCGTTGCTCGACACGACTATAATATTGGTTCGATTAATGATTAAATTAACATTGTGATTGGCACGGAAATGAATACCAAGCCTCTTAGAGTACTGAAAATCACATATTCAGTCCTTTAACAAGTAAGAATTAATTTCAATTTTGAGAATGCAACGCTAATAATAATAAAAATTAGGGAACTTCCAATGGTTCGTTTCAAAGGGGCTTTACGTAGGTGGTTGATTGAGAATCCCTTCTATAATATAAAAGAATTTTTTCATTTTAAATGTAAGTAGTAATGTAATTGTACCAGCCTATAACCAAAATTTGCATGTCATTATGTTATGATTGAATATGCTAAGCTACAATACAATACAACAACAACAGAACAATACAACAATATACAATATACAACACACACAATATACAATACAACAACACAAACACACACACAACAACAACACACTACAATACAATACAATTACAATATACAATACTATACAACAACAACAACAACAATATTGTTATATTACAATTTTAAGAACTTTTGTAACCATATTTATCTGCAAATAAAACTTTGACTTTGAATATTAGACTAATGGATCACCAATATGTCCAATAAGTGTGGTGATTATTGATAAAATGTTTGGAAGATTTATTTATATATTCATAACTTATATTTACAGTTTATAGAATTAGACAAAATGAAGAGTTCATACTACCTCAGCTTTTATCTCGCTCGCACGATACTGCTCGCAGACTGAGTGGGGTGCTGGACACCGATAGTTTAGGCAATTGCTTTTTACAGTGAAAATAATGGTCATTTGAAAAAAATAAAAAACATAAGACCTGCTTTTAGTTCAGTTATTATGCAAAGTTTCATGATCTAATTTGAGGTATTTTTTGAATATCAGCGGTTTATTGCTCGGTTTGGAGGTAACTTTGGAATTTTTATCTATCGGGAAAATTTTTATGGAATTGTGTTTTCGTCAAACAATCAATTTTAATGCTGCAGTATTAATATACACGGAGGATCATGCTAAGCCATTTGAGATAGTATAGGCGCAGTATAGGCTACAATTTAATTTTTTTCCAAGGAGATAGTGCTGGGATTGTACGATCACAGCCGGATAAGACACAGAACTTTTTAAAAGGTTTTAAATACTCGTAGTTAGGTTTCATCATTATTCTTCTGCCCTTATCCCAATTTATTTGGGGTCAGCGCAACATGTCCCTACCTTCCATACTTCTCTATTAGTCGTCATCTCGGCATTTAATCTTTCACACAGTCTATTCATCGTTTTTTCCGTCTTCATCTACACTTATCACCAAAACTTTCCTCTCGACATTTTCCTCAATATGCATACGAATATAGTTCTTTATTATGAAAATAATTAAATCGTCAGTGTGGACTGTTAGCTAACGATTTGGCGATGTATTGTTTCTGAATAAAGTTTGTATAGTATGCCAATGAACGATTATGCCATTGAAAGTATTTCCCATGCCAACTTACATACCTAAGTAGTTCCTTTCATATTTAACAAACCTTTGTTCAAAGACTAGGTTCAAACTAATGACCCCACAATCATGCCCCATACCTGTCATTTCTCTATGCTAAACCATCAGTCAACGAGTACTTTCGATTTCGTCCGAGTCGATGGTCCGATCCACGATTAAAGTCGAACCAACGATTACTGGGTTACATAAGGAAGCCGACGCACCTATTATGCTATTATACGCTTTATTAAACGAAGCAATTAATGTGAAAGTTGCGTGATTGATCGGTGAAACGATTGCCGTTCATTCATTAGTGTTTACAGTACAGTTGGGATAGAAGTTTTAATTGGAATTTTCCATTTAGTTGCAGTGTAAGGTAGTTTTGTTTTTTGTTTATGCTGTTCGACTTTGAACCCGCCGCGTCGGGGCCTTCAGGGGACTTTAATTCTGTTCGATAATTTGCAAAGTTTTTCATATTAAACTAATAAACTTTAAGTGTACTTTTGTTTTTGTATTTATTTGTATAGTTTGTTAGTCATTCACTTTAGTACCTAGTGTAAATAGTGTTAACTTGTGTATTGTATTTAAAATAAACTTTTACTTTATGTCCAACTCTAAATTGCGAAAAAGGGCATCCGTTTCACACATTTTTTTTTTTGTGTAAGTTGCATTGCCTTTTTTTGTTTTAAGGTTTTTTTTTCTATTTAGTACAAGTTGTTTACATATACACAGATACTTTCACCCCCTGAAATATTACCAACGAATTCAAAGGCTTTCGATATAAATACTCGTATCGCAGGGAGCCAGCAACCAATCCATCGGCAAAAGCTTTGAGATTAAAGGTCCCCTTTGAATGTCCTTTGGGAGCTCAAGGTTTAGCCGTGAACGATTGTAAACAAGTACAGTACAACTATTTTCTTAATGTCGTTCGGCAAACTTCGTGTTTCGTCAGTCGTCGGATTTCTATCATTTGCCCTTTACACTTGGTGCAGACCGGACGCTCTTAATCGACTTGAAAGTATATGAAGTTGTTAAAACTATTTTAGCTTAGTGTAATTTATTTTATAAATGGTAGGAAAGCTGCTAAAGTCTGATGAAACCCGAAGTTTGCCGAGAGACATTAAGAAAATAGTTGTACCTACTATACATTTAAGTTGTTTGCCTTTCCTCATAGTTTGTTCCTTTTTCTATATGCCTTATTGAATTACTACATAAAGAATGTTCAAGTTAAAGTTTATTTGGGTTCAAATGTTTTTTTGCGTAAGTTTTCCAGATGAAAAATGACACATTTTGCGGACCGTCTTCTAAGAAAATATAATAAAATACCTCCTAGCTTGTCAGCCAGGAAATATTATATTTTATGAAGTACTGAATTCACGAGTGAATTTTAAAACGCCGCGTAAAAAGAAAATGCTTTTCAAGAATTCAAGATACGAAATGTAACCACCGTGTTTATGAAGAAATTCGTTTGTGTTTTGTTTATGTTCTTAAACCAAAATGGGGGTTATCTGTCTTGTGGAATATTTAAAAAAAGAATTTCTCTAAAATAAGACAGCTTTTCTTGTTTTTGTGGTCAAACTTTATTACACAGAGTCTTTGTTATAGAAAAAAATATGTTATGAGTGGTTTTTGAAACTACAGATTCAGAAAACGTAGCATAATGAAAAAACGAAAGGCAAAAATGACCTCACTGATTACTTATAACGCAAATAAAACATTACAGTTCTACTTACGACTACATAGATTCGCACTCATTTTATCATCAGCACTACAAGTAAGTAGCGCTTGCGTAGGCGACGGTACACCATTGCGTACGTTGTGTATGAATAGCTCACATTACTTATATGGGTTTTTCATGTCACCGTTGTAAGTCGTATTATTAAACACATTATTGTATGAGCCAATGTGTGAGCAATGACAAATTACTGTTTTAAATGTGTAATGTGTGTGAGCAGAAAGTATGTGAAATATATGTTTAATGCTTTATGGAATGGGTAACCCTATGGTCTTTATTGGCTTAGAATGTTAACTTTTCTATCTGAAAGATGGCCCAGAATATTTTTTAGGGCCTTTAAACAGAGTGGTGATTAGGTTTTCCAATTAATTGAAACCACGTACTTATTCAGTACGTGTTTCTGGATCCCCATTTTTTTTTTGTGGATGGTAAATAACCAAATAACGAAATGACTGCGGGAGGGCGTGTCAGACCTTTACTGACTAAAACCTACCCGTGTTCCTTCAGTTGCCTGTGCTGGCCACGGTATCTCTTTCGATTCTGGATCCCCCTGCGTTGAAATTTTTAATCGGTTTAATAACCGATAAAAAATTATTATTTGATTTTTTTTTTAATAAAAAAAATCTGCTGTTCCAAACATTTGACCGCATAGGTATTGCACTTTTGAAGGAAACAGCCATTGATTTATGGAAACAGCAGATGTTTTTTAATAACCGACGAAACATTATAACTCCAGGTGGGTTCAGAATCCTGTACTGAATACGTGGTTTCAATTGATGTGATAACGTAATCTCCACTCAGTTTATCAAGATATTTTGATCAACCATCCGTTATCCAACTGTAGTTATTTTGACCAAACGTGGCCCCTCCACACATGAGGTATGTTTAGGATTTTAATTTACTACAGATTTTTTTTCTTTTTTTCTTTGATAGGTTGGAAGCGTCCATGCATGAAGTGAAGTGTGGTAGGTTATTATTTTGAATCTAAGCTGAAGGCTCCGCTTTGGGGCGGAATAGAATAAAAAAAAAAACTGCGCTCGAAATGCTTTATTCAATACATATACATTGGTATTATACAACATATCGTTTTGCATCCTCGTCAAATTTAAGGATCTGGTACAGACCATCAAACCGAACAACTTTTTCCACGGCACCAACATCGTAATCGCGAAAAAATAATCTGCCGTCCCATACATTTGCGTCGAGAAGGTATTGAAGTATTCTATGGGTCAGTTGAAAATTTTTTCGCGATTACGATGTTGGTCCCATGGAGAAAGTTGTTCGGTTTGATGTTCTGTATCACACTCTGAAATTTGACGAGGATGCAAAACGACACGTTGTATTAAACTCATGCCTTCTTTCCACTCAGGGTAGGTAGAAACTACAGAACGCCACCTGCTACGATCCATACATACTCCTTTTGCTTCGTTTATGTTCATACATCTGGTCATACACGCACGCCGGTTGCAAGTATTACCTACGCACCTGACCTTTCTGAAGAACATCACCAGGACACTATATTATGCCCTGCTAGAGTCCTCTCCCGGCGTTTCCACTCACATCTGCCTTGTAAATACCATTTGTTAGTCGACTTTCATTCATCCTCTCAACATGACCAAACCATCTAAGCATACTCTTTTAAATTTTCTGTTACTATATCTTTTTTTAAACCGTAAAGTTGATTCTTTATTCATAAGCATAACACAATAAAAAGTAAGTTCAAAAACTAAAACCCGACTACTGAAAAATCACGCTCGCCGCGGTCGGTCTGTAACCAATTAAATTAATATTATTTACCTCCACTTTTACTTATTTTTAACAATTTAAACGTATTTATTTACTTAAACAATATGACATATGTATATACACTTCTGGACACATCTATTGGCCCACCTTAGAGTTTAGGTTTCGATGGCCCCTACCGAAATATGATTGCTAGATTGAACAAAAACTGTTGATGCAGTTTTAAACCTGATACATTTTACCATCTTTTTCGATCGTATTGTTTTAAATTTGAATTCAGAATACCATACGACATGGAGCAACGCCTAACAAGTCGGATATGCGCCTTGTTAAAGGCAATTGATTTTTGAATAAAAAACATGTTTTATCAAATAAAGGTTTAATTTAATAACGCGTGTTGCCTCCATGGGAATCTACCACAGCTCTCATACGATTAGGCATAGAGTTTATCAACCGCTCTATGAAATTTTGAGGGATCATCTCCCATTCCTCTTCTATGGCAGTTTTCAACTCCTGCATCGTCTGGGCAACTGGCTGACGAGCCCTAACACGTCTTTTTAGCTCGTCCCACATGTGCTCAATGGGGTTCATGTCTGGGCTTCTGGCTGGCTAGTCCATAACTGTGATGTTCACATCCCGAAGATATTCCCTGACGATGCCGGCCGCATGGGCTCTTGCATTATCATGCATAAAAAGGAAATTTGGGCCCACATAGTCCGCGTATGGTATCACGTGAGGTTCTAAGCACTCACGAATGTACCTTTCAACATTTAATGTTGGCAGCCGTGGTCCTGTAACAACCTCAAGTTGAGTTTTGCCGCTCGCGGATATACCGCCCCAGACAGTCCATGAGCCACCGCCATAAGCAACCCTCTCTTCAAAGCAGCATTGTGCGAAACGCTCTCCCTTACGTCGGTAGACCTTCTTCCTTCCATCATTGCCATGTAACACAATTTTAGACTCATCAGAAAAGAGTACACGGCTCCAATCTTGCTGTGTCCAATTTAAATGACTGCGTGCGAAATGAAGGCGCGCTGTTCGGTGGGCTCGCGTTAGTTTGGGGCCATTAGCTGGCTTGTGTGTTACCATATCGCGTTCTTTTAACCTTCTCCGAACAGTTCGAGCGCTCACAGATACTCCGTGGAAGTCGCGAAGTTGGTTTTGTATCTCAATGGAGGTAAGGTGACGATTTCTCAAGCTGGTCGTCACGATGAATCGATCCTGCCTTTCAGTTGTGACCCGAGATCGTGGCCTTCCTTGGCGACGAACAAAGCCGCCAGTCTCTAGGTACCTCCGATAAACATTTCGGACCGCAGATCGACTTAAATTAAGTTGAGCACTCACGTTTCTTTGGCTGTGTCCGGCCTGAATAAGTGCCACAGCTTGGGCGGCGACTTCAGGTGAAGTATCCATAGATTATTGATAGAACCTCACCTTAATGTTAAGAATAAGTAATGTTTGTTGCAAAACCAAAGATATCAATCACTTTTTCAAGAATTAAATCCAAGTAAACCAATAAAACCAAGTTTTCTTAGTATTCGATTGTTTGATATCAACAAACAGGCTCCAAATTGTCTTTTGTTTCTTTAAATTCTGTGTTCGAAATTCAAAAAAAGACTATTGAATGAAATTGTGAATGTGCCAGGTTCAAAACTGCATAAAAACTTTTTGCTCGACCTAATATAAAATTTTAGCTAGGACCAAACGAAACTGAAAATACAAGGTGGGCCAAAAGATGTGTCCAGAAGTGTATATATTTGTAATGTGCTCGTCAAGACCTTTCTTTTGATACCAAACGTCATTTTTATCTCAATTAAATTTTTGTCGTGGTCAGAAATGTACGTGTAAAGTCTACCATCATATTATGGGAGAATTTATATAGCCTATGTCACCCGGACCATTATTACAAATCTATTGATACCTCATTCATTAGCTTAGTTCAGTAACTCGGTTCAGTAACTTAGGCGCTACGGTGGAACACACGTAAATACATACTTACATACATACATATGCCTGCTAAAATCATTACTCTTCCTTTTGGCTTATCCGTAGTTGGGTAAAAAACGGAAGGAAGGTTGGTAAATAAGAATAATTCCGTTTCAAATGAGAATTATTGTAACAAACCTACCCCAATTACCGCTGCGGCTGCCGTGTCTTTGACTAATCAGGGTGGAAGTGTGAATGTGTCTTACACAGAGTTAAATTAATTAATTCCTGGGAGAATTGCTCATGTTCATGGCTTCTCATTCCCGAGTCGGATCTCATTTGGTTTGTTTGTTTTATTTGTGTTAGGGAAACGGGGCGAAAAGTTTTTGTGGGAAGTAGTGTAATTGGGGTCGATTTTGAGTAAATGTGACCCGATAATTAAATACTGTACCAAATGATGTGATTAGGTATACTTGCAAAAGCGAATTATAAATAATAAAATAATCTTTATTACATAAGAAAGTGAATTACAAATAGTGTGAAGTCCCTGACACTTGTGCTAGGTGATTAACCTGTGTTACAAGAGCCAGTGCCCTCTCCCGGGAGGAAATACAATTGAAAACTTATGCAATAAGACAAACAATGAAGAAATAAAAAGACTAAACTAATACAAAAAAGTTTAGAATAAGCCTGTAGTGGTGATTGTGTGTGTGTGTGTGTGCGTGTATTATGTGTGGTGGGGGTGTGTGTGTGTGTGGGTGTGTGCTTGAAGTATGTGAGTATGTGTGTAAATTGAAATTGAATGTACAGGAAAGGTTGACTGTGAACGCGAGTAAAGGGTGAAGTTGAGTGCCTCTCATAGGCTAGAATTTATATTACGAAATTTATCTTATTTGATGTGAATTGCAGTGTACAGCAAGGCTGCTAGCTACAGTATAGCTGCATACAACAGCAGGTCTATTCTGCAAAAATCTCACCGTGAAAACTTAGGTGAAGAGAGCTGGAAGTGAGTTGTCATTCTACCTGATGCTAGGGATTGACATTACTGACAGTTCACTCCACGCTCACTTCACCTAAGTTTTTACGGTGACAATTGTCCAGAATAGGACTGCTAACATGTTTTCACTGTAGATAAAGAACTACAGGGTGCGAAATGACATCCGTTCGTTCTAGTACCCATATACAAGGTGTAACTTAAATAACGTACAACCTCTTAAGGGGTCATTGTACTCATCATTATGAACAACTTTAACTAAGGGAAAAAACATGAAATCGCGAAAAAAAATTCAGCTGTTCCCTGCTCCAACATTTATGTTCGCATAACTAGTCAAAATGTAGGGAACAGCTGATTCGCGATTTCATGTTTTGTCCCATAGTAAAAGTTGTTCATAATGATGAGTACAATGACCCCTTAAGAGGTTGTGCGTTATTTTAGTTATACCTTGTATAAGTTAGAATCGATAACGTTGATAAAGTGGTTCTGACTTTTTTTGTAAGTACAGAATTTTTAAATCACTGTAAAAATCTTTGTAAGCAATAATTTTATTTCCGAAGACCAAATAAGCCGCCCTGTGAGACTCCTGAGAGCTCTGAGAGAATTCTCGTCACTGTTTCATTTACCGAAATATTTACTTCATAGTCCTGGAAAATGCAAACAAAGAGAATGAAAGTAAAAACTTACGATGTTTCTGACATCCATCAACATTCTCGGGCCAGTCGCAAGAGTGGGCGTTCTCATTGTACAGAAGACCTCCGATGCACAGCTGTTCAGTGGCAGTTCCATTCCAGCAGGTCCAGTACCTCGTACAGGACGTCTCGTGGCCGAAGATGCCGTACAGCCAGTCGCAGTGCTCCGTGCCGAGTGGTGGGTCTGAAGGTGGAAAGACAGTGGTTACATGATGGTTTAGAAAAGATGTAAAGCTATTGGTGGAAATAGCTAGAGATATGGAATCTGCTTAGCCTTTTCCCAACTATGTTGGAGTTGACTTCCAGTCCGACTGGATGCGGCTGAATACCAGTATTCAACTTGGAGTCGGTTTTACTTGTAAAACTGTTTTGCAATTCAAATTTGTAATACAACCTATACTCAATTTACAATAAGATTAGACATTTAAACAACCCTTTTTTACAGTCCGTTCATCCGATTTTGACTTCTATTCCGTAGGCTTAAGAATGGCATTAAAGGCAAAAAAGTGGTTACAATACCAATTGTTTACTGCAGTTGCCAGCTGTCATGCCTCCAACGCAATAGAAGTCAAAATCGGTTGAACGGACTGTAAAAATGGTTTGTTTAAATGTCTAATCCAATTTGTTGAACAAGACATGTTGTGATTAGTCCTGGAAAGATTTTCCTCTACATCTGAAAAATGGGGATCATTTCTAAGGACCCTTATTCTGCGTAGTAGTCATGGGCCGTACTATGACGTGAAAAAACATCATGGATCCATCATGGATCCGTTGAGACAAAAGGATGGTGGTGGTAGTGGTGTGGTCGTATATAGCTCCGTCTCTCTCTTACACTGGAACCGTTCAACTTCTGCCCTGCTTTATGAGCTCATAGTAAGCGCCCTGGTATTTATTCAACCTCATTTGTACGACCTACAGAAGTTCCTCCTAAATGTTATTACGACCTACATAAGAAGACGACACGCTTGTATTATTACATTTTAAATAAGGACACAAGGTTTCTTTCGTTTTCTTTTTCAGCAAGAGGTTCCATTATTCAGGACAGCTTTTAGCCCAATTAAAAATTCATCTAATCATTTGTCTTTCTTATGTCTTATGTTACTAACAGTAGTGTTTTAAGTTCAAATCTTATACTAACAATTTATGGATCTCTTAGTTGTACGAAAAAATGGTTTTATTTTTTAACCCCCGACACAAAAAGATTATAAGGGTGTTAAGTCTGACGTGTCTGTCTGTGGCATCGTAGGTCCTAAACGAATGGACCGATTTTGATGCGGTTTTTTGTATCCTGTTGTTAGTGTTTAAGGTGTGCAACTAGGTCGTACTTCTTTTTTTATCAAAAATTACATGTCTCCTCCGAAAAAAATAGTTTTTCTTCCTAAATATTCAGTTTCACAAGTTTTTTTTTCACAAAAAAATCTCTTGACATTACAACCATTAAAATAATCTTAAACACTTACGTTTTTATTGTTACTGCTTTTTACAAATTAATTAAACTATAGTCATCAAGTTTTGTTTATCAGAACGTCTGATAAAGAATAGTAATGACATGTATCGCTTATACAGTGGCAAGACGAAGCAAACAGGCTTTAAGAAGACACAATTGAAAGCTTAAGAAACTATAAAAAATCAAGCTACTTACTGATCTGTACTTTAGGATATTCGCAGTAGTTCGACCTCCATGGATAGTCGCATCCCTCCGTCACCCCCCGATGCTTGCCAGCGAAGACCAGCCCATTAGGACAGTCGTACTGAACAGACTGTCCGTTGTCACACTCCCAGTATTTGTCGCAGTACTTGTCATCTGCCACCACCCTGACCTTGGTCTTGCAGGGGTCTTCAATCTGGCCGCATGACACGAAGGTTACTGCCAGCAGAACTGGAAAGATGGAAAAAAATGTTATATTGTTTGTCCTTTTTTATAGATAACTGTTTTGGAGAAGTGACTTAAGAATAGGTTAGCATATAAATGTCTTTGTCATATCAGTTTTGAAAATAACGAATAAAGGACTTATAGCAGCTTATATAAACAAGTATTTGTAGACTGACTGGAATTTGCAGGGTTACAAGGTGACACCGAGTTTAAAACATATAAAAAAAAATAACACCAGCCTAATTATTGTCCCACTGTCAGGACAGCCCACTTCTCATACAGAGAAGGCATGAGCCTTGATCACCACACTTGCTCAAGGCAGATCGGCGATGTCAGTCTTATATTATTCAAGGGCTTCTTGCCCTTGAAAACCAAAATCTCCCTTGCTCAAACTCTCATTCAGCCCATTATTGACTACGCTGATGCCTGTTATTAGGATGCCTCTGAGGAGCTTTTGAATAAACTTGAGCGTTTGCAAAATATCTGTATTCGTTTTGTTTTTAACCTTAAAAAGTATGATCACGTTTCTAACTTTCGCAAGATACTCAAGTGGCTCCCTATTCGACATCGCAGGAACTCTCGGATATTATGTCTTTTATTTAACATCCTTCACAACCCTAAAACGCCTTCTTATCTGCGGGAACGCTTTTCCTACGCCCGTCCTTTTGAGGTGCCTTGCAGGTCTATCTTAGAAACCTCCTTAAATCTCCTTCCCACTCCACTGACTTCTACTCCTACTCCTTCACTGTCCACGCGGTTCGGTTATGGAATTCGCTTCCGCCTGACATTAGGGACTGCCAAACTATTGCAGTATTTAAAAAAAGAAGAGTGAAAGAACACTATCTTTCCACTTCGTCATAGTTGTTAGTTATTCTAGTGGTTTTATTTTAGTAGTATATATGTATTTAAGTATTTATTATTTATTTAATTTAATGAGTTAATTGTTTTGGATTTTATGTATTTTATTTTCTCTTCTACTCTTACACACGTTGTCTACATCTCTTTTTATCCTCTGTCCTATCGCAGGTATGCCGGAAGAGATTTCTTTTGAAATAAGCATCACCTTTGTACGTATTTTTCTGTTTCTTTCTGTTTGTCTGTTTATTTGTGTATTCATAAATAATTAAATAAATAAATAAAATAAATAAATTATTAGTTCAAAACTTGAGCCCCTAAAATACCCTTCACAGTTTATTTATCTCTTTAATATTTTCAAACTCCGAAGATGAAAGTTACATAACTACTTGTAACTTTCACTTACTTTTTTTTTTATTAGCCATTATTGCACTGCTGGACAAAGCCTCCCTACTCTATTTGTCCACATCTCCCTGTTCAAAGCTGCCAAGGACCAATCTTTATTAAAGGAATCCAGCTCATGCCGCCATAACCATCAGGGCCTGCAGCGATGTCGTTTGCCATTAAGCGGGACCTACTGGGTCGTAAGTTTGGCCCATTTTTCAGCTGTCATGCGGCAGATATGCCCAGCACAATTCCATTTAAGCGTGGAAGATTTCCGAGTGACATCAGTTATCTTAGTGACGAAACGGTGGTATTCTTAACCAGGTCCACAAGTTGATTACCCAGAATACTCCGTTTTATCTATACCATTGTTATTTGTAGTCGTAGTGTAGTTAAGTATCCGTTTTTGGTGTTAACGCTGAAGGACGACCCTGAAAGTAGAAGATACTTCCACTTTTAAGCCCCGCTATCAAGCTAAATGTCAACAACTCTTGAAAAGGACCTCGTCTCGCAGTTTCAGCACAATTTCACCACCCCAGGAAGTCTTTGCGCCCAGCAACATTTCATACCGAGTCATTATATCTGATACTGTAATTACTAACTCCTGTTACGGTGGCATAAGGTCTAAAATGATAGAGCAATTTGAGCATTGTGGCTCCTTGTGTCAAAGAATTTCAGTGAGGTATGTACTCGTAAGTAAGCATATTTCTTTCTTTGCGTCTTTTATTATCTTGCTGGTATTTTTGAAGCCTTTATTTGTGTTATGGAAATTTATTGTACATTTACATACATTCGTAGGTTTTGTATGTTTTGTAACCGTCTTTTTACGTGTAGGTATTTTATTTCATTTTTCATAAAAAAGAGGAGCTCGTGGCTAAGTAATAACAGCCGCACGGGTCGATCCATCAGGTTAAGCTGCGCTTGCCGGGGTTGGTCCGTGGATGGGTGACCATCTTTACATACCGAGACTCCTCCGTGCTTCGGAAAGCACGTTAAGCCGTTGGTCCCGGCTGTCATTCGTAGATCTTTGACAGTCGTTACGGGTCGTCAGAAGCCCGAAAGTCTGACAATCAGTCTTACCAAGGGGTATCGTATTACCCAGTTAATGGGTTGTGGAGGTCAGATAGGCAGTCGCTCCATGTAAAATAATGGTATTCAGCTGCATCCGGTTAGACTGGAAGCCGACCCCAACATAGTTGGGAAAAGGCTAGGCAGATTGATTTTATTTCATTTTTTAATATACTTTACCATGGTTGGTTAGCCAAGTATTCATGTTTGATTTCGATATATTTTTTATTATAGCCGCTATTCAAATGTGACTTTGAGTGTGTATAACATTTCATTTTTCGAGTTTAAAGTCATTTTGAATTAACATCTAGGTACAGTCAGCAACAAAAGTTGATTAACACTTGCAGTTTTTTAATCTTAATTATTAAGCGAAATATTTAATTCCAATCGGAACAGAAGTACTTAAAACTTTAAGAACATTAACTCTTATCAGTTAAACGAAAAAAAAGCAGTTTATCGAATCATTTTGTATTAATTTAGATGATGTCAAAAACTAGCAGTGTTAACTGACTTCTGTTGCTGACCGTACCATCGTGGTGCGGTGAACTACTTTTCGACCTTATTGCCATGGTAAGGTTGAAAAGTGGTCACCACAAATGTCCGCGACTGGTACATTAACCATCAATAGGATTTTCCATTAAGAATTTCTCAGTAGCACCCTTTTTTTTTTTTTTTTTTTTTTTTTTGTGGATGGGAAATCATCAAATGACTTCTCCCGCTCTGGGCAGAGGCGGGAGGGCGTGTCAGACTTTTACTGACTAAAACCCACCCATGTTCCTTCAGCTGCCCGTGCCTGGGCCACGGTATCTCTTTCGAACTACCCGCGACCCCGGCGGCATCGGCCCAATTGACCCCGTCACTGCTGACATCTCTTTGAGGCGCGCGTGGAACACAACGCGCCGTCGACCCGGGCCTGGTCCTTACCGGACGGCGAGCTGCCCATTACTCGTCTTCCGCAAGCCCGCGCCTACGGTGGCCGGGAATCGGCAATCGATTCCCGCCGCCCAGGGCGTCTCCTACGGCGGCTAGGGGCGCGAGGGCGCGGCTGTTGCCTCTCCCTCACGCGTTCCGCTTCCTCCTTCGCGAGCATTACTGCTTCGCAGAAGGAGGTGACGGCTTCCCATGCACTCTCGCTCCGCACCATGGCCTGGACCAGGTTTGGACGCGAGAGATCGCCGCCGCCGATCGCCTCCGTGAGAACACGGCGGTGCTCCGCCCAAGCCGGGCAGACCTCCACTGTATGCTCCACCGTGTCCTCCGGGCGATCCACACAATGGTGACACCCGGGCGTTTCCTCCCGCCTTATCCGAAACAGGAACCTCCCGAAACAACCGTGTCCGGTGAGGACCTGCGTCAGGCGGAAGGTGAGGACGCCGTGGCGCCTCTCCAACCACTCCTCAAAGAGGGGACTTATCGCCGCAATTGTGGCGTGCCCAGCGCTGGGTTGCGACAATCGCACTCTCCATGTCGCCATGAGATCCCGCCGGAGCTCTGTCCGCTGTACCGTGATTTCTCGCGGCAGCGGAGTAACGCCCCGGCGTTTCACCTCCTCGCACCACTCCCACACGTGCGCGAGGACTTTTGCCTCCAGATCCCATGGCGGTAATCCGGCAAGGAGGCTCGCCGCCTCACAGGAGACCGTGCGGTATCCCCGGACTAGCCGGATGGCCATGACCACCCTGGAGTCAAGATTTTTGCCTGGTTGATGACAATAGACGAAATGTGGGTATACTATACAGGTACAGCTCTGCCTATCCCTTTTGAAATTACAGGCGTGATGTTTATTATGTGTAATAATTAATTGTATCACTGGGTAATAAATACTTAAATAAAAATTCTCTTTGAATTTGACTTTATGGACTGCGTAGGTACCTTAAATAATATATGAACCCTAGAACAAAGGCCTTATATTGCCTATACACGTGTCTTATTACGACCTAAGAGCATGTTTAGCCCAAATCTTTAACTAAACACGTGAGTTAGGCCTTTGATTAGTATAATAGGATTTGAGCTGAATTAGTTAGTGACACTCTAATTAAAAGGAGGAGCTCGGGGCTAAGTAATAACAGCGGCACGGGTCGATCCATCAGGTTAAACTATGCGTACTATACTATACAATATCTTTACATACCGAGACTCCTCCGTGCCTCGGAAAGCACGTTAAGCCGTTGGTACCGGCTATCATTCGTGGATCTTTGACAGTCGTTACGGGTCGTCAGAAGCCCAAAAGTCTGACAACCAGTCTTATCAAGGGGTATCGCATTACCCAGTTACTGGGTTATGGAGGTCAGATAGGCAGTCGCTCCATGTAAAATGCTGGTATTCAGCTGCATCCGGTTAGACTGGAAGCCGACCCCAACTTAGTATTAGGGAAAAGGCTAGGCAGATTGTTTTTCCTACATACTAGTGGTTAGGAATCTATATAGCTATAGATGCGTATTAAAAACTAAAGTCGCTTTTCGTATATGTCTGTGTGACCGCGTTGTTCTTCTAAACAACACAACGGATTTTGATGCGGATTTCACCATTATCATCTTCCTAGAAGAAAAGGTCTTGGGAAAAGGCTAGGCAGATGATAATGGTGATGATAAAGCCGATCCTAACATAGTTGGCTATGTTAGGGTCGGCTTCCAGTCTAACCGGATGCAGCAGAAGACCAGTATTTCACATGGAGTGGACTGCCTATCTGACCTCCACAACCTACTTACTGGCTTTCAGGCTTCAGACGACCCGTAAAGACTGTTAAAGATCAACACATGACAGCCGGGACCAACATCTTAACATGCTTTCCGGGGCACGGAGGGGTCTTGGTATGTAAAGGTGGTCACCCATCGACGGACCAGCCGCAGTAAGCATAGCTTAACCTGATCGATCGAACCATGCGGCTGTTATTACTTAGAAAGAAACCCCCAATCAATCAATCAATGCGGATTTCACCATCATTTAGTTAGATAATTTATTCCGGAAGGTACATAAATTATAAACTTACATATAATAAAGAATCTCCATGTTTTCTGGAGTTATAAAAACCGTGCGAAGCAGTGGCGGGTTGCTAGTGAAATGATAAAGTACGATATTCAACAAACGTGAAATGCTCATACCTTTGAGCTTTTGTTTTACATCAAACAAAGACAAACATTTATGTACGGGAATTCAGTGAAAAAAGGTCATGAAAAATATTATCAGAGATGGAAATCATGTGGGACGTGAATGGAAATGGTATCATCATTATCTGCCTAGCCTTTTTCTACATAATTATATTGGGGTTGGCTTCCAGTCTTCGTGAATGAAATGGCATATTTTCCAATATTACGTCGTTTGAGAAAATTAATACAGTAGGTACACTAAGGGACTGCTTCACCATTTACGATTAAGTTCCAATTAACTTACTTGGCAGATAATTTCATACAAATTCTGTTCCATTTTTGAATTTATTCGGTAAGTAGTGGCTATTCGGACATCGTGAAATAGGCCCTTTTTTATGGATGGGAAATCATCAAATGACTTCTTCCGCTCTGGGCAGAGCGGAAGGGCATGTCAGACTTTTAGTGACTAAATCCCACCCGTGTTCCTTCAGTTGGCGCGCGTGGAACACAACGCGCCGTCGACCCGGGCCTGGTCCTTACCGGACGGCGAGCTGCCCATTACTCGTCGTCCGCAAGCCCGCGCCTACGGTGGCCGGGCATCGGCGATAAATTCCCGCCGCCCAGGGCGTCTCCTGCGGCGGCTAGGGGCGCGAGGGCGCGGCTGTTGCCTCTCCCTCACGCGTTCCGCTTCCTCCTTCGCGAGCATTCCTCCTTCGCAGAAGGAGGTGACGGCCTCCCATACACTCTCGCTCGGCACCATGGCCTGGACCAGGTTTGGACGCGAGAGATCGCCGCCGCCGGTGAAATAGACCCTTAGTTCGGATTTCACCAATTAAAATGAACGTGCTCAGCACTTCCAAACCACGCTTAGCTTCATTGGTGAAATTCACCCATACTCTTTCAGCTTCACTGCCTCCTTCACACTATATTTTTTCTTTCAGAAACATAAATTAAAACTTCCAGGACTTCAACAAGTTACTCAAATTAAGGTTAAGGAGTTATTGACGACATTCTAAGTGATGCATTTGCTATCTCTATCTTTACTTCATGCATTTTCATGACAGCAACACCATCAAAGGAAAAGTAATAAGGAAAAAACGTTTAACGGCCGATGCTAGACTTTCAATGTAAGTTCTATTGTTTGCAAAAGTAGTATATTATGTAGGAAAGCAGACATATTAATGGTTTAGCACGTATCAATTGACTATAACCGCCATTACTGGCGTGACAGCGCATAACTTAGTAATTTCTAAGCTTTATTTGGTAATATCGTAATATTGAGTGAAGATGAAGAAAGTTCAGCCAATCAAATTATAAATAAAAAAGTGTGAATGTCAGCTCCGATGCACGACTGGAGTTTACTTCTGGAGTATATTGTTTTCGTTGCATGGGCAGGTTTTGAATGAATTATAGTGCTATACAAAAAGCAACTTTAAGGTATAAAGGCGTTCGTTTTGTTTTACGTTGCGCAAAAAAACGAGTCAACGCTTTGAGTTAACGCTTGTATTTCTCCGAGAAACTCCAAAAATAAAAATATCATGTTACTAAGGCCAGGGACTCGTTCGTGGCTTAATTAACAGCCACACGGGTCGATAAAAGGGGGAAGCGCCAGGACAGCCCGCGAAATTTAAATTTTCTTACGTTTTTTGCAATTTGTAAGTCAGTCTTAAGTTGTATGTTGATTAAAGTATGATTCGCTACCGTAACAAATATAGAATTATAGAATCAGTAATACAACTCCTTAAGTTAGTACAATCCTCAAATGTCAAGATTTCATGAAATAGTCATTCAACAGGATTACCTGGTCTTAAAGAGTTGTATTGATGACTTTAGTGATTATAATTATGTAAATACATACTTGTTACGGTCGCGAAATAAATTTTGATCAACATAAAACCTAATACTGACTTGCAAATTGTAAAAAACGTAAGAAATTTTGAATTTCGCGGGCTACCCTTTTTTTTTTTTTTTTTTTTGTGGATGGGGAATCATCAAATGACTTCTCCCGCTCTGGGCAGAGCGGGAGCGTCAGACTTTTACTGACTAAAACCCACCCGTGTTCCTTCAGTTGCCCGTGCCAGGGCCACGGTATCTCTTTCGAACTACCCGCGACTCCGGCGGCATCGGCCCAATGGACCCCGTCACTGCTGACATCTCTTTGAGGCGCGCGTGGAACACAACGCGCCGTCGACCCGGGCCTGGTCCTTACCGGACGGCGAGCTTCGCGGGCTACCCTGGCGCTTTCGCCTTAAGCTACCAGCTTGCCGCGGTCGGTCCGTGGATGGGTGACTATCCATTACTTAACGAGAGGAGGGGTCCGTACCTCGGAAAGCACAATAAGGCGTTGGTCCTGGCTGTCATTCATAGATCTTTGACAGTCGTTACGGCTAAAAGCCCGAAAGTTTGACAACCAGTCTTACCAAGGGGTATCGTGTTACTCATGCAGTAATTGGGCTGTGTGGCGAGTAGGTAAGTACCATCGACAAACGCTAGGTCTTTCCAATTTTGAAACAATTTTGCTTGCAAGCTGCAATTGTACTTATGACAAAATAAAACAAAGGACCATAGGGGTAGGGTTTTTTCAATGAATCAGTGTATGTATTCAAAAAGCAGCTTTAAGGTGTAAAGGTTTTGTCGATAGTACATTTTGATCTAATCTTTGTCATGAACGTCTTATTATCTTTTAATAATAAAGAAATTGGTCGGGTCAATCTATATCAATTGCTAAGAACAGGGTTTGCTGAGACAGTTCTTGTTGTTTTTGTAGTCTTAACCTATTTACTATATTTCATATACATTAAAATGCTTATAATATAATATATAAAACATCTATCTAGATCCAGTACAAAATTATTATTTTTATTTTTTTATATCTTTATTGTACTTAATTATATTTTGATTACTAGTTTATTTATTTATAAGTATATAAATTATCAATTAGGTATGTTGAAACTGTTTGTACTCCCCGTCACTTGTCTCTACAGGTTCATTAGAAAACCAGCGTCAGGCAGCATCTGTCTGGCATTTAATGCTGAAATGAACCTTTTTGGCGCAGCCGTGAGGCACACACTTTTGTTTTAAAACATTATTTTAATTTTTTTTTCTTTTGTTTTTGTGTTTCACGAAGTGTGTCCAAATAAACGTTTTTTTTCTTTCTTTCTTTCTATCTTGTCATGTATGGTACGAGACTTTCTATTTTAGGGACTGCTTAAAACAAAATTGTTTAGTGAGTAAGTACGTAATTGTTTCTACGATTGTTGTACTTATCGGTGTCGTGTTCTCCTACGCATGTTTGTAACTCATCAAGAAGTTGTATTGTACTTTTGTCGTTGTTTGAAAGCGTAATTTAGCAAAGCGCCCACGTTTGTTAGCCAATAAGGAATGGAATGTGAAGTAAAGTAGGTATTAAAAAACGTGAAAGTTTCATGGGGGCATAATATGTTTGGGGTGTATTGAGCTGGCAGTCATTTGAGCATAAGAAATTGTTACTCTTGTTATTATACGACAACACACAAATACTCTCACATTATGGCAATACTTACACTCCACAGGTGGTCGTAGAACATAATTTTATTATACCTACCTACTTTTTAATTTTTTTGTTAGTTTTTTTCTTTTGGTATTTTTTTTTAATTTTAATTTTTCTGATTTTCATTTTTTGCCAGCTGCATGCATCCCTTACTTTTATTGTATTAAAATTAAGCATATATAATGAGAGAGCGCCTTGACTTCCATAATACAAGTCCTACTTAGTTTGGAAGTCAAGAGTTCCATTCCGTGTACGTTATTTTAATAGGCAGTAAACTTTTTTTTCTTTTTTTTTATACAGGATGTTACCTGATTGTAATTAATCACTAAAATATCTAGAATATCATCTGCCGGGCCCTTGTCCCAACTATGTTGGGGTCGGCTTCCAGTCTAACCGGAACCAGAGTTTTTACCGTCAGCTTACCAGAAAATAAGTGGAATCTTATGAAATAGTCTGTAATTCCGTCAATACCAAAAATTATTCCAAATTCACACGTCAGTATCTTCGCGACTCTTGCACAAGGAGCGCTTTCTCCACGCTTGCGCACCCGCGCGTCTGACGTAACTCGCGTAACATCGGGTAAGTTCGTGAAACAATACAACGCAGTCACACCGGTTTGTTCAATAAATATTGTTATATGTTAGGTCAACTGTGTTTACATATGTATTTTTTACGTATTTGTTAACAAGTGCTGACAAGACAGAAATAGGCTAAGAATTTTCATGCGTGCGTGAAATATTGTGAAATTCGTTGTTGCGTTTGTATGTTTTTGTTTTATGCATATTAAATACGTACTGGTTGGTTTTGTACGAGTTTCAAGTATTCACGATAATTCATCCAATCGAACTAGTAATGTTTTGAATATTTTAGCAATTCTAGTTGGTGGTAATTTGCATATTGCGTATTGTGTAAATGTGATCGTTTATTATAATAATTATTATGCTCTACGTATGATTTTGGCAAATAATAGGCCTTCAGTGGTCGTAAAAGGCCACTTGCGTGCTTCTAAGTAACATGGTCAAATATATACACGAATATGAGACTGCAGAAGAACGAGAGATTAGAGAAGGCACGCGTAGGCAAGATATGAAATTTTACAAGATACAGCCTAATTTAAATATTGTGAAGCACTGTCCTAGATACCAATCGGTTATTTTATTTAATAAACTGCCTTTAGATTTAAAGAGTGCTATATACTCTAGCTTTTTAACCGACTTCAAAAAGGAGGAGGTTCTCAATTCGTCGGAACGTTTTTTTTTTTTTTTTTTTAATTTTTTTTTTTATGTATGTTCCCCGATTACTCGAAGATGGCTGGACCGATTTGGATTTTTTTTGTTTTATTCGAGAGGGTCCCATCACAGTTGGTCCCATATAAAATTGATTAACTTTGCTTTGGTAGTTTTTGAGTTAGCTTCAATAATACGTATTTTTTCCCGACTTTTATATGGATGATGTTCTAGTTCGTTTTGCAGATAGTGGTATAAGAATTTGTGTGGGGTAGGTACACAACTGAAAAGTGAAAAATAAAAACTTTTTTACAAAAAAATACAACCGACTTCCAAAAACAACACTACAAAGTGAAAAATAACTTTAATTTCGGAAGTCGGTGGCAAAAAAAGAAAATACATTTAACTAGACACCGACTTCCGAAATTAAAGTTATTTTTCACTTTGTAGTGGTGTGGAGTGGTTTTTTGGAAGTGGGTTGTATTTTTTTGTAAAAAAGTTTTTTAAAATAAAACTTAAAAGATTCTTATTGAACAAGTGTACTATTGATGATCTTTAATGTAAATACAATGTTATATTAACTTGTGTGTTGTTGTAATGTTTAACTTGTTTGTAATTTCAGATACAATTTATTGTTAATGAATAAATGACTATGACTTAAATTCACGCCCGAATTTTATACGACCGAATTTTAAAGTATATTCGATCTACGGGTCAATATACCGAAAACCTTGGTGCATGCTTAAAGGTTATCTATGGCTCACAGGTATATATATATAATGTATCTGTTCTATGTTGATTCCGGAGTTTCTCCACAGTGGACGATTAACACCAAGAGATTATACAGGGTAAGGCAGGTTGAAGATACTAAAATGGCGGATCCGTAGGACCGTCTGCTTCGTGTTTTGGCCCAATAACAAGAATAGAATATCGTTATTTGCATAAAATATGGTACATAAAAGCTCTTAAATATAAAATAGTTCCACATATTTTGCTTACTTTTTTTTCAGCATGGAAAAAACCCAGGCCACACTGATTTTTTTAAAAGGACATTTTTTTTAAATTTGATTCGAAATTCGTCGTTGCTCAAAGTTCAAACGTCTTTAATTTCATTTAAAAAATAAAATAACAAAATTAGCAATTTTTTTTTTAAATTTTCATCTTGAATAATTTTGTAGAATCGTATAAAATTCGTATTTGACGCAAATTTATTTATTTATTTATATAAATTACAAGTTCCTTAACTAGATGTAATAGCAAAGCACACAATTAGACCAAATGATTGCTAGAAAATTAAATACGAGCTCTTAAACTACAACTAATTTAAAAAAAATATCGAAAGCCCGACATTGAACTGTATTTAAAAAAAAAGTGTGGCCTAAGTCTTTTTATTGATCCTATAGTATAGTTAAAATCTCGCTGCAGACTCGGTCATAAATCATTCGAGTGTTTCGCTCTCTTTCCCACTCACGGGCCTTATGGGCAGGCCACGCCCACACGTAGTCCTGTGCATTACTGCAGTCGATGAGTGATATCGATAGTTTTATATACTTATAAATGGGTGATAGAAATAAATACACATTTTTTTTATTTTATTACCAAATTTACTACAAAGCATATTAAATATACTCATTAGTTACCCTGCATACTTAATGAATACAGTATGTTTACGTGTTAACCTTAATGATTCTGTTATCGATAATGGCCTTGAGCGCGCGCAACTAGCGCACATCCCTACTCCGATTATGATTTATGACCAAGTCTGCAGCGAGATTTTAACTATATTATAAACACGATACCGCACCACAGATCCGCCATTTTAGTTTGTTCAACGTCTGCCTAACACTCTGTGTAAGAAGAAAGACTGTTGTATGAGGCTGAGATTTGGATGGAGCTCAAATATTAAGATTGCTCCACGCGTTCCTCAGAAAAAGGGTCTTGACAGACTGACACAGACAGGCAGACGGACAACGAAGTGATCCTATAAGGGTTCCGTTTTTTTAGGTACGGAACCCTAAAACCCAATCAGAAAACTAAAGATGACTGGGGGAGCCTGTATTTAATCTAGTCAAGTCTAGTTCCGCCTATAAAATTAATGACGGAAACGAATATAAACTTAAGACTTTGACCTTTGACCATGATACATGACATTTGATCGCGTGGCTGTGCGCAGTATTCATTATAATATCCAATCGCTCCCAATTAACATGTAATATGTTGGATTGGAGCTGCAAACGTTTTGGTGCGACAGTTTGATGAAGGTAAATGGTAGTTTGATTTGACCTTTTGGCATCTATCGATTTCTTACAAGAGATGAGGAGTTGTAGAAACTCTTGCGTCCAGGAGAGTATAAGGCTGCGTTTCCACTAGAAATGAGCGAGGATGCGTAACGAGGGATGTGTGTAAAACTAACGAATAACATCGCTTCATTTTCATAGCTTCAGCTAAGCTAGTGCTCTTATTGGTTAGTTTTACACACATCCCTCGCTACGCATCCTCGCTCATTTCTGGTGGAAACGCAGCCTTACCAGACGATCATAAAAAGAAGGCATTAGGCTGCTTTTCCACCAGAGATGTGCTATGCTACGTTGCTATGGATGCGTTTGATCCACCAATCATATTCATCAATACACATTGCATACCACTGGTGGAAACGAAACTAAGCTATGCTTTTTAAAAGGAAGGACGCGTGATATGAATGCGGGAGTGGTGTAGCTGCCGCTTCTCGTGCCTTCCCTACTGCCGATGCATTGCATAGCTCGAGCAGCACATCTTCCTCGCACAGCTACCTCGCGGCGACGCATCTTCATATCACATCTACTCGCTCCGCAACACAGCTTAGCGTTAGTGGAAACGGTAACATAGTTTCCTAGCTTAGCTTTCACATCCCCGCACCTTAGCTGCATAGCACATCTCTGATGGAAAAGCAGCCTTATGCATAATTCGTTATTTGAGGAACGACTTCACTATGAGTCACTAATATAGGCCTATCTTGGCTGCGAACGACGTGCACAGTGCGTGTCCACCTAAGATAAAAGCACACGCTCCTAATAACCCATACCCGTCAAAAATAGAAGTGGTTATCGTAGGCGAAATCGGCATGGTAATATATTATAATCATCATCATCATTTCTGTCGAACGACATCCACTGCTGGACAAAGGCCTCCCCCAAGCACTACCACTTCGACCAGTTCTGTGCTTCCCGCATCTAGCGGATTCCTGCGGCCATCACAAGGTCAAGAAGGGAATACCTATATACACTGTGAGTGTAAACACACTGCAAAACATCGCCTGGTGATTCTTGCCAACGAGTCTCACAGATATGTCGGCAAAGTTCGCAGTTGCCCAAATTTCAATCTTATTACCAAGGGTGAAACTGTAAAGTGGTCAACCGCCTTCTTTGTCGAGTGTACGTTCTCGCTTCTAGACGTTCGTTCGAGCAACTGTTTGGTCTGTTCCAGAAGTATCTGATGAAATAGTAACCAGATGGACTAAAAAAACGCACCTGTGGATGACAATTTGCAGTGGCACTTACAAATTGAGTGATTTGATGTGATTTTTGGTATATTCAAAATTCAAATTTAAATTCACCTTAAATATGTGTTTCGTTTGACAATTCAGGTTAATTTATAATAACCTCAATTTTCTTCGATGAATTTTCAATTACAATCTAATAATGTTGTTTATTACAATAATTATTGGCAAAAGAGGTAACATTAATTAAAGTTGAAACCTTCTAAATTCAGATGAATGTGTTGCTAATTCCCTTTAGTGATTGATTGCGTATGAATTTAACCTAAACAGGGTATGTTGACATTTTCGTCGGACAATTTTGGAACAGACTATATTGGATGACTTTTTTTACCGTCTCGAAAAAAATAGGGTAAGTACCTATATTCGGTGAACGGAGTAGAAGCCTATGGCATATCTAGTTTTTATTTATTTATTTTTTAATTAAAAAAAATCAAAATTCAAATCATAATGCAGGTTGCATATGATTTGAATTTCGATATTTTTAAAGGATTTATTATTTTTCTTCAAAGTTTATGTTTTTATTGTTCTAAAAAGAAAAGTTTACAACGAATTTGTAGTATTTATTGATACTTAGATATTTTTTTCTGACTAAGCTATTAAAAAAAAAACTAGGTATGCCATACGCTTCTACTCTGTTCACCTGATATACCCTATTTTTTTCAAGACGTTAAAAAAGTCATCCGGTATACTCGTGTAAACGCGGGTTAACAATTTCGATTTACTCCAAAGTCCTTTATCACAAGCTCTTTAGGTAAAATGCTGCATGCCAATGGTTGGAGTCGGTATTTTCTATCCCAAATATACTCGAGGTCAAAGTAAATGCCTGTGTTAGCCAAAGACCTAAGAATGCATGAACCTGTAATTTTATTATGGTAGGTATTATTTATGTAAAGTAGTTATGTACCTTGCTAAGTAATAACGGGTCGATCGATCAGGTTAAGCTACGCTTGCCACGGTCAGTCCGCGAATGATCATCTTTATATTATTATATCATCTATATATTATTATATCAAGACCACCATCTGCGATTTTAATTTTAATAACACAAAAATTTGTCGCTAATTAGATTATATTTTTTAGAGCTGGAGGGGGGCAGGGAGGGGGCAGCTTCAACTTGTTTTTGTGGATTTTTTTTGGTACCTATGTGTTGAGGTTTAGGGGTTTAAGTGTTTTATAAAGGGGGGCCAAATTTTCATTATTTTTACGATAGGACATACCGTTTTCGAGATATATGGAAAAGAATAAAAAATACAGTACTGTTTTTGCCACAGAACACTATTAACCCCCGTTCGCACGGGCGTAATAAAATCGCGGCGGGATTTTATATCGCACTGGATTTTCAACGCTCTGCTTAGCGCCGAGAGTGCAAAATCCAACAGTGTGTTTTTTCGACGCGCTAGAATGTACTCTGTTATTGTTAAATTGGATTCTCAACGCTCGACTCAACAACGAGAGTTGAAAATCCAGTGCGCTATAAAATCCCACCGCGATTTTATTACGTCCGTGGGTACGGGGGCTTACTCCTAGCGGAGGTTTTTGCACTTGAAGTCAAGGTGTTGGTGTGAATTTTAGCTCATGACAACTAATCTTATTCCACACCTTTTTAATCGCGATTAAAAATAGTCTGATTTAGTTTGACAATCAAAGTTTTAGGTGAAAAAATTTTTTATTCTGTATAATAGCAAAATTGCCATTTTCACTAAATTATTATCTCAGTACAATCTTAGTGCTGTCAAACTAAAATTTAGTTAAGTTGTGTCATTTTAATCAATTTCAGAATGAGAAGTCGTCGTTTGACAGGAATAAACTAAATTTTATTGATTTTTAGTCTAGTTTAGAGGCATTTGTGACAAGAGAATCGGCACAAAGAGTCCTGAACAAAGAGTAGGTACATTCGTCCCAGCACTACAAACAAACTGTCTAAAAAACGTAAGTGCCGTTCGGGGACTGAAAGTAATATCAATAAACTGTTCCACCGAACGGCACTTTACTAAATTTTGTTTCAGTGACGTTAGTGGAAGTGCTTAGGTTCCGTTCGAGGAAATGACGTTCAAATCAGTGACCTACGTGGAATACTATCTAATCCATGCTATCTAATCCATCTATAATAGCTAATCCATGCGTCAGGTTCGTGAACAAGCGCTGTCAGTGAAGGCTGGTCATACCTTAGCGGCCACGGCTTATTTTAATTTAATTTAAATATTTGAATTGTTTTTTTTTAAGGACGCTTTTAACGTTCTGCATCGTTCTCACATGTAATATTTCAACATGAATGATGTAACCATTATTTTGTAACCATATCTTGATTTAAAAGAGTGTCCGTGGAGTTTCTTGCCCGTTCTTCTCCATAGGTACCTACTATGCTTTGGAATGGGCGCCTAGCTTCATCTTTTTGACTGACCGACCCCTTGACAATTCAAAAGTGCCTGTAATTGGTTTAATTGAAATAAATGCTTTGAGTTTGAGTTTGAGATACCTCTTATATGTGTCTGAGCTATAAATAAAAACAATTGTTTTCTCACCCTATTCAAAGAAAGTTTCAGTAACAAGCTGTTATTACTCTCGACCCTAACCTTTGATGACTCATTCTGTTAGACTTACTTTATGAAGGAAAAAGGTTACTTTGTTATTCTTGGAAGAAATAATTAACTTTTTTGGGCTCGTGGCTATATATATAACAATCACACGGGCCAATTGCCGCGGTCGGTTCGTGGATGGGTGACCATCCTTTATCTCATCTTTGACAGTCGTTACGGGTAGTCAGAAGCCCAAAAGTCTGACAACCAATCTTACCAAAGGCTGTGTTACCCATAATAACTGGGTTGTGGAGGTCAGATAGGCAGTCGCTCCATGTAAAATACTGGTATTCAGCTGCATCCGGTTAGACTGGAAGCCGACCCCAACATAGTTGGGAAAAGGCTAGGTAGATTCATTGAATTATAATTATTAGAATCAGCCATACAACTCCATAAGTTAGAATTGACCTCAAATCTAGCGATTTCATGAAATCATGAGGTTTGAGGTCAATTCTACAAATGGAGTTTTATTGCTGATTCTAATGATTATAATTCTGTAAAGCCATATTAGCTACGGCCGCGTCTCATATTTTAATCAACATACAACTTGATACTTACCCGCAAATTGCAAAAAACGTAAGAAAATTTGAAATTCGCGGTCTAGCTTAGCGCATCCTCCTTAAATTTGTTTGAGTAGATAAACATTTATATTATAACATGTGTTTGGGATAACCCTAGTCCAAGGTTGTCGTTTGTTTTGCTCCTTCAAATAGGAACTGCCAAAAAATCCCTTGCACTCTACTACGTCAACCTTTCAGTCAGAATATTGTTGATTTCAAAAAGAAAGACGTCAATGTTCTTAATATACGTGCTTTTTGTTTTAATTGGTATGTCTGACTTTTAACTGTTAAGTAAGTGGCTTCATTAATAATTCAGAGCATAAAATTATAATGTTAAAAACTACACTTTCTAAAACAGTGATGTTATGCTGTTTTTACAGCACATTGCCACAATTATAAGAATTTAAAGCGAAACCGGGAAATTATTCAAGTTAATCACAGTAATGTGTGTAATTAATAAATACAGGAGTTTGCATGTTAGTTTTGATTTACCGCTAATTATCGTGTAGAAATGCGATCGGCTTGGTTCGGTTGGGATTTGATTTTGTCGTCTATTTTCTGTATATTTACGCAAAATAGTTATAAAATGCCTCGGAAAGCACGTTAAGCCGTTGGTCCCGGCTGTTATTCGTGGATTTTTGACAGTCGTTACGAGTCGTCAGAAGCCCGAAAGTCTTACAAGCAGTCTTACCAAGGGGTATCGTATTACCCAGTTACTGGGTTGTGGAGCTCAGATAGGCAGTCGTTCCATGTAAAATACTGGTATTCAGCTGCATCTGGTTAGACTGGAAGCCGACCCCAACATGTTGAGAGAAGGCTAGGTAGATTGATTACGGAAAATAGCTATTCTTTCAGAGATTGTAGAATTGTGAAGTTGAAAGAAGAATAATACGTAAGAACGTCTGTATCTGTATACTAGGCTGCAATGGTTTTTTTTTATCTTTTATTAAAAAGAACCAGGTTCTTAATAATTAATTACAATCTAGCCTACAAGATTATTAAGCAATTTTAATGTTACTTAATTTTTTACGTGATAATTATTTTAAAACTTAGATTAATGCTGCAATGGTGACCATAAGAATATTTCAAGTAAACAATTGAGAAGTTCCTATGGCCAGCATCATCAGACCAGTTACATGGTACCATATTATTGCATTGTCATCGAACTAACAAAGGTATATGACAAATTTCAGCTCAATCGGATGCCAGCAAGTGCTTGAAAAAAGGGGTTACAATTTTCGAATATTCCTACTCGAAAATTGTAACCCACAGTGGTCTGTGGGTTAAAGAAGCAAGTTAAATAAAAGCTTGTAAGGCGTCGTCCTAATATAAAGCGATTGTCGCGCGAATACGCGATCGCGATCACTTTTTGTTTGGTGAACGGAACGCGTGGTCGCGCCGACAGAGGGCGCCTTTCAGTTTTCCGAACAAAAAGCGAACCATCGCTTTACATCATCGGATGACGCCTTGGAATAGAACCACAATGAAAGCAAAACACTAATCCACTTAATTCCAGTTACGAGTCTGAACGAACAAAGTATGCAAATTACAGGCGATTCAATAAAGGTTAAATGCTCATTAGAGTCGGTACATAGGTAGTCCTAATGTCGGCAAATGACCGGTATTGAGAAATTAATAGGATGCTGTTACTACATTAGTAGGAAGGTATGTAGGCTAGGCTTGAGTAGGCTCCTATGTTGGTTTGATCGTGATGCAAGTGATAAGAGATTTGTTATTAAGGCGAGTAGTGTCGTCAACTAGCGCCACCATTGGGAAAAAAATCACAAGTCTTTAGTTTGGAACATTTTGAAATTTCCTTGGTAGGTACACATTTTTAGTCAGATGGGGTAGAATTTTTTTGACCTTACCTGACCTACCTAATCTGACTAAAAATATGAGCGTAGGAAATTTCAAAATGATCCGTATCTCCGACTTATGATTTTTTTCTCAATGGTGGCGATAGTTGGCGACACTATTCGCCTTAAGAGAAACGGAGCTAATTATTATGAGTAGCATCAGCTATTTATGAGGAAAGGTGTGCATGGGACACGTTCAAAATACTAGTATTTTGGACGCTTTTAGTCGAACAGGGAAAATGATACCTAAGCATATATTTTTTTAGGCAGCCCATTTTATATTTTGTAGTGTTTAATTATGTCTTTTTTTTTGCTATGTATTTTTGTGGTGTACAATAAAGTATTAAATAAATATAATATAAATATTTTTTTTACGAAATATTGTGTAGGTAATTTGTGTTATTTTACTGCATTCATTCACATTTACGTGTGAGACATTTGATTTACTTTTAAATTCAGGAAAATCTATATAGATTTCCCTAGATTTTTAAAAGGCAGGGAATATTCCCTACCTAAACCTACTTCAATTTATGTCCGCCTCAAATTTTGACCAAATTTTGTCTAGGTCAGTGATCAGTCTCTTTTAAAAGTATACTAGTCTTATGATGAAGACTAAAGAAATCTAAAGGCGATAAAGCCTAAGTCCATAACTTAGTCATGTTATGGTTGCGTATGAGTTCATTCGAGATCAGCAATGTAGTGTGACAGGATGCATTCACTGACACTTTTTATGTTAATAAGTTACACATACCCTAGATGTGTAGCGATCTTATCGGCTTACTACGATGCGGCTCAAAGCCTGTAAAAGCGTGAGATAAATCGCAAGAAAATTATTAATCCAGATTCCGTAAAAACGGTCAAAATATTAGGTTCGAGTCCTGAGTTCGAAGAAACGCCACAGCTTTTAAACCATATACAACATTATTTATAGTATATGCGAAACCTGAATATAGTTTGTAGTAAAAAAAGTTACAATATGGACACCGAGCGACGAACACAAGTCACTGCAGGTCATAGCGGCACTAGGCACGGGCGCACAGCGGACACCGCGTGATGATCACTTTTTGTACGGACAACCATGTAACATAACAAGCTTATAACATTGTGATTATTCAAGATACAGTTTTGAAATTTTGTACATAGATTCTTTACATAAAAATATTAGACACGTGTTTCGGGTTTCGCATATACTAAAACTGATGTTGTATAGCGTATGCATTGGGAATTGTTTCGAAAGTAATGTCCACCCTCTTAAGCCTATTTATTTATAAGGCCTTTTAAAAGTAAAACAAGAAACTACTGCATCACAGAAGACGTCAACCAGGTATTTGACAAAGCGAGTAGCGCGTGATCATCTATCGGCTAAACTTATTTAGTATCTTTAATAATAAACCTGTTGAGAAAATTAAGTCATTATCTGCCTAACCTTTTCCCAACTACGTTGGGGTCGGCGTCCAGTCTAACCGGATACAGCTGAAGACCAGTATTTTACATGTAGCGACTGCCTCTCTGACATCCACAACGCAGTTACTGGGTAACACGACACCCCTTGGTAAGATTGGTTGTCAGACTTTCGGGCTTCTGACGATCCGTAACGAATGGCAAAAATCCTTGAATGACAGCCCGACCAATGGCTTAACGTGCTTTCCGAGGCACGGAGGGGTCTTGGTATGTAAAGATGATCACCCATCCACGGACCAACCGCGGCAAGCATAGCTTAACCTGATCGATCGACCCGTGCGGCTGTTATTACTTAGCCACAAGTTAAGAAAATGAAGTGCCTGTGTGAAATTTAACAACCTAAATAAAGCATTTATTAACAGAGGACCATAATGTAAACACAAAATTCAAAGGACACTAAGTGCATTCGGATTTTTGGGATCTTTCCAAAACATACACCAAGATCAATGACATCGGTAAATGGTAAATAAAATGGCTTCTAAAGAAATTCGGGCTCTAAAATAAATTCAAAGCTGTACCCAACTTAAATATATTAACTTAGCCTTTTTCGTGTGAAATAAGACCCCAGGACCAATTTATGAGACTCGAGTTTTGGCTTAAGATAAGTTTATTTTGTGGCGTATAAATCTTAGTGTTTTGTGTACTTTTTTTCGGCTAAACCTGATATTTATGCGAATCTTTCGTGTAAAGTGAGAAGGGGATGCTAATGTATCAG
Organism: Cosmia pyralina; assembly: GCA_946251885.1. Taxonomy (NCBI): domain Eukaryota; kingdom Metazoa; phylum Arthropoda; class Insecta; order Lepidoptera; family Noctuidae; genus Cosmia; species Cosmia pyralina. Next base: position 24,983,896 of record OX276345.1, on the reverse strand, counting down.
TATAATGGTATAAGTTAGTTTGTTAGGGTTATTTATTTAAGTACTAGCGGATCCGACAGACGTTGTCCTGTCCAAATTTCAATAATTCATACAAAATTCCTATAGAAAATTCACTTTAGAATTTTCCAATTTTCCCGGCAACTTTTCTAATGTTTTTTCCGATATTTTAACGCTTCACTGCGTCAATCTGTCAATTTTGTCAAAATTTGTGAAGATCTCTCTATTGTCTTCTGTCTCACTCACTTTTTATATGGAGATTTTTTAACCAAAATTTTTCACTTTTCCGTAAAATTTTTCAAACATTTCCTTTCATACAAACCTTGTCCTGACAATTACTAATACAACAAAAAAAGAATTAGCCAAATAGGTGCATCCGTTCTGAAGTGATGCGTGTATATACATTCGGTAATTGATTTTTATTTATATAGATACTACGTAGCTGACCCGCCAGACGTTGTCCTGTTTAAAATTTTCATGCAAAGTGAAAATTAACTTTCTTCTTATTTTTTTTTGCGTGAATTTTTCCGATGTTTTAATACTTATTATCCTATTCCGGACGAAGACAAATCCAAAAACACAAAAATCATAAAAATTTGTCCAGCCGTTCTTGAGTTATAAAGGGTGTAACTAACACGACTTTGTTTTACATGTGTCGTTCATTATAAAAGTGGTGTAACTCCATATTTTTAAAATACGTATCGTTTTGCCTATTGGATCACTATCTTTCATTATAAATTATTATATCTTTGATTTGTACAAGTTACAAGGAGATAATTCATTTTTACAACGAATGACACATATGTACGAGTAGATTACCTACTTAGTAGTTATTATGTTACCGAAATGATTCAAATAATGATAGTTTGTCAGAGAAAATGTTTGAGTAGATTTAAAAGGTTTTTCTTTTATACAAAAACGAAAAGTTTGTGAAACAGTATTTTGTAAACGGTTTCCATTATTAAGTAGCATCATTCATCTAAGTATTAATGGTTTTTATTTGAAAACTTTTCCGTTACGAGTTTATTTGTCACGAGTTTAAACCACTAAGTACAACTGCCGCTACTTCTCTCTCGTCAGAAAGATGTGGTGTTGCCAATGCAAACCATCATTTGTCATAATTATTGCTCTCTGGTCCAGATGACTCAAGACCTTTAACATAAGCAAAGGTAAAAGGGATGCGTAACAATATCACTGTCCGTGAACTATAAAAGGTAATAAGTCACTTATTGCGTACTGCAATAATAATTATTAAGGTCGTTATCTTTATGATGTAAGATGCTGCGGTCCGATGTTCAGCCATGTTGTAATGGCCGCAGGGAGTAATGATGAAACTAAGACATGAATGGAAAGTTCGATGGGCTTCGAGATTGTGCCATCTTGGTCTACTCTGCATAATTGATGAATATCATTATGTAGTTCGTCGTGTACCTACTTGAGAGTAACGTTTTTATTTTGATCACTAATCCTTGACGATAATTGATCACATGAATCATCTAGAGATCTCTTTTAAATATTCCTTTTAGGGTTCCGTAGTCAACAAGGAACCCTTATAGTTTCGCTATGTCCGTCCGTCTGTCTGTCTGTCCATCCGTCCGCAGCTTAGCTCAGACACTCTTAGTACTAGAAAGCTATAATCTAGCATGGATATACGAGTACATATTCATCACGCCGACGAAGTGGTAAAATAAAATCATGAAAAAAAGTTTTTTTTAGGGTAGGTACCTTCTGTATACGTAAAGTTGGGATGTTTTTTTTCTCGTCTTCCCCATGGTATAAGGTGTTGTTAGATAGATCTTTCAAAAATATTGCGGGTTTGTGAAAACAATTTTTTGATTTAGGGATCCATTTCTGAAATATTAAGCTTTAAAGTGCTCATTTTTGTTAGAGTCAAGTGTCCCCCCCCCCCCCTTGCCAGCTAAACGGTTAGTTTTGGATGTGTGAAAAAAATCACGGTAGTAGTATATTTATCGAAATTAAAAGGAAAACTATCACAACTAAGTAGGCTTTTCAAGTTTACGAGTTAGTCAACCAACTTGTAAAATGTTCTTGGAACAGTAAAAATTTCGTATAAATTCCATTAGTAATTACTTATATAACGTTGTTAGTTGTGTAAAACAGGTAGTAAATATAAGTTTATGAACCATGTAAAAATATACAAAAATAAAATCATAACATTCTTATTAATAATGATTTCTAAATTAATAATATTTACGCTCCAATAACGACGGGCGGCGGCGTGCACTACGGGACCCTATTACTGCGCGTGTCCCGACACGCACTTGGCCGGTTTTTATTTTTTAAAGAATAACTTCGATAATTCCTCCATCAAAGATCAGGTGTGAAGTACTCGCAACCGGCACATACTCGTATTTATTTACTGTGCAACCGTCGTGCGTGAGAACATAACGAAGCAAAATAAGTATGTAAGGATCGTAGCAGGTGGCGTTCTGTAGTTTCTGTCTACCCCCATGGGAAGAAGGCATGAATTTATGGAATTCCTCCATCATCACATATTGAGTAAAGTATTAGGGTCTAATAAACAGTACAGAGTGATGGTGAGATCCTTTGGGGGTATTAACAACATATCTCGAAAGGATAGAACTATCATTGAAGAACTAACATTGAACAAGAATTATTATTTTAACTTAGATCAATCAATCAACCTGCCTAGCCTTATCCCAACTATGTTAGGGTCGGCTTCCAGTCTAACCGGATGCAGCTGAATACCATTATTTTACATGGAGCGACTGCCTATCTGACCTCCACAACCCAGTAACTGGGTAATACGATACCCCTTGGTAAGACTGGTTGTCAGACTTTCGGGCTTCTGACGACCCGTAACGACTGTCAAAGATCCACGAATAACAGCCGGGACCAACGGCTTAACGTGCTTTCCGAGGCACGGATGAGTCTCGGTATGTAAAGATGGTCACCCATCCACTGACCAACCCCGGCAAGCGTAGCTTAACCTGATGGATCGACCGGTGCGGCTGATATTACTTAGCCACGAGCTCCTCTCTCCACGATACCTGCTACCTACCTATACCTACGTTTTCCTCCACGAACTTACATACAGGCTGTGCCTAGTTTGGGATCCGCTGTAAATTTTTTTTAATGTCGAACTTCTGTGGTAGAATTTCATTCATGTTAATTTATTGTATGTTTGTGAACTATGTGTAAGTGTAATAAATTAATTTTGAATTTTTTTGAATTTTGAATTCAGGGCTACAAAAGAGGTCAGTGAAAATACTAAGCGGCTTATTAAGTAAACTTTTTTTTTAAAGACTTGAGGAATTGTATAGAATGGACTCGAGGAAGATTTGTACAAATTAAATATTCTCGAATCGTGGATCATAAATAAAATGCACGACTGTTTTATATCTAAATTGAAATCAAATAAAAGGATAAATTGAATGTATATTTGTTGAAAAACACTGGACCAATGAAATATTTGTTTTATTAAAGCCGTTTTGAAACGTTTTCTATTGTTTGCTTCGGAAATGAATTTTAAACAAAAATAAATATTGTTGTACCTTGCGAAACAGGTAATTGGACAGATACAATATTATGAAGTTTAAATTAATTACTGCAATTAAAATAACAAGAGGAGCTCATGGTTAAGTAATAACAGCCGCACGGGTCGATCCATCAGGTTAAGCTACGCTTGCCGGGGTTGGTCCGTGGATGCGTGACCATATTTACATACCGAGACTCCTCCGTGCCTCGGAAAGCACGTTAAGCCGTTGGTCTCGGCTGTCATTCGTGGATCTTTGACAGTCGTTACGGGTCGTCAGAAGCCCGAAAGTCTGACAACCAGTCTTACCAAGGGGCATCGTATTACCCAGTTACTGGGTTGTGGAGGTCAGATAGGCAGTCGCTCCATGTAAAATACTGGTATTCAGCTGCATCGGGTTAGACTGGAACCCGACCCCAACATAGTTGGGAAAAGGCTAGGCAGATTGAATATGCATTTGTTGTGTACCTACACCTTTAAGTGCCATATACACAGAACGAAGACCCTATGTAAAATAGATTGTAAATATGCAGTTGGTGTTCCTAATAAATAAATAAATAAATCACACTAATATTATAAAGGCAAAAGATTGTGAGTGTGTGTCTTTGTTACTTCTTCACGCTCAAACGGCTGAACCAATTATGATAAAATTTGGTAAGGACGTAGCTGACACCCCGGATTTATACATAAGCTACTTTTTATCCCGGTCTACGCGGGTGAAACCGCGGGGCGCAGCTAGTAGTTAATTACGTTCCGGTCCCCTAAACATTATTATCGTAAAAAAAGGTTACAAACGCCATCTTCGTAGATGTCCCAAGAAGCCATCATAAAAATGACGGTGTGTGTTAGACTTTGGTAGGTGTGACTCTTTATATCATAATCAGCCTTTAATGTGCCCACTGCTGGGACACAGGCCTCCTCTCTGTGTGAGAGCGTGGGCCGTAATCCACCATGCTGGCTCAGTGCGGGTTGGTAGATGTCTTAAGTCTTCGAATGGTTGGTTCTAGGACATGCCGGTTTCCTCACGATGTTTTCCTTCACCGTTTTGAGAGCAGTGCTGATGAAATAATTTCCACGAAGTAAATCACCTGTCAGGGTTCGAACCTACGACCTACAACTCGTAAGTCGCGACCGTTACCATTGCCACGACTGCTCTCTTTATATGAACGACATCTGTTACATTGAAGCGGCGATGCTTTTTCAGGAAACCCAAACATTAGTGGTAAGGTATGCCACTGTTCAAATGCAAAAACGATTTTAAACACCTAATATTGGCTACACAAAACACAGAAGCCTCGCAACAAAGCCAGTTGCACCAACCAGCTTCTTATCTCACATCTACGAAGGTTACAAGCAGATGCGTTGACCTTGACCCCTCAGCTGTCGGTAATTTGACACGGCTGCGCCTGCGCAGCTAACCCCAGCATTGATCCTCGCCTTGACACTAGACACACAATACTTAAGAACTGATCGTTCTAAAACAATCTAAGTATTGTTTTATAACGGAAACTGTAATTTATATGTCCTTGTGAGAAGAATGGAGTACTGTTGCTATGTCGGATACCTACGATCGTTCGTAGATATGAGTTTCTTGTGATTGCTATTTGTATCTTTGCTAATATCGAAGCCATTTTTTAACGACCGTAATTTTTTTTAGGATCGTTAAAAAAGTGGTCTTTAGAGGCTTTTTAAAAGGACCACTTCTAATTGGTCCTTGCGTCCACGTTGTTCCCTATATAAATTACGGCCCACTCCCTCTCGAACAGATGAGGCCCGTGACCCAGCAGTGGGAACATTAAAGGTTGATATGCCCTACCCGCTACCGTATAGAGTCTATTTTTGTTGTTCAATCTGCCTGGCCTTTTCCCAACTATGTTGGGGTCGGCTTTCAGTCTAACCGGATGCAGCTTAATACCAGTATTTAACATGGAGCGACTGCCTATCTGACCTCCACAACCCATTAACTGGGTAATACGATACCCCTTGGTAAGACTGGTTGTCAGACTTTCGGGCTTCTGACAACCCGTAACGACTGTCAAAGATCCACGAAAAACAGCCGGGAGCAACGGCTTAACGTGCTTTCCGACGAACGGAGGAGTCTCGGTATGTAAAGATGGTCACCCATACACGGACCGACCCCAGTAAGCGTAGCTTAACCTGATGGATCCACCCGTGCGGGTGTTATTACTTAGCCACGAGCTCCTTTTGTTGTAATTTTAGTAATTCACTTGTCATTCTTTTTTGGTTTGTAAATAAAGGTGATATTATTATACCTTATAACAGGATCCAGATTGCAAAAAAAAATTAATTGTAGTTTGTCCAAGTTTAGAATCGATCTCGAAACTATTCTTTCGGTGGCCTGTGATACCCCTGATAATGATAATATCTAAAGAAATAAACCAGGATATTAGATAACAATGACAGTTCACGTTCAAAGCCCACGCTTTCCACTTTCTTGCGTCGATAGCATCTTATTGTGGAATCGTGCGACAACCACCGTGCGACCACATTGTGATCATCAGGGGATTTGCTTTATTATATGAAGTGATCTTGTTTGGTGGTGCGGTTGCGGAATAAAATGGTGCATTGAGAAGAATTATTACTTATCGTGATGGAAAATGTTTATTGAGAAACTGGGGAAAGCTTGGACCGGTAAAGATTTCTAATCAGACAAGCTTAAAGACTGCTATTTTTCAGAAAACCGGGTATACCAATGAGACAGATACTATATCCTTTTCTTTTTAGAAAGAGAATTTGTTCTAAATCCACAAAACCTTAATTTTTTTCATGAGTAATTTAAATAGCTACTTCGTACTAATTTCTAGGAAAATGGAAAAAATCCTCAACTCATTTAAAAAAAATTAATTTACTTACTTATCTTCAATAATTTACACTATATACAGGTTGAAATTGAATTCATAGGTATCTATTTAAGAGGTCATTGTACTCATCATTATGAACAACTTTTACAATGCAGGAAACAGCAGATTTTTTTTCGCAAATTCAGGTTTGGTCCCATAATAAAAATGAATTCAATATCACCCTACACTAACCACATTTCTCCACATCTTACAGGAAATATTCCCGAATAAAGGTTCCTACAAACAGGCGCGACACGCGACGCGACACAAAGGCACCGCGTGTCGGGCGACGAGCGGTGCCTTTGTTCTCGCGCGATTCGCGTCTGTTTGAAGGAGTCGTAACTCGGGATAGTTGTCGGCGGGAGGGAGTATTATCGCAATATCTAACGGAGCTATGTGCCTCAAGCCATTTGTGGTTGAACGTTTTTTTAATATAAATAGCTCTGTTCTACGTCCCTAGATGAGGTATAGTCTTGTCTAAGGCTACTGCATTCCAGTCCGGCTAGGGAAGGGGTTATGTGAAGATGCTGTATGTGGAAATGTAATATGTGTTTGTTGAGATTCTGTTTGGCTCTGTAGAAAATTATTTTTTAAGGAAAGACGAAACTAAATTAGGTAACCACGAAGGTTTTTTCAATTATTTAAATGTAGATCCCCGAATGACAGCCGGGACCAACGGTTTAACGTGCTTTCTGAGGCACGGTGGGGTCTTGGTATGTAAAGATGCTCATCCATCCACGGAGCGCGGCTGTTACTACTTAGCCACGAGACCCTGTAAAGTTGTCCGTATATTTAAATCACAACTGTCATTCTTAGACAGTAGTATGAAATGGCTAAAACGTGGTCTGGGGTCTGGCAATTTGACAATTTTTTTACCTGATGTTGCCAGTTAGCCTAATAGGTAAAATAAATAAATATTTCTAAGATGTGTGACCGAAACGTAATTTATGCATACAAAGTATTTATCAAGTATCCAACTTGTTCCATATAATCATTCCTTAAGGCTCCCGCAGGTAGGCGCGACGCGACTCCGGCAGAAAATTTTTAATGAAGTTTTCATAGAAATTAGAGTTCCATCGCGCCTGTATGTGGGAGCCTTTATTTGCTTAATAACCTGGATAAATCAGCTAATGATAGATACTCACAAACTAGTTAAGAATACAAAAAAAAAGATAACAAAAGCAAATAGAACACTCATTGACACCACATTGATTCAGTCCACCGTTTTCTCAATCACTCGCGGAACGCTAAAATCCCCGCTATTGTCTCACGGATGAGAGTTCATCTTTTGTCTATTTTCTTTTTTTTCCTTTGGGATTTCTTTTCTCGCTTTTCTTTTTCAGAGAACGGGGAAAAATGAAACTTTTAATTGAAAGATATCTCGCGGAAAACAGTTTTCTTTTAGTGTTGTAAATTGTTTTAAAGCGGAATAATGCAGTGAAATTGTTTTGAATGCACTTTTTTTTCTGTTGTGTTTTCCGAGATTTTTCCAGCGTGGGGTATTGGTTCTTTGCCAAAAGAACTTCCTTACAAATGTATAAATCCTTTTGTTATTGCAAAGGTACCAATTTGATGACTCTTATCTTCATCTTTAATAGATGCTCTTAAACGAGCACATAGTTAGTAGTTAATTAGTACCTACTTTGGCTTTTCTATAATAAACATTTTTTTTTTATACATAAAGTCACGCCTTCTTCCCATGGCGGTAGGCAGAAAGTATACAGAACGCCACCTGCTACGATTCTTACATACTACTTTTGCCTCGTTTACATTCATACATCTGCGGTCATGTACACGCTCGCCGGTTGCGAGTACTACGCACCTGAGCTTTCTAAAGAACATCACCAATAAGGTTAATATGTCTACCTACGGCGTTTCCACTCACATCTGTCTTGTAAATACAATTTGTTAGTCGCCTTTCATTCATCCTCTCAACATGACCAAACCATCTAAGCGTACTCTTTTAAATTTTTGTCACTACATCTTCTTTTAAACCGCACCGTTGCCTTATCACATCATTCCTCAGCCTATCATTCATAGTCACACCACACATGCTTTGCAAGGAACGCATTTCTACAGCATTTATTCTACTTTCATGCTTCTTTCGCCACACCCAACATTCACTTATATACATAAGCGTCAGCACCAGCATACCATTGTGAACAGCCATTCGAGCCTTTTTTTCACTCGCTCAAAAATTTCTTTCAACGATATCTTAACTATTGCAACGTCCGATTTAGTGAACATGAACTTGGTCCTTCGTCATTAAAATCGGTCCATCAAGTTTGAAGATCGTGATCCAATTTGCGACTTAATCCTCAGGCGAAAGTTAATCTCCAAAAAATCTAGAACCACGTCAAGCATGTAGGCTAAAGAACATGAAATAATTAAGCGATGAGTGGCTCACCCTCTTAGTGAGATGTGTTCGTTAGTGTAAGATGTCTGATCCCAAAAAGGGCAAAAAGATTTCCTAAAACAAAAAACGGTGCTATTTCGTGTAGTAGGTACCTATGTACATAATCTAGTGTACTTCAGGATCGCTTACTTAGATTGAGGCGGTGTTTACCTAAGAGATACCTAATGTTGTGTTATCATCAAAATAATATTACAAGACGTTCAAAACTGAACGTTACTGCCATTACGGGGATATGTTCTATGTTAATGGATTTGGTTTCCGAAATTAGTTCTTCATGTGGACCTTTGTGCGTGGGCCATGGCAGCCGTTGGGAGTTATTCCAACCAGCCCACCTCCCTCCAGAAGTTAATCAAGTCTCCTAGTCTGTTAAGAACATCTGTGAAAGATCGGGGTGTTCCGAGGGTTTCTGTTCTAATCCGGTGACGCCTGTGCATTCAAAGAGCACGTGCGCAACGGTTTCCTCAGCCTCCATGCAAGCCCTGCACAAAGGTATGTCCGTTATTCCTATTGTGTGGAAGTGTTTGTTTAGTGAGCAGTGTCCTGTGATGGCCCCCTCACCAGGCGCAGACCGTTCCTGTCCAGACGGTTATTACAACCACAGAAAAAGAAGAGATAAAGAGGTTTATCTGTTCTGTGATTACAACCGTCTGGTTAGCGTACCATCTAGAGATGGCTTAGCTTCCCTGGAGTTACGGGAGCTTCTAAAATAGTTTAGGAAATTCAGTATTAATCGGAACAGCAAAACCACTGGTACATCCACCAAAATCTCACCAGCTCATTCAATTAAGAAGATATATAACAGTCTTCCCGTTTTATTTTCATAAAATAGAGTTCTCCTGGGTTTGGTAATTTAATTATAGGGAATTTAAGCGGTAGTTAGTAAATTTTAGAAAAATATTTTGCTATCCAGCCACGAAAGATATCTCAAACCTTACTAATTGCGGTTGTATAGGGTAGATGATGTTTTGCTCCCAGCAAGATTATCTCAATACCTAGGTCTTAGCTAACTGTGCTTTTGAGAGTATCTTAGGCATTGCTTTCATAGGAACGCGGTTTCTCGCCCGTCATGAAAATCTGTCAGTTTCACCAGTATTTGACATTCAGGTGTTTCACATTAATTTGACAGTTTGAAAGAGGCACCGGTGACTGTAAAGTTGTGCGGAAATCGGCTGCCATGGTATGAGCATGTGATGCAGAGGAACGAGGAAAATGTCGTGAGGAAAGTTTTGATTATGAATGTTGTGATAGCTATAACAGTAGGGGAAGACCAAAGAAATTATGGATGGACTGTGTGAAAGATGATATGGTTAAACAGCGAAATATGGTTAAAACTACCTAGATGACGACAAATAGATTGGGATAAGGGCAGGAGAATGATGATTATTTCATGTTAAGGTGTGGTGACCGTTGTTCGCATTCTTAGGAAACCACTAGCTCTATCTGCTTTAATTCTATAACAATCAGAATGAACTTTGTGAGTAGGTACCTAGATGTCATTTCCATTCCTTACTCGTCCAGGATTTTTGTCACTTAATCATTACACAATGACCTCAATTCGACCTTGTAAGTACATAAGTTGACAAGACTGATTGATAAGACTTGTCACCGAGTTACAAGCGTACTGCGTAGCCTACATACAGCACTTGCAAGCCACACACAGTTCGCATACGGTGTATAAATAGATATAATATAATTAAGCATTCACTAGGCTCAGCTCAAGGTCGTGAGAACGCAACTTGACAGGTACTGCACACACTAGCAGATATAGTAGAGAAGTTGTTATGCGATATCAAAGCTTACATAATCGTAACCAAAATATTCTTGATCACATATTTTTGGTGAGCACTTTGTGTGCTGCTCTGTATTGGTTTTCTTGGTCTTTCCTATGTATGAACCGCCAAGGAAACGAATGATTCCATGCTGGAGGAACTTAACATCACCAAGCGGCTGTCTACAATATGCCAGGAGCGTGCCGTTAGCTTTTTTGGACATATTATGCGTTCACCTAAGCATGGGCCAGGTGGAAGGAAAACGCGCTCAAGGCAGACACCGGCAAGAAGCATGTACCGTGCGTGCGGTCCACGCTGCAGAAGACCGCATAACTTGGAGACGCGTCGTATGTGGTCGCGATTCTCAGCATTGAGGGAACGACGAAGAAGAAGTTTAAATAATCTTTTCTTGCTTCCATAAGTCTATCGCTCCAAGTGTTGTTTTCTCTATCGAATTTTCATAGCTGCTCTACTGAAGCTCTTCTTTGCCATCCTTGTCAGAGAAGTTTCACTGCGGTAACATTATTTATAGTTATATCTAACCATTTATTCTACTTTCGACATGTGCACGCATATGAAGTTCGTTGTTTATTGACAGGCAATCATAAGTAGATGAAAAAATGCAATACTTCATGGACGCTAAAGTAAAATAAATGGTTGAAATGATTATAATATATTACCTAGTTGGTTGATAGCTTATATATTTTTCCAGAGAACTTTGATATCATGATGATTGAATGTTGGTGATTGAAATTGGGCCACATTGCACGCATGTTTAGAGTTAGAAAGACAGCAGCTTCATAATCAGCCTATAATGTTCCCACTGCTGGGAGATAGGCATCCTCTCTTCGTGGGCTGTAACCACGCAGGCCCAGTGAGGGTTGGTCTGAGATGCATGTCTTCGAATTTTTGGTTCTAACATTACTTATAGAGAGCAGTAGTGATAAAATTATTTACACTAAGCCTGCTTGGATTCGAACCCTCGACCTGCAACTCTTAAATCGAGACTGATACCCCTGGGCCATCTCTGCTTCATTGTCAGTAATAAATTACTAAATTATTGATTATGCAAAGAGACGTATTTTTATTAGACGCTTATTTCCTAAACCATATGAATTATATATAATACTAGCTGCGCCCGCGGTTTCACCCGCGTAGACCGGAATAAAAAGAAGCCTATGTGTTAATCCAGGGTATAAGCTATCTCCCCCCCGGAGGGTTCCCGCATTGTCGAGGCGGGGGGGCTCAGTAGCCGTGGCTTGGTCACCCACGGTGAAGCGAAGAGGAACCCATGCGGGGGCCGCTCGTCAGGGCTTTTGCCGATAAGCCGACGACGTAGCGGCCAGCGGGTAGGTTGCGGTGGCCGCATGGGCGACACCGCAACTGAGGCGGGCCGCGGTGTCTTATGGGAGGCATCGCGGCTGAGGATTGGAGGCCGCGGCGGGAGAGGAGTGCCGGTATTGCGGTGCGCCGCTCTCCCTACCTTCCGCGGCCTTGACGGGGCCGCCACCGTTTGATGGCGGACGCGGTGGGGCCGCAGGGGAAGAGGAGTGTCGGTATGACGTCGGCCGCTCTCCCTATCCTCTGCGGCCGAAATGGCGGCGGAGCGCGCGCGGGAGGACGACCCTCACGCGGCGCCGCTCCGAAGGCGGAGGAGGGGTCGGAGCAGACGACTCCTCCCAGGTGGGGGCCAGCAGGCAACGGGTGTGGGGGCATCCTTGCCTGTATTGCACAGGCCCCCCCCAGTGTCGGACGGGAATGGCCAGGTGTTCCCGGTCATTCCCGTAGCCCCCCATCCCGGGGGGCATGCGGGGCCCGCCAGCTAGGCGGGCATGCGCCGGGAGGGTTGTGGACGTAAAGGCTGAGCCGGTTTCCCATGGCCCTCCCATCACGGCGATGTGGGAACACTGCTGAGTTTTAGTGGGTATACTGTCATTCCGACAGGAGTCCCACATACCCCGTCTTGTCCCCCACGAGCGGGGATGCATAAAGCATTTCTCATTGTCAAAAAAAAAAAAAAAAAAAAGGGTATAAGCTATCTACATACCAAATTTCATCCAAATCGGTCCAGCCGTTTGAGTGTGAAGAAGTAGCAAACATACAAACACACACAAACACATTCACAAACTTTTGCCTTTACAATATTATAAGCATCATGCCATGTATATTATCTACACATGTTTTTGCAAATAAATTAATCTGAATCTGAATTTGAATTTGTTGGTAAGCGCATCACCTGAGAACGGACCGATATGGCAAAATTTTATTTTAAAATGTTTGTAATAGTCTGAATAAGGTTTTTAAGGAAAACAAAATTGGAAAAGTTGCCCGGAAAATTGGAAAATTCGAGAAAAATTGAAATGGCTTATTCTAAGGGATTTGGTAATGACAACCTCTGTCGTGTCACTAGTCCAATAATGAAACTCATCGAAACTCAAATCATAGTTTACATCAAATCATCGCATATCTTCCAGTGATGGTAAGCCTACAACTCGACACCCACCGCACATTGTTGTACAAACAATAGCGAGCTTCTGTCGGATCCGACAAGATTACAAGATTGCCTATTCTATTGGGCAATGTCTAACATCCTACGCAGACATTGTCGAAAGGGTTTACTATACGTGTATGACAAGTGGAAAATTAATTAGATATTAGTTAGATTGTCTATTATGTGACTTAGGTGCCTACTTGATAGTAAATTGTAATGCATGGCCTTCTTAATTTTTAGGTTATGGGCGTTAAATGCTTGACCGGTATGTAGGGAATTATTATTATAAATACGTAAGTGAGTTTGTTTGTTTCGCTTTCACGCTAAAATGGATGAAATTTGGCGCATGGGTAGACATGGACAAGGACATAAGCTACTTTTTATCCTGGATCGCAGATGAAGTCGCGGGTAACAACTAGTACAATATAAATAAGTAGGTAAGGGCTGATTTTTCAATAGTCAGATAAACCTCCACGAAATATAAAATTGGTCGAAGGATCAGCTAAAACATTGACTTCTCAACTCTTAAGTCTAATTTATCAAGCGTCGATACATGTCCCCACTTTTATCTTAAATTGTCCAGATTAAAACGATGACTGCAGATGTAAAACTTTTTTTATTATTTTCGTCGATTATCTTGATTGGGTTTTCACTAAATGGACTCTGCGTAAATTAATCATTATTAGGAGAGGCTGCTGGCTGAATAAAAAAAAAAAAAAAAAAAAAAATAAAATAATATTTATTTGTTCAAGACTTAAACCTTTATAACTAGTATTACATTTCTTGTGCAATTAGACTAGGTACTGGCAAGGTACAAAACTTGTGTAACTGGGCTTAAACTAGGAGGATTCCTGTGCTATAAGCACCAGTTACTTTCGTCACCACCGTTTCGAGCTGCCATCACAAGTGCAGTGCAGAGCAAAACAAATATTATACTGTAAGTACAGTCAGCATCAAAAGTTGTTGTTGCTGGCTGAATAATAACGGCCGCACGTGGCGATCGAAGATTAAGCTAGGTACGCTTGTCGAGGCCGGTCAGTGGATGGGAGACCATCAATAACATATCGAGACCGTGCTTCGGAAAGCACGTTAAGCCGTTGGTCCCGGCTGTCATTCGTAGATCTTTGACAGTCGTTACGGGTCGTCAGAAGTCCGAAAGTCATAGGACAACCAGTCTTACTAAGAGGTATCGTATTACCCAGTTACTGGGTTGTGCAGGACAGATAGGTACTCGCTCCATGTAAAATACTGGTATTCAGCTGCATCCGGTTAGACTGGAAGCCGACCCCAACATAGTTGGGAAAAGATGATGATGAGTCATGAAAAGTAAATTATTCAGAAATTAAAAATAACATAACATCACGCCTTGATTCCTCGAAGAGTTGGTCAGTACAACCATATTTCGCTAGTTATGTTGTGGAGGTCAGATTCAACCCGTAACGTAATAATGACAGCCGGGACCAACGGCTTAACGTGCTTTACGAGGCACGGAGGGGTGTTGGTATGTAAAGATGGTCTCCCATCCACGGACCAACCGCGGCAAGCGTAGCTTAACCTAATCGATCGATCCTTGCAGCTGTTATTACTTAGCCATAAGCCCCAAGATGCATCATTTAAATAAAAACTGAAAATTTTACATTAAAGAACCAAATAAATAATAGAAGTATAATAGTGACCTTATTGGTCGTGTTCTTCAGAAAGGTCAGGAACGGAATACTCACAACCGGCGTGCGTCTATAATTGTATAGCAAAAGATGTACGTAAGATCGCAGCAGGAGGCGTTCTGTAGTTTCTGCCTACCCCCATGGGCAAAAGGCGTGAGTTTTTGTAGGAGTGTACCTATCTAAAAAAAACTGGCCAAGTGCGTGTCGGACAACGCATAATGAAGGGTTCCGTAGTTGAATACGATTTATCCCAAAAACAAACTTAACATTCTAATCCCAAAATTTTTTCTTTTTAGTGATAAAATTACAAATGAACAATTTGACTGTGAGACCTTCCTTCTTGCCAAATTTTGTGATTCTAGGTTAGCGGGAAGTACTCTATAGGTTTTGATTTACTTGCGGGTATCAAAATATGTCCCATAAATGGCCGTATTTTTTTAGTTCTAAAAAAATCAAGCTTCTAAGGCGTTGACTTAGAAGCTTGATTTTTTTTAGAACTTTTAGAACTCCAAGGGATCATAGACCTACGATGGGTCTTGACAGACTGACAGACAGGCAGGCAGACGGACAACGAAGTGATCCTACACGGGTACCGCTTTTACCTTTTGAGGTACGGAACCCTAAAATAAAAAACAAAAAATATTTGAATTTGAATTCCCCGAATTCCCCGACTGGCAGATGCCCCCCCCTCCCTTGGTGTTGGATTAGGTACCTACTTTAATAATGTTGTTGTCAGACATGCAGATGCTACCCATCACTTTGAGATAACCTTCTAATCGTAGGGTGCTTATGGGTGTTCGTTCCAAGAATCACCTACTTCTAATTAATCAAAGCGGCAATTTATTCTTGCTTAGCTATTCACAGCTGCTGCCTACGCTTAGGCTGCCATTCAGGATGAAAAGTAGTCTATGTCCTTCTCCAGGCCACGGTCTACCCATGTGCCAAATTTCATCCAAATCTGTTCAGCCGTTTTAGCGTGAAAACGTAACAAACAAACAAACTTACCTAACTTGTTTATCTTGTTAAGTTTGGATTGCTGCACTTCTCAAAATGTAGTCATAGACTAATGTTGACTAATTATCATAAAATTATATTGAACTGTGATTATTATTAATTATAATGTTCTCTGACCCCGAATATTTGTAAAATTCGAGGTAATTGTAACAATTAACATCATTCGCAAAATTCTAAACCAAATTGTAATCAACAAATCGTTTGATTTGAACTTTTAACGATTAGAAATAATGCTTGGTTAAAAGTTGCAACTAAATATTTAGATAATTTAATGACTGTTAATTAAAACTTAAGTTTATGACCGTAATCAATGTTTTTAGTAAAGTTTTAAAGAGTTTTTAGTTTTTATTGGACATTAAAATATACGATGGTAATTTATTGTGGTTGCGGCGTTGCCAAAGTACCTACTTTCATTAGTGTTGAAATGAAAACCACCATTTGCTAACATGTCTCACCCACACCAATATAGTAAATGTTTATCTTTGAAGTTTATTTCGACAAATAAACTTCAGTAACGATAATAAAAATTGTCAGAGAATGACAGGCTTTAAAGTACTTTTCATCTCGGAAAATATAATACTTTTTACGTGGGCGATGCCAAAGGGACATCAAGTTTGAAATGTGACTTGAAAATTAATTATGTGTAAACCGGGCTCACAAACTTCAAACGGCTAACAATTTCATGTATTTTATTGGCTTGGGTTAGCTTGGGCAAATTGCGACAATGGTATAACGTTTTAAAGGTAGCCCTGTCGATTAAAAATCACCGACTGCGATTATCAATCCGTCTGTCAAGTCTGGTGATTAGGGCTTTATCTCATTGTCCTTTGCTTAGATAAACAATCTAAATAATATAGGTGTACCTACATTGTCAGCCCAGAACTAAGAAAATTCGTTTTCCACAACAATTTTATCACTTCTATAAAATTCTATTGTGAAAATTACAGCCCAGGCAATCTACTAATATTATTTTCAGGAGCGGTATGCGCCGCAATTTTCAGGCGAGCTAATGAAATCAAACTTTAGAGGCAATTTGCCGTTGTTGATCAAACTCAAAGCAATCACAAATTAATTTTCTTCGCCTATTAAATATCTGATGTCTTTTTAACATTTGAACTTTTTTATTTCTTATACACATCTCACACAGCTCTTTTACTCCATAAAAACGTTTGATGTCAATGAACGAAAGAAAAACATGAAAGATGTAGATTGAATCACAATGTAAAAGATATTTTATCTTTCAGTGTTGAGAGGTGAATTAGTCGTAATCGGATGGCTGTCATTCAACATATTTTTCATGCAAATTGAATGTGTTGTGTACGAGATTTTATTTTTAAACAAGAACGTGATGTTCTTTTTAACCGACTTCAAAAAGGAGGAGGTTCTCAATTCGTCGGAACCTTTTTTTTTATTTTTTTTTTATGTATGTTCCCCGATTACTCGAAGATGGCTGGACCGATTTGGATTTTTTTGGTTTTATTCGAGAGGGTATACATCACAGTTGGTCCCATATAAAATTGATTAACTTTGCTTTGGTAGTTTTTGAGTTAGCTTCAATAATACGTATTTTTTCCCCACTTTTATATGGATGATGTTCTAGTTTGTTTTGCAGATAGTGGTATTAGAATTTGTGTGGGGTAGGTACACAACTAAAAACTGAAAAATAAAAACTTTTTTACAAAAAAATACAACCGACTTCCAAAAACAACTACAAAGTGAAAAATAACCTTAATTTCGGAAGTCGGTGTCTAGTTAAATGTATTTTCGTTTTTTGCCACCGACTTCCGAAATTAAAGTTATTTTTCACTTTGTAGTTGTTTTTGGAAGTCGGTTGTATTTTTTTGTAAAAAAGTTTTTGTCTTAAGTTATCGTGAAGTGATGGATCAGCGAAGCTGACTGATGACATTATGAGGGAATACCCGGGTGTTTATAGAGTGAAGGATGTATTAGCTATTCGTTCATTGAATAGTTCATAAAAGAACATAAGTTCCTTCGTTTAATAAAATAACATTAGTTCGCTTGATGACGCGCTTCTCGCAGTCTGCTTCGACTTATGGTATCTTAGTTCAAAAGCGGTGTAAAGCGATTGCGAAGTAGATCGGACTGTTAAGCACTGGATGGATGAAATGGCGGCAGGTCACGGGAACAATCTGCGACTCTCGCATTCCCCTTAAACTTAAGGGGAAGATTTATAAAACAATGGTTTGACCAGGTTAGGTTGGCAGGGTAGGTTTGGTTTGGTTTGGTTGGGTTTGGTTTGGTTTGGTTTGGTTTGTCTTGTATGGATCAGAATGTTTGGCCACAAAAGGAATGAATGTAAGGCAAATGTATGCAGCTGAGATAAAAATGATAAGAGGGATGTGTGGATAGAATAAGAAATTTGTATATACGAGGAAGTTTGAAAGTGACAGTGACTGAAAAGTTGAGTGGAAATCGGTTGTCATGGTAAGGACATGTGATGCGGACGAATGAGGAAAATGTCGTCACGAAAGTTTTGAGTATGAATGTGGATGGCTATAAGAGCAGGGGAAGACCAAAAAAATGATGGATGGATTGTGTGAAAGATGACATGGAGAGGGAGTGACTACCGAGATGACGACTAATAGAGAAGTATGGAAGAAAAGGACATGTTGCGCCGAACCCAAATAAATTGGGATAAGGGCTGCAGGAGAATGATGAGTTCCATATATTTTGACTCATCTCAGAAAGACGAGTACACTTTTATAATAACAGTAAACACTGCCAAGTTAAAGATTGACGAGAAGGACATAACTTATTGGTGATTGGTGATGAAAGGTCATGTTCGTTAGTACTCGCAATTGGCGTGCGTGTATGACCAGATGTGTGAACGTAAACGAAGCAAAAGGAGCAGGAAAAGATCGTAACATAAGTTCTTAATAAGTTCATAAGTCATTTATTTCTTAACAATATACATTGTGCACAACAGGTTGCGTTCTGTAGTTTCTGGCTAACCCCATGGGAAGAAGCGAGTTTATGTATTTATGTATGTATGTATAAGACCTTGAAAGAAGAATGACTAAATAGAATCATTCGAAGGATAATCTTTAATCAAAGTTGAAAAATATTTTCCCGTTACTCCAAGTTTAAACAAGAAAAAATAATTAAGAATAATATCACTAATTTGTATCTCACACAATACAATGAGATTTAAATCAGGTTTTCAAGTAATCTAAATTTAATTTAAGTTAGTGAACAATACAGTCGTTTCGCAACCGAACTGTCCGTTAAAATGCAAAGTAATTAAGTTAAAACTCAAAGCGTGTTGACTTTGTAAGTATTCTTATCAAATCTGCTTCACGTTTCCACGGCTTGATTTTGTTTAGGTATATTATAAATCGATTATTTACAATGTCAAAGTAAATACAAAATTGTTTTTCTTATAGGTTGATATTGCGTTATTAGTGACAATATAGGTACCTGCTAAAGTATAACAAGAAGTCTGACGGTGTGTCAATGTCGCAGCCAAATTGTATCATAGGACGTAATACAAAACGTCTAGCAGAAATATAAAAACTTTTTTACAAAAAAAAACAACCGACTTCCAAAAACAATACTACATAGTAAAAAATAACTTTAATTTCGGAAGTCGGTGTCTAGTTAAATGTATTTTCGTTTTTTCCGAAATTAAAGTTATTTTTTAATTTGTATGTTGTTTTTGGAAGTCGGTTGCATTTTTTTGTAAAAAAGTTTTTATTTTTCACTTTTTAGTTGTGTACCTCCCACACAAATTCTTATACCACTATCTGCAAAACAAACTAGAACATCATCCATATAAAAGTCGGGAAAAAATACGTATTATTGAAGCTAACTCAAAAACTACCGAAGCAAAGTTAATCAATTTTATATGGGACCAACTGTAATGTATACCCTCTCGAATAAAACTAAAAAAATCCAAATCGGTCCAGCCATCTTCGAGTAATCGGGAAACATACATAAAAAAAAATAATAAAAAAAAAAAGATTCCGACGAATTGAGAACCTCCTCCTTTTTGAAGTCGGTTAATAAAGGCGCTGTTTTCTATTATGACTGATTAATGTTCAGCCAAAATGTCGTAAAGATACCTACGTTCGCCGCCGACCAACCTTTAGCGCTATTGCAAACAAATCAAAATATAGGGTAGCCAAGTAACTACGACCAACTTAGAAGTAGCGCTCGCTCGGCTCGCGCGTGGTCGTTCACGGTTCCAACCTAACCTATTTTGGAACTAAAAACTACAAAGCGACGCGCCAAATTGTATTATGGCGGAGCGTTGATCAGCCGCATTGTACAACGCGATGCGCTATCACAATGAGGCGTACGTTTATTTAGCCGTAATAAATTTTGGCTGAGGAGCTCGTGGCTAAGTAATAACTGCCGCACGGGTCGATCCATCAGGTTAAGCTACGCTTGCCGGGGTTGGTCCGTGGATGGGTGACCATCTTTACATACCGAGACTGTCCGTGCCTCGGAAAGCACGTTAAGCCGTTGGTCCCGGCTGTCATTCGTGGATCTTTGACAGTCGTTACGGGTCGTCAGAAGCTCGAAAGTCTGACAACCGGTCTTAACAAGGGGTATCGTATTACCCAGTAACTGGGTTGTGGAGGTCAGATAGGCAGTCGCTCCATGTAAAATACTGGTATTCAGCTGCATCCGGTTAGACTGGAAGCCGACCCCAACATAGTTGGGAAAAGGCTAAGCAGATGATGAATAAATTTTGGCTGAACATCAATCAGCCGTAATAGAAAACATTGCTGTATTATATACAATTTGGCTGCGACATTGATTCTTCTTCCTTAACAAAAAAAGTAGAAGACTGTCGAGTTTTTTTTTTTAACTGAATCTTTATGAGTAGGTACCTACCTAGTACTTTTATGCACAAAATAATCAGCTTCGTAGCTGTGATGAAAGTTATGAAAATGTTGGTCTAAATTGAATCATTTACGTTCGATTATGGTACCTGTTTAGATTTTTATTTTAAAGTCGAAAATCTAAGTCATAATTCACATATTCTCATTTTTTTTTTAGAATTTTTTTAATTGGTCAGGTCGAAAATTCTCAAAAATTTATAACTCAAAAACTATGAAAAAAACAATGTTTATGTTTGTTTGAAAAGTCGGGGAACATACATGGGAGTGATTCAGATACCCCACGATACGAGAGACCTAAATTTTTTTTAGATGTCAACTTTTTGGCCACCCTGTATATAGATGAGGTGGCCACGCCAACTGTGGCATCAGTAGCGTTTTTAGGTCCTTAGAAGTGCAGGACTACCTACTTAAAAGACGTGTATTTTACGTACGAGTAGGCTAAAAATCCTGTGCCATTAATTTGTCTGATAAACCTCGATACTTCAACACGACAATCCGGTTAGCTAATCGATACGTTATCAAAATCGATTTATTATAATCCCAAAAAAAAAAACGACACGGTTATCTACAGACACACTCATTTTATTTTATCTCACGATTTATACCTCCAGTGATGCTGCAATGTTCCATTTTCACTTACAACGATCTTATAAAGTTATTTAGCTTAAATTTTCGTAGCATATTAAGTTTCAAGCACAAAACAAGATCAAACAAGACGGTCAGACACGGTTAAGAAGGCTGTTGGAGGCAGCATTTACCGTGCGATTTTTTTTCTTTTTTTTTGTCGTGGAGAAATGCCTCATGCATACTGCAATACCACGGGGAGATAGTGCAGTTATGTGGGTCTATAACCCACTAAAACTCCACGGTTACCTCCTCTGCAACTTAGCGGTGGGAACACGGGCACGCGTTAGCACTCATCCGTGAACCCGCCGCGACTGTCCGTCACCGGACCCTCCTCTGGGGAGTACTCCTCATCACCGGCGCACCAGAACACATTGCACGCCGTGACCACCCCAGGGACCAAACCAGCACATGGGCGCCAGACGACCAGAAGACCGCATAGCTTGGAGATGCGTTGCATGTGGTCGTGATCCTCAGCATTGAGGGAACGACGAAGAAGAGAAGAAGAATTAAGTTTCACATAACATCACACCTGTAATCCCCGAAGGGTTAGGCAGAGATACCCATAGTACCGCGGCCAGCACATCAAGCTACCCCAATCTGTCTAATTTTCTCAATTGAATATGAACCTTATTCCTTTGTGATAAAGTTGAAAATCTATCAAAGGAAATTGACAGATTGAAAAAGAAAAAGAAAAATTGTTTATTCTGCACAAATAAACCGAACATTAGAAAAAAAAAATACAAAGTACATAGTATGCAACGTAACCAAAACCAAATCCAAGTTATCAAATTTTACCCATTGGTTAATATCAGACCAAAGACAATTTACAACTCTACATTGCCTCTGCTCCTCTGTTGTGGTGTGATTGGGATAGCTTGATGTGTTGGCCTCTGTACATCCACATATCGCCAGTTATGTTATAAGTCCCATGTAATATGGGGCGAGTCTATTGCTAGCAAACGGGCACAAATCCAGACTCCAGCCTGCTACTGAGAAATTTCTGATGGAAATCAAACACTTTGCCCGACCTGTTGATCAAAATCAGGTCCTCATGCTCAGCTGTAGCGCTTGTGACCACTAGCCCAACGAGGCTACAAAATTTGCTGGCTTTAAATTTTGTAGGATTTAATTAACTTTCGTCCAGCATAAAGTTCATTATACGAGTACATAGATATGGGATTCCCAGTAGATATAAAAAAAAAAACTCACCAATGAGCCCCGTCCAATGATGCCTGGATAACATTTTCAGGTTGTGGCTCCGATAAACACTGCAATAAATGATAGGGCAGGTTAGTGACAGTAGTACAGGTTAACATAACGTTTAAAACTTGTTTTGCATAGTAATCATTAGTAATAATATTACGTGGTATGTTATGACTTGTTGGAAATCCTGTTATTTGTGCGTAATAGGTGAAGACTGTGTAGCATGATTTTTGTACCAGTTATGGGATTATAAGATGGGATTTCGTTGAGAGGGGGAGGGAGTGGGGTGGGGAGGGGAAGGAGGGGAAAAGCATCTTTTTGTGATCGTAACTTTCTTGACAAACATGTTGGTGTTGATGGTTCCGATATCTTTTGGTCTATTATTTCGATATGTCTGTTGCTAGTAATACCAAGGGGTCCCGGAAACGATCGATTGCAGTTGATCAGTTGCCATCAATTTCTATTGTAGTAATCTAATAGCATTTGGTAGACGACCAATTTTGTTTATCAATCAGGTAAAAATTGACAATTGCAATTGATTGTTTTGGGGAACCTTAAAATGCGATACGATTAGATGTCGATTGGACTAGGTACCTACCTATCCTACATAATACATAATTAATCCATCTGCTCATGGTTATGTGCTCAACTTTCGTTTGGAATATTTATAAAGGATCTTATAAGTCTGTACAAAGAATATTGGGGTGTTACGTTGCTTAGCATAATTAATCAGCCTATAATGTGCCTACTGCTGGGACTCAGGCCTCCTCTCTTCAAGAGGGAGTGGGCCGTACGGCCCAGTACGGGTTAGTAGATGTCATATGTATTCGAATTTTTGGTTCTAGGGCATGCCGGTTTCCTCACGATGTTTTCCTTCACCGTTTTGAGAGCAGTGGTGATGAAATTATTTACATAAAGTGAAGCACCTGCTTGGGTTTATACCAACGACCTACAACTCGTAAGTCCGTTACCACTAGGCCACCACTGCTGCGTTGCGTAATAAGATACAAATTGGCTCCAGAATACTACTGATAGAAAGACTCTAAAACCAAATTGACCTTCTGTTATTGAGTCTGTAGAGTAACTTAGGAATCCCAATCAGACATTGTGATTACATTTCATTTGCTGTCCGTGCAGGCACTGATCACAAACTGCCGTGATAATACCTTTGTACTATGTGTATAATTATAATATACCTTCACTTCTTTACATAGGGTCGAAAATTGTGTGTGCAGTAGGTCCCTGAAACATAAGGGAATTCAGTTTTACTGAATCTCAGTTACATTGAAATAAGGTCGAAAATTGTTTATAATTTTGGGATAGGCTAATGAAATGTATTCCCAGAGACAAATTAATTGTTCAATGGTGTCACATGATGATATTGTCGTTGAATAAACACATAATCAAACAGTTGATATAGGGTACCTAATTTTGACTGAAATTCACAGTAGTCATGATTTGATTCGAAATTAAGTAAGATTTCATTTGAATTGTCGTTGTAAGGAAATGTTGTTTTTTTTTAGTTTTGTTTGTTAGAACCCTGGTGTTACAATTTGCCCTGAGGAATTACCTACTAAATTATAATTTTGTCCTAAAATGCAAATATTTTTTTACCAAAAGGGTTTTTAATTTATTTGTTGTATCCAAATGATTACGATTTGTGTGTGTGTAGTTGGACATTCGCTTTTTTTTTTTGGTTTTGTTGTCTTTTACCATAATAGGTAGGTAATGATAGAGGTTTTGAGAAAAAAACTTGAAAAAACAGAAATTGGGTTACTTATTAAAAAAAAACATACTTTGTCTAAGACTTGTATGACTCAAAATTCTCGAAATGGTTGACACCATTTCGAGAATTTTGAGTATTATCCCCTATTATCCCCTTAATGCTTTGCAAGTTTCTAAACGCCCTGTATAAGTTGAATGTCATGTTTAATAAGATAAACACTATTTAGTTTATAAAATAGGAGCTCGTGGCTAAGTAATAACAGCCGCACAGGCCGATCCATCAGGTTAAGCTACGCTTGCCGGGGTTGGTCCATGGGTTGGTGACCATCTTTACATACCGAGACTCCTCCGCGCCTCGGAAAGTACGTTAAGCTGTTAGTCCCGGCTGTCATTTGTGCATCTTTGACAGTCGTTACGAGTTATCAGAATTTAAGCCCGAAAGTCTGACAACCAGTTACTGTGTGGGTTGTGGAGGTCAGATAGGCAGTCGCTCCGTGCAAAATACTGGTATTCAGCTGCAACCGGTTAGAGTGGAAGCCGACCCCAACATAGTTGGTAAAAGGCTAGGCTGATTGATAGATTATTTAATTTATAAAATATTTGAAAAATAAAAAGTCTCAGGCCCGAGTGGACAGACCGCTAAAACACAGATAAACGTTATTCTTTCTTTATTATCTTTCTTTCATGATGTAAAATGAGTAGCATCGTTTTTAGGAATAATTAATATATTATTTTAAGGCGATTGCGCTGTGGTAGCCCGCGAAATTCTAATTTTCTTGCGTTTTATGCAATTTGCAGGTCCGTGTCAGGTTGTATCTTGATCAAAATATGATACGCGACAATAAAACATATGTATTTACATAATTTTAACCATAAAAATCATCAAGATATATTATCATAATTATATTTATCATAATTTCGTGCAGATTCGTTAAATTTCGTTCGTTCGACGAATCTGCACGAAACCTAACTCGGAGAAATGTATTGATTTTTACGGTTAAAATTATGTAAATACATTTATGTTTTATTGTCACGTATCATATTTTGATCAAGATACAACCTGACACGGACCTGCAAATTGCAAAAAACCCAAAAAAAATAATAATTTCGCGGGCTACCACAGCGCATCCCCCCTTAAATACGTCTTCCATTTATTCTACCCGCGGAAATCCTAAAGAGCGCGGAGCCCTTACAATACCTAAAGATATTATTAATCTCCGGCAATTTATTAATATTCGAATTAAAAGTGCAAATCACTCTTTAGTTCATTCTCTTTTATATTCCCAAACAGAAAACAATCGACGTTCTAAATAAAACAAACCACCACAATGGAATAGGAAAAGAATATTAATTCAGATAATAAAGTGGAAAGCTTTTGTGAACCAAATTTTATTAATAACTTGCTCGATAAGACAACCTACGTTAACTTTAGATGGGATAGACTCTAAACTACGAGGAGCTCGTGGCTAAGTAATAACAGCCGCACGGGTCGATCCATCAGGTTAAGCTACGCTTGGCGGGGTTAGTCAGTGGATGGGTGACCATAATTTACATACCAAGACTCCTCCGTGCCTCGGAAAGCACGTTAAGCCGTTGGTTCCGGCTGTCATTCGTGGATCTTTGACAGTCGTTACGGGTCGTCAGAAGCCCGAAAGTCTGACAACCAGTCTTACCAAGGGGTATCGTATTACCCAGTTACTGGGTTGTGGAAGTTAGATAGGCAGTCGCTCCATGTAGACTGGAAGCCGACCCCAACATATTTGGGAAAAGGCTAGTTTCTTTTACCTAAACCTGTTTTCTTTATGTTTAATTTTGAAGGTGCAAATAAACATTTTTAATATTATTTTTTTTTTCTTAAATCTGGAGCACTGTAACCTGGAAGTCGACATTTTTCACTACACCTTGTTTGTGTGTTCAAAGTGCGAACGTAGGTAATTAAAATAAATCCTACAGATCTAAATGCCTATCACGGCTACGTAGCGTCGGTATTGAGGTATGGCTTACTTCTATGGTTTAACTCGTCCCACATTCGAAGAGCTTTCATAGCGCAAAAAAAAGCTTGAGAGCAATAACTGGGGCGCCTCCATATGAGAGCTGTAGACCAATTTTTAAAAAGTTAAAGGTTTTAACGCTAGCTTCTATTTACATTTTTGAAATAGCCATATTTGTTAGGAAAAATTCACACTTCTTCTCCACAGTAGCCGAAAACAATAGATTTACAAAAAGGGACCCCACCAAGTTAAAAAACCAATTTTGTAACAGCACTCTCCACTACAGAAACAGCTACCTTATGTCCATAAAAATTTACAACCACATTCCAAAATTAATAAGAGAACTGCCATTCAATTGTTACAAAAAAGAACTAAAAACATGGCTTAGTCAAAATAACTTTTATACTCTAGAAGATTTTTTTTATTTTAAGGGTTAAACTAGATTTATTTAGATTTATAATTAGGTTGTTGTTAGGTTGTTTGTTTAAGTTATTGTTGTGTTTTTATTGTTTATTTTATATTGTAGGTTATAGGTACCCGAGAATAATAGTTAATGTGTCTCTATGTCTATAGTTTTAAGTGTTCTATATTGTTTTGTAGAGTATAGGTATGTAGTTTATAAGTTAGGTTTTATGCCCATGTGCACATATTATTGTAAATATTCGTATGCCGCTTTTAGCGGCGGATGTGTCCTGAACACAATTATTTTATATACCAACTTTGATGCTACCATATCCGACGAATAAATGTCTTTGTCTTTGTCTAAAGTAATAAGCTTCAAGTCACATTTAATTATTTATACTCGGCTATGTTTAGAGTTAATTACTCTATATGAAAAGAACTTTAGAGGCTTCAAACGACTAATTAAAATAAAATATTATGTTGGTTAGTAATGTTATTGGAACCAAATTTCCATTCCCATAATCACAAAAGCAGTAATATAATATACGAGTACGTCAATGTCTGTCGTAAAGAGTTCAATTAATTAAATTTAATTTTGAGATCTATTATTTATGATTTTAGTAGGAAAATTCATTTGTAGAATTACGTAAAGAAACGGGTGACTTTGTTTTTGTATGGTACGACCTCAAACGACGTCTAGAGGGCAATTAGAGGGAACTTATTAGTAGCAAATTGAATTATTTCGGTCCCTTAACATGGAGTTATAGAGGTATGGGAACAGGGTGTAAAGTTCACTCATCCTCCATAGAAAACTGAGAATCTTCCGAACAGACGGGTGTCGTGTAAGGTGGACTACTGCCCGGGATGCTTATGCTACGGGATGTTGTATTATGCTAGTCGCGCGTCAAACTTTGCTTACGCGATGCAGGATTTTGCGTGTCGTCAGTGTGATGCGCAGTGCCGCCACAGGATTATCATCCTGGCTAACAAAATAATGCCGGGTCTAAGGTATAGGTGCGCGCACACAGTGCGAGGACTAATTCTTTAGTAGTACTCTGTGGTGCGAGGCATACGCTTGCTTGTAAGCCACGCGACGGCTGCCTCATGAAGCATCTGTATTTGCGGCGTATGCCTTACTCAGTCTGAATGAACCTTAAAATAAAGGAAAACCAAGTTGACGTGTAAATCTGGAAAATCTAGCTCAATTTTTACTTTCAAATTGGATTTATAGTGTGGTTAATCTCTAATGGTGAATGTGTCTACGTGACGAACGTTGGCTTAGTGAGAAGAGGTAGGTAAATATGCTGATAAGCCTGTTTTAGACTACAGGGTCAAATTAGCTTAGTTAGCGAAACTTCACAGATATCGTGATCTAATGAAGATACAACAAAAAAAAAAAAGGTTTTTTTCAACTGATAATGCCCGGGCCCTGTTTGACAACCAAGGGATATCTTGTTACTCATTAACTGGGTTGTGGACGTCAGATAGGCGTCGCTTATGTAAAATACTGGTATTCAGCTGCACCCGGTTAGAGTAGAATCCAACGTAGATCCCAACACAGTTTGGAAAAGCTAGGCGGATTGACTGAATGCCTGACCCTGGGCTCTAAAATCAGCATTAAATTCTCCAAGAAAAGACTCACAAAATTATTTTGCAGATTCATACATGCACATACCTACAGTACGGCAGAAATATCTTGGCAAGTCTGAACATGGGCGCTATGAACTTTCGCGCATAACATGTTCCCTCACTCACACTCGCCTTATGTCACCATCAAAATAAATCAGCCGTACTGGATATAAGTGAAACTAATATCCTAACTTTCTAACTAATATTATAAATGCGAAAGTAAGTTTATTTGTTACCTTTTCACGCCTAAACCACTGAACCGATCATCCTGAAATTTTGTATAATACTTTGTCAGGTGTACAGAAACAGACATAGTAGGGTACCTTTCATCCAAAAAAAAAAAAGTACTGTTCCCGAGGAAAACAATAATAATGTTCTTATGTTAATTGATGGCGCAACGTGTCTTTCCAATCAGGATTAATCTATTATCATAAGTATACTATTGTTGTTTTCCTCGGGAACAGTACTTTATTTCGGGATGAAAGGAATCCTGGTGGTGGTGGTGGTGGTGATAGAATTTGACAGTCTACTGCTTGTAATAATAAAATTCATATGATTACAAGCAGAGTACAACCCAAATTGATTGTCAAAATTAACGCGAGCGAAGCCGCGGGCAAAAGCTAGTAAGTAAATAAAAAGATAACAAGTGTTATTCGTAAGTAGACGCTAAAAAAAAATAGAAAGTAATAAATCTCGAGTCTAGAATGTGTCTAGAAATCTGCTTCTATGTAGCTCATTCATTATTTTAGCCTAACATGCTATGAGTGTCTATTTAATTTGGATGATGACTAAAATTGGTGATAATAATTATTTATATGAGTCATCATTTTAGAATGTGTAACTAAAAATAGCAAACAGGTTACTTACGTGAAATCATATATTTGAGATGTTATGTTTTATTTATAAAGTTACGCTTGGAGTTTCCCTACGTGATCGAATCAGAAATGAAGAGATCCGCAGGAGAACCAAGGTCATCGACATAGCCCCAAGAATTGCCCAACTTAAGTGGCAGTGGGCAGGACACATTGCTCGCAGAACATGGCCGATGGGGCCGAAAGGTTCTGGAGTGGCGGCCGCGTACCGGAAGACGCAGCGTTGGAAGAACTTGATTTTGTTATAATGCATGTGCCCTATATATCACCCTGATTGTACTAAAGCTGTAATATATGTTTCATAATAGCCTAGCCCTGGCTGCAATCCATATATGTAAATTGATGGCCTGAAACACAGGTTTTCATAAACCTAGATCAGGAGCTAGACCACCACCTCTTAAAGCAGTATTACTTTAATCTTACATGAGTGTGGGAAAGAGATGGAGCTAGACGTCCTGTATAGCTCCATCTCTTTCTCACACTGAAGTAACATTAAAATAATACTGCTTTAAGAAGTGGTGGTTGGCCCCCAGGCAGGACATTACAGTTTTCCTCGATTGTAATTATTTTTAACCGACTTCAAAAAGGAGGAGGTTCTCAATTCGTCGGAACCTTTTTTTTTTATTTTTTTTTATGTATGTTCCCCGATTACTCGAAGATGGCTGGACCGATTTGGATTTTTTTTTGTTTTATTCGAGAGGGTAGACATCACAGTTGGTCCCATATAAAATTGATCAACTTTGCTTGGGTAGTTTTTGAGTTAGCTTCAATAATACGTATTTTTTCCCCACTTTTATATGGATGATGTTCTAGTTTGTTTTGCAGATAGTGGTATTAGAATTTGTGTGGGGTAGGTACACAACTAAAAAGTGAAAAATAAAAAACTTTTTTACAAAAAAATACTAGCGACTTTCAAAAACAACACTACAAAGTGAAAAATAACTTTAATTACGGAAGTCGGTGACAAAAAACGAAAATACATTTAACTAGACACCGACTTCCGAAATTAAAGTTATTTTTCACTTTGTAGTGTTGTTTTTGGAAGTCGGTTGTATTTTTTTGTAAAAAAGTTTTTAAATCTTATTTTTACTTTATACTTCAATAAATTTTATTTTATTTCCTTTATTTCATTAATATATACATACAAATTACATTTTTAAATATTAGAATATAAAAACATTTAAAAATATAAAACATAGTAGCCCACCGGTATCGGGAACAGGGTCCAAGCTATATTATTATTTTATTATTTATTATTATTTCTTATATATGTAATTATAATAATACACATACCTACCTATGTACAATAAGCTAAAACAAATTACAACGACTGACCTGCACATTTTCAACACACCATCAAATTAATATTAACGATAACAGTTACGTTAGAAACATTAACTAAACGACACTAAACCATACAAAATCACCCATTCATCACACTACAACAATAAAAACCATATTACGACACTCGGATCTGTTCACATTGTCGTAACTCTGTCGCACATGCGATCCGCAGTTAGTCGCACGCTATCGGTTGCGTCAGATGATATTCCCCCGACCTCGACAAAAAATGACGCGACTGGCGCAAGATGGTAGGTTCGCAGGTGAAAGCACACAATTAGTGCGAATTACGCAAGAGAGCGTACCGCGTCGTCCGAATTTGGCGAGTTGTCGTGAAGTATGCGGCCGGACTTTTCCAAGAAAATGCTTAGATGCTGTTTGATTAGCCATTTAGTTTGATATTTGCTCATACTTAGTTATTGGGTTAACGGAATTTTCCGAGGATTGAATGTTGAGACTGTAAAAGGATTGGAATCGTCGGGTATTGAGCGGTGAATGGTACAAAGATTACGCCAAATATAAGCAAGATTTTCCTTCTATTTCACAATGTAGCGAGGAGCCTAGGTTATCGGAAAATGCTGGTCTACATTCATACCATGGCACCGGACAAACGCGTCGCTAAACGTTAGATCAAGGCTTCCTTTCCACGTATCGATGAATCTGATGATGCCTTCAATAAGATTTATAGATAAGATAACAATTGATAGTTCCTAAGCGTACCGCCTGTACCACAGTCGTGCAATGCACAAAGACGCTCCCCATTATTCCTCCTAACTGTATATAGTATATGTGTGCAAGCTGCCGCCACTATAGATAATACACGGTAATTTGTGTGTACCGATAACACTCATAACATTGGAGGAAACGGTTAGGAGGAACAGTGGGGCACGTCTTCGTGGATTGCACGACGAAGCCCGAGCTGCATACGAAGTTCAGCGAACTACGTCAGCAGCTCGGGTTCTCGTCGGACGACTGTATGATGTATAGACTGTGCCTGTACGCTTCAGTGTCAAGCATCGGGGTCATTGGCCGAAAGGCTTTTTGTTTTGCATCGCTGATGCAGAAGCTTATCACCAATCGAAGGTTCCAGATCAGCTAGTCAAGAGCTTTATTTATGGCTTGGAACATCATCATCCACAGTCTTTTTAATTCCATTGTTGGATTTATTAAGCCCTTTTGTGTTTTTCGAGTCACCATTTTTTACACGACTGCCCAAAAAAACGAGTGTAATGTTTTACCTAGCGTTTTTGGCATAATAACTTGGGTGTGTACCTTTTAATATGTAAGAGACTCATTATCATACATTCTTGTCTAGGTTATAAGTTCGGCTTAGAATCTGGACAAGCTGGTTTGTAAGGTGATTACAATTTGTATAAACGTATAAATATCTATGTAGTTTATCTATACATAACCAAATGCATTAAATGTATGATTATGGAGTTGCTATGTCGTAGATAAAATAGACTTGATTGAGTACTTGTGTGTTACACTTTTTCAGCTCAGGGGCCGTACTATGAGGTGAAAAAAGATCATGGATCCATCATGGTTCCGTTGAGAAAAAAGGATGGTGGTATAGGTCGTACCTATATAGCTCCGTCTCTCTCACACTGTTTGATTTTCGTTCGACACAAAATATTGTTCCTAGTTGTTTCAGGATCATAGTTTGGAGATTTGTTTTAGTGAACCCACCAATACGAAGTTTTGTGCTGGAAAACAGGTTCTTTTAGAAACTAGCTTTCATTTTAAATAGCACAAGCCTAAGATAACTTAGAATATAGGTAACTACATCCTATACTAATAATCTATATCTATAGTAATAATAAAGGTGGAGAGTTTGTTTGTATGTTTGAACGCGCTAATCTCTGGAATTACCAGTCGGATTTGAAATATTATTTTTGCATTTGATATTCCAATTCTCGAGGAAGGCTATAAGCTATTTAGGTAACATCACGCTAAGACACTTAGAAGCCGAGCAAAAATAAAAAAAAGGCAGAAAGAACACTAATCGAAAACGGAGTAACAGCGCGGGCACGCGATGCGATGCGATGAGGTGTGTCGGGGGGACAAGAAATTTCACGCGGACGAAGTCACGGGCAGAAGCTAGTCCTGCTATATAATATTACTAGCTTCTGCCCGCGACTTTGTCCGCGGAAAACATAAAATATATTCTATGACATTCGGCAATAATCTAGAGCTTCCCATTTGGGAAATAATGTTTGGAATCGGATCAGTAGTGCTATTCTGTAAATATCTCATCGTGAAAACATGAGTGAAGTGATCGTAAAGTGAGCTGTCAATAGTGTCAACCCAGGTGGAATGACGGCTCACTTCACGCTCACTTCACCTGAGTTATCACGGTGAGATGTTTACAGAATAGCACTACAGTAGTTCCGAAAATTACCCCTTAAAAACAAACAAATTTTACCTCTTTATTCCTCTCCCCTCTCTCTCTTTTTTCTCTTTCACAGGATACTTTTATCCCAGAACTAAGCGGGCGAACTCGAAAAGCTAAAGGGTATTTGACAGATACTATTCGGAATTACTTGTTTACTGATTAAATCCGTGGTCGTTATTAAATAGCAATATACTTTTCGGATTAACCTTTCAAGCCTACAATTTATTAGACAGAACAGCCAAATAGTTTTAAGAATTTAATTAAACTTCGGCTGGATTAGTTTCAGTCGATTAATTTCACTAAGTAATGTTTTTAAATATTCACGAAAGTGGCGTCTTAAATTGGCCGAGCCGACCTTGGAACTTTTTTTACTAACCGCTACGGATAAGCTAGGTATAAAGATATTAAAAAAAACGAGGAGGTTATTATGTATCAATCTGCCTATTCTTTTCCCAACTATGTTGGGGTCGGCTTCCAGTCTAACCGGATGCACTGAATACCAGTATTTTACATGGAGCGACAGCCTATCTGACCTCCACAACCCAGTTACTGGGTAATACGATACCCCTTGTTAAGACTGGTTTTCAGACTTTCGGGCTTCTGACGACCCGTAACGACTGTCAAAGATCCACGAATGACAGCCGGGAGCAACGGCTTAACGTGCTTTCCGAGGCACGGAGGAGTCTCGGTATGTAAAGATGGTCATCCATCCACTGACCAACCCCGGCAAGCGTAGCTTAACCTTATGGATCGACCCGTGCGGCTGTTATTACTTAGCCACAAGCTATTATGTATGTTCATCGATATTTTCGTCAATTGTGGACTGATTTTGAAAATTATTTTTCATTTGGTTAGAAGAAGCTTGCGCAGTGGTCTTGTATAAATTTTATTAACTTTGCTTGGGTAGTTTTTGAGTTGGCTTCGATAATACGAATTTAATCCACTTTGTGTATCTAGATGATGTTACAATACTTTCTGTCACTGTTGTTAACGTAGCTGTTGCGTACATACGAATTGATGTGGGGTAGGTACATAACTAAAAAGTGAAAATTATAAAACTTTTTTACAAAAAAAACACTACAACAGACTAAAATACCGATCCAAAGACGCCGCCTTCCGAAATTAAAGTTATTTTTCACTGTAGTGTTTTTTTTTTGTAAAAAATGTTTTTTTATTAATAAAAGAAAGATAGAAATAAAACAAGTTTATTTGGGACATATCACTAGAAATTACACACAATATGAAAACAAAGAAGATACTTAGTAACTTTAAAACAAAATATTATGTGTCTAACGTCTGCGTCAAATAGGTCCAGTTCAGCAAAATGCCAGCAATATGACTACATAATGGCAATCATGTCATTCGGTAAAAAGGTTATTATTTTTATCATTTTATCACACTAATATTATAAAGGCGAAAGTTTGTGAGTGTGTGTGTGTGTGTTAGTATGGTTGTTACTTCTTCACACTCAAACGGCTGAACGGATTTGGATGAAATTTAGTGTGTACATATCTTATACCCTGGATTAACACATAGGCTACTTTTTATCTCGGTCTA
This sequence comes from Cosmia pyralina, assembly GCA_946251885.1. NCBI lineage: Eukaryota > Metazoa > Arthropoda > Insecta > Lepidoptera > Noctuidae > Cosmia > Cosmia pyralina. The sequence goes on along the minus strand of OX276345.1, from coordinate 24,949,557 downwards.
CGCGAGTGAAACCGCGGGACGCAGCTAGTCTTTTATAAGTATACTTAGATTCTTATAGATTTGTAGACCTCTTCCAAAACTTAATGAAAAGCACATTTTCCAGAAAAAAACTGCCACCCAAAAAATGAGGGTTTAGTACCATCTCGGCACCCATTAATTTATTGCGATTTTTTTGTGGGCATGGCCATATTTATGGGTGCTGAGATAGGAAGGAGCCGAGGTGAGACTGTACCAAAAAACTTTTTTACAAAAAAATACAACCGACTTCCAAAAACAACACCACAAAGTGAAAAATAACTTTAATTTCGGAAGTCGGTGTCTAGTTAAATGTACCACTACCTGCAAAACAAACTAGAACATCATCCATATAAAAGTGGGAAAAAAATAAGTATTATTGAAGCTAACTGAAAAACTACCGAAGCAAAGTTAATCAATTTTATATGGGACCAACTGTGATGTATACCCTCTCGAACAAAAGAAAAAAAATCCAAATCGGTCCAGCCATCTTCGAGTAATCGGGGAACATACATACAAAAAAAAAAAAAAGGTTCCGACGAATTGAGAACCTCCTCCTTTTTGGACTCGATTAAAAATGGGTTTTTCTTAGAAATAATTCCCTAGTAGATCTTATAACAACTATGTTTGGAAACATTATGGCTTATTCTATCACACGGTCATTATTGACTGAAACAGGTAACAAAGTAGAGCAAAATGTTACACCACCGTTAACCCTCTTTCAAATAAATATTTAATGTTATAATTGATTGGCTGTTTAAACCTATCAAGCGATCATAAAGCCCAATTTCATTGATGTTATAAATTAATTATTCACAACATAATTTCATGAAGCGCTCAAAGCAAATATTAAATATTCATGATGTATATAACCCAATATATAGACGGAGCCTGATTGACAGGATAACTGAATATTATTATTAGGAATAAATTATAAGTTTAACATCCATGATACCTATTAAATAAATACATAAACTCATGAAATCTTTTTTTTTGCCTACCCTTTAAAACTTGAATCGAAAAACGAATATATTAGGCCCGAACCTACTATGTCGTGACGACAGATTATCGTGTCGTTTATAGCGTCGTGGCTTGTGTATTTAAATGGAGGTGTTCAAATATAGGACGACACTATTAATTGTCGTCTATGACTTTTTTTTGCAGTGACGACAGATTATCAATTTAATGGCAACTGCTAGTACGACAGTCGTTAAATGATAAAAAAACGTCACGACTTATCGTGACGGCAATTCATGTGTCGTTATTGCGACTATCTATCGTAGCCACGATACACAACATAGAATGAACCCGGCTGTCATTCGTGGATCTATGACAGTCGTTACGAGTCGTCAGAAGCCCGAAAGTCTTACAACCAGCCTTACCAAGGGGTATCGTATTACCCAGTTACTGGGTTGTGGAGGTCAGATAGGCAGTCGCTCCATGTAAAATACTGGTATTCAGCTGCATCCGGTTAGACTGGAAGCCGACCCCAACATAGTTGGGAAAAGGCTAGGCAGATTGATTGAACATAGAATGAACCCAAAACTTTCTTTTCGTCGCTTGCTTCCCCTTCCGGTTTTTTAAAAAGTAATACATTAAGATTTCATCTTCATCCATTTTACTCGGGAACTTCACTACTGATCTTCAAAATAACGTAGAGGCGACTGCCGTGAACAGTAAAAATGACGTCACGACCCAATGGGAACAGCTAGATGGGACAGTCGTTCAACGATTGACGTTAAACAGTCGATATAATGGCAACAGCTAGAGACGACAGTCGTCCAACGATAAATTAATCGTCACGATATAGAGGGAACGCGCCCTTATTATTATTGTTAACTTTAGAAACTACAGATCGCCACCTGATACGGTCCTTACATATTCCTTTTGCCTCGTTTACGTTCGTAGCATAATCAGCCTATAATGTTCCCACTGCTGGGACACAGACCGTCTCTCGGTGAGAGGAAGTGGGCCGTAATCCGCCATGCGAGTCTAGTACGGGTTGGTATACGTTGATACTAGTACATCTGGTCATACACGCACGCCGGTTGCAAGTACTACGTACCTGACCTTTCTGAAGAACATCACCAATAAGGTAGGTGCTTTTGATAATATTTAGTTTTTATTGAAATTGTTTAAAGATGGACTGTCTATAATAGAATATATCTCATAAAATTTGTATACAGGAAGTGCGTTATCTAAATCTCTGCACGCTGAAAAAAGTAAGCAAAATATGTGGAACTATTTTATATATTTTATGCAAATAAAGATATTCTATTCTATTCTATACCCCCTGATGAAATGTATTTTCCTTCTCATCTTTAAAAGTTGTTTTAAACACGATTCCGGGTACTGTTTGAATGAAAAAAAAAAACAATATGACTTACTCTATTAAGAAAGTCTTTAACGGTCACAGTTAAACAAGGTCTTATTTAGTTTCTTTGAAGACAGCCGTATAAACCCGCTTTTATGTAACGTGATTTTCTATCCGCAAACATCTTTCATATTAATACAAACTCCTGCATTAAAAATCGATTTCTCCTCGACTGCAAACAATATCAGTTTCATCGTGAAAGTCAAGTGTCATTTCAGTTTATCGATAAAAACGTCTCAATGTTTTCCCCTACACTGTCTGTTATATGGAATTTCACTGGGCGGGCTCAAAGGTGGCTTTGTGCACCGACTTGACATTTTGTTGGCTTTTCCAAGCAATAATCTGATGGGTGTACTCTGCCAATGAAATGTTATTTTAAACTTGACCTCTGAGTTTTAAACTTGGCAAGATTTAGCCTTAATTAAGTTGAGATTTGCAGAGTAAGTGCCTTGGGAGATATTTGCTGGTTTTGGGTTGTATGTTTTAAAGATAAGGGGTGTCCAAATAACTTGATTACTAATTCGAGGACAGTGTTCTGCGACATTTTACCTAAATTTTTGGCAGGAATTGTGTGTGAAATGCGAATTTGATTTCATAAATGTTAAACTTTTTCGTTTTCATTTTATCTATTTAAAACTGACTTTAATTTCCATGAAAAAGTATTTAAGCTCAGTATTATATTTGAAAACAACAGGTTAGTTGTAAAAATGTGTTTTTTGTTTCGATTTTATCGTTAACTATTTCTGCACAGTACAAAATATTATTATAGTGAGATGTTTTATCAGTAACATGAGCAGAATACTAAAAATAGCAATCTCATTCAAATAAATTATCCAATTGACGGTCGAAACAGCTGTTTTGCCTAAAACCATCAAGATGATTAATTTAGAAACGCATTCTTGTTTCTGTCATACACTGACCCGCTATTTTCACCTCTATGTCAAATAATGTGAAGTCGGGATTCGCATACAAATATAATTGTGTAATGATTTTCTACTTGGTCAGTTTCGTGCACGCTTACAAACAATGTAGATACGTTCAGTACAGTCAACAAAATAAATAAGTATATAGGCAGCTAACTTTAGCGACTTTTTAAAATGTGTTAAAAAGATTGTCTTTCAGACCCCATGGGTTAAAAAGTAAAGTTACTGTTTATGGTTCAAAAGTTTTTGTCCTCGCCCGATTACAATTGCAGCAATAATATTAAGCACAAATTGATTGTCTCTAGGTAAAAAAATTAAAAAAAAGTCATTAAAAAAACTAAAACACCCGACTGCGGTAAATACTAAAAGCTAATAAGGCCCCCCAAATCCGCCATTTTGTTTTGTTTTTGATTTTAATGTAGCCAGTGACACTTGCGCTACCAATACAAATCTAAAGACGTATAACTTATCCAAATGCGTTCATTCGTTTAGGAGTTACGAGGGAACAAAGAAACGGACTTACATACATACATACATACTTACATACAAGTCAAACACATAACCCTCCTTTTGGGCTTCGCCGCAGTCGGGTAAAAAGGCTGTCAAAAAAAATTGCCTGCGTAGGGTAGGTTTAGCTACTGTAAAGGTTTCATACTAAGGGCAACCTTATGTGATACAGGCTGACATTTGAATTTTCTAGCAAGTGTCGATCTACGTTTAAAAAAAAGTAAATCTAGCTTTTGTTAGAAGAAAAAGTCAGTCTAGAGTTCTAGACTGACATTTTCTTCTACCTATATACCTAAAACACATATGAGATTAAATTGAGGATCATAAAATATATACTTCTATAGCCTCCTCCTCTTTAATTTGTAGCTCGTTTACCTCCCTACGTCCTCTGTGAGATTCGAATTCTCACCTATGCGTAATTAATTTTATTTTATTAATTTTTAGACAACTTACAGCCAGTACATTTGAGTGTGCAGTAACATTATGTTGAAGATGGCGAATTACAAGTTTCCCTTATAATTATATAATGCAAAGATGTTCCTACCTGCGCACTAACTATTTTGCCGACTGTACCTGCCTATGTGCATATGTGACAAATGATTGTGTGTTGTGTGTGATCGTGCATACCTATTAGTAAGCGTACCTATGTGTATCTTCACGTTACGCTGTCTAATAAATAATGTATAGTGAAACGTACAAAACAGTTGATCGAATTATTTCACGGTTGGCATCAAATGGCGGTCTCACAACATTTTTGTTGAATATGAAGTTTTTAATACTTCGTATTCAAGTGTTGTGTTACTGGTGTCAGTTCACTTTGTTTTGGCGGTCGTTAACTTGAGTGTTTCATTTACTGATGCGATGGTAACGGTTTACTGTCACTGCATGGCATGTAAAGTTGGTGGCTGTTAAAAAAATACGACCTTTTACGAAGTGAACATTTTCATGAGGTTTATTTTCAAATTTAATAAAATAGTAAGTAAAAAGAAGCTGAATAAAAATATTACTGCTAGAACAAATCACATCAAAGAAGTAAACGATTTACTTTAAGGTGAGTATAGTTGTCTACCCGTAGTCCCGTACAATCGTCCCACGGACCCGCTAGCGAATATTTCTCCGCTGTTAAAGATGCGTTTATAAAAATTTAAAATTGAAGATAATCTCATTTCCATATTTTTTTTGCGTGATTTTTAATTTTGTTTAAAATTTTCAAATGCTCAGATTGAAGTATAAATAAGTACCAAAGTTTCATATACAGGGTGACCTGAAATTAGTGGCGGACCCGTTAAGGGGTGATAGTAGGCATCAATTCCAGTCGATATCACTCTTAGACCTACTGTCCTAAAGTTAACCCATTTATTGATATTCCTACTTAAAGAATTTTACAAAAAAATCCTACTTTAAATCTTAAAATAGCTCTAAATCGTAAAAATTGGTCTTTTTGGACCATATTTTTTTGTTTTGCATCAAAGATATTCTAAATAAGGAATAATTAATAGTGATATCTTCGTAAATGTTGATATCTTACGCGAAAATCGTTTAACAAAATCATAAAATGAAAAAAAAATACGATGATTGCGTCTACGAAGATATCGCTATTAATAATTCCTTATTTAGAATATCTTTGATGCAAAACAAAAAAAAAAAAATACCAGAAAGACCAATTTTTAGTATTTACAGCTATTTTAAGATTTAAAGTAGGGTATTTTTTGTAAAATTCTTTAAGTAGGAATATCCTGAAATGGGTTAACTTTAGGACAGTAGGTCTAAGAGTGATATCGACTGGAATTGATCCTTACTATCACCCCTTAACGGGTCCGCCACTAATTTCAGGTCACCCTGTATATATTTTTTTCTGCAATTTTCAGTATGCTCATTTAAAAGCATTATGAAAGAAAGAAAGAAAGAAAGAAAAATATTTTATTTGGGACACGCACAGGAAATACAGTTAAAAAAGAGCATATAAAAGTAACAAAATAAACATTAAAAAGCAAAAAAACAAAAAAAAGAAATCAGAATAAAAAAAAAGAGACCTGTGCGAGGCCAAAAAGGCTCCCATCTCAGCATAAAGCTGCGATATTTAAAAAATAAATACCGCAACGCTGGTATTCTGATAGGGCCTGTGTGATGCCACGGACATACCCACGGATATCAATTAAAAATAGCAAGGGGAATAAAATCAAATAAAATAAAATACAAATACAAAATATGCTCTCAAAAACGACCATTTCACGACTATACTCGCCTTAAGTTTTGCAAGCTCTTATTTAACTGGTCTCGTTTAATATTAGTCGAACTGTTGTATCTGAAACTTGATCACAATACAAAGTCAACATTTCTTCATAATCAGCCACACTAATCTAAGATCATTCTAATTTCGATCACGATCAAGAATCAAGAGACGGCTCCATTCATTCAAAACCACCTCTTACATAATGGGGTATCGGGCTCACTGACCGACTTACGACTTTATGACCACCATCAATATTCACGCACCACGAAGAGTTTGTAAGACAATGCCGAAATGGACATTTGACATAAGCAGCAATGAACATTAATGGATAAATTAAGTTCGTGTTATGTAAGACTTGCGAGGGGTCGAGCTGAATGCTATTACTTTGAAAACTGATCAGCCTTACTAAGCCCGTTGGGCATTTTAATTTGTGCAAAAAGTTTTGTTAAATTGGGCTGTGTTTATCTTGCAATTTTGAGATTATGTGTCTATCGTGAAACCAAAGGATTACTCTCTGTGATCGAGAGAGATTGTCGGGCGACTGTCTGACTTTAGCGAGCAAAGTGAAGTTCTGTTTTAGTTAAGAATAACTTATTGGTTTAGGGATCAGTGGATTTTGTTATTTAGCTATCTAGCTTGGCTATATAAAAACAAATACTTAAGAGGCAAAAGATATTTTCGATACAATCTTAATCACAAAGCCTCATGAGACGAACGAAGTTAACATCAAAATACACTGACGGTTATATTAATATTACACAACAAACAATCTGCCTAGCCTTTTCCTAACTATGTTGGGGTCGGCTTCCAGTGTAACCGGATGCAGCTGAATACCAGTATTTTACATGGAGCGACTGCCTATCTGACCTCCACAAACCAGAAACTGGGTAATACGATACCCCTTGGTAAGACTGGTTGTCAGACTTTCGGGCTTCTGACGACCCGTAACGCCTGTCAAAGATCCACGAATGACAGCCGGGACCAACAGCTTAACGTGCTTTCCGAGGCATAGAGGAGTCTCGGAATGTAAAGATGGTCACCCATCCACGGATCGACCCCGACAAGCGTAGCTTAACCTGATGGATCGACCCGTGCGGCTGTTTTTACTTAGCTACGAGCTCCACTAATATTATACAACAAATAACACTAAAATATACAGGGTCAAATTAAATTAGCTAGCGAAACTCCGCAGACGTGATGAGTATCAATATCTAAATACGAGAAAATAAAAATGAATTGATGTTTTTTATGGGTCAATGACCGCTAGTTGTGTTGTTACTTGAAGTGTGAGTTGATAAAAATCTGTTTTATCTTGTAGAGATATCGATACTCATCACGTCTGTGAATTTTACTAAAAAAAATACCTGATTTTAACACGTTTTTATTTTAGCTTCACCTGTATGTATGTTTGTGTGGATCTTTGACAGTCGTTACGGGTCGTCAGAAGCCCGAAAGTCTGACAATCAGTCCTACCAAGGGGTATCGTATTACCCAGTTAATGGGTTGTGGAGGTCAGATAGGCAGTCGCTCCATGTAAAATCATTATTTTACATGGAGCGACTGCCTATCTGAATGCTGAATACCATTGTATTCAGCTGCATCCGGGTAGACTGGAAGCCGACCCCTACATAGTTGGGAAAAGGCTAGGCAGATTGAATAGTACAATTACAGAAAAGATTCACTCCGCAAAATCATTTAAATAAATAGCGACTTGGCTACGACACAACAATAAATTGCCAAGCTGGGGACATGCTCTCCAGATCATGCTAGGCAGATTGATTGTATGTAACGGAATCTTTGAACTCGATTTTTACCTACTTTAAATGGTTAGATTAATTTGAAATTTTGCACACATATCAGGGTCCGATGCCAATACAATAATTAAAAAAAAAATTGTCCCTTTATCCTGATTAGGATCATCAGGATTAACGATTTATCTCTAAAAAATTTTAAAATAAATTATGGTTTAAAAAACTAAACAACGCGCTTTAATACATTAAACTGAACTAAAAAATAAAAAATAAATTTTTCAATGTAAGAATAAAGTGATTAAAGAGAAAATCAATGTCATTGTAAAAAAAGCGTGGGTTGGTCTGTACGACATTCTTACACTAACTCTGTAATTCGAAAGCACCCCAATCTTTTTTTTACAATGACATTAATTTTCTCGTTAATCACTTTATTCTTATATTGAACAAATTATTTTTTAATTTTTAATTCAGTTTAATTTTTTAGTTTTTTAAACAATAATTTTTAAATTGATATTTTAAGTGACTACCGGCGCGGCGTGGTGGTTGATGAAGTCAAAAAAAAACATCATAAAATTAATTTATTTTTTGTTTTTAACCGACTTCAAAAAGGAGTAGAATCTCAATTCGTCGGAACCTTTTTTTTTTTTTTTTTTTTTTTTATGTATGTTCCCGATTACTCGAAGATGGCTGGGCCGATTTGGATTTTTTTTGTTTTATTCAAGAGGGTATACATCACAGTTGGTCCCATATAAAATTGATTAACTTTGCCTGGGTAGTTTTTGAGTTAGCTTCAATAATACGTATTTTTTCCCGACTTTTATATGGATGATGTTCTACTTTGTTTTGCAGATAGTGGTATTAGAATTTGTGTGGGGTAGGTACCTACACAACTAAAAAGTGAAAAATAAAAACTTTTTTACAAAAAAATACAACCGACTTCCAAAAACAACACTACAAAGTGAAAAATAACTTTAATTTCGGAAGTCGGTGGCAAAAAACGAAAATACATTTAACTAGACACCGACTTCCGAAATTAAAGTTATTTTCACTTTGTAGTGTTGTTTTTGGAAGTCGGTTGTATTTTTTTGTAAAAAAGTTTTTTATCATGTTTAGATATCAAAACCCATCACGTCTGCTGAGTTTCACTAGCTAATTTAATTTGACCCTTTATAACAGTCATTAGAATAAACTGTAGTGATATTCTGTAAACATCTCACCGTGATAACTTAAGTGAAGTGAGCGTGAAGTGAGTCGTCATTCCACCTGATGCTAGGGGTTGACACTATTGACAGTTCACTTTACGATCACTTCACCTAAGTTTTCATGGTGAGATTTTTACAGAATAGACCGGCTGCAGTTACACAATAAAGATGCTATTTACATACATATCACATAAATATATAGTAGGTACTTAATTACTTCATAACATCCACAACTTTTTATGATCATTTAACTGGTATTTTTGTACTTTCGCCAAGTTTTTATTACCGCCTAATGAATTGCTGTAATTTCTGGCTCGTATATGTACGAATTAAAAGCTATTAGTCTTGTTACATAAATGTTTATGTACGATTTTTTACACGATATGAATTTACGATGGAATGTTAGATGTTTTAACCTGAAAGTGTCTGTAATTCGTAGCACGCCAGTTACAAATTAAACGAAATGTCAAATTAAAATGCAAAAAAAAATAACAATTATGTAAGTAATTGTAGGCGAAAAGAGCGTGCTTGCAAAGCAACGACAGTTACCTAATTATTAAGCATGCTATAATAATTATGCATGTATTTTTGTATTTTTAGGGTTCCGTACCTCAAAAGGAAAAAACGGAACCCTTATAGGATCACTCGTGTGTCTGTCTGTCTGGCTGTCTGTCTGTCTGTCTGTCTGTGTGTGTATCCAAATAATCGTTTTTCTTTCTTTCTTTCTCTCTTTCTTTCTTTCTGTCTGTCCGTCTGTCACAGCCAATTTGCTCCGAATCTAAATGGACCGATTAAGTTGCAATTTAGTACACATATGAATTTCTGTGACCCAAACACGGACAGGTAAAGTAAATAAATGAATTTTGAATATGGGGGTCACTTTTGGGGGGTAAATAAGAAAATTAAATAAAAAGTTTTGCAAACTATATCGTGTTACATATCAAATTAAAGGACTTACCATGAGGGTCTCAAATATATATCTTTTTTATAATTTTAAAATAAATTGTTTTAAAGTTATTTGAGAAAATAGACGAAAATTGACCATTCCCCCCCCCCCCCCCTTATCTCCGAAACTACTGAGCCTAAAATTTTGAAAAAAATACAGAAAATAGATATTTATCTGTAGATTACAGGAAAACCTATAAGAAGTCTGTGGTCTTAAAATAACATGGTAAATCTCTCAAATACTGTGAGTAAAAACTTACATTTACAGTTGGAATGTATGGAAGAACATGTTTTTCAACTACAATGTTAAGTTTGTTCTTGGAATAATTCATCCCAACTACGGAACCCTTCATTGTGCGTGGTCCGACACGCACTTGGCCGGTTTTTTTTAATAGCTTCTGCCCGCGACTGCGTCCGCGTTTAATTTCGTGTTTTGACATAAAATAATCCTATTTCACTCCGCAATACTGAAGCTTCTCTTTAGTGAAATAATTTTCGGAAAAGGATCAGTGGTTCCGAAGATTACCCCTTAACATACAAACTCACAGTAGGTACCTCTTTATAATATTGAATAAAGGTATGATGTAGGTACCATTCATGCTGCATCCTATAGTTAGCTAGGTATATTACTTCGCCAGGTGATAGTTACCTGTCTTGGCGGAAGAGTCTGAGTTATGCTTTATTGACAATAAACAAGTAATTAGAAGGTGTGATCACAAAACTCGTAAAATTATAGATTGGTTGCAGTAAAATCAATTTAATTGATATAGTTAGCTTAGATAACCTATTGAAATGTAGAAACTCAAATTATTTCCGTAGTACACGTAATATTTAAAGGATTTATTAAATTCCGACAAAAAGAACAAAAGGCATTTGTTTATGAATCATAGCTATTTTTAATTTGAAAATAAAATATAAAAAAACCTCATTCCTAAATCTCATAAGTCTCATATTAAAAAATAAATTCCATTTATGAAATTGTTTAAAAATGGAAATATGCGGTTTAATAATGTGCGAGAAAATCCTGGGTCAACGACCGGACCCTTCCTCGACCTTCGCTTGTGGAAGCAAACTAGATAGCTATTTATTTATTTAAACTTGTCGCACTCAAATGAGGTACAAAGGTAGACTTAATGCCATAGGCATTCTCTACTAGTCAACCAAGGGTGGTGAAGAGATAAGATGGTAGATGCCCCTTTTTGAGAAGAAAATAATAATAATAAAAAATATATTAATAAAAATATAACATAATGAATTTATTGTAAATAAAATAGTATAGATAGGTAATTAATTTGCTTGTCAACCACCTATCATATATAGGACTAGATGTCCTTGCAATATAATTAAGATCTTGACTTTCCAAGATATTGCCAAAATCCTTAACTTGGCTAAATGTTATGTGCACTTATACTGATTAAATTGGTTTGAAAATGAAATGCCTAGGTACTTGATAAATGTTTTCTTCAGATGAATTTATGTTCAAGTATGTTATCAATTTATCATGTTTTTAGAAATAAAAAAGAAAATATTTGCTCAATGTATATTGAGACTATCTAGTCTGAAATTAATTAAATGAATTATTAATTAATTATAATAAGAGTGCACAACTTTTACGAGGAATAATTGTTTGTTTTTACACGACTGCCGAAAAGTGTAATGTTTTTAATTAATGGGACTTCGCTTTGGAAATACTGAGAACTGAATTTCAGTTCTAAGAAGTATCTTAGATGTCGCAGATGAAAATGCAGTAGCATTTTCATCTGCGACATTTTTAAAATGTATCTACTTGCAAAGTTATTTTATTGCATGCAATATTATTGCATTTGGAAATACAAAAAAGGGAGAGTGAAGATTTTTTTTTTAAATAAATTACAACAACATTGGTATAAAATGAAAACTAGTAATGAGTCAATTCCAAATAAAAAACTAAAAAGCTTGAAACAAAGTAAATTATTTAAATAACAAAAAAACTCTACTGCAAAAACACAGTCACGTGTTTTTAAATAATTTGCTTTTTTTCCTTTATATACTTGTACCTATTTTAGTGTTAGATTGTGTAATGTATTTAAGATTTATCAAAATAAAAGTGTCAGACACCCTTTTTTTTCGGGTGGGAAATCTTCAAATGATTTCTCCCGCTCTGGGTGGAGCAGGAGGGCGTGTCAGACTTTTACTGACTAAAACCCATACGTGCTCCTTCAGTTGTATGTGCCAGGGCCACGATAACTCTTTCGAACAACCCGCGGTCAGTCACCCTGAATAAAACTAATAATAAAATTGTAGCCTGGTGTTAAGTTATAAAATGTCTAAATATTTTTTCCACGCACTGTAATTAGGTATCTAGCATAATTTTCGAATACTTAAGCGACATACGCAACCAAGTATTCGTTCGTTTCCCTTAAGCGACATACGCAACCAAGTATTCGTTCGTTTCCCTTAAGCGATTGCGTTAAAGTTAACATTACTTAAGCGATTGCGTTAAAGTTAACATTACTTAAGCGATTGCGTTAAAGTTAACATTACTTAACGCACTGGACTTGGCTAACTTGGCTACCGGGTCCAAGCAACCGGTCGACACTTTCCTCATACGTGATGTTGGAATATGTGCTTCTGAGTATTCACTTGAAGTGAACTTGAGTTCTCTTCGCTGATTCTTAGTATTTACTTGAGTTGAGTAAAATGTTGTATGTGCAAGCAGGATAATAAGTATAAAGCTTTCAAGTTACTGAAGAAAAAGTGGTGACCATGGAAGCATACGAATCCGAGGAGCATTTTCTTATATTATTATTTTAAAATGTCTTTGTCTTTGGACCCTGGGGTCCCGGACCTTTGGAAGGCGTACGAGGGGCCGAAGCCAACTCGCATAGGCCCCTTAGGCAATTTTGAATTACGAGGAGGTACTTTTTTCCCAAAAAAAAAAAACGGCAGAAAAAAAGTCAAGATGAGAAGCATGTTTTCGAGCGTTGCTTTCGAGAAACGTGCTGTATTTATAATTTAACACTAGAATCGATGTGGCATAAATGCGTGTGCATTAAAATAGCCTCTCCGAGTTGTGATACCACCTAAATGATCCTCCGTTCCTAGTTAGTCAGCTCCAATATCACTTTGCATAAGCTACTCCGTGCCTCGGAAAGCACGTTAAGCCGTTGGTCCCGGCTGTCTGTCGTGAATCTTTGACAGTCGTTACGGGTCGTCAGAAGTCCGAAGTCTGGCAACCAGACTTCCGCAGTTCCAGTAACTGGGTTGTGGAGGTCAGGTAGGCAGTCACTCTATGTAAAATACTAGTATTCAACTGCATGCGGTTAGACTGGAAGCCAACCCCAACATAGTTGGGGAAAGGTAGGCAGATGATGATTAGGCTACTCTAGAATAGTTTGTTCAGAAGAGGAGAATGTTCGTTAACCTTCGGAAAACATGACTGTTTTTTTTTTTTTTTTATATCTTTATTAATTTATAGAGAGTTTGATCAGTATGACCATGTCACCCTCATAGGGGCATTCTATGTTTATCGACGCTTAATACCTAGATGTACAATTTTATATAATTTTTTTGCTGACCTGGACAAGGGAGCAGCCAATATACTATTATACATGCCAACATTAATAAAATTAAAACCATATTCTATGAAATAGTTACTCCTCTCAACCTCGTTCCGGACACATTCCGCTAGAATATGAGTGGTATCCTCTACCTTATCACACTCAGAACAATTGGGCGAATCAGTCTTTTTCATTAAAAAGGTGAAGCTATTCAACGGAATATGTCCCGAACGTAGTCTGAAAGCAGTCACAATCTCACTTCTATGCATATCTGTACCCACAAACCAAGGAAATCTGGACAGGCTTTGTTGAATGGTTCTGTACCAAATTCCCTTGCTTAGCGACCTCTCATCAAAGTATTCTTTCCATAATTCTAAACACTGGTCGCGAACTCGATACAAGAGGTCCCTAAATAAAGGAAAACATTCAACAAATATTCCGTCTGAGATAGCCTCTTTTGCTAAACGATCTACTTCTTCATTTCCATACAAGCCAATATGGGACGGTACCCATTGAAGAACAATTCTTTTGTCTTGGATCTTACCAATAGAATCTAAAATTGTATAGGCTATCGATGACTGTTTTCATGAAAGAAAAATTATTTAGCGCTAGCTCACCCGACAGACGTTGTCCTGACAAAGCACTTTCTGTTTTTCCCGAATTTCTCTATTATCCGGGCAACTTATCCAATTTTTTTTTCTATAAAACTTCATTCCGACTATAAAGAATATTTAAAAACAAAAAATAGCCAAATCGGTCCAGCCGTTCTCAAGTGATCCGCTTACCAACGAACACAGTATTTCATTTTTATTTATATATAAGTATAGATAGATTAATCAAAACATTCCCCTAAAATTATTTCAACACTTTCTGTTTCTCCATCCTGTGAATGCAATGTAAGAAAAATAGAAAGCTGTCATAATGAGAAACAGTTGAGACTAACTACTAAGTTTCCTGTTTAAGATGTACATAAGCCAATGAGGCTTCGAGGCTTCACGTGACCAGAGGGCTGGCTCGTTCTTTGGCCAAAGAATTAGCATTGCCATTCAACGTGGCAATGCTGCCAGTCTTCTGGGCACGTTTCCGGATGACATCGATGCGGACGAGTACTTCGACGCCTAAGTGTCCTTTTGTTTTGTATTTATTTGTATAGTTAGTTAGTTAGTCATTTACGTTAAAAAATATTTCTATTGTTTGATAAGTTTGTTGAATAAAAATTATCGGTAACAGCCAATGAACGGATAACTTGAGAATGTTCTCGTGAAACCTGTCGTCGTCTGTGAAGTTACAGTTAAGTTAGAAATAAGTTATTTTAGAGAAATTCTCAAGTTATCAAATCAAATTATTTATTTCAAAAGAGCCTTTTATGTGCCTATTTGAAATAAATGATTTGATTTGATAATTTGATAATGTTCTCGTGAAACCTACGATAGGTTTGTTTGTTAGTTAGAACTACTTAAGTTATTTTAGAGAAATTATGAAAAGACAGCTGCCATCCAAGTTGCCTTATTTAGGTATTCATATTTTTAGCCCTAAAACATCCACTATTGAGAATCTCAGGTGTGAATGTTTCAGAATTTATCACTTCTTTCCTGACAAAACCTTTGAACGCGCATGTTTTTGCTGTTATAGAGAGTTATTTTAAATTGGATAACTAAACTCCACGGACGCGATAGGTATCGAACTATCGATATGCAGGGTGGGTCAAAAATCGTAGATCAAACGAAACATGGCGATAGTTGGGGTTATTTGCAGTAAAAAAAAAAAAAATGGTAAAATAATTTTAAAAAATAAGTAGGTAGGAAACAATAAAAAGACATCGAAAAAGTGCCAATACTCATAAATCATAGTACCCACTGCCATAAAAGGACTTTTGTAGTGATGATAATCAACTATACACCGTTTATTGTTTTACTCATAAGTTTTAAAGAGATCAAGTTAAGGTCTGCCACAGAGATATTTTTTAATGCAAATAACCCCAACTATCGCCCAGTTTCGTTTGATCCACGATATTTGACCCAGCCTGTATAAACATAAATGAAAACTTTTTTACAAAAAAATACAACCGACTTAAAGTGAAAAATAACTTTAATTTCGGAAGTCGGTGTCTGGTTAAATGTATTTTCGTTTTTTGCCACCGACTTCCGAAATTAAAGTTATTTTTCACTTTTTAGTTGTGGTACCTACCCCACACAAATTCTAATACCACTACCTGCAAAACAAACTAGAACATCATCCATATAAAAGTGGGGAAAAAATACGTTTTATTGAAGCTAACTCAAAAACTAACCAAGCAAAGTTAATCAATTTCATATGGGACCAACTTTGATGTATACCCTCTCGAATAAAACAAAAACAGTCCAAATCGGTCCAGCCATCTTTGAGTAATCGGGGAACAGACATAAAAAAAATAAATAAAAAAAAATAAAAGGTTCCGACGAATTGAGAACCTCCTCCTTTTTGAAATCGGTTAAAAACATAAGAAAATAGTTTTTCTCAACTCATATTTTAAGTCGCGAACAGCGGTCGTTGACCTCCCAAAAAAAAAACATCAAATCTTTTTATTTTACCGGATTTAGAAATCGATACCCATCGCGCCTGCAGAGTTTAGCTAGTTAATTAAAAATAACCCAGTGGAAAGGAGGAAGCAGCTGCCTATCTTGTTAAAACAATCCCATAATTGCTTCAAAGAAACTTAACGGGTCAGAAAGGGGCTGGCTTTGCCAGAGACTATAAGAAACAAATTATCTATTAAAGCTTTTGGGCAACCTGATTTACACCGTTTGAATTAATTGCCTGTGGAACACCATAACTTGAAGTAAACTATAAAAGTTGCACCGTCTAAGTCTAAACAGTGTTTCGGTAAACGGTGCAAGACATTTATTGCTTCAATTTATTGTATGCCACAAGCCAGAAAATCATCGTGTAAATCGGACTTAAAGACCGTGTTCATTCCATGTTCAAATTTATTGTTTCGCACAAACAAAACAAATGAATCTAATATGATGGAAGCTAATAGTTATCCATACAATCCGATGTACACTCCTACCAACTTATCTGTGAAATGGCGAAAATTGGAACCACGGCCTTCATGTTGAAATGTCTTCGATTGTGCCGACGCATGTCATTCGATTGTGTTGACGCATCGACGGTGCCGTCCTCTTTCAGTTCACAGATAAGTTGGTAGGACTGTATGTTGTTATTTGTGTCTTAAGGCGCGGACTGACTACGATTTTAAACGGCACACAACCTCGTAATCTGTTGTCACCATTAGCTGGCTTGAAATAAGGTTGAAAATTGAAAATAATATTAGTGTTGCCGAGATGTGACTAAGCTGCGAATGTGCATTTATTTTCCGGGTTTTCTTTAGATTATCCAGAATATACACAATAAATTAAATAATTGTCCGGTAAAAGTTTAAAAAAATGCTAATTCTATTAAATTCTTAAAAAAAAAAAGAATGTCGTTATCGCTGAAAATACAGAGATGTTCGACGCCAAAGTTTATTTTTGTGGAGCAACTTCCAAATTTATTTTTTATTGGGAATATCAAACTATTTTTTACTACCTATTTATTCTATTCGGTTAAAACTTTTCTTTAAACCCTTCTCTGTCCACTGTATTTTTTTTAAATTTATTTATTTATTAAAACTTTATGCACAAGTAAAATAATATTATACAAAGGCGGACTTAATGCCTGAGGCATTTTCTACCAGCCAACCTTAGGGTGGTGCAGAGAGAAGACATGGCAGGTGCAGCATAAAGGATCGACTCGAAAAATAATAAATACAAATAAATACATAGGTACATGCATATATTAGGTCTTTACCTATGAAATTGCCGTTCTGCAGTACTGGCCATTTCAAATCAAAATAATTTTTGTTTGGCTAAGAATTCTAATTTCAAATTAATTTTATTTTAAAAACATGGATTTTTTTTTCCAAAAGTAGTCATTTGTTTATTGATTAGTGTTACATTTTCATCGCATTTCAATCTTTTTCGTCATCATGGATACGTTAAAAATTCGAGTAATTATGGAATATGAGTACCGTCGTGGCAGCAACGCGGCACAAGCGGCACGCAACATCAACGACGTTTACGGAGCTAACACTACAAACCAACGCACCACTTGTTATTGGTTTGCTCGCTTCCGTTCTGGAAATTTCGACCTGAAAAATGAACCTCGCGGTCGTCCGAAGACTTTGGTCGACAATGACGAATTAAAGGCGATTGTGGAAGCTGAGGATACACAATCTACGGCTGAATTAGCAGCAGCTTTTGACGTTAGCGTCAAAACAATATTGGTCCATTTGCGTCAAATTGGCAAGGTAAAAAAGCTTGACAAATGGGTGCCCCACGAACTCAATGACAGCCAGCGCGAAGTACGCGTCGAGACGTGCCTTGCACTGCTCAACAGACACACAAATGAAGGAATTTTGAACCGCATTGTTACCTGCGATTAAAAATGGATTCTGTTTGATACCCGCAAGCGCTCAGCAAGTTGGTTGGATCCTGGTTCAGCACCTAAACAATGCCCTAAACGAAAACTTACCCCTAGAAAAGTGATGGTCACTGTTTGGTGGTCTAGCGCCGGTGTGATTCATCACAGCTTCTTACCAAACGGGGTGAGCATTACTTCAGATGTGTACTGTGAAGAACTGAACACAATGATGGAGAAGCTGGCACATCTCCAACCAGCATTGGTCAATCGCTCGTCTCCGCTGCTCCTGCACGACAACGCGCGACCTCATACTGCACAGCAGACGGTCTCCAAGTTGCAAGAACTGGGGTTGGAAGCTCTCCGTCATCCGCCCTACTCACCAGACCTTGCGCCTACAGACTACTACTTTTTCCAGAATTTGGATAACTTCTTGGCGGGAAAAAAATTCAATACCCGAGAGGCAGTACAAAATGCCTTTGAAGAATTTGTTGCCTCCCGTCCAGCTGATTTCTATAAGAAGGGCATCAATAAACTGCCACTGCGTTGGCAAAGATGCATTGATTGCATGGGTGATTACTTCGATTAATACAAATAAAAAATGCATGAAAAAAATTCGTTTAAATTTTTTCATACAAAACGGCAATTTCATAGGTAAAGACCTATTATATAAACAGAATAAACTTTGTCAGGAGAAATAACGATAGGTAGAGGAGAAAGAGAATCCAGCAAATCATTTTTTGCGTCGGATAGTTGCATTGCGTTACGTCATACTCGACAATCCAAGAATTTTTGTGAATATTGAGCTAATACCGCGCCTTAATCTTATATCATGAACCCACTAATCCAGTTATTTTTGAACTGCAGAAATAACGTCAATACTCCTACCAGTTTTTACACAAAAATTCAAGTTTTGTACAGTTCTGTAATTAATGTTATCGATTAACATAACAGCTATTCTGCCCGTAGGCTATATTTATCGATTCTCTTATCGTTTTCATATAGTAATAGTTACTAGATATATTTTATACCGCTAGTTCTAGACCATCCGTTAGAAAGATAAGAAAACTATTATACTTAGTACCGTTAGAGAATATTCCATAAACTGGTCTAACTTTATACCTACTTTGGACTTCATGATCTAAGTCAAGGAACTATCGAATGGCAACGGATACTGCAGACTGCAGGGTTAGATAAAGTCCTTAACCTTTTATGCGCTTGGCCAAATATCAATTGCCGTGCCCCTAGCGCGCGGCTAAGGACGAAAATAGAACGAAAAATTCATGCATATTCTCTGTCGCAAAAATACGACACGAGAGGTAGGGGCACGGAAATATGTGTCGCATAAATGCGACACAAGCGGTCAAAAGTTTAATACTTGAGGTTTCCTTGAAAGTTAAAATCTTCCTCGTTTTGGGTGTATAAAGATTGTATCATATTGTTCACTTTTAGGTGTTGTCGGTAAAAATACATATATCCTCATCAATAAAAGGGATGATGACCAGAAGTGGTCTTAACTGCATTCAGGAGTAATTAATCCCTCAAAGCCATAGTCCATAATAAATCTTAAAATAAACATCAATCAAGTGAATCATATTCCTACACTAGCTTTTGCCAGCAGCTTCGCCCGCGTGAACGTACTACGGGGAATTCCTTCCTTATTCTCAACTCAACTCAAACTCAACTCAAAGCATTTATTTCAATTAAACCAATTACAGGCACTTTTGAATTGTCAAGGGGTCGGTCAGTCAGAAAGATGAAGCTAGGCGCCCATTCCAAAGCATAGTAGGAACCTATGCAGAAGAACGGGCAAGAAACTCCACGGACACTCTTTTAAATCAAGATATGGTTACAAAATAATGGTTACATCATTCATGTTGAAATTTTACATGTGAGAACGATGCAGAACGTTAAAAGCGTCCTTAAAAAAAAACAATTCAAATATTTAAATTAAATTAAAATAAGCCGTGGCCGCTAAGGTATTAGGATATTATTTCTTGTTTACATTAAAAAGGAAAAAACAAAAAACTCTGTGCAAAATTTCAGCTTTCTAGGTCCAAGGGTTTGGGCTGGGCGTTGACGAGTCAGTCAATCAGTCAGTCAGGACTTCTCTTTTTATTATATAGATAGATAGATGATCACTATGAAATTGATCTGAAATCAGCAGCATATGCTCAAGTCCAAGTTGCAATACAGGCATCACTTTTACTTATTACATAGGTAGGTACTATAGAGGCTTTGAACCTTATGCGTTTCAGCATGCAACCTCCGTGGATGTTTAAATAGTTTATGAGACAAACTTAGATTTATATAGTTGTCAATTATGCGGCCACGGGCTGGTTTCTTTCATATAAAAAGTGAATATTGAATATTCTAAAATATATAAGAGCCTATGAAAGTGTAGATCCCCTCTTTAATTTATAGCTAAAGCTACATCCCCTGTGAGATCCAAGGTCTCACAGTACATACCTACACAAACAAGAATCGTTCAAAAAACAAACAAGAATCGTTCAAAAAACAAACAAGAATCGTGCAAAGAACAAGTAGCATAAGATCAGTCATAAGTTCGTAACACATTAGATAATAGCATGTGTGTATAATTGAACGTAAGCGCACAAGTAATAAGGAAACTCTCAGTGTTCTCAGTCAAACTTCCCCTCATCTTTTGCGCATGGGCAGCGCTTGCTTCACTTTCACTCACTATGAGCTAAGTTACCTAGGCGTGACATAACGTGTGATACCAGTAATACTACCTTTTTGTGCCCATATGAGGACTGGTTGGTAATAGGGATGTTGACAAAAATTATTTTTTGCCCGTCATGTCAATCAATCTGCCTAGCCTTTTCCCAACTATTTTGGAGTCGGCTTCCAGTCTAACCGGATGCAGCTGAATACGAGTATTTTACATGGAACGACTGCCTATCTGACCTCCATAACCCAGTAACTGGGTAATACGATACCCCTTGGTAAGACTGGTTGTCAGACTTTCGGGCTTCTGACGACCCGTAACTACTGTCAAAGATCCACGAATGATAGCCGGGACCTACGGCTTAACGTGTTTTCCGAGGCACGGAGGAGTCTCGGTATGTAAAGATGATAACCCATCCACGGACCAACCCAGCAAGCGTAGCTTAACCTGATGGATCGACCCGTATTTAGCCACGAGTTCCACCATTTTTTGACCGTCATGTATGTTAACTCGTATTAAAAAATATTAGACCATATTTTTTTGCTTTTTTTACGTAATCTTACGTAAATTACGTAAATTTTTTAATTTTATCGAGTGAAAATGTATCGCTAGTCATGACGTCATTCCTTGAGAGATTTTATACGTAGTTTGTTACAGTTGTGACGTAGAGAGCCCCCATCACTCCCCAACTTTAATGCGTTTTAACTAAGTAATTTTTTATTAATATGATAAAGCAAAAAATACGTGAATAATGTTTTTTTATTATTTGACTGAAGAACTGTTTTTTTTTTTTTTTACACAGGAAACATCCTTAATCTGGCCTGATGTGTACTTTAATAGGTGCTCGTGTAAAAGTAGTGAAAAGACGTGTTTGAATTTGAATAGAATTTAAAAAGGGTTGTGTGTGCCTACTATTTAATAGCTGAAGCGAGTTTTAACAGGTGTTTTTTTAAACCACATAATAAAAGATCAAAGTTTTTTGTAAGTAGGTAATCGATATCGCAGAACTTGTCTCAAGATCGATTAAGCTTTTTGCCTACTCCATTATCTAATAATTTACATAATTTGATTTGCATCGTTTCAAATTACAGCAAACAATACTAGACGTTATTGAATGTCTTATTTTATTTTTATAGTATCATTGAGTTCACATCTCCACACATCTTGGCCAGAAACCGGCCTTAATTACTTCTAGTAGGTTCTATAGAAGGAAAAACATGCAAAAATATTATTTAAATTGTCTGCATTTGATGTGAATTTATTGCAGCGTTTCATTTTATAAAAGTCCTCGTCGTCGTAATTTCGGTACAATATTCCATTAAAAACAGAAAAAAATTACTCAATAAAAGAAAAACAATAATCGGTTCAAAAGAAAAATTAAAAGGAAATAAATACTTACGCGTAAAAAGATCCGTCACCGTTGACAACACTCACTTAGAAAAAAAAAGTTCGAATTATAAAAAATAACCGTTCCAAAGATGGCGTCTGTTAGTGGCGCGTTCGCGAGACAACTGCGGAATCGTCGCAGGCGCAGGTGAATGTGCACGTCACACCACCACTCTTGTTTCGCGTACTACCAGCCGTGTATAGATGAGCCTTCCCTTCTATATTATTTCACTCATGAAGGGCCTCCTTCATTTACCAGGACTGCCACTTGTTATGTACGTTGAACTTTGCCTATTTGAATGGACGATTGTTCTTGCGATGCGTCTCCCATTTTTATTAGGCTTAATTTTATGCACTTGTAAGCTTTGTCGTTTTTAGGGTCCCGTACCTCAAAAGAAAAACCAGAACCCTTATAAGATCACTTGTTTTTCTGTTTGTCTGTCTGTCTGTCCGTCTGTCTGTCTGCCTGTCAAGACCCTTTTTCTCAGAAACGCGTGAAGGTATCAAGTTGAAATTAAGCATTAAAGATTAATACGTAGGTCTATGGTCCTTTTTTTTTTTTTTCTTTGTGGATGGGAAATCAGCAAATGACTTCTCCCGCTCTGAGCAGACTTTTACTGACTAAAACCCACCCATGTTCCTTCAGTTGCCCGTGCCAGGGCTACGGTATCTCTTTCGAACTACCCGCGACCCCGGCGGCAGGACTATGGTCCCTTGGAGTTTTAAAAAAATCAAGCTTCTAAGTCAAAGCAATAAAAAAATACGGCCATTTATGCGACATATTTTGATACTCGCAAGTAAATCAATACCTAGAGGGTACCTACTTCCCATTGTCCTAGAATAATGAAATTGGACAAGAAGCAAGGTCTCACAACACAAATATAGGAAAAAGTCCGAAAATTGTTAATTTGTAATTCTATCACATAAAAATATTTTCAAGATTGTCAGTCTGTCAAGACCCTTTTTCTCAGAAATGCATGGAGGTATCAGGTTGAAAATAATGTCAAATACGTAGGTTTATGATCCCTAAGGAGTTCTAAAAAAATGAAGGTTTTAAGTCAACGCAATAAAAAAATACGGCCATTTAAACGACATATTTTGATAATTGCAAGTAAATCAAAACCTATACGGTACTTCCCGTTGTCCTAGAATCATGAAATTTGGTAAGAAGCGAGGTCACACAGCACAATTATAGGAAAAAATCCGAAAATTGTTAATTTATAATTTTATCACATAAAAAATATTTTCAAGGTTATCAGTCTATCAAGAACCTTTTTCTCAGGAACGCGTAGAGGTATCTCAATACCAAATACGTAGGTCTATATGGTCCTTTAAAGTTCTAAAAAAATCAAGCTTCTAAGTCAACGCAATAAAAAAATACGGCCATTTATGCGATACTCGCAAGTAAATCCAAATCTATGGGGTACTTCGCGTTGACCTACAATAATGAAATTTGGCAAGAAGCAAGGTCTCAAAGCACAGATAGAGGAAAAAGTCCGAAAATTGTTAATTGGTAATGTTATGACATATAAAAACTTTTTTTGGGATTACAATGTTAACAGGCCGTATACGAAATTTTGCCGATTTCCCTGATTTACGTGATTTTACAGACGTAATTTTACAGTTCGAATACTGTATTTCTATAAGTTTTAATGCACAACATGAAAGATCATTTCAATTATGATACTTTTTTATTTTGCTTCGACTTTATAATGCGAGTATTAGGTTGTTTTAAAAGATTTTTTATTGCCAAATGTTTTTAATTTTTTGCATTTTTTTTTGGAAATGAATTGATTTTGAACTGAAGTTTATTCCTGTTTTAATTTTATGAACGAGAGTTCTAAGTAGCCGAAATCAAAAGCTATTCTTTGCCCAATTTCTCTAAAATTTGACTGTTAAATATTTTTTCCCTCAAAAAATTTAAATGAAAGTAGTAAAAAGTGATTCATGTACATTGCTTAGACAACTTTCACAAGAATATATTGTATTTTTTACATACCCATTAAAGGTCACATCAATTGGTAAATATGTGATATTCTAACCCTCTTACAGCAAAAAATCACAAAACAGTCGCAAAATTATGTGATAAAAACCAGCCAAGTGCGTGTCGGAACACGCACAATAAAGGGTTCCATAGTTGAAAAGAATTTATCCCAAAAACAAACCTAACAATGGATTCCAAAAAAAAATTTTTTATATCATAAAACTACAAATTTACAATTTTCGGACTTTTTCCTTTACTTGTGCTGGGAGACCTTGCTTCTTACCAAATTTCATGATTCTAGGACAACGGGAAGTACCCTAAGGATTTGATTTACTTACGAGTATCAAAATATGTCGCATAAATGGTCGTATGTTTTTATTGCGTTGACTTAGAAGCTTGAGTTTTTAGGACTCCAAGAGACCATAGACACGTATTTGACATTAATTTTCCTCAGAAAAAGTGTCTTGACAGACTGACAGACAGACAGACGGACAACGAAGTGATCCTATAAGGGTTCCGGTTTTCCTTTTACGGTACGGAATCCTAAAAATAAAAAAGTAGCTCATACATTAGGTCTTAGTTGAAATGATCTTTCATATTATGCATTGAAACTTATAGAAATACAGTATTATATCTGTAAAACCACGTAAATCAGCGAAATCGGCATAATTTCGTGTACCTGCCTCTGCCTGACTCTTTGTTTTTGCAATAAATTCTTTTTATCTACGGAACCCTTCATTGTGCGTGGTCCGACACGCACTTGGCCGGTTTTTTGTTACTAACTCTCCGGTTTCGTAGAAATAAAAGCACTAATGTCACCTGGCATACGTGCGAAATTTTGTTTTTTGTTAATCAGCTAATCATCACTTGAGTATTATCAAGAATGGATAGCACTCTATTCTTTTACGCAAGAACTTTTTAATACAGATAGTTTATCCATCAAATTCGTCGACAAATTATTTTAGAAAAAGAAAGTAATGTTCGAAGTTATTAATGTTCGCATATCACAAAAACTTCACGGTATATAAACAAGATGATGAATGGCAGAGCACGTTTGTCTTCACGACTGCACTCCGTTTAGTCCTGTGTAATTATTACTGTGTACTACCCACCTATTTCAATATTGAAAGAAACTTCAAGAAGCTTTCTTGAAGTTTGATTTTTCATATAACTTTCTGAACTAAGTTTTTGTGCTGATTTTAACTAATAAGCCCTTCGATCAATAATAGTACTAGATTCCCGATAAGCGCTTCAAAAACGGCCCGAAAAATAAAAACACAAATACTTTTGTGGTCTTATTTCAAACATCGACTGTTCGGGAACAGGGAAATGCATGGAGTAGTATTGTTACTTTATATGTTGTTTTTGTTTGTAGATTTCCTAGTGACCCATTTCGCAATGCAGAATGGGTATCTATTGTCGCGAAAGAAAGAGGAGAAGAAATATATAAACCTTGTAAAAATTCAACAATTTGTTTTAATATTTTTATTAAAATAATTAACTATCAAATTAATAATCAAAATTAAAATAACTATTGTACTAATTTACTCCTTCTACTTTTAAAAATCGGTCAAAAATATTTGCTACCATATAAAACGAACCTTGGTCTAAAAAATATATTATTATTCTGCTACTCTACATCTTTCAATACTTACTGTGTTCTGAGCATTGAAATGTAAATACCAAGAACTATGTCTAGTTCCAAAATAGAGTAAGCACAAAATTTTCAACAAAATGTTTTTAACCTTATTGCTTAAGTTTTAAGTTTCACTTTAGAATAAATATTTTTGTACTTATTATAAAAATGACCTTTTATTTTCAAGCGACATTTTTAATTTATTGCTTTTACCTTTCTCCGATGATAGAAGGACTTAAATATAAATATTTTGCAATCGTAATTAAACTTTATGTTTGATTGTTAAGGTTTATAATGAATTGAAGTTGTAAATATTATAAAACTTTTTTCTATATTTCGTAGTAACAAATGTAAATGTTTATGTGTGTGTAAACGTGGCCACTACAGCGACTTATTTTTGTTCCTGATCCTGTATCTAGTGCTATTATTGATCGAAGAATAAGCCTAGTATTTTTAGAATGTTTTTTTTTTTGAAAATAAAAACCTGTTAAGTTAGATAGTAAAAATGCGGTAGTTCCCGTTGTCCCCGTACGCAGTGTCCCCGTCCTACGGGGACAGCGGTACTTCAATTAAATATTTAAAAATACTTCCCGTTGTCCCCGTACACTGTCCCCGTTAATATAGTTGAATATAATAAGTAAAAATTATTGCCCACAGTCCCCGTTTTTTTCTTTTTTGTGTAGTATTATGTGTGAGTCGGCCATCTTTTGCCCATCAAACAAAGTTTTTTATTTGGTATTTAATCAAATGATTTATTACTGCAAACAATCTTTAGACAATAAACATTTGGTCTTTTTGGTCAAATGATTTGTTATGACAAAAAATATATAGGTTAGGTTAGGTTAAAACTGTGACCTTCTACGCACGAGCCGAGCGAGCGAAGCGAGCGGTACCGCGGCAGCGGCCGGCGAGTGCCAGAAACGACTAGATTTTACAGAAAAAAAAATGTGGAAAAAAAGAGATTATTTTTAACAGGCTATCAAGAACCGAACTAGTTAGAGGACAACGACTCGTGAAAAGTTTGCTTCCCGTTGTCCCCGTTAGCCGAATGTACGTTATGGGGACAGCGGGAAATACATTTAATCACGTCCCGCTGTCCCCGTGAAGGGGATATGGCATACGGGGACAACGGGAATAAACCTAAAAATGTAAGCTGCCTGTATTATTTGAGGATAAGCTTCCTGTACAGCCATTTCGCTATACAAAGTTGATTAGTCCAGATTTATCCATTAGTTAGGGCCTTGTTATCGAGCAGTGGTGGCCAAGTGGTAATGTTCGCGACATATGGGCCCCACACATTTACAGTCCGTCGGAGGTCCGCAGCCGGCAGTTGGCCGGCAACAGTCCACTCACAGAACATATTATTATTAAAGAAAGAAAGAATAACGTTTATTTGACACATTTCGTGAAACACAAAATACAAATAACAAAATAAAAAGTGAAAATAATGTTTTAAATAACAATACCCCAGGAGGCGGACTGTAAATGTGTGGGTCGTAGGTCGTAGGTTTGAACCCAGACAGGCGACATCGCGAGGAAACTGGAAATTTAAAGTAAATTTTACTGCACAGTATGGAACTGTTTACTTATAATCGTGTAAAACAGAAAATAGACGATGCATCAGTAGGAAATATAGTCAAATAACACATACGGAAAGTCCAAATGATTTTAAGCATCCACACTGGCATTGGTTACATGAAGTTTGTTCATGATTGTCTGCTATGATAACCAGTATTACTCGTCTTTTTTCAACAATTCAGCACGGAAATAAATAAATATTTTAATGAACCATTTTACTTGTCTGCACGTATATGGTAGTTTTGACTCATCAGCAACATGCCAGGAATGTGGAATACCATTTAGTTCGAAGATAATAAAAGGATCCAGTCAAGTCACTCACAGACTGACCGACCTTCACTCGGCAGAGGATCTTGAAGGTCAACAGAACAATAAGTTTACTGAACAATTATTGTGAACATCGAAAGAACTTGCAATGAAATTGGTTTTAAAATTATAAAATAATTGCTTGTAAAAATGTTGTTGAGGTTGTAACTTTTTAGAGTTCCGTACCCGAACGTTGCCATACGGAACCCTATTACTAAGCCTCCGCTGTCCGTCCGTCTGTCAGCGGGCTGTATCTCATGAACCATAATAAGTATTTAGTTGAAATTTTCAGTTTGTGTATTTCTATTGCCGCTGTAAAAGTAAATAATATAGAAAATAAAATAAAGTTAAAATTAGAGGGGTCCCCCTACAAGAAACGTGTTTATTTAAACTGAAGTGAATGTGAAAACGTGTTTTTTTTTTTAAAGATACTTTTATAATATGTAGTGTTGAATATTGTACGGTAAGGAAGTAACTAAGTAATCATTTATTTCCCAAAAAAACTTAGCCTGAGTAACATCAGTGTTGTTTCAATAAGAGAACCCTTCGTGTACGAGTCCAACTCGCACTTGGCCGGCTTTTTAGTAAGTTGCAAACAGGCTTGATGAAAGTTCTACGTCTAACTATAGTCGGACTTTTAATTAGCTGCAGTAAAATGACACTTCTTACGGTCATTTTACTATTGACAGTAACTGTGCGTCATTTTATTTTACTGCAGCGTCTGCAACTCCGGTTCTTTTGCGGATAACTTCATTCCTGATTTTATCCTTTAAATACACACAGCATAACCCGCTTCATAACTAAGTTACTAATTAGCCAATTAGAAATAATGCCTAAAGTCGAAACTGAAACATTGGTGCCGATTCTCTTGTGAACGCACTAAACTAAAATTAGAGAATCGCTATCTTTTACTAACAGGCAGCGCGAGAAAAGGACGGCTATAGCTATGCACTAAGTTGGAGATGTCAAACTAGTTCACGCCTTGCGCTTCACCGTGTTTTTTAGTCGACATGTTTTTACGTGTCGTCTAAATGTCTATGGAAAAATTAGTTCTAACTAATTTGACAGCTCTAATTTACTTTTGTCCCTTTCTTGTCATAATAGAGAGAAAAAGTTAGCAATAGCCTAAATTAAGTTTAGTTTGTGCACAACAGAATCGGCACCAGTCAACATAAATTACATAAATAATAGTTTGCTTTTTACTTTATTTTTGTCACGCAACGTTTTCTTTTATGAAAGCGATACGTGTTAGAGTGCGAAAAATGAGAGTAGAGAGAGAGTAGAGAGAGAGAGTAGAGAGTACTAGTATTTACTTGGTACAATTTACTTCTACATACATAAATTCACGCCTTCTTTCCATGGGGTTAGGCAGAAACTACATAACAAAAATTTGACCTAGTTTACTAAATTAATAGATAAGTACGTAAAATGCTTTGTTGGTCTAGATTCTATAATAGTGGTCGCTAGCACTACTGCTGAGCATGAGGTCCTGGGTTCGATTCCTAGGTCGGGAAAATTGTTATTGTGTTTTGCCATCAGGAATTTCTCAGCAGCAGCACGGAGTCTGGATTTGTGCCGGTTGATGGCAACATGCTCGCCCCCTATTACATGGGACTTACACATAACTAGCGAAATATGGTTGTACTAACCAACTCTTCGAGGAATCAAGGCGTGATGTTATGTTATTTTTAATTTCTGAATATTTTACTTTTCATGACTCAACATCATCTTTTCCCAACTATGTTGGTGTCGGCTTCCAGTCTAACCGGATGCAGCTGAATACCAGTATTTTACATGGAGCGACTGCCTATCTGACCTCCACAACCCAGTAACTGGGTAATACGATACCCCTTGGTAAGACTGGTTGTCAGACTTTCGGGCTTCTGACGGTACGTAACGACTGTCAAAGATCCACCGAGGCACGGAGGAGTCTCGGTATGTAAAGACGCTCACCCATCTACGGTCTAATCCCGGCAAGCGTAGCTTAACCTGATGGATCGACCCGTGTGGCTGTTATTACTTAGCCACGAGCTCCTCCTTATTTATGTAATACATAAAAGGTTAAATACTTCAACGTAGAAAAAACTGGGAGAGTCATTAAAACAATCTTAGGTACTCTTCGAAATTTTATAAGCCCTGCTCAAGTTTATTTTATTCCCTGAAAGACTGACTTAGTCTCTAGAGTTCTTCATGAAAATTTTAGAAATGTGTGTGAAATATTAAGTAGGTATTTCAGTAGCCAAAATATTAAGTAGGTATTTCAGTAGCCAAAATATTAAGTAGGTATTTCAGTAGCCAAAATATTAAGTAGGTATTTCAGTAGCCAAAATATTAAGTAGGTATTTCAGTAGCCAAAATATTAAGTAGGTATTTCAGTAGCCAAAATATTAAGTAGGTATTTCAGTAGCCAAAATATTAAGTAGGTATTTCAGTAGCCAAAATATTAAGTAGGTATTTCAGTAGCCAAAATATTAAGTAGGTATTTCAGTAGCCAAAATATTAAGTAGGTATTTCAGTAGCCAAAATATTAAGTAGGTATTTCAGTAGCCAAAATATTAAGTAGGTATTTCAGTAGCCAAAATATTAAGTAGGTATTTCAGTAGCCAAAATATTAAGTAGGTATTTCAGTAGCCAAAATTATACAAATTTAATCAGATTTTTCCGCCTCACATTGTCACGTAAGATATTTTAATTCGGTTGAAAAATGTCACACAGAAAAATAGCTCTTTATTCAAGAGGAATAAGAACGGTTATATCATACCTAAGGCCTGAAAAGGATTCATACCAGATTTTTTTGTAACGAAAAATTGGTTTCCTGGTACGACTACGAATGTGTGTTTATGGTTATGTTTTAAATTTGAAACAACTTTATGATGATAAAGTGAATGTACCTAGTATATTTTGAACGTGTATAAGAATGTGTAATAAAATGTTGATGAATAATAGTGTCTTCAATGGTGTCTTACGCGTGAGTTTTAAGTTGATTGGTTGATTGGTCAAATATAACAGCCAGAGGTCATGACTAAATATAACAGCCGCACAGGTTGATCGAAGGTTAAGCTACGCTTGCCGAGGTCGGTCCGTGGATGTGTGCCCATCCATTACATAGGGAGACCCTTCCGTGCCTCGGAAAGCATGTTAAGCTGTTGGTCCCGGCTGTCATTTGTTGATCTTTGTTTGTTACGGGTAGTCAGAAGCCCGAAAGTCTGACCACCAGTCGTAGTAAGGGGTACCCAGTATCTGGGTTGTGGAGGTCAGATAAGCAATTGCTCTTTGTAAAATACGAGTATTCAGCTGCAACCTGACGGTTACACTGGGAAAAGGTTAGGAAGATGATGATGAAGAGGTTATGTCAAAGAATGGATATTAGCGTTATCATTATGAAAATATTAAACAAAATTGTGTGTGTCAGCTCCGACGCACGACGGGAGTTTACTTCTGTTTTTAGGGTTCCGTTCTTCAAAAGGAACAAATGGAACTCTTATAGGATCACTTCTTTGTCCGTCAGTCTGTCTGTCTGTCTATCAAGACCCTTTTCCCAGGAACGCGTAGAGGCATCAAGTTGAAATTAATATCAAATAAGTAGGTCTATGGTCCCTTGGAATTACGCTTGGAGTGCTAAAAAAAACCAGCTTCTAAGTCAACTTAATAAAAAAAATCGGCCATTTATGCGACATATTTTGATACTCGAAAGTAAATCAAAACCTATAGACCCCCGTCCCCGATCCCGTTGACCTAGAATAATGTGGCAGGAGGCAAGGTCTCACAGCACAAGTAAAGGAAAAAGTCCAAAATTGTCATAATTTTTTTTTTGGGATTACAATGATATGTTAGTTTTTGGGATAATATTTTGTTTTCAACTACGGAACCCTTTATTGTGCGTGGTCCGACACGCACTTGGCCAGTTTTTTTGTGCCGTTCCGACTTTTTAGTTGGATGAAAAACAAAGGACCATAGGGGCAGGGCTTCTTCAATGAATCAGTGCTATACAAAAAACAACTTTAAGGTGTAAAGGCGTTCGTTTTATTTTACATTGCGCAGATAAAAGTGACAACGCTTTTGAGTTAACGGTTGTATTTCACTCCTTATAAAATTTCCATACCGGGGGCCTTACATTAAAATCGATACTTCAGGAGTAAATTGCAAAAATGTCCTCACAACCACGGCAGTCTTTGGCTTTTGACCCTTCATTGTTTCTGTAATTGAGAAACAGTGGATGTTCACAGGCTGAGGTTACGTATCTATTTTGCAGTACCTTAACTTCCGAAGTCGAGGACGATGAATATGAATTCTATTATTCTTTTCTTTTGCACCGATTTATGTGTATTGTACAGTCACGAGCACCAATATGTATACACTTAGCAACATTCAAAAGCGATTTTCTCGTGTAATAGCGACTGGAACTTTGAGATAACACCTATTTCATAATACTATGGGTTCCAAAATATTATTGTTTGTAACAACATAAAATTACAATCAACACAGTAGGAGAAAATCACTTTTAAATGTTGCTTAGTGTATACATATTGGTGCTCGTGACTGTACTCCAAATCAGTATTATTGAAACAACTATCATTATACCTGATTGTGGACATAACGCTTCTCAAATTACTAAAACTACACCTGGTACTGCAACACTAACACTAGTCCGAGTTTCCACACTAAATAAACCATCCACCCGGTTCAGGTGTTACGAAAGACAAAGCATGGTCGTACTGTGAATCTGTTTTATTTACATACCCGTTAACTACGGCCCTGTTGCAATATGCATACGTAAATTATTTAACAGATCGTGCAAAAATGTAAACGATAAATGCACGTGAATTTTCACACTCAAATGTTATTGAGATTTCGTAACAATCGAAAATTGTTGAGGAATTTCGAGAAACAATATTGTTTGAAAAGATGTTGATCGTTGGCGGTGCGGTTGAGTTCATTTGTGAGAAACAAGGTGTCGGAGTTTTTTAGGGTTGCGTACCAAAATGGTATAGTTAATTAATTAATTTCTTCCTTTATTTCAGACAGCTGCGGCCCATACAAAATACAATACACAAATACAAACAAAAAATATTACAATATATAAAATACAACTTATAAAATAAACTAAAACACACGAGGTGACGGCGTCGTGTTACGCTGCGTGGTGTCGCATAGCCTGCCGCGAAAACGAAATGGACGTAGCAGCATATTTGGTCCTATCAGTCCAGTTCCGCATTGATTGCGACAAGTAGGCTACTTCTTCTTCTTCTGAACTTTGGTGAAGCCATCCTCATCACACTCTTGCTTTGCAGGACAGTGCTGTATTGGTTCCCTCGGAAGGGTTTCACAGCGACGGTTCTGCTTTCCCCTTTTCTGCTGCTTAGTTCGTGACGCAGCTGGTTTGTTTGCGGCAGCAATTGCGGCGTAAGCTTGTTCGGGGGTCGACGTAGCTACGCGTGTCGTATTCTCTGCCGGAGCAGAGGGGCAGGGGACAGCGGGGTACGGTGCATCGCCCTCGATGTTTGCAATCGACGACGAATCCAATAGCGCCGATGCAAAACTGCTACCCATAAACATAAAGGAACCCTTATGGTGTGACCCAGTCTGTCTGTCCGTCAGTCACAGCTGGATATCTCAAGAACTGCTAATGCTATCAACTTGAAATTTGAAACAGTTTTATATGACGTTTGCCCAACTATTTTTCAAATAAGAAAGATATTTTTTTTTTTGCAACAGGAACAGAAAAGGTTTCTTAAAAATTCGAAGTTGGGCTATAGGGCATGTGGGGTATCATATGAAAGAGGGCTGTTTGCACATTCTCAAACATTTTTTTCTTTTTTTTTGAGGCCGCACAGTTTACGACTTTGATAAAATAAAAAAAAAAATACCATTTCCTCCCCCTTATCTCCGAAGTTTGCAAAGAGAAAAATCTGAAATTATTCTATGTGATAGAAGTTTATGTAAAGATAACAGAAAAATAAAACGATGTCTCTAAATAGTACACTTTTTCAGTTATCGAAACGGAACTCTCGGTGCGCGAGTCCGACTTGCTCTTGACCGGTTTTTTTTTTATAAAGACTTAACAACATAATACCGTGCGATTACAGCGCAATATTTTACAAAAATGGAGGTGTAGATACACACATAGTTCAGGCAATCATAATATCACTGTATACAAGCGTGTCCATTTACAATTTACATACGTTTTACTCGTATATATTTACAGGTCCATCTAATGTACGGAAATCATCTGCCTAGCCTTTTCCCAACTATGTTAGGGTCGGCTTCCAGTCTAACCGGATGCAGCTGAATACCAGTATTTTACATGGAGCGACTGCCTATCTGACCTCCACAACCCAGTAACTGGGTAATACGATACCCCTTGGTAAGACTGGTTGTCAGACTTTCGGGCTTCTGACGACCCGTAACGACTGTCAAAGATCCACGAATGACAGCCGGGACCAACGGCTTAACGTGCTTTCCGAGGCACGGAGGAGTCTCGGTATGTAAAGATGGTCACCCATCCACGGACCAACCCCGGCAAGCGTAGCTTAACCTGGTCGATCGACCCATGCGGCTGTTATTACTTAGCCACGAGCTCCTCTAATGTACGGAAATATGTATACGAAAACGCTTTTAAATTTCAGTCCGCGATAACGTTATAACGTGCATGTATTTCTATACGTTTTATGGACGTGGACGCCCACGTCAATTATCGTTGCGTTAAAAATTATAAAACCGCACAAATAACTTATAATAAAATGAGCAATATTTGTATATACAACGTGTCGTTTTGCATCTTCGTCAAATTTTAGGATGTGGTAAAGATAATCAAACCGAACAACTTTTTCCATGGCACCAAGATCGTAATCGCGAAAAAATAATCAGCCGTCCCATACATTTGCGCCGAGTAGGTGTTGAAGTTTTCCAAGGGACAGTTGAAATTTTTTTCGCGATTACGATGTTGGTCCCATGGAGAAAGTTCTGTATCACACTCTGTTTGACGAGGATGCAAAACGCCACGTTGTATATGTGTACATATAGGTACTTATATTATCATTATCATCTGCCTAGCCTTTTCCCAATTATGTTGGGGTCGGCTAGGCATTTTATATTCGAAAACGGCTGTAATGGTTTAGATGAAACTTGCAATGTAAGGTTTTACGGGGGTGAAAAATCGACATATCTAGGTCTCCTATAGGAAAATTTTAAAAAAAAAACGTTTTCTCTATTTACCAGGTACTTTACCGACAAATACCTAAGACAATGCAGCAGTTGCAAATAAACAAGCTGCAGCCTGATTCAGGCGAATTTTAAAACATACGTTTTTGTAGTCGTGGCTAAGTAATAACAGCCGCAGGGGTCGTTCTATCAGGTTAAGCTACGCTTGCCGGGGTCGGTCCGTGAATGGGTGACCACCTTTACATACCGAGACTCCTCCGTGCCTCGGAAAGCACGTTAAGCCGTTGGTCCCGGCTGTCATTCGTGGATCTTTGACAGTCGTTACGGGTCGTCAGAAGCCCGAAAGTCTGACAACCAGTCTTACCAACGGGTATTGTATTAAGCTCTCATGCGTAAGAGTGTATTCTGTATGGCCCCAAAATTATACAATAAGGTACCAAAGGCATACAAAGATTTGAATATCAATAGTTTTAGTAAAAGCATGAAGAAACTTTTAATAAATAAATGTTACTGTAGCGGAATGGCATACCTACCATTTATACCTACCTTATATATTACCGATACCTACTCATTTCATAAATGCAGCACATAGGGTATTTCTATTTTTGTCCTAGCTAAGTTCTAAAATGTACCTACCCACTACATATTAGTTATTACAGAGACTGTACCTATATAAGGGACCGATTTTTAGAAATAAAGGCATTCCACACTCAACCAGCATTTGCGTCTCATTTTCATTACCTGCCTGCGTATCCAACAGTGGTGACCCCGACTGAAGAAAATTCAAGAAGAAACTATGCCCTTGAGTACATCGAAACCAAGTGATGGAGGCGAAACATCAGCAACGCAAAAGGATTCGCACGAACTGTCAGCCGTCTCGTACAACCAACGGATACCGCCTCTGTGGAGAAACAGAATCAAACTTTGGTTCCTGCAATTTGAAGCGATCGTGTCTGCTGGAAAACTTACCGACAAGGAACTATCAGAGCTGCTCATCCGCCAACTCGACCTACAAGATCTAGACGAAATTCAAGACATCATGTTCGATACCAAAAATGCAACAGAAAATAATAGATACGCTACCATGAAGATGAGGCTCATACAAACTTACGACGAGAGCGACCACACTAAACTCGAGCGACTGCTGTCCAACGTGGAACTTGGAGATTTGAAGCCTTCGCAACTGCTACGCCGCATGCAAAATTTAGCCGGTAACAACATTGCTGAGAATACGTTGCGACAGTGTTGACGACTATTTGAATGATGATCTTTAGACATTAATTGTTATTATTATTTTATTAACTTAAACTACTTTATATTTTTTGTATGTACTTGGAATTATATTATCACTCAATTTGTACGCCTTTCTAGGCAAAACATGCTGAAACTTCTTTTTTTGTAATCATTCCAACTGATTGTAAACCTACACGTGTTTTTGACAAATAAATATATCTTATCTTATCTTATCTTACCCAGTTATTGGGTTGTGGAGGTCAGATAGGCAGTCGCTCCATGTATAATACTAGTATTCAGATGCATCCGGTTAGACTGGAAGCCGACCCCAACATAGTTTGGAAAAGGCAGGCAGATTGATTTTGTTTTTGTAGAACCTATGTGGCTGCGGAGTCGGTTCCGTGGCTTAGGCCCCCAGTGGTCGAGGCACCTGTGGCCGACGCCCCCGATTCGATTAATTTAATTCAAAGCATTTTTTGATCAAATGTACTGTCAGGCACAAAAATATTTTACATAAATAATAAATGTATATTGATTGTAAGTAGGTCATCATTCTCCTGCCCTTATCCCAATCTATTTGGGGTCGGCGCAACATGTCCTTTTTTTCCATACTTCTCTATTATTCGTCATCTCGGTAGTATGATTTGATATTGATTGTAAGTAGGTACCTATATGTATAATTTTAAATTATAATTATATTTATGACAGGAATGCTTTTATATTGGATGTTGCGCCTGGCACGCTCTTATGTTAGCGAACATAATTATGCGAGGAGGTGTATATAATAATTATGGAAGTGTTCATAACACCAAGTCCAAGGTTGATACAGTATGACATCCAAACGGAAGATTGTATGCTCCTGAGAGGACGTATCTCATCGAGGCACATATCAAATAAAACTTATTACAGTTATTTACTGATCGATTCCACCTCGGAGGGCAGATCTGCCATAAAGGAATATTATTGCTCATGCTTAACGGGCATGAGCGCTGTGGGCATACCGTGAGCATTATCTGGTACTTCGGTATCTGGGCACATTTAAACAATTTCGTTGGTCCTGCAAAGTGCCTGGGACGATATTATTGTACAAAGCCGAAATACAATATAATATATTTCGTTCACATTCGTTTATTTATTTATCCCCAAACATTAATGAATACAGAAACCTAAAAATAATTAAGTAAAATAATTTTACACAAAATACCATATTCTCGCATTCATTCATTCATTCGTTCACATTTGTTATCTTCACTAAAGATATTATGATATTTTTGCACGTTTCCATCCGAAACTTAACATACTACAAGGGTAGGGACGGGGTTTATAAAAAAAAACGCCCTTTGTTCTTTTTTATATATGTATATTAACAACATTCAGTAACTTTTATATGAAGTATTTTTTTGTTTTTTTTGTATGTTTGTACATAATAAATATGCTTTTAATGGGGAAAAAGTTGTGTAAGGATAAGGTTAAGTGGCGATTTATTCTCTCTATTTGATCGATAAATGTTGTTTAGCAAGGAAAAGTACATTATTATTATGGTGAAACACTTTTCTCATTTACCGTACTAAGTGAAAAACCCCAAAAAAAGAAAAATATTAAATTAATCGAATCGGGGGCGTCGGCCACAGGTGCCTCGACCACTGGGGGCCTAAGCCACGGACCCGCGGAGTCCTACAGTGTGGCCGAGTCACTACATGTCTTGAGATATCTTATGGAAATTTTCTAATTTCACTAATAACAATAATACTATTCTTGGATCTTGCTATAATTAAATCAGTATCTAATATATTCCGATGAATATTCATTAAAATCTGAAATTTCAATTAGACAGCCAGTCTTCTTCAAATATTCCAAGTAGTGTATTTCTTACGGAAAAGATGGAAGTTATTTTTGATTTTTTGATTGATGGGGTAGGGGGGGGGGGGTTGAATTTGTAAAATGTGGAAAGGGGTGTTTCTTATTTTGTCTGCCCGTCAGCTTTAAAATACGCCCCTTTTTGATTAAGGAGAAGACATTATTTTAAAAGTACAAACATAGAGTTGCATTTGGGAATATTTCTCCCAACAATACACCGTTTCCATAGCTACGGCACTCGTCTTTGCCGCATTCGTCTGTTTTCCGAAATTCTGATTTCGGAAAACAGACGAATCCGGCAAAGAATACATCTTTGTAAGTTAGATTTCCTCCGGATTGGTCTGCCAATCCGGAGAAAATCTTGTATTAATGATTTCTATGGTTAAAATTATGTACGAGTATATGTTACGGTTAATGTGATTAATTGAAAATTATTAATAACTATCCATCATTATTAATAATTACCTCATGATTCGGTAAATGTGAATATAAAATTGAAATTCATCACTTTTAGCAGCTTTTATTAATAATTCACTACTCTCGTCGGTAAAAGTAATAAAATAAAATATAAGACTCGAAGATAATTAATTGTCCAGTACGTATTTATTTATAATACCACAGTACTTACAAATACATAACTAAAAGAAACTTACATGCAACATCGTTTATTCTTTAGTTTTGCTTAAAAATATAAGTAATAGACTCCGTAAAATCAACATTAAAAATTAAAATCTTTCTAATATTTCTTTGTTCATTACTGAAGTAAAATACTAATATAACTTTGAAAATTATTATATTTAATTTATTATTTTTACTAAGGTTACATTATTAATAATCAGCGGTAAATGTGATTAATTTCTTACTTTTACCTCGACTTTTGGTAATTATTAATAATTTTCAATTAATCACACCGTAACATTTATATACATATTGCTTATTGTCGCGAAATCATATTTTGAAACATGAATTTTGCGGGCTGCCACAGTGCAAGCAGTTTAAATAAATAAGATAGAATACTCCTTAGTATGTAGGTACACCATAAAAATTACAGATAATCACAGTATACCTAAGCCAAGTAATAAGTACTCGTAGTACCTAATCAAACAATATGAGTAGATACAGAAAACAAATCTGAATCATACAGGATGTAAGTGTAAACAGTAGCAACCTTTTAAGGCGTCATTGTACTCATCATTATGAACAAGTTTTACTATGAGACCAAACCCGAAATCACGAAAAAAAAATCTGCTGTTCAGTACATTTATGTTCGCATAATTCGTCAAAATGTAGGGAACAGCAGATTTTTCGTCCGCGATTTCTTGTTTGGTCCCATAGTAAAAGTTATTCATAATGATGAGTACAATGACTCCTTAGTTGCCACTCTTTACACTTACACTTTGTATAAAATCATAACATGTTAACAGCAGAGTGACTCAAATTAACTCAATATTTTTAGAGTGGGTTGCACCAAGTGCTCCGTTATAGGATAAACCTAGTTTCCGTCAAAGTTAATTTGTAAAAGAAAGAGTGACAAGACGTCTAATACTTAGTAACTATTAGACATCTTGTCCTTGTCACTCTTCTTTTTGACGTCTACAACTGTAGTACTTAAAATGACGTCACAATAGCAATAACATTAACAGCTTAACTTCGGACGGTTATAGTTACGGTTTGTGTCACCATTTGTTTATAAGACGTCTTGTCACTTGCCACCCTATTTCTTCATTTCTCAGTACATGGGTACATTAATTTCTTAATATTAATAATAAATAGTTTCACATAAACTACCTATGTTTCTAATATGTATTAACTTTATATTTTACATTTTACATGATGGTGCAAAAGTAGGTAGTTCAATTCTACGGTCATTGTTAATGTTACTGTTAAAACCAACTTTGACGGAAACTATAACGTAGCACTTGGTGTAACCCATCCTTAGAGGAGAGAGGGAGATAATATATAACCATAGATATAACTAATCAATGATGAGTTCAACTCTGGGGCACAGCCAAACTCAAACCTAGAAATACTACAAAGATTCGAGTCCAATATGCTGAGGATAATTACTAATGCTCCTTGATTCGTAACAAACAAACAATTGCACCATGACTTTGAAATCAGAACAGTTCAAGAAGAGATTAAACACTCAATGAAATCGTACGGGAACAGACTAGACAATCATCCAAACATACTAGCTTCGCTCTTAATTAAAAAACAAAACAATAACAACAAAACCATATTCAACATTCAAAAGGCTAAAAAGAAAGAGCCCTAGAGATTTACAGGGAATAGTATACATAAAGGGGGTACGTCGCTGTACTGGCTGCCCTTCAAGACAATTGATAAACTATTGAATATTATTATTTTTTTATTAAAAATTATATTTTTATTTTTTTTATTAAATTTTAAATTGAATATAAAATTTAAAAAAATGGATATTAAAAATAAATTGTTAACCCTAACCTTCTGCTGAAAGTTCACACGGAACTGATTCCAAGAATAAAATGTAAAAAAAAATGTATATATATCTAATGTTTTGGGTGTTGCAGACCCCTGTTCAGTAAACAAAGGCAGCGAAGGGATCAAAGTGGTAAGTTTGGGGCGTGTGTGGGTGCCGCCACATGGAAGAAAGATCATCTACTTAACTAAATAATGGTGGTCATGACAGATTCAGGAAAATACACCATAGTGTGTATTATTCCAGAGTGGATGACTATCACCCACATTAGTATTCGTGATGGGAGACAAAAATAAAAGACTATGCAACAGAGATAATATTTAATCTTTCAAGTTTTGGAATCAACATTTTGTGGAAAAGTAATTTATTAGCTTGTACGATGATAACGTGCACACAGTAAAGAATTTACAGCGTGATTCTTAATTCTATAAAATCAAAGAGGCATGTCTGTAACAAATATCATTCCAAAACAGGAGCAGGTCATAAAAGACCAGTATTCCTGCAGATTTGACAATCCTCAGCAACCTATTATAGAACCATCTGCTCCGAACAGATTTAAACTATTTACACGCAAACATACAAAATAATTGGTACTCAATAAAATGAAGTAATAATCAAGAAGTAGAAGTTAGTCAACTTTCAAAATGCCCTCGTTTCGGAAACGGAGCAGTCAAAACAAGGTCCATCGGTTCCTTCCTTTCTAAATGCGTGATAGTCCCATCGCAAGGTCGAATCATATGTCCAGTGGTGAGCTGGTGGTGCAAGTGACAAGCGAAGAGAGATTTGGAAACGTCTAGATAGGTTGTACTTTTTGTGCTGCCATCTGCCATGCGTGGAGAAAAAAACTAAAATCCAACTACGTTAAAAACGCCAACTAAAAAGGTATAAACAAGACATCATAATAAAATTATAGATAACTAAACAAATATACAGGGTGTTTCAGAAAAAACTAACTTTTGTAGATACTTAGATACATAAAAAATTAACAAATTTAAAAACGTTAAATTACTAAATCAGAAACTGGAGACATGAAAAAATTACTTTTTGAAAATAACATTATTCAAATGTCGTCCTTCGCTGCTCTGGCACTCTTCAAAGCGATCTCTGACATTCATGAAAACGCGCCTCATCTTTTCCAACAACAACAACAACAAACGCGTCTAACTTTTCCTTCAATTCAGATATGGTTGATGAATTACTGTTGTACATCCGATTCTTCAGAAAACCCCAAAGGAAAAAAACCGGAGGTGTGAAGTCTGGGCTCTTCGGGGCCATCTGACGTCACCTCTCATTGAAATGGGCTTTTCAGGGAAGTATCCACGTACTGTCTCCGTTAACTGGTTTGACGTATGCCAGGTGGCTCTATCTTGCTGGAACCACGTGTCTATATTTTAACCTCGCAGTTGCTGTAGTTGAGGCCAAAAAAATCGTTTATCATGCGTTTGTTAGATTTGATATAATATATAATTATAAGCGTATATATAGCTACTACGCTAATAGCAAGCCTTAAATGTCAGAATGGTTATTGGTTATTTATTGTGTATAAAAGTATTATGAACATGGTGTGTAAGGGAAGGATTTCATAAAGAAAAGCACAGAAAGACAAGACTAGATATTTATTATTTCAATTAGGCTTGTCAATAATTATTCATCTTTAATGAGAAAGCTATTGTCCGTTCGCAAAACTAGGTCTTCATGGAGAAGAAGGACAAGAAACTCCATGGAAACAGTATTATAGTATTTTATCAACACATCTCTTATATTTTCCACAATTTATAGTTATCTCAAACAGTTAATTCTATCACTCAGAATAATAGCAACATAATAACAATATTTAAGGTATAATATGAAATTACGTAACTTACATGACACCTGGTAGATATATTTCACCTCATAACGGCACTAGCACTAGCCACTTGAACATCCACTGAGCAACTGCCTCGAGAGTGTCATTACAATCCTTTTTATATCCTTCCACCCCTTCCATTTATCCCTTCTCATCAAACATCAACTGACAGTATTGTATCAATCGTTTCAAACAACCTGTTATATTAAAATAGCAATATAAATTCTAAGATATACTACAGTTACTATCAAATATTATTTAATTATTTATAGTAATAACATCTGTACGATTTTGACAAGTTAAGAGTGGTATATTTCGTAAACACAATAACTAATCAAATTAGATACTTCTACATTGGTCTCAAGCTTCGTAAATGTGACAGATGTCAACATCCAACAAACAGTTATTCTAATAATCTAAAGGTTGTTTTACAATGATTCGATGATTTTAATCACAACCGAACTAACTTCCGGAATCAAGGTAATCTCAAGTATTTATTTTTAAATATTAGACACATAATAATTACATTTATCTAACACGTTCGTAGTGGGCTGAACTAACTGATAACGCTCGGCCTCTAGAGTCTTCAAAAAATATGGTCCCACGATGGCTAAAGATAACATGGCGCACCAAACCGTCACTTTTGGGCTGTGCAATGGACGTTGATGTTTTTTTCAGGATTTGAGTCTTCCCAGAAACGGCAGTTTTGTCTGTCATGTCCGTTGATGTGGAAGTGGGCTTCATCACTAAAAAAGATGTTATCAAAATTTTCGAATCTGCGCAACATCTCGTTCACAAACTTAAGTCGTAAGATGTAATCATTTTCGTTTATAGCCTGTACTATTTGAATCTTATAAGCTTTAAGTTTGGGTTTGGGTTTAAAGAACTTTATTTCTGGAACTTTCAAGTCTTGTTTAAAAATTCTGTGAACAGAATCTGTTCACAGAATTTTCACAATCATCGATCATCTGATGATCGATGAATGTTTAACTGCACTGCTTTCTTGCGAATTGAATCGTATGGATTTTCGCATATCACCTGTCTAACATTTTCAA
The DNA here is from genome assembly GCA_946251885.1 of Cosmia pyralina. Lineage (NCBI taxonomy): Eukaryota > Metazoa > Arthropoda > Insecta > Lepidoptera > Noctuidae > Cosmia > Cosmia pyralina. The sequence goes on along the minus strand of OX276345.1, from coordinate 24,906,442 downwards.
TATTCTCATTGGTTCTTGAATGTCTTGGGCGGCCCGATAGAAGCGATAGCAGCGTAGGACCGGTTTCTTGAAATCTGACCACCCAATCCTGAATCAATTTATTGCTTGGAGTCTGCCCAATATCATTTGTAAACGATATTTTTGTTGAAATTTACGACACACGATCACGTAGATTTATTGTTTTCAAGAAACGCGGTCACACAAAAAGCACGTTGCTCTTCCGTGAAACGCAACATGGCGACTAAATTTCCACAAAATGGCATCTCTCTTGTCATTCCCTCCGACCTCGCGATCCGCGTATTTTGTTTTTAGAACACATTCAAATAGTGAATTTATTCTGAGACACCCAGTATTTTCAGAAAGTACTCTTTAAGAGCTTTCATTTGATACCTAACACGATATATTACTAATCCTAAAAAAAAAAAATCGTTATCATTTAAAGTCCGCTATAAACCGCCGCGCCATCGTCATGTTGAATTTTATGTGGCGTTATGACGTCACATAAAATTCAACATGGTGGCTTATAGCGGATTCCGCGGGTTCCGCGGGTTATAGGCCGTGTTCCCGCGAAACAAAATAAGCTTCCAACGATACCTTGTTTGTCAAAATACGACTAGTAGTTTCCCACCGCACAACGTCAACGGGACGTTGACAAGAAATGAGATTATTCGAACCGAACGTGACGTCCCGGTGACGGCGTGCGGCGGTGGATACGCAGCCATAGTAAATGTATCGCTACTTTGGCGCCGTCATCTTATTCTCTTTGACGTCCTATTGACGTAGCGGTGAACAAACGGCTTGAGATTGGAGAAAGATATTATTAGTATCCTGTCAAACGTTTTTTGTGAAAAGTTATGCGTTTGGCCTTTTTTGGCCGAGTTGCTTAATATAATAATATAATATTGCAAAACTGCTTTCCACTACGCGTTTATTGTTAGTATCTATTAGCAAATACAGTAATGATGCAATACGCAGGCATTGAGTCATTGGTTTCAATCTAAAAGAAAATTCCTGCAGCATATTTTTATCATCATCATCATCATTTCAGCCGAAAGACGTCCACTGCTGGACATAAGCCTCCCCCAAGCACCGCTACTTAAACCGGTTCTGTGTTTCCCGCAAATTTATAATTTGTTTAAAATATTATATTATAGTTCCGCTTTCCGCTAACTCCTTAAACCCAACACAACCCATCAAAGCGCTCGCAGAAATAGTATAAGCGCACCGCTTGGGAGTTTCCCACCATTGTGCATGCAAACGATCCATTGTGTGCCCACCTTGGCCCAATCTGGCCGAGCTGATGATAACTATGATCAGCAGCTATGCTATCCACAAGCCATGGTCTCAGGAAGTCGGATTCCTTGCTACTCGTAATTAACGCATTTTTGTACTTCAAGGGACGATTCTGAATGATAAAATAACGATTAGATTGTTTTGTTGAGTCTTTCACAGTTCTTAAAATCTTAATGAGTGAATGGCAAGAAGTTGTTCTTTCCTTGCTTGTATAATGTATAGTGTCCCATGCCTATTTCTTTTAATTTAAAGAGCCGCAAAAGGATAGCCCGGATCTCGCGAGAGATTTGTAAGTACAGTCAAGGAATGAATATGTTAAGGGTCCGGCACTAGGAAATCGTGATATGGGGTTTGGATAATCGCGAAAAAAAACAGCTGTTTATATTAGCATATTATAACTCGTCAAAAAGTAGGGAACAGCTGATTTTTATCGCTATTTTAAGATTGGTCCATAGTTTGTTATATCATGATTACAATCATGTGTTTAAGTATCGGTCACTAATTACCAGTCACCCTATATAGAAAATTTAAAGCAGGAGCCACGAAAAAAAAAACGTCTGGATAACTCAAGAGTTTTACCAGTCAGTGAAAAAATCGGATTGAGGATAAAACTTTGTACTTATAATATAATTGTTAAAAAAAAAATGAATATCGCCAAGAATGTGCAAAAAGCACTGCCTGATTACTTTGGTGTAAATAAGAAGCCACCGCCATACACCCACTATCAGCATTCATCATTTCAGCCGAAAGACGTCCAATGCTGAACAACAGGCCTCTATGTTGAACAGGAATTTGTTTGAAAAATTGCTTAAGGCGCGGTATTAGCTCAATATTCACAAAAATTGGTTTCTTGGATTGTCGAGTATGACGTAACGCAATGAAACTATCCGGCGCAAAAAAATTCAGTGGACAGAAAAGGGCTTAGAGAAAAATTTTAACCGAATAGAATAGTAAAAAATAATTTGATATTCCCAATAAAAATTTGGAAGTTGCTCGACAAAAATAAACTTTGGCGTCGAACATCTCTGTATTTTCAGCGATAATGAATTTAATAGAATTGTATTTTTTTTAAAACTTTAACGGAACAATTATTTAATTTATTGTGTTTATTCTGAATAATCTAAAGAAAACCCGGAAAATAAATGCACATTCGCAGCTTAGTCACATCTCGGCAACACAAATATTATTTACAATTTTCAACAATAGATTACGCGGTTGTGGGCCGTTTGAAATCGTAATCAGTTCGCGCCTTGGCCTTTTCGATTCTCGGCCGTACATGATACATTTGTGTAGTTTAATACACAATTCATTAACAAAATAACAATAATTATCTAACAGAGGTTTCTACCAAATATAATACAACAGTTCCTCCTAAAACTCTTCAGTGAATATGAGCTTCAAAGAGATACTTGGCGTTTACGACTAAGTTAACTGCAGTAATATTACCTAGGAGGTCATTTTGCCAAGAATCTCGACAATGTTCCTCGGTATTAACTTTACAGTTTTAATTTTCTTTACACCAGTTAATGGACGTGACCCAGTTTCTCTTATTATAATTGTTTCTTTTTTAATATTAATAAGGCTTTTAATATTTAGTGCCGGAAACAAAATCATTTGTTTTTAAAGCCCACGCCGTTTAAAGAGGTTAAAACAACATTTTGCTTTATAAAGTACCAAGTACTTATGTACTTGGTAAAGACTTAGATACATAAGTGATGCAAAATTAATATGTGAAACGTTCAGTCCGCGAAGTATAGGTAAATAAAATACGATTGATGGAAATCGTAATATCATTCTTTTCAACGAATTAATCCGCTATTCTATCCATGATTAGAATGAAAAACAATTTTATCGAACCCCACCACAACAGAACGTTTTAAAATTGCACAAATGGTTTTCAAATATCTCCCGAGTATATTCTCGGAAAAAAGTATTAGTTTTTACTTCATTTTGTGGTATTTCCATGAAAATATTGTCAGCGTATTTCCGTACTGCCCGCCGCCGCCGAGTTAAGTATATTTGATTTTGAATATTTCCTTTTTTTATTTACACGCGCATAAAGTTTTAATTAATGAATAATCTTTGTTTTATGTTTTTATAATTTAAAGGTGTATTTTTTTTTGCTGTAATGCCAATTAAACGCATTTTTCTTTCTTTCTTTCTTTAGATTAGAACTCGAAAATATACAATCCACTATCAAAAAATTATGAGCAAACAAGAACTAACCGATGTATTTTTTTCTATTCAGGGCATTTCAGTGAGAAAGGCAAAGAGATGCCATTAGAATCGTCTATCACTTGATGATACTTACAGATTTTTCACAGAAAATCAATCTGCCTAGCCTTTTCCCAACTATGTTGGCGTCGACTTCCAGTCTAATCGGATGCAGCTGAATATCAGTATTTTAGGGTATATTAACAATTTATGGATGTTCTTCTGAAATAAAATGATTATTATTATTATTTTTACGTCGCTGTCATTTCTCGAGACCCTGGGGTCCCTGACCTTTGAAAGGCGTACGAGAAGCCGAAGCCAATTCGCAGAGGCCAGTTAAACACTTTTAATGAAATGAGACATATTAATATCGCTTAGGAATATTAGTCGGTAAACGAGATAGGTAATATTTCTAGGAACAAAGTATTGAGGATTCAATTGAATATAGTACTTCGTCTGACAATTTTCCTGAGTGATATTTTGGTATACCAAGAAAGCTATAGTCAGTCAGTCCAATTAAGTTAATTTTCAAGATTTAATTAACTTTCCTCTTGATTTTATTATGAACATGTCGTAAGCAAGTTTTTTTTTATTTTTTTTTATTATCCTACATTGTATCCCACTGCTGGGCAAAGGCCTCCCTTTTTCCTTCCAAACCTCCCTGTCTTGTGCGATCTCCGGCCCTGTTGGCCCTGCAAACCTCATCAGATCGTCACACCACCTTCTCCGTGGCCTGCCTCGACGGCGATGTCCTCCCTCAGGCGTCCAGTGAGTGACAATCTTTGCCCATCTCTCCGGGTGCATTCGTCCGGCCCACTTCCACTTCAGACTGGCTGTTTTTTCTCCAACATCTGCTACTTGAGTTATGGAGCGCAGGGTGGTGTTTCTAACACGGTCTGTACGCTTGACGCCTATTATGCTGCGCTCCATTGCCCGTTGGCAAATCTTGAGTTTGGACTTTTGTTGTTCAGTAAGTGACCATATATTTATAATAATAATACTTTGAGCACATAAATGTACACAGGTGGACTTAATAGTTAATACCATAGGCATTCTTTACCAGTCAACGTTTAAGTGAAGTAGAGACAAATAGAACGAAACAGAGTATCAATATCCAACCACGCGCCCATTGCCCGAAACGAAATTTGTAAATTCTGTCGTCCAAAAGTGCCTTTTACGTGCCTATTTGAAATAAATGACTTGACTTTGACCACGTCACTCATTATTTCTACCTACACGTGTTTTACAAACATAATAATTTCAACCAAAAGTTCTATACAAACAAATAAATAATTCATCATTGGAATTACCACCTTACCTAGTTTAAGATAGAGTTTAATTCTGAGTGGTTAGTGCTGATAGTTTATACTTCAAGGAAAATAAAGTTTTTGAGTCCTTTGTGTATCCCATGATATTACAAGGGTTATATTAATGAAACTGAGTAACATTTTAGTTAACAATAGCATATTCAAAATTTTTCACTTTTAAGCATAGGTATATGAGTGCGTTGGAAAGGGTATGTGGCCGGTGCAGCTTTTGTCAAAAATGTTTGGTTTCTCTTCTGCATTTAAGTAGAATATTTTGCCTGACCTTTTAAAGTAGTTTAAAGCGAGTTAAAAATCCACTTCAATTAGATTTTCGGCTTGGTGAAACTTGTAGAACCCTAACTTAAAATACATATATATATAAAGAGGGTAGGGGGGGGGGCTAAGTACCCTTTTTGTAGTTTTTTTTAAGTTTTTATCCGTTCCTAGACTATGTAGGTAAACTATCTGGTACAGCTATTAATTCATAAACTATACCAAAGATATGATTTAATTTAAACATTAATAGCGAACTGATTACTGATTCAGTTTGAGGCTACCCTCGACCAACTTTGCTGGGTTCTAGTTATGCTCCCTGGGGCACGCCAATCAGTTTCGTGTAACCCCGAGAGGAGTACTTGATAAAGTAATCCGATTAGATGACGAATATTGATAAGGTGGTCGTTGTATGATATTTAAATGTCGATTATAAGATTTCTTAGCTGCTAACAGCGCCACCATTGAAAAATTAATAAGTGTGAAGATGTGAAATATTTTGAAATTGCCTATGCTCACATTTTTAGTCTGATGCAGTAGAACTTTTTGTATCAAAAAAATCAACACTTAAACTTCCTAGGTTCAAAGTTACCTATGAAGTTTAAAAGTTTATTAAAAGAAAACGCCAAAAACGTTATCTCACCTGACTAAAAATGTTAACATGGAAAAATTATTTATTTTTCAATGGTGGCGCTGCCGTTTAGCAGCTATGAAAGGGTAATGAAAAGGCAATTTTCAAATGCATTGATTTCCCGCTTTGGCTGCGCTGTCTGAAAAATAGTAGTGTCATGCGCGGTGCAAACAAAATTGATCATCCCTGGGTAGTTTTTCTTGCTCAACGTTTTCTTTCCGTGACTGTTCATACTCTAAATGTACTCGTACTAATTGCAATAAATCGCATTAAAAATAACGTGATGGAGGAGCACGTACCCGATGTAAAAATATAATTGCATAGATGGGAAAATGCAAGAGCTTAAAGACCTTTAAAGACAGATAGTTTTAGATCCCTGTTGACGTATTTCTTCAAATCAGGTTGCATGGTAAATTAAATGTCATAAAAGTTAAGAACCGCATGAGAAAAAAAATGAAAATGCGTTTATTTTTTTGCGTTTAGCGTTTTTTTGCATACAATTCATTTTGCAATGTACGAAATTAAGGCGCTGATAAATGACTTTAAATTATTTTAAACTGAAGATCACGTCTAAACGAGTAGTGTTAATGATTTGATGTTAAATTAGAGCATTTTCTTACTGACTTAATATGTGAATATTTTAGATTATGTTTATATTACATAGTGTAATTAATTTGTGAAGTCATGTCTAACGCAGATAAGAAACTGAGAATCACGCAAAAACGATCAAGCGTATTTTTATGAAACCTGCACCATTTTACAGATAATTTAATTATATATCTTTTAGTATCCGTGTTTTAATATAATACCTTTTGTTTTTATGTATAATAATCATAATCATTCATTTCTTTGCAAACATGAGTAGACTGGACTACTAAGTTACTTCTCCATGTTCTGCCGTCACATGGGCATGCAAATCTTAACCAATTAGTATCATTTGAAATAACATAGAATATTATTAAACAACGTGTCGTTTTGCATCCTCGTCAAATTAAAAGGTGTGGTATACTCGTAGACCCTAAAACCGAACAACTTTCTCCATGGCACCAACATCGTAATCGCGAAAAAATAATCAGCCGTCCCATACATTTGCGTCGAGTAGGTATTGAAGTTTTCTATGGGACAGTTGAAAATTTTTCGCGAATACGATGTTGGTCCCATGGAGAAAGTTATTCGGTTTCATGTTCTGTACCACACCCTGAAATTTGACGAGGATGCAAAACGACACGTTGTATAATAAATTAATAATGCATCTAATTTGGGACTGCGCTGTTTGATGGGTGAGTCCTATTACTGGGTGGACGTACGACGCGTTGCGTGAGCTCAGCACAGAACACCCAAGCTATGCCGCCGCAACCACTCAAGACGGTTGGCATATTATCTGCGTTTTAACTGCACTGCAACGGTATCAGGTACCAACTCAAAACCCTAATTATTATTATCATCATCATCGTCCGCAGCTTGACTTCACCTGTGGCCGGAGGGGAGTGATGTGGCGGAATCCACATCGCCACATACGAACTACGCATCACACTGACGTCGCACATTCCTGCATCGCGCAATCAGAGTTTACCGCGCGACTAGCATATATACGACGTCCCGACATCAACCGTCGGGCAGTTGCCCACCAGACATGACACCCGTCTGGTCGGAGGATCCTGCCTTTTCAATAGAGGATGAGTGAACTTTACACCCTGTTCCTCATGCCTCTAAACTGGTGACCCCGAGTATGAACTCCAGCGCAGCCTTCGTGCAACTCCTTCAGCGTGACGTCATCAGCATCACTTCCTCAAGATTTCGAGCGGTGAGTCACACAGCCAGCCAGCATCCACGGCTTCACCGGGTATCCTGACCACCAGCATGCAGCCGACGCGCGCATTCCTGGTCATCATCTTCGGCCTCAACCTCAACCCTGCGCTGTACACTCCGACTCAATGGAGATAACGCAGCAGCACCCCGACTCACTGGGGTATCACCGCAGACAGTTCCGACTCACCGGAACTATGCGGCACCCGGTTCCGATTCACTGGAACCACAACTGGCACTGGCTGGCTAGCATCGTAAGATACACGGCTCAGCCTACTATCGACCTCCGGTCTCCGGAAGGGAGTGATGTGACGGAATCACCCTGCACCCTGTTCCTAATACCTCTAAACACCCACTGCTGGGCATAGGCCACTAATTTCTTGTACCAATTCCACTCTCCTATACCAGCCTCATCCAGGATCTACCCGCGATTTAACAATGTCGTACGGCCATCTCGCCACCGGACGACCGACACTTCATCCAGTCCATGGACACTACTCGGTCACTGACTTACTCCACCCGATATCTCTGCCTTGCCAGGTGTCCTGACCAACTCCATTAATACTCCTAACAATTAATAACCTTGTCGTTATCCTAACTAATATTATAAATAAATGCGAAAGTGAGTTTGTTTGTTTGTTTCACGCTAAAACGGCTGAACGGATTTGGATAAAATTTGGCACACGGGTAGACCATGACCTGGAAAAGGACATAGACTCCTTTTTATCACGTGGACGAAGCCGCAAGCAGAAGCTAGTCTACCATAAATATTCCGCATAAAAATAAGAGCATCTGATTTATACGACTGTCCTTGCAAACTGTCCATTTAGCAGATTGTGAGCAGTAGTTTTATTGCCAATTATTGGCCATAATCTTCGTTCTAGTCCGTTAATATGTCCCTGGGAAGTAATGTGAAAAATTCTTATAGAACATTCGATAGTTGGACAATATCCTGTACAACATTGTTGTACAGTCTGGCAGTTGATTTATTGCCTCCCGCGGAAACAATACGCTGATTAAGTTTTACACCATTTAATTGATTAAGGATGTAATAAATTTAATTTATACCGAACCAATTTAAATTGATTACAAAGAAATTGAGTGCGTACGGATACTTTTTTGATATCACTTATCCGCAATGCATTCACGGCACGCAAAGGATTTTGGTTTAATTTGTATGAATTCTTATAGCACTGCGTCCACTATCGGTATCGCACGCACCGATCGCGATATATGAACAAAAAAGACGTTGCGTGCCGGTGACGTCACAGTGCTTCGCTCACTGCCACACGTTGTTTATAATTGAGGTGAGAACCGCCAAAAACATTAAAAAGGGCCTGCATTACCTCAGATTGCGAAAATTGTCTTAGCATGAGTGGCTGTAGTTTCAACAGTTCTGCAGTATTCACTTTGTAATGAATATACAGTAAAGACGAGGACTACTGCTAGGTATCATAGGTTGCGAATTCACGATTCCATACAATTTTCTCGATACAAAGAAATCTCAAAGTAACCTCTAAACCGTACAATAAATGGAGAATAATCATTGAAAAATTTTAAATTAGGTCATAAAACTTTGCAGGATAATAGAACCATGCATGTATAATGCAGGTACCATAGGTTCATTTTTATTTTTTAACCGTTTTATTTACTGTAAAAAGATGAGATCAGAAGAATCAAGCTTTATAACCATTCGAACCACCCTGCCACCCGGTCCCCAACAGGCCCCCAATTCAGTACTTCTCAGTACCACTTCGGCTATAGACGGGGTACCCGTATCACTTCGCAAGCGCTCAAAAGGCCCGATTGACAACGTGTTATGTTCTGAATAAATTACTTATATATTTATGTAAAAAGAAAATTTAGAGGTAAAAATAAGGCACCCGTATTTTTACTTTTTCCGAGTTTTGTAATTTTCATTCCTAAAAACATCTTTGAAATGGTTTAAAATCGTAATCTCATGTCAATGTCAAAACATTGTCAAATATTTAGGGAGGTAAACGTACCTATTTTAGACAGTTTCCAATATAATATTTAGCAAAACCTTTAAAATTCATAATTTAATTTAAGAAAATTTTTAATTAGAAGAAAAAAATACAGTTGGCAAGAAAATGGGCAATTTTCACAAAAAGTTTTTTGTTATCAAGCGATCCTGTTCCTTATAAGGATCAAAAACTCTAACGTTTGTAAGTTTATATGTAGGGGTAATCTTCGGAACTACTGATCCAATACCGAAAATTCTTTCACAAGTAGGAAGCTACAGTATTGCAGAGTGTCATCTATCTATATAAATAAAAAGGGAAGTCCTGACTGATTGACTAAAGAACTGACTCATCAACGGCCAGCCCAAACCCTTGAACCTAGAAAGCTGAAATTTTGCACAGAGGTTCCCTTTATAATGTAAACAAGGAATAAGGAAGGATTTATCGGTAGCACGTTCCTCCAGCTCTAAAAGATATTTGACCCGGTAATGACAGCGATGTCGGTGAACAAAATATGACAAGCCTGTCACTTCATAGTGATTTCGTTAGTTCCAATTAAAGCCACCGGGTCAAATATACTACAGGCACTATACCACGCGGAGTCACGATTGTCAAACTCGATTTTAGTTGTGTCAAAATTGTTATTAAATTTAGAGGTTTTTTTTTTGCAGAATAGCTCTAAGATTCTCATAGCAAAAAGTATGGAATTTTAGTGATAGTTTAGTTAGTTTAGTTCGGTGTACAACAGAATCGGCACCAATGTCTAATTTAATTAGTTAACAGTGTTTTATTTATTTGTCCAATAATATTTAAGTTTACTTTAAACCTGATGTGAGGCAAAACTAGTAAATTTGGTAACACATTACTTAGAGTAGAACTACTTGGAAGCAAAAGTTTCACTAGTTCTACTATTCGGGAATAAATCGACACATAGAAAGAACCAAAACTCCCATTAGTTCTACCGTAGAACTGTGGAATAGAAGAACAGAGATACGCGAAAGCCCTGCGGGTCGCGAGGATCAGAAAAATGTAATGGTTCATCAATCGCCACCTGGTTAAAATTAATTAATTAACCACCACCACCACCACCACCTGGGTGTGTGGTCAGCTAGAGATTATGTAAAGGGCACGTGCTCCTGTACATCCAGGGCTATTGCCTATCTCTGTTGACAGTTCATAGTGATGATCACTTGGCAAAGTGTTTAACGATTAACTGTCAAACAGTTTCGTATTGGCTATCTTCAGTGACTAACTAGAATGACGTCATAAGCACCGAGTATCGCTGATAGCCATAAGGCGTAGAGGTGTTCATCTTTAATTTTCTAACCATGGTAATACAAAGTAGACAAGTACTTCCGTGGTTGCAACAGTTATATAATACTTCTCATCATCGCGCGTTCATATTTTCGAAGATAGACGATGATTGCTGAAGCGCATACTTTTGGTTGGACGTCTGTACGTACGATACCAACCTTCGTAAATAAGCTTAATTATAAATTCCCTTCGGGGAAGGCGTGATGTTGTGTTGTGTGTTAAATTATAAATGAATTAACTAAACTTTCATTTACCTTTCCAGAAGGCGTCGATTCTAATAGTACTTTGAAATCGATTTGCAATATTTCGTAAAATAATATTAGAGGTTTAATTAATTATTACCAAGCCTAGTCCATAAATAGAGTAGTTCACCCTAACTGAATCAGTTTGACGGTGCGAGTGGGATAGAGTGATCCCCGGCGCGGGGAAGTGGGGGCAAAATATGAATTTGAGCTGAGGTATTTATTACAAGCTCTTAGGGCCGCCATACACGGACTGCTCGAGCAGTTAGCCATTGATCAACAGACACGGACCACTAGAATAGAATAGAATTGAATAGAATAGATGTTTATTTCATTAGTTAAGTTACATGTCACTTATAAAATATAATTTTACAAGAGCATGGGGTGTACTTTATTTTGGCGCATTTTGTCCTGGGAGGGTTCTTTTGCCACCTATTGTTGAATTGTTTTTACACACGATTTAATTGTATAAAACAAGTGTGAGAAAATTTGGATGTAGGATCCCATCAGGTCTAGACCTAAAATTACCTACTTATAATCTAGGAGTGACTTTACGAGTCAAAGCCTATGTTCTCTTGCGGAACGGTTTGCCCCTCTCCGATTTGTTTAGGTATTCAATTTTGCCTATTCTGTTTGAGAAAAGGGATGGATTGAATTGTCCATATCTCGTATACGCGGGACCGGGATCATCGAGGCCGCTGATCGTTAGTGAGGAGAGTTTTTCGATCATATCGTGGTGGAGATCGTGTGCTCTGATATGCCACGGGTCTTGTCCAAGCATTTCCCAGAGCATTTTTGTTTCAGTGCGACGTGGGAAGGCACTTGCAGCTTTCAGTGCCATTCTGTTTTGTCTTCCTAGTTTCGTCAAAATGCTCTTGCTGTATCTTGGTAGGAGTTGGATGACTCCATAGTCGAGTACTGGCAAGAGACACGTCTGTATGATGAGCAGTTTTATTTCAATGTTCACTTTCGATCGGTACCCTATGATCGAGTTTAGGGCACCTCGTACTCGTTTTAACTTTTCTACGGTTTCTTTGGTGTGTAAATTCATTATAAGTCTCTTATCTAATACGACACCGAGGTATTTTACTTTGTTCTTATATTCAATCCGTTCGTTTTTCATTTTGATGTAGTTTCTGTATCCGTTGTTTGGATTTCCCAGCCTAGGTCTTTTGTAGGAGAACATGATGCACTCCGTTTTATCCACGTTGCATTGGAGGCCCCATAGCTTGTAATAATCTATAATTTCCTCCGCTGCCCATTCTGCACGCCTAGTGGCGTGATCTGGTTTCTCCGCTGCATTAAAAATGCACAGATCATCTGCGTATTGAGAGAGCATCTGACCTGCGTATCGTTGCTTTGGTATGTCAGCGACGTATAAGTTAAAAATCACGTGTCCAACGATTGAGCCCTGGAGAACACCGAGTGGTACCCTTTTTTCTGTTCCTGTTGTTGTTCTAAATCTGCCTTTGGTTGTTCCGTCTGAAAGATAATTTTCTATTATCTTTATGATATTATTTCGGGTCCCAGCTTCGTAGAGTTTCTTTATTAGGCCTTGATGATTTATAGAATCAAATGCCTTGCTGAGATCTGTCGATATCATGGCCACGCTGTGTCCTTTCTCCAGGGCGTCGGTGATGTATTTGCCAGTCCTTAGTATTTGTGTTGCTGTGCCTCTTTGGCGGACGAATCCATGTTGGTGTTCGGGGATAAGTTCGTTGCTTTCTACGTTTATTCTCGAGAGAATAATGCGTTCAGCCCATTACAAGGACCACTGTTGCGGTCATAGTCAACAGTTTCTCGCTTCTTCAGCTTTTCGGGCACGACCGCCCGAAGCAGTTGTAACTGCTCGAGCTCGTGTATGTGTGTACGTAGAAGACTGTAGTTCACTATGCAGTCGCAGCTTGAAGAAGTCCGTGTATGGCGGCCCTTAATGATTTTAAACTGAAGATCACGTCTAAATGAGTAATATTAATTATTTGGAAAAAAATATATGTTAAATTAGAGCATTTTCTTAATAACTCAACATGTGAATATTTTAGATTATGTTTATATTACATTGTGTAATTAACTTGTAAAGTTATGTCTAACGCGGATAAAAACTGAGAATCACGCAAAAACTATCAAGCGTATTTTTAACCGACTTCAAAAAGGAGGAGGTTCTCAATTCATGGGAACCTTTTTTTTTTTTATTTTTTTTTTATATTTTTTATGTATGTTCCCCGATTACTCGAAGATGGCTGGACCGATTTGGTTTTTTTTTGTTTTATTCGTGAGGGTATACATCACAGTTGGTCCTATATAAAATTGATTAACTTTGCTTTGGTAGTTTTTGAGTTAGCTTCAATAATACGTATTTTTTCCCCACTTTTATATGGATGATGTTCTAGTTTGTTTTGCAGATAGAGGTATTACAATTTGTGTGGGGTAGGTATACAACTAAAAAGTGAAAAATAAAAACTTTTTACAAAAAAATACAACCGACTTCCAAAAACAACACTACAAAGTGAAAAATAACTTTAATTTCGGAAGTCGGTGGCAAAAAACGAAAATACATTTAACACCGACACCGACTTCCGAAATTAAAGTTATTTTTCACTTTGTAGTGTTGTTTTTGGAAGTCGGTTGTATTTTTTTGTAAAAAGTTTTTTTATGAAACCATCTCCATTTTAAAGATAATTATTTATCTTTTACTATACGTAGGTGTTGCGGCGGCCTAAAGCCTTGGGGTGAAAATCGAAATTTTCTTAGTGGACTGTATGAGGGGCGGTTCGGTGACACAAGTAGGTGTTTCGGTGGTGTGGGAAAATGATGATGGTACCTGCCTGGTGAGCTATGGCGACACGACGAGAAGGGTTTCCTTAGCCACGTGGCTGGCGCGTCCAGGATATCACGTACGGACGAGAATCTGCACTTTCCACAACACACATACACGCACTTGCACTGTTCAATAGCAATCTTCGTTCTTCGCGGTGAAAATATGAGTCCTTTTTCGACTTGGGATTAATTTTACCCAACAGGCGTCGATGTTGATTGAGAACTGACGGATCTTCTTGGCGGCAGCGTATGCGCGCCATTGCGGATCTTCCTTCTCGCTCTCACTTAGGCATTATAAGGGTTGTGGAAGGGAGAAGGAAAGCGGAAGGAACTTTATGTTACACAGATACTAATTAATTAGAGTTGCCAGTAATTAGGCATGAAATATAAAATAAAGAAAGTAATGGCGTTAACATTCCGCGCGGCCTTAAAGGGTCACCTTTAAAGAGAATAATATAATAATATATACAGTGAAATTACACTTAAATCTAACTAAAGAGGGAATGGACCGAATAAGATATTACTGAGTAAGAATGGGGCATAAGCGGACCACAGGTCGCACAAGAATCCCATTAGAAGTGCGTACTGAAACGACTCGCGTGCTACCGTCTATAGACGTATGCAACTTCTCAATAACACCTAGAGGCCAGGATAGAGGAGGCGCATTATCATTAACTATCACTACTACAGTGCCTTCCTTAATCATGTCTCCATCAGGTTTATTCCATTTTAAGCGTGATTGTAAACTATGAAGATACTCGCTTCGCCATCTTTTCCAGTACGACTGGACTAATTTATCCATAAGAGAGTGTCTCTGAAGCAGGTGATCAGACAGTAAACCTACTTCCGCGGCGGGCAATGAGTTAAGCGGTACAGTATGTAAAAAATGCGAAGGGGTAAGAGCTTTAGGCTCTTCCGGGTCAGCGCTAAGAACAGTAAGAGGTCTGGAGTTCAACAGGCACTCTATTTGAGAGAGAATTGTAACTAATTCTTCATAAGATAGAAGTTGTTGACCTATTGTCTTGAAAAGGTGAGTCTTCACGGCCTTCACCATGGACTCCCAACATCCACCAAAGTGCGGTGACGCGGGCGGAATAAAATGCCAATTAATGCGATGCTCAGCGAGCTCCTCTTCAACGCGCGGGCGGTATTCTTTATTTATGAAATTATACAAGTCGCGTAAAAACGAATTAGCTCCTCGAAAATTGGTCGCGTTGTCCGAATACAAGCATTGTACCGGTCCACGGCGGGATAAAAACCGTTTCAACGCGGCTATGAACGACACAGTCGTAAGATCTGTAGCTAATTCAATATGAACAGCGCGAGTAGTCATACAGGTAAAGATACATAAATAACCCTTGCGACTCTTCGCACCTCGAGTGCGTACGGGCACATACTGTATAGGGCCAGCGTAATCACACCCTGTATGAGAAAAAGCTTTGGTTGCAACATTTACTCTAGATTCAGGGAGATCGCCCATAATCGGCGGACCATGAGGTCGCGGTCTCCACCTGTGACATGCGTTACACTTGTGGATTCTATGACGAATAATGCGTCTAGCGGACAAAATCCAATACTTATGGCGCAATAACGACATAGTGAGTTCTGGACCTGCATGTAAATATTTTATATGATAATAGTCTACGAGGATTTCAACTATGCGATCATGTCGGGGTAACACTACCGGGTTTTTAGTACTATAGGCCTCAGCCGAATGAGTTAATCGACCCCCAACGCGGATTAAATCATCACCATCTACAAATGGCTTGAGTTTAATAAGAGCGGGTGAACAAATTTTATTATTTTTTAACTCGGAATAATCATCCATGAAGTGTTTTCTTTGAACATGACGCAACAAAATGGTTTCAGCGAACTCGAGGTCGCTAGCGGTAACGGCGTCAGTCCGACGCGGGAGTTTTTTCATGAAGCGGTATATGAAAACAACAATACGCAGCAGCTTAGTCCACGACGACGTACGTTCTGCGAGTGCGAGTAGAAGCGAATTGTCCGAACTTGAATCCGCGACTATGGGGTGCGCGTGGACCTTTTCTTCCGGAATAGGTTCCGAATTCAAGTCTGTAACCTTATGTATGGGCCATTCGGAAGGGCCGCGCTTAGCCCAAGCGGGTCCGTGCAACCATAATGGGTGCTCAATGAATTTGTCAGGTGTTAAACCACGTGACAAACAGTCCGCTGGGGTTTCAGTACCAGGTACGTGGTAGAAATGTTCCGCGGGGACGTTGTCTACGATGCGAACGACACGATTGGCCACAAACGTGTGCCAACGATGCGGAGAAGAATTTATCCAGCAAAGAGTCACCTTTGAATCGGTGAATGCGTAAATAGCGGTAACATTATAACGCGGATTATAAGTGTCATGAACACGGCGAAGAAGTTTAGCGAGGAGTTCGGCACCACAGAGCTCCAGTCGAGCGATAGTCAATGGTTTAACCGGCGATACCTTCGACTTGGCACAAACCAGCTGAACGACTACGTCATCGTTGCGAGTGACATGCGCATAGATGACAGCGCCGTAGGCGCTTTCGCTGGCGTCGGAAAATCCAATGAGGCGAAGAATACAATTTTCAAAAATACCTAAATGGCGCGGGATTTTAAAATCATTTAAAAGCGGCAGGGCAGAGCGAAAAGTTTGCCAAATATTTATGATGTGACGCGGGGGAGTGTCATCCCAATCGAGCTTCAGTAACCACAATTCTTTGATAAGTAGTTTAGCATAGAGAACTACAGGCGCGACAAGCCCCATGATGTCCCACAGTCTAGCTACGGCCGACAGAATAGCACGTTTAGTACACGTGTCTGGCGGTGCGGAAATAAGAAATTCAAAACAATCATTTGACCTACACCAGCGCAAGCCGAGAACCTTTTGTTCTACCGACTTGTCGAATTCTAGTTGTTCGGTCAACCTATGCGACGCGGGAATACTGTTTAGTACAGTTTGAGAGTTACTGGTCCACTTGACCAACTCGAACTGACCTCCTCTAAAGAGTTTAATCAGTTCGTGCGAAACCTGGACTGCACGTGATTCGGAGCTTACGCTGTAGACTACGTCATCCATATACAGCGAATCCGCGATGATAGCGCTGGCGCGCGGGAAGTGATGACCATCGTCTTGAACCAACTGTTGTACTGTGCGGATCGCATGGTAGGGACTTGACTTGAGACCAAAACAGACACGGTTAAACTGATATAGAACCAGAGGATCGTTTGGACTAAAACGATATAAGATGCGTTGAAAGCGACGATCGCTTTCTCTTACTTCAATCTGTAAGAACATTTGTCGGCAATCAGCCGAGAGCGCGAATGCGAACAATCGAAAATTCAGAATTATAGTAAACAAGTCACAATGTAAATTTGGGCCACTGTGTAAAATATCGTTGAGAGATAATCCAGTACTCGTTTTAGCACTAGCGTCTAACACGGAGCGTAGTTTTGTTGTTGTCTTATCTAAACGTACAACTGCGTGATGCGGAATTACATAGTCAGGACAACTACTGTCTGAACTATCGAGCGGAGCAGGAGATAAATATCCTTTATCAATATTTTCGCGAATGACGTCATCATACGCAGTACGTAACTCGGGTGCGGATTCTAATTTCTTTTCTAGGCAGAAAAAACGTTTTTTCGCGATATCGAGTGAGTTCCCCAATGAGAACACATCGCTGCGAAACGGTAGGGCTACAGAGTATCTACCTGTGTCCCCATCGCGTTCCGTGGTCGAATTATAAAAGTACTCGCACTCAAGTTCGTCGAGCGATTTGCTCGTCGAAAGAGTGACGGGCGCTTCATCGACCTGCCAGAATTTTTTCAACGCCGATTCTAACGAGTCTTTGTCGGATGGTTGCGAAATATGTGAGTAACAAGACTGTGGAGGCTTATTACGACGTACAGGCAGCGCGGGCACAGTGCCCATGATGACGTAACCGAGTACCGTCTGCATGGCGGGCGGTGCGGAGGAGTTGCTGCTAACTACGCGGGGCAGCATAAGATGCGGGAAAAGCGAAGCCCCGATCAACACATCGATGCGACCGGGTTTGCCAAACGATTCGTCGGCGAGCGGTAAACCTTTTAAGTAAGGCAAGGCGGAAGTATCTACGGGAGCGGTAGGTAAATTATCGGTGATTGCATCGACAACTAGCGAATTAACGTTAAAAGTAACGTTCGGATTAAAACGGGAAAAGAAAGCGAATTGTACGGAACCCTTAACGGATTTTTCCGTACCACCGATACCCTTAACGGAAGGCGTATCAGATGAATGTCTAGTCAAACCTAATCGTTTGCAACATTCTGCGGTAATAAAATTAATTTGTGAGCCACTGTCTAATAGACAGCGAATAAAATGCTCCTTACCAAATGAATCTCGAACTATTACAGTAGCGGTTGACAACAAAATAGTAGTATTCGTATTACATTGCGGCTTTGATACGCGGGAGTTCGAGTCGTAAAGGATCGACGCAGCAATGGATGCATTACATTGCGGGGCGCTCTGAGCGGTGGCGGCGAGTGGCGCGGCGGCGGCGTGAGCATCTTGCTCGCTCGAAGCCGTGGAGTTTGAACCCGATTGTGTACGTGCGGTATCATCAACACCGTTCGATAATACAGTCGCGTGCGATTCGCGATTAAAGTGTAAAAGCGTATGATGTTTATTATTACAAGATTTACATCTAGATTCAGACTGACAGACTCTGGCCTTATGTTTAATACTTAAACAGTTAGTACATGCATCGTTTTGCTTCACCGATTTGAAACGATCACTTGGTGTCATTTTAGAAAAGGCAGGACATTTAAATAAATGTTCATGAACAAAGCTATCACACAAACATTTTGCGGATTTATCAATTACAGTGTAAGATTGCGGTTGCGGAGTTTTGGACGTTTTTTTATTTACATGATTGTTGTTAGACTGAGTGAAACTCGAGCTGTTTAAAGCTTTAGTATTTTGTAAAATGCGAGATTGATTTTTAATGAACTGTACTAAATTGTCGAATTTAGGAATTTCGTCCTTTGAGTTCATTTCAAAAAGTCGAGCGGTTTCAGAATCAACCTTTTTTATAGCGACATGGAAAAAAATCAAATCTGATAAATCATTTATTTTAAGGTTTTTTAATGCGTTTGCGGCGGAAACAAAATTATCAGAAAAGGATTCGAAATTTTGAATAGATGCGGTATTAAAAGATTTATGTTCAAACATCCGATTAAGGTAACTAGAAGCTAACATACGTTTGTCTTCGTACTTGTTTATGAGTGAATTAAAAATTAATTGGTAGTTATCGCCATTAGGGCAAACTCCTGAGAACGCGGTTTGAGCCTTATCTTTCAATTTCCCCATCAAATAATATAATTTCTCCGAATCAGTCAATGTATTATTTTCGTGTACCGTACTTTTAAAATTAGCATAGAACAGGGGCCAGTTACGAATATCGCCATCGAATGACATAATTTCAATGGGAGGCAAGCGAACTGTTTGCTTATTGACACCACTACCACTAGAAGTAGGAGCCGATGTGGCTGATGATTTTGAGTAATTTGAATAATTATATTTAACGCAGCAATATAATTCCTCAAAACTAATCCACGACTGATCATCAATATTATTTTCCGGGTCTTGTCTTAGAAGAAGCGAGTTATATTTATTAAATGCTTCGAGGAACTCGGTGCGCAACGCATCAACATTGACACACGCACACAAGAACTTCTCTAGCGGTTCCATACCGGACTTCATTTTTTCCATTATTTCGTAAATGATTTGCATGCGGGCAAAAATCATATTACGACATGACAGTGCTATTTGAATCGCGGATTCTATCTGATCATCCGAATCAATGGTCACTTTCTTAGGCATTTTCGATATTTTTGTTGGTTTTTATAATAGCTAAAATAAATCGCAAACTTCAACGAGTTGCGCGCGGTGCGGGATTGGTAGGTACCTACGAATATAGTACCGAACGATAGCGAAGCGAGCGAGCGGTAGATTTTGCTTCTACCTACGTATATTAAAATATTAAGTTGAGCGGGATGCGAAATACCTGTGAATGTACGCAATGACAAGAAGGTATTGTAATAAATGAATAAATGAAAGCGGTTTAGTATAAGAGTATAAGGAACGAAGATTGAAATGAAATATAGTTGCGGGATGATGATATACGGATATAATATTGATATCCGTTATCAAGAGGATAAAGAAAAATAGGTATCCGTGATCATGGGACCAAAACTGTTGGATATCCGTGATCGTAGGACCAAAAAATGTTGAATATCCGTCTCGAAGGAACAAAAAATGTTGCGGCGGCCTAAAGCCTTGGGGTGAAAATCGAAATTTTCTTAGTGGACTGTATGAGGGGCGGTTCGGTGACACAAGTAGGTGTTTCGGTGGTGTGGGAAAATGATGATGGTACCTGCCTGGTGAGCTATGGCGACACGACGAGAAGGGTTTCCTTAGCCACGTGGCTGGCGCGTCCAGGATATCACGTACGGACGAGAATCTGCACTTTCCACAACACACATACACGCACTTGCACTGTTCAATAGCAATCTTCGTTCTTCGCGGTGAAAATATGAGTCCTTTTTCGACTTGGGATTAATTTTACCCACAGGCGTCGATGTTGGTTGAGAACTGGCGGATCTTCTTGGCGGCAGCGAATGCGCGCCATTGCGGATCTTCCTTCTCGCTCTCACTTAGGCATTATAAGGGTTGTGGAAGGGAGAAGGAAAGCGGAAGGAACTTTATGTTACACAGATACTAATTAATTAGAGTTGCCAGTAATTAGGCATGAAATATAAAATAAAGAAAGTAATGGCGTTAACAGTAGGTATTTTATTAGAAAAACTATTGTTTTATCCTTTATAAATGTTAAGGTTTGTATGTTTAGATGTTTGGATTTTGTTACTCAATCACGCAAAAACGGCTGAACGGATTTGGGTGAAATTTGTTACACAGATAGTTTATAACCTGGATTAACACATAGAATACTTTTTATCCCGGTAGTAGGTGCCCGCGGGATAATTTCCGGCATGCACGCGGGCGAAGCCGCGGGCAAAAACTAGTGCCAGACTAAACTAGTGCTAGTGCGCTCCATAATTGGCGAGTCCTAACTCCTACCTATTACTGGGTGGACGTACGACGCGTTTCTTGAGCTCAGCACAGAACACGCACGCTAACCATTCAAGGCCGCTGGCACTTATCTGCGTCTTAAACTCTACTGTCAAATGAAAAATATCCTTCAGGTGATTAAAAATAGAAGTTCGGGTTTAACAAGTAAGTTTTCTAATAATCAAATCAAAGCACTGAATTTGTAAGTGGTCAAATATCAAAGATCCATTTGATACAAAAACATTGAATCAAATACTTTTGAAACTGACTGTAGGTAAAACTACTGTAAAGGTGAAACTACTGTAAAGGTGAAACTACTGTAAAGGTAAAACTACTGTAAAGGTGAAACTACTGTAAAGGTGAAACTACTGTAAAGGTGAAACTACTGTAAATGTGAAACTACTGTAAAGGTGAAACTACTGTAAAGGTGAAACTACTGTAAAGGTGAAACTACTGTAAAGGTGAAACTACTGTAAAGGTGAAACTACTGTAAAGGTGAAACTACTGTAAAGGTGAAACTACTGTAAAGGTGAAACTACTGTAAAGTAACAGAAATAAGTCCTTAATAATTGTGTAAAATAATAACGTAGTAATAAGATAACATATGATAGTAATAAATTGTAATGCCTGTGTAAAACGTATAAAAAAAAAAAAAAAAAACTAAAAAAAAATTCCATGGAAAATATATATTATATTATAAGATCGGACGTGGAATTTCAATTAAAAAAATTACAACAAGTAACCTAGATTTTAATTTAATGTCCTTCAGTTTTTTTTACAAGTAATTAATACGATTAGAAAAACAGAATCAAAACTTATAAACTATTTCACAACACATGTAAATAAATGCAATAAGTAGAAAATAAGAAAAGCAATCTCACGATACAGATAACACCGTACGTCGTATAGGTCCGCGCGCTGTGGTGGTCGCCGATCGAAAGGGGCGCGCCCGTGCTGGCGCGCGCTTTTATAGTCTTAGTAATGGTTAGTGCGGTTCATCTCCTACACGGCCTCTCCTGACTATGCGTCGTCCTCGACGGCATCTGATATGTCCGGCAATGCCTGTGCTGAAGCGTTGTCTTCGGCAGCAGCTAAACGGGATGGGCCAGCCTCCGCCTCTGCCATGGGTGTGTCGGCAGTATCATGTGTCGTCTCGTGGTCGGGAGTAGTGTTGTCCCCTGTCGAATCGGCTTCTGTAAATACGTAACATAACACATAGTGTTTAAACAGATTAAACATGTCTACAAGTGTGGGCTTTGATAGAATAAGAGCTTATGCTCGTATTCATCCTCAATTGTTGACACAGTTTAGTTTTTGATCATATAGGCAAGTATCCCGCAGTCTACTTGCTAAAAGGAACGTCCCGCAGTTCGTCCTCTATATGAGTTTGGTATCCCGCAGTTTACCAAACATAAACTTAGACATCCCGCAGTCTGTCTAACATAAGGCATCACTCAATCATGTAGGCAAACATCCCGCAGTCTGTTTGCGTATATAGGTACGTCCCGCAGTCCGTCCTCTACATGAGTTTGGTACCCCGCAGTTTACCAAACATAAAACTTAGACATCCCGCAGTCTGTCTAACTTAAGGCATCACTCAATCATGTAGGCAAACATCCCGCAGTCTGTTTGCGTATATAGGTACGTCCCGCAGTCCGTCCTCTACATGAGTTTGGTACCCCGCAGTTTACCAAACATAAAACTTAGACATCCCGCAGTCTGTCTAACTTAAGGCATCACTCAATCATGTAGGCAAACATCCCGCAGTCTGTTTGCGTATATAGGTACGTCCCGCAGTCCGTCCTCTACATGAGTTTGGTACCCCGCAGTTTACCAAACATAAAACTTAGACATCCCGCAGTCTGTCTAACTTAAGGCATCACTCAATCATGTAGGCAAACATCCCGCAGTCTGTTTGCGTATATAGGTACGTCCCGCAGTCCGTCCTCTACATGAGTTTGGTACCCCGCAGTTTACCAAACATAAAACTTAGACATCCCGCAGTCTGTCTATTGCCTCATCACATTTTCTTTACTAGATCATTACGAAAATGACCAAGTACAAAGTAACACCGTACTCACGCTCAAAGAATGCAGCGCAGGTATCGGGACACCACTCTCCCTTCCACAGGACCATATACTGGGCTGCAGCCTGTGAAGTCTTCCCGTACGAGCCGCTCAACAACCGCAGCTCGTATCGTCCGCTAGGCAGGGCACGGACGACCTTGTAGGGGCCGCGCATGCCGATCTTTCCTTGGCAAAACAATTATGTTCCGTATGACCTGTCTTTCTACAAAATGTGCAGGTAGTTGTGCTAGATTCGGGAGGCTTAGTATTTTTTTGGACACGTATAGCTCTTATGTCCACTTTCATTGCAAACAAAGCATTTATTTGAAGATGAACCTGGCTTTATTGTGGATTTGCTCTCAGGGTGATGTGGTAATGGAGGTTTTACTCGAGCAGGTTTAGTATAAATAGACAAGAAGGAAACTAGATTCTCGGATGTGAGCCCAGCATTTGCAGCTGCCGCCCTGACTTGCGCGTCAGTGATACCTCGAATGACAATTAAAGTCATTAGTTCCTCACTAAGACCTTTAATTATTCGTAAACGTAAAAGACTACGTCGTGCGTATTCAGCGTACGAATTGTATTTGTCCGATGTTTTGTTCATTGTTTCGAACAAAATGTTCGCGTAATCTAACTTTCTTGGGCAGAGTGGTTTAAACTCACGTTTGAAACTGGTCCATGACCTATCACTAGTTACCCATTCGTTCAGCCAGGTTTTAGCGTCGCCTCTCAGGCAACCCGCCACGCGAGACAGGCATTCTCTGTCGTTCCAACGGTTTGATAACTGAGCGCGGTCGACCTCTTCGCACCATGCATCGATATCGTGTATTGATGGGTCGAAATTAGAGATGTAATAATTATGCGATCGTATTGGATTCATAGCCTGTATTGCGTCAACAATTGTCTGAGCGGCAGACGGAGTTGAAATTTCGGGATGTGATATGGGGGTAGATGTAAAATTATTTTCTATTGCATCTAATCGCGTTAGGATGGTGTCTAACGTTTTATTGATGGTCGTACGTGGTTTCGGTTCCTTGAATTCCGGTTGTTTACGTAACGCTACAGGCGGTGTTCGAGAACGGGATTGAGACCGGGATTGCGACAAAGATTGGTGCCGAGGTCGTGATTGAGATCGGAGCCGAGACCGCGATCGGTGACGTCTACGAGATTTAGTTTGAGACGATTCTCGAGACTCGTGACGTTTACGATGACGCCGGTGTGACCTGCTACGTGATCTACTTCGCGAGCTAAGTGTTCTCGGCATAGTTGATTCAGAGAACGGTTAAAACACGACAAATTTTCAGATAAACAAAAAAGAGGGTAGTTTTGATTCTGCTCGATAAGATTTTGTCAAGTTTAGCCAACCTAAGCGGCCAGTAGGCTTTGGATTGAGATCCCACTTCTGATATAAGATCGGACGTGGAATTTCAATTAAAAAAATTACAACAAGTAACCTAGATTTTAATTTAATGTCCTTCAGTTTTTTTTACAAGTAATTAATACGATTAGAAAAACAGAATCAAAACTTATAAACTATTTCACAACACATGTAAATAAATGCAATAAGTAGAAAATAAGAAAAGCAATCTCACGATACAGATAACACCGTACGTCGTATAGGTCCGCGCGCTGTGGTGGTCGCCGATCGAAAGGGGCGCGCCCGTGCTGGCGCGCGCTTTTATAGTCTTAGTAATGGTTAGTGCGGTTCATCTCCTACAATATATTAATCATGAGCATGTGTATATGTATGAAAGAAAAAAAATATATATATACAAAAAATGGATGGATTCACGTAGATTTTAAGATTAGAGTAAGTGTCCGAGAGAGGAGTTTATGATTGTACCATAGATTTTAAAAAAACACACAAATAAAATACAACAATAAAAAAAGGCGCGGACCACCAAGTCCGCGGTAGTCGTACTCATAGAAATATAAAAAACATATATCTATGGTCGTACTCATATAAAAAAAAAAAAACTGACTGTAGGTAGGTATAACTATTATGGAACGCTATTTTTGTTATTGAATGAATATTGTTGTTACTAGAAAAAGGATTAATCTAGGTAAATGCGTTGCTTGTATTATACCTATAAGAATTGGACAGTCATTCACAAACTTGATACCTACATCATGAGTATGACTTTGTTCAATTTATTTTTATGTAAATATACAACGTGTCGATTTGCATCCTCGTCAAATTTAAGGGTGCGGTCTAAACCATCAAACCGAATAACTTTTGTCCATGGCACCAACATCGCAATCGCGAAAAAATAATCAGCCGTCCCATACATTTGCGTCGACTAAATATACAAGTTTTCTATGGGACAGTTGAAAATTTTTTCGCGATTATGATGTTGGTCCCATGGAGAAAGTTGTTCGGTTTGATGTTCTGTATCATACCCTGAAATTTGACGAGGATGTAGGGCCTTTAACGTTAAGATTATTTTGTGTATCGAGGCCAATAAATCTGCCTAGCCTTTTCCCAACTATGTTGGGGTCGGCTTCCAGTCTAACCTGATGGAGCTGAATACCAGTATTTTATATGGAGCGACTGCCTATCTGACCTCCACAACCCAGTAACTGGGTAATACGATACCCCTTGGTAAAACTGGTTGTCAGACTTTCGGGCTTCTGACGACCCGTAACGACTGTCAAAGATCCACGAATGACAGCCGGGACCAACGGCTTAATGTGCTTTCCGAGGCACGAAGGAGTCTCGGTATGTAAATATAGTCACCTATCCACGGACCGACCCCGGCAAGCGTAGCTTAACCTATGGATCGACCCGAGCGGCTGTTATTACTTAGCCACGACCATTCGCCGCAAATCAAATAACCGAACTATCATAGATCTATGATGACGAAGCTGTATCTGCTTCGTATAAAAAAATATCTAAAAGTTATAAATTCACTGATATCCAAGTACCTAATACATTCTAAACTCGACCAAGTCCCATGTTGCATATTAACAAAGTTAAGCTATTATCACTGTAAAGTACTACGCGACAACATAAAGACTGAATACTTTGTAGTTAAGCCTCTCATATAAAATTATCGCAAAGTTCTAGACTAATAACAAACTATTTTGCTATAAAGTTTAGGGTTCTGTACTTGATGGATGTTACGGTTTACGAGTACCTAGAAAGAGAATTTCTAATACCTAACAAAGCGAATCATATGTTATAATAAATACACCTATATTTTAACCAAAGCTTAGATAAGACCATGCAACAAGAAATATTACACATAACACTGGGCTGCGAGGAAGCGTTATCAGGTTTTTCGTGTGTACAAAAACGTTGAGTTAAACCACCTAAGCGCCTGCATGCATGATGAAGGCAATTTATCACTCGTTAGCGATATTGCGTTTTGCAATTTTTATCCAACAGGCTCTTTACGCCCTTCTGAGGACATAATGGCTAAAAACAGTGTAAATAACACCTGAGGCTGTGGTTTTTAGGTATAATTGAATTTAAACCTAAACGCTTTTCTTTTTTTGCTTCACGTAAAAAAAAACTAACGAGCTTATGATTCTCAGCACATAAATCTTTTCAGATCAAAGACTCTATTCAAACATATTTTTTGTTAACATTCACGATAGGTCCTTTTGTGAGTCTGTGTTAGTAGGTCGAAGGACATACCCCAATAGTTATCGATTTTGGCATAACAATACATAATAACCTACGGTTTGACAACCAACTTTGAATACCTACCCTCGCATTGGGCTACTTTTAAAACTTCTTTTGTGCTGGCCGTTTATTATTTGAAAATGTTATATTAAAAAAATTGAAGCTTTTGATATCGTTCAATGGGTAAGTTTTACTTATACACCACTAATTTTTAATTAGTACAAATACTTGCAGGGCTTATTAGAGAAGGTCTTGTTATTATATATGTAAAGTCTCAATAAATAATATTCATAAAAAGCAGAGTTTGTTTATATGCCTAAATGTCACTCAGTTTATGGAAATATTGTACAGACTACATACTATTCATTAATCATGGACAAGCACTGCGCGTAGTATTTTCTAGTAGCAATTGTTATGAATAATTGATTTAATTATGAATTTACCAATCGTGACAAAGGATCATGGGCAAAAATATATGAAGCCTGGTACTCGGTCCAATAGCCATAATATATATATCATTGGAAAGGTCTTTTTACAAGGATTAATGATAACCGAGTCGCTTGTCTCCATTTGCTGTCGGAACGGAGTTATTTTGTGTTAAGTATTTTTTTTTTGTTTTTGTTTCATTTTGTTAAGATAATGGTGATATTATATAATTTTCTTCTATAGAATCCTGTGTTTGTTGATTAATAGATACTAAAATGAATAAACACTCAGGAATAAAAAAAAAATTGAAAAAGTAAGAAACGTTATTTATTTTTTTAAACATTATTATCAACAATAATGACATCGTTGAGGAACGCTGCAGGAGCAGTGAAGCCTACATGTCTGGCATATCCTAGATACCAAACGATTGAAACTATATGAGCACAAGTGCCGATTGTTCGTCGTCCGGTCAAACACGTGCAGTAATAATTGCATAAAATGTTATGGATATTGGTTTCGTTTTCATTAAC
The DNA here is from genome assembly GCA_946251885.1 of Cosmia pyralina. Taxonomy (NCBI): domain Eukaryota; kingdom Metazoa; phylum Arthropoda; class Insecta; order Lepidoptera; family Noctuidae; genus Cosmia; species Cosmia pyralina. Next base: position 24,878,805 of record OX276345.1, on the reverse strand, counting down.
ATTGTTTTTTACTAATACATAACAATAATAAGTTCTTGACCGTACGTGACGCGACTGTATGCGTCCGCGTAAAAGCCAGGCATCTTCGTTTATACCATATTCATTTAAATCTTGGAGTGCGCTTTCTCTATATACTTGTAGAATGTATAGTCCATTTGATAAATGCTCGCTGCAGTAGGATCGGGCTAGCTTCAGTTGATAGGTGCCCAATGAAAGTAAAATAATCTGTTCTTCCGTCAGTAGTGGGAAGTTCTGTATTTCGTGACTTTCTATTCTTTGAAAATCCGCTCTTCGGTTATTCAAATGTTTTCTTTCAACATAATCATAAAGTAGATTCGGGGAATCTATTTTCTCCCTGATTATGTTTAGGAAGGCCTCTGCGTGAATATTGTCATCGATGGGTATGTGGAAGTTATTAAACATAGCTGCGGCGATTTTAAAATCAATGAACATTTTTGGTAGTGTTTTATTAAAATATTTTTGCCGCAAAAGCTTGAAATCTCGTTTGAACCTCCCGTTCACCACTTCCACTACCCACCGGCATAGTGTAACTGATCGAGCTTCATTACCTTGCTCAGTAGTTAGCTGTGTCTCCCATCTGTCTTTAGATGGTGGAACGTAGGATTCATATCCCCATGCTTCGATAGCATCTAAGCTGTCCCGGAAGCCGCGATCTAATATGAAGACATCGTTCGGTTGAAGAAAGCAATGCAATGGGTTTTCTCCATCATTCATTATATCGCTCATGATGTTCGCATCAGTCTTAGTGGCAGCGTATGGTCCCAAAACATCGATTATATAGCCATTGGAACACACAATTAAAAACGGCTTCAGCAAGTTCTGGAACTTATGCAGGCTATAAGATAGACGCTGGAACAAAAAGTTCGAGCTTTTATTGATATATATATAAGTCCCATCGCATATAACGATAGCTTTATTGTTTTCTTCATTGCCAAATAACCCTCTTGGTATAGTGAGGTTCTTTTCTAAAACGTCGTTTCTATTCATATGGTCCACTCCCAAGTGTAATATTACATATTCATTCATGAGGCATTCGCGCACAATAGTTAGTAAACGTTCCAGCTTTCTTCGTGACATATTAAATAACGTCGCTAGTCTTTCATCTGAGTCTCCGGTACGTAGTTTCGTCAGATATATGCCTAACGCAGTTCGAGGCTCCTTGCACCTCCCACTTAGTGAGGGTGTTTGTTCTAATATGGAATCAAACTGTTCGCATTTGCGTCCTGTCCAAAAGTACATATCCTCGTTGCTTAAAGCACCTCTTGTGTTGAAATCTAGCCTAGGTCCACGATTTAAAGCCATTCTCAACATGTCACAAACGTCGCTAAACTGTTGCGCATTGAAGTTATGTGTGACATTGCAGAATTGAGGCAGCTCTTCCCAAGCATTGCTCTCAAGGTGTTGTCCACATACTCTAGCACCGTCAGGAATATATAACTTATATTCACAGAAAATGTGAATCTTGATCGTCTCTGGTATTCGATGGCGGGTTGCGTTTTGGCAAGTGTTAAAGATACAATGCCCTGGAGTGTTTGGAGCTCGAGTGTAGTCTGGAACCTGAAGCTCTCGTACATTCTGTTCTACTTCTGGTATGACAGGTGGTCTTCAATTCTCTGCCAACATCGGTGACACACACGTCGTGTGTTGTCGAACTCTACCTGAAAATGGTAGAATACGATCTTGCTGATGTTATGTTGTATTTTTATGAAAACATTTAAAACAATGCGGTATGTAGGTGTTCAGGTCTAAAGTCATGGCATACTTGTATTGTTTTCATATTTTAAGTAATGCAAGTAAAAATATATCTTATGTATAGCCGATGTGACGGCTTAGTGAATAGATAACAATAGCAAACACACAATAGGTGGTCAGAGAAGTGTTTTAATAAGAAGAACTATAAACGTGCGAACTGAGTCATAAAAGGATTAAAGGATTGTGAGAAAGCTGCACAAGTCATTACTGATATAAAGGGATGCCGCTCGGAAGCAGGTAGCTAGTACTGCACGTGTTTTTTTTTTCTATGAAGCGAACACCCTTAGCTACGGACCATACAGCCGCGCTACATAGAAAATAAACACGTGCAGTTGGTAGTTTGCAGCTCGGTTCGGAAACGCACTTTTACACACAACACTAGAGTAGTTCAATAAGACCTGTAAGTGCGAGCAAGAGGTCCGATTAAAATGATTTAGGGCTCAATTCGCACGTTTGTAATAGCTCAGGTATAAAAATATAACAGACAATAATAATATAAACAAACCGCTTCTAAAAAGAAAAACTGAAGCTGGTGAAGTTCGAAATAGTTTAATGAAGTATGTACTAACCTCCAAAATGGCATGTTCTCGTATGTAAGCCACAAACTCGGGGTGCATTCTTGGAAGATCATCAGTTAAAACATGCTGTTGGTATCTAGAATGATGTAGGCCTCGCCGACACATCACACAGTTGCGATTTTCTTCCATAACGATGTTCCAAATCGATAAGCACTACAATAGTCCACAACACTAGCCAAGATAAACGTTTGTAGCGGGTAACAATGTCCAAAAGGGGCGCCGGGGTCAGTGATGAAAACGGTATAACAAAGTACTAGGTAGAATAAACAGCTGCGGAACGTCGTTTCACGCACAGAACGATACAACGACTAGTGAATGTCGCGGCACAAAAGGCTGTCCACTGGCACAGCGCACCACCTACCCCACCCCGCGGCTGGTTCCCTATCCCCGAGGTCTATAGTCACCGTTGTAACAAAAAACAGAAATGTTAAAGATAATACTACTTTTTTATGTAAAAAAACATATTTTCAAAAGTGTTCACCATTATCATATTATGATATCACGATATAATGCATGAATAGTAACACAATAGACGTATAAAAAAAAGAAGGACTCCGCGCCACGCATATCGAAAGTGAAGCACCGTACCGATCTATGTGTGCGTGATATGAGTACCTGCAAAGACGCCGTCGCTTGTGTCACGTAATGGCGTCCGGTTGGCATACTATGATGTAAATGTGTGCGTGAGGCGTGTTTGTACAAACGGTCCTGGCATACTTACTGTGCTTCACTTTCGATATGCGTGGCGCGGAGTCCTCCTTTTTTTATGAGTCTATGAGTAACACAATACATTTCTCGTTTTAAATAATGTTGTTTTACATTGTTTTTTTCGTATTTCAACCATGATATGTATGTAATATTATCGTACTTGCAATTATGATATTAACTAAAACTGGAACTTTGGGGGCTTGCCGTGGTTTTCAGACAAGGATTTGGGACATGTCGCCATAGTAAATATTTTTCCTGATTAAAAGACCTATCCAATGACACCACAATGATTGCTATTGGAGCGAGTACCAAAATGCCCATTCTCCTTTTCGTGGACAATTTTGGGATTAATTTTTTTTGACTTTTGACTACACAAATATGATCAGTAACGGGTACGGATAAAGCCCCATTTTTTTTTGTACTAATTAAAAAATAGTAGTGTATGTATAGCGACATAAATAATGTAAATCAGTAATAGCTCGCCCCTTATTTCATGGGACGTAAACCATGAATCTTCTGTACTTGAACTACTATTTGTATTCTGTGCTTAAAGATATCTGGCGAAATGTGAGTGTACTATGTACACCCTTCGAGGAAACCAGGCGTTATTTGATGTTATGTAGACATGTATTTTTGGTGGGAAATACAGTGTCCGAGAAGGATAACTTAGGTAGAAAATTTAGAAACCAATTCATGAAAGGTTGGAATTTATAAGAAAAATGTTAGATAAGTGTCTATTTTAATACAAACATGAGTGAAACTATATTATCGTTTTCAGGAAGTCTTTCGAAATAGGTAGAACTTTTATAATAGGTCTTTAACTATGAAATTGCCGTTTTGTATGATAAAATTTAAACGAATTTTTTTCATGCATTTTTTATTTGTATTAATCGAAGTAATCACCCATGCAATCAATGCATCTTTGCCAACGCAGTGGCAGTTTATTGATGTCCTTCTTAAAGAAATCAGCTGGACGGGAGGCAACAAATTCTTCAAAGGCATTTTGTACTGCCTCTCGGGTATTGAATTTTTTTCCCGCCAAGAAGTTATCCAAATTCTGGAAAAAGTAGTAGTCTGTAGGCGTAAGGTCTGGTGAGTAGGGCGGATGACGGAGAGCTTCCAACCCCAGTTCTTGCAACTTGGAGACCGTCTGCTGTGCAGTATGAGGTCGCGCGATGTCGTGCAGGAGCAGCGGAGACGAGCGATTGACCAATGCTGGTTGGAGATGTGCCAGCTTTTCCATCATTTTGTTCAGTTCTTCACAGTACACATCTGAAATTATGCTCACCCCGTTTGGTAAGAAGCTGTGATGAATCACACCGGCGCTAGACCACCAAACAGTGACCATCACTTTTTCTAGGGGTAAGTTTTCGTTTAGGGCATTGTTTAGGTGCTGAACCAGGATCCAACCAACTTGCTGAGCGCTTGCGGTTATCAAACAGAATCCATTTTTCATCGCAGGTAACAATGCGGTTCAAAATTCCTTCATTTGTGTGTCTGTTGAGCAGTGCAAGGCACGTCTCGACGCGTACTTCGCGCTGGCGATCATTGAGTTCGTGGGGCACCCATTTGTCAAGCTTTTTTACCTTGCCAATTTGACGCAAATGGACCATTATTGTTTTGACGCTAACGTCGAAAGCTGCTGCTAATTCAGCCGTAGATTATGTATCATCAGCTTCCACAATCGCCTTTAATTCGTCATTGTCGACCAAAGTCTTCGGACGACCGCGAGGTTCATTTTTCAGGTCGTTTCCAGAACGGAAGCGAGCAAACCAATAACAAGTGGTGCGTTGGTTTATAGTGTTAGCTCCGTAAACGTCGTTGATGTTGGGTGCCGCTTATGCCGCGTTGCTGCCACGACGGTACTCATATTCCATAATTACTCGAATTTTTAACGTATCCATGATGACGAAAAAGATTGAAATGCGATGAAAATGTAACACTAATCAATAAACAAATGACTACTTTTGGAAAAAAAATCCATGTTTTTAAAATAAAATTAATTTGAAATTAGAATTCTTAGCCAAACAAAAATTATTTTGATTTGAAATGGCCAGTACTGCAGAACGGCAATTTCATAGGTAAAGATACGCATTTGAGTGACAAAACTATGTATTTATTGTATTGTAGTTACTCAATTGTGTGGTTATGCCTGTTTTAGTCCTGCTAAAGTTGGGTGGACACTGTGGACAGGCGTACTTATAGTACGAGAGCCCGCGACCAAAACCATGTCAAATATTTTTACGGTCAAAACCGTATAAAATTATCTAAATATGATTCTGAAGCCAACCCGGTATGGAGTACCGGTCAGAAACGTCGCAGTTTCATTGGAGTCACCATTGGAAATAGGCAGATGGTTTTATTATAATATGGGACATTAAAAATGTACAAATAATTCGTCATTTTATTAGGAAAAAGTTTGTTTTCAGACATTTTGCGAGTCACATGTGGCCTGGGCGCATTTTCAAAAATGTCAAAAAATTTAACCGACCTGTTTCATAGCAACCTGATAAAAAAAAATTGTTTTTATTGCTGTTGTTACCAAAAACCTGTTTTCAGACATTTTAAATGACACCTATATGAGTAATATTCCAAAACCGAAAAGAACATTTCGAAGTCTTCCTGCAAACGCGCGGTGTTTGTTACGCTCCTATATTCCTCATGACATCGATGGTGAGTCTGAAAATGATCAAAAACGTTGAATTTTTTCAGTAAACAGCATTTTTCAAACGTAATCCCAGTTTCCTTTTGGCCAATTTATGGAACAAAGTTCTTCATATCAGTCCGATGGTTTCGGGTAAGCTCTTCAGTAACTAAAATGTTTTAGTAATTTCTGACATCGAAAAGTTGTCTGCATATTAACGTGTTACACTAGATTTGTCTGATATATGATTTTCTACATCTAGGCAACTTTTTTCATCAAGTCCAACAGTTTTCAGACAGAAAACTATGTTACCGATCGGTAAAATTTTTCAACACGTTCAAAATGGATTCAACACATAAGTTGCTCACACTTTCTTCTGAAAAATTATTTATTTGCATCAACTAACCATTGCTCACTTGAAAATAAGATTTTCAGACGGTTTGCTGGGTTTTTATTCATGCCTCATTTTTTTTCTCAAATAGTCTCCTGGGTACGTGCATCGCTACTGGTGTCTGAACATTGTGTTTTCGGTATCAAAAATCTGTCGTTCAACAACAATCTGAAAATTAGACAGATTGCTATGAAACAATTAGGTATTTTTTTTTGACATATTTGAAAATTCGGTCCGGTCAGACGTGACGCAGAAATTTTCTAAAATTAGGTTTTTTGGATTCAGAATAACCAAATCTATCGATTTTATATGGACATAGAACGATGAGGCAAAAATTGTGGTCATGAGCTCTCGTACTATTAGGAAGCCAGCCAAGTTTGACACAATGTCTGGTGAAAATAAGTAGAAGGATAATTTTAGTTGTCTGTAAAATCTTACTACGTTTTTAAAGTACCTAAGTATTTTTGAAAGTAGGTACAATACGCGCCACGAAAGATGAGACTTGACCGCGCCTCCCGCGCCTCCCGCGCTCTTTCCGCCACCCCGACGACGCCCGGTCCCGTCCCGCGCTCATGGACCATACCATGACGTGAAAAAAGATCATGTATCCATCATGGTTCCGTTGTGAAAAAAAGATGGTGCTATACGTATATAGCTCCGTCTCTCTCTCTCACACTGGAACCATGATGGATCCATGATCTTTTTTCACGTCATAGTACGGCCCCTGACCTCATACCGTTATAGAGACCTAAAATCATCTACTGCGCAAGTCAAACCACGTGGTGTGTCAAAACTCATATATTTTCGTGGCGCGTATTGTACCTACTGTACAGATCACTAAACTGGCATTAATAAAACACCAACTCGGATAATCACTCACACACACGTCCACACACACGCATACGTATATACTTGGTGTTCACCATATTTTAGGAAGTATTCGAGGAGGTAAATTAAACAACACTTCACTGTACAATAGCAGAGGTCACACGTCTGCATCGTTCGAGCGCCAGCAAGCAAGTGACTACTGACTACTCCCACCCAGCGGGCGCGCGCCTTTGTGCTAGTTTATTATAATGTTGCCATGCGCTACACCTATATTTTTGGGTCTTCTTTGATTAGACAGCAGATACTCATCAATGTTTTTTGCCCTTATTCAAAATCAAAATCTAAAGTCATTTGTTCAAACTAGGCTGATGATCAGCACTTTTCAAACATCAAAGTTAAATAAGTCCCCCAAAACGCTCTCCCTTCATCACTTCCTATAGTGCTTTTGCCGGGAAAATTATTATTATTGTGGTTTTTTAATTAAAATTTCAATCTCACGGGTGTGAACCAAGGTGATATTCTCTTATTTATTATTCTGAGAAGACTCTGTATTGCATTGAAATTATTATCCAAGTCTGGTAGTAAAAAAAATCTTACTTTAATGCGGCAAGCGTTTATTATGGCAGCTTTTTATTTTTATCAGACAATTGTATCCCACTGCAGCGCAAATGCCTCCCTCGCCTCCTGCCACTTATCTATCTGCTGCTTGGGGCAAATCCTTATGAAAAAAGAGTCGAGTTCATCCAGCCATCTCCTCCTCAGCCTGCCGCGTTGCCGGTTGCTGCTGTTTGGGACCCACTGTGTAGTGATTTTAGCCCATAGCTCCTCCGCCATACGACTGGTGTGGCCAGCCCAGTTACATTAAAAAATTTAAAAGCTAAACAGGCCGTTTTTTCCATTGGCCACTCTGTGCAAGTGCCCAAAGCGCCGCGATTCATGGGCCCCGTATTTCCTGCCAGCGTCGTAGCTAGAGAATAGGGGTCGTAGCAGGGTGCAAAAAATTTCGAGCTCACTTAGCTTGCTCTTGCATCCTTGATTTTTCCTAAAGTGCCCAGGGCCTCCAGTAGGATTAAAACGGCCCTGTTTATACCTAAGCTAAAAGTCATAAAAAAATACGATAATATAAAAAGAATAACCTACAAAAACAATAAACATAATCCGCCTATAATGTTCCCGCTGTCGGGACTCAGGCCTCCTCTCTGTGAGAGGGGTAAACCACCCAGTCCCACCACCCACAACCAGTCGTATCAAGGGGTATCGTATTACCCAGTGAGCCATAAACCACCACTCCCGGCCCAGTGTGGGTTGCTGGTGGATGTCATATGTCTTTGATTTTTTACAATATACCATTATTCTACAGTTTATTAACTAACTAGCTGCGCCCCGCGGTTTCACCCGCGTAGATCGGGATAAGAAGTAGCCTAGTATCCAGGGTATAAGCTATCTACACAACAAATTTCATCGAAATCGGTTCAGCAGTTTGAGCGTGAAGAAGTAACTAACATACAAACACACACACTTTCGCCTTTATAATATTAGTGTCGTAGTGTGATAATAGATTCTGAAAGATCCTGCATATTATGACTCTGATCTACTAAGACTGACCCACAGTCAAGTGACAAATGACGATCCTTTAAAACCTTTAAAACCCTACACATTGTTTCCCTACATATTATTATAACTCCTCGGGTCTTTTATATCCCTCATAAATAATAACCATCGTCACTCTTACTCCTGCAGTAATGTGGCACTCGGCTGCCGGGGCCGTTTCGACCGTGACACTCAAGCTGATGGGGTTTTTATATACTCGTATTACTAGCTTTCACCAGCGGCTTTGCCCGCGTGCATTTTGGAAATTATCCCATGGGAACATATTATCGGGATAAAAATGTATCCTATGTCCTATTCCAGCTCATGGCCAAATTTCATCTAAATTCCGTTCAGCCGTTTTAGCGTGAAAGCGTAACAAACAGCCAAACTCACTTTTGCTTGTGTACTAATATTATACATATTAGCCTTCCTCTTGAATCACTCTATCTATTGCTGAAAACTGCATTAAAATCTGTTGAGGAGTTTAAAAGATCTAAGCGAACAGACAGCGGAAGCGACTTCATTTTATACTATGTTATGAAGATTTTCCCCTGTTTTCTTTATTAATATTGTCATCCGGAGGGTTGGGTAGAGTTGCCCTCATAGGTACTTATTATTATTTTTTGGTTTGTATTTCAATTTATGGTGTTTTTCTTTTATAATAGGTAAGTCAATGTCATCCTAAATAATTAATTAAGTACATATTTTTAATAATAGGTCTTTACCTATGAAATTGCCGTTTAGTATGAAAAAATTTAAACGAATTTTTTTCATGCATTTTTTATTTCTATTAATCGAAGTAATCACCCATGCAATCAATGCATCTTTGCCAACGCAGTGGCAGTTTATTGATGCCCTTCTTAAAGAAATCAGCTGGACGGGAGGCAACAAATTCTTCAAAGGCATTTTGTACTGCCTCTCGGGTATTGATTTTTTTTCCCGACAAGAAGTTAGCCAAATTCTGGAAAAAGTAGTAGTCTGTAGGCGCAAGGTCTGGTGAGTAGGGCGGATGACGGAGAGCTTCCAACCCCAGTTCTTGCAATTTGGAGACCGTCTGCTGTGCAGTATGAGATCGCGCGTTGTCGTGCAGGAGCAGCGGAGACGAGCGATTGACCAATGCTGGTTGGAGATGTGCCAGCTTCTCTATCATTGTGTTCAGTTCTTCACAGTACACATCTGAAGTAATGCTCACCCCATTTGGTAAGAAGCTGTGATGAATCACACCGGCGCTAGACCACCAAACAGTGACCATCACTTTTCTAGGGGTAAGTTTTCGTTTAGGGTATTGTTTAGGTGCTGAACCAGGATCCAACCAACTTGCTGAGCGCTTGCGGTTATCAAACAGAATCCATTTTTCATCGCAGGTAACAATGCGGTTCAAAATTCCTTCATTTGTGTGTCTGTTGAGCAGTGCAAGGCACGTCTCGACGCGTACTTCGCGCTGGCGATTATTGAGTTCGTGGGGCACCCATTTGTCAAGCTTTTTTACCTTGCCAATTTGACGCAAATGGACCAATATTGTTTTGACGCTAACGTCGAAAGCTGCTGCTAATTCAGCCGTAGATTGTGTATCATCAGCTTCCACAATCGCCTTTAATTCGTCATTGTCGACCAAAGTCTTCGGACGACCGCGAGGTTCATTTTTCAGGTCGAAATTTCCAGAACGGAAGCGAGCAAACCAATAACAAGTGGTGCGTTGGTTTGTAGTGTTAGCTCCGTAAACGTCGTTGATGTTGCGTGCCGCTTGTGCCGCGTTGCTGCCACGACGGTACTCATATTCCATAATTACTCGAATTTTTAACGTATCCATGATAACGAAAAAGATTGAAATGCGATGAAAATGTAACACTAATCAATAAACAAATGACTACTTTTGGAAAAAAAAAATCCATGTTTTTAAAATAAAATTAATTTGAAATTAGAATTCTAAGCCAAACAAAAATTATTTTGATTTGAAATGGCCAGTACTGCAGAACGGCAATTTCATAGGTAAAGACCTAATATTATGCAAATTGAATGAAGGAATTTTTTCGTTAAGATTGAGGGGCCTGTGGCTAATTGTAAGTAATAACAGCCGCACGGGTCGGTCGATTAGAGTAAAGCTACGCTTACCGCGGTTGGTCCCTAGATGGGTGACCATTTTTAAATACCAAGACCCTTCGTGCCTTGGAAGACACGTCATTCGTGGATGTTTGACAGTCGTTAAGGGTCGTCAGAAGCCCGAAAGTCTGACAACCAGTCTTATCAAGAGGTATCGTATTACCCAGTAACTGGGTAGTGGAGGTCAGATAGGTAGTCGCTCCATGTAAAATACAGGTATTCAGCTGCATCCGGTTAGACTGGAAGCCGACCCCAACATAGCTGGGAAAAGGCTAGCCAGATGCAGATGATGATGATTGAATTTGGAACAACGCTAAAGAGAAATATATATTTTAAGAAAAAGAAAATAAGAACAAACTGTTATGTTTCAAACTTTCAATAAGCAATATATTTTCTTGCATTTAAAGAATGTCAGTTTGCAGCAACATTTGCAAACATAAATGTTTATTTTTCAATGAACTGAGACTACAACCAACATTTCTACCAAACAAACATATTTTTTCTAGTAAATATCTGTGTACCTAACCGTCTGCCTAATATACCTACTAAGCTAAGCGCACATTATTAACCACGGCGTCGCGAGCCGCACCGCAACGCAGTAGGTCGACGTTCGCACGGACGTAAAAATATCGCAGTGGATTTTCAACGCTCTGCTTAGCGCCGAGAGCTGAAAATACAACGGTGTGTTTTTTCGACGCGCTAGAATGCACTCTGTTGTTGCTAAGTTGGATTCTCAATGCTCGGCTTAAGGTGATATGTAAAAAGCGAACTGGGCGGGCATAAGAAAGTGACAGAGTCAATTACTTCCACATGCGAAAAAAGAGAGCGCAACAATGCACTGGAACCAAAATAAAAGCGCCAAACCAAATAAAAATTATTTTAAAATAAATTAAGCTATCTATCAAAATTATTTTCAGTCAGATTTTTTAATTACCTAATGCGCACATTTTGAATGCAATTTTGCAATGAAATTACTTGGGATTTTAGAATTACAGAAAAAAATATAAAAAAGTAGAGGTCTTTTCGGAATTAAATCCTATCGAGCAAATCTAACCCAATCGCGTTTTCCTTCAGTCAAAGTATTAATTTAATAGTCATTAAACATATATCCAAAAATTAAATCCATACATGCTGCAATAGTGCAATAAATGGTTACGAAGAAGCCTCCAATTTATTTTGGTATCGCCTTAACAACGAGAGTTGAAAATCCAGTGCGCGATAAAATCCCGCCGCGATATTTTTACGTCCGTGCGAACGTCGGCTAATTGTTTCTGACAGATTAAAATGTTGAATTTCAAAATTGTTTCCACTCTAGTGCAATGAAGCAGCTTGCGCATATTTTGGCGGACCACGCCGCAACGCAACGCATTGTAAAAACCCTCCAATGCAAAACAATAGCCGCAAAAATTCGCCTGGTGTACGATCCGCCAATGCATTGCACTGCGGTCCGGTGGGGCCCACACGTAATGTGCGATGGTTCAAACAATGATTATACTAAATTAATCTAGGAGGATATTTGGGATGCGTTGTGATGCGGCGCAGTCCGCCCAAATACGCGGTAGTTCAAACAATTAATGTACTAAAGTGGTCTAGGAAGATTTTTGCAATGCGTTGCGATGCGGCGTAGTCCGCCCAAATATGCGAAAGTTCAAACAATTCATGTACTAAAGTGGTCTAGGAGGATTTTTGCAATGCGTTGCGATGCGGCGCAGTCCGCCCAAATATGCGGTAGTTCAAACAATTCATGTACTAAAGTGGTCTAGGAGGATTTTTGCAATGCGTTGCGATGCGGCGCAGTCCGCCCAAATATGCGGTAGTTCAAACAATTCATGTACTAAAGTGGTCTAGGAGGATTTTTGCAATGCGTTGCGAAGCGGCGCAGTCCGCCCAAATATGCGGTAGTTCAAACAATTCATGTACTAAAGTGGTCTAGGAGGATTTTTGCAATGCGTTGCGATGCGGCGCAGTCCGACCAAATATGCGGTACTTCAAATAATTCATGTACTAAAGTGATGGAGGATTTTTGCAATGCATTGCGATACGGCGCGGTCCGCCCAAATGTGCGCGAACCTTTAGTTTAACCTTTGATACGTTAGTATTGAAATATCTTTCTAGTCTAGACGATTTCAATGTTCACATGACGCTCCTTTGTGGTGATTCTAACGACAATAGCACAAGAACATAATATTTTAGGAGTCGTACGGTCGTGTGTACGGTGCTTTATAAGGCTGTGCACAAACTTGAGTCAAACGTTTCAGTAGTAGTAGATATGTACAGCTAGAAAAAATAATTTATTATCAGATTGACACACTTCGACCATGTTAAAGCTATTTGAAACGACTAATAAACAGAGACAATTGTGATTTGAGTATAGAGACAATTTTAGTTGTTAGTCAAATTGATGAAAAATTAATTTCTCCATCTGTATCATCTGTAACGCCTGGAAGCAATTGGAAAGAATTGGATGATTATATACCCAATCCTATCCAATTAGTTCCAGACATGACGAAGGCTAGATTGAAAAGTTTTAGTTTGGGCAAGATCGATAAATTTTTGACGTAATATAATACTTTTCTTGTAAAGGAAAAAGCTGCTCTGTTGAATTGTTTACTGAAAGTAATCGCCAAGAGCTCTAAGACGTTAAATAACGTCTTTAGTCTTTATAGGAGGGGATTGCTTGTTCAAGGACTTGTTTTAAAGGTCAGGAGTAGTCTGCTTTAGTAGTTTCAATTGCTATTCTAATATAAGGCAAGTAGTGCTGCCAACTAGCGCCGCCATTGTGAAAAAAATTCCTATGCTCACATTTTTACTCAGATGAGGTAAAATTTTTGTATCAAAAAAACTTTTTTACAAAAAAATACAACCGACTTCCAAAAACAACACTACAAAGTGAAAATAACTTTAATTTCGGAAGTCGGTGGCAAAAAACGAAAATACATTTAACCAGCCAGACACCGACTTCCGAAATTAAAGTTATTTTTCACTTTAGTTGTGGTACCTATCTTACACAAATTCTAATACCACTACCTGCAAAACAAACTAGAACACCATCCATATAAAAGTGGTGAAAAAATACGTATTATTGAAGCTAACTCAAAAACTACCCAAGCAAAGTTAATCAATTTTATATGGGACCAACTTTGATGTATACCCTCTCGAATAAAACCAAAAAAAAATCCAAATCGGTCCAGCCATCTTCGAGTAATCGGGGAACATACATGAAAAAAAATTAAAAAAAAAGGTTCCGACGAATTGAGAACCTCCTCCTTTTTGAAGTCGGTTAAAAAATCAACACTAACCTTCTAGGTTCGAAACCTTAGCAGTTCTTAACATCAATTAATAAAAGAAATAAAATGAAACATGAGCTGACACAAAACAAATATAAAATTTTTACATATTTTTTTTTACATAAGAAATCAAACGTTTTTGTCTGCTTTTGTTCACTTTGTCAATATTACCGGACATAATTTCTTCATGTCACTTATGCGAAGTTATTATATCCGATCTTTGTTTAAAGAACTTTATATGAAAATCAAACTTCACACTGCAATTACGTCCTATTAAGCATTTGGTCAATATAGGCGGAGTCATAATAAACGGATTCTATAGCTTAAATTTGAACATCATCAAATAAACTATCAGCAATCCATGTTTGGCTCACCCAGCAGAATACTCATTTAAATTCAATCAATCAAAATGTTCATCTACAAACTCAACCAAAATGTACTAAAACACGATTCAACAGAAAAAACAGCTAAAACATCTAAAACGCAAAAGGAAGTTAAGAAATGCAATGCAATAACACAGTGAAAAGCAGGGCCGAGCTTAGCAAAGCCCACATGCCATTATCATATATACGAGTACATAAATTTATATACTTGTTGCATATATGGCGAAGTTTCAGTACGTTCCGACTCTCTCTCTTCAACTCTTCAGTTGTGCTCGAATACTTGCGGCGTTCGAACGCGCCTGTCGATTCGTCCGACGCGGTTCCGCGGTTCGAAGTACACGATCTACTATATCTGTATTCTTATTTCAAATAGTGAATGAAAAAATTCAGTATGATTTGAAAACTTTTTAAGAACTTTTTTTGAGTGTTGTTGACTTTGAATTTAGATTTTTCCAATTGAACTAACGGTGATTTTTCTTTCACTTTTTCATTTTATTTAAAACTTTTAAGTAGTAACTTGTAACTCCTAAAATGTCGATTGCACACCATGTGTACAGATAACAATAGAATTTCTATTGTGTCTGCTAATTAGCGCGCGACGAGTTAATACTTAACTTATTGTGTGGTATTTCTGTCTATAAATTATCTGAAGCATTGACAATTGACTAATCAGTCAGAAGAAAAACATAAAGAAACTTAAAATAATGTGTTAGTGTGAATTGCTATTCATCGCAATAGCGATAGTGAACTTTTTAATGTAACTCAGTGAATAAGTGGAACTTTCAGAGGAAACTCGAAAAAGCATTTATCTCTGCGATCAGGTAAAATTATTGATTTTCTTTTCATAGTTTTAAGAAAGATATGTTTTATGAAGAATAACATTTTCGACTATATTTCGTAAGTAAAGCCACTATTATTATTTCCAATAGAAACATAATATGTTTCATAACTTTGATTAAAATATGGTCTTATCTTTTTTATCGAAAGCCAGTAACTAATAAATAATCCCATCACGCTATATGGGTGTTCCAAGTCATGATTTGGAGATAAAATGTGACCAGAATCGATGATTATACTTCACAAACAACAAGCCAAACAAACGCTAAGCCTTTGTTTGGCTTGTTGTTTCCTTTCCAATTTTGAAACAATTTTGCTCGCAAGCTGCAATTGTACTTATGAAAAAGTAAAACAAAGGACCATAGGGTCAGGGTTTTTCAATGAATCAGTGTAAAAAGCAACTTTATAAAGGCGTCCGTTTTATCGAAGTACATATGTCGCGCTCTGGGCAGTGACCCTCGGCTTGTAATCTTGTTGGCTGCCTAATCTTTTAATCATAGAATGATCTACTTTACACGACCGATAAAAAACTGCACTCCTATTTATTTAGATGAACAACAATTTCAAACTCAAACTCAAACATTTACTGGCACTTTCAAACTGTCAAGGATCAGTCGGAAAGATGAAGCCCATTCCGTCGGGCGTCAAGCGTGAGTCGAACTTTACACCTTATTGACGGTTTTTGTTTTTTTCTTTTCAAGTATTCTAGTATTTGTATTTTATTTTATTTGATTTTATTCCCCTTGCTATTTTTAATTGATATCCGTGGGTATGTCCGTGGCATCACACAGGCCCTATCAGAATACCAGCGTTGCGGTATTTATTTTTTAAATATCGCAGCTTTATGCTGAGATGGGAGCCTTTTTGGCCTCGCACAGGTCTCTTTTTTTTTAGTCTGATTTCTTTTTTTTTGTTTTTTAATGTTTATTTTGTTACTTTTATATGCTCTTTTTTAACTGTATTTCCTGTGCGTGTCCCAAATAAAATATTTTTCTTTCTTTCTTTCTTTTCTTTCAAAGCCTAGTTGGTTCCTATGGAGAAGAACGGGCAAGACACTCCATGGACACTCTTATAGATCAAAATATACCCGAGCTTATTAAAGGGTCTCATTATGAAACACTAATTATAGTCAAGGTCATTAATTGTCTCGGGAGAGGCCAGTACTCAGCATTTTCCGTTTGAGTTAAAAGTTAAGCAAAGTGTTCCGACCTTAAGAATTTCGGCTTCAGTGAACAATGGCGATCGCTGAAGTTGATTTCAGCTGAATTTTAATAGACCGTAAAGATCTTATAGAAGTATTAAGTACTGCTGGCGTAATTAAGAAAGCTTTTACTCTTTTCAGTAAGAAATTGATTTAGAAAATTCGCAGCAAAAGTCATAAAACATCTTAATATGTGATTTTAATGTTTTGTGTTAGATTTTTTTTATTTACACTTTATGAACGGAATCAATTTCTAACCCAATAGGAAATCCTTTTGGGTTAGAAATTGATTCCGTTTAAAAAAAAAAAACAATGCTTCTGCTGCAAAAAAAATAATAACTTAAAATAAAATAAGTAAAAACTTTATTGCTAAAATAGATTACAAAGATTTTACATTGGCCCCAAACTAGGCAAGGCACCTTGGGCACCAATATGGAGAGTTTACCAAAAAACATTAATTTTAAAATATATTCGGTAATAAAATTAAAAAAAAGGTTTGCTTCAAATTAAAACCAAAAAACCAAATATAAATCCAAGAATCAAAGTGAAAGAAAACAAACCATATAAACAGAAAATAAAATGCAAAAAACTAGAAAAAACGCATTTGTGAATAAGTTTTATATGTATATATATATATGTTTGGACATATATATTTGTGAATAAGTGTCTGTGTTGTGCACGAGTGTGAGTGTAAAGATGTGTGATCATGTGTTGTGAATGAGTGTGAGTTTATGTGTATGTATGTGCGATCATGTGAGGGTGGGTTAGAGGGTATGAGTGTGTGAGTAAGAACGTGAGAGGTACGAACGAATGTGTGCCAAAATTATGTTACCACTGTACACACACACACACTTACACACATACTGTAACTTATTTTAATTATTATTTTTTGTAAAAGGCACCAGCAGATTCACGGATGAGGATATAAGTCATCATCTGCCTAGCCTTTTTCCAACTATATTGGGGTCGGCTTCCAGTTTAACCGGATGCAGCTGAATACCAATATTTTTATATGGAGCGACTGCTTATCTGACCTCCACAGCCTAGTTACTGGGTAATACGATACCCCTTGGTTGTCAGACTTTCGGGCTTCTGACGACTCGTAACGAGCGTCAAAGATCCACGAATGACAGCCGGGACCAACGGCTTAACGTGCTTTCCGAGGCACGGAGGGGTCTTGGTATGTAAAGATGGTCATCCATCCTCGGACCGACCGCGGCAAGCGTAGCTTAATCTGATCGATCGACCCGTGCGGCTGTTATTAATTAGCCACAAGCCCCATTAAAAATTACATTATTAGTATCAGGTCCTATGAGCAAATTTATGTAATTACCATCAAAGATTTATTTCTTTCATCAAAATATACATACCCTACACTAGGAGACAACGGAATTATTATGTGAATAGAGCTTCTTCTTATTTTATCAAAGCCTTATTTATTTACAAAGTTATCCCTAATTTTCGTTAAGAATGGAGAACAATTCAAAGGGCCATAATGTAGATGTTTTATTCATAGGAACGTTTATCATAAATTCGGTCATTAATATTTATCGTTTTTTGTTTTCGGTAAGTGGAATGTGTTCATAAATATCTAAACAGTAAACAGTTTACGTTGTATTCTGATAGCATTGGATTAGATTTTTGTTCTTATTTATTTTATATGTCTACTAGCGACCCGCCCTTTCTTCGTACGGTTGTTACGACTTGACAAAACACGGAGATTTCTTTATTATTTTAAAGTTTAATACCAATATTTTAAACACATAACCTTCCGGTATAAATTCTCTAAATTATGGTGAAAACCGCATCAAAATCCGTAGCGTGGTTTAGAAGAAAAACGCGGCCACATAGACAGACACGACAAGTAACTTCAATTTATAATTACATATTAGATTTGCCCGCGGCTTCGCCCGCGTGGAGGATAGGGTCGTATTACCGGAATAAAAAGTATCCTGTCCTAATACAAGTTATGGTTTACCAACGTGCCAAATTTCATCCAAATCCGTTCAGACGTTTTAGCGTGAAAGCGTAACAAACAAACAAACTCACTTTCGAGTTTATTATTATTAGTTAGGATAGGATTAGGATGAAGGTAAGGTAAGGTTATCACTTTATTTCGGTGAAATAATCATTACGAATTGCAAAGGTCGTGCAAATATAACTTCGTTTTTTTGCAAATCATCAAAATCCGCTGGATGCGAGAAGCACAGGACCAGTCGATGTGGCAACGCTGGGGGAGGCCTACGTCCAGCGATGGACGTCTTTCGGCTAAAATGCGATGCTCATGATGATGATTTATTTATTTATTTTATTTATTTAAATCATAAGTTTACAGTGCTTACGACCAAATCACTTATATTCTAGTACTTAGCTAAAAACTAAAAATAGGAAAAAAAAATACAGCAAAAAAACTTATACTAACTGATCAAAAGACTGATCAAAAGTTTTCCATGATTAAGTACTCCATATTTTTTCCTTCGTACCCGTAATGTTGATCTATAAATTATTCCAGGACAACCGGAACCTGATAGGCCTTGTTCAGTAAAACATTTCTCCGGATCCGTTGCTGTGGTAGCTCGCGAAATACAAATTTACATGCGTTTTTTTTCAATTTGCAGGTCAGTGTCTGGTTGTATCTTCATAAAAATATGATTCGCGACGATAAAAAATATATATTTATATAATTATAACCATAAGAATCATCAATACATCTCTCTATGTTAGATTTGCCTTGTTTTGATATGATTTCGGTTGAATTTCATGGGCTATCACTACGGATCGAACGTAATACTTCGGTATTCCATATTTTTCTTTCGTCGGGACGTCAACGAGAAAACGGCGCCGAAGTAGCGATAGTACATTTTACTATGGCCGAATAATCTCGTTTCTCTTTGACGTCCCGTACCTTGTGCGGTGGTCAAACAGCGTTAGCTAGTGTCGATTTATATCATGCCCGGACAACTGGAACCTGATATGCCTTGTTCAGTAGGTAAAACATTTCTCCGGATCCGTTTATGACAAAACGTCTCTACAATCTTTCGGTCCGCTTGAAACTGTCCATTGGGAATCGGATACGATCTGATTTCGGGTTTCGGCTATTAACCGTTGGGATGTTAAAACATAGATTTTGTGGGTAGTGTCGGCTAGTTCGTGTTCTTTGAATAGAGAACAAGCTGTCACATTTGTTAGTAATAGTTGGATAGGCAGGGACAATGATGTAATATTGTTTTGTAGCGGTGTTCGTCTGTTGAAGTAATTTCAGCATTGTTTTGTTATAGTTTGAAAGATTTGAAGGGTACCTACGTGGTACCTACACCCTTCAAACCTTTCGAACTTGCACCTTTTTAATGACTGCCAACAAGACTTTTTAACTCCCGACGGAAACAGAGGGGTGTTATAGGGTTAACGTGTACATCTGTTTATCTGGCTGTGGCATCGTAGCTCCCAAACGACTGAACCGATTTAGATATTTTTTGTTTTGTTTGAAAGGTGACTTAATCGAGAGTGTTCTTAGCTATGATTAAAGAAAATCTATTCAGCCGTTTGATGACTATCAGCTCCTTTCTAGTTGATGAATGGATGTGAGCATCTTCCTGATTCTGATCGAGTTGAAATTTGGTATTCTGTTACTTCAATGATATTAGAGTAACATAACAGTATATATTATAGTATAACCTTGAACTGATATTGCAACATAATCTGGAATCTGCAGGATACCCAACTTCCTCACCAATTTACAGCAGAGATACAGTATTTGGGCTCATTGAAATGGTCTCAATTAATAGGTTACAGATAGATGGTGGTGATGGATGGTAGATTGCCATTGTTTACACTTACACCTAGCAAACTCAAACTCAAACTCAAAGCATTTATTTCAAATAAACCAATTACAGGCACTTTTGAATTGTCAATGGGTCGGTCAGTCAGAAAGATGAAGCTAGTTGCCCATTCCAAAGCGTAGTAGATCCCTATGGAGAAGAACGGGCAAGAAACTCCACGGACACTCTTTTAAATCATAATATTTTTACAAAATATTGGTTACATCGTTCAAGTTGAAAATATACATGTGAGAACAATGTAGAAAGACGTAGCCATTTGGCCATGTGGTTTGACGGATTGAATGGTGATTTTAGTGTGTTTTTACCACTTAACTGACTCCTTATTGTTATGTCGTTTCTTTATATTGCAATACATGGAGAAACATTACGTAAGTGAAGACGGAAGAGTATTAGAACTGCCGGTCTACATAATCAGCCTATAACGTTCCCACTGCTGGGACACAGGCCTCCTCTCTGTGAGAGGAAGTGGGACGTAACCCACCCTCGGACCCAGTGCGGTTAAGTGGATCTCACATGTCTTCGAATTTTTGATTCTAGGACATGCCGGTTTTCTCACGATGGTTTCCTTCATCTTTTTTAGAGCAGTGGTGATGAAATAATTTGTACAATGTAAAGCGCCTGGCTGAGTTCCATCCCACGACCTACAACTCGTAAGTCGGGGCCGTTACCACTGGGCCACCACTGCTCCTGCCTCACTTCACTCCACACTTTCACCACAGTCTATACATCATACAGTCACTCGACGAAGCCCGAGCTGCATACGAAGTTCGGCGAACTACGTCAGCAGCTCGGGCTCTCGTCGGACGACTGTATAGTAGTTTATTTCCACAAAACGGCACGGGAGTGCACACTTGGAACAAACATCGGAGGAATCTGTGCGCCATTTCCGACGAAGACACCATGGCTTGCCTGCGTGAAGCGGCGCATCTCGGTGCCACTAGCAAATCTTCGTACAGCAGGTGTAGATCGTGATGCAAGGGCAGCAGCAACCACCGCAGCAGCCACCACCACAACAGCCACCACCACCACAACAGCTACCACAGCCTCCGCACATTTTTGTATGATGTATAGACTGTGCTTTCACGTTGAGATTGTTACAAAACTAGCTAAAAAGTAGCCTATGTATTAATCCAGGGTATAAGCTATCTATGTATCAAATTTCATCTAAATCGGTTTAACCGTTTGAGCGTGAAGATGTAACAAACATACAAACACACATACACTCGCAAACCTTGGCCTTTATAATATTAGTGTGACAGGTTAGGCTTACTAACATCAAAGAGTTGGCAAAATACATTGAATAGTCTTACAGGCTTAACATAAGGTGAGAAAGTGGTCAAACAAAACCCTATACAATAAACCGGTCAAGCGCGTGTCGGACTTAGCACATTTAGGGTTCCGTACCAAATCTGATTTATCAATATATATTTAATTTATAAGTGTTAGTAAAATATACGTAATAATAATCATTCATAGGTCAAGGAGAAGTTCAAAAAAAAATTTCGGAACAATATTTTGTAAAAAAAAGCTGACTTTGGTGGCTTTTCATTCGTTTGTTTTCAAATATTTTTAAAAACAAAAAATATAGTACTTATTTACTTAACAAGCTCTAAGCAACGATACCCCACTCAATGGGGTAGGTCAAATTTTTTTTTCGCGTCCCCCTTTACCTGTATGGAGCCCCCTTAAAAAGTTTTTTTTTGACAATTTGTATGGCTTTGGGTCAACAAGAAGCTTATACTGTGAAAATTTGAAGACTGTTGTGTTTGTTTGGCTTTAACCGTTTGGCTGTAAAACCTGTGTGACAGACGACTTACAGACGGTTAAGTGAGGTCCGTTTGGACTCCACGGGTACGGAATCCTATAAAAGCAGGGTCCAGCGTTATCTTTCGTTTAATACCTTTGTATTGTTACACCAGACGTCAAGGCTATCTCACTGAGATTGCTGATAACGCTAAGCTTTGTAAGTACTTTATTTTTATTAACTTTTATGTGGGATCATAAACGACCTCATTTGTCTAGCTTTTCTCCATTCGTGAAAAACAAATGTGGCGAAAGTAAAGATAGTTTTTTTTAACTATAATTAGGGTTCCGTACCAAAACGGTAAAAAGGAACCCTTATGGTGCGACTTACCCTGTCCGTCTGTCACAGCTGGATGTCTCGAGAACTACTAATGCTATCAACTTGAAATTTGGAACAGTTTTAGATGACGTTTGCCCAACTATTTGGCAAATAAGAAAGAAATAAAAAAAAGTTTTTTTTTTGCAACAGGGACTGAAACTGGGGCCTACTAGGGCATGTGGGGTATCATATGAAAGAAAAAAAACCGCCCAAGTGCGTGCCGGACCACGCACAATGAAGGGTTCCGTAGTTGGGATGAATTTATCTTAAGAACAAACTTAACATTGTAGTTGAAAAACATGTTCTCCCATACATTCCAACTGTAAATGTAAGTTTGTACTCACAATATTGATAGATTTACGATGTTATTTTAAGACCACAGACTTCTTATAGGTTTTCCTGTAATCTCCAGGTAAAGATCTATTTTCTGTATTTTTTTTTTCAAAATTCTAGGCTTCGTAGTTTCGGAGATAAGGGGGGGAATGGTCAATTTTCGTCTATTTTCTTAAATAACTTTAAAACAATTTATTTTAAAATTATAAAAAAAATATATTTGAGACTCTCATAGACACACTCCTTTCATTTGACATACCACATGGTGTAGTTTGCAATTTTTTTTTTTTAATTTTCTTATTTGCCCCTCAAAAGTGACCTCTATATTCAAAATTCATTTATTTTCTTTACTCGTCCGTGTTTGGGTCACAGAAATTCATATGTGTACCAAATTTCAACTTAATCGGTCCATTAGATTCGGAGCAAACTGGCTGTGACAGACGGACAGACAGACAGACACACGAGTGATCCTTTATGGGTTCTGTTTTTTCCTTTTGATGTACGGAACCCTAAAAAGGGTTGGTTTGTGGATGGGTGACAAACTTTACAGACCGAGATTCCAGCCGTTGGTCCTGGATGTCATTCGTGGATCTTTGACAGTCGTTACGGGTCGTCAGAAGCCCGAAAGTCTGACAACCAGTCTTACCAAGGAGTATCGTATTACCCAGTAACTGGATTGTGGAGGTCAGATAGGCAGTCGCTCCATGTAAAATACTGGTATTTAGCTGCCAACCCCAACATAGTTAGGAAAAGGCTAGGCAGATTGGGCAGATTGTATAACTTACGAGCTTTCTTTTTCCTTCCGTTTTAAACTTCAATCGTAACTAAGTATAGACCAAGCACCAAGTAGAATAATAGGTATTTGAAGTTAGCGATTACCACGCAACCATATAAAGTAGGTACTTACAAGAATTTACATGTTCACATTAACGGAATGTCACCTAGTTACAAGGTGTGATTACATAAACACACGCCGAACCCTACTGCGCAACTATAAGAACAGACCAGAGGTAGTCAACCTTTTTACTCCTAAGCCCTTTGGTCTCGGCTGTCATTCGTAGATCGTTGACAGTCGTCATGAATAGTCGGAAGCCCGAAACGTCTGACAAACCCAGTCTTATCAAGGGGTATCGTGTTAAATAGTAACTGGGATGTGGAGCTCAAATAGGCAGTCACTCCATATAAAAACACTGGTATTTAGCTGCATTCGGTTAGACTGGAATCTGAGCCCAACATAGTTGGGAAAAGGCTAGGCAGAGAGGCAGGAGATGAGGCAGATGATTTCCTTTCATTAGACAAAACATGAGATACCTACGTATAACAAAAAAAAAAAAAAACCTTCGCCTACGCTATAAGCCGCCATGTTGGATTTTATGTGACGTCATACAGTCTATAACCCGCGAAACAACATAACGCTTCCAATGACACCAGCTCTTTTGTCAAAATACGACGAGGAGTTTAGGCGTTTATGAGAGAACAGATGAATATACATAATTACAATAATAGCCTGTTAAAATCATAAAATTTCTTTGGCTTTGCCGCAGTCGAGCAAAAAAAACTATTGAAATGAATGCTGGAAAAGGCGACTAATGGATTACGTCAACCGAATCGGAAGAAAAACGTCTTTGTGACGCTAGGAACAACAAACAGCGATATAATTCAATACCTATACTTTATTGTTAAACTCAAAGTAAAAACAGTAAACAGAAATCGATTACCAATACCTACTTCTTGCATGCGTAAAGGCTCCTACAAACAGGCGCGACACGCGATATAATCGCGCACCACACAAAGGCACTGCTTTCGCGCGACACGCGGTGCCTTTATATAGCGCGCTATTATATCGCGTATTGCGTCTGTTTGAAGAAGCCTTAATGATTTCAATAAATTTTTCCTTTGATCATTAATTTAGCAGTGAACGGTTTTGGGTTTGAAATTCATTAGATAAGTCTTTTTAAATAACTTCTATCTACTCTCATATCGAAAAATTCGAATTATAAACTTCAAAACGAGTTTATATTGACATACTATATAACACAATACCGAAATTTCAAAATAGAATCATATTATAATACTTTATCTCTAACAAAATAATGTTAAAAACTTAAACAATTTTTTTACCATTACGATACAGGGGCCACAGGGCGAATTCAAGAAGTTAAAATGACCAAGGAGTTTCCATAATTTTTTTTTGAATGGAACGAATGTGCGGGGCGCTCCATTTTTAAAGCATTACAAAAAAGTTTTAGTTCCAATTTTTACATAAATTGTCGTCTGTGGCAACGCCCGCTTTAGCGCATGCACGGTGATGTGCTAGGTTTTAGTGGCGCCATTCATACGTTTGTACTAAATTTAGTGGGAAAAAATGTATTTAAGTTCAATCTCAATAATATATGAGCGTAGATAAAGTGTATGAAACCGTACATAACTAGGTATTAAAACACCTGTGTGATACTATTAAAAACCTCGCCTACGGCTTGGTTTTTAACACATACTCATGTGTTAATAGCTCTCAATATGCAACAGTTTCATAAACTACTATTTCATCGGTTCTTTTTTTACATCGTATCTTTTTCATCGCCATAGGACAAACATGATCGATATACTCCTCCTCCGAATAAAAATGTAAAAAGTCGGGACGTTCGTGGGACATCCGATTGGAACGAAGTTCCTTTCGCTGTTTTTTGTGTTAATACAGAGCCATCTAGTATGGTCTCAAATTTCAAAACTTTTGACACTTAACACTGACGGCATAGCGCTTTTTCGTTACGTGACGATTTCTGCTACTTTACTGCAACCGCAAGTGGCGTTAAAGAACTGTTCTGTCACTTATCGCCACAAGGCTAATGTTTGTTACCCCTGCACCCCATCACCGTGATAGCTATTGATAAGCATCTTTACGGCAGAGGTAAAAAAGCTCGCTTTTGTGCCCTCACAGTTAATTACTATGCCCCACATACCTTTACCTTGCAGACTTACCATTGTGTAGAACGAGGTAAGTCTCAGCTCAGGTATAACCAAGTAGGGCGCGAAATGTAGAGTTTTTTGTTGTTTGTTTGTACGTATGTGATGTTTTTGTATATTTTTGAGACCAAGGCATATTATAGACTAAAACACCATAAAAATGTGTGGGAATGCATTAAAAGAGGTTTTTGCTTCTGTAAAGAATGTCCTTCAAGAAGTGTGGATGACATTCTTTGATGTACTTAAAAAATACTGCTCGGGTACGTGTAGATGCTGTCTAATTTTCAGTCCGTTCAGGATTAAGGCTCCTAAAACAGGCACGACACACAACGCGACACAAAGGCACCGCGTGTTGCCCGACGTGCGGTGCTTTTGAGTCGCGCGCGATTCGCGTTGCGAGTCGGGCTTTTGTTTTACCTCTGATAGCAGCAATCCAACATCAACCTTGCAACCTTGCAACCTTGCTTGATGCAAGATCAGAGGGAACGGTCCGTACAACAGTGGTGTTTCGTGACTTGGTTGTTTTAAACAACTTATGCATTAAGAAAGCCGAAACACAGTTGAAAATAGCACACCCCAGGTAGACAAGTCTTTTTTAACTGACTTCAAAAAGGAGGAGGTTCTCAATTCGTCGGAACCTTTTTTTTATTTTATTTTATATTAGGTCTTTACCTATGAAATTGCCGTTCTGCAGTACTGGCCATTTCAAATCAAAATAATTTTTGTTTGGCTAAAAATTCTAATTTCAAATTAATTTTATTTTAAAAACATGGATTTTTTTCCAAAAGTAGTCATTAGTTTATTGATTAGTGTTACATTTTCATCGCATTTCAATCTTTTTCGTCATCATGGATACGTTAAAAATTCGAGTAATTATGGAATATGAGTACCGTCGTGGCAGCAACGCGGCACAAGCGGCACGCAACATCATCGACGTTTACGGAGCTAACACTACAAACCAACGCACCACTTGTTATTGGTTTGCTCGCTTCCGTTCTGGAAATTTCGACCTGAAAAATGAACCTCGCGGTCGTCCGAAGACTTTGGTCGACAATGACGAATTAAAGGCGATTGTGGAAGCTGATGATACACAATCTACGGCTGAATTAGCAGCAGCTTTCGACGTTAGCGTCAAAACAATATTGGTCCATTTGCGTCAAATTGGCAAGGTAAAAAAGCTTGACAAATGGGTGCCCCTCGAACTCAATGATCGCCAGCGCGAAGTACGCGTCGAGACGTGCCTGGCACTGCTCAACAGACACACAAATGAAGGAATTTTGAACCGCATTGTTACCTGCGATGAAAAATGGATTCTGTTTGATAACCGCAAGCGCTCAGCAAGTTGGTTGGATCCTGGTTCAGCACCTAAACAATGCCCTAAACGAAAACTTACCCCTAGAAAAGTGATGGTCACTGTTTGGTGGTCTAGCGCCGGTGTGATTCATCACAGCTTTTACCAAACGGGGTGAGCATTACTTCAGATATGTACTGTGAAGAACTGAACACAATGATGGAGAAGCTGGCACATCTCCAACCAGCATTGGTCAATCGCTCGTCTCCGCTGCTCCTGCACGACAACGCGCGACCTCATACTGCACAGCAGACGGTCTCCAAGTTGCAAGAACTGGGATTGGAAGCTCTCCGTCATCCGCCCTACTCACCAGACCTTGCGCCTACAGACTACTACTTTTTCCAGAATTTGGATAACTTCTTGGCGGGAAAAAAATTCAATACCCGAGAGGCAGTATAAAATGCCTTTGAAGAATTTGTTGCCTCCCGTCCAGCTGATTTCTTTAAGAAGGGCATCAATAAACTACCACTGCGTTGGCAAAGATGCATTGATTGCATGGGTGATTACTTCGATTAATACAAATAAAAAATGCATGAAAAAAATTCGTTTAAATTTTTTCATACAAAACGGCAATTTCATATATGTTCCCCGAATACTCGAAGATGGCAAGACCGATTTGGATTTTTTTTTTTGTTTTATTCGAGAGGGTATACATCACAGTTGGTCCCATATAAAATTGATTAACTTTGCTTCGGTAGTTAATGAGTTAGCTTCAATAATACGTATTTTTTCCCCACTTTTATATGGATGATGTTCTAGTTTGTTTTGCAGGTAGTGGTATTAGAATTTGAAGTCGGTGGCAAAAAACGAAAATACATTTAACTAGACACCGACTTCCGAAATTAAAGTTATTTTTCACTTTGTAGTGTTGTTTTTGGAAGTCGGTTGTATTTTTTTGTAAAAAAGTTTTTAACTAGTTAATCTTTTTTTCTCATTATTAAAAGAAACCACTATCTTAAACTTCATGTCGAGTTACAAACATACATACAGTACGACATCACTCAGAGGTTTCATAGTTTATCTTCGAAATATAGCGAATGAAATGTGATTGTCAACCAATAGAAATTGATTTTTATTCCCACCTAAATGATCAGTCACATTCAATTCGGCAACGTTCGGTTTTTCCGAAGTTAAACGATTGAACCTCTGAATCCTGTCGTACTGTACTAAAGTTCAAAGCCCCGTTTTTAGGGTTCCGTACATAAAGGGTAAAACGGAACCCTATAACTAAGACTCCGCTGTCCGTCCGTCTGTCACCAGGTACAGGCAGGCAGCCATGCAGGTTCTTCAGCCGCTATAATAATATATACTAAAAACCAGAATAAAATAAATATTTAAGGGGGCTCGCAAACAACAAACATGATTTTTTCGCTCAATTTTGCTCGATATTGATAACGGCAACAGGTAGACGCTTGAAATATTCATAGAATATTTAGTTATATATTCACTTTAAAAATAAATAATTAAATTAAAATAAAACAAATATCTAAGGGGGGCTCTCATACAACAAACGTGATTTTTTTGCCGTTTTTATAGATAATGGTACGGAACCCTTCGTGGGCGAGTCCGACTCAAACTTGGCTGGTTTTTATAAACGGGGCTAAGCGGGTACACAAACGGCACGGGCACGTAAATGGGTAGGTACAATAATATAGCATATGAGTTTTATACTCATGCTATATTATTTACGGGAGGAGCTCGTGGCTAAGTAATAACAGCCGCACGGGTCGATCCATCAGGTTAAGCTACGCTTGCCGGGGTTGTCCGTGGATGGGTGACCATCTTTACATACCGAGACTCCTCCGTGCCTCGGAAAGCACGTTAAGCCGTAGGTGGCAAGGTCCCGGTCCGGGCTGGGTCAAAGAGATTTCAGCAGTCATGGGATCCGATAGGGCCGACGCCTGCCAGGGTCGCGGGTTGTTCGAAAGAGTTACCGTGGCCCTGCAACTGAAGGAACACGGGTGGGTTTTAGTCAGTAACAGCCTGACACGCCCTCCCGCTCCGCCCAGAGCGGGAGAAGTCATTTCATGATTTCCCACCCAAAAAAAAGATAGCAAGGTAGATTAAGGTATGATCCATTAACTCCTTAGTTCTAAACAAAGCAATTAACCTAGCCAAATAAAGAGAACGAAGTAATGTACGCTGTCATTAACGCTAAGACCACACTTTTATAAGTTCAGTACAAGTTACAATCACCTTACTTGAGGTCGTTCGTAACGTTCAACTTAACTGTCTCCTACGGCTATTAAGTTTTATCTTAAGGTCTAAGTTTTACTTAGACTATGTATTAAGTTGAATGACAGTCATAGCGTAGGTACCTATATGGAGTTTATCGGTTATTCGGTTGAATGATCTGCCTAGCCTTTTCCCAACAATGTTGGGGTCGGCTTCCAGTCTAGCCGGCTGAGTACCAGTATTTTTATAGAACGACTGCCTATCTGACCTCCACAACCCATTTACTGGGTATACGATACCTCTTGGTAAGATGGTTGTCAGACTTCAGGCTTCTGACGACCCGTAACGACTGTCAAAGATCCACGAATGACAGCCGGGACCAACGGCTTAACGTGCTTTTCAAGGCAAGGACGGGTCTTGGTATGTAAAGATGGTCACCTATTCACGGATCAACCGCGGCAAACGTAGCTTAACCTGATCGATCGACCCGTGCGGCTGTTAGCCTACATGCCCCTCCATCGTTTATTCGGTTGACATCATCTTGGAAGTTTGAATAGCTCTTGTGCTCCTTGGACCCATGTCAGTTACATTGTAACAGCTAATATTAGTTTCGGTGATAGAGTTGTGACTAGATTTTGGCCAGCGGCTTCGCCCGCGTGCATGTCAAAAATTATCCCTTAGGAACGTACTACCGGGATAAAAAGTATCCTTTGTCCTAAAACAGGTCATGGTCTACCCGTGTGCCAAATTTCATACAAATCCGTTCAGCATTTTTAGCGTGAAAACGTAACAAATAAACAAACTAACTCACTTTCACATTTATAGTATTAGTTAGGATAGGATGCGATCGGCGGCGGCGATCTCTCGCGTCCGAACCTGGTCCAGGCCCGGGTCAACGGCGCGACGTGTTCCACGCGCGCCTCAAAGAGATGTCAGCAGTGATGGGATCCGATAGGGCCGATGCCGCCGGGGTCGCGGGTTGTTCGAAAGAGATACCGCAACTGAAGGAAACACGGGTGGGTTTTAGTCAGTAAAAGTCCCTCCCGCTCCTCCCAGAGCTGGAGAAATCATTTGATGATTTCCCATATCCCAAAAAAAAGGATAGGATTAACATACTACTATCAATTTGAGGGTATTGAAACATGTTTAAGTATAAAAATAACATATCATTACACTTGTTTTCCCCGAAGGTTTCGGCAGAGGTGTACCTTCTCACATTACCATTACCATCCCTTAGAAGCATCTATCTTCATGAATACATCGATCAACTTAGCTTTTCTTAAAAGCTCAGCCCCCTCACCAGTATCCACAGAAAATTAATAAACTGTTTTAAGTACCTACTCGTACCTTTTGTTTTTTGGGCAAAGAAATAGAATTCTGCAATGCTTCACTTTTCAAATAGTGGTAGATAATTATAGCCTAAAATTAAATCAGGTTCATTGTTTATGTTCTTTGCTCAAGTTTATATAACAGTATTTTAAAATAAATGCAGTTATTAATTTGCTTATAAACAACACATTTTCTTCTAACTACAAATTCTTCTTTTGTTTAAGAATTCTTTAGAGTTATTATTACATTTTACTACATTATTTTGTTTATAAATACTTTGTTATTTATAAGTTTTCAACAAATCAACGCCAATTCACCTCCACTAACAGAATATTTATCAGTTTCTCATCATCTAACGCTATGTAGTCGTAATTACTATTAAATAAGTGTCGATTTTAAAATCTGCACGTTTCTCCAGACATGTACAGTTAGCGCCAAAAAGACTACACGAACAAGGATCCATTTTATTGTCAACAACCTTTGTTCCATAACATAATAGTATCCACGTAATCAAACATAATATGTACAAGTACATAGGTACAAATATAGGCACTTTAACAGATTTGACAGGTGCTCGGACCTGACGTCTTCCTATATTTTCCTTAGTCGTGAGTTCATGACTGAATGAAGAACGAATTAATGAAACGAATGATGAACGACATCATTATATTTTATTATGTACTCATTGTCGAAATGGAAGACCTCTTGTCAAGGTGGCGCCAAATGTTGCCGGGAATATTAATGAAAAGCCTCATTTTACACAAGTCTCACAAATATGTATACAGCAATGGTTCAAAAAGAGGTTAACAAATCTAAAAATCTTTTTGGGGTACTGACTGTACAAAAGATGATTCAACAACCTATGTTTATCTCATAATGGATCATATAAACTGATCGGTCTGTTTTTAGTCTCTCAACAAATCAACTCGAACACGGAGAAAAGTTCGCGAAATTTGCGGATGTAGGAATCCGTCTGTAGGTACTGCGACTGAAGAAAAAAATCTGGATCATCACCTTATCTTATTCTGGACATAAGACTGCCAAACGGGCCTTGATTTCCATATATTTTACTGTCTTTTGTAATGTTTTTCTTGTATCAATAAAAAAATAAACGTTCTGATTTATAGGGTGTAATTTTTATACCGTTAACCTCGTAAAGGGTAGTCATTGTACCTACTCATCATTATGAACAACTTTTACTATTTATTT
This sequence comes from Cosmia pyralina, assembly GCA_946251885.1. Classification (NCBI taxonomy): domain Eukaryota; kingdom Metazoa; phylum Arthropoda; class Insecta; order Lepidoptera; family Noctuidae; genus Cosmia; species Cosmia pyralina. The sequence continues at coordinate 24,847,163 of OX276345.1, read as the reverse complement.
ATTTAAAGTTTTCGCATTAAAAATGTACAAAGGCGGACTTAATGCCTTAGGCATTCTCTACCAGTCAACCAAGGGTGGTGAAGAGATTAGATGGCAGGTGCTCAGATATGACAGGAATAATTATAAAAAGAACACTGAAAATATATCTTAATTAATTATAAATAGACTGTATACAAGCACATAAATAGGTTATAAACCAATAATACACATACATACACTTACTATAAAATATACCTATGTATATATATACAGAGGTATATACAATACATATACTATGTATGTCACCAAACCTGAAATCAGCTGTACCCTACATGAAACAAAAAATGAAAAAGCGTTTATTAGTGATGACATCTTATTACAAAACGTTTTACTTCTGCCAAACTGCACAGCAGTTGCACATTTTGACGAGTTATGCGAACTTATATGTGGGGAACAGCGGTTTTATTTTTCGCGATTTCAGGTTTGATAGTAAAAGTTGTTCATAATGATGAGTACAATGACCCCTTAAGAGGTTAACGGTGATTAACTCTTAAAATGTCGATTGTACACCATGTGTACAGATAACAATAGAATTTCAATTGTGTCTGCTAATTGGCGCGCGACGGGTTAAAATTACACCCTGTAGTTTTGTATCTTACTATGCAAAAGAAGAAGGAGACTACATAACATTGTATGTTTTGTAGTGTTAAATATTTTTTTTTGCGATGTATTTTCTGATAGAGTATATGTAATTATATAAACATTTTCAAGAAATAAAGATACCAGAGGTTGGCTTGAGCATGTCCTAAGGATAACCAGGTTATGGATTAGCGAAGGTAAATATTTATTTCCTTCCTTTATATAATATAATACTCGTATTTATGTTCTGAACCGTTCTTAACAAAACTATAAAACATTAAAATCAGTTATTTATGCTTGTTTTACAGAAAAAACTAGATCCAGCATAGCAGTGACTCGTCGATCAATAGATCACTACACAACACGATTCACACGATTTTGATTTTTTTTTTTTTTTTTTTTTTTTTGATTTGTCGATTTACACGCCATTCAGAGACGGAATAATAATTCCGTCTCTGAATGGCGTGTAAACAAAACGAACCAATATCTTATTTCCTAGAAAAAACAAAGCCAAAGTACAAAGGAAAAACAGCCTGAGAGGAAGAAAATAGCTTGGTGTTTATTAATACCGCGAATTCGAGGTACTCATATTTCGAAATTTGTTAAGGGCGCTTGCACACAGAACCGATAGCGCCCTATAAATATTGCAGTACCGCGTTCTGTCATATTGAACTGTACGTCGATTCTGTAAAATTCAAACAACAACTCGCATCTCACATCGCTATTCACTCTCACTCGTAAATCAAATGCTTTTTATTTGACACTTTGAATCGGGTTCGAGTGCGAAGTGAGCGTCGATGTGACGGGGGAATTACCTTACTGAATGCCACTTCTTATGTCATCTCATACTTTATCTGTCAAAATCATACGGTCAATTTAGTTCAACTCGCTGAAACGCTCGCAAGGGTAGCGCTAGTGCAAATATCGAATTATCAACCGAGTTTCTAGAATGCCAATCTAGAAATGCAGAGCGGATTCAGATTCGAAGTTTAGAATGAGGTCTTACAGTATCACACGGCTGAACGGGGTTCTGCAATATTTGCAATACTGTACTCGATAGTAATTATGGATTTTGCAGTTCCTACACTACGCACTCATGATCATTACCTCAATTTATTTGGGGCCGGTGCAACAGGTCTTTTTAAACGACTTCTTTAGATTAGCTTAGCTTTCTTTAGATTCTTTTCATAATTCTGTTTTCGTTTCGCTTAGTACGCCTTGTGAACCGAAGTATGAAAAGACGCGGAATAATAAAATAATTTATGAGTCAGTATATGAGTGATTAGAATGTATAATGTATGAGTGAGTGTGTTTATGTGAGTATAATATATGTGTTACAATAATATAATATAATCATTTTTCAATTCTAGGCACAACAACTCGAAAGGGATTTTGGTATAATCATCTCAAATTGATCTGTTATCATCATCTTCTCTCAGCAGACTGTTTGTAGCGCAAAAATCATCCACAGCTAAATCATTAGTCACCTTCACCTCTTCTTGTACCACTTATATTCCATTTGCAATAAGATTAGACATTTCAACAAACCATTTTTACAGTCCATTCAACCGATTTTGACTTCTATTACGTTGGTGGCATAACAAATTGGCAGCTGCAGTAAACAGTTGGTATCGTAACCACTTTTTTACCCTTAATGCCATCCTTAAGCAAACGGAATAGAAGTCAAAATCTGTTGAACGGACTGTAAAAAAGGTTTGTTTAAATGTCTTATCTTATTGCAAATGGAGTATAGTTGTTGACAATTTTCTATTAGAACTAAAGTGGTATCTATGAGGGGCATTGTGTAAAGTTCTTCATCCTCGTTAGAAAAGGGAGAATCCTCCGACCAGACAGGTATTGTGTCTGGAACCCGACGGTTAGTGTCGGGATGTTGTAAATAAACTAGTCACACGGATAACTTTGCTTGCGCGATGCAGGATTTCTGTGACGTCAGGACTTTGATATTATTGCGATCAACGATTCAACTTAAACCTTCGGTACATCTTAGATATTATTTCCTAGAAAAATCGTAATATTACGGCACCAGTGTAGTCAAGCCCTATGAGCAAACCCTTTCACCGACCTGCCTTTCTGTTTGCGCCAGCACGGCGTGGGGGTGTTTATCAAAAGTCAGAAATTCATTGACTGTACATGAAGTGGTACTTGAATAATCATGAGTTTGTTAATAATAATTATTGTACTGTTAGTTACCTATCACGAGGAGCTCGTGGCTAAGTAATAACAGCCGCACGGGTCGATCCATCAGGTTAAGCTACGCTTGCCAGGGTTGGTCCGTGGATGGGTGACCATCTTTACATATCGCGACTCCTCCGTGCCTCGGAAAGCACGTTAAGCCGTTGGTCCCGTCTGTCATTCGTGGATCTTTGACAGTCGTTACGGGTCGTCAGAAGCCCGAAAGTCTGACAACCAGTCTTACCAAGAGGTATCGTATTACCCAGTTAATGGGTTGTGGAGGTCAGATAGGCAGTCGCTCCATGTAAAATACTGGTATTCAGCTGCATCCGGTTAGACTGGAAGCCGACCCCAACATAGTTGGGAAAAGGCTAGGCAGATTGATTGAAATAGTTTTCCACTGTAAAATAAATATCTACAAACGAAGATCTTTGGCCAAACACATTTTTATTTATGTTTGGCTTTCTTTAACCACACACCGCTCGTGGCTAAGTAGTTCAAGCCGCACGGGTCGATCGATCAGGTACGTTAATGGGTGACCATCTTTACATACCGAGATCCATCCGTGCCTCGGAAAGCACGTTAAGCCGTTGGTCCCGGCTGTCATTCTTCGATCTTTGACAGTCGTTACGGGTCTTCAGAAGCCCGAAAGTCTGACAACCAGTCTTACCAAGGGTATCGTGTTACCTAGTAACTGGGTTGTGGAGGTCAGATAGGCAGTCACTGCATGTAAAATACTGGTATTCAGCTGCATCCGGTTAGACTGGAAGCCGACCCCAACATAGTTGGGAAAAGGCTAGGCGGATTGATTTTTTCTATAACCACACAAAGTTAATAAAATCCTGAAATCGCCAACCTGTCTTGAGCAACCATTGTGATCAATGCTCGTGTCTTCTCTGTATGAGATGAGGCTAATAACGGACTGGTATTATTTATTCAAACACTAGCAGTTGCCAGCGGCATTGCCCGCGTGGATGTCGGAAATTATCCCACGGGAACCTATTACCGGAATAAAAAGTATTCTATGTGTTAACCCAGATTATAAACTATCTGTGTGCCAAATTTCATCCAAATCCGTTCAGCCGTTTTTGCGTGATTGAGTAACAAACATCCAGACATCTAAACATACAAACTATCACATTTATAAAGTAGGATAACAAAGTATCAACACAATATCCTTAATAATACCTTCATCCACGTCGTAGATTGGTAGGGACTTAAATAATAATCTGATGGATCCAGAGTGTTTTCAATAATTAAACCAGCCAAACGACTAATCCTATTAGATTCGTATTCAGATCTCAAATTCGCCTTTAATAAGTAAATGCAAATGTCAGTCAGGTTCGCAGTAATACTAAGCGATCAAAATAATAATTAATAGGATCGAACTTCTCTCAATATTATGACGTTTTAGCTCAAATTAGCTGTCAAATCTCCGTAGGGCCTTGTAAGTTTTGTTGTAGAATTTGCTGACACATCAATTTCAAAATGATTACCCACTGTCTCATTCAAAACCAGTTTTATCCTTTTTAGGGTTCCGTAGTCAAAAAGGAATCCTTATAGTTTCGCTATGTCAGTCCGTCTGTCTAACCGTTCGTCCGTCCGCAGCTTAGCTTACTAGACTGCTTTCGCATGGATATACATATTCATCACGCCGACAAAGTGATAAAATAAAATCATGAAAAAAATTTTTTTTAGGTACCTTCTTCTTTTCTTTTTTTAGGGTTCTTTCTAGGGTACGTAAAGTTGGGATGTTTTTTTTTCTCGTCTACCCCATGGTGTGTGGGATGTTGTTGGATAGGTCTTTCAAAAATATTGCGGGTTTGTGAAAACAATTTTTCGATTTAGGGATCCGTTTCAGAAAATATTAAGCTTTAAAGTGCTAATTTTTGTTAGAGTCAAGTCTCTCCCCCCCCCCCCCCCCACCTGCCAACTAAACGGTTAGTTTTGGATGGGTGACAAAATTCACGGTAGTAGTATATATAGCGAAACCATCCAATAGTCAACCAACTTGTAAAATGTACTTGGAACAGTAAAAATTTCGTAGAAATTCCATTAAAAATTACTTATATAACGTTGTTAGTTGTGTAAAACAGGTAGTAAATATAAGTTTATGAACCATGTAAAAATATACAAAAATTAAATTCTTATTAATAATGATTTCCAAATTAATAATATTTACGCTTGAATAACGACGGGCGGCGGCGTGCACTACGGGACCCTATTACTGCGCGTGGCCCGATACGTACTTGGCCGGTTTATTAGTCGTTATAAATGACATAAAAACAAAACAAAAGAAAAACATAGCCGTTCTTTTTATGGTTCCGTACTCGAAGGGTTCAAACGGAGCCCTATTGCTGTCACTCACGTGTCCGTCTGTCCGTCGTCTATCACACAGGTTTTACAGCCAAACGGTTGGAGCTGCAGTCTTCAAATTTTCACAGTATTAGCATCTTGTTGACCCGTACAAGTTATCAATAAAAACTTTTTAACAAAAAAAAAACCGACTTCCAAAAATAACTACAAAGTGAAAAATAACTTTAATTTCGGAAGTCGGTGTCTGGTTAAATGTATTTTCGTTTTTTGCCACCGACTTCCGAAATTAAAGTTATTTTTCACTTTGTAGTGATTTTTGGAAGTCGGTTTTTTTTTTGTTAAAAAGTTTTTATTTCTCGCTTTTTAGTGGGTCTGTTTATAATTTGTATAAGTTACAATAGTCTAATGTCAATTGCTCATCACATGTTACAAAATATTGCTTTTCCCGATGCTGGGACGTTAATTGTTGGAGTTCTGCTGGTAAGAACCAGGAGAACTCCTCAACAACCACTCATCACACGCATTGAGTGACGAGCGGAAATTGATTAGCAACCATATTAAAGTAATCGAATCACAACCCGTGAAATATTTATCATTGTGTAGTTCCGGTAGCCATCTGTGGTCTTCATCATCAGTTCCACTTCACCAAGTGGTGCTTTCCGAGAGCAAATGCACGAGCTACTACAAAAAATACCCAAATCGCTATAGGTGTGCCTATAATATTTGAAGAGTTCCTTCGATTTCTCCAGGATCCCATCATCAGAACTGGATTTTGACAAAAATGGGACCATTTGGAAAGTATACCCTTTCCAACAAAAAATAATTTTTCAAATCGGTTGGCAACCGACGGAGTTATGCGCGAACAAACATAAAAAAAAAAAATACAAACATCCGAATTGAGAACCTCCTACTTTTTTATAAGTCGGTTAAAAAATACTTTTAAATGTTTTTAAAGGAGGCTCCCATACAGCTAAAGGGGGACGCGAAAAAAACATTTGACCTACCCTATTGAGTGGGGTATCATTCGCGTTGTTTAGAGCTCGTTAAGTAGAATAATACTATATTTTTGTTTTAAAAAAATATTGGAAAACAGAGGAATGAGAAACCACCAAAATCAGATTTGTTTTATAAAATTTTGTTCCGAAGAATTTTTTAACTTACCATTGACCTAGGAAATTGAAATTTGGTGATAATGTTTATTATTACGTATATTTTACAAACAAATACCAATATATTGATAAATCAGATTTAGTACGGAACTCGTCGCCGGTGGTCGGTATAAAAATGGTCACCCAATTTTCATTAACGGCTTCTCATCACGTTGCTGTCTCGTACAAACGAGGTCACTCACGGTCGAGTCCTCACATGACACTGAATAATTACAAGTTGTCACTGCAATGTGACGCGGGGGAGCCATTGGTTCGGATGACACCGTATTTACAGAAATATAGGCTTGAAATATGACGTCACTACCATGGCTGAGGTCCCAGGAGAGTTATGTAGAGGTATAGGAGTTGTGTAGGAGGCAATGTGCCTTATGCAGACATTTTATGGATTTTGTTTGTTTTGTATTAAAAAAAAGTCTTGATGGATACTATTCAAAGGCAGGCCTGAAAAATACGGAGAACAGGGTTTCTGAAGTTGCATCACAGACTCTGGTCTACGTATTTTGCAATTCGGAAAACCATTTGGCACACTCTATGGAATATGGGCCCAACATTTTGTAGTACCTAAAACAGATCTATAACGATATACTCGTAAAAAGGTGCCTATGGACAATGCAAATTAAACATTGATAAAATTCTATTTTCCATGCATGATATTTATGTCATTGACATAACAATAGCTGATTGGTCGATCATGAAATTACAATACTTTTCATCTATTCACAAGCGAATACATTTCAATGAACAAAAGCTGTAAATGAAATGGATCATCGGGCTTATTTAAAAAATAAACAAAGCGCTCTATAGGTCGTGAATGAATAGGCATATAAAATGTAGACGGCAATATTGATGTATCTCCGGATGGTTGAGTGACAAGTTTAATGCGACATATAGCCGAAGAGAGATGATTTCAATTTATGTTATATTTTGTTCTTTTTTTAAATATTTTTGGCTAATCTTGTTATGGGAATAGGGCTATAGGATGATGATGATTTTGCTACGTGAAACTTAAAGGTCACACTCAAATCTATACAGGGTTATTGTTAAAACACCAGCAACCTCTTAAGGGGTCATTGTACTCATAATTATGAACAACTTTTACTATTGAACCGATCCTGAAATCGCGAAAAAAAAATTCAGTTGTTCAATACATTTACCCTAGCTACATCAAACTCGTCTAAATGTAGGGAGCAGCAGATTTTTTTTTCTCGATTTCAGGTTTGATCCCATAGTAAAAGTTGTTCATAATGATGAGTAGAATGACCCCTTAAGAGGTTGCTGGTATTTTACCAATAACCCTGATATAAAACAAAGTCGTTATAATTCAATATAATTCAAACAAACCATTTATAATTCAAGAACGGCTGGATCAATTTTTACGATCTCTGATTTGTTAGATTTGTCTTCGCCCCGAATATAAACCAAACCCCCTAACCACCCACCTAACCGAACTATTAAAACAAATGGAAAAATTCATGAATAAAAAAAAATATGAAGAAAATTAATTGTCTCATACTTACATGTTTGGACAGGACAATGTCTGTCGGGTTAGAGATTTATAGCTATATTAGCTATGTACAGACGGCAGCAGGTCAAGCCACCTGAAACTGTCAAATTTTCCCAATCAACCTTGAACCTAATGCTTTAACGATAAAGATGAAAATCTATTAAAGAAATTTGACATATTGTAGTAGCTTGATGTGCTGGCGTCTGTACATAGCTAGAGTCAGGTTTATCGTAGAAAATGTTGTTGTGGTACTCGTGGGCACCATACGTTTCGAAAAGTCACACGTTTAGGCATGTGCTCATCATTTATACAGACTTAATTATTTAAAATTAATTTTTTTTTTTAGTTCTTGATCGTTAAATGCTGCCCATTTAACGATCAAGAACTAAAAAAAAAAAAAATATTTAATAATAAAATGTTTACAAAAAAAGTGTACATATAGCCAAACAGTAATAAAATTTTCCTATACAAATAAAGTTCCTAATAATAAACTAAAGCTAAAATATTTTTTATTACTGGTGCAAGTAATGATGGTTCGGAGTTAGAACAATAGGTAGCGACCCGCCCGATCTAGGTTTAAACAAACCTGTGTTTCAGGCCATCACTTTACAGTTAAATTACATTGGACATTAAAATTTTAAGTAAAACCGATAATAAACAATTAACAACTATGAGAAAAGCATATTTGATACATAAATACCTAAAACTAGCATAATTATGTAAATACACAAAAGTGAACTCACACTGACAAGAGAATAAAATTATCATCATGACAAAATTTCTAGAAGTTTTTCTGTGTCTGTGTAATTGAGTATCGCTAAATATTCTGATAACATAATACTACATTTTGCATAGCTTACCCTATAGAGGCTTAGCACCTTGTTGAGCCTATTATACAGAAAAGGTCCTAAAAATACATAGAATCGGTTGGCAAACGCATGTTTTGTTTGAGGGTTTATGCAAACCAAGTCCTTCCTTCTCTTGTCGGTAGGTACCGGGTCAAAAGGAAGTGCAGTGTGCTGGTGTAGTACTATGCTCAGAATGAATAATTGTCGTACTGTTAGTACATTACATGCTAAGTAGAGCTGCTGCGTAGGAAATCTAAAAGGGCGAAAGGTATAACCTTTAGAATTGCTCTTTGCGCGCGCTCTAGAGGGAGTAAAATTGTTTTTGCAGCAGCAACTGACAGGAAATCGAATTTTGTTTCAAACAGTTGTCACAGAATACATAATTTATTTTGTCGCTTCTTTTGTAACTTATAATCCAATTGAAAAAGATTACAAGTTTTCTTCATAGTTATTTACACTCTAATTTCTACAATTTGATTAATTACTTTATTTAGATGCTTCTATTCTTAGAGCCCAGTCTACCGAAATAAATTGATTACACTATCAATTCCGTCGCTTGTCTCAGATTATTTTTCGTTAAAATTTAACTTGATTTAAAAATAAAAGCCGTGATAGACATTTCGCTCATTTATTTTAAAACATTGGCTACCCAACAACCACCTTTAGCCTACCTACTCTGGTATATTTTCGGGAAGGTCCACCTCGTTTTCAGACTCGGCCTGTATCTTTATTATTTATGAACTTTTCGGGAGCCGAGGTCAGAGGTGAGAATATCAAACCGCGCCGGGAACCAAACTGTGCGTCAGTGTTTTAATAAATTGTCGAGAGAAATTGAAAGCTAGGACTATGAATTAAGTAAAATGTTAGCTTGGGTAAGGTAGCGGTACCTGAATATAAATGAAACTGGCTGTTTGAATAAAACTATTAAATGAGGGTTTTGATGAAAATTCACGCCATCATTAGTTGCCGCCATTTTGACAAGAGGTCTTATGCATATGACGACGTGCATTCCTATTCGTTTCATTCATTCGTTCATCATTCAGTCACGACAGGCGCTTTGACACTTTTGACAGGTGCCCGGACTTGGCGTCTCCTACACGTAGTGAACATCATTTCTGAAAACTCTCATTGAATTCGTGTGGTCTGAAATCGCTGAAACATAGTGTGCGGGTTTATGTTTAAAGAATGTTTCTTCTTTGATTAAGAAGGGGTATTTTTCGTGAAGACAAACGTTAGTTTCATTATTAAGTTCAGCGGTCTTCCAAAACTGAGGAGCTCGTGGCTAAGTTAACAGCTGCACGGGTCCATCCATCAGGTTAAGCTACGCTTGCCGGGGTTGATCCGTGGATGGGTGACCATCTTTACATACCTAGACTCCTCTGTGCTTCGGAAAGCACGTTAAGGCGTTGGTCCCGGCTGTCATTCGTGGATCTTTGACAGTCGTTTCGGGTCGTCAGAAGCCCGAAAGTCTGACATGTATTACCCAGTTACTGGGTTGCGGAAGTCAGAAGTCGCTCCATGTAAATACTGGTATTCAGCTGCATCCGGCTAGACTGGAAGCCGACCCCAACATAGTTGGGAAAAGGCTAGGCAGATTGATTGGTTTTCCAAATCTTTTCTGTGGATAAATTAATGTTTATAGGTATTTTATCTACAGAGAGGATGTTTGTTAAGAGATCGACCTCGTTGGTCTAGTGGTCGCAAGCGCTACTGCTGAGCATGAGGTCCTGGGTTCGATTCCTAGGTCGGGAAAATTGTTATTGTGTTTTGCCATCAGGAATTTCTCAGTAGCAGCCCGGAGTCTGGATTTGTGCCAGGTTGATGGCAATAGCCGCGCCCCCTATTACATGGGACAAACTTAACTGGCGAAATGTGTACTATTAAGTACACCTCTGCTTAAACCCTTCGGGGAATGATGTTCTGTTATAAAATATTGTTTGTAGGTATCAAAGAATGCCGCCAAGGTCGCGGGTTGTTCGAAAGAAATACCGTGGCCCTGGCACAGGCAACTGAAAGAACACGGGTAGGTTTTAGTCAGTAAAAGTCTGACAGCCCTCCCGCTCCGCCCAGAGCGGGGGAAGTCATTTGATGATTTCCCATCTAGAAACAAAAGGTATCAAAGAATAAATATAACTTCTCTAAACACCTGTTTTTAGTAATACATAATACCTACTTATTTATTACAAACACGATACGTATGTTAGCAACGGTTGTTTCCGCCTCATTGCTAGTCGAGGGATGTTATCAGTCGGGTTTAATTACCGCCCGAGGGAAGCACCGATAATGGATAGGAACGTACTATTGACTGTTATCAGTATTCGGTTAGCATCGGGGTATTAATACTGATTTGTTGTGGCTGAATCAAGGGAGCCAGAGTTTATGTAAGGGCGAAGTAAGATAAATAGGCCCTATTTATTCTTGTTATTGGGATTTTTTCGCTACTGAATGTTATATCTTTACTTGTGCTGTGAGACCTTTGCTTCTTGTCAAATTTCTTGATTTAAGGTCAGCGGAAATTATAGGTTTTTATTTACTTGCGAAAATCAAAATACTCGTATGTCGCATAAATGGCCGTTGACTTAGAAGCATGATTTTTTTAGAGCATCAAGGGACCATACTACGTATTTGATATTCATTTCAACTTGATAACTGCACGCGTTCCAGAGAAAAAGGGTCTTGACCATAGAAATATAAAAACAGTTCTTAATATAGAAAGAATCAGATTAGGAATGAAGTTTTTAACGTTAAAAAACATTAAAACCTTCTTTCTTTCTTTTTTATATTTCTTCTTTCTTTCTTATGTCTTTCTTTCTTATTTCTTTCTTTAAACTTTTTTCTTATAACGTCTTTCTTTATTATTCTTTCTTTTCTTCTTCTTTCTTGTCTTAACACAGACTCACAGACAAACAAACAGACGGACAACGAAGTGATTCTATAAGGGTTCCGTTTTTACCTTTTGAGGTACGGAACCCTAAAAAAATTAAGCAATTCCAGATCAATTAATTGTGTGATAGATACGTGTGGTGCTCACATATTTACAAACATTGTAAAAGTACTAACGATTTTCTTAAAATTTTAACAAGTAGTTAATAAGTCAGTGCTGTGGTAGCCCGCGAAATTCAGTTTTAATTACAATTTGTAGGTCCGCGTCAGGTCGTTCGACGAATCTGCACGAAAACTAACTTAGAGATGTATTGGTGATTTTTATAGTTAAAATTATGTAAATACATACGTTTTATTGTCGCGTATCATATTTTGATTAAGATACAACCTGACACGGACTTGCAAATTGCATAAAACGCAAGAAAATTTGAATTTCGCGGGCTACCACAGCGCATCTGCAATTTAAATTAATCAATGTAAAACAGAATATGAAGTACAAAATACTTGTAGACGAAGTCACGGGCAACAGCTAGTATCTATCGATGCATACACACACCTTTAACCTTTTAAAAAGTTTTCTATATTCTAGCTAGTGCATCTCATTGGAAACCGCATCTGAGTACAGGTGAAAGGTACAAGATATATAGTATCTTTTGCCGCAAAGGAAACATCAGTATTCCTGACAGGCTTCAGAAAATTTTGTTTATGTAAATGTACGAAGCTTTATGTTCAAGATAATAAATTCATGTTGTACATATTTTCTGTTTATTGTTAATACTGCCTGTTGTATTTTTTATGTTGGGAGTGAGTTGTTGAGCTTGAAATGTTAGGTATGTATTTAGGTGTGAACGGGGTATTTTTACGTACGTGCGGAGAATTTTATGCGTACAAAAGTAAGGAGCATCGAAGGAGTTTCTGCCTACCCCCCCATGGGAAGAAGTCGTGAGTTTATGTATGCGTGTATGTAGTACGAAGGTATATTATTACATTATTATTTTTTGGCAGGACTGAATTAAGCGAAGCGGAAGTTTCTGTCTGCCAATCTTTACAACTGAATCCAATTATCATTCCAGTCTGCCACGCGTGGAGATTATCGCAATCAATAACCCTTCTGGCGCGAGGTGCTGGCGTTCTGTAGTTTTCTGCCTACCTCCGTGGGAAGAAGGCGTGTGTTTATGTATGTATTGTAGCTCAGCAGAGGAAGATAGGAATTTTAACTGCAATGTCCATTGTTCAATGTTTTAGTAGTTTCGGTCGTCACAAAATATTCAAACATCATCAATTCAAAATTGTTACCTTGTAAAATATTTATAAGTTTCATCGTATTGGGCGGGTAATATATTACAAAAGTTTAATAAATGGAGATACATTTAACTTTATCCCGTGTAAACGGGATTCTACTGTAAAGATAGGTAAATGTTATATAGGTTATTTAGATGATGCAAATTCGCAAGTCTTGTACAGGGTCAAATTAAATTAGCTAGCGAAACTCTGCAGACATGATGAGTTTCGATATCTAAACCCAATAAATCAATAATAAAAAAAAAGATTTGATGTTTTATTTTGGGGGGTTAACGACCGCTAGTAGAATTGTAACTTGAAGTATGAGTTAATAAAATCTGTTTTCTTTTGTTTTATCGTGTTTAAATATCGATACCCATCCCGTATGTGAAGTTTACACAAAAAAAAAAAAAATATTTTGAACTGATATTTCAAGTGACACACTACACAACTGCGGTCGATTGACCCCACAAATAATCATTAAATTGTTTTTATTTTTATTTTGTAGTGTTTAGATATCGATACCCATCACGTCTGCGGAGTTTCGTTAGCTAATTTAATTTGACCCTATAACAACAACAACCAAACAAACAACAAATACAACAACAACACAACACAACAAAAATTGAAAACAATAAGATTATAATAAATAGCATAGAATTATTGAACTTTGAAATTGTTACAATTTAACAATTTCAATTAAGATAAGGCAACCAAGTTGGACGGGTTTCGAAAACATAATTATATAAGTGGAATCTTATATTGAGATGAAATATTATTATCAGATTATCTTACACATAATATCACGCCTGCTTCCTCGAGGATTAGGCAGACGTGTCCTTAGTACACCCACACTTAGCCAGTTATGATTAAGGGGATAAATACATCGATAAAGTGTTTTTAAAATACCTATAAAACCAAATGTATATGGTTAAATCATTTGGATTTTCCTTAACTATGTGTTATTTGACTATATTCTCTACTGCTGTACTAAAACCGAGAAATGATTACTTGTAAATTTTTTTATTGAAAAAAAATCCAAAGTAGCAAGGTTTATTTTCTGTTTTGTACGCTTATACGTAAACAGTTCCTTAATGTGCAGATGTGCATGGAACGATTCTGAACTATAAATATAATTTTAGATAGGATATTTTCTCAATTTGTACCGAAATAAAAATTTTCACTCGTACATTTATTAAGAAACTGTACCTATCGAATATTATATTTATAGTTCAGAATCGTACAATGCACATAGTTAACAATTCGGCCAAAAAACATTTTAAGAAAGCTTAGCATTTTATTTAATAAACATGCTTTTGTATAAAGAAGTAATGATTTGACTACCCATTTGTAACGAAATTCCTGTAAAACCAAGAAAGTCTGCTCCATTCTTTCTTTCGGAAAACTTCATACTTCAGTTTACAGTTACATTTTCTCGTACATCTACAAAGTCTCGCAGAACCATGTCTCCTGGGAATAACTTCCAGTTTCATTGTTCTAAAGAATATTTTCTGCGACTTTTCACTCAAACTGCTATTTGACGAGATCTGTGTTTTCAGTTACGGCATGTAACTTATATTCTGAGAGCAGTTGGGCTGGATAAATACTACTGTGGAATACAATGTGTAGAAAACAATACGAAAATAAATGAAAATACTGACAATAATAGTGCATTTAAAGAAAATACTGGCAGTAATAGTGCATGTAAAGAAAACAAAAGAAAATACTGGCAATATTAGTGCATATAAAGAAAATAAATGAAAATACTGGTAGTAATAGTGAATGTAAAGAAAATAAATGAAAATACTGGCAATAATAGTGCATGTAAAGAAAATAAATGAAAATACTGGCAATATTGGTGCATTTAAAGAAAATAAATGAAAATACTGGCAATAATAGTGCATGTATAGAAAATAAATGAAAATACTGGGAATATTAGTGCATATTTAGAAAATAAATGAAAATACTGGTAGTGATAGTGAATGTAAAGAAAATAAATGAAAATACTGGCAATAATAGTGCATTTAAAGAAAGTAAATGAAAATACTGGCAATAATAGAGCATGTATAGAAAATAAATGAAAATACTGGGAATATTAGTGCATATTTAGAAAATAAATGAAAATACTGGCAATATTAGTGCATGTATAGACTATCAAATAAATCTTAACATCGAATAAAAAAAAAGGATTTTTCAAACTATTTCAATAAGTAGTGATGAGTCGACTATGGGTTTTATTTATGTTCTAGCTTTTGCCCGCGGCTTCGCCCGCGTGGATATCGGAACATATCCCATGGGAACGTACTACCGGGAATTCCTTTCTTATTCCTTGTCTACATTATAAAGGGAACCTCTGTGCAAAATTTCAGCTTCCTAGGTCCAAGTGTTTGGGCTGGGCGTTGATGAGTCAGTCAATCAGGACTTCTCTTTTTATTTATTTAGATTTAGGATAGCCAGCAATTGTTTAAAATACACAATATATTTAAAATAATTTCCTTAATAGTACGTTTATAAGTGCAACAATTACTTACAGGCTGACACAACATGCCCTATTTATGCTTTTACATGTTATTTACTATAAAGCCATAAGGCCTCTGCCTCGAATTTTGCGGGCAGCGGGGCGGCGGCGACGGCGGCGCGTCTCGCATTGTCCCGCCCCGCTTCCGCGCCGCTGTTTTCGAGGTCCGGTCCATTTGTTTTTACGCATAAATTCCGGCCGCTCCCGCGCCGCCGCCGCTGCCGCCCCGCTGCCCGCAAAATTCGAGGCAGAGGCCTTAAAGATAATAATTTACAATTACAGTTAAATATTGTTTAACTTTAGTACGCGATGGCTCGATGGGGCGCTGAAAATACTTTATCGTCTCGTCTATCCATCGTTGCTTTGGTCTTACCCTACTCTCAAGTCCTATTTAAATGCAACCATCGCGCAAATACACCATCGTTCGAACATCTTTCGTTCGGTGAACCTGAACGCGTTGTCGCGCCGACAGAGGGTGCTTTCATGTTTTCTGAACTAAAGTGACATATGCACGCGACCGATCGCGTATTCGCGCGACGATTGATTTTAAATAGGACGCGGCCTTAAAGCCTTCCACATTCATAGTCATACTAAAAAAGTAAAGTACTGTTACGTAGAAGCTAACGCCATCTGTTATCGAGTAGCAGAACTACACGATACGACGATACGTGACAGATTTTCATAGAACCTTCTAAACCTTTCCAGAATGTTCTAGATCGTTAAGTATCGTTTTGCAGCATTCTAGATCATTCCTGTAAGCACTAGAATGTTCTAGAATTATGGCCTCGAACTTTCGTGAAGCTTACACTCGTCATATAAATAGAGGGTTGCCAGCGGTGTATAGCAGACTTCCCCGACAACCCTAACCACCTCCCTGATGTACTTGATGTAGCGCTTCTAAAGAATGTCAATCTTCGATTGGACTCTATAGAAGCGATACATGAATTAAACTCTGACCACCGACCAGTCGTCGTTAAGCTGGTTCCCGCCTTGGTCACCTTGACCCCACCCAACCCTTACCTACTAAAAAAGTGACGGATTGGAGGAAAGTAAGCGATTGCCTGAAATCCTCCTCTTCCCCCCACTTAGATTCCATCCCCGACCATTTTGACTCTATCGCTGACACGACGGCCGCGATCGACTCATTTACAGAATACGTACAATCAGTCCTGAACGATTGTTCAAGGGAAGTTCCTGCGATGGAAGACCATCGCCGGAAGTTGCCGGACGATGTACGTGAGCTGTTAAATGAGAAGAACGCGGCTGTCCGTGCCTACAGCAGCTTTCCTTGTTGTGCGAACAAAGTCTATATGCGTTATTTACAGAAATCTGTAAAGACTCGTATGGAGGAACTGCGTTAAGCTAGCTGGGATAAGATGTTGAGCGAGCTAGAGCCAACCCACCTTGCCTTCTGGGAACTCCAGAAGAAACTCAGGTCCCAAGGATTTGCCTCTATGCCCCCCCTAGTCCGCCCCGATAACACCATCGCGTTTGATGATTTCGACAAGGTGGAATGCCTTGCAGACAGTCTCGAGGTGATATGCACACCGAGCTCTCTACCGGTTGACCAAGCTCACCTCTCTGAGGTGTCGACGCGGAAGTCGAACGTAGAGCTTCCCTTCCTCCCGTTGAGGACCCTGATTGTCCCCTGCCCCCCGTCACACCGGACGAGGTGCAGGAGATAATCAAGGGTCTATAACCCCGCAAAGCCCGTGGCTCAGATGGACTCACCAATAGGGTGTTCCAACTGTTCTCAGCAAATTTAATTATGCTAATGACCATCATCTTCAATGGTGCCATGAGCAATAACATTTTCCCCAAGCCTGGAAACAGGCCACCGTTATCGGTATACCTAAGCCCGGCAAGCCCAAAAGCGAGCCCACTAGTTACCGCCCCATTAGCTTGCTCAATGTTCTCGGCAAGATCTATGAGAGACTTATTTATAAGCGACTCAGAAACTATGCCGAGACAAAGGGCCTCATCCCGAACGAACAGTATGGGTTCCGAACCCAACACTCCTGTGTACAACAGGTTCACCGCATCGTCGAACACATAAGCGCTAATTTTCAGCGCAGTTCGGTGACAGGCGCGGTCTTTTTCGATATAGCGAAAGCATTTGACAAAGTCTGGCACAACGGCTTAATTTATAAGCTGTACAAACTCGGAGTGCCTGACCGTCTCGTGCTCATCTTACGAGACTTTTTGTCGAACCGTACTATTCGCTACCGTATTGAAGGAGCACTTTCTGCTCCCCACCCGATTCGCGCAGGTGTCCCACAGGGCTCCGTAATTTCTCCCCTTATTTTTATCTTATTTACCAGCGACATCCCGAAAAGTAAAAAGGCTCAGTTGGCTCTGTTTGCAGACGATACGGTCATCTACTATTCGGGACGATAGCTCGTAACCTTCAAACCGCAGTCGATAACCTCGGCTGCTGGTTCCGTCGGTGGAAATCGAGGTCAATCCCGACAAGAGTCAAGCGGTTCTCTTTTTGAAACCGTGTTTCTCACGTACCATTCCCCGACCAATCACCATGTTTGGTAAGCCGATCCCTTGGGAGAAGCGAGCCAAGTACCTAGGGGTGACACTTGATCAACGCCTCTCCTTTGCCGAGCAAATTAAGCTGGTACGTTCACGGGCCACTTTTGCCCTCGGTAGATTACATTACGTTCTAAATGCAAAAAATTACACTGCGTGCATTCGTCCCATCATGACTTATGCGGGTTCGGTATTTGCACACGCCAAACCCCGCTATCTGCATCGGATGCAGACATTACAAAACCGTTTCCTCCGAAGGATAACGGGCGCCCCTTGGTTCGTTCGGAACGCGGACCTTCACCTTGATCTCAGAATCCCCACGATCCATCAATTTTTGAAACGCAACTCGAAGCGTTTCTTTGATGCCGCCGCGAAGCATCGCAATCCTTTGGTTGTCGAGGCTGCGCGCTATGCCCCCTCTAAAATTAGTAAGACTCGCCGTCCGAGACATATTCTCACCGACCCTGATGACCCCATAACCCTCCTTCAAGAGAGTAGTAAGGCCACCAGTACGGTTTGCAAACGCAAACCACCTAGGAATACATTCTAACCTCGCTGCCGAGGTCGCAATCGTAACCGCCCCCCCCCCCTATCCCCTACTCGGTGAAGCTGTGCCTGCTGGGGGCACAGCTGAGCCTGTAGCACTTAACCCCCCCATTATGATCCAGCCTGCCCCGTCTGGCTGCTCTATTATTAGCGACGCTCAGTCGCCTAATATTTTACCTTAGTTTGTAAGCCCTGGCCGGAGGCTTTAAGTTCGCTTAAAGCTTCCACAGGAAACGCTCGGTTAAGCAGTCTCGACCCCCAGTGGTCAACTGCGAGATGTCACTCATTAATAATAATATGTGTATGGCAGTTCAGCTAGGAATGCGAAACAGTGGACTAATAGCGAAATAAAAGTGATACAGGTGATTCTGTTTAAAGTTTCTGATTACTGTATTTGTGATTATTTAAATATTATACTGTGTTTTTAGTGTAAACTGGCATAAATTTATGTATCCCGAACCCCAGCTCGTAACAGTAGTTACTTTTAGTAAAACTGAAAACATCCGTGCAGGAAAAGAATCGTTTCAATATATCATGGTGGCTTACTCAAGACTTATCTTCGTTATTAATCGCAGTGATCTCACGAAGGGAAATGGTGAAATTAGTCTAGCCTCGAGTGACATTTGCTTATGTCACCCACATAATATCACAGAGGACTAGACGAGGTCAAGGATTAATAGGAAAAAACACCCATTTTTCTTCGCTTTTCCTATTTAGAAGACTTAGATACTACAACAGCAGACACTACAACAGCTCGCTTAGCATGACCGCCATAGAAACGGGTTTCGTCGACGGAAGAATAGACAAAATTGCAGATAGTAGAAATATTTGTACGCATTCTACGCATCTAAACATGGCAATGTGTAATTTTGTCTATTCTTCCGTCGACAAACCGACTTAGTTACTCAGTCTACCCAAATGCCATGCCATCTAATTTAAGTACCAAAAAGGGAAATAAAATTGATTTAAATTATTCAATTAATAACTCGCACTTGGATAAAGTTAGTTTTGTTCGTGATTTGGGTGTTACGCTGGATGCCAGTGTGTTCGACATAGACGTTGACAATATAGTAATATCAGATGTATAGTTTCGTCATGACTTTGTGCGGCCTCTATGTTCATACTACCTTATAAATCTTTGGTGCGATCTCAGTTAGAATACGCCGTTCCGGTTTGGAACCCTCTCTACAACAAATATCTTAATCTAATCTTACCTTGCCGTAACACAGTCCTTGACTAGCACGGGAGGTAAAGAACTTTTCTCTGTATACCGTCATTGGGCATTTATATATTTTATCAAGTATGTGAACCATTGCTTTACTTGTTGTTGTTATTAATATGGCACTAGAATAGAAATGGTACAGAAGTTACGAACTATAAGTGCTTCCAATCTACGTGCGTGCAGCTATTGCAACCGTATGACGTTCAGGTTCTGGGAATCAGATGGCTATTACTTGATGTCATGACGCTACACGGCATATCGACACTTCGTAAGAACAACATTGTATCTATTTTTTGCTAGGTTTACAGGAGAGTGAATTACAATTTTTTTCGTTATTACATATTATGTAATAATCAATTTGATTGTATGGACCTAATAAACAAATTGTGTCTCAAGGTACCTAGAAGTGTTATTGTAAGGGGGGTGCGCGTCCTTCAACTGTTCCTCAACGCAGGACCAACGCTTGGGAAGGAGCACCACTTCGTCGCCTTATACATGATCTGACCAAGAATATGTCTGGACTTTTTCGCCATTTCTTCTCAGGGTAGTCAGATAGGAAATGTCGACTTCATCTAGCTTATTTATTTATGCAAGATAACACTATTTACACTAGGTACTAAATTAAATGACTAACTAACTAACTATACAAATAAATACAAAAACAAAAGTACACTTAGGCGTCAAAGTAGTCGTCCGCATCGATGTCATCCGGAAACGTGCCCAGAAGACTGGCAGCATTGCCACGTTGAATGGCAATGCTAATTCTTTGGCCCAAAGAATGAGCCAGCCCTCTGGTCACATGAAGTCTCGACCAGTCGGCGAGAAATTTCCTTGAAAAGTAGACGCGCACTTGGGCCCCATGATCCGAGCGTTTCGACTCCAAACGGCTCAAAACTGTAGTTACCTACAAGGTTACAGTATTTGCGTCGCTTGAGGGTCTCAGCAGCCGCAGCAGCGGTGCCAGCACAGCACGTCGTGCTTGGAACATGAGATGGCGCAAGGGTGTTGACACAGGTTGCGTCTCACACCAGAGGCCTACCCATCTTCCAAGACAACAGCGTCATACCATCTTGTCTCTTCCCATCGTCACGTACCAAACCGTTTGGTTCTAATACCGCTGGTACGCCGGTGGTGACATGAGCTCGACGAATAATGTCGTTGATGCTGGCGTGCCGTGCTATGCGACCTGCGCTTCTGTAGCAGAACAGGCCATGGTACCCGAGACTGTCGAAAGCTTCACCGCAGTGACACCGATGTGGAGCAACGCAAGGTGCGCCCAAGCGGAGAGACGTAGCGAGCCGAAACGATGAGTCATCCATCATAGTTCCTACGGTGGATGACGGGAGCGCCTGAAGCCACAAGCCTGACTCCCGTTCTCCCACAGCCGGCAGACGGGCACGCTCAGCAGTATTAAATGACGTGTTTACCAGGGTATTCCTTATAATACTGCAGAGCGGCACGTCCCACAGATTCTGGGAGGACGGGTTGTTGGGCAAATCCGTATTGGGACAAGCCATTTTCCAAGCGTTCAACGCATCAGTCAAAAACGGTACCTCAATATCGACCAGTGAGGAAGATAACATTTTCCTGGTTAATTTATCGGTACTGTGGACCGAGGAGAGGAAGGCCGGTAAACTAATACTTGAAATTTTGCGGACGCCGAGACCACCCAGGCGAATGGGAAGAGTGGCGTGCTGCCACGCTCGGTCGTCCAGGGCCACATTTAGGATAGAAGTTAGTGTGTTTCTAATAATTTGGTCTACTTTTTCTAATAGTTGTGGATGCTTCCAAAGATGGGAGGAGCGATGGCTATATGTGAATTTTGGTCCAAAGCAACAGTATCGAATGAGTGTGAAGGCCGAATTAATATCAATTTTGTAAAGTCGTTCCGAGACATCATGAAAATTTTGTATTTTCTCCTCAATAAACGTTGGAAAGGATTCGTCAAAAATTGGGGATCCCAGGAGGTGAAGAGAGTTTCTTTCCATAATTTTGATAATATATTTGGTGCTAGTATTAAATTTTAATATGGTAGTCTGTCTGTCAGTGGTTTGGGGAAGATAAATTTCACCTTTTGAGAGGTTAAGGTCAAGGCCAATGGAACTTTAAAAAAACTAAATCTTTTAAGACTGTGTCTACATCACCTCCTAGAGTTCCGTCATCCAAATACCATACGTTGAATTTAGAATTTAGTTGTCGAATAATTGGATTTATTGCCAAACTAAAAATGACTGGCCCAAGAGGGTCGCCCTGTTGACATCCAACGGCTGATTTCAAAAGGTTGTCTTTATAAAGTAAATTAGAGGGTTTTTTTTTAATATTAGGTATGTGTAAAAGTGATTCCGATATCCTATTTACCGAATAAACACTTTCATTTCATTTCACTTTTATATCACGTATTTTATGAAACTGTATATATTTTCTCAATCAAAGCAATTATTTAAGAAAATGGCTCTTGATGTTTTATCTGGCGAGGTGATTTAAATTACATTAGCCTAATCTTAGCAACATAGCAATATTGTGGTAGTAACTATTGTTTTCTTTTTTTTTCTTTTATCACTTGTCATCAACACTTTTAACTTGTAGTTAAAATGTGGACAATGGTGTGGGTTACATGTTTGTTAAATCTTAGTTTAAGCACAGGTTCTCTGTAATCTCCAGCATGCATCTGTTTTTGTCCTTAAATAAAATTAAAATAAAAAAAAAACACGCGAGGGCTATAAGTAATAACAGCCACACGAGTCAATCGATTACGTTAAGCTAGGCTTACCGCGGTTTTCGGCGGGATCTCATGGCGGCATGGAGAGTGCGATTGTCGCAACCCAGCGCTGGGCACGCCACAATTGCGGCGATAAGTCCCCTCTTTGAGGAGTGGTTGGAGAGGCGCCACGGCGTCCTCACCTTCCGCCTGACGCAGGTCCTCACCGGACACGGTTGTTTCGGGAGGTTCCTGTTTCGGATAAGGCGGGAGGAAACGCCCGGGTGTCACCATTGTGTGGATCGCCCGGAGGACACGGTGGAGCATACAGTGGAGGTCTGCCCGGCTTGGGCGGAGCACCGCCGTGTTCTCACGGAGGCGATCGGCGGCGGCGATCTCTCGCGTCCAAACCTGGTCCAGGCCATGGTGCGGAGCGAGAGTGCATGGGAGGCTGTCACCTCCTTCTGCGAAGCAGTAATGCTCGCGAAGGAGGAAGCGGAACGCGTGAGGGAGAGGCAACAGCCGCGCCCTCGCGCCCCTAGCCGCCGTAGGAGACGCCCTGGGCGGCGGGAATCGATAGCCGATTCCCGGCCACCGTAGGCGCGGGCTTGCGGACGACGAGTAATGGGCAGCTCGCCGTTCGGTAAGGACCAGGTCCGGGTCGACGGCGCGTTGTGTTCCACGCGCGCCTCAAAGAGATGTCAGCAGTGACGGGGTCAATTGGGCCGATGCCGCCGGGGTCGCGGGTAATTCGAAAGAGATACCGTGGCCCTGGCACGGGCAGCTGAAGGAACATGGGTGGGTTTTAGTCAGTAAAAGTCTGACACGCCCTCCCGCTCTGCCCAGAGCGGGAGAAGTCATTTGATGATTTCCCATCCACAAAAAAAAAAAGGCTTACCGCGGTTGGTCCGAGGATCGGTGAAAGATGGTTATTACATACCAAGAGCCCTCCGCGCCTCGGAAAGCACGTAGAGCCGTTGGTCCCGGCTGTCATTCGTGGATCTTTGACTGTCAGAAGCCCGAAAGTCTGACAACCAGTCTTACCAAAGGTGTATCGTATTACCACAGGGATTACCCAGTAACTGGGTAATGGAGGTCAGATATGCAGTCACTTCATGTAAAATACTGGTATTCAGCTGCATCCGGTTAGACTGGAAAACGACCCCAACGTAGTTGGGAAAAGGCTAGGCAGATGATGATGAGTTACTACTGTAAAGGATCGAGCAAAAATCTTACTTAAACCTTTCTGCAGTTTGTTCGGAGCTAACGGGATGAAAACTTTAAGAAGACTTTATTCGTAGAATAAGAATTGAATTACTGAAATGGAAAATTCATGGTTGAACAATTCAGAAAATTTACTGAATAGTGTCAATGGGATTTCATTGCAGTGATTTAAAAGTTCTTAATTAACTTATTATATTCCTACAATAGAGTTTTGACGTCGGATATTATTTTATTGCTTTGAAATGTTTAAGTACCTAACATTAAACATTTGCTAGTTTGCTGCAATATTTACTACCGACTATGTCAATATTTTATTACCGAGACATAACTCTGTAACACATGACATTTCTGTCACACCACAGCATACAGTATGTAAACAATTTTGAAAGGCATTTGGTAATTGAATACACTCGTCTAGTTAAATAAATTGGCAAAGTTGGAGCTGCTCAGTCGTCATTTGTTTTAAATCAGAAAACGTTAAGGCGGAGACTGACTGGTAACGTTTGTTTGTAATGTATCATTCGTGGCGAGCTTGGAAACAAAACGGCGTGCACAAGATGTAGCGAATGCTCGCTTTGAGCACATGTCTCAAGCGCGCTCCATTTTTTTTTTGAAAACGGCGATACACGCTCGCTTCGAGCACTTGACTCAACCTACGTAAATTTGTTTGTAAAAATTGGCTCGCAATGCTCGCATCGAGCGGCTCGGCTCGCTGCACTGACTACTGTAACAAGTTTCAAAGGGATTCGCGAAAAAGCCGACAGTCGAGTGGAGGATCCGGCGCTCGCATCGAGCGGCTCGGCTCGTTGCACTGACAGCTGTAACACGTTTCAAAGGGATTCGCGAAAACGCCGACAGTCGAGTGGAGGATCCGGCGCTCGCATCGAGCGGCTCGGCTCATTGCACTGACTTGTAACGTTACAAAAACTCGATACATTACAAGCAAAGGTTACAAGTCAATCTCCGCCTTTACACTTCATCGCTCAAGCAATAATTATCATCACCTTTCGAAAACAAGTCTGCGTTTAGTCTAAATAGATGTAATGCATTTTAAAATGTTATTTATAAACTCGGATCGTGTTTGCGACTCCTGTTTTGTTCCGGGATGAATGCCAAAAGTTTCATTCATAGTTTCGCAGTACAATTAAATTAAAACAACTGTTGTAGTCATCAATCGGGTACCTATTCACTACGCCTTATTGCATCGATACGTCGTGTCTTTTGCCGATACGATACCGATACCGATAAATCTGATCTCATTGTAAGTCTGTAAAAATTACAGACTTAGAATGAGATTATTAGTTATTAAAATTAATACTTAATCAAGGTTTAAAGTGTTAGAAATTAAAATTAACATTAATAAAAGTTTTGTTTAAAAACAAAGTAGTTACTTACTTATTCTCAAGTTTTGCGGAGATTAGGCGGTTTCGCGATAGTCTACTCTCCACCGCAGGTCTCATTCAAACATACTTATGTTCGAATGAGACCTGCGGTGGAAAATAGCCTTTCAGATGTGATAAAACTCAGTTTGGAAGCTCGTTTGCGACGAAATAAACGAAAGAGCACGCGCGTATTTACATTACTTTTTTAAAGCGCGAAAAAAGGTTTCTTGCCGGCAATAAAAATATTGCCGATGCCAATATATCGGCATCGGTATCAGTATCGGATGCACCCCTAGAACTCACATTTTCAAAAAAAAATGCAAATGTTTACACGTTGTGCTCTACAACGTGTAAACATTCAAATGTTCCACTATACACAAAGAAAAAAACATCAGCACAGCAATTGAGTGTAACTGCCAAATTGTTGAAAGCTCCAGATAGTTTTAAGCTCACAAAGGCACGGATATAGTAGCTATATATACATATACAAAGCTTTAGTAAAGCTAAAAACGTAGTACTGTTTCTACGTATTGATAGAAAAAGAATATATAAACAAACATTGAGAATCTATTTCCTAATAATAAACGCTAATGCTAAATGAAAATTCTAGGAATTTGCGTCTTTTACTAAATCGATTCTCGATTTTAAACAGTGACTGCATTTTTTATTTTAAATTTAAATGATCCCACGAAAACGTACTATCGGGATAAAAAGTATCCTATATCCATGGTCCATGGTGATGGTGGTGGTATGGTATGGTGGTCTACCCATGTGCCAAATTTCATCCAAATTCGTTCAGCTCTTTTAGAGTGAAAGTATAACAATGAAACCATGGAGGGGTATTGGTTATTACAGATGGTCACCCATCCACGGACAGACCGCGACAAGTGTAGCTTAACCTGATCGATCGACCCGTGCGGCTGTTATTACTTAGCCACGAGCTCCTACATGAAGTTGCAGTAATTTCTAGAAAATTGTATGAGGCAATTCTGTTGGCAGAACACTTAAACACGTTATTTGTCAAAGTCTTTGGTGCCAAAGTCGTAAAATTGCTTTCCTAGATAGACTAGTGATTTATTATTGAGAAAGTTTTCTTTTTGTTGGAATCAAAGGTCATGCTCCGTAAGCACTTGGTTGATGCCAGGAATGTGAAAAACGTGCTAGTGCAAATTTGCTAGTCGGGGCAAGTTTTTTTTTCCCATAATAAAAGTTGTTCATAATGATGAGTACAATGACCCCTTAAGAGGTTTCTGGTGTTTTACTAATAACCCTGTATATAGTCTCTTTCATTCTATTTAGAATTCCAAATTCAAATTAATTTTAAAATATGGCATGATCTTTAAAAAAAAATCTGTTCTTCATCCTCTTACTGTTCGGGAAGCTAAAATGAAAATTAAGAACTGGCTACTTCAATTAAACTACGACCAAACAGAAATGTTATTCATTGATTAATATTCCCAACTACATATATCACATACCTCACTGACATCTAACTTCCATCACACACACACACACCCTCACTCACTCACACACACACACATGTACACAATCACGTTATCTACATACATAAACTCAACATGTGTAAACCTAACCCATCACTTATTTGATTTATTTCATCTTATTATTATTATTATTATTTTTTACTTTTTTTGTTCATAATTTGTATCAATTGAAAGTGGGAGAGGGCACTGACTTCTGTAATACAGGTTTTTACCTAGCTCAGAAGTCAGGGTTTTCATAGGATTCTTGTAAAAGTTTGTGAATAAATTTATTATTATTATTATTAGTAGCAATGGCATCCTTAGGATGATTGCTTCCCGCACAGACTGTCCGATTCAGCATAAGTGGATGTGTATATCTACTGGACTATACTGACATACCATTTTATCTTGTTTTAATGAATTTTTCATGTATAATTTCCATTCTAATTTATTTGACTGACTGACTTATTAGTATCTTTGACATTGAATTTATAATTTTAATCTTTAAAGTTGTTCTGTATTTTCATTTCTATTGTATTTGATCATTTAAATAATATAATTTTATTAATTTTTATATCTGAATGCTGACTATTTTTATTAAGTACTATTTATTATGCTTTATGGATTGTTTTCTGAAATAAATGTTTTATTATTATATTATTATTTGTTTTCCCGCCGTTCGATTTTTCTTTGATATCGATGTTTCTGTAACCATGGAAAAATCAAAATAGTGCGCTATTTCGGAATACGAGTTCCGTTGTGGCACCAACGCAGCACAGACAGCATGCAATATTAACGATGTGTTTGGTATGGTGGGTTTTTGGTTGGATCGCTTCCATTCTGGAAATTTTGATCTCAACAATGAGCCCCGGGGAAAAATGTCAAATCCAATGAGGCGGCGAAAAACGCCTTTAAAGAATCATTTTTCACACAGTCCATCCATCGTTTCTTTGGTCTTCCCCTACTCTTATAGCAGATTCTTATAACAGAAATATTTTTTTGGCTTTTTTTTCTAAGCAGTAACTGAACAAAATTCACGATCGTATTTCAATCATCCCACGAAAATCGAATCGAATCGATCGAATTCGATTTGGATGAAATTTGGCACAATAACCTAACAAAAAGTACTAGGCTTGTATGCATTCAAGATAGTATTTCAATAATCCACCACAAGTCATCTGGCTATAGATAATTAGTGCTACCCGTACGAAGTCTAGCCTAGTATTTGATATTTTGAGAAAGTATTGATAGATTTTATACAATTTTAACACAAATTCAATGGATAAAATATAACAACATTCATCTCAAAGAACAAGATAACAAGCGTCTCGAACACAATCCTTGTTATCTCTAGTCACATCTGCAGAACAAAGGGATGCAGACTCCTGTAGCTAGTCCCCAATGATAACGGACAATGCTGTCAAATTGCAGCGGCTGCGCACTGCCATTCTCCATACGTTATCAGCCACGAACTACTTTTGCATACCAATGTACCATTTGCATGAAAATTTGTTTTAATACCGTTGCGTGGGTAGACCGCGGATAAAATCAGCTCTGTAAGCTGTACTTTATTGATTTTACGTTAACAGTTCTGTATGTTGACTCCAGGAAGGACTCGTGGCTGGATGAGCTCGGTTGGGTGACCACCCATCCATCAATCGACCGTGTCTCTAAATGTGGTCATTTCATTACTTATCAAGACCCCTCCGTGCCTTGCAAAGCACGTTGAGCCGTTGATCCCGACTGTCAATCGTAGACAACATAATTGACAGTCGTTACGGGTAGTCAGAAGCCCAAAAGTTTGACAACACGTTCTTCCCTCGCTCCATGTAAAGTACTGGTATTCAGCTGCATCCGGTTAGACTAGAAGCTGACCCCAACATAGTTGAGAAAATGCTAGGCAGATTGAGTACTGCACGGTGACTGAGCGTTTGCAGAGTACTTTATGCAAATTAAAAGACATCGGCACCACGGTCCCACGTGAAGGTAGCCAAAAACGATGAAGTGTTTCATTTCAGAATTTTCGCTCCTAAAAGCACGAAACTACGTTTTAAAAACATAAAAACTCTGACAAAATCCGTTTAGAATTTTTCACAAAGTGAAATTGAATTTTTATGTTCACTCAGCTTAAAAAATAGTCTTGTCGAAGCTATATTGTAAATATTTTTCATAAATCATTTTTTATATTTTCTACGTCGTGGGTGTGAAAAGTATATTATAAGGCCATTCATCAGATCGGATTTGTCTTGTCATTGACGGGGCAAATAGGTGAGATCGCTCTGACAAACTTTAAGTTAGACAACAAGTTGAGCCAATGTCTCGCGTTCCATTATTGTATGAAACATTTAGAATTTATAAAACTTTTTTACAAAAAAAATACAACCGACTTACAAAAACAACACTACAAAGTGAAAAATAACTTTACTTTCGGAAGTCGGTGTCTAGTTAAATGTTTTTTCGTTTTTTGCCACCGACTTCCGAAATTAAAGTTATTTTTCACTTTGTAGTGTTGTTTTTGGAAGTCGGTTGTATTTTTTTGTAAAAAAGTTTTTATTTTTCACTTTTTAGTTGTGTACCTACCCCACACAAATTCTAATACCACTACCTGCAAAACAAACTAGAACATCGTCCATATAAAAGTAGGGGAAAAATACGTATTATTGAATTATTGAAGCTAACTCAAAAACTACCGAAGCAAAGTTAATCAATTTTATATGGGACCAACTGTGATGTATAATACCCTCTCGAATAAATCCAAATCGGTCCAGACATCTTCGAGTAATCGGGGAACATACATAAAAAAAAAGGAAAAAAAAAAGGGCTCCGACGAATTGAGAACCTCCTCCATTTTGAAGTCGGTTAAAATGATTGAAGCATTGTATGATGATGACTTGTAATTAGTGAGCGATACTTAAACACATGATTGTACTCATGATAAACAACTTTTACTATGGGACCAAATCTAAATTCGCGAAAAAAAAGTCAGCTGCTTCCTACATTTTGACCAGTTATGCGAACATAAATGAACTGCTCAATTTTTTTCGCGATGTCAGGTTTGGTTTTAGTAAAAGTTGTTTCTTATCATGAGTACAATCATGTGTTTAAGTATCGGTCACTAAATAACAGTCACCCTATATATTGTACGCACGGCTACAGATCAAGCTATACATTTCTAGTATAAGCTGATCGCGAATTGTTTAGGATTTCCTTCCAATGATAGGTCAGTGTAAACTGGAAATGTATAGCTTGATGTGTAGCCGTGTGTACAACTAGTGTTATTATTTAAGAAATTAAATAAGAAACACTAGAATCACATTTCTAAGCTGAAATAAGTCAGAAGAAGAAGTTGTTTTAGTGTTATTCCTCCGAGAATTTCTCAGTAGGAGCCTGGAGCTTGGATTTGTATTTGGAGCACTAAAAAAAGGTACAAAGGCGGACTTATTGCCTGAGGCATTCTCTACCAGTCAACCGAGGGTGGTAAAGAGATGAGATGGATTTTGTGGCAATAGGCTCACCCTCTATTAGGCATATGAGTCTTAAACGTTACTGGCGCAATATGGGTGTACTACACCTCTGCGGAAACTTCTGGGGAAAACAGGTGTTTCCAATCAATCTGCCTAGCCTTTGGGGTCGGCTTCAAGTCTAACCAGCACCCTAATTGCGTAACACATTATCAATCTGAGTTTGAATCATTTTGAAACAAATTCTCACTCAATCAATTTCAATCTCACTTATCATTCATCACACTGACTCACATTCTGACAATACTACAATCCACAGGTAGTCGTAGAACTAAATTTTGTTATTCCTACCTACTTTTTTATTTTTTTTTTGTTATTTTTCTTTTGGTATTTTAATATTTTTTTGTTTGCTGCATGCATCCCTTACTTGTATTGTATTAATTAAGCATATATAATGAGAGAGCGCCTTGACTTCCATAATACAAGTCCTACTTAGTTTGGAAGTCATGAGTTCATTTCCGTGTACGTTTTTTAATAAGTATGCAATAAACTTTTTTTTTCCTTTTTTTTTTAATTGCTAATCCATTGCTTCATATGTTCGAAAAATTATCTGCTCGACAACGTAAATAACGCAATGAATAATAAAATAATAATAATAAAATTATGTTTATTTATCTCCACAAATTACATTCCTATATTTCCTAATATACCTACTATAGACATTACATTGACAGATATTTAGACAATTTGTAATTTGTGGAAGATCTGGAGTCTAAACTAAGCCTAGGCCTGTATTTTAGAACTCCAGGATCCCCCATTATATCTCACAGTAAGGTTGTCAACGTGGTACAATTGCAAATGATTACTGGTGTGTGTATGTGTGATGGTGTGGGGGTGTGTTGGGGTGTGTTTGAGTGTGTGTATGCCTACTTTTATTGTTGTTTAATGTTGTTGAACTGTCAAAATGAAACCAACTCCGATTGATAATATGTTACGCAATTAGGGTGCAGATGCAGCTGAGTACCAGTATTTTACATGGAGCAACTGCCTATCTGACCTCCACAACCCATAATTGGTGTTACTAATTGCCAGGTTAATGAAAAAGTTAAAAGTTACAAATAAGCCATAGGTATTAACGTGGAAACAACACGCGACGCGACTTTATTACAACAATTTATATAAAAACTTTGTGGAAATTGTTCTACCTGAGTCGCTTCGCACCGTTGCGTCGCACGTGTTTGCGGGGAGCCTTTACAAAATCGAAGGGAACAGTAAGCTAGCAATCAGTCACTGTCAAGGACAGAAGGTTTGGAAGCATTACACTTGATTCACATTAAGCTCTGCTCAATTTGGACTAAACACCAATCTAAGATCTCCTGATTTAAGTAGGTACTTGCCTTAGATGCAGTATTTACTTGAGTGAATGGGAATCTTTTAGGATTAAATACCTATGTAAGAAATTTCTGTGTGTGGCTTTATCTTGTACACACGGTACACATCAAGCTATACATTTCCAGTTTACACTGACCTCTCATTGTAAGGAAATCGTATACAATGCGAGATCAGCTTATACTGGAAATTTATAGCTTGATCTGTAGCCGTACGTACCTAGATTATTTATGGTTTTTCTTAATTATTCTTAGTTAAATGATGGAGCAGATGATGAGCAGTGGCGACCCAGTGGTAACGGCCGCGACTTACGAGTTGTAAGTCGTAGGTTCGAACCCAAACAGGCGCGAGGCGCTTTACTTTGTGTAAATTATTTCATCACCACTGCTCTCAATACGGTGAACGAAAACAACGCGAGGAAACCGGCATGTCCTATAACGAATTCGAAGATATTTGACATCTACCAACCCGCACTGGGCCCGCGTGGTGGATTACGGCCCACTCCCTCTCACAGAGAGAAGGCCTGTGTCCCAGCAGTGGGAACATTATAGGCTGATTATGCAAAAAGATGGAAAATGTATGCTAAGATGGATAATATAATATATGATTATTATAGAAACTTTCGTGACGAAAGTTTTGAGTATGAATTTCGATGGCTGTAAGAGTAGAGGAAGACCAAAGAAACGATGAATGGACTGTGTGAAATATGACATGGCTAGAAAGGGGGTGACTACCGAGATGAAGACTGCTAGAGATTTATGGAAAAAGTGACATGTTGCGCCGATCCCAAATAGATTGGGATAAGGGAAGGAGAATAATGGTGATGATTCTTAATTCCTAGCCAATTTCGGCTACGGCTATGAAGCTTACTTAACTGAATCAAAAGAACATGGTTGTTTGTCTCTCATGTGATTAACGTAGTTACTAAACTTTTCACTTTCCGAGGACGCGTTTTATTATTTTGACACAATACAAAAATTATATCACATTTCCTTTTTATCTTTCGATGCATTCGTAGTGAGACTTTCACAGTTTCGATTTCTTAGAAGAATTTTCTCTTTATCAAAACTTGTGTATCCTTCGCTATCTGGTTGTGGAGTAGCAGCTAAACAATAAAAAAAAAACAGTCTTATTTAATATATTATGTAACTTATGTTACATATTATTTTCAAGTCTTCGTTAAGAATTTTTAGATTATAGAATAGAATAGAATACTCTTTATTATGCACACCATTTAAATTACTGTTACAATTTTACAATGTTGAAATTTTACATACGAGTGACACAATGGGCGGTCTTATCGCTAAAAGCGATCTTTTACAGACAACCTTTGGATGGAGTATGGGGACAAGGAGAGACAATTCTGTAGGTAGTCCGTGGTGTACCATCAGATTATCATCATCTGCTTAGCCTTTTTCCCAACTATTGGACTGGCTTCCAGTCAAACAGAATGCAGCTGAATACCAGTATTTTACATGGAGCGACTGCCTATCTAACCTCCACAACCTAGTAACTGGGTAACACAATAGCCCTTGGTAAGACTGGCTGTCAGACTTTCGGGCTTCTGACGACCCGAAACGACTGTCATAGATCTACGAATGACAGCCGGGACCAATTCCTTAACGTATTTTTCAGTTTACTAAGTTATTATTTGAATTTATTACAACCTATAAAATATTAATGACCATATTTTATTACTTACCAAGCTTAGATTTCTTTGGGTAAAGCAAACAAACTTCTTCGGCAATGAGAATTTAATTTTGTTCTATTTTTGGGAACCATGGTTTTGTAGGTCGCCTTGAATTAAATAACGTAAAATGTTTGTTTACATGCTTTTTGTAAGCGGTTAGACAAGCAGACGCATTAGTTGATGTTTGTGTTGATAAGCCTAAACAAATACGAAGAAGCGAAGATCTGTTTTCACGTGCCATTTTGTTTTTATTGCGCGAAGTCTTTATCATGTGTTTCCATCTATCTCACTGCACACTGGTTCTACTTATTGCATCATTCATCTGTATAAACGTATCTTTTACCTGCGGTTCCGCCCGCGTGGAAGTCGGATGTTATCCCACGGGAACGTACTACTGGAATAAAAAGTTGAGAGGTGTCAAGGGACACCCGGATGGAACGAAGTTCCTTTCGATTAATTAGTGAAGCAATTGTAATATTTTTTTTTGTTTTTTTTTTTTTGTTATATCTGGCTTGCTTTCTATAAGAGAGAGAGAGAGAGAGAGAGAGACAGACAGAGAAACATGCGCACGTTGCACAGCTTACAATAGCTTACTATAGCAAAAAGTGTCGTTACAACTTTTCGTGAGAATTTTTTCCGTCTAGCCCCCTTTCACATCGCGCGATAAGGAACTTCGTTCCAAAAAGTATCGTATGTCCTGAACCAGCACCCTAATTGCGTAACACACTTTCGATCGGAATTTGAATCATTTTGAAGCACATTGCTAATCCATCCATTGGGTCACCAAGATACAGGCTGTGCCTAGTTTGGGATCCGCTGATCATAAATGAAAATAAACACTGCCCTCCCTATGAACATATAACAGATATACAGAATAATGGGATTACATTAACAAACCCCAGTGACATAGCAAACGCATTTAACGATCACTTTGTGAATCAAGCAGAATTACTTTCGAAGACCTCAAGGTCTGCGAGCTATGAGACTCCGAATACATGTTGTGAGTCAATGTTCTTGGCCCCTACTACACCTAATGAAGTACATCGATTAATACAGGATTTAAAAAATAAAGTTAGCGTAGGGTATGATGATATCTCAACAAGAGTTTTAAAATTTGTTTCCGATGTGATATCTGGCCCCATTTGCCACATCATTAACGTTAGTATCTGCTCTGGAATTTATCCTGATAAATTAAAACCAACTATAATTAAGCCTTTATTTAAAAAACATGACAAAACTAATATTAATAACTACAGACCCATTGCCCTTATACCAGTAATATCAAAAATATTTG
Source organism: Cosmia pyralina (assembly GCA_946251885.1). Classification (NCBI taxonomy): domain Eukaryota; kingdom Metazoa; phylum Arthropoda; class Insecta; order Lepidoptera; family Noctuidae; genus Cosmia; species Cosmia pyralina. The sequence continues at coordinate 24,812,908 of OX276345.1, read as the reverse complement.
AGAAGGCTATTTATCACCGTATGTATTCCTTTTTCACGAAACACAACATCTTGGTGAAGGAACAGAAGGGTTTCAGAAAAAACAAGTCTATAAATATGGCTATCCATGATTTTCTTAATGTTATAATGACAGATATTGATGAAAAAATTCCTATTAGCGCTATATTTATGGACATGACGAAAGCATTCGATCTAGTTGATCATAATATACTACTACAGAAACTTAATGCATATGGAATAAGGGGCAATGCACTTTCTCTTATACATTCTTATCTAGACAATAGAACGCAGTGTACGGAAATTAGACGGATTTCTAAAAAGGATAAAAAAGAAATTAAATACATTTCAGGAAAACGTAAAATCTATTTTGGCGTACCACAGGGCAGCGTATTGGGTCCGCCGTTGTTTTTAGCTTACATAAATGACTTTCCAAAACACGTCGCTTTTCCTATGGTTCTCTTTGCTGATGACAGCACTATAATTGTAAGAAATAATAAAAATAGAAGCTACGAATGTGACATCAAAGACGCACTGCAACAATCAATTAACTGGCTTGAACATAATAATTTACAATTAAATTTAAATAAAACTAAAATTATGCAATTTCGACAAAGATTGACCACTCCTAACATAGATATAACTTTTGACGATAACAGAATTGAAGAAGTAGAGCATATAAAATTTCTAGGCTTGACAATTGACTCTAAACTTACTTGGAAACAACATGCGTCAATTCTTAAAACAAAATTAAGTAGGTTCGCCTTTGCTCTATATAAACTTAAGCAAGTAGTTAATCAGGCAGCTGTTGTAGCAGCGTATTATGGCTATGTAGATTCCATATTACGTTACGGAGTAATTTTTTGGGCAAATTCTTGTGAGAAAAACAACATTTTTAAAGCACAGAAGAGGTGTATTAGATCGATAAGTAGTCTTAAACCAACGGATAGTTGCAAACCGTATTTTAAATCTCTTAAAATACTAACATTACCTTGCCTTTACATATATGAGACTGCATTGTTCGTCAAGAAGAATAGTGAACTGTTTAAAAAAGCTTCAGAGCAACGCTATAGATCGACAAGACAAGAATATCGTCACGAATTATGTCTAAGAGCCTCAAAGACTGCCCTTATGCACAAAAGCATCCTCTGCATGGCTCCGAAAATATTCAATAAAATACCAAATGATATTAAAGATTTAAACCTGACACAATTTAAACGGAGACTAAATAATTTTTTAATTGAAAAATGCTACTATACCATTGACGAATTCCTTCTTGACAAAATGTATTAAATTAAATGATAATTTAATTATGTGAATATTTATTATAATAATTTATTGTATTCTAAATGTTTATTATAAAAATTTATTATAAGTAATTAAGTAGGTATTTTAAATATTGAAATGTTTGTTAATTTGTTTGCATGTAATATTGATTTTAAATTCTTATATTGATAAATAGTGTATGCCCTAATGTGTAGTTTTTTGAGTCACCATAACCTAAGTATAAGACCTAATGTATCACCAAAAAACACACTAATAAATACTTTGACTTTGCTGTTAAATCTTTCAAATGTAGGACTTCTGTGGTAGAATTTCATTCATGTTAATTTATTGTTTGTTTGTGAACTATGTGTAAGTGTAATAAATTAATTTGAATTGCTTCATATTTTCGAAAAATTTGTTTGCTCGACAACGTAAATAACACAATGTATGTTGTTGAACTGTCAAAATGTAACTGATTCCGATTGACAGCGTGTTACGCAATTAGGGTGCTGGTCTACACCTGTGTGCCAACATTTCGGTCAGCTTTCCTCTGTAGCGTTTTCCCAACTATATTGGGGTCGGCTTCCAGTCTAACCGGATGCAGCTGAATACTAGTATTTTACATGGAGCGACTGCCTATCTGACCTCCACAACCCAGTAACGGGTAATACGATAACCCTTGGTAAGACTGGTTGTCAGACTCGGGCTTCTGACGACCCGTAACGACTATCAAAGATCCACGTTAAATCGTTGGTCCCGGCTATCAAGCCGGGACCAACGATTTAACGTGCTTTTCGAGGCAAGGATGAGTCTCGGTATGTAAAGATGGTCACCCATCCACGGACCAACCCCGGTAAACGTAGCTTATCCTGTTAGATCGAGCCGTGCGGCTGTTATTACTTAGCCACGAGCGTTCATTCAAACACTGATATGGGAAAAACATTTTTTTATAGAAATTTGAAATTCCTCATATCTCGTCTTTAAATCAGTGTCCTTTCAAAATGTACATTTGGGAACCTAGATATTTCAATACAATCGAAACAAATACACACTACATTCAACATGAACGATGTAAGTAACCAATATTTTGTAAAATATTTTGATTTAAAAGTGTCCGTGGAGTTTCTTGCCCATTCTTCATTCTTTCATCTTTCTGACTGACCGACCCATTGACAATTCAAAAGTGCCTGTAATTTATTTTATTTGAAAATAAATGCTTTGAGTTTGAGTTTGAGTTTAAGTTTGAACTACCTTAAGAATATGTTTGATTGATTTCGTTTGTATGAACTACGCATGCTTTGATGTTTTTTTTAGGCTCTGTATTTTATTAATTTCATAATTAACAGTTTTAACTTTTGATTTATTGAGGTTTATTCTTATCTTATAACAGCTTCATCAAACATCTGCGGTAGCTTCTAATTACGATAGACCAAACTCAGTTTAATTCACTTGATTGATGAGTACAGTCATTAAGCTAATTACAATTTAAACCGACCACCGAACTGTCTCAAGTTGAAGACGTTGGAACTTTTCTTTAGTAAATCAATTATGGGGACTTTCGTCTTTCGTCTCTCAGAGGAAATTCTGCTCACAAAACCATCCATTTTTAGCGATCCGTACCTCAAAAGGATAAAATGGAACCCTTTTTTTTTGTGGAGGGGAAATCATCAAATGACTTCTCCCGCTCCTTGGCGGAGCGGGCTAGGGCATGTCAGACTTTTACTGACTAAAACCTACCCGTGTTCCTTCAGTCGTCTGTGCCAGGGCCACGGTATCTCTTTCGAACAACCCGCGACCCCGGCGTAAAACGGAACCCTTATAATCCTATAAGGGTTCCGTTCATTTCGTTGTCCGTCTGTCTGTCTGTCTGTCAGTCTGTCAAGACCCTTTTTCTCAGGAACGCGTGCAGATATCAAGTTGAAATTAATATCAAATAAGTAGTAGATACATGGTCCCTTGGAGTTCTAAAAAAAATCAAGCTTCTAAGGCAACGCAGTACAAAATACGGCCATCTATCAAAACCTAGGATACTTTCCGTTTATTTATTTATTTATTTATTTATTCAACTGGTCTTACGAGCTAACAGACATAACATCCAAAACGCTCATAAGATTAACCAACAATTCAATTGTGGCTACACACACTCGTCTCCTTATACAATAAATTTTCTTAAAATAGCATTAATGCCTAGTATCATGAAATTTGGCATGAAGCAAAGTCTCACCGCACAAGTGAAGGAAAAAGTCCGAAAATCGTTTATTTGTAATTTTATAGCAAAAAAAATTTTTTTTTTGCGATTTCTAGTTTTTCAACTACAATGTTGTTTATTTTTGGGATAAATTATTTTCAACTACGGAACCCTTCATTGTGCGTGGTCCGACATGAACTTGACTGGTTTTTATTCTAACGTCAAACTGAGCTCAAAAGTGCGCTTCTTGGAAACTCAAAGCAAATCCAGCTCTTGAAATTCCAACTTTATTACCTTCTTTTAAAGTTTGAATTGGTTTGATTGGTTGGTTTGGTGGATGGCGGGGAAGAATTTTGAAGCACACTTATCTAACTAGAAGCTTGCAACTTGACGTTTTGAAAGGCTCGTTAAAATATGCCGCCAGTTCTTGACTTGAAATGGCCGTGGAATCTGAAAACTTTGTAGGTGTTACCTTTTGTTTTTAAGCATTTTTAAGCTTGTTTTGTAATTAGCAGGTGAAGGTTTTGGTGAATTTTAGGGTTCAGACCAAGACCTAGACCTTTGTGAGCTTCAGTATATTTCCGTTGCCATGTATTTTTGACTCATAGATGTATGATCCTAGCACTGACCTCTAGTAGACAAGTACGCTGAACTTCATAATATCGATGTCAAAATGAAGACATTTAATTTTCGCTATTCTGGCGCTGATAGTAACGTGTGCATCTATGGAACTAATATTTTATTTAGCGGCTGGTTGACACTTCCCGTAACCCTAGGGCTGGCTTTTACCTTGGCTAGAGGCTTAGCATTGCCATACACGTGGCAATGCCGCACGGTGGGCTGAAAATCGGCTTTCATAGACTTAGGCATTTTATTTTGCAAGTGCGAGTTTTTTTGCCGGATATCACTTCTATTAGTTATAACAATATACAAAAATGACACCAGAATTGATTCTGCACAAAAACGAAGGAATTATAATTTTTTTACGAAAATTTTGTATGGAGCTAGTATGAAAAATCGAAATATCTCTAAAACGGCAGCGATAACCGTAATATCCTTATAGGGGGTTATAGTACTAATTATTTATGATTTTTTGACATACGTTACATAATGGTTGTAGATGCCTTTTTTTTTTTAAAATCGTCAAAATATTTTTATTTATTTTTACATATTTAAACGTTCCTTTTAGTGTTTAAGTTGAAGAATTCAGAGCTTTAACAACTCTTATCATAAAATAGCATCACCCCTATAGACCTGAAGGACTAGACAGAGGTGTGTAGTGTCTTGTTGATCTTGTAAGATTTCCAACAATACCAAATAGTTGAATATCAGTGTCAAAGTGCCCATGCTGTCGCTTCTTTTTGAAAGATAGGGGAATGAAATTGTTAATTGATCATACCCTAAAAGTATGATTACAACATAACCGGACACATAATAATAATAATATCCTTATAGGGGATTATAGTACAAACATTATTTATTTTAACATATGAAACTGTTCAAAACGATCCATGAACTGTGTCAAAGTTAAGAACATCGTTAGGAAGCATGCTTTTTCCCCAAATATTAAGAATATGTGAAAAAAAAAAGACTGTATATTAACTTTTTATTGATAGGTAATTTAAATAAAACAGAAGTAACAAAAATAATATCTAATAAATTCAATTATACAAAATACATATTTGAAACTATAATTTATGATTGAATTTATTAGATATTATTTTATTACCTATGAAATTGCCGTTTTGTATGAAAAAATTTAAACGATTTTTTTTATGCATTTTTTATTTGTATTAATCGAAGTAATCACCCATGCAATCAATGCATCTTTGCCAACGCAGTGGCAGTTTATTGATGCCCTTCTTAAAGAAATCAGCTGGACGGGAGGCAACAAATTCTTCAAAGGCATTTTGTACTGCCTCTCGGGTATTGAATTTTTTTCCCGCCAAGAAGTTATCCAAATTCTGGAAAAAGTAGTAGTCTGTAGGCGCAAGGTCTGGTGAATAGGGCGGATGACGGAGAGCTTCCAACCTCAGTTCTTGCAACTTGGAGACCGTCTGCTGTGCAGTATGAGGTCGCGCGTTGTCGTGCAGGAGCAGCGGAGACGAGCGATTGACCAATGCTGGTTGGAGATGTGCCAGCTTCTCCATCATTGTGTTCAGTTCTTCACAGTACACATCTGAAGTAATGCTCACCCCGTTTGGTAAGAAGCTGTGATGAATCACACCGGCGCTAGACCACCAAACAGTGACCATCACTTTTCTAGGGGTAAGTTTTCGTTTAGGGCATTGTTTAGGTGCTGAACCAGGATCCAACCAACTTGCTGAGCGCTTGCAGTTATCAAACAGAATCCATTTTTCATCGCAGGTAACAATGCGGTTCAAAATTCCTTCATTTGTGTGTCTGTTGAGCAGTGCAAGGCACGTCTCGGCGCGTACTTCGCGCTGGCGATAATTGAGTTCGTGGGGCACCCATTTGTCAAGCTTTTTTACCTTGCCAATTTGACGCAAATGGACCAATATTGTTTTGACGCTAACGTCGAAAGCTGCTGCTATTTCAGCCGTAGATTGTGTATCATCAGCTTCCACAATCGCCTTTAATTCGTCATTGTCGACCAAAGTCTTCGGACGACCGCGAGGTTCATTTTTCAGGTCGAAATTTCCAGAACGGAAGCGAGCAAACCAATAACAAGTGGTGCGTTGGTTTGTAGTGTTAGCTCCGTAAACGTCGTTGATGTTGCGTGCCGCTTGTGCCGCGTTGCTGCCACGACGGTACTCATATTCCATAATTACTCGAATTTTTAACGTATCCATGATGACGAAAAAGATTGAAATGCGATGAAAATGTAACACTAATCAATAAACAAATGACTACTTTTGGAAAAAAATCCATGTTTTTAAAATAAAATTAATTTGAAATTAGAATTCTTAGCCAAACAAAAATTATTTTGATTTGAAATGGCCAGTACTGCAGAACAGCAATTTCATAGGTAAAGACCTAATACTTACGACCTCTCGTCTGCAAAAGGTCATGCAAAAATCAATTTACGAGGGTAGTCGGCTAATATTACGCTCTCGCAGTATTAGTTTTTCTCTCAATATACAAGAAACTAAACAAATACCATGAGGAATATTTTGACCTTGTATGTACAGTCAACAAAAGAGATATCTAGGCAGGGTATACTTACATATTTGTATGTGAATTGCTTCATGATCAATTTCGTGACAATATACAACTTTGTGTTGGTGTGTTACAATGTAGGAGTAATGCAAAAACAAAATAATATTTAAAAAATTGAACATGAAGCAATTCACATACAAAAATTTTAGTATGCTAGATATCTCTTTTGTTGACTTTACATAAGTATGTAGTAGGTACTTACCTAAGTTCATGTGTAGCCTATATTTGGCCACAAAATATCCGGCTCTCAAACGCACCTGGCGCGTTTCCTTAGAAACTGATTAACTCGTAAAACAAAGCGACCCAAGTATGAATTAAGAGCTTATTTATTATTTACACCTAAAGTCTATTCAAATCCTTGTTTCCAACTGATGTTTTACACTTAATAGTATAGTATTAATTCATATTTTTTATTTATTTATTTATTTATTTATTTATTTAAATAACATGGGAGACTTACAGCTAAAACAAACAGATTAAGAACAGTACATTAGTCAGAAAGCCAATAACAGGTCTCCACTTTTAAAAAACAGAAAAAAAAAGAACCTAAATTCTAAGGACATTCACACCCATTCACATGCTGCTTGCACTGCATAATTACCATCATAACATTTTTTAGTTAAAAAAGTTACGGCTTAAGCACTTCCTGGCTGACGACACACTAGTCAGGAACGGATCTATATCATACTGTTTACAAAGCTTATTAAAATTTTTGCTTGCACGCACAACGCACGAATTCTGCCTATAATTAGTTGGAGCAAACGGCACTCGCAAAGGTGGATTGTATCGCTTAGACATCATGGGAGTGTTGAAATAGAATCTTGCCTAAATATCGGGACAGTCTATAATATTGCTGAAGATTTTCAACAAACACACACAGTCAGAGATCTCGCGGCGGTTGATTAAAGGTAATAAATGAAATTTTTTACATAGATTAAGATAGTTTTCCGAATGATACCGTACTTTTTGATGATAGCATAGAAACCTTATGAACCTTTTTTGGATGCTCTCAATGCGGTTAATATATTTGTGGTAACATGGGTTCCATATCTCAGATGCGTAATCCAAGTGGCTTCTAACAAAAGTACAGTATAGAATTTTTAGAGTTTTGGCTTTAGTGAAGCACTTGGATAACCGCATTATGAAACCCAGTGATTTTGAGGCCTTAGCGACTATTGCATCAACGTGAATTTCAAAACTGAGCTTGGAATCGTGATGAACCCCCAGATCACGGATGGAGTTTGATCTTGGTAGAACTTGATCACCTAGGGTATACGATGTAGCAATGATTGAGCGCTTGATGCTTTAGATGCTTTATTGTGGATCAGAAACCAAATTTTGACCATTACTTAACACAACTAACTCGTCGAGGAGCTCGTGGCTAAGTAATAACAGCCACACGGGTAGATCCTTCAGGTTAAGCTACGCTTGCCGGGGTTGGTCTGTGGATGGGTGACCATCTTTACATATCGAGACTCCTCCGTGCCTCGGAAAGCACGTTAAGCTGTTGGTCCCGGGTGTCATTCGTGGATCTTTGACAGTTGGTACGGGTCGTCAGAAGCCCGAAAGTCTGACAACCAGTCTTACCAAGGGGTATCGTATTACCCAGTTACTGGGTTGTGGAGGTCAGATAGGCAGTCGCTCCATGTAAAATACTGGTATTCAGCTGCATCCGGTTAGACTGGAAGCCGACCCCAAAATAGTTGGGAAAAGGCAGGCAAATTGATCTATCACTACTAACTATTTACACTACTAAATTAAATGACTATCTAACTTATAAGCTTATAACTAAACAAATAAATTCAAAAACAAACGGACACTTATGCATCGAAGTACTCGTCCGCATCGCTATCACCCGTAAAAGTGCCCAGAAGACTGGCAACATTACCATGTTGAATGGTACTTTTCACTTAATCTTAATATCAACTTTATGCGCTGTAAATTAAGTTGATTTCAGAATAACAAGTTCAAAAAAAAAGGTCCTAAAAATGATGAAGTTGTTGGGCAAACTAAACTTTATTTGTAGGTCTCAAAAGTTATTTTTCCAAAAACACATATTTGTTTACATATTTGGAAATTAAAACGCGAACGCCGAATACAAGGCTGTTTTGACGGCTCAGGAAAATTGTTTACTCGGAAGGCTTCCGTAGTAATTACTGAAGCAAGTAATGAAGTACTTTAGATGAATTGAATTACTTAATTAATTATTAGTTTACGACGCTTTTTAATTTTGAAGTAATGTCATTTTGACATTTCCCTGCTAAAATTTCATAGACTTTAAGAGGACTTAGAGAATGTTTAATGAAAAGATGTTTTTTGAAAAATGTAATCAATTACTAGTAAATAATGTTAGGCTAATAGGTACCTCATTATTAAAACACATATTTATCATTTATTTGTGTTATATAATAAACTCAGTTAAAAAAAAATTAGGTATCTATTTTTGAGACGAGTTAAATAAATGCCACAATAAAAATGTGTTATCTATTAAATTAATATTATTTAGGTACTAGTCCTTTAATTGATTACATTTTTCAAAAAAGCATCGTTTCATTTAACATTCTTAAAAATTTGCTCCCCTGTGAGCGAGACAGGTGACAAAACGCGACAGCCCTATTAACGGCGAACCAAATAACCTACTGTCAGTATAAGACAGATCGATGATGATATTAGGTCTTTACCTATGAAATTGCCGTTCTGCAGTACTGGCCATTTCAAATCAAAATATTTTTTGTTTGGCTAATAATTCTAATTTCAAATTAATTTTATTTTAAAAACATGGATTTTTTTTCCAAAAGTAGTCATTTGTTTATTGATTAGTGTTACATTTTCATCGCATTTCAATCTTTTTCGTCATCATGGATACGTTAAAAATTCGAGTAATTATGGAATATGAGTACCGTCGTGGCAGCAAAGCGGCACAAGCGGCACGCAACATCAACGACGTTTACGGAGCTAACAGTACAAACCAACGCACCACTTGTTATTGGTTTGCTCGCTTCCGTTCTGGAAATTTCGACCTGAAAAATGAACCTCGCGGTCGTCCGATGACTTTGGTCGACAATGACGAATTAAAGGCGATTGTGGAAGCTGATGATACACAGTCTACGGCTGAATTAGCAGCAGCTTTCGACGTTAGCGTCAAAACAATATTGGTCCATTTGTGTCAAATTGGCAAGGTAAAAAAGCTTGACAAATGGGTGCCCCACGAACTCAATGATCGCCAGCGCGAAGTACGCGTCGAGACGTGCCTTGCACTGCTCAACAGACACACAAATGAAGGCATTTTGAACCGCATTGTTACCTGCGATGAAAAATGGATTCTGTTTGATAACCGCAAGCGCTCAGCAAGTTAGTTGGATCCTGGTTCAGCACCTAAACAATGCCCTAAACGAAAACTTACCCCTAGAAAAGTGATGGTCACTGTTTGGTGGTCTAGCGCCGGTGTGATTCATCAAATCTTCTTACCAAACAGGGTGAGCATTACTTCAGATGTGTACTGTGAAGAACTGAACACAATGATGGAGAAGCTGGCACATCTCCAACCAGCATTGGTCAATCGCTCGTCTCCGCTGCTCCTGCACGACAACGCGCGACCTCATACTGCACAGCAGACGGTCTCCAAGTTGTAAGAACTGGGGTTGGAAGCTCTCCGTCATCCGCCCTACTCACCAGACCTTGCGCCTACAGACTACTACTTTTTCTAGAATTTGGATAACTTTTTGGCGCGAAAAAAATTCAATACCCGAGAGGCAGTACAAAATGCCTTTGAAGAATTTGTTGCCTCCCGTCCAGCTGATTTCTTTAAGAAGGGCATCAATAAACTGCCACTGCGTTGGCAAAGATGCATTGATTGCATGGGTGATTACTTCGATTAATACAAATAAAAAATGCATGAAAAATATTCGTTTAAATTTTTTCATACAAAACGGCAATTTCATAGGTAAAGACCTATTATCAGACTGATGATAGACAATATAATATTGCCTGTAAGGTTGGTTTTTTAACCGACTTAAAAAGGAGGAGGTTCTCAATTCGTCGAGACCTTTTTTTTATTATTATTTTTTTTTATGTATGTTCCCCGATTACTCGAAGATGGCTGGACCGATTTAGATTTTTTGTTTTGTTTTATTCGAGAGGGACATCACACTTGGTCCCATATAAAATTGATTAACTTTGCTTCGGTAGTTTTTGAGTTAGCTTCAATAATACGTATTTTTTCCCCACTTTTATATGGATGATGTTCTAGTTTGTTTTGCAGATAGTGGTATTAGAATTTGTGTGGGGTAGGTACACAACTAAAAAGTGAAAAATAAAAACTTTTTTACAAAAAATACAACCGACTTCCAAAAACAACACTACAAAGTGAAAAATAAATTTAATTTCGGAAGTCGGTGGCAAAAAACGAAAACACATTTAACTAGACACCGACTTCCGAAATTAAATTTATTTTTCACTTTGTAGTGTTGTTTTTGGAATTCGATTGTATTTTTTTATCTATTCAAGTAAAATTGTTAAAGAGCTGTGGATTTTGTAATAAATAAAAAAATAAATATAATTATCTATCCTTACATTCCTTTCGTTCGTGTTCCTTTGTATTATCTGTCTTAGATTCAAATTCAAATTCAATAAGCCTTTATTAACAAACTTAAAACTAATTTTTACATAACGCTATGAATATCAGACATCAGTTGTTTGTCTTGCTCACCAGCATAGGCCTCCCCCAGACCCTTCCAAAGTAGACGATCTTGTGCTTTTTTCCTCTACGCGGCGCCTGCCGTCGAGCTGAGATCATCCTCCCATCTACGAACCGGCCTTCCCCGTTTCCTCATCCCCTCTCTCGGGTACCATTCAATTACGTCTTTGGCCAACTTGTCTATTCTGCTTCTGATTGTGTGGCCTGCCCACTGCCATTTTTTTTTTATTGTGAATGTCACGTCTGTAATATGTTCTTTTGTTCGTTCGTACGTGTTCTTTTGTTTTATCTGTCTTAGATTATTGGGATGTTAAACACATAGATAGATAGATTTTTCTATCTCCAGTATGCCAAAACTGGTGACACATTTGGTGGTGACGGTTTTGGCTTCGGCCGTTAGTCTATGTCTAGTCTATATAAATTCATAGATTAAAAACTAACATAACATCACGACTGTATTCCCCAAAAGGTTGGGCAGAGGTGTAAACCTACATTTTGCCAGTTGTGTCAAAGTCCCATGTAAAAGGGGGCGAGCTTATTGCCACCAACAGCACAAATCCTGACTCACAGAAATTGTAGATGGAAAAACAATATAACACTGGAAGAGATTGCAGAAAGCGATAAGGCCGCCCATTATATATTTTATAGTGTTTGATTATGTCTTTTTTTTGTTATGTATTTTTGTGGTGTACAATAAAGTATATATAAATAAATAACACTTTTCCCGACCCGGGAATCGAACCCAGGACCTCATGCTCAGCAGTAGCGCTTACGACCACTAGACCAATAAGGCAACGTGATCGTTTAGAGGTTCCATTTTTCTTCTAAAGTCGGGACCATAAAAACAGTTTAGTACTTACATCAATTTATGTTATATGTAGAAGAAAATTAATGTTGATCTGTTACAATTTTTTTTTTCTATTCGCCTACATTGTGTCCCACTGCTGAGCCAAGGCCTCACCTTTTTCCTTCCAAACCTCCCTGTCTTGTGCGATCTCTGGCCATGTTGGCCCTGCAAACCTTATCAGATCGTCCACCACCTTCGCCATGGCCTACCTCGACGGCGATGTCTTCCCTCAGGCGTCCAGTGAGTGACGATCTTAGCCCATCTCTCCGGGTGTATTCGTGTGACGTGTCCGACCCACTTCCACTTCAGCCTAGCTGTTTTTTCTCCAACATCTGCTACTTGAGTTATGGAGCGCAGGGTGGTGTTTCTAACTCGGTCTGTACGCTTGACGCCTATTATGCTGCGCTCCATTGCCCGTTGGCAAATCTTCAGTTTGGACTTTAGGACTAATACTAAATCATATTCGCAATAATTTCACATTTTCCATATAAAATACACACTACGCCAAAATTGGCCCTTTACTATTTACCAGCTAAGCATAAATTACCAACTGATTATGATGAATAACAAAACACCAAGTAGTGCCAAAGTTAGCGCCAAACTAGCGCTAGATTAACTACCAGAGCTGGCACGTAAATAGATATTCGAGAAGATAATTTATCTAGCTTCTGCCCGCGACTTCCTTCACGTGGAATTTTTCAATCGTCAGATAATTTTTATCTAGGGAACAAATATGGCGGTTTCACAGCTTTTGTATGGAAAATATGTCAAACTGTTATATTTATTCTTCAGATAAAAGTTATCTAACTATTGAAAAATTTGCCCTTACTAAAATAACAGCCACATTTTTAGGGTTCCATACCTCAAAAGAAAAAAAACGGAACCCTTATAGGATTTTTGTCAGTCTGTCTGTCTATCAGTCTGCCAAGACACTTTTTCTCAGGAACGCGTTGAGGTATCAAGTTTAAATACGTAGGTATATGGTCACTTGGAGCTTTTAAGTGACATATTTTGATACTCTCAAGTACCTACCTAAATTAAAACCTATAGGGTACTTGCCGTTGACCTAGAATCACTTAAATTTGGCAAGAAGCAAGGTAAAGGAAAAAGTCCGAAAATAGTTAATTTGCAATTTCATCACATATTTTTTTTAGGATTACAAACTTAAATGCCCAGTTGGAGAATTGACCGTGACGTATAGCAATGTATGAAAGAACATATTTTTCTACTACAATGTTTTTGTCTTTGGGATAAATTCTTTTCAACTCGGAACCCTTCATTGTGCGTGGTCGACACGCATTTGACCGGTTGTTAAAAAAACTCCCTCGGCCCCCGACCAACCACGTCACCGCATCGCAACGCGTCACCCACCCGCGCAATTACTTCGTTTTCGCTCAGCGTTCTTTGCGACTTTTTTCTTTTTGCTCGGCTCCTTGGGGCCTATTCACCTATAGCCTATTAGCCGAACAAAAAAAAGTATCTCCCTTTCAAACAAATCCGTTTAGCCGTTTTTGCGTGATTAACAAACATCCTAACTTTCACATTTAAATAAATAAAAAGAGAAGTCCTGACTGATTGCATGACTCATCAACGCCCAGCCCAAACCCTTGAACCTAGAAAGCTGAAATTTTTCACAGAGGTTCTCTTTATAATGTATACAAGGATTAAAGAAGGATTTTTGTTCCCATGGGATATTTTCCCACATCCACGCGGGCGAAGTCGCGCGGGAAGTGCTAGTTTATGATATTAGTAGGAATTTGTCCTCAGGCAAGCCCCTTTTATCAGGAACTTGACTCCTACTTTCTACTCGTATTAGAGATGTAGTGTACAACCATGTACTATGTGAACCAGTCCGTGTGATGAATATTCCCGTAAGCTGGTATTATAAATTAATATTTCGACCGTATACAAGAAGGGTCTGATATTGATACCATTATGAAGGTAAGCCACAGAACCCCTGGCGTCGGTATTCCATACATTCTATTGTTCCCTTGTTTAATTAACTGCCACGTGGAAGGCTTTACTTTGCGGTATAAAGCCTTGTTTACATGGAAAGAGTTTCGACCGTCGAGATGCGAGATCGTTGCAGAAAGAAATCGCACTTTACACGAAGATAGTGAGTAAACACGTGAGTCTTAAAAGTTATCTAACAATTCTCACTGATGACTCTTCATGGACATTATCGCCTCTCGACAGTCAAGTAACTCTCTTCGTGTAAACGAGGCTTAATTATTATACCTACATACCTTTGTTCTTAATGTAAGGCAAAGTACAGGGCCCATTTACAGGGAAATGGACGGTTACAGTGGTTCCAGGGGAGCTACTTACAAACAAAGCTTTTAGGTAAAGTTTGTAAGATCCGTGTAGTGCAATTAAGCTCTGGCCAAACTGAAGTAAATCCCGTGGGATGCGCTCGCGCCTATTGTGACAACTAACTTGCATGGAGGTGTACAAACTGGCGCGAATTTTCGCGTGATTAATTCCTAATTATTAAAACAATCGACGCGTGCAGTCGTGTCCGGCGGCGGCGTCTCGCGCATGTTGAGCAAACAGGTGCCACACGACGCGACGCGATGCGAAATGATTATGGTAGAACAAGATTCATGAAGTTTTCATAGAAATTGTTCAACTAGAGTCGCGTAACGCTGTCATGTCGCGCCTATCTGCGGCAGCTATTAGCGTGGCCAGAGCTTTATGTTACGCTGCTAATGCGGAAAACAAGCTAGGAAAGTCGTGGCCTAGTTATCATAGTCAGTGTTAACGTTATTATGTTTTTAATTTATGAAAACACAGACATACTAAAGAGTTTTGGTTTACCTACTTAGTTTGATACTGATATCTTTTACTTATTTTAAACGTTAACCTTCTAGTGAGACTGAATAATAAAACTGCATTGAAGTTAAGACATAAATAATTCACAAATTGCGGCGGGATCTTGAAGAAAAATCTTAATCACCCCACCCATGTCTTCAAGATTCATCGTAAGATTATCTCTCGGAATGTAAAATGTTGGAAGCGATAGAAAACATGTTTTTTTACTCTTTAATTCCATTTTTGGATTTTTTTTTTCTTTCTACCTCGTTGGTCTAATGACCACATGAGCTACTGCTGAGCATCAGATCCTAGCTTCGATTCGCAGGTCGGGCAAAGTGATATTAAATTATCACTTCGGGGAATATAGGGGTGATGTTATGTTATGTTATGTTATGTGCCCATTGTTTTTTGGAAACACTTCACTGGTCTCGGAATGGAGAAACATTTGCTCGTTTTCCCACGAATCATCCAAATAATAGGTGTGATATTAATGTCCCTATGTCATTAAGAGCTTTTGGTTATGAAAGTTTTGAAAATAAATGAAGTAATAATTTTACTCGCCAGTTGTGAATTCACCTAGAGAGAAATAATTTTCAAAAACAGAACAGGTATTAATTTTATGCCATGCGAGATTTAATAATTTTAATAAAATATTAAAAGGTTTTCTTTGAATTCATTACTTGTTTGTAAAGTTTATATTATCTGGAACAGATTTAAATAATTAAAAGTGTATTCCACATTTGTGTTTTTGCGGCATATTTGCGGTCAGTTTTCAATAAATGGTTTGCATTAATTTAATTTTATCCAAATCATGCGAGTAATTGAAATAAGAGTATGGGTATTGATTGTATTATAAACTTTCCGTTTCGGCAGTTTTACAAGTCAACCCGTACTGGGCCCGCGTGGTAGATTACACAACCTCTCGAAGAAAGGAGGCTTGTGTCTCAGCAGTAAGAATATTATAGGCTGATTGATTATGCATACATTAAAAGTATAATAATAATAATAATAATAAAACATAACAACCTAAAAAATACTGAAACAATCAACCTATTTAAACCATAATATAATTCTAAAATAATGCCGAATCGGAGGTGACATCTGTCATGTCACCTCCAACAAACAAAATGAAATGATGATAATGAAAACTAAGGATGAAACTAAATAAATGTTGACAAGATCAGCCGCACGAAGAGCACGCCCACCACCTCCGGACTCGTCGCTCAGCTCCGCCTCGCCGCCGCCGGTACCCAGCCCCATTGTAAGCGCTGTGACGACACCGGCCGCGGTAGCTGCATCGAGCTCGAGCGACGAATATTTCTCCCCGCCCACGACGCCACCACCTGCTCGCCGACGGGGAGGACGCCGGCCGCCGGATGGCTTAGGATCTCGAGGCCCACCGGCCTCTGAAAGGGTCCCAGCTCCCGGCGGAAGTGTGCAGCGCATGAGATGGACCCCATCCATTAATGAGAACGTCATGCGCTCATACTATGGGGCTACAGAGGGAGGAAACAATCTGACCGCGTACCGTGTTCGGATGCTCTCTCTTTTTCAGGTGCTTGAGCCAGCTGTCAACGTTTCGGCACAACGACTGTCGGATCAAGTGCGGGTCATCCAGCGTAATCATATGTTGGATGACACTGTACTAGATCGCCTGCGAATTGAAATGCAGAGTAGCCATGTCATTGCCCCCCCACCGTCGCAGACTAATATAGTACCACCACAGTCTGACACAAACCAAGTTGACGAAGGAAGTGATGACAGGGCTACAAACGTAAGTACCCAGTGCAATGAAGAATTGAGGAGTGCTTTGGAAGATGCGATTCGGGAATATCGTTTCTTGTCTCCCGAACTTAGACCACGCTTACCTCGTTTGCCCATGCATAACAAAAATAGGGCGCTTGTGGCGGCTCTGGATTCGCAGTTGTCAAACTATTTTGATGACTGCGAAGACCTCACTGATACTCATTCGATTCTGTACTGCGCGGCTGTAGCGGCATGTCGTGTAGCTCACGTCAAATTTGTTAATGACTCTAGGGCTACACGACCGAAACCAGCCCTACCAGCTTGGCAGTGCAGAATTGAGCGCCGTATTGGTGGGGCCAGAGCACTCATCGGCAAACTAACCTGCTTCAGGGAGGGCAATACTCGTCCTAGAGTGATGCGCTTTGTGAGGCGGGCGTTCTCAGGGACTAATGTCAGCCCTCAGGACTATATGTCCCGCGTCACAGAGCGCATCGACTTCCTGAAGCAGAAAGTCTATGCATGGGCAAACCGTATTCGTAGGTATAAGCGGCGAGTGGACAGATACACTCAGAATCGCAACTTCCAGAGCGATGAAAGGTGGGTTTATAGGGGTTGGGAGCGACCGGATCAAGGTGTGACTGACACGCGCCTGCCAGATGATGATGCCATGTGTTCTTTCTGGCGCAGTATCTGGTCGGTGCCTGTCAGTCACACCGAAGGTGATTGGGCTCGGGAGGTCGAGCGAGCCTGCGATCCAATACCAGAAATGGGGGCTATTACCATCTGTCCCCAAGATGTAGCTCGTGCAGTCCGTCCGTTACCTAACTGGAAGTCTCCAGGACCGGACGGACTGCACAACTTTTGGATAAAGTGGTTACAAAGGTCGCACGCCCGCTTGGCATCCCAGTTCCAGTCAGCCTTACATTCAGGGTCGCTGCCCCAGTTCCTAACGACAGGAATAACCCACCTGCTCCATAAATCAGGTAGTACTGCGGAGCCCAAAAATTATAGACCGATCACTTGTCTACCGACGGTCTATAAAGTTCTTACATCCATTTTGAGAGCTAAAATTAACGAACATATAGACACCAACTCCATCATGTCTGCCTCTCAAAATGGATGTAGGAATGGGTCCCGTGGTACTAAGGAGCTACTCCTCATTGATATGGCCATTAGCCAACAGGTTCGTCGTTTCCGAAAGGATCTGTCGACATGTTGGATAGACTATAAGAAGGCCTATGACTCGGTGCCACATACATGGCTCATGAGGGTGCTGGAGTTGTATAAAGTAGATGCAACTCTGCGCACCTTCCTGATGTCGTGTATGGGGCAATGGAGGACGGTCCTTCGCTATCCAGGATGTCGAAATATCCAGAGGAACAGCGAGCCGATAAGGATCGAGCGGGGCATATTTCAGGGCGATAGTTTGAGTCCGCTTTGGTTCTGCTTAGCCTTGAATCCTCTAAGCACACTGCTGGAGGATTCAGGTCTAGGATATCGGCTGCGGAGAGGTGGTCAGGTTATATCCCACCTCCTCTACATGGATGACCTAAAACTCTTTGCCCCCAACAATTTGCAACTGATGGAGCTACTGAAAGTAACTGAAACATTCAGTAGCGCCATCAGGATGGAATTTGGTGTGGACAAATGTGCGGTCATGCATGTAAAGCGAGGAGAGATTGTGGAATCCGTGGGAACCCAACTCTCGGATTCCATAAACCTTAGAGCCCTCTCCGCACCCGAAACCTATAAGTATTTGGGTATGTCGGAAGCGTTGGGCATCAATGTTACTGACATGAAGCAATCGTTGAAGGAGCGCTTCTTTGGCCGCCTGAAGAAAGTATTTAATAGTCTTCTATCAGGCGGAAACAAGGTGCGTGCCTTCAACGGTTGGGTCATGCCGGTTTTGATGTACTCTTTCGGCGTACTCAAATGGACTCAGACGGAACTCGACGCCCTGGATCGGAGGGTCCGTACGCTGTTGACTGCATATCGAATGCATCACCCACGGTCATCGGTAATGAGACTGTATATCCCGCGAAAGTGTGGAGGCCGAGGCTTTTTAAACGCTAAGACTCTCCACAACCGCGAGATATGCAGTCTCAGGGAATATTTCCTAGAAGCCGATGTGGGGATGCATCGAGATGTGGTCGCGGTGGACAAGGGCCTCACTCCGCTCTCCTTGGCTAAAGAGAACTGGCGCAAACCTGTAGTGCTTGACACTAACGATCGCAGGGAGGTATGGCAGAGTAAGGAGCTTCACGGACGCTTTTTCCGGGCCCTACATGGACCCGACGTAGATTTGTTAGCGTCCGTAGCCTGGCTGCGTTCCGGTGACCTCTTTGGGGAAACCGAAGGTTTTGTCTGTGCAATTATGGACGAAGTTATGATGACGAACAACTACCGGAAATATATTGTGAAAGATGGCACGGTTGACATCTGTCGGGCATGCCACCGTCCGGGAGAATCAATCCGACACATTATCTCCGGGTGTTCTCGTCTTGCTAACGAAGAGTACTTGCATAGACACAACCTTGTAGCCAGGATTATCCATCAGCAACTTGCACTGAAATACAACCTTGCGGAATCGGAAGTGCCGTACTATAGGTATGTGCCCGACCCAGTTCTCGAAAATGGAAATATCACATTGTACTGGGATCGATCCATCATCACTGACAGGACTATTGTTGCCAATAAGCCTGATATAGTGGTGGTGGATCGAACAGAGCGGCGCACAATGATTATTGACATAACGGTCCCGCATGACGGGAACCTCGTGAAAGCCGAGAAAGATAAACAAATCAAGTATCTTGACTTGGCTCGCGAGGTTGTCGACATGTGGGATGTGGACTCAGCGATCATTGTGCCGATAGTTGTATCAGCCAATGGCTTAATCGCCAAGAGCCTCGACCAACATCTAAGGAGGCTCTCGTTGGGCAGCTGGATTAAGGGCCTGATTCAGAGAGCGGTACTTCTGGACACGGCGCGCATTGTTAGGAGGTTCCTCTCTCTGGAGCCCTGACCGCCGGTAGCTTGGACCCTGTTCCCGATACCGGTGGGCTACTATGTTTTATATTTTTAAATGTTTTTTTTTATTTCATGTTTTTATAAAAAATATTTAAAAATGTGAAATATATGTACATAAATGAAATAAAGGAAATAATAATAATATTTATTTATTTAATAATAATAATAAATTACTAACTGCAATTATTTTATAGTTTGTAAACAAGGGTACTTTTTTTTTTGTGGATGGGAAATCATCAAATGACCTCCCGCTCTGGGCAGAGCGGGAGGGCGTGTCAGACTTTTACTGACTAAAACCCACCCATGTTCCTTCAGCTGCCCGTGCCAGGGCCACGGTATCTCTTTCGAACTACCCGCGACCCCGGCGGCATCGGCCCAATTGACCCCGTCACTGCTGACATCTCTTTGAGGTGCGCGTGGAACACAACGCGCCGTTGACCCGGGCCTGTTCCTTACCGGACGGCGAGCTGCCCATTACTCGTCGTCCGCAAGCCCGCGCCTACGGTGGCCGGGAACCGGCAATCGAACAAACAACAACAAGGCAAGGGTACAATGCGGTAATAAATACCGATTTATTAGTTTATTACCTTTAAACAAAAATATCGGTACAGCATTCAATTTTGTGGTATAAAATTTTACAACGTCTCCCAGAAATTGCTGGTTGGCTGGCCGATAAAGCCAATAGCGGCCGTCGTGAACTAGCCGTACTCCCGTGAAAGCATCTTGCCAATGCCCAGCACTGGTTTGTAAACTAATACATTACCTACTTGAGTGTTGCTTATCCATATTTACAAATTCCAAGATATTTATTTATAGAAACATTTTGCTGTTCGATGTAATCGCGAAAAACGAATTTTAAGACAACACGTAGCGCCCTATTTTTTCCGCTAATTACCAAGAATCAAGGCAAAGCCAATTAACTTTAAAAGTAGGTTAATTAACGATTTTATAAAAACAAGAGTTATGCTTAATGTTTGAATGCGCAACCCTCAAACATGTCTTGTTTATTAAACGGAAAGGAATTCCGAGAATTCTTTTGGGATTTATTTTTAAAAACTGACTTTTTGCGTCATGTATTTATTTCGCAGTCCTTTGAGTCGACATTGTGTCAATAAATAAAGTTAATCCAACGAGAACAAAATTAACTTATTTTGTACAGGACGCATAAATATCGCTTGAAGACTACTTAATATAACGAATTTGACGCCTTACAATGTTGTTGAATACGTAAAGAAATCTACCGCAGATATTTTCCCGTCTTTTGTAGTCAGGATTCGGATGAAAGGACCAGAACAAAATCAGTATAAAATATAATTTATATGAAAATTAACTACATCGTCTATAAGTTTTTCCAACCCATCAGTCAATGCCAATCCAATCACTCTTTGTATATCTAACTATATATTTGTAAATGAATCAGCACTGAGTTTACCTTTACTATTGACATTGATATCACCGGCTTTTCATTAAAGGAAAATATCAAGTTTCTTCTCTTTCGAAAACAAATCATATACAACGATATTTCCTAAAAAAAACTGTTACTATGCCCGTAATAGTATTACTAAACAATCTGCCTAGCCTTTTTCCAACTCTGTTGGGGTCTGCGTCCAGTCTAACCGGATGCAGCTGAATTCCAGTATTTTAAATGTATATGGAGCTACTGTTTATCTGACCTTCACAACCCAGTTACTGGGTAACACGATAGCCCATAATAGCTGAACCTACTAATAGCCTACTATTTATTTATTGCATTCATGTTGTTTACAAGATGTTAGGTAGTATTTATGTTACAAACATGAACCCTGCTAGGGCACAGCAACAAGGTACAGCTCGATTTATAACTATTGCATGCATAAACACAATATTAAATAATTAAATAACTTACATTATTAAATATAAACATTAAGTTATTATGAAATGGACATTTCACATTGAGTTAATACAAATATTACTATACATATAATAGGTACCATAGAACAAAAAAATCTGTCGACTGTTAACAAAAAACACTGTTTTTTGTGTTCTGTGGTAGGTACCTACTAACTATTAGGTCTTTACCTATGAAATTGCCGTTCTGCAGTACTGGCCATTTCAAATCAAAATAATTTTTGTTTGGCTAAGAATTCTAATTTCAAATTAATTTTATTTTAAAAACATGGATTTTTTTTTCCAAAAGTAGTCATTTGTTTATTGATTAGTGTTACATTTTCATCGCATTTCAATCTTTTTCGTCATCATGGATACGTTAAAAATTCGAGTAATTATGGAATATGAGTACCGTCGTGGCAGCAACGCGGCACAAGCGGCACGCAACATCAACGACGTTTACGGAGCTAACACTACAAACCAACGCACCACTTGTTATTGGTTTGCTCGCTTCCGTTCTGAAAATGAAAAAATGAAAATGAAAATGAACCTCGCGGTCGTCCGAAGACTTTGGTCGACAATGACGAATTAAAGGCGATTGTGGAAGCTGATGATACACAATCTACGGCTGAATTAGCAGCAGCTTTCGACGTTAGCGTCAAAACAATATTGGTCCATTTGCGTCAAATTGGCAAGGTAAAAAAGCTTGACAAATGGGTGCCCCACGAACTCAATGATCGCCAGCGCGAAGTACGCGTCGAGACGTGCCTTGCACTGCTCAACATACACACAAATGAAGGAATTTTGAACCGCATTGTTACCTGCGATGAAAAATGGATTCTGTTTGATAACCGCAAGCGCTCAGCAAGTTGGTTGGATCCTGGTTCAGCACCTAAACAATGCCCTAAACGAAAACTTACCCCTAGAAAAGTGATGGTCACTGTTTGGTGGTCTAGCGCTGGTGTGATTCATCACAGCTTCTTACCAAACGGGGTGAGCATTACTTCAGATGTGTACTGTGAAGAACTGAACACAATGATGGAGAAGCTGGCACATCTCCAACCAGCATTGGTCAATCGCTCGTCTCCGCTGCTCCTGCACGACAACGCGCGACCTCATACTGCACAGCAGACGGTCTCCAAGTTGCAAGAACTGGGGTTGGAAGCTCTCCGTCATCCGCCCTACTCACCAGACCTTGTGCCTACAGACTACTACTTTTTCCAGAATTTGGATAACTTCTTGGCGGGAAAAAAATTCAATACCCGAGAGACAGTACAAAATGCCTTTGAAGAATTTGTTGCCTCCCGTCCAGCTGATTTCTTTAAGAAGGGCATCAATAAACTGCCACTGCGTTGGCAAAGATGCATTGATTGCATGGGTGATTACTTCGATTAATACAAATAAAAAATGCATGAAAAAAATTCGTTTAAATTTTTTCATACAAAACGGCAATTTCATAGGTAAAGACCTATTATTATCAAGTACATTTTCTGTAGCTGTCACAAACAATTCTGTCTTTACAAAAGTAAACCGGATTAAATCATGTAGAAATAAACAAAAACTTATAAGCTTACATTCTCCTGCATTGAATTTCATGTCATCATTTCAATCAATTTATAGTTCCATTGATCTCAAAAAATCAACAATTCGTTTAATCTAAATAGACCTCGTAAATCATCCGATGTAGCTAGCAACACTATGCATAAACTTCGACTTTCATATAAAAATTATATGGCCAATAAAATAGCCGTATCTTCCCACGTTTCGCGCCAAAATAAATAAAATGGAACTTCTTATTTCGATTCTATTTTCAAAAGAACTTACTTTTTTATGTGGCAGTGATATTTTCCTTAATCCTTGATCGGTACTCGTAAGTACTTCGAATTCGAACCCTCGAACGAATCATTTTTGAAATCTGCGTAGGTCCGAACACCTGTGGTGTGGTTATGCCAGTAATCCGGATTCGTAGAAATTTTGTTAGAAAAAAGGACCCATTTATGTAGGATTTTCTTTACCTTTTTCAACAACATATTTCTTTTGGTAGGATAAAGATAAAGCTTGCTACAAATTGCTTTGGAAAGATTATGTGTGATATAAATAGTGTCGGCTTATATGTCGCAATTGGTAATTTCATAATTCCTGGAATTATAGTGCACTGAATCTGGTACAGGCGATAAGTAATCAGATTACTATAGTTTCCTATATTAAAATAAGTGTGCTGTTGGATTAACTACCGTACATACGTAAGTACCAAAATTATGAAGTATCCAGATAAGAAGTACTTAGTAGTAATTATTACAAAAGCCGGTCAAGAGCGAGTCGGACTCACGCACCGAGAATACTCGGTAAAATTACATAAAAATGATGGTACGGAATACCGTACCATAATTTTTATGTAATTTTTGTTGGTGATGTTGTTCTGAAAAACTGTGCTATTTAGAGACATCGTTTTATTGTTCCTGTAATCTTTACATAAACTTCTATCACTAGAATAATTTCAGATTTTTCTCTATGCAAACTTCGGAGATAAGGGGGGAAAGGTATTTTTTTTAACATTTTTCATCTAAAGACGAAAACTATGCTGCCTAAAAAAAAGAAAATAAATGTTTGAGAATTTGCAAACAGCGCTCTTTCATATGATACCCCACATGCCCTAGTAGCCCCACTTCGATTTTTGTAGTCCCTGTTGCAAAAAGAACATACCTATATATTTTTATTTCTTTCTTATTTGCAAAATACTTGGGCAAACATCATCTAAAACTGTTCTAAATTTCAAGTTGATATCATTAGTAGTTCATGAGATATCCAGCTGTGACAGACAGACAGACAGGCAGACAGACTGAGTCACACCATAGGTGTTCCTTTTTACCATTTTGATACGGAACCCTAAAAATTCTACCCGGATTTGTGTAACAGCATCAAAAGAATATCGTTATACAGTCGATGCTAAATACAAATATCTAAACACAATTTTTCGCAGACACTTTTTCAACCAAACATTTACTTTCCATTTATAAAACAGTTGAGAAAAGCCAAAAGCTCATTTTCTAAGCTGCATTCGAAAAATATTTTTCGTTTTCACATTAATAAACCCCAGATTAAGAGATTGAACTCAGGCTCACGACGAAATACTGAGTCTTTGTGAACCTGGAAATCTTCAAAATACGGATTTATAATTCAGGAGTCAGAACTTTTTACGTTAAACCACAACAGTTTTGTTTTTGAAAAAGTGATATTAATATAAAGATTCGTGTATACGACACTGGCACTGCACCGGGCGGCGGCGCGGCGTAGAACCGCATGTTTGCTATACAAATGAAAACCGCACAGGCTCCGCACCGCCCGCCGCACCGGAGCCGCGCTGGAGCCGCGGCTAGCAGCGCCGGCACCGCGTACACTGTATTGATGCTGAGTTACACAGTAACGATTACAGTTCAGTAAAGCATTGCCAACGAAACTAAACACGTCCTTATTATTATTTCTAAATCCGTGGCGTGCTGCACACTTTTTCGGGTCGGTATCGCCACAGCCGGGCGGTAATAGAACATTACAGCCGCAGCCTACAAAAGATGTCTTTACTTTTTTAACCGACGAAAAAAAAGAGGAGGTTCTCAATTCGACACGTATTTTTTTTTTATTTATGACTACGCATAACTTTTCAAAGAGTCGTTCAATTTGAAAAAAAAAAAATGTTTTATTCGAAAGGGTATATACCTCAAAATTGGTCCCATATAAAATTGATTAAATTTGCTTGGGTAATTTTTGAGGTAGCTTAAATAATACGTAGGTACTTTTTCCGCACTTTTATATGGTTGATGTTCTAGTTTCATTTGCAGGTAGTGGTATTAGAATTTGTGTGGGGTAGGTACACAACTAAAAAGTGAAAAATAAATACTTTTTTACAAAAAAATACAACCGACTTCCAAAAACAACACTACAAAGTGAAAAATAACTTTAATTTCGGAATTCGGCGGCAAAAAACGAAAATATATTTAACCAGACACCGACTTCTGAAATTAAAGTTATTTTTCACTTTGTAGTGTTGTTTTTGGAAGTCGGTTGTAGTTTTTTGGAAAAAAGTTTTTATTGTACGTGTATGTTTATATTAGTAGAAATTGAGAATAAAACAGGAAAAAAATCCTATTATAAAATATAGAATTCTGAGTCAAATTGTGTAAAAAAAGTAAATTTATAAAAAGTGCAGTTGGCTTTCTACTTTGCTGCCGTCGTCGGTCAGTATTTTGCAGTTTGCTGCAGTCCATCTACGCGGAAACGCCATTTTGTCTATTCTTCCGTCGGCAAAACCCGTTGCTATGGTGCTCATGCTACGCCTTACAACTGCTCATCACCTTTTACAAAATATTGCTTTTCCCGATACAAGGACGTTAATTGTTGAGGAGTTCTCCCAGTAAGGAACCAGGAGAACTGGAACTGATGGTGAAGGCACCATCAGCTCCTCTACATTTATGTATTATGACGAGCATAAATTGCTTAGCAATAATCAAATCGCAACCCGTGAAATACATATTATTGAGTAGTTCCGATGGCCATCTGTGGTCTCCCTCATCAGTTCCACTTCACCAAATAGTGCTTTTCGGGAGCAAATGCACGAGTTACTATAAAAAATACTCAAATCGCTATAGGTGTGCCTATAAAATTTGAAGGTTTCCCTCGAATTCTCTGGGATGCCATCATCAGATCCTGGTTTCCTTATCATGATACCACCCTTGAGATATCTTCTTTCCAACAAAAAAGAATCATCAAAATCGGTTAATAAACGACGAAGTTATTTGCGAACACACATAAATAAAATATATATATATATGTCGGTCGAATTGAGAAACCTCCTTTGATTGAAGTCGGTTAAAAGTACTAAGAAAGTGCCTTTC
Organism: Cosmia pyralina; assembly: GCA_946251885.1. Classification (NCBI taxonomy): domain Eukaryota; kingdom Metazoa; phylum Arthropoda; class Insecta; order Lepidoptera; family Noctuidae; genus Cosmia; species Cosmia pyralina. Next base: position 24,786,393 of record OX276345.1, on the reverse strand, counting down.
AAATAACTTGCTTTTCGTCTAAAAGCGAACGTAACTTGTTTCAATCATTTCGATCAATTTATTTATTGAGTAGATGCATAACAAACCATGTTTAATATTTGGCATTCAACACATCCGCTGCATCAATATCTTAGGTAGACGTGACACACAAATAAATCCCCGACATTCAACATCAGCCCCGTTTTGAGAAATACCTGGCACCTGCTCATGCTCCAACGAAGATCGTGAATCATTCCACTAATACCTACAAATACACTACTCACTAAAGTATTATTTACTTACTATAATAATATCCTCTGGAGTGAATTTCGGTCACGTCGGCCAATCTCAACGGAGATTAGCCAGGTACGCAGGAGATATTATACTGCACATGTCTGTGCGCAGAGGAGCTCGTGGCTAAGTAATAACAGCTGCACGGGTTGACCGATCAGGTCAAGCTACGTTTTCCACGGTCAGTCCATGGATGGGTGACCATCTTTACATACCGAAACCCTCCCGTGCCTCGGAAAAAACGTTAAGCCGTTGGTCCCGGCTGTCTTGGATCTTTGACAGTCGTTAGGGTCGTTAGAAGGCCGAAAGTCTGACAACCAGTTTTACCAAGGGGTATGGTGTTACTCAGTAAGTGGGTTTTGGAGGTCAGATAGGCAGTTACTCCATGTAAACTACTGGTATTCAGCTGCATCCGATTAGACTGGAAGCTGACCCCAAAATAGTTGGGAAAAAGCTAGGCAGATTGATTGATATCATAGAAATAAGTTAATGAATGAAATTTGAAATCATTCTCTTACTTATAAATATGTTATAAAATATTATATTTTATATATATTTTTGTATAAATGCAAAAGTTTGGATGGATGGATGTTTGTTACTCAATCACGCCAGAACGGTTAAACGGATCTGGATGAAATTAGAGATAGAAACACAACTTATGACATACGGTACTCGTACACCTGAACCGTTATCGGCCGATCTTTACTCGGGCGTCTTCGACCAAACTCGGCCGATCAAATCAAACGTATGTAAATGAAAGGGAGTGCTTACACTACTACAACCGCCATCGTCCGATGACGCCCGAAAACGGCCGATCAATCCAAACTTGGTTGGAATTTCTCGACAGTCTGATGAGTCAAAGCGCAAATTGAGTAAATTGATTTATTATGTCGCGTTTCTGCCTAAACGACAATAGATATTGAAAAATTCCTTTACGAAACGGACGATATTAAATTGCAGTACGAATTTTCTAAAAGATACATTTCTTCGAATTCCTCCATTTTAAAAACGCGTCTACACTCTGTTAAGCCGCACAGTCAACTACAGAAGACGGCAACGACCAATGTCGGCACAACAGTGTCGGCCGACTAAATCCGTTTTGGTGTAACCGTACCGTGTACATGCACGTCCGAGTTACTCGTTCGAGTAGTTCTGTCCGCCATCGGCCGTCAAAATCGGTTTTGATGTAACCGTACCGTGCACATGCATGTCCGAGTTACTCGTCCGAGTAGTTCTGTCCGTTATCGGCCGACAAAATCGGTTTTGGTGTAACCGTACCGTGCACATGCATGTTCGAGTTACTCGTCCGAGTAGTTCTGTCCGTTATCGGCCGACAAAATCGGTTTTGGTGTAACCGTACCGTGCACATGCATGTCCGAGTTACTCGTCCGAGTAGTTCTGTCCGTTATCGGCCGACAAAATCGGTTTTAGTGTAACCGTACCGTGCACATGCATGTCCGAGTTACTCGTCCGAGTAGTTCTGTCCGCCATCGGCCGACAAAATCGGTTTTCGTGTAACCGTACCGATAGGCTAGTTTTATCCCGGAACGACTAACGACTGTCATAGATCCACGAATGACAGCCGGGACCAACGGCTTAACGTGCTTTCCGAGGCACGGAGGAGTCTCGGTATGTAAAGCTGGTCACCCATCTACTTATTACTATGATATAGAGATATAAAAGGCGCTTCTTTTGATCAGCATAATTATAATTCATACAGATATACAGAGTACTTACTTAATTAAAAATTCCCAATAAAGCTCGTGAAGTAAAACCATGGTCTCTTTCAATCAAGATAATGCATTATTAACTGCGGTGACGTTAATATCCTCTATGATTTATCACTATTGTGTAAACTTTATCATATAGTATCTATCAATTGGTTGATAAAGCCTTTGGTATATCAATCAGTGTTGATTTTTCGGATATTTAATTATCTTTGATGATAATAATAATAACAGGAGGAGCTCGTGGCTAAGTAATAACAGCTGCACGGGTCGTTCCATCAGGTTAAGCTACGCTTGCCGGGGTTGGTCCGTGGATCTTTACATACCGAGACTCCTCCGTGCGTCGGAAAGCACGTTAAGCCGTTGGTCCTGGCTATCTTTCGTGGATCTCTGACAGTCATTACGGGTCGTCAGAAGCCCGAAAGTCTGACAACCAGTTTTATTCTAATATTATAAATGTGAAAGTTTGTGAAGATGTTTGGATGTTTGTTACTCAATCACGTAAAAACGGCTGAACGGATTTGGATGAAATTTGGCACACAGATAGTTTATAATCTGGATTAACACAAAGGATACTTTTTCTTCCGGTAGTAGGTTTCCGTGGGATAATTTTTGACATCCACGCGGGTGAACGCGGGCGGAGAACGGCTAGTTAGTAATAAATTACTTAATAACACACACTAAAGTTGGGAGGGCTCGATACGTCACTTCTACGTATAAAGTCTAGCTAGGCGTGATGACATGTAATTTTTAACTCAATGTATCGCCGTAATCTTTTGATTACGTAAAAAAATACGTGTCCAATATTTTTAATAATACACAATGACGGACAAAAAAGAATTTTTGTTAAGCATCCCTATTGTTCGGGCCGACACATTGGGTTCGGAAGTATGTTGAATAACAAAGCCGACCCGAAGCAATTACTTAGCTTTCATTCGGTGCGTGCTATCTTCGCTGAATTGTCATATTGCAGTTGATTTTTACCACCCGCCTCGGCTTATCCGAGCGGCTTTTTTTCCGAACACAAATATCGACATAAATATTTGATTTTTCTCAAACATTATATGCTTGGAAATTGCATGTACGCACATCGCAAGGCCTCATTACGTACATATACTTGTGAACTAAGTGGCTGTGACGTCAGTCACTGTCAATAATAAAGACTTCTTTGATTTTATTGCTACTCTTGCATTAACCATGTTTTTCTATAGTAAGTACTTCTAAAATTACCTCAAAAAATTAGGGCCTGTAGACACTAACGTGTGGCGTTTGGTCTAATTTTAACGGTCTATTTGGCCTGTCTATTTTAGGCTCATTCACCTGTGACAAATGACAGGACCCTTAAAAAGAGAACACATTAATCACTGGTCCTTTTGGCTACAAAAAACAAAAGCTCTTTACATCAATCATTTTAAGCACACATACTATATACATACATTCATACATAGGTACACTCACACATTCACAATCACTCACCTTTGCACTCTCGTGCACGCACACACACAAATATTTCAATATAAGTAAAAATAAGTAGCTTAATATTGTAGATTATAGAATTTGTGTACAAAATATCTGTGTGTGTGGAAATTTGTTATTGTGAACCGTAAGTATTATCCGTTTAGGCTCACTTTCGTGCACTCGGACAATCCTGGGTTTTCGTTCGGGCTCACTTTCATGCAATGTTTTAAAAATTAAATGTTTTTGTATTTTGTTTTTATATATTTTTTTGTCATTTAGATTATTAAACAATTGTGGACACGTATTTCTTATGTTTTTACGTAAGTAATCAAAAGACTACGGTGATACATTAAATATGTCATGACGAGCCTAGCTAGATTTTATACGTAGAAATGACGTAGCGAGCTCCCACTCCCCAAAATGAACGCGTGTTATAATACGTTATAATACGTCTCTAAAATTTGTTTTTATCAGACTGACGGACTAAATAGAATTTCTTTTCTTTACCCAGACATCATCCCTATCCTGGATGGAAAAACCCAAAAACCCAACTTTACCCGACCTGGCTCGAATCGAACCCAGGACCTCATCCTCTGTAGTAGCGCTTAAATGCGCATCATCTATCTTAGAAAGACCCTAGAGACAATAATTACGCTATTTTCAGAACAGATGCAGCACTTAATGAATGTGCTGTAAGCTGTAAATGTCGTGCATGTATTTTGGCTGACTTGGTCAGCTGCCAATTCGCTCCAAGATGTGCCAGATATATAGCAATACTATTAATTTTGAGCTTACACAGTAAATTAAAGGAATTTTCGACTTATTAACAACTCGTTTACGTAATTAGTTGAGCGTTTTAATGCGTGTTGTATTTTTTGTGGCTGATTTGTCGATGAAAGGTACTTATTATGGTACTGATATACAGTCTGTCCGGTCACCGGTGTCCGACCCGTTAAGGCGAAGAAATAATGAGCAATTGTACAGACAAACCTACCATAATAAGGCATTTTGCCGTAGGGGCAAACTGCCTTATGGATTTTTCTCATAAAAAGTTTGATTTTTTTCACACTCTTTTCTTTTTTTGTATTTTTGAAGGTTTTAATGGAAGTTTTTGATAAACCTTTTAGTGTTAACATATTTTAACTGCCAGGGCTTACGTTTAAGCTTATATTTTGAATTGTTTTTAAATACATTTTTTTTATATTGTTCTCACATAATTCCTGAAATCCGACATACAGGTTCTTACCTAGTTTGGGTTTCAGAGGCTTCATATTTTTGTAACTTAAATTTATTTAAATAAAGATTTATTAATATTATTTATTATTAATTATAGAAGCAACAACAATACACCCAGGATTTTGTAATGTCTTGATTTAAAAGAGTGTCCGTGGAGTTTCTTGCCCGTTCTTCGCTAAAGAGATCTGTTTTGGAATGGGCAACTAGCTTCAACTTTCTCACTAACTGACCGATTCTTTGAAAAATCAAAAGTGCCTGTAATTGGTTTAATTGAAATAATTGCTTTGAGTTTGAGCTATGAAATATGCCTCCTAAATTAGATGTCTGTCGTTTCATCCTCGTATTTTGTGTATTTGAACCTAGCGTAGCAATTTCAAGGTGAACAACCCGAAGAATATTTTACTGGGTATTCGGCTATTTTCTTCAGAATTCCAATAATGCTTTTCTTTCAAATTAAATCTCAGTTTAAAAGTAATTGACAGACGAATAAAGAATTAAATTGGATTACTCTTACGAATCTCGATAAAAATGTTGATTAAATCTTAGATGTGGATTCAATCGATCTTGTAAAATACAATGTATTTGAATTCACTTATAAAACATTCTTAAGTGGTTTTGTATTTCAAGATCTAGAACAGAATAAAAAGAAAAAAAAGAAAATAAAAACCGGCTAAGTACTTGTCGGATTTCACACATTTAGGGTTCCGTACCAAATCTGGTTTATCAATATATTGGTATATGTTATTAAAATATACATAATATTAAACATTATCACCAAATTTCAAGTTCATAGGTCAATGGGAAGTTATAAAATTCCTCGGAACAAAATTTTGTAAAAAAAAGCTGACATTGGTGGCAACGTGGCAACTCATTCCTTTGTTTTCCAATATTTAAAAAAAAAATACAGTATTTATTTACTCAACGAGTTCTAAGCAACGATACCACTCGATGGGATAGGTCAAAAAATTTTTTCACGCCCCCCTTTTGCTCTATAGGAAAAAAAATAAAAACGTTTAAAAATATTTATTGAAAATTTGTGTGGCTTTAGGTCAACAAAATGCTTACTGTGAAAATTAGAAGACTGTAGCTCCAACCATTTGGCTGTAAAACCTGTGTGATAGACGACGGACGGCCAGACGGATACTTGAATGACAGCAATAGGACTCCTTTTAGACCCTTCGGGTACGGAACAAATGATTATAGTTTGGCATTTTGCTTCTTATTTCTGTTTACTGAATGTTATTCAGCAATGTTTTCTTTTAAATAAAATACTGTATGAATTCATGTTGTTGCATTCAATGAATTAACTTTAATACTTTCTTACAACGCTATTAAAAAAGAAAGAAATTAAGCTTGATTAAAAAGGTTTTACGGGCAATTTCCCGCTGAAAGTGCCCGTTGAGTTTTAATTCCGAAGTTTCTGCTGAAGCGTTAGGCCGCGTTCAAAAGTTGGAAGAAAAATAAGGAAAAATTCAGCACTAATTTTTTCTTACAATTGTGTCAAAACAAAAAGTCTGTGGTTTTGTTTTCAGAGAGTTCAGTTAATTTAATCAAGAACTGAAAAGCGGACTTTTATAACTTGGCTATATTTTATAAATTTATTGCCAAGTGCGTAAGCACATCACTTCAGAACGGTTGCACCTATTTGGCTAATTCTTTTTTTGCTGTTTAAAGATTTTTTTTGGAAAATTCTCCGGAAAAATCGTAAATTTGGATGGTATTTTTGTATGAAAACAGAAAACACACAGCCTAACCCACTGGAAAAGAGAGTATGAAATTTACCCTGGCGACGCCGGGCACGAACAGCCAGTAAAAGAAGTGCGGATTGGAGTCGGCTTGTTATTTTCAGGCCAGGATAAATCGGGATATTCATCTTGTTTATCGTTTTGCTCTTACCTCTAAAATATCATCGTACATTTTCCTGGTTCACTGAAAGTTCACAAACCCCTTACATTGGAAATAACCAAACTTATCTTGTTAGTAACTTCCCGGTAACCGGGTACAAAATCTTTGTGTCGAAGCCAATCTCCTGTAACGTCGCCGGATATTGAAAAATATTGGGAACACATGACAACATAGCTATATGGAGTTTCTTGGAAATATAAAGAAAGAAAGAAAACGTAATTAATGTGACTCGCACAGGAAGATCACTAACTAAACTAAAAATACAATGATCAAAAAAAATAAATACATAAAAAATAAATAAAAAACAGAAAGTCATGCTGCAACTGCAATATTTAAAATAATTGTCGCAGCGCTGGTATTCTGCTAGGGCCCGGCTGTGATGTCACGGGCAGATATATAAATACATAAATAATTATCAATAAAATAGATAAATGTAAAATGTTACAAATAAAATAAACAACTATCTAATTGTTTACGCTATGCTTTAAAAGTATCTGTTGCACAGAATATCTATAGAATCTGAGGAATTCTTATAACCAGAGTTCGTTCGATCAAAGTTATAACATTACTAGCTTTTGCCAGCGGCTTCGCCCGCGTGTATGTCGGAAATTACCCCACGGGAACCTTCTACCGGGATGAACTTAATCCAGGTTATAAACTATCTGTATACCAAATTTCATCGAAATCCCTTTAGCCGTTTTTGCCTGATTGAGTAATAAATATCCAAACATACAAACAATATGTAATAAAATAATAATAATAATATTATTTCGTTTATTTATTTAATTTCTTATCTATTTACATTTTTAAATATTTCTTAAAAAAAAGGATATAAAAAAACATTTAAAAATATAAAAAAATAGAGGTCCGCCGGTGTCGGGAGCAGGGTCCAAGCTACCGGTGGTTAGGGCTGCAGAGACAGGAACCTTCTCACAATGCGAGCCGTATCAAGGAGTACTGCCTTCTGAATCAGGCCCTTGATCCAACCGCCTAATGATAGCCTCGAGAGATGTTGTTCGAGGCTTTCGGCCATCAGGCCATTGGCCGTTACGACAATCGGCACAATGACAGCCGAGCTCACATTCCACATATCAACAACCTCGCGAGCTAAGTCGAGATATTTTATTTGTTTCTCTTTCTCAGCTTTCACGAGGTTCTCGTCATGTGGAATGGTAACATCGACTATCATTGCTTGGCGCACTAACCGATCTATCACTACTATATCAGGCTTATTGGCGACAATAGTCCTGTCAGTAATGATAGACCGATCCCAGTACAAAGTGACATGGTCATTTTCGAGAACTGGGTCGGGCACATACTTGTAGTATGGTACCTCAGAATCGACTAGTTTATATTTCAAAGCAAGTTGCTGGTGGATAATCCTAGCTACTTGGTTATGCCTGTGCAAGTACTCGCCGTTAGCCAGACGAGAACAACCGGAGATAATATGTCTGATGGACTCACCCGGACGGTGGCATGCCCGACACACGTCAACCGTCCCATCCTTCATAATATGTTTCCGATAGTTATTCGTCAAGATAACTTCGTCCATAATTGCACAGACGAAACCTTCAGTTTCCCCGAAAAGGTCACCGAAACGTAGCCAGGATACGGACGCTAAGAAATCTACACCGGGCTCATGAAGAGCCCGATAGAAGCGCCCGTGGAGCTCCTTGCTTTGCCATACCTTCTTGCGGTCATCGGTAGTAAGTACTACAGGTTTGCGCCAGTTCTCTTTAGCCATGGACAGCGGGGTGAGCCCCTTGTCCACTGCAACCACATCACGGTGCATACCCACTTCGACTTTTAAAAAATATTCTCTGAGGCTGCACACCTCGCGGTTGTGGAGGGTCTTTGCATTTAAAAAGCCTCGACCCCCGCACTTCCGCGGGATGTACAGTCTCATCACCGATGATATTATTATTATTATAATAATATTAGTAGGATAATGTTTCTTATCGTGTGGAATAATCCAATGTTTCCACTAAACACCTTTTTATACTTTAAGAGATAAGCTGTAAGATGTAGTAGATAACATGATATTCCGATATAGATTGAAACTTTCATAGTTTGATTTAATTTTCTGTTCTAACCAAAGTAAAACTTGTGTTTTCCATAATTGCGTTTTACCACGTACCTAATTAATGACCTAGGCCTTGTACAACCTAGGTTTACGATAGTAATTTTCCCTAGAACTGCTTCGGTCGAGCTTTTGACCGCTAGATCAATGAAGCGGGTCGTTGGACCCATAACTAGTAGATATTAAATTGTGATCTAAGCAAAGGAATATATCATTTTATCACCAATAATTTTTAACCGACGAAAAAAAAGGAGGAGGTTCTCAATTCGACACGTATATTTTTTAAGCTAAAAATAGTAACCCTCGTTGTTGACAATATTTTTTTGTTAACATCAAGTATCATACCCAAGGTGTAACCTCTTAAGGGGTCATTGTACAAAGATATGAACGACTTTTATCATGGGACATAACCTGAGGGCAATTCCCGTATTTTTAACAACGTTCGCAATCTTATCTCAGTCTCAATCTGTCAAAAATTGTACAGCTTTTTCCTACATTTTTGACATTTGATTGACGCTGCCATGATGCGACTTGAAATTGAACGCTTTTAGGTACGAGAATTGGCCTTCTCAAATCGTCAAAAAAAAAAAAATCTGCTGTTCGCTACATTTTGACGAGTAATACGAACATAAAATGTAGGGAACAGCTGATTTTTCTGATCTTTTGAATTCAAGGACCAAAAATATTTTTATAGTAGTTAAGTATCTTAGGACTACAATGGACCGCACAACAGTGGTAACATAAAAACTTTTTTACAAAAAAAAAAAAAAAAAAACAACCGACTTCCGAAAAAATACTACAAGTTAAAAATAACTTTAATTTCGGAAGTCGGTGTCTTTGGATCTGTATTTTAGCTTTTTGCCACCGACTTCCGAAATTAAAGTTATTTTTCACTTTGTAGTATTTTTTTGGAAGTCGGTTGTTTTTTTTTTTTGTAAAAAAGTTTTTTATTTTTCACTTTTTAGTGGGTCAGTCTATAATTCATCTAAGTTACAATAGCCTAATGTCAACTGCTCATCACCTTTTACAAAATATTGCTTTTCCCGATACAAATACGTTAATTGTTGAGGAGTTCTCCCAGTAAGGAACCAGGAGAACTGGAACTGATGATGAAGTCACCATCAGCTTCATTTCAACATATGTATTGTGACGAGCATAAATTGATTAGCAATAATCGAATCGCAAGCCGTGAAATACGTATTATTGAGTAGTTACGATGGCCATCTCTGGTCTTTCTCATCAGTTCCACTTCAATAAATGGTGCTTTCCGGGAGCAAATGCACGAGATACTATAAAAATTACCCAAATCGCTATAGGTGTGCCTATAAAATTTGAAGGTTCCCTTCGATTTCTCTGGGATGTCATACTCAAATCCTGGTTTCCTTATCACGGTACCACCCTTGAGATATCTCCTTTCGAACAAAAAAAGAATCATAAAATTCAGTTCATAAACGACAAAGTTATCCGCGAACACACATAAAAAAAAAATATACGGTCGAATTGAGTAACCTCCTTTTTTTGAAGTCGGTTAAAAACCAGTATAAGCTGGCATCGTATTCAATTGAAACATGGTACTACGCTAACTAAAGTCAAGATCAAAATGTTACCACAAACGTGCAGTCGACTGTACAGAAGGACCATTCTATGAACTTTTTGCTTGAGCTCCACATCCACACTATTTTATTAAATTGAACTAATTATGGCGTGCATCATTTGATAATAATCTGAACGAAGCGTTTAGCGTCGTCGAAACGTTGACGTAGAGAGCTGCGCAATTAGCTAACCACCGCTAATAACTTATAACCGCGAGAAATTGAATTAGACACTAAACTTGGTACATATTCATGTTGATATGTGGTGGGTGTAAATATACTTAGTCAATTAATTGGTATACCAGATAAATATTTGATAGATACCTATTTGACGGCATGATTACGTTGTGAATTAGACGAGGAGCTCGTGGCTAAGTAATAACAGCCGCACGAGTCGATCCATCACGTTAAGCTACGCTTGCCGGGGTTGGTCAGTGGGTGGGTGACCATCTTTACATACCGAGACTTCTCCGTGCCTCGGAAAGCACGTTAAGCCGTTGGTCCCGGCTGCCATTCGTGGATCTTTGACAGTTGTTATGGGTCGTCAGAAGCCCGAAAGTCTGACAACCAGTCTTACCAAGGGGTATCGTATTACCCAGTTACTGGGTTGTGGAGGTCAGATAGGCAGTTGCTCCATGTAAAATACTGATATTCAGCTGCATCCGGTTAGACTGGAAGCTGACCCCAACATTGTTGGGATTGTACTATCTATAGGCATTGAAATAAATGTTCTCTCCTACAGTGACTATTGTAGATATGAAATCGTCACAAAATCAATCTGCCTAGCCTTTTCCCAACAATGTTGGGGTCGGCTTCCATTCTAACCGGATGCAGCTGAATATCAGTATTTTACACGGAGCAACTGCCTATCTGACCTCCACAACCCAGTAACTGGGTAATACGATTCCCCTTGGTAAGACTGGTTGTCAGACTTTCAGGCTTCTGACGACCCGTAACGACTGTCAAAGATCCACGAATGACAGCCGGGACCGCCGGCTTAGCGTGCTTTCCGAGGCACGGAGGAGTCTCGGTATGTAAAGATGGTCACCCATCCACGAACCAACCCCGGCAAGCGTAGCTTAACCTGATGGATTCACCCGTGCGGCTGTTATTACTTAGCCACGAGCTCCTCGTTTCATGAAATCGTCACAAATAGGCCCAAATTCACGTACCCACCTTTTTAACGTATTGATTTGAGCATGCTATATTTTACTGTGCAGGAGCCCACACATGGTCCCTAGCAATCTAATCACATAAACCTTTACAGGCTTAATCCATATAGATTACATCCATAAACCTTACATTTGGACGAAAGATAGTAAAACCTGCTTTGTATTACCAAAATGAAGCAACAGTTTATGATTGAGTTAAATGACAGAACGTTTACCTTGAGTATTGAAATAAATCTAGCCCAAAGGCGTCTAAACAACCTACGTTTAGACGCCTTTGGGCTAGATTTAGTTAAGGTACTTTTAAATAGATTTATTCATAGAGTACGCACGGATAGAGTAAATAAATTACACTTCAAATAGATTGATTCACTTCATTGAAGCGATGATGTGCTGTGATGATACGTACGTGTGTTTGTTAATGTCAATGACATAGACGTGACAACACTCCTACACATGAGCACTTATGGTTGTACAGTCCTATCAACTTATCTGTGAACTGAAAGAGGACGCCACCGTCGATGCGTCGACACAATGGAATGACATGCGTCGGCACAATCGAAGACATTTCAACATGACGGCCGTAGTTCAAATTTTCGCCATTTCACAGATAAGTTGGTAGGAGTGTACAAGGATCATTTGCGTCGACAAAATTGGAACTAACGCCGCCATCTTGTTTTTTCAATACATTTCACAAAACAATTAACAACAGCGCGTCCCTGTCTACGTCATTCGAGCGTCAAAAGATCCTTGATAGCGGTAGTCGAGGTTTCAGGGACTATTTACACTTATTCAGATCAAATCAGCTTATGTCCGTAGAAAAGAAACAGTTTTGTATGGGGTTAAAATATAGTATCGTTTGGCAGGAGGACGGGAGTCTAAGGGGCGGGTGCCCCCACTTCCCATGAAAAGGTAACGCACCGTTCTTGAGAAAAACTAATTATTGTAACCTAACCTCAAAATACTTTAAAGTTGCTTCTGCATCGTCTCCGGTGCTGCGGTAAGTGCAGCCTCTTCGCCCTTACGTAACAAAGGACAGGCACCCATGCTCACCTTCGCAGCTTCGGCCTCCCATACTTTATTGCAGTGGGCGGGGGCTGCTCTCCCTTCGCGCCTCCGGATTTTTATATACACTCTAAGGGTAGCAGCCAAAAGACTACGTGGAGTCGGGGCGCCCCGATTCGGTTTTGGAACAGATTCTACCTATTTTATCTATGAAGTGGGGGTACACTAAGTTCCTTCTGAGCAGGATTTCTAGGTTGAAACGGAATGAACGAAAACAAATGACACTGTAACCGGTCCGAACTTTGCACAGAAGGATACGCAATAACAATTTTTTGGAACAAAATGGTGACATGAGGCGAGAGTGAGTGAACATGCGCGAAATTTCGAAGAGCCTATGTTCACACCGGCCATGATTCATCGTCCGAAATGTATAGCTGTAATGTTTGTTGTTTCGGTAACAGCAGTTTGCCGTCACCATTTGTCATGCGAAGGGAACCGAGCCCTGTGCTATGATTTATACCCGCGTGATATTGTGATGGCTGTCATATGTGTCGTAGCATTATGCGATAGTCCGAAGTTTTTCACTGTGTGTAGGTTGAATCATACAGAACTTTGCACGGAATACGTAGTTACAAATTGTACTCTATATTCTAATTGTTTTTAATTAATGTAGAATCGACAAAGTATATTTTTTTACATGATTTTTTTAGTGATCATGACACTTTCAAAACTCAAGATGTGAAACAATATCCATACTTTTTTAATAAAAATTAAATTCCCTGTTCAAATATCAAATCCCCGAAACATAATGTCGTGAAAAATTATGAAAATAAATACTATAAAATTTTATTCTTGATGCGCGAGGCTTTTTGTTACCACTTTTGGTCATTCTCCTTTATAACATGATTCAATTATAACAAGATTACAAAAAAATAAAATAAAAATTGTAGTTTAAATTACAATTAAAATGAAAATTGATTGATTTGATAGATTTTTTTTTTTTTGATTGATTGCATAGATTGTATTTAATTGGACTGTGACTGAATGTCCCTATTAAACTTTAAAATTAAAATTGATTGAATTTTTTTTTTCATAATTGGATGTATTTAATTGGAATGTGACTGACCCTATTTTAAACTTTTACATTATGACAGATTCTTTTAGAAACAAAATTTGCTCTAAATAAAACTTCATAAGAGAAAGTTTGTAAGCAAATCTGACGGTCTGAGTTTTCTGCCCGTTTTCCTTTTAATCTTTGCTCTTGTTACTTCTTTGAGGGAAAAGTTTGAAACATTAATCAAAATTTTTCACGTGAGGTTCTCAATTATGTTGAATTTGGATAAAAGAGGCACTAGATTATTATGGCTTGATTGCCATGCCTTATATAGAGTACCTAATGACGTTGATAATAAGGCTGAAATCTATAGAACGGCGCCGTAGACTTTACTCAAGCTAAGTATAGCAGCGTTTCATATAAACAAAAATTTACCTTGTTCGTATGAAATTAATGCGCATATTGCTTTAAACGGCTGTGATCAAGCTTTCATAAGAAAACAACTCCTTATTTTATTGCAGGATCCAGTAAAACCATAATCTAAATATTGTGCTCCGTTTTACAGAGGACATGAAAACATTTATCAACACAACGGGCACTCGTAAAACCTTTATTTTTATCTAAATATGACGTACAGGCGTGGGTAAACAACATTTTTATAATTAAACGGTAATTTGATGGGGATTCGCTGAAGTTATGGCAGGCTTGTTTCCGGCCGTATAAAGAAAAATAAAGTAATAAACCATATTTTTAACCGAGTTAAAAAAAATGGAGGTTATCAATTCGACGAGTGCATGTCATTAGTGCGACAAACATGTGTGCGACATGTCAGTAGTTCGACAGGTCGTTAGTGCGACAGGTCTTTAGTTCGACAAGCAATGTATGTTTAACAAAATGACTTCTAGATAATACGGTGCTTAATACCGATGGGGCTACTACTTTTTACAAGCTTTTATTTAGTTTCACCTGTCACAGTGGCTGTCTGTCTGTCGGTAATATAATATTGCTTGAGCCTCTTCCCGGTCTCCGATTGAGCTGAAATTTTACATGCACATGTAAATCGGATGACAGTGCAATATTATTATGACATGGAGCTGATCTGAAGAGAGATTCGGAAGGTGGCCATGGGAACTCAGTAATAAAACGACGCAACCCTATCGAGTTTGGGCTCGTTTGATTCGTATTGACAAGGACTCTGGTCCTAGATCAGGTCTGGTTCGCATGGTGTTGTTTGTAAGTGTTAGATTGTTCAACAATTTTTGTTCAATAAATCTTTATTTTATACATTTTTAGATGACATCCAGAGTAATAAAAGCTTGTTTAAAATGTTAAGGAGGATGCGCTGCGGTAGCCCGCTAAATTCAAATTTTCTTGCGTTTTATGCAATTTGCAGGTCCGTGTCAGGTTTTATCTTGATCAAAATATGATACGCGGGAATAAAACATATGTATTTATATAAAATTAACCATGAAAATCATCAATACATCTTTCTAAGTTAGATTTCGTGCAGATTTGTCGAACGAACGAAATCTAACGACTCTGCACGAAATCTAACAGAGAGATGTATTGATGATTTTTAGGTTAAATTTATATAATGGGAGCGCGTGTCAGACTTTTACTGACTAAAACCCACCCGGGTTCCTTCAGTTGCCCGTGCCAGGGCCACGGTATCTCATTCGAACTACCCGCGACCCCGGCGGCATCGGCCCAATTGACCCCGTCACTGCTGACATCTCTTTGAGGCGCGCGTGGCACAACGCGCCGTCGACCCGGGCCTGGTCCTTACCGGACGGCGAACTAAGCACCATATCACCTAGAAGTTATATTTGATAAACGTACATGGCTTGTCGAACTAAAGACCTGTCGCACTAACGACCTGTCGAACTACTGACATGTCGCACACATATTTGTCGCACTAATGACATACACTCCAATTCGACACGTATGTATGTAATATTATTGAAACTGCAATATATTAACATAATATGATAATCTATTAGGGCTTCCAAACAAAAATAAAAAATTTCATTGGCAGGTATGTACGAGTATGTATGTATGTTTGTATATTATGTATGTTTGTCCACGCATTTCTCCAAACTGTTAATTGGAGTGCGACCATTTTTTTTCATTGGCTTACATTTACTTGGACTTAGAGCAAGTTTCATCAAAATCGGTTTAGTAGTTTTCAATATGGACCAATACGTGTGTGACGTGCTTTTTTTTTGTGGATGGGAAATCATCAAATGACTTCTCCCGCTCTGTGCGGAGCGGGAGGGCGTGTCAGACTTTTACTGACTAAAACCCACCCGGGTTCCTTCAGTTGCCTGTGCCAGGGCCACGGTATCTCTATCGAACAACCCGCGACCCCGGCGGGTGTGACGGCCTGGCTTATTGATACGGGTGTGGTGTCAAAGGGAAAACTTCTCAAAACTTATTTATTAAATTCCTTAAAACTAAAAATTACACAATAATAAAGTAATTTAAAAAAAAATTAAACCGTTTCCAAAAATAAATGAACTCAAAATTATGAAATAATTTTAATTTCGGAAGTCGGTGGCAAAAAAACTAAAATAAAGATCCCAAGATATCGACTTCCGAAATTAAAGTTAAGTATTTCATAATGTTGAGTTCATTTCTTTTTGAAGTCGGTTTTTTTTTTTATTACTTACGTTTTTATAAATTTCATTTCATTACAACCTTGGTAAAAAATACAAAACGTAATTAACAAAACAATTTTGAAACAATATAATTTTAAAGAGTGTCCATGGAGTTTCGTGCCCGTTCCTCTCCATACCTACTACTCTTCGGAATGGGCGACTATTCATATTTCTGACTGACCGACTCTATGACAATTCAATAGTGCCTGAACATAAATGGTTTAATTGAAATAAATACTTTGAGTTTGAGTTTTGAGTTTGATTTAATGAATTTAATCTGGAGAACAGTTTGCTTTATTTCTAGTACAAAAAAGATCAAATTAGCACCAATTTCGTTGATTTTTACCCGATTTCGTCAAAGCCAAAAGGAAGGGTTATGATTGTATCAGTCTATCTATGTAAGTATGTATGTATATAAGTATGTATTTACGTGTGTTCCACCAGAGCGCCTATATTACTGAACCGATTTTAATGAATGAGGTATCAATGGATTTGTAATAATGATCCGGGTGACATAGGCTATACAGGGTGTCCCAAAACTCAACGTCAAGCCGAAACGGGGCGACAGGATTGACTGTAAACATCATGAGAAAAATCAGAAAAAAAATCTATCCCATGCAGTTTGAAAATCCATAATTTTCAAACTGCATGGGATAGATTTTTTTTAACCCTAAATAATATTTCTAAGAATCACAGTCAAAAATAATGACACAATTGACCCAAGTTTCCTATAAGATTAAGACTTTGTTAAACTATGAATTTAAAATTTTCAAAATTGGTCGACTTTGAACGGCCCTCCTTTAAAAAAAATGTACTAGAGTGCCTTGGCAAGTGCCATTAAAAGTTGGCGCATTTAATCAGGATTGTAAAATGGTACAATACTTGTAAGTTTCATACTAAAAAAATGAGTAAAAAAATAAAAACCTCAAGTAACCCGATTTTTGCTAACCCATTTTACTCAGTTAAAAAGTTTTTTATTCGCACAAGCTCTTGGTAGGTTCTTAATTTTACGGCAAAATGATGAGAGAGATGGATAGTGGACATGTTTGCCATGAGTGAGAGAGACAGATAGTGACGCCACTTTTACCAAAGTCGACAAAATTAAGTAAAATTAATAAAATAATGAAAAATCTTGACTTAGTTTAGTTTAGGTTTATTGGAATAAAAGTCAGATATGGAAATAACATTTATTATTACAACAAATGTTCAAATTGTTTACCATCAGCCTCAATAAACACCCTACATCTTCTTAAAAAAGATCTACGTATTAGCCGGCCATATCCTCGAGAGTTGATGTCCTCAGCAGCTTGAGAAATTCGTTCACGCGGCTCGGCTACGCTCTCAATGGTCTTTGAATAAACTTTTTCTTTGAAACGCCCCAATAAAAAAAATCCAGGGGATTTAAATCTGGGGAACGGGCAGGCCACGAGATAGTGCCTGAACGTCCAATCCACCTTCCCGGATATTCCTGGTCAAGGAAATCTCTTACTTGCACTGCGTAAACATGTCCACTATCCATCTCTCTCATCATTTTGCCGTAAAATTAAGAACCTACCAAGAGCTTGTGCGAGTAAAAAACATTTTAACTGAGTAAAATGGGTTAGCAAAAATCGGGTTACTTGAGGTTTTTATTTTTTTACTCGTTTTTTTAGTACGAAACTAACAAGTATTGTACCATTTTACAATCCTGATTAAATGCGCCAACTTTTTATGGCACTTGCCAAGGCACTCTAGTACATTTTTTTTAAAGGAGGGCCGTTAAAAGTCGACCAATTATGAAAATTTTAAATTCATAGTTTAACAAAGTCTTAATCTTATAGGAAACTTGGGTCAATTGTGTCATTATTTTTGACTGTGATTCTTAGAAATATTATTTAGGGTTACGGTTCCAAAGTTTAACTGAACAAAAATAATAAAAATTAACCACAATAACCGAAAAATGGTTACAGGTTGACCAAATTTTTAGGTTTTTCTTAAATGCCCATAATTTTCAAACTGCATGGGATAGATTTTTTTTCTGATTTTTCTCATGATGTTTACAATCAATCCTGTCGCCCCGTTTCAGCTTGACGTTGAGTTCTGGGACACCCTGTATAAATTCTCCGTAAATTGAATATAGTGGACCTTACACGTAAATTTCTGACCACGAAAAAAAATTTATTGAAATAATAATGACATGTTTGGTATCAAAGGAAAAGTCTTGACGACCACATTACAAATATGTATATATTTCATATTGTTTAAGTAAATAATTATGTTTAAATTGATAAAAATAAGTAATAGTGGAGGTAAATAATATTAATTTAATTGGTAACAGACCGACGACCGCGGTGAGCGTGATTTTTCAGTAGTTGGGTTGGGTTGGGTCTTTGAACTTACTTTTTTATTACGTCCGTGCGAACGTCAGCTAAACGTGATTTCTATTGATTTTAATATTGGAAATACTCGTTTCGCAAATAATATTTATTTAGTTTTATTACATAATAGAAGCATATATAAACTGGTCTTTCGTTTTCTTTTGCTCTTGCTAGTTAGCAAAAAAATATAAAAGGCTATTAAATAACCAGCTTAGCTAACAAAAAACCATGACCTTAATTCAGAAGTCTTTCAATAAATAACAATAATCCTATTATTACAAAGCCATTATACGCACGCAACTTCCCTCACGAAACAATAAATTATTCTGACCTTTGAACATTGAAAAATCACAGGGACTTGTGGCTAAGTAATAACAGCCGGTCGGGTCGATCGATCAGGTTAAGCTGCGCTTCCCGCGGTTAATCCATGGATGGTTGACCATTTTCACATACCAAGACCCCTCCGTGGCTCGGAAAACATGGTCATTCGTGGATTTTTGACAGTCGTTACGGGTCGTCAGAAGCCTGAAAGTCTGACAACCAGTCTTACCATGGGGTATAGTTACTGGGTTGTGGAGGTCAGATAGGCAGTCGCTCCATGTACAATACAGGTATTTAGCTGCATCCGGCTAGACTGGAAGCCGACCCCAACATAGTTAGGAAAAGGCTACCTAGCCTTTTCCTAACTATATTGGGGTCGGCTAGTATAGCATCTCGGTAGTCATTCCCTTTCTAGCAATATCATATTTCTTTGTTCTACTCCTACTCTTAAAGCCACCAACATTCATACTCAAAACTTTTCTTACGACATTTTCCTTGGTTTACCTATCATAAAGAATATTTATTTTATTTCAAGTAGCTCCTATGTACTCTCGGTTTAGAAAATTATACGGGAATAGTCCTCTATGATCAAAATACCATTTAACCTCTGACGTGTCGACTGCACCCCATGTGTGCATAAGGATAAATCCTTTATATAATAGGTATATAAACTTATATAACTTATATAAACGTAAAAAAAACTTTTTTACAAAAAAATACAACCGACTTCCAAAAACAACACTACAAAGTGAAAAATAACTTTAATTTCGGAAGTCGGTGTCTAGTTAAATGTATTTTCGTTTTTTGCCACCGACTTCCGAAATTAAAGTTATTTTTCACTTTGTAGTGTTGTTTTTGGAAGTCGGTTGTATTTTTTTGTAAAAAAGTTTTTATTTTTCACTTTTTAGTTGTGTACCTACCCCACACAAATTGTAATACCACTACCTGCAAAACAAACTAGAACATCATCCATATAAAAGTAGGAAAAAAATACGTATTATTGAAGCTAACTCAAAAACTACCGAAGCAAAGTTAATCAATTTTATATGGGACCAACTGTGATGTATACCCTCTCGAATAAAACAAAAAAAAATCCAAATCTGTCCAGCCATCTTCGAATAATCGGGGAACACACATTAAAAAAAAAAAAAATGTTCCGACGAATTGAGAACCTCCTCCTTTTTGAAGTCGGTTAAAAAAAAAACATCATCAGTAGTTGTGAACCTATGGGGTTCGCAGCTAACCCCCCCCCCCCCTCCCCCTCGGGTTTTGGGTTTATAAATTAGTATATTATATGATATCGGCTAAAGGGAAATAGGTTTCCTACGTATTTTAGGCAACTAAAATTGGCGACGTTCTAATCACCCAATTAGTTCAATTGACCAATTAGTGTGAGCTAATTGGACATTTTCTATTTGAAACTGTGAAATAGTGCGGCTCGGGTTCATTGCTCGGAAATAAATTGAATGATTAAAACGTGAAACAGTCTTTGAATGAAAATTAATGAAAATTATCACGAACATATGTATTGTATACCTGCAACAAAATAATGTAATGACCAAAACCTCATCCAAAAACTAGTTATTGATCTTCTAATGATGGTCACGTTTTAAATTAATGAACCTCTAAAAAAGTTTTGCGTTTCTTATTGGTGTACACTTTTTTAATAAATCAGAATCTTTTTTAACTTTCTGACCTTTTCTCACAGTTGGACACAGTAACTTGGTCATTTAGTATTTTTAGGTCCCCAAAATAGCAATTAATTTGAGGTTCACAAAAAGAGGTACAATCATTGTATTAGTGTTCAATGGTATTTTAGGAGCGCAAAACGGGAAGTATTACTCGTGTATACATAATCTTCAGTATAAAATCATTAATACTCGTTTATCAGCGCCACCATTGAGAAAAAAATCAAGTCTGGAGATATTTTTTGACCTCACCTAACCTATCTCATCTGAATAAAAATGTTAGCAGAGGAAATTTCAAAATGTTCCTTATCTTCAGACTTAGGTTTTTTTCTCAATAGTGGCGCTAGTTGGCGGCTCTACTCGCCTTAATATAAACCAAATACCTGTAGACATTAGAGACTTAAAAACATTAAAGCGTAAGCTGAAAGAACATTGCATCGGCTCGATTATAACTTAACTATTGAGTTGTAGTCGAGTTGATGTAGTGCTGTGAAGCAGCTGTTGATAGCGCGTTGATCAATCTCAGGCCATGGCATGATAAGACAGACACCAGAGGTCTAATTGTGTGCTTTGTTATTACACCCATGTAAGGAACTTGTAATTAATAAAATAAAATAAATAAATAATTGGGCAAATTGTCAAGCGCGCGTAAACCGTTGCGACTGGTTGAATGAAATTAAAATGAGATCGGTTGAAATTCTGCGATGATATCCGGAAAGTAGTCCTCAGTCTAGAAGCGATCGCAACAAGATTTGAATAAAATCATCGTCTTTACTGAAATTCTTTCAAAATACATTTTTATGTTCACATAACTTGTCAAAATGTAGGGAACAGCAGATTTTTTTTTTGCGATTTCAGGTTTGGTCCCATAGTTAAAGTTGTTCATTATGATGAGTACCATGACCCCTTAACGAGGCTGTGCGTTAATTCCGGGACATGTTGTATAAGGAATGACTATCTACTATAAGTTAGATAAAATCCATATAACACTCTTCAGAAATTCTTACAAAGCTTGCGCCGAGTAAGAACGGTTTCATTCACTCACTAAAAACATGGCCTGAAAGATATTTGACAAGACAGTGGAAGAAATATGAGCGATTTAATTAATTCAGCTCGTGTAAGAATTAATTAGAAAACGTGACGTGGATACGTAAGGTTGTAACAAAAGATACACCTTACCTTTGTATGTATAAGAAAATTATGTAGCCATTCTTCTGTTGGTAGGTGAATTGAATCGTATATTATATTGTAATTTAAGGCGATCCAAAATAAATTGGAGGCTTTTTCTTAACCTTTTATTTCACTATTACAGCATTTATGGTTTTAATTTTTGGATAATTATATGTTTATTAACTATTTAATTAATACTCTGACTGAAAGGAAACGCAATTCGGTTAAGCCTCGTTAGAATTTAATTTTGAAAAGACCTCTACTTTTTTAGGTATATTTTTTTCTCTGTAATTCTAAAATCATTGAAAAGAATTGCATTAAAATGCACGTATTAGGTAATTGAAAACTCTGGCTGAAAATATTTTTGGTAGATAGCTTAATTTATTTTTAAACAATTTTTATTTGGTTTGGCGCTTTTATTCTGGTTCCAGTGCATTGTTGCGCTCTCTTTTTATTCGCATGTGGAAGTAATTGACTCTGTCACTTTCTTATTTTCCGCCCAGCACCCTAATTGCGTAGGTAACACATTATCGATCGAAGTTGGTTTGATTTTGAAACAAATTGCTAATCCATTGCTTCATACGTTCGAAAAATTTGTATGCTCGACAACGTAAATAACGCAATGAATATTAAGGAATGTCAAAATGAAACCAACTCCGATTGGTAATGTGTTACGCAATTAGGGTGCAGTTCACCTTTTATGTCACCGGTCTGTACGGGGTAGGAGCTTCATAAGAAACGAAAAAGCAATATTGAATTTTCGCTATTTATTTCAAGATGACGTGCACAAAACAATCGCCGCCTATTCAATTTTGAAAGAAAATCCAATGATAATCTCTTCACAATTTCATTGCAGAGATA
Source organism: Cosmia pyralina (assembly GCA_946251885.1). Classification (NCBI taxonomy): domain Eukaryota; kingdom Metazoa; phylum Arthropoda; class Insecta; order Lepidoptera; family Noctuidae; genus Cosmia; species Cosmia pyralina. Next base: position 24,763,843 of record OX276345.1, on the reverse strand, counting down.
CCGTGGCCCTGGCACGGGCAACTGAAGGAACACGGGTGGGTTTTAGTCAGTAAAAGTCTGACACGCCCTCCCGCTCTGCCCAGAGCGGGAGAAGTCATTTGATGATTGTGGACGGGAGTCCACAAAAAAAAAAAAAAAAAAAAAAAGGATGCATATCCAGTACGGTTCTAATAATCTTTCCACATCCTAAGGGCTTAACCACCATTATCGCGCCCCTTGCTATGCAATGGTCTCTGTCGCACCGTGTAACATGAGGCTACATTGCATGCGATTGATTATCCACCGCAACCAAACTCGACGGTTCATTACCGATGTTATGAATTATGATTTTTTATGATAGGTAAAACAAAATCCGGGCGACAAGATCAAAAGTGTTTTGTATTGCCGGCACATCGGTCCGTCAGAATCTCGGGCCGAGTTCTAGCGTCACCGATCGTCGCACCGAACTACTCGAAACTGGCGGCCCCGGTATGACGGCCGGCGATCGGCTGACGGATGTGCGGTGGTCATCGATGACGTCCCAGTGACGGCTGCAATGGACAAACGCACTTAGTCTGTCGCTCAATCGACCGTGCCGTCAATTTTCGATCATATACTGGCTGATAATAATGATGCCTACAAATATGTTAGCAACATAGAATCGTTAACCATGCGTACGCACGGCCACAGATCAAGCTATACATTTCCAGTATAAGCTGATCTCGCACCTACGTAAATACCTTGACGCAGATTTCGCTACGGTGTGTTTGTTTTCCTTGCGGAAATTATAAACTTAGTCGTTTAATGGATAATTGTGTGGATATCATTATGCAATGACGCATTATGTATCGATATAGTGTCAGTATCGATGATGCTATACCGATCTACGGATCGCCATTGTGATCGCTATTAAGAGTTTAAGACTACGTAGGTATACTCTTTTTAAATGTTATGCCCAAGATCAACGAGATACTCTTAGGTACCACTGCGGACATTTGCGGTTAACCACTATTGAACCTTATGTCAATAGTATTATGGTCGATGGTACAGTCAGCAACAAAAGTCGATTAACACTTGCAGTTGTTTCATCTTAATTATCAAGCGAAATATTTAATTCAAATCGGAACAGATGTATTTGAAATTTTAAGAACATTAACTCTTAACAGTTAAACGAAAAAAAAGCAGTTTATCAATCATTTTGTGTTAATTAAGATGATGTCAAAAAGTAGCAGTTTTAACCGACTTCTGTTGTTGACCGTACCTATCCCTCGAGTCAGTACTTACAATCATGTATATGCATGTATCAGAAATGTGTGGTCATATATTTAAGGGTGTGGTACAACCATCAAATTGAAAAACTTTCTCCATAGGACCAACATCGTAATCACGAAAAAATAATTAGCCCTCCCATACATTTGGATCTGGGATACTTGCGCGTAAGACATTTCTGCGAAAGCCATTTGCGTGAACCCACTTGCGCAAAAAGAAATTTCCGCGAATGGACTTTTGCGCGAACGGACTTTTGCGCGAAAGGAAACTTGCGCGAAAGACATTTGCGCGACAAGACATTTTCGCGACCAGATTTTTGCGCGAATGGACTTTTGCGCGCATGGACAGTTGCGCGAAAGACACTTGCGCGAAAGACACTTGCGCGAAGGACACTTGCGCGAAAGACACTTGCGCGAAGGACACTTGCGCGAAGGACACTTGCGCGAAAGACACTTGCGCGAAGGACACTTGCGCGAAGGACACTTGCGCGAAGGACACTTGCGCGAAGGACACTTGCGCGAAAGACACTTGCGCGAAGGACACTTGCGCGAAAGACACTTGCGCGAAGGACACTTGCGCGAAAGACACTTGCGCGAAGGACACTTGCGCGAAAGACACTTGCGCGAAGGACACTTGCGCGAAAGACACTTGCGCGAAGGACACTTGCGCGAAGGACACTTGCGCGAAGGACACTTGCGCGAAAGACACTTGCGCGAAGGACACTTGCGCGAAGGACACTTGCGCGAAAGACACTTGCGCGAAGGACACTTGCGCGAAGGACACTTGCGCGAAGGACACTTGCGCGAAAGACACTTGCGCGAAGGACACTTGCGCGAAGGACACTTGCGCGAAGGACACTTGCGCGAAGGACACTTGCGCGAAAGACACTTGCGCGAAGGACACTTGCGCGAAGGACACTTGCGCGAAAGACACTTGCGCGAAAGACACTTGCGCGAAGGACACTTGCGCGAAGGACACTTGCGCGAAGGACACTTGCGCGAAGGACACTTGCGCGAAGGACACTTGCGCGAAAGACACTTGCGCGAAAGACACTTGCGCGAAGGACACTTGCGCGAAGGACACTTGCGCGAAAGACACTTGCGCGAAGGACACTTGCGCGAAGGACACTTGCGCGAAAGACACTTGCGCGAAAGACACTTGCGCGAAGGACACTTGCGCGAAGGACACTTGCGCGAAAGACACTTGCGCGAAGGACACTTGCGCGAAGGACACTTGCGCGAAAGACACTTGCGCGAAAGACACTTGCGCGAAGGACACTTGCGCGAAGGACACTTGCGCGAAGGACACTTGCGCGAATCCGCTTGCGCGAAAAAGTGGAAGAAATGAGATTTCTTCATAACAATCATCACTTCAATACCTACTCGACCCAAATGTATGGGACATTTGGATCGCTAATGGTTCATACACCACTTCCCAACAGTCTCCTTTGACCACATCTATCTGATACATGCTGTATAACTTCTTTCTGATACGTGCTGACTATCGCGTGATATTATCAGTTTACTGGCCGAATACCACAGAATAATAAAGCTACAGTAGTTTATCTGGGCAGTGACCTTGAGTTAATTACCTACGGCCGCTCGGTAGATAAATATGCGTCCTTTTCCGTGCGTAACTGCTACCCACTCGAACTGTTATGTACTGTGAGGGCTCGAACCTCACAGCAGAAGATTTACTGAACTACTAAATAGTACGAGAGGTACTCTAGTTATATGGGGTTGATGCCCTCTGTATTTTAAGCTTCAGGTCAATTATAAATCACACTCCTTAACTAAATTGGGTCTACGCGGAGCCCTCACCAGAATCTATCTGTCTTCCTATTAAGAAAACGAGAATCGTTTTCTTGATAGAAGACATTCCATATTTGAATGATTGAATGTCAGCCAGTATAATATTATCAAGGCTTGATCAAAGCATCAAACCTCCACAGTACTGTGAAGATAAACTACTGTAATATTATTATACTGTGCGAATACTGTTCAGTCAACCCGTTACTTCCCTAGTTAGGTATAGATAAAGGTGTATCTTTAGTGGGTATTATAATAACGAAGAGATTTTGCTGATAACATTCATAGTTTGAGGATTGAACAGAGTTGTGATATTATTATAATAAAATTATGTTCTTGACTCAACCAGCCGATCTATTCTGCAAAATCTCACGGTGAAAACTAAGGTGAAGTCGTGAAGTGAGCTGTCATTTCACCTGATGCTACGGATTGACACCATTGACAGCTCACTTCACCTAAGTCCTTTACAGAATAGACCGCGTAGCAGAGTGACTCAAATAACACGTCACTCTTTTCAATACTGGGAATCTGGGAATCAATCACTTAGTCCTTCAGGTGGACCATTTTGCGTGAACCATGATGGCCGTCGGTGGTGATTCCAACCAGTCCACCTCCCTCCTGAAGGTGATCACGTATCCTGGTCTGTTCAGAACGTCTGTGAAACATCTGGGTGCGCCGAGGGATTTTGTTCTAATCTGGGTAACGCCTGTGCATTCAATGAGCACATGCGCAACGGTTTCCTCAGCCTCCATGCAAGCCCTACACAGAGGACTTCAAAAGTTTTAAAATAAAACTTAATTTAATAAAACGACCAAAATACTCGACAATTTCTCGATTCGCAAAAATTCGAACACTCGATACAATTATCTCGAATATATAAAGATGTTTCATGAAAAAAGGTTATATTTTTGATATATACCCAAGTTGCGAGTTGTTTGATCAAGTTCGAGCAGTCTGAAAGGTCAAGCGAGAGAGGCGACATTTTTGAGTGTCTCGAGTAAGCCACTTGGTGTACGTACTGAAAGTGACAGTAATTTATATAAATGTGTTCCATAGATATACACTGCTATTTATTAATTAGTACAAAAAAAAAATGGGGCTCTATCCGTACCCGTTACTGATCATATTTGTGTAGTCAAAAATCAAAAAAATGAAATCCCAAAATTGTCCACAAAAATTTTTCATTGGTAAATTAATAAATTTCATAATTGAATCAATGATTCATAACAATTGCTACTAGAAAATACTACGTGCAGTGCTTTTCCATGATTAATGAATACTATTAGGTAGCCTGTACAATATTTCCATAAACTGAGTGACATTTTGGGATATAAACAAACGCTAATAACTTTGTTGTTTATGAATATTATTTATTGAGACTTTACATATATAATAACAAGACCTTCTCTAATGAGCCCTTTAAGTATTTGTACTAATAAAAAATTAGTGGTGTATTAATAGCTACATTAAAATAAGAATGAGAAATTCAGGTTTTTCAAACCGTGCCTATAAAATGAATACTTTCAAATTACTAAATTATTCATCATCAATCACCAAATCAAATGACAAATCAAATGTCAATCAAATGTTTTCATTAATCTAAAAACAACCATTTATCTGACCCCCTTTTTTTTTTTTTTTGTGGATGGGAAATCATCAAATGACTTCTCCCGCTCTGGGTAGAGCGGGAGGGCGTGTCAGACTTTTACTGACTAAAACCCACCCATGCTCCTTCAGCTGCCCGTGCCAGGGCCACGGTATCTCTTTCGAACTACCCGCGACCCCGGCGGCATCGGCCCAATTGACCCCGTCACTGCTGACATCTCTTTGAGGCGCGCGTGGAACACAACGCGCCGTTTATCTGACCCCCTGCCGGCTAAATGGTTGTTTTTAGTAATTTGAAAGTTTTCAAATTACTTACTTACTAAATTACAGGCACGGTTTGAAAAACCAGAATTTCTCATTCTTATTTTAATGTAGCTATAAATGTATCTACTGAAGACATTCTTACCTACTTAAGAGCGCTCATCCCTCGCGGGCTGGCAACGGCGCATTTCTAGAGGTTTTTCGTCCAAGTAAGCACTATATTTTTCGGCCAAGCACTAGGTAGATCTTTTGTGTTCATAAGTCTATGTATGCTATTTTTTTACAGTTAATTTACTATTTACTCATATTATTTGACATATTGTCAATTGAGGTTGAGGTTTTTGTGATGTTTCTGTTTATATTTTGTTTTGTTTCTTAATTAATAAACAATAATAAAAATATGTTGTATTTGCAGTACCTACTTATTACGATTAAATATAATTATTTACTATAGAGTTAGTAAATAATAAAAATAATTATAAAATACAACGATCTAGCTAGTTAGTGCTTGGTCGAAAAAAACAGTACTTTGATTTAAATTTAATAAAATAATCACGAAAAACGCTCACCTTTCACACGCTGAATGGACACGATAAAATATGTTACCCATAAAAAGAAATACACAACCACAAGAAAGCTCCATAATCAAAATCATAAATTTAGTTAAAACCTACCCCGCCTTATTACAAAACAAGGTTCATCTTCAAACCGAGGTTTCAACCATGAACCCTTTTTTGAATTTCGAACTTTATTCCGACACATTAAGTGGTCAGTTTTACAAAACTGACAACTTAGTACCGGACTATGTTGTCAGTTTTGAATAAAGAACTGTATTTCTATCACAGCTAGGTTATTATTACAAAAACTGGCTCGATGGTTTAAACCATGACAGAAGAAAAACCTCGTTTTGTAATAAGACCTACCTAGTTTTAATTTACTGATTCACAAAACTACATTATTTTCATTACCGCGCGTTTCGTTCATTCTAACCAGTCCGCACCAAGGAACAACCATCAGACATCAAAGACGTTGAAACACCCGTTTTTCTTTTAATTACGAACTAAATTATCCGCATGATCTCATGAACAAACCATAATGTAAACATTTCTACTATAAAAGAAACCAATATTCTAGTTACTATATAAAACTGATATTAAAACTGTTTATAATAGCACAGATTAATAATAATAGGTAGTTGTGCCGAGTAAAGAAAGTTAGGTTGATGGTCAACATTTTATTTTACTTTTGTAACATCTTTATATAGTCGTTGTCTGTGTGACCGCGTTGTTCTTCTAAACTACGCAACGGATTTTGATGCGGTTTTACCATCATCTAGAGAATTCATTCCGGAAGTTTTATGTGTAAAATACATTACAATTAAATTTACCTACATATAATAAAGATATCTGGATGTTTTTTCAAGTAATAAAAACAGTGCTAGTTTATTGTACATTTAAAACTTTCGAAAACTAAAAGTGAAGAATTATGGGTACATAATTTAATATGTACATACATAAACATTACCTATAAAAGTTTCAAAACGAATCAAACCCAACCTCAAAGCATTTATTTCAAATAAACCAATTGGTTTATATACAGGCACTTTTAAATTGTCAATGGGTCGGTCAGTTTTGGCATTCCAAAGCGTAGTAGATCCTTATGGAGAAGAACGGGCAAGAAACTCCACGGACACTCTTTTCAATCAAAATATTTTAATAAAATATTGGTTACATCGTTCATGTGGAAAATATACATGTGAGACTGTAAATAAGTAGGTATACAACATTATTTTTAGTATATGCGAAACCTGAATATAGTTTTTTCAGAATAAATAACTAAATCGATTCCAATAGATTTATACCTTGTTATATTTTGCCCCAAAAATCATTAAAAAAAGGTTACAATATGGACACCGCGCGACGAACACAAGTCACTGCAGGTCATAGCGGCACTAGGCACGGGCGCACAGCGGGCGCCGCGTGGTGATCATGTTTTTGTACGGACAACCATGTAACATAACAAGCTTATAACTTTGTGATTTTTCATGATACAGTTTTGAAATTATGTACATAGATTCTTGACATAAAAATACTAGACACGTGTTTTGGGTTTCGCATATACTTAAACTGATGTTGTATATGCCAAATTATTATCGACGTTAATCCATTGGTAAGTGTACTGTGTATTCTAAAAGAATTTTCATAAAGAATTTTCAAAACAAAGAAAAGCCGTTACTCTATTTATCAAAAAGCTTCCCCTAAACGCGATAGCTTACAGAAGGTACCCAATATACACCTTAAAGATGATGGCCTTGAAAACGTATAGGTACGTATACTGGTATAAGCATTTCACTGGGTCAAGGTAACTCAAGGGTACGCCAATATGCAAAGAATCTTCTTCAAACCTTCAAATGAGGGAGGAGTCCCTTTGTGAATATTTTAAATTAGTAGCCGTAGTCGTAGAATATGCCTTAATAAATACAAGAAGGCAGAAGGGTTGGCCCAACAACATAACATCAGTTTTTCTTCATAAAAAAACGATGTATACAATCATGTTGATCTATTTTTATTTTTAAGGTCCTTCATAAATTGTATATAGATTAAAGTTAAAAGATTTTTTGTGTACTAAAAACAACAAGGCATAATCTGGCCATAAATGACGAAAAAAAATTTGAATGCCATTAAAGTTTTATTTTTTAAACTTTTTTTTTTTTTACTAAATGGCTTCACACATTATTTTTTGAGCAAATATGACCAGTTACCATTATCCATTTCCTACATGTAGTTTTACCTTTTTTGATATCATGTTTCATTAGTTATACGACCAGTGAATCCATTTTGATTTTGTACTATTGTTGTCATAAATGCCTATAACAATATTATCAAATTATAATGCCAGACTGCGTTTGAACTAAAATTAATTGAATTAATAGCTGACACAATCAGTTTATATTTATTAAAGCATACTCTTTTGTGAATAATTATCTAGCTAGTCATCTGTAATATCGCAAAGTATCATTATTCACAATGATTTTCAATAAAATTTAGCAGCCGCACGGGTCGAAGGTTAAGGGGATACATCGATTATTTTGTGTTTTTAAAATTCCTATAAAACCAAATGTTTAAGGTTAAATCATTTAGATTTTCCATACTTATGTGTTATTTGACTATATTGTCTACTGCTGTACTAAAACCGAAACACGATTACTTGAAATTTTTTTACTAGAAAAAAAAAACCAAAGTAGCACCGTCTATTTTCTGTTTGATACGATTATACGTAAACAGTTCCTTACTGGGCAATAAAATTTACTTTAAATCGAAGTTATTTAAATATGTTAAGAACTCACTAAGCTAAAAATTAATTTTAGTGAAGCATTTTGTCATAAATATACCTACATTTAAACGAAGTGCGTTTAGTTCCGGTGCGCGTGAGAGTCTTCAATCTCGCGCGTCAAACTAGACAGCCATAACGCCACTTTACTTACACGCCGAGCTGAACCACGCTTCGATATATCCTCTTAAGCTATGCTTATTGCGGTCTATTCGTAGATGGGTGACCATCCATTACACATCGAGACCCCTCCGTGCCTCGAGAGGCGTTGGTCCCAGTTGTCATTCGTAGATCTTTGACTGTTGTTATGGGATAGTCAGAATCCCAAAAGTGTTACAACCAGTGTCACCAAGGGGTATCGTGGTACCCAGTAACTGATGTGGAGGTCAGAGAAGAGGCTCCAATAAGCCATGTAAAATACTGATATTCAGCTGCATCCGGTTGGATTGAAAGCCGACCTCAACGTGGTTGGAAAAAGGCTATGGCATATTGATATTGATTTAGCTGGATGAGACTGTCACAGGAACGCGGAGATTGTAGTGCATACCCAGTAAGTTGTGGATGACGTCACACTGAGGATGATGATGATAATACGTTCAGATAGGAATTATGATTACTTAGTAGGTACTTAAAGTATTAGGAATTCAACAGTATGAGTCTTCGGTAAATTAAAGGTTATTGTCCTTGTACCTATTCAAATGGAGCAATGAACTTCTCCAGTCCAGCATTGGTCATTGTGTACTAAACAAACTAAGGGCGAAATTCGCCCGAAATACCAACAGGACATAGGCATCAAAATTGTTTGTAATAATAACAGTTCGCCACTACGAGTATGTTGCCTACGCTCAAAATAATTCGGTTATTTCGATGCAACAACACTTAAACGTATTGTGTCATCCGTTGAAATTCAATCGCTAATTGTGCGTCACGTACAATGCATACCAAATTACTATTTACTCTTAGGATTGACATTGTAAATTACACCTTAATGCTACAAAAACAGAGACTAGATTCAGTTGTTTGATTTCACAATGATCGAACGAGTCAGCTGTCGGATATTTTGTACCTACGAATATGTCGCCGAAATCGCCAATTTAATCGATTGTGACAAAGTAGAATATATTGAATAATGCTAGGAGCATTTGTTGTCTTTGTCTTTGAAACAATGTCACTATTGTGACAATATTGTTTCAAGTTAGTTCTGCTCGGAACAGAATTCTTGAGAAGCAAGTAATTAAAATTAGATAGATATTAGATAGCCGTCTGTGACTCAGTGTTGCGTTGCACCCATAAATTATTCAGTGATTTAATGTTCTGTGAATTTAATAGACGTCTACTAAATAAATTCGACCGGTTTATTTGTTTACAAAACATAAAGTGTATATTTAAAAACACTTAACAAATATAGATAAAAAAAGGAGCAGAGAAAATAAACACAAAATCGAAATCTAAAACTCCCTGGCAAAGTCTCAGATCAATAAAAAAAGGAAGATGGATAAAAGTACGTGACAGTGACTAACGAAAGTGAGATTTCGGTGTTGTTTCAATTTTATAATTCGAATGAAAAGTGGCGGAATTATAATTAGGTGGAACACGATGGATGGAAAGGTTTAGGAAGACATTAAAAAAAAGAGCAATAGCAGAAAACAAAAGACAAATCAATGAGATCTATTTAAAAAAAAAAACCGGCAAGTGTATGTCGTACCACGCACTATCTTGCCAAATTTCATGATTCTAGGTCAACGGGAAGTGCGATAAAGGTGTTGATTTATTTGCGAGTATCAAAATATGTCGATCTCGAGAAAAAGGGTCTTGACAGACATACGGACGGACAACGAAGTGATCCTATATGGGTTCCAATTTTTCCTTTTGAGGTACGGAACCCTAAAAATAGAGTGAAATGAGGCGTTATTTTCGTGTGAGATAGGTATTTAGCTATTTTAAATTAAAATATTTACTTCATAAAATAATACTCGTAAAACCAAGATAGTTTTATAAAGATAGTAAGTTAATATCGCCCTTTTAATGAAAATTCATAAGCTTATTTACGTCACTGTTATCAAATTTAATATTCATCAAGCTCTGATATTACATATATATAAATATTCATAATTGGAATACAAGCAGTACGATTCGAGTTGTTGCCGTCTCTCATTGTGTTATTTTCGTATTTTATTGTTTTTATAATCAAATAGACAATTAGTAAGTTTTCTCCAAGTTATACCTATACTTGTAACAAAGTGAAAAGTGTACTGTGACTTAATTTTCGAATAAATTGATGGATTTAATTGAATACGATATTGGTGGATTTAGTTTGCAATTGAAAGTCTTTCACAAATATTCTGCAGTCGTTAAATTCAAATTCAAACAGAGTGTTCGATGAAATTGAATCCTGATTTGTTAATATCCCTAGTATAGACGTAATTTTGATACTATTGTAAGAACATTGATATGTTCCTACAATAGTATCTTATAGTGATGATGCCTGGATTTGTAATTTTGTACCCCATGTAGATCTTAGCATAAAATAGCGTTCATCGGATTTTGCAATGATCACTATTATGTTATTTTAACATAGGTATTTTACAACACATTTTTTATGTGTGGACATGGACACATGAAGAATGTCGTGTATCCTATTAATGAGGTCACACGGTTCAAAAATATCTTGAAAAATAAACTCTTGCTGTTCTCCTAAATATTTATAGATCCGATAAATTACATTTGATTTATGCGAGCAATAACACAGTATTCTCTCTCCACAGGTCACAAAACAAACTAAACATGACGCCTGACAACGCACTCAATTCTCAACGGTAAGTCCTATCATTAAAGTTTAACTTCCCTTGAAATATAGTGAAAAATGTAGAAAATGGCAGCAGGATTCAATAAAATTGTTTGCGCTAAATTGTATGTGACATGAATTCTGAAAGAGCTTTCTATCGAATTAGATCTTGGAATTACTTACAGATCAATTGGATATACAGGGTTAAATTAAATTAGCTAGCGAAACTGCAGACGTGATGGGTAGAAATCTAAACATGATAAAAAAATAAATTAATTTGGTGATGTTTTTTGGGGTCAACAACCGCCGCGCCAGTGCCTGTGGTGTAATTAGTCACTTATAATATCAGTTTGTAACAAAACTACCAGCGGTCATTGACCCCAAAAAAAATCATAATATGTTTATTTTTTATTTTGCGCAATGATACATCGCATACCAGACTATCATGGCACGCGACCTTTTTCTTTAACTAGATTTGGTGCTCCACAAAGGTGATTCTGACGTAATATCTCATTTATTTATATGTTTGAACATGCTAATCTCTGGAACTGCCCGTCAGATTTAAAAAAATATTTTGCTTTTGATAGCCTAATTCTTGAGGAAGGTTATTAACATCACGCTAGGACTCTTAGGAGCCAAGCAAAAAGAAAAAAGTAAGAATGATCGTTAAGCAAAAAAATACGTATTATTGAAGCTAACTCAAAAACTTCCGAAGCAAAGCTAATAAATTTTATATGAGACCAATTTTGAGGTATACCCTCTCGAAGAACAAAACAAAAAAATTTCAAATCAAACGGCTCTGTAAAAAGTTATGCGTTGTCATACATAAAAAAAAATGTACGTGTCGAATTGAGAATCTCCTCTTTTTTTATCGTCGGTTAAAAAACGAAGTAATAGCGCGGGCCGGGATGCAATGCGATGGGGTGAGTCGGGGGAATATGAAATTTCACGCGGACGAAGTCGCGGGCAGAAGCTGGTGACCTTATAAATTGGTTGATGCATCAGTTAATTGGAACTGCTCTGGTTGCGGACGGTAGCGGGAATGGTGGCAATTGGCCAGGCAATTGACCTTATCAACACTGGACCAGCTCATTTAAGCTCGATTGACGTAATCTAGATGTGTCCAGACTTCAGAAAGAGTAATTTCCATGAAGCTCAGACACCTGAAATGACTGATTGTCTTCTAGATTCCTTGAGATCTTCATCTATCATTATATTAGATAGATAGATAGATTGATAAAATATTTATTTGGTGCAGATATAGCACAACACACAAAAGGAAAAGGAAAATAATCAAGGAAGAATCATAAGGAAGGATAGGAGGGGGGGGGGGGGGGGGGGGTAGGATCATATTAATTAAGGAATTTACTTTCCAATGTATACTAATATTCTGTAGAGGTAATATTTGTTTGTTTGTAAGTTTGTAAGTAGGGGGTAATCTCTTGAACTACCAGGTGGATTTGAAAACAAAAAAGTACGTAATTTAAAAAAAAATAATCCAAGTTTAAAAATTAATCAAAAAATTAATCCAAGGAAGTCGGTGGCAAAAATCTAAAATAAAGATCCCAAGACACCGAATTCCGAATTTAAAGTTATTTCATAATTTTGAGTTCATTTCTTTTTGAAGTCGGTTTATTTTTTTTTTAAATTACTTTTTTATTTGGTAATTTTCAGTTTTCAGTAAAAACTGAAATATTTTTTTTGTAATAAGTTCCTAAGTTATAGTTTTGTTGTAAATATTGCACTAGAATTTGACCAAGGATTTGAGAAGTTTTCTCTTTGACACCACCACACCCGTAGCCTGTATCAATAAGCCAGGCCGTCTCACACAATATTGGTCCATAACTTGAAAACTACTAAACCTAATTTGAAAGAAAGAAAGAAAGAAAGAAAATACGTTTATTTGCGGTAAACATGACGCAAAGGACAACAAAATAAAATAAGAATGTAAAAAGCAAGTTTAGGGGAAAATATGCGAATATATATTTGATGAAACTTACACTGTTCTCTAAGTTGAAGTAACTGTAAGCCAATAAAAAATAAATGGTCGCAGTCCAATCAATAGTTTCGGAGAAATGCGTGGACAATCATTCATACATACATGCAGACATGAAATTTTGTATTTTTGCTAGGAAGCCATAATAGATTCTAATATACTGCAGTTCCAATAATATTACATACATACGTGTCGAATTGATAACCTCCTTTTTGTGAAGTCGGTTAAAAATATTTTTGCATTTGATAGCCCAATTTTTGAGGAGTTTTTTGGGTTATTTAACATCACGCTACAACCCTTAGGATCCGAGCAAAAAAAAAAGTCAGAAAGAACACTAAGTGAAAACGAAATAATAGCGTGGGAGGGCGATGCGATGCGTCGGGGAGGGACGGGGGAATAAGAAATTCCACGCGGACGAAATCGCGCGCAAAAGCTAGTGTCTTATATATTTTATATCTCCTAATAACCTCCAAGCGTTGGATAATGATTTAACAATGAGATACAATTTAATCTATTGTTGCGAGACTGCAAGAGACGCTTTTATAATTAATTGTTAGTAATACCACAGAATAATAATGTTACAGTAGTATGTACACCTTCATAGGAAACGGCCAAAACGTTGCGCTTCGAAATCTCAGTGTATAATTATGTTGCAGCCAACTGGTTTAATTAGCTATTTGGTCAACCGCCTAGACTTTTCAATAAACGGCGCCGCTGCCGTTTAACTAACAGCCTGAATGATATTCAGCCGATATGTCTAATTCAACATTTAATGAACTGGCTAGCTGATGCTTAGGCCATTTATACAATAGGGCCATATGTTTCTGTAATGTCTTCGGTGCTGCGGGAAGTGAAACCCCTTCGCCATTGTGTCTTGTCGACGCCATATTGAGTGTGGATTTCAGCGCCAGGTGGCAGAAAATGAAACTAAATTTAAATGTCTGGGATGGGCAAATGTTAAACTTTATTGATCCAAGTAATTTGCCTAGCTGTTCGATTGAATGGCTGAATATTATTCAGGCCGCTAGTTGAACGGCGGTTTAGTGAAAAGGCTAGGCGGTTGACCAAACGGCTGATTAAACCAGTTGGCTGCGACATATATACCAGTAGGCAACAGGCAGTTACGCACGGATGGACGCGGATTTATCTACCGAGCGGCCATCGGTATTTAATTCAATGCTCAGACGTACTACTGTAACTTTGTTATTCTGTGGTAATACCATAAAATGCTTCTGATACCTAACATTCAAATCCTTCACAGGGTGTTCAAGAAATCCTCACCAAACAATAAGCTGACGCTGTACCTTGCGTCACGCGACCTGGTGGTGGAAAATGGCTCCATCGACAGAATCCAGGGTGTGCTGCACGTGGAACCAGAGTGCTTGGAGAACAAGAAGCTGTATGGACAGGTCACACTGACTTTCAGGTGAGCAATTATGCCTTTTAAAAATATGTAGTTTCTGCTGAAATGGTCATCTGACTTCCTTAACAATTTTCTTGTTTTTTAACCGACTTATAAAAAAGGAGGAGGTTCTCAATTCTGATGTTTGTATTTTTTTTTTTTTTTATGTTTGTTCGCGCATAACTCCGGCGCTTGCCAACCGATTTGAAAAAATATTTTTTTGTTGGAAAGGGTATACTTCCCAAATGGTCCCATTTTTGTCAAAATCCAGTTCTGATGATGGGATCCTGGAGAAATCGAAGGAACTCTTCAAATATTATAGGCACACCTATAGCGATTTGGGTATTTTTTATAGTAGCTCGTGCATTTGCTCTCGGAAAGCACCACTTGGTGAAGTGGAACTGATGATGAAGACCACAGATGGCTACCGGAGTAGTTACTCAATGATAAATATTTCACGGGTTGCGATTCGATTACTTTAATATGGTTGCTAAGCAATTTCCGCTCGTCACACAATGCGTGTGGTGAGTGGTTGTTGAGGAGTTCTCCTGGTTCTTACCAGCAGAACTCCTCAACAATTAACGTCCCAACATCGGGAAAAGCAATATTTTGTAACATGTGATGAGCAATTGACATTAGACTATTGTAACTTATATAAATTATAATCAGACCCACTAAAAAGTGAAAAATAAAAACTTTTTTACAAAAAAATACAACCGACTTCCAAAAACAACACTACAAAGTGAAAAATAACTTTAATTTCGGAAGTCGGTGGCAAAAACGAAAATACATTTAATCAGACACCGACTTCCGAAATTAAAGTTATTTTTCACTTTGTAGTGTTGTTTTTGGAAGTCGGTTGTATTTTTTTGTAAAAAAGTTTTTATTATTTGAGATTTTTTATTATGTCTGAGAAAAATATTAGGAATTAAGTCGATGGCAATAAACTGTGTACATGTATTTACTGAATAAGCATATGGTCTTGTTCACCAACAACACTACTTTCAGGAAAGGAGATCATTCATTTTGGGCTGAATATATGAAAGTGCCAAACAAAAAAAAAAGTTATATTCGGTTAGAACATGATAATCTCTTCACTTTTCACAATGCGATCAAATCGTTAGGACCATTCCATGCGCTGTTATACGAGCTTGAAAAATGCTGTTTTCAGTAAGTATTAGTTAAAAAAAAAAGAACAATAGAAATAAATAAAACAGAAAAACGTTTTTTTTTTTCGGAAAATGGTTTTTTTTTTTTTATTTGGCTGGCACTCACATTTAACCCAAAAATGTATGGACGGTGAATGATCTCCTAAAAATGCGAGTCGACTTAGGATATGGCTGGCGGGTTTTATGCAATTATAAGTTTTACTGGAAACCAAATCATATGTTTACATTTACCTGTACTTAACATAACATAACATCACGCAAATTTTCCCGGAAGGATTAGGCAGAGGTTAGTTTATCAGGGTCATATTAAATTAGCTAGCGAAACTCCTCAGACGTGGTATCGATATCTCAACACTACAAAACAGATTTTATCAACTCATATTTAAAGTAACAACAATAGCAGCGATCATTATGCTGCACCTGCCATGTCTTCTCTCTGCACCACCCAAAGGTTGACTGGTAGAAAATGCCTCAAGCATTAAGTCTGCCCTTGTACGGTATTTGTTTACTTGTGCATAAAGTTTTAATAAATAAATAAATCATTGAACCCCAAAAAAAAGACAAAATCTTTTATTTTTATTTTGTCGTATCTAGATATCACCCATCACGTCTGCGGAGTTTCACTAGCTAATTTAATTTGACCCTGTATTTACAATAGATAAACTCACGCCTTCTTCCCATGAGAGAACGCTACCTGTTACGATCCTACAATCCTTACATACTCCTTTTGCCTCGTTTACGTACATACATCAGAGGGCCAATTCTCGTAATTAAAAACGTTCAAATTCCAAGTCGCAATGTCAGCCAGCGACAATCAAATGTCAAAAATGTAGGCAAACTCTATACAATTTTGACAGATTGAGACTGAGATGAGATTGCGAACGTTGTTATAAAAATACGGGAATTGCCCCTCTGGTTATGCAAGCACGCCGTAGCGCGAGTAGATACCAGGCATCTCATCTTTCTGAAGAACATCACCAATAAGGTCCTCGTAGAGCGTCTTCTCCAGGCTTCCACTCACATCTGCCTTGTAAAAATACCTTCTGTTAGTCGCCTTTCATTTATCCTCTCAACATGACCAAACCATCTAAGCATACTCTTTTATACCGCACCGTTGCCGTATCACATCATTCCTCAGCCTATCATTCACAGTCACACCACACATGCTTCGCAAGGAACGCATTTCCACAACATTTATTGAAACGAAGTTCCTTATCGCGCGTTGTGAAAGGGGGCTAGACGGGAAAAATTCTCACGAAAAGTTGTAACGACACTTTTTTGTTTTTAAATACAGAGCCATCTGTTATAAGTGTTTTGACTCAACAAACTTATACTAGATGGCTCTGTATTAATACATATCATACAACGAAAGGAACTTCGTTCCAATCGGGTGTCCAACGACACCTTCCGACTTTTTTTCTCCTTTCATGGTTCTTTTACCACATCCAACATTCACTTCCATAAAAAAGCGTAGGCACCAGCAAAAACCGTCTATATTTACATGCCTAAATACAATCCTAATACAATAATAATTAACACAATTTTCCAGGCACGTAACAATGCCTAAACAAATTCGATTCAGTAGGTAACTAAATCCATTAACGTCTAACAATGTTAGAGAAGTGGAAGCTTGGTTTACGGTCAGCAACAGAAGTCGGTTAACTCTGCTACTTTTTGACATCATTTATAATTAACACAAAATGATTCGAAAAACTGTTTTTTTTTGGTTTAACTGTTAAGAGTTAAAGTTCTTAAAGTTTTAAGTAAAATATTAAATATATAAAAAAAATATATATATTAATTAATATTAATAATATTAATATTAATATAAATTAAATATTTCGCTTAATAATTTACATTAAAAAACTGCAACTGTTAATCGACTTTTGTTGCTGACTGTACATTGTTAAATGTTGGTAATTTAATGTGATAGTAGATTATTATGCTTATAATCATCATCTGATCATGATTTACTAAACTGTGTGCTATTTAACTACGATGGTTCTAGTTTATCAGTTGTTACTTCGAGTTACAGATATACAGGAAAGAGTTACAGATATACAGGAAAAGTTTGAAGCAGTGTGCAAATTTTCACGGCGTGTTCTACTCATGAATGTGAACAACTTTCATTAAGAAACCAACTCTAAAATCACGAAAACAAATCTGCTGTTTCATACATTTTGGTCGCAATGTATTGAACTTTTGTATGAAACAGCAGATTTTTTTCTGTGCTCTCAGAGTTGGTTTCTTAATGAAAGTTGTTCACATTGTTGTTGTTGAGCGAGCATGCTTGAAGTTATAAATATAATACTGTACGTAAATGGTAGTATAGCATGAAACACGCGCTCGAAAAAAAGATGTAATCTAAGAAAAAAATTAAATTAAATTATTTTTGTAATTTGTAAGTTGTACAAACAGCCAAAGCTGTGGAAGAGCGGAGTCTCCTAACACAGGCGTTATTATGCTTAAAAGGAGGCTCCAATCATAAACTAATATGTAAACTTTGTAGTTGGTACAGTAATAAATATTTTATTTTATTTTTATTTTTTTATTTATTCATGAGTAGAACACGCTGTGAAAATTTTGCGCACTGCTTAAAAACTTTTTCTGTATATAATCTACTAGCTTTTGCCAGCGGCTTCGCCCGCGTGTATGTCGGAAATTATCCCACGGGAACCTTCTACCGGGATGAAAAGTATCCTATGTCTTAATCCAGGTTATAAACTGTCTGTATACCAAATTTCATCCAAACTCGTTTAGCCGTTTTTGCGTGATTGAATAACAAACATCCAAACATACAAACTTTCACATTTATAATATTAGTAGGATAGTAGGATGTATGTATAGTCTGTGTACGTGTCTTTTTCTATATGTAAGTGGATGCCGTTTAAGCCTGGAGGCTTTTATTTAGGAATAAAGTTCTGTTTACGTTATTATTTTTATATTTGCTTGAGTATAGTTTTTGATGTTTTTAGGGTTCCGTACCTCAAAAGGGAAAACGGAACCCTTATAGCATCACTTCCCCCCCCCCCCCCCCCCCCCTTATCTCTGAAACTACTGAGCCCAAAGTTATGAAAAAATTCTCTTACTGAAGATTACAGGAAAACCTATAATAAGAAGGCGATTATTCCCGATGTCCACCACTTGTCTGGCCACCACTGGGGGACAGCGAGACAACTTTAAAACATTATTCTCGTTGTCCACCACTGGGGGACGGCGTCACAATTTTGTAAAGTATTTCCATTCGCCACCACTGGTGGACAGCGACACGGATTTTTTAACATTCTCTATGGCCGCCGTTGGGGGACAATGGCACAACTCTTTTGATCTAATTCCCACTGGCCATCAATTTAAATTAATAATTAATAATAACTACGTCATTAGTGCACTCGCCGCTCAAATAACTTATGTCGGAAATTATGTCGGTTAATTACCCACTTCAATAAAAAATAAACAATCAAAGCTATACTAAGTAGTAGGATCATTTTTTAATACTTGAGTGAAACATTTAATAAAAGTTGATTCAAGAATATGACCATTATTTACCTACCATATAATTTAGAAATATTTAAATTAGTCTCACCCTTAGCCCTGCTAAAAATCAAATCCGTAAGTATATTAAGCTATCCTTTACCGGTCTCTAGATAAAATAATTTAAATTGATGGCCAGTGGGAATTGGATCAAAAGAGTTGTGCCATTGTCCCCCAACGGCGGCCATAGAGAATGTTAAAAAATCCGTGTCGCTGTCCACCAGTGGTGGCGAATGGAAATACTTTACAAAATTGTGACGCTGTCCCCCAGTGGTGGACAACGAGAATAATGTTTTAAAGTTGTCTCGCTGTCCCCCAGTGGTGGCCTGACAAGTGGTGGACATCGGGAATAATCGATAAGTTGGCTGTGGTCTTAAAATAACATGGTAAATCTTTCAATATTGTGAGTACAAACTTACATGTACAGTTGAAATGTATGGGAGAACATGTTTTGCAACTACAATGTTAAGTTTGTTCTTGGGATAAATTCATCCAACTACGGAACCTTTCATTGTGCGTGGTCCGACACGCACTTGGCCGGATTTTTTGTTGGTTTATCAATTAGCGTGTGCTAGCTGACATATACAATGTGTAACGTTAAATGCGCAAAACCTCTTAAGGGGTCATTGTACTCATCATTATGAACAACTTTTACTATGGGACTAAATCTGAAATCGCGAAAAAAAATCTGCTGTTCAGTATAATTTGACGAATTATGCGAACATAATATAAATGTACTGAACAGCTGATTTTTCGCGATTTCAAATTTATGATGAGTACAATGACCCCTTAAGAGGTTTTGCGCATTTAACATTACACGTTGCATATGTTCAATTACCTATTAACACTAAATAATTATATAAGTAGATCATTTGTATAAAAATATTATAAAAAAAGAAAAAAAGTGAAACATCTCATTGGGCATCAGAAAATTCGTCCGTATCGCTGTCAATGGGAAAAGTGCCCAAAAGGCTGACAGCATTGACACGTTGGATGGAAATGCTGATTCTTTGGGCTAAAAATAGGCCAGCCCTCTACTCACGTAAAGAGTCGACCAACCGCTTGGCGATGTCCCGAAATACTCGATGAGCACTCGGACCCCACTGCCCTAGTGTTTCAACCCTAAACGGCTCGAGCTTCCAATAAGGTAGCTATATTTGCACCTTTTGCGGTTTTCTGCTCCTGCAGCAGCCGCCCCAGCATAGCCCGCCGTGCTAGGAAAGATGGGATGGCGTGAGGTTGTCGACACAGGTTGCATGTATAGCCCCGCGGTACAGCGGTAGCGGTCAAACTATAGTAGGTACAGGACCGCCCCACAAAAATTTCGTAACTATTCGGTAATCTTCGGCTCTCTTGGAAACAATACAACGGCTTGGAAACATATCCACTCACCAGGTTTATCCTCCAGCCAAAATCCCATTTCGGGCAGGATGTGGTCATACGCGCGCGGCGTCGCGCACGCTCCCGCGGAATCGTCGTCGCCTGCCAAGAAGCCATTGGGTTCTAAAACAGCTAGCATTCTGGTGATGTCGAAAGCCCGACGGATGATGTCTTTAATATTGTCGTTAAATAATAACATTAAATAAATTTATTACATAATCCAAACCATATGTGAGGCATATTGCCAAAAATCTCGAATGTTTACTGACATAACTACTTCAAAAGTGGCCAAGTGTATTTAGGAGTTTCTTGACTCCTAAAAGTTCCACTTAAATCTTCTAATAGGTACTGAAAATCGAAGTTATTGACCACAAATTGTATGTTTAGGATACAAGCCAGTAAAGCCAATAGACATTTATATTTAGATATTTCTAGTATAATCTCAGAATTAGTAACACATAACATAGAAGGAGCTCGTGGCTAAGTAATAACAGCCACACGGGTCGACCCATCACATTAAGCTACGCTTGCCGGGGTTAGTCCGTGGATGGGTGACCATTCTTTACATACTCCTCCGTGCCTCGGAAAGCACGTTAAGCCGTTGGTCCTGGCTGTCATTCGTGGATATTTGACAGTCGTTACGGGTCGTCAGAAGCCCGAAAGTCTGACAACCTCTTACCAAGGGGTATCGTATTACCCAGTTTCTGGGTTGTGTAGGTCAGATAGGCAGTCGCTCCATGTAAAATACTGGTATTCGGCTGCATCCGGTTAGACTGGAAGCCGACGCCAACATAGTTGGGAAAAGGCTAGGCAGATTGATTGATTAGTAACACATAACGTAAAATCACGCCTGTATCCTGTATTCCACGAAGGGTTGGCAGAGGTGTACCTATAGTACACCTACATTTCGTCAGTCCCATGTAATAGAGGGCGAGCCTATTGCCATCAACCGGGCACAAATCCAGACTAGGGGCTGCTATACTGAGATTAATGGTAACTATCGTAGGTACTAGCATAGTCTTACAGTCGTCCGACGAAGCCCGAGCCGAATACGAAGTTCAGCGAATTACGTAAGCAGCTCGGGCTCTCGTCGGACGACTGTAGATGATGCATAGACTGTGGTACTAGTAACTAGTATAATATATTTATGATATTAAGTACGTCAGTTGACTCAATTACATTGTATTCCTAACATCCTTTGTGGATGTTATTTCTGTGTTCCTAGAACAGAAACAGATTAATCGAGTAAATGGCGTATTATTAAGATGCTAGAGTAATTAAGTAAATTATGAGGAACGGGACCAATAATGTTGTACCTACCGACTAAGTAACTAACTTATATTTTCCTCTATCAATTAGTAAATATAAAACTCAAATGTTTTAAGTTCAAAATGTTTAATGATGAGAAAAAACTGGCCAAGTGCGAGTCGGACTCGCACAGGAAGGGTTCCGTTCCGTACCACCGTAGAATATTTAACATTTATTATTTAAAAAAAAAACTGGCCCAGTGCGTATCGGTACATGCACAATGAAGGGTTCCGTAGTTGAAAATAATTTATCCCAAAAACAAACATAACATTGTAGTTGAAAAACTAGAAATCCCAAAAAATTTTTTTTTATGCGATAAAATTACAAATTAACTTTTACTTGTGAGGTGAGACCTTGCTTCATGCCAAATTTCATGATTTTAGGTCAACGGGAAGTACCGTATAGGTTTTGATTTACTTGCTAGTATCAAAATATGTCACATAAATGGCTGTATTGTTTTACTGCGTCGACTTAGAAGCTTGATTTTTTTAGAGCTCTAAGGGATTATAGAGCTACGTATTTGATATTAATTTAAGAGGAGCCCGTGGCTAAGTAATAACAGCCGCACGGGTCGACGATCCATCAGGTTAAGCTATGCTTGCCGGGGTTGGTCCGTGGATGGGTGACCATCTTTACATACCGAGACTCCTCCGTGCCTCGGAAAGCACGTCCCGGCTGTCATTCGTGGATCTTTGACAGTCGTTACGGGTCGTCAGAAGCCCGAAAGTCTGACAACCAGTCTTACCAAGGGGTATCGTATTATCCAGTCACTGGGTTGTGGAGGTCAGATAGGCAGTCGCTCCATGTAAAAAATACTGGTATTCAGCTGCATCCGGTTAGACTGGAAGCCGACCCCAACCTAGTTGGGAAAAGGCAGGCAGATTGATTGTATTTGATATTAATTTCAACTTGATACCTTCACGTGTTCCTGAGAAAAAGGGTCTTGACAGACTGACAGACAGACGGACAACGAAGTGATCCTATAAGGGTTCCGTTTTTTCTTTCTGAGGTACTCGTACCTACGGAACCCTAAAAAATACTTGAGTTTAAAAAACACGTTTCTTGTATGGGGTTCCCGTTTAATTTTTAACTTTATTTTATTTTTATTATTTGTTGTTATAGCGGCAATAGAAACGCATCATCATTCCTGCCACTATCTCATGTTACTTGGGGTCAGCGCAACACGTTTTATTCTTCCATTCTCTCCTGTGAACCGTCACGCTATCATTCACTCCCTTCTCTTTCATATCATTCCTCCATCCATCTTTTCTTTGGCCTTCTTCTCCCTCTCCATCCATCAACATTCGTATATTCTTTTAGTCACATGCGTTTCGTCCTCCCTTATCACATGCCAAGCCAAACGTTTTCCTTTCAACTTTTTTGTCACAGACGCCATTTTCAAACTTCCTCTTCTAAACTCAATTTTTACTTTATCCATTCTCGTCCCTCCACACATCCATCTCAACATCCTCATCTCCGCTGCATGTAATCTTTTTTCATCCGTCTTCGTCACAGCCCAACATTCCGATCCATAAATTACGACAGGCCTTATCACGGACTTGTAAATTTTCCCCTTTAACTTGAGGGGCATCCGTGGGTCGCAATTTGTTTCTGTGACCTGTCGCCATTTCATCCAGCCTGAGTTGATCCTGTGTGTTAAGTCTTGGCCTACTTCGCCATCCCTTAGGATAAGCGATCCGAGGTACCGATAGTCGGTGTCGGCAAAAGAAATACATAATCTGTAAAAATTTCGCTGACAGACGGACAGACGTGCAGCGGAGGCTTAGAAATAGGGTTCAGAATGGCACCTTTCTGGTACGGAACCCTAAAAAGAAAGATTTTGGTTTTTGGTTAAGAACGAGTAGCGAAATGAAAGATTGTATGTTGACCGGTTCTACCCATAGTAATTGCAGTTTTCTTTCAAACTAATTGACAAGTTCACTTACCACATTTCAAACAATAAATTCGAAAAATACCCCAATAATTCTACGATAACCGTCTTTTAATGATTTTCAACTGAAGATCACATCTAAACGAGTCCTAGTGTAAATGATTTGGAAAAAATATATGTTAAATTAGAGCATTTTCTTAATAACTTAACATGTCAATATTTTAGATTATATTTATAATACATAGTGGCGTATAAAAAACTGAGAATCACGCAAAAACTATCAAGAGTATTTATATGAACATTCACCATTTTATAAATAACTTAATTATTTATCTTTAATATGTATGTTTTAATATAATAAGTTTTAAGTAAAACAAAAATTTAAAAAAAAAAATTGTATCATAATAAAGTAGTAATGCGCCTAATTTGGGACAGCTCTCCTTGATGACGTACCTACAACGCGTTGCGTAAGCTCAGCACAGAACACGCAAGCTAACCACTCAAAGTAATTAGCATTATCTGCGTCTTAAGGTACTTTCGTCTAAAAAGTCAAGCATTATCCATCTTCCAAACCATTTCTTCTTTATAGAAAATTACGCAACACAACCTTTATACATTTTATCGATACATTTACTGGTTTAACGGAAACCGGCGACACGTAAAAGCTTACATCCGGTCCCGTAATACCCGGGGGACTTAATACGATAATAGTTAGTTTGAACTTGATAAAAAATAAACGCCATGTTTGCCGCTCGGCGGAGCACGACATCCCTTTCAGTGCTAACGTTTCACGAAGATAAATTTCATGGAACAATCCACCTTAATTTTAGGGCTGAAAGATAAAAAAGTAATACTATAAAAAATTGATCCTCATCTTGAAAAGCAAATACGATATGTCTGGTCTGTTTTACTGCGGTCCATCTTATTATGTCGTTTAAGGGTGTAATTCCGTAAAAGAATATAGTAAAAGGAATTCCATTACCACGATATCTTTATTTTTCTTTCCGTCTTAAGTTAAGTACTTCTGGTTTATTTCATGGATTGAATGTTACTTACTTTTTATGAACTCGATTTTAGGGTTCCGTACCCAAAAGGTAAAACGGGACCTTATTCTTAAGACCCCGCTGTCCAACTGTCTGTCTGTCCATCTGTCACCAGGCTGTATCTCATGAACCGTGATAGTTAGACCGTTGAAATTTTCACAGATGATGTATTTGTGTTGCAGCTGTAACAACAAATACACAATAAAATAAAACACAATAAAATTAAACAGAATAAAATAAACATCCCATACAACAAACGCGATTTTTTTGCTCGATATTGATAACGGCAACAGGTAGACGCTTGAAATAATCACAGAATATTTAGTTACATAAATATGTAACTAAATATTCTGTTAAATATAAATTATTGTTATTTAAATTTAAATATTTATTTTTAAAGTAAATACTTTAAAAATAAATATTTAAATTTAAATAAAATAATTATTTGACACAACAACAAACTTCATTTTTTTGCTGTTTTTATAGATAATAATATAATAATAATAATAAACCATTTATTTCAAGCGACACTGGCCCATAGATAAATAACCTAAACATACATATTTGAATATAAACAAAACTTGTGTTAATAAAATAAATAGGCTTAAGACTATGTTAGTAGCACTCTTCTTTGCACTAGCTTGACCTTAAGTGCTGCCCTGTGGAACTTGTCCGCGGAAGCGACGGAACACCACGTCCTGTGGCCAAAAGTCTTCCTCCATGACGAGGGGCAGGTAACAGTTCGGTACACGCACCACGAACGCCTTGAAGTTGACGTTGCGGCGCGACTCTAGTAACTGCACCCTCGGCGTGTACCTAGTCTTCTGGCGCACGTACTCCACGATGTCCTCCGCCTTAGTGGTGTAGTGCAGGTCGGAGATGTAGACCGGTGTATTCAGCTTTGCGGCACGCAAGCTTACATCGGGCTCCGCAGGAGCTTTGCCGCAACGGTTCTTATTAATTCGCGATCGGCGCTTCCTCCTGTGCACCGTCACGAAACCCTCATCATTATCAGCCTTGTTCGACGCCTTCTCAGGCATAGGCTCCATCCTTTTAAGCGCCAGGGACGCTCGCGGTGATACTAGCGAAATTCTTTTGAGGGGTTTCGCTAGGGCTGCAGACACCGGCAGCGGGACAGGGCGAAGAGCTCGGGCGGCACTGCGCGGAGGAGCCGTGGCAACGGGTGCGGGGCTGCGAGGCGCGAGGGCGGGGTGCACTGCAGGCTTAGCAATCTACGGATGCGCTGGCGACGAAACTGCTGACGCGGAATCACACGACGATATATCGAGGCCGGCGCCGCGACAAGTGTTTACATTAGACGCATCGACAGGTGACCTAATTACCGTCACACTGTTGCGCAACTCGCTAACTTCTTTGCGCAAATCGGCGGTGATGTTTTGGGAGGCATCTAATTTCGTTAGCACATCCGCGAGACTGACCTCCAGAAAGACAATGTCCTTCAGAAGGCTCGTTACATCGACGTGGTCGAAGGTGACGGGAGGAAGCTTGTGTAGTTCCTTCGCCACAAACGTCGGCACGTCGTCGGGGTCGGTCTCCTTGAACAGCGTGATTATATCTTGCAGGCTTCTCTTAGTCCCGTCACGCCGGCGGACCACCATCTGGTCGCGCTTGTTCAGCGCAGTAAACAACAACAGCTTGGCAGCAGCTATGTCATCCTCACTGAAATTCGTCGCGCAGATCTGGACAGCAGACACCTCATCCATCACATCCAGCTTCTGCTGCAGGAACGCCAGCAGCTCATTCACCACAAGTTCATTACTCATGGCGAGTTAATTACGTGCGACATCTTGCGCCGCGCTAATCGATATAAAGAATATGCAAACGCGTCCGCATCGAAACGCGGTGCATGTGAGAGGATGATAATGGTACGGAACCCTTCGTGCGCGAGTCCTACTCGCACTTGGCTGGTTTTTTTTTGTGTATAGGTCCATAAGAAGATGATTCCGAAAATTCTTTCACTAATGATATGATATATAATACTGCCAAGTATCATATATTGTATTATATAATAAAACAAGAAATTTCATGCGTGCGAAGTAGCGGGCAGAAGATAATTAATAATACGCGCCTGGCAAAGAGCTTAAGTAACAAATCAATT
The DNA here is from genome assembly GCA_946251885.1 of Cosmia pyralina. Classification (NCBI taxonomy): domain Eukaryota; kingdom Metazoa; phylum Arthropoda; class Insecta; order Lepidoptera; family Noctuidae; genus Cosmia; species Cosmia pyralina. The sequence goes on along the minus strand of OX276345.1, from coordinate 24,736,967 downwards.
TGTAGCCAAAAATAAATAAGATAACAACAAAATAACACAAGATAAAAATAAATGAAAACAGAAAAGTCCCTACCTTAATTCGTTTGATCTACATGTAACGTGAATAACGTCATTTCCGCGTAAAAGTAATACTTTCTGTATTAGGAAGCGAATATCAAAGCTTCAATCTCACACACACTGTTTGCAGAATGTTTACAAGCTTCTACACGTGTTAAGAGAATCGATAAAAGATGTTGGAACTTTTAAAAGACGGTTTAGGAGTCAAAAAAGTCCTCTCAGATATCTTCGCATATTGAAATCGATACTGTTACTTTTTAAGGTCTCTTTTTATCACGAAATTAATGCCCTAAAATTATTTTCTTGACATTAATTTCATTAACAAAACTTCTAATTTAACGATGCATGCTGAATACCCGGATTTCTATACTAAGCGAGAAAATATACAAACTAGAATTACACTTAGATTATTAACAGACTAAACATACCAACTTCACGACTAAAAATGCACTCCTCCAGTGCCTTTGTCATGTCTATAAAAATATATAACAAGTTACCAGAACCCATTAAAAGTATAAATAAAGATAAAAGTTTTATTAATAATTTGAAACTATTACTATTGGACAAAAGCTATTATAGTATAAAAGAATATTTAGATCATAAATTATAATTTACAAGTCTTAAATACAAAATTTACATTTAATACTACAATTACATACATTTAATATAATTATACTTAAATATCTAAATAATACTATTACATACATAATTAATAAATAAAACAATTAATTTAAATATTTCATTATCTTTTATTACTTACGCGACAATTTTCAATGAATAATATTATTCCTATGTATTATTAATAATAAATTCTAGTCATTAACAAATAAATAATCGTGCAATAAATTTAGTACAATAACCAAATATCATTAGTTTAAACAAATACTGAACAACAGGAATAACTAATTAAACAATATAGGTATACCTAACATTAAAAAGACCTACTTATTTTTAACCGACTTCAAAAAGGAGGAGGTTATCAATTCGTCGGAACCTTTTTTTTTTTTTTTTTTTTATTTTTTTTTTTATGTATGTTCCCCGATTACTCGAAGATGGCTGGACCGATTTGGATTGTTTTTGTTTTATTCGAGAGGGTATACATCACAGTTGGTCCCATATAAAATTTATTAACTTTGCTTTGGTAGTTTTTGAGTTAGCTTCAATAATACGTATTTTTTCCCAACTTTTATATGGATGATGTTCTACGAGTACTTTGTTTTGCAGGTAGTGGTATTAGAATTTGTGTGGGGTAGGTTCCACAACTAAAAAGTGAAAAATAAAAACTTTTTTACAAAAAAAATACAACCGACTTCCAAAAACAACTACAAAGTGAAAAATAACTTAATTTCGGAAGTCGGTGGCAAAAAACGAAAATACATTTAACTAGACACCGACTTCCAAAATTAAAGTTATTTTTCACTTTGTAGTTGTTTTTGGAAGTCGGTTGTATTTTTTTTGTAAAAAAGTTTTTAGCTAAGAAATAAAGCCTAAACATTATTAAACTACTTAAATAAATTAAATAATAAAAGAAGCGCTCTTCCTCCTCTCTCCTACTATGCTGTGCCCGACAGGGTCCATAATTGTGTCATTAATTTTAAGCTTACCAACTGTTTTACATTATGGAATGCAATAAAGAATTGAGAATTGAGAATAAATACTTTCGTGCCAAGCGTGATTTTTGATAAAAAGTAATGTCGCGCAACTAATTTCACTATCAAATGCGACGTGAACATTGCCAAATAAAGCTTTGACGCTGACGGGGCCATGATTTCGGTGATACTGTAGATTTCACGACACTATTTATTGTACGAAACAAGTTGCACTGTATTGAAACTAGTTTTGTGAAATTAATTTTACCATGCATACAATGTTGACAATGTAAATCCGTTTCATGTAGATAAGATTTTTCCAACCCGTAGAATAAAATTTACTTCAGACAGTTCTTGTATGTTATTCTCTTATACTTTCAAACATTCAAAATTTTGAACGTGTACAGAAAAAGTATTTAATAAAAGTGTAAACAAACCTTGTTCAGGTTCAATTCTTACGCAGTCACTCACTAAAGGGAATTAGTAACACATTCATCTGAATTTAGAAGGTTCATCTTTATATCTCACCAATTTTTCCTACAATTTTTGTTTGAATGAAATTATTAGGTAAGTAAATTGTAATGGAAAAATCATCGACGAAAATTGAGGTTATAAAATTAACTTCAATAGTCAAAAGAAAAACAACTATAAGGAGATTTAAAATTTTAATTTCGGGCTATATTATTCAAATAATCAAATCAAAGCACTCAATTTGTTAGTGGCACTACACATTCACATCCTCATAATTTTCTGATCCACTGTTTATATTTTCATCAGACACTTTTGGAACACAACATAGTTCATTTCAAACAGTATTTCAAATAGTGAGATGAACTGAAACTAAATGAATATAACAAATCCACATTTTGAAAATCCATAGACTAAAAGGAATATACAGTGGTTTACTCATGAAATATATAACCGTTTATTAAATAACAATGTCCCCCACCAATTTATTGAAACAATAATTCAAAACAAATTTAATCTAAAACACCCGTCTATAAATTAAAACATTTTCCCTAACAATAGAACCTACGTACAATACTTACCTACTACCTACTCAATATCGAAGCTGAAAATGTTTTTTGCGCGTGCAACCTCTTTTATTGCGGCCTTAAATGTAACCCTCTCGTAGGTCGAGACCCTTTGTTACACCTTACCTCGAGGTAACAATTTGATCGTAACATGTAACAATTTGTTCGATACATTAGATACGTTGATCTTTGCAAGACAATGGAGATGTAGGAAGGGTTTGTGAGCGGAGTGGTTCTTGTAAACTAAATCTGTTTTTAAAGGGATAGGTAAGTTCTTTGATTCAAAAGGAAATTTTTGCAGTATAACATGTTTTTAACCGACTTCAAAAAGGAGGAGGTTCTCAATTCGTCGGAACCTTTTTTTTTATGTATGTTCCCCGATTACTCGAAGATGGCTGTACCGAAATGATTTTTTTTTGTTTTGTTCGAGAGTGTATACATCACAGTTGGTCCCATATAAAATTGATTAACTTTGCTTTGGTAGTTTTTGAGTTAGCTTCAATAATACGTATTTTTTCCCGACTTTTATATGGATGATGTTCTAGTTTGTTTTGCAGGTAGTGGTATTTGATTTTGTGTGGGTTAGGTACACAACTAAAAAGTGAAAAATAAAAACTTTTTTACAAAAAAATACAACCGACTTCCAAAAACAACACTACAAAGTGAAAAATAACTTTAATTTCGGAAGTCGGTGGCAAAAAACGAAAATACATTTAACTAGACACCGACTTCCGAAATTAAAGTTATTTTTCACTTTGTAGTGTTGTTTTTGGAAGTCGGTTGTATTTTTTTGTAAAAAAGTTTTTTACATGTACCCAAAATGTAGACATTTTCCTAACTAATAAAAATTAAAGAAGAAAAATTTTTAAAAACTAACACCCATATTCTAAGACGTTTCCTCGAAACTTCGTTGACCTCGACTCAACTGAGGTTAGCTTATGGATCATCTCAACTAATCCTCGAAATCGGTATTCTTAGTTAAAACTCGGTCTTGTCGTGAGGTAATCTTGAGGATCCTCGAGTGAGGTTGAGTCGAGGGCATACACTTTGATTTTTTTTTTGTCTATGGTCACTCTTAATGCAATTAACAACTGAATTAAAGTGGAATGGGTAGTCCTCTGTTACTGGACATAGCTCTGTTATTGAACACAAGTGGTAACAACATAACCAACACAGTTTCTGTCCTAAAATGTTAGCGTCTTTGGAATTCTACACCGTCATAAAATTCTATGGGGTTTTCGGCATCTCGTAAATAACCGTTCGGGATAATCGTACGAATAATCATACAGATAATTGAGAAACCTTTGAAAATCCATTGAAAACACTATTGGAAAAGTTATTCAAATAAAATAATCAGCTCTAATTAACAAGCGTGGGTGAAAGAGTCGAGTAATGGCGTAAATCTTCCTTGAGTGTTCCTTAAGGTACATCCCGACGTACCTTGAGTTTGACAGTTGTTTCCTCACCTCGAGTGAGGGAAAATGTCGAATAACGCAAAGTGAGGGAAGAGTTTTTGCAACTGTGAATACCGATTTCCTTGAATGAGGTTGAGTGGAATCGAGGAAGTTTCGAGGAAACGTCTTAGAATATGGTTGTAAGTTGTTTTATTTTAAAGCTTAGTACCTAATATTAAAATATTGAATGCGTCCTTGAAAGCAACAAAAACAGTTTACAATAAACCTAAATCGATCATGTGTCAAAGAATTTCTACCTCCTACGCTGGGCATTCTGAAATTGCTGAAACATGATATTTCTCTTTGTGTTAACATACGAATATTATGTTAGACAGTTTCCTTATTTGACTGCAAGCCGATATATAGTTACAAAGGAAATGAAAAGGCTGGTAAAGATAACGTAATACTTAAACTATAACCATCTGTAGTTTCTGCCTACCCCTATGGGAAGAAGGCGTGAGTTTATGTATGTATGTATGTTAACCTATAACTTAAGAGATTCTTAAGCTTTGGTTTCTTAGAAAAGCGGCCGTAATGAAATTCTGTCATTTTCACCAGTATTTGCCATTATGTCAAAACCCACCCCGCAAAGATTTAAATCGTTAGATTTGTACTCACCGTACTCAGTCACAAGTAAAAGTGTCCATAATGAGAAGAGTGTAGTGTGAGATTATTTAACAGCGTTTCCATGATAATCAAACCGAGTTCGAGGTGTCAAAACGAAACAAAAATGCTACTATCTTTAGACGCGGTAGGGCGAATCTAACGATTTAAATCTTTGCCGCTGTCATCATTTAAACGAATAGCAGTGAGACCTCAGACGAAAATTTTGGCAACAGCAACGTGGCATAGCAGTGACATGAAAAGAGTCGAAAATGCAGTTTAACCGCCAAAAGATTCACCGGGGAAGCTAAACTTGAAGCAACATGGCGGCAATGTCGTAAAAAGAGCTCATCCATAATTATATCAAACTCAAACTCAAACTCAAAGCATTTATTTCAAATAAACCAATTACAGGCACTTTTGAATTGTCAATGGGTCGTATCACCCGTCTCTCCACTATTCCATGCCTTACTATACGGTGCATACTGGGTAGGCTCTATAATTCTTATCCATATCCTAAGGGCATGTCTTCCCTACCATTACCGCGCCCCCCGGTCTACTCCTTATTAGACAATGGTCTCTGTTGCACCATGTAACATGAGGCAACAGGGCTAGTGTGAATCTTTGGGTTCGTTCGAGTAATCGAGTCTAATCAAACCACGCTGGGGTCGGTGCATTTCATTCATTCATTCATTGCCGCTGTCATCATTTTCATGACAGCCGTCACTACGGCCCTTAAGTGCGGCCACCGCTCTCCTAGAAACCCATAGCTTTAGTGCGAAACAGAATGCTACAATGATATGAAAAACTAAAGAAAAACCTTTTTATCTTCTCTTTGACCTGTTGTTCGGTTTTCAAGTTCAGCACTATGAATTTGCACCAGTTGTTACATTCACAATATATGCTTGTGAATGTCTGAGACGTACGTACATTCTTCTTTGCTGAGCTTGAAGTATAAACTAAGTACGTACCTGCCTACCATTTCACGCATTTCCATATGTACCCAAAATTTTCGAAGCAGTTTGTATCAGGTGGCGTTCTATAGTTTCTGCCCCCATGGGTAAAAGTCGTAAGTATGTACTAATTTTCTGCCCACCCTGGAAAATTCCAATATTACCTCCATCTGAATCACCTGCCCCACAAAATATGAAAAGAATACAGAGCACTAAATTTTACGAAACTACCCTCCGCTGGTGAAACTCAGGAAGTCTACTCATATTTCAACCTTGGCCCTTAATTAAAGTACGCTATTCCCTCCATTTATAATAATGTTGTGGTCGGGAATCGTTTTGTGGTGCCTAATGGAAGGTATTATATCATACCTAGAATGTCTGAAAGTATATAAAGGTAAAACGTCTATCAATAAAGATTTATTTGAAGATATCATTTGAGAACCCGATTAGGTAGTGAATTTATTAGCAAAACAACGGACAATTTTGAGTTCAGTAAAAATATGGGGGATGTTTAAACATGGAGTGTTGTCAAATACATGGAAGTAAAAGGAAAGAAATGAAAATTAGTCTGTGTTGTTGTAGCCTGATACGGTGAAGAGGACTACACAGGTGTCCCGTAAATAATGAATCAAACGTACCTAACCGGTAGGTAGCTCACCTGATTTCCAACAACAAATTTGACTAGTTTTTATTTTTATTTTCAATTATCTTTCTTTTCTTTATAAAAAGAAAACTTTTCAATTTAAGAATTTTTTTCTAAGGCATATCTACAAAAATGGTAGGTATTACATATTATTACATAAGTAAGCTATTCAGAAATGTTTAACAAAAATCATAGATACCTAAAAATGTTATCATTTGCAGCGACAGTATTAAAAAAACTGAACTCTGATAGAGAACATAGAAAAAAATAAAAATAAAATATCTTGAATAAAATATATACTGTAGCGGTTTATTTGAAACTATTTAATAGCCCTAGTCTACCTACCCGTTGCGTTTGATCCATTATTTACGGGACACCCTATATGTATAATAAAATGATGAGTAGTTCTCAACTAAGCGGCCGTTCGTACGTAAACATACGAGTATATCCCACCATTCATATAGTTAAAAACAAATGCAACTGCTGCGATCCCAAAATTATCCATTACAAAATATCGTCCCTACTGATTACCGCTGTGTGGAGGTAGCCTGAAAAGCTCACGCATGAAGAGCTTTACGAATAGAGCAGCAATAAGTTGTCTTGATAGCGATTGGAACCGGTCTCCAAAAAAAGATTGACTTTGAAATATTTCTTCAACCAAGAATTTTTTCACAGATACGGCCGAGAAGACGAAGAGGTCATGGGTCTCAAGTTCTGCAACGAGGCCATCATGAGCCTGGCACAAATATGGCCGCCTCACTGCAACCATGACAAAGAACCCAACACTCCACTTCAGGTAAAATTGAAAACCTTTTGATTATCTCACAAATAGAATGATGTAGCGTTATTATTTTATTTCCAACTTTGTTTTTTTTTTTTGCAACTTTGTGCTGAGTAGCGGCCGCTGCATCTTTTAAAATATTCATGGACTTATACTTCTTATAGAGGTCTTATCTATAGTCTCGTAATCGCTTCAATTATTACGATTAGTATACCGTGCGCCTAGCACGAACGCACGGAGTAAACATTACGTAAATTCGACCGATTTTAAAATTAATATATATTAATACTCATTTTGCACATAATTTTTACTCAGTTTTTAGACTTTATTCATAACACAAGGGAACAAAATTAGACGTTTTTTGTTGCATGGAATTTTATGGCTTTACCAATCCGCGGTCGCTGATTTTAAATCTACCCTCAATTTATATCTAACAGCTCTAGTTTTGAGATAAACAGCATCAAGGTACACTTTCTCTATAGCAATTTGGACCGTTTCCCTGAAAATCTTGGTGATCTGAGTGAAGAACAAGGGAAACGGTTCCATCAAGATGACAGAGCAGTACCAGGGTCTCTGGAATGCCCACATGATGGTGAACTACTGTTGGAGCATTATAAACAGAAAGCTGATACAATAAATCTGACTTCAGATATAAAATCAGCACCCCGAAAATCTAAATAAATAAAAAGAGAAGTCCTGACTGCTGAATGATTGACTGACTCATGAAAGCCCAGCCCAAAACCTTGGACCTAGAAAGCTGAAATTTTGCTCAGAAGTTCTCTTTATAATGTAAACGAGGAATAAGGAAGGAATTCTTGGTAGTACGTTCCCGTGGGATATTTTCCGACATCCACGCGGGCGAAGCCGCTGGCGAAAGCTAGTGTATAATATTAGTTATAATATTTCATGCAATAAAAATGCTGTTCCTTTGAATCTATGGATGATTACCTACTAAATGTGCTTGTTGCAAAAATTTTAACCAAATGCTAGGATTGTATTTTCGATCGAATAAGCGTTCGAATTTACTTTATACGTTTACGTCGCGTGTTCGAGCAAGGGCCTCTGGCATAAAGGTTATCCGGTTGATAGTGGATTTATGAATACTAATATAATGTCACCCTCTTCTTTCTTTTTCGTTTCGACGGTACATCTATGTTTCAAATGTTTGAGCCCATTGAGAGGATAGATCGAAGCGTGGTTTAGCTCAGTGTGTATGTGAAATGGCATTACGGCTGTCTAGTTTGACGCGCGAGATAGAAGACTCTCGCGCGCACCGTGCTTCGTTTAAATGTAGATTTATGACAATGCTACACTTAAACATTTTTTTAGCTTAGTAAGTTCTTATCATATTTGATTACCTTCTATTTAAAATAAATTTTACTGCACAATAAGGCACTGTTTACGTATATAATCGTATTAAACAGAAGATCGATGCTACTTTGGAAATTTTTTCGATAGCAAAATTTCAAGTAATTATGTTTCGGTTTTAGTACAGCTTTAGACAATATAGTCAAATAACACATATATGGAAAATCCAAATGATTTATAGGAATTTTAAAAAAACAAAATTTATTGATATATGGCCACAAAGTGGCCACATTTATTGCGGCATCAGAGGCGTTATTTAGATCGTCAAGGGTGCAGGTGTACGGTTATTTGGGGCAATCTATCAAATGGGACGTAGTCTGTTCAGGAGCACCGCACTGGCACTGAATTTTACACTTGCAATTGATTAACTGATCAGCAAAAACTAGTTTATGTTCGGAAACGTGAGAAATAATACGATATTTTTTCTCTTATGTCGGGGCCATACCAACGTCAACTTCGCTGTCCATCATCGCCATAAACATCGCGGTAATAATTGCGATAATTACCGCGATAAATTGAGTGGCCACACTTGAACGCCGCTACTGAGTTATCGCCACGTTAATCGGCAATGTGTATGCTGTTATAAAATTATCGCGATAAGTTGAAGCTACACCTACGGCCTACGTCCATCATCGCGATAATCAACGGCGTTAAAATATAAATATAAAAATATATCTATAACTAGGATCTCATTTACTTACCCATGCACTCTCAAAGGGTGAAGAGCTTTATACATTACTTCGTTTTCTTTTACGAGTATTTCTAGATTATTCCACAAAGGCTTTATATATGCTACGAACATTGTGAAACGGCGCAAAAGTAAATTTTATTAAATTTAATAAAAACTTGTAAGTATGCTGGGAATTAGACGTAAATATATTTTATATTTAATCAAGCAACGTACGGTTTTATAGTTTCATAAAAAGGGATCATTATAGGATCAGACTGATTGTCACAGTCTCAAAATATTCTAGTACTTAAATGAGTTTAACAACGCATTCACTTCTATGAATTTCTTTACAATATTCAGTGTTTTGAGCATTTTATAAAATAAAGTCACTTTTTGTATCTGCCTGTGTGACCGCGTTGTTATTCTAAACTCCGCAATGGATTTTGATGCGGTTTTTAACATAATTTAGAAAGTTTATTCCAAAGAGTTTGTGTGTATTCAAAATTAAACTTACATAAGAAGTCGCAAAAACCGTGCGAAGCAAGGGAGGGTCACTTCTAAATAAAATGATTTTAAGCTCGCCACTTATGTCCCTCTCTTGTATTAAAAACATTCTGCTGACAAATCAATACACTTCACTCGCAAAACCGAACAGATAGAATTTCCAGAAAAAATGAGCCCGTATTTTCGATACAATCCCCTCGTCGGGCTCGTAAATCTTCGGAAATAATGGCGCTGCAGTTGCTTTAAAGGTCATCTAAACGATTTTCAATGCCTCTCGCATAAAGGCCTGGGGCGTAACAGGTGTGGGTCGCTGCTAGATTCACACTAGTATACATATACAGTACGAGTAGGTACATAATGCTGTACGTGTTTAAGGAAAGTTTTCTCATATTAGTTCAAAGAGGTTATGATACTATTCTACCTGTTGCAAAACTTTTTGAGTTGTCTGTGGTAGCGGTATGTATAACAGTGATAATAATAATTACGTTTATTAGGACTCAAATGTATGTAGGTATAGGCTCCCGCAGTTTGGTAACGCGGCAGCGCGACGCGACTCTAGTAGAACAATTTATATGAAAACTTCGTAGAAATTGTTCTACGTGAGTCGGGTCACACCGTCGTCGCGTCACGCCTGTCTGCAGGAGCCTTTACACAGTTTTATTACTAAGAACTAGGATACAAAATATAATACTGCTAAAACTAAATGAACTCCTAAATTCCAAACTGGGTAGACACTGTGTCTTGGAAATTAGTATACATTTCCAATATAAGCTTATCTCGCATTGTATAGGATTTCCATACAATGAGAGGTCAGTGTAAACTGGAAATGTATATCTGGATGTGTAGCCGTGTTACATATACTTTTATAGTTTATTAGATACACTATTTTCACAATGTATTACATGAATGACGTTAATTCATTAAACAAACAAATACACAACAACAAGTAGGTACTAACAATAAACGAAACTCGTATACCAAGTTTCCTGGACTTACTCGTTCTATCCGAAACTGCTACCATTATGTTACTAGAACGTGCTCAGGATGTCGTAAGAGAAGATGGCAACATCTTGATACTAAACTAGTTAAAGACAGAATTTCGCCAATTGGCCCTGAATATTCTAGTTCAAAGTATGCAAATTAAACTTGTGTTCTTAATGTTCAAGTTACGTAAACAGACCCCAAACTAGTATCACCTATACTCCATCGGTTTGTAATTGAATAAAGGTAAACAAAAAAAACTACGTGTCTGGTTAACCGACTAAACGTCATACCTGTCACTTCAGTCGGCATGCTACGACACAGTTGTAGTCTTCAATTTAGCAACGTTATACAACGAATTATAAAGTTGCTAAATTGAAGAGTACAGCTGTGTCATAGCATGAGAACTGAAGTGACAGGTATAATGTTTAGTCGGTTATCTGAGACGTGTTTTTTTTTTTTTGTTTACCTTTATTTAATTACCTAAGCCGATGGAGTATAGTATCTAGGGAGATAGTTATTATGATCTGTTCAAAAATTACCGGATGAAAATGTAAACAAACTAAAATCCTGTTCAGGTTAAATGATGACGCAATCACTCACTAAAGGGTAAGTAACACTTTTATACAGGGTTAGTTTTCAATGACCAGCCAAATTTTCACAGGGTGTTCTACTCGTGAATATGAACCACTTTTACTATGGGACCAACTCTAAAATCACGAAAAAAAAACAGCTGTTTCATACAAAAGTTCAATACCTACTCGACCAAAATGTATGAAACAGCTGTTTTTTTTTTCGTGATTTCAAAGTTGGTCCCATAGTGAAAGTTGTTCATAATCATGGGTAGAACACCATGTGAAAATTTGGGTGGTCATTGAAAACTAACCCTGTATGTAAGTGTATTTAGAAGGTTTCAATATTTTATCTCACCACTTTTTATAACAATTATTGTTTGAATAACATTATTAAATTGTACCTAATTATTAAAATAATAGATAGACAGGGACGTTTTCTGATCCATTTGTTTACATTTTCGTCTGATATTTTAGGACAGACCATAGGTTCTATATCTAATTCTAGAGTAAATAAAACCATTTATTTCTACACCTACACGTGCCAAAATGGTGATGTAATAAATTGTTGTAGCAATTGAAATTATGTTTGAAACGTGTTTACGTGTGTTTGTATTTGTGAGGTCTCTTTTTTTTTAGTCTGATTTCTTTTTTTTTTTTGTTTTTTTTGTTTTTTAATGTTTATTTTGTTACTTTTATATGCTCTTTTTTAACTGTATTTCCTGTGCGTGTCCCAAATAAAATGTTTTTCTTTCTTTCTTTCTTTCTTTCTTTAAATTGAAAATCATTCTACAGAATAGACGAGCAATAAAGAGAAAATTATATAATTTGCTGAAATAGCTTAAACTCACAGTCTAAGTACATGTCAAAAATGAAAACCGATCACTATCTGAACTGAGAGTGCCTTCAAAATCACCTATCTCTATTACTGCTTTAGGCGAAAATGATCTTTAAGACAACGCAATAACTTGTAAAGTCATATAGCCAAATATATTCTTAAAATTGAAATGAATGAATGCAATTTTTCAAAATGCTACATCCGAGTTGTGTCGTATACTGTACGGTTATTTTACGTCCCTTTTCTCGCAGATTTTCGTTCCTCTAGCTACATTTATCCCCATAATATAAAGAAATAATGAACGATCAGCTTTCGTAATATGAAGCGTAGCAATTACATAACAATTGTTTGATCATTTTGTATACGTAAGTATTTCTTTTCTTCCTGTTTCTCTTTGTTAACGTTTTTAACAATGTGTACATAATGTAAATCGCATCGTAATCTTCTTTTACATTGTTGTCTCACAAATATAATCTTAATACTTATATAAAACAAACTCGGGTTTGTTCGAACACATAATAACTCAAGAACGGCTGGACCGATTTTCATGGTTTTTGATTTTTTGTATTTTTTTCCGGAACGAATAGCAGGAATAACTAAAAAAATATAAAGAAAATTAATTTTCTCTTACATGAAATTTGAACAGGGCAACCAACCGCGTCAGTCGGGTCCTATTTAGAATTCCAAATTCAAATTAAGTTTATAATCAGTTGTTCATTTGTTTTCGCGCCGTTCGATTTATTCAAATTTTGACAGGACAACGTCTGTCGGGTCAGATAGTAGACAATTATAAAAGTAAATAAATATCGCATTTCTTTTAAATCCTTCGGATAATATTTCACCAAAACTCTTACCCTCTTACTAATAAACACAGAATAAAGTTATTCCAAGTTTAAACCTACGAAAATGTATGGTTATTCCTTTGTTATTCCTGGTATAACTTTATTCCGTGTTTATTAGTAAGAGGGTTAGATACTAAACTACTTTGAAAAAGGTGATTTTGGAAAACATAAACTTCTGCGTTAGGATGCATTGTAAACTAGATAAAACATTATTTTATAATGAAACTAGCGACCCGCCCTGGCTTCGCACAGGTGCATTGTATCTACTTATGTGGTGACATATCAAATCATCGAGATTACTGTGCTATATTTAAGTTAAAATATGGATGAGATGGCGGGACGAACTCCAAAGAAAAAGGGAAAGGAGGCCTTTGTCTTGCAGTGCGATACTAACGGTTTGGTAATAATATGTACCTTTTCGACCGAGCTCTGCTCTTGTGAAAATAGAGGAAACGAATTATTTTTCCAGATTATGAGACCTAGCTAGATCGATTTTTCGCCTCCGTAAACCATAGGGGTTTAGGCGCAATGCAACTATCATCGAAATCGTTAGAGCCGTTTTCGAGAACGTGGTTACAAATATAAATACAGCTTAGGGTAATAAATACGTACACATAAACCTTCCACATCAAATTCTCTAAATGAACTTGAAAACGCAAAGAAAATCATTTGTGTAGTTATATTTTATTTTTCCATGTTTTTCATACTTTTCATTTCTGTTATTGTATTTTATTTTGTTGAAGCTTCTTTTAAAATTGTATTTTGTAGCACATCTGTTTGTCTATTCCTCTGTTGACATTAGTATCTAAGCCAAATAAAATGGGAGAGTGTGCTGACTCATGACATACAGGTACACCTAGTTCAGGAGTCAGAGGCTTCAAACAAAAAAAAAAAAAAAACAAATAAATAAATTCTTTATTTGGACCAAACATTTACAAATTACAAGTTTAGGTAACCTATGTCAATAAAGAATTATGAATTTAAAAAATAATAATGTAGGGTGAATTTAATGAAATAAAGGTTTTTTTACGGCATAAAGAACACAATATATTATTTCACCGGATACAAAACACAGAAAATACTTAAAAGGTTAATTTGAGAGTGACCATTGAAACAGTACAAATAATAGTGGCGTTTGCAAGCGTGATGCAGGCCGGACTGAAGGGTCGGCCGGACAGAGAAGGTTTTTATTTACCTACCCTTCCTACAATAATTAAAAAGTTTAGAAAAACTAAGCAGTCGTACAGACGGATACGAAGAGTGACTTCCTACTTACCTACTATGCCTATAGAACAGAGGAAAAGCCGTATAGGCAATTCCTGCAAAGCCACTGGCGCAGAAAATTACATTATTACTTTATGCCAACTTGGTAATGCTGCGGTGTATCTTAATTGAGATCACTGTTCGATTTAATTAAATTGACCCCTTCTTTGTTTGGGTTACAAATTGGCTAAAATATCGGATTACGAAACGGTGTATTGTTCTTTTTATTTAATTTTCATTAAGAGGCACAGTATCTGCAAACGTTCAAATAATAAATGCTACATAACGAAGCTTATTTTTAATTAAAACAAAAGCTGTAAGTACAAGCTTTGGAAAGTAGTCAGTAATCAGTTTATCATTGCCATTCTCAGACTCAAATTAATTTTATTGTTACTAACCTTATCAATTAACGGACGCAGATTTATTAAATTGAAAGCTCTTGAAACTTAGAATTTGCTTTGACATTTAGGAGCGATGTTCATGGCTAAGTAATAACAGCCGCACGGGACGATCCATCAGGAAAAGCTACGCTTTTCGGGGTTGGCCAGTGGATGGGTGACCATTCTTAACATACCGAGACTCCTCCATGCCTCGGAAAGCACGTTAAGCCGTTGGTCCCGGCTGTCATTCGTGGATCTTTGACAGTAGTTACGGGTCGTCAGAAGCCCGAAAGTCTGACAATCAGTCTTACCAAGGGGTATTGTATTACCCAGTTACTGGGTTGTGGAGGTCAGTTATGTAGTCGCTCCATGTAAAATACTGGTATTCAGCTGCATCCGGTTAGACTGGAAGCCAACTCCAACATAGTTGGGAAAAGGCTAGGCAGATTGATTTGATTGATTAAATTAAATAAACATAAATTAGCACCAAGTTTTCAGCAATTTTCACACTTATTTTCTGTTACACAGGACGCTCTTATAAAACGCCTGGGTCCCAACGCGTACCCTTTCCATCTGGAACTGACACCACTAGCACCACCTAGTGTCCAGTTGGTACCAGCCAAGCAGTACCACGGAGCGCCTATTGGAACTTCATACGATGTCAGAGCTTATATTGGTAAGTTCCTGCACTATTTCACGTTTGATAAGTTTCCAAAAATTGCCACTAAACATGTCTGTAAAGGTTATTTATTAAGTATGGAGTTTGGGTATCAATTTCTATCCCAAATCAAATCTTCGGTTCATTGCGGTCAACTCCCTCTCACACAGAAGAGGCCTGAGTCCCAGCAGTGGTAGCAAATTATTATCTACCAAGATTTACAAGGCTTCGTTTAAATTAACAAAATGGACCGAGGTTGTAAACGACATTACAAATTAATTTTACGTTTCCAACTAGCTTTTGCCAGCGGCTTCGCCCGCGTGCATGTCGGAAATTATCCCACGGGAACGATTACCGGGATAAAAAGTATCCTATGTCCTACTCCAGGTAATAATCTACCTATGTGCCAAATTTTATCCAAATCTATTCAACCGTTTTAGCGTGAAAGCATAACAAACTAACTCACTTTTGTATTTATAATATCAGTCATGAGCGAAGCCGCGGGCCCAGCTAGTATTGTCTAAATCGCTATATTAGGTACACCGTACGTAAATTAAAGGTTCAAACTTTAGTGACCTTAATTAGTAAAACAATATGTATCGAACTTGTTTTAAACACAAGCTCAAACACGTGCACAATACAAACCCACACTAATATTAGTAAGTAGTAACTTCAATTTTCTTCCCTGCCAAACGCAGACATTTTGAAGCCAAGAGAACAACAACTAAAACAAATCTTAAACAATTCCTTTACTGTCTCGTACTTAATTAATACAATTGCGACTTTGTGATGCCCTCTTACTTTGTAGGCTCTGCGAAAGCATTTGATAACGTTAAGCTCGGTCCTTGGGGCATTCCAGAACATAGGATTAGCGACAGTGTCTTTTTATTTGTCTTTTATATTTAATTGGGTGTCTTATCTATCTTGAATTTGTTGCTAGAAAAGTAAGAACCACTACTATTTGCTATATAGTTCATTTCTGTCATGATGGAGATGTCAAGGACAATAATATTGATAGATTAGCACCCAGACGCAGACACTTATGAAATGGCGCGCGTCTATATTCCCGATTTGTTGTTTTACATGATCATATACAGTATTTTTCTGGAGCTCGTGGCTAAGTAATAACAGCCGCACGGGTCGATCCATCAGGTTAAGCTACGCTTGCCGCGGTTGGTGAGTAGATGGGTGACCACCTTTACATATCGAGACTCCTCCGTGCCTCGGAAAGCACGCTAAGCCGTTGGTCCCGGCTGTCATTCGTGGATCTTTGACAGTCGTTACGGGTCGACAGAAGCCCGAAAGTCTGACAACCAGTCTTAACAAGAGGTATCGTATTACCCAGCTAGTGGGTTGTGGAGGTCAGACAGGCAGTCGCTCCATGTAAAATACTGGTATTCAGCTGCTACCGGTTAGACTGGAAGCCGACCCCAACATAGTTGGGAAAAGGCTAGGCAGATTGATTGAAACAGTATTACTCTTTACCTAAATATGTCTGACATGACAAAAAATTAAGTATAGGGTGTTATGTTAAACGAAGGACATACTTTAACGGATTGTAGTACTCATGAAAATGAAGAACTTTTAACATGGAACTAACCCTGAAATAAAAAAAAAAAACAACTGTCTCGTACTGATCTGATCGCGTAGGTTTTTCACTTTGTAGAGAACAGCTGATTTTCTGTTTCATATTTCAGGGTTAGTTCGATGGTAAAAGTTGTTCATTTTCATGAATACTACACTCCGTTAAAGTATAATATGTCCCTCGTTTAACCTAACACCCTATATAAAGTTCGATATATTCAGTATTGAGTCAATGGCTAATAATAACGAGGTGGCCAGATATGCTTTAAAATCTTCATCACTTTTTGCGAATCCCTGCATCTCGTTGACAGCCAAATTGGGGTAACTGATTTCGCTTGAAAGGTTAGCTTATTAAACTGGTTTTCCTTGCAAATACGGTTTGTCATGTAATATGAATATTTGTGAAGGAAATGTTTTCGAAATTTTAATGGTTAGGATTCTAAAGAAATGTGGAATTGAATATTTGCTAAAACTCTATTCAAGGCGATTTGGGACTTTCTATCACAATCATGGACTTTTACGGTCTTTTTATTTTTATATTATATCAGTTGTCGGTTTTTAACCGACTTCATAAAAAGGAGGTTACTCAATTCGACCGTATACACTACTATTTTTTAATTAGTACAAAAAAAATGGGGCTCTATCCGTACTCGTTACTGATCATATTTGTGTTGTCAAAAATAAAAAAAATGAAATCCCAAAATTGTCCACGAAAATTTGTCATAATTGGTTAATTCATAATTTTGAAAATTGAATCAATCATTCATAACAATTGCTTCTAGAAAATACTACGCGCAGTGCTTTTCCATGTTTAATTAATACTACTAAGTAGCCTGTACAATATTTCCATAAACTGAGTGACATTTTGGGTTATAAACAAACGCTAATAACTTTGCTGTTTATGAATATTATTTATTGAGAATTTACTTAGATAATAACAAGACCTTCTCTAATAAGCCCTTTATGTATTTGTACTAATTAAAAATTAGTGGTGTATATATATATTTTTTTTCATTTATAGTATAAACAGGGTCAAATTAAATTAGCTAGCGAAACTCCGCGGAAGTGATGGGTCGGATGTCTAAACATGATAAAACCAAAAAGATATTAATTTAATGTTGTTTTTTTTTTGAGGTCGTCTGGTAGTTTAGTTACTTAAAAACCGGCCAAGTGCGTGTCGAACCACGCACAATGAAGGGTTCCGTAGTTGGCATGAATTTATCTTAAGAACAAACTTAACATTGTAGTTGAAAAACATGTTCTCCCATACATTCCAACTGTAAATGTAAGTGTGTACTCACAATATTGATAGATTTATCATGTTATTTTAAGACCACAGACATCTTACAAGTTTTCCTATAATCTACAGGTAAAAATCTATTTTCTGTATTTTTTTCAAAATTTTAGGCTCAGTAGTTTCGGAGATAAAGGGGGGGAATGGTCAATTTTCATATATTTTCTTAAATAACTTTAAAACAATTTATTTTAATATTAAAAAAAATATATATTTGAGACCCTCTTAGTAAGCTTTTTCATTTTATATGCAACATGGTGTAGTTTGCAAAACTTTTTTTTTAAATTTTCTTATTTGCCCCCCAAAAGTGACCTCTATATTCAAATTTAATTTATTTACTTTACCCGTCCTTGTTTGGGTCACAGAAATTCATATGTGTACCAAATTCCAATTTAACCCGTCGCGCGCTAATTAGCAGACACAATTGAAATTCTATTGTTATCTGTACACATGGTGTGCAATCGACATTTTAAGAGTTAATCGGTCTATTAGATTTGGAGCAAACTGGCTGTGACAGACGGACAGACAGACAGACAGACCGACAGACACACGAGTGATCCTATAAGGGTTCCGTTTTTTCCTTTTGAGGTACGGAACCCTAAAAATCAGTTTTTTTTGTGTAAACTTCACATACTTGATGGGTAAATATCTAAACACGATAAAACAGATTTTATCAACTCATACTTCAAGGAACAAAAATACCAGCGGTTCTTTTTTTTGGGTCAATATCTAAAAACAAGAATCATCAAATAATTTTTATTTTATTTTTTATTTTGTCGTGTTTCGATATAGATACCCACCACGCCTGCGGAGTTTCGCTAGCTAATTTAATTTGACCCTGCTTAATTGCGTCCGTACTCGACCGTGCATTGCAGTGCAATGCACGGTCGAGTACGGACGTGTTTGCGCTGCTCGAAACGAATATTATTTTCACGTATTGCGCGGCTTTAGCCGCTGCCCGGTCTACGTCGCTATGAGTTCACAACCGCTTATAGCCAACGAGGTCTTGGCATTTATCAACCATGTCATCAACTACATGGACGAAGTCAGCATCTTGCAGATGTATAAGTCCAATTTCAAGGAGGAGGAGATCAGCAGTGCCAAGCTGCGCTGTTCCAATCGCTCGGCAAAGTCGAGCAGATGCAGTTCCGCCGGAGGGATGCTGGCATGAAGTGTGTGCAGGACATCATCACCTTGATGAAGAGCAGCGACCCGGACGACGTGCCTGCTTTTGTGGCGAAGGAGTTACATAAGCTGCCCACTGTCAAGTTTGACCACGTCGACGTCACCAGGTTGCTGAAGGACATTACAACTCTCAAGGCGAGCCTGGCTGAGGTACAGTCTAAGTTGGAGGTGTTGAGTAACACCATTGGTGAGCTACGTGCCGAAGTAGAGTTGTTAGGCAATGCTGTGAAGGTAACTAGGTCGCCTGATGCCCCCAACGTGAACACACGTCGCGGAGCGGGAAACGCTAGCATCGGCAGTTTTGAGTCGGCGAGCTCCAGTGCGCCACCCGCTGCTGATATTGCACGCGTTGCAACATGCGCCGCCGCCGTCGCTGAATCGATGCCGGTCGAGGTAGTGACTCATGTAGGTATGTCGACCCCTAAACGTAGCTATTCTGCTATCGTAGCTACGCACAAACCTGTGGCGCAGACCAAGAAGGGGGATAAGAAGAGCTGCTGTGAACCTGCAGATAGGGGGTTCGAAACAGCTAGGCCCAGCTACGGGCACGTGTGACAAGAATGGCTTCGTGAAAGTGGAGAGGAAGAAGTGAAAGTGGAGAGGAAGAAGAGAAAGAAGCCTCCTAGTCGGAACCAGTGCGGGACCGCGCTGGCAGCACCCAATATGCTGCGTCCGGCAATACCTACGACGCAGCTCTATGTGTCCCGATTACATTACACCACGAAGGTTGAGGGGATCGTGGAGTATGTTCGAGCGAAGACCAGCTGGATCTTAAGGGCCGAGAAGTTGGCGTCGCGCCACAACACGAATTTCACGTCGTTTGTGGTGCGAGTTCCGACTCAATATATTGAGACCGTCCTCAAGGAAGAGTTTTGGCCGAAGGGTGTCGTGTATCGGCGATTCCGCGGAAGGTTACGCGACACCATGCAACGCAATACGACGCCGTCACTTCGTATACAATAGTTTTATTGCGGTTTTAATAAATATGTATGATAGTCTGTAAGGTATTTATTTTATGGATCATTGTTACCCGAAATAAATGATATATTATTATTATTATTATTAATTACCAGTCTAATATTGTTCCCCTTGCAGAACAAAGAACCCTGTTCTCTTATATAACACCTAACTTTCTCATTGTTTGTTAAAACCGCTAACAGACAATATTTCTCACAGCGGAGCGTCCAGACGAGAAGGTATCTCGGCGTAGCACGGTGCGCATGGGCATCAGAGTGCTACAGGGCCCCGGCAAGTGTATGCCACCACCTGTACTGCCGCCACCGTCACCTCACCACACGCTCAGTGCACTTGCGCAGTACAACATGCTCAGGTAAGACAATGATGCACCACCATTCTCTGCATCTGCAGTGGCTTATATCGAGAGCAATCAATCTACTGTGGACCCAAAGTAGGTCGCCGCAAACACAATCAAGCAAAATGGGGGATTATAGATCCCTCTGACACCCAGTCCAAGTGTCCGATGTCCTGACTACACCATGCCCCATCTGTTAGAATTACCAGTGTCCATACATCTGCACTTTCAGACAGGCTCTCGCAGACAGACGCGACGCGACTGTAGTGGACCAATTTCTATGAAAACTTCATTGAAATCATTCTATTGAAGTCGCGTCGCGTCACGCCCTTCTGCGGGAGCCTTATGGGCTCAACACATATAAATTAGGGACATAAATTCCATCGACTCGAACAAATACATCATTCCGCTGAAAGGTCCACTACTGGACATCGGTACACCTTCCTCAACCATCGTCAAAGGGACCAGTTCTGTGCTTACCGCATTTTTGCGGATAATCGGATTATCACGATTTTTAAAGCGTTTCGTATTTCTACATCAACTTTCAACAGGATTGACATAAGTTTTCGGTAGCTTAGCATATTCGTTCATAATCATCCCCACTGTTGGGACAAAGGCCTCCTCTCAGTGAGAGGGAGTGGGCCATAAATAGGGTTACCAACCCTCCCGGAATTCCGGGATTCTCCCGGAAAAAAGGACATTAGATTTTAAAATCTCCCGGCCCTAGGAACGCAGCTTAAATCTCCCCTGTTGCACTGCCTGCTGGCGGCTGGCCGGCAGCGGCGGGCGGGCCTCGGCCGAACTGATGACTCTACACACTGATACACTTGTAAATAATTCTATGATTTTATCGTTTCAAATCAAAAGGAAAGCTAACCAAAAAAAGAAACAAGCAAGCAAGCAAGGAAGGTCAAGCTGTTTGCAGTGTACAAAAATACAACTTTCAATTTAAAAAAAAATATATTGTTATAAAAACAAATGAACACCTCTCGCTCGGATTTCTGATCAACTGAGTTGGCAACCGTGGACCAGTGCGGGTTTGTAGATGTCACATGTCTGCAAATTGGTTCTAGAACATGCCGGTTTCCTCACAGCTTTTTAGGGTTCCGTACCCAAAGGGTAAAACGGGACCCTATTACTAAGATTCCGCTGTCCATCCGTCTATCTGTCCGTCTGTCACCAGGCTGTATCTCATGAACCCAGGAGACAGTTGAAATTTTCACAGATGATGTATTTCTGTTGCCGCTTTAACAAAAAATACAAAAAAAAAATAAACAAAAAATACTAAATACAGAATAAAATATTTTTTTAAGGGGGCTCCCATACAACAAACGTTGGTACGGAACCCTTCATGCGCGAGTCCGACTCGCACTTGGCCGATTTTTTCTTTTCCAATACATTTTCGACTTTTCCATCACAGTTAATGCTGATATAGTGTCACTTTTTCTGGTGAGTCAACCACTCTTTATGCATTAATAATAGCTAAAATAAGGTTAATAATTTTGTAATCCTCAACTGAATTTAGTTTTAAAACACACAAATTGAAACTGAGTGTTTTGTTCGATTAAACTGTCATTGTTTAGAAATTATTTTGATTAGGTACCTACACGCGATCCGATCATTATAAAGTTTTATAGGTAGCACTTTAAAATGTTCTAGGTCATTTCACATCCTTTAAACTTATGGCACTAAGTTGGTATTTACCATAGATATGATATTTATTTACCGAGTTCTCCCATTACGCTCCCCGCAGTAGGTACCCTAAATTGGTTTCTGTGGCTAACAAGAAGACGATCAATTTCTTAGACCAACCCACGGAGCAATCTGATGGATGATGGAGTTGCAGAACGTTGAATATATGTAAATTAAACGCTACAGACATTGGGTAAGAAAGCTTAGCTTGCCATTAATACGTACAAATACTAGTGGCCCATTAACAGTGGACCACTGAAATGAGCCATTCTACAAATTGGCAGCCCTCCAAAGTCACTGCCTCATTAAAAATGTATCCCAAATTAAATCCTAATCTGATATTTAAACCCTTACTACCTCAGCTTTTTATCTCGCTCGCACGGTACTGCTCGCGGACTGCGTGCGGTGCTGGGCGGCGATAGTTTAGGTAATTGCTTTTTACGATGAAAATAATAGTAATTTAAAAAAAAAAAATAAAAAACATAATACCAGCTTTATATGTAGTTAGTTCAGTCAGAATGCAAAGGTCCGTGATCTAATTTGAAGTATTTTTTTAATACCAGGCGGTTCGGTTTGGAGGTAACTTTGGATTTTTTTTCTATCCAGAAAATTTTATGTAATCGTGTTTTCGTCAAACACAGTACTTAAAATTAATCCTCAACTTTACCATAATATTTATTTTAAACTTAATGCTGTAGTATTTTCGACATAGCAGAGGATCATGCTAAGCCATTTGAGGTAGTCAAATACCGGTGGCCCATAAACAATGGACCACTGAAATGAGCCATTCTACAAATTGGCAGCTCTCCAAAGTTGCCTAATCGCTACCTCGTTCAAAATGTATCCCGAATTAAATCCTAATCGGATATTTAAGTCCTTTAAACTCTGTTACCAAGCCGACCAATTTCGTAACCAACTTAACTCAATTTGACCCTTTTAAAGGTTTTCCCATATCGATAGTAGGCACTCGAAATTGACGCGTTCGGGAACTGTTTACCTGAGCATTCATAATTCACATTATCCTACCTCACTGGGTTGGGATGCCATGTTATTACTGCTTCAACAAGTTGATACATGACGCGGTTCAAATGAAATATTTCACTTTGTACAATTTTGTTCGATGCTTTTTTCAGAACTGTGCGGTGTGTGGTTGGTTGATCACTGGTTTTTTTTTTATGGATGGGAAATCATCAATGACTTATCCCGCTCTGGGCGGAGCAGGGTGTCAGACTTTTACTGACTAAAACCCACCCGTGTTCTTTCGAACAACCCGCAACCTTGACTACTGACATCTCTTTGAGGCGCGCGTGGAACACAACGCGCCGTCGACCCGGGCCTGGTCCTTACCGGACGGCGGGCTTCCCATTGCTCGCAGTCCGCAAGCCCGTGCCTACCCCTATGCCCGCCACCCAATCATAGTCTTACACACAAACTGTAGCTACATAAACTGGAAAATGTAACTTTATCTGCGTAAAATCAGTCGGAGTATATGTTTTCTGCGTCGTACACACGGCTACATATCAAGCTGTACATATCCAGTATAAGCTGGCCTCTCATTGTACAGAAATCCTATGCAATGCGAGATCAGCTTAGACTGGCCCTTAGCAGATTTTTTAAATACCTTTTTAATGTCCCAATTGCTGGGCAAATGCAGCTCCCTACTCTGCTTCCACCTCTCTCTGTCCAGAGCTGCCAAGGACCAATCTTTGTTAAAGGAGTCCAGCTCATCCCGCCGACTGGGCCTGCCGCAATGCCATTTGCCATTAAGCGGGACCCACTGGGTCGTAAATTTACTCAATTTAAAACCTCATTTGAATCTAATACCGACACTATCACTTTAATGCGTAAAGTTTATTTTTATTTTATTTATTTTATTTAATTTATTTATTTATTTATGTCAGACACAATGATCCATAGTTATGTTAGTACAGGTACCTACTTAAAAATTATGTTAGTAACAACAGAATAAAATACACGCCACATTAATACTATTATAACTAAAATTGAATTACTTATAATCAAATTGTAAAATAATCTTAATAAAATCACAAAAAATATTTAAAACACATACGTACATTACACATTTAAAATAATATCAATTTAATCAAGAAATTATGATCTAATGGATATTCTTTCATTAGTAAAGCCGCACGGGTTAATCAATGAGGTTAAGCTATGCTTGCCACGGTTGGTCCGTGGATGAGTGACCATCTTAGCACACCATCAAGACTTCTCCATGCTTCGAAAGCACGTTAAGCCGTTGGTCCCGGCTGTCATTTATGGATCTTTGACAGTTGTCACGGGTCCCCGAAAGCCTGTCTTACTAATGGGTGTCGTATTACCCGGTTACTGGATTGTGGAGGTCAGATAGCATCAGCATATTCTTAGACTGGAAACCGACCCCAACATAGTTGGGAAAAGGCTAGGCAGGTTGAGTAATTAACACCGAAAGTTTTTAGTTAAATTAAAGGTCATTAGGCGTGATTTACGTAGTACCTTAGTATCAGAAAAAGTGATTAACATTAAATAGCCTATCTACGCCTAGTAATTAGTGAACTAGACGAGATAATTTGCTCCCCAAGGAATAGTTAGAGAGACCAGCTTGTCATTAATCCGAATCCCGTCACAAGTAACAATTCTTGCTATATTTTAAGGACAAAGAAATTGGTTATTAACCTTTTTCGTAGATTTTCGTCCAAATTACTTTTGTTATAGGTGTGTACTACAGTATGTGGGCTAACCGCTGACAAATTAGCACTTTGTTTTGACAGGCTAAAATTAACCAATTTTAACGTTAAAATAATTCTAGACATGAAACTGTCAACATGTTGAGAGCCAAAATACGACCCGCGGTAACGCAACATAAATAAAATTATACCTCCGCTGACACGCACATGTTGAAAATAATGTAGGTTTGTTTTCCAACAATGTGACACTGTAACCATTTCACCCCTACATTATAATTAACAGACACGCAACACGCTCATTTATTTTCCCATTTCCTTTTCATGTTATTGTCATTCTTTAATTATATGCCATAACTTTCACCGACGCTTTGTGGCTATCCACTTCGGTCGTAACACATTATTGTAGTAATTACTTACGCTTATCTTGTGTAAGGATCTACAATCAATTCCTAATAATGAATAACAAAAATCATCATTCCCTTATCCCAATTTATTTGGAGTCGGCGCAACATGTCTCTTTCTTCCATACTTCTCTATTAGTCTTCATCTTTGTAGTCACCCCCTTTCTAGCCATATCATATTTCACAGTCCATCCATCGTTTCTTTGGTCTTCTCCTACTTGTAACTAATAACAGATTTGTGGAAATAAAATAGGTTTCCAAATGTTGCTCGTCTGTTTTGGATATTTATTACAGTTACAAAATACGAACATTCTAGAGCATTTCCAATGAACAAACACGCTAAATAGAAATAGAATTGGTGTGAATGCTGATCCACCTGGTTTTAACTCATATTTTGATGACTTCTTAACTTTTTAACGGCTCTTGAAATATTTCATAACCTATCCTCATAACTTCATAACTTATCCTATCCACTCTGCCGTACCTCAATTAAATACTATCAAATTCAAAAGCCAAACACTGAATTCACATTCCACAATGATGCTTTTTTTATCTGTATCCATCTGCTAAAGTTTTAATGCCAGAAACACTAAAAGCCACATTTGGCGTGTCGGCGTAAAGTTAAATTACAACTTTATTTTTGCATAAATGCTGGCAAAAGCGTGCTAACTAATGTAACTAGGAACCAATTCACAGCAGATATAAATTCTATTGGATTTCATAGTAGAATACATACCATCAAAACAATCATTCCTACCCGAAGAAAATTTGTGGCTCCATAAACCAGAGCCTACGATAAAGAGAGTAGAAGAAAAAATGTTGACTCAACATCCGCCTTTCTTGCAACTGAAGATGTAAAATATTCAAGTCAATTTGTTTTTGTTCAAAACAAGCCATGTGCCCCCGATGGGGTTTCCCATCGGCAAAACTTACAAACTTTCATCCATTGGGTTAAGGGATGAAAGTTTGTAAGGAAGTGTATGTGTTATTTAGGGCATGAATTTTCAAAACTCTTTCTGGGTCATCTTCGTTATACGTTTCTGAGAAAATGCAGCCAAAGTTAAGGGTGTGGTTTGTAACAGTGGTCTGTAACAGACCATCACACTGAACAACTTTCTCCCAGGAA
Organism: Cosmia pyralina; assembly: GCA_946251885.1. Classification (NCBI taxonomy): domain Eukaryota; kingdom Metazoa; phylum Arthropoda; class Insecta; order Lepidoptera; family Noctuidae; genus Cosmia; species Cosmia pyralina. Next base: position 24,710,496 of record OX276345.1, on the reverse strand, counting down.
CCAACGTCGTAATCATGAAAAATATAAGTTGTCCCCTACAAAATTCGACCAGGGACGACTGTTAATAATTTTTCCACGATTACGCTGTTGGTCCCCGGGAGAAAGTTGTTCAGTTTCATGGTCTAAACTACACCCTTATTCTGGCCACACCTCTCTCAACCCTGAAGGTACTTTTGTGCAAAATTTCATGTTTCTAGACCCATTAGTTTGTTAGTGGATTGCAGATTTTAAGATTTGTGTCTAGTTCATTCATACTTTTTATGCAAAACTGAGATTTAAACCAAAACATAGACTATTTTAGTTACTACTAATCGTAACTTTTGTTTAATTGGACATTATGTTTAGCTTTCAATTTTGATTCTACAACTTTCACCTTGGGAGTTATGAGAATCTATAAATATATTTTAAGCCTACGCACGTCTAGCAGAGTAGCAGATGATTCGTTACATTAAAGTAGACTGTTTCGATCCATTTGCGTCGATTTTCGTAAACCAGCAGATACCGCTGTGGAACGCCACTTGACTGTATTAGTATCAATATATTTGTGCATATGACAATGTGGTTTGTTGTGGACCACAGCTGCACCGACCGCTCGAGCGCTTTGCTAAATCCTCTTCCTTTAGGTTAGTTTAGATTCTGACCACTTTATTAGTGTGTAAGTTATCGCTCTCTCTGGAGTGAGTTGTGTCCCCCTATTACTCAAAGTAGGTACATACGCAAATAACATTTTATACTATAAGCTACCGAACTTTATAAAGCCAACCGGAAGACAATGTGTTACCACAAGAAGTGGACACATCAAGAGGTCAACAACCTTCTCCCATGTCAAAACTTTGTTATAAGCCATGATTTATGTGTAAAACCAGTACCAAAGTAGAACTTAAATCACGCTGAAACTGTCAAAGGTTAAACCTCTGACAACAGTACGTTGTTAATGAGGAATTTCTCAAAACAAGATGAATAATGGTGCAGCCACGACGTCGTGTCAGCGTACTCCAGTTTGCATTCTACAGGAAATGTTATTTCCCGAGGCCGGTTTGCGGTTAACAAGCATATGACTGCGCATTGAAATTAGGTTTACTTCACTGTAAATGTCAGTGCTTCTATTTTGTTGAGTAGATTTTCACTTTACCCTCGAAATATAGCTTTTAGGATATAGCTTAAAATATAAGCGAGTAGTTATGAGGCTATCAATTCAAACTAAAACAGAGATCCTGCTCTTATCAATTAAATAAAATGGGTTAAGCCAATATTGTTTTATATATTCAAAACCTTCGTCATCCTAAACTAACAAGGGTACCAGATTCAGGTCAATTTGCCAAAACGTAGATTAATTCTTCAATAATAGATCCATGATACTCCAACTAGAACAGGGGAACAGCGGTTAAATGACATCGAAAGTTCTTCGCATATCGCTTTGCATGACGCTATTGTTTCCAAGAGCCATTCATAGTGATGAGTCGAGAGAAACTCTCTCACGGAGAATGTTCTCAGATCGAGAATATTCTGCAATGTTCTTTTCGACGGATAATATACTTGGAACATGGATGGGCAGGCGATAATAAATGTAGGTAACTGTCCTACGACAAAGTCCTACGACCAAAAACTTGTTACACTTATTACAAAATCAAAGTCAAAAATAGTACTACAGAAATTTTACATCATATACTTACACTTTACATTCATTAATATATGTGTCGGAACGTCAGGATTTACTCAGTTAGATTTAGACAGATACGTGGGCAGAAGATGGGTTTCGTGCAATGAAAACACACTGGGCGCGATACACGGTGTTTAAAATCACAATCTAACACAATCACTAAGCACAATGAATCGAATACAGTACCGTGGCGTAGTAACCCCGATGTTGCCCCGATGCGATCCGACACTAGGCTGTTCTTCTCGCCATCAGGTTAAAACATCACGACTCTGTAGAAGCGCGCTGTAGGCGTGGGCACCTCACGTGATGTCGCCAGTGGCGCGCTTGCGATTCTTTACGCATCCGTACTATTGACCGGATCCGACATATGTATATATCATACTCATTTATTGATTTATCATTAGTATTATGCGAATCGGTCTAAAACGATTTGTTTTCTCCTCGTTCTTTTTTAGAGTTTTTCCAGTTTTTTTTTCAGAGTTGAAGTCTTTCTTTCAAAAATGCCACTTATCAGTAATCGAAACGGCCAGAAATATCAGTATTCATCGATAGCAATGAAATCGCGATTATTATTTTGTTTTTAATTATTTACCCTTCCTATAATATTTACCTATTCCTATAATATATTATTTTCATACATTTTATTAACGCTGAATATTTGTAAATCATAAAGTTTGTTCCAATATAACATTAATACCTTAAAAAATGTAAGAGAATTTATGAGAATTTTCTTGGAAATATTCTGGACTCTTTGCTCGGCAGAATTTACTGAGAATTTAAGTTGTGGAGTTGGTAGAGTATTTTGACGTCAACTTCATTAAACGTTCAGTACACTCAAAACTATTAATATAAAAATAGGTGGATACAATCGAGACATCCAATTTTTATATTGCCGTAAATTATCTTCCAAAAGAATATTCTCGAGAACTTAACAGCACAGTTCTCGTTAGGAGAACAGAAAAGAATACTCTTTATTATGTACAACATACAAATTACAGACATGAATGTAGAAATTTTACATACAGAAGAATATTCTTAGGAAATGACTGTCACTAGCCACAAATAATAGTGTATCAGGGTTAAAAAGCAACTGCTCCCTACATTTTGACGAGTTTGATATAGATAAATTAATGTACTGAACAGATGATTTTTTTTCGCGATTTCAGGTTTGGTCCCATAGTAAAAGTTGTTCATAACGATGAGTACAATGACCCCTTAAGAGGTTGCTGGTGTTTTACCAATAACCCTGCATATCTGCATGACTGCGTGTACATACATACGCTGGCCGATAATTTATCCAATCGATCTTATCATCAGGTTGTAGGTAAATATAGACAGTAACTTGGTAGCTTTACTCGTACCTACTTTAATACCAATATAAAGTAGGTATCGATTTTCACCCGCATTTGGTACAGAAAGTGTGAAAGGTTACACTAAAAAGGTTAGGCTGACGATATAATTACTTTTAAGGTCTCCTGAACTAGTGGTACTTATTCACTTTCAAAGCATTTCGTATTTCTACAGCACTTTTTAACGGGATTGTCATAGACTTTTCTGTGGCTTGTGTCAGTCCCATACTTTTTTGACTTTTCCATCATTGTTACAGACTGTTCACAGTTATTTTACTTCTGACAGCAGCAATCCAACATCTACCATAATGTAGCGAAGATAAAGATCACTTTGATTTTGACAATGATGCATGGTCATTGTATTGCTGATATATGTGAGTACCTGGTCGACTGAGCTCTGCTCGGATGAAAATACAGAGAACAAATTTTACCAGATATGAGATTTAGCTAGATCGATTTTTTGCCCCCGTGATATTGCAAGTTTCATCGAAATCGTTAGAGTCGTTTTCGAGAACGTGATTACAAATGTATATATGTATATAGGTATGTTTATATAAATATTGCTCATATATTAGTATAGGAATAGGACTTTGGTGTTGCGGATTTTGACTTGCATCTGTCGTAAAATTATAGTGGTATTCACTCAAGGAACAAAATCAGTCTTCCTAGCCTTTTCCCAACTATATTGCGGTCGGCTTCAAGTCTCACCGGATGCACCAGAACACCAGTACTTTGCGTGGAGCGATTGCCTATCCTGTCCTTGACCTCTTCTCTTTTTCTGACCTTGTAATGGCCGAAGGAATCCGCTCGCTGCGGGAAGCACAGAACCGGTCGAAGTAGGTACCGCTTTTCGGCTGAAGTGAAGATGATGTGTAGCTATCTGACCTCCACGACACAACTATCTGCTCACTCAAGAAACACGGGATTAATAAACAAGTATTCACGTAGTTTTTTGACCAAATCAAAGATAAATGCGTACTTTACCTTAATCATTCTTAAATTATGAAATCTTTCAATTTACGACGGCCGTCATCCCTCAATCACCACAGTAACCTTCAGTAGATCTAGTGAGGAACACTTTTATACCTCTTTATGACTTCAGATTATTATGGTCCTTAAAGAGTAACATGTAACAGCGACTTAAGTGTTTAAATAAGCTTCATACCTACATTTAATCAAAATGTCTACGCCATTAAACAACACTTGAAGTATATACGTACTTTTAGTACAGTATTTAAAACTTTCCTTGTTTTGTAAGCAATGAATATTAAAGTATTTATATCTGAAGGTATTAAACATTAAAGATGAAATGAGTCTTGACAAAGCCGCTCTAGAGAAGCTTTTATAGTTGATGAATAACTTATCTTTAAACAGGGTAGATATCTCAAACGGGTCCAAACGCAAATGGGGTAAAGAGGAGGTGACCAAATATCATTTAAAATTTAAAAGTTGGGATATTAGGAAGTAGGTACAATTTTTTTTTAAATCTAGGCTTAGAAAGTTTCACTAAAGTTTAATAAAACGTTAGAAAAGACAAGTAATTATATTATCTTTAGCATAGCAGAGCCACACTGAATGTAAATAGGAATATAATCTTGTACTGTTACTGGTTATTGACTAATATCCTCATAAGGGGTCACTGTACTAATCATTATAAACAACTTTTACTATGGGACCAAACCTGAAATCGCGAAGAGAAAATCAACTGCTCTCATAGATATAAAAAAGAAGATGTTTTTATATTTCTATGGCTCCTCGCTACATTTTGACGAGATTGATGTACCTACATAAATGTACTGAACAGCTAATTTTTTTTTTCACGATTTCAGGTTTGGTCCCACAGTAAAAGTTGTTCATAATGATGAGTACAGTGACCCTTTAAGAGGATATTGGTCAATAACCAAAAACCCTGTACAATTATCTTATCGCTATGAAACCTAACATTTCAGAAACTTAACATACACTCCATGTGAATCCGTATTAAACAATATACAGAGCTAAAACTGTAATACTCGTATGTATTTCATTGTCATCTCAGAGAGCGTCCAGTTTCGCTAGCCATACAGATTTCTAATAAAGTACTCGTCCCACCCGAACTTATTCATGCGGAACCCTTTTCAGAGCCGTGCCGAGGTTCATTGCCTTCGAGATTGCTCTTTCAGACCGGTCGTAGGGGATTTGTATTCTTTACAGCGTCTATTGAACCGTTCCTTGTAGAAATTGCTTGCATTTATTGGAACGAAGTTCTTTAACGCGGCATGTGGTAGGTAAACTGGTAGAAATTGTGACGATATGAAAAACGGTATAGACGGTGACGGTATAGAACGCTTTTTCATATCGTCAAAAAACAAAAGGTTTTTGTTTATTAATACAGAACCATCTAGTACATATAGGTAGTTTATCTCATAAATTAATACGAAACACAATCAAAAATCAATTTGCCTAGCCTTTTCCCAACTATGTTGGGGTCGGCTTCCAGTCTAACCGGATGCAGCTGAATACCAGTATTTTACATGGAGCGACTGCCTATCTGACCTCCACAAACCAGTGACTGGGTAATTACGATACCCCTTGGTAAGACTGGTTGTCAGACTTTCGAGCTTCTGACGACCCGTAACGACTGTCAAAGATCCGCGAATGACAGCCGGGACCAATGGCTTAACGTGCTTTCCGAGACACGGAGGAGTCTCGCTATGTAAAGATGGTCACCGAGCCACGAACCAACCCCGACGAGCGTAGCTTCACCTGATGGATCGACCCGTGCAGCTGTTAGTAGGTACTTAGCCGCGAACTCCTCCGATATACCGTCAGTTTCAATAGTGTCAAAAGCTTTTGTTTTTATTTTTTAATACAGAGCCATCTAGAATAGTTTATCTCGTATATATATATATATATGTATTAATAGGTACATAATATACTGCGAAAGAAACTTCGTTTCAACCAGGTGTCTGGTTATGTCACCACAATTTCTGTGAAACAACTGTCACCCAGGCGCCAAAATATTCTTGTAGCACTCTAAAGCCCATTTACACGGTGCAAGGCATACCATTAAATTGAAGCAGCAATTAACTGGCACCGTCTAAGGGCGAATTCGATCAAACTTTTATATCTAGTACAAGCCTTATCCAGCGAATAAATTTTTAATTATTGCCAGTTTTCCCATACAAAAACTGTCAGATGTCAATTTTATTCAATTTGGTTAAATCAGCCCTAAATAATACGTACAATTTTGTTTCACGACACTGGTTACGAGGTATACGAGGTAAAACTTGCATGCAATAATTGCCTTGCAATTTTATTGCCTTGGTGTAAGTCGCATGCAATTTTATTGAATGGCAAAACTTGCATTCAATTATTGTATGCCAATTATTAATGGAAATCGTACGCGTGTAAACACTTGCATGCAATTCTTGAATGGCAATATTTGAACGTGCTTTAGGGCACGCGATTATTGTTCTTGAACGTTCCAGAAATCCATCGTGTTCTTTACGCAATGAATGTTGTTGAACTGTCAATATGAAAGGCATAGCTAGTACGCAATTCCCCGATGTTCTATTTATTTTGTTCGCACAGTGAGAGTTAAACAATTAAGGGCACACTATTTGAACTTTCCTGTTTTTAGAATAAATTTTTGGAACGAAGTTCCTTATCGCGCGTTGTGAAAGGGGGCTAGACGGAAAAAATTCTCACGAAAAGTTGTAACGACACTTTTTGTTATAGTAAGCTATTATAAGCTGTGCGACGTGCGCATGTTTCTCTGTCTGTCTCTCTCTCTCTCTTATAGAAAGCAAGCCAGATATAACATAAAAAAAAAAAACAAAAAAAAATAAAAAAATAAAATTTAAAAAAAAATATTACAATTCCTTCACTAGTTAATCGAAAGGAACTTCGTTCCATCCGGGTGTCCCTTGACACCTCTCAACTTTTTTTTATTTTAATATCATTTTATCCTTACGAACACCCTCATAGGCTTGTGGCTACGTGCGTAGTAGCGGCTTGCTACACCTACGTAGCGGTACGTAGCACTACAGGCTTGCCGTAGACGCTACAGTAACTTATGCCGCGGTCCCACGGCCTGCTTTCACACAGGCCAGGCCGACAGGCCGTGGGAAGAATTGCATCCAGTGAAGCCTACGGTGGCCTGTCGTCGTCCGACCGATCGAATGTATGGGATGATCCGTGGAATTGCTCAGCACGACCGCGATATTACGCCTACGAGTTTCGTTTACCCTGCTGTGGCACTAGCACGAACGCGTAGAGAAAATTAACGTAAATTCGAACGATTTTAAAATTAAAATTACATTTCACATAATATATTTACTTCGTTTAATATTTTATTCATATCTTTATTTATAATATTTTGATACTAATAGTGCTTGCTCTGAAAAGCCTTGCTATCCTTAGCCGACGTTCGCACAGACGTAAAAATATCGCACGATTTTTTTTCGCGCACTGGATTTTCAGCGCCGAGAGTTGAAAATCCAACAGTGTTTTTTCGACGCGCTAGAATGCACTCTGTTGTTGTTAGGTTGGATTCTCAATGCTCAGCTCAACACCGAGAGTAGAAAATCCAGTGAGCGATAAAATGCTGTCGCGATATTTTTACGTCCCTGCGTACGTCGGCTTACTTCAACACACACGATAGTTTTTCAATACACACTTTAAGGACGCTGTTGCAAATGGGTAGTCAAATCATTACTTTTTTACACAAAAGCATGTTTATTAAATAAAATGCTTTAAATTCTTAAAATGTTTTTTGGCCAAATTGTTGATAGATGTGCAGGGTACTATTCTAAACTACAAATATCATTTTAGATAGGTACAGTTTCTCAATAAATGTACCGGACTGAAAATTTTTACTTCGGTACATTTAAAATGTACCTATTTAAAATTATATTTATAGTTCAGAATCGTACCATGCACATCTATAAACAATTTGGCCAAAAAACATTTTGAGAATGCAAAGCATTTTATTTAATAAACATACTTTTGTGTAAAAAAGTAATGATTTGACTACCCATTTGTAACAGCGTCCTTAATTTTAGAGTTAACAAGTAAATACTTTTTCATACATAGCTTTGACATTATACAAGCTTCATACTTGACATCCTGACACCTGCCAGAAAATGACGTGAAAACACAGTGCTTCAATAATATTATTTATTTATTTATTTATTTATTAAAACTTTATGCACAAGTAAAAAAATACTGTACAAAGGCGGACTTAATGCCTGAGGCATTTTCTACCAGTCAACCTTAGGGTGATGCAGAGAGAAAACATGGCAGGTGCAGCATAAAGGATAGATAACTCGAAAAAGAATAAATACTAATAAATAAATACATATATACATACATATAAACAGAATAAACTTTGTCAAGAGAAATAACGATAGGTAGAGGAGAAAAAGAATCCAGCAAGAATCAGCGCTGAAGTGATTCTGCCAACTTTATACGAATATGTTCACGAGCCTTCATTTTGAACGATAGCTGACTGACTGATATTGTGCAATCAATCTGCCTAGCCTTTTCCCAACTATGTTGGGGTCGGCTTCCAGTCTAACCGGATGCAGCTGAATACCAGTATTTTACACGGAGCGACTGCCTATCTGACCTCCACAACCCAGTAACTGGGTAATACAATATCTCTTGGTAAGACTGGTTGTCAGATTTTCGGGCTTCTGACTACCCGTAACGACTGTCAAAGATCCACGAATGACAGCCGGGACCAACGGCTTAACGTGCTTTCCGAGGCACGGAGGAGTCTCGATATGTAAAGATGGTCACCCATCCACTGACCAACCCCGGCAAGCGTAGCTTAACCTGACGGATCGACCCGTGCGGCTGTTATTACTTAGCCACGAGCTCCTCTGACTGATATTGTGCATAAAACTAATAATAATCTAAAGCAAAATGATGAAATTAATTAAAATCCAAATGACTATCATGAAAAATTTCGTGTAACTCTCTTTAATATTTCACAGTATTAACAAACATTATCATACATTTTTTGTAATTATTCAACTTCGATTTTTTTATTGCACACTTTGTAGAGTTTTAATATACTCTATTTTTATACGTTATTTTCAATGATAAATTCGTAGGACATTGAATAACAAGTGCTTTTTCAATAAAATAATAAGCTGACAGAATAATAATGTTCCCACTGCTGGGACCCAGGCCTCCTCTCAGTGAGAGGGAGTGGGCCGTAATCCACCACGCGGGCCCAGTGCGGGTTGGTAGATGTCACAATGTCTTCGAATTTTTCGTTTATCTAATTGAATATTCAATAACTGTAGTCACTGTTAGGCCTCTGCCTCGAATTTCGCGGGCAGCGGGGCGGCGGCGGTGGCGGCGCGTCTCGCATTGTCCCGCCCCGCTACCGCGCCGCTGTTTTGGAGGTCCGGTCCATTTGTTTTTACGCATAAAATCCTGCCGCTCCCGCTCCGCCGCCGCTGCCGCCCCGCTGCCCGCAAAATTCGAGGCAGAGGCCTTATACGTATTGATAGCACAATGCATATCAACAGCTGAAAGCTTTTAAATATGATTTGAAGTCGAAAATGTAAAGAAAATTGCTTTTTAATTGCTGGTTTATAATATATTAGCCTAAGTGGTCTTCGTGGATTATATTTGATTCAATTAAGTATTGAAAACATTTTATTTATCATTTGACCTTTGGAAATTAGAAGTATGTGCAAGTTCACATTTTGCGAAGTGCACATTCCATTCCAAACCCGTGCCTACTTCTGGCGTCTGGGTTTTTGTGCTTTAACTTTATCTTTTAAGAGTTGTAATAGACTTCTTCCGATCCCACGACTCCGTCGTAGGGCTAACTTAATCTTAAACTTAGACTTAAATTTAAACTTAACTTAATACTTATACTAACACTTAATTTTATATCTATAGTCGTGCTAAATATTTGATTATTTTTAATATAATTTTTTATTTTTCTTTCTTGTTTTAAGTTCAAGTTTATCATGTTTCCAATTGCAATTATAGTTAAAATCCTAGCGGAAGAGCGGAGTCTCCTAACACAAGCAACTATTGCTTAAAAGGAGATCTCCAATACATTTATGACAAAGCACTTTGTAATTGAAATAAACATTTTTATTTATTTATTTTTTTTTTTAAAGGGGATGCGCCAGAGTAGCCCGCGAAATTCTAATTTTATTACGTTTTTTTGTAATTTGCAAGTCAATCTTAGGTTATATGTTGTATAGAGTATATTCGCGACCATAAAAAATATGTATTTATAGATTAATAATCATTAGAATCAGTAATGCAATTCCTTAAGTTAGTATACTCCTTAAATGTTAAGATTTCATGAAATAGTCACTCAGTGTGATTACCTGGTGTTAAAGAGTTGTATTGATGACTTTAATAATTATAGTTTTGTAAATACATACTTGATAAGGTCGCGAATCATATTTTGATCAATATACCGCCTAATACTGTCTTTCAAATTGCAAAAACCGTAAAGAAAGTCTTCAATTCTTCAATACATCTTAGCTTGGTACCGACTTCAAAAGCTGTTAAGTTTTTTATGAAAGTTATTTTATTTGTTTTAAGTTTTTGAAGTCGGTTTTTACGTTTTAAAAGTAAATTTATATAAAATTCTCATGCGCTCATCAATTTCCGCACAAAACTTCAAAAGCACGTAAATGATTCAAAGCTCCGAACCAATTCCGAATTGGGTTAGCATTAATGATTCAAAGGCTAACTTTGTCGACAACTCAATCGTCCAAAGAAATAAACTTTTAAACTGTGGGTTGAGTTGATTAAAGAATTAATTCAATCTACTTAGCTTATTCCCTACTATGTTGCGGTCGGCTTCCAGTCTAACTAGATGGCATCTGAGTACCAGTATTTTACATGGAGCGACTGCCTATCTGACCCCCACATCCAAGTTACTGGGTAAGACGATACACCTTGATAAGACTTGTTGTCAGACTTTTAGGCTTCAAATTACCCGTAACGACTGTCAAAGATCTAGGAATGACAAGCCGGGCCCAACGACGTGCTTTCCGAGGCACGGAGGGGTCTCGATATCTATGTTCTATGTTAGAGGAATTGGTTTCCGCACTTAGTCCTTCATGTGGACCATTGTGCGTGGGCCATGGCGGCTGACGGGGGTTATTCCAACCAGCCCACCTCGTTCCAGAAGTCGATCAAATCTCCTAGTCTGTTAAGAACATCTGTGAAAGACCTGGGTGTTCCAAGAGCTTCTGTTCTAATCTGGGTGACGCCTGTGCATTCAAAGAGCACGCAGAGAGGACTGTCCTTTATTCCTATTGTGTGGAAGTGTTTGATTAGTGAGCAGGGTCTTGATATCTAATGGATGGTCAACCATCCACGCTAGCTTTTAAATTCGATGGACCCATGCGGCTGTTATTATTTTGCTACTAGCCCCTCTCTAAAGAATTAATTATCAACGAAAAACTTTGTTCGCAGGTTGAGAAATAAAACGAAAATGGAATCGGATATTGAGAACTGCCGACCGAAACCTGAGGAAATCGGTAAGTTTCAGTAATTGAGTTGCCTCCGAAGTTAATTTCAATCTATAAAATCGTTATTATGTCGAAATCTTGAAATTGGTAATGTAAAACTTTGGGGCTGTAAGATGATTTTTATACTCCTTATTTTTTGCGTGGTGTCGAAACACTCTTTATTGAAAATAAAATAAAAGTTTGTGAAAGTTTAGTTATAGATGATTGACGGATTGACAATCACAATAAATAAATTATTACATTCTACCAATCTGTTAAATCACTTTCAAATTACTTACCGGGATAAAAATAATATTGTTTTGTTTTTAACACTTCAGTCAAACATTTTGTTTCCATACTTACATATTAAATACCGCTGACACAAAAGTTTACAGCACATCATTTCACAAAATTATTCCTAACCTACTTCAAAAGTCCTTTATATTCCAGACTAAATTCAGCATTAACGTTAACAAGCATAGAGGCAACAACGTCATAATTACATTAGTTACTTGTCGTGCCAGCTCATTTCACCTGTTATGAACTTGGGATTAACTTTAATATCACATACATGGAGGCATTACAGTGCAAACAAAGAGGTAAAGAATAAAAAAGAAAAGAAAAAGGTAAAGGCAGCTAAATTGTCACTACTTTAACTCTTTGAGTGACACTAAACGCTTTAAGCGTAATACCAATAAAACTTCTGTTGTGTTTCGTTAGTGCCCTTTGAACCGATTAAACAATGTTTTATGTAAATTTATAATAATAATAAATTTATTCAACCAATGTAAAAAACTTAAGAGGATACATCGAAGCGTGGTTTAGCTCGTTGTGTAAGTGAAAGGGCGTTATGCCTGTCTAGTTTGACGCTCGAGATTGAAGACTCTCACGCGCACCGGAACTAAACGCGCTTCGTTTAAATGTAGATTTATGACAAAATGCTATATTGAAATAAATGTTTAGCTTAGTAAGTTCTTAACATATCTAACTACCTTCGATTTAAAGCAAATTGTTCTACACAATAAGGAACTGTTTACGTATAATCGCAGAAAATAGACAGTGTTACTTTGGATTTGGTTTTATAAGAATTTTAAAAACACAAAATTTATCGATGTTGATCTTTACGGCGGACCGCAAACTAGGTGGCGCCTGTATCTTGGGGACCAGAAAAAAGATCATCGTTCCATCATAGTTCCAGTGAGAGAGAGAGAGAGAGAGACGGAGCAATATACGACCTATAGCACCATCTTTTTTTTTTAACGGAATCATGATGGATCCATGATCTTTTTTCACGTCATAGTACCGCCCCAGAGTTGATACATTGGAGTTAAGGTGTGCTAAGTAATCTAGTTCTTACAGCACTCTTGTGAATGTGTCTTAGGTTAGATGCACATTGATACGAACCACGCACGACCTGCAGTTCTAAACTAAAATCAAGTTATCATTGGCCGCATAGTCGCGAGTCGGTCCGTGATCGTGGCCGCATCATTGCGCTTCAGCCACACACACACAACAACAATGATTGTGATTATAATATTGGCAGTGTGGTGGAAAGTTATTTTATGCCTGGGGCCGTGCTATGACGTGAAAAACATAATGGGTCCATTATGGATCCGTTGAGAAAAAAGGATGGTGCTATAGGTCTTATATAGCTCCGTCTCTCTCTCTCACACTGGAACCATTCAACTTCTGCCCTGCTATAAGACCTCATAGTGAGCCCCCGTATACCTGACCCTTCGGTGAACTGTTTATCTACCAACTTGAAAGGGTAAAAAGGAAGGTAGTTAAAGGTTTGTGTTGTTTCAGAAAACTCAGAGGTCCAGCCGCCGCGGGCGACGGTCGAGAAACCTTTCCTGCTGTCAGATGGAAGGTAAGATAACAAGACCAAGGACTTGTTTTTATTTATCAAAACTCTGACCATTTATCTTGCTTAAGGCCTATTTCACTACCTACGATTATGTTCCTATTAAATTACTTGGCAGATAATTTCATACAGATTCTGTTCCATTTTTGAATTTATTTGGTGAGTAGTGGCTATTGTCCGAATAGCCACTAATCACCAAATAAATTCGATAAAATCGTGAAATAGGCCCTTACTAACAAATAGTTGGAATTTAATATTGTTCACGTACCGTTGTAGAGGGTAATAATAAAAGTGGAATTAAATACGTGACTTCGAACGAGGTTACCTTTTCGCATTGGTGTTCCTGACTTTTATTAACTGACTTCAAAAAACGAAGAGGTTCTATGTTCGTCTGTATGTATTTTATATGTATGTTTATCGATATTTTCATCAATTTGTGGACCAATTTTGAAAATTCAATTTGTTAGAAAGGTTCTTAAGTAAAGTAATTACCTACTCCTGAGGTGGTCCCATATAAAATAATTTGGTCAATTTCTGATGAGTGGTTTTTGAGTTAGCTTCAATAATACGTATTTAATCCACTTTCGAGTTTGTTGATGATGTTATTATAAGTTCCTTTCACTGTAATGTTGTTTACATAGCAACAATTAAAAAGTAAAAAAACTTTTTTACAAAAAAAAAAAAAAAAAACAACCGACGTCCACAACAAAGTGACACACTACAAAGTGCTAACTAACATTGATTTCGGAAGTCGGTGGCAAAAACGAAAATACAAAACCAAAGACATCGACTTCCGTAATTAAAGTTATTTTTCATTTTGTACTGTGTTTAATAAAAGTCGGTTGTTCTTTTTTTTTTGTAAAAAAGTTATTTTTTTTGTATTCAGTACAATCCATTACTTAAAATGCAAACTTTGTGGTATCACACGAAACCGAACCAACAATAACTTTGAAGCGTTCTTATCTACAAACATAACAATTTCACAAAACAGAAGAAAATCTTCATTTTCGCAAACTTGCAAGTTAAAAATTCCTCCTCCTGTAAACTGTATAATCGTTACTTTCACTTGTGCAATTATGCTAATGGCACCATTTTGTAGCCAACGTTGGTAGGAAACTCGGGCTTATGCTAACTTATTCAACGCCTGCCGGAAAATATGACATTCGTTAGGTTCTAAAATTCACGAGAATATTCTGCCTTTTATTTTTTCTGTCGTCAGGAAAGTTTTAAGTGTGAATGTGGATGGCTATACGAGTAGGGGAACACCAAAGAAACGATGGATGATGGACTGTGTGAAAGATGATTTGGCTAACTCAGCATTTATTTCAAATAAAACAATTACAGGCACTTTTGAGTTGTCAAGAGGTTGGTCAGTCAGAAAGATGAAGCTAGTTGCCCATTCCAAAGCCTAGTTTCTATGGAGAAGAAAGGGCAAGAAACTCCACGGACACTTTTTTAAATCAAAATTTTGTTAGAAAATGCTAGAAAGGGAGTGACTACCGAGATGACGACTAATAGAGAAGTATGGAAGAAAAACACATGTTGCGCCAATCAATCTGCCTAGCCTTTTCCCAACTATGTTGAGGTCGGCTTCCAGTCTAACCGGATGCAGCTGAATACCATTATTTTACATGGAGCGACTGCCTATCTGACCTCCACAACCCATTAACTGGGTAATACGATACCCCTTGGTAAGACTGATTGTCAGACTTTCGGGCTTCTGACTACCCGTAACGACTGTCAAAGATCCACGAATGACAGCCAGGACCAACGGCTTAACGTGCTTTCCGAGGCACGGAGGAGTCTCGGTATGTAAAGATGGTCACCCATCCACGGACCAACCCCGGCAAGCGTAGCTTAACCTGATGGATCGACCCGTGCGGCTGTTATTACTTAGCCACGAGCTCCTCAAAACACATGTTGCGCCGATCCCAAATAAATTGGGATAAGGCAGGAGATTGGTGATGATGATGATGATTCCGCCTTTTAGGGCTTCAGTTGTAATATAATTGTTAAACATTAAAATCCCTTGTGACCGTTTTAGTTTTAGCAAATGAAATTAATTATAGCCAAAGGTGCCATACCTGAAGGCCAATTCTCGTACCTAAAAACTTTCATATTCAAGTCGCAATCTCATGCCAGCGACAATCAAATGTCAAAAATGTATGTAAATAAACGCTATACAATTTTTGACAGATTGCGTACGTTAGATGAAACTTCGATTTTCTGAAGATTGAGCTACGTATAGTTTGATTCAAACTCAATGGCTGCTCGGAAGTTAGCTGCGAGTGCAGGTATCTTGCGATTCATACATAATGGAGCTAAATCTGTAAAAAATCCATATATATAAAAATCTATTGCTGTTCGTTTGTCTCGCTAAAACTCGAGAACGGCTGGGCCGATTTGATTTTTTTTTTGTATTATTCTCCTCTTTACTGGGGTGGTTTAAAAGAAAAAAAAATAGGAAAAAAAAAAGAAATCGAAATTTTGACATGACAACGTCTGGCGGGTCAGCTAGTCTTAAATAAAAAAAAAATTTAATCGAGCTTAACCAAATGGAGCCTAAATTATTGTCGAATTGACTGTACCTGTAAGTTCTGCATTCGAAGCCAACAAAAAAAAAAAAAAATTGCCAGTCATAATGGGGACTGCCGACAGATGTGAAAACATAAATGTAAAACTTTGCATAGCATGTCGCAAGTCGGTGACGCGAACCCATAAGATTTCCCCCTGCCAAAAATCGCTCAAAGCGCCTAAAGAAGTGTTCACTTCAAAAATTGACAAAGTAAAAACAACTTGCTAAATTGAATATTTATATACCTGGAATCAAGTGTCTTTGCTTTCATCGTGTACTGTTCATAAAAAGTTGAGTAGGCACCACTGGAAAATAAATTAGGTTCTTACGGTTCTTCAAACACGCTTCTTTTTACCACAGCTTGAGCTAATATTCCCGTACACCTGCAATGGTTACACGGTACACACGTAAGTGGGAATTTAAAATTAAGGTTACAATATTATTATTTATTTTATGATCCTTCTTAAACAGAATCCATTCCAAAACATTTAGATAGTTATTATCTAAAATGCAAATAAGCAAACAAAAAAAAAAGTTAGTTCTGTTTTCTTTTTTAAATAAGTCTTATTCTGATATCCTGTATATCAGAATAAGACTTATTTTTAAAAAACAACCGGCCAAGTGCGTGTCAGACCACGCACAATGAAAGGTTCCATAGTTAGGAAGATTTTATCTCAAAAACAAAATAAAAAAAAAATTATGTGATAAAATTACAAATTAACAATTTTCGGACTTTTCCTTTAATTCCAAACCCCCCCCCCCCCCTCCTCCCTCCCCCTCCTCCTCCTTCCTTTAAGAATCTCTTGCTTCTTGCCAAATTTCATGATTCTAGATCAACGAGAAGTACCCTATAGGTTTTGATTTACTTGTGAGTATCAACTAATGTCGCATAAACGGTCGTATGTTTTATTGCGCTGACTTAGAAACTTGAAGCTAGTTAGAAGCTTGATTTTTTTAGAACTTCAAGGGATTATAAGCTTTCGTATTTGATAATAATTTCAACGTGATAACAGACAGACGTTCAACGAAGTGATCCTATAAGGGTTCCGTTTTTTCCTTTTGAGGTACGGAACCCTAAAAACAGAACTAACTTTTTTTTTTCTTTTTAAATCTTTTTCACCTGTTATGTTTAACTATTAACGGACCTAATAAGCAAGCAAAGTGGGGTTTTGTAAGAGCGCTAACAAAGTTGCTTTTACCGTCCTAAGTGTTATAAGTTATATATAACATACCTATTAATGTTTTTGTTTTTTTCGTAGAGTGGAATTAGAAGCCTGGCTGGACAAACCAACGTATTCCCACGGAGAGTCCATCAGGGTCGGTGTGATCGTCGGCAATCACTCGTCGAAGACTGTGCGACGAATCAAGGTAATAACCCCCCTACTTATGAGAAGTGGAAGTAAAAAGCGGCCAAGTGCGATTTGGACTCGCACACGAAGGGTTCCGTACCACAGCGTAATATTTAAGACTACTACTATTTTAATGTTTTAAATACTTTAGAAGAAAAAAAAAACACGTTTCATGCAGGTATGTACGTAATACAAGAAACGGTTTTTTTTTTGTTATTGTTATTATATATGCTGTTTTATCGGACATAGTACACACTCTGTGGACATTTTAAAATGTCTACCATTACGGTTTAAAAGATATTGCTTCTATTTGTCATTTATAACTTGTATTTCCTATTTAAAACTTTTGCGGGCGCTTGACGTCTATAGACGTCATAAAAATAAAACTTCTATTGTGTCTCGTTTAGCGTCCGCGAACCGATTAAATGTGGTAGGTAGTTGGTAGATGTGAAAGGTAATTGTGAAATGACCTTTACAAGCCTAACGAAGCGTAGCTAACCAAGCTCCAGCATAATAATAGTAGGGTTCAGGTTTCCAAATTAGGAAGAAGATTTTTAATTAATAAAACCTTTTTGCAAATAAATATTTGCAAAAAGGTTTTTTATTAAAAATCTTCTAACACTCAATATTCATAAAATTTTCTGATGTTTCTTTCCTCGTCCAAAGTACAGGTATTAAGTACAAAAGTCCTCGTGATAAAAAACTTGTATTGCCTCAGAACATTTACACTTTGTAAATTTGACACGCAATTTTCTTGAACTACCCGCGTTAATAACTTTTATGTGTAAACTTACAACGTCAGTGCAAGTTTTGAAAGCAATTTTAAATTATATGAGTACCACATGTTGAAGGCTCAAAATACCTGGTTAGCTCTATAAGTGCTTTATAAGTGCCTCATAAGAGCTGTAGAACTCTGTTGAACCTAATTATGAAAAAACCTTTTTTCCTTTGTAGTCTGTAACTTATATTTCTAAGTAATTTTCTTATTTTAATTTTCTTCAGAGAACCTGAACGAAAAATATCAGTGTTGTTTTTCTTGCAAAACAGACTAAACGATATTCTCTTTGCATAGTAATGTTATTAGGAAAGAACTTTGAGACGGGAATGAAAAGACAACATTTTTCAGAGGTACTATGGACAAAACTTAAGCATGCTCACTTAAGAAAATATTCCTGTGAGAGCGCAGCTAGTGACAAACGAACAGTGTGCGATCGAGTGGTGAGCCGCACTATGCGATTATCGCCTTTGAGGTGATCATGCGGAACTTTGGCCCATAGTACACTCAACTTAAGGTCTGCCTAAAGGTGTCTACAGATTTGCTCGATTTTTGCATTGGTTACCGCCGCTTGATTTATGCTTTTTGACAGTCAATAAGATCCATCAGCAGGCTACACGATGATGATGAGATGTCAATCGTCTATTGCTTACACATTTCATATCGTCTATTGTTTGATGACACGTGTCAATCGTCAATAAATGGAGCACATCGTAATCGCACCTTAAGGCCGAGTATTACGTCGTTGACCTTGCTCAAATGGGCGTTACCGCTGAGAATGCCCCGCGCACCCCCTTACCATAATTACGCGCGAGCGGCAGCGGCGGCGGCGCGCGGCGGCGCGGGCGCGAAGCGGTCACCAAGTTTCTATTTTGTAGGGCTGGCTGCCGCCACAGTGCCACAACGCGCGACGCTCGCATGTACGCACGGCTACAGATCAAGCTATATTTTTCCAGTATAAGCTGATCTCGCAATGTATAAGATTTCCTTACAATGAGAGGTCAGTGTAAACTGGAAATGTATAGGTTGATGTGTAGCCGTGTGTACGTAACCAGCAGTAGCATAATAATAGTTCAGGGCAGTGGTTCAGAACATTTTTAGGTAAAAAATTGTATGTTATAGAAAAACAAATAGGTAGGTATAACACTTGTGTGTTTTTACAAATTATTGTAAATTATAATATTGATCCATTATTGTGTGTGTATAAAATATATATTTTTTACAAACGAAGTACTTGTTGTAAATATTAAATAGGTACCAAAACAGAAAATATTATCAATGTAACCAGGCGGCGGAATGTAGAGTTATTATTAGCATTTCCCCGCGACTTCGATCACAAATAAAAGTGAATAAATTAGTAGTTACCTACCTACTTACTTACAAAAAACGCAGCCTATAGCGAGTGGAAAATCTGAGCAATATACTAATCTGACGGTCAGGGACCGCTTGCACGAAGCTCAAATTCCATATGGGGTTTGTGTGGCCCATGAAGCAGAATACACCCCATATACGAGTAGTTTGTGGGTCCCATATGACCCGTGAATTCAGTTCAGGTTATTATCTAGAAGCCGTAAGCAGTCCTGGGTCCGTAACTTTTTAGTTCAATAAGGCCGGCCACATACAGACGGAATTCCGTTTCGAAATATCGATTTGGGATTTTCGAAGGCAGAAAATCCATACAAATTCAAAGATCTATCACACACGTACAGTAGTTCCCCGTTCGAAATTTTCTGCCTCCAAAATTTTGTATGGATCGCTGCCTTCAAAATTTCGTATCGATATTTCAAAACGGAATTCCGCAACGGAATTCTGACTGTATGTTGGCCGGCCTAATCAAGACTACTATAGTAGCATGACAACCTACTACTATGTACACTAGGGTGGTCCATTTACAGGGTCCCAATTGTTTTGTGTGTACTGAATGTTGTTATGTTCAGAAAGATAGATAGCGAGGGTAGAAAGGAAGTGTGTGTGTGTGTGTGTGTGTGTGTGTGGGTAGTGTAGTGTATGTAGTGTGTATGGGTAGTGTGTGTGTGTAGTGTGCGTGTGTGTGTAGTGTGCGTGTGTGTGTAGTGTGTGTGTGTGGTGTGTGTGTGTAGTGTGTGTGTAGTGTGTGTGTGGTGTGTGTGTGTGGTGTGTGTGTGTGTGTGTGTAGTGTGTGATGTTGGGATTAATTTTGTTTAAGTAAGCGAACATTATCAAAAGCAAAATAAAAACACA
Source organism: Cosmia pyralina (assembly GCA_946251885.1). Classification (NCBI taxonomy): domain Eukaryota; kingdom Metazoa; phylum Arthropoda; class Insecta; order Lepidoptera; family Noctuidae; genus Cosmia; species Cosmia pyralina. Next base: position 24,690,221 of record OX276345.1, on the reverse strand, counting down.
CATTCTAAATTATAAAATTCTGAGAAGTTTAAATGACACACTCTTTTTGCATTTGGTTTTTCTACACCATAATCATCAATGTCCTCTTTCACTTCATCGTCGTCACTTTCATTTTAAGGGTTCCGTACCTCAAAATTAAATGATATATTTCTGTAAGTAGATTTTTACAAACACTTTTACATGTCAATCATATTTTAAAAAAACCGGCCAAGTGCGTGTCGGGACACGTCCAATGAAGGGTTCCGTAGTTGAAAGAATTTATCCCAAAAACAAACTTAACAAAGGATCCCAAAAAAAAATTATGTCATAAAATTACAAATTAACAATTTTCGGACTTTTTCCTTTATAGGTTTTGATTTATTTGCGAGTATCAAAATATGTCGCATAAATGGCCGTATGTTTTTATTGCGTTGACTTAGAAGCTTGAGTTTTTTAGGACTCCAAGAGACCATAGACTAACGTATTTCAAATTAATTTCAACTTGATACCTCTACGCGTTCCTGAGAAAAAGGGTCTTGACAGACTGACAGACAGACAGATAGACGGACAACGAAGTGATCCTATAAGGGTTCCGTTTTCTCCTTTTGAGGTACGGAACCCTAAAAAAACCGGCCAAGTGCGAGTCGGACTCGCGCACGAAGGGTTCCGTACCATTATCTATAAAAACGGCAAAAAAATCACGTTTGTTGTATGGGAGCCCCCTTAAATATTTGTTTTATTTTAATAATTTATTATAAAGTGAATATTTTAGCTAAATATTCTGTGAATATTTCAAGCATCTACCTGCTGCCGTTATCAATAGCGAGCAAAAACGAGCAAAAAAATCACGTTTATTGGATGGGAGCCCCCTTAAATATTTATTTTATTCTGTTTTTTAGTACTTGTTGTTATAGCGGTAACAGAAATACATCATCTGTGAAAATTTCAACTGTCTAACCATCACGGTTCATGAGATACAGCCTGGTGACAGACGGACGGACAGCGGATTCTTAGTAATAGGGTCCCGTTTTACCTTTTGGGTACGGAACCCTAAAAAACTAGATGAGGTCGGCGTTTCCTATCTGACTACTCTGAGAAGAAAGGCCAAAACAAACTCAGAGGTCACAGTCTCTTTTAAAGTCCAGACATAATCGTGGTCAGATCATGATCACATGATCATGATCTGACGACGATTATGTCTGGACTGGAATCTACATAGATTGGTGTCTCAAAAGGTCTTTTGAGGAAAGAACCACATAGATTGAGGGGACCTGTCCAGTCAGTGCACGCATTCGTCAGTAATCGTGCAGCTAAACTCAAAACTTAAGGAGCTCAACGATTCGACGAACAGTACCAAAGAAAAGACATTTGGGTAGGCCGCATAAACTACTCAAACTGCCAGACTGTGATTAAAACTAACTGAGAAAAGGATAAAAAAAAACAATGAGCCACGTAGTCTTCACATTCACAATAATTAAAAATAATATAAAAACGGAACCCTTTTAGGATCACTTCGTTGTCCGTCTGTCTGTCTGTCAAGACCCTTTATCTCAGGAACGCGTAGAGGTATCAAGTTGAAATTAATATCAAATACGTAAGTCTATGGTCCCTTAGAGTCCTAAAAAAGTCAAGCTTCTAACTAAACGCAATAAAAAAATACGGCCATTTATGCGACATATTTTGATACTCGCAAGTAAATCAAAACCTCTAGGGTACTTCCCGTCGACCTAGAATCATGAAATTTGGCAAAAAGCAAGGTATTATAGGACAAGTAAAGGAAAAAGTCCAAAAATGATTAATTTGTAATTTTTTATCTCATAGTATTTTTTTTGGGATTACAATTTTAAGTTTGTTTTTTTAATTCTTTTCAACTATGGAACCCGTCATTGTGCGAGGTCCGACACGCATTTGGCCGTTTTTTTTTTTGTTTTTTTTTCGGAAGACATTGAAATATTTTCTTCTTGCATTTCTGCATCATGTGAAGCATCCTCTATTTCTTCCATATTTTAGTAATGCGGGTTTTTCAGTAGGAGAACTGCAAGAACACAATAATTAATTGTGAATATAATACACTGTATTCTATGATAGGATTCATTATTTCAGAATACATTGATATAATATCGCCTTCATTTGTTGTCTGATACTAAGTCCAGATTTTGTTATTGTGTTGATCACTAAATATTTCATTAATTAGCTATACACCAGATACTATGATGACTTAATCAAGATGTTGTGATATATCACTAAATCACACAGGAATAGAAGAATAATACGTAGTTTGAAACATTACCTGTCTGCTTGAAATGCCATTTGATTTGCTTGTAAAATATTGTGAATAATGGATGATGATGGCTCTTCAATAGTAGAACTGGAAAAATATAATATTTATTAAACATACTGCTTATGCCCGCGACTTATTCACGTGGACTTATAAAAGGTTTACGTCAATCCAACTTTAAAATACGATTTTTCACATAGGATACTTAGGATACATTGCCACGCATGCCATTTGATTTGCTTATAACTTTAGTGTCCTATGAAAGTCGTAATTTTTTTTTTTTTGCTCAACGGTATTATTGAGATGTGCATTTACTGTTCTTAAAATATCTTCACTTAATTTGACAGCATCCTGTATACTGTATTTAAATACTATAATAATATGATCATCTCTTAAGGCTGGCCACACACAGTCGGAATTCCGTTTCATAATATCGATACGGAATTTTCGAAGGCAGCTAATCCATACAAAATACAGGATCTATCACACACGTAAAGTAGTTCTCCTTTAGAAATGTTCTGCCTTCGAATTTATTTTGTAAAGATTTGCTGCCTTCGACATAACCGATATTTCAAAACGGATTTCCGAAAAAGAATTCCGACTGTATGTGGCCGGCCTAATTATTACCGTGTATTTAGAAGTCTGATTGTGATGAGTAATACACTTCTGGACACATCTATTGGCCCACCTTAGAGTTTAGGTTTCGATGGCCCCTACCGAAATATGATTGCTAGATTGAACAAAAACTGTTGATGCAGTTTTAAACCTGATACATTTTACCATCTTTTTCGATCGTATTGTTTTAAATTTGAATTCAGAATACCATACGACATGGAGCTACGCCTAACAAGTCGGATATGCGCCTTGTTAAAGGCAATTGATTTTTGAATAAAAAACATGTTTTATCAAATAAAGGTTTAATTTAATAACGCGTGTTGCCTCCATGGGCATCTACCACAGTTCTCATACGATTAGGCATAGAGTTTATCAACCGCTCTATGAAATTTTGAGGGATCATCTCCCATTCCTCTTCTATGGCAGTTTTCAACTCCTGCATCGTCTGGGCAACTGGCTGACGAGCCCTAACACGTCTTTTTAGCTCGTCCCACATGTGCTCAATGGGGTTCATGTCTGGGCTTCTGGCTGGCCAGTCCATAACTGTGATGTTCACATCCCGAAGATATTCCCTGACGATGCCGGCCGCATGGGCTCTTGCATTATCATGCATAAAAAGGAAATTTGGGCCCACATATTCCGCGTATGGTATCACGTGAGGTTCTAAGCACTCACGAATGTACCTTTCAGCATTTAATGTTGGCAGCCGTGGTCCTGTAACAACCTCAAGTTGAGTTTTGCCGCTCGCGGATATACCGCCCCAGACAGTCCATGAGCCACCGCCATAAGCAACCCTCTCTTCAAAGCAGCATTGTGCGAAACGCTCTCCCTTACGTCGGTAGACCTTCTTCCTTCCATCATTGCCATGTAACACAATTTTAGACTCATCAGAAAAGAGTACACGGCTCCAATCTTGCTGTGTCCAATTTAAATGACTGTGTGCGAAATGAAGGCGCGCTGTTCGGTGGGCTCGCGTTAGTTTGGGGCCATTAGCTGGCTTGTGTGGTACCATATCGCGTTCTTTTAACCTTCTCCGAACAGTTCGAGCGCTCACAGATACTCCATGGAAGTCGCGAAGTTGGTTTTGTATCTCAATGGAGGTAAGGTGACGATTTCTCAAGCTGGTCGTCACGATGAATCGATCCTGCCTTTCAGTTGTGACCCGAGATCGTGGCCTTCCTTGGCGACGAACAAAGCCGCCAGTCTCTAGGTACCTCCGATAAACATTTCGGACCGCAGATCGACTTAAATTAAGTTGAGCACTCACGTTTCTTTGGCTGTGTCCGGCCTGAATAAGTGCCACAGCTTGGGCGGCGACTTCAGGTGAAGTATCCATAGATTATTGATAGAACCTCACCTTAATGTTAAGAATAAGTAATGTTTGTTGCAAAACCAAAGATATCAATCACTTTTTCAAGAATTAAATCCAAGTAAACCAATAAAACCAAGTTTTCTTAGTATTCGATTGTTTGATATCAACAAACAGGCTCCAAATTGTCTTTTGTTTCTTTAAATTCTGTGTTCGAAATTCAAAAAAAGACTATTGAATGAAATTGTGAATGTGCCAGGTTCAAAACTGCATAAAAACTTTTTGCTCGACCTAATATAAAATTTTAGCTAGGACCAAACGAAACTGAAAATACAAGGTGGGCCAAAAGATGTGTCCAGAAGTGTAATTAGCTACCGCAACTCGGCAGATATGATCGATATCGATATCTAAACGTGACAAATTAAAAATGAAAGTGATTTGATGATTTTTTTTTTGGGTCGTGATCAATGACCGCTGAAGGTGTTGTTGCTTGAAGTGGGTTGATAAAATTGTTTTATCGTGTTGAGTTAATATCGATACTTACTCATCACTTCTGTGAAGTATAAAAACAAAAAAAACACATTTTTAAACTAAAGTGACTACTTACACTACCGACGCGCAACGGCATGACTCCAAAAAACAAACATCATCAAATTAATTTATTTTTTGTTCTATCATGTTTAGATATCGATGCCCTTCACATCTGCGAAGTTTTGCAGGTTTTAATTTGACCCTGTAATATGGTCTCCCGACCGACATACGGCCACGGGGCGCGGCCGGTATGATTGAAACCAGACAACCGGCGGTTGTATAGTGCCCAAGTTTGCGCGCAATACACAAGTTTACGCACGGCTACAGATCAAGTTATACATTTCCAGTATAAGCTGATCTCGCATTGTATAGGATTTCCTTACAATGAGAGGTCAGTGTAAACTGGAAATGACTTGATGTGTAGCCGTGTGTGCTCTCTATTCCATCACTCTGATAACCCGATGGGACGGTAGACGGCGACAGATCAGGAGCAGGACCGATTATTTTACGTGCTCCTCCGACAGCACGTATCATCTTTCTTGTCGGACAATCAGGTGATCGGCCTGCAATGTCCTTTTTTTTTTCTTTTTTTTTTTGACGCTGAGAAATGCTTTATGCATCCCCGCTCGTGGGGGACGAGACGGGGTATGTGGGACTCCTGTCGGAATGACAGTATACCCACTAAAACTCAGCAGTGTTCCCACATCGCCGTGATGGGAGGGCCATGGAAAACCGGCTCAGCCTTTACTTCCACAACCCTCCCGGCGCATGCCCGCCTGGATGGCGGGCCCCGCATGCTGGGGGGTTACGGGAATGACCGGGAACACCTGGCCATTCCCGTCCGACACTGGTGGGGGCCTGTGCAATACAGGCAAGGATGCCCCCCACACCCGTTGCCTGCTGGCCTCCACCTGGGAGGAGTCGGAGATGACTATCAAACTGACGTCTTCTCCGACCCCTCCTCCGCCTTCGGAGCGGCGCCGCGTGAGGGTCGTCCACCCGCGCGCGCTCCGCCGCCTGCCCAATTTCGGCCGCAGAGGATAGGGAGAGCGGCCGACGACATTACCGACATGCCTCTTCACCTGCGGCCCCACCGCGTCCGCCATCAAACGGTGGCGGCCCCGTCAAGGCCGCGGAAGGTAGGGAGAGCGGCGTACCGCAATACCGGCACTCCTCTCCCGCCGCGGCCTCCAATCCTCAGCCGCGATGCCTCCCATAAGACACCGCGGCCCGCCTCAGTTGCGGTGTCGCCCATACGGCCACCGCAACCTACCCGCTGGCCGCTACGTCGTCGGCTTATCGGCAAAAGCCCTGACGAGCGGCCCCCGCCTCGGGTTCCTCTTCGCTTCACCGTGGGTGACCAAGCCACGGCTACTGAGCCCCCCCGCCTCGACAATGCGGGAACCCTCCGGGGGGGGGGGGGGGGCTGCAATGTCCTAGCCCAACTAAAAACAACACCTAAAGTTGCCGTTCCCCGCGGGAATCGAACCCGCGATCGAGAAGCTGCGCTCTCCCCACTAAAAAATTACTCTGTGGCCTTACGTAAGCCTCAGGTGATGTAATTCAGTAATTAACTATTTCAACTAGTACTCTACGTATATAAGTTGTATGTTAATTCACTAGAAAGATAATATAATATTTATTTTATAATTTTTTATTTAGTTACATACATGTATAATTTCTTACCGTCTTCGTGCTATAATTTGCACATTCTGGAGCTAAGCGAGCTTTCCATCTCCTCCCATTACCATTATTATCTTTATTTCCCATTTTTATTTTTACTGTACAAAAAAAAATCCACTGCGAAGAAAAGCGACACAGGTCCGTTCTCAATAACGTTCCGGAGAACACTGACACGGTGCGGGCGGCAAGAGAATGAGCAAGGGTATGTCGTAAAAGTGTAAATAAAATCATATAAAATTAGAAATTAACTATTTAATAAAAACTAATCCATCACTAGATGCACTTTGGCATTTGAAATTTTATGGTATATTTTTAATTATAATTATAGTTGTTTAAGAAGGGATAAAACTGCTTTTAAAAAATTATTAAGAGGTATGTTTGAAGATTTTTTTGGTGCATTAAAGTGGGTTTAATTATGTTTTGAGTTCCATCACTGTACGCGAAAAGGACTATCATATTTTTTTATTTGTCAAAATTATTTACGGTTTATGAGATACACTGCTTTAAAAAACCACCTTTTTGACCATTTTCAAGAAATCTCCGCCTTAATACGCAGATAAGTGCTTTCTGAATCAGGCCCTTAACCCAGCTACCCAACGAGAGCCTCCTTAGGTGTCGCTCGAGGCTCTTGGCAATTAAGCCATTGGCTGACACGACTATCGGCACAATGATCGTTGAGTCCACATGCCACATGTCGACAACCTCGTGAGGCAAGTCAAGATACTTGATTTGTTTATCTTTCACGGCTTTCATGAGGTTCCCTTAGCAATTAAATTATCTTTAAAATAGTGCAGGTTTCCTAGAAATGCGCTTGATAATTTTTGCGTGATTCTGTTTTTTATCCGTGTTTGACATATCTTTATAAATTAATTTCACTATGTAATATAAACAATCTAAAATATTTACATATTAAATTATTAAGAAAATGCTCTTATTTAACATATATTTTTTTTCAAATGATTAACACTACTCATTTAGACGTGATCTTTAGTTTAAAATCATTAAAAGTGTCCTTATCGTCGCCTTAAGTTATATTTTAACAAATAGTTATATCTCACGAGAAGTTCGTTGCGTCCAAATACCAAATCAAATACTACAACGATCCGTACTCAATTAATCTATTATTCACTAAACTCTAATCAAAATGTAAACAAGCCTAACGAAGATATAGTAAACCGCTCGTGGGCAAATGTTTCGGACATAATTACCTAATACACCTGTAATGATAGTGTAAGGGAGATTTGGATAAATAAATAAATAAATAATGACAATCATAAGCTTCTCCCGACAGCAATCCCAATCCAATAATCAAAACCAAAAATCAAATTAAAAAAAACAAATTGTCAATCCTATTACTAACCATTCAGAGATTTGCTGAGTTTACATTGTTATGTTAAGCTACGCTTGCCGGGGTTGGTCCGTGGATGGGTGACCATCTTTCCATACCGAGACCCCTCCGTGCCTCGGAAAGCACGTTAAGTCGTTAGTCCCGGCTGTCATTCGTGGATCTTTGACAGTTGTTCCGGGTCGTCAGAAGCCCGAAAGTCTGACAACCAGTCTTACCAAGAGGAATCGTATTACCCAGTAACTGGGTTGTGGAGGTCAGATAGGCAGTCGCTGCATGTAAAATACTGGTATTCAGCTGCATCCGGTTAGACTGGAAGTCAACCCCAACATAGTTGGCTGTTCAGATGATGACTGTACCAAGAACACAGCAAACAGAAATTTTGTTTGAACAATGTGACTCTGGAGTTTCTATTAGGCAGGAGAAGGTTTTCCTTCCATCTCCCAATTAACTTATGAAAACATATTGACAAAGTAAAATAAAAGCAATAGCAAGCAAGCAGAAATCACAAGAAAATGATGTAAATATTGAAACCAGAAAAATAACTCGAAAATTAAGGCTTTTCACATGTCAAGAGACGGAAATGGAGCGTCACAAAGAAATCAAATTTTATCGCGGCTTAGCGCAGACGCGACCTCACGACGCGCGACAAATTACGCGTTATCGCGCGTCACTGCACACGAATTAACTTTGATAAAATACGTAGGATAAGACTTACGACATTATGTTTCTTGTAGGGAACCTAACTTTGGCAGGTGATTTAACATCCTTACGTATTTATGTTTATCGCCTAGCCAACTTGAAAATTTTTGATAATTTTATTCAAGCTGCCGAAAGTGTCTTATTTGAGGAGCTTAAGTAGGTCTTTTTAGGGTTCCGTTTGGCACCCTTTTGGTACGGAACCCTGTTACTAAGTTTCCGCTGTCCGTCCATCCCGCGTCTGTCTGTCAGCGGGCTGTAGCTCATGAACCATAATAGGTAGGCAGTTGAAATTTTCACAGATTGTGTATACCTATTGCCGCTATAACAACAAATAAAAAATAAAATAAACTTAAAGGGGGTCCCCATACAATAAACTGATTCTGATTTTGAAATTATATTTTTTCTTACCCTGGCATGTCGTGTATCTATCGTCTAGAGCTCGTCGAGTAGAGTACAAACATAATTTTATTTATTTTTTATCTTCAAAAATGAAGAAATAGGGGGTCGCAAAAGGTATTTTGTTTAAATATGGGCGATTTTCTGCAACTGCAAAAAATAACTTTGCAATTTACAGTATCATTATGAAATACAAAGTTATCTTTGCGATTGTTAAAATTTAAGATGAAAAATATTCTTCGTTTAGTTTTTTAGGGTTCTGTACCTCAAATGAAAAAAAAAACGGAACCCTTATCACTTCGTTGTCCGTCTGTCTGTCAGTCTGGCAAGACCCTTTTTCTCAGGAACGCGTAAAGGTATCAAGTTGAAATTAATATCAAATATGTAAACCGTAGACACGGCCCCTTAGAGCTCGTCAACGTAATAAAAAGATACGGCCATTTATGCGACATATTTTGATTTTGATGCTTGTAAACAAGTCAAAACCTTCCCGTTGATCTAGAATCATGAAATTTGGCATGAAACTAAGTCTCATAGCACAATTAAAGAAAAAAGTCTGAAAATGGTTAATTTAGTATTATCATATAAAAAAAAATTGCTAGTACAAACTTACATCAGTTGGAGAATTGAACGTGACGTATAACGATGTATGGGAGAATATGTTTTCCAACTACAAAGTAAAGTTTGTTTTTGGGATAGATTCATCTCGACTACGGAACCCTTTTTGTGCGTGGTCTGACATGCACTTGGCCGGTTTTTTTTTAGTTAAGTTGTGTTAAATATTGTAAGGTGGTACGGAAATGCGTATTATGTTATGTTCTTCCCACGTCAACGTCATCCAACCTCAAAAAAAAAAACACTCAAGTCATAGTTAAATGCTTGTATAAGAAATCGTTTCTATTTCATTCCCTCCGCAACAAGCTTGGAAAGTAACTAATACTGTAACTAAGCAAGCTTTTGTACATTAAACAAGACCGCGCATTAGTAACGCTTGTCGCGCCGAAACACGTCGCCCTTAATGTGAAGCGACGTTTAATTATGACGTTATTTCATATTTAATGTGCAATTTCCATTCAGGCTGCGACCGGAAAATTTCATCCATTTTCTTAAACGCCCTTATTACGAGTATGTAGAGCTTAATAACTGATTTTTTGTTTCGTAGGTTTTGGTGGTTCAGCACGTGGACGTATGCATGTTCTCCAATGGGAAGTTTAAGAATGTGGTTGCTCTGGTGAAGGGCAATGATGTCGTCCTGCCGAGCCAGACACATACTAACACGTACACGCTTACGCCGCATAGAGGTGAGATGTTTTTTTTTGTTCTATACATAACTTCATAGTTGCCAGGGAACCACTGTACTTTAGCACCCGTCGCTTTTGTATAGTAGCAATTTTTTTTTTGGGTTGAATAGACCTTTTAATGTATTTTTGAAAACCCCAAAGTGCGCAAAAAAAAAATATTGCCATGAAAAAAAATTTTTTTAAGGTCACTATCAAACGTCTCGAAGGTCAAGGTCAAATAAATATATTTTTTTTGTAGTAAGGCGTGGTCGACGGAGCCCCGCTTTACGGGGCTACTATTTCTGGGTGCTTTCAAAAAAATAACTACTTCGAACCTAACGTGTCCGAGTTGAGGTGCCCCAAGTCACGAGCTCGCTTCGCTCGCTCTTGCATCTTAAGTATTTAGTGTGTAGTGTACTGTGTAATAGGTTGACATAAACTTTAATTTTTTTATTCTCAAAAACTAATAGTTCGCGCAGTGTAATTTTTTGCGAAAGTGTTTTACTCGACGTCATCAACACGCTGTAAAATTGTGAAGTTTCGGACTCGCGGGTGCTATAGTACAGGGGAACCGCTGCCAGCAATAGTACTCCATAATACCTTTACAAATGTCAAAAAGTAGGTACATCACTATCTCTCTTTAAAACAGTGACCAAATACGTGCCAATTCCCTTCTTCAAGATACCAAATTGTTCGCAGGTATAACCAAAAATTGGATAGCACTTGAAGATTCATACTCAAAAACAGGCGCCAGTCTCGCTTCAACAGTACTTAGCAACAACACGCCAGAAGATAGAAATGTGTTCGCGATATACGTGTCATATTACGTGAAGGTGAAGCTGACATTCAGCGCCATGGGCGGAGATCTGTCACTCAAATTACCCTTCACACTCACACATTCATGCATCAACGAGGCGCCTACAGACAGCGTGACAGAAGAAGCTACCCATAAAATGATTCTAGAAGGAAAAGAAAATAGCGAAGATGAAGATAGCAAAGCTGAAATAGAAAGAGACAAGCAAAACAACAACGAAGAAGGAGAACCAGGAGACGACGCCGAAGTCAAATCTCCAGAAGACCACCGATGCGTTGCTGACGTCCTAGTCAATATCGAAAACAAATTGGATAGACCAAAGAAATTCGAAGGTCAAACAGAAGTACGAACTGTGAAACCGAGTGATGAAGAGCTGGATCTTATCGTCAAATACCCAGGTTCGGACACGTGATCCGACGAGGAACTAGACAATACAGGCCAGGGTGAAAAGACTGACACACAAGTGAAGAAACCATCAATTGTCAAATGTAAGGCAGAGGTCCAAATTAATAAGAGTGGTTTTACAGAAAATCTCAAGAGAGTCGTGTGTTGTATAGACAAAAGACGACAGTCATAGCTTAGGGCATATTTGTTCATAATTATTATAACAGTACGAAATAAAAATATAAACCAATGTTGACACTTATTTCCTAGTATTTGCAATTCGCGAGGGCAAAATGTGTATGTCTAGTAAATAAACCACCCGAGAAATATGTACTTCAATTTCGTATACAAATATGCTTAAAGCACACACGTTTTGGAAAATTACAGCAAACAGATTTTTTCTTATATTTTTCCGATGTATTTGCATTCGTGAATTCCAAATATTAAATTGATTTTTTAATAATTAGGGTTACTTAGGTACATGTATATTTCGAAGGCGTAAGAAGACTAAACAAAAACGACGTCAATCGAAAATCGTCTGGAGTTAACGAATTGCATCTAGTCATAAATTTGAAGGTAATTAATTTGAAAATGTATTTTACTATTTTAAAGTTTTTGATAGACGTAAACTTAGTTGGTTCGCCGACACATGAAGCCTGAATGGATATTACGCTTACTAAATTGTAGTCAGTGTTAGTAGTGGTACGGATAAGAATAGTAATATCGATTTGTAAAGTTTTTCAGTGTAGTTTTCAAAAACTGTTTACAGTGCATTATATTGTAATCTTTACACGTGTGCAGATTGATTGCATTATTATATGCATCTCTTCGGATTTTACTATCAACACTATTCAGTATCTACACGAGTTTAATAATAATCATTCAGATTTAAAGTTATTTTGTTAAAACTGCCATTAAAATAATAATAGTATCATTTCATTGTGAAAAGTCTGAAGTATTTGCTACAAAATTATTTCAAAGCCTTGTGTTTATCACAAGTTGCAGGCACGTGACATTGCGATTATCCTTTGATGTGAAGCCCATAATAGCATAACTTTACTTCTGTAGTATTATTATCGAAACTTTGAATTCATTCAATGATGAAAATGTCGTGAGGAAAGTTTTGAGTATGAATGTCGATGGCTATAAGAGTAGGGGAAGACCAAAGAAACGATGGATGGATTGTGTGAAAGATGACATGGCTAGAAAGGAGGTGACTACCAAGATGACGAATAATAGAGAAGTATGGAAAAAAAGGACATGTTGCGCCGACCCCAAATAGATTGGGATAAGGACAGGAGAATGATGAATGATGATGTTGAATTCATTCAATCAATTCTAAATTGATTCTCATACTGTAGACAAGATATAAATTAGCTTTTCATCATTCATTACACTTGAACAAAGTTATCTAATGTTGTTGCCGCAGATGTTTTGAATTATGATTACTTACAATGTTTAATGAAGTTGTTAAAGATAATTATGGAACTGTCAATCAGTTACCTACTTAAATAAAAATGTTATATTCAGCGATCTATCAAGCCAAGATCTATGTAGGTAAAATGATATGCGTTAAGTAGTACGTAACGTATTCGTTTTATTAAACGTATATTGAATGCGAAGAGCCTTCTTTGTTTATCATCATCATTCTCCTGCCCTTATCCCAATCTATTTGGGGTCGGCGCAACATGTCCTTTTTTCCATACTTCTCTATTATTCGTCATCTCGGTAGTCACCCCCTTTCTAGCCATGTCCACAATCCATCCATCGTTTCTTTGGTCTTCCCCTACTCTTATAGCCATCGACATTCATACTCAAAACTTTCCTCACGATATTTTCCTCACTCCTCCGCATCACAAGCCCATACCATGACAACCGATTTCCGCACAACTTTTCAGTCACCGGTGTCACTTTCAGACTTCCTCTTATGTACTCATTTCTTATTCTATCCATTCGTGTAACACCACACATCCCTCTTAGCATTCTCATCTCAGCTGCATGCAATTGCTTTTCATTCATCCCTTTTGTGGCCCAACATCCTGATCCATACAAGACAGCAGGTCTAACCATTGTTTTATATATCTTCCCCTTAAGTTTAAGGGGAATGCGGGAGTCGCAGATTGTTCCCGTGACCTGCCGCCATTTCATCCATCCAGTGTTAATCCTATGCTTAACCGTCCGATCTACTTCGCCATCGCTTTGCACGAGTGAACCGAGATACCGAAAGTCGGAGGAGACTGGGAGAAGCCTTTTTTGTTTATAACTTTATTATAGAGTTTATAATATCTTTAATACAAACGTCTGTATTATTTCTGTATGCCATATACGTATATGGTAGGCATATACTTTGCTAGCCCATAAAAAATAATCAAAAAACAAATTTTTCGGCTAGTAGAGAAAACATATTTTATCTATTTTACACAAAGATATCTTTCAGATAAAACTAGGGGCGTCAAAAAAAAACCTACTTTCTTTTATACGTTGACAAACGTTTGATCCTTTTGATTTTCTTTCAACGCTTCATTTGTAAGCGTGGCGCTTACAAATTCGGATAAAGCGTTATAACTTTTAGACAAATTCAGAAAATATAAAAGAAACAAGAAAATCTCGTTTATCATGCCATATATAAAAAGCACTGAGAACTATTGGCACTAACAAGAATCTTTTTATGTTAACGTAAGTAGGTATCATAAAACTTGTAAGTATATACTTAACATTATCAAAACGAGCAAACTTTTAAATGAGCCAGAACTAAAGGGCACTTTCGTATATAAACTACGCGCTGATATACAGGAAAGCTGCTAAAAAATGTTGCTAATCTTCGTCAAATCCATGCCAAAGTTAACAAAAGGGGTATATGTGTGACGCCCTTCCCAATTACCTCACGACAGCTTACATATGAAATTATTTTAATAACCTCAACAGTATTTATTTATTAAATCACAATAGCATATAATGACTCTAAGAAATAAAATCACATGACAGATCAAGCTTTTGGAAATCACGTATTTTATAGTGTAATTAATAACTCGAAACATCTAAGTCTATTTTTTTTAATAATAGCACCATTGAAATAGGATTATTAATTATGATAAGTTAAAATGAAAGTAGTACTAAGAAATTAGTCGATTACATGTCTTGATTTTATAGTGAAAATCAAGATCATTTGAGTAGTAACAAGTTTTTATAATATTAGTATGTAGTATCTACCTGGGCGACCGAGCTCTGCTCGGGTGGAAATAGAGAAAATGAATTTTCCCAGATATGAGACTTAGCTAGATCGATGTTTTGCCCCCTATATTGAATTTTTCACCGATATCGTTAGAGCCGTTTTTGAGAACGTGATTACAGATATATAGGGTGACTGGTAATTAGTGACCGATACTTAAACAAACTCAAACTCAAAGCATTTATTTCAATTAAACCAATTACAGGCACTTTTGAATTGTCAAGGGGTCGGTCAGTCAGAAAGATGAAGCTAGGCGCCCATTCCAAAGCGTAGTAGGTACCTATGGAGAAGAACGGGCAAGAAACTCCACGGACACTCTTTTAAATCAAGATATGGTTACAAAATAATGGTTACATCATTCATGTTGAAATTTTACATGAGATAACGATGCAGAACGTTAAAAGCGTCCTAAAAAAAAACAATTCAAATATTTAAATTAAATTAAAATAAGCCGTGGCCGCTAAGGTATGACCAGCCTTCACTGACAGCGCTTGTTCACGAACCTGACGCATGGATTAGCTAAATGATCCAACACGCGCCACCATCAGCGAGACACCAGGGCACATTCAAGTCAAATAAAGACGTACTCAGTAAATGGTAGCTTTACAGTATAGTACATAGTACACACACATGTGCTATGTAATTATATAATATAAAGGAGATTGAGTCTATAATCTTCAGCAGCTCCAACAGTATCTTCAAATGTTAATTAATTAGTTGTGGTTGTGGAGCAGGACCAGCATGTGATTGTACTCATGACAACAAACAACTTTTACTAACACATGATTGTACTTATGATAACAAACAACTTTTACTATGGGATCAAACCTGAAATCGCGAAAAAAAAATCAGCTGCTCCCTACATTTTGACGAGTTATGCGAATAGGGAGCAGCTGATTTTTTTTTTCGCGATTTCAGGTTTGATCCCATAGTAAAAGTTGTTTGTTAACATGAATACAATCATGTGTTTAAATATCGGTCACTAATTACCAGTCACCCTATAAATGTGGTGGTATATATATGTATATTTTTGCTCATTTAATTGTGTAGGATATATGGTCGAACTCGTATTCGCATTGCCATCCCCAGATTGAATGTCACTTACTCACGTCATAAAACGACGAGGTCATTAGTCTTGTGACAGTTAATTTCAACTTGAAGACTTACTTTCATTGATCGATATGGCTCGATTGCGGGGTGCGGGAGATTTCTGATAAGCAGGCCATAGGGCCCGTATTCCGGGACCATTTTCTTTGTCGATAGGATTACAATATTCAAATTTTTATTTTTCATGGTATAACTTTAGTCGAGATGCCAGGAAAATTTTGCCTTTCCAAAATGTAACTGTACGCACTTTCTCTCGCATCTCGACCATAGTTGCATTCTACATTCATAATCTCGATACGTATCTACGAGTTTCAGCATTTTTAAATCAGTAAAACGATCAGCCATTTTGCTCCTGTGCAGCGTCAATTCAAGTCTAAGAAACACTAGTGATCGAGGTCGGAGGTGTGTGACTACGCACGCTTTTTACCTACCGATGAATTAATTTCATTGGTCGCTACGCCCGCTACGGAGATTCCGCGCAGTTGGTGTACCGAACTCGTTATCGACTTATAATAATAATTTTAAAAAATAAACCATTTATTTTTGAGCTGGACTCCTTTAATAAAGATTGGTCCTTAGCAGCTCTGGACAGAGACAAGTGGAATGAGAGTAGGGAGGCCTTTGCCCAGCAGTGGAAGAATAATGGCTGATAAAAAAAAAAAAAATTCAAACGACACAGGCCCATAGATAACCTAAACATACATTGACTTATGTCCTTCATTAGTCATTACCCCACCTGCAGGGAGTTCCCGCATGCTGTACATCGACCAAGTTATCGACTAATGAAAATGAGTTATTAGTGAGTTGCATTTTACTAGGAATTATTATCAAAAGTGGTAAAGTAATTATGAGGGCGACTATATCTGCCAAAGTTCCTTAATTTATTGTTGGATCCCCAGGTCAGTAATTCAATATTTGACGATTAATTAAAATTCATTTTACGCTTCGTTGCAACACAAACATAACTAATTCCATAAAGCAACACGGCCCCCGGCGGACCGGCCGGCGGCCGTGTTGCTCTATGCCCAATTCAAATCATTTTGGTATAAAAACTTGTTACTCAGAATGAAACAACATGGAAAATTATTATTAAAAGTCATTATGTATAGCTATTATTAATTTATTAATTTATTGTAAAACAAATAATTTGTATGTTTTGTAGATAAATCATTAGCAAAACTAGTTATAGTATTTTAAGAACACTAAATTGTATGCTAATTAAAACTGTAGTTGAAAATATGTAACTCGAAATATTTTTCAGTGTTTGTATATACTGTAAATAAACTTAAAAATTTTCTCATTCTTTGATTTTGACCTAAACATTTTATAAGACCTCCATTTGAAAGGTACGATCAAAAGTTTTATTGAAGATGCGATAAGAATTTTTCATTGGAAAGGATGAGACAGGGTACATAAAGGTAATATTCAATTTATGAATTGTAATATTTTTGTACCACAAACTGTAGCAGATAGCTTCATTGGAAGCGTGCTTGCGGACAACCCTCGGAATTCGGACGTAAATTCTAGCACAATTGAATTCGATAAGAATTGGTAAGTATTTGTCTAAGTGATACTCTAATGTGTGGAGACCACAAAAAGAAGCTAAGATCATATAATTATATTATATATACAGGGTGTCCAAACAGTGACGTCAAAAAGAAAAACCTGAGTTCCTCATTCCCAGGGGTATTCGAAACAATTATTTCAAAAAAAAAATCTGAAAAATACACACTACAAAATGTTTGAAGCTCCACCGGCAGAAAACTCTAAATAATCAGAAAAACAAAAATAAATAGATAACTACAAAAAATCGCGGAACATACATGTGGTATTTTCGAATTCCCCTGGGTATGAGGAATTCAGATTTTTCTTTTGGACGTTACTATTTGGACCACACTGTATAAATTGATAATAACACTTAAAATCTAGGTTAACTAAAATACCTCTTTTGATCAACAAAAAAACATACAGCTTCAGAATTTCAAAACAACCAAACCCTGATCACAGTTCAGACAGGCGTATGCCTTGATTAACAATGCTTTGATTTCCCGGAATCGAAGGCTAGGGCGTATTATGCATGAAGTTTGTGTTCCAAATATGTCAGAAGCAGCCACTCTGCCAGATGAGCTATAACATAAATCCTAAATATGCTTGGACACAGAGGGGAACTATAGATAATATCGATTATTATCGGTTTATGTGGAAATTTACAATTAGAGCACAATGTCCGTGCACTGAATGATTGTAGGCCTAATTTGTTGATTACCTACGCCTGGATTAGTTTAGTTGATTACCCAAAGAATGTTTTTCCATTTGAGCGATAAATATTTTTTCAATACACTTCCTCGAAAACTGGTTTATATCCCACAATGATTAGGTTCACAATGCAATGTATTTCACTCGCGTGCGATTTTTAATTTTCCAACACGTATGCGGGAATAAAAATTGCCACAGATAACTTATAACTATACTTAGTCTAAATTGGTTCAATGTTCAATTCAGAGGTGAATGTTTTTTTTTAATCTCGGCAAAGAGATATGCGTCTTTACGGCGTTAATATTTTTGAATATTTAAATAATTTTTATATCATCAAAAAACCATGATTATTACAATAAAAAAAAACGTTTACGAACAAATTAACATTTATTTGTGTAAGTACTAAACTCAAAAATTAAATAATTTTCTATTTTTCTTATTAGGCTAATAATCGGCTTTATACCTTTGCTTCTCCTTCAACCTGGCGAAAGCACAGCGCGGGAAAAAAAGAAAATTTTAATCATAGATTCCTAACAATTCATGACAAAAATATTTTTCGTTATTATATTAGGGGTTAAAGTATGAAATTGCCGATTTTTACTGAAAAATTTAAATTCGTTTTTTTTTTTAATTTAACATAAGTATTTATTTTTATTTTAAAATAATTACCATTATTATCTATACATTGCTGCCATCTAATAGGAAGGTCATATTATTAGCCTTTGCGATAGAACTCTCGTGATCTAGATTCGACAAACTGTGTGAAAGCATTTTGTACTGCCTCCTGAGAAGAAAACTTTTTATCACGTAGAAAATTGTCCAAATCACGAAAAAAAATGGTAGTCCGTTGGAGCAAGGTCTGGCGAATACGGAGGGTGACGAATGGTTTCTAATTGCAGTTCCTGTAGAGTTAAAACGGTTTCTCGTGCTGTATGAGGTCTCGCGTTATTATGGAGCATTAGATCGATTCATGAGTCGGGGCTGTTTCACTGCTAGTTTTGCTATCATTGTTCGGAGTTCGGCACAGTAGACATCTGCCGTTATTGCTTGACCAGATCGGAGAAACATATAGTGAATAACACCAAGCTGAGACCACCAAACAGTTACCATTACCTTTTTATTGGTAAGCTTTGCTTTAGGACACTGTTGCGGCGTTTGACCTGGGGTCAGCCATTGCATTTTTCGCTTACGGTTATCGTAAAGAATCCACTTTTCATCACATGTCACAATTCGATCCAATTTCCTTCATTTCTGTATCGATTCAACAAGGCAACACAAGTTTCAACACGCGTTTCTTTCTGCAGATCAGTCAAATCATGAGGCA
The DNA here is from genome assembly GCA_946251885.1 of Cosmia pyralina. NCBI lineage: Eukaryota > Metazoa > Arthropoda > Insecta > Lepidoptera > Noctuidae > Cosmia > Cosmia pyralina. Next base: position 24,670,989 of record OX276345.1, on the reverse strand, counting down.
CCCATTTCTCATATTTTTTTATTTTATTGATTTGACGCAAATGAGTCAATATTGTTGGTAAGGTAACGTTAAACCATGCCGCTAATTCCTGGGTAGTTTGGCTTGAATCGGCTTCCACCATCTCTTTCAATTCATTATTATTCACCTGTGTGGGCGGTCTTCCACGTGGTTCGCTCTTCAAATTAAAGTTTCCATCACGAAAGCGTTTAAAACAAAATCGCACGGTGCGTTCATTAGCAGTCCCCTCTCCAAACGCAACATTGATATTGCGAGCTGTTTCTGCCGCGTTAGTTCCGCGTCGGAACTCGTATTCAAAAATAACTCGAATTTTCGAAGTATCCATCTTTCTTGTCTAAGCTGAATAAAAAAAACAACTGAAAGTCGATAATCAAATGATGCACATTTTTTAAAAGAAGAACTTCATAGGTACCATGTGAAAAAAGTTTCACTCAAAAATCTCAAACTATGAAGGTTCTATGCCAATTCGAAGTTCCTAATACAATAAACGGCAATTTCATACTTTAACCCCTATTATTTTATTTCTTCAAAAGTGTATTGAAAAACGTCGTTTGATACACGTGGACATTTGTTTTTGCAGTTCTCGGCTCAAAAACAACCTCGCCTACGGCTGGGGTGTTAATTCCGCCTCGAATGCAATAACAAATATTCTCCACTTGTATCAAAATTCTTTTTGAATTGTATTGTTTTTGTTCTTGTATTTTACACGCTTGGTTCAAATATCTGTAACTCCACTGCCAACATTTTTATTCACCACCAACCAACCCACTCACTACCAAACATTTACTTATTTAATTCGGGAAAACAAACAAATATCTAATAACAAACAGGTATTTCATGATCACAATTTTCGTTTCCAAGTTACCTTTTGATATTCTCCATTGAAGAGAATATTAAAAGATAACAAATGAGTGCCTTGAGAGAAATGATGTCAGACATTATACAAAGAATATTTTGTTGCTTTTAATGATGAAATATTAAGTGTCTTTGACTGTTTTATTTTAATTAATTCATTAATTAAAATTATTTTCTTCTGTATTTCTTGTGAGCTGTACCGAGATCAAAGCATTTCATGTCGGTATTATCACTACCTACTCGTATAACGGAGAGGAGCTCGTGGCTTAGTAATATCAGCCGCACCATCAGGATAAGCAACGCTTGCCGGGGTTGGTCCGTGGATGGGTGACCATCTTTACATATCGAGACTCGTCCATGAGATAGAATTTTTGTATAAAAAAAATCAACACTAAACCTCTTAGGTTCGTTGATTAATATTTTTAATACCTACAAAAAATTCTACCTCATCTAACTAAAAATGTGTGCATAGGAAATTTCAACATGTTCCATAACTCCAGACTTATTAATTTTTCAATCCCATCCATGAACCTACCTCGGTAAGAGTAACTTAGCAACCATCGATCGACTGTGCGGCTGTTATTATTTATTTTATTATGAAACAAACACGTTGTACATCGAAATCGTGTGATAAAAACGTAGTTGTCTTTTTATCAGTCGCTGAAGATGCACTAGCATGGCCCTTCCATACACCGTCATAATGAGAGGTTCAATGTCCAAGGGTGATATTCATATTACGTACAAGGACTAGAAACAAAAAAGGACTCCGCGCCATGCATATCGAAAGTGAAGCCCAATAAGTATGCCGGGATCGTTTGTACAAACACGCCTCACGCACACATTTACATCATAGTATGCCGACCGGCCGCCATTACGTGACGCGCCGGCGTCACGTAATGACGAAAAAAGCGAGAGATAGAAACAAGTCGATTCGAAGTTCGATTTTCAAATTCCATACGTAGTAGACCCAAAAAAGAAACAAACAATATAATGTTCGGATACACATATAACCGTAAAATTGCAAATCATATTATGTTAAGGTTTTCAATGTAACTATATTTTTTTTTATAATCAATTACAGAGAATGTTGTAGAAAAAATACGAAGTTTATCATGTATCTACATAATTAATATTGTTTTAGCAATGTTTAATATTGTGGCAGAATACCGCGGGTGTTTCAGAACGCATCTTTAAAAAATAGCGGGATTCAAATTTTTATTGTTTTCTTCTTTTGATACGTTATTGATTGTTTGTTCTACAAATATTTTTTTAACAAATAAATACGAGTGAGTCAAGTGACGAAGTCTGCTATTTAACACCGGAAGAATTGAATGTAAAAAATGCAGAACTTATTGCATTTTGAAAAGAATGTCAACAAATAAATCCAAACAGTCCAATATTTTCGCCCGCTAACATTACCTAAGTAAAAAGCTTCATAATGAAGTTCTAAACTGCAATTTTCTCGCTGCAAAAGTAAGTAATTATCTGTTATACCTATAATTATTATGTGCACACTACCCATTTATGAAGCTTTCGGCTTACCTAATACCTACTTAGGCCCTAGTCTAACTTAACACATTTTTTTACAAATCTCTTTTTCTAAGTCAATCAATCTGCCTAGCCTTTTCCCAACTATATTGGGGTCGGCTTCCAGTCTAACCGGATGGAGCTGAATACCAATATTTTATATGGAACGACTGCCTATCTGACCTCCACAACCCAATAACTGGGTAATACGATACCCCTTGGTAAGACTGGTTGGTAGACTTTCGGGCTTCTGACGACCCATAACGACTGTCAAAGATCCACGAATGACAGCCGGGACCAACGGCTTAACGTGCTTTCCGAGGCACGGAGGGTTCTTGGTATGTAAAGATGGTCACCCATCCACGGACCAACCGCGGCAAACGTACCTTAACCCGATCGAGCGACCCGTGCGGCTGTTAATACTTAACCACAAGCCCACAATCATTTTTTCTAAGTATATATTGTATTTACATATACAAATCATCGTTTGGATATCTGTATGTTCTTGCTATGCTCGGAAACTACTGGACCGATTTTGGTGCGGTTTTCACTACCATTTGCTTTAAGTATTCGAGGTTTATTAGAGTAGTAGATGTTCTCGCTGCTGAGGTGAAAAGTTGTATGTGTTACACGAGACCAAAGTTATTTGCATCTCGTGTCTTTGAATCCCTCATTGCGTTAAGGATTCTAACCTAGAATCACTCGCTACGCTCGTGATTCAATTATAGAACCCTTCGCTTACTCAGGATTCAAAATCAACACTCGCAGCAAAAAACAACTTTGCTCTCTTGTTGCACAAATAACTATTTCTTCATTACAGAAGTCGGTATTTTTCAAGAATAATCTGATTACTTACTTATTAAAATATTTGTGAATCACGTCGTGCCTTCGTAAGTAAAAGGAGAGGTATGAAGCCGCCATAAAGGCGAAGGTGTTAAAAATTAAAAAAAAACTGAATACCTACTTTTGTGTTTAGAACACATGTTTACAAAAATAAATAATCTGATGAAATACAATGTTCATGTCATCATTATTTGCCCAGCATTTTCCCAATTAAACGAACAACTGTTGGGGTCGGCTAAATACAATTTTCATTTATCATATTTTATTTATTTACACAGTTTCATAAAAATTTTAGGCTTAAAAAGGCATGAAAGCAATTTGCTGAGATTTAAAAAGTGGCATCTCTGACTTTAAAAATGCACCTACTTACTTTTAACAGCTTTAAATTCTCTATGCACAAAATTAATTTTGACTACGAGGTTTTGAATTCTAACAAGAAAAGAACTATGTCATTTACTGAGAAATGGATTGATTAAAAAAAACAGATGAAAGTTCGCGTGACCCTCTTAATATACGAAAAACTCCACCCCACAGTCTGGGTGAACATTTATTTCCGTGAAAAGTAATATAAGTAATAACAAGGAAACGGGGACTTTAATAAATTGAATTTTCACGGTAGGCAACACCGGGCAAATATTGAAATGGGAAGGAACAGGCAAAGCAAATTATAGATGACGCTATTATCGCTGGTAACTGTCAGATGTTTAACTATTGAACGTTTTCAAGGATACTAAAAAGTAAGCGCACTCTCACCCTAAAATAAACATGATGTTTTGCAGGTACAGTCCTACCAACTTATCTGTGAACTGAAAGAGGACGCCACCGTCCATGCGTCGACACAATCGAATGACATGCGTCGGTACAATCGAAGACATTTCAACATGACGGCCGTAGTTCCAATTTTCGCCATTTCACAGATAAGTTGGTAGGAGTGTAAACAATACCAGCGATGATGCGACTCCTAGCGGGATAAATTGGCAGTGTCTCTCCCCATTGTAACGAATCCAAACACTCTCAACCTCACTTCCACTCCACATCACTAGGTACTTTAAAACTTTTAATGATTTTTTTCTTTTGTAATTTTTAATTTATTAAGAGTTCATTAGAGATGTGAAAGTATGGAACAAAAATGTCTTCCTTGTACTTTGTGTTGGGCGTTGATAGCTGCGCCACAGTATTTAACTTTTGCAGCTATCTTCGTGTCTATTGTTATGTTTAATACCTAAAAATTGTTCCTAATAAACTTTATTTTAATTTTTCTTTATTGCCGAATACTTTTCAAGTAAATTAAAATTTGTGTAGGTATATGACAAGAAAGTGACTTTTTAAACTTTATCTTACGTTTTATAAATCATAAATACAGGAATTATTTTAAATTGGCTAGCTAAACACGGCAGATGCGATGTGTACCGATATCTGAACATGTTATAGCAGTTTTTCTCAACTCATTCTTCAATAGTAATAACACTAACAGCGGTCGTTGACCTCCCAAAAAAACCCACCAAATCTTTTTATTTGATATCGATACCCATTGCGTCTGCAGAGTTTAGCTAGCCAATTTAAAATTACCCTGTATTACTGCTTCGTTAGTCTAGTGGTTGCAAGCGCTACTGCTATAATTATGTTGATGTTATATTATTGTAACCGTTGTTCTTTCAGTCCACTATATACAATAATGTTATTAACAGAAAATGAAAAAAAAAAAAACAAAAGTTAAAGTAAAAATTTTTTGAAAGGAAACTTTTTGCGAGTTCCTAAAGTCTTTAAATCCTGATCTGTATTTTCCTGTTTATGATGTACTAACTGCGCCCCCCGGTCATCCGCGTAGACCGGGATAAAAAAGTAGCCTATGTGTTAATCCAGGGTATAAGCTATCTACATGCCGAATTTCATCCAAATCGGTTCAGCCATTTGAGCGTGAAGAAATAACAAACATACATACACACAAACACTCACAAACTTTCGCCTTTATAATATTAGTGTGATAGATTGTGTCAGCTGAGAACTTTGTCTTTGTCATTAGGTATTTTTATCGCACAAAGTGACACGCACTTTACTTGTGTTTACGCAAGTTTACAAACACGTTGAGAATGTGTGCGTGAACACGAGTAGCGTCAGCACATAACACACACACGCACAGACCTTCACACTCTTCCGACTTCGCCATTGTCTCGGACGGTACTGAGAGTTTCTGCCCTTACACACGCATTCACAGCGTGTTTGTACATGGTAAGCACAAGTAAAGCGCGTGTCTCTTCGTGAAAAATACTGCAGTGTATTTACTCAAAAGCGCAATAATACAAAAATGGCCGTCATTCTTCGCTGTCATTCTCCGTCAAAACAAACATCATTCACGAAGTAGAACATAATAAAAACGTCATTTAGTCGTCACATAAAGCCGTCGGCACATTATGGACGTGTTATGAGCCGTTAGCCTTAAAAGCCGGAACACGTGGCTTCGACGTAATTACTCCCAGCTGAAGCCATCATGGCGGCTTTATTGTCTAACTCTAAACTAAGACCAGGTTAGGCAGGAAGGTAAGTCTTATTTAGAGGCCAGAATTTACGATGAAATTTGCTCAGGCGGAATTAGACACGGTAATGAACTGTCTCGCAAAACATCTTCTAACATTAAATACTGAAAAAAAAAACTAAATAAAATAGTAAACTTTTCTACAGAGTCAAATGAAATTAGCTAGCGAAACTACGCAGACGTGATGAACATTGATATTTAAACACGACAAAATAAAAATAAAAAAGATATGATTTTTTTGGGGTCAATGTTCGCTGGTAGTGTTGTTGTGTGAGTGACCGATAACGTCTGTGAAGTTTACATAACAAAAAACTGAATTTCAAACTGGTATTTAAGTGACTCTATTACCGACGGCGGTTGATGACCCAAAAAAAAAACATCATCAAATTTATTTATTTTTGTGTTTTATCATTTTTAGATATCGTTACCCATCATGTCTGCGGAGTTTCGCTGGCTAATTTAATTTGACCCTGTATAAGTAAAAAATTCCAGCCTAACATAGGTACCAATCAGTCTGGCTAGCCTTTTCCCAACTAGGTTGGGGTCGGCTTCCACTCTAACAGGATGCAGTTGAATACCACTATTTTACACGGAACGACTGCCTATCTGACCTCCACAACCCAGTAACTGGGTAATACGATACCCCTTTGTAAGACTGGTTGTCAGACTTTCGGGCTTCTGACGACCCGTAACGACTGTCAAAGATCCACGAATGACAGCCAGGACCAACGGCTTAACGTGCTTTCCGAGGCACGGAGGAGTCTCAGTATGTAAAGATGGTCACCCATTCACGGACCCGGCAAGCTTAGCTTAACCTGATAGATCGACCCGTGCGGCTGGTATTACTTAGCCCCGAGCTCTCTGGCTCCCAGCCTAACATACGGCTTGTTACTAATGCCCAGAGCATTCAAGACTTCGCTCGTGTACATGTCCAGCTCTGGAAATAACTCCAAATATAAAGTAGGTACTTGGGCATGCTGATCAGACATCTTTACGTATAATCCCGTAGACAACTTGGTAGCAAGAATTCGGAAACTTACATTTTATGCTATTCAGCTGTCACAAATACTCTCGTTTTGGTCTACGTCACTACGTGACACTCTATCAATCACTTCTTGCATACTCGTATTGCCTGCCAGCATGTGGTGGAGCCTGTAACACCTACTTCCTTAAATTAGAGAGAGCACAAAGGGCAGTTCTGTATTGCAGGCTCAACAGATACCCCACAGAAGAGGTTTTACAAGGACTACGGAGTGTTTTCATCGAAGACACTATTTGTGATTCAGTGTACATTGAGAAAACATCGCGTGCCAATAAAAATAACCAACAATTGTCGAGCTTATATTGTTTTTCCACCTATCACACTAATATTGTAAAGGCGAAAGTTTATGAGTGTGTGTCTTTGTATGTTTGTTATGTCTTCATGCTCAAACGGCTGGACCGATTTGGATGATAGCTTATACCCTGGATTAACCCATAGCCTACTTTTATCCCGGTCTACGCGGGTGAAACCACGGAGCGCAGCTAGTAAGACATAATTCCACCTTTGCTGAACACCAGTTTTCTTACCTCAATTAAAAACTGAATAACAGGAAACTTCTTTTTCTCCATTCATCTTCTTAGCGTGTCGATGACAAAAATAACTCGAAGAAAATGTCGCCATTACCAATAAGGAACAAGTTACAAGGGAACAAAATTAGACTTTTTTTTGTTGCATGGAATTTTATGGCTGTTGTTTGCTAACTCGAGGTCGCTGATTTTAAATCTACACTCAATTTATCTCTAACATCTCTATTTTTTGAGATACAGTAGCATCAAGGTACAACCAAAAACAACCAAACAACAACCATCGACAACAATTTGCACCGTTTCCCTAAAAATCTTGGTGACCTGAGTGAAGAACAAGGGGAACGGTTCCATCAAGATATTTGGACTATGGAGGAGCGGTTCCAGGGTCAGTGGAATGCCCACATGATTGCAGACTACTGTTTTGGAGCAAGAAAGTCTTGCATCAGAATTTTTTTTTATAAGTAGTGGTTGTTTTTTTAATGTTTTTTTTTTAAATTAAAAATATAATTTTCTTCTTAAAAATCACGTTTTCATTATATCTCAAAAACTAAAGCTGATAAAAACACTGACTTCAGATCTGAAATCAGCACCCCGAAAATGTATAATATTAGTCATAATAAGTATTTCATGCAACAAAAATGCTGTTCCCTTGTGTTATTATGTCAACGGAAATCGAGAAATAAACTGAATGCCACGAGAAACGGCGACATCTCCGTATCGAAGGAGTATCTGTTTCCGTGACAATAGTTCGATAGACATGTCACCACATATCACAAGTCGTCTGTTACGAGGTAAATTACTCGTGAATATGTGAGAAACTATCGTGTATTTTGAAGTAAAGATGACCGCATTTCTCTTGATTGTTGATATAAATAAATACCTACTTGAATTTTTAGGAACTAATAAATCGAAAAGAGTATGTGTAGATGGTTTGGTCATCATGAGAGGATGAGTGAAAGGCGACTAACAAAAGGTATTTACAAGGCAGATGTGAGTGGAAACTCCAGGAGGGGACGCCCTAGGAAGAAATTACTATAATAGTGGTGGTGATGGTGGTTACCTTGTTGGTGATGTTCTTCAGACAGGTCAGGTGCGTATAGTACTCGCAACCGGCGTGCGTGTACGACCAGATGTATAAACGAGGCAAAAGTAGCATGTAAGGAACGATCCTTAGAAGAAGGCCAGAACAACAAAAGAAGCAGAAGGACAGAAGGCCTCCTGCTACGAAGCAGGAGGCCTTCTGTAGTTTCTGCCTACCATGGGAAGAAGGCGTGAGATTATGGTGTTATGTATGTTTATAAATTAAAATCCAACATTTGTGTTGTGGTCCTTTTTTTTCAGAGCTGGCTGTCTTTTGACGCGTGGTCAAAATTGGAACAAACGCCGCCATTTTGTTTTTCAATACATTTATTAAAATAATTACGCAAATGTTTACCAACAGCGCCCCCATGTCAACGTTATTCAAGCGTCAAAGGATCCTTGTAGCGCTGTACCTAATTAAACTTTACTTCTTTGTTCGAAACAAGCAACAGCACAATTTTCACAGATTATTTTACTGCACCTAGGTACCCATTTTTTCAAGATTATAGAGCAATCCTTCCTGTTAGAGTAGAAGGAGTCATTAAACTTGATGAAGCTGATTTACACAAGATCAGTACCTAGCTGACTCCAAATGAAGTCAGAGCTGGCATGCAGTCAGCAGCATGTCCATAGTCGCTCTACTGACTTCAAATCAATTTACATGAAGACAATAACGGGTCAGTGCTGACTTGGTTCGAGTTTGGAGTCAACTATTGACCCTGTGAAAATCAGCCTTTAGCTTAAATCTGATTCGTAAAAACTTATAGCTGGTGATCGTTCATTAGACAGTCGCTGTCGTTGTCAAACAACTTTTAAAGTGCGTCATTCATATCCACAAGTGCTGAAGAACATTTTAGATAAGTGCAAAATTCTGGTGTCATATTTTAGGTGAAAGTATATAGACACAATGTCGAATGATAAGTCACAGGTGATTGACACACGATTAACTGTCTGATTACGCATGATGGTACATCAACATAGACTGTGAAGTTGTGAAAACATTACACAGATTGACGTGGACAACAGATAACTAACAACATTAATAATATAATAGGTAACATTGTACTGGGATCGATCTATAATCACTGACAAGACTATTTTAGCCAATAAGCCTGATATTGTGGTGATAGATCGACGAGAGCGCCGTGCAATGATTGTTGATATCGCTGTCCCTCATGACAAGAATCTCGTGAAAGCTGAGAAAGATAAACAAAACAAGTATCTTGACTTAGCACACGAGGTTGTCGACATGTGGGACGTGGACTCTGCAATCATTGTACCGATAATCATTACTGTTAATGGCCTAATAGCGGAGAGCTTCGACCAATACCTCAGAAGGCTCTCATTGCGCGGCTGGGTCAAGGTTCAGAAAGCAGTACTCCTGGACACGGCACGCATAGTGAGGAGGTTCCTCTCTCTAAAGCCCTGACCACCGGTAGCTTGGACCCTGTTCCCGATATCGGTCGGTGTGGGATTTTTTTATATTTTTAAATGTTTTTTTTTATTTTATGCTTTTATAAAAATATTTAAAAATGTAAATGATATGTATAAAAAAAAAAATAAAGGACAATAATAATAGGTAACAATATTTTATTAGACCAAAAAGAATATACATGTTATACAATTTGTATTAGCTACTTACACTTATGCTTAAAAGTAAATCAGTAACGTTTCAGCCTTCGTCTGTGATTTCAGCTCGCAGAGCCTCAAACGCTCGGACTGAGTATGCAAGTATGAGCTTACCAAGAGAACGAAACAGTTTATATTAAAATATGAACAATAAAATAAACATTGTCAATTTAAAAAACGGGAAATCAGTAAGTTTTCCGTTTTTTTAGTCTTAACATTTGTTAAAGACATTTATTTATATTGATAATAACATTCATAAAATACAACATACTGGTTTTATTCGTTGTATTATAGTGACAAATTAGTAATCATAAGCCGTGCGCCCGATTGAATTTCTCATTTGCAATATTGACGAACTTCTATTCAAACTTTCATCTCTTTTAGGGGTCAATATCAATCTGCCTAGCCCTTTCCCACTAAGTTGGGGTCGGCTTCCAGTCCAGTTACTGGGTATGACTAATACGATACGTACCCCTTAGTAAGACTGGTTGTCAAACTTTCGGCCTTCTGACGACCCGTAACGACTATCAAAAATCCACAAATGGCAGCCGGGACCAACGGCTTAACATGTTTTCCGAGGCATGGAAGAGTCTCGTTATGTAATGGATGATCACCCATCCATGAACCGACTACGGCAAGCGTAGCTTAACCTTCGACCCGTGTCGCTATTATTAGCCACACTAGCTACTAAAATTACTAGTGGAAATGTGCTACATTTTAAATACCACGAGCATTTAGTTACTCCCGGTTTCAGGGACGATACCTAATGACATTGAGAGGGAGTGGAGGGCGTTGTCTATTAGAGCTTATGATAGCCTACAGGTTTGCACGCTGTTTCAAATCGGTCGAACAAGCACTTTTGAGAGCTTATTGTATCTCATTGTACAAGTACAACCTGTGGGTCAATCACACCCAAAACCCTCCACGTCCAATATAACCGGGTATTCCTCAAAGCGCAACTGTTTTTAAGCGCAACCATCTAAGCGCAACTAAATTGTTCCTCTAAGCGCAACTATCTAAACCCAACTAAATTATTCCTCAAAGCGCAACTAAATTATTCCTTAAAGCGCAACCATGATGAACTATAGATGAACTATGGATTCATCAACGCCTTCAGAGCGGGGCTGCCGCGACACTGTAGTACCTCGGTCATCGGGCATGTTTTCCGAAGCTAGCGTCGACTGCTTCTAGGCAACGATGCGTAAGCGGAGCGCGTCTCTGATGCGCAAGGTGCGCGTCAGCCCCAGCAGCGTGCTGATGATGATAGCGGACAGGCTCGATTGTATAGACGCCGCAGTGACATGCATGTCTTCGGCGGTCACTAAGACTCAGTTCAGACCAAGCGGAAAAATCATCGAGGTATTTCTGGCTCCATTGAAAATTTAACCATATTACTAATAGCTTAAAGTATAAAATCGAGCCGACTGTGTCGATATTCATACAATTTTGGTCTGGGGAATGTTTGGCAGCTACGACTGGTCTGGCTGCTTACAAATAGTATTGAAATAATTCCCCGAGTATAGATAAAATTAAAACTCAAACTAATTAAAACTAAGATGACGTAATTTTTTGCGAGCTTTAAAGAGACTGGCCGAAAAAATCACCGACGGGAAGTGTCTGACAGTATTTATTATTAATTATTAACAATATTTTGTAAAACATACGTAAAAATCAGCAGTCAGACTCTGAGAAAAGTGAGTAATATTTTTACGTAACTTTAGTAGGTACCTGACACTTGAAAATTGGCCGTCAGCCCAAGCTAGCAGATATGCGTAGGTACGAGTATGTACTTACGTTCAAAGTCTACCCCATACATTTTGTTAATCAGAAAATAAGTAAAGTCTGGCGGCTCCGGGATCTGGGACTATAAATATTGTGACTTGAATGAATAAATGAATAATAATTAAACGATAAAGTAGAATTACCATTCAAAGCGTGACGTCACCGTTAGATAAACATTCCCTAAACGCATTTTGGTGTATTGATAAAAATAATGGTGACAACCATGAAAGTGACTTTTAATGGCAGCAGATAACGAAGATAACTTTATAACAGGTACATGATACGAACTGTTTTTCTGATAAATGTTTTTTCCCTTTTACGGCACAAAGAACGTGAACCGTTTAATTTTATTATCGGCAAAATTACTTCTTGGTCGGTTTTCCAATGTAATTTGGTACCCATTAGGTACCTAAGCACTTTTAGTTACAAGGAGCAAGCAACGTTGAGTCTATCTTAATTTCATTTATTACTTAGTGTACTTGTCGTTAGTAATTTTAATTATAAATACAAACAACTAGGTACTTACGGATAAAAGCAAAATTCTAGCACAGAAAGTTAACATCAAATTCAACGCTCCTGTTATAATAAAGTGTAGTTAGCATTAATTAACACAGTGCTACATTAATGTCGGAACTGAGAAGTGGATTTTATAATTAACATACAAATTATATGAAATACTAGCTGCACCCCGCGGTTTGATCCACGTAGACCGGGATAAAAAGTTGCCTATGTGTTAATCCAGAGTATAAGCTATCTACATACCAAATTTCATACAAATCGGTTTAGCCGTTTGAGCATGAAGAAGTAACAAACATACAAGAACCCACACACAAACTTTCGCCTTTATAATATTAGTGCGATGTATATTTAACAATCATGTGAGCTTACCTACTTCAACTTATGAAAAGCTTTTGATCTAGTGAACTGCTTATTTGATTATTAAGGTACCTACTTAGGCACCTTCTTACCTAAAACTTAGAATATTTATCCAAAACTGTGTATGAAATAACTTATATCCAAATACCAGACATTCAAACATTCCAATCGATTACATTGTCACTCGTATGTGCACATCGCTTGATATTTTGAACTATTTTAACACAATTCTGATCGATTGATCAAGCCACCTCGAGGTGAAGAGAATATGTCTTATAATTGGTGGAGAAGAAAGTATTTTATTTTTTATTTTATTTTATTTATTAAGGGATAATAAACAACTACAACATATACATAGCACGTAAGGTTAACAAAACTTTAAGTAGCAATGCTGCAGTCCACTGCATTATCCGCAGACAAACATAATTATGGATCAGTGATTGCCACTAGACGGGTATTACCAAAATTAACAAACATTTTGACATAATCAGGTATAAAATAGGTTACTGTAGTGCTAGCTATAGCTACAAAGCCAAAACAGATTAAAAACAACAACAATTTCATTTACTTAAAATATGCAGTAAATAAATAATAATAATAGGATTTAACAATTAAGATAAGAATTTTATAATATTAGATTTAAATTTATTTTTCGAGCATGCAAATATATCTACATCAATGAAATTTGAATTATAGGATTCCAACATTCTATGGATAGGGCAACGTAAGCCAGAGTTTGTACGACAAGGATTTAACGCGAACAGAGTACGTGCACGAACCTGACGCACATGAACAGTACGGGGGACAGAATAACACAGCATAGAGTATAGACAACTAAAGAGAAGATATTTATGCTAAATGTCACAGGTTCAACTGCTGCATGGTACTTACAAAGTCTTCAAAATGATTTTACAATGGGTAGGTCACAAAAGTGTGACCCACATGTCTATTGTTGTAAGAGTACCTTTTTTAGGGTTCCGGTACCTCAAAAGGAAAAAATGGAACCCATACTTGACCACTTCGTTGTCCGTCTGTCTGTCAAGAGCCTTTTTCTCAGAAACGCGTAGAGTTGTCAAGTCGTAATTAATATCAAATACGTAAGTATACGTTTCCTTGGAGCACTAAAAAAAATCAAGCTTCTAAGTCAACGCATTAAAGAAATACGGCCATTTATGCGTCATTTTTGACACTCTCAAATAAATCAAAACCTATAGGATACTTCCCGTTGACCTAGAATCATGAAATTTGACAAGAAGCAAGGTCTTACAGCACAAGTAAAGGAACAAGTCCGCAAATCGATAATTCATAGTTTGTCACTTATAAAAAAAAATATGATAACAAACTTACATCTGCAGTTGGAGAATTGACCGTGCACATGACCGTGAACATTTTTTCAACTACTAAGGTTTGTTCTTGGGATAAATTCATACCAACTACAGAATCCTTCATTGTGTGAGGTCCGTCACGCACTTGGCCGGTTTTTTATTTTCTTAGTACCTACTACAAAAGCTTACTACAAACATATTTTTCTTGGTCCACATTTTCGACTCACCTTCCCCCAATTATTTCATCCTTCGTCACTTTTTGTTTCGATAACAAAATGCTACGTTTTACTTACATTGTCACCCTACGTCTAAGCTAAATCCTTGTCTTCTAAGTAACAGTATATAACGTGTCGTTTTGCATCCTCGTCAAATTTCAGGGTGTGATACAGAACATCAAACCGAACAACTTTCTCCATGAGACCAACATCGTAATCGCGAAAAAAATTTCAACTGTCCCATAGAAAACTTCAATACCTACTCGACGCAAATGTTTGGGACGGCTGATTATTTTTTCGCGATTACGATTACGATGTTGGTGCCATGGAAAAAGTTGTTCAGTTTGATGGTCTACACCACACCCATAAATTTGTCGAGGATGCAAAGCGACACGTTGTCAGTTAGAAAATAGTTTCCTATTGTATTATTTTATTAGAACATTCGACCTCGTTCTGAAAAGCTATTTCATGTTATGTCATTTAATGTACAGAATGTCTCTAGAAATAGGTTATTTCTAACTGAGTTACAATGTGAAGTGAAAGGAACATTTATTGGATAGGTACTAGTACCTGCTTTTGTTTATAGGGACCATTTATTTTAATCGATATTTAATTGCGTCTGGGTTACATTAAGCTCAAGGTTAACAACGCTACATTTCACCAGCTCAGAATACTTTGTAATTCAATCTGAAAGCAATTTCCTTTCCTATTTTATTTACGATCTTCTTCTTGTTTTCGTTTCGAGGGTACATCTATGTTTCTTATACTGTTTGAGCCCAGTAGGTTGCTGCATTTATTGCGGCATCAGTGGCATTGTTCGTCAAGGGTGCAGGTGAACGGAGATTTGAGACACCAGCAGATGGGGCGTAGTCTGTTCAGGAGCACCGCACTCGCACTGAATGTTGCATAAATCAATAATGCCCCATTTCGCCTAATTATGTTTGCAGCGGCCTACTTTGGTAGGTACGTAATCGATTCAGTGCTTTCCAAATATGCCACTGCAGTTCACGACCGGGAGGCAGGTGTTCTTGGGGCTTTACGAAGTCTTGGGGGTGGTGTATACATTTCTTTCCACAACTTACTTCGCTCTATAGGTGGCCTGTCTTGGATCAGGCCTATCCTGCGTGGAGCGTAAAAAGCTCTTGCGACTTTTTACCCGGATTACTCGTATAGAGGGGATTTTAAGATTAATTTTTATTTATTTATTTAAATCAGACACGGAGATCCATATTAACGTTAGTAGGTATACTTAAAAAAACTATGTTAGCAACCAAAATCTAAACTACAAAAACACATAACACTTACTTTTACAAACAAACAAACAACAACAAAAAACTTTTTTACAAAAAATACAACCGACTTCCAAAAACAACACTACAAAGTGAAAAATAACTTTAATTTCGGAAGTCGGTGTCTAGTTAAATGTATTTTCGTTTTTTGCCACCGACTTCCGAAATTAAAGTTATTTTTCACTTTTTTTAGTTGTGGTACCTACCCCACACAAATTCTAATACCACTACCTGCAAAACAAACTAGAACATCATCCATATAAAAGTGGGAAAAAAATACGTATTATTGAAGCTAACTCAAAAACTACCGAAGCAAAGTTAATCAATTTTATATGGGACCAACTGTGATGTATCCCTCTCGAATAAAACAAAAAAAATCCAAATCGGTCTAGCCATCTTCGAGTAATCGGGGAACATACATAAAAAAAAAAAATAAAAAAAAAAGGTTGCGAAGAATTGAGAACCTCCTCCTTTTTGAAGTCGGTTAAAAAGACTGAAGTAGGTCCTGGACATAAAATCAAATTGCAAAATAGATTAAAATTTATAGGTCTTTATAAAATGCATTAAAATTATTATGAAATAAAATGTAAAATAAAATATTATTAATAATTAAATAAACAAAAATTGCAAAATGGAAATTAAATTTTAAAAATGACCAGCCTAACAAAGGACCTCCAGAGCGGGGATGAGATTCTGTCAGCTAAAGTCTTCAAGATTTCGTTGCAGCTGCCACGCATCCTGCAGATCAGGAAGATTAACCTCAACGAATGTGTAACTCAAGAAACCCTGAGTGGATCCTTTATTATTTATTTTAGGGTTTAAACACCACTAATATCTATATACATAGGGTGACCATACTTAAACACAGGATTGTGCTTATGATAACAATCAACTTTTAATACGGGACCAAACCTGAAAAAAATTGGCTGCTCCCTACATTTTGACGAGTTATGCGAACATGGTATGGGGCAGCAGATTTTTTTTCGCGATTTCAGGTTTGGTCCTATAGTAAAAGTTGTTTGTTATCATGAGTATAATAAGATCATGTGTTTAAGTATCGGTCGCTAATTACCGGTCACCCTATATACATACATACATAAAATTACGCCTTCTTCCCATGGGGGTAGGCAGAAACTACTGAACGCCACCTGCTACGATCCTTTTGCTTCGTTAACATTCATACATCGTCACACACGGACCTGACCTTTCGAGAAGAACATCACCAACAAGATCACCATATGTCTTCCTAGGGTGTAATCACACTAATATTATAAAGGCGAAAGTTTGTGAGTGTGTGTGTGTGTTTGTATGTTTGTTACTTCTGGTCTGAATGTTTGAATGTCTGGTATTTGGATCTAAGTTATTTCATATACAGTTTTGGATATAATATTCTAACTTTTAGGTAAGAAGGTGCCAAAGTAGGTACCTTAATAATGAAATAAGCAGTTCGCTAGATCAAAAGCTTTTCATAAGTTGAAGTAGGTAAGCTCACATAATTGTTAAATATACATCGCACTATCAATATAAAGGCGAAAGTTTGTGTGTGTGTTTTTGTATACTTGTTACTTCTTCATGCTCAAACAGCTAAACCGATTTATATGAAATTTGGTATGTAGATAGCTTATACCCTGGATTAACACATAGGCTATTTTTTATCCCGGGCGCAGCTAGTATCTAATATTCGTTAACAAATACGAAATCCATTGAAACAGGACCAATACAGTTTCTCTCGCAAGCCGTCACAAATTCCACACTGCGATGCGTTGCATTCAAACCTCAAGCATTCAAAAGATAGGATGTATCAAGGAAACTATGCTTTACTTCCGTTTTGAGGCTGTCATGCAGAATACGTAGCAAACCAATAATGGTTTATGTTTCAAGACAGGGCTATCTAAAGTTATCCGAGTTTACGTCTGTCAGGGATTCTGTACAGTCCGCGAGGCCTAAGCTGAGCTTTGCATTTGTGTGAATGCACATAGATAGTGTAGGTGTGACGTCGGCCGAGAGCGCGACGCGTCCTTTGCTTGGTTTAAAACCGGTATAAACTGCTTTTTGGCAATTGGCCTGAGGCGCGGTGCGTCCCTCGGGCGACGCAACTCCGCTCTTTTGGTGATCACTCATACAAATGCAAAGGCCTCGCGGACTGTACCTGACGTATTGAATTATACTACTGCCTCGGTAAAGGGACAAATAGACGCATTTTCTAGGTTAATTTGCTGAAAAGGGTATTCTTCTCGTATTACTAGGCGAAAATATATTTATTTAAATGGGATATCATGTGACTTCTTGGCAAGTTGTTGTACTTACGGAATTTATAATTTTACATTCATCAAACTAAATCTCAAGTAAAGGAAACGTAGATCTGCACCCTAATTGCGTAACACATTATCAATCGGAGTTGGTTTCATTTTGACAGTTCAACAACATTCATCGCGTCAGTTACGTTGTCGAGCAGACAAATTTTTAGAACATATGAAGCAATGGATAAGCAATTTATTTCAAAATGAAATCAACGGCTATTGATAATGTGTTACGCAATTAGGGTGCTGATCTTATCCCTCATTTTTCACAAGTAGGTAAGTACGGTCAGGGAATTTAATGTTTAAGCAAATTGACATCCTAAGTCAATGGCAGCAATTCTAGATGTCTACATCTACAAAAGTACCACTGTCAAAATACTTTTCGTGTCAAACTATCCTGCCATTGCCATGTCATAGCCCTTCATACAACTGTCAAAGAATGACAGTTGTGTTTTGAATATACGGATATAATTTGTTTTTTTTTTGAAGTTCATAAAAATCTTAATTTAAGAACTATGCTCCGCAAAACCGTTTTCACGTTTTATACGTTGCTGATACCTCAAGTTCGTCCCATAAGCATCGCGTACCTTGTTTATGAAAGAACCATAAAACACCTTTATAAGCCTTTACAGAACTCAAAAGAGTGACTTTACAACCTTTTTACAGCCGTGTTGAATGCTGAACCATTCGGAACAGTCGTTTTAAAGGGCTTTTTAGTACCACATTGATAGATGGCAGCACCAGCTTATCAGCAGCTATATTGTTGTTGGTGCAAGCCTCAAGGGTAAACGGGAGAGTTAAAATAAGCTGAAATGGCGTGACGCAGAAACTATAAAGATAGTGATCGATTGAAGTCGCTTTTACGATTATGTGATAGGTAACTATCGAATGGAGTAGGGTTTCTGGTAAAAAAGTTGTAAAAATCTAGGTCACCGCATCAAACCTGTGAGGTACTTATTACTTGTAAGTATCTTTCTGTCTACAGTATTTTTATGTATTATTGTTAGGATGTTAATGTCATTGTGTGGGAGGTTTTTTTTGGATTGTTAACTATAAATAAAAATATTATTTCAGTGGTTCGTAGTTCCATATATTTTTGTCGTTTTTATTTAGGTGTAGTTTGTGCTTGTTATATTTTTCTCGGAATAAAAAACCAACGTCCATCCTAAAAGCGGACATCTCCTTTGAATTATAGAGTACTTTTACCAAGGTGAGATGTCAGATGTTACACATCATTATAATATATACGTCTACGCGACTACTGTAAGACTCGCTCGTTTTTTTTTTCTCAAAGATTTATTTATCAAACCTTTAAACCAAAACCGATTTTTTTTTTAGCTTTAAAATCGAAATACGACAAGCTCATACACTATTGTCCGATGGATTGTAAGAAATATTTTTCCTGCAAACTTGACATTTTCCTAATTGTACTTTGCTCGATGAGGCCGGCCGTCGACATCACCGCTAAAGCCACTGGTCATGTCCTTGTTATCAAGGTTTATTATTAAACACGATAACGACGCTACCCAAACTTCCAAAAAGCTAAAAACCTCTACGAAGTACAGTAAACAAAAGAGATAGGTGTGCATATAAGAAATTGGCATGTTGTTGGAACTTGCAACATTTTTGTTAATATTTTTTCTTGCAACACTGTGTTTATTATCAATGTATCTGTCAACTGTCAATATTTTGATCTCGTTACTTGTGTGAGTGGAAATATACTAATTTTAAAAAAAAGTAATACTAATTACAGCAACTTCATTGCTTCTGCGATTTTTATTTACACAAACCTTTTCCTTCTAAAATCGCCAAATAATCAAGATTCTTAACACATCGTGTTCATAATAATAGTAATATAACAATAACAGAGCCTGTTATAGTACCACTACATTGCAAATGCCTCTTCACATACACAGAAGTCACGAGCGTTGATCACCACGCTTGCTCAAGACTGGTTGGCGATTTCAGACTTATATTAATAACTATGAGTCTAGCCTTCCTCACGATTTTTTTACTTTCACCGATGTCCAAAATGAACTCAGAAACTACGAATTGAAAACCTCTACGAAGCACCTACAGTAAACAAAAGAGTTTGGAGCGCACAGAATTAATTGACAATAATATGTTCATTATGTTTAATCAATAGGATCCAGATCGAAGGCCCACGTTGTAATCATGGAGGTTGATGCTCCATCAAGAACCTGAAACATTGACAGATGAGATAATGATATATACGAGTATGATATTGATTGAACAGGTGAGCAGTTAGTATAGTTAATAGAATTATTGTTTATTGTAAACATATTTGTATATTGTAAGCTATGCCTTAGTCAATTCAGTTTACTCAGCAGACACCAATTCGAATAAAAAATAATTTAATATAGCTACATACCCTCTCTTTTGCCAACTGTACCTCCGATTATTCCCCAAAGAATGACTCAGCTCTCGGTGAGTGGTACCTATGAAACTTTGTTATTTATTGTGTGGGCAATATTTGGTATCATTTATGTGGTAATTTGTTATCTAAATCCCCGCGCAACGTGACGCAGGTGGCGCTGCGACATGTTAAGGCGATTATTCATGTTCACCCCATATGGTAGAAAAAGTTGCGATGGATTAAGTAATTATGTTTTGTTGTTGTGTAATAAAGTATGGGATTGTATGAAGTATGCAAGAGGCTTGCTATTTGCCGGCTTAATTATTAATGTGTGAGCCTATATTATCTTGATTGAAGCTCTAACATAGAATATATAGGTATGTTATATCTTCGTAAACTTCAAGACATTTATCAAGTAATTGCAGTTAAAAAAAAAAAACTAAACAATACTACAAAAACACTACTACACTACTAAACTACACTACTGCTTACTAAACTACTAAATAATACTTTTATATAAGACAGAGTAGTTCAAATCTTGTAACATTCTCGTAGGTGGCCATTATCTGGCATCAAAAATACCGTGAGGAGCTTGTAACAAATTGTACAGCATTCCAAATTCAACTCCATTTTCAGTTATTCCTCCAAACAGTGTCACTATTAATAATTCTTGCTTTAAAATAAAAGCTTCATTCCAATTTAGAGCATTGCTGCTACCACGAAGTATATCAAACGTCACAAACACCGACATGCGCTTAATTGATTTACATATTGCGTGGATACATTGAGGTATAGACTATTTCTATGAACTATGTAATAAAATATTACTACCCTTACATTTTGCCCGAACATAATTATCTTAACTGATAATATGATCTAAAAGAAGATAATGTAGTGACGAAAATAGATATTAGTGCGCTTAGATGGTTTGGTCATGTTGAGAGGATGAATGAAAGGCGACTGACAAAAGGTATTTACAGGCAGATGTGAGTGGAAACGCCCTAGAAGGATATAATTAGTGACCTTATTGGTGTGATGTTCTTCAGAAAGGTCAGGTGCGTCGTACTCGCAACCAGCGTGCGGATATTTATTTATAATAAGCACACCAACAGCACGGTCACTTACAATTCTAAATAAAATAACTTAAAAAAATGGCATTTTAATAACCATGCAAATAAATGCATGACTTTCACATACGAAACATTGGAGACAACGGAGAACTGTAAAAGGTTTATCTAATAGAACCGAGTAGAACTAAATCTAGAATACTACAAAACATACCAATTTGAGCTATATTGACGTGTTCTCTTCGCACTGTTTAAATAGTGAACGTCTGTATGAAGCAACACTCATGGAGAAAATATCAATAGCGTAATTTGTCAAGTTGGACCTTTCGTTTTATCCCTTCCGCTATGGCGGCCATTTTGTCGAATCTACGCGTCTGTGTCGGTACTTCTGAGTGGTCTCGCGCGATCTGACAGCGTTGTTGGTGTGTTTTAGAGACTTGACATATGACGGTATGCCATCCTTGTTCTTTTCCCTACACTTTGTGCAAGTTAGAGCAGTAAAAAGCCGCGTGGACTGGAGAAGTCTTCGACACAAATATGATTATAATGGCCGCGGCCTGAATAAGGTTATTCAACAGTTGTGTAGGCTATTATAGGTGTATTTAGGTGTATTTTTTTTGGTGGGTATTTAAGGTGGATGTAGGCAATTCAAAAATACGATGATGACGCTTACTACGTTGGCTAGACATATGACGATGAACGTAAACGAAGCAAAAGGCGTATGTAAGGATCGTAGCAGGTGCGCTCTGTAGTTTCTGCCGACCCCTATGGGAATAAAACTTGAGTTTATTTATATCTTGACTGGTTACAGTTTCATGTAGAAGTGAATTGATAAGTCAGTCGGCTTAAAAAGACTTAAATACGTCCACGTCAGCTATCTATAAAATACTACTAATAGCATTTTTTGTACCCGTAGTGCTATAATTACATATTTCAAAATGGGAACTAATTTTTTGAGCCGTTATTTAAATATTCGAGATGTTATGATCAGTTGAAAAACATATTGAGCAGTTATTTAATTTAATGGCGGTTGATTAATTATTGCGACAGTAAAACATGGACAGTAATAAAAAATCAATTAGTCGGATATTTTATCATACAATGTCAATTCTAAAAATAATTGAGCAGTCCAATAACTGAATGAGCGGTAAAAATGATGGAATGAGCGGTTCGATAAATAGTTCGGCAGATCATAGCGAGCGGTGACACCCGAACTCAAATTCATTGAAAAGAGAGGTAAATGTTTGTTATAAGTTTATTGTTGGTGAATCATTTGGTTTAGGTTAGAAGAGTGATCATTACCTCTATGCTGTTGAATAATTTGGGTTAGGTTAGGTTAGGTTAGAACAGTGACCAGTAACGCGCGAAGGCGAGCGAGCGAAGCGAGTGTGCCGCGGTAGCGGCCGCCGAGCGCTAGATCACCTTTATTGTTGCTAAGCGTTTGTTTGCGTGGTAAATGAAAACACTTGAGCAAGCGAACATGTTTGTTCAGGATGCGACTTCGTCCGTCTGTCCGTCCGTCACACCGCTATATCTCGAAAACTACTTTACCACCTCATTGTTTATAGAATTGCTTAGAATGAGATTTCTTACCGACAAATTCCGATTTATTACTGCCCACACGTAACCGCTCATTCAATCATTTTTACCGCCCATTTAATTATTTTCCTGCTCAATTATAAATTCACTGATCCATTTCATTATTTTTTATTACTCATTTTTGTTTACTTTACTGCTTAGTTTTAACTGCTGAACTAGTTATTAAACGTACCATTTATATTTTTTAACTTACCAAAACCGCTATTTACAACTGCCTCTTTAAACCTTTCAAAATGCAGTACATAATTTTTACTCTCTATATCAGCCATGTGATTCTGTAAGACCTCATTCTAAACTTCGAATCTGAATCCGCTGTGAGTTTTTTGATTGGCATTCTAAAAACTCGGTTGATAATTCGAATTTACACTAGCGCTACCCTTGCGAGCGTGTCAGCGAGTTGAACTAAATTGACCGTAAGATTTGACAGATAAAGTATGAGATGACGTAAGAAGTGGCATTCAGTAAGGTAATTCCCCGTCACTTCGACGCTCACTTCCACTCGAAACCGATTCAAAGTGTCAACTATAAATCATCTATTTTACGAGTGAGAGTGAATAGCGATGTGAGATGCGATTTGTTGTTTAAATTTTACAGAATCGACGTACAGACCTCCAAAGTATCTTTTGAGCCTCTACAAAATATACGACGCCACCGCCGCGGCTTTCCGCACTCGTGACGCATTTTGAATATAACCTTGTTTAAACAATATTTGCAGTAGTTTCTACTATGAGTTCTCGAATATTATTTGATTTTACTGTTTATCTAGTTGAAAATGTAGGACGGTCAGTTCACACCTAGGTTCACATGAGAAATACGTACTCCACTACCTAGGATACAGCAACATTTTCATAATAATATAAGTAGCAAGTCTGTTATTGAACCACGTTTTCGATACATAACAATTCAAGTATATTATTTTTCGGTAATTTCCTCCTACTTTACAGTAAAATCCTGCCAGCCAAACAATAGAAATATGAGAAACCATTCCAAAAACGATAGTTAAAATATTCCAATTCCAATATTCATAAAGCTTTTCCGTGCAAACATGTCGACACAATTTAAATTAATATCCGTTTCGACATATCAAAGGGGAGGTTATGTAAGCCCCATTGTACAGTTTATTTACTAGATTAATTTCGTGAGAGTTATCATCAAGTTTTACATATTATTATATGAATCGCATATCAAGATTGCGACGCCTCTGCTTCGCATCAAATCAGAAGGAAAATTAAACACACTCCACTATCATCTTTCCTAGATTTCCATTTTCAATCCCATTTTTGTTATACGTCATGTTTTTTTTTTTTGAAAATCATAAAATCACCATATTCGTTTCGATGACTACACAAAGTGTTGATCTAACTAACTTGGTACCTCATCATCATCATCATCATCATCATTGGCAGGCTTGTTCCACCCACTGCTGAGTATAGCCCTGCTCCCTCGTTTGCCATGCTTCCCTGATCTGTGCGAGTCTCATCCAGGTCTTCCCTGCGATCTTTTGTAGGTTGACAACCCACCAGGCTATTCATTTTCCAACGCTTTAATGTCTTATATATCAGTAATTATACCGAAACTCACGCCTTGTTCCATCCACTGCTAAGTATAATCCTTCTCCCTCGTGTGTCATGCTTCCCTGGCCTGTGCGAGTCTTATCCAGGTCATTCCTGCGATCTTCTGTAGGTCCTCCACCCAGCTGGTTATTAGTCTTCCAAAGCTCCAATATTTTATGTATCAGTAATTATACTGACACTCATGCCTTGTTCCATCCACTGCTGAGTATAGTCCTCCTCCCTCGTGTGTCATGCTTCCCTGATCTGTGCGAGTCTCATTCAGGTCTTTCCCGCGATCTTCTGTAGGTCGTCCATCCACCTGGCCATCGGTATGCCAACGCTCCTTCCTAGTAGGTACCTACTATAGAGGTTTCTTGCATTAGTCAACCTTAGTAGAACAGAAGTCGGTTAACACTGCTACTTTTTGACATCATCTAACTAAATTAACACAAAATGGTTCGACTGTTTTTTTTTTTTTTTGTTTAACTGTTGAGAGTAAATGTTCTTAAAATTTTAAGTACTTCTGTTCCGATTAAAATTAAATATTTCGCTTAATAATTAAGATTAAAAAACTGCAAGCGTTAATCGACTTTTGTTGCTGACTCTACCTACTTAGGTACTTATTTATTTTGAGTAAGATTTACAACTATGTACTAATATAAATTACAAGACACACTATAAAAAATAAACTAATAAGTATTGTAAATTACAAAACAACCTTAACATAACATTTTTTATTTACCTATAATATTTACCTTAAAATAATATTTTTCTTTATGATGCAGAAATTATTGTAGTGTATAAAAACAGTTTTCTATTAACCATCTGCGCAGTTTTACTCTAAAATACATACTTTACTCTAAAATCATAAAGTACTGGCCATTTCAAATCAAAATAATTTTTGTTTGGCTAAGAATTCTAATTTCAAATTAATTTTATTTTAAAAACATGGATTTTTTTCCCAAAAGTAGTCATTTGTTTATTGATTAGTGTTACATTTTCATCGCATTTCAATCTTTTTCGTCATCATGGATACGTTAAAAATTCGAGTAATTATGGAATATGAGTACCGTCGTGGCAGCAACGCGGCACAAGCGGCACGCAACATCAACGACGTTTACGGAGCTAACACTACAAACCAACGCACCACTTGTTATTGGTTTGCTCGCTTCCGTTCTGGAAATTTCGACCTGAAAAATGAACCTCGCGGTCGTCCGAAGACTTTGGTCGACAATGACGAATTAAAGGCGATTGTGGAAGCTGATGATACACAATCTACGGCTGAATTAGCAGCAGCTTTCGACGTTAGCGTCAAAACAATATTGGTCCATTTGCGTCAAATTGGCAAGGTAAAAAAGCTTGACAAATGGGTGCCACACGAACTCAATGATCGCCAGCGCGGAGTACGCGTCGAGACGTGCCTTGCACTGCTCAACAGACACACAAATGAAGGAATTTTGAACCGCATTGTTACCTGCGATGAAAAATGGATTCTGTTTGATAACCGCAAGCGCTCAGCAAGTTGGTTGGATCCTGGTTCAGCACCTAAACAATGCCCTAAACGAAAACTTACCCCTAGAAAAGTGATGGTCACTGTTTGGTGGTCTAGCGCCGGTGTGATTCATCACAGCTTCTTACCAAACGGGGTGAGCATTACTTCAGATGTGTACTGTGAAGAACTGAACACAATGATGGAGAAGCTGGCACATCTCCAACCAGCATTGGTCAATCGCTCGTCTCCGCTGCTCCTGCACGACAACGCGCGACCTCATACTGCACAGCAGACGGTCTCCAAGTTGCAAGAACTGGGGTTGGAAGCTCTCCGTCATCCGCCCTACTCACCAGACCTTGCGCCTACAGATTACTACTTTTTGCAGAATTCGGATAACTTCTTGGCGGGAAAAAAATTCAATACCCGAGAGGCAGTACAAAATGCCTTTGAAGAATTTGTTGCCTCCCGTCCAGCTGATTTCTTTAAGAAGGGCATCAATAAACTGCCACTGCGTTGGCAAAGATGCATTGATTGCATGGGTGATTACTTCGATTAATACAAATAAAAAATGCATGAAAAAAATTCGTTTAAATTTTTTCATACAAAATAATTATTACATCAAATTTCATAGGTAAAGACCTATTATTTAAATGGGAGTTCTCTTAAATACTTTGGTAATTTGTTAAAAATAGTAATGCACATCTGATAAACATTATTTTTAGATAACGTTGTTTTACAAAATGGAATTAAAATTTTTGTTGCATCCCTTGGTCTCTGTTTGGTATAGTTTTCACATTTCAATCTAAAGAATTTACTAAGCTATCTTACAAAAACTGAAACCGCAAACAAAAATACATGCCGGTCAAAGTTAATAAAACGCACTATCGCAAGGTTTTGGTCGGGGTAGCGCCTTAAGTTGGTAGTGAATCTGATAAACAATTAATTTCTCTGACTTTACCTACATAATTTATTATTATATGTAGTAGGGGTAACAACACTCTTTCAATGAACCCGCCACGCGACATTCAAATATTACATTTCAGTTCGAAATGACATTATTGTGTCCAACAGTATTGCAAGCCATAACGGCAGCGTTCGATGGATTCGACCACATATTTGCATGAAAATGTCCACACTGGAAACGTTCGTACGCTTTTGTAGGTAAAATTGCGTTGATGTTAGTAGGTAAATGGAATATGTGGTTTGAATTGGGTTTTGGTTTGTGGTCTTTTGCCAACTTAAACATACGCATAAGTAAGTAGATTATTACCTATTGATTTATCACGATAACTATGTATTTATTAATACTAAACATAATGTTTGTAATTATTTCGATCCATCAGGTTAAGCTACGCTTGCCGGGGTTGGTCCATGGATGTGTGACCATTTTTACATACTGAGTTTCCGCCGTGCCTCGGAAAGCACGTTAAGCCGTTGGTCCCGGCTGTCATTCGTGGATCTTTGACAGTCGTTACGGGGCGTCAGAAGCCCGAAAGTCTGACCACCAGTCTTACCAAGGGGGAGGGGGGGGGGGTCTTAGATAGGCAGTCGCTCCATGTTAAATACTGGTATTCAGCTGCATCCCATTAGACTGGAAGCCGACCCCAACATAGTTGGGAAAATGTTAGGCAGATTGTTTGAGCGTGGGGAAGTAACAAACATACAAACACACACACATACTCACAAACTTTCTCCTTTAAAATATTAGTGTGATTAACACTATACTTACACACATTCTACAAAAGGCTTCCTCTCCTGTACACTGCGCCACTCTTGACATCGTCGTCTGTTGCAACCAATGTAACCTATGTATTTAATTTATGTGAGAATGCTGGTATCCATAACACAAGTTAAATCTTTTCTTGGATACCAGAGTTCACACAGAGACTGCTTATAACACTAGTGGTTATATAATTGTAATACGCTATTTTTGTACTCGTATACGCATGGTGTTGTTTGTAAGTGTTTGATTGTTCAACCATTTGGTTCAATAAATCTTTATTTATGTATTTATTATTGGTGTTTGTAATTATTTATCGCCTATTTTACGATGTCTGAATAGCCACTACTTACTGAATAAATTCAAAAATGGAACAGAATTTGTATGAAATTATCTACCAAGTTAATAGGAACTTAATCGTGAAACAGGCCATTATTAGAGTATCACTAACTAAGCTACACCTAAGAGCTATTGAAATCACAAAATTACCACGTCACATTTCTGCGGTTATAAAAATAGAAAGCTATGTTATAAATAGCACATAATACCAACAATCTTCACACATCATCATTCTCCTGCCCTTATCCCAATCTCTGTCATCATCTCGGTAGTCGGCCCCTTTCTAGCCATACCTATCATATTCTTTCACATAACATTCATCGGTTCTTTGGTCTTCCCCTAGTCTTAAAGCCATCCATATTCATGCTCACTCTAATGTCTCGCTGATGGTGGCGCGTGTTGGATCACTTAGCTAATCCCTGTGTCAGGTTCGTGAACGGGCACTGTCAGTGAAGGCTGGTCATATCCTAGCTGCCACGGCTTATTTTAATTTAATATAAACAATTGAATTTTTTTTTCGGACGCTTTTAACGTTCTGCATCGTTCTCAAATATATAATTCAACACGAATGATGTAACCAATATTTTGTAACCATATCTTGATTTAAAAGTGTCCGTGGAGTTTCTTACCCGTTCTTCTCGTACCCACTACGCTTTGGAATGGGCACCTAGCTTCATCTTTCTGACTGACCGACCCCTTGACAATTCAAAAGTGCCTGTAATTGGTTTTTTTCAAATAAATGCTTTGAGTTTGAGTACTCAAAACTTTCCACACGACATTTCCCTCACACCTCCACATCACAATGTCATGTCTACTATGACAACCGATTTTTACAAACTTAACCATTTTACTCCATCCAAAAAAGTACTGAGCATTGTGTGTGCAATTTCCAACTCTCCTGCTCTGTCCTCTCTTTCTCTTTCTATCTTTTTTCACCCTACCCAATGCTCTTTTATTTAGCTGTTTATATTAATTAGGTACCTTGACCTTTTTTAGCATGTTTATTGACCACATTCCTGGTAAAGGTTTTGGGACGTCTATTTTCAAAGAGGGTATACCCCTAAGGACTCGTTTGAAACACTAATCAAGTCACACGCCAAAGGTCAACCTTTTAGTCTTTCAGCCTTTTAGTCAAATAGCCAGGGAGATTGACAGGTTTATTTTGATAATAAGTGATGCGGCTGCCAGATGGGTTTTCACAAATGACGAAATTCCATACAAACTTTCATCTCCTGTTTAATCCTTTTAGGGGATGAATTTTCGGTATCGTATTACCCAGTTACTTACTGAGTTGTGGAGGTCAGATAGGCAGTCGCTCCATGTAAAATACTGGTATTCAGCTGCATCCAGTTAGACTGGAAGCCGACCCCAACATAGTTGGGAAAAGGCTAGGCAGGCAGGGGATGAATTTTCGAAAATGCTCGCTACAGGATAAGTCTTTAAGCAGTGCGCAAATTTTCACAGTGTTCGTTCCATGATTATGAACAACTTTCACTGTAGGACTGACTCTGAAATCCCGAAAAAAATCACCTGTACATTTTGGTATCTACACCAATCTCGTCAAAATGTAAGGAGCAGCTGATTTTTTTCGCGATTTCAGGTTTGGTCCTATAGTAAAAGTTGTTCATATTCATGGGAAGAACACCCTGTGAAAAAACGCACTGCTATCCTGTATAGTTCAGAAGGGTCTTCTAGACCCATCTGTTTAGGTTGTGCGTTGTCTGGAATTTTACTAAGTAGATTCCACGACTACAATTTGTAATTCTACAGGGTGTAAGGGACAGTCAGCAAACTAACAGGGTGCATTCAGCTCCTTATTTTGAATCATATTCCACCGTTTTTTTGTTGGGTTTTTTTCAGTTACCTTCATTTCAATGTAAAATTATATTCTCTGAACGCAGCACTCCATTTATGTAAATAAAACCACTATAATATCACCCGCGCTGAAGGCTGGTCTTCGTTAAGATTGACCGTCATAGCAGAAGTACAGTCTGTCTGGAGGAAAAGTCCTCCAGACAGACTGTACTTTTGCCATGACGTGACATGACATGACATACTATAAAAAAATATATTATGTGTTTAACAAAGTCGTCTTCCTTTACAATTAATCAAAACATGTCCAAAATATACCGACATAACTCCTCCATGCCGAAATCCACACCAGCTTTAAATGGAAGCTGCGCGTCATCATATTGGTCTTGCTCTCCATTCGAACCGAACTAAGTCGAGAAACCGGTAATCCTAGTTTCCCAGACGGTAGTTATATGGCTTGGGAAGCCAATGTAGGGTATATTGTTATATTTGGTTCATAATATCTTGAATGTATTTTACTTGGTATCCAAATAGGTGTGTATTTTGTAATAGAAGCCAGGCTGAAACGTACACAGAATAACAACAAAATTAGCAAAAAAGCGTGGATACCATTCAGATACTCATTCTAAAAATGACACAACATAAAATAACATCACACGTCTATTCCCTGAAGGGTTAGGCAGACGAGAACACACACACACCGCCACACACCCTCGCACACACCCCCACACATGCACACATAGTTATGTTTAAGTCTCATTTAAAGCCATCAACTTGGCAAACATACATGTTTTCTAATTGTACATTATTTTTTTGAAATATCTACCAATATAAATAATCCTTCGAGAAAATTCCGGAGCGGATTTTAGCGGTAATAACCTACCTACCTATAGGTATGTAGGTAGGTGTACTGAAGATTGTTATGAAATTAAGCTTCGGTAGGTATTGGTGAAAATACAAAAGAAAAAAAGAAAGAAAAGAAGAAAGTTTTTAGCACTAAAAACTCACATTACACAAATACACGTGCACTCACTAACATACCTTTATCATAAAGACACTCTCTTACAACACCAACATAACTGACACAAATTACAGCACCATGCATTAGTACAACATGTATACACTCTTTAAAAACCTACCTATTTTACGTTTTAAAATGTACCTTTTTTGTTAACGGCACAAGGAGCCTGGATCTCACAACACTGCGAATCCTAGTGTGAGGTCTAGGAAATCAATCCACATGAATGTAAAACTAACGTTGAGTTTCACAAAACCAACATTAGTGTAACGGAGACATTAAATCGATGCTGTCACTTTCGTTTTGATACAAAAGTAAGGGATGGATGAATTTAAAGTCTCCGTTAAACTAATGTTTTGGTTTCGTGCAACTCAACGTTAGCGAACTAAATTTATTCTTATTCTTATTAGTATGACAGAGGAAATACGCTATTGGTACAATAACGTACGGTACATATTTCCACACCAAATACGTGCCCTGAATGTAGCTAAACTAAATAAATACATTAAAAACAACCATGTAAAACTACTCCCCTAGGATAGTAAACAAAATATAACTGCCGCCATTCCACGCGCAAAAGATTGCCATATGCAAATAAATTCATGAAACGTTCACAGCGGCGTAATGGCGCGTAAACGGTATTGCCAGCATAAAAAAGACAATTTTAATCCTGTTACACTTGATTGCTGGGAATAAACTGATATAGAAGCATTTAAAAAAGGAATGAGAATATGAGAAAAAAAATAAATGGTACACAAGAATACATCGCATGGATTGGTCGCTTTCAAATAATTTTATTGTCTACCTTGTAAAGGTCAGACCTGGCTTCACGTTGTGGTTAATCAAACAATGTTTTATTAAAAAGTTATATCGATAAGCAATTAGATGGCATGTCTGATAAGTACCGCACCTAAATTGCGTAGCACATTTTCAGTCACAATCTAAAGAATTTTGTAGAAAATTCCTAAGACATTGCTACATGTGTTTGAAAATTTCGTCTGCTTGACAACGTAAATATCGCAATGGATGTTGTTGAATAAGGATGATGCCTATGTAAAAAAAATAAATTCTAGTTAGTCCGTCAGTCAGAAAATAAAAAATATTAGACTCGTATTTTGTGCTTTATGATATTAATAAAAAAATACTTAGATACAACGCATTCAAGTTGGGGAGTGGGGCTGGCTACGTCACTACATACGAGTATAAAATCTAGCAAGGAGTGACGTCATGCCATATTTTAACTCAATGTATCGCCGTAATTTTTTGATTACATAAAAAAAGAAAAAATACGTGTTCAATATTTTTTAATAATCTCATTGACGGACAAAAAAAAATTTGTCATCATCCCTATTGTCAAAATAATATTGACAGTGTAGTGTAAGTTTGTAACGCAATTACTCCGCTGGTTTACTATCATTAAAAATTGTCTTACCAAGAAAATTGTTTCGTTTCCAACCTTGTCTGTAATTTACTGACTAGAAGCTTTGATCATGAAATTACGAGTATCTCTTCATTAATTTTCTTTGACTCGACATCTTGATGTCAACTTTGTTGTAGGTAGATTTGACTTGTAAGAAATACATATAATATACAAGGTTATTGTTAAAACCAGCAACATCTTAAGGAGTCATTGTACTAATCATTAAGAACAACTTTTACTATGGGACCAAACCTGAAATGGCGAAAAAAAAAATTGCTGTTCAGTTCTATATCAAACTCGTCAAAATGTAGAGTGAGCAGCTGATTTTTTTTTTCGCAATTTCATTTTTGGTCCCATAATAAAAGTTGTTCATAATGATGAGTACAATGACCCTTTAAGAGGTTGCTGGTGTTTTACCAATAACCCTATATACGGGGTCAAATTAATTTAGTTAGTGAAACTCCTCAAACGTGATGGACATTGATATCTGAGCACGAAAATAAAAATTTATGTTTAAATTTTTGTGTTAACAACCGCAGGTTTTGTATTTAGGTACTTGAAGTAGGTACGAGTTTAGAAAATCTGTTTTTTTTTTTTTTGTAAACTTCATTCACATACGTAATGGGTAATATGAAATATGGGTATCAATTATCTAAACACGATAAAACAAAAAAAAAACTGATTTTCTAAACTCATAATACAATACTTTACTCATATCTCCAAAAATCATCTCATCATATATTTTTTTTATCATGTTTCGATATCCGATACTCATCACGTCTATAGAGTTTCGCTTGTCTATTGTAAGTAGGACGGTATGTAGGTAATATGTTTGTACACAACAATAGGTCCTTGGCCTAGCGACACCCGTGCTCTATATCCGATGCACACTTGACCCACATTCTAAACCATCCTTGTATGAAAGTCACTTGAACAAGAAATGCACTGTTTTCCCTTCTCGTAAAAAATCATTGTATTTTACATACACACATATAAACTCACGCCTTCTTCCCATGGGAGTAGACAGAAACTACAGAAGGACTTCTGCTACAATCCTTACATACTCCTTTTATAAATCTGGTCGTACACGCACGCCGGTTGCGAGTGCTACGCACCTGACCTTTCTGAAGAACATCACCAATAAGGTCACTATATATCTTCCTAGGGCGTCCCCTCTCGGCGTTTCCACTCACATTTGCCTTGTAAATACCTTTTGTTAGTCGCCTTTCATTCATCCTCTCAACATGCCCAAACCATCTAAGCATACTCTTTTCAATATTTGTGTTTTACATATTGTTGTGGAAAAATTTAAATATTAATGTAAGAAGGAGTCTTGGCCATTTATTTCCCTAAATCAACGTGCGCGTTGATAATTTATATTAAGGTGATTTATCGTGGACATCTATGTCTATAAAATGTATGGAAATTTATACATCTAGGTTTTAACGTTATCATGGACGGAAATTCAAATCCTCTACACATCTATACCAGTGTGTCCGGTCACCGGTGTCCAACCCGTTAAGGCGAAGGAACATGATCAATTTTATTGATAATATGATTGATGTTATGGCATTTTGCCCCTATGGTAAAATGCATTATTATAGTGGATTTGTCTCGTAAAAAGTCTGAATTTTTTCACACTTTTTTCTTTTTTGTATTTTTTTATGGTTTTAGTAGGAGTTTTTGATAAACCTTTTAGTGTCAACTTATTGCCTACTTTTGTAGGACCTCTACGTACTATGGACAAAAGTTAAGCATGCTCACTTAAGAAAATATTCCTGTGAGAGCGCAGCTAGTGACAAACGAACATTGTGCGATCGACTCGTGAGCCGTGCTATGCGATTATCGCCTTTGAGGTGATTATGCGGAACTTTGGCCCATAGTACATCGGTAGATATTGCAAAATAAATGAACCCATCCGTACTCAGTGAAAAAAATAAATAAAAACTTTTTTACAAAAAAATAAAACCGACTTCCAAAAATAACACTACAAAGTGAAAAATAACTTTAATTTGGGAAGTCGGTGTCTGGTTAAATGTATTTTCGTTTTTTGCCACCGACTTCCGAAATTAAAGTTATTTTTCACTTTTTAGTGTTATTTTTGGAAGTCGGTTTTATTTTTTTGTAAAAAAGTTTTTATTTTTCACTTTTTAGTTGTGGTACCTACCCCACACAAATTCTAATACCACTACCTGCAAAACAAACTACAACATCATCCATATAAAAGTGTTGGGAAAAAATACGTATTATTGAAGCTAACTCAAAAACTACCAAAGCAAAGTTAATCAATTTTATATGGGACCAACTGTGATGTATACCCTCTCGAATAAAACCAAAAAAATACAAATCGGTCCAGCCATCTTCGAGTAATCGGGGAACATACATAAAAAAAAAAAAAAGGTTCCGACGAATTGAGAACCTCCTCCTTTTTGAAGTCGGTTAAAAATGGCCGCCATTTCAGTAGGGGCAAAATGTCTTATTATGATGGATTTGTCGATAAAATTGATCACATTGCTTCGCTATAACGGGTCGGACACCGGTGACCGGACACTATCTATACATCTATACAAATAAAAAATAAATAAAATTGAAGAGTCTGTTTGTAATATCAACATAGCTTTTTACTAAATGCACATGAAAGTATTCACTGTACTTATAATCAAAAAACTCAAAAAAAAAAAATAAAAAAAAATTTTGTCTGTTTGCCAGTCTGTCTGTCTACCTCAGTCTGTCTGTCTGTTTGATCCCGCTATTTCTGAAATTGCTGAACCGATTTTGACGGGACTTTTCAATGGCAGATAAATATTTTAAGGAGTAACCTAGGCTAGGTATTTTACATTAGAAAAATAATTAAGGTTCCGCGCAAAAAAGTTAAAACCCATGAAAGTGTGAACAATAAGTCAGATTTGATTTTGTTTTTGCATTTGCTAGCCCAGTTCTGTAAAAGATGAAGAAGATTCTCTTTCCAAGATGGTTATTTGTGTATCTTACGACATCCGCGCGAACGAAGTCGCAGGGCACAGATAGTTTTCCAATAGTTTTCTGTTATGTACATAAAGCACTTGATTTCTTTTTGTGCACAAATCTTAGTCATTACCTGTTTTGTATTTATATTGTTAAACTACAAGGCTGTCATAATCGCTTAGCGAAAGCCTTTTCCAAATAGATACAAAAAAAAATATTATATAAAATTTATTTAAGGAGATAATATTGTGTATATAGATTACAATAGTGAAGAAATTTCGTACCCCGGAATAGTTAAATCAATTTGAGAAAATAAAGTAATCAAATAAACATTTGCTTTATTCTGCATAACGTGGTTCACAATCTACGTGCGATGTGTCGCTTCGTCAATGAAAACAATTGCTACCTATTTCTAACTGTTTTGTGAATGAACACTAATTACTACAGGACGGTTTCATGCAAATGAATAAGTTTTTTTTTGTATGAAAAAAAATTATGACTTGATATCAGTACCTAATTTATCTTCACTATTGTAATCTATATACACAATATTGTCTCCCATTGCAGCCGTGGCAGATATTTATAGAGCACCTTATATACACCTCGTCTGCCTACTTTATAATCGAATCCATCTTAACACTGGTTAATAAACTTAACAAAATTAAATAACTTGATTTAACATTCGTAAAACGAGGGAGACTTGATAAACTTGATTTAACAAATTAACAAAGCTAAGTAGAATTTGATTAAAGTGTTACAGCAAATAATTTAAACATAAATGTATTAGCTTTGTTATTAAAGGCGACAGAATTTAAAGATAACAATTTATTTTATTGTTCAGTTGTTCTGGAGATACTTATTATTAGATCAATTAAATTAGTCATAATTTACGAATGAAATCATTCGTAAATTTCAAATTCAAACTTTATCCTTTTTTAGGGTTCCGTACATTGGGCACGCCACAATTGCGGCGATAAGTCCCCTCTTTGAGGAGTGGTTGGAGAGGCGCCACGGTGATCTCACCTTCCGCCTGACGCAGGTCCTCATCGGACACGGTTGTTTCGGGAGGTTCCTGTTTCGGATAAGGCGGGAGGAAACGCCCGGGTGTCACCATTGTGTGGATCGCCCGGAGGACACGGTGGAGCATACAGTGAAGGTCTGCCGGGCTTGGGCGGAGCACCGCCATGCATGAACATGCATGGACATGCTGGCAGATATCTTACAAGTTACCAACATGCTGGCTTATAACTTGAAAGTTACCAACATGCTGGCTTATATTTTAAATGTTACCAACATGCTGGCTTATAACTTACAAGTTACCAACATGCTGGCAGATATCTTCATGTTATTAGCATAAAATCTACTTTGAATTACTCTAATACTGGTTTTCCTCCAACTTCCTGGTCAAAGAGAACACCTTCTGTGAAGAAGAAGAAACTAATCTACAAGAAAACAAATCTAACTTTCGCATGCAGACGCAATCAAGATGTTAAAATAAATCCTAATTAAAATCTTACTGGTACAGAGGGTAACTTCAAAGCGGAGTAAGGCCCTTTACACACGGCACGGTTTCAGCAAGAAAAAAAAGTGTGTGTGTCAGCCCCGACACACGGCTGGAGTTTACTCCTGTTTTTTTGTGCCGTTCCGACTTTTTAATTTTCGGTCATTTCTGTCGGGCAGGGTTTCTTCAATGAATTAGTGCTATACAAAAAGCAACTTTCACCCCCCTCATCGCATCCTCTTCCCCCTAACCTCCCCCTCCTCCTCTCACACCACCTCTCACCCCCTCACCGCATCCCCCTCCCCTCCCTCTTTCACCACCTCCCCCTCCCCTCCCCATCACCCCCCTCACCACCGCCTCCCCTCCCTCTCCCCCTCACCAACCCTTCCCGTGTGCGTGAACGATCGCCAGTGTTGTATGGATCATTATGAAAGTTTGTTGACAGACAACTATTTTCTACGGCGCGGTTTATACCTACGCCGCCGTAACGTAAAGAAACCGTGCCGTGTACAAAGGGCCTACGGGTAAACAGGGTCAGCCTCGGTGTATAGAAACGTTTTCAAAGTTTGTTTTAGCCATGGTCTGTGCGCTCCCGGTAGACCATTTTCTTTTTGTGTACAAGTTATAAGGAAATGGCGACAACGGAACAACGACTTTAAAATAAAAAAATAAATAATATGTTTTGAATAATATATTTTCTCTCAGGCAGCAATAAGACATGCGGGAAGAAAGTGCGGATGATTTTAAAGGCATGAAAATTGTAAAACAAAGAAATAATTCGCTGAATCAGGTTTTTTTTTCGTGTTTCCCTGCATTTAAGTTTGTAATAAACCTTTTTTTACGACGACTTTTACTTATTTACTTTAACGGAGACAAAAATATAATTATTTTCTAAGTTGGTCACAACCATTATAGCAAGTTTCATTTAATTTGTATGTTTTTGTATTCAATACAATAATAACGCGTTCCGGGTGCTGATAGGGCTGCCGCGCCTCTGCAGCGCGTCCGCGATGTTCGCGGTGGCTGATACAGACGGCTTTACGGCCATCATGCGCAAATGGTGCGCTTCGATCATGCGCCGCACGCGCGACAGTCCCAACACCATCCTGCGTGCGCTGGCGGACCGGTGGGACTCTCCGATGCTGGCTCGTTGGATACCGCTGCACGCAGTCGTATACTGATTTGTCACCATCATCAGGGAGTCCACCCGGATGAAATAAAATTGTTATTATTATTTTATATTATTTAATTAAACTATTATTGTTATCATTTTATCAATCAATTATTAATTATTACTAACAGTAGTTTGTAAGCTCGTAATACTAACAAATATGGATGTTGTGGCGGCATCTACATCGCCACATACGAACTACGTTACTACGCGTCACACTGACGTCACGCAATCCTGCATCGAGCAATCAGAGTTTACCGCGCAACTAGCATATACAACGTCCCGACATCAACCGTCGGGCAGTTGCCCACCAGACACGACACCCGTCTAGTCGGAGGATCCTCCGTTTTCAATGGAGGATGAGTGAACTTTACACCCTGTTCCTCATGCCTCTATAATGTAATCGTGTAGCGTATTCGATGAATCTGAAATAAATGATTTATTTATTTATTATTTGTTACTCCGTCTATAGACAATAAGCAGTTTATCTGGTGACGTCAAAAATACAAACGTACAAAAACGCGACAAGCTTATTGGCTTCTTATAGCAGATACCACACCCCGAGTCAAGTACACTCGTAGTCGCAGAATAGTTTTAAAGCAATATTTAAGTTGGACGTCTAACTTAGTAAGTAGTGGATCAAGTAGGAAGTATATGATATATCTTAGCCACTACTTTAGTACAAATGATAAGTTCTAGTAGCTACTTATAGATATGTTTAGTCAGATCGAAAGGATAAACTAAAGCTTTTGCTTCCCAAAAAAGCGGACAACGATCACACAATAACGGCTGTTCAAATACATAGGGGTTTTTTGTCACCTTATGTCAAATTATGGTAAAAATGACAGATTTTTATGATGGTTGTTATAATATGAAGGAACCGCTTTCCTAGGAAACCTTAATTTTACGGAACAAAGAATACTTAGGGCCTATTTCACGATGTCCGAATAGCCAGTACTTACCGAATAAATTCAAAAATGGAACAGAATTTTTATGAAATTATCTGCCAAGTAAGGGAATAGGAACCATAGCAATCGTAGGTGGTGAAACAGGCCCATAGACAGATTTTAATTTGTAAATAGAATACTTTCCTTAAGGGGACCACAGGACCTAAACGCAACTAAACGCAAGTTTTATAATGTTTCAAAGTATATATTCTATTGCAGTAAAGATATTCTTCAGGATATAATATATGTGGTAGTTAGTCAGTGTGTTGAAAACATAATACAACAATTTGATACGCTAGAATTATACCTCTAAAAATATTTTATCGATAAACCATACATGCAATCATTCTGATTTTTTGTCAGATTATTCCACAAGCAACATAGTAACGTAATAGTGTTTTAAGTTTTTAGTCCACAATCAATATATTTTAGTAAATAGATGATTGCTTCATATTTTGCAATAAATTACCAGCGATGTATCATCGCACTTCTCTTTCTTTTTTAAGCAGTCCGAAGGTGACCGGCGCTTTAGGTCCTGTAGTACCTACCCTTAAATGATTTGCCAGTACCTTAGGAATAACTTGGGAAAGTTACGATTTTCTTCAAGAAGCCGTTGGATGCAATAAACCCTGTAAAAAAGGGTGATTAATAATTAGTAACGGCAATAAAGCTCTGATAAACAATCACTAGGATTTTCTGACCCATTTATTTGAAAGAATGCTCAGAAGATGGAAGTCTTTCGGCCGAAATGATGAAGATGAAACGTCGACTTGAAATTAGATTATTCTGAGGAGAACCAGTATCAACATAATAGCTTGCAGAGTCAACAATTCAGCAAGTAACAAGGGTCTGATCTTGTTTGCCGAAGAACCACTGGCTGTTAGAGCGTACCATTGAGCGGAGACCGCGAATTGACAAACGCAACGCAGAATACCCGTTTGACGGATGGACCGATGACCTGAAAAAGGTAAGCAGGAGTGAATCAAGTAATAAGGAATAACTTGGGAGGAGCTTGTACCCTGTACCCACTGACTTCTACTTATACTACAAGTACGCTGGACTTCATAATTTCAATGTCGAAATGAAGACATTTGATTTTCGCCATTTTGGCGCTGATAACAACGTGAGCGTCCATGGAACTAATATTAGAGATGAAACATTGAAATTCACTTACTTGTGGAAGATTATTCCGCTGCATTTAAGATAGCGAATTTTACAAAATGCGCATACTCTCATGATAAAAATGTATAACAGAAAAGTAATGAATAGTGAATCTGGGGGCACGGCAGTGCTCCCGCCAAGACGAGCTAAATTTTTCACCTTACGCCCATTGTGACGGTAGCGAAACGGTCAAGCCACATATTTTGACCAAGGTGTACCTAGAGTTTATGAATTTAGGGCTTGTAGAGTTAGGGCGTGTACAGTTAGAAGCTTGGCTCTACATGACATCTGATAAATTTTTGACAGTGCGAGCCAAATGGTCTCGTCTTGGCAACATGTTACATGAAAATGTTTTTGGTGGGATTTCACTTCTTTTCATAAGTTACTTATGACAATATTTATTTACTTTGTTTTAAAAGGGTGGGGGGTGATTTACTAAAAATCCTGAAACAATTTTATTATTTATAACAAGGGGTCTCAATATCAATTCTCAGACATCTAGCATTAAAATTTGTGGAAGACTCATACAAACTTCCATCCCTTAGTTTAAGAGGTTGGGGGGTGAATGTTCCAAGTTTTAAAATAATTTTTTTTGTTGTTTGTGTACTAATACTACTTACGTACCAAATTTCAGCTTTCTAGGACTTCAGGAAGTACTCTAAGAATTTTGATGACAATTATCAGTGAATCAGTGACAAAATCGGAGTTTTTTATATTTCAATAAAATCTAAAGTATAAAAGCTATGCAATTGAAACTTTATATGTTTAATAAGTCTACTATAGATATCATATCCCGAGAATTTCGTTTATCTGGTATATTCCAAACCCAAGATATGAGGGTTCAAAAAAACGGCGAAGCGCTTCGAGAAAAGGTAGGTAGTCCCTTGCGCTTCGCTTGGCTCGTCTTGGCGGGGGCACTGCCGTGCCCCCAGATAAACAGAAACATATCATTCAAATCCAACACTCCTTACCAATAATCCCTGTCTCTCTTTCTATCCATAGGTTGTTGTCAGCTATAAGACCGCCCATTGTGCCACCCATAAATATATGATTATATTTCTCGGAGCTCGTGGCTAAGTAATAACAGCCGCACGGGTCGATCCATCAGGTTAAGCTACGCTTGCCGGGGTTGGTCAGTGGATGGGTGACCATCTTTACATAGCGAGACTCTCCGTGCCTCGGAAAGCACGTTAAGCCGTTAGTCCCGGCTGTCATTCGTGGATCTTTGACAGTCGTTACGGGTCCTCAGAAGCCCGAAAGTCTGACAATCAGTCTTACCAAGGGGTATCGTATTACCCAGTTAATGGGTTGTGGAGGTCAGATAGGCAGTCGCTCCATGTAAAATACTGGTATTCAGCTGCATGGGGTTAGACTGGAAGCCGACCCCATCATAGTTGGGAAAAGGCTAGGTTAGGTTAGGTTAGCATGTACAGCAATGTAAAATTGCTATACATTTATATCTGAAATCTGTATGGTATACATAATAAAGAGCATTCTATTCTATTAAAAAATAAAAACATGTTACCTGCAACTGGAACTTGTGGGAATCTGTTGTCTTTGGGTTGAGGAAGACTATCCGCTCGTGATACAGTTTTTTCTAGTACGAGGGGATAGGGCGAATCAGTCTAAGGACAACCAAACAGTAATACCACTTCACATTCACTAACTGTAGATCTGCCTAAATATTGTCATCAAAATACCTTTAAACGATTTTTTGTCTATCTTGTTTATTATTAAGTTGCTGTATGGTTGTCTCATTTATGCAATAAAGATTATTTTTATTTTTATTTATTGTATATCCATTAAAAAAATCCCATAGAGATCATTCACTCCCACACCCAACAGCACAGTTCGACAAACTTCAGGTCATCTTAAGTCTTAAGAAAACTTTGCTTGTAACTCTAATTATAGCACAGCACGCGGCGGCTCCTTAACGACTAATTACTAATTAGCGCACCTGTAAGCAAAGACACGGCTCTTGTCTCAAAGGAGGTCGTTTAAATGCTAATGTTAGTCTACTGTGGCACCTTAACACTGCTTTAATGGCTTCTGACTAAAATAACATCGCGTTTGATACTGCAGACGTGGTTTTAAAGTGTAATTAGGTACAGTCATGAGCAATAACATAGAAACGCCCTTAAAATTCTAATTCATATAGCAACATTAAATCGCAAAAAATAAGTATATATTTAAGTATATATTCTATATGTATGTGTATGTATGTATGCAGTATATAATATAAGTGTATTGTACTAGCTACCCGGCCCTGCTTCGCAAGGTTTTTACGATTTGACAAAACATCGTGATTTCTTTACTACAATTATGTAAGTTTAATATTAACTATAAACCTTTCGAAATAAATTAAATTCTCTAAATGATAGTGAAAACCGCACCAAAATCCGTTGCGTAGTTTAGAAGAACAACGCGGCCTCACAGACTGACAAGAAAAGCGTACTTACCTATCTATACCTAGATTAAAATTAAAGTGATCAAAAGGTTATTAACTTACTTTATTTAAATGAAATATAAACGTAACCTAAACATAACAAAATTATATCCTAACATAACTAAAACTATTAAAAAACTAAAATATGGCGTCGAAAAATTCCTCCGTATCGCTGTCGATTAGTAAAGTACCCAAGAGCCTGGCGGCATTGCCACGTTGTATGGCAATGCTAAGCCTCTGGCCAAGGTAAAAGCCAGCCCTTGGGTCCGGGAAGTCGTGTCAACCTGCTGCTTGGAGATTTCGTTCAAAGGGTTGTTAGTTACCCGATCATTGTAATTTCAAATTATTTTAACGGTACTTAATGAATTTTGATTCAACATCGATTAAATTGCTACAAGACGAATTTCATTATTGTCGAAATTACGGAGTTTGACGGTTTTTTTTTAGTTTTGGTTGTTTGTCGGATTTTTACGGAGATGAGTTTTCGGGAGGTTCCTGTTTCGGATAAGGCGGGAGGAAACGCCCGGGTGTCACCATTGTGTAGATCGCCCGGAGGACACGGTGGAGCATACAGTGGAGGTCTGCCCGGCTTGGGCGGAGCACCGCCGTGTTCTCACGCAGGCGATCGGCGGCGGCGATCTCTCGCGTCCAAACCTGGTCCAGGCCATGGTGCGGAGCGAGAGTGCATGGGAGGCCGTCACCTCCTTCTGCGAAGCAGTAATGCTCGCAAAGGAGGAGGCGGAACGCGAGAGGGAGAGGCAACAGCCGCGCCCTCGCGCCCCTAGCCGCCGTAGGAGACGCCCTGGGCGGCGGGAATCGATTGCCGATTCCCGGCCACCGTAGGCGCGGGCTTGCGGACGACGAGTAATGGGCAGCTCGCCGTCCGGTAAGGACCAGGCCCGGGTCGACGGCGCGTTGTGTTCCACGCGCGCCTCAAAGAGATGTCAGCAGTGACGGGGTCCAATAGGGCCGAAGCCGCCGGGGTCGCGGGTAGTTCGAAAGAGATACCGTGGCCCTGGCACGGGCAACTGAAGGAACACGGGTGGGTTTTAGTCAGTAAAAGTCTGACA
This sequence comes from Cosmia pyralina, assembly GCA_946251885.1. Classification (NCBI taxonomy): domain Eukaryota; kingdom Metazoa; phylum Arthropoda; class Insecta; order Lepidoptera; family Noctuidae; genus Cosmia; species Cosmia pyralina. The sequence goes on along the minus strand of OX276345.1, from coordinate 24,627,491 downwards.
CGCCCTCCCGCTCTGCCCGGAGCGGGAGAAGTCATTTGATGATTTCCCATCCACAAAAAAAAAAAAAAAAAAAAAAAGTGTTAAATGAGTTAATTTACTTATTATGTGGTTCTGAATCGGTGAATAAGTCTGATTAAGTTTAAGACTAGGTCGCGCTACACCGAGTTAAAATACCTTTAATTTTGTAGCCGAAACCGACTAACAATAGATACGTAAGACTCAAAGTTTTTAACAAGGCTGAATCCTTTAAATGGTCCGATCCCTGCAATGACTATAATTCTCTTTGGATCCCTGCCTAGTGCGTCATAATGTTGCCTATTTTATCAAGTTGGAATGGAAAATTTACCAGCCGTGTGATTCTGTAAGACCTCATTCTAAACTTCGAATCTGAATCCGCTGTGAGTTTCTTGATTGACATTCTAAAAACGCGTTTGATAATTCGAATTTACACTAGCGCTACCCTTGCGAGCGTGTCAGCGAGTTGAACTCAATTGACCGTAAGATTTTGACAGATAAAGTATGAGATGACCTAAGAAGTGGCATTCAGTAAAGTAATTCCCCCGTCACTTCGACGCTCACTTCCACTCGAACCCGATTCAAAGTGTCAAATAAAAAGTATCTATTTTACGAGTGAGAGTGAATAGCGATGTGAGATGCGAGTTGTTTGAATTTTACAGAATCGACGTACAGGGCTTGACAGTATTGACAGCTGAATAGTGTCAAGCCCGAGCATCAGGTGGAATATGACAGCTCACTAGTTAAATACATAATTATGGAACCTTTTAATTTGCAAATTTTCCTACCAACGAATATTTTTTATTGTGTTATTAGTCTGTAAGCTTTATGTAATCTTAACTAATATTATAAATGCGAAAGTAAGTTTGTTTGTTTGTTTTTGACCTTTTCACGCCTAAACCACTAAACCGATCATTCTGAAATTTTGCCTATACGTTGTCAGGTGCACAGCAACGGACATATACCTTTCATCCCGAAAAAAAGTACTGTTCCCGAGAAAAACAACAATAACGCTCTTATGATAATAGATGGCGCCACGTGTCTTTCCAATCATGATTGAATTATATTATTACAAGCAGAGTACGAATTGATTGTCAAATTCTAAATAAACGCGAGCGAAGCCGCGGGCAAAAGCTAGTTTAAAATAAATAAATAATTAAGTTCACTTCACCGAAGTTAAAATAGATCGGGTTTTCAACCGTTTAATATATTTTTCATTATTTAGGCACTTCTTTGACATTTCTATTGTAACTTTGTAATTGACACGGTACGCCCTGCAGCTACGAATCGAATGTTATTTACGTGTCTAGACTGCAATTTTAATGACTTAGAATAAATAGTGCTAGCTACTAGTGCCAGAGTTCAATATCTGCCATCGACAGCTTCATTTATTTCAGTATTACGGGAATTTATTTACTGAAACTCGCTGTAATTTTTAGTGTTCAATGACAGAAGCAAAAAAAAAATACCTAAATTGCTTTTCAAAAAATTATGCAGTTCTAGCAAATTACAGAAGCCATTTTGTATCCATAGGCAAAGAGATTTAAGATATTTTATATGTTTTTGCTATTAGGGATTTATTTGTACGAAGAAATTATCAAATTATATTTTAGTAACATAATGATGCTATGATTAGAGTTTCCCTACGTGATTGAATCAGAATTAAAAGATCCGCAGGAGAAGTAAGGTAATCGATTGCGACATAGCCCGTAGAATTGCCAAACTTAAATGGCAGTGGGGTAGGCACATTCCTCACAGAACAGATGGCCGATGTGGCCGAAAGACGCAGCGTTGGAAATCCTCCCACAAGATGGGTTCTACAACCTTGTGAGGCCTATGTCTAGCAGTGGATGTCTTTTGGCTGAAATGATGATATGAATAATGATGCATAGGTATAATAATTATAGTGATGCAATTATTTAAATTTATTTTCAATACACTTCGAAAACTGGTTCATATCGCACTACGATTAGGTTCACAATGCAATGTATTTTAAACGCGTGCGATTTTTCATTTTCCAACACGTGTGCGGGAATAAAAATTGCTACAGATAGCTTATACCTTATACTTGGTCCAAATTGGTTCAATGCCTCTATTCACACGGTCACGGTCCTCCCTATTCGGAGGTGAATGTTTTCTTTTAATCTCGGCAAAGAGTTATGCGTCTTTATGGCGTTAATATTTTTTGAATATTTAAATAATGTTTTTAAATAGAATATCTTTAAAAACCATGATTATTACAATAATAAAACGTTTATGAACACATTAACATTTATTTGTGTTCTAAACTCAAAAATATTTGAATTTTCTATTTTTCATATTAGGCTGTTTATCTGCATTATACCTTTGCTTCTCCTTCAACCTAGCGAAAGCAAAAAGCGGAAAAAAAAAGAAAATTTAAATCATAGTTTCCTAATAATTCATGACAAAATTATTTTTCGTTATTTCATTTTATTTCTTCAAAAGTGTATCGAAAAAAGTCGTTTGATACACGTGGACATTTGTTATTGCAGTTCTCGGCTCAAAAACAACCTCACCTACGGGACGGGTGTTAATTCAGCCTCAAATGCAATAAAAAATATTCTCCACTTGTATCAAAATGTAATATTTCAATGTTATAAACATACATACATAAACTCACGCCTTCTTCCCATGGGGGTAGGCAGAAACTACAGAATGCTGTTTATATTTATACATAATATATAAAAACCGTATTTTAAGATAGAATCACTTAGAATAACTGAATGCCACCTAATTTTAGAAAACTAAAAGAAGAAACTCGATGTAATATTTCATAGTATCAAGCCATGAAGCCTTTGAGCTTAAATAACGTGGGAAGTTCAAAGAAAAGCTTGTGAAAGACTTCCCTACCACAAAGACGTGATTGCGCGTTGATTTTATAAGTCTGCAACGTTGCAAGGTTCGAAAGACTTTATAGAAAATAAATATTGGCACAGTATCAAGTACCTAATAGTCCAAGATCCCAGGGCCGGCTGGCCTTACTTATTTTCTGATTAACAAAATGTATGGGATAGAGCAGTGTTAGTATGTACTTTGAACGTACGCAATACACACACACACTACACAAAAACACAAACAAACACAAACAACACACACACAAAAACAATAACACAACAACACAACACACACTGTGTGTGTGTGTGTGTGTGTGTGTGTGTGTGTGTGTGTGTGTTTGTGTGTGTGTGTGTGTGTGTTGTGTAATAATATACACTTATTTATTCACTAAAACAGTAGATTAATTATAATAAAATGTTTTTGCAAAATACAAAAACCAACTTTGACCTATCACGGATTTGAACCCACATGTCTTTTAGGGGCGTAAGTACTTAATGGAGCCATGTGTACTGTATTCCAAGATCCCACGGCCGCCAGACCTTACTTATTTTCTGATTATGTATGGGATAGAGTAGTGTTAGTATGTACTTTGAACGTACGCATACCTGCTAGCTTGGGCCGACGCGACGGCCAGTTTTCAGGTTAAAATACAACAAATCCTCGACGATGTTGTTGTTTGTTGTTGTTGTTGTGTTGTTGTTGATGTTGTCGATGTTGTTGTTGTTGTCGATGTTGTTGTCGATGTTTCGACGTATTCCTTGCAGCACGTCATAGTAATGACGTGCTGCAAGGAATACGTCGAATTAAAGTAACCCTGTATAGGTGAGAGAAATGGAAACATAATTGATTTGAAAACTTCAAATCGCTCTCCTGGATTTTTTAATTTAATACAACCAACCAACCACCAACCAACATCATCATCATCAACCAACCAACATCATCACCAACAACACCAACCATCATCATCACCAACACACCAACACCAACCTCATCATCACAACCAACCATCATCATCATCATCACCAACATCATCTAGATCAACGATAATACATGTAATATTCTCCCCACTTCCATGCAGTTGACTATATTTTTTTTTTGGTAGAAAATGATCCCAAAAATCATCCCATAAGGTTTCGGCGCAGTATGAAATGACTTTTTTTAATATTTTTTTTTACAGCTTTGCCATGTTGTAATTTTGAATTAGATGCGACCCCCTTAGATGCGACAGATGACTCTTACATTCATGATTATTGAATATTAAATAACGACAAGAAATTAAATATAGTCGATTTAAAATTGGTCGCAAAAATCGAGCAGTAGACACTTTCTCTCCTTCCTACCTTCCTACCTCCATCTAAAAGCATTTCAATCAAAATAAAATTAGTAAAATAAATGAAAAATTCTAGGAAGCAGCACTGGCGGTTGCTTATACGAAAACCAGTGAACCAGACTTCGAGAATGTAAAAGAAAAAGTAGATAAATGACGATGGCTGAAAATACAATAATTACAATGATGACTAAAAAATGTTATTTGTCCGTCATTTAGATAATTAAAAAATATTAGACACGTATTTTTTGTTTTTTTACTTAATCAAAAGATTACGGCGATACATTGAGTTAAAATGTGGCATGACGTCACTCATTGCTAGATTTTATACGCAGTTTGTTATAGTTGTAGCGTAGCGAGCCCCCAATCACCCAGTTTAATGCGTTTTATAAAGCAAAAACGTTATAGCAAAAAATACTTGTGTACTTGTGTAATATTTTTTTATTATCTGACTGGCGGACTAAATAGAATTTCTTTTTTTTTTTACCCTGGAAACATTCCTATTGAGCCAAAGAGCTTTTTCCATCAGCCAGGATTAATCTCGTAGGACAAAATAACAACTGGTAAAAACTTTTCAGAATGTGTCACCTGCATAAACAAAGGTTTTCTTTCCGTCTGATTTTTTTCGGGGAAGTCGATTTTCAATTACTGTTTTGTATATTTTTAATTCTACTACAGTTCCCGTGACAATTAACGAGCAATCAAGAACACAACGCGGCTATTTTTGGATTTGTTTAGTAAACCGACTATATTTTTAAAGTCTCAAATTTTAAAAACCTCTTTTCCATTTATGGAAACTTGATGTTACCCACAAACAAGTTTGCATTCTAAATTTTCCAACACATTTCGCCTTCACAATAAATTAATCCAACAAAATAAAAAAATCCATGAATTCAATGATACATTTACAACTGTAACGTAACGATACTGTTTGATTGTCGTCTAAGGCCCATCGTCTACGTAACATCGTCCAGAAGTAACATGTTACAAACACAAATCACCAATAAAAAAACATTTTTACAAAAAAAAACAACAGACTCCCAAAAAAATACTACAAAGTGAAAAATAACTTTAATTTCGGAAGTCGGTGTCTTTGGATCTGTATTTTAGCTTTTTGCCACCGACTTCCGAAATTAAAATTATTTTTCACTTTGTAGTATTTTTTTGGAAGTCGGTTGTTTTTTTTTTTTGTAAAAAAGTTTTTTATTTTTCACTCTTTATTGGGTCAGTCTGTAATCATCTAAGTTACAATAGCCTAATTTCAACTGCTCATCACCTTTTACAAAATATTGCTTTTTCCGATACAAGGACGTTAATTGTTGAGGAGTTCTCCCAGTAAGGAACCAGGAGAACTGGAACTGATGGTGAAGGCACCATCAGCTTCCTTTCAACATAAGTATTGTGACGAGCATAAATTACTTATCAATAATCGAATCGCAACCCGTGAAATACGTATTATTGAGTTGTGCGATGGCCATCTCTGGTCTTCCTCAACAGTTCCACTTGTCTAAATGGTGCTTTCCGGAAGCAAATGCACGAGTTACTATAAAAAATACCGAAATCGTTATAGGTGTGCCTATAAAATTTGAAGGTTCCTCTCAATTTCTCTGGAATGCCATCATCAGATCCTAGTTTCCTTATCATGGTACCACCCTTGAGATATCTTCTTTACGACAAAAAAAAAGAATCATAAAAATCGGTTCATAAACGACGAAGTTATCTGCGAACACACATAAAAAAAATATATATATACGGTCGAATTGATTAACCTCCTTTTTTTGAAGTCGGTTAAAAATAGCCAAAATTTCACAGCACTAGTAGTTTCAATAAATAAAATAAAATAAATATAAATAAATATGTTTGGACATATCACACAACGCCATCTAGCCCCAAGCTAAGCAACCTAATGCTTGTGTTATGGTGACGAGATGGCTGATAAACTACTTATATACATTTTTTTTTTGTAAATACATACATATTATAGATAGAAAAATACCCAGACTCGGAACAAATACTTGTAGGTCGTACAAATATTTGTTCCGTGCGGGAATCGAACCCGCGACATGCTGCGCAGCAGTCAATCGCTCAACCACTGCGCCAACCGTGCCGTCAATGGTGGCGTACATGACGTAACGACGAGAGATAAACAATATTAGCATTTATTTGCTAACTGAGTAATATCTAATTAAATAAATAAAAATCATATTAAGGTAGTTCTTTTATTTACTGACATTTTAATGAATAACTTTTAATCTGGTGAAATGATATTCTTCTTAAAATTTGTTATTTTTTTGTCACACCTTTCTTAATAATCTCTAAAATTTTGATGAACTCTAAAACTGTTCATCAATATTTTTGAATTCTCCGTAACAATTACGGTCTTCATAAAACTCGAGCGTTTCACCCCTTGAAAACAAAATATCCCATGTCAATAGTGCATTCTTATGTAATATTTTGAAAATGCCATCACTGCGGTTCGTAGTAAATATCGATTAATAGGTACTTAATGGCGACTGGCTACCGTTTCCCCCCCCCCCCCCCCGCTCCCGCTGTTCACCAAAAATATAGCTATAGTTCCATTGCGTACCTATTATATTCCGCTACCCACTGAAAATGCAGCCTTAGCCTTTCCAAAGCCTACTTCGTACGTGACAATAAACAAAAGATGTCTCTGCAAGGGCGGACGACAGCAGATGGAAAGTCGCGACGTGATAAAATACAAAATACTCAGTTTCGCAAACAACTCCTTTCATTCCAACTAAGCATTTATTAAATTCTGCAACTAGGTCGCTTTGTCAAAAATACTGTTGTCCTCAATCCAACCGAATCTTAATATTTTCGATAAATGCCAGCACGTCAATTTTGTTTACGTTTTTGGAATTAATTTTTACTTTGACATTTAATATTAAATGTATTTCGACTTTTTTGAAATCGATAGCAATCTAGTGATGTAAGAATTTAAATTAACCTTATCCGATTCAATTTAACAAGGTTATGAGGTTCATCGTAATAATCTTGGAGTTGTTGTTTTTACGTGAAAAATCTTTTTAATTAGGTGCTTGTGTACGCCAATGATTACCTTGATATGTACTACAATTATTTGTTTATTGGCATGGCATTACCTTTGTTTAATTAAAATAATTTTCAGATCAGGATATTGAGGTTATCCGATCGACACCACAGATTCAAGTCAAAGTCAAAAGTCGAAGTAGCTTATTTTGTCAGACACAGGACATAGGAAAACATAAAAAATAAAATACAAGTATCTCATGTTGGCACAAATAAAAAAGTTTTCATGGTATGTGGTTAAGTTTAGTTAGTACATAATAGGTTGGGGAAAAAGTTTCTTCGCATTTTTTAAGATTCTTCAAAACATTTTTTAATATACATTATTTACATTTATCTAAAATATGTAGGTACCATTTTATTCGATAACTTTTTGCCATCTTGTAGGTAGGGACATGATCCCATTGCTATAGAAATTTTGGGACTTCTGATCAAAATACCGCGACAAGTGGTTTTGGCACTCCTCTCGTGATGTTAACCTGACACTGCCTAAAGAATTCTGAAGAGACCGAAACAGGTGGAATTCTGAAGGTGCAAGGTCAGGACTATACGGCGGATGCATTAACAACTCCCAGCCATACTCTCTTAATTTTTGCTGAGTGGCTAAAGATGTGTGAGCTCTAGCGTTATCATGAAGAAAAACCACACCCCTTCTGTTGATTAATTCCGGCCGCTTTCTCTCAACTTCTTGCTTTAATCTCATCAGTTGTTCGCAGTAGAGTTCAGAATCGATGGTCCTGCCTGGTGGTAACAGCTCATAATGAATAATGCCCTTCCAATCCCACCACACACACAGCATCACCTTGTTGCGAGTTAACCCGGGTTTTGCCACAGTCTGTGAAGCCTGACCGGCCTTTGACCACGACCTTTTTCGCACGTTCTTGTCGTACGTGATCCACTTTTCATCACCAGTTATCAGCTTTTTCAAAAATGGTTCGGTTTCATTACGTCGTAATAAAGAATCATAAATGAGTACACGGTTCATTAGGTTTCTTTCAGTGAGCTTGTGAGGTACCCAAATATCGACCTTTTTTTTGTACCCAGTTATTTTCAAATGCGCCAAAACTGTTTTGTGGTCAATTCTCAGTTCTTCAGCTACGTCGTAACTACTGATATGCCGATCTTGCTCCACTTTTTCAAAAATGGCATCCATTTTATCCGTAATAGGGCGACCAGAGCGACGTGCATCTTTGACATCAAAATTTCCGGATTGAAAACGCTTAAACCAAATTTGTGCTACTCTCACAGACACTGCACTGGGTCCATAAACATCGCAAATTTTTTTCGCGGCTTGCGTTGCATTTTTACCTTTTTTGTAGTAAAATTTTAAAATGTATCGAATTTCTTCATTAGATTCACTCATCTTGACAGTACGAAAAACAAATGAAAATTACACATTTTCCTAATTTGAATTTGGAGTTATGTTCTTTAAAATTTAAACTTTCAATGATACCAAAACCAGCCAGATACAAATAGTATAGCCAAAGAAATTTTATTTTAAGTTCATACATACTATAATGCGAAAAGACTTTTTCCCCAACCTAATATAAAGGCTCATTCATGCTGACACGACGGCGCGACGCGTCTCTGGTGGAACAATTTCTATGAAATTTCTACAAAATTGTTCATTAAAATTGTTCTACATGAGTCGCGTCGCGCCTGGCCGCACGAGCCTTAACTTATGGAACCTTAAATAGCCAAGTTCACTATCTCTACCAATAACTTCCGCTGGAACCATAAACGCCCGTCACTATCTCTACCAATATAACTAAATCATCAGCAGAACTTCGACCCACAAACATCAACAAACCCTCAGTAGGTCAAAGTTACAATAACAAATGGCCTCTGACCGAAAAGGGCAAACTTGAACATATTATTGCAACAACATTAGTAACAGACCGTCAATGTTAGAACTATGAGGGTCTGACCTGTCTGACAGAACAGACTGTAATGTGAAGATAAATCAAAACTTAGTGATTTAATCAAATAATTTGAATTACGTTTTCGGAAAGGGTCTTTTGAAATCAAAGAATCGGATTACTGTTAGTTTTTCCGAGAAAAACTGACGGTAATTCTGTTCATCGAAAATATTTCATCGATTTTTTTCTAAGCTCTTTTTTTTGGTGATGTATGTTGATTCTTTGATTTTATAACTCAATTCTCATCTAGCAGAAACTCATTAGGTACCTACTTCTTCATCCAACTCTATTGCTCTTTAAAAGCAAGCTTTAAAGAGCAACATAAAAATGTGGTCGTTTTTCGTTTCATTTTTTAAATAACAACAAAATATATATACTATAGACCAAAGTAGGAACTTGCTCTATAAGATATTTAGACCGACGTAGAACGAATAACTCTCCTTAGTAGATATCCCAAAGTCGACATCTCCTGTAGAAGTTTGTCTGCCCATCCCAGTTTATCCACTAGACGTCAAACCTCCTTACTAAAGTCAAGAGAAACTTATCTCCCCCTCCCGCCATTCACGACTAAATGCTCAAATCGACTTGGTAACTTCAAACAAAAACTTTTAAAACGATAAAGGCACAGTTTCATTGCTGCCAACGTCTAGGCTACGCACGCATTCTTAGTTCACTTTATACAAAAACTAGCTTTTGCCAGCGGCTTCACTCGCGTGGATGTTGGAAAATATCCCACGAGAACGTAGGTACTATCGGGAATTCCTTTCTTGTTCCTTGTGTACATTATAAAGGAAATCTCTATGCAAAATTTCAGCTTTCTAGGTCCAAGGGTTTGGACTGGGCATTGATGAGTCAGTCAATCAGTCAGTCAGCAGGACTTCTCTTTTAATTTGTACTTTTTATTTTATATTTAACAAAATATGTGCAATGTGTGTTAGTATGTACTTTGAACGTAGGCATTTCATGGGATCTGGAGGCAAAAGTCCTCGCGCACGTGTGGGAGTGGCGCGAGGAGGCGAAACGCCGGGGCGTAACTCCGCTGCCGCGAGAAATCACGGTACAGCGGACAGAGCTCCGGCGGGATCTCATGGCGACATGGAGAATGCGATTGTCGCAACCCAGCGCTGGGCACGCCACAATTGCGGCGATAAGTCCCCTCTTTGAGGAGTGGTTGGAGAGGTGCCACGGTGTCCTCACCTTCCGCCTGACGCAGGTCCTCACCGGACACGGTTGTTTCGGGAGGTTCCTGTTACGGATAAGGCAGGAGGAAACGCCCGGGTGTCACCATTGTGTGGATCGCCCGGAGGACACGGTGGAGCATACAGTGGAGGTCTGCCCGGCTTGGGCGGAGCACCGCCCCGTGTTCTCACGGAGGCGATCGGCGGCGGCGATCTCTCGCGTCCAAACCTGGTCCAGGTCATGGTGCGGAGCGAGAGTGCATGGGAGGCCGTTACCTCCTTCTGCGAAGCAGTAATGCTCGCGAAGGAGGAAGCGGAACGCGTGAGGGAGAGGCAACAGCCACGCCCTCGCGCCCCTAGCCGCCGCAGGAGACGCCCTGGGTGGCGGGAATCGATCGCCGATTCCCGGCCACCGTAGGCGCGGGCTTGCGGACGACGAGTAATGGGCAGCTCGCCGTCCGGTAAGGACCAGGCCCGGGTCGACGGCGCGTTGTGTTCCACGCGCGCCTCAAAGAGATGTCAGCAGTGACGGGGTCAATTGGGCCGATGCCGCCGGGGTCCCGGGTAGTTCGAAAGAGATACCGTGGCCCTGGTACTGACTAAAGTCAGTAAAAGTCTGACACGCCCTCCCGCTCTGCCCAGAGCGGGAGAAGTCATTTGATGATTTCCCATCCACAAAAAAAAAAAAAAAAAGGCATTTCAGTTTTCAGGTATCAGGTACAGGCACGTAAAAATATTACTTACTTTTCTTAACCCTTCAAAGGCCAACTGCACCCCGTGTGTGCATAAGGAAAAACCTTTACATAATAGATATATAAGCTTATATATTATATATATAAACGTAAAAAAAAATCATCCTAAGTAGTTGTAAACCTATGGGGTTCGCAACTAACCCCCCCCCCCCCCTCCCCCCTGCGGGTTTTGAGTTTAAAAAATATTATATAATTTGCGTTTGAGAGTGAAAAGTGAGTAATATTTTACATAAAATCAGCCTCAGACTGTAAAGTCTGACTACTGATTTTATGTATGTTAAAGAATATTGTTAATAAATTAGTAATCAATACTGCCAGACACTTTCTATCGCCGGTTTCTTTCCGCCAGACTCTTTAAAGCTCAAAAAAAAATGTCGTCATCATACTTATAACCTGAATCTTCATTTTATATATGATACTCGGGGAACTATTTCAATACTATTTGTAAGCAGCCAGACCAATCGTAGCGGTCAAACATCCCCCAGACACAAACCATCTGATTATCACGCTCACACTCATATTAACAGCAGCCTTTTAATTGTGTCTGGGGGATGTTTTTCAGCTAGTGTGGTGCCCAAACAGTGACAGATATACAGATTCATGACAGCCGTCATAATATCACGGAACCGCTGTCCTATAAAACCAAAGCTGACGTGCGTAACCTCTCCGTGTCTCCGTGAATATCCTACGCAGCAGTGGAATTGCGCCTTGATTCCTAATCTCTACCGGGAAAGGATTCCCCTCCTGGGTTATCTTGTTCCGAATTTGTACTTATCGAAGCTAAATGTTTCCGAGGGAGACCCTTAACTGTTTTCTTATATTCTCGGAATTACAGTGTAATGAATCTGATTAAATGTCTTTTTGATGTTTTATAAGATAAACTAAGAGTTCGTAACTTATTTTATGTTTGAGGTCTGTTTTTAGGAAAGTAATAGGAAACCAGACGCGGTCAAGAAGGCTGTTGGATTCAGCATTTACCGTGCGGTCCACGCTGCAGAAGACCGCTTAGTTTGGAAACGCGTCGTATGTGGTCATGATCCTCAGCGTTGAGGGAACGACGAAGAAGAATAGGAAGGTTTCCTAAACCAAGAAAGGTTTTCTAAAGTCCTTCAAACTAAACAAACAAAGACGTTTCATTGCAAAGTTTGTTGCGCCACTTCGTCTTCTAAAAGTGAAAGTCTTAACTTTATTCGTACAATAGATGTAAAAGGAGCTCGTGCCTAAGCAATAACAGCCGCACGGGTCGAGCTACGCTTGCCGCGGTTGATCCGTGCATGGATGACCGTCTTTACATACCAAGACCCCTCCGTGGCTCGGAAAGGACGTTATGCCGTCGGTCCCAGCTATCATTCGTGGATCTTTGACAGTCGTTACTGGTCGTCAAAATCCCGAAAGTCTGACAACCAGTACCCTATCAAGAGGATCGTACTATCCAGTATCTGGGTTGTGGAGGACAGTTAGGCAGCACTCCATGTAAAATACTGGTGTTCAGCTGCATCTGGTTAGACTGGAAGCTGACCCCAACATAGGAAAAGCCTAGGCAGATGATGATGATGACGAGAAAAAGGTGTTGTACATGTACACCTTACAAAAAGTGATCCCTAGACGCTTACATAAATAAATAAATAAACCATTTATTTCAGGCGACAGAAGCCCATAGATAAATACCGCCTAAACATACATTTTTGAATACGAGTATAAACAAAACTTGTGTTAGTAAACAATGCTTAAGACTATGTTAGTAGCACTTCACTTTGCACTAGCTTGACTTTGTGCTGTCCTGTAGAACTTGTCCACGGAAGCGACGGAACGTCCTGCGGCCAAAAGTTCTCTTGAAGTGACGAGTGGCAGATAACAAGCGGTACAAGCACCACGAACGCCTTGAAATTGACGTTGCAGCGCGACTCTAGTAACTGCACCCTGGGCGTGTACCTTATCTTCTGGCGCACGTAGGTACTATGTCCTTCGCCTTAGTGGTGTAGTGTAGGCGGGAGATTATACCGGCGTTTACGGCTTTGCGCAGGCTCACTTCGGGCTCCGTAGGAGCTTTGCCGCAGCGGTTCTTGCGGTTAAATGGCTTGACCGTTCCATTGTACTATTGCATGAACAACATTAATAACGCGTTAAGGATGTTGATGGGGTTGCCACGCTTTTCTAGCGCATTAGGTATGTTTGCAGACGCAAGCGATACAGTGCAAAAGAATAGCATCTCTGATGCGCCGCATACGGGGCAGCCCCAACAGCGTCCTGCAGCTTATTGTAGACAGAATGGATGTGGATTGCTCCTTCATGCAGCATTGGACAAAACTACATCTGCGAGACTGCGGTCCTGATACAATGTTTCTAAAGTTTTGTGTCTATGTCTGTTTCTTGTGTTCGTATTATATTGTTTTAATGTATGGATGATTACAATAACTGTATGTGTGCTTGTAATATATCTAAAATAAATGACATTAATTTGATTTGATTCTGAATATAGACCAGTGAGTTAATTTCTTATCATATGTCCATAGGAGTGTCTGTGGCTGTGCGACAGCCGCGAAACGGCCAAGACATACATTTTGACCAAGATGGAAGGTTTGTAAAATTAGGCCTTGTAGAGTAAAGGGCTTTAACTTTTTAACAGTTGGCAACCTACTTTACATAAAATGTTCTTTCTTGGTGCGATTTAGATTTCGGTTTAGAGTTAGTATTTATTCAAGCGCGAAATATCTACACCAAAGCGAAGCTATGAGTGCGGTTATTGCACGTCATGGGTACGTCATACGTTTCGGCCACGATTAGAGAATGATCAATCTGCGTTTAATGAAAACGCACACATGAGCGTTTTCGATTTAAATTTTGCACAATTTGGCGTGTTCTGTTCATGCATTAGGAACAATCATTCATCGTGCGAGAGCAATGCATCTAGCTCTGAACATGAATTGTGGCCACTTTTTAATAAAATGATTATCTGATGTTCTCTAATGACTTCTCTATACAGGGTGTAACAGAAAGGTATGGTCAACTAAGGGTGTGTTACAGGTACCATCAAACTGAACAACTTTCTCTATGGGACCAACGTCGTAATCGAGAAAAAAATATCAGCTGACTCGTACAAATTTTCAATACCTACCTAGGTACTCAACCCTCAACGCAATGTATGGGACGGCTGATAATTTTTTCTCGATTACGATGTTGGTCCCATGGAAAAAGTTGTTCAGTTCGATGGTCTGTACCACACCCATAAGTTTGACCACACCTTTCTGATACAGCATATACCTATATAAAATGATTTTCTGATGTTTTAATAGGGCAGGTTTGTATAGTATTCGCAACCGGCGTGCGTGTATGACCTGATGTAAACGAAGAAAAAGGAATAAGTAAGGATCGTAGCAGCTGGCGTTCTTAGTTTCTACCTGCCCCTAAGGGAAAAAAACCGACCAAGTGCGAGTCGAACCACGCACAATGAAGGGTTCCGTAGTTGAAAATAATTTATCCCAAAAACAAATTTCATATATATAATTTAAAAAAACAACAACAACACAAAAATCAACAAACATTAACATTATTTAACATTGTAATCCCAAAAAAAAATTGTTTTATATCATAAAAAAAATATTTACAATTTTCGGACTTTTTCCTTTACTTGTGAGTGAGACCTTACTTGTCGTCAAATTTAATTATTCTAGGTCAACGGGAAGTATCCTATATAAGAGGTTTTGATGTATCAAAATATGTCGCATAAATGACCGTATTTTTTTATTGCGTTGACTTAGTTTGATTTTTTTAGAACTCCGAGGGACCATAGACCGACGTATTTGATATTAATTTCAACTTGATACCTCTACGCGTTCCTGAGAAAAAGGGTCTTAACACTGACAGACAGACAGACGGACAACGAAGTGATCCTATAAGGGTTCCGTTTATTCCTTTAGAGGTACGGAATCCTAAAAATGCGTGAGTTATGTATGTATAATATGTGTGTATAACAGCTCCCTCTAAATCTCAAACTTCTTGCCAAGGTCACGATATACATTCCAGACAAGTTTCGTAAGCTGTCGTCTACTTCGGAAACATACAACGTAAGCATATCCCTCACATGCTACTAAATAACCTTTGGCAAAGACATACTACTCTTGTATAATAAAATATGGCGGGACAAACAAAAGTGGAGAGGATATATTTACTGCCTATGTATTTGTTTTGGGGGACGATAAAAGTATACGGCATATTATCCTGGCTGTATGATATTTCTATGCTAATATGGCAATATAAAACTACTAGTAATATATAGCTAAGTTGACCTTGCTTTGATGTTTTTAGGGTTCCGTATTGCCACAAAAGGAAAAACACAGGATAAGACCACTTCGTTGTGCGTCTGTCTATCATGCAAGACCCTTTTTTTCAGGAACGCGTGGAGGTATTAAATTAAAATTAATATGAAATACGTAATCTCTCTACGTAAGCTATAAAAAAATCAAGCTACTAAGTTAACGCAATAAAAAATATGGCCATTTTATGCGACATATTTTGATACTCGCAAGTAAATCAAACCAGTCTCACCTAACGTTGTTGTTGAAAAACATTTTCTCCCATACATTGATATACGTCACGGTCAATTCTCCAAATGCTTTACGATTTTCGAACTTTTTCCTTTACTAGTAAAGAAAAAAGTCCGAAAATCGTAAATTTGTAATTTTATCATAAAAACATATTTTGGTTGGGCTTTAGTTTGTAGTTGGAGAATTGACAGTGACGTATGGGAGACCATGTTTTTCAACTAAAATGTAAAAGTTTGTTTTTGGAATAAATTCTTTTCAACTACGGAACCCTTCATTGTGCGTGGTCCGACACGCACTTGGCCGGTGTTTAAGTAAACAGTACACATAGTGCTTTCATAGTCAGGCGTGTGAAGGATCCTGTCAAGGATATGTTACATTCTATTTATTAACCTCCGACGGAAACTTGACTTGAGACTTGAGATGCCGATGCATTCCACCAGCTTTTATGACAAGTCTTTTACAGTTCAAGCAGCACGATTATGGAATGCCTTGCCCGTCTCGATAAGGCGTGCTCAAACTTTGTACACTTTTAAATTTCTGATAAAAAAACACTTCCTCTTTCTTTAAACATCATTATTACATGTACAGTTCCTTGCTCTTGTTTCATGTTTATTATTGTATAAGTATAGGTACCTATATATATATATATATATATATATATATATATATATATATATATATATATATATATATATATATATATATATTAATGTATGTATATGTTGTATATGTATATGGTACACCACGGACTATCTGCAGAATTGTCTTTCCTTGTCCCCATACTCCATCCAAAGGTTGTCTGTAAAAGATCGCTTTCAGCGATAAGACCGCCCATTGTGTCACCCTATGTAAAATTTCAACATTCATACCTGTATTTTAAATGGTGTGCATAATAAAGAGTATTCTATTCTATTCTATCGTCTGTATATCCATGTATCTGTCTGTGGCATCGTAGCTCCCAAATGACTGAATCGATTTAGATTTTTTTGTTTTCTTTGAAAAGTGACTTGATCGAAAGTGTTCATAGCTATGATTCACGAAAATTTATTCAGCCGTTTGAAGATTATCAGCTCGTTTTAGCCGACTACGACGAAGCAAAAAGGAATGTTATGATTTTGACCGGTATGTATGTATGTATGTATGTTCATCTGTTCTCTCATACTTTCTAAACTACTTATCATAAATGAAATTTAAAAGTATGAAACAAGAAAATGTTCTCATCTGAAATTAGAAAAAGACAGAGAAACTAAAAATCCGGAGTCACACGTCATGTTTGGGCATGAATCAAACGGATTACGTGTGACTCCGGATTTTTTATTTCTCTGTCTTTTTCTAATTTCAGATGAGAACATTTTCTTGTTTCATACCTACTTTTTAGAGCGTGATTTTACAGTAGTCAGGTTTAAGTTTTTAAACTTACTTTTACTAGTTGATGAATGGATGTGAGCAACTTCTATACTTCAATGCGTGAATGAGAGACAACTTTTGCGCCCTCACGCCCCGAGCCGCCGCAGGAAACGCCCTGGGCGTCAGGAATAGATAGCCGATTCCCGGCCACCATATTAGGCGCGGGCTTGCGGACGGCGAGCAATGGGTAGCTCGCCGTCCGAAAAGGACCAGGCCTGGGTCGACGGCGCGTTGTATTCCACGCGCGCGTCAAAGAGATATCAGCAATGATGGGGTCCGATAGGACCGATGCCTGCCAGGGTCGCGGGTTGTTCGAAAGAGTTACCGTGGCCCTGGCACAGGCAACTGGAGGAACACGGGTGGGTTGTATTCAGTAAAAGTCTGACACGCCCTGCCGCTCCACCCAGAGTGGGAAAAGTCATTTGATGATTTCCCAACCAAAATAAAAAAAGCTAAAAAATACCGTTGGTCCCGACTGTCGAAATCTGACAACCAGTATCCAGTACCAAGGGGTATCGTATTATACAGTAACTAGGTTGTAGAGGTCAGATAGATAGGCGCTCTAAGTAAATTACTGGTATTCAGCTGCATCCGGTTAGACTGGAAGCCGACCCCAACATAGTTGGGAAAAGGTTACGCAAATGATGGTCCGGTGAGTAACCATTTTTTTTTTATATTGTTACTTTGAACCTAAATACTGGTTCTCTCTATCTAATTGCGAATATCGCATATGTATTGAGCTTTAAATCTGTATAAAATGCACAAAGTTAGGTTATTTAAGATGGTGTATGATGAATTTTGACGCGGTTAGAATAACATGAATAATTACCTTACAATATAATTATGTTGGAGTTCACGGAGCAATTCAATTAGAAATTCTGTTGAATTTTCATCACAAATGTTATGTTTTGAATACGTTACTGAATTTCCCCCCTAATTTGAATTTTCTGCACGTAGGCAGGTACTTATATTTCTGGAAGGAGGAAGGCGTATAACTTTAGAGAAGGAAACACAGATACGTTATGATTTTCTTGACGATAGTCACTTTCTACAGTAGGTGTCTACAATAAAAAAACCGGCCAAGTGCGTGTCGGTCTTCGCACATTTAGGGTTCCGTACCAAATCTGATTTATCAATATGTTGGTATTTTTTAGTAAAATATAGGTAATAATAAACATTATCACTAAATTTCAAGTTCATAGGTCAGTGGGAAGTTAAAAAATTCTTCGGAACAAGATTTGTGAAAAAAGGCTGTGTTTGGTGGCTTCTCATTCCTGTGTTTTCCAATATTTTTTAAAACAAAAAATACAGTATTTATCTACTCAATGAGCTCTAAACAAAGGTACCCCACTCGATGGGGCAGGTTTTTTTTTTCGCTCCTCCCTTTAGCTGTATGGGAGCTTGGGAGGCCCCCTTAAAAACATTTAAAATATTTTTTGGCAATTTGTATGGCTTTAGGTCAATAAGATGCTTATGAAAATTCGAAGACTGTAGCTCCAACCGTTTGGCTGTAAAACCTGTAACAGTCGACGGACAGACGGACAAACGGACACGTGAATGACAGCAATAGAGCTCCGTTTGAACCCTTCGGGTACGGAACCCTAAAAAGCATTAAGGCTTCCGCAGACAGGCGCGACGCGACAGCGTGATGCGACTCCAGTAGCAAAACCGGCCAAGAACGTGTCGGACCACGCACAATGAAGGGTTCCGTAGTTGGGATGAATTATTCCAAGAACAAACTTAACATTGTAGTTGAAAAAAATGTTCTTCCGTACATTCCAACTGTAAATGTAAGTTTGTACTCACAATATTGAGAGATTTACCATGTTATTTTAAGACCACAGACTTTTTATAGGTTTTCCTGTAATCTACAGATAAAGATCTATTTTCTGTATTTTTTTTTCAAAGTTTTAGGCTCAGTAGTTTCGGAGATAAGGGGGAGAATGGTCAATTTTCGTCTATTTTCTTAAATAACTTTAAAACAATTTATTTTAAAATTATAAAAAATATATATTTGAGACCCTCATAGTAAGTCCTTTTATTTGATATGTAACACGGTATAGTTTGCAAAACTTTTTTTTTAATTTTCTTATTTGTCCCCCAAAAGTGACCCCCATATTCAAAATTCATTTTTTTACTTTACCTGTCCGTGCTTAGGTCACAGAAATTCATATGTGTACCAAATTTCAACTTAATCGGTCCATTAGATTCGGAGCAAATTGGCTGTGACAGACGGACAGACAGACAGACACACGAGTGATCCTATAAGGGTTCCGTTTTATCCTTTTGAGGTACGGAACCTAAAAACCATTTCTATGAAAATTTCGTGGAAATTGTGCTACCAGAATTACGTCGCACTGTCGCGTTGCGCAAGTCTGCGGGAGCTTTAAGTCGTATTCTTCTTCAGTCGTGTTGGCACGGCATGAAAAAATAAATAAATATAAAAAAAAATAATAATAATAAAATAAAAAAAATATTAAATAAATTAAAAAAATAATAATTGTAATTATAATATAATTGTATTGTAATTTATTTTAAAAATAAATAATTGTTAAATAAATATTTAACTCATGCTACGGGTAAAATGTCTGCCAAGTCAGCAAGGTTACCTGGGTGTACTGTATGTACGAGTAGGTACTATTTGTAATGTAACTATGAATTATGTGCAAAGGATTTTCCAACTTTGTCTCTCACAACACCTATTCACAATCGGCGACCATAAACTTTCATCCCCTCTATCATCCCTTTAGGATTATTTTTGAGACGAAAAGTAGCCTACGTCCATTCCCAGGATGCCATCTATCTCCATGCCTTTTATTGATTAGTTTTTCTGGTAATCGTCTATGATCGCCGATGATTATGTAGAGTAGCCATTACACTCCAGCCGTCGAGAGAATACGTTTTTGACACCTGTAATAAGGATCAAATTCGCAAAACACATATTCCTTAGTATGAAACTGAAAGGTGTCAAGAACGCTTACTCTCGATACGGCCGGCCAGCCGTGTGAGACCTCATTCTAAACTTCGAATCAGCGGTGCTATTCTGTAAAAATATCACCGTGAAAACTTAGGTGAAGTGATCTTAAAGTGAGCTGTCAATCCATCTGATGTGAGGGATTGACTCTATTGACAGCTCACTTCACCTGAGTTTTCACGGTGATATTTTTACAGAATAGATTGGCTGAATCCACTGTGAGTTGCTTGATTGGCATTCTAAAAACTCGGTTGACAATTTGACCCTTGCGAGCGTGTCAGCGATTTGAACTAAATTGACCGTAAGATTTTGACAGATAAAGTATGAGATGACCTAAGAAGTGGCATTCAGTAATGTAATTCCCCCGTCACTTCAAAGCTCACTTCGCACTCGAACCCGATTCAAAGTGTCAAATAAAAAGCATCTATTTTACGAGTGAGAGTGAATAGCGATGTGAGATGCGAGTTGTTGTTTGAATTTTACAGAATCGACGTACTCTTACTTACCACACAAAATTTTAAAAATGTTGCACGTGCACGTATTGGTACTATATTCTGTACAAAACTTAAAAAAGAGGAGCTCGTGGCTAAGTAATACCAGCCGTACGGGTCGAACCATCAGGCTTGCTGGGGTTGGTCCGTAGATGGGTGACCATCTTTACATACCGAGACTCCTCCGTGCCTCGGAAAGCACGTTAAGCCGTTGGTCCCGGCTGTCATTCGTGGACCTTTAATAGTCGTTACGGGTCGTCAGAAGCCCGAAAAGTCTGATAATCAGTCTTACCAAGGGATATCGTATTACCCAGCTACTGGGTTGTGGAGGTCAGATAGGCAGCCGCTCTATGTAAAATACTGATATTCAGCTGCATCCGGTTAGACTGGACGCTGACCCCAACATAGTTGGGAAAAGGCTAGGCAGATGATTCTGTACAAGACTTACAAGACATACTTATCCGGTAAACTTATCCCACGCCTGAGAACCGTACCATCCGAGATCGTCCAGCAACTTTTAACGTTCACTTGTATCTAACTTATAATTCACTACCAGCGTATTTACCGACTTCCTCCAGCTAGTTTATTGAAATCCGCTTAGTGAATTATAGATTATTGGAAAACAGACCCTACATGTTTTAGTTTAGGTCGACAGGATATTAAAACAGCTTAAGTTTTATTGGCAAGTTAGGATTAACTATGATCTGATTAACTAAAATAACGTACCTTTATTTTTGTAAAGGATAGTCGTGAATTTTACAAGTGGGCGTGGATGGCCAAATTCGACACTATGAGGAATATTTTAATGCTGAATGTAGTACAATCCTTGAGACGTCGAATCCAGCTATGTATGAAAACAATGGTCATCATTTTGAACAATTAATCACCAGGAATACAGATTACTATAATTATTTTTGTGGAGAAGTCGAGGGCAAAGAATATTTTATACAACTTTGCAACAAGAACACAATCTTAAGGAAACTAACTCCTGCATCGTAAAGGCGATGCTAAGTAAACCCATATGTCAAGCAGGCACTAACTAACGACCTGACATGGCTACACAGCACAAGCTTCCACCACACAACAAATGAACCAGGATTAACTACCTTTCCTGACTGCGAAAGGCAATTAAATGTTGAAATATTTACCTCCGAGGTTTCACCTACGTACTATTTTAACACAATAGCATTTTCTACTTTAATTCTGACTAAAATACTTAGCTAGTAATCCAGCTTATCCAGCTAACAAGTTAATAGTGGTTTTTACTATAAATACTTAAATGTAAATACATTTCAATTGTGCTTCTTTTTTGGGAGCCAGGACTGAGTGTGTAAATTCGACGTACTCAAAACACAGGACGAAATTTTTTGATCTTTAACGCACTCCTTTGAAGTTTGTCTCTTCTAAAATATTCTGTACCTTTTTCATGCTTCTGTAAACTAAGTGCCCACTCAAAGTTCCTTTTACTTATCTTGTGTATGCCATCTGCAAGTAATAGTCAAGGATTTGGTTGTAAAAGTAATAAAATTTCACTGCAATTGAGAATTTACCATGTGCATTTTAAATTTTGCACAAAATGAAAACTGAATTGAAATTTTCAATTCAATTTATGAAGGCAACAAAGCAGTAAAACTTCTAGTTTATTAAAGTTTCGATATTTTCGAGGTTTACAGGCTAGCTTGATTAAAATACAGCTGATGCTTACAAACAAATAAAATAAATTAAATGCTGAAATAAAATTGCTTTTCCAGATAGCTCTTGGATGAAAAGGAAAAATCGAAATAAAAACTACATCAAATTCCTCTGATGAATATAGGTAATGCAAGAATTAAGTTAATTATTTATTAACTTAAAAAAAAGATCAACTTTGATTATATATCGTGGTCTCTCAAACGATAGTCTTAATACTTAAACTAATGACACATTCTATATTGTAAGATTATGATAGCTCGCCTGCTATAATAAATGTACTCATAACTTCATACACTGAGGACGCAATCTTGGTACTTTATATTCTAGTCACATTATCAAAATCAATGCACTCCCTCCATCCCAGAGTTCGCTGCAGGCGTCCCACAGGGAGCGATGTTGGGACCGGAACATTATTCTCTCTATTACGGCGAAACATGGATTCGCACTCAGACTATTACGAATCTATGATGTGTTATGATATTGTTTTGTTGGGATCGGTTAGTGACCTGTCCTCTTTCACTGTTTTCAGTAAGTGTTAGTTCGTGTTATGGTCTTAAGATTGGGATCATCTGGGACATTTACATGTGTTACCAAAGTTGATAACCTAGTTTTTGGGTCTTGTAGTTGTAACGCGTCGAAATGCTAGACAAACACGGAGTAGAGAAAGAAGCGGAGATGCCGCAAGGCATTTAGGTCGTGCGCCTTCTATTAGGTCAAGACGTCACAGGTGGGCGGGGACACGAACCTTAGTTTCGAGTGAATCGTCATCGCGTTCGGGTCCGTTGTATTTTAATGGTTTTTTATTTGTTTTATTGTTTTTATAATGAAGTGCGCTGTTGTTGGATGCAAAAATTGTTCAGGATCAAAACTGAAACATATTGGTGGCATAACATTTCACGTGAAAGTCCCTAAAATGTTTATTTTCATTTTAAAACACATTTTCTCGTTTGCTAGTAGCTAGAGACATCTGTCGTCAAAGAGATGCAATATAACCACTCTTGACAACTCCGTGTTTTTATTACAATTAAGCATGATACGATGACCAATTTTCGGCTCAAATAACTTGTTTAAGTTTATTTAGCTTGTTATAAGTTATTTTATAGATAAATTACATACCTTGATACATGAAACAAGAAGAATTTAAAATAAGAAAAGTGCGCCATCTAACGGTAAGTAGTCGGTCCTAACTGACAAATAAAATTGTGCGCCTCATGCCAGCAAGACCCTATTTTAAACTTATTTTTTGTTATCATTTTAGATTCCCTGTTAATACAGACATTAGAAATGCATGGATAAGTGTTATAAATAAACCTAACAACTAGACACCAACAAAGTATTCGAAAATATGTTCACTTCATTTCGATGAAAATGATTTCTATAAAACAAAAAATGGCTATAGGAAATTGCATCAAGGAGCGTTACCCAAATTGTTTATAACTAATCAGGTAATCAGGTTTAATGATAAATATATAAAATAATCTTAAACTTAATATAACACATCAGGTGAGATATTGATCAAACGCGAGCCTAACAATAGTAAAAAAACTGAAAGTTATATTTTATTAATTTTTACAGGAATCTCAACCAAATCTGTTTGAAGGAACATCACATACCATGCCTAATACTAGTCAAGTACAGGTAAGGATTTTCATAAAAATAAATTACATTTTGGCTCCTACGGAAATAGTACAAACCTGGACATGAAATCACATTTTTTACCTATATATAGCCAATCGGGCACTATTTATAACTGGCTAATGATACATTATATGCTATTATTGCAAAGCATTTAATTTACATAAATATCTTTACAAGAATCAGAAGCACATATTTTACAAAAGTTTC
The DNA here is from genome assembly GCA_946251885.1 of Cosmia pyralina. Classification (NCBI taxonomy): domain Eukaryota; kingdom Metazoa; phylum Arthropoda; class Insecta; order Lepidoptera; family Noctuidae; genus Cosmia; species Cosmia pyralina. Next base: position 24,603,425 of record OX276345.1, on the reverse strand, counting down.
CTTTAGGTACATCCTCTTTGAGGAGTGGTTGGAGAGGCGCCACGGCGTCCTCACCTTCCGCCTGACGCAGGTCCTCACCGGACACGGTTGTTTCGGGAGGTTCCTGTTTCGGATAAGGCGGGAGGAAACGCCCGGGTGTCACCATTGTGTGGATCGCCCGGAGGACACGGTGGAGCATACAGTGGAGGTCTGCCCGGCTTGGGCGGAGCACCGCCGTGTTCTCACGGAGGCGATCGGCGGCGGCGATCTCTCGCGTCCAAACCTGGTCCAGGCCATGGTGCGGAGCGAGAGTGCATGGGAAGCCGTCACCTCCTTCTGCGAAGCAGTAATGCTCGCGAAGGAGGAAGCGGAACGCGTGAGGGAGAGGCAACAGCCGCGCCCTCGCGCCCCTAGCCGCCGTAGGAGACGCCCTGGGCGGCGGGAATCGATTGCCGATTCCCGGCCACCGTAGGCGCGGGCTTGCGGACGACGAGTAATGGGCAGCTCGCCGTCCGGTAAGGACCAGGCCCGGGTCGACGGCGCGTTGTGTTCCACGCGCGCCTCAAAGAGATGTCAGCAGTGACGGGGTCAATTGGGCCGATGCCGCCGGGGTCGCGGGTAGTTCGAAAGAGATACCGTGGCCCTGGCACGGGCAGCTGAAGGAACATGGGTGGGTTTTAGTCAGTAAAAGTCTGACACGCCCTCCCGCTCTGCCCAGAGCGGGAGAAGTCATTTGATGATTTCCCATCCACAAAAAAAAAAAAAAAAAAAGGTACATAATCCTGCTTCAAATATCGAAAAAGAATTGGAACCGTTTTTAAAATTAAACAATTCACCAAGAAGAAAAGAATTGAAACGGGAAATGAATAGGTTAAAAATTGAAAACACCAAAAAAAATAAAAAAAATAAGCAGCTGCAAGCAAAAAATAGACGATTAAAAAAAAAGGTTAGATTTTTCATCGTTATCATGTAGGTAAATGCTACTATATTTATTTTACAATCTGCATTTATTGCTAGGATTATTGCAAGTATACAGTATAATTATAAACTAATGTATTATATTAATTTGGGAATTTTTAGAGAAATAGCTTAACATAATCAACCCTTATGTAATAATACAGTATTTTGTTAGTATATCGTTTTTAGTAAATATGTCTTTTTCAGATAGCATCCGTCCAAAGCCTTTTTAAATGATCTCCAGCAAAAAAAATATGATATTGTCCTCTGATGCGGATCTTCTTAAAAACATTGACATAAAAGCAAGAGAGCTTGTGCAGCGACAAATACATAAAAAAACAAATGGCAAGACAGTTAAAAGAAAATACTCCGTAAATTTGCGCACTTTTGCGTTGACACTGAATTTCTATTCGCCCAAGGCGTATGATTACGTGAGGCGTACTTTTGATACATGTTTACCACACCAGCGAACCATAGCAAAATGGTATCAAACGGTGAATGGTAAACCAGGATTCACAGAAGAGTCTTTTAAAGTACTAAAACAGAAAACAGAACAATTTGAACATCCACTCATTTGCAATTTAGTATTAGATGAAATGGCGATTAAACGACACGTTGAGTGGGATGGATCTAAATACTATGGATATGTTGACACTGGCACTTCTTTAGATATGGACACTTTAAGCAAAGCCACTCAGGCCCTTGTTTTAATGTTGGTTGGCGTTAATGATTCATGGAAATTACCCGTAGGATTCTTTTTCATTGATAGTGTTACAGGTATTTTTTTTAAAACTTGAATCGACTGATTACTTTCATTTTATTCTGAGGACCGATTACTTTCCATGTATTAATTATTGGCTCAAGCCACAAAAGAAGAAATTGAAACAAGTTTTAATGTTTCAGGTGAACAACGTGCTTCTCTAGTTCAAAAATGCTTAATTAACGCTCATGATACCGGAGTAAAAGTAGTAGGACTAACTATGGATGGATGTCCATCGAATGTAAGCATGGCAAAAATTCTCGGCTGTTCTTTTGACATTGGCCATATTAAAACGTCTTTTAAGCATCCATGTTCACACGAATTGGTTTATGTATTTTTGGATGCCTGTCATATGGTGAAATTGATACGGAATGCTTTTGAGTTTAATAAAATATTATATGATTATCAAGGCAATGCGATAGAATGGCGATATTTAGTCGAATTAAATAAGTTACAGAAAAAAGAAACTCTAAATTTTGGAAACAAACTAACGGATAGACATATCAACTTTCACCGGGAAAAGATGAAAGTTAAATTGGCAAGTCAACTTTTTAGTACAAGTGTTGCCAACGCCTTAGAATCTTGCCGAGAAAGGCATAATTATTTCAAAGAAGCTTTTGGAACAATTTTATTTTTAAAATTAATCAACGACTTGTTTGACATACTAAAATTTAAAATTTTTAAATTCGAAAAATTTAAAACAATACGGAACCAAAAAAGCACTGTTTGAAGGCAATTTTTCCAAAACGTTATCATTTTTAATGTTTTCTAAAAATTTCATCTTGCATTAGCAACATGTTCTCAAAAAATTATTCAGTCAAGAAGAAAAACTGGTTTCATTGGCATCATTGTTTGTATAGACAGCGCAATAGGATTGTACAAAAGTTTAGTACAAGAAAAAAAGGAACTTATTTATTTGCCCTTGTATAAGTTTAGCCAGGATCACCTTGAATTATTCTTTGGCAATATTAGAGCACATGAAAGGACAAACAACAACCCTACGGCGCGACAGTTTCAGGCGGCGTACAAAAAAACTCTTATTAACTCGGAGTTAAACGATTCCTTTAGAGGTAATTGCATTCCCCTTTAGCACATTGGAATCCTGTCTTGTTCTTCGCGTCTTAACGCTGTTGACTTGATTAACAGCACAAGTGAAAGATACAGAATATCAGATGAGAGCCCAGATTCTGATGATGACAATTTTCTTCATGACGCATTAGTCGAATGTAATAGAATTTTGGAAAGTGAATACTCTGACACTCATCAAATTGTCTCATATATAGCGGGTTACATAGTACGAAAGTTGCAGAAAAAAATAAAATGCGAAGAATGTGTTCTCGCCCTTCATTCTTCACAAATAAAGACAGGACATAGATTTGTTTCACTAAAAAGTCGCGGTTATCTCATTTTACCGTCTGATGATGTTGCCAAAATCTGCTTATGCACAGAATTAATCATAAGAAGAATAAAAAAAGAAAGTTTAAATGCTTATAATTTTAAACCTCGTAATATTGTTCATGCTACGCTTAAGAGTTTAATAGGAGATAATTACTTCAGATCATTAAATGCACATGCGCATGATCAAGATCCAATTTTCAACCATGTCACGTTGTTGACCAAAGCTATAAGCCATAGCTATTGTAATACGAGACTTAATTATTATAGTAAGCTCGAAAATATTGTTTTGTCTAAAAGGCAACATTTAAATAAAACTGTGTTGTTTAGTGGCCAATAATAAGCATTGTCCAATAAAGATTGATTATGTTAACAATGTTTTTGTTTGACTACCTACCTACCTATACAACATTAGTTTTTGTTTACCCTAAACCCGAAAAGGGGTCATTGTACTCATCATTTTGAACAATTTTTCTATGGGACAAACCTTGAGATCGCGAAAAAAAATCAGCTGTTCAGTACAGTAATCTACATCAAACTCGTCAAAATGTACTGAACAGCTGATTTTTTTTCGCGATTTCAAGGTTGCTCCCATAGAAAATATTGTTCAAAATGATGAGTATAATGACCCCTTTTCGGGTTTAGGGTAAACAAAAACTAATGTTGTATACCCGATACTCTACATGACACTATATTTTTTTTAAATTTCAAACAGGGAACACATTACCCACCTTTTGGGCTTCACCCGCAGTTGGGTAATAAATAATGTGGTCCCGCCATATTAATACCCTTAGAATCTTCTGGAACAATGTGTCATGATGTGTTACGCCATAGTGGCCAGTAGACGAATTAAAATAGAAATAGCTAGTTCAGTTTCACTGTAATTATTCCTTTCACCGGTAGATGGCGTTACAAAAAATGGGCGGGATTTCCATCGTGGGGCGTAGCCATCGCCGTACCTCGTACCCCTCTCACCCGCATTCAGGCGACGCTTGTTTCTAAAGAGATTAGGCCTTGCGGCATCTCCGCTTCATTCTTTTCTCCATGTAGACAAAGCATAAAATAATTGGTTATTTCCTATTCCAAAAGAAAAACTTTACAAACACAAGTGGCTCTCACATTCTCATTAGTTACTACATAAACGTTTTAAGATCAAATAAATATCCCAATTATGCTACCGGCATTATGAGTGGGCTCACCACAAATAATATTGGCAAGCTATTTTGTGACATCGCAATTATGTAACTTGATTACTGACCGGAATTATATAATTATACAATTAATTAATTATACTGGAATTACTGTACACATTTAATAGGACCATGTTGATAGCTGTCAGGTACAGTCAACAAAAGAGATATCTAGGCAGGGTATGTGAATTGCTTCATGTTAAATTTTATAGATATTACTTTGTTTTTGCAATACTTCTACATTATAACACACCAACACAAAATTGTATATTGTCACGAAATTGAACATGAAGCAATTCACATACAAATATGTTAGTATACCCTGCCTAGATATCTCTTTTGTTGACTGTACATTAATCACTCCCGCGCCCGGCTCCCCCACGTGACGTCATTAGCACATTAGGAAAATTAGGACAATCCTAAGATTGTCCTTGAAACTTTTTGTCGGCGCGCGACGGATCGCCTAGCGTCTTGTACACAAAATATTCCTATGGACCGATAGGAAACTAATCACTATTTCTTAAAGTGACTAGGGTAGGTTCTGAATCTAAATAAAATAGGAATTAAACAGGAAAGAATGGTGTACAAGGGTGAAGGCTCCAGCAGTGGGTTGAAAGAAACAGTTGATCATAATCCATAATCTCAATGATGATAGGAGACAGAAGGTTGATTATTCCATTCCTACTAATGAAAGTAAGGTAATTTAGTCATAGTTAAGTAGGTACAGTCAAATCTTTCATATCTTTGCCAGTTTTTTTTTTTTTTCCTGTAACAAGTGTTTTTTTTTCATTCATCAATATAGCTTTGCAGCACGTAATTTCGAGAGCTATATAGATTTTTTAATGATTATAAATTAATGATATTAGGTCTTTACCTATGAAATTGCCGTTCTGCAGTACTGGCCATTTCAAATCAAAATAATTTTTGTTTGGCTAAGAATTCTAATTTCAAATTAATTTTATTTTAAAAACATGGATTTTTTTTCCAAAAGTAGTCATTTGTTTATTGATTAGTGTTACATTTTCATCGCATTTCAATCTTTTTCGTCCTCATGGATACGTTAAAAATTCGAGTAATTATGGAATATGAGTACCGTCGTGGCAGCAACGCGGCACAAGCGGCACGCAACATCAACGACGTTTACGGAGCTATCACTACAAACCAACGCACCACTTGTTATTGGTTTGCTCGCTTCCGTTCTGGAAATTTCGACCTGAAAAATGAACCTCGCGGTCGTCCGAAGACTTTGGTCGACAATGACGAATTAAAGGCGATTGTGGAAGCTGATGATACACAATCTACGGCTGAATTAGCAGCAGCTTTCGACGTTAGCGTCAAAACAATATTGGTCCATTTGCGTCAAATTGGCAAGGTAAAAAAGCTTGACAATTGGGTGCCCCACGAACTCAATGATCGCCAGCGCGAAGTACGCGTCGAGACGTGCCTTGCACTGCTCAACAGACACACAAATGAAGGAATTTTGAACCGCATTGTTACCTGCGATGAAAAATGGATTCTGTTTGATAACCGCAAGCGCTCAGCAAGTTGGTTGGATCCTGGTTCAGCACCTAAACAATGCCCTAAACGAAAACTTACCCCTAGAAAAGTGATGGTCACTGTTTGGTGGTTCAGCGCCGGTGTGATTCATCACAGCTTCTTACCAAACGGGGTGAGCATTACTTCAGATGTGTACTGTGAAGAACTGAACACAATGATGGAGAAGCTGGCACATCTCCAACCAGCATTGGTCAATCGCTCGTCTCCGCTGCTCCTGCACGACAACGCGCGACCTCATACTGCACAGCAGACGGTCTCCAAGTTGCAAGAACTGGGGTTGGAAGCTCTCCGTCATCCGCCCTACTCACCAGACCTTGCGCCTACAGACTACTACTTTTTCCAGAATTTGGATAACTTCTTGGCGGGAAAAAAATTCAATACCCGAGAGGCAGTACAAAATGCCTTTGAAGAATTTGTTGCCTCCCGTCCAGCTGATTTCTTTAAGAAGGGCATCAATAAACTGCCACTGCGTTGGCAAAGATGCATTGATTGCATGGGTGATTACTTCGATTAATACAAATAAAAAATGCATGAAAAAAATTCGTTTAAATTTTTTCATACAAAACGGCAAGTTCATAGGTAAAGACCTATTATAATCAATATTGTCGCATATTGAATTATGACTAGCATACAACGTAAAACAGCGCTGCAATTTTAAAGAAACGTAACAAATTTCGCGTGCTACATTCACGGATTCCCTTTAAGGTGACGAACATAATTTGGTTGCCACTGTAAATGGGCATAAGTTAGCCCGTATAAGTATTAACCACATTACTACTTTTCTAGGTTCTAGAATTAGAATTTATGGATCGATAGTTTATGCGATGACGATATTCAAAAACCTAAAAGAATTTGCCAGAACAAGGACCGCTGTCGTGTTTAAGGCGAGTATATCTGCTAGCCGGCAGCGCCACCATTAAGACGTTTTTGGCGTTAACTGCTATAACTTCGAACCTAGGAGGTTTAGTGTTGATTGTTATATACAAAAAATCCTACCTCATTTAACTAAGAATGTGTGCATAGGTTTCAAAATGTTCCATATCTCCAGATTTATTTATTTTTTTCCTCAATGGTGACGCTGTTAGCAGGTATACTCGCCTTAATATATACCAGCCTATTATAGTCCCACTGCTGGGCAAATGCCTCTTCTCATACAGAGAAGGCACGAGCATTGATCACCACGCTTGCTCAAGACAGGTTTGGCGATTTCAGACTTATAACACACTTGTAACACACTATCGATCGGAATTTGAATCATTTCGAAACATATTGCTAATCCATTGCTTCATATGTTCGAAAAATTTGTCTGCTCGACAACGTAAATAGCGCAATGAATGTTGTTGAACTGTCAAAACTAAACCAACTCCGATTGATAATGTCTTACGCAATTAGGGTGCAGGTTTCCTCACGATGTTTTCCTTCATCGATGTCAGTAATGTCTAAGATAAACTCAAAAAGTCACATTGGTACTTGCTCGGATTTGAACCCACAACCTCGTGCATGAGAGTCGGCTTAACCACTGGGCCATGCTCGCCTTAAGCATAACATTATAGTTTTTAACATTTGTGTTTAATCATTCTAAGGAAGAAGGATGTGAAATCGTGTACCTAATGTATTTTCATTAAAAATATAATTGTATTTTATAGGTCGTTTATTCTCATTAAAAGGCATAATGGTCTTGGTGCAAGACCCATTAGTTACCTCCATTAATTTTCCAGGGTTCTAAAGGAAGCCTTCTTGGAGCCGTTGACCTATCACAACGAAAGATTCTAAGACAAGGTTTTTGAAGAAAAAAAAAACCATTAATCAGAATCCTATTGTCATTAATTTATAGTTAAAAATTAATGAAAGACATGAATGACATTTTTCATTTTATTAACTCAAACATAATACTCAAAGCATTTATTTCAATTAAACCAATTACAGGCATTTTTGAATTGTCCTAGAGTCGGTCAGTTAGTCAGAAAGTTGAAGCTAGTTGCCCAGTCCAAAACGTAGATCTCTATGGAGCAGAACGGGCATGAAACTCCCAAGGACACTCTTTTAAATCAAGATATTACAAAATCCGGGTACATTATTCTTGCAACGCTTAAAATGGTACTAAAAACATAATTGCTTCACACCAACTTCCTTCCAAAAAACAATTCGACAAATTGCCGATTATCTCCCAAACTCCCAACAATTTAAAAAACAGCAGTTGTACTGAAAAGTTTTCACAAAAACATAGAATCTGTAACACGCGCGTCGTTTCGACAGGATTTCCGCGAATCACGGGATTCACGGCGGAATCCCGATAAAAACGGGATAAAAATATGCGGCATGTCAATTGAGATTATTTACGAGTATATGCTACGCTATGAATACGATAGGGCTGTTGTTGAATACTTAGCATGCAAAAATGTGAAATAAAACATTTGGGGCCTTAGCACATCGCCGCGAAACCGCGAAATAGCGAAACCACATGACGTTTTGCTGATATTCCGTTGATGTTCCACTACTCCTGAACATCATGAGAGTCAGTTGAAATAAACTACAGTCTGATTTTTAATTCGACGGAATTCTGAAATTTCATACGTGTTGCCAATATTAAAACGGTCCTAATAAAAACGGAACGCATATACTTGAAATTTAAAAAAAAATCTTTCTTGAATTTAAGGTTTCAACTAGAAAAACTATTACTTAAAAATTTACTGACAATTTTAAAATGGTAATCAGATTTTGTATTATCAAATTATTGAAGATACAATAATTAGTAAGGTAATTATTTTTCTTTCACAGGAATCCTGTCCACTAATCCATAGGTTTTTTAGGAATACCTTTTTATCTGTAAAATCTTCGCTTCTTATAACTACAAATCGAAACGGAACCCTCGGTGCGCGCCTCCGACTCGCTCTTGATAGGTTTTTTTCCTTAAGAGGTACGGAACCATAAAAAATATTTTAGTTAGCTTAACATGTGATGTGAGAATCTAATTCAAACTCCAGTCATATCCCAGCTCACACCTCGTAGTACAATTTGACATGACAATGACAGCAGCATCTAACTATTAATAGACAATGGTGCCGATTCTGTTGTACACCGAACTGAACTAACTAAACTATCACTAAAATTCCTTACTTTTTGCTATGAGAATCTTAGAGCTATTCTGACAAAAAAAACCTCTAAATTTAATAACAATTTTGACACAACTAAAATCGAGTTTGACAATCGTGACTCCGCGTGGTATAGTGCCTGTAGTATATTTGACCCGGTGGCTTTAATTGGAACTAACGAAATCACTATGAAGTGACAGGCTTGTCATATTTTGTTCACCGACATCGCTGTAGTTACCGGGTCAAATATCTTTTAGAGCTGGAGTAGCGCAGGGAGGGGGCAGCTTCAACGTGTTTTATATGTAATGTAGGTACCTTTTTTTTTTGGTACTTTTTTTTTGGTACCTTTTTTTTTTGGTACTTTTTTTTTTGTGCCTTTTTTTTTTGGTACTTTTTTTTTGGTGCCTACTTGTTGAGTCATAGGGGTTCATGGGTTATATAAAGGGGGGCCAAATTTTCATTATTTTTGCGATAGGACTCACCGTTTTCGAGATATATGCAAAAGTAAAGAAAAAAATACACTACTGTTTTTGCATCCGAAGTCAAGGTCTCGGTGTGAATTAGTTCATATCAACTAATTTTATTCCACACCTTTTTAATCGCGATTAAACATAGTCTGATTTAGTTTGACAATTAAAATTTTAGGTGAAAACCATGTGAAAACAGTTAAATTCAGAATAGCAAAATTGCCATTTTCACTAAACTAATAACTCCGTACAATTTTAGTCCTGTCAAACTAAAATATAGTTAAGTTGTGTCACTTTAGTCAATTTCAGAATGGGAAATCGTCGTTTGACAGGAATAAACTAAATTTTAGTGATTTTTAGTCTAGTTTAGTGGCATTTGTGACAAGAGAATCGGCACCAATGTCTTTCACTTTCAAAACACGCTGCTAAGCTTTCCTCGCATTGAAACATACCCGTAGTACGCCGGAAACTAACGCTGTCAAGATAAAAACAACTTTACTTCTCTATGCATAAAACACATTTCTGATTTGACAGTGAAGTTGCGATTATGTAATCGTGGTACGAGTACGCACGGCTACAGATCAAGCTATACATTTTCCGGTTTACCTGATCTCGCATTTTGTAGGATTTCCTTACCAGGCACCAGCTTCCGCTGTTAAACTGACTTTCAGTTAGACAGAATTCTCCCACATGGGAAAAAGGCATGAGATTATACAAGGTCAAATTAAATTAGCTAGCGAAACTCTGCAGATGAATTTTTTTGGGTCAAAGACCGCTGGTTCTGTTGTTAGTTGAGTAATCTGTTTTTTTTTTGTTTTATCGTGTTTAAATATCTATACCCTTTACGCCTGTGAACTTTACACAAAAATAAACTGATATTACAAGTACACTGCGGTTGATGACCCAAAAGAAACCGGCCAAGTGCGTGTCGGAACACGCACAATGAAGGGTCCCGTAGTTGATAAGAATTTATCACAAAAACAAACTTAACAATGGATCCCAAGAAAAAAAATTGTATGTCATAAAACTACAAATTAACAATTTTCGGACATTTTCCTTTACTGGTGCTGTGAGACCTTGCTTCTTGCCAAATTTAATTATTCTAGGTCAACGGGAAATACCATATAGGTTTTGATTTACTTGCGAGTACCAAAATATGTCGCTTAAATGGATGCATTTTTGTATTGCATTTACTTAAAAGCTTCATTTTTTTTTAACTCTAAGGGCCCATAGACTTACGTCTATTTGATATTGATTTCAACTTGATACCTCCACGTGATCTTGAGAAAAAGGGTCTTGACAGACTGACATACTTGAAAATATTTTTTTATGTGTTAAAATTACAAATTAACAATTTTCGGACTTTTCCATTATTTGTGCTGTAAGACTTTGCTTCTTGCCAAATTTTATGATTTTAGGTCAATGGAAAGTACCCTACCGGTTTTGATTTACCTACTTGCGAGTATCAAAATATGTCGCATAAGTGGCCGTATTTTTTTATTGCGTTGACTTAGAAGTTTGATTTTTTTAGAGCTCTAAGGGATCATAGATTTACGTATTCGATATTAATTTCAACTTGATATCTCCACGCGTCCTTGAGAAAAAGGGTCTTGACAGACTGACAGACTTGAAATTTTTTTTTTGTGATAGAATTATGAATTAACACTTTTCAGACGTTTTCCTTTATTTGTGCTGTAAGACCTTACTTCTTGCCAAATTTCATTATTCTAGGTCAATGGAAAGTACCCTATAGGTTTTGATTTACCTGCGACAGTTACTAGTATCAAAATGTGTCGCAAAATGGCCGTATTTTTTATTACGTTGACTTAGAAGCTTGATTTTTTTAGAACTCTAAGGAATCCTAGATTTACGTATTCGATATTAATTTCAACTTGATACCTCCACGCGTTCCTGAGAAAAAGGGTCTTGACAGACTGACAGACGGACAACGAAGTGATAAGGGTTCCGTTTTTTTCCTTTTGAGGTACGGAACCCTAAAAATCATCAAATTAATTATTTTTTTTTTAGATAACGCGATGCCCATGACGTCTGCAGAGTTTCACTAGTTAATTTAAGTTGACCCTGTATAATATGTACATATTTGTAGAATTCTAGGTTAGAAAATTTATAAACCACAGTTTATTACTTGAAGAAACCCTTCACAGCTCCCGGAGTAACCAACTACATAATGTGGTCACTCCGATAGTCCCCCCCTCACGCTGCTGGGACGTCTTAAAAAAAACCGGCCAAGTGCGTGTTGGAATTTATCCCAAGAACAAACTTAACATTGTAGTTGAAAAACAAGTTCTCCCATACATTCCAACTGTAAATGTAAGTTTGTACTCACAATATTGAGGCATTTACCATGTTATTTTAAGACCACAGACTTTTTATACATTTTCCTGTAATTTACAGGTAAAGAACTATTTTCTGTATTTTTTACAAAATTTTAGGCTCAGTAGTTTCGGAGATAAGGGGGGGAATGGTAAATTTTCATCTATTTTCTTAAATAAAAGTAATTTATTTTTAAAACGATTAATTTTAAAATTATAAAAAATATATATTTGAGACCCTCATAGTAATTCCTTTCATTTGATATGTCACACGGTATAGTTTGCAAACTTTTTTTTTAATCTTTCTATTTTCCCCCCAAAAGTGACCCTAATATTCAAAATTAATTTATTTACTTTACCCGTCCGTGTTTGGGTCACAGAAACTCATATGTGTACCAAATTTCAACTTAATCGGTCTATTAGATTCGGAGCAAATTGGCTGTTACAGACGGACAGACAGACACACGAGTGATCTTACAAGGGTTCCGTTTTGTTCCTTTTGAGTTACGGAACCCTAAAAGTCTTTTCTTCCATGGTAGCTCCCTAGGGTCGTTTAGATAAAAACTGTGCGAGGAAATCGAACCTAAGTCTATATGACAAAGTCTTTAATCATCCCGTAACCACTGATGTGTTCACCACCCCTGAGGCGAAGGCTGACATCAAACCACAACGAATAGCGTTTCCCGTCCCTTCGAAATTCAAATATCCTAAATAACATTAATTAATTGCATGTATGGTAAAATTTTATTCCGTTTTCCACAGTGCGACAGGGCTTGTTTCGTATAATAATTATAGTATAGTTAAAATCTCGCTGCAGACTTGGTCATAAATCATAATCGGAGTAGGGATGTGGGCTAGTTGCGCGCGCTCAAGGCCATTAACGATAACAGAATCACATATTTACGTTCTTAATTACATAAAAATATTTAATATATATTTAATATGCTTTGTAGTAAATTTGGTAATAAAATAAAAAAAAATCTGTATTTATTTCTATCACCCATTTATAAATATATAAAACTATCGATATCACTCATCGACTGCAGTAATGCACAGGACTACGTGTGAGCGTGGCCTGCCCATAAGGCCCGTGAGTGGGAAAGAGAGCGAAACACTCGAATGATTTATGACCGAGTCTGCAGCGAGATTTTAACTATACTATAGTGTCGTGAAATCTACAACATCATGACTAGTCCGACGAAGCCCGAACTGCTTACGAAGTTCAGCGAACTACGTAAGCAGTTCGGGCTTTCGTCGGACCATAGATAACATAATAGTCGGACGAATCACCGAAATCATGGCCCCGTCAGCATCAAAGCTTTATTTTGCAATCACACTAATATTATAAAGGCGAAATTTTGTGAGTCTGTGTGTACCTATGTATGTGTGTTTGTATGTTTGTTACTATTTCACGCTCAAGCGGCTGGACAGATTCGGTTGAAATTTGGTATATAAATAGCTTATACCCTGAATTATTAATACATAGGCTACTTTTTATGCGGAAAAAATGTAGTGTTCCCGTGGGATGAGCAATTTTTTGCCTCTAAATATTTTTCTCGTTTTAGTGTATCTCATAAACCGCGGGTAACGCCGCGGGGCACAGCTAGTGTCCAATATTATCGTACACACATGCTTTCGCGAAACTCGTTTTACATAGAATTAGATAGTGAAATTAGTTGCGCGACATACTTATTACTTTTATCAAAAAAATCGCGGTTGGCACGAAAGTATTTAGATTTCATTGAAATTTATGCATGCATACAGCTTACTCGTGACATGTCACTAATTTCCTAATGTAAATCCGCCTTTAAAGTTAATTCTCCATTCAGCCAATGATAATAGTGTTGAACTAGGATTCATAATTGATCAATGACCCGTCAAAAGGCCAATGACCCATCCGTAACTGAAAACTTATTATTTATCATTACGGTAACCATGTCAGTCAGTAACTTTAGTATATAATAAATGTTAAGTTTTTTTTTTACCTTGACTTCTAAAATTGGGTAGCAGTCTTATTTGTTTATGCCTGATATTTTGGTTTATGCAGCAGATCTATTTTCATCTTGCAGGAGCGTTGCATCCCTAATTTTTAACTCCAGTGATAGGAAACTCCGCCGGCCGTCATTAGTTAGTCGTACGAGTAATAGGGATTCTTTTTTTACCCAGGCATCATCTCTATGGATGATGCCTGGGTAAATAACATGGATGATGCTTTGATTAAAAACAATAAATTCTATTTAATCCGTCAGTCAGATAATAAAACTATATTAGACACGTAGTTTTTGCTATACTTAAAGGTACTTAATATTAATAAAAAAACTTTTTTACAAAAAAAAACTGACTAAAAAAAAACACTAAAGTGAAAAAAAAAATAACTTTAATTTCGGAAGTAGGTGTCTTTATTTATTTATTTTATTTAAAAGGAACAGCTAACAGCTACAATACAAAACATAGAAAAAGAAATACACAAAACAGTCAGTCGGTTTTATATTTTCGTTTGTTGCCACCGACTTCCGAAATTAAAGTTATTTTTCACTTTGTAGTGTTTTTTTTTTTAAACAATTTTTATTTTTCACTTTTAGTTGTGGTTCTACCCCACACAAATTTGAATACCACTACCTGCAAAACAAATGAGAACATCATCGACATAAACAGTAGGAAAAAATACGTATTATTGAAGCTAACTCAAAAACTACCAAATCAAAGTTAATAAATTTTAGGTACATGGGACCTACTTTGAGGTATACCCTCCAGAATAAAACAAGAATCTTTCAAATCAGACAACTCTGTAAAAAGTTATGCGTGGTTATACATAAAAAAAATAAAATGAAAAAACAAATATACGAAATTGTCAAAAATGTCTATTTATAATTAATTAAGATATATTTTTAGTGTTCTTTATATAAGTATTCCTTTCATACTGAGCACCTGCCATCTAATCTCTTCACCACCCTTGGTTGACTGGTAGAGAATGCCTAAGGCATTTAGTCCGCCTTTGTACGTTTTGTGTGCGAAAAGGTTAAATAAATAAATAAATAAAAAAAAATCAGCTTCTCCCTGCATTTTGACGAGTTTGATGTAGATAAATGTACTGAACAGCTGATTTTTTTTCGCGATTTCAGGTTTGGTCCCATAGTAAAAGTTGTTCATAATGATGAGTACAATGACCCCTTAAGAGGTTGCTGGAGTTTTACCAATAAGTAACCCTGCTTATACGTGTCGACTTGAGAACCTCCTCCTTTTTTTTCTTCGGTTTTCCGGTTTCTAGATAAAACGCATTAAAGTTCCCGTGGGGGCTCGTTACGTCACAACTATAACAAACTTCGTAAAAAATCTAGCAAGGAGTGACGTTATGCCACATTTTATCTCAATGTATCGTTGTAATATATGTAATGTATGTAATACATACTAACCAAACACAAAAAATTCGATCAGACAGCAATAAAATTAATGCCTCAATCCCCCAAGGGAGTGTAATCGGATGCCTTTTATTTATAATTTATATAAATGACCTCCCAAGAATCATAAACGAGTCATTTATTCTGTTTGCTGACGATATCTCAGTACTAACTTCATGTCAGAACAATAGCAACCTAACTGAAACGCTTACAAACACACACAACAAAATAATAATATGGATGACACAACACAACCTTAAGATTAATTTTATTAAGACTAAAATCATGTCCTTCCACCCACGCCAAAAAGCACCTCTAGATATAAATTTTATTTACAATGACATAAAAATAGAGACAGCAGAAGAATTCACCCTACTTGGTCTATCCATAGATACTAATTTAAATTGGAAATCGCAAATAAAAAAAAAACTCTGACAAAATTATCTAAATTTGCTTATGCCCTCCGCGAAATTAAAAAAACCACAAACCATCAGACAGCCCTGTTTACGTATTATACCTATGCATATGCATGGTTAAGCTATGGCGTAATATTATGGGGAAACAGTACACATGCAGCTACACTTTTCACACTACAAAAACGACTAATCAGAATCCTAGTTAACGTAGAAGACACAGACAGCTGCAAACCGCATTTCCAAGAACACAAACTTTTAACACTTCCTTGTATATATACTCGTATATATTAGGTCTTTACCTATGAAATTGCCGTTCTGCAGTACTGGCCATTTTAAATCAAAATAATTTTTGTTTGGCTAACAATTCTAATTTCAAATTAATTTTATTTTAAAAACATGGATTTTTTTTTTGTTTATTGATTAGTGTTACATTTTCATCGCATTTCAATCTTTTTCGTCATCATGGATACGTTAAAAATTCGAGTAATTATGGAATATGAGTACCGTCGTGGCAGCAACGCGGCACAAGCGGCACGCAACATCAACGACGTTTACGGAGCTAACACTACAAACCAACGCACCACTTGTTATTGGTTTGCTCGCTTCCGTTCTGGAAATTTGACCTGAAAAATGAACCTCGCGGTCGTCCGAAGACTTTGGTCGACAATGACGAATTAAAGGCGATTGTGGAAGCTTATGATACACAATCTACGGCTAAATTAGCAGCAGCTTTCGACGTTAGCGTCAAAACAATATTGGTCCATTTGCGTCAAATTGGCAAGGTAAAAAAGCTTGACAAATGGGTGCCCCACGAACTCAATGATCGCCAGCGCGAAGTACGCGTCGAGACGTGCCTTGCACTGCTCAACAGACACACAAATGAAGGAATTTTGAACCGCCTTGTTACCTGCGATGAAAAATGGATTCTGTTTGATAACCGCAAGCGCTCAGCAAGTTGGTTGGATCCTGGTTCAGCACCTAAACAATGCCCTAAACGAAAACTTACCCCTAGAAAAGTGATGGTCACTGTTTGGTGGTCTAGCGCCGGTGTGATTCATCACAGCTTCTTACTAAACGGGGTGAGCATTACTTCAGATGTGTACTGTGAAGAACTGAACACAATGATGGAGAAGCTGGCACATCTCCAACCAGCATTGGTCAATCGCTCGTCTCCGCTGCTCCTGCACGACAACGCGCGACCTCATACTGCACAGCAGACGGTCTCCAAGTTACAAGAACTGGGGTTGGAAGCTCTCCGTCATCCGCCCTACTCACCAGACCTTGCGCCTACAGACTACTACTTTTTCCAGAATTTGGATAACTTCTTGGCGGGAAAAAAATTCAATACCCGAGAGGCAGTACAAAATGCCTTTGAAGAATTTGTTGCCTCCCGTCCAGCTGATTTCTTTAAGAAGGGCATCAATAAACTGCCACTGCGTTGGCAAAGATGCATTGATTGCAAGGGTGATTACTTCGATTAATACAAATAAAAAATGCATGAAAAAAATTCGTTTAAATTTTTTCATACAAAACGGCAATTTCATAGGTAAAGACCTATTATATTGAGTATTGAGTATATTTTGATTACGTAAAAAAAGAAAAATAAACTTACAAGTAAACTACCACGCTACTTCAATGAACATCAAACTCTAAACAGCCAAAACGTGACGAATAAACGTAGAAACTGGTCAACCATCACAAACATTAACATCGTTGTCTAAGGCACCAGCTGGCCATGACCATTTTCAGCCTGAAACGTGTTTCAACGTGCAGACCCCTGAAACTTTGATGGCGACCGACTCATTCCGTACGTGGCACTGTTCATGAAATATTCATGCATTTTACTGGCCGATACGAAAATAAATTTAAATTGAAAATGTATAACGAAACAGGCGATTGGATGTGCATCACACCGTATTGTTACGGTCCATCAACGTGACATAGAGAGTTACATTTATTTATTTTATTTTATTTTATTGTAATCGGAAAACAAACAGTATTAACAACTAACAAATTAACATCAAACTAATCAACTAGTAACCAATTATATGTTTTCGCATTTAATCTACTATGAAGAGCAAACTTGTTACAGAGAAAAATAAAAAGAAAGAGAGAAAAAAAAAAGAATTACAAAATGTGGTATGTACCTTAAACAATATCATACAATCATAATAATACCTCGTCATGAAGTGAAATAAAACAGTTATTGAACCAATTCGAACCAATGCTTAGTACGTAATCGAATAAATGCATGCGGCTTAGTGGTGAACAAGTCAAGTTGAGAAAAATCAACCAATTTATTATAGGACTTAGCGCATCTTATAAAGAACGAATTCTGTCTGTAATTTGTGCGGCAGCGGGGGACGTTAAGAAAAAGAAAGGGTATTCTAGCAGATCTGATAGGGGCGCGTAAATTAACCTTTGAGAGAAGTTGCGGGGCGTCGATGAAAGATTGCGCTAATTTAACGAGGAAGGAGACATACCTACTACATACTTTTTTTGCGTGGTTTATTGTTTTTAAGGTTCCGTAGACAAAAAAAAAACCGTCCAAGTGCGTGTTGGAACACGCTATGAGACCTTGCTTTTTGCTAAATTTCATTATTCTAGGTCAACGGGAAGTACCCCATAAGTTTTGATTTATATGAGAGTATCAAAATATGTCGCATAAATGGCCTTAATTTTTAAAGGCGTTGACTTAGAAGCTTGATTTTTTAAAAGCTTCAAGGGACTGTAGACCTACGTGTTTAATATCAAATAGGTACGTAGCTCTAAGGTCCCTTGAAGCTCTAAAAAAATTTAGCTTATAAGTCAACGCATTTCAAAATACAGCCATTTACCTATTACGACATATTTTGACGAGCTACAACATAGTTGTACTCTTTAATTTAGCAACTTTATAATTCGTTGTATAACGTTGCTAAATTGAAGACTATTACTGTAAACGACTGAAGTATTACGTTTAGTCGGTTAACCAAACACGTGGTTTATTTGTTTACCTTTATTTAATTACCTAAACCGATGGAGTATACAACGTGCCGTCGCAATCACGACATTAACTTCACCCGCGTATACGGTTCCGCGTTTTCGTTTTATAAAGATATATTTTAATTTCAGTAAACGTTATTATTTATTAATTTATTTTCAATATTCTAAAATAGCATCTTGGAGTAACCTATAGCGCAGAGATGAAATTAAAACGAGAAAAAAAGATCACGCCACTCGAGTTTTTTTCTGGGGGTTTTGAAAAAAATTCATTCATGAAGCTACTTACAGCTGGGTCGGAACAATAGACAAACGAACGACGAACCTTTTAGTTTTTGGTTATTATTTTATTTTTTAGTTTGTTAATTTTTTTTTTTCAATTTATTAATTATTTTCCTTATTATCATTTGTATGATTACTGGCCAGTAGCCCTACCTATGTCTTTAATTAATGTCGCAATAGTGGCAGCACGTTGTATGTCTCATATCTGGGGGGAAAAAATATGGGTTTTCTCCATTGAAGGCTTTCTTAATTTTTATCAGAACAGAGCTCGGTCGCCATGATACTATACAAATGTTGCTCATTTAATAGTACCTATCTATAGGTTATTTATGTTTTATGTGCACGTTGCACGAACGTATTATTAACGTATCAACGGATTTAATCAACGAACTAAAATATCAACTTTATTCTAGTTCACGGCTAATGAATCATTATGAACTAAGACATGGCGGGAAAATCTTAATCGTGCACTAACTTACCAACTGGACTGGATTTACTTACTGGTACTGAGAAAATCCAATTAAATTAGCGCAGACAATAGTTATTAAACGAAGCGCGTTCCAACAATAATTTTCAGGGAAATCTCGCATGAAATATTAATAATTTCATTTAAACCGTCGCGCCATCTACCATTTTATCTATAAATTATTGTAAGCCGCCGCACACGAGCCACTCGCTATGTAGCCACAAAACGCCGCCACCGAGCTACGGACTAAAGTTTTCGTACATTTTATATGAACACGCCGCACACGGATAATAAAGACGGTGGTGATACACGCCACGATAGGCCGCTTCTCGCTTCGTGTGGCCGCCATCGACTACTAAACTAAACGCTATCTATGGATTAATAAAACTAGCGGCTACCGACCACAAGTTCTGTCACACCTCTCCGCCACTTCGTGACCGCTTCCAGCTACAGGTGGCGGCGTTTTGTGGCTGTAGCATGTGGCCCGCTCTCAGCAAGCCTAAGTGACAATCTGAGCAAAGTTACCTTATGACTGGTTTACACAGTGCAAGCTACCAGCTGCTCGCACTGTGTACTCGCATGTCAGTAGCTCGGCTTGCCTTGGTTGTTTACACAGAGCGAGCTGCTGACTAGACAGCTGTTCGTACTGTGTACTCGCATGTCAGTAGCTCGGCTTGCCTTGGCTGTTTACACAGAGCGAGCTGCTGACTAGACAGCTGTTCGTACTGTGTACTCGCTTGTCAGTAGCTCGGCTTGCCTTGGCTGTTTACAGAGAGCGAGCTGCTGACTAGACAGCTGCTCGCACTGTGTACTCGTATGTCAGTAGCTGCACTGCAGCTACTCGGTAAGCCGACTCGCACGCTAGCTCGCACAAAAACAAAAAATGTTGAAGTTACTCGGCTGCGAGCTACTGTTCAACACGCAAGTGCCAGTAACTCGTATGATGCATCCACAAAGTGCGAGTTGCTGCACTGCAGCTACTCGGTAGGACGACTCGCACGCTAGCTCGCATGAAAACAAAAAATGTTGAAGTTACTCGGCTGCGAGCTACTGTCCAACACGCAAGTGCGAGTAACACTCGTATGATACATACACAAAGTGCGAGTTGCTGCACTGCAGCTACCCGGTTGGCTGACTCGCACGCTATTTCGCACGAAAACAAAAAATGTTGAAGTTACTCGGCTGCGAGCTACTGTCCAACACGCAAGTGCGAGTAACTCGTATGATACATCCACAAAGTGCGAGTTGCTGCACTGCAGCTACTCGGTAGGACGACTCGCACGCTAGCTCGCACTGTGTAAACTAGCCATTAGTTTTAGCTTGGTTAGGTAGGTACTTATTTATCACAAAACTATCAAACAACCAAAGTTATTGTTTCGCGTTCACAATGTAATCTCGAAATAGATAATATAATTTTTAGTACGCAATAACCGGGATAGCTTCCAAAATTATTATATTTCGCTGTAACAAGATTTGTAAGGAATCGTTGTAGATGTGATTTATTTGATTGCGAAGCCCAAGGTCGGACGAAAAAAAACTTAAGCTGAGGACACGAAATACAGTCTTGAAAGATGTTAGAAAACTGAGCTATTTAAATTACAGTTGTCTTGGATAGTGGATTAGTTTATCGCTATTTCAATTTCATTTGTTTTACTTTAAATACAAGTTAATTATACAAATAAATACAAAAACAAAAGGACGGAAGGTCGAAGTACTCGTCCGCATCGATGTCATCTGGAAACGTGCCCAGAAGACTGGCAGCATTGCCACGTTGAATGGCAATGCTAATTCTTTGGCCTAAGAACGAGCCAGCCTCATTTACCTTTTTTTACTTTTGGTTTAGGTTATTACTTTAAAAAAGGTGCTCGTGGCAAAGTAATAACAGCCGCACGGGTCGATCCATTAGGTTAAGCTACGTTTGCCAGGGTTGTTCCGTGGATGGGTGACCATCTTTACATATTCGTACCTCGGAAAGCACGTTAAGCCGATGGTCCCGGCTTGTCACTCGTGGATCTTTGACAGTCGTTACGGGTCGTCGGAAGTCCGAAAGTCTGACAACCAGTCTTACCAAGAGGTATCGAATTATCCAAGACAAGGTAACCGGGTCAGATAGGCAGTAAAATACTACTCCATGTAAAATACTGGTATTCAGCTACATCCGGTTAGACTGGAAGTCGGCTCCAACATAGTTGGGAAAAGTTTCAAGTGCTGTAAAAAAACAGACTCCATAATTTACAAACAAACAATTACGAATGTTTTAGCGACATTTTAATTTGTTTTTGCAGTGGCTAAAATTGCGTGACTTGTCATCATTACTGTGCTACACGATATTTTAATAACTGACAAGTTAACTTATTATAACTTCACCACGCAAAAGCATTAATAAAAGTTCCAAGTTAATTGTTTCATGGTGCTTTTAATGTTAACGAACTGTGATAATATTTTTCTGCTAAATAAAACAATAATAAAGTATGTAAGGATCGGTAACAGATGGCGTTCGGTTGTTTCTGCCTATCCCATTGGGAAGAAGGCGTGAGTTTAGTATGAATAATAAAAACTTTTTTACAAAAAAATACAACCGAAATAATTTCGGAAGTCGGTGTCTGGTTAAATGTATTTTCTTTTTTGCCACCGACTTCCGAAATAAAAGTTATTTTTTGCTTTGTAGTGCTGTTTTTGGAAGTCGGTTGTATTTTTTTGTAAAAAAGTTTTTATTTTTCACTTTTTAGTTGTGGTACCTACCCCACACAAATTCTAATACCATTGCCTGCAAAATAAACTAGAACATCATCCATATAAAAGTGGGGAAAAAAGACGTATTCTTGAAGCTAAGTCAAAAACTACCCAAGCAAAGTTAATCAATTTTATATGGGGCCAAATTTGAGGTAAATCCTCTCGAATAAAACAAAAAAAAAATTCTAATCTACACAAAAAAAAATAAAAAAAACACGTGTCGAATTGAGAACCTCCACCTTTTTTTTCGTCGGTTAAAAAACCATAAAATGCCTGCTACGGTGTGACAAACAGCCGCTTCTTTATTTGAAAATTCCTCGGTGAGGATGGTGAGCAATAAAACAAAAAAATGTCTGCCAATGTTGTTATAAGGTCACAATTTACATACATTACGTTCTCATGTCCGCGTTCAAGACATTTTGTTAGGTTTTAATTTAAATTTTGCTTTTTTACGGTTGATTTTCATTTAATTTAACCTTGATTTCGGCTCCAGATCTACAGGGTCAAATTAAATTAGCTAGCGAAACTCCACAGATGTGTTGGGTATCGATATCTAAAAATGTTATATCAAAAAAAAAATTAGTTTGATGTTTTTTTTTCTGTAAGTAAAGTTAAAACATCTGTTTGAAAATCAGTTTTTGTGTAAACTTCACAGACGTGATGCGTATCGATATCGCAACACGATAAAACAGATTTTAACAACTCACACTTCAAGAAACAACACTACAAGCGGTCATTGACCCCAAAAAAAAAATCATCAATAAGTATTTTTTATTTCGTCTTGTTTAGATATTGATACCCATCACGTTGCGGAGTGTCGCTAGCTAAATTAATTTGACCCTTTATAGTCAATTTGCGTCCGACAGTGAATTGCCCAACTGTTCAATAGTAAGAATGATGATAACTTAAAAGGTTTTAAACATACAATTACTTTAAAAAAAGTAAAATCCGACTTCAAAACCAAAAACGAATAAAATAACTTTCATAAAACACTTAACAGCCTCTGAATTCGGTGTCAAGCTAAAGTGCAGTAAATAGTTGAAGACACCGACTTCAGAAGCTGTTAAGTGTTTTATGAAAGTTATTTTATTAGTTTTTGGTTTTGAAGTCGGTTTTTACTTTTTTTAAAGTAAATTTATTTTTCCATTTTTAGTTGAAAATACAATTACATAATTAATGAATTAATATAATATAAACATAACCTAAAAATAACTAAATTATATCCTAACATAACTAAAACTGTTAAAAAACTAAAATATGGCATCGAAAAATTCCTCCCCATCATTGTCGACTGGTAAAGTACCCAAGAGACTGGCGGCATTGCCACGTTGTATGGCAATGCTAAGCCTCTGGCCAAGGTAAAAGCCAGCCCTTGGGTCACGGGAAGTGTCAACCAGCCGCTTGGAGATTTCGTTGAATAAACGGTGAGCACATGGACCCCACGGCCCAAGGGTTTCAACCCCAAACGGCTCGAAAATATAATTACCGATAAGGTTATTATACTTTCGCCGCTTGAGGTTTTCCGCAGCCGCAGCAGCAGTGCCAGCACAGCACGCCGAGCCAGGAAGATGGGATGGCGCAAGAGTATCGACGCACGTTGCGTCCCACACTAAGGGCCTACCCACCTTCCATGGAAATAAAGACATGCCGTCCGGTCTCTTGCCATCGTCACGTGCCAAGCCATTGGGTTCTAATACAGCTGGAACGCCGACGGTGACAAGGGCTCGTCGGATGACGTCATTGATGTTCGCGTGCCGCGCAAAGCGATCCGCACTTCGGCTGCAAGACAGGCCGTGGTGTCCGAGGCTGTTGCCAACTTCACCACAGTGACAGCGATGACGAGAACAAGAAGGAGCTCCTAGACGCAGTGAAGCAGCGAGGTGGAAAGTAGTGTCGTCGAACAGAGTGCCTATGTTCGACGAAGGTAGTGCATGAAGCCACAGACCCGACTCTCACTTACCCACAGCCAGCAGGCGCGCACGCTCCGCAGTAGTAGCAGACGTATCAAGTAAATTGTTCTATACTACTCTGCAGAGCGGCTCATCCCATCGTCTCTGGGAAGATGGATTGTCGGGTGAATCTGAATTCGGGCAAGCGAGTCTCCAGGCATCCATAGCCTCAGTGAAACAAGGCACATCAAAATTAACCTGTGTGGAGGCTAGGATTTTCCTGATTAATTTCTCTGTGCCGTGGACCGAGGATATGAATGGCGGTAAACTAATACTAGAAATTTTGCGGACGCCAAGGCCTCCCATACGAATGGGAAGAGTAGCTTTTTTTTTTTTTTTTCCTGATGCCTTTGCAAAGAACCCAAAACAAAATTATTAAAACCCTATATCATTATCACTAT
This sequence comes from Cosmia pyralina, assembly GCA_946251885.1. Classification (NCBI taxonomy): domain Eukaryota; kingdom Metazoa; phylum Arthropoda; class Insecta; order Lepidoptera; family Noctuidae; genus Cosmia; species Cosmia pyralina. The sequence continues at coordinate 24,579,068 of OX276345.1, read as the reverse complement.
CTGACTCCGACTAAAATAATATTTGAAAAAACTAAATTATTAAATCTCACACAACTATACACATACGGCACCTGCATTCTAATTAAAAAAATCACCACCAACAGCATACAATCCAATTTACAATTACACAAAAAAACCATATCATACAACCTAAGAAATAAAAATAAACTACAACGAAGACAAGCTCGTACTAAATATGGTGAAAAAACCATATTGTTCGAGGGAGCACAGCTGTATAATGACCTGCCAAATGACGTAAAAGATTGTAACAACATTAACTCATTCAAAGTGAAACTAAAAAATTATATTCAACAAATGTAGTCATACCATATCAATTAATGTTAGCAACTTCTTACCTACCTATTATTTATTTATATAACTTCACCAACACGCACCTGAGGCAAAATGTATTCATTTAGATTTAAGCAATAACTTTGTATCTCATTGTAAGTGAACCTATGTATTGTTCTTATGAGAATAAATTCTTTAAACCTAACCTAGCTTGTGCCCAAGCGCGGTCGTCCATGGCCACATTTAATATCGAAGATAATGTATGCCGGATAATTTTGTCCATTTTTAACCGACTTCAAAAAGGAGGAGGTTCTCAATTCGTCGGAACATTTTTTTTTTTTTATGTAGGTATGTTCCCCGATAACTCGAAGATGGCTGGACCGATTTGGATTTTTTTTTGTTTTATTTGAGAGGGTATACATCACAGTTGGTCCCATATAAAATTGATTAACTTTGCTTTCGTGGTTTTTGAGTTAGCTTCAATAATACGTATTTTTTCCCCACTTTTATATGGATGATGTTCTAGTTTGTTTTGCAGATAGTGGTATTAGAATTTGTGTGGGGTAGGTACACAACTAAAAAGTGAAAAATAAAAACTTTTTTACAAAAAAATAGAACCGACTTCCAAAAACAACACTACAAAGTGAAAAATAACTTTAATTTCGGAAGTCGGTGGCAAAAATCGAAAATACATTTAACTAGACACCAACTTCCGAAATTAAAGTTATTTTTCACTTTGTAGTTGTTTTTGGAAATCGGTTGTATTTTTTTGTAAAAAAGTTTTTGTCTAAAAGGTGAGTGTGCTTCCATAAATGGGAAGCGCGAAGGAAATATGTTAATTTAGGGCCGAAACAGCAGTAACGGATTAATGTTATGGCCGAATGCATGTTAATTTGGAGCAATCTTTCCGAAACGTCATTGAAATTTTGGATGTTTTCCTCAATGAAAACAGGAATTTAATTTTCATATATTGGAGACCCAAGGAGGCGAAGAGGGTTCTTTTCAATAATTTTGATTTTGGGGGCTATTGCGTTAAATTTGGGAAGTGTTAGAAGTCTGTCAGTATCGTCCGCTAAGAATAGTTCACATTTCGAAAGGTTGAGATCAAGGCCAATGGAATGAAGTTCATTTTTTAAGAATTGAAGGTCATTTAAAACAATTTCTACATCGCCTCCCAAGGTACCATCATCAAGATACCAAACATTAAATGTGGAATTTAGTTGTCGAATAATTGGGTGAATGACTAAACTAAAAATCACTGGCCCGAGGGGGTCACCTTGTTGACAGCCAACAGCAGATTCTAGAAGGTTGTCCCGATACAGTAATTTAGAAATTACATATTATAAAAGAATATTACATAATTAGGTAAGGTATGCCCAAGTCGAACGAAAAGAAGAATCATCAAAATCCGCTTAGAAATACCGGAGGTACAGTGCATTTATGCATATAACTTCGTACATAAGAATAGTTACATAATGTATTATATACTAAAACCTTCCTGAAAGTATGTAGATCACGTTAGTGAAAGTATCATCAAAATTTGTTCATTAGTTTTTAAGAAAATCACGGACAAACAAACATACATATATACATACATACATACATACATACCTACATACATACATATATACATACGGGTCGAATACAGAACCTTCTTTTTTGAAGTTGGTTAAAAAAGCAATGTAATTTAAAATCTCCTATTAAAATTTCGTAAAAAATAATATTACAAAAATTGAGATTCAAATTCTACGTCTCATAAAATCCCTCGAGCTGAACATAACGACTGTACCTTTCATTAGATCTTATTAAGCGGGTTGTAAGCTCATTTGCAGGGGTCATAACTTAGTTAAAAATACACGAATTGTTTGATTAGCCTTGCGCACTGGGGGTTGAGTATGGTTGAGATGGCGCCAGTGGTCGAAAATTATCGTTTCAAACCGTATTAGAGGTCCCCTGAGAAAAGGTCTAGGCAGTGATAAATTAAGTACTGGTTAATCGTCAATATTTTTTACATTTATTAAATCTTTCATTTATTATAGTCCTTTCCCTATACTCTGAATTTGTAGGTACCTACTGAGAAAAGCGTTATAAGTCACTCTTTCACCACTCCACTTAGAAAAAAGTTATTTTCATTATTATCTTTTTTTGTTTTTTTTTTTTGTCCGGCTGTGCTGTGTCACATTGAACGTTCGGCAACTCAATCTGTTTTTACTGATTATTGGGCCACCAAGATACAGGCTATGCCTAGTTTGGGGCATACGGCTATCTTTTATTCTATTCTATTAAGTATCCAGTCAACCATTATCCAGATTTTTACAACGGTTCCATAAAAAACTTTTTTACAAAAAAATACAACCGACTTCCAAAAACAACACTACAAAGTGAAAAATAACTTCAATTTCGGAAGTCGGTGTCGGTGTCGGTGTTAAATGTATTTTCGTTTTTTGCCACCGACTTCCGAAATTAAAGCTATTTTTCACTTTGTAGTGTTGTTTTTGGAAGTCGGTTGTATTTTTTTGTAAAAAAGTTTATATTTTTCACTTTTTAGTTGTGTACCTACCCCACACAAATTCTAATACCACTATCTGCAAAACAAACTAGAACATCATCCATATAAAAGTGGGAAAAAAATACGTATTATTGAAGCTAACTCAAAAACCACGAAAGCAAAGTTAATCAATTTTATATGGGACCAACTGTGATGTATACCCACTTGAATAAAACAAAAAAAAATCCAAATCGGCCCAGCCATCTTCGAGTAATCGGGGAACATACCGAATTGAGAACCTCCTCCTTTTTGAAGTCGGTTAAAAAGGTGTCTGAGGAGGAATTTTCGTATCTTTAAGAAAGTTCACATTCTAATCTGTCAAAAATACCTTCGATTTACCTACAGTTCCGATAAGTTTTGACATATGATTATCGCTGAGATGAGATTGTGACTTGGTTTTTACGTATTTAATAATAAAAACGTATTAATAGTTTACTTTGCTGAAACAGTTCTGAGGAAAGGAGCCAGACATGGGCAGCATGTGGCGAGCTGTTGGGCAGTAGAGACCCCAAGGGGCCTCTGCGAGTTGGCTTCGGCCCCTCGTAGGTACGCCTTCCAAAGTTCCGGGACCCCAGGGTCCCGAGATATGTCAAAGACATTTAAATAACAATAATGTGTACATGTATATAAAAGGAGGGCCAAGAAACATAGCGCATCAAAAAATTAAATATAATTGATGATTAAACGAACTTACCTGTACGTGAAGTTCGATCACAATTACTTGAAGAGCTTCGTTCGAAGATATTAGTAATAACACACATGTAGTTTCACTATCAGACTCGCCATTTCGCACTGAATTTAGGAGAAAAATTTATTTAATCCAATGTAAGGTAGATTAAAAAACTTTTGTTCGTGACTATGACGTTCGCACCTAGCCAGCTCATTCACGCATCAGTGCTTCGCTGTTTCGCATCTATTCCTTTGTTTTACAGTAATTCAAGTGCGTTTTTATATTTAAGCCTTATAATGCCGAAAAGAAAGAGTGATAAGTTCGATAATTATAGTTATTTGTGCAAAAAACTTAAAAAGTTAGAACGTGAAATAAAACGTGGGCGACGTACTCGCTATGGAAGTACATCGTCATCGGATGGTGATTTTCCTACGCCTTATAACCCGCAGGGTGAGTCATTGACCTAATTATTTCGTGTTTACACTTTAATATGTTACTTTCAGCATAGCAACTAGGTGGATTAGAGGGCTCGGTTTTTGTTTTAAAGTACCGTTTTGTAAAAGTGGTATGTTTGTGGTTTTGAATTCATAACGGATTCATAACAATAATTAAATTGGAAAATCGGATTGTCCCTTGGGGGCCTTCCACTTCCAATACTAAGTATTTGCTGCTCGGATCTACCTGTGGGGTTTTTCCATAGCATGTACCTACGTTATTCCTGGAGGAATAAAAATTAAATTGCCCATTGGGATTGCGTGTTTCTCACAAGGAGTCTCACTTCCCACTCGTAAATAAAATAATTATTATGTCACCTATTGGGATTGCGTGTTTCTCACAAGGAGTCTCACTTCCCACTCGTAAATAAAATAATTATTATGTCACCTATTGGGATTGCGTGTTTCTCACAAGGAGTCTCACTTCCCACTCGTAAATAAAATAATGATTATGTCACCTATTGGGATTGCGTGTTTCTCACAAGGAGTCTCACTTCCCACTCGTAAATAAAATAATTATTATGTCACCTATTGGGATTGCGTGTTTCTCACAAGGAGTCTCACTTCCCACCCGTATTGCTTGCAGAGAGCGAGCCAATCCCAGTCGATGACGATTGTGCCACATATCGCGGCGACACAGATCCACAACCTGGATGCTCGTACTGGCAACAAGTCCCAGCGGAATGTAGTGATGAGGAGGAGGTTTCTGCTGCGCCTGTCGTGGAATCAACTGCCGTACCTCTAGAGGTACGCCACACACACGCCTTCTCTAGAGAAGGCGTGTGAACTTGAGCCCCCTACTCTTCAACAAGATGTTCTTGAATTAGATCCAGACTTAATAGAAATATTAGGTGATGACCCCACCTCGATTAAAGAATACGGCAGTGAAATCCAAAAGGATTTGGCGATTAGACTCAACCACATTGCTACCTGCGGTCTTTCTAAAGAGAACCGCAAGGAGCTAAAAGATAGATATTTGGTACCGGTGAACTGCAAGTTCATAAAAGCGCCTACCCTTAATCCGGAGATTCGAGCCTCTCTGATAGAAACTCAAGCAAAGCGAGATAAGGGTATAGAAAGTAAACAGGTATTAACATCTTGTGCCTTGTCCTCCCTCAGCGAGGCCATTACCGCGCTGCTCTCATCAGGTCATAAAAACCCTGAGCTTCTCAAGCTGTTGATGGACACAGCTCGAATCCTAGGCGATATGCAATACACGGACTCGATCTCACGACGTGCTTACATTCTTTCTACTGTCAAGAAGGAACTAGAAGATCAGTTAGACAAAACCAAAATAGATCAAATGCTTTTTGGCAGCAGCCTATCGGAAACCTTAAAATCAGTGAAAACGATTATAAAATCTGGAGCTGATCTAAGGTCATCTTCGACAATGAAGTCTACGGCTCATAAACTAGCTAAAGCAGTCAACAGACCTTTAAACTACCGAGCCCCCCCGGCGGGTCACCGTCAGTTTCCACCTCCGCCGCCGGGGGGCGCGAGGTATGCGCGGGCGGTACCATCAACTCCGACTCTGAGGCAGCAGATGAGGAGAACGCACAACAACGCTTCCAAGACATCGTCACGTCAGCCGCAAGCAGGTCACCGTCGTTAGACACGGTAAGCCCCGCGGGCCGTCTTTCGTGTTTCTATGTGTGGTGTTGTTTATTAACTGGTGTTTATTAACTAATAACCCTGTTATACTGTCTTGGTTATGATATTGTTTTTTCTGACCCAGTTATTCAGACAACTGTTCCATCAGAGCCTCCGAATACGAGGCCTTCAAAGTATCAATACAATACCTACTTAGTACTGGGGCAGTATCCTTATGTCAACCATGCGCGGGTCAAAAGAAAAAGATGCCTATTTTTTAATAACCATACATTCAAACTCAAAAAAAATATTTACGTTTTAAATGAGTTTAACGTGTTACCGTTCGGCTTAAACACTGCTCCTTATATTTTTACAAAAATTCTCAAACCGGTCGCAAAATGATTGAGGTCTTTGGGATATTTATAACATTTTATTTAGATGATTGTTTTTTGATTGGTCAATCATATTCTGACTGTTTACAAAATATGAATGACACAAAGCAATTATTAAAATCGTTAGGATTCATCATCAACACAGAAAAAAATTCTATTGTACCGAAAAATTGTTGCAAGTTTTTAGGAAATATTATAGATTCAAAAAGATTTGAAGTTAGAATACCCGATGATAAAAAACAGAAAATTAAAACAGAATTACTAAGAAAGAAGCTCAAACGATGTAAAATTAGAGATTTTGCTCGCTTCATCGGTCTTTTAACATCCGCATGTCAAGCCGTGGACTACGGCTGGCTTTATACCAAAGACTTTGAGAGGTGTAAATACCTAAACCTCAAAGATGATGAAAACTACGATAAGTTTATGAATTTACCAATCAAATTGTCCCCCATCTTTGAATGGTGGCTTATTGCTATAAACGAATCAGTATGCAAAATAAAGGTTGATACATATTCCTTAGAGATATTTAGTGATGCCTCAACAACGGGGTGGGGCGCCGCCTGTGGTGACGAGACTGCCAGTGGACCTTGGAGTCAACATGAGCAAACTCGACATATTAATTATTTGGAAATACTTGCAGCTTTTCTTGGGCTTAAAGCTTTTGCACAAGATTTGAAAGATTGTCAGATTTTGTTACGTATTGACAATACAACGGCAATATCGTACATAAATAGAATGGGTGGCGTACAATATCCTCATTTGACTGATATTACCAAACAATTGTGGAAATGGTGCGAAGCGCGTAAAATGATGGTTCATGCCGATTATATACGTTCTTCTGATAACATAGTTGCGGACGCTGAATCAAGAAGATTACACCCCGACATAGAGTGCGAAATCTCTCAGATTGCTTATAATAAAATAACACAACACTTCGGTGTCCCTTGTATTGATTTATTCGCGAGCAGAATAAATCATAAATGTGATATCTATTATTCTTGGCATAGGGACCCTGACGCTTACGTAATTAATGCGTTTACCATGGACTAATTATTACTTTTACGCGTTTCCACCAATTTCGGTCATTTTTAAAACTTTACGTAAAATTATTAACGACAGAGCCACTGGTATTGTCGTCGTGCCAAAATGGCCAACACAACCATGGTACCCTCTTTTTAAAAGACTCCTCACCTCAAAACCACTCATTTTAAAATCTGAGGGTGATTTAATTATTTCTCGTTGTAGCGAACGTGCAATTCACCGACAAATTACATTGGTTGTCGGGAGATTGTCCGGACATCATTTCTCCGAAGAGGAATTCCACAGTCGTCCATACCAATAATGCTAGCATCCTTGTCAGATAATACTGTCAAACTGTATGATACATGCCTTAAGAAGTGGTTTACGTTCTGTCACAAAAACAACATAGAACCTTACAATGGTTCAACATCAGAGGTTCTCTGTTTTCTAACGCAATTGTTTAATAGCGAAGCTCGGTATGGTACCTTAAATAGCTCCCGATCCGCTTTATCGTTGTTACTTGGACACGATATAGCCCACAATGAATATATACGAAGATTCTTCAAGGGAATCTTTCGGTTGCGGCCCACACTTCCTAAATACAATTTAACGTGGAACACTGATCAAGTTTTAAATTGTTTGGCTGAATTATATCCCAACGAAAATTTAAGTCTTGAAAAAATTAGTAAAAAGTTAGTGACCCTTCTAGCCCTGGTAACAGCCCATAGAATGCAGACTTTATCAAAAATACACGTCGATAACATTACCAAATCTGCTTCAGGGTTTATTATTAAAATACCGGATTTAATTAAAACTTCACGAGTGGGTTCCTTACAACCAGTGTTTTCCCTGCCGTATTTTTTACAACGGCCGCAAATATGCCCTGCTAGTACTCTTAAAGTGTATCTTGATAAGACCAATCAGTTACGTCGAGACCATCAATCACTTTTTATTTCATTTAGGATACCATACCGAGCTGTAACATCGCAGACTTTGAGCAAATGGGTAAAGAGCATGCTACAAAAAAGTGGCATTGATATCTCGCTGTTTACTGCACACAGCACCAGACACGCAGCCACTTCTAAAGCGTATAGCGTAGGTGTTAGTCTGGATGTCATACGTAAAACTGCCGGGTGGAGTTCAACTTCTACGGTATTTGCTAAATATTACAATAGAATTATATCAAACGATATGTCTACCGAAGGTGATTTTGTCACAAGTGTGTTAAATGGATAATTATCTCATTTCCGTAATAACATTGAAAAGCTGTTATAAATTAAATTAAAATATGTGATTGACTTTAATATAGCTATGAAACATAGAAGATATGTATTTATTTTCTTCATTCAAACTCCCAAAGCAAAGAAACAGTGTGTACCTATATAAATGATTATATTTCACGACTGCGATCTCTAAACATCTACATGTGTGTTATTACTAATATCTTCGAACGAAGCTTGAGAGTAATTGATGATTAAACGAACTTACCTGTACGTGAAGTTCGATCACAATTACTTGAAGAGCTTCGTTCGAAGATATTAGTATCCCTCCCTCCCAGTCATCCTGAACCCCTAGTCGTGAAATAAAAAACAGCTCAGCAAACCTCCAAACTAAATGAGCTGGCTAGGTGCGAACGTCATAGTCACGAACAAAAGTTTTTTAATCTACCTTACATTGGATTAAATAAATTTTTCTCCTAAATTCAATGCGAAATGGCGAGTCTGATAGTGAAACTACATGTGTGTTATTACTAATATCTTCGAACGAAGCTTGAGAGTAATTAAAAAAAATATTTTGCGTAGATAGTTGATGGGGCCATCACATCACGACTGGGTGAAGGCCTATCTCATTAAAATAATCTCAAGCACCCTTATCAGTATTGAGTCACAGATAATATTGCAAATTAGAAAACTGCAAGCAAAATACGCGGTCGCTTCGTCATCGCTGGCTGATTTGAAGTGCTAAATTCAAGGTATTAGCGCCGTTAGCGTCACAGAGGCCCCGCAGCAGATTGCCTCATACTTAGAGTGGAACAAAAAATCTCTGTTTTACTAAAGCTTTGGAACACAAGCATTTTTCTTCTCTGTCTGAAGTAATACATGTAAAACTACTTCCTTGTCTGGTTTAAAAAAAAAGAGCCTAAAAATTTCTAACCATATGCTGGACTGCTGCTGTACTTTGGGATTGATTAGGTTTTTGGGGTACGTCGAGATCCGAAGACGAACGAAGGTCTTCGATATCGGAAAGCGTATTACGGAACCGAAATGGAGTTGGGCAGGATACTTGGCAAGGCGCAGTGATGACAGGTGGAGTAAGGCTGTGACAGAGTGGCGTCCAAGGACTGGAAGACGAGATGTCAGCCGTCCGGCGGCGAAATGGGCAGACGACATTGTTGTCATCGCGGGTAGAACCTGGATGAGGCAGGCACAAGCGTGTGGGGATTGGCACAAGAAAAGTGAGGCCTATGCCCAGCGGCCAGCAGTGGGTGAAGTCAGGCTGTGGATGATGATGATGATGACTTTGAGATTGCAGTCTTTAGATTTACAGTGAGATTAGATTTGATTTAGATTCAGGCTTTCGCATTTAGCAATTGAGGGTGAGTTTGTACCGTCCCGTCCGTATTGGTTTTCATGCGGGAATAGAAACTGCAACCGGTAACCAATTCATTATTAATGAAGAAAGTCGTAAACTAACTAAATGTTTAAATAAACTCACTTGGGAGTGATTGAGACTAGTCTAGTAATAGTTTCAGTCAAAATATACTATCGTAAAATTATATTAATTGATCAAATCAACATTTACCTACTTTTGATTATATAGGCCGACTGGTGAACAAACAACTTTTACTATGGGACCAAACCTGAAATCGCGAAAAAAAAACAGCTGCTTCAACATTTTGACGAGTTATGCGAACATGAATGTATGGGACAGCTGATTTTTTTTCTCGAATTCAGGTTTGGTCCCAAAGTAAAAGTTGTTTGTTATCATGAGTACAATCATGTGTTTAAGTATCGGTCATTAATGATCAGTCACTGTCTAGATAGAGTGTCGCGCTGCAAAAGAACTAATAGAACAAACAGGCCAACGTTGTTATGCTGGTGTGCGTGACAGCTGACGTCTTACACTCGCACAGTCATTGTGCTTGTATTGTGCTTTTCTTGAGTGCGTGCAAATTGCGGCGAACAGTTAGACGCTATTTTTTTCGACGAGTTCACAGCTTAGACTATCTATTTAGACACATTTTACCTACCTATTGCTATTTACTAAAGCAGTCATAAATTCCAGCTAACTACAATAAAATTTCACTAAATCTTCTACAAATTCATCAAAATTGTCAAAAAAACTTTCCTTGTTAAGACTTTGTTAGTTAAAAATAGTTTCTGACATAAACTGTGTCCCGAGCTGTTATTTTACGATGAAGGGTAGTCTAGACTGTTCTCGAAATTGTATTAGCTTGTTTATTTTTATTATATCTCTAAATGCGGCCATTTTGGGTCTCCTGTGTCATTGTTGTTAAAACTCAATTATTGTGGATTATGTCGTTTTAAAGTTAAATTGTTAGAAGCTTAGAAATGTATAGCCCCTGGTGAGTTATGATACTTTTGCTAGCTAAAATAGGGTTGAGCTTCACGATGACTGATGCATGCATGTCGTCTGTTGGGACATGTCAACTCAAAGCTGCTCTGCTATGACTCTTTCTTCAAAAGGCCCTTCCATATCTGCAGTCTAATAATGCAGGACATTATTAGTCGCCTAATAATATAATGTTGACCTCTGATTTTGTTTCAGCATTTCTTCTCAGGGATCAGTCAACTAGGAAAAGCCGGCGCCATGTAGTTTTAAAATATTGACCAAAACATTGACATATAAAAGTGTCTTAAATATTCTACTTACATAAGTCATCATCTGCCTAGCATTTTCCCAACTATTTTGGGGTCGGTTTCCAGTCTTACCAGATGCGGCAGTACAAGTAGTCAATACCAGTATTTTACATGAAGCCTATCTGACCTCCATAACCCAGTTACGATACCTTGGTAAGACTGGTTGCCAGACATTTGGGTTTCCGACGCCGTAACGACTGTCAAAGATCCACGAATGACAGCTCAACTGCTTAACGTGCTTTTCGAGGCACGGAGGGATCTTGGTATGTAAAGATGGTCACCCATCCACGGATCAACCGTGGCAAGCCTTAACCTGGTCGATCGCCCCGTGCGGCTGTTATTACTTAGCCACGAGCTCCTTTATGCTTCTTTATGAAGCCTTATTTTTGAATACAAGGGGACCAACGGGGTCCTGGCAGAATTCTGCAACTGTGCTCGCCCGCAACCCGCTCATATCGTTGGACGATCTATCCCTACGCTAATACGCAGTGTTTTCCTCAGTGCGCCACCCGCGGAGAAAGATAATAAGCGTTGCACATCTCATTTATTGCATAGTTGCGGTGCGCTGGGTGGTGCGCTTGTCTGCCACGCTTGAATTTGCCGCCCCCTGAGGTTAGCGCCCGGGGCACGGGCCCCGGCTTGCTCTAGATCCGGGGCTGCGGCCATCCCTCCACTCCATTGGTATAGGTAGTAGTGGTGTAGGTAGTAGTTGGGGCTCGTCCAACTACTTACAGAAATAAACACTACATTAGCATTATAAATACTCGAGAGGAGCTCATGGCTAAGTAATAACAGCCGCATGGGTCGATCCATCAGGTTAAGTTACGCTTGCCGGGGTTGGTCCGTGGATAGGTGACCATCTTTACATACCGAGACTCCTCCATGCCTCGGAAAGCACGTTAAGTCGTTGGTCCCGGCTGTCATTCATGGATCTTTGACAGTCGTTACGGGTCGTCAGAAGCCCGAAAGTCTGACAATCAGTCTTACCAAGGGGTATTACCCAGTTAATGGGCTGTGGAGGTCAGATAGGCAGTCGTTCCATGTAAAATAATGGTATTCAGCTGCATCCGGTTAGACTGGAAGCCGACCCCAACATAGTTGGGAAAAGGCTAGGCAGATTGATTGAGCATTATAAACACTACGAGTGAGTGTACGCCGACTGGGTTTTTCTCTGACCACAGCATGACCTATTCTAGTAGTTTCCTGTGTCATCAAGATGAAGAAAAACATTTACAGACCAGACAGAGAGATACCCCTATTGTGTCACTGCTACTAAGTAATGGCCTCCCTATTCTCCTTCCAGCTCTCTCCGTCCAGAACTGCTAAGGACCAATCTTTGTAACAGGAGTCCAGCTCATCCCTCTATCTTCGTCTGGGCCTCCTACGACGTCTCTTGCTATACACAGGGTGTCAGGGATAGCCCTCCGCAGACTGATGGGGTGAATTCAGTACATCATACTAAGATGACCGGTACATGAAATTATTTAACGGCAGCGCAGCGAGCCTTCCGCGCCATTTCACGCGTCGTTCGTCAGAGTATTTCAACATCCATTGCAGATTTTTTAATTATAGCTGTTTTATTTGCATACATGGAGTGCTGTGTACAGAGAATGTAATTTTACATTGAAATAAAGGAGTAACTGAAACAAAGATTAAGAAAAAAAATCCTGAGCAATTTTCCGGTGGAATATGATTCAAAATAAGGAGCTGAATGTACCTTGTTAGTTTGCGGAGGGCTGTTCCTTACACCCTGTATAAGGTCCCATTAAAATACATGGACATACCTTTAGAAATAATTCAGACCATCAAAATAAGGACAATGTTAAAAAAATAATAAGAAAAACGCATTAGATAGTTAAAAGAAAAAAATCAGTTAACGAAAGTACACTAAAAATGTTGGTTACCCAATGCATAAACACATCCATGTCTTTGTTATCTCATGTGCAGGTGCACGTGAACACGTCACCGCCCGCGCCCGCCGCGTTTTTTTTTATTATTGTAGGTCAAAATAAAATCACTTTGTCAGTGCTTTTTTTTTTTAGCTTGGATATCTTTGGTTAAACGTACTGAACGCTGTGTTAAAATTTGTCCATCTATTAGAAATACGTTGTGTAAATGATAAATCGGTATAAGTATTAATTATTATCTAAAGTTATTTGTGTCAAGACCGCTACTCCGGATAACGTGGTATTGAAATGAAAATCTTTATCTGTTACCTCGGAATCAAAGATTTATTTGTTTTCCCAAGTATTTATTTTTAATCATTATTAATTTTTAATTCAAATTCTTTATTGCGAACTAAGTGTATAACTTTGAAGATGTTAACAATAGTAGGTTCTTAGAACTTAGTTGCCTGTTAAGGCATTGCAATTTAAATTGTTAAAAATATTTAATAACATAGGTATACGTAGGTACTCAGTATTATAATAATAATAATAATTCTTTATTTCAGATAACCAAGATCCAAAGTGTTAGTAATTACAATAATGACTTAAGACTATTGTTAGTAAAGTGACACAATATTGGTGATTCTTATTTATTGATCACCGTCCTTACCATTTTCGAATATGTTATACAATTTACATTATATTATATTAATTATCATTATTCAATTTTTTTTTATTTTAACAGACTATTCTTACAATTTACATCACATTATTCAACAATCTTTTAATATTTAATAATTATTTTCTTCAAGGAATTCTTTTACAGAGTAATATGCCTTTTTAATCAGGACGTCTTTTAGCTTCCTTTTAAAAATACCAATTGAATGTAGGGTAACTTATTATATATCTTTATGCCCATACAAAAAATGCTATTGCTATATACTGCAGTGTGGGATGTTTTATTCGTAATGTATTTTTGAGTCTACTGCTTGTTAATGTGTCATAGCTACTGATGTTTGATTTGACTACATCAATAGTATCTATTCATTAATTATTTATATTATTGTGTGCAAAGGGATCTAAAGAATTATCTCAGCCGATTCGACCATCGGCAAATTACCATCAAATTCTAAATGTTCCTGGCAGTATTGTTCCTGGTATCTGAAATCCTAGAAATTCAATTTAGACTGTTTTCAAACCACGTGCCAACTAAACTATGATTGACGGTTGGTATTTGGGTCATCCAATCACAATAGCCATGAGATTGAACACACTCATCAGTCAATCAAACCTTGATTAGTCTTCGAGAAATCAAGTTTAACTACCTATTATTGAACTAATAATTTATTGCACTTAATGTTAAGGGGTATCCCGCTAAAGTAGCCCGCAAAATTCAAATTTGCATTGTGTGTAAGGTTGTATGTTGATCAAAATATGAATGGCGACAACAATAAACATGTATTTACAGAATTATAATCATCAAAATCACCAATAATTCCAATAACTCTCTATGTTCAAATTACCCTATTGAATTACTATTTCATGAAATTATGACATTTGAGACCCTTAGAGAGTTTTAATGATGATTCTAATGATTATAATTCTATCAAAACATATGTATTTGTTTCAGTCGCGAATCATATTTTTATCAATGTACAACCTAACACACTGACTTGCAAATTGAAAAAAAGCATCGTCACGCCAACAGACCGGTCTGTACCGCTGCATTAGATGTTTCACATCAAGAAACTTAAAAAAAAAATAATTTTACGGGCTACCTTAGCGCATCTCCCTTAAATGTTAACCAAAAGCGCCTCACTGTTAACGCCCTTCGAGCGCCAAAAGATCCTCGTACTATAGTATAGTTAAAATCTCGCTACAGACTCGGTCATAAATCATTCGAGTGTTTCGCTCTCTTTCCCACTCACGGGCCTTATGGGCAGGCCACGCCCACACGTAGTACTTTTTTTTTTTTTTTTGTGGATGGGAAATCATCAAATGACTTCTCCCGCTCTGGGCAGAGCGGGAGGGCGTGTCAGACTTTTACTGATTAAAACCCACCCATTATCCTTCAGTTGCCCGTGCCAGGGCCACGGTATCTCTTTCGAACTACCCGCGACCCCGGCGGCATCGGCCCAATTGACCCCGTCACTGCTGACATCTCTTTGAGGCGCGCGTGGAACACAACGCGCCGTCGACCCGGGCCTGGTCCTTACAGGACGGCGAGCTGCCCATTACTCGTCGTCCGCAAGCCCGCGCCTACGGTGGCCGGGAATCGGCAATCGATTCCCGCCGCCCAGGGCGTCTCCTACGGCGGCTAGGGGCGCGAGGGCGCGGCTGTTGCCTCTCCCTCACGCGTTCCGCTTCCTCCTTCGCGAGCATTACTGCTTCGCAGAAGGAGGTGACGGCTTCCCATGCACTCTCACTCCGCACCATGGCCTGGACCAGGTTTGGACGCGAGAGATCGCCGCCGCCGATCGCCTCCGTGAGAACACAGCGGTGCTCCGCCCAAGCCGGGCAGACCTCCACTGTATGCTCAACCGTGTCCTCCGGGGCCCACACGTAGTCCTGTGCATTACTGCAGTCGATGAGTGATATCGATAGTTTTATATATTTATAAATGGGTGATAGAAATAAATACACATTTTTTTTTATTTTATTACCAAATTTACTACAAAGCATATTAAATATATAAACAAAAGAACGTATATATAAAACTAAAAATAGAAAATTAAAATTCTTCGTCTGAGTCAACGTCATCATCATCCACATGAATGATGAACTCTTCGCATAAATGTGCTTTTCTTAAGTCTTCATCTTGCAGCAATTCTGCATGTTCCACACATTTTTGGCAATTTTCAATGGAGACATTGGAAATGGCTTCATCGACTAACTTCTCGACATCAGCTATCTTGAAGGTTTTGTTTTTCGTTGCAACTTAATTTTTTATTTTATTTACCCTGCATACTTAATGAATGCAGTATGTTTACGTGATAACCTTAATGATTCTGTTATCGATAATGGCCTTGAGCGCGCGCAACTAGCGCACATCCCTACTCCGATTATGATTTATGACCAAGTCTGCAGCGAGATTTTAACTATACTATAGTGTATTTAAAGTGTTGTGTTGTAGGGACGCGAGTTTAGCAGAACAATTTCTATGAAAACTTCATTGAAATTATTCTACCAGAATCGCGTCGCACCTGCGCGTCGCGCCTGTCTGCTATGGACCTTAAAGCTATAGAAGACAAAAAGGTGATATGAACACACATAAAAAAATGAGAATTACAATAAAATCTAGTCAAAGTAATATGCAGAAACTGCAAACACAACATTTATAATCTAGTTAGCTATGCTTTTAAATAGGGCTGATGTCTTGGTAAAAAATAAACACTTTTTTACAAAATAAAAACAACCGACTTCCAAAAAAAACACTACAAAGTGAAAAATAACTTTAATTTCGGAAGTCAGTGTATTTGGTTTTGTATAATTTCGTTTTGTGCCACCGACTTCCGAAATTAAAGTTGATTTTCACTTTGTAGTGTTTTTTTTTTGTAAAAAAGTTTTTATTTTTCACTTTTTAGTTGTGGTACTATACTACCCCGCATAAATTCGAATACCACTTGCAAAAGAAATGAGAACATCATCGACATAAAAAGTGGAGAAAAAATACGTATTTTTGAAGCTAACTCAAAAACTACCCAAGCAAAGTAAATAAATTTTATATGGGACCAACTTCAAAGTATACCCTCCCGAATAAAAAAAGTATCTTTCAAATCCGACAACTCAATAAAAAGTTATGCGTGGTCATACAAAAAAATAAATATATACGTGTCGACTTGAGACCCTCCTCTTTTTTTTCGTCGGTTATAAAGAAATTCTAGTTAGTCCGTCAGTAAGCTAATAAAAAAAAATATTAGACACGTATTTTTTGCTATAACATAATATACACGCATTAAAAGTTGGGGAGTTCCGCTCGCTACGTCACTTCTACGTATAAAATCTAGCTAGGCGTGACGTCATGCCACATTTTAACGTAATGTATCGCCTTAATCTTTTGAATACGTAAAAAAAATAACCAATATTATTTAATAATCTACATGGCAGTTAAAAAAATTTAATAACTACTAAAATAGACTCTCGGAATAACAAAACAAAGTCATAAATGATGACGCAGCAGTTTCTATGAATTTTGAAAACGGGAATACCCTAGGAAAAAATTGATAACAAATGAGGAGTTGGTTTTCAAAACTGCGCATGAAAATGATATCTCAATTTAATGACAAATAAATTTGAAGTACTTTATACTTGACGGTGGTAAGTGTTATTTTACGTAATTCTATTTAAGTAGGTAGGTACTGTCTCATGGCTAAGTAATAACAGCCGCACGGATCGATTCATTTGGTAAAGCTACGCTTACCGGGGTTGGTCCGTGGATGGGTGACCATCTTCACATACCGAGACGCCTCCGTGCCTCGGAAGAGGGTTGTCGCATTTTGTCACCTCTCGCTAACACGGGACCAAATTTTTAAAGATGCTTTTTTGAAAAATGTAATCAATTAAAGGACTAGAAATAATGTTAAATTAATAGGTAACTGTTAAATTTTTTTTATTGTGGCATTTATTTAACTCATCTCAAAAACAGACAATACTTTTTGAACTGAGTTTATTAGATAACACAATAGAAATGTGTTTTAATAATCAGGTATAAGTAGTACCCTATTAAATTAACATTATTTACTAGTCCTTTATAATTGACTTCATTTTTCAAAAAAGCATCTTTTCATTTAATAATCTTAAAAATTTGCTCCCGTTGAGCTTGGATCTTTGACAGTCCTTACGGTTCGTCAGAAGCTTGAAAGTCTAACAACCAGTCTTACCAAGGGTATCGTATTACCCAATTATTGGGTTTTGGCGGTCAGATAGGCAGTCGCTCTGTGAAAAATACTGGGCATTCAGCTGCATCCGGTTAGACTGGAAGCCAACACCAAGATAGTTGGGATAAGATGAAGATGCAGCAAATGGACGTAGGTACTGTCTCACTACTGGGTACAGATCTTCCTTCATACATACGATTGGCCTGGCTGCTTACAAATAGTACTGAAATAGTTCCCAGAGTATCATTATATAAAAATTAAGACTCGAACTATATAAGTGAGATGACGTAATTTTTGACGAGCTTTAAAGCGTCTGGCGGAAAAAACCGCCGACGGGAAGTGTCTGACAGTATTGATTATTCATTATTAACAATATTCTCTAAAACATACATAAAAATCAGCAGTTAGACTTTAAGAAAAGCGAGTAATATTTTTACGTAACTTTAGTACCTGATACTAGAAAATTGGCCGTCGGCCCAAGCTAGCAGGTAAGCGTACGTTCAAAGTACATAGTAACACTACTCTATCCCATACATTTTGTTAATCAGAAAATAAGTAAGATCTGGTGGCCCTGGGATCTTGCTCTATTACTTATCAGATAAATACCCTGTTAAGTAAAATTAATTATTTACCACGTCGATTGTCAATAAACTCTAAGTTTAGCACGTGTCACTAATCCCTAAGAACAAATAAAATAGACAAAAATAACATTTTCAAAGTGCATCAACAAATAATTAAAGTGTCGGAAAAACAAAGTTCCTTACACCCGTCAATTGTTTCTCAAGTGCATTCTCATTGACAAGTGCTTAGGTGCTTATCTATCGCCTAGTTCGTTTTATATAAGGAGGGAGTTAAGTGCATAGCGCATAAGGGCTGTGGTATTAACTTTAATTGGACGTATATCTATTAAATAAAATAATAATGTATTCAATTATATTTGTTGGTTTGTTTCTGGGGGCTTATGGTAAGTTGTTTATTTATTTTAAGTTTAATGGTAACTATAGGCATAACAAAGGTCATCTCTTACTCATCTGTGACGAAAAAATGGCTTCGGTTACAGCCTGAGGTAGTTTCTGCCTTATAATCGTCATTTCATGTGCTGTTCATATCCCACTATGAAGATGGTTGGTTTTGTAATCGAGTTAAGTTTGTTTTATAGCTCTTTCATTCTATTACTTCCTAAACAAAAATCATAATGTATTAATGTAGCAAACAATATAAACAAAATAGGGTAACTGCTGTAGTAATTGGCCACGCTTTAGTAACTGGCCACTCATAAAAAAAAGGTAGAAACAAGGTAATGCAAGCAAGCCCATGAATGAAAAGGACCAAAACAATATTCATTCATGAGCTTGCTTCTTCTCCTTGTTTCTACCTCTTTTTTTATGAGTGGCCAGTTACTAAAACGTGGCCAATTACTACAGCAGTTACCCTATAAGTATGCTCAACACGTATAATACACCCCCATTTCATATCCAGGCAAATCACTGTCCATTCTATGGTTGCCTGGAAGAGATTGCAGAAAGCGATAAGGCCGCCCATTGTATATTTTGTAGTTTGTGTCTTTTTTTTTGTTATGTATTTTTGTGGTGTACAATAAAGTATATATAAATAAATAAATAATAATATGTTATTATCAGCCTATAATGTTCCCACTGCTGGAACACAGGCCTCCTCTCGGTGAGAGGGAGTAGGCCGTATTCTACCACGCGGGCCCAGTGTGGGTTGGTAGATGTCACATGCCTTCGAATTTTTGGTTCTAGGACATACCGGTTTCCTCACGATGTTTTCCTAATACCTCCACACATACTTCAACTCAATGAGACTAAATTCAAAACTTGTATAAAACGCACACTATGCAGGCAGGCATATTATAAGTTTGGGGATTACATAACTGATAAAAATGCTTGGCTCAATGCTGGTCCTGCTCCACAACCACAACTAATTAATTAACATTTGAAGATACTGTTGGAGCTGCTGAAGATTGTAAGACTATCATTGCATTGTATAGACTCAATATCCTTTGTATTATATAATTGCATAGCACATGTGTGAGTACTATGTACATACTCTAAAGCTACCATTTACTGGGTACGTCTTTGTTTGACTTGAATGTGCCCTGGCGGCTGAGAGTATGTGACGCTCACTCTAATGTCTCGCTGATGGTGGCGCGTGTTGGATCATTTAGCTAATCCATGCGTCAGGTTCGTGAACAAGCGCTATCAGTGAAGGCTGGTCATACCTTAGCGGCCACAGCTTATTTTAATTTAATTTAAATATTTGAATTGTTTTTTTTTTTAAGGACGCTTTTAACGTTCTGCATCGTTCTCACATGTAAAATTTCAACATGAATGATGTAACCATTATTTTGTAACCATATCTTGATTTAAAAGAGAGTCCGTGGAGTTTCTTGCCCGTTCTTCTCCATAGGTACCTACTATGCTTTGGAATGGGCGCCTAGCTTCATCTTTTTGACTGACCGACCCCTTGACAATTCAAAAGTGCCTGTAATTGGTTTAATTGAAATAAATGCTTTGAGTTTGAGTTTGAGTTTGAGTTCCTTTATCGTTTTGAGAGCAGTGGTGATGAAATAATTTACACAAAGTAAAGCGCCTGCCTGGGTTCGACCCTACGACCTACAACTTGTAACACGTAACACACACTACTGTGAGGACTCGAACCTCACAGTAGGAGATTTACTGAATTACTAATAAAACGAGAGGGACTCTAGTTATACGGGGCTGATGCCCTCTATATTTCAAGCTTCAGATAAATTATAAATCACACTCCTTAACTAAATTGGTTCCACCCGGAGCCCTCACCTTAAACTATGTGTCATCCTATTCTCTCTAGAATACATTCCATATTTAAATGATTGAATGTCAGCCAGTATAATATTGTCGATGCTTGATCAAAGCAGACGTTGTTGATGTTGTTATGTTACGTAAAAAGATTTTCGCCATTTTATTAATTATTACTCTTCCCATTGTGTGGCATTCCATCTGAGTCCCTCCGTTTTTTGCCAGTCTCCTTTTGACAGCAAACAATATTAATGAGGTTCTCTATTTTGTCCTCAAACGGGCACGTCATTACAAATAAATAAGTAAATTATCATTTTCTTGATGACTGGTCACAAAGGGACGATTACGAAGTGAAAAATAAGTTTCGGAAGTCGGTTGCCAACCCATACTACCTCAGCTTTTTATCTCGCTCGCACGATACTGCTCGCGGACTGAGTGAGATGAGAGGAGACTGAGTGCGGTGCTGGGTGCTGATAGTTTAGGTAATTGCTTTTTACGGTGAAAATAATGATAATTTGAAAAAAATAAAAAACAAAACCTGCTTTATTTTTAGTTCAGTTAGTATGCAAAGTTTCATGATCTAATTTGAAGTATTTTTTTGAATACCAGCGGTTTATTGTTCAGTTTGGAGGTAATTTTTGTATTTTTTTACTATCGAGAAAATTTTCTGAAATCGTGTTTTCGTCAAACACAGTTGTAACATGGGTCCTCAACTTTACCATATATTTATTTCAAAATTAATTCTGCAGTATTTTCGACACAACGGAGGATCATGCGAAGCCATTTGACATAGTAAAGGCTCTTAAGATACCGACTTAAAAATTAAAATTAAGGTCCAAAGGAATATCGTTCCAGGACAATTTATTTAAATATCTACTTATAACATTGTGTCTCCTTCTCCCATCCAAAGGTTGTCTTTAAAATACCGCTTTTAGCGATAATCCCGCCCATTGTGTAATCATATGGTGTGCGTGCGCATAATAAAGAGTATTATATCTATCTATCAATCTATAATGATTTCAGTGTGATTCATACTAAGCCCAAATCAATTTCCAGGCTTTACAGGGTGTATTAGACAGGTGTGGTCAAATTTAAGGACAGACCATCTAACTGAACAACTTTCTCCTTGGGACCAACATCGTAATCGAGAAAAAAATATCAGCTGTTCCGTACAAAGCTGCAATACTACTCGATCCAAATGTGTGGGACGGCTGATATTTTTTTCTCGATTACGATGTTGGTCTCATGTACAAAGTTGTTCAGTTTGATGGTCTGTGCCACATCCTTTTTGACCACACTTTTCTGATACATCCTGTATATTCCGTAACCTCTTTTTTCAGGTGCCTTTCTACAGCAAGCACCTATTCTACCCCCACCAGCATCACAGGAAGACGTACCATTCGAACTGCCAGGGGTGTTCAACCTACCAGGGGCTCGTATCGTGGGAGGAGTGGCCGCCCCTGAAGGTCGGGTTCCTTACCAGGCGTCGCTGAGGAATTTGTTAAATTCTCACTTCTGTGGTGGATCCATCTTGAATAAGCGATGGGTGCTGACTGCCGCGCATTGTACTGCCGGGTAAGGAGCTGATAACTATTTTGTTTATTAAGAACTACTAGAAAATATTTTATTGTCCAGGTAATACAGTAAGCAGGTTTACAGGAATTTGCAGGTTTACATAATTTTAATCATAAGAATCATCAATACATCTCTCTAAGTTAGCTTCGTTCTCTCGTTTGATTTCGGAAATCATGATATTTTGGAACCTATCAAAAAAACGTAATATAAAATTTGAATTTCGCGGCTACTACTGCAGATCACCCATAACAACAAATTGAGGCGACATGAGTACCTAGCTTAAAATATTACTTAGGTTACCAAATATTATTTTTCAGTGAGCCCCAAACTGACAGTTAGTCTGTATCTTGGGGCTCGTAACTGATTTGATTTAGGTTAGAAGATGATTTTAGACAAACCACAATTATTAACTGATAATTTTGCTTAGTAAGAAGCGATAAAATCAATCTGCCTAGCCTTTTCCCAACTATGTTGGGGTCGGCTTCCAGTCTAACCGGATGCAGCTGAATACCATTATTTTACATGGAGCGACTGCCTATCTGACCTCCACAACCCATTAACTGGGTAATACGATACCCCTTGGTAAGACTGGTTGTCAGACTTTCGGGCTTCTGACGACCCGTAACGACTGTCAAAGATCCACGAATTACAGCCGGGACCAACGGCTTAACGTGCTTTCCGAGGCACGGAGGAGTCTCGGTGTGTAAAGATGGTCACCCATCCACTGACCAACCCCGGCAAGCGTAGCTTAACCTGATGGATCGACCCGTGCGGCTGTTATTATTTAGCCACGAGCTCCTTAGTAAGAAGCGATAATGAAAGAAAAATAACACTATCTACTTGGTCGGAAATAGGTTGTTCTACTGATTTCAGGAAGGGAATCATGATAATAATGAGTTAATCTTACATTTCCATGTTACTTTGTAGTATCCAATGTTTGAAAATCAATGCCCAACAGTGTAAAAGATCTGTAATAATAACATACATAATAAAAAAATATTTTTCAACAAAAATCACAGACAACAAACATTTTTCACGCTCGCCGTGGTCGGTCTGTAACCAATTAAATTAATATTATTTACCTCCACTTTTACTTATTTTTAACACATATTTATTTGCTTAAACAATATAACATATATACATATTTGTAATGTGCTCGTCAAGACCTTATTCTTTTGATACCAAACATGTCATTATTATCTAAATTTATTTTTTTTCATGGCCAAAAATTTACGTGTAAAGTCCACCATAGAGGGAAAATTTATATAGCCTATGTCACCCGGACCATTATTACGAATCTATTGGTACCTCATTCATTAAAATCGGTTCAGTAATTTAGGCACTACGGTGGAACACACGTAAATACATACTATATACATACATACCTACATACATAAACTACTAAAATCATAACCCTTCTTATTGGCTTTGCCGTAGTCGGGTAATAATAGAAACACCTTGATCATGAAAGGGAATGTCAAGGTTCCTTCTAATATATACATAAATAATATAAAGTATCGGATGCGGGTTTCCATAATATAATAATATCGTGATTAACGATTATCGCCGTGTAGTCAGGTGTTCCGTGTAACATACGTAATATTCTATGTGTCAGGGATAGCGGAAATTACCTATGGAGTGGAGGGATGGCCGCAGCCCCGGATCTAGAGCAAGCCGGGGCCCGTGCCCCGGGCACCAACCTCAGGGGGCGACAAATTCAAGCGTGGCAGACAGGTGCACCACCCAGCACACCGCAACTATGCAATAAATGAGACGTGCAGCGATTATTATCTTTCTCCGCGGGTGGCGCACTGAGGAAATCACTACGTGCATAGGGATAGGTCGTCCAACGATATGAGCGGGTTGCGGTCGAGCGCAGATGCAGAATTCTGCCAGGAACCCGTTGGTCCTCCTGTATTAAAAAAAAAGGCTTCATAAAGAAGCTTATAGCCACTGACGAATCCCGCTCCCAGCGCGACGACGACGTCAATAGGATTGTCCTTGAGATTTTTTGTCGGCGCGCGACGACGGTGCGCCTAGCCACTTATACATGGCTTGTACACAAAACATTCCTATGAATTGCTATGAAAGTAATTACTGTTTCTTAAAGTGGATAGACTAGGCTAGATTACGAATTTTGATTTAGAACAATAGATGGCTTAGTTTTTTTTTTTCAATTAAAAAAAAACAGTTTGTTTATAAATAAAGTCTAAATCCAGAGCTGGGGATGGGCACATGTTACTATTTCTTGAAACATTCTTTGGGCTGTAAAAAGATAAACCAGTCAGCAATTTTAGCAGCAGAGCTGTCAGGACAAGGTTCACTATTTTCTTTACGCTATGACACAATTTTTACTCTTAGCCCCCGTTCGGCGTAATAAAATCGCGGCGGGATTTTATCGCGCACTGGATTTTCAACTCTCGTTGTTGAGCCGAGCGTTGAGAATCCAACTTAACAATAAAAGAGTACATTCTAGCGCGTCGAAAAAACACACTGTTGGATTTTGCACTCTCGGCGCTAACTAAGCAGAGTGTTGAAAATCCAGTGCGCGATAAAATCCCGTCGCGATTTTATTACGCCCGTGGGAATGGGAGCTAACTAATGCCTTTTCACATTATGTATCCTTAGGTATTATTTGTATTCAGTGGTGTCTTGTGATTCATAATACCATTACCTACCTTGTATCTGTCTTTGAGTCACGAAATTCGTTTAATTATGTTATAGATAAGTTACATGCACGTGTACCTACACATATGTAGGTACTTACATAATCAGCCTATAACGTAGCGAAAAGGCTAGGCAGATTGATCTATCAATCGGAATCGGTTTCATTTTGACAGTTCAACAACATTGATTGCGTCATTTAGGTACGTTGTCGAGCAGACAAATTTTTCGAACATACATTTCGTTCGAAAAATTTGTCTGCTTTAGATTAGCAATTTCTTTCAACATTATTCAAATTCCGATTGCTCGTGTGTTACGCAATTAATCCAACCTCCATTTCCGTTGCAGCCAATCAAAATACGGGATACTGGTGGTTGTGGGCACGTCCAACCGGCTGATTGGAGGCGACACCTACTTTCTTGAGGAAATCATCAGCCATCAGGACTATGACAGCTCTGCCATCACCAATGACGTTAGTCTCCTCAAGGTCAAATCGGACATCGAGTTCAGCGACCTCGTGCAGCCGATAGCGCTTCCTACTGAGGATACTGGTGCCGGAGCTGATCTGTTTCTTAGTGGATGGGGAAGACTTTCTGTAAGTTTGAATTTTTTAAATCACGTACCTAGTAACTGCATGGGTTTTGGATGTCAGATAGGCAGTCACTCCATGTAAAATACTGGTATTCGGCTGCAATCAGTTAGACTGGAAGCCCACAGTTGGGAAAAGACTAGGCACTGATGATGATAATGATGATGTACGCAGTGAGTAACTGCCTGATAATCTTTGGCGGCCATAGCCACATATACGAACGCATCACAATGACATGACGTCACGCAAAATCCTGCATCGCGCATTTAGAGTTTACCGCGCGACTAGCATATATACAACGTTCCGACATCAACCGTCGGGCAGTAGCCCACCAGACACAACACCCGTCAGGAGGATCCTCCCTTTTCAACAGAGGATGAGTGAACTTTACACCCTGTTCCTCATGCCTCTATACTGGTGACCCCATAGATATAGTTTTTTATATTTCTATGGATGACCCCGACGTGATTTGAACACGCAACCTTCTTATCTGTACTGATTATGTATTTTACTATGACTTAAATTAACTATCATTGGAATAGGTTGGGTGTTTATGCCCGTAAGAGTTTTTTCTGTATAAAAACTTTTTTACAAAAAAATACAACTGACTTCCAAAAACAACACTACAAAGTGAAAAATAACTTTAATTTCGGAAGTCGGTGTCTAGTTAAATGTATTTTCGTTTTTTGCTACCGACTTCCGAAATTAAAGTTATTTTTCACTTTGTAGTGTTGTTTTTGGAAGTCGGTTGTATTTTTTTGTAAAAAAGTTTTTATTTTTCACTTTTTAGTTGTGGAACCTACCCCACACAAATTCTAATACCACTACCTGCAAAACAAACTAGAACATCATCCATATAAAAGTGGGGAAAAAATACGTATTATTGAAGCTAACTCAAAAACTACCCAAGCAAAGTTAATCAATTTTATATGGGACCAACTGTGATGTATACCCTCTCGAATAAAACAAAAAAAAAATCAAATCGGTCCAGCCATCTTCGAGTAATCGGGTAACATACATAAAAAAAATTAAAAAAAAAAAAGGTTCCGACGAATTGATAACCTCCTCCTTTTTGAAGTCGGTTAAAAATGAAGAAACTACTAGTAGTGCGCGGCTATAACCGACTTTTAATGATTTTAAACTGAAGATCACTTCTAAACGAGTAGTGTTAATGCTTTGGAAAAAATATATGTTAAATTAGAGCATTTCCTAATAACTTATATGTGAATATTTTAGATTATGTTTATATTACATAGTGTAATTAATTTGTAAAGTTATGTCTAACACGGATAAAAAACTGAAAATCACGCAAAAACTATCAAGCGTATTGTTATGAAACCTTCAACATTTTAAAGATAACTTAATTATTTATCTTTTAGCATACGTGTTCTAATATAATACCTTTTGTTTGATATTATATTAATAATGAGTCTAATTTGGGACAGCGCTCCTTGATGAGCGAGTCCTATTACTGGCTGGACGTACGACGCGTTGCGTAAGCTCAGCACAGAACACGCAAGCTAACCACTCAAGGCCACTGCCATTAAGATCTGCGTCTTATACCCAATCAACTGAGAAAAGTGGCGAAAAACAAAAAGAGAAAACAACATTATTTCAAAGACTAATTACTAACACCCCCAAGTCAACTGGGAAATTAAACATTTGACATTTAATCAGGAACGAGATTCGAGTCAAGAGGATAATAATTATTTTCCTTTGCTTATCCTCTATATGCGAAACAGATATTTTTACACGCAATTTGGGTTTGTTTAGGTTTCAGCATAATTGTTTTATGAGCATCGTTCTTGACTTAATTATTTTTAATTAGTTTCCTTTTTTTTTCTTTGTGTAAATTATTTCATCACCATTGCTCTCAAAACGGTGAAGGAAAACATCGTGAGGTAACCCGTATGTCCCTGAACCAAAAAAAGACATGTGACATCTACCAATCCGCACTGGGCCCGCGTGGTTGATTACAGCCCACTCCGACTCACAGAGAGAAGGCCTGTGTCCCAGCAGTGGGAACATTGTAGGCTGATTATAGAAAGTAGTCAAAGCCGCGCGGACTGGAGAAGTCTTCGACACAAATATGATTATAATGACCGCGGACTGGATAAGGTTATTCAACAGTTGACTGGATAATATACATTGTAATCGAGAAAAAATTATCAGCTGTCCGCTGCTGTCAGATATTCTACCCAAATGGTCGAATGTCGAATAGGTATTGATGTTTTGTACGGTAAGAGACGGCTGATAATTTTTTCGATTACGATGTTGGTCCCTTGGAGAAAGTTGTTCAGTTTGATGGTCTGTTTCTTGGTATAGAACTCACACCACGTACAATATAAGGTAAAATGATTCCACGGACCCGCCCACACCACGCTCGCGTGAGCGGCTATGGCCTATAATAGGTAATAAGTTACTGTCTCATGTTCCTACAAATGTCATAACTTACCATCTCAATTTAATTTGTTGAGTCCATAGTTGACGTCACTCCCTGCTTACACACCATAGACAATACATGGAAGATAAGAAAATTAGTCTGGGTTGCTGACGCCGGCGCCGGCGCCGGCTACAGTGAAGAGCACTATTGTATATAACATACTATACTCATTTCACTGCCCTTAAATAAAAATATCTTCTAGCAAAACTCTTCAAAAGCACAAGGGTCAACAACATTAGCAAAAAAACCGGCCAAGTGCGTGTCGGACCACGAACAATGAAGGGTTCCGTAATTGGGATAAATTTATCCCAAGAACAAACCTAACACTGTAGTTGAAAAGCATGGTCTCCCATACATTCCAACTGCAAATGTAAGCTGTTTGACTATTACTCGTAAAATTGAAAAGCCTGCTTAGCTGTGATAGTTTTTCTTTTAACTTCGTTATACATACATATATACTACTACCGTGAATTGTTTCACCCATCCAAAACTAACTGTTTAGCTGGCAGGGGGGACACTTGACTGAAAAATTAGCACTTTAAAGCTTAATATTTCAGAAACGGATCCCTAAATCGAAAAATTGTTTTAAAAAACCCAAATATTTTTGAAAGACCCATCCAACAACACCCCGTATCATGGGGTGGACGAGAAAAAAAAAAACATTCCCACTTTACATGTACAGAAGGTACCCCCTAAAAAAAATTTTATTTCATGATTTTATTTTACTACTTTGTCAGCGTGATGAATATGTATAGGTATCCATAGCAAATTATAGCTTTCTAGTACTAAGAGTCTCTGAGCTAAGCTGCGGACGGGCAGACGGACATAGCGAAACTATAAGGGTTCCTTGTGACTACGGAATCCTAAAAAAGCCACACTCACTTAAAAACCCACAATGTGTTTTGTTACATTATTTTCCTTTTCAACCACAACGTTGCGTAGTTACAGGAGGCGCGGGAGCTGACCCTCTGACACTATTATTATTCCCCACACATTCGTAAGGCTCCCTAATTGTGTCATTCGTGTTTCGTGGCACCCCTTATCCCTATAGGGCTGTCAAACACTGAGCCTTCGTTTGTAAACATTATAACCATTATTATATGAAGGATAGAAAAATCTTAACTGTATTTTCAATCAAACTATTTAATAAATATTTATTGGAATCTGTTTTTTCTAATCACATCACATCACACTAATATTATAAAGGCGAATGTTTGTGAGTGTGTGTGTGTGTATGTCTGTTACTTCTTCACGCTCAAACGGCTGGACTGATTTAGATGAAATTCGGTATGTAGACAGCTTATACCCTGGATTAACACGTAGGCTACTTTTTGTCCCGAAAAAATGTAGTGCTACCGTGGGATGAGCAAGGAATTCAAATATATTTGTTACTCTTTCAAATCTCAAACGGCTCGACCGATTTTGATAAAAGGGGATTGTCCAATTTCTATAGGACTTTGGCCACTCATAAACAAACAGTTCAGCTAATATTATGTGATTGATTTAATAGCTCATATCAGTAGAAATGAGGATATAAACCTAGTTTTGTATCAAGATGTATATTTAGATATGTTTTTAACATTTAATTGAAACAGGTTATGTATGAAATAAAACTTGTTTTTTTTTTTTAATTATATTTATTCACCAGATTCATATGTTAAAAGAACATGGTCGAGGAACTGGGCAGGTGGATTAATATGTTCCTGATACCTTGCCCAACTTAAAAACCAAATAATGGTCATAATATGTGCACAGCAACCTATTGTTCTACGGCCCACCATACAGTTGCAGCAATATTGTTTTATTGCTGCCCTCCCTTCAGTGTTATTTGCATACATTATATAAATAAAATATCTTTTTCTGCTGATGTGTCTGCTCTGTATTTTCTCACGCAATAAACTGCAGTTGGCTGAAGGGAGCGGGAAACCTTCCAGTAGGTTGCTGGCAGTATTTCTGCACAGCCCAATAGTATAGGAACCATCGCCTCCATCGCCTTGTGTTCTCCATAGTAAGAACGAGCTTGTTTCAATTGATACGTTCCACATGCAATTAGAATTAAATCTCTATATCTTTAGCCTCGGAAACGATACTCACGATATAAAAAACCACTCACGATGCAAGAAACCAAAGCGAATGATATTACTTTACTAGTGTATTATCTATGGCGAATGATAACTGTCATTTTGACAAATTGACACAACATTTTTTAAGCATCGTGTTGCCATATAAAAAAAAAACAATTATATATCGATTCATTTGAAATCGGTCAAAACGTTAGAAGTACGAAATAATGTATAAAACGATAGTTTATCATTTCCTATGTCTTAAATCATTCATATAATTTATTGGCATTTTTAATTATGTTATTTAATGAAAACTATGTTAAATACAGTGGAAAGATTGCACTGTATTTCAAATCGATTTGAATTTGTTGTTTTATGGAGTTTTGGTTTGGCGACACTGAAACCAAGTCCAATGCCGTTCATGTGTAGCATCAAATCAGATACTAAAAATAAATGTTTTGTTGCAGTGCTGATTGATACATAGTTATTTGCATCAGATATTTACTAAAATAGAATTTAATTATTGGTAAATTATTTTTTTGTATAGCATCGTGTTTAAAAATGGCCAAGTATAGACAATTCCCTTTGGTGTGGAAGTAGCAGACATCCTGTGTACACATAGCACACATAGGCTACTTTACATCCTGAAAAAATGTAGTGTTTACGTGGGATGAACATTTTTTTTGTGAATACTTTTCTCACCGATTAAATAATACACGTTTTAGTGTATCTCATAAACCGCGGGTAACACCGCGGGGCGCAGCTAGTTAAGATATAAAATATCGCTCCCATAATTATAAATGTACCTACGGCTTTACTTATATCCATACTCGTAATCGAAATTGTTGAGTTGTTCAGACAATGGTCCAAAGTAAGAGACTGGTCACCTCGGCCCTGTTTAATAAAGCTGACAATCCGACAAGTCCGACATATGTCAAAAAGTGTAATTTCGACAATTTTTCTGTTTAATAAAACTTTTTAAGCGAAAGGTGATAAGTGACAATTTGTCGTGAAAAACTTGTCAAATCTGCTTTATTAAACAGAAAATTGTCATGACATATTGACATATTTGTAGAATTGTCCGACAATTCTGACAGGAGCGTTACCCTCTGTCGCGAAATGTAATTTTGAATTTTGAAGGTGTAAGAAAGTGTTTTTAAAAGGTTTATTACAAAAAATGGTACTTACATCGAGCAGTGGGAGTAGTTATTTTGAATACTTGGAAGAAATACAAACGATACAAACGAGGAGGCAACGACGATCATTTAAAAGCAGAATCAATTTCTCCTTCTCAATTACATATTTCTGCTTTAAAGAAAAATTTTTCAAATGACAATTTTTTTTGCAAATATGTCAAAATTCGACATAATTGTCACGACAATCCGATAATTGTCAGGAATATTTTGACTGTGGTTTTTTGACTTAATATGTCGAGTTTTATCAAACGCGTTTTTACATGACAAATATGTCAAGATTTCACCTGTCGATTTTTGACATATTTGTCACTTTTATTAAACAGCTTAAGTGCAACAATTCTACAATTTTGTCATTTTTTGACATATATGTCGAATTGTCAGCTTTATTAAACAGGGCCCTGAAATCCAGCTAAAGAAACTACAATCAGACTGTTATAATTTTATAATCTGACAACCCTATCGCACCAAAACCTACGACGTACCACATCCGGGACTACCATTAGGCCCGGTCCACACGATGAGGGGTGGCTACGTCGTCGGGGTGCCTGAGCGGTGCCGCTGCGGCGTCCTACATACAAACATCAATAGTATGCCACAACCTGCACTGAGCCCGCGTGGTGGATTACAGCCCTCTCCCTCTCCTCGCAGAGAGGAGGCCTGTGTCACAGCAGTGGGAACATTATTATGCTGATTATGCTATAGTATTGCTACACGAGTCGTTCCGGCGTCGCACCGCATGTACACCGGATTTCAACTAGGCAAGACAAGGCTCCCCGCCTCGTTTTGCCTAGTCCGGTGTGCGTCAGAGTGGCTATAACACTCTCGCCCACAGCCGTAGTAACAAAGGCATAATGTGATAAGGCAAAATCGTTGCAGTGTTGTTGCTGCACCGCATCGTGTAGACCGGCCCTTATCATGTCACTTTTGTTCATCTGTGTTGTTATCCACCGTCGATGTTCATAGTTGCAGGACCTTCCTTGTTATTATTATCCCTATCAGAAATACCTGCAGTGCTGTTCCTAGTATTTATGCAGCTTATGCTGTAACTCTCCAACTTTGTGAGGGTTGTGTTCGGGAACACGATGAGCGCTTTTCCCGGTAGCTTTATTAGTTCCGAGTATCAGTGCTTTTGTTGTTATATTCGATTACAATATTACTCGGAAAAAATATTATATTACCTTCTTTGGTACATAATAATAAAAAAAAAACTATTCTATTATTTATTTTAATATCCTAACATGAATGTTAACCCATATTCCTATGTTTCAGTACCCTGGCACATTACCAGTCCAGCTACAGATGATCCATCTGACCTCCCTGAGCGTGGAACAGTGCCAGAAAGTCTACAAAAGGATCAACCCGGTCTACAGCACACAGATCTGTTCCCTCACTAAGACTGGGGAAGGTGCTTGTCATGTAAGTACACTTTTTAGAAGTTTTATGGACTGCTAAGTAACAGGGTTGAGGTCAGATAGGCGGTCGCTCCATGTAAAATATTAGTATTCAGCTGCATCCGGTTAGACTGGCAACCGACCCCAACATAGTTGGGAAAAGGCTATGATGATGGATTTCAGACAATAATCTACATGGTCTTCAAAGTCTTCACATGATCTGACCAATATTATATCTGGACTTTAAAAACTTTTTTCAAAAAAAAAAAACCGACTCCCAAAAAAAACACTACAAAGTGAAAAATAAATTTAATTTCGGAAATCAGTGTCTTTGGTTTTTTTAATTTCATTTTTTGCCACCGACTTCCGAAATTAAAGTTATTTTTCACTTTGTAGTGTTTTTTTTTGGGAGTCGGTTGTTTTTTTTTTTTTTTGTAAAAAGTTTTTATTTTTTACTTTTTAGTGGTGCCTGCCCCGCACAAATTCAAAAAAAAAAGCGTATTATAAGCTAACTCAAAAGCCACTTATCAGAACTTGAAGATCGCGACCATCTCATATAAAAACTTTGGAAAAAGGCAAATATACGTCGCATAAGCCGTGTCAGAAGTTTGGAAGGCGTAGTTTTATGTTGACGGAGATAACTTGGCTACGAAATCTGACTTCTGACAATCAAGGCCACACATAACATACAACTCAAGTAGCGCAATTTGAAGCGGCATATAATTACATTTATATAAAATCATATTATATAAAAATTATATTAAATTATAATAAATTATATTAATAAATATTAAATTATATTATATTAAAATCATTTATAGCCAGAGTGCACCTCATCACAATTCCAATAAGCCCAAACACGGCTAGAATACATTGTTTTATTACTGAGTTCTGGTGCCTACCTTCCGGCTTCTTCATCAGATCGGTTCGATGATACCATTTTCATCAGAACCATTTATTTAAAGCTTCGTCATAGTCGCTTAACTATCTTAATCGAGATATCTTATCGCCACCCGTGAAATACTTATTATCGTTGAGAAGTTCCCGTGGCCATCTGTGGTCTCCTTCACTAGATGATACTTTCTGAATGCAAATGCTTGATTTGTTGATGAATCGCTATATGTATGCCTATAATTTTAGAGGAGTTCCCTCAATTTCTCATTGATCCCATCATCAGAGCTGGACTTTGATAAAAATGGGACCAATCTGGAAGTATATCCTTTCAAATAAAAAAAGAATTTTCCAAATCGGTTCATATATGACGGAGTTCTGAGGTAACAAACATAAAAAAAAAAATACAATCGAATTGAGAACCTCCTCCTTTTTTTGAATTCGGTTAAGAAGAGACTGACCTCTGAGTTTGTTTCTTCGCATAGTAGTCAGATAGGAAACGCTGACCTCGTCTACTTCTTAAAATACGATTGACCTTGAAAAGTGTTTGTACAAATCTACTTACAGAAATAAAATAATTTATGATATGGGCTATTCCTCCACCTCCAGATAAGTTTGGGTATATTATGATAGACCGTACTCGCCGGTGGCTGAGCAACCAATGACAAAGACTAAACTTCTTTGCATGTGAGCGTAACCGCTGTGGAGGAGCGTTCATGTTTAGAATGGTTTATCTCTAAACCAAAAAACCACAAACCGTAGGGGGGGGGATTGCGGGGGGGGTAAGTACCGGGGGGTTTAAACCGTAGTATTTTGATACTACGGGTTTACCCAATGATATTATAAAGGAAAGATACGCTACGTTCATACTGAGCGGCGTTCGGATATTGTTGCGTTGTTATTACATACTAGCTGACCCGACAGACGTTGTCCTGTCTTGGCTATGAAAATCCTAATGTAAACGCGTGAAGTTAAAATGTTTTTTCTGAAATTTTCCAATTTTCTGCGAAATTTTCTTAATTTTTTTTTCATAAGAACCTTCTCCTGGCAATCATAAACACAACAAAAAAAGAATTAGCGAAATTGTTCCATCCGTTCATGCGTGATGCGGTGACCAAGGGAAATAGGGATTCATTTTTATATAAATATATAGATAGATTATAGGTGTATAGTAGTTTTCAACTACGACTGCGATAGATAATACAGAACGTATGATACAGAAAGAGATAGCTTGGCATTTTTGATATATTGTCACGCCACGGACACGCCTAGTTGCGCTCGCTGCTATTAGCCGACTAAATCAAATTACAACAATTGTCTGAATTTGTCTGCAACAATTTGCGCGCGCTAATGCCATATCTTATTTATATAATACGGGTTTACCCCATTTTACTGTACCGGCATGCCAAAAATTGTGTGAACGTACATAATGGCGGCTTACACAATAAATCACGACAATAATATGTTCGGGGTTATTCCATCATAACATTTGATAGCTCAGACGGATATTAATATTTGTACATCACTCGTATTTCGATCAAACATCGGTGAATGGTGAGAATTTAGGTAAAAATCATACATTTCAGATAAAAATTATTTCATCTTCTTTTCTCATTTTTCTCTTTTCGTTTTTTCATCTTTTAAGCGTTCATTTTTCGATCGTTCGGAACACAAGTGATGACGAATGTCAAAACCCAAAATCTTTTGATTGGTTCACTATAAATGAATTAATTTTCCAGTTTTCGTCGACGTTTCACTTCGAGTGAAGTCGAATGAAAGTCATAAAAAAAAATTAAAAATTATTTTTTACCCGAAATGGGTAATTTTTTTAC
Source organism: Cosmia pyralina (assembly GCA_946251885.1). Taxonomy (NCBI): domain Eukaryota; kingdom Metazoa; phylum Arthropoda; class Insecta; order Lepidoptera; family Noctuidae; genus Cosmia; species Cosmia pyralina. The sequence continues at coordinate 24,543,974 of OX276345.1, read as the reverse complement.
CATTTTCTTCCCGTTGCAGGGTGACTCCGGCGGCCCTCTGGTAGCTAATAACACCGTCGTGGGAGTGGTATCGTGGGGCATGCCCTGCGCACGCGGCTATCCTGACGTTTACACCAGGGTGTACTCCTTCAAAGACTGGATCCTGCCCAAGATTGAGATCAATGAAAGCGATGAAAACTAAATCTTCTATAATAACCGATGAAGCGAAAACTGAAAAATATTTTGATGTAGAATACATTACCAAATGTTTTATCTAGATTTGATAGCTATACTGCACACTACCATAAAATAAGAAAATACTTTGAATGTTTGAGTTACGGTTTCCTAGAAGCGAGGTGGCGCCACGTTAGCGTCTGCAATTTACCGGCGACTGACGTCACTGCAACGTTCTTTAGATGGTGTGTTTTCCTAGACCGCGTATTTGACAACGTAAAGTCAAACGCCGCTGACCAAAGATTTAAATCGCTAAATTAACCCTAGCCGTACCTACTTAGTCACTGGAAAATGTGTCTCTACTGAGAAAACCGAGCTCACACATTACTAAATAGAGTTTCCATGACGAGCAAGTCAAGTCAATGCATCACTGTGTGTGAGAAGTGTCCAAACAGAAACGCGATTCTCTTTTGACGCGGTAGGGCGAATCTAACGATTTAAATCTTTGTCACTGCCATGATTTTCATGACAGCTGTCACTGCGGCCGTTTTAAGCGGCCACCGTTCTTCTATGAAACCGTAGCTTTAGCAAAAGGGCGTGTCATACGCCCCAAAATTCTACAGTTGAAGCTCTACTCCACAGTAGTAGCGGAATTTTCAACACATTGCGCTTTAGTAATTTGTAACGTATTGATATTATCTTATTTATTTATTTATATATACTTTATAGTACTCCGAAAAATACATAGCAAAATAATAAATATATACAAGGTTGATATGAGCGAGAGGCATTAAATTAAACCACATATACACAGATGCATAGTGTTAACTCGGAACTATTAAAAAAAAGTTTAAAAGAAAAATAAGAAAAAACTTTTTTCGAACAAATAAAACAGCTTAATGATCTAATTATAATGTACCCATCCTTTGTAGATATTTCCACTGACATGCGTAACAAAACGGCAACGCCGCGTCAAAAATTCTGTCGTTTTAAGGTGTATGACCCACTATGCGTAGGTACCTACGCAAAGTTATCTAGGGTCACACACCTTTAAACGACAGAATTTTCAACAACATACTTAGTCAGCTGTTAGGGCAGATACGTCGTGTTTCAACAAAGAAAAAACAAAAAAATAATCCTGTGACTAAACTATTGCTTCTATTTAGGTATCTGATTTTTAGTAAAGAGGCTGAAAATGATACAAAGTATATATGGTTTAATTTAATGCCTCTCGCTCATATCAACCTTGTAGATACAATATACTATATTAGATACATAATATATATACAGGGTTATTTGCTGTACTCATCATTATAAACAACTTTTACTATGGGACGAAACCTGAAATCGCGAAAAAAAATTTGCTGCTCCCTATATTTTGACAAGTTTGACGTAGATAAATGTACTGAACTGTTGATTTTTTTTTTCGCGAATACAGGTTTGGTCCCAAAGCAAAAGTTGTTCATAATGATGAGTACAACGAGGTTGTTTAACCAATAACTATGTATTTGCTACCCTGCTGCCCTTTGCTGCTATGTAATATATACATAAATGGACGTCCACGTCCACGACATGAAATATATGGAAATACGTGCACGTTATAACATTATCGTGGACGAAAATTTAAAAGCGTTTTCATAAATTTCTACACATTTTACTTGCCTTTGTAATAGTGATGCCGCGTCATAGACGGCCATGATAATGTCGTAACGTTAGATATAAAAGCGCACAATCAGAGTGAGATTTCCACTTCTACGGGAAGTATTTTTCTTACCATACGAAGGATTATTTATCTGTGAGACGATACAGATACTAAGAACATCTATGTTTAAACAAATTGTTCAGATTACTAATGCAAAATTTTTCCACAAACATTCTTGATACCGCTAGTTCATCAATCTGCCAAGCCTTTTCGCAACTATGTTAAGGTCGGCTTCCAGTCTAACCGGATACAGCTGAATACCAGTATTTTACATGGAGCGACTGCCTATCTGACCTCCGGGTAATACGATATCCCTTAGTAAGACTGGTTGGTCAGACTTTCGGGCTTCTGACGACCCGTAACGACTGTCAAAAATCCGCAAATGACAGCCGGGACCAACAGATCGGTATGTAAAGATCCCATCCCACCCATCTATGGATCGGCTGCAGCAAGCGTAGCATAACGTGATGCACCCGTGAGGCTGTTATTACTTAGACACGAGCTCCTCCTAATACCGCTACTTGATGCTGCTTTAGACGTTTATTACTCATTATTGTACAGACAGCACTACAGATTATAGCAAACTGTAAAATTTCTCCAATTAATGATTTTAAACCTTAAGTAGTAAGTTAGTAGTTAGTAAGTTCAAAATCGAATGAAAAAATTTGCCAGTTTGTGGTAACTTGACCTGCTGCTCTGTGTACTTATAAGTGGTATCACAGCCCTACTGTTCAAGTTAGTGATTATACTTTGTCTACTCGAATGTATTATGGAGAACTAATAAATATTATCATAAACATTATTACATGACGTTTTGATTCTAGTCTTTCTCATCTCATCATTAACCGACTTCAAAAAGGAGGAGGTTCTCAATTCGTCGGAACCTTCTTTTTTTTTTTTTTTTTATGTATGTTCCCCGATTACTCGAAGATGGCTGGACCGATTTGGATTATTTATTTTTTTTTGTTTGAAAGGGTATACTTCCCAGGTGGTCCCATGTTCATCAAGTCAGGATCTGATGATGGGATCCTGGAGAAATAGAGAGAGCTCTTCCAATTTTATAGGGACACTTGAAGCGATTTGGATAGTTTTTGGAAGAGTACTTTCTTGGAGTGGTCCCATTTCAATTTGGTGAAGATCTGATGAAGAACTTCTGAGATAGGCAACGGAACTCCTCAATAAATGATAGCAAATGGACTGGGATTGCTGAAATCTCATGTCTGTTTGTTGTTCAAACCAGTTCATAACATAACATCACGCCAGTACGCTGTGAAGGGGTAAGCACATGTGAACCACTAAAAAGTGAAAAATAAAAACTTTTTTACAAAAAAATACAACCGACTTCCAAAAACAACACTACAAAGTGAAAAATAACTTTAATTTCGGAAGTCGGTGGCAAAAACGAAAATACATTTAATCAGACACCGACTTCCGAAATTAAAGTTATTTTTCACTTTGTAGTGTTGTTTTTGGAAGTCGGTTGTATTTTTTGGTAAAAAAGTTTTTTTTTGTTTTATATATTGCAAACCTTTATAGATAAGCTCTATGGGCAGCCGTGTGACGGTCAGCCGGACAGACGGACTGACAGCAGAGCTTAGGTCCCTTTGGTACCCTTCGCAGAACCCTAAAAACAAAAACAAAAACTTTTGACTCTTATGAAACTTGAGACCTTGAAACTGACTTTTTCGGGCATAATTTTCGTTCGTTGAGAGCAGTGGTGGCCCAGGTTCGAATCCAGACAGTGAAGGAAAACCTCGTGAGAAAACCTAGAACCTAAAATTCGAAGACATGTGACATTTACCAACCCGCACTGGGCCCGCGTGGTGGATTACGGCCCATTCCCTCTTGCCGAGAGGAGGCCTGTGTCCCAGCAGTGGGAAAATTATAGGCTGATTATGCTATTTCGTTACGTGACGACATCTACCAGTTTACTCCTATCGCAACTTCGTTCCAATAATGAACAAAAGTCTTCAATGAATTTTTGATACGAGCAAGAGGCATCAAAATCCCAAATATCTCACAAAAATTGTGACTATCGCGCAGTTACCATATTGGGAGAAAAAATACAGGACTTTGGATGAATTTGTACACGAAATCGCGAGTAAATTCGTGCTACACTTTCAGCCGACAATCCGTGGATGAATGACCATTCGACTTTCAGACCCCCCAGTACCCCGGAGAGCACGAACCACAAAGCTAAATATAATTAATTTTCATTAAAATATACAGCAAATACCAAAGTAACTCTTACCTACGCTAAACCAATAATAACTTTACCCTCTCAACCTTGACCAAGTTTTTGGGGACAACCCCAGTACAGTCAGCATTATAACTCGCTGAACACAATGTTTACAAATACCTTAGGGCCTGTTTCACCACCTATGATTAAGGCGATACCAAAATAAATTGAAGGCTTTTCGTAACCATTTATTTCACTATTACAACATGTATGGATTTAATCTTTAACCGACTTCTAAAAGGAGGAGGTTCTCAATTCGTCGGAACCTTTTTTTTTTTATTTTTTTTTTTTTTTTTTTTATGTATGTTCCCCGATTACTCGAAGATGGCTGGACCGATTTCGATTTTTTTTGTTTTATTCAAGAGGGTATACATCACAATTGGTCCCATATAAAATTGATTAACTTTGCTTCAGTAGTTTTTGAGTTAGCTTCAATAATACGTATTTTTCCCCCACTTTTATATGGATGATGTTCTAGTTTGTTTTGCAGATAGTGGTATTAGAATTTGTGTGGGGTAGGTACACAACTAAAAAGTGAAAAATAAAAACTTTTTTACAAAAAAATACAACCGACTTCCAAAAACAACACTACAAAGTGAAAAATAACTTTAATTTCGGAAGGCGGTGGCAAAAAACGAAAATACATTTAACACCGACACCGACACCGACTTCCGAAATTAAAGTTATTTTTCACTTTGTAGTGTTGTTTTTGGAAGTCGGTTATATTTTTTTGTAAAAAAGTTTTTATTGGATACTAGGAAAACCCAATTGTGTTAAATTTCCTCGATAGAATTTAATTCCGAAAAGACCTCTACTTTTTTATATTTTTTACTGTAATTCTAAAATCCTAAGTAATTTCATTGCAAAATTGCATTCAAAATGTGCGTATTAGGTTATTGAAAACTCTGGCTGAAAACATTTTTGATGCGCTTTAATTTTGGTTCCAGCGCATTGATGCGCTCTCTTTTCTTTTTGCATGTGGAAGTAGTTGACTCTGTCACTTCCTCATTCCCACCCAGTTCGCTTTTAACATATCACCTTAAGTTTGGCAGATGTCGCGGATAGTTCGAAAGAGATACCGTGGCCCTGGCACGGGCAACTGAAGGAACAAGGGTGGGTTTTAGTCAGTAAAAGTCTGACACGCCCTCACGCTCTGCCCAGAGCGGGAGAAGTTATTTGATGATTTCCCATCCACAAAAAAAAAAAAAGTTTGGCAGATAATTTCATACAAAAACTGTACCATTTTTGAATTTATTCGGTAAGTAGTGGCTAGTCGGACATCGTGAAATAGGCCTTTTTAGAGTTGTAACATTGTGTAAGCTGCTGTGTCTATTAGCATAAAGTAGTAAGTAGTAGTCGAATGTCTCGTTGGTGGTGGCGTGTGTGTTGGATCCTTAAGTTCCCTTCAAAATGGTTGAGCTAATTGGTGCTGATCCATGCTTCATGTTCGTGAACGGGCTCCGTCAGTTGGGACTGGTCGTCTCTTAGCAGCCATGGCTTATTTTTAATTTTAATTTACTTGTTTTTATTTTTATTATTATTATTTTTTTGTTCTTTGGCTTATCTCGGGACCCTGGGGTCCCGGACCTTTGGAAGGCGTACGAGGGGCCGAAGCCAACTCGCAGAGGTCCCTTAGACAATTTCAAATGACGAGGAGGCACCAGCCGACGATTATCCATGTATGCACTATGCTAGTGCACCCAAGGACAACCCCCGGTTGGTGCAGGACTATTGCAGAACATGGAAACAAAACACATTGAGCCTATGGGTTTGGGTGGCTACATGGATTGGGTACCTTGAACTATGGAAGAACTATGTCCCCTGCCTGACCAATGTTATATAATATACACAGATAAATTGGCAGGGGGTGACTTGCACACTCAATAATGGGCCCCCGGAAACGGTCGCTAGCACATAGTGACGTAGCGACAAGGGGCAACATGTCCTGAGGTGCTTGAGGAGTGGAGAGGTATTCCACGGCTCTCAGAACAATCCCAGAGCCCGGAAGATGGTCAAGATCCCTACAAGCACTTACTGGAATACTTCCTTCCTCCGAGCACGTTTGCTCTTGCGAATCTCCACTCAAGCCGGCCAATAATGGCAAGAATGAGGTAGGAGCTCTGTTCCCGTCAGTGTTCACTCCAGCCGGCCAATAAAGGCAAGCCAGAGGTGGAGAACAAGACTTCTCCCGGGAAATAGGGTTCGTGGGGTCGCTACTGCCCAACAGCTCGCCACATGCTGCCCTGCGGGTTCACGTATCTCTCTTGGTCTGGCTCCTCACCCTAGACCTGTTTCGGCAAAGTAAACTCCACTGGCACAGACCCAGAGTTCGGAGCGCGCAAGCCCCACCACGACGTCAACGTAGAGATACGGCGGTGGGGTTATTATTATTATTATTATGTTCTTTATTCTTCGGACAATAGTGTGATAGTAAACAATATTATAACTTATTACTAGTGTTAGTAGTTAAAATACAATAGAAAAAATAAAAATAAACAAAACAGAATAAATAGGGTTGTGAAAAGGACATCCCCAAATTAATGCTTAGTGATTGTCATTCTCACAAAACTTAAAATAATTGGAGAGTCGATACTCTCCGCCACAGTTTTAAGAATGCTGTTGCCACTCGCCCGCAACCTTGACAACAGCGACGCGGGTTTCTTGCGAATGACGGCGTGGAAGCCGTCAGTTCGGTTTTGCGCAAACATAGTAGAAGCGCTGCACCATCGTGGCAGTCCCAACAGCATCCTAAAAATATTATTAGTTTTAGTTTTTATCTTTTTATTACGGACGCTTTTTAACGTGCACGTCTTTCTACATTGTTCTCACATGTATATTTTAAACATGAACGATGTAACCAATATTTTGTAAAAATATTATGATTTTTTAAATCAGTGTCCGTGGAGTTTCTTGCCCGTTCTTCTCCATAGGGATCTACTACGCTTCGGAATGGGCAACTAGCTTCATCTTTCTGACTGACCGACCCACGGATATCTATGGACCGACCCATTGACAATTCAAAAGTGCCTGTAATTGGTTTATTTGGAATAAATGCTTTGCGTTTGAGTTTGTACATAATATAGCTAGAACAATGTGTTTCTGTTTTTTTTTTCGATTACAATAAAACCTGTTCCGGAAACTGTTCAAAAACCAACTATAAAGGGTCAAATTAAATTAGCTTCTCCGCAGACGTATTGGGTATATATTATATCAAAACACGATAAAAACAAAATAAAATTAATTTGATATTTTTTTTGTTTTTTGGGGTCATCTATATTTATCTTTATTTATTTATTACTAGTGAATAAAAAGGAGGTCAAAGGTTAAAAAAAAATATGCTAGCCCTGGTCATGTTATGTTCATTAACTTTATTTGCCAACAGTACTATTACAGGCAAAACCTACAATCATATGAGACGCATTACGTGAATGACATGAGCGCAACTTCTGGAAAGCTTTCCTCCTTAAGAGGGTTTTAAGGTCCATCTTTATTTATAAGGCTGGCAGTCAAGGCCGGGGCTAAAAGGTCTTTTGTTGTCCTCCTTGGGTCCTCCATTCCCGCGGGTCAAAATCAATAAGAAATCGCGAAGGTTCAAAGATTTGTAATGTTTGTTTCCTTATTTATATTTAGATAGGTCTGTTTTTTCCAATCAAAGTTCTGGATTTTTTTTTAGAAAAGAATTTTTGTAGTGAAAGTTTTGTGTTAGTTTCTCACAAGATAAGGGTGATTTGAACACAAATAAAAACACGATACCCCTTGGTAAGTCTGGTTGTCAGACTTTCAGCTTCTGGCGACCCGTAACAACTGTCAAAGATCCACGTGCTTTCCGAGGCACGGAGGAGTCTCGGTATGTAAAGACCCATCCACGGACCAACCCCTGCAAGCGTAGATTAACCTGATGGATCGACCAGGGCGGCTGTTATTACTTAGCCACGAGCTCCTCGAATAAAAATAAACTTACAACTAATAAACTTAGTATCCATACCACAGAACAGATAATCTTTTCTGTGATCCATACTACTATCTTCCATCTATATAAATAAAAAGAGAAGTTCTGACTGACTGACTGACTGACTCATCAACGCCCAGTACAAACGCTTGGACCTAGAAAGCTGAAATTTTGCACAGAGGTTTCCTTTATAATGTAGACAAGGAATAATAGGAAGGAATTCCCGGTAGTACGTTCCCGTGGAATATTTTCCGACGTAAACGCGGGCGAAGCCGCGGGCAAAAGCTAGTCCATTATAACCGTGAAAGTAACACTCACTGTCTGTTACCTTTTCACGCCTTATCGGTTTTCGATGATACGCACATACACACATCAAAAGTGTCTAGGGATCAAGCATTTTTATGCGGATTTCTTGAGATTGAGATGTGGCTTTGTAATAAATTTATGATTTTATAAATTTATATGGATCCTTTTTGGTGCATTTCATAATTTGAATGAGGAACTGTGAATCAAATTCGAGTAAAAGATGAAAATCAGCTGTCAATATTTTCCCTATAAAAACATACAACGCATTGAAGACATTATTAGTGCTACTGTTTCCCTACTACTGATTAAAACCAACGTTATTATGGAGCGGCGACGTCATTTAAGCAGGGAAGAAATGCTCAGAGCCGTGGGAATGATAGAAGCTGGTTCCCGGCAACGTACTTTGGCTTTAGCTCTGAATACAAGTCAGAGTGTTATCAGTCGACTTTGGACACGTTACCGAAGCACTGGTACCGTGGCTGAGCGCCATGGAGGACGGTATCGCTGCACCACACGGAGACAAGACCGATACATTCAAATCTTAACTCGAAGAGCTCCAACTATAACCGCCATGATGTTAGCCGTGAGGCTTCATCACTCTTCAGGGAACTTAATTAGCGACCAAACAGTCAGAAACCGCTTGCATGAAGTGAACCTTCATTCCCGAAGACCGCTACGGGTACCACCTATAGCAATGCACAATCGTAGGATTCGATATCAATGGGCTCTTGAACATAGAAATTGGGCAGAAGAACAATGGCGTTTCGTGTGCTTTTCTGATGAGTCTCGTTTTGGTATGAGACCGGATACAAGACGTATACGACACTGGAGAACCCCTGGACGCCAACAGCGATTAAAATCCTGCCAGGAAGTCCATCCTTATAGTGGTGGAACCATCATGGTATGGGCGGGTATTTGGATCGGCGGAAGAACTGAGTTGATTTGGATCAGAGGCAACCTCAACGCTCAAATTTATGCTGAGACGATTGTATCAGACGTCATCGTTCCTCTACAAGTGCAAATCGGTCCCTTATTTCAGTTAATGCATGATAATGCACGACCGCACACCGCAAGAGTTGTAAGACAGACTCTCGCCGCAGCTAACATCAATGTCCTGCCCTGGCCTGCTCAGTCGCCAGACTTGAACCCGATTGAGCATGCATGGGATATGCTACAGAGAAGAGCTCTGCCGAATATGGAGGGTATCCAGTCGCAAGAAGACCTTTTTTTGTTGTTGCAACGAACATGGGCGGCCATTCCACAGCGTGATTTGGATGAACTCATTTTGAGTATGCCAAACCGATGTTCTTGTGTTGTTAGTGTTCGCGGTAGAAACACGGATTATTAATTGTTTAAGTTACCCAATAAAATTTTAAAGAAAACTGTTATTTCAGTCTTTTTTTCGAACTTTAATGTTAGTGGTTCAAATGTCAAAAATCCCTTTATTAGGAAAATGGCAAATTTCTTTATTAATGCAAAGGTGACTTGGTTTATCGTTACTGTGACAAACGAAAACACTTTATTTGATGAATCCTTAAAGAAAATTTTAATTAATATCAATCAGGAGAAAAGTTATTGCAAAAATATATGTTGATCCCTAGACACTTTTGATGTGTGTAGATGGACCATGTTCTGGGTTTGGATGATACTTTAAGAGCCCATACTACCTTAGCTTTTCATCTCGCTCGCACGATACTGCTCGCGGACTGAGTACGGTGCTGGGCGCCGATAGTTTAGATAATTGCTTTATATGGTGAAAATAATGGTAATTTGAAAAAAATAAAAAACTAAAACCTGCTCTATAGCCACTCCCGCGACATTTGCACGAAAGTGAGCCTGAAGGAAAAACGAGTATTGTCCGAGTGCACGAAAGTGAGCCTGAACGAACAATGTCAGCGCGCGCGTTGCGGCTCTTACTTTTTTATAATTTTGTGTGCGGACCCACCCCTTGCGTTCTAGGTTCTTTGGAAAGGTGGTTATGTGTAGCATATTTTTGCCAAAAGCCGTGAGGTTGTATAGGTTTATTATTCAGTTTGGAGGTAATTTTGTATTTTTTTTCTATCGAGAAAATTTTATGGAATCATGTTTTCGTCAAACATAGTACGTACTATCTTCAACTTTACCATATATTTCAAAATTAGTGCTGCAGTATTTTCGCCACAACGGAGGCTCATGCTAAGCCATTTGAGGTTGCTCTTAAAATACCAGTATTACGTTCCCGTGGGATAAATGTCGACCTCCACGCTTGCGATGCCGCGGGCATAAGGAAGTCTTCTCATCATTTCAGAGCTTAATTGTTTCTGCTTTTTGGTTGTACGAGTATGTTACCGACGCATAACAAATAATATTAAAAACATTTATTTTACTTCCTTATTGGACAAAAAATCTTGTTTTTTTTTTTTTTTTAAGAGGATAGCACGCGCAGTGGAGCCCTCATCGTTTATTTGGTTATTTCTTCAATTTTAAAATGAAAATGCAGAAAATAAGACTATACGTTATTATTATTACAAACAGTAGTATTACAAGGTTAAGTTTTACTAAACAGGGTGTCAGGTTAAACGAGGGAGGAGAGGAGAAAGGGGAAGGAAGGGGGATGGGAGGGGGGGAAGGAGGGGGAGGGGGGTTATTGTGATTTTAGTTTACTTGGTGATCGTCCTGTGCGAGTCACAATAAATACTTTTTCTTTCTTTCTTTTTAACTGACTTCAAAAAGGAGGACGTTCTCAATTCGTCGGAACCTTTTTTTTTTATTTTTTTTTTTTATGTATGTTCCCCGATTACTCGAAGATAGCTGGAGCGAGTTGGATTTTTTTTCTTTTGTTTGAAAGGGTATACTTCCCATGTGGTCCCATGATCATCACGTCAGGATCTGATGATGGGATCCTGGAGAAATAAAGAGAACTCTTCCAATTTTACAGGCACACTTAAAGCGATTTGGATAGTTTTTGGAAGAGTACTTTCTCGGAGTGATCCCATTTCAATTTGGTGAAGATCTGATGAAGAACTTCTGAGATAGGCAACGGAACTCCTCAATAAATGATAGCAAATGGACTGGGATTGCTGGAATCTCATATCTGTCTATTGTTTACACCAGTTCATAACATAACATCACGCCGGTACGCTGTGAAGAGGTAAGCACATGTAAACCACTAAAAAGTGAAAAATAAAAAAAAAATCACAAAAAAATCACAAAAAAATACAACCGACTTCCAAAAACAACTCTACAAAGTGAGAAATAACTTTAATTTTGGAAGTCGGTGGCAAAAACGAAAATACATTTAATCAGACACCGACTTCCGAAATTAAAGTTATTTCTCACTTTGTAGTGTTGTTTTTGGAAGTCGGTTGTATTTTTTTGTGAAAAAGTTTATGTTTTTAGGGACATACTTTAACGGAGTGTAGTACTCATGAAAATGAATAACTTTTACCATTGAACTAACCCTGAAATATGAAAAAGAAAATCAGCTGTTCTCTACAAAGTGCAAAACCTACGCGATCAAAATGTACGAGACAGTTGTATTTTTTTTCATATTTCAGGGTTAGTTCTATGGTAAAAGTTGTTCATTTTCATGAGTACTACACTCCGTTAAAGTATGTCTCTTATTTAACCTAACACGCTGTATACCTTAAAACGGAGCTTAGTTGGCCACTATTTTCCGTTTATTTTTATTAAAGACGAACGTCATAAGAATAAGGGAAGCAAAAGTTTTAATACCCCAATAATTTGAGACGCGATGCGACCCCAGACAACACAATAATTTTCTCAGAAACTTATTTATTGCTTTTTATCTTCCATTATTTCTCGCTCGTGGCTAAGTAATAATATAGCCGCATGGGTCGATCCGTCAAGTACGCTACGCTTTCCGGGGTTGGTCCGTGGATGGGTGACCATCTTTACATACCGAGGCTCCTCCGTGCCTCGGAAAGCACGTTAAGGCAGTGGTCCCGGCTGTCATACGTGGATCTTTGACAGTCGTTACGGGTTGTCAGAAGCCCGAAAATCTGACAACCAGTCTTACCAAGGGGTATCATATTACCCAGTTACTGGGTTGTGGAGGTTAGATAGGCAGTCGCTCCATGTAAAATACTGGTATTCAGCTGCATCCGGTGAGAGACCCCAACATAGTTGGGAAAAGGCTAGGCAGATTGATTATTTCTCTCAAAGGGGCTTGTGGCTAAGTAATAACAGCCCCACGGGTCGATCCATCAGGTTAAGCTACGCTTGCCGGGGTTGGTCCGTTGATAGTTAACCATCTTTACATACCAAGACCCATCTGGGCCGGCTGAACAGATTTGGATGAAATTTGGCACATGGGTAGACCACGACCTGGAAAAGGACATAGGCTACTTTTCCTGGATCGCAGACGAAGACGCCGGCAACAGCTAATACTTATATTAATGTAGTAAAATACAAACACTATCATCTTAGCTCTATAATTTGAAACTAAAGGTTAAAGTTCGCACCTCCTACCGCAAACTAAATAATGTATAACATCAAAGTTTTCTCCCAAGCTCCTGATATTTTTAGAAGCGAGTAACAAGCGACTGGGTCTTTCCATCTTCCTTCTTTGAGATGTTATTATAACTTTGGCAAGTTCTATAATGCCAGCAAATTGATAGGATCTTTCTTTGAAGACTCTGTTTGCTAAGTATCTGTTAGCATTATGACAGGTTCAGCCGTATTCAGTTAAAGTTTGGGAAATTAAAGTTAAGCATAATTGACATCTTACTTTAATTTGCCGTGTCAGGTATTTCATACAACTGTAAAAATTTAATTTGCTTAACAATTGGCTGTACTTGACCTTCCCAAAAAATTTACCTCTAGTAGGCTGTTAAAATAGAAGAGAAATATAAAGTGCTATAAAAATATCTGCCACAGCTTCAATGGGAGATAGTGCTTGTAATTCCAAAGCTGAAAGAACATTACGACGCAAAATTATTATACAAAGAAATTTTACTAAAAGCGTAGAGACCACGCGCGTAGCACAGCTACGGCGTAGCCCGGGCGCGTAGCAGCAGTGAGCGAAGCGTAGCAACACACCTGCCGAAAATTACACGACAAAAATGGAAATTCCGCGTTATGTTTTTTTTATAAAAATTACCCGATGTAATTTCGGCCTGAAGTGACATTTTTAAATTATACTCAATAGAGTAAATAATAATAAATAAATAAAAAGAGAAGTCCTGACTGACTGACTGACTGATTGACAGACTCATCAACGCCCAGCCCAAACCCTCAAACCTAGAAAGCTGAAATTTTGCACAGAGCTTCCCTTTATAATGTAAAGAAGGAATAAGGAAGGAATTCCCGTGGGATATTTTCCTACATCCACGCGGGTGAAGCCGCTGGTAAAAGCTATTAGATTTACAATAGTGAAGAAATTTCGTACCCCGGAATAGTTAAATCAATTTGAGAAAAGTTAAAACCCGTGACCTAAGGGCTGGCTTTTACTTTGGCCAGATGCTAAGCATTGCCATACAACGTGGCAATACCGCCAGTCTCTTGGGTACTTTACCAGTCAAAAGTGATGCGGATGAATTTTTCGACGCCATGTTTTAGTCTGTGAATAGTTTTAGTTATGTTAGGATATAATTTTCTTATTTTTAGGTTATATTTATATTACATTTAAATAAAAATGTACCTAAGAAAAAAAAATTGAGAAAATAAAGTAATTAAATAAACATTGACTTTATTCTGCAAAAACAAGTTCACAAACTACGCGCGATGTGTCGTTTCGTCAATGAAAACAATATTGTTGCCTCTTTCTAATTGTTCAGTGAATTAACACTAATTACTACGGGACGATTTCATACAAATAAAGCAATTCAAATTTATACGCACATTTTCTTGTTTGAAAAAAATTATGACATAAGATAAATAATTTATCTTCACTATTGTAATCTATATACACAATACTGTCTCCCATTGCAGCCGTGACAGATATTTTTATAGCACCTTATACTCGTATATTAAAAGTTATTCACCTTAAAACCAATCAAAATAGTTGTTGTTTTTCCGCATAAAGGCAAAATTATGAAAACCGCTTCTAGCTAATTAATAACGCAGGATTAAACAATTAAAAAGTAGTTTTATTTCGAAGCAATAAAGTTGAAAATTGCGTATCAAAAACTGAACATAAAAATAATATTAATATTTTTACGGCTATTAAATAATTAATCGCTGATTGAACTCACAAAGGAAGTTATTTTTCTCCATCTATATCCATCGACACGTCTCTTGAGATCCAGGGGAGGGGAAAATTAAAAAAACTTGCGTTCTCATCAGGTGTAGGTATTATTTATCTTCCTGGAAAGTTATCAAGGCTAGACAGATTTTACTAAAATAATAAATTATTTATGCTTTTTTTATTTATGCTTGTAATTCCAAAGCTGAGAGAACATTATGACCCAAAATTATTATACAAAGAAATTTTACTAAAAGCGTAGAGACCACGCGCGAAGCACAGCTACGGCGTAGCCCGGGTGCGTAGCAGCAGTGAGCGAAGCGTAGCAACACATCTGCCGAAAATTACACGACAAAAATGGAAATTCTGCGTTCTGTTTTTTTTTTATAAAAATTACCCGATGTAATTTCGACCTGAAGTCACATTGGTAATTTAAAATGAACTTTGCCGGCGTAAACACGCCAAACTTTCCGCCGCGTAATTTGAGATGTGTTGGTAAAAGTTTAGAATATCTTGCTTTTACTGAACATCCAATGCACCCCTGTACTCGAGCGCTCTATGGATAATCAGTACTAAACGTGCCGCCAATGCGTTGCGTGTTCATTACAACAACGCTTTTAGGGCGCTGTTGCGACTACCACGTTATTGTAGCGCATCTGCAATGTTTGCTCGAGCCAGAGTGGATAGCTTCTCAGCTGTTGTTCGCAAAATAATGCATCTCTTCTGGCAAGATTGCGGGACAGTGGCAACAGACTTCTGAAAGTGATTGCTGATGGGCCTGACGAAAGCCTCATAATGAGGCATCTTATAAAAAACACCCTTTCGGTAGTAGAATTTCAGTACTAGCATAGCAAATAAGTGAAATTGTTTACTAACATCTAGTATAGTAAGTATTTTTGTTTTGTAATTTGGATCTAGTTGTCTGTTTCATAAATAAATTATTATTATTATTAACTGCTAGCAGAGCCGCAGTACTGGCTAGTGGTTCATACTACTCACATAAAATAACTGATATCTAATTTTCTCGGTTTATGGTTGGTCTACAAACGGTACCTTTTGTATGTGTTTATCATTAGGTAAAAGGACCGAGGACGCCGGAAATGGGACCGTCCGCGTCGGTCGTCAGATGTATCCCTTTTGTTTCGCTATCTACTCTAATATTTGGTCTTGTTCCCTTTGCTATTCATTTGCAGATATAATTTTGCTATAAAGGCGAATTTGAAAAGGCTGCTTTTCACACCGTTTTTAATTTTTTTTTTTTTTTTTTTGTATGGAAAACATAAAATAAATAAGTGCAGATTACATTAAATATTATAAGATAAGGAAGGTTAATGTACAATCCACTCGTTTCCACGGATAGCAAGATAAATTAAGGTATATATAAAGCAATATAAGCTAGAAATAAATCAAGCTATTTAAGCCAGAAATATACGGAGTTTGAGGTAAAGCACTAGAAATAATCAAATCCTATCTCAGTAATAGAATACAGTTCACTGAAATAACACAATTATGTCCATTCACAAAAACAGAAATTAAATATACATCGAGCCCAAGAACTATAAAATATGGTGTACCTCAAGGGTCGATACTAGGACCACTACTATATCTCATTTATATAAATGATTTACCTAACGCTATCCAGCACCCTATGGTTTTATTTGCAGAGGACAGTACGGCTCTTTTCACAAATAACAAAAATAAAAATCATGAACTTGAAATAAACGATTCCCTATCTAGATTAATAAATTGGCTTATAATAAATAATTTTAAAATAAATCTTACAAAAACCCATTACAATTAATTTCAAGAATAAAAACGCAAAATCAATTCCAATATCTATCGAGTACAATAATGCAACTGTGTCTGAGGTTACTAGTACAAAATTTCTAGGTATCTATATAGATTCTAATATGACATGGAAGACACATGTAAATAGTGTATGTAACAAATTAAATCAACTCTCTTATGTCTCTCTACATGCTCAAAATTTTCTAACCAAACCACACTGCTTAGTGCTTATCATGCCTATGTGGGATCCACTCTATCTTATGGGATACTATATTGGGGATACTCAACTGACAAGGAAATTGCGTTCAAGGCACAAAAAAAGTGTATTAGATCAATATGTGGGATACACCAAACAAATTCATGTAAACCTCATTTTGTAAATCTCAAGATATTAATCCTCCCTGCTCTGTATATGTACGCGGCCTCAATTTTAGTTAAATCAAACATCAGTAGCTATGACACATTAACAAGCAGTAGACTCAAAAATACACTACGCAATAAAACATCCCACACTGCAGTATATAGCAATAGCATTTTTTGTATGAGAATAAAAATATATAATAAGTTACCCATAGACATTAAGAACCTACATTCAATTGGTATTTTTAAAAGAAAGCTAAAAGACTTCCTGATTAAAAATGCATATTACTCTGTAAAATAATTCCTTGAAGAAAAATAATTATTAAATATTAAAAGATTGTTGAATAAAGTGATGTAAATAGTAAAAAAAGTCTGTTAAAATAAAAAATGTATGAATAATGATAATTAATATAATATAACGTAAATTGTATAACTGTAATATTGAGCTACGTATGTTACGTATGTTTTTTATTTTTTTTATTTTATAACAATTTAAGTTGCAATGCCTTAACAGGCAACTAAGTTCTAAGAACCTATCTATGTTAACATCTTCAAAATTATACACTTAGTTCGCAATAAAGAATTTGAATTTGAATTTGCTACATATTTCCAGTTTATGCTGGCCTCTCATTGTACGGAAATCCTTTGCAATACGAGATCAGCTTATAAATTCACAGCGTGTTTATACACTTAGTAACCACATGTAAAACGCGCGTCGCTTCGTGAGATAAAAATTACAGCACGCGTAGCAAGACCACCATAGAAACGGGTTTTGTCGACGGAAGAATAGACAAAATTACAAATTGTAGAAATATTTCTATTCTTCCGTCGACAAAACGTCGTCATGCTACGCGTGCTGGTGAAGAATAATTATTTATAGAATTAAATAAATGTAGATCATAACATTATCTATTCCATTCTGATTTAAACTCAATTTCAAGCTGTATTTTATACCCACAAATATTCACATTACGCGAACGAATCAGGACACAATAAAATATTTACTGCCGCCAGTAAGTATTCGTGTTTTCTCACAGTCTCGTTGACAACGTAATTCCTTTGAGGTTTTATTCGGATCAACGTGGTGTTAAGAGCGATTGAACATAAAATGCGTCGCCATTTTGTGTGTCAATTTAATGTTTTATTGGAATTCATGAAACATTCAAGTTCGGTGAACAGAGACATTTGACCTGGTTTTTGTTTATTTCATTTCCAATTACGTCTTCTAGAGAATTTACACAAATAGGAGGTTTTATTCGGATCAACGTGGTGTTAAGAGCGATTGAACATAAAATGCGTCGCCATTTTGTGTGTCAATTTAATGTTTTATTGGAATTCATGAAACATTCAAGTTCGGTGAACAGAGACATTTGACCTGGTTTTTGTTTATTTCATTTCCAATTACGTCTTCTAGAGAATTTACACAAATATCTAGGATACTTTTAACGTGTGGGTCTTTTTTACATCGTTCTCATATTTAATTATAAATTCAACAAAATGATGTAATGAATATTTTTGCAACAAATAATTTAAGACTTTCATGGAGTTTCTTGCCCGTTCTTCTCCGTAGTACCTACTACGCTTTGGAATTGGCAACTAATTTCATATTTCTGACTGACTGACTCCTTGAAAATTGAAAAATACTCTTTGAGTTCTTGTAAGAGCGCTCCCAATCTACTTGAAAATTAACACTCAAAGGTTGACTGGTAGAAAATGTCTATGGCATCAAGTCCGCCTCTGTACATCTATGGTGGAAGTATTAAATAAATAAATTAATTAATTAACACTAGACTACGAGTATCCTTGTTCTTCCAGCAAAAATCATCCTACAATTTAAGACTTCTCACATATATATTTTCAACATGAACGATGTAACCAATATTTTGTAAAAATATTATGATTTAAAAGAGTGTCCGTGGAGTTTCTTGCACGTTCTTCTCCATAGGGATCTACTACGCTTCGGAATGGGCAACTAGCTTCATCTTTCTGACTGACCGACCCATTGACAATTCAAAAGTGCCTGTAATTGGTTTATTTGAAATAAATGCTTTGAGTTTGAGTTTGAGACTTGCTCCAAGTTAAAACGACAGTCAGCCAAAGATTAAAGAACAACTTGGTTTTAAACTTGTTTAAAGTTAGTACTTAACTACCCATAAATTAACTGCAGCTGTTACATAAGGAGACAATCGTGAGGAGAGGCGAAAGTCTCGTAATCGCGTCTCTGACCCCGAGGGATCAATGCAAATGCACTATTTTATTTCGAGAAGTTAAAGTAGGGTTACTGTGTTTTAGACTCAGTAGTATAATGTAGGATTACCCTTAAAATATTATAAACTAGCCGTTGCCCGCGGCTTTGCCCGCATGGATGTCGGAAATTATCCCACGGGAACCTACTAAAAAACTGCCTGGCCTTTTCCCAACTATGTTAGGGTCGGCTTCCAGTCTAACCGGATGCAGCTGAATACCAGTATTTTACATGGAGCGACTGCCTATCTGACCTCCACAACCCAGTAACTGGGTAATACGATACCCCTGGTTGTCAGACTTTCGGGCTTCTGACGACCCGTAACGACTGTTAAAGATCCACGAATGACAGCCGGGACCAACGGCTTAACGTGCTTTCCGAGGCACGGAGGAGTCTCGGTATGTAAAGATGGTTCTACTACCGGGATAAAAAGTATCCTATGTGTTAATCCAGGTCATAGTTATAAGAAATAAGATCCAGGTCATAAACTATCTGTGTACCAAATTTCATCCAAATCCGTGCAGCCGTTTTTGCGTGATTGAGTAACAAACATCCAAACATCTTCACAAACTTTCACATTTATAATATTAGTAGGATTAAAGTCGTTTGTCGTGTCTGTCTGACCGCGTGTATAACCCAGGCATCATCATTTAGAGAATTTGTTCCGGAAGGTTTAAGTATGTGTATCCTAATCATAACTAATATTCTAAATGCGAAAGTGAGTTTGTTTGTTTGTTACGCTTTCACGCTAATACGGCTGAACGGATTTGGATGAATTTGGCACATGGGTAGACCATGACCTAGATTAGGACATAAGATACTTTTTATCCCGGTAGTAGGTACAGGGGAACCCCTGGGATAACTTCCATGAGGGCGCAGACGCGCGCAAAAGCTAGTAATACAATTATATTAATCTTACATTAAATAAAGAAATCTCGATGTTTGTCAAGTCGTAAAAACCGTGCGAAGCAGGGGCGGGTCGCTAGTTAAGGATAAAGATTTAGTAGCTATGCCAAGATATTAGTAATGAAAAATGTAAAGAAATTAAATTCTAAGGTTTTTAACAATAATACCCATTTTTTTTCAATTAATCGTTAATAGTGTCCAGTAAAAGCTGTTATGTTATTATTTTTTATTTATGTAATGTGTGATTACTCAAACAAAATTATTCCCAAGCATCTGTGTCATCAGAGAAACATTCTACGTAATATTCAAGTTTAAGAAACTTTTAAAAATCAAGAAAATGTTTTGTTTACGGCATAATAAAAAAATAAAAAAAATATCCTGAGTTGTTCAAATCTTTTTAAAAACATGCTTGGTTATTGCCCTTTCTTTTGAGGTACTATTTACGCAGATGTCTCATCAACTCTTGGAATTAGGATGTACAAAGCAAATTGAGGTCGAATATTTAATTTTTAAACAGACCAAAATAATGTACCAAGAGAGATATCCGAATCGCAGATTACCTAATGTCAGAGTGTTTTACAACACATTTCGTCGGCTTTCTGATGTTGGAATCCATCACGCGGAATCTGGACTCAACCCGGGAAGACATCACGCAAGTATCGAGGAAGACATTATTGCAGCTTTTGATGCAGATCCTACTACGAGCGTCAGAGTAGTAGCTCGAAACCTCAACATTTCGGTATGGAAGGTGTGGAATACGATGCATCGAGAAAACAAATATCCTTTCCACGGCACGGGTGTACAAGGTTTGGAAAATGAAGATCCCCCACGAAGGATTCAGTTCTGTCGCTTTTTGTTAAATAGTGACATTGAAGATGCATGGTTTTTAAAATCCATATTGTGGACCGATGAGTCAAAATTTTCGAAAGAAGGAATTACCAATTTTCATAATCTTCATCGATGGACCGACAAGGAGAGCAATCCACACTGGAAGAAGCAAGTGTCGTTCCAAAGGAAATTTTCAGTTAACGTGTGGGCAGGAGTAATCGTCCGAACGTTGATTGGTCCCCACTTCCTACCAGATAATTTAAATGGAAAAAATTACCTGGAATTCCTCCAAAACTATCTCCCAGAGCTTCTGGACGAGACCGAAATACCAATATTGGCAATGAGAAGACCACTGATTTTTCAACAAGATGGTTGTCCAGCACATTGGACCCTAAACGTGAGAGAACATTTAAATAATTGTTTTCCAGAGAGCTGGATTGGCAGAGACGGGCCCATCCCTTGGCCACCTCGATCACCCGATTTATTATTCCTAAGCAGATATAAATTTAAAACTGATATTGTTAAGATTCTCAAGGATCGGCTGTAGGCTCCATAGGCACACAATCATTATTAATAGGCTAGGGACCTGTATTGTATATCATGCATGAATTTATTTGTTTGTTACATCTTTTAGAACTTCTTTTTCATTAAGGTAGCCCTGCTACAGTTCACGTTTGCTAATAGCTTGTTTTTATTATATAATGTAGTAATCTGTGGAAAATGTTGTGGGTAGTATATTTGTAAAGTTCTAATTTTAAGACAATACTGTTTATGATTAGTATACTACTGTTTGTTTTCCCAAATGAAATAAATAAATAAATAAATAAACTCCTGTGGATTTTTTCGTTTGGGGACGGGCCAAGGAGCTCGTCTACACGCACGTTGAAATTTCAACTAGAGAAGAATTAATAGAAAGAATCCAAACGGCTTTTCAAGTCATGAAGCAGGAGATGAAATTAAAAATCACGACTACAGAAGTGAGAAGACGGGCACGTGCTTGTATAAGAAACCGCGGTCAACATTTTGAACATGAACAATAAATTATTTTAACAAAAATGTTGTTTTATTGATCTGTTCGAAAATAACAATTTTCATACTCAATTTGCTTTGTACATCCTAATTTCAAGAGTTGATGAGATATCTGCGTAAATAGTACCTCAAAAGAAAGGGCACTAACCAAGCATGTTTTCAAAAAGGTTTGAACAACTGAGGCTATTTTTTTTATTTTTTTATTATGCCGTAAACAAAACATTTTCTTGATTTTTAAAAGTTTCTTAAACTTGAATATTACGTAGAATGTTTCTCTGATGACACAGATGCTTGGGAATAATTTTGTTTGAGTAATCACACATTACATAAATAAAAAATAAATAAAAAATAATAACATACAGCTTTTACTGGACACTATTAACGATTAATTGAAAAAAAATGGGTATTATTGTTAAAAACCTTAGAATTTAAAAAAAAAATACAAGGAACAGACTCAAGTTTAGCTTAATAAGTTCTAAATGGTCTAAGATATCACCACCTTCAGGCTTTGCACCCATCTACCAAACACCCTGTATATCACAATATCAACCTAACAGGATATCGATATATCGAGCTGTTTAATAAATCCTATGGTGCAATCTCATTCGTAATTCGAGATACATTTAAGGACTAACAGATTTTTGATACTAAACGGTTTAACGAAATAATAAAAGTTATTATTTATGTATTTTTGGTTATTATGTGGAATTGTTTTAGCTAATTGATTAAATTATTATTTATTTGTTTGTTTTTTTTTTTGACGGATGATTATTGTAATATTTTATTGTAATTTTCTTAATTAATCTTTATAATGTATGTATTTATTGTTGACTGATTGACATGTAATTAACAAATAAACTAAAGTAAATGTGTGTGTGTGTGTGTGTATGCCTTTTGGCCTCGTACGGGACTTTCTGTTTTTTTACTTTCTTTCTATACAATTTAGTTTTTTTTAGGGTTCCGTACCTCAAAAGGAAAAAACGGAACCCTTATAGGATCACATGTGTGTCTGTCTGTCTATCCGTCTGTCTGTCTCTCTGTCTATCTGTCTATCTGTCTGTTTGTCCGTCTGTCACAGCCAATTTGCTCCGAATCTAATGGACCGATTAAGCTGAAATTTGTTACACATATGAATTTCTGTGACCCAAACACGGACGAGTAAAGAAAATAAACGAATTTCGAATACAGAGGTCACTTTTGAGGGGCAAATAAGAAAATTAATAAAAAAAAGTTTTGCAAACTACACCATGTGACATGTCAAATGTAAGGGCCTCAAATATACCCTATATTTGAGGCCTCAAATATGAGGGTCTCAAATATATTTTTTTTTTATAATTTTTAAATAAATTGTTTTGAAGTTATTTAAGAAAATAGACGAAAGTTGACCTTATCTCCGAAACTACTGAGCCTAAAATATTGAAAAAAATACAGAAAATAGATCTTTACCTGTAGATTACAGAAAAACTTATAAGAAGTCTGTGGTCTTAAAATAACATGGTAAATCTATCAATATTGTGAGTACAAACTTACATTTACAGTTGCAATGTATGGGAGAACATGTTTTTCAACTACAATGTTAAGTTTGTTCTCAAGATAAATTCATCCCAACTACGGAACCCTTCATTGTGCGTAGTCCGACACGCACTTGGCCGGTTTTTTTTTATATATTTATGATTGTGTTTTGTTTAGTTGGTGATCTTCCTGTGCGAGTTACAATAAATACTTTTCTTTCTTTATTTATTTACATACAGTGACCGCATCTCATCACTTGATGATGTTCCCAGTTTGTTATCCTAATTTGTTACTAACAACTCTTTGAGTTCAAGAAAAATAGAGCAAAAAATACGAAGACCAATTGATTCCGGTTTTATACGTTCGTGTACGTACCTATATATACTATATACTGTAGACAATAAACGTTTATTTTATTTTATTCTACTAAATAATTGGCTATTTCTAGGAAAAGTACTAGATATCACAAACAGCTGGTCACTGTGAAAACAGTTGAAGATAGCGGAGAAAGGACCTTCTAATCTAATACAGTCAGCGTCAATAATATCGGGACGAACAGACTGTTCAAAATTATCTAACAACTATGAAATTGAAATATTGACGCAATGACACAAGGAATGTTTCAGAATGAAGACAGTATACGACATCTGTCATTCTGACAAGAACTTTATTCAATTGAGATAAAGTTTAATTTTCTTAGTTGTTGAGATCATTTTGAGCTCGTGGCTAAGTAATAACAGCCGCACGGATCGATCCATCAGGTTAAGCTACGCTTGCCGGGGTTGGTCAGTGGATGGGTGACCATCTTTACATACCGAGACTCCTCCGTGCCTCGGAAAGCACGTTAAGCCGTTGGTCCCGGCTGTCATTCGTGGATCTTTGACAGTCGTTACGGGTTGTCAAAAGCCCGAAAGTCTGACAACCAGTCTTACCAAGGGGTATCGTATTACCCAGTTACTGGGTTGTGGAGGTCAGATAGGCAGTCGCTCCATGTAAAATAATGGTATTCAGCTGCATCCGGTTAGACTGGAAGCCGACCCCAACATAGTTGGGAAAAGGCTAGGCAGATTGATTGAGATCATTTTGAACAATCTGATCGTCCCGATATTTTTGACGCTGACTGTACCTAGTACACTGCTCCACTACTATGCTGCTCTTTATTCTATGAAGCGCTCAACTAAATTCTACCGTTGATCCAGCTAAATTGTGAAATCCTTTTCATATACAGAGAAAAATGTGCAATGGGATTCCGTTCGTGGACTGCACGTTCTTGTAAATTGAGATTGAAAGAAAACCTGCAATAACGAAAATACTACTTAGGGCAAATATTTCAATAGGTTGATCTTAAGAAAAGAATGAAGCATTAACCTCACTAAGGGCCTGTTTCACCACCTACGATTAAGTTAAGATTAAGCTTTGGCAGATAATTTCATATAAAATCTGTTCCATTTTTGAATTTATTCGATAAGTAGTGGCTACTCGGACATCGTGAAATAGGCCTTATATCCATTTTACTGGAAGTTTGTTAATCTTGTTTCCAGCTGTGGCATAATCAACCTATGATGTTCCCACTGCTGGGACACAAGCCTCGGTGAAAGGGAGTCGGCCTTTGGTAATCCACCACACGGGTCCAGTACGGGTTGGTAGATGTCATATGTCACCGAATTTGTGGTTCTAGGACATGCCTGATTCCTCACGATATTTTTCTTCACCGTTTTGAGAGCAGTAGTGATAATAGTACATTTTGATACAAGTGGAGAATTTTTGTTATTGCATTCGAGGCGGAATTAACACCCGAGCCGTAGGCGTGGTGATTTTTGAGCCGAGAACTGCAATAACAAATGTCCACGTGTATCAAACGACGTTTTTCAATACACTTTATTAGAAATAAAATGAAATAACGAAATATATTTTGGTCATGAATTATTAGGAGACTATGACTTAAATTTTCTTTTTTTTCCGCGCTTTGCTTTCGCCAGGTTGAAGGAGAAGCAAAGGCATAAATAAACAACCTAATATGAAAAATAGAACATTCAAATATTTTTGAGTTTAGAACACAAATAAATGATAATTTGTTCATAAACGTTTTTTTTTTTTTTGTAATAATCATGGTTTTTGATGATATTCTAATTATAAACATTAAAAAAAATATTAACGCCGTAAAGACGCATATCTCTTTGCCGAGATTAAAAAAAACATTCACCTCCTTATATAGACGGTGTGAATAGAGACATTGAACCAATTTGGACTAAGTATAGGTATAAGTTATCTGTGGCAATTTTTATTCCCGCACACGTGTTGGAAAGTGAAAAATCGCACGCGTGTGAAATACATTGCATTGTGAACCTAATCGTAGTGCAATATGAACCAGTTTTCGAGGTAGTGTATTGAAAAATAATTTACACAAAGTAAAGCGCCTGTCTGGGTTCGAACCAACAACCTACAACTCGGTAAGTTGCGCCCGTTACCACTGCGGGCCAGCTAGGACCCTCACTCAATCTGACTCTAGGGGCCTGTTTCACCACTTATGATTAAGTTCGTATTAACTTACTTGGCAGATAATTTCATAAATAATAATAATAAGTATCTCTACGTTGACGTCGTGGTGGGGCTTGCGCGCTCCGAACTCTGGGTCTGTGCCGGTGGAGTTTACTTTGCCGAAACAGGTCTAGGGTGAGGAGCCAGACCAAGAGAGATACGTGAACCCGCAGGGCAGCATGTGGCGAGCTGTTGGGCAGTAGCGACCCCACGGACCCTATTTCCCGGGAGAAGTCTTGTTCTTCACCTCTGGCTTGCCTTTATTGGCCGGCTGGAGTGAACACTGACGGGAACAGAGCTCCCACCTCATTCTTGCCTTTATTGGCCGGCTTGAGTGGAGATTCGCAAGAGCAAACGTGCTCGGAGGAAGGAAGTATTCCAGTAAGTGCTTGTAGGGATCTTGACCATCTTCCGGGCTCTGGGATTGTTCTGAGAGCCGTGGAATACCTCTCCACTCCTCAAGCACCTCAGGACATGTTGCCCTTGTCGCTACGTCACTATGTGCTAGCGACCGTTTCCGGGGGCCCATTATTGTGTGCGCAAGTCACCCCCTGCCAATTTATCTGTGTATATTATATAACATTGGTCAGGCAGGGGACATAGTTCTTCCATAGCTCAAGGTACCCAATCCATGTAGCCACCCAAACCCATAGGCCCAATGTGTTTTGTTTCCATGTTCTGCAATAGTCCTGCACCAACCGGGGGTTGTCCTTGGGTGCACTTGCATAGTGCATACAGGGATAATCGTCGGCTGGTGCCTCCTCGTCATTTGAAATTGTCTAAGGGGCCTCTGCGAGTTGGCTTCGGCCCCTCGTACGCCTTCCAAAGGCCCGGGACCCCAGGGTCCCGAGATAATCCAAAGACAAGAAATAATAATAATAATAAATTTATTTCATATAGCATATTTGGCTTACAATGCCTGTCGAGGAGTCTTCATTTAGGCATATAATATGCCTGTAGTTGTAGGCTCCGCTCTTCCCTTACATTAGAAACTTACGAGTACAAATAGGTATATGTATAAAGAAACAAAACAAGGAAAAAATGCGATCAATTTATACGAGTGTGTGCGAGATTTATATGTGTGCGTGTGTATGTGTATGTGGGGGTGTGTTTGTGTATGAGGGGGTGTGTTTGTGTGTGTGAGGGTGTGTGTAGGTATGTGTGTGTGAAAGAGATTTTGGGTGTACATGAGTGACTAAAAAAGCAAATAACATCACTCTTATAATAATATTATTAAGTCACACGTCGCAAAAGTAACTCGTACGTCATTATAGTTTAAAGTGTGAAGCCATGCTATTAACTTCTTTTTACATTCATTTTTTTTTTATCATAAATATATATTAATTTATTAATTTTATTGTATAAAAAAGCTGAGCGCTACAAACAAATTTTATTCCATTTTTTAATTTATTCGGTAAGTAGTGGCTATTCAGATTCGGATATCGTGAAATAAGCCCTTAATCTAGTAAAAACAACACAATAAATAAAACACTACATACGGTTTGACATAACTGTGTTTGTCAACGAATGAAGATCAAATTATTCTTATTTGCGCAACAAAATCGTCCGATATCTACAACTAAAAGCCTTTTTGAGTTCTCAGACTAAAACATCCCCTAACAAGATTGTATAATCGAATTTTCTTGATATCTTGGATGGGGACTGAAAAGAAATTTCATTAAATAAAGAACTGAGTTTTTATAGCGTATTCAGTATCTAGTAAATGCAGCTGCTACGAGCAAAATTGGGTGACTGCAAACTTTGTATATTTTATTTTTAAAGCGAAACTTTACATATTTCAATACGTCACTCTAAGAGAATTTTACGACTTCATTTTAATGTAGACCAATTTTTAAAAAGTTAAAGGTTTTAACGCTAGCTTCTATTTACATTTTTGAAATAGCCATATTTGTTAGGAAAAATTCACACTTCTTCTCCACAGTAACCGAAAACAATAGATTTACAAAAAGGGACCCCACCAAGTTAAAAAACCAATTTTGTAACAGCACTCTCCACTACAGAAACAGCTACCTTATGTCCATAAAAATTTACAACCACATTCCAAAATTAATAAGAGACCTGCCATTTAATTGTTACAAAAAAGAACTAAAAACATGGCTTAGTCAAAATAACTTTTATACCATAAAAGATTTTTTTTATTAGACGTGTTAAATTAGATTTATTTAGATTTATAATTAGGTTGTTGTTAGGTTGTTTGTTCAAGTTACTGTTGTGTTCTTATTGTTTATTTTATATTGTAGGTTATAGGTACCCGAGAATAATAATTAATGTGTCTCTATGTCTATAGTTTTAAGTGTTCTATATTGTTTTGTAGAGTATAGGCATGTAGTTTATAAGTTGGGTTTTATGCCCATGTGCACATATTATTGTAAATATTCGTATGCCGCTTTTAGCGGCGGATGTGTCCTGAACGCAATTATTTTATATACCAACTTTGTTGCTACCATATCCGACGAATAAATGTCTTTGTCTTTGTCTTTGTAGTATTTGAGAGAGCGGGTTTTATTAGGTACTTGACGAAATGTAAAGGTTTTCATTTATACGATATAAAAGTATCGACCTTTTATGCATAATCAGCCTATAATGTTAGAGGAGCTCGTGGCTAAGTAATAACTGCCGCACGGGTCGATCCATCAGGTTAAGCTGCGCTTGCCGGGGTTGGTCCGTGGATGGGTGACCGTCTTTACATACCGAGACTCCTCCGTGCCTCGGAAAGCACGTTAAACCGTTGGTCCCGGCTGTCATTCGTGGATCTTTGACAGTCGTTACGGGTCGTCAGAAGCCCGAAAGTCTGACAACCAGTCTTACCAAGGGGTATAGTATTACCCAGTCACTGGGTTGTGGAGGTCAGATAGGTAGTCACTCCATATACAATACTGGTATTCAGCTGCATCCGGTTAGACTGGAAGCCTATCCCAACATAGTTGGGAAAAGGCTAGGCAGATTGAATGTTCCCACTGCTGGGACATAGGCCTTCTCTCGGTGACAGAGAGTGCGCCGTAATCAACCACGCGGGCAGGTCGGTGGATGTCACTATCTTCGAATTTTCGGTTCTATAACCGAAAATTCTATTTGTCTAAAATATTGTCCTAGTACATTCACCGTTTGAGAGCAGTGGTGATCAAATAATTAACACAAAGTAAAGCGTCTGTCACAGGGTTCGAACCTACGACTTACAACTTGTAAGTCGCGGTCGTTACCACTGGGCCATCACCGCTCTCTCTCGTCGGCCATTTTATGGCGTCTGTTTTATTGAGAAGTCCCATACCTTTAATTATGTCGCTATTATCTGCTCATCATGATTGTCAAGGATCATAGTTTCATCATCATCCTAGCGTAGCCTTTTCCCAACTATGTTGGGGTCGACTTTCAGTCTAACCGGATGCAGCTGAATACTTACCAGTAAGTATTTTACATGGAGCGACTTGCCTGACCTCCACAACGCAGTTACTGGGTAATACGATACCCCTTAGTGGTCTCGATATAAAATGGATGATCACCCATCCAAGGTGCCACCTCGGTAAGCGTAGCTTAACCTTCGATCTACCGGTGCGGCTGTTATTATTTAGCCACAAGCCCCTCAAAGATCATAGTTTGCAGTACCCAAAGCTCCAAGCCTATCATTTCTCCCTCAATAATAATATATTATCAAAGCAATCGAGACTACAAACTAACAGTAAACTTATAACTTTGAGACGAGCGTTTTGTTCAAAGAACTTGAAGACGGAGCCCCGCAATCAAGTAATTTGTTATCGTTCAGTTGCTGTGAAGTTGCAGGAAACAAATTAATATAGTAGGAATTACATTAGGAGGAATCAAGATATCTACCACCGAGGATTGGAAGACGTCATTTTGAGAGTGGTCTATTTTGCTGCTCCACAGTGCAGAACTTCTATGTGACGAAAAAAAGGGCCACGCTATGAATCATATCAGCACCTACCAAACAGCATCAATCTGCCGCCTTTTCCCAAGGCCCTTTTTCTTTTTTTACCAGTATTTTTAAATGGAGCGACTGCCTATCTGATCTCCACAACCCAGTAACTAGGTAATACGATACCCTTGGTAAGACTGATCGTCAGACTTTCCGGTTTCTGACAACCCGTAACGACTGTCAAAGATCCACGAATGACAGCCGGGACCAACAGCTTGACGTGCTTTCCGAAGCACCTACATAATCAGCCGACAGCCAGTAATGTTCCCACTGCTGGGACAAAGTCCTCTCTGTGAGAGGGAGTCGGCCGTGAACCACCACACGGGCCCAGTGCGGGTTGATTACCAAACAGAATAGGTATATTTTCACTGCCCAAACTATTGTACAGAATTCCAATACAAAACCTCCACCGTTTAAAAGTAATTTCGCTTCCGAAACAAAAACTTCAAGTTTTAATACAAGGTTTTCAATATAAGCAGACAAAGTGTACGCCAATTAAAACTTCAAGCCAGAGCGCATCGCTTGGAGCACGTCATACGTGCGACTTTCACAACAACCCTCCGCTCACGTATTTACACTTTTCAATATGGCTGCCGACACGTTATTATAAATGCACCGAACTTTGCGAGACATCTATTTTGGTTGACGTCAACGGAAAGATATGAAGTTCGGAAAAAATTACAATTTAGTACTCAATACTCAATCACACTAATATTATAAAGGCGAAAGTTTGTGTGTGTGTGTGTGTATGTTTGATACTTCTTCACGCTCTTGTCAAACGGCTGGGCCGATTTGGATTAAATTTGGTACGTAGATAGCTTACACCCTGGATTAACACATAGGCTACTTTGTATCCCGGTCTACGCGGGTGAAACCGCGGGGCGCAGCTAGTACTCAATAATTTATTTGCATTCCATAATGTGTACTTAGATGTAACTTATTTATATGAGATCATTATGGACCCTGTCGGGCACAGCTAAATAGTAGTAGTGACTGAAACACAAAACTTAACTCTCATAAATACTGCCGTTTGTCTAGCTAGTGGTATCAACAGCTACGGCTGAGCATGAGGTCCTGGGTTCGATTCTCAGGTCGCGCAAAGTGTTATTGAGTTTTAGCATAATATATATGTTATTACAATACCCTCTTATTGTTCCTCATTATCCTCAGTAACAGACCGGAGGCTAGGTTTGTGCCCGGTTGATGGCAATAGGCTCGCCAGCCCCCTATTACATCATCTGCCTAGCCTTTTCCCAACTACCTTGGGGTCGGCTTCCAGTCTAAACAGAAGCAGCTGAATACCAGCATTTTACATGGAGCCACAGCCTATCTGACCCCCACAACCCAGTTACTGGGTTATTACCGAAAGTCTGGGTTGTTACCAGACTTTCGGGCTTCTAAAGACCCGTAACGACTGTGACAACCGGGACCAACTGCTTAACGTGCTTTCCGAGGCACTCGGTCTCAGTATGTAAAGATGATCACCCATCCACGACCAACCGCGGCAAGCGTAGCTTAACCTGATCGATCGACCCGTGCGGCTGTTATTACTTAGCCACGAGCCCCTTCGCTTGCCCTATTACATGGGACTTAACATAACAGGGACAATCTGTGTGTAGGTAATAGGTAGGTACTATGCAGGTACCGCTCTGCCCTACCCTTTGGGGAAATCAGGCGTGATGTTATATGTTACTATCTAACTAGGTAACAGTAAAGTTTAATTGCTTGTAAACAATGTTGTCAATTTAAAACTTGGGATCTCTTCAGACAACTTTGCGCTTGACACGCGCAGTGGGACCAAAACAAAGTAAGCTACAGCATCGTTATTTTCAAGCATTTCGCGTAGTTTCATACTTGACTTGTTCATAAAATTGATATTTATAGTGAAAACGCTGAAAAGTTCGGTCGTGACTTCTTGGAAGTATGTATAAAGACGAATGCCTTTAACTTGACTGGTGAAAGATAATAACGCAGCAATTTTGTTCTTGTGCGAAAGTTGGTGAGGTGAGCACTTTTCTTAAAAACAATTTTAGGGGTTCGTACTCAAAGGGTGCCAACGCGGGACTCTATTACAGTCCTACCAACTTATCTGTGTACTGAAAGAGGACGCCACCGTCGATGCGTCGACACAATCGAATGACATTTCAGCATGACGGCCGTAGTTCCAATTTTCGCCATTTCACAGATAAGTTGGTAGGAGTGTACTAAGGCTGCGTTGTCCGTCCGTCTGTCACTGGGCTGTATCTTTTGAACCGTAATAGATAGTTTTCACAGAGTGTGTACAGTGAGCGGTCGAACCTCACAGGGGGCTGTCGCAACTCTACAATCAAAGACATCTGTCACTTATAAAATTATAAAGTACTAGAAACACACTGGCCACACGCGTGGGATAGCGTAGGAACATCCCCTCCAACTTCCCATGCTGATCTGGACATCGCAGGTTGACGTTACGTGGGACGCGTGTGATTGCGTACCGGCTACAATAAGTGTGTTTTAGTACATCGTTTTTCATATAAAATCAAGAGTCTAGATATCATAATGCGTTGCATACGTTGCGTACGTGGGATCAGTTTGTCCCTAGCTTAAGTTTGTCTCCTTTTCTATTCAAACATCCACGGAGGTTACAAGCTAAAACGCATTTAAGGTTCAAAGCCTCTAAAACACATAATAATAAAAAAATAACGTTTAATATCAAAGGCGTTCCCCATACAACAACACGTGTTTTTTTTTCGGCGTGTTTTGCTTTAAAGTACCAATTTAAAAAATATGTAGTGTTCAAAATTGTACGGTGGTACGGACGGGTGGGCGGTGGACGGTGGACGGTGGACGGGTGGACGGACGGACCCTTCGTGTTCCTTCGTTTTTTTTTTTTAAAAAAAACGAAGGAACACGAAGGAAGAAAGAAAGAAGGAAGAAAGAAAAGAAAAAAAAAGAAGAAAAAAAGAGAGAAAGAGAAAGAAAAGAGAGAAGAAAGAGAAAGAGAAAAAGAAGAAAAGAGAGAAGAAAAATAAAGAGAGAGAAGGGGAAGAGAGAGAGAGGAGGAGAGAAGAAGAGGAGAAGGAAGGAAGGAAGGAAGGGCACGGAGGTATTTTAAAAAATACCTACTGATCTCAGTGTACACATATTCGGTCACAGAATGACAAACACACAGATAATGAAATTAGTGAAATTTTGCACTCAATCACTAGAAGATGAATGCAAGCGTGGACTGTTTCATAAATCGTTAAATTCTCGTCTGAAAATTCGGGTTTTCGAATATCCGGTATATAGAGATTACAGTGAGCGAAGTAAATTGCTCCCGCTCGTACACGAAACATAATTTGATTAAGTTTCCAATCAACCTATTAAAGCTACTTCTGCCTGTAAATCCGATAGATTTTCATTTTTAATCTATGTTTTATTTTATACTCAACTTTTGCAACAAATATAGCTGAGTAAATGAGGGGCTTGTGGCTAAGTAATAACAGCCGCACAGGTCGATCCATCAGGTTAAACTACGCTTGCCGCAGTTGGTCTGTGGATGGGTGATCATCTTTACATACTAAAACCCCTCCGTGTCTCGGAAAGCATGTTAAGCCGTTGGTCCCGGCTGTCACTCATGGATCTTTGACAGTCGTTACGGGTCGTCAGAAGCCAAAAAGACTGACAAACGGTCTTACCAGGGGGTATCGTATTACCCAGTAACTGGGTTGTCAAATAGGCAGGCGCTCCATGTAAAATACGGAATTCCGCTGCATCCGGTTAGACTGGAAGCTGACCCCAACTATGTTGAGAAAAAGCTAGATAGATGATGATGACTTTTGCAATAAATACCTGTTATAGTATTCAACTGCATCGGGTCGGGATAGACCCAACAATCCCAACACCCACCCACCCACTATGTTGGGTATAGACCCAACATAATAGTTGAGAAAAGACTAGGCAGATGACTCAAAGTTTTGTATCACGAATATGCGGTGTGTCAAGTCTGCATTATCGAGCAAGAAATCGTAAGATTCAAATAAAGTGTACCTATTTTTTAAACTCGGAGACTAATTTGACATTTCAAATGTTTCATGTATCGTTTTTTCATTTCATAGTTTGACATTTGCACCTGTCAAATTAGTGTCCGAGATTAAAAAAAACAGACCATACTTACTTACCCACCGGTTGCAGTATTTTCAAAGAAATGAAAGAAGAAGAAGAACAATTATCAACAACAACAACAACAACAATTCAAAAAGAACCAACAATGACATAATAATAATACAGAATATAGAATATCTATAAAAATAGACAATTTTATTTAATTTCAGTACGGCAACAAATATTTAAAAAAAAAAACCTTGATCTCTTAAACACTTTTGGAGTGTGTACCAGTTAGGTACCTACTGGTTAGGTAAATATGATTTAGATAAATAGATAGGTAGATAAAACACTTAATGAATGCACACACACACACATACAGAGTCATATTAATAAAAATTAAAAAATATTAAAACTTTATTGTATATGAAAGCATTACAATATTCTTATAGCACTAGCCTCCACCATAGTCCTCCCTATGTCGTTGAGACTAGTCTCCTTCGTCATACAAGATTAGGTAAGTACATAATGACATATTATTATTGTTTGTTTTATTATTGTTGTTTCTTTGTTTTGTTTATTATTATTTTTTATTGTTTATGTTTTGTTTATTATTGTTTGTTTTTTGTTTGTTTTTATATTTGTAGGAACCCATTCGAAAGTTACTTCATACTGTAATAGGTTATAAGTACCTAGTACATCAAAAATTAATTCAGGAACACATCCAGGAAGTAAGAACATGGTGATTGATTGTTATGACGAATGAGCTTCCACACATATTTCATGTTAATCATCAAACATAATAAACAGGAAATATTTACAAAACCTACATCTTCAAAACACGCTTCGTCCCAGTTAACTCACATTAGAATCTGGGAATAGTTCGATCTCTCACCAGTCACCACGTTATGATCAAGTTTCTCTATTTGCCAAACGATGATGGATCTTAGTAAACACACTTACCTATGATAGATCAAACGGCTCCCGTTGGACCGATCAATCAATTACTTCTGCTGAGATTTGAACCAATAGATTTTGTAGGAAACTCGCTTTATACTTGTAATCCGTTTAACATTGAAAACTCTTTGAAGGCTGTCAGTCTCACTGGTTAATCTTGTTATCGTTTGTTTGTAATCAAATTACACTGAGACCGAGATGCTGAATAAGACATGGCGCACACAATGCGACATGCGACTGCGACAGATCGGCAACTACTGCGACAAGACACAGATGCAAATGACAACTCTGGGTTGCAGGGAATAGACGCAGAGTTAACCCCCGTTGCCACGAGCGTAATAAAATCGCGGCGGGATTTTATCGCGCACTGCATTTTCAACGCTCGTTGTTGAGCCGAGCGTTGAGAATCCAACTTAACAATAACAGAGTACATTCTAGCGCGTCTAAAAAACACTCTGTTGGATTTTGCACTCTCGGCGCTAAACAAAGCGTTGAAAATCCAGTGCGCGAAAAGAAATCGCCGCGATATTATTACGTCCGGGCGAACGTCGATTTAGCGGTGACACTAAGTAAAGCTTTGCCTATGCACTGTATGTTACTTTTTTATTTTACAGTTTTTGGTTTTTATGCCTTGTTCAGTCTAGAATAAGTTTTTATTAAACAAAAGTAGAGATTTTTTAAAGTAGGTATTATTTTTTAACTAAGATTTTACTTTATTAATTAAACGCTATAAAATTATTTTTAAAAAAGTTATCAATGATGTTAAAAAGTTAAAAATGTCAGCTAACTCATCTATGCTAAAATCTCTTGATTTCCGAAATCATAGCATTTAAGAACAAATCTACTTAGAGAGAGATGTATTCATGATTCTTATGGTTATATAATAATTATCTAAATACATATTTGTAATAGTCGCGAATCTTATTTTGATCAAGATACAACCTGACACTGACCTGCAAATTACAAAAAACGCAAGAAAATCTTAATTTCGCAGAATATCTTTGTGCATTCACCTTATTTCATTTAGTTTCAAACGCGTAAATACATAGTAAGAACCACTCAAGCTCTTAAAATATAATAGCAATCGAATTAATCAATATTAACTCGATTACTATTATATTTTATGAGCTTGGTTCTTATTATGTATTTACGCGTTTGAAACCAAATTAATTCACCAAACATTGAGGGTAGAGGTAAATATATGTGGCATTGGCCACACATACCTATTTACATCTACCCTCAATGTTTGACGTTTAATATCCGTCGCCATGCATTCCCAATACAAACACGTGGAAGTACATATACCGCAATTCCCGATTACCTCTGTTTACCTGTACCTTCGCGGTATACCGTCAGACGTCACGTTCGGTACACCTGCAGGGAAAAGTGGGTCAATGTCGCGCTCGATACGCTCAAGGTTGACCATAGTGTAGCCGTAGAATTAATAATAGGTGTACATAGGTGTACATTAGGTGGATGAAGAGATGACGTATCTTGGTTCCAAGATAAAATTCAATTAAAAGGGAAGTTCCGGAACTGAAATTCGACTACGCTTTACTCTCGAACAGAACAGCTTTAATTTGTACTAATGTCAGTGTGACAATGATACAGAAGTTTATCTTCATAGAAAACGGCCGAAACGACATGAGTCGAAATCTCAGTCAGTCTCAGTTACGTCATAATAAAACTAAACAATGTAAAATTACTGTTTTTAATAATAATAGAATAACGTATATTCTTGTGGAGCTCAACGTAACATGCTTATTTTCTGCATTTTCATTCTAAAATAAAAGAAATAACCATACAAACGATGAGGGCGTCACTGCGCGCTCGGTACCCTCTTAACCGAAACCCCTCAAAGGCTTTCTGCACCCCATGTGTGCATAAGGAAAAACCCCTTTACATAATAGGTATATAAGCTTATATATTATATATATAAACGTAAAAAACACCATCCGACGGAAAAAAAATCATCCTAAGTAGTTGTGAACCTATGGGGTTCGCAACTAACCCCCCTCCCCCCTCCC
Organism: Cosmia pyralina; assembly: GCA_946251885.1. Classification (NCBI taxonomy): domain Eukaryota; kingdom Metazoa; phylum Arthropoda; class Insecta; order Lepidoptera; family Noctuidae; genus Cosmia; species Cosmia pyralina. The sequence continues at coordinate 24,507,234 of OX276345.1, read as the reverse complement.
CTTAGGGGTTTTGGGTTTATAAATTAGTATATGACTGCACTTGAAGAGTTAAAGATGAACCTATTTGCAGCGTCTTGAAAATACGGCTCATTTTTAGGGTTACGTACCAAAATGGTGAAAAAAACCCTTATGATGCGACTCAGTCTGTCTGTCTGTCTGTCCGTCTGTCACAGCTGGATATCTCAAGAACTATTAATGCTATCCTTGAAATTTGGCAGTTTTAGATGACGTTTGCTCAACTATTTTGCTAATAAGAAAATTAATTAGAGTCAGACAGCTTTACATCCTGTCAGTCACTCTAAGATTTCACAGAACCTCCATGTGCACTTGTATCCCGTCAAGTCGAAGGGTTCAATGGGAAAAGGTTCGCTGCCGTAAAACAATCGGTAGAAGGTCGTACGGTTTTATAAGACCGCACATTTACTCGAAACTCAATAACCGACTCAAAATTCTACAACTTACGCATAATAAATGCAAAATTGCGGTTACAAAATGGCTTCTTACTTTGGACTATGACATGACTGAAAACTTCTTAACCTAAAAAATCATATATTTATTTAATATTCTATATCACAAACATACTATTTATATATCACACATACACACCAACACACCCCCTCACACAACACACACATAATACATACATATTTGGAATTCTACTGTTTTTCTTTGTGTATTATCATTAGTTTTCTTTTGTAAATTAGTTTTTATTGTTTTTTCCTTTCATAGTAATTACGAGTAAATTATTTGAAATTAAGAAATTTATTATAACGTACTTAAACCTATTTCATGTATAGCTACAAATGTTAACGGAACGAAGGAGCCTGGAGCTCACGCCACAGGGAATCCTAGTGTGACTTCCAGGAAACAACACATTGAATGTAATTTCTTAAACAATAAATTATTCTTATTCTTAATTGTCTTAAAAATTCAAAGTTAGCCCCACACTAGGGCATGTGGGGTATCAGATGAAAGAGCGCTGTTTGCACATTCTCAAACATTTTCATCCCCCTCCCCCCTTATCTCCGAAGTTTGCATAAAAAAAACTGAAATTATTCTATGTAATAGAAGTTTATGTAAAGATTACTGGAAAAATAACACGATTTCTCTAAATAACAAACTTTTTCAGAAATCGGAACGGAATCCTCGGTGCGCCGAATCCGACTCGCTCTTGACCGGTTTTTAGTGTTCCGTACCTCAAAAGGAAAAAACGGAACCCTTATAGGATCACTCGTGTGTCTGTCTGTCTGTCTGTCCGTCTGTCACAGCCGATTTGCTCCGAATCTAATGGAGCGATTAATTTGAAATTTGGTACACATATAAATTTCTGCGACCCAAACACGGACGGGTAAAGTGAATAATTGAATTTTGAATATAGAGGTCTTTTTTGGGGGGCAAATAAGAAAATTAAAAAAAAAGTTTTGGAAACTACACCATGTGGCATGTCAAATGAAAGGGCTTACTATGAGGGTCTCAAATATTATTTTTTTATAATTTTAAAATAAATTGTTTTAAAGTTATTTAAGAAAATAGGCGAAAATTTTTTCAGCGCATTTTTTTTTTTTTCAGCGCTGATTTGCTGGCTTCATTTTCTCCTCTACTGATCGTTGTTTCTCCTCTACCGATCGTTATTTCTCCTTACAAAGTTTATTCCGTTTATATATATATATATATATGTATGTATTTGTGTAATTATATAATATCTATGTATTTATTCTTATATTTTATAGTTATTTTCTTGTTATCTATCCTTTATGTTGCACCTGCCATGTCTTCTCTCTGCACCACCCTAAGGTTGGCTGGTAGAAAATGCCTCAGGCATTAAGTCCGCCTTTGTACGGTATTTTTTTTTACTTGTGCATAAAGTTTTAATAAATAAATAAATAAAATTTACCATTCCCCTTCCCCCCTTATCTCCGAAACTACTGAGCCTAAAATTTTGAAAAAAATACAGAAAATAGATCTTTACCTGTAGATTACAGGAAAACCTATAAGAAGTCTGTGGTCTTAAAGTAACATGGTAAATCTATCAATATTGTGAGTACAAACTTACATTTACAGTTGGAATGTATGGGAGAACATGTTTTTCAACTACAATGTTAAGTTTGTTTTTAAGATAAATTCACTCCAATTACGGAACCCTTCATTGTGCGTGGTCCGACACGCACTTGGCCGGTTTTTTTTTTGTCTTAGACTAGCTTTTTTCCCACAATTCCTGAGCATGCCACAGCCCATACCACTAGACTGCAAACATAAATATTCATATCTGTATGTAAGTTTTATGTAATATCACAAACGTTCATTCGTATTAATTAGCAAGAAAATCAGCTAAGCGTGAGCTGAACCAACAGCAAGCAAGTTCCGCAGTGCAGCTAACTCACATAATTTTATTATCACATGTCTATTATTGATGTGGGAACACAAACAGAACTCCATGTTAGCTTTTGCCTACCTACCTAGCCTAGCTAGCTCTAGCTAGGTGTCTAGATTCCTAATTGGTTTGGCTGGTTCGACGAATATCGGTTTGATACTCAGAATCAAATCCGATTGGTAGTTTTGTTTAAAATCAGCACCCTAATAGTTGCGTAGCACACTATCAATCGGAATCTGGATAATTTTGAAGCAAATTGCTAATTCATTGCTTCATACACCACTAATTTTTAATTAGTACAAATACTTAAAAGGCTTATTAGATAAGGTCTTGTTATTATATATGTAAAGTCTCAATAAATTATATTCATAAACAGCAAAGTTATTAGCGTTTGTGTAGGTATATTCCAAAATGTCACTCAGTGTATGGAAATATTTTACAGGCTACATAGTGGTATTCATTGATCATGGAAAAACACTGCGCGTAGTATTTTCTAGTAGCAATTGTTATGAATGATTGATTCAATTATGAAATTTATGAATTTACCAATTATGACAAATTTTCGTGGACAATTTTGGGATTTCATTTTTTTGATTTTTGTCTACACAAATATGATCAGTAACGGGTGCGGATAGAGCCCCATTTTTTTTTGTACTAATTAAAAAATAGTAGTGTATAATATGTTCGAATTTGTCTGCTCGACAACGTAAACTGCAATGAATGTTGTTGAACTGTCAAAATGAAACCGTTTCTGATTGATAGTGTGTTACGCAATTAGCCCGCTCTACTTTGATAATTAAGTAATATTTACCTGCTCTATTGTTATTTCTCTAAAGATTTTTATATTGTATATTGTTTCCGAAGCTTGATACTTATTCTAAGATAATTTTCACAGAAATTGTTTCCGATTTTCATTCAACAAGCTTTGGTTTTTATGCTACTTATGTCAACTTTAGCTTAGTGTGCGCGCAAGTGCTAATCACCGCCTGAGGTAAGTGAGCAGTGAAACGGGAGAGGTAACTCAGTCCAATATTGTCAATCGCGTCCTCCCCGTCTCACCGCTCCCATACCTCAGGCGGTGACTAGCACTTGCGCGCACACTATAGTTAAATATTATTTTCAAAATGTACGACCAATTTTTTAAGCCTATCCGAAAATAATAACCTTTTATCCTTTCACCGTTCCATGTTCCATTACGTTACCTACTGTAGAAACTACAAAGGAGGACGTGACGTATGTAGGCTTTACCCAAGAGGCCTTTGTTCCCGATCGTAGACACTTCTATTTTAATGTATAAATATTTTACAACCGAAAGAGTGAACATGAAGGTCGAGTACTATAATCGTTAGGTACGTACTTAGCACGTACTTTGGCTTAAAAATGTTCTCGTCTTTATCTTGATTGAACTTGTTGTTATGCGACAGTGACAGAAATAGGGGCCAGAATATAGGCATAAGTAGTTCGATTCAAACTTAATGGTGACTCAGAAGTTAGCTGCGAGTGCAGTTACAATACGATCCAAACTTAAAAGTGCTGTAGCTAAATGAAACCAAAATTATTGTAGACTTGACTGTACCTACACGGTCTGCACTCGCAGCTAACTTCCGAGCCGCCATTAAGTTTGAATCGAACTATACACGCCTGTAACTTGCACAAATGTACGCAAGTAGCTTGCATGCCTCCTTACCAACTTCTGATTGGTGAATGTCACAATGACATGCCAGCTACTTGCATAGTTTTGTACAAGCTGCAGGCATATTTATTCCCACCGTAACGCTTAGCTATAGTTCGTGCCAAGTAACGTTTATAGATCCCAGCCTAAGTCTAAGAAAACGCTTGGTTTATAAATCTAACTTTTAGGTAGTATTCACCGCTAGGTTGCGGGTTGTTCGAATGAGATACCGTGGCCCTGGCACAGGCAACTGAAGGAACACGGGTGGGTTTTAGTCAGGAAAAGTCTGACACGCCTGCTCCACCCAGAGCGGGAGAAGTCATTTGATGATTTCCCATCCACAAAAAAAAAAGGTAGTAGTCACCGATTAGGTACAGAAATCGGAATAGAGTTTTGAAGTCAGCGTCTACACTATACTCTTGGCCTGTTGCATATTATTATACTCGTAGCTCTCGCGGCCAGTTTTTTTTAGGGTTCCGTACCAAACTGGTAAAAAGGAACCCTTATGGTGTGACTCAGTCTGTCTGTCTGTCCATCTGTCACAGCTGGATATCTCAAGAACTAATACTAATGTCAACTTGAAATTTGGAACAGTTTTAGATGACGTTTGCCCAACTATTTTGAAAATAAGAAAGAAATAAAGTCATTTTTTTTTTTGCAACAGGGACTGATTTGTATTGATAGTATTGAAAATTCGAAATGGGACTACTAGGGCATATGGGGTATCTAAATGATAGGGTGCTGTTTGCACATTCTCAAAAATTTTATTTCTTTTTTTTAGGTAGCATTGTTATCTCCGAAGTTTGCATAGAGAAAAATCTGAAATTATTCTATGTGATAGAAGTTTATGTATAGATTACTGGAAAATTAAAACGATGCTTCTAAATAGCACACTTTTTCAGAAATCGGTTAGGAACCCTTGGTGCGCAGTCCAACACGCTCTTTACCGGTATTTTTAACCGACTTCAAAAAGGAGGAGGTTCTCAATTCGTCGGAACCTTTTTTTTTTTTTTTTTATTATGTATGTTCCCCGATTACTCGAAGATGGCTGGACCGATTTGGATTTTTTTGTTTTGTTCGAGAGTGTATACATCACAGTTGGTCCCATATAAAATTGATTAACTTTGCTTCGGTAGTTTTTGAGTTAGCTTCAATAATACGTATTTTTTCCCACTTTTATATGGCTGATGTTCTAGTTTGTTTTGCAAGTAGTGGTATTTGAATTTGTGTGGGGTAGGTACACAACTAAAAAGTGAAAAATAAAAACTTTTTTACAAAAAAATACAACCGACTTCCAAAAACAACACTACAAAGTTAAAAATAACTTTAATTTCGGAAGTCGGTGGCAAAAAACGAAAATACATTTAACTAGACACCGACTTCCGAAATTAAAGTTATTTTTCACTTTGTAGTGTTGTTTTTGGAAGTGGGTTGTATTTTTTTGTAAAAAAGTTTTTATATAAATGAGATTACACTGTAAAAGCCCTCTAAAACTTGGAATTGTGCACTGTAGTGTGTAGGTATGTATACCTACTTGGAAGTAAGTATGTAATTAATCAGCACCCTATATACGCAGGATATTGAAGAAAATTCCGGAATTCCATTTCGAAATATCGATTGGGTAAATCGATATTTCAAAATGGAATTCCGGAACGGAATTCCGACTGTTGTGGCCGGCATGGCCGGTTGTGGTATACACATATTATCAGGGCCGTGCCCGGGACGTGGATGGGCCGTGCTCCGTCAAGGCACTCAAGCGCTCATCGGTGTGTACAGACGCCAGCACATCAAGCTACTTCAATCTGTCAAATTCCTTTAATAGATTTTCATTTTTATTGCTAAGGCATTAGGTTCAAGGTTGATTGGGAAAATTTGACAGTTTCGGGTGGCTTGACCTGCTGGCGTCTGTACATTTTCTATTAATGAACTCGGTCACACACGTCCGTATCCGGGCCGGTGACGGAACTTCAATGCCTGCCTTGTGCGTGCCATGCTGCCACGGTCCTGTCACGTCCCAGGCATGACCCTGATGTGATGTGGATAGTCGTAAAACATCTCAGCCAATTAACGGCTATTTTGATTTTGAAGTTTTGACATACCAGTATTGAAATTGTTTAGGTCAGAAATTAAGAATAGCCAGTTTGATTATTGAAAGCCATCCATAATCTGGAGAAAGCAATGGCACTGTACTGTATCCATTCAGCCTATAAATAGAGCTCGCCATTCATTGGGCGGATGACGTTTGCATCGCTTCAATGGCGGTAAACAAAATGAATATCGGGTGGGAATCGCGTTCATTTTAATCGCTGGCTTAATTGAACGCATCCATGTTTTAGTATGCATGTGGTTCATTTTGCATGTTGTTTTGTAGGTACTTCATGCATGTTTCAACAAAACTGCTGTTTTGTGCATTTATTCGACATACGATAGCAGGTCTGTTTGTCTGGCTTCTGCTTATGTTATTGTACCCAATACTCAATTATTTATTGCTTCCACATGTGAAATTAGATGGTAGGTTTTCCAAAAATATGATCATTGTCGTAGTAGGTATTAGGTATATTATCTGTGTCATTGTGGACCCTGTCTCGGGCACAGGAAAAGTAGGATAGAGGATTAAAGGATAAAAGTACCTCTCCCCTTCCCCCTTTCGCTCCTCACGACCCCCTCCCCTTCTACCCTGCCCTCTGGGGGAAAAACTATTAATGACAAACTTTATTACTTGCTTAAGCAAGTATTTGTGCCAAGTTTAAAATATATTCCCTGTTTTCACCCACACAGGGGTGGAATTAAAAAAAAATCGTTTGGAGTATTTCCGTAACTTGACTGAAACATTATTTACACCAATTTTCGAGTTAATCAAGCCCCGCAGTAAAACCTGCCCTGTAAATTTGACTATTCCTTTTCACCCCCATAAGGTTAGATTTTCGAAAAACCCTGATAGAACATTATTCTTTGTTTTTGATCTCAAGTATAAATACTGAGTTTCGAGTTAATCGAACTGCGCCTTGAAATTCCTCCATACAAACTTTGACACCCCGCAATTCCCCTTTAGGGGGTAGTTTAGAAAAACAAAAATGACAAAAATCATAATTTACTTAGGTAAATATTCGTGCCAAATTTCAAGTTTATTAACTCAAGGAATAAATATTTTCATACAAACTTCCACCCCCTATTTCACCCCTTTACGGAGTGAGTTTCCTAAAATCCTTTCTTAGCTGACGTCTCCTAAATCTACCTCTGTGCCAAATTTCATCTTCATAGGTCCAGTAGTTTTGAGATTTCGTGTTTAATCAGTGAGTGAATGAACGAATGAGTGACCTTTCCCTTTTATATAGAAGATAATGGACTGAATGAGCACGATTTATGGGATCCCATACCATAAATGTTCCGCTTAGTGAGCTAATAAGGACGGTAATTATGAAGAAACTATGGGAAGGCATTAAATATTATTATCTCTATCTTTGGTGGGACTCGCGAATGGTTTGACTTCGGAAGTGGAAGCTATTACGTTTTCAGTTGCGACATGGAACAATTTGAGAGGTTAGGCAGATAAATGGCATAGGAAGAATACAACGTTACTTCTAAATACGACTGTATGGACTTTTTTAATCCTAAGGGGTTAAAAAAGGCCGTCAACGTTTAGGTAATAACTTACCTAAACGTTGAAAGGTAAATTCAGGATTAAAAGAAAAACTAACAACCAAGCTAAAAACATTAGGTGTTTATTTCTCCTCTACCATTATCGTATAATATAGGGAAATAATCATAACAAAAAAAAGGGTTTTTACCTCGCCAAGTAGGTACCCAGCCACAAAGGTACATTGAAGGTCACAATAGTACCCGTGTGGAAATTCTACGAGTCTGTAACTTTGTCTGTACCTTCAGTCAAGGGCTCTCGAGGCCCGCTTCCGCGACAATAACGACTCTCCAACACACCCTTAACGATAACCCTCGAAAGTAGACCTTGCATAATTAATTCGAAGAAGAAAAAGTAACGAATGATGCTCTCGGATTATAATTCTGTTTTAAGTTAGACACTTAATATTGTTGCTTTGCAACGATTTGTGAGGATATTGGCTAAAACAGCATAAAGCCCGATGAGGTACCTACTCGTAATAATACCTGTTACTAAAACAATTATCGTCACTTTTGGAACCACTGTACTTTAGCACCCGTCGCTTTTGTATAGTAGCAAATTTTTTTTTGGGTAGAATAAACTCTTTTTAATGTATTTTTGAAAACCCCAAAGTGCGCAAAAAAAAATTAAGGTTATTTTGAAACGTCTCGAAGGTCAAGGACACATAAATATAAAATTTTTGCAGTAAGCCGTGGTCGACGGAGCCCCGCTTCGCGGGGCTCCTATTTCCGGGTGGTTTAAAAAAAAAATAACCCCGCCATCCTCTTCGAACCTAACCTGTCCGAGTCGGGGTGCCCCAAGTCCCGAGCTCGCTTCGCTCGCTCTAGCATCTTAATTATTTAGTGTGATAGGTTGACATAAACTCTATTTTTTTTTTTTTCTCAAAAACTAGTAGTTTGCGCAGTGTAATATTTTGCGAAAGTGTTTTGCTCGAAGACATCAACACGTTATAAAATTGTGAAGATTCGGACGCCCGTATGTTCAATTTTATTGTGTAACTAAGTTTGATTTTCTGAAACTTTAGATTTTTTTTCCTCAAAAACTAGTTGTTTGCGCAGTGTAATATTTTGCGAAAGTGTTTTACTCGAAGTTATCAACACGCTATAAAATTGTGAAGTTTCGGACGCGCGGGTGCTAAAGTACAGTGGAGCCTCACTTTTTTTAACCGTGCAATTTTGCAGTCATCCAAAATTTTCCCAGTTGCCATTGATACTGTAGTGCTATGATGTGCAATCTATTGCCACTTCGCCAATCTTAGTCTCACTGCATAGGTGGCTTAACGCATAACGACACGTAGGTAAATACATTGGTATATACCTACCTACTTGCTAGTTCCTAATCAAACTAGGTATCAACAGTACCTTCGTACTCAGTAGGACTGAAGCAACGGCATATTTTGTAGCTTGTCTCATTAATTTTTGGGTGCGATTATAAACACCTAGCCGTGTTAGGTTATGTATGCATTTAGACACTCCCTATTCTTTTCTGTGCAGTGTGCTCCATGGGGAGCACACACCCTTACACACAAGGGTAACAGCGGCCGCATCAGGTGTGACTGTTTGGCCTTTCTGGACGAAACAAAGTTGTCTTTTTTGGCAACATTATTCGATAAAGTCAATGTCAAACTCATATCAAATCAAAAACTTCAAGTGTCAAAACCACGCGTAAATTGGTGTTTACAAAACGTGTGGTTTCTTAAGTTTCAATGTTTAATTAAATAAATATTTAAATCAAAATGGATTTTATTGTCGATACTGTTGGAGATGAGGATCTCCAAATAAGGACCGAATTAATTGATGATGCAGAGAAACCTTACTTTATAGGTTAGTACCATAATTGAACCGTGTCGAAAATTCTTTCTTTTCCTGAAATCTGGCATTTATCAGATTGGTTTTGAATAAAATATCTTCTTTTATTAAGTAAATTACACCAAATGGTATTTTATTTATTATCTGCTATCCACACAATCCTTTTACCAGTTTTTACAAACAGATACCTATTCAAAGTAACCTTCTGGCCATGTATTTCCACTTTACTCTTGCAGAAATAAGTGGTTTGGCATAAAATATTATATTAGCCATAATTGTATTTTAAACTCGCATAATTTCATATTCCACAGACAAAGAAGATAGACAAGCAGCAATTCTAGAATTATTTGACAAAAAGAAACAAGAATTAGACACAAAGTTATTTGCAGAAGAAGAAGTAAACACAAAGCTAAAAACTTAAAGATTGACAGTTTATTTGATGAGTTCTTCCTAGAAATGGGATGGTCACAGTCAATCATTCTTAAAAAAGAAGAAAAAAAGAGATTGTTTCATTTTGATCAGCTGGATTTAGATACGGGTAAATTAAAGTCAAACCTTGGTGGTGTAGATGTTGAGAAGGAGATGAAAAATAGTGTGCTGAAGCCAGGGATTGAGAAAGAGCATGAAATGCCTAGTTATGATGTTAGCAAGAATAAACTGAAGGCAATGAGGAGGGTAAGTTATTTTGAAAAAATTATATCCGTGGCATGGTGCTAAAAGGGTCAAAGTACGTTTTTGTGAGAAATGAGATTTTTGTGCCAAATTATTGAAAAGTGAATATTTATGTGTACTAAAAGGGTGTAAGTGTAATGAAAATCTCTCAAAAGATACTATGTTAAAAAGGCCAATGTGGTGTGTGCTTTCATACCGTTACACAAAAATTATTAAGTGTTAAAAGGGCTGCAGTGTACTTAAGCCAAGGAATTTAAAAATAAACACTATGCTAGTAATATAGTCGGAACTAAAACAACCGAAGTTAACTTCCGTTTTTGTGATACAATCTTTGCTTTGGCTGCATAATTTAATATATAATATATATCCATACGCAAAATACGCACATTGTCATGGAGTTGCGGATATCGCCCCTTAATATTATTTAATAAAGCAAAATAAATCAAAAATACATTGGCCCATTTTGCATTTGCACTAAAGACAATAATATTTTTACTGTCCTCTTCTATTATACTAAAAGACCAAAGTTACCATTTGTCATTAACATAGGATTCTTGTTAGTGCTAAAAAGGCTTAAGTAGCAAATATTTTCAAAAATACCAATTTTTTCTTGAATTTGAATTTAATTAATAAATCAACCTACAAATATGTATTTTGATACATATTTGTAGGTTTGTGGTTTTGTTATTTGTAACAAAAAGAGATTTTGTCATTCTACAATATAACATGTAAATAATAACTATCAATTCTGGTTCATTCTTCGAATGCATATTACTGTAAATAAGGATTATTGACAATTGCCCTTTTAGCCCTAGGCTACAGATATAAAAGAAGAGAAAGAAGTAGAGGAAGAGATTAAAGTTGGTGACACATCCTCTGAAGAGCACAATCTGATAAGAGTTAAACTATTTCACGAAGGTGTATTTGTTTTTGCAATTTAAACCTTATGATTTGTCAATCATAAGGTAAATAACAACGGTAACAATAACAATAACGGTATTATAAGGATTGCAATAACTAACACGCCACACACAAAGGCACACACGCTTCAAGGCACAACTTTGTGAAATAGTTTACTTACCTACATTACAAATTATAATAAAAACTGGTTTGGTTAGACCTTTATCCAGGCACATAAAAATGATAAATACTTCCTGTTTCCGCTAAACACTTCATAACAGCTAACATTTCATTCCACAGCAGATTTCCTAAAATATTGATTTATTTTTTAAGCTTCAATCTTGGTATTTTCACCCAAATTTGTGTTAAACATTACAGAAAGAGCGAGAGAAGACTAAGGGCCCTGGCTGGTTCAACCTGCCAGCACCAGAGGTCACAGAGGAGCTGAAGAATGACCTTCAAGTGCTGAAGATGAGATCAGCTTTGGACCCCAAACATTTCTACAAGAAGAATGACATGGAAGTGCTGCCTAAGTACTTTCAGGTGAGTTATACAATTGAAATAAAATTGTTGTACATATAATTTATAAGAATTTTCTTGCTGATTATTGGGAAGTAAGCTGCACAATCTAACCAGATGTAGACATTTACAAAAAGCATTACTCTGCCTCTGTAGTGCAAATAAATACCTGCTCCCTTGTTCTTTTCTTTATTGAGGAAGTGAACTAAAAACTGTAAGGATGCCACCACACCAATCGTTCGATGATAGAATGGATAAGTCTATGTCGATGTCAGTTGTTACCACACCAATCGAAGAAAATTCTTGAACAAATCATTGATCCATTAAATTTTGTTTTGGTATCACCAATAACTATTTTTGTGAAATTAAGCATCAAACATTACCTTTTTCAGGTTGGTCGCATCATGGATTCTGCACTGGACCATGTAAATGAGAGACTGACTAAGAAACAAAGAAAGAGGACCATGGTTGACGAACTTCTAGCAGATGCAGAGTTCCAGAAGTACAATAAGAAGAAGTACAAAGAAATTGTAGATGAAAAGAGAAGGACAGAGTACAGAACCTTCATGAGGGACAAGAGACAGAAGAACAAAGCTGATTTGAAGAAGAATAAGTTAATATCTAAGAAGGCAGTAAATAAATAGATGTAAATAAGAAGTATTGAATTTTATTTATTTTTTAGCCTTTTGAGGACAAAGGTTAAATTAGGGGATAATTACATTTATGGTATGGCCGAGACAAACAATACCCTTTAAAGTCTATGGATATACTTCATGGTAAAAATCAATGTCAGTGTTGAATAAAACAACATATTAAATATCATTCACCCCTTTATTACAATTAAAGTATCTTTGATAATTAAGCATATTAACACAGGTGTAGAAGACACTTGTAGCAGTGTAGATATTAGCAATATCAGTACACCATAACAGAACTTTAAAACTTTAAAAAATCGTTTTTCGACCATAATAAAATTATTTTAAAACAACAACAACAAAATTGAGCTTAGGACTAGATCTATAATTATTTAAACTAGTATTGTTTATCTGCAAAACTTATATAAAAAACAATGTCCCCAAAATAAGGGCGCGACTCTAACACCAGTTGAATACATAACTCCAAAAGCCAATGCATTCACGCAAAAATTAAATAAAATCGCAACTTATCTTTTGCATTCTATGCTTAATGGCAGTGGATCCCAATGGACCTTAAAAATAACTACGTAGGATTTGGTAAATGTTTGAAAAAGGTCAGAAATCGTATTGTTAATCAACTTATGGACGCTGTTACAAAAGGGTACCTAGTCAAATTATTGCTTTTTTACACAAAAATATGTTTTTAAATAAAATGCTTTGCATTCTTAACATATTTTTGGCCGAATTGTTGATAGATGTGCATGGTACGATTCTGAACTATAAATATAATTTTAGATAGGTACAGTTTCTCAAATTAAAATTTTAACTTCGGTACCTTTATTGAGAAACTGTACCTATCAAAAATTACATTTATAGATCAGAATCGTACCATGGACACATATCAACAATTCGGCCATAAGACATTTTAAGAATGGAAAGCATTTTATTTAATAAACATACTTTTGTGTAAAAACGTAATGATTTGACTACCCATTTGTAACAGCGTCCTTAAGACTCAACGTTAGGTTCAAAATGACACTAATACTTCCTACATTTTTTGTTACACCTACACCCAAAAACTATAAGTACTTATAAACCTTTACCATAAAGGGCCCCACACATTTACAGTCCGCCGGCGGATATCAGCCTGTCAGTTAATCGCTATAAATCACAGACTATCAGGTCCTTTTAAGGTTGGTTGGTTTAAGGTGGTTGTCAATCCAACCAATGCGATCCCAAAGTGTGGCCTGTTGCCGGCGCAGGCCTGCGTCGATAGGTATCGGCCGGACATTCTCTGTGGGCCGATAAGTCCGTGATCTCGACGCCAAATTGAGTAAGCAGGTAATAGTCGGCCGGCGGCAGTGTTGCCAATTTAACGACTGTTCTAATTCGGTTATCATTTTAAACATATAATACAATTCACTACGATGTGATCCTAACCGACGAGCTCGTGGCTAAGTAATAACAGCCGCACGTCACATCAGGTTAAGCTATGCTTGCCGGGGGTTGTCCGTGAATGGGTGACCACCTTTACATAACGAGACTCCTCCGTGCCTCGGAAAGCCCGCTAAGCCGTTGGTCCCGGCTGTCATTTGTGGATCTTTGATAGTCTTCACGGGCCAGGCAGATTGATCGATTTTTGTTATCCTAACCAGTGAAAATAAAAAATAGCACATCGTTTTATATGTAACATTATCACTTTGTGAACGGACACCGAACCGCTATTCAGAGCACTGCCGCCGGCGGGCGATATTGAGATGTGAAACTGCCGGCTGTCGCCTGCTAGTGTGTGGACCCAGAGCCGGAGTTGCCGGTGGGCAATAATCACTGTAGTGTGTGTCTATGCAGGCCTAGGACGGCAGGCCGCCTGTCGGGACCAGAAACTGCAGGCCAACTGTGTAATGTGTGGGGCCTTTAATTGCGTAACACACACTCAGTCACAAACCGAAACATTTTGAAAGAAACTGCTAATCCATTGCTTTATATGTTAGAAAAAGTCATCTGCTCGACAACATAAATGACGCAATGAATGTTGTTGAACTGTCAAAAAGAAAGGCTATTGTAAGTGTGTTACGCAATCACTCCGCCGATTTGTATCGCCAATTCGCGAATATAGGGATGATGTCTGGGTAAAAAAAAAGTAATTCTGTTTAGTCCGTCCGCGTCAGTCAGATAATAAAAAATATTAGACACGTGTTTTTTGCTATAACATATTAATAAAAAAACAATTTTTTTATCATATTAATAACACGCATTAAAGTCGGGGAGTGGGGGCTCGCTACCTCACAACTACGCATAAAATCTATAATAATAAGGCGTGACGTCATGTCACATTTTATACTCAAAGTATCGCCGGAATTTTTTGATTACATAGGTACGTAAAAAAAGAAAAATACTTTTCCAATATTTTTTAATATCTAAATCTACATGACGAACAAAAAAAAACTATTAGTTATCATCCTTGGTGGTATCATAATACCACCCACATTCCGTCATATACAATAAAAGGTGCAATAAAAGGTGTTGACGCCCTCTACCAATGTATTTCAACATTTCAAAACGATACGAAAAATGTTAAGGCACTGTCGCTAAGTCGCTAACACGATCAAAACAAACGTATCGCGATAAGAAGCGTTCTTGACACGCACGTGGCACGTTTTTTTTTCAAGTGGGATCAAAGACTTTTATTGCACCCTTATCTAGCGTAAGGCATTATCTGTTTAGAAACCGCCGCTGACGTCGACTGCCGCTCCCGTCATGAAAGAGCTCTTATCAGAGCTCAAGAAAGCTATCACCTCGGCTAATTCTGAAATTAAAGAAATATTATAGCATATTAGTACTTACAAGTTGGTATGGTCAGTAATGACAGTCGATTGGCGACATAGATAGGTCTAGTTTTATTTAAAAAAAACCGGCCAAGTGCGTGTCGGACCACGCACAATGAAGGGTTCCGTAGTTGGTTGACTGTTACTCGTAAACTTGAAAGGCCTACTTAGCTGTGATAGTTTTCCCTTTAACGTCGTTATTTAAATTACTACCGTGAATTTTTTCATCCATCCAAAACTAACCGTTTAATAATAATAATAATAACCCCATCGCCGTATCTCTACGTTGACGTCGTGGTGAGGCTTGTGCGCTCCGAACTCTATGTCTGTGCCGGTAGAGTTCACTTTGCGGGAACAGGTCTAGGGTGAGAAGGCAGACCAAGAGAGATACAGAAACCAGCAGGGCAGCATGTGGCGAGCTGTTGGGCAGTAGCGACCCCATGGACCCTATCTCCCGGGAGAAGTCTTGTTCCTCACCTCTGGCTTGCCTTTATTGACCGGCTGGAGTGAACACTGATGAGGAACAGAGCTCCTACCTCATTCTTGCCTTTATTGGCCGGCTTGAGTAGAGATTCGCAAGAGCAAACATGCTCGGAGGAAGGAAGTATTCCAGTAAGTGCTTGTAGGGATCTTGACCATCTTCCGGGCTCTGGGATTGTTCTGAGAGCCATGGAATACCTCTCCACTCCTCAAGCACCTCAGGACATGTTGCCCTCTTGTCGCTACGTCACTATGTGCTAGATACCATTTCCGGGGGCCCATTATTCAGTGTGCAAGTCACCCCCTGCTAATTTATCTGTGTATATTATATAACATTGGTCAGGCAGGGGACATAGTTCTTCCATAGTTCACGGTACCCAATCCACTATAACCACCCAAACCCATAGCCCGATATGTTTTGTTTCCATGTTCTGCAATAGTTCTGCACCAACCGGGGGTTGTCCTTGGGTGCAATTGCATAGTGCATACAGGGATAATCGTCGGCTGGTGCCTTCTTTTCATTTAAAATTGTCTAAGGGGCCTCTGCCAGTTGGCTTCGGCTCCTCGTACGCCTTCCAAAGGTCCGGGACCCCAAGGTCCCGAGATATTTCAAAGACAATTTAAATAATAATAATAATATATATCATTTATTTCGGGTAACAATGACCCATAACATAAATACCTTACAGACTATCATACATATTTATAAAAACCACAAAATATTAATAAAACTATTATATACGAAGTGACGGCGTCGTATTGCGCTGCGTGCGTAACCTTCCGCGGAATCGCCGATGCAAGACACCTTTCGGCCAAAACTCTTTCTTGAGGACGGTGTCAATATATTGAGTCGGAACTCCACCATGAACTACTTGAAATTCGTGTTGTGGCGCGACGCCAACTTCTCGACCCTTAAGGTCCAGCTGGTCTTCGCTCAGACATACTCCACGAACTCCTCAACCTTCGTGGTGTGATGTAATCGGGGCACATAGAGCTGCGTCGTAAGTATTGCCGGACGCAGCATATTGGGTCCTGCCAGCGCGGTCCCGCACTGGTTCCGACTGGAGGCTTCTTCCTCTCCACTTTCAGCTGTTTCAAACCACTGTCTGCAGGTTCACAGCAGCTCTTCTTATCCCCCTTCTTGGTCTGCGCCACAGGTTTGTGAATAGCGACGATAGTAGAATAGCCACGTTTAGGGGTCGCCGTACCTACATGAGTCACTACCTCGACCGCTCGGTTTAGCTGGGGGGTGGGGGGGGGGGGGACGTGTAAAGAAGGTACCCTAAAAAAATTGTTGTCATGCGTGATGAATATGTATATCCATGCCAAATTATAGCTTTCTAGCACTAAGAGTCTCAGCTAAGCTGCGGACGGACAGACGGACATTGCGAAACTATAAGGGTTCCTTGATGACTACGGAACCCTAAAAAACGAGCGAGCCTTACAGTAGTCGCATATGATGTGTGAAACATCTGATATCTATATTTTCACTTCCTGTTACACACTTGCGTCACTTCCGTCCCTTTTCACGAAATCACTCCCACAGATTGCAGGAAAGCGAGAGAAAAGATGTTACACATCAAAAACGAACGCCGCGCCAGTTCGTCTTATGCCCTTTCGTTTTGATCGTGCTGTTGGATTTTCAACGCTCCACGAAGCGTCGAAGGCTAAAAGTCCTACAGCGCGCTTCTATTTACGCATTCGTTTAGACCTCCGAATTATGTTTTTTTAAAGTAAACCTGCGTATGCCTCCAGTACAGTACTTTTCAAACCGAAGCGAGCTACTCTACTTTACACTACGATAGCTAGCTTTGTCACACTCACCACTAGGATGTCCCAATCGTCCCAAAGGCACCCGTTTCAACATGCTTTGCATCACCTTATTAGGGACAGTCTTTACCATAGGAGTCTCTATAAAGCCGGGCAATATAGCGTTTACCCTGAAATCAAGGAATTACTTATTTGCTGATTCACATGACGGTATTATTAACAGTAACATGCAAACAAAGTTATGATGACGTGGTGGTCTCACGAAAGCCTCGCCTCTCATGCACGAGGTAGTGAGTTCAAACCTGGGCAAGTACCAATGTGACTTTATCAATTCATAATAATATGCACTTTCTATGTTTATACTCCATTTGCAATAACATTAGACATTTAAACAAACCTTTCTTACAGTCCGTTCAACCAATTTTGACTTCTATTGCGTTGGTGGCATGACAAATGGCAGCTGCAGTAAACAGTTAGTATTGTAACCAATTTTTTTCCTTTAATGCCATCCTTAAGCCTACGGAATAGAAGCCAAAATCGGTTGAACGGACTGTAAAAAAAGGTTTGTTTAAATGTCTAATCTTATTGCAAATGGAGTATAGGTATCTTGGACATCACTGACATCGGTGAAAGAAAACATCGTGAGTTTCCTCACGACTCCATCACTGGACTTATAATGAAGTAGCTTCCACCCGCGGCTTCACCCGCGTGGTAGTCGATATAAAGTAGCCTATGTCCTTCCTCAGGGTTCAAAGTATCCCCATACCAAATTTCATCAAAATCTGACCAGCCGTTTAGCTGTGAAAGCGTAATAAAGAAACTCAAATTCGCATCCTAACTCAACGGATTTGGATGAAATTTGGCAAATGGGTAGACCATGACCTGGAGAAAGACAGGCTACTTTTCATCCTGGACCGCAAACGAAGTCGCGGGCAACAGCTAGTTTATAATATTAGTTACTCCATTTGCAATAAGATTAGACAGTTAAACAAACCTGTTTTACGTCCGTTCAACCGATTTTGACTTCTATTCCGTAGGCTTAAGGATGGCATTAAAGGAAAAAAGTGGTTACAATACCAACTGTTTACTGCAGCTGCCATTTGTCATGCCACCAACGCAATAGAAGTCAAAATTGGTTGAACGGACTGTAAAAAAGGTTTGTTTAAATGTCTAATGTTATTGCTAATGGAGTATAGGAAGTTAGAATATAGCCAAGTTGAAATCGCCAACCCGCCTTGATTAGAGGCGTTTGCTCTGCACTGGGACAATATTATTAGGCCGATATTATTTTAAACTTATGATACTTGCCTAATATTGAATTTGCCTAATTCTTTAGCAGCAGACTGTGTCAAACCGATCACTCCTGCTTTGCTGCTAGCATAATTTGTTTGACCTGAAATAAATAAAACAAATTGAGAAATTTTTAGATTTTTAATACAAATAATTATGTAGGGTATTTGGTTGAGAGGTATATCAATAGGTTCCATGAGTCAATGTATATTCAATTATAATCATTACCAGTACCGAAAAATCGGCCAAGTGCGACTCGGCCTCGCATGCGAATGGTTCCGTATCACCGTAAAATATTTAAGAAAAATAAGTAGGTACTTCAGCTCAAAAAAACCTTTATTGTATGGAAACCCCCTTTAATTTTGTTGTTATAGCGGCAATAGAAATACACAATCTGTGAAAATTTCAACTGTCTACCTATTACTGCTCGCTGACAGACAGACATACAAACGGACGGACGGCCATCGGAGGCTTAGTAATAGGGTTCCGTTTGGCACACCTAGAGGTACGGTACCCTAAAAACACATCTCTTTTTTTGTTGATTTTTCTAGATATTATGACTGTCCTTAATCATTCTGCCTAGCATTTTCCCAACTATGTTGGGGTCGGCTAGTCTAACCTATTGACTTGATGAGGCTGAATACCAGTATTTTTTGTCCTAACACGTACCCTAAATTATCCTACAAATATTTTTAGAAAATTGCATTTTTTTATATTGGAAGGCGACCCCAACATAGTGTTGGGAAAGGCTAGGCAGGTTGCTCATTATCTTTAAGACTTAACTTACAATAATAAAATTACCAAGAAAATTTAAATAATACTTCTTTCTTACCTATATTTCCATATTTGCCTACAATACTAGAAAGATTTATAATTGAACCAGGCAGACGTGCTTCCGTCATCGCCTTTGCAAATGTCTGCATGACTAGAAAAGTACCCTGAAAACATGGGGAAAAAATATTACAAGATGGTCATGGGTCCATAATAGCCGTCTATTGTAAAAACTATCTTTGCATTGTATAAATTAAATCTCTGTTCATCTGTTAGCTGCCATGGCTTATTTTTATTTTGTTATTCTTACTTTTTATCTTTTTATTACGGACGCTTTTAACACGCACGTCTGTCTACATTGTTCTCACATGTATATTTTCAACATGAACGATGTAACCAATATTTTTATTTAAAAGAGTGTCCGTGGAGTTTCTTGCCCATTCTTCTCCATAGGAACCAACTACGCTTTGGAATGGGCAACTAGCTTTATCTTTCTGAATGACCGACCTCTTGACTGTTCAAGTGTCTGTATTTGATTTATTTAGTTTAGTTGCGAGTTTGAATATTATTATGCAGAATTTACAGTAGGTATGTATTCCGTTTGGCCAAGCTTTAAAAATAAAGATAGAGATGGCACTTATTGGACAATGCAATATGTATTGTAGATCTTCAATTACTTACTTTTAAATTAGTATTAAGCACAAGATCATAATCTTGTTCAGACAGATTCAATAGCCAGTTGTCTCGTGTAATACCAGCAGAGTTTACTACTATCGTCGGAGGTGCCTGGTACTGTGTAAGTGTGTCCTGCAGTAGGTTCCTCACTGCTGTTGAGTCGGAAACGTCTACTTGTGCTGCCATGTGTTCTGCTTCTGAAATTTTATTTTTGGTCAAGCAGTTGGCCAACAATTGTTGGATCAATAAAATCTTTGAGGCAATATTGGTATGGTTTAATTAAGGCTTCTTTTAGATGTTATGGACGGGCAAAAAAAAATGTTGCTGTAATTCAATTATTGTATTGCATTTATATAAAACATGTTCTACATAATTATTTAAACTGCTTATGTGAAATACCACACATTTATAAGAAACATCTCCTTGTATGCCGACTTTATTCATGTTAAACATACTATTTTCGTCTGAAGCTAGGGCTGTGTGTGTCTTGATTGTTTCTACAGCTGCATAATAGTTCTTGTCAGCGGCTATGACAATAGCACCCTCTCTGGACAGAACCTGGCATGCTGCACGACCTAAACCAGATCCAGCTCCTAAAAACACAAAAAAATTAACATCTATGGTTTTTTAGGTTAATAATAAAATAATCTACAGTTGGGATGAGCCATAGAAATTGATATTGTCTGTAAAAGATTTGCTTTACAAGGTAACTTTTATAGTTTGAAAATATTCTAATATTTGTTGAGATGTTTGTTCCTCCCACAATGCTATTCAGTGTTTACTTTACAGCACATCAAATTAAACAAAATCTAATCTAGGCAGTGGATTCAGTGTCCAGATTCGATTTTAGTAGGTAGCCAAGAAAAAAGTAATAACAAGAATATTTAGTTGAAAACCAAGCGTGTTTTAAGTCTTTAAAAATACCATTATTATTTTGTGTGACCGCTAAGCAAAGAAAATTCAGGGTATAAGGTCGACATTCTGTATAATTATAAGGCATTTATCTAACAAGAATCACATGAAATTATTTCATTCTGTACCTACGATTTGTGATACTATTCTACAGAGTCCAAGTGTGTTTTAAGTCTTTAAAAATACCATTATTATTTTGTGTGACCACTAAGCAAAAAAAATCCAGGGTAAGGTCGACATTCTGTACAATGATAAGGCATTTATCTAACAAGAATCACATTGAAATTATTTACTAAGCTTCTGTACCTACGATTTGTGGTAATTTTCTGTTATAAATATCGATTAAGCACTGCCATAAAATGTAAGTAATTAATCTAGCTTACTAAGTAGGTACATGAACTTATCTTCTTTACAATTAATTTCGATGGATACATAGGATAAATCAAAAGTGATTTAAATATACTTTACCAGTTACTAAGGCTAGCCTTCCTGCAACCATTCCTGACACCATTTTCACAGATTTTTATAAGGAAATCAGCTCTGAATTTAAGTAGCCGAGCACCTATCGTATGATCGTAGGTATGTCTAGAAAGTGACTTTGAACTTTCCTATCTACCCTGCACTGTACTTAGTCTTATCAGTACTTAAAATTTTATTGTAAATTCCTCTGTTATTATAACAATGACGTTTATGCCTTCGTTCGGAAACGTTAAAGTCAAAAGTAGATTCGAAATTCTTTTCTACGTTTAAGTTTAACGCTGGATCTTTTTAGCATAAAATGTAAGTACAGTCCTACCAACGTATCTATGAACTGAAAGAGGACGCCACCGTCGATGCGTCGACACAATCGAATGACATGCGTCGGCACAATCGAAGACATTTCAACATGACGGCCGTAGTTCCAATTTTCGCCATTTCACAGATAAGTTGGTAGGAGTGTAGGTATCTTTTACTAAAAACGTTCTTTGTAAGCGTTTTATTTCAATCAGAGCTAAGTATCAAGTAAAACGAGACAAAGACGTTGTTTTGCATTATGACTTATAAACAACATGGCTTCTCGTAGAATTGGTGCGCAGCATCTTGGTGTGCAGCGCAGCCCTAAAGTAGTACTACTGGTGTAGGTACAGGCCAGCTTAGGGCATTGCTGGGGAAGTTAGGGGACAGAATATAATTATTATATAGGTAGGTATGTGGGGGGGATAGGTGTAGTTTAAATTACTTTGAGACCTATTTTAATTAACGGGCTGACACAAGCTTAGCATGACCACCATAGAAACGGGTAATGTCGTCATGCTACGCGAGCTGGAAGAAGATTGTCTTGATGGTACCTACCCATCTAGTCAATAACGTTCGTAGGACCCAGCACAGGTCATAGGTACTGGATTACCTACACATGCCTGAATTCGTCTCGGCGCGTTAGTTGTTTGAAGTGATAGTTTAAAAATAAATAAGTAATAGAAAAGTTCATGTAGATTTATTCTTGTTTACTATGACACATATAAGTACCATCGCGGACATTTGTGTAGAACCACTTTTCGACCTTATTGCTAAGGCAGCAAGTTAGAAAAGTGGTTACCGCAAATGTCCGCGATGGTACATGCAACAAACAAAAATAGAATCTTCTCATACATACGTACCTATAAAAAATTATGAGCATTACAAACATTGTTTAAAATTTTAAATGAACATCTGTCATCACATTTTACGAGTATGTCACTTCCATCAATACCATTCCGAAACCGTCTTGGCTGTAGTAACGCGTAAGGACTCTGCCTTGAATTTCGCGGGCAGCGGGGCGGGGCGGCGGCGCGGTGACGCGTCTCGCATTGTCCCGCCCCGCTGTTTTCGAGGTCCAGTCCATTTGTTTTTATGCATAAAATCCTGCCGCTCCCGCGCCGCCATCGCTGCCGCCCCGCTGCCCGCGAAATTCGAGGCAGAGGCCTCAATATTGATGGCGGCTCTGAACCCACAGTAGGTACTCTACCCCTCACCCTTGCTCACACATGACTGTTACTCACCTCAAGTTCTGGCCACCATAAAATTTGCATCAGGCTATATTAGGTTTGCTTTTAAAATTCTGACACTAACTCAAAAGTTTTTCAAATGTTACGTAAACTATTATTTTGTTAATCAGCAGAATACCTACGCACATTTTCGCGTTAGCAATTTAACATTCCCAAGTTAATAGACCATTATTCTCGATCGTAAACAAATAGGAAAGGGGTATTAATGTTTTCAAATGTTTCCATATCTTCTGTCTGTAACTTTAAAACATTACAACAATATAAAAATGGGCTTTGTGTTTACCCACACATAATACTAGATTTACACTTAGCGTACTACCAAAAATGATATAAAACATTAATTGGTATTAGACCTTCACACAGAGGAGCTTGTGGCTAAGTAATATCAGCCGCACGGGTCGATCGATCAGGTTAAGCTTGCCGGGGTTGTCCGTGGATGGGTGACCATCTTTACATACCGAGACTTCGTGCCTCGGAAAGCACGTTAAGCCGTTGGTCCCGGCTGTCATTCGTGGATCTTTGACAGTCGTTACGGGTCGTCAGAAGCCCGAAAGTCTGACAACCAGTCTTACCAAGGGGTATCGTATTACCCAGTTACTGGGTTGTGGAGGTCAGATAGGCAGTCGCTCCATGTAAAATACTGATATTCAGCTGCATCCGGTTAGACTGGAAGCCGACCCCAACATAGTTGGGAAAAGGCTAGGCAGATTGAGACCTTCACACAACATGGTCTATATAGATAGTGCAATCCACGAAGACGCGCCCCACTATTCCTCCTAACCGTTTATTATAGTTTAAGTGTGCTAGCTTCTGCCAATGTTTGAGTGTTATTGGTACACACTAATTACCGTGTACTAACTATAATGTGTTTGTGTACCTACCGATAAAACTCAAACATTGGCGGAAGCTCGCACACATATACTATAAACGGTTAGGAGGAATAGTGGGGCGCGTCTTCGTGGTTTGCGCTATCTATAGTTCACATTTTGGTAGACACAGTTGTGTCAAATAACATTATTTTTATAGATATGGCCTGAATGTCACACATATTCGGGTCATATCTATAAAAAAACCTTAAAAGTATAGAAACCATAAAATCATTTTTATAGCATAGTCTTGAGATTTTTCATCCTTATGGGTAAAAACATGCCGCAACAAACTATTGTCAAGTATAATTAAAACTAAGTACTAAAATAAATGCTTGCATTTTTAAGCAACTTCAAAAAGGAGGAGGTTCTCTATTCGTCGGAACTTGTATATTCCCTGATTACTCGAAGATGGCTGGACCGATTAAATTTTTTTTTTTTTTTGTTTTATTCGAGAGGGTAACAGTAATTGGTCCCATATAAAATTGATTAACTTTGCTTTAGCAGCTTTTGAGTTAGCTTCAATAATACGTATTTTTTCCCCACTTTTATATGGATGATGTTCTAGTTTGTTTTGCAGGTAGTGGTATTAGAATTTGTGTGGGGTAGGAACCACAACTAAAAAGTGAAAAATAAAAACTTTTTTACAAAAAAATACAACCGACTTCCAAAAACAACACTACAAAGTGAAAAATAACTTTATTTCGGAAGTTGGTGGCAAAAAACGAAAATACATTTAACTAGACACCGACTTCCAAAATTAAAGTTATTTTTCACTTTGTAGTGTTGTTTTTGGAAGTTGGTTGTATTTTTTTGGAAAAAAGTTTTTATACATAATGTTCTATACCGAATTTAATAATATGTTGTACTTACTACTTACAATTTTAAACAAAAAGAAAACATGATTACTTGCTTTTGCTACCTGATACATGGAACTTAGGGAATACTATAGGTAGTTCGAGGGTTTACTGCGAAAACCAGTTGGTTTAAAACGCAGTAACTCATAACTGAGTCGACTGCACTTAGTTAAGTGCAGTCGACTCAGTTATGAGTTACTGCATTTTAAAAGTCTATAACTAATTAAAATACTATAATTTTAGTAAATCCATGAAGTATCTTCTAAACCGTTTAACGTAGCGCTTAGCCAGTTTTACCCGTATAAAAAGCTCAACAAGATGAGAATCTTAATGCATTTATCTAATTTTTGTCAAAAATGTTGGTTAGCAGGTTTTCGCAGTACACCCTCGAGTTAAAAATTAATTCAAATAATAAAAAAGAGTACTTAAGTACTAACTTATAATTAAGTAATAGTAATACAGTTTTACTCTTAAAACATACAGAACAAAACTTAATCTACTATTGGTTTAAAAAGAATCCAAAGTCTCTCAAACTCTTTCTTGTATTGTTCTAGAAGTTCCTTGTGTGAAGTCACCAGGCAGTCTTCAAAGTTACCACACAAGGCTTGATTAGTCCAATTTAATGAGCCTGCCATCACAAATGGTGTCAAAAGAGAGTTTTCACTCAATGTATCCGCCAAACAGAACTTGTGGTGCATCAAATTCGTTGACTTCATCCAACGAACCGGTATACGTTGCTTTTCTAACCTCCTCACACTGGACCCAGAAGAAAACGCCATATCAGCATCTATTATCACTCGTATCTTCACGCCTCGATAATGTAACTTTAATATAGCGTTAGTTATATCCATATTAGTCCATACGTACATACATATATCCAAATTATGTCGAGGCTGGTTCAAATAATACAATAATCTGTCCATACTTTTTGAAATCATGCAGCGGGAATATTTGCTCTTCTTAATTTCATCGACTCCATAGGAGAACATAATGACTTCCTGAATTTCTTTGGCCTTACATTTTTCTTCTTTCTTTTTTTTATTATTAGTTAAATAATTGTACGTAGCACGCGTAGCAAATGCAAAAGCTATCAACATAAATAAAGTTTTGCTGAAAGTTTTTAACGACATGATGTTGTTTTGAAGTAACGTGAGTAAAAAATTCTAACTGTGGTGTTGTACGTTTGTGAAATTAGTTAAACATATTTATATTAAGTTTTTTTTTAAAATAGCTACAACGTGATATCTGATGAATTATCACTTAAAACATTTTTTTGTTTTTGCCCAATGCAGTCAAATGAATGAGATTGAAAAACAAACGTCATGTTTGACATTGTCACCAGTGTTGCCGTTAGGACCATTTAGTTTGTGGCTATATCAAAGAAAAAAGTTGCTAGTTTTGTAAATAAATTACTTTCGAAATTCTGCTAAAAGTGGCTAAAGTATTTTTGGCTTACTTATATTGTTAATATAATTTTAATATATAGGGATGGGGATAAGTGGATTTCATAAAACAATATTTAATAGTATTGTTAAAAAATAATTAAAACTGGTTACAAGTTTAAAGCTACAAACATTAAAATTACTCTTTTTTAGTAAAAATCAACTCTTCGTTAATGGATGATGTTATGGATAGTATTTCAGTTGGTTTGACCGTTTTGACTTTTGTTAAAACTTCAGGAGGCAAAACAGCAATAAAAGTAGGTATGTATTAATAATCTAAAAAGTAGCCAGAAGTAGCTAAATTCAAATTAATTTATTTGCATTAAAACATGGTATTACAGGTGTTAGGTACATTAAAATTAGTGCTTACATATTTTGCTAAAGATACATAGCATGCAAACTTATCGGTATGCTTTCTAACACATAATATTAAGCTATTGTTAGAGCATATTTAGTCTATGAATTCTTAAATAGAATTTTTTTTTTTTGTATTCTGCCATTTAAATAATTTGTGCCTAAATGCTCTAAAAGTCAACGTTTTTAAATTGCTTGGTATATTATTATAAATACGTACATACATTGCTGAACAGTTCTTATTATATTTTGTAGATCCAGGAATGTCATTTATTACGGGTCTGAATGGATCTCTACGATTTCTTGGATACACATTATTTGCTGTTCTAAAGGTTAGGTTAGGCTAGGCTAGGTTCATTTTCGTGGCTAAAACAGATTATTTTTGGCTAAAACCGTCGCAAGTCCGCTAGATCTAGCAACAAAGCGGCTAAAACGGCAACACTTTTGCTATTATCAATCAGTAATGTCAAAATTCCGAAGTACTTTTTAGGGTTCCGTAGCCAAATGGCAAAAAACGGAGCCCTTATGGATTCATCATGTCTGTCTGTCTGTCTATCCGTCCGTATGCCACAGCCACTTTTTTCCGAAACTTTTAGTTTGCGCGAGAGACATTTCCAAAGTGGTAAAATGTGTGCCCCCCCCCCCCCCCCCGTAACGTCTAAAATACGAGATTGATAAAACTAAAAAAAATATGTGATATACATTACCATGTAAACTTCCACCGAAAATTGGTTTGAACGAGATCTAGTACCTAAGTAGTTTATTTTTTTAATACGTCATAAATCGGTCTATTATTAAAACATCGATCAAAGTTACAACGAACTACAAGAACTTTTATATTATGTTACTTGCTGCTACGGAACCCTTCATGGGCAATTCCCGTATTTTTAGCAATGTTCGTAATCTCATCTCAGTGTCAATCTTTCAAAAATTGTATAATGTTTACCTACATTTTTGACATTTGATTATCGCTGGCATGAGACTGCGACTTGAATTTGAACGTTTTTAGGTACGAGAATTGGCCTTCTGAAGGCCAATTCTCGTTCGCTTTTACTCAGATGTCGAAAAATTATATTGTGTTATTTAATTAACAAAGACGGAGTGAAAAAGGTAAACACTGCGATAAGCCTGTCCTTATGAAGTATATGTATTTATGTATAATTTCTGGTATTTACTTTTTTATTTTAAAAGGTATTAGATAAATAAAAATAGCACTCATTATTCATGGTTTAATTTTCAAAATAAGAAATATTATGTACAGAGATTACACACGATTTGCCATTTCATAACGTTATGTTGTTTATGCTGAAATCGTGAGGTCTTAATCTTAAGTTTAAATTATAAGAGCTGTGATGAGCGGGCTGCAGAGATCCGCTGTATCCACCGATAAGACCACAGGAACCATATCCATTGTCGGTCGTACTTCCATATCCTACTACACCTTGTCCCATCAGACTGTTGGAATTTGGGACATACTGTCTATTGCCCACATTTTGCATCATTAAGGAGTAATCGTTTTGGTAGAGCCCTGTATTCGTTATAGGAATCCCTAGGTTCAAGTTCAGATTGTTGGCTTGAAAATGATGAAGCCATGGTTCTTTGGAGTTGCGTGCAAAGTCCTGCCTAGGGTCTTGGTGTGGGATCCCTATAGGTACAGCGATGGGTTCTGGTGAACTTTGGTTTGTTGAGCTTCTATGAGTCGACAGTGCTGATCTCTCGTTTCTTCGGAATTTCGCTCGACGGTTTTGGAACCATACCTGATGAAAAGAAATCGAGGTTTAAAAGCTTGACAACAATGTTTAGAAGGTATTATGACAAAATGTGGAAGAACAGGGGCCGTACAAAAAAAAACGAAAAAAAAGATCATGGATGCATAATGTTTCCGTTGAAAAAAAAAAGATGGTGGTGGTGGATGGTGGTCGTATATAGCTCCGTCTCTCTCTCACGCTGGAACCATGATTGATCCATGATCTTTTTCACGTTATGACGTGAAAAAAGATCATGGATGAGATAGTTCAGGGGCCGTATGGTCCGGACCTGTTGGACAATTTTTCAAGACAACATTTTCAATTTAAGAACTACGTGGTAGGTACACAATTTTAGAAACCCTATGAAACATCACCTTTCTAAATTAAGCTCGGACTACTATAAAATAATAATAATAATAATATTTTTTTATATTTTTAAATGTTTTTTATATATTTTTTAAGAAATATTTAAAAATGTATTTTATAAGAAAAAAAAAATGAATAAACGAAATAATAATAATAATAAAGTTTATTTAACCAAAAATAGTTACAGAAATGTACACAAGTAGATATAACTAGTGGGTAGACTTATGCTAGGCATTACAGTGTGTTGCAAAAATTTCTGAACATAATTATAGTAACCCTGCCTCTTAAACTAGGCTAACCTGTATTTTAAGATAAAACTAATCAGGCTCGCCCCATAACCCCTATCACATTGGAATGGTACCTACATAAGTGGTAAAATGCTGGTGTAGGGCAAGGGACTATGCAGCTACATCTCTGTCTCAACTTTCGGGAAAAGTCGTAATGTTATGTGTTTAAACAAATCAAACATTAGATACATGATTATGTAAACAATCCATTATTTCTCACCTGTACTCTGGCTTCTGTCAGGTTAACCCTCGCAGCGAGATCTTCCCTAACAAACGCATCAGGATAATGAGTTTTCTCAAACACCTTCTCCAAAGCAGAAAGCTGCTGACTAGTAAACGTGGTCCTATTCCTCCTTGGTTTCTTCCTATCATCCGATTTTACGTCTCTTTCCTCCTCAGACTCTTTCTGGTTCTCTCTCTCTTTCTCGCCCTTGTCTTCGTACTTCCTTCTCATGTCTTCGTATGCTAGGTAGTCAACAGGTTTGATGTACGGTCTTTGGAGGTCCTTTGGGTACCAGGTTAAGTCGTTCTGGTAACTTGGTTCGTAAGTGTTGTTGATCTGCCGACCTGCTGTTAAATGATGGAGCCTTAGTAGACTGTCCTCATGGCATTTGATCATTTGGAAAAGGTTGTGGTTGTTCTCTGGGTAGGTTCCAGGATTCACGTTATAGTTAGCGGTGATCTGGGCTTTTTGATCGTAGTTCTTCGTGATGGGCTGTCGTGTGTTCGGGAGATCTGGGGAACAAACATTTCTATTAAGAAAGTGTAGGTCTGTACACACGGCTACAGATCAAGCTACACATTTCCAGTATTTAAACTGATCTCGCATTGTATAGGATTTCCTTACAATGAGAGGTCAGTGTAAACTGGAAATGTATAGCTTGATGTGTAGCTGTGTGTACCTACATAAACTACACACATCAAAAGTGTCTAGGGATCAAGCATTTTTATGCGGATTTCTTGAGATTGAGATGTGGCTTTGTAATAAATTTATGATTTTATAAATTTATATGGATCCTTTTTGGTGCATTTCATAATTTGAATCAGGAACTGTGAATCAAATTCGAGTAAAAGATGAAAATCAGCTGTCAATATTTTCCCTATAAAAACATACAACGCATTGAAGACATTATTAGTGCTACTGTTTCCCTACTACTGATTAAAACCAACGTTATTATGGAGCGGCGACGTCATTTAAGCAGGGAAGAAATGCTCAGAGCCGTGGGAATGATAGAAGCTGGTTCCCGGCAACGTACTGTGGCTTTAGCTCTGAATACAAGTCAGAGTGTTATCAGTCGACTTTGGACACGTTACCGAAGCACTGGTACCGTGGCTGAGCGCCATGGAGGACGGTATCGCTGCACCACACGGAGACAAGACCGATACATTCAAATCTTAACTCGAAGAGCTCCAACTATAACCGCCATGATGTTAGCCGTGAGGCTTCATCACTCTTCAGGGAACTTAATTAGCGACCAAACAGTCAGAAACCGCTTGCATGAAGTGAACCTTCATTCCCGAAGACCGCTACGGGTACCACCTATAGCAATGCACAATCGTAGGATTCGATATCAATGGGCTCTTGAACACAGAAATTGGGCAGAAGAACAATGGCGTTTCGTGTGCTTTTCTGATGAGTCTCGTTTTGGTATGAGACCGGATACAAGACGTATACGACACTGGAGAACCCCTGGACGCCAACAGCGATTAAAATCCTGCCAGGAAGTCCATCCTTATAGTGGTGGAACCATCATGGTATGGGCGGGTATTTGGATCGGCGGAAGAACTGAGTTGATTTGGATCAGAGGCAACCTCAACGCTCAAATTTATGCTGAGACGATTGTATCAGACGTCATCGTTCCTCTACAAGTGCAAATCGGTCCCTTATTTCAGTTAATGCATGATAATGCACGACCGCACACCGCAAGAGTTGTAAGACAGACTCTCGCCGCAGCTAACATCAATGTCCTGCCCTGGCCTGCTCAGTCGCCAGACTTGAACCCGATTGAGCATGCATGGGATATGCTACAGAGAAGAGCTCTGCCGAATATGGAGGGTATCCAGTCGCAAGAAGACCTTTTTTTGTTGTTGCAACGAACATGGGCGGCCATTCCACAGCGTGATTTGGATGAACTCATTTTGAGTATGCCAAACCGATGTTCTTGTGTTGTTAGTGTTCGCGGTAGAAACACGGATTATTAATTGTTTAAGTTACCCAATAAAATTTTAAAGAAAACTGTTATTTCAGTCTTTTTTTCGAACTTTAATGTTAGTGGTTCAAATGTCAAAAATCCCTTTATTAGGAAAATGGCAAATTTCTTTATTAATGCAAAGGTGACTTGGTTTATCGTTACTGTGACAAACGAAAACACTTTATTTGATGAATCCTTAAAGAAAATTTTAATTAATATCAATCAGGAGAAAAGTTATTGCAAAAATATATGTTGATCCCTAGACACTTTTGATGTGTGTATATCGATCATCTTCTCGCTGATTTCTTATTAGACACTCCAAATGATTTAATTTATTTTGTTTTTATCTACCCCCCATACTGATTCGCATCAAAATAACACCAAAACAAACGTCGTTACACACAAAAGCTCGTTTGTTGTGCAGATTGCACACGCACTGGCGGCTAACGTCTGTAGATCGTTGTTGCGCAGACTCAGACGGCGTACGCGCAACCCTATCGGTTACTTCACAATTCGAGCACGTGGAAACTGTTGCTCATGGTCCTTTGAACCCGCGAAGGTTGTCTCTCTCTACCTACGTTGTGAATAAAGGGACTAACTAGGTATATGGTCCGTTCCAAAAGTATCTAATGAAAAGACAACAAACTCCGTTCCTGTACTTACGCAATCACTCGCTAAGTATTTAGAAGGTTATCTTTATTTATCTCACCACTTTTTAACCGATTTCAAAAAAAGGAAGAGATTCTCAGTTCGTCGGAATCTTTTGTTTTTATGTATTTTGCCCGATTTCTCGAAAACGGCTGGCCCGATTTGGAAAATTCTTTTTTTGTTTGAAAGGGTATACTTCTCTGGGTAGTTTTTGAGTTTGCTTCGATGCAGGGACGTTAATTGTTGAGTTCTCCTAGTAAGAACTAGGAGAACTGGAGCTGATAAGTCACCATCAGCCCCACTACACTATATGTTTTGTGACGAGCATAAATTGCTTAGCAACTATATTAAAGTAATCGAATCGCAACTCTTGAAACAATTAGGTATGATTGAGTAGTTCCGATGGCTATCTGTGGTCTTCATCGGCAGTTCCACTTCACCAAATGGTGTTCCCGAGAGCAGATGCACGAGTTACTATAAAAAATACCCAAATCGCTATAGGTATGCCTATAAAATTTGAGGGTCTTCCTCGATTTCCATGGGATCCCCTCAATCACATTCTGAATTGGTGGTGAAGGGACCAGCTCGAGAGCATACCCTTCACAACAAAAAAATAATTTTCAAAATCGGTCAACAGTTGGCGGAGAAAATCGCGTAACAAAGAAATAAAAAAAAAATCGATCAAGAGCGAGTCGGACTCGCGCATCGACGGTTCCGTACCATCATTTATATGTAATTTTTGTTGATGATTCCTGAAAAACTGTGCTATTTATAGACATCGTTTTATTTAAACAAATTGAGAACGGGTCTTCTCGCGATATTCCTTTTTACGAGGAAAAGAAACCCTTACCCTCCTGACCCCTCCCTCCTCCCTCCCCCCGTCCTTCCTGTCCTTGGCACGTTTTTTTCCTGTTTATAATGTGTACAAATCGCGAAAGTTTACAAAGTTTAATCGTTTTATTTTTCCTGTAATCTATAGGTACCTACATAAACTTCTATCACATAAAATAATTTCAGATTTTTCTCTATGCAAACTCCGCAGATAAGGGGGAGGGAACGGTATTTTTTTTAACGTTTTTCATCAAAATTCGAAAACTATGCTGTCTAAAAAAAGAAAAAAAAGTCTTTGAGAATGTGCAGACAGCGCTCTTTCATAATATCCCCACATGCCCTAGTAGCCCCACTTGGAATTTTTTCAGTCCCTGTTGCAAAAAGAAAATACCTATATATTTTTATTTCTTTCTTATTTGCAAAGTAGTTGGGCAAACGTCATCTAAAACTGTTCCAAATTTCAAGTTGATAGCATTTGTAGTTCTTGAGATATCCAGCTGAGACAGACGGACAGACAGACTGAGTCAACCATAAAGGTCCTTTTTTACCAGTTTGGTACGTAACCGTAAAAACAGTCGAACTGAGAAACTCCTCCTTTTTGGAAGTCGGTTAAAAATTAACCGCAAATAGAAAACAAGTTTTATGGTGATTTAAAATTAGAATTTCGGGATTAAGTTTTCAAAAAATCAAAGAACTGAATTTGTGAGTGGCACTGCAATTGACATCCACATTTACGATTCCTGATCCATTTTTTTAAATTTTCATCAGATAGGTACTTTTAGAACAGACTGAGGAGGAGCGAGATGAGGAGCTCCTGGCTAAGTAATAACACACGGGTCGATCCATCAGGTTAAGCTGCGCTTGCCGGGGTTGTCCGTGAATGGGTGACGACCATCTTTACATACCGAGACTCCTCCGTGTCCCGTTGGTGACAGTCGTTACGGGTCGTCAGAAGCCCGAAAGTCTGACAACCAGTCTGATCAAGGGGTATCGTATTACCCAGTAACTGGATTGTGGAGGTCAGATAGGCAGTCGCTCCATGTAAAATACTGGTATTCAGCTGCATCCGGTTAGACTGGAAGCCGACCCCAACATAGTTGGGAAAAGGGTAGGCAGATTGATTTTTGGAACAGACTCTTATGTGTCGAAAACTCGTTTTAATAATAGCTGTAACATGTGTAAACGTTGTCTTATCTCTTATTGTTGTCATGTACATAGAGAGATTTCGAGAGGAATCGTGACACTGGTAAAGAACCATACCTACTCATAGGCTTCCTCGTTGATCTAGTGGTCGGTAGGCCAACAAACCGCTTTGCAGTTTGGCAGAAGTAATAGATATGTATTTGAAACAATGAACAAGACAAAAAAGCCTTTAAAAAGTACTCAGCAGTTTATAATAAAATAATAAAATTAACGCAACGTGCTCAGAATAATTACAAGATCAAATCATCATCTAATAAGTCTAAAACTACGTGGGAAATAATTAATCAAACTAAATTGAATATGCCCAATAATAATTTAATTCGTAGCATTAAAATAGGAGCTAAAATAATGACGCATCCACCTGATATAGCGACCGCATTTAACGACTTCTTTGTTGACAAAATAAAACCTGTAACGAATTGCGGTGTACAAGTGACTTCAAATATAGAAAAGATCAGTACCTCGATGTTTATGGCGCCAAGCAATGAAAATGACATTTGTGCTATAATTAAAACTTTGAAAAATTCTGGCAGTGTAGGTAATGATGGCATCTCTACCAAAATAATTAAACATGTATCAGACTGCATTGGTGGTCATCTGAGCCATATTCTCAATCTGTGCATATCACATGGTACTTACCCAACCAACCTAAAGACAGCTGTAATTAAACCCTTGTTTAAAAAAAAAGACAAGGAATGCTTGGAGTCTTATAGACCCATTGCGCTTGTGCCAGTAATATCTAAGATATTTGAAAAATATATTTATATTCAAATCTTTCAATATCTAGATAAAAGAAACATATTAACTGTCGAACAGAAAGGCTTCCGAAAAAACAAAACCATCAATATGGCAATATATGACTTTTTGAACAATGTTACTACGAATGTTGACAAAAGAATACCTGTTTGTTCAATTTATTGTGACATGACTCAAGCATTCGACTATGTTGATCACAATATCTTGCTCGATAAACTGGATGCGTACGGTATTAGAGGGAATATCCTCAGTTTAATACATTCTTTTTTGCGGAACAGGAAACAGTACGTTGAAATAAACGATATTGATCCCAAAACTAAATGTCAAAGATCCTATAAGTCTAGTTATCGCACAGTTGCTTATGGTGTGCCCCAGGGCAGCGTCTTAGGGCCCCCGCTTTTTATATTATATATAAATGATCTACCAAAAGTAACAAGGCACCCTATGACACTGTTTGCTGATGACAGCACTGTGACCATTAAAAGTACTGATGATCTAAGCCACAATTATGTTGTCACTCAGACAATAACCTCCATAGTGAAATGGTTAGATAATAATAATCTAAAAATAAATATTGATAAGACGAAATTAATGATGTTTAGCCAACGTGCGAATACCAATATGAGAGTATGTTATAACAATAAAATTATAACACAAGTAGATACATCCAAATTCCTAGGTTTAACGATTGACAAAAAATTGGACTGGAAAGCACACACGGAGGAGCTAACTAAACGAATTAGCAAATCAGCCTATGCCCTATTCAAACTGACCACAGTGATTAACGTCGATGCTTTAGTCACAGCATATCATGGTTTGGTGAGTTCAGTATTGAGATATGGTGTAATTTTCTGGGGTAACTCAACCAACAGGGAATTAGTTTTTAAAGCACAAAAAAGGTGCATTAGGTCAATGTTCAGACTCCACAGTTTAGATTCTTGTAAGCCATTGTTTATCAAATACAAATTATTGACATTTCCTTGTTTATATATTTTTGAGGTAGCTGTATTTGTTAAAACCAATCCAGACCTGTTTACTAGAATATCATTTTATCACAAACGAACTCGTCCACAGAACAATAACTTGTGCGTAAAAAGGTCCCATACAGCATTGATGCGAAAAAGTGTTTTTTGTATGGCACCAATCATATTCAATCACATTCCTAGTTCAATTAAAGAATTAAACATAAACTTATTCAAGAAAAAGCTTAAATGTTTACTGTTGAATAAAGCGTATTACGACATATCAGAGTTTTTGGCAGACAAATTGCAATGACTGGTTACTTGGTACTCGTTGACTGTGATTATGTCTTTTTCTTTTTAACACGTGACATTTTTGTATTATTTGAATTGTTATATTATTATTTTTTTTTTTCTCACTTTTTTTGTTTATATTGATTATTGATGTAGTAAACTTATTATTATATTTTTTTTTTTTCCTTTTGACATTAATATTTTATTTTTTATTTTTGAGAAATTGAATTGTTTTAATTATGTAACTTATTAATAAATTATGTTTAAATGCCATCCATAAATATTTGTACGCCTTCTGGTATAGCATAGCGCGCTTGTATATATTTTTTTAACAACTATTATTGTACCTATGTTAACAAATGATTAAATGACTTATGACTTATGACTTATGAAAAAATATTTCTGTGAATAAACACTTTTTCTTTCTTTCTTTTCTTTCAAACTCGCAAGCGCAACGCAAATACTTAGCCCTGGCCTGAATTCGAGCCAGGTCAAGCAGTGTTGTTGGCTTTTAGCAGCTCGATCTGAATGTATGTCCGAGTAAAGGCTATTTATTGCCTTTACATTACCTATTGGTAATGTAGGCTCGCATAGGGGGACACTTGGGCGACACAGAGAACTTACACATTATGTAAGTACGTACAGCAACAGGTCAAGTTACAACTGTCAAATTTTCTCATTCGATTTTGAACTTGGCCGTCAACATTTTATGGTTTAAAATCATTTGGAGACATTTGACAGTTTGTTATAACCTGACGTGCCGTGGGTGACGTGCGTGTTGCGTCTGTACATATGGTAGCATGCCAAATTTTGTAGTGGGTGTAAGTAATTATGTAAGTAATTATGTAAGTATACTATTTGTACTTTACTTACCACGACGAGCTCGTGGCTTAGTAATAACCACAGAAAAGATAAAGAGGTCCTCTTTATCTGTTCTGTGGTAATAACAGCCGCACGGGTCGGTCCATCAGGTTAAGCTGCGCTTGCCGGGTTCCGTCCGTGGATGGGTAACCATCTTTACATACCGAGATTTCTCCGTGCCTCGGAAAGCACGTTAAGCCGTTGGTCCCGTTGGTGACAGTCGATACGGGTCGTCAGAAGCCCGAAAGTCTGACAACCAGTCTTACCAAGGGGTATCGTATTACTCAGTTAATGGGTTGTGGAGGTCAGATTGGCAGTCGCTCCATGTAAAATACTGGTATTCAGCTGCATCCGGTTAGATTGGAAGCCGACCCCAACATAGTTGGGAAAAGGCTACGCAGATTGACTATTTTTACTTATTAGAACAACACTACGGAAAATACAGGCGTGATGCTATAATTTCATTGCTTTGTGTCGGTAAACCAAACGTCTTCAAGTTTTTCATCATAATTATCCTTAGGATTTAGACCAAGCCTTAGAAGTTTAGTCGTAACAAAAGCGTAGACTATCTTCTTATGAGCCCGAGCCCTTAAACTACCTCAGCGTTTTATATCGCTCGCACGATACGACTGAGTGCGGTGCTGGCCGCCGATAGTTTAGGTAATTGCTTTTTACGGTGAAAATAAAATAATAAAAAAAAAAAAAAAAACATAAGACCTGCTTTATAATTAGTTCAGTTAGTACGCAAGTTTCATGATCTAATTTGAAGTATTTTTTTAATACCTGCCAGCGGTTTATTGTTCGGTTTGGAGGTAACTTTGTAATTTTTTCTACCGAGAAAATTTTATGGAGTCGTTTTTTCGTCAAACATGGTAACTTAACATTAATCCTCAACTTTACCATTTATTTCATAACTAGCTGACTCGACAGACGTTGTCCTGTCCAAATTTAAATAATTCATACAAAATTCCCATATAGAAAATGTACTTTCAGTTTTCCGAAATTTTCCAATTTTCCCGGCAACTTTTCCAATTTTTCTCTTCTCAAGAACCTTCCTCTTGAATAACTCTAATCTATTGCTGAAAACTGCATTAACGGGGGGTTATCCGAATTTTCCTGTTTTCAGAATCAATTTGAAATGGTCAAATTAGTGTATTAAGGTCCTGAAAAAAATATATGGCATAGATACATCCTTGCTGATATCGGCACGATATCTACCGGCGAAGACAGTGCGGGGTGAGAGTAGCGGGCATTCTTTCACTTAAGCAAAATTTTTCGCACTGCCGGCTTCGAGACGTCGATACTTAGTAGTGTGCTTGTTTGTCGAGTCGCGATGGTCATCGATATTCACCAATATTATGGGGCCCGTAATAATTGTACCTATCACTATCGAATTGTGTTGGTATCGTTATCTGATAATGTGAAAACAAATTCACGACATTTTATGTAATCATCTTAGTTCACTCCACCGTAGACACCATAAAATGTAAACCTAAGGAATAAATATCGACCTAAGAAAAACTAATTAAGTTGATCAACTGCAAATACTTTACACTGTGGCATGGATTTTCTGCGAAATCGTCGGCGGCGCGTCGTAAATAAACACGTCGCGCTGCATTTGGGGGAGGCGGAGGTAGCGTTTCAAAGGCCTACAGGCCCGAACAACCTGACCTTAACATCCTTTGAGAAGTTTAAAAGATCTAAGCGAACAGACAGCGGAAGCGACTTTATTTTATACTATGTAAAGATAAAGTATTTTCGACATAACGGCCATTTGAGGTAGTACAGGCTCACCAAAGTTTATCCATTATTGCTGCTATGTGGTAGATAAGTAGGCAGAATCACCACGCAGGCAGGATGGATACTTTCATATTTTTTTTATTTTTAATTCTATTATTATAAGCCACAGAAGTGCGCTACTTTGCAATAGTATAGTAAGTAAAATCAATTTCCCACAAGAAATAATAACAAAATCCGGAAAGGCTTCGAAGCTTTTGAAAAAGCTCCTAAATATATGTAGACCGTAAGTCATTATAATATATGTAATTATTATTAAACACACAGTAAAATCATCATCTGCCCAGCCTTTTCCCAACTATGTCGGGGTCGGCTTTCAGTTTAACCGGATGCAGCTGAGTACCATTATTTTACATGGAGCGACTGCCTATCTGGCCTCCAGCAAGCCAGTTTCTGGGTTATACGATACCCCTTGGTAAGATTGGTGGTCAGACTTTCGGGATTCTAACGACCCGTAATGACAGTCAAAGATCCACGAATGACAGCCGGGACCAACTACTTAGGCTCGGGGTCTTGGTATGTAAAGTAAAGATACCATCTACCACCACTTACCAACCACGGCACCTTTCCACGGACCAACCGCGGCAAGTCGACCCGTGCGGCTGTTATTACAGTTAATTTTACTGTAGCCACTGCCACTGGCTCGGCATTGGGCGTACCCAGCTTTTGGCTCAGGGGGGCAAATCAGAAATTTCTTAAGCCGGGTCCCCCTCATCAGTCTGCTCAATGTCCTCGGCAAAATCTATGAGAGACTTATTTATAAGCGCCTCACAGATTATTTATTTATTTATTATTATTTATTTTATTACTTTTAGGAAAGCTTACCGCTAATACATTTCCATATTAAGTACAATGTGTAAAAGATGGCCAATTACAAGTTTCCTCCAACGATAAAACCGATACCGATATGCCGAGACAAAGGGCATTATCATATAAGGGCATACCTAATTCCTAACGAGCAGTTTGGTTTTCGAACCCAACACCCTTGTTTACAACAGGTCCACCACATCAACGAACACATAAGCGTTCGTTTTTAACGTGGTTCGATGTCAGGTGCTGTTTTCTTCGATATAGCGAAAGCGTTTGACAAAGTCTGGCACAATGGTTTATTATGTAAGTTTTACAAACTCGGTGTGCCAGACACTCTCGTGCTCATCTTACGAGACTTTTTGTCCTACCACACTTTTTGTTATCGTACCGAAGGAGCGCTATCCTCTCCCCACCCCATTCGCGCAGGTGTCTCTCAGGGCTCAGTGCTTTATCCACTCATTTTCATGTTAATTTACCAGCGATATCCTGAAAAGAAAAAGGCACAGTTGGCTCTGTTCGCAGATGATACGGCCATTTACTATTCCAGTCAACGCCAAGACCCGATATCTCGCACTCTCCAAACCGCAGTGGATAAACTCGGCGCGTGGTTTCGAAAGTGGAGAATCGAAGTCAATCCTGACAAAAGTCAAGCGGTTCTCTTTTTGAAACCGCGTCTCAATCGATCTCCCCCCACCGACCGATTACCATGTTTGGCAAGCCGATCCCTTGGGAGAAGCGAGCCAAATATCTAG
Source organism: Cosmia pyralina (assembly GCA_946251885.1). Classification (NCBI taxonomy): domain Eukaryota; kingdom Metazoa; phylum Arthropoda; class Insecta; order Lepidoptera; family Noctuidae; genus Cosmia; species Cosmia pyralina. Next base: position 24,467,250 of record OX276345.1, on the reverse strand, counting down.
GTGTGACCCTCGATGAGCATGTATTCTCCCAATAATGCCCATGCGGGTTAAGTATTTGCACACGCGAAGTCCCGAAACATCCATAGCATGCAGACCTTACAAAATGGTTTCCTCCGAACGGATCCGCTTGGTTCGGTCGGAATAAAATCCTCCACCTAGACCTTAAAATCTCAACTATCCATCAATTCTTGAAACGCAATTCCAAGCATTTCTTCGATACACCCGCGAAACATCGCTACCCCTCTGATCGTCGAATCCGCTAGTTACATAGAGCAACACGGCCCCCGGCGGATCTGCCGGGGGCCGTGTTGCTCTATGGCTAGTTATATCCCTCTAAAATCAGAAAAGTCCGCCATCCAAGGCATGTTCTCACCAACGCCGATGACCCCATAACCCTCCTCGTGGCGTAGCTGAGCCTGTAGCAGATAATGATTATCCAATAATGATCCAGCCTGTTCCTCCTTGCTGTATTCCCCCCAGCGACGCCCTAAGCCGAGGTTCGTACACCACAGGGGTGCCCTTAGCATGCAGTCGCTTAATTTAAAGACTAATAAAGTCAGGTTTACGGCCGCGCAGCGCCGTTTTTTCTAAAAAGTAATGCTTATATTGTACTTTTGTAAAGTAAAAACACGACGACGACGACAGCGTGGCGTGACATAACTTTTTTCGACAACATCACTCAGTCATACAAAATCAAGGGGGGGGGGCAGCTGCCCCCCCCCCCCCCCCCCCCCCCCGGGTACTCCCATGGGCTCGGCTAAGTAATAACAGGGAGCTCGGCTAAGAAATAATAGAGAGGAGCTCGTGGCTAATTAATAACAGCCGTACGGGACGATCCATCAGGTTAAGCTACGCTTGCTAGGGTAACCATCTTTACATACCGAGACTCCTCCGTACCTCGGAAAGCACGTTAAGCCGTTGGTCCCGGCTGTCATTCGTGGATCTTTGACAGTCGTTACGGGTCGTCAGAAGCCCGAAAGTCTGACAACCAGTCTTACCAAGGGGTATCATATTACCCAGTAATTGGGTTGTGGAGGTCAGATAGGCAGTCGCTCCATATAAAATACTGGTATTCAGCTGCATCCGGTTAGACTGGTAGCCGACCCCAACATAGTTGGGAAAAGGTTAGGCAGATTGAGCGCCACTGGCCCCTCTCTCCTAATTAGAAGTATCTAAAGTAAAATACCGCCGTTTTATATTATTCTTATTCTTTCTTATTCTTAAATTGAAGAACAACGCACTTTGGAAATCTATCTCTAACATAGAAATATAAAAAAGCGGCCAAGTGCGTGTCGGGCCACGCGCAGTAATAGGGTTCCGTAGTTACACAATTGCCCCTAATATCGACACTTGACCCTAACAAAAATTAAGAATAATAAGAATAATTTATTGTTTAAGAAATTTCATTCGATGTGTTGTGTGTTGTTCGTTGTGTTGTGTTGTATTTTTGAATTAGCAATTTAAAGTTTAATATTTCAGAAACGGATCCCGAAATCGAAAAATTGTTTTCACAAACCCGCAATATTGTTGAAAGCCCGCAATAATTTTTAAAGACCCATCAAACAACACCCCACACCATGGGGTAGACGAGAAAAAAACATCCCACTTTACGTATACAGAAGGTACCCTAAAAATAATATTTTTTCATGATTTTTTTTTACCACTTTGTCGGCGTGATGAAATATCCATGCCAATTTATAGCTTTCTAAGTCTCTGAGCTAAGCTGCGGACGGACGGACATAGCGAAACTATAAGGGTTCAAAAAAAAGGAAACCAAACCAAAAACTTTATGAATCATGGAATCACTTATCTATCACAGGTACGTAATAAGTATTTTTATATCTATTTTTGTTTATAGGTATCTAAAAGTCTTTCTTATATTTATGATCTCTAAGGTCTACAATAGATTTTTGAATTTGACGCGAAAATATTTGAAATGAAAACTTCTTTAGGCGCGTTGAGCGATTTATGGTAGGAGCAAAACTTATGGGTTCGCATCACGAACGCATCACGCGACATGCTAACGTGACGTGTTGCGCTGTCAAGTGACACTTCTGTCGGCAGTCCCCAAGACTATGGTTTATTTTTTTTACACAACTTTTCAGGCCTAAAATACCTCCTATCATAGACCCGAGAATGACAATAAATTGCAATCATTTTTAACCGACTTCAAAAAGGAGGAGGTTCTCAATTCGTCGGAACCTCTTTTTTTTTATGTATGTTCCCCGATTACTCGAAGATGGCTGGACCGATTTGGATTTTTTTTGTTTTGTTCATCACAGTTGGTCCCATATAAAATTGATTAACTTTGCTTCGGTAGTTTTTGAGTTAGCTTCAATAATACGTATTTTTTCCACACTTTTATATGGATGATGTTCTAGTTTGTTTTGCAGGTAATGGTATTTGAATTTGTGTGGGGTAGGTACACAACTAAAAAGTGAAAAATAATTTTTTTTTTTACAAAAAAATACAACCGACTTCCAAAAACAACACTACAAAGTGAAAAATAACTTTAATTTCGGAAGTCGGTGGCAAAAAACGAAAATACATTTAACTAGACACCGACTCCCGAAATTAAAGTTATTTTTCACTTTGTAGTGTTGTTTTTTGAATTTTGAATTTTTTTGTCTAGTTGTCAATACCACCTATCGCTATTCCTCATAGACAGAGAATTGTACTGATCGCTTAGCCTCACAAAGTGACCACTCTCTAGAAAGAGACAAAGCGAATTTGCGGCCAATACCTATAGTACTACTAGAGACAATTTAATTATTACTGGCCGCAAATTCGCTTTGTCTCTTTACTTTTCGATCTGTAGGTATTTACTGCGCAACTGAATATGGAACGCTCAGTCTATTCTCTATATCTATAGGACAAAGGTTCTTAATTTAAAATCATACAAAATTAACACTGACACTGCTCTTTGCAACATTTTATTAACAGAATTATGCTATAGGTAGGTACTAACCTATGCTAATTAATTTAGGGTAAGGAAGATTGACTTACCTTTATTTTGCTCCATATTACAGCTGATTTTGTCACACCAAACGATTTAAAAAATCGATTTTGAAATTAATTTACTCGAATATTTAGTAAACACTGTCACATTTGATTTGTATCAAATCCCTGCGCGTTCACTCCGGCGCCAATCGAACGCGGTCAAACCAAATAATTGTTATTAATTCGCCCTCTTATTGAATTACTTTATTTAATTAAATAATTCGACTAACTCATGCTAATGTGCGAACTAATGGAGTCTGTGCCGCGATCTGGCTGCTTTGCTACTTCATCTCAAAAACAACATGTGTGTTGGTACAAAAAATACTCTGAAAACGTCCCCCGTCTGAACACACCCATTGACTGAAAAAGAAAATGTGATTTTCGTCTTTATGTTCACAGTGATAGATTTCAAATCTCAAACATGCAGCCCTTCAGTTTTGCAAAGGAAATTAACACTTTATAATAACAGCTTCAAGAGTAGTTTTGTATTGGTTGTTAAAGGTGGGAGTTTCACCAAGTTCTAATTTTGAATTTGTTTCAAAGGCCGCGAGGCGTGGTTTCCTTTGGCCCGCCTGACGCCTGTAAGTGAAAAAAAAAGTAAAATATTTTGAGCGGGAAACGATTCAGGCAATAATTGACACGTCAACGTATATTATTTATAGCGTTCGGGAGAAAATTAACATAAAGTTTTTAAGTAATTGGATGTGATAAGTTTATGTTGTTGAGATCTTACGGTACGGATGTGGAAATTAGATTTTTATTACCTATATGAGAAGAGGATATCGGTGCTCGAAGCCAGAGCAAGCCGATGAGGTGTGTAGCGGAATTCAAATGAACCAGGTACATACCTACTATAATTTATATTTTGAGGTGCTAGGTACCTAATCGCTTACTTTGGCATTTTTTTCAGCAGGTAGTGAAAAAACTAGTTGATGTCATCACTCAAAATGGTGTGGCGATTTCTCTTGCCACGGAATATCCAGTAAGACATCTACTTATCTACCTCTGCAACGCCTTCTACAGTTTCTATAAATGCCCGGTTAATTTAGCTATTAAAAAACGGCCAAGTGCGAGAGACTCGCACACGAAGGGTTCCGTACCATATCGTAAAAGAATCAAGAGAGGCGATATAACAATTTATCGCAAAAATAACTTTGTATTTCATAATGATACTGCAAATTACAAGGTAATTTTTTTTGTATTTGCAGAAAATCGCCCTTATTTAAACAAAATACCTTAATAATAAATTTATTTCGGACAAAAAACATCCATAATTGTGTTAGTGAGTACTTAAAATCGATGTTAGTAAAAAAATAAAAAATAAATAAAAACACATTCAAATTATATACAGATTTTAGACACATGAATCTATGTTTTTCTTTCTTATGTTTTTAGTATTTGTTGATTAAATACAGAAGTTTCAAATTCCTAACTTGTTTAATTGTTGCGATAGAGCTCGTACAAAAATGGTCTAAAATTGACAACTTTTACGGCCCCCGATGTCTTCATTTTTGAAGATAAAACAAAATAAAAATATATATTTGTACTCCTCTCGATGAGTTCTTGACAATGACAGCCCACATGCATGCAGGGATTTATTTTTTCAAGATGAAAAGTTTATTGTATGGGACCCCCTTTAATTTTTAACTTTATTTAACTTTTATTATTTTTTGTTGTAGCCATAATAGAAATACACAATCTCAGAAAATTTCAACTGTCTATCTATTACGGTTCATGAGATACAGCCCTGTGACAGAGAGACGGACGGACGGCCGGGCAGCGGAGGCTTAGTAATAGATGAAAACAACATGACCTATTTTGTTTCCAAACAATCTCATGCGATCGGAGGTAATAGGTCTTTATTGAGATGCCTCCTACTGCATGAAATTGTTTGGAAACAAAATATATCATCTTGTTTTCATCTTTTTAATCGACTTCAAAAAGGAGGAGGTTCTCAATTCGTCGGAACCTTTTTTTTTTCCTTTTTTTTATGTATGTTCCCCGATTACTCGAAGATGGCTGGACCGATTTGGATATTTTTTTTTGTTTTGTTCGAGAGTTGGTCCCATATAAAATTGATTAACTTTGCTTCGGTAGTTTTTGAGTTAGCTTCAATTATACGTATTTTTTCCCCACTTTTATATGGATGATGTTCTAGTTTGTTTTGCAGTTAGTGGTATTTGAATTTGTGTGGGGTAGGTACACAACTAAAAAGTGAAAAATAAAAACTTTTTTACAAAAAAATACAACCGACTTCCAAAAACAACACTACAAAGTTAAAAATAACTTTAATTTCGGAAGTCGGTGGCAAAAAACGAAAATACATTTAACTAGACACCGACTTCCGAAATTAAAGTTATTTTTCACTTTGTAGTGTTGTTTTTGGAAGTCGGTTGTATTTTTTTGTAAAAAAGTTTTTTAAAGTTCACTTTTTACGCAGTTGGGTTGTTTTTTTTTTAAATTTACATTTTTATTTATTACGTAGACTTAGAAGCTTAGAAGAAGACCTAGATCTACATAATTTGATATTAATTTAAACTTTATACCTCCACGCGTTTCTGAGAAAAAGGGTCTTGACAGACTGACAGACAGACGAACCACAAAGTGATCCTATAAGGGTTCCGTTTTTTCCTTTTGAGGTACGGAACCCTAAAAAAACAGAAGATCTCTCTGGTATTCACTTGGTGATTTCTTCACATAAATCTTCTTACTTCATAATATAAATATAGAAAATGGTCGCATTGGACCTTTGAGTTCTCAACCTTCAACTCACGATCACCCGTTCATTTCCTTTTCAACATACTCTGCACGTATCATCACACTCTTGCCAGGCTGATCATCACAGTATGATGATTGGAACAGACAGTCTCTTGGCTTGGGCGCTATTGGCATTAATTTGTGGCAATCAGTTTGTCATTAAACGATCTATTGGACATGACAACAATAATAGACATAAAATAATGGCTGTAGTTTGCAAAAGTTGGACGGTTATTAGTTTTTACCCGACTACGGCAAAGCCAAAAAGAAGGGTTATGATTTTAGCAATATATGTACGTACTTATGTATATACCTAAGTATGTATTTACGTGTGTTCCACCGTAGCGCCTAAATTACTGAACCGATTTTAATGAATGAGGTATCAATAGATTTGTAATAATGGTCCGAGTGACATAGGCTATATAAATTCTCCCTTAATTGAATATGGTAAGTATATATTACACGTACATTTCTGACACGAAAAAAAAATTAATTGAGATAATAATGACATGTTTGGTATCAAAAGAAAGGTCTTGACGAGCACATTACAAATATGTATATAAGTTATATTGTTTAAGTAAATAAATATGTTTAAATTGTTAAAAATAATTAAAAGTGGGGGTAAATAATACGTTACAGACCGACCGCGGTGAGCGTGATTTTTCAGTAGTCGGGTTTTAGTTTTTGAACTTACTTTTTATTATTAATACATACCTAGGTGTTCCTTCTCTTAGTCTAATTTAGGTAGTCTTACCCAGTAAAACTGGGTTGTGGAGGACAGATAGGAAGTCGTTTTTCCATGAAAAATACAGTTATTCAGCTGCATGCGGTTAGACTAGAAGCGGACTCCAACATAATTGGGAAAAGGTAAGGCAGATTGATTGTTCCTATATACTGCGTAGGTAGGTCCACATACCACTAAAAGCGTCGCAAAGTCGTCGGGAGTTCATGATTGAGTTCTTCGTAAACTAATTTATTCGATAAATCAAGCTTTTTCAAGACTACATGCAACAATCTTTTTAGATCATATCCATCATATGGAGCCACATAGGTGTACCACAGAAAATATATATGGTAGGTTCCTACTATTGCGCTTATGATTCTTTGTGACGTGACGTCATAACATAACTGATCTCATTAGATGATGTAGGTACGTGTACCTACATCATCATGTGTATTACAGAGAAGAAAAAAGCGAAAACCCTGATAAAAACACGACTGAATGTTCAGAAGACCTAAAAACTTGTCCATAATCACACTAATATTATAAAGGCGAAAGTTTGTGATAGTGTGTGTTAGTATGTTTGTTACTTCTTCACGCTCAAACGGCTGGACCGATTTGGATGAAATTTGGTAACTAGATAGCTTATAGCTTATACTCTGGATTAACACATAGGCTACTTTTTATCCCGGTCTACGCGGGTGAAACCGCGGGGCGCAGCTAGTAGATTAATAAGTCCCTAATTACTCTATTATGGACAGACGTAGATGACCTATACAAGTAGGTATATGAGTTGATGATGAAATACTTATGATATGATGAATGTGAAAGTAAGATTACTATGATATGGATGACTGAAACCGTAGCTGAAACCAAACCAGCAGGTCATGTCGCACAAAATAAAAAAAACATAAACCTATCATCCAACCATTCTCTATCAAATAATAAATTGAATTTAATCAAATTATTTATATTTGTTTGTACTAAATTCGTGTGTAATTTCGTAGTCATCCCGCCGTACCTTCCCGTCTGCCCGGAATAGAACCGGCGACCCGTCGCATCGAATTAGTGTGAAATGTTGAAAAACGCCTGAAGCGTACCGTAGCGCACCACGGACGTTGCCAGATGCCATAGAGTAGTTAGACTATATATATTTAGTCAAAGAGAAAGGAAGTCTGAAGACTGACTGAGTTTTTAGCAGATAGGTAGGTACTTATTACATTGATGACTCTATCCATGGCAAGTATGTATGTATAAACCTCAGAACAAATAAAAAACTAAGACAAAGCGCTGCGAAGAATACAGTGAAGCATGTGCAAAACTACACCTCGCTCTGTGCATACACGCTCACACGCACACATTTACAGCAAACTACAACTAAACTACACCTCACTAAGTGCACACATGTTTACGAAACCGGCCTCACGTCACTATTGACAGCTGCGCTATATGTCTTGGTTTTTTTGTTTGGTCTGAGGATTATCTGTGGTCTGAGGTAATAATAATGGTACATAATAATGTGTTCTATTCCTAGTTTTCCCGATAAGATTTGAAACAGTGATGTTTTATTAATTTAAATTATTAATTTCATGACGATAGTTTACGATTTCTTTGAACCTGATGAAATGTTTACAATATGAAGACGTATTTAATTGATTATTTACAAGGAATACACATTTTGTATTCAAAAACAAAATATGAATACTTGGATTCCTTTGAAGCAAACGTTCTATATTCAAATGCAAGCGCGCCAAGGCATCATGGCGGCCATAATTGGGGATGACAGTTGTCGGCGGGAACGCGCGCAACTCGGGAGCAAGACAGCTCGTTTGCGCCTGAGCATAACGAGACTGTACTAATCTCGTCTTGTTCTTCAATAATAATATAACTGATCTAAATTAAAGAGAAGCGTAATTTAATTTAAGATTTTAATGTTACTAATATTATTGTCGTCTTACAGCTACATTCCTTGGCTTGACACCATTTAGTTCTAATTTAGTCAAGGATTAAAAAAAATCAGTAGGTAAGTACCTACTTACCTACTGAATTTTTGAAGTACCTACTTGTATGAGGTAGGTGCTTCGATTCATTGCATGTGTGATAATAAGTAGGTACCTACCTAAGTTGTTTCTAGGCTCAGATTTTCCTAGTCGATCGCTCACAGACGGGGTATCTGGCTACATGTACCAACTTAGGAATTTATGAGTCTTCAGAACTTTACCGACCAGATGAATTTCAGCCTGAACGTTTTACAAAATTACATTACTCTTTCCGCACCAATTGAACTAAGATCAAAACAATTAAGTATTTCACAATACTTACTAATAAATCATACCTGACGTTAATTTGTGGAAGCCCAGTAAAAACTCAATAATAATTAATTTGGCCACGGTGTGGTCTAACCTGACGTTTACGTGTTCATTCTGAAGGGATGGCGACTCAATAACCCGTGAACATAACCATTTGTCACCACATCATCCGGTATGATGGCCATGTATGCCGATGTTAGGAGGATAAATTGAGAGAAAAACTGGGACCTCCCCAGTAGTTATGGATGGTTGTATTTTTTGTAGGTTGTAAGTACCGTAAAGTTTTTGATGTTTGGGATTTGCTAATCCTACTAATATTATAAATGTCAAAGTTTGTATGTTTGGATGTTTATTACTCAATCACGCAAAAACGGCTGAACGGATTCGGATTAAATTTGGTATACAGATAGTTTATAATCTGGATTAAGACATAGGATACTTTTCATCCCAGTAGAAGGTTCCCGTGGGATAATTTCCGACATTCACGCGTGCGAAGCCGCGGGCAACAGCTAGTTGTTTTAATATAGAAGCTTTACTCAACCAACAAGTAGGTACGTAGGTTCAAAGACAACCTAATTATGTCATTAAACAAAAAAAATCTATCATTAGAGAAAATATTGGACCCACTAAACTTGCATTAATATTCCAAGAACTTGGTTACAGCTGGTTGTTGAATAAAAACTTCATCTCTTCATCCCAAATCGGCAGCAAAATATGGCGAGTGCCTTGCGCGCGCGCATGACAATTACATCAAATCGGTAAAGCCATTACTCACGTCGCATCCACGCAACAGTTGGTCCCAACGATTAATTAACGATACAATTTTAGCACTTACACGAAAAATACTAAAACAATTAAATGTTGAACGCAAATAGAAACGTAATTGATGATGGATTACCGCTCCGATTTGAAAGCAAGACTAAGCGTTGCTAAAAATTAAAACAATAATTTTAAGAATGTAAGGAATTGTGTTGGGAGTCTATCCTTTGTCTGTATGAGTTGTTCTACAGAAGGAGAAGACGGAGAAAATGGAATGGAGCGAATGCTATACAACGTGTCGTTTTGCATCCTCGTCAAATTTCAGGGTGTGGTATAGACCATCAAACCGTACAACTTTTTTCATTGGACCAACATCGTATTCGTGAAAAAAAATTCAACTGTCCCATAGAAAACGTCAATACCTATTCGACGCAAATGTATGGGACGGCTGCTTATTTTTTCGCGATTACGGTGTTGGTGCCATGGAAAAAGTTGTTCGGTTTGATGGTCTATACCACACCCTTAAATTTGACGAGGATGCAAAACGACACGTTGTAGAGACAAAATATCTAGTCATTTGCAGTGAATGAAGCGAAAAGCAAATTCTGGTATACCTAGATAAACTTTTAGAACTGTTTCAGTTACCAACTAGTAGTGTTATAGTTGCCGGAATCGTGAGCACAAACTCAACTCTTAAACCCACAGAAATCTAAATAATAATTTAGTTTTCTGTGCTTAAACCTAACGAATCTGATTTCCTATCACGGCAGTTTGCACACGGGTGGGAGCAATGAAATCAATATATTATCAAGCATATTTAGATAAAGATAGAAAACATATTACAAGAGCACGCTGACGAGCAGTTAAAGTTAAGGAGGAATTCGTGCTCACGACTCGTGCCGGCAATCATATTAGGTACTACAAAAGTTTTCCATTCTAAGTCCCATTCGATGAAAGCTACAGTTAGCGAACCCAGCAATCAGAAATTCTGTCTTACCATTCTCCAAAAAATCAGACTCGCATACCCTTACACAGCATCTGAAAACCGAAAAATATTTGACATAATGATAATTTATCACCGAAACATAATTATCGGTTGCGGCCCATCGCCGACCACTCTTGTGTTGACGTGTTCGCTAAATTAATGGGCTTCCGTGCTAACGAGTCGTGCGATTCGCGGCGCAAGCGCATCCGGAAGGATGCCACCACGGAGGTAGGCGCCGTTGTAAAAAATGAGTTCTAATTTCTGATATTGTGGGAGTGAGTTTCTAAACCAATACAAATATTTTGTGGATGTTGGATCCAAAAAAATTAAAGAAACCAGCTACGTACCTATTATATAATGGTTTGAAGGATTTAATTATTTGCATTAATTACCTATTATGCATTGACGAACGACTAGTCTACATCATAAGTAACCAGGTAATGACGTTAAAGCTTACATAAATCTGATACGTCACCTGCAAAAAAGAATCAATCTGCCTAGCCTTTTCCCAACTATATTGGGGTCGACTTCCAGTCTAACCGGATGCAGCTGAATACCAGTATTTTACATGGAGCTACTGCCTATCTGACCACCACAACCCAGTAACTGGGTAATATGATACTCCTTGGTATGACTGGTTGTCATACTCGGGCTTCTGACGACCCGTCACGACTGTCAAAGATCGAAAGATCCACGAATGACAGCCGGGACCGACGGCTTAACGTGCTTTCCGAGGCACGGAGGAGTCTGGGTATGTAAAGATGGTCACCCATCCACGGACCAACCCCGGCAAGCGTAGCTTAACCTGATGGATCAACCCGTGTGGCACGAGCTCCTCTGTCACCTGCAAAAAGAAAAACATTACAAAATTCGGAAGTTTATGAACAAAATTCGACATAAAATACAAAAGCGGGCCCTGCGGAACTCCCTTTGTGTTCCCATTAAATTCTAGAAAATTATTTAATTGTAACGATTTTGCTATCAAGGTACTTAATTTGAAATTGAACCTATCTGATAAATTAAATAAGGAATATGTGTAGATGTGTAGGTACGGTTAGCAAGCTAACAAAAACCGTAATTTTTTTTCATTCCAATTTCTTTAACTATTTGGGTAAAATCTGTCATAATATATTTTCAAAAGTCATCGGTATCGCAGTGCTCGTAAACCTACAAATAATTTTCAAGATAAAAATATGTAATAGTTAATCAGATATTTCCTCAGGAAATTAGTAATTTGTGCCCGTTACTATAATCTTAATTAAAAACACTCGTCCAAAAATAGTTTGCTCTTTGACGGCTTTTAACTTTTTTACGTCGATAATGTCGTTAAACTTTGACACTTTTTTACAGACACACTTTTATCGTTTTTTTACTGAATTCTCTAAGTGCCTGTCAGTGTTAGCTCTTCGTAGACTTTTGGTGTAATCGTTTGTTCGACGCCGATTTCACTCTCTTGGGATTTTAAGTCATCTTCGTTATTGACATGTCCTTTTTTGGCAACTCCTGTTGAGTTTTTTTGTTGTGGCTAAAGATAAAACATTATGCAACAAAAAATCTTAACAGTCTTAGCTAGTTCATGTCTATTTCATTTCATATTTTTTTCATGTCAACATTCGAATCGCATGAGGAGGAGGAGGAGCTCGTGGCTAATTAATAAAGGCCGTAAGGGTCGATCCATCAGGTTAAGCTACGCTTGCCGGGGTTGGTCCGTAGATGGGTGACCATCTTTACATACCGAGACTCCTCCGGCCGTTGGTCCCGACTGTCATTCGTGGATCTTTGACAGTCGTTACGGGTCGTCAGAAGCCCGAAAGTCTGACAACCAGTCTTACCAAGGGGTATCGTATTACCCAGTAATTGGGTTGTGGAGGTCAGATAGGCAGTCGCTCTATATAAAATACTGGTATTCGGCTGCATCCGGTTAGACTGGAAGCCGACCCCAACATAGTTGGGAAAAGGCTAGGCAGATTGATTCGAATCGCATTTATAATCTTTAGGAAAGAAAGACAGTAAACGTTTTATAGCTTATAGGTACTTGTATGAATCACTCAAAATGGATGGAAAAATATAATCATCAGTAGACTTTCCCTCATTGAAGAAAATTGGTCTTAGCTGGAAAAGACCCGGCCAAGTGCGTGTCGGACCACGCACAATGAAGGGTGCTGTTATTAATTCCGTACCTAGTTGAAACACATGTGTTGAAAAACATGTTCTCTCATATATTGATATACGTCACGTTCAATTCTTCAACTACTTTAAGTTTGTAATCCCAAAAAAAGGTTTCTTGTGATAAAATAACAAATTAACGATTTTCAGACTTTTTCCTTTACTTGTGCTGTAAGACCTTGCTTCTTGCCAAATTTCATGATTATAGGTCAACGGTAAGTACCCTATAGGTTTTGATCTACTTGCGAGTACCAAAAAATGTCACATAAATGGCCGCATCTTGTTTTTACGTTGACTAAAGCTTGATTTTTTAGAGCTCTAAGGGACCATAGACTCCATAGATAGACTTATGTATTTGATATTAATTTCAACTTGATACCACCACGCATTACTGAGAAAAAGGGACAGACAGACAGACAGATGGACAACGAAGCGATCCTATAAGAGTCCCATTTTTTCCTTTTCAGGTACGGAGTCCTAAAAACAGTAGCATAAAGATGAGGATCAATTATTGTTTCATGATACAATTCGAAAAAGAACAGTAACTACATCCTAGTAACATAATACTTTCGACATGATCCGTCGAATTTCCGCGAAACTTCGTAAATAACCGACCACCGCGCTTGCGCCGCTGGCGGTATCGCGGGATATCGGTTTCAACTCCTGCGCATCACTGTCGGCGCTTACAGCTGTCAACAGTCGCGTCACCAGACCGTGACCTGTCAAGGTTTAGTGATCGGTTTCATGTCTGAATAGGTCAATATTTGTTATCCAGTATGTCAAAATTTTTAAAGTTCAATGTGACACATCACTTCATCAAAGTTTTCATAAACTTAATTTAATGTAATCTAGACTATGCAGATATGCCTTGCATCTTTTTAATGTATATCAATAGGGTTAAAAAAAAATCATTATACTTAAAGCAACATTTTTTTAGATACACGTAGGTACTTAATATCTTTATCAACATACATAGACTTTTATAAAGAAGATTCGCCATAACAAGAGTTTGTTTTCTTAAATACAGACCGCTAATGCCGCAATAACTGCCATCTAAAGCAATTTACTTACCCATCAAAACACCAACATTATAGCCGACTTCAGCACTCATTCATTCTTGTAGTTAAAACCTAATAAATCTGATTAAATCAGAGCCCGTTGCGTTTAAATCTCAACAATTTCAAAGAGTCGAAATTTGTCCTGACAAAATTTACTGCGACAGTGTAAGAGCGGCGCGGGCGCATGATTCGTCGAGATCAAAGCCGCAGACACATCGTCATGTGTTCTCGACAACATGTAGGTCGCCGAAACCCCTCGGGAGCACTTACAAAAAGTCAGCTTGTATGTTTTGTAAATAATATCTTATTGGTCTTCGGATTTCTTTTGCTTGTACCCAACTCGTCGCAGACGGCGGCGGCACCGACATTTTTGTGATCTTTTTATTCAGTAGCTAAAAACTTAATAAGCTCAATGATTGATTCAATTGACTACAAAATAATTACGGCTTTTTTTTTGTTCCATTGCGGCTAGGTTCGGACAGAAATGGCGGGATGAGCTGGACTCCTTGAATAAAGATTAATCCTTGGCGGCTCTAGTTAGAGAGAGGTGGAAAGAGAGTAGGGAGGCCTTTACCCAGCAGTGCGAAAATAATGGCTAATAAAAAAAATGTGACTTAGATATCTCAATTAAAACACTTAAGGTAATTTTCAAAAAAAGCGTGTATTAAAATAATATTCATATTTAAATTATTCAGTGTAAAGTCGTACAATTTAAGCGTTAGGTCACAAGTAAAAGTTTAAGCAGTAGTAGTTAATGTTCAGTTCCATGCGCCTGGGCAGTTATAATATCTGTTTATGCGAAGCCAGTCACTATCGGTAATGTAGTCACGCTGGCCCATATCACTGACGGATCTCTGAAGAATGAAGAAGAAGTAAAGTCAAAATCCAGTCATAATATTAATACCAGTAAATAACTAAACACACGGCGAGACTAGAGAAGGAAGCAATTGAAGCAGTAGAACATAATAGTGAAAAGGAAATGGTAGTAGTAATACTTAACAACCACAATGCAACTCATTAAATGGGAAGTAAAGAACTACCGACAAAAATGTCAGAAATGGCTTCAGCAAATGTTCAAGAATCCAAATATACAAACCTGCCGAGCTTCAATAGTCGGTGCCCCGTTAACGGTGAATGAATAGGGCCCGTAGTGCATGCAGCTGACGAAGTCATAGTCTACCCCCAAGTTGTCAACTTTGGAAGCTCCATACAAATCGAAATTGTGTTCAGTGCCTGAAATTAAAAGAAGTCGTAATGGAATCAGAAACATATAATATTACAAGGGCCAACGGTGTTACAAACTATAGGAGCATTTTTTTATTATTCAGACCTTAAAAATAAAAATCAAGGATTGATTTTAACCATTAGTGGTTCTAAATGCTCAAGACCAGAAATAGTAAGCAGAAATCAAATAGAAAATTCTTGGTCAACTTAACAAAACTTCTTTTTCTTGCCTTGTTGCGACGGTACTTAGTGGGATGGTTATAAAATATTTCGCAAACTTACCAGGTGCAATGTTCTCTTCATGAATCTTGACGTAATCGTCCCTGTTGAAAGTCGTGTGCATGTGGAGGAAGCCGAGGATGTGCATGAACTCGTGCACGATGGTCGCATGTCTGAAGCACCCGACGCCGACGGTGTTGCGGGCCAGGTTCAGTTGGTGTGCACCACGGGAGACCCTGTGGCCTACGTTGGCGTAGCAGCCGCTTGCTTCACCCTGTAGATTTGTGTATGATTTGATGAATTAGGGTTGAACATTTTAGGGAGTAAAATATTATTGTGATCTTATTCGAGCAACCAATTTCAATCAATTGCAATTGCAATTTCAATTTTGCAATGCGTAGCCACTTATAATGGTTGGTTATGTCACTAATGGCGGCTATCGCTGAAAACCAGCGCTGGGGCTCCGTTTCGTATGGGGTCGCGGCATTATGCTGAGTGGTAGCCGTTTTGCGTAGATGTGACGCATATCTTCACCAAAACTTGCTTTTTACATTGCTTATTTTTTTTTTTTTTGTCCTTTGCGTCATGTTTACCGCAAATAAACGTATTTTCTTTCTTTTCTTTCTTTCTAATGGTGCTGAGTGAATCAACACGATTAGTGATATAAAACTTCGTATATTCCCGAATCGATAAGATATAGGTCAATATTGGTAATCAAAACATTTAAAGTGATTTTTACTACCGGAATTGTATTGTATTGTATTTAAGTCTTTAATTCCACCGGATCAATCCGTATCATAAGCTTGTATAAATCTCACATAAGCTCTTTTGATTTAATGGATTATGTTTTTTTATTTGAGGTTTTATTTTACTTCCGATTATCAATATAGAAATTTATGATTATATAATTGTTACAAAATATTGAGTCTTGGTAAAAATTCAAACTCGAAGCATTTATTTCAGTTATTAAAACAATTACAGGCACTTTTAAAGTGTCAAAAAGTCAGTCAGTCAGTCGGTAAGTTGAAGCTAGTTGCCCAATCCAAAACGTAGATAAATCTCTATAGAGAAGAACTCATGACAAGAAACTCCACGGACACTCTTTTAAATCACGTAATATAAGATTAATAATAAGCCCTGGCAGTTAAGAGATGACCAGTCCCAACTGACGGCACCCGTTCACGAACATACTTACAGTAAGTCTTGCATAAACGGTATCCGATGAAGTCCTGTACCGGAACTTCACGCAAGTATGTGCTTCAATGTCTCTAATGGCTTCCCAAACAGCTGCTTTCTGTGCGTCATCTGCAATCACCAACATTT
Organism: Cosmia pyralina; assembly: GCA_946251885.1. Taxonomy (NCBI): domain Eukaryota; kingdom Metazoa; phylum Arthropoda; class Insecta; order Lepidoptera; family Noctuidae; genus Cosmia; species Cosmia pyralina. The sequence continues at coordinate 24,450,729 of OX276345.1, read as the reverse complement.
AATTAGAGATGTATTGTAGGTACTAATTAAATATGATTAGAATGAGATATGATTATTGAGTCGATGACAGATAAATGCTTCTCTACCCTCTAAATATTCTTTTAAAAAACGGTCTTTAGTAATTTAAATTCGCAATTCGTGAGCCTATCTTTTTTTTCTATTCAGTCTAGCTAGACCAACAATTTCCATCTTTAATAAATTAAGCTACTTGTACTCGATTTTTGAACTATGCATGCATTTTATCAAAGTTCTAATCTTTGATTGCATTTATAAATATGCTGATTTTATCTACATCGTCTTGATATGTTTATTTGCTAAAAACATTGGAGTGATTCGATCAATGTCGTTGATTTCCTTTGATAAGCTTCTCATTGACGAAGTAAATCAGTTCAGTGACACATTTTGTTGTGGTTGACAATCACCTTTTGTTTTTATTTTTGATCTTAAAATGAGGTTATTTTAGAAGAAACTTGTTTTCAGTTTAATATTAAGAGCGTTCATCCCGCGCGGACTGGCCACGTCGTATTTCTAGAGGTTTTTGTGATTATTTTATTAAATTTATTCTCAATTCTTAATTTTGTATTGCCATCCATAATATTAACAGTTGGTATGCTTAAAATTAATGTCGCAATAATTTATGGACCCTGTCGGACACAGCATAGTAGGAGAGAGGAAGAAGATCAAAGTACTATTTTTTTTTTCAGTCAAGTAACTAGATCGTCGGTATTTATACAGTCCTACCAACTTATCTGTGAACTGAAAGAGGACGCCACCGTCGATGCGTCGATACAATCGAATGACATGCGTCGGCACAATCGAAGACATTTCAACATGAATGACGGCCGTAGTTCCAATTTTCGCCATTTCACAGATAAGTTGGTAGGAGTGTAAGTATGTATGCAATTTTTTGACAGTTTAAATATAATAAAATAATCACTTAAGGGGGAAGCGCCAGGACAGCTCGCGAAATTCAAATTTTCTTACGTTTTTTGCAATTTGTAAGTCAGTCTTAGGTTGTATGTTGATTAAAGTATGATTCGCTATCGTAATAATTAAGTATTTACAGAATTTTAATCATTAGAATCAGTAATACAACTCCTTAAGTTAGTACAATCCTCAAATGTCAAGATTTCATGAAATAGTCATTCGACAGGATTACCTGGTCTTAAAGAGTTGTATTGATGACTTTAATGATTATAATTCTGTAAATACATACTTGTTACGGTCGCGAATCAAAATTTGATCAACATAAAACCTAATACTGACTTGCAAATTGCAAATAACGTAAGAAATTTTGAATTTCGCGGGCTACTCTGGCGCATTCGCCTTAAGGACGCTGTTACAAATGGTTAGTCAAAGCATTACTTTCTTACACAAAAGTATGTTTATTAAATAAAATGCTTTGCATTCTTAAAATGTTTTATGCCCGAATTGTTGATAGATGTGCATGGTACGATTCTGAACTATAAATATAATTTTAGATAAGTATAGTTTCTCAATAAATGTACCGAAGTAAAAATTTTCATTCCAGTACATTTATTGAGAAAATGTACCTATCTAAAATTATATTTATAGTTCAGAATCGTACCATGCACAATGCACATACGAGTATATCAACAATTCGGGCAAAAAACATTTTATGAATGCAAAGCACTAAACATACTTTTGTGTAAAAAAGTAATGATTTGACTACCCATATGTAACAGCGTCCTTAAACCTCTAGAAATGCGACGTTGCCACGTTTCGAGCAAAAACTAATCATAATGTTCTAACAATTTTTTTTAATGCCACTAATCGTTATCTTACACGCGATATTTTATTAGACCATAAACCAAATAATTATTACTAAGTAAAGGGATAGGTATTTCCGCAAATTAATCGTCACTTTTAAGGGTAATAAAAATAATGATTAGTCGATAATTATGACAATCATGATGTTATCATATATTTTATGGTTCATCATTATTGAAGTCTCCTAGAAAAAACAAAAAAAAAAACAGAAAACACAGAACACTAATAGATTAGCATTATAAGTCAGAAATTAAGAATGCTATTAATAATTTTGACCCTACAATCAAATACAAATCACACTGTTTCTCAATAATTCAACTAGCAGATAATGTCATACAAATTCTGCTCATCATTTAAGCTCACTTATAAAATAATGTCTGCGTCATTTGACACAAAAAAAAAATATTTAAGAAACAAATGAAATATAACAAAAGAAAAACACAACGGCGACTTACTGAATTCTCCGTCGGCGAACTCAAAAATGACGGTGTTGTCAGGCCAGGGGCCTATCGACGATGAGCTGTAGGCACTGCGACCTACTGAATACTCCTGCAGCATCACCTCATAGTCTTCGTCGTCCAGGACTATGTCTCCCTGGTACCTGCCGCTTAATTCTTCGTCATTGGCAAACGGAAGAGCTTTCTTTCTCGCCTGGAACCGCGCGGCGTTTCCGTTGCCTAAGTGAAAAATATGGATTAGCTAATTACCTGCTTAAAAATAATTTAGCATTTAATCATTACTGACATAAACTAGATTTAGCAGCTTAATCCTTTGCTAGTAAAAAACTATACAACAACACTCCCACTTAATTTAATTCATATGTGTAAGTATAGAAATTGGTATTTTTAGAAGATACCCCCATAATATTAAATTATACTACAACATGTCCCAGAATCGAAGGCACAACCGCTTAAGGGGTCATTGTAGTCATCATTATGAACAACTTTTACTATGGGACCACACCTGAAAACGCAAAAAAAAAAATCAGCTGCTCCCTACCTTTTGACGAGTTTGATGTAGATACTCGTAAATGTACGGAACAGCTGAAATTTTTTTCGCGATTTCAGGTTTGGTCCCATATTAAAAGTTGTTCTTATTGATGCGTACAATGACCCCTTAAGCTGTTGTGCCTTCAATTCTAGGGCATTGTATTTATTGGGATGTCTTCTAAAAATACCAATTCTATACTTACAAATAAAAATTAAATTAAGTGGGAGTATTGTCGCATGGCTTGTCCTCCGTAAAATACAGCGAAACTAAGTAACTTTGTGACCATCTTTTACAGTAACTATAGCATCTTCTTGAAAGGAAAAAATACACAGTAATCTACAATACATAAGAAGTGATTTAATTTGTCCTAAAATCTATTTTAGTTAATAGAACTAAAGAAAAAAAAACTAAATCCAGGTCTATTTTTTCTAGTTTTTACCATATTAAGTACTCCTACTATTTTCATTAAAAGTGTTCATTTTATACAGTTCTCTACAAAATAATAAGTACTATTGTAACTTACTGGGGCTGCCTCAATTTATGTACAACACAATGTTTAGTTAAAAATAAATGTTTTTGTGTTTTTTTTTTAAGTTTTTGGGCTGGGCGTTGATGAGTCAGTCAATCAGTCAGGACTCTTTTTTTATTTTATTTAGATAATTGCTTCATATTTTGCAATAAATTACCAGCGTTGTGTCATCGCGCTTCTCTTTCTTTTCTATGCAGTCCGACAGTGACCGCACTTTTTACGGCGGGGTAAGTTTATCACCCTTATCTTTCCATTTTCTCTTTCGATTACTTTTGATTGACAAGTATCACCTTCGTTAATCTGGGTATTTTTTATTGTTGTCTACAAAACTATTTTGGTACAAAAGGACAAATCTATAAACAAAACTAGCTTTTGCCCGCGGTTTCGCCCGCGTGGAGGTCGGAAATAGTCCCACGGACACGTACTATCATAACGCGAACACCAGTGATGCCAGTCGGCATGATTTTTTCCGACATCTTGAACAATCATCGTCATGTTTCAACCAATTTACAAAAAACTTTAATAAACTGTACACAAGCCTTCCTCATGAATCACTCCGTTCATTGGTGAAAACCGTATGATAATCTGTTCAGTAGTTCTCAATTCTAAATTCTTTATTGCATTCCATAATGTAAAACAGTTGGTAAGATTAAAATTAATGAAACAATTATGAACCCTGTCGGGCACACATAGTAGGAGAGAGGAGGAAGAGCGCTTCTTTTATTATTTAATTTATTTAAGTAGTTTAATAATGTTTAGGCTTTATTTCTTAGCTAGTAAGATATAAATAATACCTGCTTAAGTAAGTAGGTCTTTTTAATGTTAGGTATACTTGGCGACATTTAGTTACTCAGACACTGAAAAATTGTTAGATGTAATGCAATAAGTTTATTAGTGTTAAGTCAATTTTTATTTAAAATATAATTATGATGTATAAATGCTAGCTCTATGTACAGTAACATATTGTCCACTACAGCTCGCAGCGCTGTTAAGTGATGGCCTGAAACACAGGTTTGAATAAACCTACATCAGGCAGCTCGCTATTGTATTCATTAGACCTTTATCCAATAAATATAAGATTTACACTAGATTTTAAACATAGTTTAAGATTTTCTTACCAATATTAATATGTAACTTTGTAATGTGTAACTTCTACGTAATTTATTTATTTAATGTGAACTTATGAATAAATATTCTATTCTATTCTATTCTATTCTATTCTATTCTATTCTATTCTATTGTTTAATTAGTTATTCCTGTTGTTCAGTATTTGTTTAAACTAATGATATTTGGTTACTGTACTCAATTTATTGCACGATTATTTATTTGTTAATGACTAGAATTTATTATTAATAATACATAGGAATAATATTATTAATTGAAAATTATCGCGTAAGTGGATAATGAAGTATTTAAATTAACTGTTTTAATTGTTTAATTATGTATGTAATATGTAGTATTATATTTAGATATTTAAGTATAATTATATTAATTGTTTTATTTATTAATTATGTATGTAATATGTAGTATTATTTAGATATTTAAATACTTAAATATCTTAATTATACAATTATATTATTTGTTAATGACTAGAATTTATTATTAATAATACATAGGAATAATATTAGACTGGAAGCCGACCCCAACATAGTTGGGAAAAGGCTAGGCAGATTGATTGACATAGGAATAATATTATTCATTGAAAATTATCGCATAAGTGGATAATGAAGTATTTAAATTAATTGTTTTATTTGTTTAATTATGTATTTAATATGTAGTATTATATTTAGATATTTAAGTATAATTATATTAATTGTTTTATTTAATAATTATGTATGTAATATGTAGTATTATTTAGATATTTAAATACTTAAATATCTTAATTATATAATTATATTAATTGTTTTAGTTAGTTTTTGAGATCATCGCGAACATACAGACAGACAGACGCGGCGGAGGGACTTTGTTTTATAAGATGTAATGATAATGAATTCAAACATAACATTACGCCTGTAATCCCCGCAGGGTTAGGCAGGGGTGTAGGTATCTATAGTACACCCACATTTCGGCAGTAACTTTTAAGTCCCATGTAATAGAGGGCGAACCTATTTCAATTACTCCGGGCAGCTACTGAGAAATACCTGACGGAAAAATCTAATAACACTTTTCCCGACCTGGGGATCGAACTCAGGACCTCGTGCTCAGCTGTAGCGCTTGCGACCACTAAACCAACGATTCAGTCAACAAAGTAAAACGTGACAAATATTTATAAAGGAAAGGCATGCAGGGACTGAAAAGACAAATAAGGGCCATTGCCCAATCGCAATTTGAGCAGTGGTGGCCCATTGGTAACGGTCGCGACTTACGAGTCGCCGAGTCGTGGGTCGCAGGTTCGAACCCTGACAGGCGCTTTACTTTGGGAAAATTATTTCATCACCACTGCTCTCAACATCGTGGGGAAGCAAAGTTCTAGAACCAAAAATTCTACACACGTGCCCACTTCCTCTCGCAGAGTGAAGGCCTGTATCCCAGCAGTGGGACTATAGGCTGATTATGTGCCCAATCGCCAGATATAAAATGATATGTAGGTAAACAATTTGGAAAGCAGAAGTACAATAAATATAATTTTAATAATTATAAAGGTAAAACAAAAGGGGATGATGGAAAATGGTATTTAAAGAACTTGAACGAGAACATGGAGCTTAAAAAAATATTTTTGAAATGTCTGATGCAAAAGGAGGAATATATCAACATAAAAATATCTGTCCCCATAAAGCGAATGCGGCATTAAAGGTAAAACTGCAAGTACCTTTATTTTTATCAAAATACTATTTAATTTAAAAAATAATTTAATTAAAAAGTTACACAAAAACATTTTAAAAAGAACATACCTTTCCGGATTCCCTCTAAAAACTGTTTGAAATCTTCAATATCCTTCCTAGTCCTCACAACCGAGGGGCCGGCTGCGATCAGGCTGGCCAGACCAAGCACCACAAAAATAATGCAAATTCGCAACATACTGATTCCCGAGAACCTGTCACAATAACATACACGCAACCCAGAAACCAGCTTTTTATTCAAACAATTATCTGCATCCATATAGATAAACAGATTTTATCAGTTTATAACTCAAATTGTTTGGTGACTCGGATTTGAACTGCAATAAAATCTATTGTTTATTCGTGTTTATTGTGCTAAGTGCTAAATTTTTATCAGTTTATTAGACTTCGGTACATCCGGTGTGTTGCTTGCCTTAGAATTATTGGAAATGGAACGATGGGATCGTCCCATTTCCAATTTTCCATCATTAGTATCACCTACAGTCGGGATAATATGCGATGGGGTTCCACCGTACTGAATATCAGACATTTCAGAATTTTTATTATTTTATTAATGGTCGACCGAGCTATGCTCAGGTGAAAACAGAGAAAACGAATTTTCCCAGAAATGAGACCTAGCTAGATGGATTTTTTGCCCCCGCAAATCCCTAATATTGCAACTTTCATCGAAGTCGTTAGAGCTGTTTTCGAGAACGTGATTACAAAATACCTATATACAAATATACAAATTTTGCTCATTTGTAAAGGATACTTACCTAATCATTGTTCATATCATAATACCAGGCTACATCCACCTTACCTTATCCCAATTGACTTGGAGTAGGTGCATAATGTCTTCTTCCTCCATCCATAGGTACAGTCAGCAACAAAAGTCGATTAACACTTGCACTTTTTTAATCTTAATTATTAAGAGAAATATTTAATTCAAATCGAAACTAAAAACTACTACTAAACTACTACTAAAAAAAAACACTACTACTAAAAAAACAGAACTACTACTACAAAAAAATACACCACTACTACTAAAAAATACTACTAAAACAAAAAACTTACTACTAAAAACACTACTAAAAAACTTAAAACTACTAAAACACTGTACTTAAAATTTTAAGAACATTATCTCTTATCAGTTAAACGAAAAAAAATCAGTTTATCGAATCACTTTGTGTTAATTTAGATGATGTCAAAAAAGTAGCAGTGTTAACCAACTTCGGTTGCTGGCCGTACAATCACGAGTATAAATACCATATGTAACGCAAAATTCAAAAGAGCCTTTCTCGTGATATAACGATTTCAACTTTGAGAAAAAGCCTATTTAATTGAAGTATGATATCAAAAGTACTAAGCTCGTAACTTCATTAAGGTTGCTTCATACAGCCGCCACACGCGAAGCTTTAAAACTTTAAAAACTATATAAGAAATTGCTTTTTTGCTTTGGAATCTTGAGTAAATGTAAGGTATTTATGCTCGTGACTGTACATCTCCATTAGCTATCATCTCAGTAGTCACCTTCTTCCTAGCCCTAGCCATATCACCTTTCTTTCTTCCTTTTTTAGTCTTCTAAGACATGTGCGCTTCGTATTTGTCACCGTTACTAACCAGTACTTAGATTAGAATTAGCGAATTTTTGTATCTTCTGCAGAAATTTTAGTAACTGACTGGTAAAAACATTTAGTAAAACCCAGTGCGATATTCAAATTTTTTACGATTTTTGCAATTTGCAGCTCAGTGTCTGGATGTAAGTTGGGTAAAGTATGACTCGAGTCATACTCAGTGTCTGGGTAGACACTAAGTATGAAGCGACCGTTAAAAATTATGTATTTACAGAATTTAAATCATTAGAATCAGTAGGTAATACCTCCTTAGAATTGGCCTCAAATGTCAAAATTCATTAAATAATCATTCACAGGGTAATATGAAAATAGAGAGTGGTATTGATAATTTTAATGATTATAATTCTATAAATCCTTAGTTACACGTTACGGTCGCGAATCATATTCACATTGCCCAGCAAATTGCAAAAAACGTAAGAAAATTTGAATTCCGCGGGCTACCCTGGCGCTTCTATTTGTTTTGTTTTTTGTTCTTGTTCTTAGAAATTATCTGGAAATGAAGCGCAAGTGATATCACATTTTCTGTTATTATTTTTAATTCAACAAAAATAAATTACTAATCTGAAAATCATCATGATTTCGATCGAAAGTATGTCAAAATGTTTATAAAAATATTTACAAAGATTTATTGTGTCATCACTCATCATATAATTATTTACAGATTTTATCATCGAAGGCGGGTGCATCCAACTTTGTCGGCTTTCTTTTAATTAACAAAGAACTTCCTTCCTATAAGTTTACCTTTGAAAGAGGTGAATTTAGAAACGAAAATAATTTTAAAATCAGCATCTGCCTATAGCTTGTCCGTGAGTATTAAAATTTTGAATAATGAAAAAGTACGTTATTCTATTTTTTTTTCAGTTTAGTCACCAACACATGCTAGCAGAAAACCACCCAGCCACCAGCTGCCACCAACAATAAAGCAGAATCACTACTTTAAAAAAAAACTTGTTTTAGCACCCTATAGTTTTATTTGGATTTACCTGAGGTTTTTGATTGAGTTGATCATAATTTATTTACGGTCTATGAATTCAATAGGTATACCTACTCATAAAATCTTATACCTACATAGTTTTCAGTGGTTCCAGGTACTCAGAGTGCCTCATAAAATTAAGTACCTCAAGGCACCATATTTTGTCCTTACCTAATAGGTAAGGAAAGGACATCTTTAAAAAATACTGTGCGTAAACGGGATCGCTGAACGCAAGCATTTTATGAAGCGAAAGCTTTGTACACATTTTTCTAAGTAATTAATAAAGAGCATAGCTAAATTTAGATTTGCCCGGCTGCTTTAAAATCTAGCATGGTACCTATCTATTGAAAGTCAGGCTGTTGGCTTGATATGCCCGATTTGGTGTTTGATGGGAGACTTCGTGATTTTACCATTTACAGTAATTGTTTGTACCGTTTCCGCCCGGAAAGGAAAAGTCAGCAAAATATGTAACTACAATAAAATTGTCGCAATTTGTTTTAATCTTATGTATTACTTTTATGTGTGACAAGTATTTTTCACGGAAAACCTATCATTATCTATGTAGAAGTTTGTGAACTCGCATGTTTCTGTTTTATGACGGAGATAATTGAACTTGTTTTTCACATATATTTGTAACCAAGGAATAAAAAAATACTGTAACTGGTTATTTGTATTAGTAGTATATAGTATATCTATGGTTTGTATAATATTCTTTACCAGGGTCACGAGGACAATACATCTGAATTCCGACGATTACCTTGGGTTTTAACGTCAGCTAACTGATTATTTTGTAAAACATGAACCGTTAAAACATAACACTCTTTTTTTGGGCATTTATTTAAACAACTACCTACTGTCTACTTAACTTATAAAGCTTCTGCTTACTGTTTCATTCTTAGGTACATTTGTTTAAAATTTTTGCAGCTTATCAATAGTTTTTCGAAAAATCTACTCAATTACCCGCGCTATAAGTTTCATGAAAGTATACGTATATACGGCTATGCCATCGAGGATAATATAACATATATATAATATATACATATATAGGGTGACTGGTAATTAGTAACCGATACTTAAACACATGATTATACTCATGATAACAAACAACTTTTACTATGGGACCAAATCTGAAATCGCGAAATAAAAATCAGCTGTCTCATACATTCATGTTCGCAAAACTCGTCATAATGTAGGGAGCAGCTGGTTTTTTTTTTCGTGATTTCAGGTTTGTTCCCATAGTAAAAGTTGTTTGTTATCATGAGCACAATCATGTGTTTAAGTATCGGTCACTAATTACCAGTCACCCTATATATTGTAACCTGTAATTTAAATGGTGTGCATAATAAAGAGTATTCTATTCTATTCTATTCTATATGACGAGTATCATTATCTGAATGTTTACGACTTCATTTGGTTAATGAAAAGACATAAAAATAAAACAACTTGGTAAAATTTATTCGGCACTGTATTTAAAAAGGAAATCATATTGATTTTAAAAGTATAACAAGTTTAGTACGGAAAAAATTAGAAGTGCGCCAATAAATAAATAAACAAAACGTAGTTCTTACTTATGTTTATTTGCAAATCAGTATATCAATGGATACTTAATTTATTGGTAGAACTCTTTAGGAGCATCTCCAACGAAAGACACTGCATCAGATACGATCTCATCTTGGGGCATATCTTCAACTACAACGTCTTCTTGGGCATCTCTCCAAATACGTCCTCTTGGATGTCCTCGACTGCGGTATCCTCTTCAGGTACGTACTCGTGTTTATAGGGAACACCCTTGGAAAGCTCTTCAGCATTTATTTCAGTGCTCCAGGCTCCGGGGCAGTTGTAATGCCTGTTGGCCCTGAGCCAGTCCCAGCCGGTCACGAACTCATACTGGCCCATGAGACCGTTGTCATTCTGGAAAAATGGAGGATATTAATGGAAATTCTAGAAATATCAAAGTGAATAATAGACAGACCACTAGGAAAAAGAATAAAATTAAAAATGAGAATTTCACAGGTGACGAATATTTGGAATACTCAGCTTATTTTTGTGGGTAATAGAGCATCATAGCATGAAACAATTATTTCCTAGCCATGTCTAATCATTTACCATGTGTTACAAATGATAAATGATTTTATTTCTTCATGTAGATTTTTACAAACACTTTTACACGTTAATCATATTTTTAAAAACTAGGTGTAGTTGGCCTTTCCTAACTGACTACTCTGAGAAGAAAGGCCGAAACAAACTCAGAAATCACAGTCTCTTTAAAGTCCAGGCATAATCTTGGTCAGATCATTTGAAGACCATTTAGATTAGTGTCTGAAATGGTCTTTTGAGGAAAGAACCGCATAGATTCAGAGGACTTGTCCAGTCAGTGCACGCATTTGTCAGCAATCAAGCAGCTCAACTCATATCTTAAGAAGATCAACGATTACACGAACCCAAGATAACTTATTCTTAAACTCACTGTGACTTGCACTTTAGTGAATAACGTGAGGTTGGTTACTGGCGAAATGTGGGCGGACTATTATAGGTATTATTATAGGTATTATAGGCCTCTGCCGTATCCTTCGGATTCACGTGCGTGATTTGTGAAGGTCATAAAAGTTATAGAATCATTCAAAAGCACAAGAGGTTATGCCAATACCGAATTTCTGACGAGAATGTTTACAAATATTAATCTTGCATGCACAAATAACATTGATAATTTAGTTAAATGAGTGATTCTCAACCGCCCATAGAGTCATGAATTACCTATGTAGGTACATTATACAAATAGATTGTCTACTTAGTTAACAGGGCTCAAAAATCTGGGTAATTTTAATGCGAAACCGAAGGGTCTCGTGGCGAAATGATAATAGCCGTACGGATCGACTTGCCGCGGTCGGTTCGTGGATGGGTGGTCATCCATTATATATCGAGACCTCTTTGCCTTGATAGAAAAGCACGTTAAGCCGTTGGTCCCGGCTGTCATTCGTAGATCTTTGACAGTCGTTACGGGTAGCGGTGGGAATATGTAATAGTCCATAATTGAACGAAAAAGAGCCTATTACTCGTAGTTTTGTCATAAACGCTGTTTGTTAGGTACTTACGAAGATGGGCAACATGGTCGGCTCTCCGTTGATACTGAAGCCGTATCTGTCGTAGTGCATGATGCTGGAGTATTCATAGGGGAGACCCATGTTGTCGACGAGGTATGTTCCGAACTTTTCGAAGTTGTGTTCCATGCCTGTGAATGATGAAGATAAAATGAAGCTTCAGGAACCTTGCCATGCACTATGGACCATGGTGAGCAACACTTTACAGAGATACCCATCACGTCTGAAGTTACGTTTAATTTGAATTAGGCCAGTGGTCAAAAGATTTTAAAAAAAGGTACCTAGATCATAAAAGAGAAGTACGGACTTGTTATGATTCGTTTCTCTAACAAAAACCTTTTGGAAAAGTTATGAATGAAAACATGTTGCAAATAAAATTGCCGAAAACACACAAAGATATGGCAAAGGTTATCAATGAGTTACAATTTGAATTTATCAGTTTAAAATAATCGGCTAGATTAATATTATCTAAATCCTATAATCTACATTAATATGAATAACATAATTCTATAAACTTTTGTTGTCTGCGGCTTGGCTTCAAAACCTTTGATGATTCCAAATCGTTCTCAATGCAGGAAAATCCTACGTAATCCTTAGAAAACATATAAATTTTTGCTTTACCTAAAATATGACGCGACCTAACCAATTCGTCACTGGTCATAAATAAACAAAGGTTGGTTCATAAATCAGGCCATTCCCACAATATTTCACAAGTTGTGATAAGTTAAAATAGACCTGTTAAAAGTACTTAAAGATATAGGATTTTAAAAGCATGCATCTTTGAATTTTCTTCCATCCTCATCCGTAACTCGACTTCACCTGCAGTTGCTATATGCTTCTCTCTCATAGTGCCAATATCTCCACGCTCCTATGCTAGTTTTACCCAAGTTTGACCCTCAAGTGATAGTGCATACCTAATAATTTGTCTTTACCTGTTTAGACAATCTCTTTTCTAGGTTTTTACTAATTATGGATAACGAAGCAACACAAAAAAAGTTATTCACCTGGCCAGATGTTCTCCCATATGATGCGGACCCAGTCGTCCCTGTTGTATGTGGACTGCATGTGGTGGAAGCCGACGACATGGAGCAATTCGTGTATGATGACGGTGTGGTGGAAGCAGCCGTGGCCGGGGGTGTCCAGAGCCAAGTTCAGGGTGTGGACGCGCGTTCTGCGCCAGAAACCAACACTGGCGTAGCAACCGTCGGCTCTACCCTGGATATTGATAGAGAAAAGGGGTTTAGACAAGACACTGGTGATTTTTATGGATGGAGGAGGAGAAAAAAAAATGATAAAGAAATGATGAATGGAATGTGTGAGAGATGACATGAATTAAATAGGATTGAGTAATTACGTGGAAGTTAAGAAAGATCTGTGGTACGGAATACAATTTTATAATAAATTGATAGTGGGTTTAGTTAATACCAAACCGATTACTGCTTAGAACGATATTATAAAAAGATATCGGTATTTTTATGGCACCAGATTAATCAGGCACTGAGACGACATACAAAACGAGAGTCAATAATAATAATAATAATAACCCCCCACCGCCGTATCTCTACGTTGACGTCGTGGTGGGGCTTGCGCGCTCCGAACTCTGGGTCTGTGCCGGTGGAGTTTACTTTGCCAAAACAGGTCTAGGGTGAGGAGCCAGACCAAGAGAGATACGTGAACCCGCAGGGCAGCATGTGGCGAGCTGTTGGGCAGTAGCGACCCCACGGACCCTATTTCCCGGGAGAAGTCTTGTTCTTCACCTCTGGCTTGCCTTTATTGGCCGGCTGGAGTGAACACTGACGGGAACAGAGCTCCCACCTCATTCTTGCCTTTATTGGCCGGCTTGAGTGGAGATTCGCAAGAGCAAACGTGCTCGGAGGAAGGAAGTATTCCAGTAAGTGCTTGTAGGGATCTTAACCATCTTCCGGGCTCTGGGATTGTTCTGAGAGCCGTGGAATACCTCTCCACTCCTCAAGCACCTCAGGACATGTTGCTCCTTGTCGTTACGTCACTATGTGCTAGCGACCGTTTCCAGGGGCCCATTATTGAGTGTGCAAGTCACCCCCTGCCAATTTAGCTGTGTATATTAGATAACATTGGTCAGGCAGGGGACATAGTTCTTCCATAGTTCAAGGTACCCAATCCATGTAGCCACCCAAACCCATAGGCCCAATGTGTTTTGTTTCCATGTTCTGCAATAGTCCTGCACCAACCGGGGGTTGTCCTTGAGTGCACTTGCATAGTGCATACAGGGATAATCGTCGGCTGGTGCCTCCTCGTCATTTAAAATTGTCTAAGGGGCCTCTGCGAGTTGGCTTCGGCCCCTCGTACGCCTTCCAAAGGTCCGGGACCCCAGGGTCCCGAGATAAGCCAAAGACAAAAAGAATAATAATAATAATAATTGGAATGGCTAAAATGGCTGACAACACCAACGTCAACAAACGTCTTGGAATTTGATTTTATAATATACAAATATTTTATCAGTTTTAACGATCATCAACAATATTTTGAATTTTATAATTGCTTTTAAAAAAACCCAGCAATATACCTACAATCAATTAAATCCAAAAAGAGCATTTCGACATGAATAAAAAACTACCGAATAGGAGATGACATCTGTCATGTCATCTCCGAAAATAACATCGATAATATGAAAAATTCCGAAATAATATGTTGACAAGATCAGCCGCACGAAGAGCACGCCTACCACCTCCGGACTCTTCGCTCAGCTCCGCCTCACCGCCGCCGGTATCCAGCCTCACTGTGAGCGCTGTGACGACACTGGCCGCGGTAGTTGCGTCGAGCTCAAGCGACGAGTATTTCTCCCCGCCCACGACACCACCACCTGCTCGTCGACGGGGAGGACGCCGGCCGCCGGACGGTTTAGGACCTCGAGGCCCACCGGCCTCTGATAGGGTCCCAGCTCCCGGCGGAAGTGTGCAGCGCATGAGATGGACACGATCCATTAATGAGAACGTCATGCGCTCATACTATGGGGCTACAGAGGGGGGAAACAATCTGACCGCGTACCGTGTTCGGATGCTCTCTCTTTTTCAGGTGCTTGAGCCAGTTGTCAACGTTTCGGCACAACGACTGTCGGATCAGGTGCGGGTCATCCAGCGTAATCATATGTTGGATGACACTGTACTTGATCGCTTGCGAATTGAAATGCTGAGTAGCCATGTCATTGCCCCCCCGTCGCAGACTAATATAGAACCACCACAGTCGGACACAAACCAAGCTGATGAGGGAAGTGATGACAGGGCTATAAACGTAAGTACCCAGTGCAATGAAGAATTGAGGAGTGCTTTGGAAGGTGCGATTCGGGAATATCGATTCATGTCTCCCGAACTTAGACCACGCTTACCTCGTTTGCCCATGCATAACAAAAATAGGGCGCTTGTGGCGGCTCTGGATTCACAGTTATCAAACTATTTTGATGACTGCGAAGACCTCACCGATACTCATTCGATTCTGTACTGCGCGGCTGTAGCGGCATGTCGTGTAGCTCACGTCAAATTTGCTAATGACTCTAGAGCTACACGACCGAAACCAGCCGTACCAGCTTGGCAGTGCAGAATTGAGCGCCGTATTGGTGGGGCCAGAGCACTCATCGGCAAACTAATCTGCTTCAGGGAGGGCAATACTCGCCCTAGAGTGATGCGCTTTGTGAGACGGGCATTCTCAGGGACTGATGTCAGCCCTCAGGACTATATGTCCCGTGTCACAGAGCGCATCGACTTCCTGAAGCAGAAAGTCTATGCATGGGCAAACCGTATTCGTAGGTATAAGCGGCGAGTGGAACGATACACTCAGAATCGCACCTTCCAGAGCGATGAAAGGTGGGTTTATAGGAGTTGGGAGCGACCGGACCAAGGTGTGACTGACACGCACCTGCCGGATGATGATGCCATGTGTTCTTTCTGGCGCAGTATCTGGGCGGTGCCTGTCAGTCACACCGAAGGTGATTGGGCTCGGGAAGTCGAGCGAGCCTGCGATCCAATACGAGAAATGGAGGCTATTACCATCTGTTCCCAAGATGTAGCTCGTGCAGTCCGTCCGTTGCCTAACTGGAAGTCTCCAGGGCCGGACGGACTGCACAACTTCTGGATCAAATGGTTTCTTGGATCACACGCTCGCTTGGCGGCTCAGTACCAGTCTGCTTTAGAGTCTGGTTCGCTACCCCAGTTCCTAACGACAGGAGTTACCCACCTGCTCCATAAATCCGGTAGCACCGCGGAACCCAAAAATTATAGACCGATCACGTGTTTACCGACGGTCTATAAAGTTCTTACATCCATTTTGAGAGCTAAAATTAACGAACATATAGACACCAACTCCATCATGTCTGCCTCTCAAAATGGATGTAGGAATGGGTCCCGTGGTACTAAGGAGCTACTCCTCATTGATATGGCCATTAGCCAACAGGTTCGTCGTTCCCGAAAGGATCTGTCGACATGTTGGATAGACTATAAGAAGGCCTATGACTCGGTGCCACATACATGGCTCATGAGGGTGTTGGAGTTGTATAAAGTAGATGCAACTCTGCGCACCTTCCTGATGTCGTGTATGGGGCAATGGAGGACGGTCCTTCGCTATCCAGGATGTCGAAATATCCAGAGGAACAGCGAGCCGATAAGGATCGAGCGAGGCATATTTCAGGGCGATAGTTTGAGTCCGCTTTGGTTCTGCTTAGCCTTGAATCCTCTAAGCACACTGCTGGAGGATTCAGGTCTAGGATATCGGCTGCGGAGAGGTGGTCAGGTTATATCCCACCTCCTCTACATGGATGACCTAAAACTCTTTGCCCCCAACAATTTGCAACTGATGGAGCTACTGAAAGTAACTGAAACATTCAGTAGCGCCATCAGGATGGAATTTGGTGTGGACAAATGTGCGGTCATGCATGTAAAGCGAGGAGAGATTGTGGAATCCGTGGGAACTCAACTCTCGGATTCCATAAACCTTAGAGCCCTCTCCGCACCCGAAACCTATAAGTATTTGGGTATGTCGGAAGCGTTGGGCATCAATGTTACTGACATGAAGCAATCGTTGAAGGAGCGCTTCTTTGGCCGCCTGAAGAAAGTATTTAATAGTCTTCTATCAGGCGGAAACAAGGTGCGTGCCTTCAACGGTTGGGTCATGCCGGTTTTGATGTACTCTTTCGGCGTACTCAAATGGACTCAGACGGAACTCGACGCCCTGGATCGGAGGGTCCGTACGCTGTTGACTGCATATCGAATGCATCACCCACGGTCATCGGTAATGAGACTGTATATCCCGCGAAAGTGTGGAGGCCGAGGCTTTTTAAACGCTAAGACTCTCCACAACCGCGAAATATGCAGTCTCAGGGAATATTTCCTAGAAGCCGATGTGGGGATGCATCGAGATGTGGTCGCGGTGGACAAGGGCCTCACTCCGCTCTCCTTGGCTAAAGAGAACTGGCGCAAACCTGTAGTGCTTGACACTAACGATCGCAGGGAGGTATGGCAGAGTAAGGAGCTTCACGGACGCTTTTTCCGGGCCCTACATGGACCCGACGTAGATTTGTTAGCGTCCGTAGCCTGGCTGCGTTCTGGTGACCTCTTTGGGGAAACCGAAGGTTTTGTCTGTGCAATTATGGACGAAGTTATGATGACGAACAACTACCGGAAATATATTGTGAAAGACGGCACGGTTGACATCTGTCGGGCATGCCACCGTCCGGGAGAATCAATCCGACACATTATCTCCGGGTGTTCTCGTCTTGCTAACGAAGAGTACTTGCATAGACACAACCTTGTAGCCAGGATTATCCATCAGCAACTTGCACTGAAATACAACCTTGCGGAATCGGAAGTGCCGTACTATAGGTATGTGCCCGACCCAGTTCTCGAAAATGGAAATATCACATTGTACTGGGATCGATCCATCATCACTGACAGGACTATTGTTGCCAATAAGCCTGATATAGTGGTGGTGGATCGAACAGAGCGGCGCACAATGATTATTGACATAACAGTCCCGCATGACGGGAACCTCGTGAAAGCCGAGAAAGATAAACAAATCAAGTATCTTGACTTGGCTCGCGAGGTTGTCGACATGTGGGATGTGGACTCAGCGATCATTGTGCCGATAGTCGTATCAGCCAATGGCTTAATCGCCAAGAGCCTCGACCAACATCTAAGGAGGCTCTCGTTGGGCAGCTGGATTAAGGGCCTGATTCAGAGAGCGGTACTTCTAGACACGGCGCGCATTGTTAGGAGGTTCCTCTCTCTGGAGCCCTGACCGCCGGTAGCTTGGACCCTGTTCCCGATACCGGTGGGCTACTATGTTTTATATTTTTAAATGTTTTTTTTTTTTATTTCATGTTTTTATAAAAAAATATTTAAAAATGTGAAATATATGTATATAAATGGAATAAAGGAAATAATAATTGGTTATTTATCGCCTGACAAATCAAATTATTTAAATGGTGTGCATAATAAAGAGTATTCTATTCTATTGTATTACGCACCTAGATCCTTATCTGATCGATTTCCAAAAACCTATAGCTCAATCATAACCATAAAAGTTTAAAATGAAAGAGATACGCTGGACCCAAATAAATTGGTATATCTTTACGGGCAGGAGAAGATGGGATGACGTAAGTATGGAGTATATGTAGACATTTAGGTAATAATGAACTTACTGTAATCCTGACGAAGTTGAAATCCAAAAGCTCACGGCGACGGAACCTGATGCAAGTCATTGCGGTGATTTCATTCATTGCGGCGTAGATGGCGTTAACTTGGGCGGGGGCTGAAATAATCCAGAGAAGTATCTTAAGGTTTGGTAGTTGGAAATTGTCATGTGATACCTACCGCAAGTACGGTTTTATTATACATCACTTGTCAAGCCAAGTCCATTTTTCCATAGTTTACAGGACGAAGAAAAAACAGACCAATATATTCTGAAAATCCCGTTGGGTCTAATAAGTTTCCTTGATATTTTAAAAGCATTACTAATATCATATCTTACACACATTTTTGGAAAATTAGGAAAATAAATATTAGGTCTTTACCTATGAAATTGCCGTTCTGCAGTACTGGCCATTTCAAATCAAAATAATTTTTGTTTGGCTAAGAATTCTAATTTCAAATTAATTTTATTTTAAAAACATGGATTTTTTTTCCAAAAGTAGTCATTTGTTTATTGATTAGTGTTACATTTTCATCGCATTTCAATCTTTTTCGTCATCATGGATACGTTAAAAATTCGAGTAATTATGGAATATGAGTACCGTCGTGGCAGCAACGCGGCACAAGCGGCACGCAACATCAACGACGTTTACGGAGCTAACACTACAAACCAACGCACCACTTGTTATTGGTTTGCTCGCTTCCGTTCTGGAAATTTCGACCTGAAAAATGAACCTCGCGGTCGTCCGAAGACTGTGGTCGACAATGACGAATTAAAGGCGATTGTGGAAGCTGATGATACACAATCTATGGCTGAATTAGCAGCAGCTTTCGACGTTAGCGTCAAAACAATATTGGTCCATTTGCGTAAAATTGGCAAGGTAAAAAAGCTTGACAAATGGGTGCCCCACGAACTCAATGATCGCCAGCGCGAAGGACGCGTCGAGACGTGCCTTGCACTGCTCAACAGACACACAAATGATGGAATTTTGAACCGCATTGTTACCTGCGATGAAAAATGGATTCTGTTTGATAACCGCAAGCGCTCAGCATGTTGGTTGGATCCTGGTTCAGCACCTAAACAATGCCCTAAACGAAAACTTACCACTAGAAAAGTGATGGTCACTGTTTGCTGGTCTAGCGCCGGTGTGATTCATCACAGCTTCTTACCAAACGGGGTGAGCATTACTTCAGATGTGTACTGTGAAGAACTGAACACAATGATGGAGAAGCTGGCACATCTCCAACCAGCATTGGTCAATCGCTCGTTTCCGCTGCTCCTGCACGACAACGCGCGACCTCATACTGCACAGCAGACGGTCTCCAAGTTGCAAGAACTGGGGTTGGAAGCTCTCCGTCATCCGCCCTATTCACCAGACCTTGCGCCTACAGACTACTATTTTTTCCAGAATTTGGATAACTTCTTGGCGGGGGGCTTGGGAAAAAAATTCAATACCCGAGAGGGAGTACAAAATGCCTTTGAAGAATTCGTTGCCTCCCGTCCAGCTGATTTCTTTAAGAAGGGCATCAATAAACTGCCACTGCGTTGGCAAAGGTGCATTGATTGCATGGGTGATTACTTCGATTAATACAAATAAAAAATGCATGAAAAAAATTCGTTTAAATTTTTTCATACAAAACGGCAATTTCATAGGTAAAGACCTATTATATAGCCAGCTTTTCTTGGCAGGTTAACAAATTAGGCCGACGACGATAATGTTCATAAAAGCTGAATCGGAATATACCGATCGTTGCAAAATTTGACAGATAGGTAGCCTACTGGGACCTGGAGGAGGTCTGGGTCCTGGAGGTGGTAGTGGGGGGCTACTTTTCATCATAGATCGCAGACGAAGTAGCGGCCAAAAGCTAGTACCTGATTTGTATGTCTTTCGATTCTATTCTACTTACTAAATTCATTGTTGAATTCGTAGACGATGGTGTTGGAAGGCCACTTGGTGTTGGGCCAGATGTACGCGTTCCTGCCCTCTGCATACTGCTGGAGGAGCATCTCAGCCTGCTCATCATTGAGGAGTATGTCGCCCTGGAACTTGCCGCTGTTCTCCCAGACTGAAGCCTTGGGGTTGGTGAGCATGCGGGATTCTAGCAGGATGCCATCGTCTGTTTAGAAGAATGAATAGGTAAGGTAAGTGCGAATCTTGATATTATGTTAGTTTTTTAACTATAGATACTCTTTTTGCAAAAAAATGCCACAGACACTTAAGAAATGTATGTTATGAGTCGACTACTTTCTTTATAAACTTATTTTACTCTGATTTTGCATCACACTGACCTTTATTCGCGTTACCATAAGGTATATTTCAGAGGTAAAATAACTGACAAACCGGTGGGAATAGTGTTGCAATTAGTGTGAAGGAGGACAATAGTCCATTTTTTAGCTTTAGGAGGTAACTGTTCATCATGAACATGGATAGTATTACTGCCCTATGTCACAATCATTTTTATAACCGAAAAATTAAACCTACTAGCAGTGACCCACAAAATTCAAGTGTGCAACAGCAAAAACCATGGCAACCATGTTTTTAGATCATAATACACTTCTGGACACATCTTTTGGCCCACCTTGTATTTTCAGTTTCGTTTGGTCCTAGCTAAAATTTTATATTAGGTCGAGCAAAAAGTTTTTATGCAGTTTTGAACCTGGCACATTCACAATTTCATTCAATAGTCTTTTTTTGAATTTCGAACACAGAATTTAAAGAAACAAAAGACAATTTGGAGCCTCTTTGTTGATATCAAACAATCGAATACTAAGAAAACTTGGTTTTATTGGTTTACTTGGATTTAATTCTTGAAAAAGTGATTGATATCTTTGGTTTTGCAACAAACATTACTTATTCTTAACATTAAGGTGAGGTTCTATCAATAATCTATGGATACTTCACCTGAAGTCGCCGCCCATGCTGTGGCACTTATTCAGGCCGGACACAGCCAAAGAAACGTGAGTGCTCAACTAAATTTAAGTCGATCTGCGGTCCGAAATGTTTATCGGAGGTACCTAGAGACTGGCGGCTTTGTTCGTCGCCAAGGAAGGCCACGATCTCGGGTCACAACTGAAAGGCAGGATCGATTCATCGTGACGACCAGCTTGAGAAATCGTCACCTTACCTCCATTGAGATACAAAACCAACTTCGCGACTTCCACGGAGTATCTGTGAGCGCTCGAACTGTTCGGAGAAGGTTAAAAGAACGCGATATGGTACCACACAAGCCAGCTAATGGCCCCAAACTAACGCGAGCCCACCGAACAGCGCGCCTTCATTTCGTACGCAGTCATTTAAATTGGACACAGCAAGATTGGAGCCGTGTACTCTTTTCTGATGAGTCTAAAATTGTGTTACATGGCAATGATGGAAGGAAGAAGGTCTACCGACGTAAGGGAGAGCGTTTCGCACAATGCTGCTTTGAAGAGAGGGTTGCTTATGGCGGTGGCTCATGGACTGTCTGGGGCGGTATATCCGCGAGCGGCAAAACTCAACTTGAGGTTGTTACAGGACCACGGCTGCCAACATTAAATGCTGAAAGGTACATTCGTGAGTGCTTAGAACCTCACGTGATACCATACGCGGACTATGTGGGCCCAAATTTCCTTTTTATGCATGATAATGCAAGAGCCCATGCGGCCGGCATCGTCAGGGAATATCTTCGGGATGTGAACATCACAGTTATGGACTGGCCAGCCAGAAGCCCAGACATGAACCCCATTGAGCACATGTGGGACGAGCTAAAAAGACGTGTTAGGGCTCGTCAGCCAGTTGCCCAGACGATGCAGGAGTTGAAAACTGCCATAGAAGAGGAATGGGAGATGATCCCTCAAAATTTCATAGAGCGGTTGATAAACTCTATGCCTAATCGTATGAGAGCTGTGGTAGATGCCCATGGAGGCAACACGCGTTATTAAATTAAACCTTTATTTGATACAACATGTTTTTTATTCAAAAATCAATTGCCTTTAACAAGGCGCATATCCGACTTGTTAGGCGTAGCTCCATGTCGTATGGTATTCTGAATTCAAATTTAAAACAATACGATCGAAAAAGATGGTAAAATGTATCAGGTTTAAAACTGCATCAACAGTTTTTGTTCAATCTAGCGATCATATTTCGGTAGGGGCCATCGAAACCTAAACTCTAAGGTGGGCCAATAGATGTGTCCAGAAGTGTATATCAGTGATGTTAGCGATTTATCAACAATCAGCTGAACAAATCTGTCAGGGATTAGTACTTATCTTAAAATTATTGCGTGATAATAATTACGATTAGATCAGTAATCTCCACCTATCTATCAATACAATCAATCTGCCCAGCCTTTTCCCAACTATGTTGGGGTCGGCTTCCAGTCTAACTAGAGGCAGCTGAATACTAGAATACCTATCTATCAATACACACACACACACATACTTTGCATGGCCCCAAAAATATTTAATAAATTACCAAATGAAATTAAGGATTTAAATATTATTCAATTTAAAAACAAATTAAGACATCTATTATTAGAAAAATGTTATTATACTTTTGACGAATTCCTTAATGATAAATTGTAAGTTATTTGACATTCATATTTATTTAATTTTGCCTCGGAAAGCACGTTAAGCCGTTGGTACCGGCTGTTATTCGTGGATCTTTGACAGTCGTTACGGGTCGTCAGAAGCCCGAAAGTCTGACAACCAGTCTTACCAAGGGGTATCGTATTACCCAGTAACTGGGTTGTGGAGGTCAGATAGGCAGTCGCTCCATGTAAAATACTGGTATTCAGCTGCATCCGGTTAGACTGGAAGCCGACCCCAACATAGTTGGGAAAAGGCTAAGCAGATGATGATGATTTATTTAATTTTGACAATGTATTATTATCTTAAATTCCATTAATTATTTATTTACGTGTACTCCATTGTTAATGTTTTGCTTGTTTTTCAGTCTTAAGTTATGTTGTGTTTTGTTGTAATTATTTTATTTTAATATATTGATTACTTATTCTTTTTTTTATAATAATTACGTGAAAGAGTGTACACCTTTAAGATAGATTTTTTTGAGGAACTATTTATTAATATTAAGATCTCATGTACCAAAAATCACACGAATAAATGAATCTTTGAATACATATACATATATTACTTGTCCTAACTAACTCACTGATGACTGACTGATTCATCAACGCAGAGCCTAAGTCGACGTTCGCACGGACGTAAAAATATCGCGGCGATATTTTTTCGCGCACTGGATTTTCAATGCTCTGCTTAGCACCGAGAGTGCAAAATCCAACAGTATATTTTTTCGACGCGCTAGAATGTACTCTGTTATTGTTAATTTGGATTCTCAACGCTCGGCTCAACAACGACAGTTGAAAATCCAGTGCACGATAATTCCCGCCGCGATTTTATTACGCCCGTGGGAACAGGGGCTAAACCGCTGGGGTTACAAACTTATAATTTTGCACACGGCTTTTATATTGTAGGGGAATACTAAGAAGGGGTTTTTGGATATTCGAGGGCGAAAAGGGGGATTTTGTTTGTAATAAACTTGGCACGAATAGTTTATCTAAGTAAATTAAGAATTTTGTCAATTTTTGTTTTTCTAAACTTAAGACCAAAAATAAAGAAAAAACTAAATAAACGAAAAAAAATAAAGAATAACGTGAATCAGGGTTTTTTGTAAATCCATCCCTAACGGGTACAGTAGTGCTATTCTGTAAAAATCTCACCGTGATAACTCAGGTGAAGTGAGGGTGAAGTGAGCCGTCATTCCACCTGATGCTAGGGGTTGACAGTTCACTTTAAGATCACTTCACTTATGTTTTCATGGTGAGATATTTACAGAATAGCACTACGGGTACTAAAGTACGAAATCCACGCGGACGAAGTCGCGGGGAAGTGCTAGTAAATTGTATTGTGTAAACTACCTCAATACTCAATAACCAAAAACAATAAGTATTTATTTGCATTCCACAATAGGTAGGTAGTTACAATATAAAAATATACATAATTTTAGATCATTGTGGACCCTGTCAGGCACAGCAAGATAGGATAGAGGAAGAGGGCTATTATTATATTATTATTTGAAAAATACCTATTGACATTAAGCCAAACGATGTACAGTTTTCCTATTAGAGTTCTGCGCCCGATGGCAGCCGCGGCGTCATCGGCGTAATCAGCGGGGTAGTTCCCGTTGTCCCCGTACGCAGTGTCCCCGTCCTACGGGGACAGCGGTACTTCAATTAAATATTTAAAAATACTTCCCGTTGTCCCCGTACACTGTTCCCGTTAATATAGTTGAATAAAATAAGTAAAAATTATTGCCCACAGTCCCCGTTTTTTTCTTTTTTGTGTAGTATTATGTGTGAGTCGGCATCTTTTACCCATCAAATAAAGTTTTTTATTTGGTATTTAATGATATGATTTATTACAGCAAACAATATTTAGACAATAAACATTTGGTCTTTTTGGTCAAATGATTTGTTATGACAAAAAATATATAGGTTAGGTTAGGTTAAAACTGTGACCTTCTACGCATGAGCCGAGCGAGCGAAGCGAGCGGTGCCGCGGCAGCGGCCGGCGAGTGCCAGAAACGACTAGATTTTACAGAAAAAAAAAATGTGGAAATAAGAGATTATTTTTAACAGGATATCAAGAACCGAACTAGTTAGTTAGAGGACAACGACTCGTGAAAAGTTTGCTTCCCGTTGTCCCCGTTAGCCGAATGTACGTTATGGAGACAGCGGGAAATACATTTAATCACGTCGCGCTGTCCCCGTGAAGAGGATTTGGCATACGGGGACAACGGGAATAAACCAATCGGCGTGGATGGTGAAAGCACAGGAGTCAAAAATTACCTAAGTACAAACCTAATAAATACATAAATATAAACTTCTAACTCTTTATCTCATTTCGGACTGATTCGAAATGAAACTTATTTGAATGCATGTCTCTAAAAGATATGCATTCAAATAAGTTTCATTTGTTACACTATTCTGTACTAGAAAAACAAGATTTGGATGATGGCCGCGTGAAAAAAAAAATTTCACCATCCACGCCGATTACGCCGATGACCCGCGGCTGCCACCGGCGCACACCTATATCCCCTCTTATCATCTTGCGCAACTACTTCCATTACCAAATTCAAAAGTACACAAACCTCGTCTGCTCCTCTCCAGGAAAGACTTCAATGATTCTATACATAGAAATATAAATATATCTATGATTCTATATCATTCCTGGACCTGCTGACTGGTGGACCAGCCACTGCACACCCAATCACCGACAACAACACTAGAGAAGACCACATTTTGTTGAAAGATCAACCAAACGAAAAACTTCAAGCTTATATATTAATCGTATTATCTTAATAATTACAGATACCTATCTACTGAGAGCACACTCGAGATAATAATTAAACAAATCTAACATAATCATAATCAATCTAACATTATTAACAGGTGATAAAATGATAATATCAATGGTTCTGCTTTTTTTAGTTCCTGTTCGCGACGATGCGTCACCAAACAGTTTTACATAGTTTTGTTTTTTAAAATAACTTAAAGTCAAATATTAATAGTGTTTTATAGTTGAAAACAGTGATAAATAGTGTTTCTGAGTACAACCCTTATAAACTCCAATTAAGTGGGCTACATAGCCAAAATTTATAGTTTTGTTGGTGCGTCCAGGTACCCTAGATCAAGACCTAGACCTCGACGTGCTATTAGAGGTCTAGTCTTCCTGAAAAGCCTCGTACTTAATTGGATTTATAGGGGTCGGAAACGTTAGTTTGCTGTTTTTTTTGTTAATTTGTTTTATCGATGTTGGTTTTCAGGGCGTGTCACGCCCTGAAAAATATAGCTGTGATCTTGTAACTTTCATAGTGTTTCAGGTCATTGGACCAGCTTGAGATACCTGTTTAATCTATTAAAATAGCTTCATTGGTTTTCGAGTAAATTAGCTTGAAAAATAATTTTAAATCGAAATTATAAACTTTTTTGTGTTTACACTGTAAAATCTTGTCAGTTAATAATGTTACAGGAATTACAGGTATCTCAATTGCTGGGTAATTTAATGACGATTGTGGCAATGTATAACATGTCATAATTATAGTTATTTAAGATATTTATAAGCAATTTTTGTAAAATTTAATAATAAAATTCTGGTCAAAATAAAGTTAAAATCAGGAGACGATTCGCGGCTCTCAATAAGGTAAAGTTTCGAGGTACCTACCTCCTTATCGTCATTCTGTTCCTGAAGAGTTACGCAAGTCGTCTCCTGAAATCTCCTGAAGACTTATCAAACTGCTGTTATTATTTTTATCAACAAGAAACCCTTCCCCGTCAAGACTTCAACACATAGCTACTGGTCACCAGCTTGCAGATATCCTGAGCCTATAGGTGCAGGACGTCAGCGCCGTTTGGACTAGGAGGCCTAACCTCATATAGGGATACACCTGGATAGGCACACACCCTCTTTTCAACACATCGTGTCCATCGATCACGCCCGTCCGGCACAGTGCCGTACCTCAAAAGGATAAAACGGAACCCTCATAGGATCACTTCGTTGTTGTCCGTCTGTCTGTCTGTGTGTCTGTCAGTCTGTCAAGACCCTTTTTCTCAGGAACGCGTGAAGGTATCAAGTTGAAATTAACATCAAATACGTAGATCGATGGTCACTTAACGTCAAGCTTCTAAGTCAACGCAATAAAATAATTCGGCCATCTATGCGACATATTTTGATACTTGCAAATAAATCAAAACCTATAGGGTAAAACACCTACTCTTCCCGTTGACCTAGAATCATGAAGTTTGGCAAAAAGGAAGGTCTTACAGCACATGTAAAGGAAAAAGTCCTAAAATTGTTAATTTGTAGTTTTAACACATAGGTTTTTTTTTTGCGAATACAATCTTAAATTTTCAGTTAAAGAATTGACCGTGACGTATATCAATGTATGGGAGATTTATTGCGAGTATCAAAATATGTCGCTTAAATGGCCATATTTTTTTATTACATTGACTTAGAAGCTTGATTTTTTTAGAGCTCCAAGGGACGTAGACTTACGGAGTATTATAGTATTTGAAATTAATTTCAACTTGATACCTCTACGCGTTCCTGACAAAAAGGGTCTTGACAGACTGACAGATAGACAGATAGACAAACATACGGACAACGAAGTGATACTGTAAGGGTTCCGTTTTTTCTTTTTAATGTACGGAACCATTTTAACACTAAAACCCATCAACTTTTAACTTTTACCATATTGCGAAATACCCTTTATTGCGAAAAAAATAAATCAGTTTAGATTATGTATGACTAATTATTGAGATAGGCCCATAGCTCACTTATTTGTTATTGCTACCTATCAACGATCAAATACGATGCACACAACACTATTCTGATAATATAATAAGAAATAAGATAATATGAGGAAAATGTCGTCAGAAAAGTTTTGAATACCTACATATGAAAGTGGGCATTACGAGAAATGATGCGTGGACTGTGTGAAAGATGATGCGGCTAGAAAGGGAGTGTCTACCGAGATGACGACTAATAGAGAAGTCAATCTACCTAGCCTTTTCCCAACTATGTTGCGGTCGGCTTCCAGTCTAACCGGATGCAGCTGAATACCAGTATTTTACATGGAGCGACTGCCTTCTGACCTCCACAACCCAGCAACTGGGTAATACGATACCTCTTGGTAAGACTGGTTGTCAGACTTTCGGGCTTCTGACGACCCGTAACGACTGTCAAAGATCCACGAATGACAGACGGGACCAACGGCTTAACATGCTTTCCGAGGCACGGAGGAGTCTCGGTGTGTAAAGATGGTCACCCATCCACTGACCGACCCCGGCAAGCGTAGCTTAACCTGACGGATCGACCCTTGCGGCTGTTAGTACTTAGCCACGAGCTCCCATATAAATGCAAAAAGTGCGGCGTACAAGGACATCTTAAGCGAATGTGTAAACAAACTGTAAAAAAAAACAACATTATGTCGAGTGCTGTGGGGATGAAGACGATGATGGTAAGCATGTGCATGTGTGTGTGTGTGCTATAACATCCGCACCATTCGCGGTGAACCGATGCGGGAATCTGTTTGTGTCAATGATGTAAAGCTATCTTTTGAAATAGATACGGGTTCACCAGTTACCGTTATTTCTGAGCAAATGTATCTTAAACACTTTGGTAACATTAAGATGGAAGTTACTGATGTTATGTTGCATAGTTACAAGGCAATAAGTTACACATTGTAGGTAAAATTAATCTCATGTTCACGTATAACAACAAATCATTCACAATAGGAGTAGGTATATGTTGTACGGAATGGAGGGCCACCCTTGTTAGGCAGAGATTTCTTTTCTCGTTTTAACTTGCAAATATGTTCTGTTAATAACTGCAACGATTTTTTATCAGGTAATTCAATAAAATACCCACAGTTGTTTGGAAGTCAATTAGGTTGTTTTAAGGGCGTCAAGGTAGATTTACCATTAAAACCAGATGCAAAGCCGATTTTTTTTAAGGCTAGACCATTACCTTTTGCTCTTCGGGAAAGCGTTGAAAAAGAACTTAACCGTCTAGTAGGTTTAGGTGTATTAGTACCAGTGAAATACGCAGAGTATGCAAGTCCAGTAGTACCTGTTATAAAGCGAGATGGTTCTATACGCCTCTGTGCCGACTACTCCGTGACTATCAGTAAGCAAAAACTTGCTGCTAAACATCCATTACCTAGGTATGACGAGGTATTTACTAAACTACACGGCGGTAAATATTTCAGTAAATTAGACCTTTTGCATGCCTATAATCAGTTATGTCTTAATGAGAAGTCACAAATGCTCACTTGCATAAACACCCATAAATGGTTATATAAGTTTACTCGCTTAGTGTTTGGGCTGGCTAGTGCGCCAGCCATTTTTCAGCGTAACATGGAAGCGCTTCTATCAGGGCTAGATGGAACTCTTTTATTTTTAGATGATATTTTAGTGTGCGGGGTGGACAAAGATCAGATGAAGAGTAGGCTGAATAAAGTTTTCCGTAGGTTACAGGAAGTGGGCCTTGTTTTAAACGTAGAGAAATGCACTTTCTTCCAAGAATCCGTTTCCTACTTGGGGTTTGTCATTGACCGTAATGGTATACATAAATCTCCGGTGAAAATAAAAGCAATTCTGCAAAGTCAAATTCCTACCAATACATCAGAATTAAAATTATTCCTAGGTATGGTTAACTATTACCGAAAATTTATTAAAAATGCTTCAACAATGTTAAGTCCACTGCATGATTTGCTAAAAAAAAATGAGCCTTGGTCATGGACCAAGAAACATGACGAAGCAATGTCGTTCATTAAACGGAAATTGGTTTCAGAAACCACCTTAGCGCATTTTAATCCGGAAGCTTTGTTAATTGTACGGTCGATGCGTCACCGAGCGGGTTAGGCGCCGTTTTATCACAGGTCGAAGATGGTGTAGAAAGACCTATCTCATAAATGTGTCCCGTTCACTTAATGCAGGAGAGAAACGCTACAGCCAAATCCAAAAAGAGGCTACTGCTATAATATTTGGAATAAGAATATTTCACCAATACTTATATGGTCGAATCAAGCCTTTTATTTTGAGAACTGACCATAAACCCTTAGTTTCAATTTTCAATCCGGACAAGCGCATTCCCGAGATATTAGCAAATCGTTTACAACGTTATGCAATGTTTCTGTCCGCATACAGTTATTCAATAGAATATGTAAGCAGTGTTCATAATTGTGCAGAGAAGTTTTTAAAACGACCGACATACACTCAGTAGGTACGTGATGAGTCTGATGAGTCAATAGTCGATAAATCTATTCGCTGACGGATATCAAGGAGGCAGTTAAGCTAGATAAGGTTATAACAACCGTCATCGACTATTTGATAAATGGTTGGCCAAATAAAATAAAAGAAGCATTAATAAAGGATTATTATAGCCACCTGTTGGAATTATCGATTGAAAATGGTTGTCTAATGAGGGGTCACAATTTAGTGATACCTAGAAGTCTGCGATACAAAGTGTTAAACGAGCTGCACTCAGGTCACGTAGGAATCACAAAAGTGAAAGAAGAGGCACGAAATAGATTTTGGTGGCCGGGTATGTCTGTCGCCATTGAGCAGCACATCGACGCGTGCGCCGTGTGTGCATCGCAGCGCGCAACGCCCCCGCGCAACCCCCTCACACCATGGCCATTCCCAGCGCAGCCTTGGCAACGTGTACATATAGATTTTTGAGGTCCGATTATCGGAAAAACGTTTTTAATTATAGTGGACGGGTATTCAAAATGGGTAGAAGCATTTGATGTCTCATCCGGTAGTACTACGCGAGTACCTAGTAATAGAAAAACTATGCGAAGTAATGGCATGATTTGGCTTATTTCATACGGTTTGCTCAGATAACGGTACTTCTTTTGTATCGCATGAATTTAAACAATTCTGTACTCGAAATAATATCATTCATTTAACTTCACCAACATATAATCCGGCAAGCAATGGACAAGCGGAGAGCTATGTTAAGATTGTTAAAAAAGCAATAAAATCATACTTGTTAACAGGTACATGTTTAAGAGATTTAAATATAAAAAATATCAGAATTCTTGCTCAGTTATAGGAATTCCAAACATTCGACCACAAACAGATCACCCGCTGAAGTTTTGTTCGGTCATAAGCTGAGATGTAGATTGGATCTCCTGACACCGACCACCACAACGCCATCCAACGCAGCGCTCGACACAATTGTCAAAGTCAAACAGTGTTCGCAGATTGACAATTATCGTGGTAACCGTAATGTTACGTTCAGTGTGGGTGACCAAGTTTTAGTGAAACTTTATAATCAACACAAACATTATTGGTCACGTGACTACGTGAAGAGACTAGCTGACCCGACCGACGCGACGTTGTCCTGTCCAAATTTCAATAATTCATACAAAATTACCATAGAAAATTCACCGAGTGAATCGGATCAAATGGTTAAAAGACACGCTAACCAATTGCTCAAATACAGAGGGAGGGAAGATGAGCCATGCGAAGAGATCGTTCCCGCATTTGTAATGCCATCACATCCGACGAGCTCCAGGCAGCTACCATCCGAAGTCTCTGTAGAAGAACTCCCTGTTGAGTCGGAAACGCCTGCATCAGTGCTATTTCACGATGACCATTCCGCTGAAAAGGAAGAGATTTCGGCAGCTACCACCACAGAACCTGTGCCGGACACTCGGACAAAACGAAATAGAACTGTGATAGATCATAAGAAGTTTTTTGACTAAAGGTGGAGGGATGTTATGTGGGTACCTACATATTTATAAGTAATAAATATGTAGGGTAGACTAGTATGTTTTGGGTAGACTTTAACGATTGCTGCACCAGTCCAATATATATGAGCTTGTTCCTATCGGTACCCCTTTGTAAAGGAAGGCTAACTAACTGAGATGCTAACTGAGATGCCTGAGATGTGAGATAGTAACGGAGTTCAAAATTGTAGTATATTCTATGAGAGAGTGAGACCCATATGACCATAGTTTCACGGAACATTTTAATAATGTAATTTTAGAGAGTCAGGTCTTTTGTAAAGATCTAGGTAGGTAATAAGACCAGTTGTTATAATTTAATGCGTTTGGTTGTGTCTCGGGTTGTTTTGCCCAAATGTTGTGTTTCTTTTATGAGCACAAGCATAGGGCAGAACTTGTTCGATTGAGCTAGAAGTTATCAAGCGTTCACTTCACGAACCCTCACAAGCGACTTTGAGTTTGTGTGATTCGTCTCCTGCTTGTATTTACCCTAACACACCTTCAGAAGCGGGGTGTGTTAGAGAAAAATACATAATTTGTTACAAGATTGGGAAAGTTCAATAAGTTTAGTGGCGCGCCAGATTTGATGATTGTGTACTCTATAGAATTTGTTTTATTATATTAAACTTTGTAATGTGTAATAACATAATAATAAATAAACCATTTATTTCAGGCGACACTGGCCCATAGACCTTAACCTAAACATACATATTTGAATATAAACAAAATTTGTGTTAATAAAATAGGCTTAAGACTATGTCAGTAGCACTCCTCTTTGCACTAGCTTGACTTTAAGTGCTGCCCTGTGGAACTTGTCCGCGGAAGCGACGGAACACCACGTCCTGCGGCCAAAAATCTTCCTCCATGACAACCAATGAGGTACCTACTTGTTTAATTGATTCTTTCCCTAACAAAGTATACCCTATAAATTTACTTTGACACGGTTAGGAGTAGGTAGTATAACTAATACAATAAACCATTAACATCTTGTGTTTTTTTAATTTCTGTAAACTACAAAGAAGCCGGGTTACACTATTCGCACAATATATATTATGTTAATGAGAGCATTTGCGAATCGGACCGCTTGCGAACACCATTTAACAAATATATATAAATATAAACATTTACGTAGATGCCTCGGTACGAGCTTGTCTGGATTGGTACCACCCTCTTGTCTATGTCCATCGCAAAGTAGCATAGCGTTATAGAGGCATGAGGAACAGGGTGTAAAGTTCACTCATCCTCCATAGAAAAGGGAGGATCCTCCGACCAGACGGGTGTCGTGTCTCGTGGGCAACTGCCCGACGGTTGATGTCAGGACGTTGTTATGCTAGTCGCGTTGTTAACTCTTGTAGATGCCGCTACAGCGTGTTCCGGATAGAAGGGCAAGAAGAGCCAGAGAAGAGTGCTTCTTCTGCTAGAGCGCTTGTTTATATTTGCCACTTAACATCAGGTGGGATGTATGCTTAAATTGTCTTATTAGTCGTAGGTGTACAACAATGTGAAAGTGTGACTGACTATTAGCGAATGGGATCTACTAATCCGCCATTTTGCTCTTATAAAATAAAACGTTTTGCAAAAACTACATTTTGCGAAAGGGACTTTATGCATTAGAATCATTCAAAAAGGACCTTGTGCCTTGTGACATTTTGCCATTGCCACGAAGCTGTTTTTCTTTGTTTTATGTTTACATTTTCATTTCATTTAATTCCGGTGGCAAGATAATTCCGGTGGATCGCTTTATCATTTGTCCACGTCCGCGTCGTTCCGTGTGCGGAGACTTTTCTCGCTGGGTTTCCCCTTCGCGTACTTGCCCCCGCCCACGTGGTTCCGCGTCGATATTGTTCTAACAAAATCGCGTCACACCGTCGCATCGCGCCTTTGCGCCTTTGAAAGTAAGTACACGGCTATGCCATCAACAATATGTATGAGTATATAAAAAGCACATAAAAATAAAACAACTTTGTAAAATTAATTCATCACTGTATTTAAAAAGGATATCTATCATACAGTTTTTAAAAGTTTAATAATTTTTGTACGTAAAAACTTGATAGTTATTTTGCTTTCAGAAAAAATAGAAGCAAGTGCGCCAATAAATAAATAAATAAAACGTAAGTAGTTCTTACTTATTTTTATTTGCAAATCAGTCTATCAGTGGGTAGGTACTTAGTTTATTGGTAGAACTCTTGAGGAGCATCTTCAACGAAAGACACTTCCTCAGGTACGATCTCATCTTGGGGCATATCTTCAACTACAACGTCTTCTTGGGGCACCTCTTCAAGTACCTCCTCTTGGATGTTCTCGACTGCGGTATCTTCTTCAGGTACGTACTCATGTTCATAGGGAACACCCTTGGAAAGCTCTTCAGCATTGACTTCAGTGCTCCAGGCTCCGGGGCAGTTGTAATGCCTGTTGGCCCTGAGCCAGTCCCAGCCGGTCACAAACTGCTGCTGGCCCATGAGGCCGTTGTCATTCTGGAAGAATGGAGAATATTAATGGAAATTCTAGAAATGTCTAAGTGAATAGACCACAAGGAAGAAGAAGAAAATTAGAAAGCCCTAAGAAGTCATATAGTGACTTTATTGGTGATGTTCTTCAGAAAGGTCAGGTCGTAGTACTCGCAACCGGCGTATGACCAGATGTATGAACCTAAACGAGGCAAAATGAGTTTGTAGGGATCAACAGGTAGCATCTAGTTTCTGCCTACCCCCATGGGAAGAAGAGAGTTTATATGTATATGTTACAGGTGACAAATGTTTAGAATACTCCCTCAGCATATTTTTGTATTGTAGCATCACAGCATGAAACAATTCTTTCCTAGTCATGTCTAATCATTTTTCATGTGTTACAAGGAATACAACTAAGTAGTAAGTAGCTATAGTATGTGGCAGTTATAAAGGCATGAATGAGTTATTTGAAACTGTCACACTGTATGAGTGTCAGAGGCCGCTCTACAAAGACAAACTTTTTCTAAAACTAACAGCTGAGTAGATACATAATAGGCCTTAATTTTTGAACGCGAAAGAGCCTATTAGGTTTGTCATGAATGCTGTTTGTTACGTACTTACATCTAAATATTATTTATGAACACAAATCATTGGTATTTACACACACATACACACACCCCTAACACACCCTCTCACATACACACATACGCGTATCAGTACTTTAATTTCAATTTTAATGTTTATTTGGCTTATTGTAATTTATTTTGTTCTAATGTTATTTCATTTTAATTATTGTTCTCAATTTGTTATCTAATTTTGTTTTAATCCACATTCTATTTTAATTTTAATTTTGTTTTTGTTTTATTGAGATTATTTTATTTGCATTCTTATTTTAGTTTTCATTATATTTTTAAATAATTTAATGTTTGCTATTAAACTTATTTTTAAGTAAGGTAATTTCATCACCTATTGCTACATATACTTACTTGCTTTTAATTGTTACCTAAATGGAAGAAGTCACTGGCTCCTGAAATACAGGTACTCTAACCTAGCTCTGGTGCCAGGGTCTCAAATTTCTCTGTAACCTATTTATGGCAATAAAAAAAATATTATTATTATTTTGTTTTTTATATTTATTTTCATCCTAGATAGAACCTGGTATTTTTGAAATCTCACGTGTGTTAACCAAGGTGAGATTTTAAGTTTGAGTAGATGGATTAAGTACTTTATACTGTATTGAAATTATTGTCTAAATCTAACTGTAGGAATTTTGGACTATACGACATGTGTTTAATATAGCTGCTTTCTGAAGTGTGAGGTAAGTATATTTGGAAAGGTTTGTTTTGAGACAATACCAGTCGTCGAGACCACTATTGGGACTATGGTTACTGTGTTAATTTTCCAGACTCTGGTGATTTCTTCTTGTAGTTCTGTATATTTCCTAATTTTTTCCGAGATAGTTTTCTGTATATTATTAGTATTTGGGACTGCTATATCTATTGTGTATCTGTGTTTGTTTTCTTTATCAACAAGTGTTATATCGGGTCTGATGTTGTATATTGTATGATCAGTAATTATAGTACGGTCATAATATAATTTGTAAGATTGGTTTTCTAATACAGCCCTAGGTGAGTATTTGTAGTATGGTGTCTAAGGATCCTGCATGAGATTGTGTTTTGTTGCGAGTTTTTGGTGTATAATATTAACAAGTTGATTGTGTCTATGAGTGTAATCATTTTAGGTGAGTGTGCTACAAGCTCCTGTGATGTGTTGTATAGTTTCCGGTTTGTTGCGGCACTTTCTGCATAAATCGCTTCTTATTGTGTTATCTTTAATTATGAATTTTCTATAATTTATGGTGTTTATGATCTGGTCTTGAATGGCTAGCATAAATCCTTCGGTTTCCGGAAATAATCCACTCAATTCCAGCCATTTGTTGGAAGCTTCTTTGTCTATGTGTGTTTGGTATAAATCATTAGGATGTATTCCATGCAGTTCTTTCTGTCTCCATTTTTTATGTATCTCTTCTTTAAGCATATCTTTATCTATTGTTTCAATATTGTCTTCGCTAAGGTTCAGTGGTGTATATTTTTTATCTATCTCTACTATTGTTTTTTTTGTAATTGGCTGGTATTCTTCTTCATATTGAAAAATTGTTTTAGGTTTATTATTTTTCTTTTGTGTAAGTGTGATTATTATTATTACTTACGAAGATAGGCAACATGGTCGGTTGTCCGTTGGTACTGAAGCCGTATCTGCCGTAGTGCATGTTGCTGGCGTATTCATAGGGGAGACCCATGTTGTGGACAATGTTGGTTCCGTACTTGTCGAAGTTATGTTCCATACCTGTGGATGGTGAAAATAAAAGTGAAACTTCAGGAGCACCATGGTACATTCATGGTATACTTCACAGATATACCCATGTCACCTCCGTGAAGTTACGTCAGCTAATTTAATTTGACTTAGGCCAGTGGTCAAAAGGTTTTTAATTAGACATTCGCAGTCTTACTGAAGTCTGATTAAATCGTTTGCAACCGAAGATAAAATGTTTGTTTTGCATATACACCCTACCTATATAACCTATATATATGCCAATAAATTATATAGTTTTTTTGGAATGTACTTATCAAACCCTTCAATTTGATACCCATATTGTAATAATGGAAGAATTTTATTTTTTACTTTTGAAAATGGAGCCCTGCTGCCACCATATTCAAAAACCACATTGAATTTAATATATTAGGTTGGGGAAAAAGTCTTTTCGCATTATAGTATGTATGAACTTAAAATAAAATCTCTTTGGCTATATACTATTTGTATCTGGCTGGTTTTGGTATCATTGAAAGTTTAAATTTTAAAGAACATAATTCCAAATTCAAATTAGGAAAATGTGTGGTTTTCATTTGTTTTTCGTAGTATCAAGATGAGTGAATATAATGAATAAATTCGATACATTTTAAAATTTTACTACAAAAAAGGTAAAAAAGCAACGCAAGCCGCGAAAAAAATTTGCGTTGTTTATGGACCCAGTGCAGTATCTGTGAGAGTAGCACAAATCTGGTTTAAGCGTTTGCAATCCGGAAATTTTGATGTCAAAGATGCACGTCGCTCTGGTCGCCCTATTACGGATAAAATGAATGCCATTTTTGAAAAAGTGGAGCAAGATGGGCATATCAGTAGTAACGACGTAGCTGAAGAACTGGGAATTGACCACAAACCAGTTTTGGCGCATTTGAAAAAAACTGGGTACACAAAAAAGCTCGATATTTGGGTACCTCACGAGCTCACTGAAAGAAACCTAATGAACCGTGTACTCATTTGTGATTCTTTATTACGACGTAATAAGACTGAACCATTTTTGAAGAAGCTGATAACTGGTAATAAAAAGTGGATCACGTACGACAAGAACGTGCGAAAAAGGTCA
Source organism: Cosmia pyralina (assembly GCA_946251885.1). Classification (NCBI taxonomy): domain Eukaryota; kingdom Metazoa; phylum Arthropoda; class Insecta; order Lepidoptera; family Noctuidae; genus Cosmia; species Cosmia pyralina. The sequence goes on along the minus strand of OX276345.1, from coordinate 24,413,079 downwards.
TGGTCAAAGGCCGGTCAGGCTTCACAGACTGTGGCGAAACCCGGGTTAACTCGAAACAAGGTGATGCTGTGTGTGTGGTGGGATTGGAAGGGCATTATTCATTATGAGCTGTTACCACCAGGCAGGACCATCGATTCTGAACTCTACTGCGAACAACTGATGAGATTAAAGCAAGAAGTTGAGAGAAAGCGGCCGGAATTAATCAACAGAAGGGGTGTAGTTTTTCATCATGATAACGCTAGACCTCATACATCTTTAGCCATTCAGCAAAAATTAAGAGAGTTTGGCTGGGAGGTGTTAATGCATCCGCCGTATAGTCCTGACCTTGCACCTTCAGATTTCCACCTGTTTCGGTCTCTTCAGAATTCTTTAGGCAGTGTCAGGTTAACATCACGAGAGGACTGCCAAAACCACTTGTCGCGGTATTTTGATCAGAAGTCCCAAAATTTCTATAGCAATGGGATCATGTCCCTACCTACAAGATGGCAAAAAGTTATCGAACAAAATGGTACCTACATACTTTAGATAAATGTAAATAATGTATATTAAAAAATGTTTTGAATTTTCTTTAAAAATGCGAAGAAACTTTTTCCCCAACCTATTATATATACTAGCCAGTATCACTCGGAATGATGTAAAGATTCTAACGACCCTATACATCCAAATCTGTTCAGGCATTTAAAAGTTATGGTGGAATAATGAAACCCACATGAACACTTAAAACATGAAACAAACCTACAACAAAAACTCCTTTTTTGGGCAGTCGTGTAAAAACATGTATGTACCTAGATTATAAAATAGAAGTACGGAAATTATTATGATTAGTTATTCTAACAAAAACCTTTTCGTAAAGTTAAGAATGAAAATATATCTATATAAATAAAAAGAGAAGTCCTGACTGACTGACTAATTGACTGACTCATCAACCCCTTGGACCTAGAAAGGTGAAATTTTGCACAGAGGTTCCCTTTATAATGTAGACAAGGAAGAAGGAAGGAATTCCCGGTAGTATGTTCCCGAGGGATATTTCCGACATCCACGCGGACGAAGGCGCTGGCAAAAACTAGTTGCAAATAAAATTGCCATTAACACACACAGATATTGGTAAAGGATATCAATGAGTTTCATTTTTTTTTTTTTTAGTTTAAAACAATCCGCTAGACTATCTAAATCATATAATCTACATTAATATGAATAACATAATTCTATAAACTTTTGTTGTCTGCGGCTTGGCTTCAAAACCTTTGATGTTTTCCAATCGTTCTACGTAATCTTTATGGAACATATAAATTTTTCCTTTACCTTTAAATGTGACGCGACCTAGCTAATTCGTCACTGGTCATTAATATACCTACAAAGTTTGATTCATAAATCAGGCATTTCATATTTTACAAGTTGCGATAAAGTTAAAATGAACCTGTTATAAGCCTGTTGCATGCATATGAGAAATTTTCTCCATCTGCAACCGCAGCCCGACTTTACTCGCAGATGGGCATATATATAAACTTCTCTTTCATACTGCCAATATCTCCACGCTCCTGTGCCAGTCTAACCCAAATGAAACCTACGACTGGATACCTAATATCTTGTCTTCTCTCTAGGTTTACTAAATTATAATATCCTAAAATAACATGAAAGAAAACTTTACCTGGCCAGATGTTCTGCCACATGATGCGTACCCAATCGTCCCTGTTGTATGTGGACTGCATGTGGAAGAAGCCAACAACATGGAGCCATTCGTGGATGATGACGGTGTGGTGGAAGCAGCCGCGGCCGGGAGTGTCGCGAGCTAAGTTCAGTGTGTGGACGCCCCATGTGTGCCAGAAACCAACGCTGGCGTAGCAACCGTCCGCTCTACCCTGGATATTGATAAAGAATAGTTTTTTACATTAGATACTGGTTATTTTAATGGATGGACGGGGAGCGGAAGACTAAAGAAAGGATGAATGGAATGTGTGAGAGAAGACGAATGAGCTGGGTGTGAACAAATACGTGGAAGATGTGAAAGATCCATGTGACGGAATACAATTCTAGAATAAATTGATAGTGGGTTTTACCAAACCGATTAGTACTTAGAACGATATTATAAAAAGATATCATCGGTATTTTTATGGCACCAAATAAATTGGGCACTGAGACGACATACAAAATAAGAGGCAATGTAATATAATTGGTTATTTATCGCCTGACTAAGCAAATTACGCACCTAGATCCTTATCTGATCGATTTCCAGAAAACAATAGAGCTCAATCATAATCATAAAACTTTAAAATTAAAGAGGCATGTTACGCCGGGCCCAAATAAATTGGGATATGAAGATGGATGACGTAAGTATGGATAGGACAATTACGAGTATGTAGACATTTAGGTAATAATGAACTTACTGTAATCCTGACGAAGTTGAAATCATTAGCCGTACGGCGACGGAACCTGATGCAGGTCCTTACGGTGATTTCATTCATCGCAGCATAGATGGCGTTAATTTGGGCATTGGCTGAAATAATTTAAAGAAGTATCGTTAGGGTGGGTAGTTAGAAATTATTATGTGATACCATAAGTAAGGATTTATTAAACATCACTTGTCATTAGTCAACATAGAACCTGAATCAGAATATACCGATCGTTGCGAAATTTGACAGATAGGTATAGCCTGGGACCTGGAGGAGGTCATAGGCTACTTTCCATCATAGATCGCAGACGAAGTCGCGGCCAAAAGCTAGTACCTGATTTGTATGTCTTTCTATTCTATTCTACTTACTAAATTCATTGTTGAATTCGTAGACGATGGTGTTGGAAGGCCACTTGGTGTTGGGCCAGATGTAGGCGTTCCTGCCCTCTGCATACTGCTGGAGGAGCATCTCAGCCTGCTCATCATTGAGGAGTATGTCGCCCTGGAACTTGCCGCTGTTCTCCCAGACTGAAGCCTTGGGGTTGGCGAGCATGCGGGATTCTAGCAGGATGCCATCGTCTGTTTGGAAGAATGATTAGGTAATGTAGGTAAATGTAAATCTTGATATTATGTTAGTTTTTGAACTAATTTACTCTTTTTGTAAAAAAATGCCGCAGATACTTATGAAATGTATGTTATGAGTCTGATGTTGCATCACAATGACCTTTATTCGCGTTACCATAAGGTTTATGTCAGAGGTAAAATAATCGTGAAAGTACTGTAGACAAACCGGTGGGAATAGTGTTAGCAATTAGGAGGAGGACAATAATCCGCTTTTCAGCTTTAGGAGGTAACGGTTCATCAATGAACAAGGTCCTATGTCATAATCATTTTTATAACCAAAAAACTGGCTAAGGGCGTGGCGGACCACGTAGGTACGGTCAGCAACAGAAGTCGGTTAACATTGCTACTTTTTGACATCATCTAAATTAACACAAAATAATTCGACAAACTTCTTTTTTTCGTTTAACTGTTAAGAGTTAATGTTCTTAAAATTTTAAGTACTTCTGTTCCGATTTGAATTAAATATTTTATTTAGATGTATATTAACACTAATTAAGATTAAAAAATTGCAAGTGTTAATCGACTTTTGTTGCTGACTGTACAATGAAGGGTTACGTAGTTGGGATGAATTTATCCCAAGAACAAACTTAACATTGTAGTTGAAAACAATATTCTATCATACATGCCAACTGCAAATGTAAGTTTGTAAGCACAATATTGAGAATCTTACCATGTTGTTATTTGTTTCAAAATTTTAGGCTCAGTAGTTTCGGAGATAAGGAGGTAAATTTTAATCTATTTTCTTACATAGCTTTAACGCTATTTATGTTCAAATTATAAAAAAGTATATTTGAGACCCAGCTCCCAATAAGTCTTTTCATTTGATATGTCAAATGGTAACTGTCTCCGAAAAGTGAGCCTCATATTCAAAATTTATTTATTTACGTTACACATTCGTGTTTGGGTCACAGAAATTCATATATGTGAATCAAATTTCAACTAATCGGTTCAATAAACTCGGAGCAAAATGGCTGTATAAGTTTTTTTTCATTCCGACGTACGGAACCCTAAAAGTAACCCCCAACATCAATCAAAAGTCAAATAAAAAAAAAAAGAGTCAAAAGTCAGTCATCAATCAGCAGTGACCCTCAAACATCAAATGTCCGTAACATCCACGGCAACCTTGATTTTAAATCATATGATCAGTGTGTATCATTTTCATTACTTCTTCATTAGGTAAAACTTTAATTGTAATGATTAGCCTAAAATAAACAATCAGCTGAACAATCTGTTAGGAATTAGTCTATATCTATAAAATATTGTAAAGTATGATTATAATTACGAGCAGATTAGTAATTAAAATAAAATAAAGGCTCTCGCAAACAGGCGCGACTCTAGTTGAACAATTTCTACGAAAACTTCATGAAAATTGTTGTAACAAAATCGACGATTTTTTAGACCTTTAACTTTAACGTATTTGATATTAATTTCAACTTGTAACCTACAATGCTACAAGCGTTCCTAAGAAAAAGGGTCTTGATTAACAGACTGACAGACAGACGAACAACGAAGTGATCCTATGACGACACGGTTGGCGCAGTGGTTGAGCGATTGACTGCTGTGCAGCATGTCGCGGGTTCGATTCCCGCACGGAACAAATATTTGTACGACCTACAAGTATTTGTTCCGAGTCTGGGTGTTTTTCTATCTATAATATGTATGTATTTACAAAAAAAAAAATGTATATAAGTAGTTTATCAGCCATCTCGTTACCATAACACAAGCATTAGGTTGCTTAGCTTGGGGCTAGATGGCGTTGTGTGATATGTCCAAACATATTTATTTATTTATTTATTTATTTATCCTATAAGGGTTACGTTTTTTTTTTCCTTTTGAGGTACCTACGGAACCCTAAAAAGGAGTTTCAGCTGTTTGAAGCACCGGAAAACGTACCTGACAGTTTGGAACTACTTTACAAAGCTTCAAACACAATCCGACGTCTGTTGGAAACGAGTGTTCTCTATGTCCGGTGGCATTATTACAAACATAACAAACAAATTGCTTTTTTCTGACCAAAACAAACTCGATTAAAATTTTATTCTAAGAAGTCTAGAAGTGCCGGGACCACCCGGGACTTTGATCACTTTGATCGTGGATTGTCTCGTGTCCTTTGAGACTGTCAAAACTTAGTATATGTGAGGATAGATCACCAGATAGCCTAGATGGAAAAGGAGGCAGGCTAACTATGTAGATCATGGACAAGCTGAATTTAATTGGTAGCAAAATATAATAGTTAGTTTCCTCATATAATCATGCGGAAATAATAACCATTATTTGCTACCAATCAAATTCAGCTTCCACCTGAAAACGCGAAAAATAAATTTACTTTATAAAAAGTAAAAACCGACTTCAAAACCTAAAACCAATAAAATAACTTTCATAAAAAACTTAACAGCTTCTGAAGTCGGTGTCAAGCTAAGGTGCGTTGAAGAATGGAAGACACCGACTTCAGAAGCTGTTAAGTTTTTTATGAAAGATATTTTATTGGTTTTGAAGTCGGTTTTTATTTTTATGTAAATTTATTTTTCCATTTTTAGTTAAATGTACAATTAGGACAATTTGATGAGCCCAAGAGGAACGAAAAGAAGAATCATCACAAAATCCGCTTAGAAATGTCGGAGATACAGTACATTTATGCATATAACTTCGTACATAAGAATAATTACCTGATGTATTATATAGGGTGCCTGGTAATTAGTGACCGATACTTAAACACATGATTGTGCTCAACTTTTACCATGGGACCAAACCTTAAACCGCGAAAAAAAATCAGCTGCTCCCTACATTTTGCCGTTATGCGAACATGAATGTATGGGGCCGCTGATTTCTTTTTCGCTATTCCAGGTTTGGTCCCGTACTAAAAGTTGTTTGTTATCATGAGTATAATCATGTGTTTAAGTATCGGTCACTAATTACCAGTCACCCTATATACTAAAACCTTCCTGAAAGTATGCAGAATACGGTAGTGCAAGAATCATCAAAATTGGTTCATTAGTTTTTGAGAAAATCGCGGGCAAACAAACATACATACATACATACGGGTCGAATACAGAACCTCCTTTTTTGAACTCGGTTAAATATCACCTATTCCCTATGCTTATTTATGTTCGCATAACTCATCAAAATGGAACAGCTGTTTTTTCCCCGCGATTTTAGGTTTGGTCCCATAGTAAAAGTTGTTCATAATGACGAGTACACGACCCCTTAAAAGGACGCCCATCATCCTAAACTACCTAGGTGCTGACATTTATAATTATGCACTGCATGAGGACGACGACGGTTTGTAGTCTACCAATCATCTTGCGCAACTACTTCCATTACCAAATTCAAAAGTACACAAACCTCGTCTGCTCCTCTCCAGGAAAGTCTTGAATGATTCTATATCATTCCTGGACCTGCTGACTGGTGGACCAGCCACTGCACACCCAACCACCGACAACAACACTAGAGAAGACCACATTTTTCTGTTTCAATACAACAAAAAACTACAACCTTATATAATAATCGTATTATCTCAATAATTACTTAATTACAGATACTGAGAGCACGCTCAAGATAATGAAACAAATCTAATTTTAATTATTAGGAGGTGATAAAGTGATAATATCAAAGATTTTGGTTTTTTTTTTTCAATGTTGATCAGTTGATTATTTTGATAATAGAGTCATGGTCACTGCGGTCTTTCCTAGGTTTGTATACAAAGGATGAGAATCACAGAACAACAGAAAAGATCTCTTCTATCTGTTCTGTGCTGAGAATTGACTGATTAAGGTAAGCTTTACCGTGCAATAGAACACAAACGGATTGTCTACATTTTAGTCCCCAAAAATTTCAGCTGGCTAATTGCGTAATACCTACAGTAGGAATGGGTTTCATTTTGACAGTTCAACATCACTCATTGCGTTATTTAGGTTGTTGAGCAGACAAATTTTTGGAACATATGAAGCAATGGATTAGCAATATGTTTCAAATTAATTAATGTGCATGCGTTAGAATGTTAAGACTTACATTTATTAGATTGATTAATCCTACATAATGATAGAAGGTATAATTTAATTATTGTGTCATTATAATTTAAATGTTTTGCTAGTTAGCCCTCAAAGTTTGCGATGCCTGGAAAAGGCCGCTAAGTTGTAAGTACCTACTTTTGTAAAAGACCTCAAAATGTACACTTAGTATGCAAATAAATCTTTGACTTTGACTTTGACATTAATTCAGACTGTGATTTATAGTTACGCAATTAGGGTGCAGTTATGCTACCTGATTTTTATTAGAAACATCTCTTGTGTTATTTGTTAGTAATTTCTGGTCTTTCGATAGTCAGCCTGTCTACTCCTCAAAATTTTCCTGCCTGTACCAGTACCCTAGATGGGTGGCGTAGGTACTGTTTGATGCGGCTCGGAAGATAGCTGCGAGTGCAGACCGTGCAGGTACAGTCAAGTCGACAATAATTTTGTTTCCATTTAGTTAAGCTCGATTAAGTTTTTTTTTTTTTCATTTAAGAATTAAGACTTTTTAGGGTTCCGTACCTCAAAAGGAAAAAACGGAACCCTTATAGGATCACTCGTGTGTCTGTCTGTCTGCCCGTCTGTCTGTCCGTCTGTCTGTCCGTCTGTCACAGCCAGTTTGCTCCGAATCTACTGGACCGATAAAGTTGAAATTTGGTACACATATGAATTTCTGTGACCCAAACACGGACGGGTAAAGTAAATAAATTAAATTTGAATATAAAGGTCACTTTTGGGGGGCAAATAAGAAAATTAAAAAAAAATGTTTTGCAAACTACTTCATGTGGCATATCAAATGAAAGGGCTTACTATGAGGGTCTCAAATCTATTTTTTTTATAGTTTTAAAATAAATTGTTTTAAAGTTATTTAAGAATATAGACGAAAATTGACCATTCCCCCCCTTATCTCCGAAACTACTAAGCCTAAAATTTTGAAAAAAAATACAGAAAATAGATTTTTACCTGTAGATTACAGAAAAACCTATAAAAAGTATGTGGTCTTAAAATAACATGGTAAAATCTATCAATATTGTGGTACAAACTTACATTTACAGTTGGAATGTATGGGAGAACATGTTTTTCAACTACAATGTTAAGTTTGTTCTTAAGATAAATTCATCCCAACTCCGGAACCCTTCATTGTGCGTGGTCCGACACGCACTTGGCCGGTTTTTTTTTTAATTTTACTCTTTTAAGTTTGAATCGTAATAAACCTGCACTTGCAGCTAACTTCCGAGCCGCCATTAAGTTTGAATCGAACTACACTTCTGGACACATCTTTTGGCCCACCTTGTATTTTCAGTTTCGTTTGGTCCTAGCTAAAATTTTATATTAGGTCGAGCAAAAAGTTTTTATGCAGTTTTGAACCTGGCACATTCACAATTTCATTCAATAGTCTTTTTTTGAATTTCGAACACAGAATTTAAAGAAACAAAAGACAATTTGGAGCCTGTTTGTTGATATCAAACAATCGAATACTAAGAAAACTTGGTTTTATTGGTTTACTTGGATTTAATTCTTGAAAAAGTGATTAATATCTTTGGTTTTGCAACAAACATTACTTATTCTTAACATTAAGGTGAGGTTCTATCAATAATCTATGGATACTTCACCTGAAGTCGCCGCCCAAGCTGTGGCACTTATTCAGGCCGGACACAGCCAAAGAAACGTGAGTGCTCAACTTAATTTAAGTCGATCTGCGGTCCGAAATGTTTATCGGAGGTACCTAGAGACTGGCGGCTTTGTTCGTCGCCAAGGAAGGCCACGATCTCGGGTCACAACTGAAAGGCAAGATCGATTCATCGTGACGACCAGCTTGAGAAATCGTCACCTTACCTCCATTGAGATACAAAACTAACTTCGCGACTTCCACGGAGTATCTGTGAGCGCTCGAACTGTTCGGAGAAGGTTAAAAGAACGCGATATGGTACCACACAAGCCAGCTAATGGCCCCAAACTAACGCGAGCCCACCGAACAGCGCGCCTTCATTTCGCACGCAGTCATTTAAATTGGACACAGCAAGATTGGAGCCGTGTACTCTTTTCTGATGAGTCTAAAATTGTGTTACATGGCAATGATGGAAGGAAGAAGGTCTACCGACGTAAGGGAGAGCGTTTCGCACAATGCTGCTTTGAAGAGAGGGTTGCTTATGGCGGTGGCTCATGGACTGTCTGGGGCGGTATATCCGCGAGCGGCAAAACTCAACTTGAGGTTGTTACAGGACCACGGCTGCCAACATTAAATGCTGAAAGGTACATTCGTGAGTGCTTAGAACCTCACGTGATACCATACGCGGACTATGTGGGCCCAAATTTCCTTTTTATGCATGATAATGCAAGAGCCCATGCGGCCGGCATCGTCAGGGAATATCTTCGGGATGTGAACATCACAGTTATGGACTGGCCAGCCAGAAGCCCAGACATGAACCCCATTGAGCACATGTGGGACGAGCTAAAAAGACGTGTTAGGGCTCGTCAGCCAGTTGCCCAGACGATGCAGGAGTTGAAAACTGCCATAGAAGAGGAATGGGAGATGATCCCTCAAAATTTCATAGAGCGGTTGATAAACTCTATGCCTAATCGTATGAGAGCTGTGGTAGATGCCCATGGAGGCAACACGCGTTATTAAATTAAACCTTTATTTGATAAAACATGTTTTTTATTCAAAAATCAATTGCCTTTAACAAGGCGCATATCCGACTTGTTAGGCGTAGCTCCATGTCGTATGGTATTCTGAATTCAAATTTAAAACAATACGATCGAAAAAGATGGTAAAATGTATCAGGTTTAAAACTGCATCAACAGTTTTTGTTCAATCTAGCAATCATATTTCGGTAGGGGCCATCGAAACCTAAACTCTAAGGTGGGCCAATAGATGTGTCCAGAAGTGTATATATGTATCTCTGTCTGTATCTGTATCTGTTCTGTTCCAATAGTGTCTGATAAAAGTGTAAACAAAACCCTGTTCAGGTTAAATTCTTACGCAATCATTCACGAAAGGGAATTAGTATCTAGAAGGTTTCAACTTTACCTAAATCTCACCATTTTTTCCAGAAAATATTATTTTTAATAATTACATTATTAAATTGTAATTGAAAAATTATCGAGAAAATTGAGGTTATAAAATAAACCTGTATTGTCAAATGAAAAACATATTTAAGGGGCCTGTGCTCTGGTCACCAAACATAGGCACTATGCTGGGTGACACCACGTTCCGGTTCGCTATTTGTCTGCGTCTAGGCGCTCCTTGCGTGGCACTGCATCGCTGCCAGTGCGGTGAAGGTGTCGACTGCCTCGGACACCATGGCCTATCCTGCAGTAGGAGCGTAGGCCGATAGCAAGGCATCAATGACATCATCCGTCGTGCTCTTTTCAGCTGTTTAGAACCCAATGGCTTGTGGCACGCAACGATGGGAAGAGACCAGACGGTATGATCATAAAGCCTTGGAAGTTAGGTCGGTCCGCTGAAGTGGGATGCAACATGTGTCGACACCCGTGCGCCAACCCATCTTCCTAGCACGGTGCAAGGCCGTAGGTAGGGCGCTCGGCGTTCAACCCCCTCCCCCCCTCGAAATATGAGAAACCAGAATCTATATCTAGAGATAGTTGTCACGCGTTTAATGATCATCCACGTCGGTTGCCTTTAAATTCAATTAGTATTATATCATGAAAAATTATAATAACATCTATTACGGCGGGCGGGCTGTGCTAGGGTGGCTGCTGCAGGTGCGCAAACACTCCAATCTAATTGAGACTTGGGACTTATATGTTCGACTAGCTTCTACCCGCAACTTCATCCGCGTGAAATTTACCAATACCTAGCCTACCACGGACAATGTTAACAAGAAGTCGGGCACGTAAACTGATTGAAAACACACACCCAACATCTTCGGGTTCGTCGCTCAGCTCCGCCTCGCAGGTGCCGGAACCTGCTCCAGATGTGAGTCAAGTGATACCGGCCGCTGCAGTTGCGTCGAGCTCGAGCGACGAATACTTCTCGCCACCGACGACACCACCACCAGTACGTCGGCGCGGAAGGGGCCGACTACCAGCCAGTTTAGGACTCCGAGGCCCACCGGCCTCTGATAGGGTCCTCGCTCCCGGTGGAAGTGTGCAGCGCATGAGATGGACAGAAACTGTCAATGAAAATGTCATGCGCGCATACTTTGGGGCTACAGAGGGGGGAAGTAACTTGACTGCGTACCGTGGTCGGATGCTCTCTCTGTTTCAGGTGCTTGAGCCAGCTATCAACGTGTCGGCACAACGACTATCGGATCAGGTGCGGGTCATCCAGCGTAATCATATGTTGGATGACACTGTACTTGATCGCCTGCGAATTGAAATGCAGAGTAGCCATGTCATTGCCCCCCCGTCGCAGACTAATATAGTACCACCACAGTCCGACATAAACCACGTTGACGAGGGAAGTGATGACAGGGCTACAAACGTAAGTACCCAGTGCAATGAAGAACTGAGGAGTGCTTTGGAAGGTGCGATTCGGGAATATCGATTCATGTCTCCCGAACTTCGACCACGCTTACCTCGTTTGCCCATGCATAACAAAAATAGGGCGCTTGTGGCGGCTCTGGATTCACAGTTGTCAAACTATTTTGATGACTGCGAAGACCTCACCGATACTCATTCGATTCTGTACTACGCGGCTGTAGCGGCATGTCGTGTAGCTCACGTCAAATTTGCTAATGATTCTAGAGCTACACGACCGAAACCAGCCGTACCAGCTCGGCAGTGCAGAATTGAGCGCCGTATTGGTGGGGCCAGAGCGCTCATCGGCAAACTAACCTGCTTCAGGGAGGGCAATACTCGCCCTAGAGTGATGCGCTTTGTGAGACGGGCGTTCTCAGGGACTGATGTCAGCCCTCAGGACTATATGTCCCGTGTCACAGAGCGCATCGACTTCCTGAAGCAGAAAGTCTATGCATGGGCAAACCGTATTCGTAGGTATAAGCGGCGAGTGGACCGATACACTCAGAATCGCACCTTCCAGAGCGATGAAAGGTGGGTTTATAGGGTTTGGGAGCGACCGGACCAAGGTGTGACTGACACGCGCCTGCCGGATGATGATGTCATGTATTCTTTCTGACGCAGTATCTGGTCGGTGCCTGTCAGTCACACTGAAGGTGATTGGTCTCGGGAAGTCGAGCGAGCCTGCAATCCAATACCAGAAATGGGGGCTATTACCATCTGTCCCCAAGATGTAGCTCGTGCAGTCCGTCCGTTGCCTAACTGGAAGTCTCCAGGACCGGACGGACTGCACAACTTCTGGATCAAATGGTTTCTTAGATCGCATGCTCGCTTGGCGGCTCAGTACCAGTCTGCTTTAGAGTCTGGTTCGCTACCCCAGTTCCTAACGACAGGAGTTACCCACCTGCTCCATAAATCAGGTAGCACCGCGGAACCCAAAAATTATAGACCGATCACGTGTTTACCGACGGTCTATAAAGTTCTTACATCCATTTTGAGAGCTAAAATTAATAAACATATAGACACCAACTCCGTCATGTCTGCCTCTCAAAATGGATGTAGGAATGGGTCCCGCGGTACTAAGGAGCTACTCCTCATTGATATGGCCATAAGCCAACAGGTTCGTCGTTCCCGAAAGGATCTATCGACATGTTGGATAGATTATAAGAAGGCCTATGACTCGGTGCCACATACATGGCTCATGAGGGTGCTGGAGTTGTATAAAGTAGATGCAACTCTTCGCACCTTCCTGATGTCGTGTATGGGGCAATGGAGGACGGTCCTTCGCTATCCAGGATGTCGAAATATCCAGAGGAACAGCGCGCCGATAAGGATTGAGCGAGGCATATTTCAGGGCGATAGTTTGAGTCCGCTTTGGTTCTGCTTAGCCTTGAATCCTCTAAGCACACTGCTGGAGGATTCAGGTCTAGGCTATCGGCTGAGGAGAGGTGGTCAGGTTATATCCCACCCTCTCTACATGGATGACCTAAAACTCTTTGCCCCCAACAATTTGCAACTGATGGAGCTACTGAAAGTAACTGAAACTTTCAGTAGCGCCATCAGGATGGAATTTGGTGTCGACAAATGTGCGGTCATGCATGTAAAGCGAGGGGAGATTGTGCAATCCTTGGGAACCCAACTCTCGGATTCCATAAACTTTAGAACCCTCTCCGCATCCGAAACCTATAAGTATTTGGGTATGTCGGAAGCGTTGGGCATCAACGTTGCTGACATGAAGCAATCGTTGAAGGAGCGCTTCTTTGGCCGCCTGAAGAAAGTATTTAATAGTCTTCAATCAGGCGGAAACAAGGTGCGTGCCTTCAACGGTTAGGTCATGCCGGTTTTGATGTACTCTTTCGGCGTACTCAAATTGACTCAGACTGAACTCGACGCCCTGGATCGGAGAGTCCGTACGCTGTTGACTGCATATCGAATGCATCACCCACGGTCATCGGTAATGAGACTGTATATCCCGCGAAAGTGTGGAGGCCGAGGCTTTTTAAATGCTAAGACTCTCCACAACCTCGAGATATGCAGTCTCAGGGAATATTTCCTAGTAGCCGACGTGGGGATGCATCGAGATGTGGTCGCGGTGGACAAGGGCCTCACCCCGCTCTCCCTGGCTAAAGAGAACTGGCGCAAACCTGTAGTGCTTGACACTAACGATCGCAGGGAGGTATGGCAGAGTAAGGAGCTTCACGGACGCTTTTTCCGGGCCCTACATGGACCTGATGTAGATTTGCTAGCGTCCGTAGCCTGGCTGCGTTCCGGTGACCTCTTTGGGGAAACCGAAGGTTTTGTCTGCGCAATTATGGACGAAGTTATCATGACGAACAATTACCGGAGATTTATTGTGAAAGACGGAACGGTTGACATCTGTCGGGCATGCCACCGACCGGGAGAATCAATTCGACACATTATTTCCGGGTGTTCTCGTCTAGCTAACGAAGAGTACTTGCATAGACACAACCTTGTAGCCAGGATTATTCATCAGCAACTTGCTCTGAAATACAGCCTTGTGGAATCGGAAATGCCGTACTACAGGTATGTGCCCGACCCAGTTCTTGAAAATCACATTGTACTGGGATCGATCCATCATCACTGACGGGACTATTGTTGCCAATAAGCCTGATATAGTGGTGGTGGATCGAATAGAGCGGCGCGCAATGATTATTGACATAACAGTCCCGCATGACGAGAACCTCGTGAAAGCCGAGAAAGATAAACAAATCAAGTATCTTGACTTGGCTCGCGAGGTTGTCGACATGTGGGATGTGGACTCAGCAATCATTGTGCCGATAGTCGTATCAGCCAATGGCTTAATTGCCAAGAGCCTCAACCAACACCTAAGGAGGCTCTCGTTGGGAAGCTGGATCAAGGGCTTGATTCAGAAAGCAGTACTTCTGGACACGGCCCGCATTGTTAGGAGGTTCCTCTCTCTGGAGCCCTGACCGCCGGTAGCTTGGACCCTGTTCCCGATACCGGTGGGCTACTATTTTTTATATTTTTAAATGTTTTTTATATATTTTTTAAGAAATATTTAAAAATGTATTTCATAAGAAAAAAAAAATGAATAAACGAAATGATTTCTAAATTATATATATATATACGCTCGAATAACGGCGGGCGGCGGCGTGCACTACGGGACCCTATTACTGCGCGTGGCCCGACACGCACTTGGCCGGTTCTTTGGGATCCTATTGATCAGCACACAGCACAGCTCGCTTCATAGAGCTGTAGGTACTTAGTCTGAAAAATCATCAAGATTAACAATTTTCTTTTTTTCTTGAATAAGATTTTAATAATCTTGATTAGATTAATTACTATAATTACCCATGATTGATTATGATTACCTTTCTGTCAATTTAAACAATAACCTAAAACATATCTAAACACCCAAATGGGTGTTTAGTTCCTAACTTTCTACCATAATATACATCAAGCAGAAAAGCGAGATTTTTCAAATAGGTTTTTCCAGAATCATGATTACTTACCTCTATATTTACATAATTTAAATTTTTGGTTAGGGAGAAAGCACAGTCATTATAAATCTGTCTAAGATTGGGGATAAACGACCTTTAACTTCCTTTGTTCTCTATGGTTCAGCGCTCAGCTCATGGAAAAATGTTGACTGCTTTTGAAGCCTCTGCAAAGAGGGATAGAACTTCGGAACTGGGATACAACCAGAAGAACCGCCTGCTTATTAATTCTAGCTCTATCATAAAGCGATAAAAATAAATCGGTTTAGGATAATATGATTAATTATTGAGATAGGCACACATAGCGCACATCTTTGTTATCTACGATGCATACAACACAACTCTGATAATATAATACTTATGATTGACCGCACCCAAGATTAATTAAATAAATTCTATGTAGGTACAGACAACCTGTCAAATTTCTCCAAATGATTTTAAACCTTAAAATGTATCTGTTATAGTTCAAAATCGAATGAGATTTGACAGTTTGTGGTAATTTTACTTGCTCGCTGTGTGTACATCAGAACGTTCGGTCAATCGAGGTAGGGAGCTGGCTGCTACTCCAGTTTTTAGTAACGATTATAGTAAACTCACGCAAATTAGTGATAGTCCTAATTTTGTGATAGTCTGTTTCGTTAAGGTTTCAATTATTAGCTTAAGCCTTAAATAAAATAGTAGGTAGTCCTAAGTAAATTTACTATCCTAATTATTGTAAAAGAAAGACTGCTTTATGTTCCTAATTCCAATAAAAAATAAGATTTTACTAAAATATCGAAGTTTTATTATATATTTTGTTTTATCACGAAATTGGATAAGTTCACCCTAGTTGACGCATAAAGATGCCAGCCCAATAATTTGTGACAGAATAGTTCGAAAGTTACAAGTATTTATGTATGGCCGGAAGTCCTGATAAGTATCAGAATATTTGGCCAACTTGAATCTCCATAACTGAGGATCTTTGAGAAACTGTTACTGAATAAAGATTTGGTGACAAACAACCACTGCTTTACTTCTAGGTACTCGTAATGCCACCGGTTAAAAGTAAAATTAGTTTTAGTTCCCGGAATATCAGGACGTTCGGCTAAAATGATCTCCATAAGTGAGGACCTGGTCCTCATGCAGTTATATTAAAACCTCACAACATTGATATTTTCGATTCCCCCACAACGAAGAAGCCTAGAAGACTCGTAAAAACCCCTGATGTGTTGCAGTCGTCGAGAATATAATAGGGTAACTGCTGAACAGCCTGCGGGCGGCTAGTGAGAAATTCCAGATAGAAAAAACTTGCCGGACCTGGGAATCGAACCCAGGACTTCATTCTCAGCAGTAGCGCTTGCTTCCACTAGACCAAGGAGGAAGTCAAGTCGAGTTTAGATTATTTTCAAATTCTGGTCTTATGAACGCGGCGGGCTCGACTTGTCGGGCTAATTCAGTTTGGGCAGCCGCGCGCCGCGCCACCCGGCTCACACGTTAGTTCGATACTCACTCACGCGCCGCGTCGTAAAAGAAGACGATCCTAACGAGTCAGAAGGTACTCTGAGTTTCGCGACAGAAAGAGCGGCAACTTCTAGGTGAATATAAAACTGTAGGTAATAAACGCTGTGTGACCCGAATTGCACGTGTGACTGACACTGGCATGGCCACCTTCAGGGATTTTAATTTTGATACGACAAATAATTAGTCGTAATTTGTCGCCAAATATCAGAATTTGTCGGTCACTGGTTCAAAAGTTATATGGGTTTATAGGTGGCCGATCTGGAGAGCATGTTCCCAGCTTGGCAATTTATTGTTGTGTCGTAGCCAAGAGTCGCTATTTATTTAAATGATTTTGCGGAGTGAATCTTCTGTACTTGTACTATTATGTATTACCTTTGGATGTAAATTATGTACTAATTTATGAACCCAAAACCCTAGGGGGGGGGGGGGGGGGTTTAGTTGCGAACCCCATAGGTTCACAACTACTGATGATGATTTTATTCCATCGCATGATGTTTTTTTAGGTTGATATATATATGATATAAGTTTATATACCTATTATATAAAGGATTTTTCCTTATGTACACCCATGTGTACAGTCGACGTGCAAGGAGTTAAATGATTTTGCGGAGTGAATGTTTTCTGTACTTGTACTATTATGTATTCTATGTCTTAAGTAGGTACCTACCTACCAAGTTTTATTAAGTATAATAGTGCTGTGAGAATAAAGTCAACTAGTTCGAGGGTAGAGGATAGAAGAGAAAAAAAATCAGTTTAAATCAAATTCATATTTAATCATTTTGCGCTATATATAAAAAAAAATCTTTATAATTCTACAAATAAAGAAGAATACAATATCACTATAATACTTATGTATAAAATAATAACAGTAAACATGGACGCCATACCACTCTTACGCTCCTTCTAATTTTTAATATAAAAATTATTCGGACCTCACAATCATACCGACTTGCCGCACTCACATCTGCTACTTTACTGAATATAAAAATATAATCTAACGTACTAACTTCTTAAATGTATCAGTTCAGTAAAGATTCTACACAACTATAAATAGATGCCACTATTATAACCATAATTATTGGCAAAAACACGAATAAAATACAATCACATAAAAATCTCAATGAAAAAATTTTAATTACATTTTCGTGTGGCACATTTTGATAACATAATTCAATTCTAAAGTATGAGCTCTGATATATTAACTAAACTATAACTGAAGTACTTGTGCCCATCTGATATTATAAAACCTAGTAACTATGCAAAAATATCTTTGTTTACGTCTTTCATTTTCATGTGTTTGATAGCTATGGAGAAAACTGTACCCGCAGCTTAATACGTATTTCTGGCTGGCCATCCCATCCCTATTGCCAATGATATTTTTTTAGTTCCAAAATCTCCCAAATGATACTGTCATTTTTTTTTTTATTTATGGTCAACACTGACCAGTATTAATGGCCCTCAGGATTTACACACTGGCTCCAGAAGGCGCTACGAGTAATCTTTAGCTCCATTAAAATAAAACGGATGAAAACTAAATATTAATGAAACTGTTGCATGGAATGTAGTAACACTTTCTAGGCTATTCATCATAACTATGGGAATCTATAGTATTGCAAAATTTTATTGCTTATGAACAGATTTTTTAAAACAGTTTTTCTATACAAATGATTTCGAAATTTTTAGGCGAGCCTTAAGATTTCATGATCATCTAACATTATTTATGTAACCAATTTAAGGCATTTTTAAGCTTTATTTATAAACACTATGTACTAAATTTTAATACTAAAATCTATAATATACTTAATTGAGAATATTTTCTTTATAAAAATAATAAGTATTGCAATAAAGAGAGTTTTGCTCATAGCAATGTCTTATTTTACAAATCGGCAGTGAATGACTGGTTTTACAAAGCTGTTTTTTGCCAGCTTTGTCGAAAAAAGGCGAAGACATAGCATAAAGGTAGCGAGGATTTAAGATTTAAAAATAAGTTTTTTTTTAAGAATTTAAATTAGCAAAATACACTTTATGCTAAGTATTGCACCAACACCTTATTTAAAAAGCGAAAAAATAAATCAAATGTATTATACGAAAGTTTCAAATGAACAAACGAATTTATAACTTAAAAATGAGTTTTTCATAAAAACTTTATAATTAATTTGATTTTCTGAAAGTTTCACCCTCAGAAAAATCTAAAAAAATGTCTAATTTTAATATTCTAAGCTGCACATATCAACAACTCTATACACTAATATTAAGTAGCTAAATCAAAATGGCAATGATTACAAAGATATCCCTTACTAAACGGGTTCTTTTAGTTCTATTCATAATAAATAATTATGAAACAAATGGTTTTAAAAAACATCGTCGTATCAAAACTTGCTTGCGCACGGAATATTAAAATACCAAAATAGGTAATCGTTGTAATTACATCATAATTTATTCCTAATTATAATATTGCCTTGGCATGGCCACAATCGAAAAATATACATTTAAAAAGTCATTAAAATGTTTAAAAATGCAGAGGCAAGAGTCAGTTATCGACAATGGTTGAACACTATTGTTTTAATCAAAATACACAATTTTTAAATTAAGACGGGCTTTAAATACCGTCGAAAGTACTCCACATTAACAAGAGTAATGGACATTGAAAAGTATGTGAATGATTAATTGCATTACTTAGGTCCATTACGATGTGTACAAGAGCCATTAATTTAGGACCAGCCTTAAACAGATGATACAAAAATGTCTTGCCATTTACAAAAACATGGTGTTATTCTAAATTGTATTAAAATTTAGAATATTCAGTTCCTTTTCTAATCATTGTTCCCTTGGCCTTATATTTATTAAAATGTTACATAAATACATATATAAAAGCAAATCGTGGCAGTGTATGTTCGTTACTTTAATATGTCATGTCGTTGGAAAGTATTCGCTTTTATGTAATGGGCAACACTGCAAGTACGACAGAAACTGTAAACTACGAAAGCATTTATGTGGGGTAGCTGTAGTTTAGTTATGAAAGAAGCTGTTTCATGTTTAAGAACCCTGATTGACTGATTAAAAAAAAAAATATTTATTTGACAAAATAATGAAAATACAAAATATTTTGTTGTATGAATATTATGAAATAAATGACAGTGTTGCCCGCACGCGTTGAAAGATAATATAAAGTAGACAAGTGTTGAGTAAATATTTTCAGTTTGGAGAGCTACACAGACAGACATAAAAATAAATGCATTATTACTAGCTACATTGGCACTTATTTGATATAAAATGTCATTTATTATGAAACGAATGATAAGATCTTCATTTTTATCGATTTAATAAATTGATTAATGACAAAAATAATGGTCTTAAGCCACATAGGTTGTTATCTATTTATTTAATTTGATAAAAATTACAAATGGTGCACATGTCTATAAGAATGATGATGACTTTATCAAAAACAGTCTTTTCACGTTTTTAAGGCCAAACAAGTAATGATTTATGATTGATTAAAATGTCAGATTAGGTAATAAGAAAATGATTTGATGACCGTTATAAAAATGCGCATTTTCGAGTATATTTTTCAAGGCTTTTTAAGGCGTGGCGGTGAAAGGAGCGCAGACTAGTTATCATTGAATGACTGATGAAATTACAAAAATACAGGATTGAAACCAACCCATAAGTCATATTAGAGAGAATTCACTTAATATATTCTTGAGCAATGTATGCAGTTGGTGACCTTGAAGGTCGTTGTGAGGTGACCTTGAAGGTCGAGATGAGGTCAAGGTCAATGGTCGCCGCGCAACAGTTCCATGAGTAAGTTGAAGCTTGGTCCGTCCCCATCTTTGTTCTTGTTGGCTGGGTTCAGCATTTCTTTGCCGACTTGCATGAAGAACTGTGGAAAAGAAATTGTTTCCTTGAAATTTTATTGAAGTTGGTTTGGAGTAATAGGTTTGGTGAGGAAGTCACGATGTCTGCATATTGCATACTTAGTCACAAATCTTGTCCTATTTTGTCATGAGTCCAATAGAAACCTACTTCATCTAGCCTACAGACTTAAGTCCTGTCTCGATATAAAAACCTTATGCTCTAGGAAATAAGGTTCCATTCAATTTCTCTCAGCAGAATCAGTTAGTTTTTACACACACCTATCCGGAACTCACGAAATATCGGACTCTCTTCTCTAGACCGATTATGATATTTGTCTATTGACTATCGACCGTATGGACAAGAGCCTAAGATCTATTCTCACTTCTCTCCATTCATTAGGCAAACATATTTTATACTGAATACTGACACATATTTCCTATAAGGTCGTTTCTCACCTGACAAGTCCTCTGCAGTTCAGGTATACGCAGCAGTAGTTCTCCGAACTTGGCTGGAGTGCCAGGGGAGTGGGTTGATATGTATGCCTGCAGTGCTGCCAACGCCTTCTCTTGGGAAGCTCGTACTTTCTCCACTTCACGTAAATCCGGGGCGTCTGGGCAATGAAGTAAGGGAATTAAACACATAATATATGCCTAAGTAGAGATTAAATTAATGTGCGTAAGGACCAAAGACTTGTCTAAGTTGTACTTAGATTGTAATCAGTGTCACAGAAACATGGATTATTGCTAAAGAACGATCAAATCTAGTCACTGATCCTATTTTTTTTTAAACAATCTTCGAATAATCTTATTAGATAAATATTAGTCTTTAAAATGTTGACCAAGAAGGGTAGTAAAGAATTCGACAAACTGTAATTCTAACCAATCCTACTTCCTACTAACCACACTAAAATTATAAAGGCGAAAGTTTGTGAAGATGTTTGGATGTTTGTTACTCAACCACGCAAAAACGGCTGAACGGATTTGGATGAAATTTGGCACACAGATAGTTTATAACCTGGATTAACACATATAATACTTTCATCCCGGTAATAGGTTCCCGTGGGATAATTTCCGACATCCACGCGGGCGAAGCCGCGGCAACGGCTAGTATTTATGAAAGTGAGTTTGTTTGTTACGCTTTCACGCTAAAACGGCTGAATGGATTTAGATGACATTTGGTACATGGGTAGACCATGACGTGGATTAGAACATAGGATACTTTTTATCCCGGTAGTACGTGCCCATGGGATAATTTCCGACATGAACGCGGACAAAGCCGCTGGCAAAAACTGGTATTATTATAGTTTGAAAATTATATTTTTTTACTATCTACTAAATAAAATGCCAAATATATATGATAATATATGTATGATGTTTTTGTAATATGATAGTAGTCTGCTAAATAGTTTTTCTAAAACTATTTTTTTTTTACATTAACCTAATGAAGCCGTTTTAAAATACCCTAACATTTATCCAGCTAGTCATCATTATCATGATTTCAGCCCGGAATCACCCACTGCTGGGTACAGCAGTGCTATTCTGTACAAATCTCACCGTGAAAACTTAAGTGAAGTGAGCGTGGAGTGAGCTGTCAATAGTGTCAATCCAATCTTGCATTAGGTAGAATGACAACTCACTTCACCTAGGTTTTCACGGTGAGATTTGTACAGAATAGCACTGCTGTACTCGCTTAAATTGATGGGCCCGAGTACGAAACCGCGCATGGTACAATTGAGTGCACAATCATTACTGTAAAAAGTGAAACATCAATATAAATAGAAAGAGAAGTCCTGACTGACTGATTGACTGACTCATCAACGTACAGCCCAAACCCTTGAACCTAGAAAGAAATTTTACACAGAGATTCCCTTTATAATGTAGACAAGGAATTCCCGGTAGTACATTCCCGTGTGATATTATTCGACATCCACGCGGGCGAAGCCGCGCTGGAAGTGCTGTTTTTTAATGCCTACCTAAGGATTGATTTTTTTCATCACAAAAATAATTAGCTTTAATACCGTTGTTCGGGGTGACTATGTGCCTGGCAGGTGAGAATGTGCAAAATAGGAACAACCACTTAAACGCTTTGTTATACAAAAATTTAGTCAAAGTAGGTACTTATTCAAATAATTGCTGTAACGTTAACGCGTACTGTTACGCAACGAACAGTCGGAAGTTTCTAGTAAGGAACATAAAACCGGACCCTCATTGCACATTCTCACCCCCCAGGCACACATAAGTCACCCTAAACGACAGTACACTCACTCGTATGCAACTTCCGAGAGTTTATAAAATTTTGCGCGTGCGCCTCCCCTTTTTTCTGCCATACTTCACGCTTCCATGCGTACTTACAACGATACCGCACTTACCTGAAGTGAGCAGTACAATAACTTTGAGCGCCACGTATTCGTATCGGTCCACGCGCAGCCTCCGCAGATGGTCCGTGAAGCTCAGCATGCGCTCGATACACGGCGTCAGACCCAGTCTGGAGACAAATAGGGATTAGGCTTGAATATTTTGGGCCAAAGGACGGCACAAATGCAGATGTCTACATCATTTATTCTGGCGATCTGTGAATGCTTAGTCTATCCCTACTCTACCAAATTCTTTTTGTGTAAAAATGAACAGATATTTTTTTTCTTTCTCTACAAATACTAAAATGTCAAAAATTTTAAGAAAGGAATGCTCTTACTTTTTTACCCGACTACGGCAAAGCCAAAAGGAAGGGTTATGATTTTAGCAGTCTATATATGTATGTAAGTATGTATGTATATAAGTATGTATTTACGTGTGTTCCACCATAGCGCCTAAACTCAAACTCAAACTCAAAGCATTTATTTCAAATAAACCAATTACAGGCACTTTTGAATTGTCAATGGGTCGGTCAGTCAGAAAGATGAAGCTAGTTGCCCATTCCAAAGCGTAGTAGATCCCTATGGAGAAGAACGGGCAAGAAACTCCACGGACACTCTTTTAAATCATAATATTTTTACAAAATATTGGTTACATCGTTCAAGTTGAAAATATACATGTGAGAACAATGTAGAAAGACGTGCACGTTAAAAAGCGTCCGTAATAAAAAGATAATAACTAAAACAACTAAATTAAATATTAAAATTAAAAATAAGCCATGGCAGCTAAGAGACGACCAGTCCCAACTGACGGCGCCCGTTCACGAACATGACGCATGGATCAGCACCATTTAGCTCAACCATTTTGAAGGGAACTTAATGATCCAACACACACGCCACCATCAGCGAGACATTTGAGTGAGCATGACATACTCTCAACCGCCAGGGCACACTCAAGTCAGTGAAAGACGTACCCAGTAAAAGGTAGCTTAATAGTAGCTACATAGTGCTCACACGTGCTATGCAATTATATAATACTAAGAGATTGAATCTAAACAATGCAAAGAAAGTTTTCTCTCATCTTAATCTTCAGCAGGTCCAACAATATATCCGAATGCTAATCAATTAATTAATGCGTCCTTGTGGAGCAGGACAAGCATTCAGCCAAGCATTTTTGTCAGCGATGTAATCCCCCAACTTATAATATGCCTGGCTGCATAGTGTGCGTTTTATACAAGATTTAAATTTCCTTTCATTCAGCTGGAGTATGTGGGGAGGTATTTTATTATAACATTTTAAACAGTACCCCATGAAGGATGAGTCTACTTTAGCCAGTCTGAAACCTGGTTGAACTAATTGGTCCCTATTTCTAGTCCTATAATTGTGTCCTTCACCTCTTTTACCGAAAAGATTTAGATTTTTCCTTACGTACATGATGTTTTCGTAGATATATTGACAAGGTACCGTCATGATGTTAATATCTTTAAACAGTTCCCTTAGAGAATCGCGCCTGCGGAGGCCATATATTGCTCTGATGGCTCTTTTCTGCAGAATAAAAATAGACTCTATGTCTGCAGCCCGTCCCCATAGTAAAATACCGTAAGACATAATACTATGAAAGTAACTGAAATAGACCATCCTTGCGGTGTCTACATCAGTGAATTGACGGATTTTTCTCACCGCATATGCTGCTGAACTTAGCCGTCCTGCAAGAGATGTTAAATGCGGACCCCATTGCAGCCTTGAGTCGAGCGTGATCCCCAGGAAAACAGTTTTATCGACGAATTCTAGTTTCTCTTTATTCAATACTATGTCACAATCAGTACTTTTAACATTTGGTAAAGCAAATCTTACACATTTAGTCTTTTTCCCATTTAATACTAAATTATTAGCAGTGAACCAATTATGGATCTGCAGTAGGGCGTTATTTACGTCGTCAAGATTTGATGCACGTCTATTTATCTTAAAAATTAAGGATGTGTCGTCAGCAAATAACACCATTTGTGGTTGGTTTTTTAATAAATGGGGTAGATCATTAATATATACTAAAAAGAGGAAAGGACCCAATATCGAACCCTGTGGAACACCCATTTGTACTTTTAGACCGAGTGAATTGACACCATTTATTTGAACTTGTTGCTGTCTATCATTTAAATAAGATTTTACTAAACTGAGCGCAAGTTTACCTAGTCCGTAATGCTCAAGTTTCAAGAGTAAGGTTTCGTGATTTACGCAGTCAAATGCCTTGGAGAGGTCACAAAAGATTCCTATGGCATCTTGGGCCTCCTCCCACGCTGAAAATATGTGTTTTAATAAAGTGGCACCCGCGTCAGTCGTGCAACGTCCTTTGGTGAAACCAAATTGCTGATCGTGCAAGATTTGGTTGGTGTTAAAATGATTAAGCATTTGATCGAGCATTACCTTTTCGAATACCTTGCTGAATACCGGCAACACGGATACTGGTCTATAATTGTTGGTGTGTTTACTGTCCCCAGATTTAAAAAGTGGTATAACCTTACTAAATTTCATTAAATCCGGGAAGACTCCTTCATCCACACACAAATTAAATATTAATGCTAAGTATGGTGCTATAGTCTCGATTATGGATGTACAAACTTTGATAGACATTCCCCATAGATCTTCGGTCAATTTGATTTTAATGTGCCGAAAAGCTTTTTTAACTACCATGGGGTTTATATGTTTAAATTGAAATTCAACCGGGCAGCTTGGAACGTTCGCTCTTAATAAATCAATTGAGACATCGGGTGAGGAATTTAAAGCTTCCGTCGTTTTAGATGGTATATTTGTAAAGAAGTGTACAAATTCTTGAGCTACTTCTAAGTTAGAGCTTATATCACCATGAGAAGTCTCCAATGTAAAATCCGTGTTTCGTATTTTTTTCCTATTAGTTTCATTATTTATAACTTTCCACACTGCTTTTACTTTATTTTCTGCTGATTTGATCTTGTTACTAATATACAGGGCTTTAGCTATTTTGCAAGTATTTCTAAAAATTTTGGAATATGTAGCAACATACCTGTTGAACGTCACAGTGTTAATGTAAGGCTTAAGGCCATACAATTCGAATAATCTTTCCCTACTTATCCTAATACCTCTAGTTGCCCAGTCACTAAATAAAAAGTTAGGGAAAATATTTTTTGTTTTCTTTTCAAAAGTTTTATTGAATTCAGTGAGCACTACTGAAAAGAAATCCTCATATAGTTTATTTGCTCCGTCCATATTATGGCCCAGAACATTTAACCTATTACCTAGGGCACTATTGAATCCTAAATTGCTGAACCGATTTAAATGAATGAGGTATCAATAGATTCGTAATAATGGTCCGGGTGACATAGGCTATATAAATTCTCCCTAAAATTAAAAAGGTGGACTTTACACGTAAATTTCTGACTACGAAAAAAATTCAATTGAGATAATAATGACATGTTTGGTGTCAAAAGAAAGGTCTTGACGAGCACATTACAAATATGTATATATGTCATATTGTTCAAGTAAATAAATATGTTTAAATTGTGAAAAATACGTAAAAGTGGAGGTAAATAATATTAATATATTAATAGGTTACAGACGCTGCGACGCTGCGAGCGTGATTTTTTAGTAGTCGGGTTTTAGTTTTTGAACTTACTTTTTATTCATGATCTCTATATTCAATTTTATGTAAAAGGAAATAAAGTTGAAAATTTTCTAAGGTTCAAATAAAAAAAAATAAAAAAATAAAATAAATAAAAAAATTAAATTAAAAAAAATAAAAAATTAAAAAAAAAATTAAAAAAGTTAAAAGAAAGTTAAAGTTAAGTTAAGTTAGTTTATTAAATTAATTAATTTAATTAATAAGTTAAATTTTCTAACTTTATGTGTAGGCAATAAAGTTATTTTTCCAAAAGCACATAAATTGGACTTACTTGGCACTCTGATGCAGTGTGATGCCACGTCCCCCACCAACTCGTACTTCACCCGGAGTACTCACGCCGCGGTAGCAACACGACAGTACCAGGAGTTCGCACCAGCTATTGATCAGCAGGCAGATTTGATCGTCGATCTGTCAATACAGAGACAATGTAAAGAATAGGTAAAGAAAAAATCAAGAATCATGGGAATCAGTTTAAGGCTCCCGCAGACAGGCGCGATGCGATTCTGGTAGGATTATTTCCATGAAGTTTTCATAGAAATGTTCTACTAGAGCTGGGGTTCCCTAAACTTTTAAGGTAATGGAACACGCACCAAATCGCTTTTATTATATGGAACCTCACATAAGAACAAAAACTTTTATTACAAATATTTTAAAAGTGAAACATTTATCTAAATCTATAGTGTAAGTGTAAACAGTGGCAATCTTTTAAGGGGTCATTGTACTCATCATTATGAACAACTTTTACTATGGGACGAAACCTGAAATCGCGACAAAAAAATCTGCTGTACCCTACATTTTGACGAATTACGAGTATGAGATGTACTGAGCAGCTGATTTTTTTTCGCGATATTAGGTTTGGTCCCATAATAAAAGTTATTCATAATGATGAGTACAATGATCCCTTAAAAGATTAATAAGTGAAATATTTAATAGTGAAATTATGAAAAAAATACATTATTCACTTTCAATAAATTGTTGGTGAAATTGTTTTACTGTGCTTTTAATAATTGCTTTATAGTTCGTTTGTAATTGTTTGACAGTTGTATTTACTAAATAATTTCGCGGAACCCTGGTGAATTTTCCACAAAACCCACTTTAGGAATCGCTGTAAGTCGCGTCGCGCCTGTCTGCAGGAGCCATTAAATTTGACGGAGCTAAGGGAGTCATCATCATCTTGAGCCCATAGTATCCCACTGCTGGGAATAAAAGCCTCATCAATCGCACGCCTTTTAACACTATCTCGATTGCTACCACCTACGGACCCTTTTAACACTATCTCCATTGCTCCCACCTACGGACCCTTTTAACACTATCTCCATTGCTCCCACCTACGGACCCTTTTAACACTATCTCCATTGCTCCCACCTACGGACCCTTTTAACACTATCTCGATTGCTCCCACCTACGGACCCTTTTAACACTATCTCCATTGCTCCCACCTACGGACCCTTTTAACACTATCTCGATTGCTCCCACCTACGGACCCTTTTAACACTATCTCCATTGCTCCCACCTACGGACCCTTTTAACACTATCTCCATTGCTCCCACCTACGGACCCTTTTAACACTATCTCCATTGCTCCCACCTACGGACCCTTTTAACACTATCTCCATTGCTCCCACCTACGGACCCTTTTAACACTATCTCCATTGCTCCCACCTACGGACCCTTTTAACACTATCTCCATTGCTCCCACCTACGGACCCTTTTAACACTATCTCCATTGCTCCCACCTACGGACCCTTTTAACACTATCTCCATTGCTCCCACCTACGGACCCTTTTAACACTATCTCCATTGCTCCCACCTACGGACCCTTTTAACACTATCTCCATTGCTCCCACCTACGGACCCTTTTAACACTATCTCCATTGCTCCCACCTACGGACCCTTTTAACACTATCTCCATTGCTCCCACCTACGGACCCTTTTAACACTATCTCCATTGCTCCCACCTACGGACCCTTTTAACACTATCTCCATTGCTCCCACCTACGGACCCTTTTAACACTATCTCCATTGCTCCCACCTACGGACCCTTTTAACACTATCTCCATTGCTCCCACCTACGGACCCTTTTAACACTATCTCCATTGCTCCCACCTACGGACCCTTTTAACACTATCTCCATTGCTCCCACCTACGGACCCTTTTAACACTATCTCCATTGCTCCCACCTACGGACCCTTTTAACACTATCTCCATTGCTCCCACCTACGGACCCTTTTAACACTATCTCCATTGCTCCCACCTACGGACCCTTTTAACACTATCTCCATTGCTCCCACCTACGGACCCTTTTAACACTATCTCCATTGCTCCCACCTACGGACCCTTTTAACACTATCTCGATTGCTCCCACCTACGGACCCTTTTAACACTATCTCGATTGTTCCCACCTACGGACCCTTTTAACACTATCTCCATTGCTCCCACCTACGGACCCTTTTAACACTATCTCCATTGCTCCCACCTACGGACCCTTTTAACACTATCTCGATTGCTCCCACCTACGGACCCTTTTAACACTATCTCGATTGCTCCCACCTACGGACCCTTTTAACACTATCTCCATTGCTCCCACCTACGGACCCTTTTAACACTATCTCCATTGCTCCCACCTACGGACCCTTTTAACACTATCTCCATTGCTCCCACCTACGGACCCTTTTAACACTATCTCCATTGCTCCCACCTACGGACCCTTTTAACACTATCTCCATTGCTCCCACCTATGGACCCTTTTAACTGACTTCAATGAAAGGAGTGTTCCTTTAATTGAAGTCAGATAAAAGAGACAAGGTCCTAAGAAATATAAAGAAGTAAGTACTTACCGAAATATTCTTGAAAAGCGGCAAACTCTTACACCATTTCACAATCTTATACAGTCTATGATCAGCTATATTACACAGGTCAGCCAGGAAGTCGGGACTGGAGTTATGTGCCGTTATGCCGCTCGCAGCCAACAGGGGGTTAGCAGAAGGACTGCCTCCCGTGGACTTGCCTAGCCTGCTCAGTTCCGACTCGTTGTACTGCCACAGGTGTTCCACGTCCATTATTTCCTGGAGGATTAAGATGGTTTAGTTTGTGACGACTTTAGATACTTAAATATTTTTGTGTAGGGTAGTTAAATAACCGTCACTAAGAGGACCGTCACCGAGGAGCTCGTGACTAAGTAATAACAGCCGCACGGGTCGATCCATCAGGTTAAGCTACGCTTGCCGGGGTTGGTCCGTGGACGGGTGACTATCTTTACATACCGAGACTCCTCCGTGCCTCGGAAAGCACGTTAAGCCGTTGGTCCCGGCTGTCATTCGTGGATCTTTAACAGTCGTTACGGGTCGTCAGAAGCCCGAAAGTCTGACAACCAGTCTTACCAAGCAAGGGGATACCCTTTGGTAAGACCCAGTAATTGGGTTGTGGAGGTCAGATAGGCAGTCGCTCCATATAAAATACTGGTATTCAGCTGCATCTGGTTAGACTGGAAGCCGACCCCAACATAGTTGGGAAAAGGCTAGGCAGACTGATTGAGTTAAATAACCGTCACTAGAAATGGGTTAAAACAAAAAGACAAATAGGCTAAAACAAAGTAGCAGTTACACGTGTCTGTTTGTGTATGAGCTTCTTTCTTCTAAACTACTCAATGTATTGGGATGCGGTTTTCAACATTAATTAGAGAATTCAAACTCTTACTCAAAGCATTTATTTCAATTAAACCAATTGCAGGCAATTTTGAAAAGACGGTCGGTCGGACAAAGCTAGTAGCCCAGCTCGTTGGAATTTATTCCGTTTTAATACATTCATGATTAACTTAAGAGCCTGTACTACCTGAAATGGCTTCGCATGATCCTCCGTTATGTCGAAAATACTGCAGTATTAATATTTAAATAAATATATTTTATGGTAAAGTTGAGGATTAACGTTAAGTGCTATGTTTGACGAAAACACGATTCTATAAAATTTTCTCGATAAATAAAAATTCCAAAGTTACCTCCAAACCGAACAACAAACCGCTGGTATTAAAAAAATACTTCAAATTAGATCATGAAACTTTGTATAGGTACTAACTGAACTAACTATAAAGCAGGTCTTGTTTTTTTATTTTTTTTAAATTACCATTATTTTCACCGTAAAAAGCAATTACTTAAACTATCGGCGTCCAGCACCGCACTCAGTCTCGCTCTCACTCAGTCTGCGAGCGAGATAAAAACCTGAGGTAGTACGGGCTCTTAAGAAATAATACTGAAATCTCGATGTCACCATATCAGTACATCACACCCTGCTGCGAAGCAGGGACGGGTCGCTATTCAATGTATAAAC
The DNA here is from genome assembly GCA_946251885.1 of Cosmia pyralina. Lineage (NCBI taxonomy): Eukaryota > Metazoa > Arthropoda > Insecta > Lepidoptera > Noctuidae > Cosmia > Cosmia pyralina. The sequence continues at coordinate 24,382,419 of OX276345.1, read as the reverse complement.
TAACAAGATGTCGCTGCGTTGAAGTCAAGGTACAAATGGTATTAAGCGGATCGATGGTTAGTCGACGTACGCACAGACGTAAAAATATCGCGGCGATTATTTATCGCGCACTGGATTTTCAACACTGCTTAGCGCCGAGAGTTCAAAATCCAACAGTGTGTTTTTTCAACGCGCTAGAATGTGCTCTGTTATTGTTAAGTTGGATTCTCAACGCTCGGCTCAACAGCGAGAGTCCAGAGCGCGATAAAATCCCGCCGTGTTTTTTTTTTTTACGTCCCGTCCGTGAGAACGTCTATTTAAATACGTCAATTAACTCAATTTATGGGACTGACGGTATATAATTAAAACCATTAGTAATAATTACCTGCAATAACGCCGGTATATCTGGTGTAACTTGGCTGTTACTGGATTCCCCTCTGCTGCTGTATGACCCGGGACCGTTTACCTGCGAAAAGAACATTTAGGTATTTTAAAAATGGATTCATTTTTTTTACATCACTTTTTTGTCAGTCTGTCAGCGTCGTTTTTCTCGAAATCTATGCATAACTTAGGAATTAGAATTTTGGCATTTAAATGTTTTGGTCTCAGTGACATACACAGATCATTATTCAAAGACCAAAAACTATTTTTCATTTATTTATTAAGTCAGTACGGTCTTAGAGAAAAAGAGTTTTAATTTACAAATCGTGTAAGTTTTCTATAAAGATTTTCAACAATATACTTCATAGATAACGTTTGTTTTTAAAGCTAAAATTTTGATTTTAATAGTTATTAGTTTCCATATTTTACAGAAAAATTATAGCGGTTTGCATAATTGCAAAATTGTAACAGACTGTACCTATATTTGTAGCAATACAACATTGTGCGTCGTAGACTACGCTTTGCGTATTAGTGAGCGACTAATTCAGCCCTTTCAATAGATGTATGGAGTACTGTGGTATTTTCAGGGGATTTTAAAGTCGCAGAGAGTTGTCTTTTTGTTATTTTTTAAATAAAAATATTGAGTATTATATCGGGAAGTTCTTCACTGCGTCACAATGTCAGATACCTACATGACCACAGGTATGTAAGCAAGCGGTCCTTTGTTATGCTTTCACTACACTTGGCGAGTATTTGTCAAATAATTCGCTTGGCTTGGGTATTACCAAAAATATCCCCTATACTTATTGAAATAAAGTTAGTTTTCCAACTCACACAAGTGAGGCTAGAGGCGTGGCGCAGCGTGGTGGGCGCGTGCGCGGACAGCAGTGAGCCCGTAGACGCCGCGCCGGACAGCGTGTACGAGCACTGGTACGTGGAGCGGCCTCCTCGAGTTCTGTCTTCTCTGATAGCTATGGTCAAAGAAGAAAGAAGAATATTAATACGCACACACCATAAACATTAATAATTATGTCTCTATCAGTTTTTCTTATTATTTTTTGTGTCGTAATTGGCGTAATTTTTGGTATAATAATTTAGTCATACTTACTGTCAGCTGTGAAGCTACCTTATATAATGAATTATATATTATATAATAAAATAAAATAAAATATATTGCCTATAATAGAAACAATAACATGTAATAATAACCCCACCGCCGTATCACTACGTTGAAGTCGTGGTGGGACTTAGATGCTCCTGCACCCTAATTGCGTAACACACTATCGATCGGAATCTGAATCATTTTGAAGCAAATTGCTAATCAATTGCTTTATATGTTCGAAAAATTGGTCTACTGGACAACATAAATAACGCAAGGAATGTTGTTGAACTGTCAAAATTAAACCGATTCAAATTGATGTGTGTTACGCAATTAGGGCTCTTGGTCTGTGCCGGTAGAGTTTACCTTTCCGAAACAGGTCTAGGGTGAGGATCCAGACCAAGAGAGATACATGAGAACAAGAGAGAGGCATGTGGCGAGCTGTTGGGCAGTAGCGTCCCTACAGACACCGGGAGGTCGTATTCTTCACCTCTAGCTTGCCTTTTTTGGCCGGCTGGAGTAAACGCTGACGAGGAACAGAGCTCCTACCTCTTTCTTGCCTTTATTGGCCGGTTTGAATGGAGATTCGAGAGCAAACGTGCTCGGTCGCAGGAAGTATTTCAGTAAGATGATGATAGGGATCCTGACCGTACTTCCGGGATTGTCCTATAATATCCGTGGAATACCTCTCCACTCCTCAAGCACCTCACGAGATGTTGCCCCCTTGTCGCTACGTCACTATGTGCTAGCGACTATTTCCGGGGGCCCATTATTGAGTATGCAAGTCAGCCCTGCCATTTTATCCGTATATTGTACCCCAGAATCCCGAGATATGTCAAAGACACAATAAAAATAATAATTATAATAAAAAAGCCTTTATTCCGAAATAAGACAGCAACATTTACAACAATAAAAAATAAAATAATTTTATTTCAGATATCATGCATGATGCAAACAAATTTATAACAAGATTAAAAGATTACAAAAATGGTAATTAAAATGGAAATTAATATTATTACGACTTATTTGATAAAGGACCTTCAAAGCGGGATGAGATCCTTATCAGCCATAGTCTTCAAGATTTCGTTGCGGCTGCCACGTATTATGCAGATCAGGGATACCGTCCTTTTGCGAATGATGGCATGAAAACCATCAGTGCGAATCAGCGCAAACATACCCGATGCACTACATAAACGTGGCAGCCCCAACATCGTCCTGAAGATATTATTTTACTGGATGCAAAGGGCATACAGTAATATTTTGGTGTGACAGACCCACAAACTTCCAGTGTAAACGCTCGGACAATATACCTTAAAAAGCATAAATCTTCACTAGTTCAGAGCAACGGGAGAATCTGCGGGCCAGCATGTTATCTCTGACCACTAGAATCCTCATTGCCTACATAATCCTCAAGGCCGTCGATATGGAATATCCCAAATATGTAAACGTCGCGGCACGATTTACGCTCCAGCCATTTAAGATAATTTTGTGAGCATGATCAGGACATCCACCGGCGGCCCTAAAGACCATGTATTCACTCTTCTGTACATTTTATAAAAGGCCATGTACATACATACAGGTTGAAAAGCTTGGGAGATGTCAGTCCACCCTGTCTCACCCCGCTCTTCAACCTGTACGCTTTAGCGAGTGTAATAGCCCACCTCATAAAGTTGGTTTGGTTCCCATACCAATATTTCAATATGTTGAGCACAGCTACCGGTACACCCCTGTCCCTCAACTTTCTCCAAAGCACACCGTACGACACGAGATCAGAAGCCTTGAAGAGGTCAAAGAAACAGGCATATACCGTCCTACGGTCAGTATAGTATATAATAGTTACAACAAAAAATCACAAAAACTCTCGAATGTCGGTGTGCCTCATGGCATAGGCCTCCTCTAACGTCGTCTGTCGCGAGTCTCCAGTTTGGACCTGCTGTCAGCTCCCATCGGGGATGCTGTCTTCCCAGATTTCTTTAGCCATCCCTTGGATACCACTCTGTCCCTACCCTGCTCCCCTTTCCTTTAGTGTCTCGCATCATGTGGCCTGTCCACCTCCACTTTTGTTGGCTATTCTTGTTAGAAATTCGGTCAGTAATGTCTTGGACCGGAGATCGGTGTTTCTTGTTCTATCCTGTCTTGTTGGGCCTACCATCTTCTCTCCATTGCTCTTTGACACATGGCAAGCTTTTCTCTGAGCGATTTGGTGATGCCATGCCTCATGCCCATGTCTCACAATGGAAGTATACAAGAGTTGAAAATCTTTCTTTTTAATGTCACGCCTAGGTCATTAGACTTCATTATGGGGCCAATATTTTTCCAAGCAATTGCAATCCATATATTTATTTCCTGGCTAATTTGGTCTTTGGTAGAGATGACTTGACCAAGGTATATGTAGTTTTATCGAGTTAGTAATTAGTTTTGTCTTGCTGTAATTAATTTTTTGACCAATTTTTTCTCAACCCATTTATGTTCAGATCTATCTTTTCCCAGTCCAAGTTGCGAAAGATCTTTTCTAAAACGGCAGAGAACAATTTTGGAGATATGTGGGTCACCCTGCCTCACACCTCTTTCTATGTGGAATTGGTTTCCCAGAGATTCCAATTGAATACCTTACTGCCTTACTGTTGGCATAAATTATTTGAATGATGTTGATGTACTCGTATGCTGCTGGTAATCCTTGTTGCTTTAGAGTTTCCTATATATATTCGTGGCTTAAGCTACGCCTTTGCGTAGTCAATGAAGGCATTGTATATAATTTTAAGATATTCTTTATATTTTTCGATGACCTGTTTGACTGTATGGACATGGTCAATAGTCGAAAACCTTTTTCTGAAACCTGCCTGGTCAACCGGCTGTTGTTCATCCAACATTGGGCAGTATGACCTTTGCAAATAACTTATACACATTTGAAATCAGGTTTATTCGTCTGTAATTTTCAATATCCTCTTTGTCGCCTTTTTTGTCCTCTTCTCATAAAATTGAAGGGACGGGTTCAAGAGTGGTTTCGAATATTGATTCGGTATGTTTTTTTTTCTTACGTTTGGTGTTTGTTTTGAGTAAAGATGACGGTAGAAGTCTGTTGCTAGTTCTTCGATGTTCTTTTACTGTGTAGTGATCTTTGACCTCTTTTAATTTTTGGTATCCTTTCTTTTCCTGCCTCCCGTAGTTCCTTTAGTGATTTTTGACAAAACTGAACCGCGTTTTGGCACCGCCGCCGTGGAGCGGCCTCCTCGAGTTCTGTCTTCTCTGATAGCTATGGTCAAAGAAGAAAGGAGAATATTAATACGCACACACTGTAAACATTAATTATGTCACTCTCTGTATTTCTTATTTTTCTGTGTACTTCGTGATTGGCGTAATATTTGGAATAATAATTTTGTTATACTTACTGTAAGCTGTGAAGCTACCTTATATGAAATAAATAAATGTAATAATATAAAATAAAATATTACACGTAAAAGAGACAATAAGAACTTAACAAAAAAAAATTACACAAAAAAACCGACACAAAAAAAAAACGGCTAATTTGGACCAATACTGCGCCAAATGGGGAGAAAACTGCCAAATTAGTTCCGCGTAGATGGCGCTAAGTGTTTGTAACATTCATTCAGATGCCAATGCAGTTCCTTGCTGAAAACGTTACCGCAATTTGGCGCTAAGTGTTTTTTCTTGTCGCCGATTGGTCGCTTTGTGTCGATAAAATGACTGACAAGTGACAAACACACAGCGCTCTCTCGCGAAGAAGCTTCCGGTAAACAACGCCAGTGGCTCAATTCAGTACCCAACATTTTTTTTCTGCATTCTAGCCCCACATACAGTACCTACGGCCGAAATATCTTGGCAAGTCTGAACAATGGCACTATGAACTATCGCGCACGTTCTCTCACTCACACTCGCCTCATGTCACCATATTTTTGGTTCCTAAAAAATTTTACTGCGCAGCCATCCGCGCGAAGTTTAGACTCGCCAAGATAAATCAGCCGTACATAAGGGAGAGAAGGGCACGTAAGAACGCCCAATAGACCATCTCGAGCGACTGGATTCAGGTTAGAAAACAAGGCGAAAAGCTTCTCTTCTCTCTTGGATAGAAACCAACTATAAATGTATGATATTTTTATCTACAAGGAACTTTTTTATTTTTTATTAAAAGAAAGAAAGAAAAATATTTTATTTGGGACACGCACAGGAAATACAGTTAAAAAAGAGCATATAAAAGTAACAAAATAAACATTAAAAAGCAAAAAAACAAAAAAAAGAAATCAGAATAAAAAAAAAGAGACCTGTGCGAGGCCAAAAAGGCTCCCATCTCAGCATAAAGCTTACTGAGCCTGCTCTTGACCTCGATCACGCCTTTTTTAAAAAGTTTTCAAACTGGCTTTTACAGGGTCAAATTGTATTAGCTAGCGAAACTCTGCATTAAAAAAAAACCATCATATTAATTTATTTTTGTTTTATCATGTTTACGAGTAGTTATCGATACTCATCACGTCTGCAAAGTTTCACTAGCTAATTTAATTTGACCCTGTATGACAAAAAACCGTTTTCTAAACCAACATACCTTCAAGCTTCATCCCGCATCCCAGACACTTGTCAAATCTACACGCTGGACACTTCTTCCTCGTAGTCACAGTAACGGGACAGTTGCCCCCCCTCAGGCACATGTAGTTCTTGCGGTTCTGAACTGTTCTCTTGAAGAAGCCCTTGCAGGACTCGCACGAGAAGATGCCGTAGTGGAAGCCGCTGATTTTGTCGCCGCAGATTGGACATGGACTGTTGACAAAGAAAACAACATTATAAATAACTCTGCTAAAAGCACAAATGCATATAATAACATAATTTAAATCTAAGTCTTAAAAAAAAAATAACATGTACTACCTATAAAAAAAAGGAAGGGAAATAATCACAGGGCATCAAAAAATTCGTCTGCATCGCTGTCGACAGGAAAAGTGCCCAAAAGGCTGGCAGCATTGCCACGTTGTATGGCAATGCTAATTCTTTGGCCAAAAAATATGTAAATAAAATAAATTATTAAAAAAAAATAATAACAGAATGTATTTGCTAACAACATTAGACATTCACCTGCAGGCCTTCCAAATCAGTAATTTCTTATTCATTCTAAGATCGGACTACAGGAATAAGCAACCAGATTATGAAGAACAAATGTTTTTTTACGCATTGTATCAGCGAAAATGGTATTGTTCCAATCTTGGCACCCACGAATTTATTTATCATGCCAACAAAAAATCCCCAATAAATTCATATGTGTCGAGATGGGAAGGTGCCGAGATGGGACTAAGCCGCGAAAATGTTGGGTACACCTCTGCCGAAACCTTCGGGGAAACGAGGCATGATGTTATGTTATGTATCGGCGATTTTTGAAAGACAGACCTTTTACTGGTTTTCGTAAGAATATGACAAAAGATTACTTTCGTCTTCATGGTAGGTACTATGGACAAAACATAAGCATGCTCACTTAAGATAATATTCCTGTGAGAGCGCAAACGAACATTGTGCGATCGAGTTGTGAGCCGTGCATGCGATTATCGCATTTGAGGTGATCATGCGGAACTTTGGCCCATAGTACCTACAACCTCAGGACCTTCAAAGGTGGCTCCCAGGCCGTTCTGAGTTAGTGGTTTCGAGTGATAAGCCATACGGGTGCACAGTATTCACAAAAATTTTGTTCAACCCAGCCTTCTCTCTATATCTATACTTATTATAAAATAAAGCCACTTTTCGTGTCTGTCTGTGTGGCCGCGTTGTTCTTCTAAACAACGCAACGGATTTTGATGCGGTTTTCACTATCATTTAGAGAATTTATTTCGGAAGGTTTATATGTGTAATACATTAATGTTTAACTTATATACAGGGTTACTGGTAACTCGACATACGTCCAGTTACTCCTTGCAGGGCGTCATAGTAGGGTTAAAATGCAACAAATTAAACCACAAAATGTTCTACCGAAATTCAGTAGTTTTTGAGTTAGCTACATTTTTAGTTTTTTTATGTAAAATCTAATTTAACAATGATTTACGGCGCGACTATACTGGAATTTAAGTTATTATCATACCTGATGCCGTATCAGATATTTGTTAATAAATAAAAGTTCAAAAATGCCTAAAACTTTAGCAAACTTTATTTAATTAAATATTTAATTTTTCGTAATTTTTGTGTCAAGAATTAAAATTATGAAAAAAAAAAACTGAATTTCGGTAGAACATTTGGTGGTTTAATTTGTTGCATTTTAACCCGACTATGACGTCCTGCAAGGAATACGTCGAGTTACCAGTAACCCTGTATAATATAGAAACCTTCATGTTTTGTCAAGTCGTAAAAACCGTACGAAGCAAGGCCGGGTCGCTAGTTGTTAATAAAGTAGAAATAACACAACATAACATCACGCCTGTAAATCCCAAACGGTTAGGCAGATCTATACCATTCCAGATAGAAAAACCCAATAACACTTTGCCCGACCTGGGAATCGAACCCAGGACCTCATGCTCAGCAGTAGCGCTTGCGACCACTAGACCAAGGCAGTAAAAAAAAAGTAGAAATAGTGACCTGTTAATAAGCTGCTGTCTGCTGATACCCTGATGATGATGAAGCCTGTCTTCTGGCGCGTCTGGCTCGTCATCATGTGTGCCATCGTACGCTGCAGCAGCCTCGCGGTACATCACATGTGGGTGACGACCCTGTAACAGACACTTAAGTTAGGAATTGGATCCCAAGAGATCTATGATATTCCGTAATGAGAAAAAGATATACACTAGAAAAAGGGTAGCTATAGTGTGCGCGTAAGTGCTAGTCACCGCCTGAGGTATGTGAGCGGTGAGGTGTGCTTACTCCCAGCGGAAAAGTGTCGAATTTCATGATTTCAGTTCAGTAGATAAGTACGTAGTGTATGACGTGTGTATGATAATTTAAAATTTGTGTGTTCAGCCATTTTTGAGATATTTGCGAAAACTAGTTTCCGCTGGGAGAACAATCTCCCAGCGGAATTTTTGCTTCAAAAAAGACACACGAGAAAAACCAATACACCAACAATTAAAGTATAATGTGAGGTAAATGTGTGTGCTTAAATGAAATTTGTGTGTCGTAATACTCCGAAGATATTCTAGATGGCCGCTGGGGGAACGTTTGGCTGTTGGCTGGATATTCCAAACAATTAGGCGCACAGTTCTGATTTATTTTACACATGCTGGTATTCAGCTGCTTCCGGTTAGACTGGAAGCCAACCCCAACATACATAGTTGGGAAAAGGCTAGGCAGATTGATTGATGTTGATATCAATTTTTATTTCGTCTGAACTGAAATCATGAAATTCGACACATTTCCGCTGGGAGTACGCACACGCGGTGAGAAGGGGGAGGGCGCGATTGACAAGATTGGCAGACTGAGTTAGCTTCACCTTCATCTACCTCCCCCGTCTCACCGCTCACATACCTCAGGCGGTGACTAGCACTTGCGCACACACTATAAGACTAGTTGTGTGCCTCATGGCGTTAGTGAACTACGAATGGATGATTGCAATAGGGGGTTATGACTACTAAGTAACTATGGTTAGGTCCTCTTCTAAGATGTGTAGAATCCACAAGAGTATTTATGAGTCCTCTAACTAGATGAACCGACGACCATATAGGCAACTGAGACAGACTGAATGTGAAAAGCGAAAAACTAACTGTACCAAGTGTTGTGTCGCAATAATTGATTGTAATAATAATATCTAGGAGTATATTACCTGTACTGGCGAATGCGTGGGCGAGAACTCGGAGCTGTATGAATAGCAAGAAGAATGCGACGCGTCGCTGTTGTTGCGAGACAAGGACGGCGTGTAGTGCCGGGAAGCGCGGGGACTCGCTGATGGACTGCTGTATACACTGTGAACAGAAGAAATTATTATTATTACCAACCGGTAAGACTGTTAGTCGATGTTCACACGGACGTAAAAATATCGCGGCAGTTTTGTTTCGCGCACTGGATTTTCAACGCTCTGCTTAGCGCCGAGAGTTGAAATTCCAAGTGTTTTTTTGCGACGCGCTGGGATGCACTCTGTTGTTGTTAGGTTGGACTCTCAATGCTCGGGTCAACAACGAGAGTTGAAAATCCAGTGCGCGATAAAATCCCACCGCGATATTTTTACGTCCGTGCGAACGTAGGCTTACAGTCGCAAAGGAATCAAAGAACCTTGTATTCCTTGATTCCTTTGCGACTGTCTTACCGGTGACCGGACAAAGAAGTCAGAGAAAATATAATTTACTAGCTTTTGCTGTCGGCTTCGCCCGCGTGGAGGTCAAAAATTATCCCAAAAGAACGTACTACAGGGATAAAAAGTATCCTATGTCCTAATCCAGGTTATGGTCTACCCATGTGCCAAATTTTATCCAAATCCGTTCAGTCCGTGCGTGCGTGCGTGCGTGTTTTAGCGTGAAAGCGTAACAAACTAACAAACACTTTCGCATTTATAATTTTAGTTTAATTCAGCTTTGTATGGAACGACGCGTAATAGTGAACGCATCTGTTCAGCTTTCCAAGATGAACGGATGCATACGCATCTCAAAAGCTGATTGAGCTGAATAAGTGTACCTATTTATTCGATTAGGCTCCAGAATCACCGGTTTTTTGGGAGGAAACCCTAGTCTTTGGGAAACGAGAGTTGGACCCCTCTAACGTCTTTAAATCAATCAGTTCATGGCTGAATGTGAATATCGTTGCGTCGGCCTAATTTGTTAACCTGCCAAGTCCATTTTTTCATAGTTTACAGGACGAATAAAAAACCGATTATTATATTTATCGATTTAGCAATCGAAATTCTGAAAATCCCGTTGGTTCTAATAAGTGGTCTATACCACACCCTTACATTTGACGACAAGTTGTATAGCCAGCTTTACTTGGCAGGCTAACGAATTAGGCCGACTATAATGTATTTTGCTATTTATTTTTGTTTCTCTCTCTTGGTATTACCCTTCAGAAAGTCTGTAACAACTAGTAGTTCAATAAACACTCATATTCTTTTGAATGGGCATTGCAAAATGCAATCCCCAATGGTTTTTAGTTCCCGAAAGCTTCGCCGCAATAGAGCGCTGTGTTTTTGTCACTCGTCAAAGTTATCTTGAAGACAAACCGACCAATCGGCGACAACAAAAAACACTTAGCGCCATCTCACGGCAAAGCTTTTCATAAGGTACATGAATGAAAACCGTTGACAGCTGAATGAAAGTAACAAACACTTAGCGCCCTCTACGCGGAACTAATTTGACAGTTTTCTTCCCCATTGTAGGAACGTTTTTGGTCCTCTAATGGAGTAAATGACTATAATGCGAGTCAATTGACTGCCTGAACTTCACCTGTGTGTATACATGGAGTGCACTGCAGAGTCTGTGCTGGCACTGGACTGCACGCGCGGCAGGCGACCCAGCAGTGGCGAGCCGTGCAGTGCGCCGATCAGTTTGTCCATACCCCCTGACTGCTCGCATTTTAACTCTGCAAGAAAATGGGTTATGTTGTCATTATGTTAACTTAAAGGAAACAGTTCGCGTATAAGCAGAGAGTTTGCTGTCTCAAATTACAGTGTAAACTCTTTATGACGTCTTTCTTTAGAATGTAAAACTTCCTTAACATAGAAATTAGTTCAATTTGGTTGGTTTACCTATCAAGTATTGACTTGATACATTCTTTATAGCGCAACAAACATTCTCTATTACGAAGAAATACGTTCATATGTTATTAGCCGACTTTCGCACGGACGTAAAAATATCGCGGCGGGATTTTATGGCGCACTGGATTTTCAACTCTCGTTGTTGACCCGAACATTGAGAGTCCAACAGAGTGCATCCCAGCGCGTCGAAAAAACACACTGTTGGATTTTCAACTCTCGGCGCAAAGCGTTAAAAATCCAGTGTGCCATAAAAAATCGCCGCGATATTTTTACGTCCGTGAGTACTCAAACTCAAACTCACTGAAACCAACTCCGATTGATAATGTGTTACGCAATTAGGGTGCAGGTTACAAAAGGCTCCGACTAAATCTTTAGAGGTGCCGTAATTTCTAAAACACGTGAGGTCGTAAACAGCCAGCCGCCTTGCTTTTGTTATTTTAATTGCCTAGAACACGAGCGACTTTAGTCTTGGATTGCATTGTCTTTAGGAATGTTGGCCCCAGTTACTAAACACACTATTAGGCACCTCTTACATTATCAATCGTAAACCAATAAATAAATAATAGAAAATTAAAAAGTATTGTGATTAGTATTTGGTTGTTTATCTTTTTCACTCCACATAACGAAAACTGTCTTTAACGAAAAAAATGCTCGGTCCCTTGAGTTTCGTTATAAAGAGACTGTATTTGGAAATTGAGAGCCAATGCAAAGCCGTCATTTGACATCGCATTTAACCGCTATGAAAGGAGCCATTCATCGGATAAATGTCCGGAGATGTCTGGATATTTGACCCATAAGGCTACCTTCAGCTGGGAGAAAACTCTTGCAACTTAGAAGCTTTAACAGTGCAAGAGCACTGGCTCTATTTACTCACACGTGCTATGCCTTAAGCACGTACGGGAGACTGTCTCCAACCCAGCACGGAAAACCATCATGTTTCTAGAATTAACTGAATCTAACGGTGAACTACGAACAGCTATTTATAAAGACGAACTCACCAGATAACTGCGTTTCCTTCTTGATGGTCAAATTCTGCACTTGGTCGAGTCCGGTATGTGGCATGTGGGTTGAACCCTGGTCACTGAGTGCAAGGGACTTGGCGCTACTGGTCGGGGAAGGTGGCCGCCTCGCTAGAGAGAAGGATGTGCCGTCTGTTAGCACTGATATCTGGAAGTGAAAAAGGGAGAAATCAGTATCACTCTGCGTTTTATTGGCGTGCGGCGTGGAACATTTATCTAACCCTATATCGTGATTCTGACAAAAAAACTTATACAAGATTTTAGCGATATGTGGTACTGAATCTGATCCAAATCAAATATAAATTTTTTGCGATATCTGATATTGAATCTGATCAAAATCAAAGAACAGTCCCAAACGTTCATCCAAAGCGTATACAACAAGGGTGGTCCAAATAGTGACGTCAAAAAGAAAAATCTGATTTCCTCATACCCAGGGGTATTCGGAAATACCCCATGTATGTCCCGCGATTTTTGTAGTTTTCGAGTTATTTTTGTTTTTGTAATTATTTACAGTTTTCTGTCGGTGGAACTACAAAAATTCATATATTTTTTTATCACATCATCGTCTCAAATAATAAATACATGTCACAAAAAAAAAATCTGAAAAATACAGACTACAAAAAAAAAATATGAATTTTTGAAGCTCCACAAAAATAACTCGAAAACTACAAAAAATCGCGGAACATACATGGGGTATTTCCGAATACTCCTGGGTATGAGGAATTCAGATTTTTCTTTTTGACGTCACTATTTGGACCACCCTTGCTGTTATGCTTTGGATGAACGTTTGGGACTGTTCTTTAATTTGGATCAGATTCAATATCACATATCGCAAAAAAATTATATTCAACTAGCTTTTGCCAGCGGCTTCACTCGCGTGGATGTCGGAAAATATCCCACTGGAACAAAAATCGTTCCTTAGTGGATGCCTACACTGTTAAAGGTATCTGTATCTATGTGCAAAATTTCAAGTCTCTAGGTCCAGCGGTTTGGGCTGTGCGTTGATATATCAATCAGTCAGTCAGGAGTTTGAATTTTATATATAGGTATACATTTGGGTCAGATTCAGTACCACATATCGCAAAAATCTTGTGTAAGTTTTTTGGTTAGAATCACTATACTTATAGGCCTAGATAAATGTAGGCAGGTTTCTCTGTGGTTCGTCAACACAACGGTATGCAATTAAGGTTTAAAGAAAAGTCGGAAGTAGCTACAGAGCTTATACTTATACGCTTCTTTGACACCTAATCTGGACATTTCCAAAACACTAATTCAGTTTAGGATGTAAGATCGGCTTCCTCAATTCATGTAGAACTCCCCCTCACCTCACCTTTGTAATTGTCTGTAAAAGGGGTGTATTTCAGTTTTGTTTTACCCTGTTCATGCTAAGACTCCTTTGATGCGGCTGCAACGGCGCGCTAAACTTCAGGTCCAGCACTCTTTGCTCATCCACGCTCTGGAAACCCTCGGTCTTGACGGGTTCCGTCTTGATGCTAACATTGCGGAGCGTGTCGATTGAGTCCCTCGATGACTGCAGATCTAGGGAGCTGTTGGTCTCATCTGTGGAATGAAGATACGAATGAGGATACTCGTGTTCGAACTGATATAAAAGTAAGATAGAAAAAGCCTTAGTGGGTTGTGTGAGCAAGTTGGTAAGTATGTAATTAATGTTTTAACAATAGGTAGTTCTGTTAACTAACATAAACGAAGAAACGAAGGAACCATGATCAGGCCTTTTATTTATTTATTTCAATCAACTTTGGATCATAGGTACAATTAAACAGAATAAAAAAATATAAAATCAGCAACACAATTAAAATCAACATTACAATTAAAATTAAAATCATAATTAAAATTATTAACAAAATTAAATCAAATTAAGTATTACAATTAAAATTATTATAAAATTAAGTCATATTAAAATCAAATTAAAACAATATCTTAACATTAGTCAGTATGTGAACCATGAAGCAGTGGTTCACGTACTGACAGTCGAAACGTTCAGCAAAAGCCTTCAGGATACCGTTGCGGCTGGCCCGCACCCTGCGCACCAGGGATGTGCACCGCTTGCGCATGACTGTGTAGAAACAATCCACACGCGCCTCGGCAAACATCCCCGATGCGCTACAGAAGCGAGGCAGCCCCAAGAGCACCCTGAACGCGTTATTGTATTGGACACGCCTTTGAAACCTCTGAGTGTAAGGGCAACAGTTACAGGAATAACGCTTAGCCAAAGTACGTAGCGTTTATAGATCAACGCCTTAGACTCCTTAGAGTCAGTATTAATCTACATAAAGTAACTACATCTAGTACATTGTTATGGAGCCCTTTTTATCTCGCCATTCGACTTACATGTTATAACTATTCGGACGGAAAGACACCGCCTATTTATGATTGTTTCGTATTTCGGGGATTCTCGTATTACAAACTCAACCGAAGACCGTTATAACACTTGATGATCAAGCATCGAGTGCGAGTATAACCGATAGTAACTATTAGCGACCCGGGCCTGCTTCGTACTGTTTTTACGACTTGATAGTGAGAATCGCATCGAAATCCGTTGCGCAGATTAGAAGAACAACGTGGTCACACGGATAGACAGGGTTATCAATGCTAGTGCCTTCTCTGTATGAAAAGAGGGCTTTGCCCAGCAGTGGGACAGTAATCAATCTGCCTAGCCTTTTCCCAACTATGTTGGGGTCGGCTTCGTCTAACCGGATGATGCTGAATACCAGTATTTTACATAGAGCCTATCTGACCTCCACAACCCAGTAACTGGGTAATACGATACCCCTTGGTAAAACTGGTTGTCAGACTTGCGGGCTTTTGACGACCCGTAACGACTGTCAAAGATTCACGAATGACAACCGAGGAATCTCGGTGTGTAAAATGGTACCCACGGTCCGACCCCGGCAAGCGTAGCTTAACCTGATGGATCGACCAGTGCGGCTATTACTACTTAGCCACGAGCTCCTCTATATTAAATATCCCTTACAACCTTCACTATATTAATTTGGGTAGTATTTAAACGCACATCAAAAATTACCAACTTTTCCCAACAGAATACGTACATCAAAAATACTGTTTGCACATCAAAATTTGCACGTATAATAATCATTATTATACATAAATTTTTGTCCAAAGTTACAACAAAAATATTAATTACATATCAAAAATACTAACTGTTCATCAAAAATAATAAATGCGCATCTAAAAAGCTTATTATTTCACTACGATACCCCTTGGTAAAACTGGTTGTCAGACTTGCGGGCTTCTGACGACCCGTAACGACTGTCAAAGATCCACGAATGACAGCCGGGACCAACGGCTTAACGTGCTTTCCGAGGCACAGAGGAGTCTCGGTAAAGATGGTCACCCATCCAATTACCAACCCCGGCAAGCGTAGCTTAACCTGATGGATCTGTGCGGCTGTTATCACTTAGCCACGAGCTCCTCGAGATAGATAGATAATAATAGATGAGATAGATAATACAAAACAACACTGACCGTTATTTACACTGGTGTCTATGACCATCTCGGAGTCTGACAGCTCTCCCTCCCAGGACATGGGTCGTTCGCGCTCATTGCTGGCTACTTCGTGTGCGCCGCCCAATGAACGCTTCTTCTTGTTACGCATGTTCACCTGGAACACAAGATTGTCATGTTATCAATAGGTTTACTCAGTGCAAATTTCTGGAGTAGCTATGTTGGGTGGGTACGTCACGTTGGACCGAAGTTCACTTTTCCGAACCCCAAATAACGTTTGTGCGAAAGATCGTTTGACCCACAGAACAAAGGGGCAATTGGTTCGCAATCTAATCTCAGACTCAATCTGTCAAAAATTGTATAGCGTTTACCTACATTTTTGACATTTGATTGTCGCTGGCATGAGATTGCGACTTGAATTTGAACATTTTTAGGTACGAGAAATGGCCTTCAGATGTTTGACCGATGTACTGTTGGTCGAAAGAACGATTGCCCGAAGAACGTTTACCGTTACCCGAAAAATCATTCGGCATTTTGGCACAGAGGAAGTTTTTGGACTCGACTTTCTTGCAGGCTTTGGGGATTGACTTCCTCTCTAAAATAATCATTAATAGTTCAATTAGCAGTTCAGTAATTTCAATGAAAATCAGTTCCACGACTTTATCCTATTGTATCAATCTGCCTAGCCTTTTTCCAACTATGTTAGTGTCAGCTTCCAGTCTAACAGGATGCAGCTGATATGTTAGTGTCAGCATCCAGTCTAACAGGATGCAGCTGAATACCAGTATTTTACGTGGAGCGACTGCCTATCTGACCTCCACAACCGAATTGAGACCCCTTGGTAAGACTGGTTGTCAGACTTTCGGGCTTCTGACGACCCGTAACGACTGTCAAAGATCCATGAATGACAGCCGGGACCAACTGCTTAACGTGCTTTCCGAGGCACGGAGGAGTCTCGGTATGTAAAGATGGTCACCCATCCACGGACCAACCCCGGCAAGTGTAGCTTAACCTGACGGATCGACCCGTACGGCTGTTATTACTTAGCCACGAGCTCCTCCGAGATTTTGTCCTATTGTATTGAGCCTATACTAAAATGTATTCCGTGTCCAAAACCACTGGACAGGGGGCATTCATTAATTACGTGAGGCGTCCCAATCTCACGTTTTCTAGGCAAATATTACGTAATTTTTGTTTCGCAAGAAACAGTGTAAAATTGCGAGAAAACTGGGTAAGTACCTACTTAATTATTATAAAAAATAAGTAACATGAGTATATAGTTTTCACTAAAAATACGCATTTTGAAAAATCTCAAGTGAGTTTATTTATTGATCCACGGTCCGACCCCGGCAAGCGTAGCTTAACCTGATGGATCGACCAGTGCGGATATTATTACTTAGCCACGAGCTACTCTATATTAAATATCCCTTACAACCTTCACTATATTAATTTTCGTTAGCGTCATCATTCTCTCTCATACCTTACCTCTAGCTCCTATCCCTTGTCCTAATTGTTTTGTGGTCGGTGCAACATCTCTTCTTCCATGTATATAATTAGCCTATGGGCTTATTTCACCACGACCACTTTACTTGGCAGATAATTTCATACAAATTCTGTTCCATTTTTAACCGCCTTCAAAAAGGAGGAGGTTCTCAGTTCGTCAGAACCTTTTTTTTTTTTATGTATGTTCCCCGATTACTCGAAGATGGCTGGACCGATTTGCTTTTTTTTTTTTTGTTTGAAAGGGTCTTGGGGCCCTTTCCCAGGTGGTCCCATGATCATCAAGTCAGGATCTGATGATGGGATCCTGGAGAAATAGAGAGAACTCTTCCAATTTTATAGGCACACTTGAAGCGATTTAGATAGTTTTTGGAAGAGTACTTTCTCGAAGTGGTCCCATTTCAATTTGGTAAAGATCTGATGAAGAACTTCTGAGATAAGCAACGGAACTCCTCAATAAATGATAGCAAATGGACTGGGATTCCTGAAATCTCATGTCTGTTTATTATTTACACCAGTTCATAACACAACATCATGCCGGTACGCTGTGAAGAGGTAAGCACACATGTGAACCACTAAAAAGTGAAAAATAAAAACTTTTTTTCAAAAAAATACAACAGACTTCCAAAAGCAACACTACAAAGTGAAAAATAACTTTTATTTCGGAAGTCGGTGACAAAAAACGTAAAATACATTTAACCAGACACCGACTGTCGAAATTAAAGTTATTTTTCACTTTGTAGTGTTGTTTTTGGAAGTCGGTTGTATTTTTTTGTAAAAAAGTTTTTTTGAATTTATTCGGTGAGTATAGTGGCTATTCGGACATCGTGAAATAGGCCGTTAAGCTTTTATCCGTCATAGTGTGAATAAATTCAATAGTTACCTCGTACTGATGTTGCGAGAAGTCGATCTTGGAGATCTCGGCGTCAGTGGAGTCTTCATCATGAGGCACTGAAGACACACTGATGCGCACGCCGCTCGAGCTGTATGAGAACTGACCTGGAAACAAGAGGTTCAAGGTGAAGATATGGTGGTCCTTCGAAAAATGCTAAAGTCATAAGTAGGAACATATATAACATTTAAAACTAATATACACACGTGTGTACATTTTCAACGTCAAAACTTTATAACACGATGTTCAAGAGAATTATGTGCTGTCAACAACGTAAATCATTGCACATAATTTAATTTAATACAGATTTTTTCCCAATTAGAATGCCCAAACGCTTTAGTAGGTACAGATAGCAACGTAAGTCACTAAGGGCAAATTTTTCAATAGTCATATTAACTCTTACCTGAATAATAAATATTTCAATTTGACAGCTTTTTTATAGAAAATATGTCAAACTGTCATATTTATTCTTCAGATAAGAGTTATCTGACTATCGAAAAATCAGCCCTAATCAGAATTAAGTATCTTTAATTGTTGTCATTGACCGTAGTTGAGAAGAAAATAAGAGGGGCTTGTGGCTAAGTAATAACAGCCGCACGGGTCGATCGATCAGGTTAAGCTACGCTTGCCGCGGTTGGTCTGTGGATGGGTGACCATCTTTACATACCAAGACCCCTCCGTGCCTCGACTTAGGTCCCGGTTGTCATTTGTGGATCTTTGACACGAAAGTCTGTCTTACCAAGGGTTTACTCAGTGATGGGTTGTGGAGGTCAGATAGGCAGTCGCTCCATGTAAAATACTGGTACGTGGTTAGACTGGAAGCCGAGTTCAACATAGTTAGGAAAAGGCCAGACAGATAATGATGATGAGTTGAGAACAACATAATCTTATCACCACATCAGTTACATCACAAATTAAGTAGGTCTGTAAGACTGTGTGGTGTGTGCATAATTTTAGTCGTGAGGAGTTATGTAATTTTAGTCGTGAGGAGTTATGTAATTTTAGTCGTGAGGAGTTATGTAATTTTAGTCGTGAGGAGTTATGTAATTTATTGCATTTGTTTAGCTATATTTGGTGCGGACTGTACCATTAATAAAGTGCACGATGGTAAATTACCAAGAAATATATTCAAGCTTATGCTTTTAAAACGTGCAGCGCTTTTAAAGTTGTTTGTAAGGGACACTGGAATTCTTGGAATGCATTTTCGAATGCATTTATTTAGCAGTTAGATTTCCGGTTGGGCAAAAGACAAGACAGCACCGCGTAAAGGCTACCGCAGACAGGCGCGACGCGACGTGATTCCTGTAGAACAATTTTAGTGAAGTTTGCATTGTTCCACCAGAGTCGCATCGTGTCGGTCTACGGGAACCTTTACGGTCGCGAATGTAAAACCTGATACTAATACTAGTTTGAAAATTTTTATTTCGCGGACTACCCTGATGGTTTCGCCCCTAAATATATTATAAGATTTCACCTGAACCCTTTGTACCTACGTACCTACATTTTACATTAATTACTGCTTGGTCTACTGTCTGTATGTATTCTTTCATTTACAAAGGTAAAAATAATAAAGAGGTAGTAAACGACTGAAAAATTTAAATAAATAAAAATTACTTATATATTTAAAAAATATATAATGTTATATGTACTATGAGCCAAAGTTCCGCATGATCACCTCAAAGGTGATAACCGCATAGCACGGCTCACGACTAGATCGCACAATGTTTGTTTGTCACTAGCTGCGCTCGCACAGGAATATTTTCTTAAGTGAGCATGCTTAACTTTTGTCCATAGTAGTTATGTACATTAGCAGTATTTAATACCTTTCTTAAATACTCTTGTAAGTAAACCAATGTTGAATGTATATGCGTATGTACAGTCAGCGTCAAAAATATCGGGACGAACAGAATGTTCAAAATGATCTCAACAACTAAGAAAATTAAACTTTATCTCAATTGCATAAAGTTCTTGTTAGAATGACAATTATCGTGTACTATCTTCATTCTGAAACATTCCTTGCTTATTTCATTTTCATAGTTGTTTAGATCATTTTGAACACTCTGTTCGTCCCGATATTATTGACGTACTTACATAAATCGCGGATATTTGCGGTGAACCACTTTTCGACCTTATTACTGTGGTTATAAGGATCAAAACTGGTTCACCGCAAATGTCTACGAATGGTATTCTAATGTTAAATAAATAACCTAAACAAAAGGTATTTTACGGGAGTCATAATAATTATTACATACATTTCATCGATATAGATTGGTATCACTATCATTAGAAGAAATACAGACAGACATACGCTATAGCATTTTGACATAAACAGAGTTCAGGCCCCCGTGGCGGGTGCAATGACCCCGCTATCACCGCTTTTTATTATAATTTTATTGCGTGACGTGCCGTGAATATTATTATTTTGCCTGCCTTTGCTCCTGTTTACCGGAAAACAGTCGACGTCGAAAATTAAAAACATGATTGTTCATAAATTTTAGTTATAGAAGTGTTTTGTCAAATTTCTTTCGAATTATGATTTGAGTTTTTAAAATAAGAAGACAAAACTAGATCGTATTAGTTTTTTATGAATAAAAAAGGGTTAGTTTTCATTCATAGATCGATGAGAATTTAGAATGCGGAATTTTTGTAAATTTTATCATTGGAGCAAAGACTTTTTCAATATATTAGAACTCAGGATTTTAGGAACTTACGTACGTGTTTTTCTTTAAAAAAAGAACTGTATCTTTCTTTACATAAAATAAATTTATTTTTATGCAAAATATGTATGTATTTTTTTGCCGTGGTATGGTGACATGGGTGTAGATGTACTTACTTAATTATACCAAACAAGTTTCTTCTTCATTCATAAAACAGTAATTCATCACACTTTTAACTGACTGCCTACTAATAATCTACATAAATAAAAAGAGAAGTCCTGAGTGACTGACTGACTGACTCATCAACGCCCAGCCCAAACCCTGGAACCTAGAAAGCTGAAATTTTGCACAGAGATTCCCTTTATAATGTAGACAAGGAATGAGGAAGTATTTCCCGGCAGTATGTTCCTGTGTGATGTTTTCTGATATCCACACGGGCGAAGCCACGGGCAAAAGCTTAGCTTATTTACATCAATTAGACCAGAAGATAAATGTAGTTCTAATAAATCCAAGTTATTACATCGAAAAAAAGTAGGTTTTGAGTTCCAAGTTCGCACTGGCGTCTATGTAAATAATGTACTGATAAATAATAAGACTATAAATTGCTTAGACTGAGATCGTGATTTATCTGTATTTACGCAAGACACGCACTCGTTATCACTGTGAGTGAGGTAAGCAGTGCACGTGCAAATATAGAAAAACAAAAACAAAATGCCGCGCCGATGAACTCCTATTTCTCCCTTATCGATAAAACACGGTATAAGATTATGCCAAAGACAATTTTATTCCGTGATACTACATAACATTACCGCCGAAGGGTTGGGCAGACATGTACACCACGCCCACATTTCGCTGGGGGATGCGCTAAGGTAGCCCGTGAAATTCAAATTTTTCAGGTTGTATGTTGATTAAAATATAATTCGCGCCCGTAACTAATATGGCTTTACAGAATTATAATTGACCTCAAATCTCTCATGAAATCATGAGTTACGGGCGCGAATCATATTTTAATCAACATACAACCTGACATTGACCTGCAAATTAAAAAAAAACGTAAGAAAATTTGAAATTCGCGGGCTGCCTTAGCGCATCCCCCTTGTCATATATTTTTCTAAATCATTAACACTACTCGTTTAGACGTGATCTTCAGTTTAAAATCATTAAAAAAACTTTTTTACATAAAAAATACTTAATTTCGGAAGTCGGTGTCTGGTTAAATGTATTTTCGTTTTTTGCCACCGACTTCCGAAATTATAGTTATTTTTCACTTAGTACTGTTGTTTTTGGAAATCGGTTGTATTTTTTTGTAAAAAAGTTTTTTTTTTCACTTTTTTTGTTGTGGTACCTACCCCATACAAATTCTAATACCACTATCTGCAAAAGAAACTAGAACATCATCCATATAAAAGAGGGGAAAAATACCCTCTCGAATAAAACAAAAATGTTTCAAATCGGACGACTCTGTAAAAAGTTATGCGTGGTCATGCATAAAAAAAAACATAGGTGTCGAATTGAGAACCTCCTCTTTTTATCGTCGGTTAAAAAGTCGGTTATCGTCGCCCACTCGCCCCTCCCCTCCCTCACTCGAAACATTGCTCAGTTCATTGTTCAGTTAGGAAAAATTACGGTCAACAAAGATACCTATAACAAAACCGATGAAAGATAGCTGACAACCGAACAATTTTACAAGTTTCTTTCATACATTTTCAGCTTTATTAAAATATACGTGTCGAATTGAGAACCACCTCCTTTTTTTTTTCGTCGGTTAAAAAAACACCTGTCGTGAAAATATGACAATAATGTAATTTTTTGACATTATATGAAATAATTAGGTCGCATTGTCAGTAACAGAAATAAATAAAATAACTGTTATTTTAAACAGGACCCTGATTAATTATTTTACATAAAATGTTATCTAAACTGACCCAAAATTAGGGATGAGCGGTGGGGTGAGAGGGAGAGGGGAGGGGGGGGGCGAGTGCCTTAAAGTTGCTTTTTGTATAGCACTAAGTCATTGAAGAAACCCAGCCCGACAGAAATGACGGAAAAATAGAAACTCAGAACGGCACAAAATACAGGAGCAAACTCCAGTCGTGCGTCGGAGCTGACACACACACTTTTTATTTGTTTGTTTACCAGTTGGACTTTAATAATTATTTTTGCATTTATTAGCCCAATTCTTAAGGAAGGCTGTAGGCACATTTAACATCACTCTAGGACTCTTAGGTGCCGAGCAAAAAGACAAAGTCGGAAAGAAGAGTTAGTGTTTTTTGTTTCTTTGAACGCGCTAATCTCTGCAGTCACCAGAAAAAATCTTTTTGCATTTGATAGCCCAATTCTTGAGGAAGGCTATAGGCCAATTTACCATCACGCTATGATCTTTAGGAGCTGAACAAAAAGAAAAAAAAAGTCGGAAAGAACGCTAAGCGAAAACGAAGTAATAGCGCGGGCAGGCAATGCGATGCGACGCGACGGTGGGTCGGGGGAACAAGAAATTTCACGCGGACGAAGTTGCGGGCAGAAGCTATCTCACTGACTGACTGACTCATCAACGCCCAACCCAAACCCTTGGACTTAGAAAGCTGAAATTTTGCACAGTGGTTCCCTTTATAATGTAAACAAGGAATAAGGAAGAATTTTGTTCCCGTGGAATATTTTCCGTCATCCACGCGGGCGACGCCGCGCGCAAAAGCTAGTACTAGCTAAATATTATTTACGTCGTGCATATGTATGCAAATGACTGTGGTAGGTACACTGTACAATATTATCAAAACCAGCTGATATGCTTACGTTTTAATACATGTGAGTTTTGCAAATCTCTTGATAAGATATTTAGATATTTACTTAAACATACATATAAATAACATAATCTCCAAAAGTAATGGAAAAGTTTTTTTCTGCATACAGAAAGTTCAATGGCTTCAGAAAGTTTCGCAAGTGCGAAGTAAATAAACGTGAAAACAAATACTAGTGATGTGTTTAGTTGATAAAACAATAGGTACGAGTACCTACAAGTTATGAGTAAAATGAGTACCTTAGTGTTGGCTATGTGGGTTAGTTCTTCTAGTAATATTGCAAACTTTTTTTACATACTGATTATAGCCCTATTACACAATACAACATTCCCTGTGGCATAGGTACCATAAAATTGAAGCAGCAACTGACTTGCATCCTCTCCTATCGCATGCCTTTGACAATTAAATCGCACCGTACATCCACATCCTCATAAAAGTCTAGAACCTTACCGTTGCTAGTCTCCGGGCCCGACATGCTGATAGTGGTGACAGAGACGTGTCCCCCCTCCACCTTCACAGCGTCGCCCTCACTGCTCATCGCGGTGCTCATCACCATCCAACCCTCACACCATCCCCACAGTACACAGTCCCAACTATCGATATTCTTGTCCCAATCAATTTCACTTCACTACACTATTATAGCACCACACTAAAGTTCGTTTATGGTAAAATAGTAGAAAAATACAGTTCGATTTTTTTTTCAAAAACTATTTTCTCTTTTCCGCATAATGTTTCAGTACAAAAATATTTCTAAATGCTTCATCATCTTGCATCGCCACTCATTTTTAAGGCAACTTTTGGATTCAGTCTTGCAGTGTCAGTGTTCCTTTTACATATTTTTCTTACTGAATGTTCTTCGAAAGACCAAGATGTTCGCTTCAGAGTCAAATATGGATGTGGAGGATTACAGCCAGATGATAAAACCAGCATCTTGGGTAACCTGAAACAAAAATAAATAAGAGTTGGTTATTGTTATTGTTGTCACTATCAATTAAATTACATTGCAATTAAATATTAACACTGACCCAAGAACGACTTGAATTAAATATAAAACTCTATTCTATAATAATAATTGTGATAATGGCTGGTTTAAAAAAAAAATACACAATTTAAAAATAAATCAAATCGAGGCCAAAACGAAGAGCTCTATCCGCGCGTGGCTCAGTTCGAATTTGGAATAAAGTGTCGTCGTTTCGAAACAGTGTGTTTGTGTACACGCACGAGACGTGGACGCGTCGCGCGGCCTTGCGAGCGCACCCAGTGCTGCGCGATAGCGTGCGGTATTATTATCGATACGCCTCTCGACCCCTCGTGTCATTGGCATTCTGTTTACGAGGGCGAAGCTCGGTCGCGATAGCGACGGAACGCGTCATACCCACTTACTGAATGAATTGCCGTTTTGACAATGCAACGTGATTGTTTTGTTAGTTCACCTTCATATTGTTCTGAACAATAATTATGCTGATTAACTAATGGGAATAAAAATACCCGTAACTTACTATAGCTTATCAGTTATAATAGATATTATTAACAAATAAAAGGAAATAAGTACACACACTTTATCAGTCTCAAATACCTGCCACTATTGTTCGGATTACACGGTTAGTTATCGATAAAACCAGTCACTAGCACAATTCAAAGAAGGGAGTGGGGGAGGGGCGTTGTGCGGCCTTCACGGAGCCGGTTGTAGCGACCGGCCGGCCGCGAGCATTTCGCCTTTCGCGCGCAGGACTGGTCCGCCGCTCCCAATACCGAGCCACGGCAGCACACTCGATAATGTGTGAGATGAGTGTATTATGTACCAAGTTGAGTAATTAAATACGAAACCTATTGCGAATGCTACAGACAAACATGAGTCACAATTTACCGTTGAAATTGGAGTCAACTCAATACCGCTGTGCACACTATCCATTCAATTTCATAAATCATTCGTACCGATCGTCGTATTTGATCACATGTTTAATGCAGGATAGATATCAGTCACTACCGTCTGGCGGGCCAATTAGCGTCCAATAAAGTCCCTTGCCCCCAGACATTTCTCAGTTATCGCTATCAGACACTCAGACAGGCTGCAGTGCAGTCGCCTTGGCAACGCAATTAACCGCCAATTACACAAGGTAAAGCTTGTGTAGGTTGCACCATTACCGTAGTGTTTAGAAACAGTTATTGTCATACCCCTTCATTATTATTCAAACCTGCTTATTATTTACCTTACGTTTAGTTTAGCACAAAAGACTGCAATCACCAGCTTTTGTTACTTTATTATCGAAATCGAGACAAAGAAAACAAGAACTTCAAAAAAATTCTTATGTCTTTATACTAATCTATAGCGCTTGACGTCTATCTAGTTCTATTATTAAATTCGGTTGAGATTGAAATCTTTTATCTCTTTCTTTTGGATAGTCAAACAGTAATTCAGAGCGAGACGAGTATAATTTGGTGTCCTAATAAAAGGAGTTCATCCGCACGCAAGATGGCGTCACCGTGGCCTAGACAAGGCCGAGCGGTCATTTGTACGATACGCCAGACGAGCTGCTTTGTCTGCCTCCTATTTATGGACATCTTTTCAACGCAACGTGGCGGATGCAAATTTTTATAAGGATCGGTCAATATTTGTTCTGAAATATCACCGGAAATGTTACGCCTATAACCACACCGTTACAAATTGATTATAACAGTGGAAGAAAATGTGTGGTTTTCCTAATATCTAAACTGGGATTTTCCGCATCCAGACCAGCTGGAAATGTTCAGTAAATACATTGGTACAGAACCAGTTTCGTAACGTTGCAAAAGTAACTAAAGTTATCATGCACCAAGCTGAGATAATGACAGAAATATGCAGGCATTTATCGCGGCTGCATAAGCTGACTTCAGTTGCCCAACTTGAAGCATTTAGTGGTTGCTGAAATACTTAAGTAACGAGGAAAAACCGTTGCGCATCAGATTACTTGGAATGGTATTTATAGGCTCGGCAAGTGATGTCCTTGCTTTGTTGTAGTCAGTTATCGATAAGGCTACGTGAGACGAGGCGTCGACCGATAATTATCTTAAGGTCACAGCACTATCTGTGACGTAAACAAAGTGCCATGCATTGTGATAGTGATGGATGGGCCAAAAATACAGGTATACATTTGTATTTATTTCAATAATGATATGTGTACAACGTTTGGTGTTTTGCTCAGTATTTTTTGTATTTAGCAAAACAAACAAAACCTGTCCATTTCACCCCACTCAAAGAGTCCAAAGTCTAAATCCAAACAGTACACAATCACCCGACCAAAAAGACGAGCAGATCGTGACAAAGCAATACAAGTGACTGTACGAATACCGTTGAGGAAAATTGTGAACGTTAATTTCCTACATCCTTGACCCCGATGGAGTGAGGTCGTCTTTGAGGGCGACGCACCCTATCGCCCACGAAGACTGAAATAGAAGAGGTTAATACCCCCTAGCACGCTTCTATTGCGAACAAAGAACTATGGGGTGCCGGGTGGAGGTGTGACGGTAAACTACAATTAAGGGGCTTTTAATTAACCACAAGTTATTGGTATTCCAAAGCCTACGTCAATGCCAGTTATCTCCATATAAATGAATAGGAAAGCTAAATTAAATCGTAACTTTTATGAATATTAGGTTCGTGCGTATGACGTACAACTTTTTTTTAGAAAGTCTAAAATAAAATAATAAAGACACCTACCAGGAAAGCTCATAATTTGTTTGCCATCATGATTTCATAGAAACATTAAGATTGCATCATAATTTGATGAATCAAACATGTTCATATTAGTAAGTGACTGACTAGTCGAAAACACTCAAAAGAATAGATTCCACAATTTGATAAAAAATAAAATCCTAGATTGCTCAAAATAACCGTTTATTCACTTACTTAAACACAGTTTTTCAATCCATTATTCATAAACTAGGCAAATACAAAAGTCTAGACTATAAAAAGCGTGACTTCGTTAGTTATAGAAGAAAGTAACGGAGGTGAATGTCTGATCTTACGGTCGTATGCCAACGGCCTTCCCTGGTGCCATGCCAACAGGTGTCTTCCGTATCATCTATCACTCAGAAATAACACTATGACGTAAATTTTGATCAAATGACTGACAATGAGGGTTTCCTCGTTTTGACGGTCATAGCCCGAGCATAACGATCAATGGCGATTGATTCGCCCCGTGTCAATTTAGGACTAATATAAAAATTGATATAGTCATTGGACATAAATTATTTTGATATCGATAATTAGAAAATAATGATGTGACCCATCCCTAGTGAATGTTGGTATATTTTTTAACATTGTAGTTACATTTTTAGACATAAAATCTTCGTTTAGGTTTACAATCTTTTGTGGTGAAACCAAGAAGGGTGTTAGGTAAATAGACTGGAGTGCTAAGACCTATCTATGTGGCAACGACCCTGCTCCTGGTGGCGTGCCAGCAGGTGTATTGACATTAGCTCATCACGAGTCATCAGTCACCATTTATTAATTACATGAAACACGACGTTACCTTACGTATTTCGTCACTATGATGGTTTTTAGTGTAAGAAGTTCAGAGACTACCAGAAACTGACTGCAAAAAATTATTTATAATTTCCTTTTTACCTGACTGCGGCGGAGGGTTATGTGTTTGACCTGTATGTATGTATGTCCGTTCCTATGTCCCCTCATAATTACTCAACGGCTCAAACGATTTTGTTAGATTCGTCTTTATTGCGCCAGTGTCACTGGATATATTAAAATAATTAAAAATCAAAATGGTGGATTTTTGGCGCCAAAATTTTTTTTTTCCTTAGTCGGGTTACAGTTTTTTTTTAAACTTAATTCTTGTTCTTGTTTCTTTAATTTCTTCTAAAACTTTTTTTTTTGGATAGAGAAGAAAATCGGTAGCAGTCAAAGTAGCCGCCGCTGTTTAGGACATCGTAAGTACGGTCAGGAATATAAATTTTTTCATCAATTTATACATTATTACGTCAATATTTGCCGTGCGCCATTTTAAACAACTGTCAAAGATACTCGTGATTTTGAATTTAAGGAATATTTTGGGTAGCCATTTAATACAAATAATTTTCCTGATCGAGAAGCAAAACTCAGCATTCAGCAACGGTGAAACGGCTCTCTCCAAACATGAATGCAATTTATTAATACGGCCCTAGTGTACACAACTCGAGACGTCTGAACTCTGTAATAAATATGACTGGCTGGGTTTATTGATTGCAGGCAAAGGTCATGCCCTCAGTCTGCCGCCAACAGCCAACAGGTGGCATTTAGCGTACTGCCGTATACCGCCAAATTGATATTTATGAACATTTCCGACAGTCTAGTTTCTGGTGGAAGTACCCAAGTATACCTACATAAAGTAGGTCTCCGATCAACAATAGCAACTTGTTGATAAAAGTAGTAGGTATAGAAATTATCCCAAACCCAGGTCATGGTCTATTCGAGTGCCAAATTTCATCCAAATCCCTTCAGCCGTTTAGGCTTGAAAAGGTAACATACAAGAGACAGACAAAATACAGTTACTTTCGCATTTATAATAGGTAATTAATTACATTTTTACCATCGCGGGTAGAACCTGGATGAGGCTGGCACAGGAGCTCCCGAGGATTGGCACAAGAAATGATAGGCTTATGCCCAGCAGTGGGTGAAGTCGGGCTGTGGATGATGATGATGATTAGGTACTTTTACACAGTCATTTGTTTTCTTAGAGAAGCTGTCTCCTACGTATTCAAATATATTTAAGCCACGCTTGGAAAATGGCTTGTCCCAATACGGATTTGCCCGACAACCCGTCCTCCCAGAAACTGTGGGACGTGCCGCTCTGCAGTATTATACGGAATACCCTAGTAAACACGTCATTTAATACTGTTGAGCGTGCCCGTCTGCTGGCTGTGGGAGAATGGGAGTCAGGCTTGTGGCTTCAGGCGCTCCCGTCATCCACCATAGGTACTATGATGGATGACTCATCGTTTCGGCTCGCTACGTGTCTCCGCTTGGGCGCACCTTGTGTTGCTCCGCATCAGTGTCACTGCGGTGAAGCTGTCGACAGTCTTGGGCACCATGGCCTGTCCTGCTACAGGAGCGCAGGTCGCATAGCACGGCACGCCAGCATCAACGACATTATCCGTCGAGCTCTTATCACCGCCGGCGTACCTACCAGCGGTATTAGAACCAAACGGCTTGGTACGTGACGATGGGAAGAGACCAGATGGCATGACGCTGTTGCCTTGGAAGATGGGTAGGCCTCTGGTGCGGGACGCAACCTGTGTCGACACCCTCGCACCATCTCATGTTCCAAGCACGACGTGCTGTGTTGGCGCCCCTGCTGCGGCTGCTGAGACCCTCAAGCGGCGCAAATACTGTAACCTTATAGGTAACTACAGTTTTGAGCCGTTTGGGGTCGAAACGCTCGGATCATGGGGCCCGAGTACGCGTCTACTTTTTAAGGAAATTTCTCGCCGACTGGTCGAGACTTCACGTGACAGAGGGCTCGCTCGTTCTTTGGCCAAAGAATTAGCATTGCCATTCAACGTGGCAATGCTGCCAGTCTTCTGGGCACGTTTCCGGATGACATCGATGCGGACGAGTATTTCGACGCCTAAGTGTCCTTTTGTTTTGTATTTATTTGTATAGTTAGTTAGTTAGTCATTTACTTTAGTACCTAGTGTACCTACATAGTGTTAACTTGTATAATGTTTAAATAAATGTATTTAAGCCACGCCTCTTTGTTATGATGTTTTTGTGTAATGTTTCGTAAAAAGACGCGCAGGAGACCCGGCTTTACTTACACTACACATTTGTGTAAGGAAATGCGATGTGTTTGTTTTCCGAGCTGCATGGAAAACATTCCCCGCGCGAGGGAGGGAAGGGTTTGTTTTATTTTCAACTGCCGCGCGCACCACGCACATCTATTGTCAAACTGATAGCACGTCTTCCTCGTCGGAACTCATTACGACATCTACATAAAATGTGTAACTAAAAATATTTGAATACGCAGGAGACAGCTTGTGTATGAAAATAAATGCATAAGTTTAAGGTTTTTTTTTTGTGTAATGTTTCGCAAAAAGGCACGCAGGAGTCACGGCTTTATCTATAAGAGTGGGGGGTATTATTATTAGGTGAAGAAGAGTGGAGAAACAGTGGTAGGATTGTGTGAAAAATTACATGGTTGAAAAAAAGTTGAATAAGTATTTAGATGACTACTAATGACAGGAATGGAAGAAATAGAAGATAATAAATGCTGCAGACAGTTGGAGCGTCTCCCGTGCTGTTTACTATCGTCTCATTGTTTATTTATGAAGGTACCTAATATTTGTTTTTCATCCTTCTGTAAGTGACTTTGAATTTGAATGTAAAATGTAGACAACTTGTCACATCAGACCTTCAACACGAAGGTCGTGTATTCCACATACCTACATTATTTTGTGGCATATTATGTTACATACGAACTACGCGTCACACTGACGTCACGCAATCCTACATCGCGCAATCAGAGTTTACCGCGCGACTAGCAGGCAGCACCATAAATATAAGAAATAAGAGCAGCACATATACAACGTCCCGACATCAACCGTTGGGCAGTTGCCCACCAGACACAACACCCGTCTGGTCAGAGGATCCTCCCCTTTCTATGGAGGATGAGTGAACTTTACACCCTGTTCCTTATGCCTCTATAATTTTATCATTGTGGTTTTGCTTAAATGTTTGTCACCTTACTTCAATCTATTACTATAGTAGGTACTTTATGCCTTACTTAACTTAAATAAGTATAATGTGCAGTTAGGAAAATTTATAGTTAATAAGCAAATTGACACTACGTCACTTTGCCGTGATTCAGTCATTTCAAATCAAACAACTGTCAAAGAATGTCAGTTATATTATAATTCGGACAATTTAAGTTGGTACCTAATCAATTTACCTACTTAAAAATTAATGTCCTTGACTTTACATTGAATAAAGGAGGTATACCACGATGTAGGTACGTAGGTACGAGTACCTACGTACCTAGGTAAATAGGTATAGGTTCAGTGACATTACGAAAGAAGCCCATTCTTTCACAGTCTCGTAATGTAATAAGAAACATTCCAATGAAAAGCCACAAGTCATTCAGCGATAAGCTAGTACAGTAGGTATAACTATAGTTACGAACTACGAGTATACTTACTAGTACTTCCATAAGTACATAATAGGTTTTACGTCATCCCTCATATCATAGAACAGATAAAAGAGGACCTCTTTTTAGCCGACGAAAAAAAAAAGGAGGAGGTTCTCAAACCACGCATAACTTTTTACAGAGTCGTCCGATTTGAAAAATTTTTGTTTTATTCGAGAGGGTACACATCAAAGTTGGTCCCGTATAAAATTGATTAACTTTGCTTGGGTAGTTTTTGAGTTAGCTTCAATAATACGTATTTTTTCCACACTTTTATATGGATGATGTTCTAGTTTGTTTTGCAAGTAGTGGTATTAGAATTTGTGTGGGGTAGGTATCACAACTAAAAAGTGAAAAATAAAAACTTGTAAAAGTCGGTGGCAAAAAACGAAAATAAATTTAACCAGACACCGACTTCCGAAATTAAAGTTATTTTTCACTTTGTAGTGTTGTTTTTGGAAGTCGGTTGTATTTTTTTGTAAAAAAATTTTTAACTGTTCTGTGCCTCATAGAGTATGGCACTCGTGGGTTGCAGCTGAAAATCAGCATCAGGAAGCCACAACTATACAATAAACCTGTAATTAAATAAAGTTTTGAGCACCAATCTGTACAAGAATGTGTACTGGGTTGTTCATCTCTAGGAAGGAAAAGGTCAAGCTAGAGGTCAGTGCAAAATACACGTAGGTTCACATTACAAACAAGCCGCCAGCAATAAGCCGCTGACTTACCTGTGTTCCGTGGTGAAAGATCTCTTTGAACTTATTGCTAAGTAAAAGCTATTATGTAAAAATAGGTAAGGTTAGGAAAATAACTTGGTTGTTCTCTGCAAATTATAGAACTTCGATAAGGAAATAAAAAAAAGTCGGGAGGTGTCGTGAGACACCCGCTTGGAACAAAGTTCCTGTCGCTGAATAATAGGTCTTTACCTATGAAATTGCCGTTTTGTATGAAAAAATTTAAACGAATTTTTTTCATGCATTTTTTATTTGTATTAATCGAAGTAATCACCCATGCAATCAAAGCATCTTTGCCAACGCAGTGGCAGTTTATTGATGCCCTTCTTAAAGAAATCAGCTGGACGGGAGGCAACAAATTCTTCAAAGGCATTTTGTACTGCCTCTCGGGTATTGAATTTTTTTCCCGCCAAGAAGTTATCCAAATTCTGGAAAAAGTAGTAGTCTGTAGGCGCAAGGTCTGGTGAGTAGGGCGGATGACGGAGAGCTTCCAACCCCAGTTCTTGCAACTTGGAGACCGTCTGCTGTGCAGTATGAGGTCGCGCGTTGTCGTGCAGGAGCAGCGGAGACGAGCGATTGACCAATGCTGGTTGGAGATGTGCCAGCTTCTCCATCGTTGTGTTCAGTTCTTCACAG
The DNA here is from genome assembly GCA_946251885.1 of Cosmia pyralina. Lineage (NCBI taxonomy): Eukaryota > Metazoa > Arthropoda > Insecta > Lepidoptera > Noctuidae > Cosmia > Cosmia pyralina. The sequence continues at coordinate 24,349,433 of OX276345.1, read as the reverse complement.
TACACATCTGAAGTAATGCTCACCCCGTTTGGTAAGAAGCTGTGATGAATCACACCGGCGCTAGACCACCAAACAGTGACCATCACTTTTCTAGGGGTAAGTTTTCGTTTAGAGCATTGTTAGGTGCTGAACCAGGATCCAACCAACTTGCTGAGCGCTTGCGGTTATCAAACAGAATCCATTTTTCATCGCAGGTAACAATGCGGTTCAAAATTCCTTCATTTGTGTGTCTGTTGAGCAGTGCAAGGCACGTCTCGACGCGTACTTCGCGCTGGCGCTCATTGAGTTCGTGGGGCACCCATTTGTCAAGCTTTTTTACCTTGCACATTTGACGCAAATGGACCAATATTGTTTTGACGCTAACGTCGAAAGCTGGTGCTAATTCAGCCGTAGATTGTGTATCATCAGCTTCCACAATCGCCTTTAATTCGTCATTGTCGACCAAATTCTTCGGACAACCGCGAGGTTCATTTTTCAGGTCGAAATTTCCAGAACGGAAGCGAGCAAACCAATAACAAGTCGTGCGTTGGTTTGTAGTGTTAGCTCCGTAAACGTCGTTGTTGTTGCGTGCCGCTTGTGCCGCGTTGCTGCCACGACGGTACTCATATTCCATAATTACTCGAATTTTTAACGTATTCATGATGACGAAAAAGATTGAAATGCGATGAAAATGTAACACTAATCAATAAACAAATGACTACTTTTGGAAAGAAAAATCCATGTTTTTAAAATAAAATTAATTTGAAATTAGAATTCTTAGCCAAACAAAAATTATTTTGATTTGAAATGGCCAGTACTGCAGAACGGCAATTTCATAGGTAAAGACCTAATATTATGTATTAATACAGAACCATCTAGTATGGTCTCAAGTTTCGAGCTCTAAGGTAGATTGCGAAATAAATTTTTTCTTGGGGTTATTTGCAAGTCAGTGTCAGATTGTATCTTGATCAAAATATGATTCGCGACAATAAGAAATATGTGTTTACATTATTTTAACCATAAAAATTATCAACACATCTTTTTAAGTTAGATTTCCTCCGGATTCATCTGATTTCCGAAATCTGACCAATCAGGAGGAAAACTAACTTGGATAGATATGGAGCGTCTTCCATGTAAAATACTGGTATTCAGCTGCATCCGGTTAAGCCGGAAGCTGACCCCAGCATATTTGGGAAAAGCTAGGCTGATTTTATATATTTCCATAAATTTTACATCCCTGATGTGTTACGTGGACTAGCGTCCACGATAATATCGTTATGTTAGAAATTATAAAATATAAAAACTTTTTTACAAAAAAATACAACCGACTTCCAAAAACAACACTATAAAGTGAAATATAACTTAATTTCGGAAGTCGGTGGCAAAAAACGAAAATACATTTAACCAGACACCGTCTTCCGAAATTAAAGTTATTTTTCACTTTATAGTGTTGTTTTTGGAAGTCAGTTGTATTTTTTTGTAAAAAAGTTTTTATAAGTATTTCACTTTTTAGTCGCGGTACCTACCCCACATAAATTCTAATACCTGCAAAAGAACACTAGAATATCATCCATATAAAAGGGGGGAAAAAATCGTATTATTGAAGTTAACTGAAAAACTACCCATGCAAAGTTAATCAATTTTATATGGGACCAACTTTGAGGTATAGCCTCTCGAATAAAACAAAAATTTTTCAAATCGGACGACTCTGTAAAAAGTTATGCGTGGTAATACATAAAAAAAAAACTTGTCGAATTGAGAACCTCCTTTTTTTCGTCGGTTAAAAAGCGCACATTAGGTCACTATCCAAAACAAGAAAGCAGGACTGAATACAACTTTCAAGAGAAAAGGTTGGTATTTTGTTCACTCTTCACACCCCATGCCCACTAAAACCACAACATTAAATCATTCATGAAAGTTGGTGTTGCACACAATTAAACGGTAAATCTAGAATTACCGCAGGCAAGACAAGTTGCTGCATAATGAGGAGGCTGGGCCATAAATTATTTGGACACCGACAGGTCGACAGCCTATCTATTGTCTCTCGTTAGCTAACGAACCGATGCGATGGTTGTTTATTGGGAATTTATTTGGATAACTTTGTTGCTGCATAGTGCATAGTTTTACGAAACTTCAGGTCAATGGCTTCTCTTGCGGTGGAATGGAATGGAATTCTGACTATGCGGAAGCGGTCAAAAGCCGTAATGACATTGCTGAAACCTTAAAAACTTTTTTCAAAAAAAAAAAAACAACCGACTTCAAAAAAAAAAACACTACAAAGTGAAAAAAATTACAATAAATTTTCGGAAGTCGGTGTCTTTGGTTTTGTATTTTCGTTTTTTGCTACCGACTTCCGAAATTAAAGTTATTTTTTACTTTTTAGTTGTGGTACTACCCCACACAAATTAGAATACCACTACCTGCAAAATAAATGAGAACATCATCGACATAAAAAGAACCATAAAAATTATGTATTATTGAAGCTAACTAAAAAACTACCCAAGCAAAGTAAATAAATTTTACATGGGACCAACTTCGAGGTATACCCTCCCGAATAATATAAGAATCTTTCAAATCGGCAACACTGTAAAAAGTTATGCGGGGTCATACTTAAAAAAAAAATACGTGTCGAATTGAGAACCTCCTCCTTTTTTTTGTCGGCGATAAATATATGAATGAATGAATGAATGAATTGCACCGATCCCAGCGTGGTTTAACCAGACTCGATCACTCGAATGAACCCAGAGATTCACACTAGACCCTGTTGCCTCATGTTACATGGTGCAACAGAGGCCATTGTATATCACTGAGTAGACCGGGGGGCGTGGTAATGGTAGGGAAGACATGCCCTTGGGATATGGAGGGGATATAGAGCCATACCCAGTATGCACCGTAAAGCAAGCCTTGGAATAGTGGAGAGACGGGTGATATAATATGGATGGGCTTTTTTCTTTTTTTTTTGATGCGTTGTTCTTTCCAAACTCTTCCTCTCTGAGGTCTCGCGCTGCCGCATGATATCTAAAGTCCAGCATCCGCGGTGAGTCTTTTGCCAGGGTTAGGATGCATTCTCGACACCATTTATGTCTCTGCTATGTTGTTGTTTCCAATTTCTTCGTCGTGAGTTCTCACTGCTATCCGTTTCAGTTCTGATTGTTCCTGCTCAACTTTTATATTCTGCTGGCTAATTTAGCTTCTACAACAACTAGCAACAGTAGCTTAATTGAGCTTACTGTATGTTGACCACAAGATAATTCCTGCGTTAGAATTTGTTGGCTTTGCTGATGTACTGATCGCTTCGATTGTGACCCAGCTATCATAGTGCTCAGGTTTTTTATTAATTATGGGCCGTTGTCCGTTTTTGTGGAAATCTTAAGCTTCGGCTCCACCCGAGCGACCAAGGCGCCGGTCGTGCGGTGGCATTTCAGGTACTATCGAAAGTCTTTGTGCCGTTTCAAAAATTGCACGTTGAGATCGTTGATAATACTCTAAAAATACTCGAAAAACTCGGCTGCTTAACCGGGCTTTCCTGTGGGTACCTCAATAAATTAAGGCCTCCAGCCAGGGCATAAAACTTAAAATCTAAGCGACCATCACTCGCTAAGGGCACCCTCTGTGGGTACGGATCTCGGCTAGGGCGTCGCTGGGGGAGGACAGCAGGGAACATGCCGCAAATTTAAAGATACAGGCTCAGCGGCGCAGGCTGGCTGGCTCGAGGGTCAAAGGTCGGGGATGGTAGACGTCTTCTGAAATAGTACCAGTCACAGTAATCACACTATCACACTAATCACACTAATATTATAAAGGCGAAAGTTTGTGAGTGTGTGTGTGTTTGTATGTTTGTTACTTCTTCACGCTCAAACGGCAGGACCGATTTGGATGAAATTTGGTATGTAGATAGCTTATACCCTGGATTACACATAGGCCACTTTTTATCCCGGTCTACGCGGGTGAAATCGCGGGCGCAGCTAGTATATAATATAAGTCAAAAAGAACGAAATAAAGGACTTAGTACTTCCTTTATTTCGTTATTTTCATAAAGGCACGCATAATTTCAAGTGGTGTTGAAATTCGTTGTGGTCTATAAATATTTAAATACCTAATATGAAATAAGTAAGCAGTTCTAGGCTGGACGCAGCCTAGCCATTCCAAACATTTTCGTACCGAGCTCAGATCGAACCCACACGATACCCCAAATACGCTCGTTTCCAACCGCTCCTGCAGCCGACAGTACTTGCTCAAAACTAGATAAAATCTAGCACAATCTTAACTGTAAATACCTCAGAAATATTTAGATCCTAGACAATTTTCCGTGGAGCAACGCTAGTTAAGTAATGCGATAATAATGTCGGCGGCGAGGCGGCGCGCGCGCAAGTAAACGTTGTACACCTTGATACTAACTACGAGTTATGTTATTGCGGTCGCACAGATTTGTTGCTGTGTCTGTAATGCTGATTGTATTTGTAAAATGCATTTTGTAATATTGGGTAGAAATAGGGTTGGTCTGCTAGTTGCTAGCTATACGTGTTTGATCTGTAATTATTTTGCTCAAGTTGTAAGGCAAATATTCATACATACCTACTACCTATACTGTTATAAAATCGAGCGTATAAATATTTAATCTAGTAAAAAGTAAATTGTTCCAAAAATAAACAGCCCGCGCAAAAACAATTGCCACTTTAAAAAAATATTTTCACAGAGAACACAGACGAAGCATTCTCCAATGCTCCAATTTCAAAAGTCGTCATTTCTCGCGACAGTCTCAATAAGGCCAAGGTCCCATCGTCTGGCCGTACGCAAATATCTGGAGTTAGCGACCTCGGCGGAGGCGTTCTATCCGACTAATATTAAAATGTATCAATCATAATTTTGCAATATTATTAGTTGTTTGGGTTTCCCAACCTAGACTAGATGTTTGAAAAAATAATACATTAGACTCATTAGAGCAATTTATAGATTATTGTGATTTAAAAAGCTTTTTTACAAAAAAAAAAAAACCAATGACATCCAAAAAAAAAACATTACAAAGTGAAAATTAATTTTAATTTCGGAAGTCGGTGTCTTTGGTTTTGTATTTTCGTTTTTTGTCACCGACTTCCGAAATTAAAGTAAGTAATTTTATTTGGAAGTCGGTTGTTTTTTGTTGCAAGTAAAAAAGTTTTTATTATTTATTTTTTACTTTTTAGTTTTTTTTATTTTTTATTATTTCTTAAAAGTTAATAGAGGGTTTCCTCACCCACCCCCCACCCACCCACTTGCCAAGCGTGGCGATTATGGAAAACCCTCCCCCAAAAATGACAAGCACCAAAAAAAAATGTGGCGGTGCCTGGTGCCTTTCGGCTGAAATGATGATGATGACGATGAGTTGTGGTACCTACCTACCCCACACAAATTCGAATACCACTACCAAAAGAAATGTGTCGACTTGAGATCCTCCTCCTTTTTTTTGTTGGTTAAAAAGAACTTGGAAATTATTATTGATGTAAATAAGATGCCAATCTTATTCACATCAATAATAATTTCCAAAATCCGTAAATAAATCCGTCCGATCCGAATGAATAAGTTCAATTCCTCAATTGAGTGAGATAATTGGATTCCTTAATCTTAACATCATCATCATCATTGGCAGGCTTATTCCACCCACTGCTGAGTACCTATAGTCCTCCTCCCTCGTATGCCATGCTTCCCTGGTCTGTGCGAGCCTCATCCAGGTCTTCCCACGATCTTCTGTAGGTCGTCCACCCACCTGGATAGGCCGGCTGTTGGTCTGCCAACACTCCTCCACTCTTTCTAACTTATCACTCTTCAGGAAATTAAATTTGTATCTGCTTTTGCATTAACTTTAAGGCGCAGTCCAACACGACAGATGTTAAAGGCCGGACCATGAGTCAACATTTAGATTGTCCAAATCATTACGTGCGTGACGTTGCAAAACTTTTTTTTACGATTTTATTAGTTTAGCTTCGCGCCGATTCCGTGTGAGCAACTCGCGTAGGTCCTCTGTTATTATTATTCCGCGGTCCAGTCCACAGAAGAGATGACTCTTTATCTGTTCTGTGGTCCATTCCATGTATGAAGGTACTGTAATGCTATTCTGTATATATCTCACCGTGGAAACATGAGTGAAGTGATCTTAAAGTGAGCTGTCAATAGTGTCAACCCCTAGCCCTCTACGTGGAATGACGGCTCACTTCACGCTCACTTCACCTGAGTTATCACGGTGAGATGTTTACAGAATAGCACTACTGAACCGTCGTCATTGATTGGAATAGGACTAATATACCTGTCGACCTCTGTAAAAATCTCACCGTGGAAACTTAGGTGAAGTGAGCTGTCAATAGCAATCCAACAACAAGCAAGCAATTGTCAATCCCTAGCATCATTGGAATGACAACTCACTTCACCTAAGTTTTCACCGTGATATTTGTACAGAATATACTGGCTGGTACAGATTTATCTGCATGCAGCTGCAGCTTAATTTAATTTATTAAAGATTTTATTCCCACGATAGCAAAGGTCCTTATTTATGTAACTATGAGTAATGTCAGAGGTTTTTTTTTTAATTTCACATCGACGAAGACGTAAGAGTGCATTTTAGGAGAGGTCATGAATAGGTTTAATTAACTTTTTTTGCTTGTAAACATTCTTAAAACGTGATTAAAAATGCAATTTACTGCCATTGAGGCATCAATCACCGCTAGTATTATTTATTTACTTAATTTTTTTAAATCTGTCAAAATATTGATTAAATTAGTCTTTAATGTTATGCGCGAACCGCGTTGACAGCAAACTAACCTTGTCGATATTGCACAGAATATAATTATAAATCACTTAGAATGGAAATACCTAGCTACTCGTAGTTGTGTTCCTTATTCCGTTATTATTTTACAGTGTGTGTATGTATGACATATGTTTGGACGTATGTATGTATGTTTGTCCACGCATTTCTCCGAAACTATTAATCGGATTGCGAACATTCTTTTTTATTGGCTTACATTTACTTCAACTTAGGCAATAGTGCAAGTTTATTACACCAATAGTCTGAGACAAAAATAACTTGTTGCCAATGTAATTATGCAACATTCTTTACAAAAAGCCTGTCACCCTGTCGCCTGTGTGTGATTTGATTGGAGGGTTATATGTGGTCAATATTGTACTATTTTTCGGAAGTCAGTGTCATGGGATCTTTATTTAAGTTTTTTGCCACCGACTTCCGAAATTAAAGTTATTTCATAACTTCGAGTTAAATTTCTTTTTGAAGTTCAGCTTATCTGGAAATGTATAGCTTGATATACATTTAGTATAAGCTGACCTCTCACTGTACGGAAATCCTATACAATGCGAGATCAGCTTATACTGGAAATGTATAGCTTATATGTGGCCGTGTCGTGTCCTGCCCTTATCCCAATCTATTTGGGGTCGGCGCAACATAATGCCTTTTTTCCATACTTCTCTATTAGTTGTCATCTCGGTAGTCACTCCATTTCTAGCCATATCATCTTTCACGCAGTCCATCTATCGTATGTACCTACTTACGTATGTATGTATGTATATATTTATGTATGTATGTATGTATGTTTGTTTGTCCACGATTTTCTCAAAAACTAATGAACCGATTTTGATGATTTTTTGACGTGATCTGCATACTTTCAGGAAGGTCAGTACCTATATAATACATTATGTAATTATTCTTATGTACGAAGTTAATGCATAAATGCACTGTATCTCCGGCATTTCTAAGCGGATTTTGACAATTCTTCTTTGGTTTCGACTTACCTACTTATATAATTGTATATTCAACTAAAAATGGTAAAATAAATTTACATTAAAAAAAATAAAAACCGACTTCAAAACCAAAAACGAATAAAATAACATTTCTTCTTTCTGTGTTCATCAATAAATAAATTTACTTTAAAAGACGTAACAACCGACTTCAAAACCAAAAACGAATAAAATAACTTTCATAAAACACTTAACAGCTTCTGAAGTCGGTGTCTTCCATTCTTCAATGCACTTTAGCTTGACACCGACTTCAGAAGCTGTTAAGTGTTTTATGAAAATTATTTTATTCGTTTTTGGTATTGAAGTCGGTTTTTAATTTTTTTAAAGTAAATTTATTTATTGATGAACACAGAAAGAAGAAAAAAAAGAAATAATTCTCTTCTTTTTTTAGCCAGTCTTTCAAGTTCCTCGTGTAAACAATTTGTAGGTTTTTGTGTTGTGCTTTTTGAACTCAAACTTACTACATATATTCCTCTCCACAGATAATTGATATTTCATGAACTATACTCCATTTGCAATAAGATTACACATTTATACAAACCTTTTTTACAGTCCGTTCAACCGATTTTGGCTTCTATTCCGTAGGCTTAAGGATGGCATTAAAGGCAAAAAAGTGGTTACAATACCGATTGTTTACTGCATCTGCCATTTGTCATGCCACCAACGCAATTGAAGTCAAAATCGGGTGAACGGACTGTAAAAAAGGTTTCTTAAAATGTCTAATCTTAATGTAAATGGAGTATAGGTAATCATAGCTGTGTGCAAGTTTTGTAATACAGCCTTCGGTGTCAAATAAGCTATTTCGTGACTGCCAAATCATCTTACCTAAGTAGGTAGGTAATTAATTTATAAGGATTTCGCTTGCAAATATTATGCAAAAATCCTAATCTTGATTAAATATTGGTTCCAAAATGGAATTCAGAGAATTTAATGCAAATATATTAGTACATATTTCACCACAACATTGAAAAACAAATACGTAAGTAGTTGCCGACAGAAGGATCCAGTTGGGTTGGGCAGCGTTTGGAAAACTTCACCAAGTCTTTTCATCACCTATCCCGCAATGTATGAAGACTAAGGTTTTCAACCAGTGCGTCCTGCCCGTCATGACATACGGTGCTGAAACGTGGACACTGACAGTCGACCTGGTCCATAAATTCAAGGTTGCTCAGCGCGCTATGGAGCGGGCACTCCTTGGAGTTTCTTTGAAGGAAAAAATCAGGAATGAAGTTATCCGGAAAAGAACCGGAGTAACCGACATAGCTTCAGAGTAAGCAAACTGAAGTGGCAGTGGGCTGGCCATGTTTGTCGAAGGACCGATGGCCGGTGGAGCAGACGAGTTCTGGAGTGGAGACCGCGTATCAATAAGCGTAGTGTGGGACGCCCCCCAGCTAGATGGACCGACGATATGAAGAAAGTGGCTGGGACAGACTGGATGCGGAAGGCGGAGGACAAAGTCCAGCAGTGGACTGCGATAGCTGAGTTGATAAGTAGGTAGTTGAATAAATTTTAACATTTTAATCCTCAACTGCTAGGTTCCATATTCTCAAAATGCTCACCCGACTTCTCCTCATCAACAAAAGGTTTTAATTTACGCTCTTTCCAAAATAATTTCGCTGACCAGTTATTATATAGGTTGATAAACACATGACCTTACTTTCCGTCACAGTCTCGTAAAAAAAAAAATATCTCAGTCTGCATAAGCAAAACAAAACTAGCGAAAAATCAATTAACAACCACTCATTCCCAAGACATGGTCAAGATACTAATCACGATCAGTTCATCACGAATCTCTTGATTGGCTGTAGTCCTGAAGGATGCGTGACCAATCAAGCGCAAGCATGGCTAATCCAAAATTAATCAGTTGATTAGAACGATCTACGATTTGCGTTCAACGCATGAGAACTTTATTTCCTTGGTGTTATGCGAATGTTCTCCTAACCTGAACCACCTGAACATTGAACAGTCTGGTAAATTAAAAGTAAAAGAAGAAATAAACGAACAAGAAGTTATACTTTAGCCACACAGGCTTAGGTTGGTTTTAGCCAACGATTTTATTCAAAACAGTCCTGACTGACTCACGGCGCTTTTGGAACTGAACTCTATCGGCGATAATGTCGATTTTTTCCAAGAAGGAGCCTTAATTAATCAAGACTACGTGTGCGAATACACGTATAACCGAATAGCACTAGCAGCAAATCACAGAGGTAGAACATAAGAATGAGAACAGGACATATTGGAACGGTACAAAAGCAAAAGGAGGTCTTATTGCTAAAAGGAATTCTTCCAAACAACCATTGGATCAAAAATTCACAAAGGAAGTACAAAGGGCAGTCAATAATTCACACCGTCAGCATATTTACAACAGCATCAAAGCAAAACTTACTTCACACGAGAGTTTCGCAACGCGGAATCAACGCATCGAGGGCACGCAGGACCGGTACCCACCCACCACTGGTCGGGGAGGTGAGGGTTGCAGAGGGGGGGTAAATGGGTCGCCGCAGCCGCATTCCGTGGCGGTTGACATTTCACAGGAAAGCAGAGCTCAGCCATGGTGTGTTTGTGGGAAACAGCGGCTTAAGTTAACTTTGAATTTGGAATAACGGTTTGTTTATTTGCAGGGGATGGAACATGGAACATACCTACATAATTATATTGAAATTCGAACTAGACGCCCATGTAAAGACAAGGGCGTTGCTAAAAATAGCTTTATCAATAATGAATAAATAGTTTGTTCCTGTGCCACATACTAAGTTGCATATCAATGACATTCGAAGGTTGTTTGCAGTAGGTATTGCTTCATGTTCCCCCAACGGAATTCTACTATAAATATAATGCAATACAGAGGACACAAATAAGACTACCGAGAAATAAGGCTATAAAATTCACAATGCTGGATTCACGGTTCGATCAGTCACGTAACAGCTGTCTCACGTAATAAAGTTCACCTGTTTTACAATTGACTTTCAGTACAGAACAGTCGCCAAAGAAGGCCAAATATATCTTGTGAACGTAAAAAATATCCTTCGAAACAAATGCGTCTAGTCGGACCGGTTCAACCGTCACTGGCAGTTTTCCTGTGCCGAAATTAAAGCGACTTAATTGACGCTCGAAGATATGAAAAAAAAAACCACTCCGGAAATTACTACGCCATGCCTCACGCTGTAGAACTTGTATAAAGATTCATCCATTGACGCTTCGGAGTGATTAACTCAGATATCCACACCCGTTCCGCAAGTATTGTAATGGAGTCACAGAGTGTTACCGTTGCTAACCTGAGTGCTAATAACTCTTTCTCCCTCTCTCTCAAAATTTTATGAACAAGTTATCAACAAAAACAGTTGGCTAATGAGTCAAAACTACCTAAGCGGGGTATGGCGGCTTAAGACTCCAGACAGAACCCTGCGCTGACTCACGCAGTAATGGTTTCTCAGAATCATTCTGTATCAAGGCGAGTTGTGAAACCTGCGAGGATGTCTCATGGTTTCGGCGCGCAATCACTTACGTGGGAACTGCGGTACACTGGAGAAAGTTCGAGACTGAAACCACTATAAATGAAAAGAATTAAACGAAATGACCAAGTCATTGTTTGAAAAATCAATTGGAACGTAACGAAAATCCACAGGTTTATTCGGCAATTATAAAAGCTTTGTCTGCAACGCAGGACGTGGTTTCCACCAGCTAGATTTGCTTGAACAGTGTGTTGAATAATCTTTTAGAGCCTTGTGTTGCCAACACGAGGCAAAACCTCGTGGTAAGACACTACATTGTAGACTATAAAGCACACTTCATTAGTCACAAGGCACTAACTTGTCAGTTACGGTAAAACAGGAATTCGGAACTGGAAACTTCTAAAGGTGTCGACGACGGTCAGATGTCACATTACTAAGATGGAATTCATGGAAGGATTCATAAGGAATGGCGCAGTAATATCTGCTGCAGCTCAAATCTTTCATCCTACAGACTAATTGTGAATTTTTCTTGGGCAACTCAATGATAATCTAGTTATTACGTTTGATTCAGATCGCTTACGATGGAGGTTTACAAAAGCAATCAAATAGAAATGTAGCCAGGAGTATCATTGGTGAGTCACAGACTATGACTAATAAAAGCTTAGGCGCCTCATTCGCTGCCTTTATTTCTATATTCGACTTTTTGTAATCGCAGACAATAAAATATGTGGTTCATTTACGTGGAAACAAGATATCTCAGAATTATGAGCATGACACTATCTTTCCAGCAATACGATTTGTAAATCTCTTATGCATATGGTATATGATGATATAATATGCTCTTCATCAAAGGAAAAAAAAAGCAAAAGGAAAGCAAATGATGCAAATACTACTCGGTAGTAAAAGGTAGACTAGCAACTAGTCATAAAATTTGATCAATGAATCTGCCTAGCCTTTTCCCAAATATGTTGGGGTCGGCTTCCAATCTAACCGGTTGCAGCTGAATACCAGTATTTTACATGAAGCGACTGCCTAGCTGATCTCCACAACCCAGTTACGGGGTAATACGATACCCCTTGGTAAGACTGGTTGTCAGACTTTCAGGCTTCTGACGACCCGAAACCAACGGCTTAAAGTGCTTTCCGAGGCACGTCATAAAATTTGATATTGGTAAATTTTTTGATACTATCATTCCTGCTCTTTGTGAGTTCATCGTTGTTGATTCATCTAGCGAAGATGCTTCTAGTGCTTCTTCGATTGTTATCATAACCGAAGAAAAAGCTCGTAAAATGTCTCCGTTCGTATAGTTTTGAGCGGATACATTCGATTCAAAAGTTTGAGGTCTGTTCACCGTTCTCCGGTCGGCCATGCATCCCAGCCTTTTACTTTTGTTGCGACACACGCGTCCCGGGGTCAAGTCGCTGCGAGCGGTTCAAATTCAAATGTTACGAATCACCTGCTAGTTGGCTTTCGAACATTTACAAATTGAAATTATAGTTTTATTGATGTTTTAGAATATTTTACTAACGCCTTATCTCGTACATTATTCTTTTGTTTTAGTATATCGATGGAGTATGCATTTGGTGAGTCCTGTGTGTCTTTGACTAGCAGTGGACTGCTAAAATTAGGCAAGGCTGCAAAAACTCTCCACTAAATTAAAATTTTCTTGCGATTTTTTTTCAATTTTCAATTGATATGATTTGGTGTATTTTGATCTGATTTCCGGAATCAGATCAAAAGAGAGCAAATCTAACATAGAGAGAAATACTGAATTTCGCAGGCACTACTTCGGATCCACCTTAAAGAAACGTTCAAAATTCAAAGTTAAAAGGAAATTTGAAGTGTCAACACTTCAAACTGACTTGTTCACATTACACCCATGGTTTTCACACTTAACAATTCATCAAGAATCAAGATAACGTAGAGGTATTGGAAGGGTAACCTTGAAGCGTGGGGCATAGCTCTGACTGAATCGCGATCTTGTGATGTCACGAATTCGATCCTAAGTGTTACACAGGTAGAACCACGGTTAACAGCTTTGCACCTGTCAACTCATAATGAAACAAGAACAAGCATCATAAATTTATTCATAGGGCATGAAACTTAGTTTTTAACCGAGTTTTCAAACAAAGAGGAGGTTATTAAAACACATTTTGTGTTAGTTTGGCTCCTAGCTAAAGAGATAAAAGAGACGCAACTCAGCGCAAACATACGTTCAGAAGTGCCATTTAAGTGTAAATGATTTGACTTTGACTTACGCTTCAATCTGTCAAAGTCATTGGTAGCACCACCTGCCGTACAATACGTGCCACTAAAGATGAGACTTGACACACCACGTGGTTTGACTTGCGCAGTAGACGATTTATAGGTATCTTTAGCGGTATGAGGTAAAGACGGGACGGACCGGGCGTCATCGCGCAGCGCAGGAGGCACGGCGGCGCTCGTCCTCATCTTTCGTGGTGCCTATTTACGAAGGGATGGCGCATGCGCGCTGGAAAAAAGAACCAAGAATCTGATTACTCCCCCATCCATCCAGGCATCCCGCTACGACTACACGTGTAAACCGGGTAGGCTAAAAAGTCGCAAGAGCTTCTTACGCTCCACGCAGGCAATTCAAGACAGGCCACCTTAGAGCGAAGTAAATTGTGGGAAGAAAGGTATCTACCACCTCCAAGACTTCGTAAAGCCCCAAGAACACCTGCCTCCCGGTCGTGTGAACTGCAGTGGCCTACGTACCTACAGAAGTAGACCGCTGCAAACAAAATTTAGCGAAATGGGGCGTTGTGGATTCATGCAACATCCAGTGCGAGTGCGGTGCTCCTGAATAGACTACGCCCCATCTGCTGGTGTCTCAAATCTCCGTTCACCTGCACCCTGGACGATCTGAACAACGCCTCTGATGCCGCAATAAATGTAGCAACCTACTGGGCTCAAACATTAAATGAAACACTGATGTAACATCGCGTCGAAAAGAAAAGAAGAAAAATACTGATTTTGACAGATCGAAATGTATACGCTAAGTTAAGTTTCGTCTCTGTATCTTAGACTTCCTAGTAGCTGCCTTCATTCGTGTTAGATTGACATGAATGAACCCTACGACACCCAAACTACGAAAACTAGTTTTCAAATATTTCAGAACTAGTTGCAGTCGCTGATTTTCTAGATGGGCACAAGTTCTTGAACAACACAGTAATTTTGTGTTGCATAAAAACAGTATTGTTGTTTTTTGATGTCAGATCATCATCTGCCTAGCCTTTTCCCTACTATTTTGGGGTGGGCTTCCAATCTAACCGGATGCAGCTTTTACATGGAGCGACTGGCTATCTGACCTCCACAACCCTGGGTAATACGATACTCCTTGGTAAGACTGGTTGTCAGACTTTCGGGCTTTTGACGACCCGTAACAACTGTCAAAGATCCACGAATGACAGCCGGGACCTAAATCGCTTAATGAGCTTTCCGAGGCACGGAGGGGTCTTAGTATGAAAAAACCTTTTTTACAAAAAAACAACAACAGACTTCCAAAAAATACTACAAAGTGAAAAATAACTTTAATTTCGGAAGTCGGTGTCTTTGAAACTGATGGTGAAGTCACCATCAGCCCCATTTCAACATAATTATGTATTGTGACGAGCATAAATTGCTTAGCAATAATCGAATCGCAACCCGTGAAATACGTATTATTGAGTAGTTCCGATGACTATCTCTGGTCTTCCTCATCAGTTCCATTTCACTAAATGGTGCTTTACGGGAGCAAATGTACGAGTTACTATATAAAATACCCAAATCGTTATAGGTGTGCCTATAAAATTTGAAGGATCCCCTCGATTTCTCTAGGATGTCATCATCAGATCCTGGTTTCCTTATTATGGTACCACCCTTGGGATATCTCCTTTCCAACAAAAAAAGAATCATAAAAATCGGTTCATAAATGACGAAGTTATCCGCGAACACACATAAAAAAAAATAGTTATACGGTCGAATTGAGTAACCTCCTTTTTTTGAAGTCGGTTAAAAAGATGGTCACCCATCCACAGACCAACCTTGTTGATGCCAGATCAAACACAAGAAACCTATATACCCAGGTGGATACAGCGGACACTGCAAAACTTCGAAAATAAATATTTAACAGTCTACAGAACCATACATTTAATATTATCGATAAGGTGTCAAGAGTATCGCGTAACGGTTAGGGAAGCGAAATATCGTATGATCTTGGCTGTATCTATGTCGTGTGCGGGAACTGTGTCATAGCACTACCGCTAAGGTCATAGTGATGTGCTCCATTACGCGCGTGAGATTGTCTCTGGTCGTCACAGGCTGTATTCTGAACTTGAGATGAATAATAATATTTCTGAAAGCTTGTGATGGACTAAGATTGTGAGTAAAATTTTTGCTTTCAAATTGCAAAGTTGAGAACGTTTTGTACAGACAACATACACACACAAACACACATCAGGTATACCAAACTGTCAAATTTCTCTAAATGATTTTAACCCTTAAATTGTAGGTGGTTAAGTTCAAAATCGAATGAGAAAATTTGACAGTTTGCAGTAACTTGACCACTGCTATGTGTACCTACTTTGTTTGATGCTTTATGCTTTTTATCTTGTGGAGCACGTAACAAATTTTCAGTCAAAATATTGGATGTTAGGTACCTACGACTTAAGTACCTTATTTTGCCATGCTCTAGTGAGAATCTAATAAGCCTAAGGTTCCCATTTACCAATATCTACCCAGTAGAGTAAATAGTAGTAGGAGGAGCTCGTGGCTAAATAATAACAGCCGTACAGGTCGATCCATCAGGTTAAGCTGCGCTTGCCGGGGTTGGTCCGTGTATGGGTGACCATCTTTACATACCGAGACTCTTCCGAGCCTCGGAAATCACGTTAAGCCGTTGGTCCCGGCTGTCATTCATGAATCTTTGACAGTCGTTACGGGTCGTCAGATGCCCGAAAGTCTGACAACCAATCTTACCAAGGGGTATCGTATTACCCAGTTACTGGGTTGTAGAGGTCAGATAGGCAGTCGCTCCATGTAAAATACTGGTATTCAGCTGCATCTGGATAGACTGGAAGCCGACCCCAACATAGTCGGGAAAAGGCTAGGCAGACGATCAGTAAGGCACACCCTATGAAACATTATCTATAACAAAGTAATTACATTACACAATGTTATGTATCACGCATAGTACCTACCTATTACTTAGGTACCGACATAATTTTGAACGCACGTCCATGCGAGGTTATTTAAATAACTTAATTTCCATATTCACGTCATGGTTGCTACTTATCAAGGCTACAGGCATTTGTACAATAGGCACTTACAATACTGGAAGCAAGAACTGGGCTTTTGATCGAGCAGGCGACCTACAGGTTGCCTGGGTGACGTCATGAAACAAGATGGCTGATGAAAAGGTTTGGTTTTTGAATTTCGAATGGAGGGATACGAAATCGCTTCCGTGCTTTGTTGCCACTGTTGTCAGTCACTGAAGGCGGTGCTGTGTTGTGCTTGTGCTGCGACTTTGAGAGTTACTTTTGCCACTTTGACATTTAAAAAATAAGTAGGAAAGTTTTGTATGTTAGATTTTAACTTACCTACTCAAAATCCAAACAAATTCTAAAAGAACGAACGCCATGAGTACATGACGGAGGACATCCAAAAGAGAAACAGACTGTTAGAACAACATAACATTCCCTCGGACAAATAAAAAAATTATCGAACAAAGAGAACCTCTTTTTGGTACCCACACAATGGAACATGCGACGGGCTGTTATAAGATGCTCGTATTTACCAAACCAAGTTTTGAAAAATAAAGGAATAATCCTACTTGATTTGACAAATTCTCATAAAGGGTTAAACCTGATTTGAACCATTTTTTTGCCAGGAAATAAATGCCTATTCGTCAGCAAATACTATAATATAGGTACCTACGTCCTCGATGACGCGTCGAACGCCACAAAGAATATTATTTTAATTTAATAGCTTCCAACTTTGAAAATCGAACAAAGGCTAAAGGGGGCCGAAAAAACTCGTCCGCTTGGTACTCAATGGAACATGGTAGTATAGACGTTACGCGAAGGTCTCTGCTCCCTCGGCAGACGCGCGCTGACTCACGCGGCCGCGCGCTTCCGCCTGATAGCAAGGTCACCGGCCGAGACACACACCACCAACAGCACTCACACATCGACACGTGAAAGCAGTGAGAGTACACTCGCAGTCAAACGCGCTTCTTTTATTTTATTTTTTGTTCGCTTCATGCCAAATGTATGACGCTAACAAACATGACCTTTGAACACGGCGATAACAAATCATAACAAGGTAGTAGTGTATAACCGCATGAGTATATAATTAAAATATTTGTTTGTATTAATAATTTTATTCATGTTCTGTAGAAATCATAAAAGAATAGATGCGTCATACACGTGTGATAAATAATACGTCTCAAGAATTCCAGATAAAACACATGAAATTCTTTATTAATTATCGTAACCGACCAGATGATATGAACCGACCACAGTGTAGCCACTTGGACAGCACTATAATTTTCATCAACTAATCAGATTCGTCGTTTTATTCCAATTAGCTTCATTTAAAAAAGATAAGTTTCCTTTCAGTCTAATTGCAACAAAAAAAATACGCAGTAATTTTTTATTCAGTCAACGATACAAGTAGCATTAAAATTGTTAGAGGAATAACAAACGTGTGTCAACAAAACAAGTCTATTTTAGGTAAACCTAAACTCAACGTGATCTGCAATAGTTGGGAAAATAATTGCACTGTTTGACGGTTAGAAAGTGCGTTATATTTATAACTTGTAAGTACACCTACGTATTGCGTAATACAGCATCCAGCAGCAGCAGTTATTTATGAACTCAGATCTATTCATGAATTTAAAGTTTCCGGATAAAAAATGTATTTTAAGCACGCCGCGCTCATTTTTCTATATTTAAAAGTGGTTTGTCTGGTCGAGACAGCTGAGGATTGACTAAAAGTCAATAACATTATGAATAACTCGGCCTGACCGCTAACTGTAAAGTTTAATTACTGCAGTAGTTCAGCGATTAATCAATTCCATCCGGCTTAATACAAACAATGAGCCAGCTAAGATCCTATTTCGACATTCATTTTGCAATTAAACAGGCAGTGTTGTCGGAGAACGGTCCGTAGATGCAGACACGATAACAATAACTGTTGCCAAACAACTAGGGACCACAATTTATGAACATTACCATAATAATAACATCGTCTGTAATGAATTATAATGTTTTACATTATTCATAATACCAACTATTACTTGGCTGTGTTTTAACCATATCGTTAATGCAAATTCGGCACAAGCCAATTTACTAATTTAATAGATAATTATACTCTAATAGTTGCTTGTTTTTCTATGCTACTTTCTAAATGATTAAGTCAATTGTGTTCATTAAGCCTTCAATAGACATTAGACAGGTATGTAATATTATCAAACTGTCTAATTCAAACTCAAAACTCAACAGGCCTCCTTCCTTTTTCCTTACTGGTTCCTTTTCAGGCACATAAGGAAACATTAGACAGTTTGATAATATTATCTGTCTGACTATAACCAAGGAATGTACTCAAGGTTGCTGCAACTTAGTTCAAATTCCTCTTCGCTTTACAAGTACACTTTCCGGCTTAGAATTGAATGTTACATTAATTACAGCGACGGAGCCGAATGCAATACCAATAAGTAATAAATAACTAATTTATATGCAGACAGTTGCTTAATGTTCAACCATGTACCGTAATATCGTTGTATTAATGAATGTAAATCTAACAGTATATAATATTTACTTAATCCGATACCGATCGCCAATACAATTACCACCCACAGACCGTTGTGACGAAATCATTAGTGAACGAAGGTGTGTCAGCCGGACTGCTGAAATATGTAGTGTAGAGTACCTTCAAGGTAATGCAAATGCATGACATATCAGAATTGGATATGTTAATTAGGTACGTTTTATTTCCGAAAAAATTCATTGTTTGTAATATATTTATCAAGGCTTTTGTAATTTTGTTTTACGTGCGTTAATAAGGCATTCACTATTTTTAACTGAGGTCACTTATTTTAATGATCTCTTACATTACTTCATAAAATTACAACATAAATAATACAATTTTTATGTTTTTCTCGGTAGATTCGATTCACCGAATTTGATATTACCCGATTATTCATTTGGAATTAAACATCTGGCGTAGAATTAATAATACTTACATATAAAGCTGTACATACATTAACATGCAACTTTTTGTCGGGCGTCCGCGTCGTGCTCGCTGTCGAGTCGTGGGGCCTGGCTTTAGTGGCATTCGTAGATCACGATTTGCGAGGCCAGATTGTTACAGATGCTTTACAAAAAGATGCAGTTATTTCTTTACGTAGATAGGTACACATTATTATAGCAACTAGCAAGGTCATCCTGAGCTTTAAAAGTTTCATCGGTAGACGAAACAACTATAAAACGGACGTGAATGTTAAAAAATACAAAAAAAAATAATGCATTCTAAATCTTTTGGAATGCGCTATAAAGTTAGTCATTTCAGATTTTTTGTGAGAGCCAGACAAAGAAAATAATTTTTGCTTGTTAATAAATGTTTCAGGAAGTTTGGATTCAGTGAAGCCTTGGTGAAGCTTCTTCTTCTTTCTTATTTGATGTTCCCGAAAAATATCATTCAAATCGCGGTTCATTTGATTTGATTTGATGATGCTTGAATATACAAATATCAAATGCGGGATCTTTGATTCGGTAAAAACTTTACTAACACTTTTTCAATAACTCGTGCGCTATGCAATACATACAAACAACAATTTAACATTGTATCAAAATTCGTGTTATCCATCAGCAGTTGTAGACATGACAACAGATAAAATCTGTGATAAAAGTCCGCTGCATACCTACCAAAACACCTACTTACCTTTATCTATTGTCACGTTACAACAAGCACGTTTATTTTTGCACGTTCGAAATTTGAAACTGCAGATGTGTCAGACTCCGAACGGCCGACCCAAAGGTTTGTTTATGAAACTGGTGCCCGATACATTTCATCATTATTATACATATACCTATTATTTATGGCATACCAAATCGCAGGTTCATCGCATAGTAATAGATTCCTAGATTGCCTGGCTTCGTTTTATAAACCGTTAGTTCAATGCATGCGTTACCGAGGCATGAGACAATGCGATTTAAAAATAGAGGATAGCGCCTACCTATTTGTCATTTTGTAAGCATGCCCGTAATCTATGCTATGCCTACTGTTTTTTTTTTTACATTTGAATAGAATCTAATAGGAATTCGGAAAACTAGGCGAAAACCTTGAAACTATAATTAACCAGTTAGATCCTATTTAATTTATTAGTGACGACTGCATTTTTTTTTTTATTTTATTTTGAATGATAAAGTTATTTTAAAGTCTTTGAATAAAATAACTAACCTCAGCTTACAGCTACAACAACAACAACAACAATCGTGCAATGTTTCTTGAAAAATAACAATCGGCACTCGATTCTGCGAGCTAACACTTGTGTACGCGACTGTCAACACAAACACGGTAGGGGCGGCAGGCGCGAGGGGCGGGGGTGTGCACCCTCAGCGTCACGTGACGAGCGACCTTCAGGCGGCGCACCGACCTTGAGCGGCGCTCGCCCCGCGCGCGGGTCAGAGGTGAATGCCCGCTGCTCCAACGAAAACCACCAAACTTTACTACTCACCTCGATCATATCTACGACTCCATGGCACTGACGAGCCGACCGCCGCCAACTTAGCAGCCACTATCCCGGCCTCGAGCACCCACCCGCCGAGAACAGGTACTAGCGCGACGCGGCACACCTTTCCCATAAAATACAACCGACAAGTTTATTGACATCAAGTCTCACCAACGATTGCGCAAATGTAGCGATCTTTCACCTATTCGAACACATACACAGTCTTCGTTCGAATGTAAAAACACTTTTCGTACAAAATTATTATGTCATTCACTCAATAAATACTTTTATAATAAGAAAAACATTGAACACAACGCACAAACTCGAGCGATAGCTACAACATGTCCTCTCACCTTCGCAAAACAAAGCGGAATAAAGTTGTATCGCGCCGCGCGCGGCCGAGTGAGCGTGACATCTCGCGACTACTCGCGAGTCGAGGTCGTCAAAACAAAAGGTAAATATTATCGACACCTGGCGGTCACTGCATACAATGGTTGTTTCGCAGTTTATTATAATCATATCATTCTTAAATATTTTTAATAGATGTCGCTATGCAGTGGAAGTAATACGAATATCGTTGTTCATTTTCGTCACGTCCACAAAAGAAACCTCTATTTCATGTGACGAATAAAACATTTAGAAGATTTAAGTATTCCTATAAATAAAAAAATACCTTTGTATCAACGTAGTGATTCAATATTTTAATAATTTAATCTAAACTGAAGGTTGATATTAGAAAAACTAAATAAAAGCTTGTAATAATATGAAGTTGCAGTTGTTGCTAATAGATGGCTCTGATCAATTAGTTTATGAAACAAATATTCACAAACCAACCGTTGCTTGAGCATAACAGGCATTGATAAATGTATACTTACACTCTATACATACGATATACTCCGTAAGATGGCGTGGCAGTACTAATACAGTCTTTATTGTTCAACAAAAGTTCGATGAGAAAAAAAAAATGGACAATGTTTACAAAAGCATTTTTATGTAAAAATAATAGCAGCAACAGCATCAGTGCATCAGTACTTCAGTGTTGGTGTTGCCACAAAAAATAAATGTGAAAGACGTTCACGTTTATAGGAACGTAAACGTAAAACTCGATTCTTTCTTGTAATAGTCGAACACGTAACATTATCGATTCTATTTCAGTATTCATCTTAATTTATTTATGCCACAGATGCTGGCCCTGAACGTACAAAAGCAAACAGTTAATCGTTCGTTTACTATTTCCATGGAATTAATAATATAAACATTTACAAATACTTAACAGAGTTAAGGGGAATCCACAGCAGTAGCCGTGAAATTCAAATTTTCTTACGGTTTTTGCAATTTGCAGGTCAGTATCAGGTTGTATGTTGATAAAAATATGATACGTGTCTATAACAAGTATGTATTTACATAATTTTAACATTTTAACCATAAAAATCATCATTACATCTCTCTAAGTTAGCTTTGTTCTCTATAAGTTTGATTTTGGAAATCATGATAATATTTTGGAGCAAATCTAACATTTAAAGATGTATTGATGATTTTTATGGTTAAATTTATGTAAATACATATTTGTTAAAGCCGCGTATCATATTTTTATCAACATACAACCTGATACTAACCTGTAATTTGCAAAAAATGGAAGAAAATTTGAATTTCGCGGGCTACTACTGCGCAATTACCTTAAATATAGGATGCTGTAAGCACCGTTCCGACTCGACTATTGAGTTAGCTCAAAACAAATAAATCTACTAAATCTAATATTTATATAGTAACATTTGCGATGCACTGATTGGAGTTGACTGACAATTATTTCAACTATTTCTGTCTGACTGACATTTGCTTCACATTTACAATTTTCATTGAAACCTGTGGTTGAAACAGCTGTGAACAATCGTTGTGCGAGAATATTTACAAATATAAATAATTCCTTGAGTTCTCGAAATGTTTAACTTACATTTCTATTAATAACTAGCATCGTTAGTTGATTAGTAGTGATATTGGTGGTTAAACTTTAACTAATCTTTTCGAAAATGATTCATTAATTAAATAGTGTAGGTAATTTTGCGCTCTTATTTAACTCAAGGCTGCGGTTATAAAGAAACGTTTTAGTGAATATAATGTGTGGTTCGACATAATGGTGGAAGATAATGATCGTGGTTACGGGAGGACCGCCAACAAGAGCACTTTGTTGAAGATTGTGATTTTAGGAGAAGGTGGCGTTGGGAAGTCATGTTTGATGAGCAGGTTTATATCGAACCACTTCGATGATCACAGTTTCCACACCATTGGCGTCGAGTTCATGAACAAAACTATTGAAGTTAATGGAAAACCGTACACATTACAGGTATTGTTTTTTCTTAAACTTTTTAAAGTGAAGTAAACTCATAGAGCTGTTACAGTTTTTTTTTTTGCTAACCTTAACTTTAAGGTTGGAAAGTAACTAAGACTTTGTTAAAATTTAATAAAATTGTTAACTTTTTATCAAAGAGGTTCATAGAAGTTTTGTTTTTCTTGAAGAAATTCAGTAGTTGTTTTCCTGTTTATTAGCTTGTTTGCCTTGAATAAATGCAAAATTACTAAGCTATGTACAATTTGTATGAAGTTTTGAGTTTTTATTGATTCTGAAGCAAATTATTTTACGTTTGTTGTGAAAAAAAGAAATTTGAAAGATGTTGGTGCCCTGTTTTTTTTAATAAGATTCTTTTTCTAGCAATGGAATTGCTCATAAGTCCTCTAAATAAATGTTTTTCTGTGAGGTGTGGGTTGTACTCAATAGTGTAATGAAGTCAGATTTGAATCTGGTTGGAATAACATTCAATTCAAACAATCAATTTGACCTTCAGATATTATTGTGTAATGAGTTAAACTATCTTATATTAACAAAGCTGCTTGTGGTGCTTCTTGAAATTTATTAATTGTTTGTTATAAGTAGCGGTTGCTTTGTTATTTTTTTTTTAATAATCTCGGAACTGAAAGTTCTTCATTTGTTTTTTAACAGTTTTTGTCGTCTGACTAAGCATTTATTTAAATTAGTTCTTGTTGCTGGCAAGGAGTGACTTAACAAAAAGTGTCATATTTACAACTTGTTTAATTATAAACATTGTAAAACTCATCATAATTTACTTAATAATAATACATGATGCAGAACTGCACAAACAACTAGGTACATACATAAGTGCCCAATTATTTAATAAAAAAAAGGATACAGATTCTTTGTTTAAGTTCTCTGTTATTTCAAATAACTGTCACCTTGAAAACCAAGGTTGTGTTATCTGCTTGGAGGTAAAAAGTTTGTATAAGGCTAACTTATTTAGCAAGGCATTGCATAAGGCAGTGCGTCTAAATAAAAGTGATTGTATATAATAATATATCGCCCATTAAATTTAAAAAAAAATAGGCAGTCATGGGCATGGGGACTGCCTTGAAAAACTTGAACCAGGCCAGGCACACTCTGCATTTTAGGTATGAACCTACAAGTACAGTCAACAAAAGAGATATCTACGCAGGGTTTTCTAACATATTTGTATGTGAATTGCTTCACATTCAATTTTATATTATAATACTTTGTTTTTGCAATACTCCTACATTGTCATACACCAACACAAAATTGTATATTGTCACGAAATTGAACATGAAGCAATTCACATACAAATATGTTAGTATACCCTGCCTAGATATCTCTTTTGTTGACTGTACACGATGGGCTCGACTTGTCGAGCTAATTCAGTGTGGGCTGCCGCGCGCCGGGCAGGGCGCACCATAGACTAGGGCGCACGTTAGTTCGATACTCACTCTCCGCGTCGTAAAAGAAGAGAACTCTAACGAGTCAGAGGGTATAAGAGTTACGTGATAGAAAGAGAGGCAACTTCTAGGTGAATATAACTGTAGGTAATTAACGCTGTGTGACCTGTATTGCGCTTTTTGTGTCGTAGCAAGAGTCGCTATTTATTTAATGATTAAGCGGAGTGAATCTTCTGTACTTGTACTATTCTATAATATTCAACTATGCATGTCGAGGTGTTGCGGTCGCGCGGTGACGCAAACCTTCACTTCAAAAAATAAAATTACCTACAAAAGTATTTTTTGATGATGTTCTTCAGAAAGGTCAGGTGCGTAGTACTCGCAACCGGCGCGGCGCGGCGTGCGTGTATGACATGCAAAAGAAGTATTTAAGGATCATAGCAGATGGCGTTCTGTAGTTTCTGCTTACCCTCATGGTTCTGTGCTCATGGGAAGAAGGCACGAGTTTATGTATTAAGTATTTTCTCTGAGTACTTATCTACAAACTTCCATGACTAACTGGTTAACTGACATCCCAAAGCATAGACAAATGTAGAAAAAGACATACTTAAATAAAATGAAGATAGCACCTACTATTTCCATGCTATTGTTAATTCTTTCGAACAAAGAACCAAGTAAAACCAAGAACCAAGTAAACCTCACGTTTGTTACATATAAATTACTAGCGCTTCGCCTGCGCTTGTCCGCGTGTAAAGCAGACTTTCTAATTTTTAACAGACTTCAAAAAAAAAAGGAGGAGGTTCTCAATTCGGTTTTTTTTTCTTTTTTTAAATTGGTATAGGTAAGTAGCCATTTTTTTTAATTATAGCCTTTGTTGCTCAGGGATAATGTAGCTTCCCATTATTGTAAGAATTTTCAGAATCGGATCAGTAGTTCTGAAGGTTTACCCCCTATCAGGCCAGGCGCACTCCGCATTTTAGGTATGAAGCTACAAGTACGCTTAGGGCTCGACTTGTCGGGCTAGTTCAGTGTGGGCTGGCTGCCGCGCACCGGGGCCGGCTCGCGCGTTAGTTCGTCGGTACTGAATCACGCGCCGCGTCGTAAAAATAAACAACCCCAATGAGTCAGAATGTATAAGAGTTACGCGATATAAATATAGAAATAATAATATATAGAAAAAGAGGCAAATTTTAGGTGAATAAGAATAATTTATTACTAGGATTCCCTGTGTCGTGAGATCCAGGCTCCTTCGTTCCGTTAACATTTGTAGATACATGAAATAGGTTTAAGTACGTTACAATAAATTTCTTAATTTCAAATAATTTACTCGTAATTACTATGAAAGGAAAATACAATAAAAACTAATTTACAAAAGAAAACTAATGATAATACACAAAGAAAAACAGTCGATTTCCACATATGTATGTATTATATGTGTGTTGTGTGAGGGGGTGTGTTGGTGTGTATGTGTGATAAGGTGTGTGATATATAAATAGTATGTTTGTGATATAGAATAGTAAATAAATATATGTATCAGTGCCTTATTTTTTTTTTTTAGTTTAAGAAGTTTTCAGTCATATCATAGTCCAAAGTAAGAAGCCATTTTCTAATCGCAATTTTGCATTTATTATGCGTAAGTTGTAGAATTTTGAGTCGGTTATTGAGTTTCGAGTAAATGTGCGGTCTTATAAAACCGTACGACCTTCTACCGATTGTTTTACGGCAGCGAACCTTTTCCCATTGAACCCTTCGACTTGACGGGATACAAGTGCACATGGAGGTTTTGTGAAATCTTAGAGTGACTGACAGGATGTAAAGCTGTCTGACTCTAAGAACTCCCACTTCGGTGTAGAGTGTGTTAGTGGGGTACCGGAATGGTCTTCCATAGGCAACCTTAAGCAGAGCTCGTTGAGCTCTTTCATTCTTTATTAACGAGGTTTTACCAGCCGCACCCCATGCTATTATACAATAGTTAAGGACCGATTGACAGAGAGAGAAGTATATCATCTTTAGAACTGAGTCATCTGCAATTTTACCCAGCTGCTTAAAGATACGGAGCATCTTTCGAACCCTACCCCTTAAAGCACTCAGATGAGTGGACCATGACAAACGGTTATCTACAAAGACTCCCAGGTATTTAATCGAGTCGGTTTGTTCGATGTATGGGCAAGTACAATTTTCTGGGCTAGATCAGGAGTGCAGCTGTATACAAGTTACAGAGTTAGGGGCGGAACGTTTCGAGATGGCAAAGTTGATTGCCTTCGTCTTGTCAATATTTAGCGTCAAAAGATTATGCTGCAGCCAGTTCGCAATACTTTAACCCCGCTTTCAACGGAGAACTTAACGTCATTCCAAGTTTTTCCATAAAATATGAAAGCGGTGTGGTCAGCATATGTAAAAATTTTAGCTTGAGGGATTTTCAAGGCGCATAGTCCATTTATATATATGATGAATAGGGTAGGCCCCAGCACGCTTCCCTGTGGCACACCAAATTGCACTGTGTTTAGGTCACTAGAATATTCCCCTAGCACTACTTTTTGCGTTCTATCGTTGAGATATGAAATAAACTAGTCCACTGCAGTGCCACGAACTCCCAGAAGCGACATTTTCTTAATCAAGAGTTTCCTAGATATTGTATCAAATGCCTTGGCGAGGTCCAGGAAGGTGCCAGTACATCATCATCATGAATATAACTGTAGGTAACTAATTAACGCTGTGCGACCTGAATTGCACTTTATTGTGTCGTAGCAAGAGTCGCTATTTGTTTAAATGACTAGCTTCTGCCCGCGACTTCGTCCGCGTCAAACTTATTATCACCCCGACCCACCCCGTCGCATCGCATCGCCTGCCCGCGCTATTACTTCGTTATCTGACTTTTTAGGGTTCCGTACCTCATAAGGAAAAAACGAAACCCTTATAAGGATCACTTCGTTGTCCATCTGTCTGTCTGTCTGCTTGTCAGTCAGTCTGTCAAGACCCTTTTTCTCAGAAACGCGTGGAGTTATCAAGTTGAAATTTCTATCAAATACGTAGGTCTATGGTCCCTGAGTTCTAAAAAAATCAAACCTAAGTCAACGCAATAAAAAAATACGGCCATTTGCGACATATTTTGATACGAGTACTCGCAAGTAAATCAAAATCGATAGGGTACTTCCCGTTGACCTAGAATCATGAAATTTGGCACGAAGCAATGTCTCACCAAGCACAAGTAAAGTGTCTCTCGTAGCACACGTAAAGGAAAAAGTCCAAAAATTGTTAATTTGTAATTTTATCACAAAAAAAAAATTTTTGGGATATCAATGTTAAGAGAGGAGCTCGTGGCTAAGTTATAAAAAGCTGTATGGGTCGATCCATCAGGTTAAGCTACGCTTGCCGGGGTTGGTCCGTGGATGGATGACCATCTTTACATACCCCGTGCCTCTCCTCCGTGCCTCGGAAAGCACGTTAAACCGTTGGTCCCGGCTGTCATTCGTGGATCTTTGACAGTCGTTACGTCGGGTCGTCAGAAGCTCGAAAGTCTGACAACCAGTCTTACCAAGGGGTATCATATTACCCAGTAATTGGGTTGTGGAGGTCATATAGGCAGCCGCTCCATATAAAATATTGGTATTCAGCTGCATCCGGTTAGACTGGAAGCCGACCCCAACATAGTTGGGAAAAGGCTAGGCAGATTGATTGGATATCAATGTTAAGTTTGTTTGTGGGATAAATTCTTTTGAACTACGGAACCCTTCATTGTGCGTGTTCCGACACGCACTTGGCAGGTTTTTTTTTCTGTTTGCTCGCCTCCTGCCTGAGGGACCTGTTCACACTTTATTCCCTGAAGGGGTAGGCAGTAGTAGATCATAGTCATAATCTTATGTTATAGTGTCGAAGTGTCGGGCGTCCGGCGGCGAGATGATCTAGCTAGGTAGTCCATAAAAGTATTTTCTAAGAGAAGCAACATATTATTAGAAAGCTATAAATTGTTACAAAGAAATCTAACAATAATAAAATCATACATTGATAAAATTATCAGATATCAGTTGTATGTATCGTAAAGGTCACTCGAAGTTAAGATTAGTTGAAGATACATTTTTAAATTAATATTATTTTAATTAATTCGTGAATGTTGATGAGGAGTACAAGAAACGAAGCACGTTTATTTTTCCTGGCATTTTAGGTGGTACTAGGGAGCTGAGGTCACGTTTCCAGGCCCCCAGAGGATGTGTTTTATTGTCTTAGACAATTTTGAAAGCATATTCATGGTTAAACTGATAAAAATACTCTTAAAAAGTGTGTTGGCACGGTAGTAAAAAAATATTGCCTAATAAATTCTGCAACAACATACCACAGTCAACAAAATATACTTACCTACATATTTTACTAGATGTAAGTACTATAAAGTTTCCAATATGTAACTAGAACTACTACGTAATCAACATAATGATCCTTTTTGCAAAATACGCCATGTGTCTGGCCATTAATGCATAAATAATTACTCCTAGCTTTTAGTAATTGCTGCTCAGTACTGTTGCCTGTATCACGGTGAACACAGGCAATGATTTTTCAGATTATAACGTAACATAACATCACCTCTACATCTCCCGAAGGTCACGGCAGAGGTGGGGACGGCAGGGGATACATCGATAAATTTTGTTGTTTTTAAAATTCCTATAAAATCAAATGTATATGATTAAATCTTTTGGATTTTCCATATGTGTTATTTGATTATATTGTCTACTGCTATACTAGAACCGAAACATGACTACTTGAAATTTTTTCGACAGAAAAAAATTCCAAAGTATATAGCACCGTCTATTTTCTGTTTTATACGATTATACGTAAACAGTTCCTTATTGTGCAGTAAAATGTGCTTTAAATCGAAGATATTTAAATATGTTAAGAACTTACTAAGCTAAAAAATTATTTAAGTATAGCATTTTGTCACAAAGCGCGTTTAGTTCCAGTGCGCGTGAGTCGTCTATCTCGTGCGTCAAACTAGACAGCCATAACGCCTTTTCACTTGCACACCGAGCTAAACCATACCTCGATGTATCCTCCTAACACACTCACCACTAACGATAAATATAAAACGATGTAATTAAAGGCGAGTCTATTGCCACAAGCAATAGACTCGCCTTTAATTACATCGTTTATTCCCAGCTAATGGCTGGGAAAAAATCTAGACACAAACACCCTGACAAGGTCCTATAACTACTGAGAAATTCCTGATATAAAAATCTGAAGGCCAATTCCCGTAATTAAAAACGTTCAAAATCTAGTCGCAATCTCCTCTCAGCGACAATCTATGTCAAAAATGTAGGAAAAAAAAATTAGAGTTGTTTTTGAGAGATCGAAACTGAGACTAGAATGCGAATGTTCAGAATTGCCTGCTCTCTGATTACAATTTGTCCGGCCCGAGCATTTTTGCGCTTACGACTTCAGACCGACGCGACGAGGCAATCAATTTACATAACATTTCGCCTGTAGGTATTCCGCGAAGGTTTAGGCAGAGGTGCAACTATAGTACACCCACATTTCGTCAAGTTCCATGTAATAGGGGGCGATCCTATTGCAGTCAATCTATGTAACCAAAAATTTTCATAATAAACAAACAATATTTTTTCCCAGGTATGGGACACAGCGGGCCAGGAGCGCTTCAAGTCCCTCCGCACTCCTTTCTACAGAGGGTCCGACATATGCATCCTAGCATACGCCATCGACGACCGCAGCTCCTTCAACAATATCAAGATGTGGCTGAACGAGTTCCTGCATTACGCCGGAGTCAAGAATGGCATCGATAGATACCCGTTTATGGTTGTTGGGAATAAGGTATGACATCTTCTTCTTCGTCATTTCCTCAATGCTGACGATCGTGACCACATACGACTCGTCTCCAAGTTATACGGTCTTCTGCAGTGGACCTCTCGGTACATGCTGCCTCCAACAGCCTTCTTAATCGCGTCTGTCCATCTTGCCGGTGCATAGAGAGCGTTTTAATTCCAATGCTGCTTAATGAATTTTGATTCACAAAGACCCATACATAATCAGTCTAGAATGTTCCCACTGCTGGAACTAAAACTAAGACCTCCTCGTGGGTTCGATTTACGAGTTGTAAATCAGGGCCGTTACCACTGGGCCAACCATACATATATTTATATTTTTATGGGCCCAACACTGCTCCAAAGACCCCTAGGTCTCAATCATTTTGATATAATACCTGTACGTTGGCGGGAGGAGCTCGTGGCTAACTAATAACAGCCGCTCGGGTCGATCCATCAGGTTAAGCTACGCTTGCCGGGGTTGGTCAGTGGATGGGTGACCATCTTTACATACCGAGACTCCTCCGTGCCTCGGAAAGCACGTTAAGCCGTTGGTCCCGGCTGTCATTCGTGGATCTTTGACAGTCGTTACGGGTCGTCAGAAGCCCGCGTCTGACAACCAGTCTTACCAAGGGGTATCGTGTTACCCAGTTACTGGGTTGTGGAGGTCAGATAGGCAGTCGCTCCATGTAACATACTGATATTCAGCTGCATCCGATTAGACTGGAAGCCGACCCCAACATAGTTGGGAAAAGGCTAGGCAGATTGATTTGACGTTGGCGGAACTTATTCAGGCCGCCACAATTTAGATGGAAGTAGATTGAATTATGAAAATCTGATTATTTCACTATTTTATTGAGTTGTTTAATAATATTGTACAACTCAATAGATTTATGGTAGTTAGTAAGTAATTAAGCCTCTGAAAGGGGCCATAATAATTGTAAATGTTGCAATTGTAGTTTGTAGATCTTAATTTTTATAAGTTGTTTGAAATATTTCAAAGTATCGTTACTTACAATACACGAATGACTGATATACTGACATAGGCCCTAAATTCCAATAATACTGCGGTTTGTTCAGTGATCGAAATGTCAGGGGCACAAAATTCGATACTGATTAATCTTTGCTTTGCGGTAACTGCACTCTACTAGTGTAGTAGGTACTATCACAGAATAATATAATTACAGTAGTTTATCTGGGCAGTGACCTTGAATTAATTACCTACCGCCGCTCGGTAGATAAATTACGTGTCCATCTGTGCGTACAATACGGCCGAAATATCTTGGCAAGTCTAAACATAGGCACTATGAACTTTCGCGCATGTTCTCTCACTCACACTCGCCTCATGTCACCATTTGGTTCCTAAAAAATGTTACTGCGCAGCCTTCTGCGCGAAGTTCGGACTTGTCAAGATAAATCGGCCGTACTGTAATGGCGCATTTACATTAGTCGGTTAGACCGTATTCGGCTGCAGGCCGTATTCGGTCACCGACTAATATAAACAGGTATTCGTTTGGCCGTATTCGGTCGAGCCCGTTGTCGGTGTCGAGTGCGCCGTGCCCCGCCCGTCGCCCGCCGCCCGCAGCACGCAGCTCAGTTCGAAGAGCGCGAGCCAGTCCGCCGCACGCGCACGATTGTGCATATTAAAATGGCCTCTCGAAAATTAAGTGACTCGGAAATGACGCATTTGGTAGAACTGTATCGGGAAAACGAAGTTCTATGGAAAGTTACACATAAGTCGTACAGAAGTCGAGAAGCAAGAGATAACGCCTATGCAAGAATCAGAGACTCGTTGAATACGCCATCACTTTCATTGCAAGACATAAGCAAGAAAATAAAAAAATTACGGTCTACCTACATAAAAGAAAGAAAAAAAATTGACGCTAGCTTCCGATCCGGTGCCAGTACACAATCTGTTTATAAACCAAAGATGGCCGTGGTTTGAAATAGCTGATGGATTTTTGAGGACATATACAAGTAAAAGACATACAAATACAAATATGGTAAGCACGTTTATTAACTTAAATTAAATACATTACTCGTTCTTGGTGCAAAGGTTAGCCATTGCCATACAACGTGGCAACGCTGCAAGTGTTATGGGCACCTTTGCGCCAGGAACGGTTAGGGGCGGGTTATTTGACGTGCTTTTATAATTTTTTTTTTTTTTTTTCACATCATAAGTTATATAGACTAATCATTTACATTATATTATATTAATTATCATCTAAGAAATAAATGCTTTGATTTTTAATAAGTAAA
This sequence comes from Cosmia pyralina, assembly GCA_946251885.1. Classification (NCBI taxonomy): domain Eukaryota; kingdom Metazoa; phylum Arthropoda; class Insecta; order Lepidoptera; family Noctuidae; genus Cosmia; species Cosmia pyralina. The sequence continues at coordinate 24,316,692 of OX276345.1, read as the reverse complement.
AAAAAAAAAAAAAAAATTAACACAGTAATTACATAGATATTATTTATTTATTTATTGAAGATAATTTGTTTGCCAAGAAACAGCGCCAGTATCACTGTTAAAATAATCACGTAAGGCATTTCGTTTTTGTCTTGCTTCACTACAGTCCATATTGTTTTCTTCAACAAATGATAGAAAATTAGATCTCCAGGTATTTGAATATACAAAGTGTGCATGTGCAGGGGATGTTTTACGCAGCCAATTATGAAGACAGCAACATGTTTTCACGACTTTCTCCGTATTTTTAATATTTAAATTGATATGTTTTCCAAATATTTGAAATCGCCAAGCCAATATGCCAAAGGCATTTTCGACAATCCTCCGAGCCCTCGACAGTCGATAGTTGTATATTTTTTCAGCAACAGTAAGATCATGACCCGGGTAAGGTGTCATTAAGTAATTTTTGAGTGGGAATGCAGCATCAGCTACGAACACGTATCTTTCAGGAATATTAAGAGCATTGTTATCAATTGCCGTTTTCAAGGGAGAATGATCAAAAACACCGCCGTCTGAATCTCTGCCTTTTGCACCAATGTCAATATACGTAAAACAATAATCGTGATCTACACAAGCTAATAATATTATACTGTATTTTTTTTTATAATTATTTTTTTTTATAAATCTGACCCAGTCTTTGGTGGCGCCTTAATCACAATATGTTTACCATCAAGTGCTCCAATACAAATTGGGAAATTCCATTTCAATTCGAAACCTTTAGCGATTTTAAGTCAATCTTCTTCTGTTTTCGGGATCTGAAATGAAAAAAATAAAAATTACCTATTTTAACTTACCTATTTAACAACCAAGATGATCCAGTACCTAATTTAAATGTTTTATATTTTAGGATGAAAATTTTGATTGTGCTTCAACAATCAGCGATACAGGCAGTGATGTCACGCAAACTCCCACATTAACGGAAGATACCTTTTTAAGTACATCGCAACATACAACTGATTTTTCTGATGATTCTCGAAACACCTCGAAAACCTAAACGCAAAAGAAACCATGTGGTGGGAAATAAAGGTAACGAGAACTCTGAAGACGTGATTGCTGTGGCATTCGAGAAATTAGACAACTTAAGAAAAGAAGTTGGAACTATGAAGGAAGATGAATATGATATATTTGGCAAATGCATTGCGTCTTCGTTGCGACAAATGCCGAAAAAACACTTTATTTCAGCAAAATCAATAATCCAACAAACTAATAGGTTGGGGAAAAAGTTTCTTCGCATTTTTTAAGAAAATTCAAAACATTTTTTAATATACATTATTTACATTTATCTAAAGTATGTAGGTACCATTTTTTTCGATAACTTTTTGCCATCTTGTAGGTAGGGACATAATCCCATTGCTATAGAAATTTTGGGACTTCTGATCAAAATACCGCGACAAGTGGTTTTGGCAGTCCTCTCGTGATGTTAACCTGACACTGCCTATAGAATTCTGAAGAGACCGAAACAGGTGGAAATCTGAAGGTGCAAGGTCAGGACAATACGGCGGATGCATTAACACCTCCCAGCCAAACTCTCTTAATTTTTGCTGAGTGGCTAAAGATGTGAGAGGTCTAGCGTAATCATGATGAAAAACCACACCCCTTCTGTTGATTAATTCCGGCCGCTTTCTCTCAACTTCTTGCTTTAATCCCATCAGATGTTCGCAGTAGAGTTCAGAATCGATAGTCCTGCCTGGTGGTAACAGCTCATAATGAATAATGCCCTTCCAATCCCACCACACACACAGCATCACCTTGTTCGAGTTAACCCGGGTTCGCCACAGTCTATGAAGCCTGACCGGCCTTTGACCACGACCTTTTTCGCACGTTCTTGTCGCACGTGATCCACTTTTCATCACCAGTTATCAGCTTCTTCAAAAATGGTTCGGTTTCATTACGTCGTAATAAAGAATCACAAATGAGTACACGGTTCATTAGGTTTCTTTCAGTGAGCTCGTGAGGTACCCAAATATCGAGCTTTTTTGTGTACCCAATTTTTTTTAAATGCGGCAAAACTGTTTTGTGGTCAATTCCCAGTTCTTCAGCTACGTCGTAACTACTGATATGCCGATCTAGATCACTTTTTCAAAAATGGCATCCATTTTATCCGTAATAGGGCGACCAGAGCAACGTGCATCTTTGACATCAACATTTCCGGATTGAAAACGCTTAAAACAAATTTGTGCTACTGTCACAGACACTGCACTGGGTCCATAAACATCGCAAATTTTTTTCGCGGCTTGCGTTGCATTTTTACCTTTTTTGTAGTTAAATTTTAAAATGTATCGAATTTCTTCATTAGATTCACTCATCTTGACAGTACGAAAAACAAATGAAAATCACACATTTTCCTAATTTGAATTTGGAATTATGTTCTTTAAAATTTAAACTTTCAATGGTACCAAAACCAGCCAGATACAAATAGTATATCCAAAGAGATTTTATTTTAAGTTCATACATACTATAATGCGAAAAGACTTTTTCCCCAACCTAATATTACAGAATTTAAGTTGAGGATTTTATCTGAGGAATGTACAACATCACATACTACAAGTAATTATCCAGTACATGAATATTTCACACCCAATTATACTACGAGTACTGCCATGAGTACTAGTAGCCAAAGTAACATAGCAGTTGAAAACATAGAGCTAAATACAAGCAACGATTCTATCTCAAATGTGATTGGTGTTCTTTCGAACCTAGAAGATTCTCAAAATGCATGATCAATTATTAGCTTTAAGATCATTTCTGAAAACGATCCAACATTCATAATACCTGTTTCGTAATTTTGAAATTATATTGATTGTAAAAATTGTATTGTTTTACTTACATAAACTACATTAAACTACTACTACATAAACCACTTACCTCGATAAATGACTTTAACGTCTCAGAAATGGCATCGCACACTTCTGGAATAAATAAACTTATAGCACTGTCAGAAACTCTAAAAAAGAATTCAAGACTTTTGTAAGAATCGCCTGTTGCTAAAAAACGTAAAGTTATTTGTAGTTTTATTTTAGCGTTTAAACACTCTCTGAATGTACTGTCTTGTTTTTCTATAATCGGAGATATTTCATTCAGTAACCATTCGAATTGGTTTTTATCTATTCTAAAAAATAATAAAAAATCATCGTCAGTTTTGAATTCAGTACACAACAACACTGAAGCTCCTAACAAAGACCGTTGACTTAATAGAGGTGTTATCCACACTCTCTTTCTCTTTGTACTCCTATTTTTCAATTTTTTCCTCAAAACTTCTTGTATTACATCGCACACAGTTAAAAATCCTTCTAACACAAGACTGTTCATGACGATGCTTGCAACCCGACTGTTCAATATACAATCGCCGCATCAATCAAGTCGCCGAATTCGGTTAACCGACCAATGTAAACAACTCAATTTAGGTAAGCGTTTCAGTTAAACCGAATGCGGCCGCCGCCTTCGGTGACCGACCTAATGTAAATGCGCCATAACTGCCGCGCACTCGAATTGTTGCCTACTAGTATACGCTGATATTTCGAAGCGCGTCGTTTCGGCCGTTTTATATAAAGATGTACTACTGTAACATTTTATTCTGTTGTACTGTTAGTAGTCATGAACTACGTAAACCCTTACTACCAAGAAATACAGGCACGGTAGAATGGGGTTACTTTGATAACAACTTTCGACTTACGAAAAACCAATTTTATTCGGTGTGTGAATAAAGTTTTTGCTGGTGTACCGGTTACAGGGCATTTTTAAGGTAACAAAAACTTTTGATGCCTCCAAAAATCTATACCTATACATTTTTCATAAGACGAAAGTTGTTATCGAAGTAAACCCGTAGTATCAAAGTAATCCTTCTACCTGTCAAAGTCACATTGTTACTATGGACGCGCGGGTAACTGTACCTGTAGTGTGTATGTGTTAAAACATGAAGGGGTCATTTCAGGAGTTCATTAAAACTAATATAGTACAAAGGTTGCGTGATTTGGTGCGTACGACTGGACACAAACACTCCTCAAAATCGGGGTAGTCGAGGATTTTAACACGAAACAAAATAATGAGTAGGTACTTTACCTACCTAGGTTGAACGCATGTGACTAAAAGAGTGATGAATATAAAGTTCATGGATGGAGATGAAGGCCAAAGAAAAGATGGATGAATTGTCTGAGGAACGATATGGAGGAGACCATACATACATAAAGTCGAACGGTATAACCTCCTCCTTTTTGGAAGCCGGTTAAAAAGGGAGTGAATGACAGCGGAGAATGGAAGAAGAAGACATGTTGCGCCGACCCCATGTAACATGGGGCTAGGGCAGGAAGATAATGATGACCTACGCTTGAATATTATAATATGATATTATTGCATAGCAGCTCGTGGCTAAGTAATAACAGCCGCACGGGTCGATCTATCAGGTTAAGCTACGCTTGCCGGGGTTGGTCCGTGGATGGGTGACCATCTTTACATACCGAGACTCCTCCATGCCTCGGAAAGCACGTTAAGCCGTTGGTCCCGGCTGACATTCGTGGATCTTTGACAGTCGTTACGGGTCGTCAGAAGCCCGAAAGTCTGACAATCAGTCTTACCAAGGGGTATCGTATTACCCAGTTAATGGGTTGTGGAGGTCAGATAGGCAGTCGCTCCATGTAAAATAATGGTATTCAGCTGCATCCGGTTAGACTGGAAGCCGACCCCAGCATAGTTGGGAAAAGGCTAGGCAGATTGATTTTATTGCATAGGATACAAGTTTTATAGAACTTTTATAAGACAAAAAAATAAAAGCTCTGTGATACGTACGCTACGTAAAGTCAGCAACAAAAGTCGATTAACACACTACAGTTTTTTAAATCTTAATTATTGAGCAATATATTTAATTAAAATCGGAACTGAAGTAAAATTTAAAGATCTGTCTAGTAAATCACTTCAGTTCCGATTCTTAGGTATTTTAAGAAAAAAGGAGATAATCAAATCATTTTGTATTAATTTACATCATGTGTAAAAAAGTATCAGTGCTAATCGATTTGTGTTGCTGACCGTACGTATCACAGCTTTTACGTATTTAATTTTAAATGTAGGGAAGATTCGAGGCTGGAAATCCCTAATAGGTAATCTTATCTTTCCTTATTTTTTTTTTTAAAGTCGTCTTTCCGGGTCATTGCCATTTCAAACTTATACAAGCATGTGGGTGCAAACAATATTGCTCAATCATGTTACTTTTCCTTATACAATGCATTACAAATAATAAACATTTATTGTAGCACAGCCGTTAGTTATTGCAAAAGTATAATATATCAGTTTTGCAATTGTTTTTCTCGTTCAATTAACTGTTATTCAATACAGTCAACCTCCAGGAAACCACATAAATTATTCAATTAAAGCATTGGCAAAACAATAAGCAAATATATGAAATTAATTACCAAGTGAGTCACATAAAATAATAATCCTATTAACCATAGTATATACGAGAATGGTCTACAAAAATAATATATTATATATTTCTTAGGTAGGTATGTATGAGAAGAGCTCGTGGCTAAGTAATAACAGCCGCACGGGTCGATCCATCAGGTTAAGCTACGCTTGCCGGGGTTGGTCCGTGGATGGGTGACCATCTTTACACACCGAGACTCCTCCGTGGCTCGGAAAGCACGTTAAGCCGTTTGTCCCGGCTGTCATTCGTGTATCTTTGACAGTCGTTACGGGTCGTCAGAAGCCCGAGTCTGACAACCAGTCTTACCAAGGGATATCATATTACCCAGTTACTGGGTTGTGGAGGTCAGATAGGCAGTCGCTCCATGTAAAATACTGGTATTCAGCTGCATCCGGTTAGACTGGAAGCCGACCCCAATATAGTTGGGAAAAGGCTAGGCAGATTGATTGGGTAGGTATGTATACATAGATGATTTTCAAATGACCTTTATTTTCTAACGTTGAAAAGGCACAGACACAGTAAAATTTCAATAAATACGACAATTTAACAGCAAAAAACACATTAACATAATTTTAAACACAAAGATATACACTGGCAAGATTTCTCTTGCAAAACTGACAATGACCATAAAAAAAATTTACTTTTATAGTACTTTCTATTACACGATCGCTTTTTTCTTTGCTCCACTTCGGGTCCTCGCAAAGACGATGGTGCGGGGAAAACCACAACGTAACTGCTGACTGAACTGGTTATGAAAATTACGCTATTATATCACGTGTCTCTTGCTTAATTATTTTGGTCAATAGGAGACTGGCCTTAGTCATAGTTTATTCACATAATCAGCCTATAACGTTCCCACTGCTGGGACACAGGCCTCCTCTCTGTGAGAGGGAGTGGGCCATAATCCACCACGCGGGCCCAGTGCGGGTTGGCAGATGTCACAAGTCTTCGAATTTTTGATTCTAGGACATGCCGGTTTCTCACGATGTTTTCCTTCACCGTTTTGAGAGCAGTGGTGATGAAATAATTTACACAAAGTAAAGCGCCTGCCTGGGTTCGAACCTACGACCTACAACTCGTAAGTCGCGACCGTTACCACTGGGCCACCACTGCTCCTAGTTTATTCATGTCAAGTATATTTGGATGAAATTTGGCACAGGGATAGACCATGGCTACTCTTCAACACGGTAATACGTTCCCGTGGGATAATTCCCGACCTCCTTGCGGGCGAAACCGCGGGCATTAGCTAGTACTACTACTAGCCGCTAATAGCGTAGTCTTACTATTATAAAATCATAGATTCAAATGTAGACGTCGCGTCGCGTGACTTCGTTATGTTACGCAAGTGTTAAGCCGCGTAGATTGTGCGATGTCATTCATAAAATGTGATTAGACTACAAAACGAATAAATTAATTAAGGCCAGTTGTTGCATTTCACGATGACGCGTGAGTCATTTGAATTTGAACCTTATTAACTACTGTTAAGTACTAGTATCGACTTTTGCTGCTACTTTTAATTTTTCTTCTTGGGAATAGTTTATGTTGTTTCTTTATTTGAAGGGTCAAATTAAATTAGCTAGCGAAACTCCGTAGACTAATTGGTACTTATCGATATTTTTAAATATGACAAACTAAAAATAAAAAGATTTGATGATTTTTATGGGCTCAATGACCGCTGGTAGTGTTGTTAAGTACTTGAAGTGTGAGTTGATAAAATCTGTTTTATCGTGTTGAGATAGCGATACTCATCACGTTTGTGAAGTTTGCACAAAAAAAAAACTGATATTTTAAGTGACTACACTACCGGCGGTTGATGACCCCAAAAAAAACATCGTCAAATTAGTTTCTTTTTGTTTTACCTATCACGTTTATTTATTTATTTAGCTAGCATGTAAAACACCGGTTAGTAGGCATGCATTAAAATTTCATGACACAGTATTAAGACATGCACCCTGTAAGGGCACTGCAAATGTTTCATAACAAGTTAATAATATAATATTTACACTCATTATTACAATTCATTACATTATACTAAACATTAATCAATAAATTATTACATTTTATTCAAAGTAAATCATTATTAGCAAAGCAATTTATACATTTTTCATTTTAGTCATGTAGGTAAGCATAAAATATAGTATTGTCATTTTTTGTTTCACATTTACGTCAAGCATATTGTTACTAGGTCAATCGATTCAAAATTTGTTAGCTTTAAATTCTTCAACGGTATAGTAGCCTTTCTTTATTAACTGAGATTTCAGCTGTTTGGAGTAAATTGAGTCATTTGGTAGGGATTTTAAACTTTCCGATAGTTTATTAAATAAATTAGCTAATCTTGAATATGGGCTTTTCCCAATAAATTTTAAATTTGTTATCTAGACTAGTACTACCCACTAGTCTAGATAACGATGCCCATCATGTCTGCAGAGTTTCGCTAGCTAATTTAATTTGCTCCTGTATAAAAGTTTACAGCAGTTTTATAATAAAACTATGCCCCACAATTCCGTTTACATGGTCGGAACATCTATTCCTACAGATAAATCGTGATAACGGATTTGATTTGGATTTTTAACTGCGGAAAAATTGATCAGGCATCGCAAAAAATGATCTTTTCAGCTCCTTGTTAAGTTAAATAAGGCCTTATCAATTTATAGGATTCCTTTGTTCCTAGTTCTATGTCAGGTTTGCAGTCTTCCCAGATTTTTTTTTTTTTTTTTCCCCTTTAAACTTCTATAAGACAAAATCTTCATAGTTTGAAATTTCCGTATATCTGTTTCAGTCAGACGTATCTTCAAAAGATAGGGAGGTGTCCTACGACCAGCTGAAACAATGGTGCGAAGAGAACAAGATCGCGACGTACATCGAGACTTCTGCGAAGAACGATAATAATGTCGTCGAAGCTTTTTCTATGGCTGTACTGAGGTGAGTTAAAAATCTTAAATTAATAAATTTTAAAGTCACATTATCATCATCATATTAGCTACTGGACATAGGCCTCCGCCAAGCACCGCGCTTCGATTTGAGTACTGGTGGCCCAGTGGTAACGGCCCCGACTTACGAGCCTGCCTGCAGCCTGGATTCGAACCCATTCAGGCGCTTTACTTTGTGTAAATAATTTCATCACCATTGCTCTCAAAACGGTGAAGGAAAACACATCTACCAACCCGCACTGGGCCCGCGTGCCGCAGCAATGGGAACATTATAGGCTGATTATGCTATAAGCACTGCCACTTCGACCGAAATAGATGGCCGATGGGGCCGAAAGGTTCTGGAGTGGTGACCGCGTGCCGGAAGACGTAGCGTTGGTAGACCTCCCATAAGGTGGACCGGTGACCTTGTGAAGGCCGCAGGAATCCGCTGGATGCGGGAAGCACAGAATTTAAAAGTAGTACTAAGGCTGCCTGTCCTCTGGAGCGGAGAAGAGAGGAGAGGAGCGGAGCTGTGCCAATATTAACCAATAGAATCTTAACTCCGCTCCAGAGTTTAGATTCTATTGGGTAATACTTCTTCACAGCCTCGCTCCGCTTCAATGGACAGGCAGCTTTATAAGATAAATTCTCTTAAATCGAAGTTCAATAGACAAGTTCTTGTCAACCTCCTGATTCTCATCTCACGTTACTGACTCTGATCCTGCGTCTTAACCAAAAACGATTGTTGCGCGAATACGCGATAGTCGCGTTCATTTATGTTACTTTTTGTTCGGGAAACCGGAGGGCTCGTCCGAGGCTCGCTCGAGGGTCGGCGCGACCACGCGCTCCGTTTCACCTGCGGCCATAGGGTACATGTTCCATACCGCCGGGGTCGCGGGTTGTTCGAAAGAGATACCGTGGCCCTGGCACGGGCAGCTGAAGGAACACGGGTGGGTTCTAGTCTGTAAAAGTCTGCCACGCCCTCCTGCTCCGCCCAGAGCGGGAGAAGTCATTTGATGATTTCCCAACCATAAAAAAAAAGGGTACATGTTTCATAACTTCTCAATAGTAAGAAGTTGATCACTGAAACGCTTTTCCCAGTGTAGACTTCATTATTCATTTCATGCATTCATTGATTCATTTGTTTAACCACCGATTCAGCTGATTGTGACATTTTTGTGGGAAAATACACCGATGACTATGACGGAACTCAGCTTCTTATCTTGTGTTTGTATTTGTTGCGCAAACAGTTTAGGCTTACCATAAGCTTTACACATTGGTTGACATTGTTGTTATGTGTTGTAGGTATGTGGTTTAACTTCCTCGTTCCTAGTAGATTTGAGGATAAATTCAGCTTTGGTTTATTGTTGGTACCTAAGGTCACGGAAATAAATTGTCAGATTTTTTTTATCGTTTTGTAAAAGTACCTAAGCCTGGAAGTGACCTTTGAAACTGTTGGAAAATAAATATCCAAAACCAATTAAGTTCTAGAAATTACTTGGTTATAAGTTGCTCTAGAGGGGCTCGTGGTTAAGATTTTACCGTGGATGGGTGACAATGTTTGGGTGACATAGATATCCCTCCGTGCATCGGAAAGCCCGCTAAGCCGTTGGTCCCGGCTGTCATTCGTGGATCTTTGACAGTCGTTACGGGTCGTCAGAAGCCCGAAAGTCTGACAACCAGTCTTACCAAGGGGTATCGTATTACCCGTAACTTGGTTGTGGAGGTCAGATAGGCAGTCGCTCCATGTAAAATATTGGTATTCAGCTGCAACCGGTTAGACTGGAATCCGACCCCAACATAGTTGGGAACTTGGTAAATGTCTAGGCAGATGATGCTCTGGAGTGGCAACCACGTACCAGCAGGCGCAGCGCGGTTAGGTTACACAGGTTCACAAGGTGGACTAGCCTCGTGGAGGTCGCGGGAATCCGCTGCTTGCGGGATGCAGTCGTTCTGCCGATGCTTAGATGAAGCCTGTAACCAGCAGTGGACGTCCTTCGGCTGAATAATGATAATGAAGTTGGTGTAGATACTACAGAGGTATCAGGCAGAGGACCAGGGTGTAAAGTTCTCCATCCTCCATAGAAAAGGAACGATACGGCTACCGGACGGACGGTGTGTCTGGTGGGCTCTGCCCAACGGTTGATGTCGGATATACGAGGTATAACTTAAATAACGCGCAACCTCTTAATGGGCCCTGAGTCATAATGAGTATGTATAATTAATTAATCGCGAAACAAAATTAGCCAACTCGTAAAAATATAGGGAACAGATGATATTTTTCGTGATTTCAGGTTTGGTCCCATAGTAAAAGTTGTTCAAAATGATGCATAAAATGACACCTTAAGAAGTTATGCGTTATTTAATATACATCTTGTATATGCTAGTCGTATGCAGGATTTGCTGTGACGTCAGGTTTTCTATGCCTTGTTCGCATGTGGCGTTATAGATGCGCACAGTACTATAAATATGAAATTCCATTCTTCCAGATGGTTGGAACTCGAACAGAGAGCAGAGAAGGAGCTGGGATTGCTTCACCACCCCGACACGGTGACGCTGCACGGTTCCACCACAGCATCCAGCATTAGGTCTACCTGTTGCTCTCGGTTCAGCGAAGTATGAGGCACTGGTGCTACTCTCAGGTTTATACACCTTGTGTGACGGAGGTATGTTGATAACGGACAAAGGAATATGATATTTTTGATAGTATTAACACAGGCTATAATAAACAGAATCCCTCATTAATTATTGTAGGTGACAAATTGAAATAGCCTTAGTGTAATTGATGACAACTCTCTTCCTTGCTTTGTTTCTTATCCGTGTACGGGCGCCGTCAGTTGAGACTGAGGGCTTATTTTTAATCTTATATTTTGAATTGTTTTTTTTTTTACATTGTTCTCACATATCACATAGAAGCAACAAGAATAATGTACCCAGGATTTTGTAATATCTTGATTTAAAAGAGTGTCCTTGGAGGTTCTTGTCCGTTCTGCTCCATAGAGATCTAGGTACGTTTTGGACTGGGCAACTAGCTTCAACTTTCTGACTAACTGACAGACTTTGACAATTCAAACGTGCCTGTAATTGGCTTAATTGAAATAAATGTTTTGAGTTTGATCTTCGTCTGTTTTGAGTTGTGTTGTGCTGTCTTTATTGAGATAATTGTTTTTCTTAAAATATAATTTCAATATTTCATACACTCGGTCTTTTACCTCAGAATCTCAAATACTTACTAAATACTTTCTATCTTTGTCCGTTATAAATATACCTCTGAATCACCTTTGTACTAGTAATTTAATGGTACTACGTAATTTTCTACTTTATCATGGCATGTGATACATATTTTTAATCCAACCAAGTTTTCATGTAAATATGTTTTTTTTTTAAATAGAAATTGGATTAAATACGAAACAATCGCACCAATGTTTAAACGTAGTTTAGTTTGCACAGACAAGTTATTTTTATGCACATATTTACCTACTTAAAAAGTTGGATGCTAAAAGTATAATAATAGACAATTTTACGCTTGTTCATAATGAATTTTATAAGTCTGGATTTGCGGGACGATTTCACTTAAAATATTTACAAATAATGTAGCTGTAATTGCATAATTTTAGAGTATTTAAATATACTATATAAACAGTATACGTAAAATATACAGATGCATTGTAAACGTTCCAATGTCAAAACGTTGATGTGCAATTTGGTTGTGGGACATATTATTATACAGATAATATTGCAAGCTGAACATTCCTATATGTTTAAGTTATAATATGAATTATAAATACAAAATATTACATTTTGTGAGACAATGGTGCCGATTCTGTTGTGCACAAACTAAACTTAATTTAGGCTATTGCTAACTTTTTCTCTCTATTATGACAAGAAAGGGACGGAAGTAAATTAGAGCTGTCAAATTAGTTAGAACTAATTTTTCCATAGACATTTAGACGACACGTAAAAACATGTCGACTAAAAAACACGGTGAAGCGCAAGGCGTGAACTAGTTTGACATCTCCAACTTAGTTCATAGCTATAGCCGTCCTTTTCTCGCGCTGCCTGTTAGTAAAAGATAGCGATTCTCTAATTTTAGTTTAGTGCGTTCACAAGAGAATCGGCACCATTGAGTGTCAACTTTCTTATTATTTTTGGACACTTGTTCGTGCTTTTTACATTAACTGATTCGATTTAATTTACATTCTAATTTTATTTATTGTCATTTATCCCTTTAATTAGGGACGTTATATTACATTTGCATAATAAATGAGCCAGGTTGTTTGTATCTATATTTTTCATTGTAGTAAACCAAAGATATATAATAAAATGAGTTTTTATGTTACCTACCTTAGAAATTGCATTATACTCTAATGAAATAACTTAACTTTGAAGCTTGTTTTACTAGATTTAATGAAAACTCGGCCTAAAGTTTTGTACATAGGGTTTAATATCTGATGTATTGTTGTGTGAACTATAGGTATACTACTTTCGTTAGGTTTTACAGTTTATTCAATATTATTAAATGATTGATAGAATTTTTTAAACTCGTTTAAAAATTAACAGAAGTACCTAGTTGCCGTCCTTTTTAGTGTTGTGTGATATAAATTATTTATTGTTTGATAAAATATGCTATAAGTATTCGTGTTTTTGTTGCTGGGTCAATCAATCTATACTAGATATTTAGAGTGCCTAGCCTATCTATCTAAAAGATTACAGAAATAGTAAAATTTAAATTTACAGAGAAAATTCATTAAGTCGCAAAACGGGGGAAAAAAATTAAAACAACCTTTCACTAAGTACTACTTAAAAGTATTTGATATCAGGAACAGGTAGCAGATACTTATGTATTAGATTAGATTCTTGTGTTTTGTATTTAGATTTGTTTTATCTTTCCCTTGTATGTCAAAAATTCAAAATGGTTAACTGCGACTTGGTAAGTTTCGTTCTAAGGCGCTGATATTTGGTGCATATTGTTCAAACTTATTTTTTTTTATCATGATCATATTAAATCAAAACTATATACTTATACTTTATTATGAAATTAAAACTTTTATATACTTACTCAAAACTTGATATTATAGAAACATTAATCGTATAGACGGGTTCTACCAACTGTCTCATTAATCGTGTTAGTAGATTCCCTTAGTGTTCTTAAACACGAGCGACATGCGTCAACGGCAGAGCCAACTGCTCGCATCAACGGCAGTCATCGACGCGCCGCCGTCCTAAAGCGACGCTTGTAGTCTGTTTTTTTTAACAAACGAGTACCGAAAAATTTGACTGCGTTGCTATTGGGCCACGTAATCAACATAAAGTCCGTTCCACACAAACCAAACGCTGTAGTTACATGTACATTCAGTTGAGTCATCGATTACTTTTGCGTCGCACGTGTTTTAGTGAGTGAACCAGACGATATTGTTTGTGCGTGAGTCATGGCGGACATGTCTCCAGTACAGTAAATTTTAGAAGTATTCAATAAGGCCCGTCAGCCTTAACAATTTCAAAACAAAACAAAGGCGTTGGCCCCACCCCGACCAATGTCCATCTCACTCTGTCAATATCGGAAATGTGCGAGAGACATAACTCAGTACTCGTTTGTTAAAAAAGACAGACTATAGTTGTAGCGCGTCACGTCCGCCATTTTGTCAGCGGACTACAAATCCTGCAGGAGTGACAAAATGGCGGACGCGACGCGCCACAACTGCAAGTGTCGCTTTAGGTCCGCACGGCGGCTGCCGCCGACCGACATTTCGACGACTGCCGCCGACTGTTGCAGTTGTCTCTGCCGTTGACGCGTGTCCCCCGTGTGTAAGAAAACATTATGAAAATATATTGAATACATAATTAAATAACTTAGGGCACATTCCATGCATATCCAGTCATTTTAAAGACCCCAAACAGCAGTTTATTTTTGCAACATTTTTTCCAATGTTCGCATCGTAATGCGTAGTAACTTTTATTGTAAAGTTTTATGTAAAAGTGTATTTATAATGTAATATTTTTATGAACGTTTTAAAGGTTGTATCATAAAAAAGCGTGTACTTCGCGCTCATACGCTAATTCCCCTCTTAGATTTACTCGAAGATACTTTGGATCTTATAATGGTCTTATTCAGATGCAAGTTATTTTTGATACTTTTTGTATGAAATGTAAATGTCACTATGATAGTGTAAAATATACAAAAAATATCAAATATAAACTGTGTCGACTCCATTCTAGTATGAATTATATTTAACTATTTAAATTAGAAATTAAAAAGTTTAAAATTATATCTAATTATGTAGTTATGATGCTGATTCTCACCAAGTGCCTAGCTTCTGGTTACCATATTGTTAAGCGGTAAACTTAAACGTATATATATATATATAAATTATTGTTTTTACCAACTCTGTCTTGAACAGAAGAATATCGTAATTCATATTAAGATATATTTGTAGTGCATTTCGTTATGATTTATTTTGCAAAAAAAATATTTTATCAAAATCATTTCTAATCATCATGATCTGCCTAGCCATTTCCCAACTATGTTGGGGCCGGCTTCCAGTCTAACCGGATGCAGCTGAATACCAGTATTTTACACGGAGCAACTGCCTATCTGACCTTCACAACCCAGTAACTGGGTAACACGATACCCCTTGGTAAGACTGGATGTCAGATTTTAGATTTCTGACGACTCGTAACGACTGTCAAAGTTCTACGAATGACAGCCAGGATCAATGGCTTAATGTGCTTTCCGAGGCATGGAGGGGTCTCGATATTTCTCTGACATCTAATATAGCTGTCATATTATTATATACCGATGCATTTTGTAGAATTGATAAAAAGCTAGATGATGATTGATTCAAGCAAGTAAATAAATTGTAAAGAAGTAGCAGCTGGACTCGTTAAAAAACGTTGCACTCCTTGTATTGATAAATACCTAGTTCTATTTTTATGTAAACTAAAGTTTACTTGGTATATTTGGTAGATTATTGCCGCAATAAGTAAACTCCTGGTCGATACAATACCGACTCGATGAGTGTTTGATGTAATAATAATTTATGTAACGCTAGTATTCCCCTATGGCTCCTGAACCAATGGCATTTTTTTGACATATTCTGTTCTGTTCTATAGCAATCAAGTATGCTTAGGGAGTGATCACACTTCGATTAAGCTTTTTCTGAACGGAATAGGCTTGAGCCATGCAATAAAAACGAAAAAGGCGTCATTAGGCGAATGACGCCTTTTTCGTTTCGGTTCGGATGACGCGACTCCACACCTCGTCGCACTAAATGCGACAACTGTGGGGGTACGTGATGGGTTCAAGACAATTCTGTCACTCCGTGAAGCGTTAGAATGACGAGCACGAAGACTCGGCAACCGAAAGTCAGTTCATACTTCAGTTTTGAAATCATAACTGAATTCAATACTTACCTACTACTTATACTGAATACCATGATTTTTAATTTGCTAGACCAAAATGACAGCTGCGATGGAATGAACCGAGGTTTTTTGTCATTTCAGTCATGTTATGTTGTTATTTAAGGGCTGATTTTTCAATAGTCAGTTAACTTTTATCTGAAGAATAAATATGACAGTTTGACATATGTATTTTCTATACAAAAGCTGTCAAACCGCCATATTTATTCCATAAATAAAAGTTATCTGACGATTGAAAAATTAGCCCTTAGTCTAGCAAATTAAAAATCTGAGCTTACTATGTATATTAAATACTAAACCGTTCCTGAAAGTATGCCGTAGGTACTTGATACTATTACTTACTTACTACGACGTACTATACTTACTACTACGTACTATACTTACTACTACGTACTATACTTACTACTACGTATTATACTTATACCTTGGTTACTATTACTTTATGTTATGTAAAAGTGATAAGCAACTTCCGTTGCTGGCAGGTCGTACCGCACCTAGCATAATCAGCCTATGCCTGTAATATTCCCACTGCTGGGACACAGGCCTCCTCTCTTCGAGAGGTGTGAGCTGTAATCCCAGTGCGGGTTGGCAAAAGTCACGTCTTCGATTTTTTGGTTCTTAGACATGCCGGTTTCCTCACGATGTTTTCCTTCACCGTTTTGAGAGCAGTGGTGTTGAAACTATTTACACAAACTAAAGCGCCTGCCTGGAGCCCCACGACCTACAACTTGTATGTAGGGGCCGTTACCACTGCTCTCTCTGTACCGCACCAGTGGCACTATTAATGTGAATCATCATGTGAACCCAAGAAAACTATTGGAAAAGGAGCTATATTTGTATAATTTTAAAATAATGCACGTAGAATTTGAGGTGACTTGCGCCTTTGTCATTGAGAATTACTCACACAATGTAAAAACTGATTAAAAGCTTGATATTTTACAGTGGTACCTAATAAAGGGTTTGAAAAAAATGTATGTGTTTTATTAAGTAGTTTTCATGGTCTCCTCTCGTTCCCAGTTGCCCCCACATGGATTGCCACAAGGTGGCAATTGGGGATATAATTCTCAGTTGCCACCGGGTGGCGACTGGCCGGTGGCCCCTACTTCAAATCGCTGTACACTGCGGCGTGGATAGAGTTACCAGGCCTAAAAATGCAAAATCCTGTCTGACATGTCTAAAAATCCTGATTTTGAAAAAAAAGTCCGGTCACGCACCTGTATTAAATAAAAATCATAGTATTTAAGTACGTTTTTATTTACTTATATTATTTAGACCCATATTTTTGGTTGCTAGCAACCGCATGCAAAAAGTTGTTTTTTCCAGCTATTTCGCAATAAAATTGTTCACACGTCACGTGTTGACTCCACTGAAAGTCTGTTTCTCTCTTTGGTCCACTGAGAAGTCATGAGAGAAAATACTCTCTCCACATTTGCGTTGTGTGTATCCAATCGACACAAAACAATCACAAATAGTACACTTCACTTCATGGTCATTTCTACCCTCAGTAAAAGAAGGATATTTAGATTTTAACACATCCGTGAATTTACAACGTTTTTTGTTTGTTATTACGATGCGTGCGACGAGAAATAAACACAAGTAGCTTTGTTTACATAAATTTGCGGTCCGTGCGATGCAATCATGCGAGGGAAGGTAGCGGGCGGGGTGCCGCACCCGCACTTTTGGTGTGCTCTTGCGTTCCGGAACTTCCAGGCTCAGTGCTTGAGCCCGCTCAAGCGACGGGCCGTCGCTTAAGCGACATGCAAGTATGACAAAAATCCGGTCTGACGTAAAATCCGGACGGAGTCCGGTCTAGACCGGCTTTATCCGGTCAGATGGTAACCCTAGGCGTGGATCGCCAGCCCCCCTGACCGCTGTCTGTCTTACGGCCGAGATAGGGTTTGAGGGCTGGCGATCCACGCCGCAATGTACAGCGATTTGAAGTGGGGGTAATAATGGTCGCCACCCCGTGGCAACTGGGAATTTTATTCCCGCTGGTGGCAATCCATGTGGGGGCGAGTGGGAATATTCGCGTGAAGCAAGCCGGCAGGAGAGCAGGGTAGCAATCGGGGCTGACTACCGAAAATGCGCTGGACGCACTGGATTTTAAGTACTTTAGAGTTGAGATGAGTAAGCGCTTTTACCAATGAAACTAAAAGCGATCAGCACGTCTAAACTGCGTTCAAGGGCTGTCAGTGTCAATGATCTTCCATACCAATTTTAACACTGACAAAACAATTTGAACGCGGTTTAGATGTGCTGAAATCATTTATTTTCATTGGTTTTTGTTTCTCTTAATAAATTTACAATGAACCAATCCCTGTGATTTTTGCCGGTCTCGGTTAAATAGCCCCCCCCCCCCCCCTCTCACCATATTTTGTTACAGGGGACTAGCCAACGCCACTGGAGATTCTCATGACATTTTGCTAAATTCAGTACTTAGATATATGAACTTACAACAGTTATGTTAACACAGCTTCATGTTTTAATTCAACAGACTGCACTGCTGTTTTAGTATTTCATGTAATATAAATCTAACAATAATTAGACAAAGGTCACGGTCAAGGCTACTTAAAAGGTCATTCATGAATCTGCAGACAAATACCCCGGGGTGCGGACGGAGAGCGGAGATTAATTTTTTTGTAATTTTTGACCATGAACGAATTAACCACTGGACCCGACATATAAGCGAACGTAACTTTACCGGTCTTGTTAGTAAAGCCCGTCACAGACGTAGCTATATATTATAGCAAGACATATTACGATATATTTTCCATAGTAAACTTCCAGCGACCTCAGACGTAGCTATACCTAATATATATTTATATTACACTAAGAAATTCACAGTATATTAATATATATTATAGCTACGTCTGTGAAGGGCCGTAAGCAAGAAATTCTAGCCTTGGTCGTGTGTTTTTGCGTCAGTCTCAAGCACTTACTTGTCAACAAAACATCTTCCAAAAATGACTAAATGTTCAGTTAAACGGTGTAAAAACTATAGCGGCGGAAGCAGCACTATTTCTTTTCACTTATTTTCACATTATTTTAATACATTTATTGTTATTTATCACAAAATTTAATCAAATGTAAAATAAAATTTCGTATTATCCAACTATGTTAAATATAGTCGATATTTCTTTGTAATGTTGACATCTGACAACCATCATAAAATGGCTGGATACCATTCAGAACGAATGACAAAACTATCGAGTGAGTCAATTTGACATCGACTATAATATATGACATGCTGCATATGTTATAGTGCTAGACAATGTCGAAAAAGATATCGATATTTGACGATATGACTGAATGAATGATGTTATTTGTACAATACAATAACACTTAAACTACTTATATCACAGTAGGTATCCTACAATCTGATGACATTAAATTTATAATAATCAATCTGCCTAGCCTTTTCCCAACTATGTTGGGGTCGGCTTCCAGTCTAACCGGATGCAGCTGAATACCACAATTTTACATGGAGCGACTGCCTATCTGACCTCCACAACCTATTAACTGGGTAATACGATAGACTGGTTGTCAGACTTTCGGGCTTCTGACGACCCGTAACGACTGTCAAAGATCCACGAATGAAGCTGGGACCAACGGCTTAACGTGCTTTCCGAGGCACGGAGGAGTCTCGGTATGTAAAGATGGTCACCCATCCACGGACCGACCCCGGCAAGCATAGCATAACCTGATGGATCGACCCGTGCGGCTGTTATTATTTAGCCACGAGCTCTTTTCGAGAAATTTATAATAATAATTTTAATAATTAAGTAAATATTAATAATAGCCTTCTATCAGGCGGAAACAAGGTGCGCGCCTTCAACGGTTGGGTCATACCGGTTTTGATGTACTCTTTCGGCGTACTCAAATGGACTCAGACTGAACTCGACGCCCTGGATCGGAGAGTCCGTACGCTGTTGACTGCATATCGAATGCATCACCCACGGTCATCGGTAATGAGACTGTATATCCCGCGAAAGTGTGGAATATTTCCTAGAAGCCGACGTGGGGATGCATCGAGATGTAGTCGCGGTGGACAAGGGCCTCACCCCGCTCTCCTTGGCTAAAGAGAACTGGCGCAAACCTGTAGTGCTTGACACTAACGATCGCATGGAGGTATGGCAGAGTAAGGAGCTTCACGGACGGTATTTCTGGGCCCTACATGGACCCGGTGTAGATTTGATAGCGTCCGTAGCCTGGCTGCGTTCCGGTGACCTCTTTGGGGAAACCGAAGGTTTTGTCTGTGCAATTATGGACGAAGTTATCATGACGAACAATTACCGGAGATTTATTGTGAAGGACGGCACGGTTGACATTTGTCGGGCATGCCACCGTCCAGGAGAATCAATCCGACACATTATCTCCGGGTGTTCTCGTCTTGCTAACGAAGAGTACTTGCATAGACACAACCCTGTAGCCAGGATAATCCATCAGCAACTTGCGCTGAAATACAAACTTGCGAAATCGGAGGTGCCGTACTATAGGTATGTGCTCGACCCAGTTCTCGAAAATTTATTTATTTATTTAGGTTAACCAACAATTGTTTACACTACATACATTTCCGACTTAATGACTAGGGTAACATTTGCACGTGCAACAATTAATTATAGGTTAACACCACATGCACAAAAAAAAAAGGCTTTCTACAACATAAATTGATTAAATTACAATTTATTAATTAGCGTATGAATAAAATTATAATGATTATACAGAAAACAAAATTAAAATTAAATAAATTGAAACAATAAACTGAATAAATCGAATAAATTGATAACGAAATCGAGTAGGTACCTAAGTATAAAATTAAATCTCTAATGGATTATTTATAAAAGCTCGTAGGAATTTATTTAAACTATCATGGTGTACATCCACTATGTCACTGCGGCCATTAAGGATTCTGCACAATCTAGGGAACGGAGAATGGGCACCAAGCACAGACTTTCGAAAAGGCGGACATAGGGGTGTTATATTATTCCTAGGATATCTAGAAGGCGCACGAAACCTAATAAGCTTTATTAAAGTGGGACAGTAGATCTTATTGCGCAACAGCTTGTAGAGAAATAAAGCATCAGTTATATCCCTACGCATGGATAACGAATGCATCTTGAAAAGGCACAGACGGGCCTTGTAAGAGGGCAGACGCTTAGATTTCCCCTCACAAAACGTTTCTGGACCCTTTCCAGACGCAACATGTGAGTGGCATAGTGAGGTCTCCACACAACACTACAATACTCCATAACACTGCGTACAAGACTGTTATATAGCAGTATTTTGGTGTTACTTTTGCGAAAGCCTTTAGTGTTACGAAGTAGGAACCCTAACATTTTTGATGACTTTTTAATAATATTTTCGATATGGGGCACAAAAGTGACCTTTTTGTCAAAATGTACTCCTAGATCCCTTATTGTTTCGACTTCTTGGACTCGCTCCTGGTCTATGAAGTACTCTGTATCAATACAGCTAAGTTTTCGCGTATATTTAACGTGGTAACATTTCTTCGCATTTAGTTGCATTCTATTATTGCAGCACCATTTGATAACTTGGTTAAGATCGTGTTGCAGAAGTTCGCAGTCTCTTTTTGACTCTATTACTCAAGCAAATTTTAAGTCATCAGCATACAGAAAAGGTTCGGAAAATCGAAAACACTCAGGAAGGTCATTAATGAACAATATAAAAAGTATTGGAGCTAAGAGAGATCCTTGGAGGGCGCCCGATGCTATCTTATGTGAAGCCGGTCGAAAACCGTTTACAACGACAAAGAATTCGCGTTCAGTAAGATAGGACTTGAACCAACTTAATAAAGGGCCTGTTATACCATAGGCTGCTAGTTTATAAATGAGTATAGAATGGGACATTTTATCAAATGCCTTACTGAAATCAGTATATACTACGTCAAATTGTTTGCCTGCATCTACAGCTTGTATTAGGGACTCCGTGAATGACACTAAATTTGTATTTGTTTTTTTTTTTTGTGTGTGTAGATCTAGATGCCACAAAACCGTGTTGATTGTCATTAAGGTACAATCTTAAATGTTGCTGAATGTGCGGACAAACAATAGATTCAAAAATCTTTGCGAATGTGGATAAGATTGAAATTGGCCTGTAGTTGCTTACGGTACCTTTTTTATGTGACTTATGCACTGGGACTACCTTGGCTCTTTTCCATTCTGACGGAAAAGTTCCCGAAGCCAGCGATGCATTATATATCATTAGTAAAGGATATACTAGAGCTGTGGCACAGTTAGAAATAAAAACAGGTGGGATGCCATCCGGGCCAGGTCCTTTCCTAATGTTAACTGTTTTTAGTTTATTTAGTAAAGAGTCGCGGTCAATTACTGGAATACTCAAGCCCTGGCTATTATTACGCAGTGCTTGGAGGTACTATGTATGGCAGTTAATTTCAGTATCTTTGTCAGCCGTATACACGGTTGCAAAATGGTTAGCGAAAAGGTCGCAGATTTCAGAACCGTTAGATGTTACAACCTGGACAGGTTGTAACATCTAACGGTCGGACTGATGGACATCAGTCATTGCCTAAGGGTAGCCGCTCGAGCCACCACGTTTCGCTTTTATATAACTCCAGAGAAGCTTGGGATTATCTTTTATGTCTTTTTCTATTTTATTCTTATAGTCATTATATAAATTCATGGCTAATTTTTCACACCGCTTGGAAACAAGTTTCACAGAAAATGGTAATATCACATTGTACTGGGATCGATCCATCATCACTGACAGGTCTATTGTTGCCAATAAGCCTGATATAGTGGTGGTGGATAGAATAGAGCGGCGCTCAATGATTATTGAAATAACGGTCCCGCATGACGGGAACCTCGTGAAAGCCGAGAAAGATGAACAAATCAAGTATCTTGACTTGGCTCGCGAGGTTGTCGACATGTGGGATGTGGACTCAGCGATCATTGTGCCGATAGTCGGCTTAATTGCCAAGAGCCTCCACCAACACCTAAGGAGGCTGAGGCGATTCAGAAAGCGGTACTTCTGGACACGGCGCGCATTGTTAGGAGGTTCCTCTCTCTGGAGCCCTGACCGGCCGGTAGCTTGGACCCTGTTCCTGATACCGGTGGGCTACTATTTTTTATATTTTAAATGTTTTTATATTCTAATATTTATAAATGTAAATGATATGTACATAAAAATGGAAGTAAATAAAAATATTATACTCGTAAATGCAAAAATTATAATTAATATGTGTAGGTACTTATTTTTTTTTTTTTTAATTTTATACAAAATAAACGATTCTTTTATTTTAACACATAAATTACACTAAATTTTAGATTTCCTAGTGACCCGTCTCGGAAGAGAAAGTGGGTAAAAGCAGTTCGTAGAGATGAAACCTGGATTCCAACGAAACAGCGCAATATACAGTGTACATTTTATCGACTACGTTCAAGCACTAGAAATGAGTGAATGTTTATGAATTTTGTATGTGTTTATAATAATGTAATAAAATCTTTGTGTGCGTTACGAGTATGCTCCACTTGGTTGAACGAGTTTTCATACATTTGTATTTTATGTCGGGTCCAGTGGTTAATTCGTTCATGTTTTTGACCTAGGAACGCCTAGTTTCTGAAATATTTGCGAAAAAGTAAGAAATGGGGATACCACGCACAAATCTGCAGACAAACAGCCCAGGGTGTGTTATTTATTTATGAAGAGTGTACCACAAAACCGTTTTCACGGTTTGTCTATGGGAACGAATCTTAAAAAAAATTAAAAGTACATCAGTAGTTATTAGACCAATAAAACAAAAAATACCCATTTTAAAAATTATAATAAATATTTTACAGATATATCCACATTTTCTAAAAACTAACCTACAAAGAAAAGTACATCTATACTCAGGCCAACGATACGAGATAAATACATAACATTGCAAATATCAACTTTAAACTCAATAAATCTTAGTTAGGTTTTTTAATAAACAAACGTATCGATAACGTCATAAAATAATTTTATTAGCAATGGAAACTGAACCATACACAATTAAGTTAAAGTTTTTAATCCCAAAGCATGAAATTTATCTAATCTCGTTGGCTTTAGTTTAGTATTGTTTTAATTTAATAATGATAGTATCCGAGTATCTTGAGATTATACATTACTAGGAATTATGCTTTACAGTACCAACAACCTACCGAAAAATTCAACAAACCACAGCCATTTTCAAATTAAATGAAATATGGCAAACTATAACTAAATTATTTTAAGTAACTCACAAATTGAATTTTGAAATTGAAAGTATCCATATAATAGTTTGTGGAGTATGTAAATATATTGAACTCTTAAATTAGAATAACAACAGAAATATAGCTTTGGCGAAATCCATACCTGCGTTTTGTGTGCGTTCACCACGGAATAGAAAAAACAAGTGGAACAAGACGCAGTTATTCGGCGTGTGTCACAATTATGCGGAAAAATATGTAAAAGAATAACAACCTTCGTCAGTTCTAATAAGTCTTAATATTGTATGTATAACAAATTCAACTTTGACGAAAAGCATAAAAAATCCTAATTTACCAGCAACATAGTGCGACATTATGGCATGCTACATGCCACAAACCAAATCGATGAAGTAGACCAATCAAAATAAAGTAAAAGTATACGACACGATGTTGCCTCGGCGAAAAATAAACTTATTACGCCGAGGCAACATCGTGCCGTATACTTCTACTTTATTTCTGAACTTTAGATTTATAGAGCATTTATTCCGGAAGGTTTAGGATGAAGTGTACATATAGTACACCCACATTTATAGAGCATTTATTCCGGAAGGTTTAGGATGAAGTGTACATATAGTACACCCACATTTATAGAGCATTTATTCCGGAAGGTTTAGGATGAAGTGTACATATAGTACACCCACATTTATAGAGCATTTATTCCGGAAGGTTTAGGATGAAGTGTACATATAGTACACCCACATTTATAGAGCATTTATTCCGGAAGGTTTAGGATGAAGTGTACATATAGTACACCCACATTTATAGAGCATTTATTCCGGAAGGTTTAGGATGAAGTGTACATATAGTACACCCACATTTATAGAGCATTTATTCCGGAAGGTTTAGGATGAAGTGTACATATAGTACACCCACATTTTGCCAGTTATGTTTGGTATGGGTAAATTGCCATCAACCGGGTACAAATCCAGACTCCGAGCTGCTACTAAGAAATTCCTGAAGGAAAAACCCAATAACACTTTGCCTGACCAGGGAATCGAATCCAGGACCTCATGCTCAGCTGTAGCGCGTGCGACCACTAGACTAACGAGGAAATAGTTTAATTAAGTAATTCTAATAAAACAAAACAAAATTACCAAAAACAATAAATTGGTTTCAAAAGAATTGGTTATCTACTAAAAAAAGAAACAAATTGCACAGAGTATACAATTTTGGTAACAACGCCATCTATGACATCTTGGAGTAAACCAAACTGCAGTGCTGCCAGTGAGTCTCGTCAAAATCGGTTCAGCCATTTCGGAGATTAGCCGGGACAAACAGACAGATAGAAGGACAGACAGACAAAAATTTTAAAAATTGTATTTTTGTTATAAGTACCGTATATACTTCCATATACATTAAGTAAAAAGCTGTTATTTTGACATTACAAACAGACACTTCAATTTTATTTATTTGTATAAATAGATAAAAAAAATATACAAACACAAAACGCAGTTATGCATAAAAATATAACACCTAAGTCATTAACCGTGGACAGTCGCGTAATAAAAATGTTTATCAAATTTGCACTCGCTTTTTAAAAAAAAATTAATATAGTGGAGGGAGGCCTTCGCCCAGGAGTGGGACAGAGTAGGCTTAGTAAAAAAAAATATTATTTATGGTTTATAATTTTATTGAGAGCGACTTCACGTAATGTGCAGCCTTTTTTCGGTAACCGATTTTTTACCAACGTTTCTTGTTTAATAGATGTTTTACGGTCGTTTGTGTCCTTCCTGAGGGTGGTAAACATTTTTAGCCTCCGACTGCACGGCAATGGCACTAGACACCTTAATAACTACGCCTATTCCAAATTCCTCATTCATAGCGGTTTCCTAGCCCTGACCAGTTCTTCGCTGACGTTCCACAGCTTGTCTTCCACGTCTTTGTCGAAGTTGTACTTTGAGGGGTACTCCTCGCAGTCTCGGTAGAACTTGCCGGTTTTACCTTCGATGCTGTGGTCTGTTGCGCAGAAGACTACTGTTTCGGAGCCCTGGAAGACATTGTTGAGCGTCAGTTCCTTTGACTTTTCTTTGATTTTGGATTTAGTTTGTTAGAATTTGAATGTTGCATCTACAGGGGCAAATTAAATTACCTAGCGAAACTCCGCAGACGTGGTAAATATGTAAACACGAAATGATGATTTTTTTGGGGTCAATGACCGGTGGTAGTGTTGTTACTTGAAATGTGAGTTGATAAAGATTTTATTATCGTGTTAATACATATATCGATACCCATCACTCTGTGAAGTTTACACAAAAAAAATTGATATTTTAAGTGACTACACTACGGGCGGTTGATGACCCAAAAAAACATAAACACAACATCAAATAAATTATTAGATATTCTCATCACGTCTGCGGAGTTTCCCTAGTTAATTTAATTTTACCCTGTATAGTGCCCGTTATCACGCGACACCTAAATGAATGCCTGAATAAAAGCTCGCTATTGGATTTTCAACTTTCGGTGGTGAGCCGAGCGTTGAAAATCCAACAGTCAAGTAATTCAAGTGTCCGTGTTGAATTATTCCGCAAACTAATATTTAATTAACTAAATGTAATGAATGATGTAAAACGTTAAGCGAAAGACAGGACTCAGACACAATAAAAGAACTAGTCACATTATCTTATTGTTGTCATATAAAAAAAAGATAAGATTTGATTAATGGTGACTTGTGTTATTGTTCTCATAATATCAAAAAAGATAAGTGGTTTTGCATGTAAATGTTCAGAAAATGCATATTTAAAACGTAAGACAAAACAACTTTTTTACAAAAAATACAACCGACTTCCAAAAACAACACTACAAAGTGAAAAATAACTTTAATTTCGGAAGTCGGTGTCTAGTTAAATGTGTTTTCGTTTTTTGCCACCGACTTCCGAAATTAAAGTTATTTTTCACTTTGTAGTGTTGTTTTTGGAAATCGGCTGTATTTTTTGTAAAAAAGTTTTTATTTTTCACTTTTTAGTTGTGTACCTACCCCACACAAATTCTAATACCACTATCTGCAAAACAAACTAGAACATCATCCATATAAAAGTGGGGAAAAAATACATATTATTGAAGCTAACTCAAAAACTACCGAAGCAAAGTTAATCAATTTTATATGGGACCAACTGTGATGTATACCCTCTCTAATAAAACAAAAAAAATCCAAATCGGTCCAGCCATCTTCGAGTAATCGGGGAACATACATAAAAAAAAAAAAAAAAAGAAAAAAAAAAAAGGTTCCGACGAATTGAGAACCTCCTCCTTTTTGAAGTCGGTTAAAAAGAACGAAAAAATCATGAGAGCTGTGTTCTTATTTTTTTCAAACACATTTACATGTACAACTTTTTTTGACTATTAGGAAAATAATTAAAACTCTAAGATATTGTGGTAGCATTATCACCTCTAAAATTAAAGTACTTAATAATACTTACTTGCTTGGCAGTCTTCATGAAGGCAATCAATATAGGTGCCATTAGTATGTAGTGGTACCATTTTATTGAATACCTGAAATGTAATTTAAAAGTATTTATTAAATAGTATAAAGTACTAGTGACCCGCCCCGGCTTCGGGTGGCCCGATCGCTGTCAAACTTCACAGGACTAATCTGAAAATTGCCTGAAAATTTTATCAAAATCTCTCCAGCCGTTTCGGAGTCCACAGGGAACATACATATTATACACATCGATTTTTACAGATATGATAAGATACATACAGATATACCAGAGGGCAGGTCTATTTTTTGCCCAAAGAATCTGCATCGCCATACCACGTGCCTTTTGGGCACTTTTCCTGTATACAGCGATGCGGACGATATTTTTCATGCCCTATGATTCTTTCCCCTCGTTTTTACGGTTCCGTACCTCAAGAGAAGAGAAAAAAACGTAACCCTTATAGGATCACGTCGTTGTCCGTCTGTATATCAGTCTGTCAAGACCCTTTTTCTCAGGAACGTGTGGAGGTACCAAGTTGAAATTAATATCAAATACTTCTCTCTCTCTCTCTTTTTAGAGCTCCCCTGGAGCTCTAAAAAAATCAAGATTCTAAGTCAACGCACTAAAAAAATACGGCCATTTATGCGACATATTTTGATACTCGCAAGTAAATCAAAACCTATAGGGTACTTCCCGTTGACCTAGAATCATGAAATTTGGCAAGAAGCAAGGTTTTACAGCACAAGTAAAGGAAAAAGTCCTAAAATTGTTAATTTTTATATTTTATCACGTAACAAATTGTTTTTTTTTTGGTACTTATAAATTATTTTCAACTATGGAAGCCTTCATTGTGCGTGGTCCGACACGCACTTGGCCGGTTTTTTTTGAGTACTAGAAACGCAAACTGAATCGAATTGGTATCTCGAATTGCAATAGCAATAGCCAAGCGATGACTGGTTCGACAAATAAAAATATTTGAATTTTAAAACATACCTAAACAGATTAGTAGCACAGAATCCAGGGCAGACCATGTTGACATCTATGCCAGAGTTCCTCAAATTGGCAGCCAGCGCCTTTGCGAAGTACGCATTCATCAGCTTCGAGTTGCAGTACCCAGGGTTATGACGTGGACTTCCACCCTTTTTCTTCGCCAGTTCAACTTGCTGCTTTAAGTTCAGGTCGTCAAAGTCGATATTCCCCCGCTCGTGCAGTGTTGATGATACAACTACTATTCTGTAATTAATATGGAATAGGATATTGTTATTCTGTTTGATGTTGGAAATAAAACGTTTGTATGCACATTTACATTGGAATATGGAGGTAGATTATCATACAAAACGTAAAGTAAGTACATTATTACTGTGTAAGGAAACCACCTTATTTACAAATGTTGAGAAATCCTAACCTATTCAAGGCCACAGATTAATACAGATGGGGCACTCCGCAGTTTAGGTATGAAGCTACAAGTACGCGGCGGGCTCATCTCACTGGGTCAATTCAGTGTGGGCTGCCGCGCACCGGCCGGCTCGCACGTTAGTTCGATACTCACTCACGCGCCGCGTCGTAAAAAAAGACAACCCTAACGAGTCAGAAGGTATAAGAGTTACGCGATAGAAAGAGAGGCAACTTATAGGTGAATATAACTGTAGGTAATGAAGCGTTGTTTGACCTGAATTGCACTTCATTATGTCGTAGCAAGAGTCGCTTTTTTTTTAATGATTTTGCGGAGTGTCCCATCTGTATTAATCTGTGCCAAGGCGGAGTTCTATAAATTTCGAGCTCCATATCCTAAGTGCCCAGAGCCTCCTATAGATTAAATACGGCCCTGCACCCTAATTGCGTAACACATTAATTATCAATCGGAATTTGAATAATTTTTGTAACAAATTGCTAATCCATTGAATCGAATGGTATTCTTAGCGCATTGTCCCAGAGGTGGGACTCACCAATGTTGATGAAATGGATGCGGCTGCACGCTAGCGGCCCCTCATTATTATAAAATAGGTATTATTATATTTTATGTGTTTTGATTATCTTTTTATTTCTGTTTAAATTATATTTTGATTATTATTATTATTTGACAGTTAAAATTATATTTGATTATTATTATTATTTGACCTAATTATTCTTTTACACATGTTTTGACACTCACGATTAATTTTTATAACATTTTTTTTTTGTTTTTTTTTTTAATTTATTCATCTTTATGTTTTTATATTGTTTTTATGTAATATTATGGATTTTTATTATCTGCAATAAAATGAATTGAATTGAATTGCTTCATGTTCATTTGTCTGCTCGACAACGTAAATAACGCAATGAATGTTGTTGAACTGTCAACATTAAACCAACTCTAATTGATAATGTTACGTAATTAGGGTGCTGATCGTGACCGTCATGCCGATCCGAATAAATTAGTATCACGCCTTACACAGGAAACTCAGTCTTTTAGTACCTGACTGTACTTCCAGTTTAGGACCTTGTAAGCAAGGTTGGTACGAACACATTATAATGTTCATAATGTACCAGCGCGGACATTTGCGGGAACGACTTTCGACCTTATTCCATTAGTAATAATAATAAGGTTGAAAAATGATTCACCGCAAATGTCCGCGATGGTACCGGCGTGATGGCAGTTAAGTTTTCCATACCCGCGAGGCCGAGAAGATACTTAAATGTATTGATTTTTTTTTTATCTTTCGAAGTTTCGATGTTTCCGTTCATTGACTTGCCCAAATGTTACGTAATACCGTAATAGATACGAGTACATGCTATTTATATTTTCTGAGTGTACCTGTAGAGTTATATTTTAGAGATGTTTAAGACATAAAACATGTGAATCTGTTGTGGCTGTTGTTTATACATGGGAGGCCACCTGGCCTAGTTATAGCAGTAAAAAATATGAGTACCCATGTTTATTTATTATTTACAAGTAACAAGAAGGTTTTCGGGATACTTTCTGTGCTTCTGTTTGGGTAAACTCGGTTCGTTTTCGAAGACGGATATGACACATGTTAAATGCTTGTTTTTGAGCTGTAGCTGGAGCTGTGTACATTATCACCAGCATAGCTATTCTTAACCATTCGATACGCTTCCTTGCCGAGTCGAACATCAATCATTTTATCGCAGGAGTTCTTCTAAGTGGTATTCACAAATCCAAAATCGGAAAAATTTTCGCAATTTACTTTATTTCTATAAGTTTTAATGTACAACAATCTGCTTAGCGTTTTCCCAACTATGTTGAGGTCGGCTTCCAGTCTAACCGGATGCAGCTGAATACCAGTATTTTACATGGAGCGACTGCCTTTCTGACCTCCACAACCCAGTAACTGGGTAATACGATATCCCTTGGTAAGACTGGTTGTCAGACTTTCGGGTTTCTGACGATCCGTAACGACAATCCATGAATGACAGACATCCGCGGACCAACCCCGGCAAGCGTAGCTTATCCTGATGGATCGACCCGTGCGGCTGTTATTACTTAGCCACGACCTCCTAAGTTTTAATGTACAACATGAATGATCATTTCAATTAGGATCTAATGAATGAGCTACTTTTTTTTTGCGTCGAGTTTATAATGCGAGGATTAGGTTGTTTTAAAAGATTAATGATTGCTATTTTTTTTTGTTGTTTTAATTTTATGAACGAGAGTTCTAAAGTAGCCGAAATCAAGTCTCTAAAATTTGACTAAGTTACATATTTTTTTTCTCAACATTTTTATTAAAGTGGTAAAAAGTGAATCCTACATTGTATAGACGACTTTCACAATAATACATTGTATTTTTTTCGTACCCTTTAGACGTCAAAACGATTATTCTAAACCTCTTACAGCAAAAATTCACAAAACAGTCACAAAACAGTTTAGGTCAATCAAAATTAAATAATAAAAAAGTAGCTCATACATTATATCATAATTAAAATGATCTTTCAGTATTGCTGTAAAAACACGAAAACGCGTAAAAATGTGTAAAAGGTTGTTTTTGTAAAAACTGCCTTTTAAGTAGTTGTCTTTTTAGTCGTTCGCACAGACGTACAAATATCGCGACGATTATATTTCGCGCACTGAATTTTCAACGCTCTGCTTAGCGCCGAGAGTTAAAAATCCAACAGTGTGTTTTTTCGACGAGCTAGAATGCACTCTGTTGTTGTTAAGTTGGATTCTCAACGCTCGACTCAAAAACGAGAGTTGAAAATCCAGTGCGCGATAAAATCCCGCCGCGATATTTTCACGTCCGTGCGAACGTCGGCTTTGTGATAAAGATTTGTGAAAACCAACAAAAACATTTGTTGGAACAATAAGTTAATCTTTGTTAACAATCACATACTTAATGATAACCCTTTGATTGATGTATTGGACATACCAAATAGTTTTGACGATTTATTTTGTTGTACCTCACCTAATGAATTCTCAATCAAATCAACTTTATAGTAGTGTGAATTAAGATGATTTTAGAATGACTAGCACTATTAATAGATATTGAAGTTGTAGCGCATACTAAACTTTATGTGAAAGTATTAATTCTCTCTTCATAATATAAAATCATCATGTAAGTACACATACAAACACACATACAACAACAACACACACACAACATACAACAACACACAACACATATCAAGACATATCAAGTATTAATAAAATAGATTAGTAAGGAATTCATAGATTGACTGGCTAAGTATGTTATTGTTATATTTCTGAAGCAAAATTATTTAGATATAAGATTCTTATTAGGTAATCTTAAAACCTACTTATACATATATGATGAAACAAATCTCACACACATACTTATTTAACCAAACACAGGTTCTAATGTAAAACGCAAGGCTAACACGTTAATGAACAGCCAAACACATGATAATGAGTTTTCAACATACCTGCTTGGTGTAGCCCTCTTCAATAAATCCAACAGTAAGTTTGTGAGGTGGAAATGACCTAAATGGTTAACACCGAAGTGTATTTCAAATCCTTCCTTTGTTTTAAGATCTTCGTTCAATGGTACAACAACACCTGCATTGTTGATAAGTACATCGATCTTGTTGAAGCCTGCTTTTACTACTTCTACAAAGTTTTCTATTGATTCAAATGACGCTAGGTCTAGTTGCATGGGGATCTGAAATAACACAATACCTATTTGATATTAAATTTAAAAAAAAAAAAGTAACTTCTTGGTCTAGTGGTTACAAGCGCTACTGCTGACAATGAGGAGCTGGGTTTGATTCCCGGGTCGCGCAAAGTGTTATTGCGCTACCCCATCTGGAATTTCTCAGTAGCAGCCTGGAGTCTGGATTTGTGCCCGGTTGCTGGCAATAGGCTCACCCCCGGTTATATGGGACTTACTGGTGAAATGTGGGTGTACACCTATGCCTAACCCTTCAGGAATTAAAGTGATTATGTTATTTTTAAAAAAAATCTTAGTTGACACAACATAATAGGTAGAGTTGTCTTTCCTAACTCCTGCCTGGTAACTGTGATGGAGGAGCCAGTAACCTTCACTTTTTTAATTAAATTACCATATTGGTTTTTGGAGTCAATGTTTTTTGGTTTTAGGTTTTCTTTTGTTATTTTATATGAGGTATTTCATTTCATGTGTAACAAGGAAATATTTATGCCTTCATATACAGGGTGTCCCGTAAATAATGGATAACCTCTTAAAGAGTCATTGTACTCATCATTATGAACAACTTTTACTATGGGACCAAACCTGAAATCACGAAAAAAAAATCAGTTGTTCCCTACATTTATTTTCGCATAACTCGTCAAAATGTAGGGAACTGCTGAATTTTTTTTCGTGATTTCAGGTTTGTCCTAAAGTAAAAGTTGTTTATAATGATGAGTACAACAACCCCTTAAAAGGTTATCCTTTATTTACGGGACACCCTGTATATTATATATGTCGGATCCGGTCAATAGTACGGACGCGTAACGAATCGCAAGCGCGCCACTGGCGACATCACGTGAGGTGCCCACGCCTACAGCGCGCTTCTACAGAGTCGTGATGTTTTAACCTGATGGCGAGAAGAAGAGTCTAGTGTCGGATCGCATCGGGGTTACTACGCCACGGAACTGTAATCCATTTGTTGTGCTTAGTGATTGTGTTAGATTGTGATTTTAAACACTGTGTATCGCACCCAGTGTGTTTTCATTGCACAAAACCCATCTTCTGCCCACGTGTCTGTCTAAATCTAACTGAGTAAATCCTTACGTCCCGACATATACTATATATATATAATACCTAAGTCCTGTATTAATGTTACAATTGTTGCATGTATGATAGAATCAAGTGTTATTTATCTAATCTAGATTCAAATTTAGATAAAAAGTGGTTCTCTAGCATACTAGGTGCCATTGCGGACATTTGCGGTGAACCACTTTTCAACCTTATTACTTTGATAATAAGGTTCTAATAAAGTATGATAATAAGATGAAATTGTAACAGTCACAATGTTTAATGAGATGTGGCTTTTTTGAATCATATTATGTACAGTCAACAAGAGAGATATTTAGGCAGGGTAGAGTAACATACTTGTATGTGAATTGCTTCATGTTCAATTTTATATAAATTACTTTGATTTTGCAATACTCCTACATTGTAATACACCAACACAAAATTGTATATTGTCATGAAAATGAACATGAAGCAACTCTTTTGCTGACTGTACCACCGGACATTTGCGGTGAACTACTGTTCGACCTTATTACTATAGTAATAAGGTTCCAATAAGGTATGGTAATGAAATGAAATTGTAACACACTCTTAAACCTTATTACCATTGTAATAAGGTCGAAAAGTGGTTCACCGCAGATGTCCGCAATGGTACCTAATATGATTCAAATAAGCCACATCTCTCTAAGCATTGTGACTGTTACAATTTCATCTTATTAATTATTATTCACAAGATAACAAGTTGTAGGTAGGTATTTACAAAGCAAAATGCTGATAACTTGTTGATTTGCCAACAATAAATACATACATTTACAAATACATTTTCTCCCAACATTATAGTACCGATGATAAGAATTTATGTCACTTGATTTTATTTTATTTATCATTGTGTTTCATAGCAATATTGAAGAATTATACCAAATCATAACAAAACATAACATCACGGTGTAATCTCCGAAAAGGAAAGACAGATGTGTACACCCAAATTATCTCTTATTAGAGTTGAATTTTCCATAAAAGTATTTTATTTTATTTTATTCAGGAAACTTACAGCTAACATAATACAGTGTATGTAAAAATATAAAATTGTAGGCCATTTACTATTTTCCATTGATAAAAAATTAAGACATAATTTCTGTCTGAATAAATAGAGGCTTATTCTTCAAGCCAAAATCATCAGTGTTAGGAATAAGCAACACCATTGAGGTAAAAAACAGGTGTTCATGTACTTCTAGTTGCCAAATGTCATGAACTCGTGACCAATATCGACATTGTTATTTTTATATACCTAAGTATTTGCGCATAATAATGTCAAAGCATGAAATAGGTACCTACATTTATTTTAGAATGATGTCAGCTATAATAGAATGTTTTTTACAATTGAAGGTAAAAGATAAAAATATGTAAGTAACAAAGATGTAAGTAGTTTTTTTTTTTACTCACCATCTCGCCCCCATTGGGCTGTTCCTTGCGAATGTGAGCGATGGCCTCCTTGGCCTTGCCAATGTCCCTGCAGGCAAATATCACCCGTCCCTTCCTCCTAGCTATAGTTTTGGCCGTTTCATACCCAATGCCACTGTTTGCTCCGGTGATGAGGAAGGTTTTCCCTCTCAAACACGAATTGCTCACGCAGGTAGCCCATTTCCTAGACCTCCACTTACGAAGCAAACCCAGCGCAACGATTACTGAGATTGGCACCGCCGCAACGTACACTACAGTTGACGGCACCATGCTTAACATTAATTTAAACAAAAGTAAACACTACAATTTCACAATAATTCACTAGAATGCGCTTCAAAATTACAGCACAGCTTATTACCCGTCCGTGCCCGTATTTCGTACGAATTCAATTGATCAAATGTCATAATAATGTCACTCGGTCAAAGGTCAAAAAATTTGATTTCGTTCGGAAATTTATAAGAGAAAAAGTTTTTTAACGGTTTATAGACCGATATTCTCGATAACAAGTTATACTTTAAAAATATATATAATATTAAGTATAACATGCATGGACCTATAACATGTTATCGAGAATATCGGTCTAAGTATAGTCCAAGAGTTAGATCAAAGATTTTATCGTAAACTCTTCGATCTAGCTCTTGGACTGTACATAAAAATTGAACTTATTATATCTAACTAAGACCCATTATTTACCATGTAGCTCTTAGTTTACGCACCGAGTCGGCCTTTTTGCTGGGCCATCTGGTGGCGTTAGTTTTATGTTAAATTATATTCCCTTAATGTTAATTTGTTCTATTTTATTATTTTTAGTTAATAACAACTAATCTCCTTTCCATTTCCAAATTCCCCGTTATAATATCATTTCGCGAGTACTTGATTCTTACGTTTTGTTATCAAATAAAACATTGTCAGTGGCAATAAGCACGAATAGTGCAACGCCAAAAAGAAAAAAAAAAAAAACAGACCCAACTAAATCTGTGACTTAGGTGACTTGGCGAAAAATTGCGACTAAATAGCGTTTAAAATTGGGAGAAAACAGATCTTTGCTAGAGGCTTAGTATTTGAGATATAGGTAAATGTGGCCAAGCTGGGGAGATGCTCTCCAGATCGGCCACCTATGAACCCTTATAATTTTTGATCCAGTGACCGCCAAATTCTGATATTTGGCGGCAAATTTCGACTAATTAGAGACAAATTTTTGTGTATCAAAATTAAAATTCCTGGTGGTGGCCATGCCAGTCTCAGTCACACCCCGATTTACAGAACCTCACTCAAGACTCAAGCATTACTTAATACTAATTAACCGACTTCAAAAAGGAGGAGGTTCTCAATTCGTCGGAACCTTTTTTTTTTTTTTTTTTTTTTTATGTATGTTCCCCGATTACTCGAAGATGGCTGGACCGATTTGGATTTTTTTTGTTTTATTCGAGAGGGTATACATCACAGTTGGTCCCATATAAAATTGATTAACTTTGCTTCGGTAGTTTTTGAGTTAGCTTCAATAATGCGTATTTTTTCCCCACTTTTATATGGATGATGTTCTAGTTTGTTTTGCAGATAGTGGTATTAGAATTTGTGTGGGGTAGGTACACAACTAAAAAGTGAAAAATAAAAACTTTTTTACAAAAAATACAACCGACTTCCAAAAACAACACTACAAAGTGAAAAATAACTTTAATTTCGGAAGTCGGTGGCAAAAAACGAAAACACATTTAACTAGACACCGACTTCCGAAATTAAAGTTATTTTTCAGTTTGTAGTGTTGTTTTTGGAAGTCGGTTGTATTTTTTGTAAAAAAGTTTTTTTAAAGCCATTTGATTGGCTGAAACTAGCTTTTAGTAATGCTTGAGTCTTGAGCGAGGTTCTGTAATACGGGCCTAAATGTTCATGATGACATGGCCGAATCGCCATGCTCGCGGTCGTGTTTGATGTTCAAATTATTCATTTCGTTGCAGGCAGACTGCTGACTGACTATTGGCAGTGTGCAATCGGGCTTTTGATTCTGACAGTGACCGCACCCTGTTAGTTCACTTCAGTTTCATTCGTTTAGTTAGGAAAGGCAAGTAAATTAAACAAAATTAGTAGCTGGGCCGTTTATTTGAAATACATAAGGGACAACTAGATAAAAAATCTGGATTCCAGACTATGAAAAACAATTGATATGGCAACATTATGAATATAATAATGTATGAAAATCTTTATAGGCGTTTACAAGTAGGTATAGTATAATAGATTAGTTTTAAAAATGTCTAAATTATAATTTATTATAGAATTACATAGAAAAACGTTAATGAGCGTTAGTTTACATACACAGGGCAAGACATAAATTTTTACTCGCATCATGGGCCATTTTTTTAGTAAGTCTAATAAAATATGTTTTTTTATTCCAACACATTGGCTTAGGCAATGATGATGTTAATAATATAAAAAAATATTTATAATGCCCGGTTTTTGAAGGAATGAATGTATTTTGAACATTTATTAGATACCTACATCGATTTATGTCAACTGCGAGAAATGCGTAGAACTAAATATAAAAGGATGAGGCATTTATATATCGACAGTTTGGGTTTAGATGCATACAACACAACAATAAATGTTCTATTACTAAGGGCTGTTTCTATTTTGTGCTCAAAGAACTGAACAACCGTTAGGTAGTCACCAACTTTAGCACAGTAATCACCTAACTTAAGTCACCTAATTTAGGTAACAGATATTAGGTTGGTAATCCAGTAATTTACAAACATTCTTCGATCCGACAAGCGGTTACAATGAGTACAAAATGAAACAGAACCCTAAACATTAAACATATTATTTATCTTGTGTTTTATGTTATATAACAACGGTGTAAATAATTACATAAATATTACAGCTTAGTCACCACAGAGAATGCCTTTTTTTGGAAGAATTGTTGTCTGCGCCGCAGCTGAGGGAAAGTCGAGGTGTTTGTACAAAAGTTAACTTATCAAGCGTCGATGGTCAAGTGTTGCGAGAACCCCGGGAGTCTTACCTCGCGTTGAATAAGTACTTAGGTACCTATCCAGTAACTAACAGCTGGTGTATTACCCAAGTAAACTGTAATATAGGGTGGATAACTGTCGTGGATAAGAGGTATCTACTTTCCTCTGTCAACAAGATAATTCTATACAAATTAGCTAGGCTCCTCGCTGGAATGCGGCGCCGTACTGTAGCTACTGAACAATAGGTAGTGGTGCAGGTACCTACTCTACCTACGCGTGACGTTACAGCGCCAGGTGCCTAGATAATTCGCACGGGTTGTACACTCCTACCAACTTATCTGTGAAATGGTGAAAATTGGAACTACGGCCGTCATGTTGAAATGTCATTCGCGACGCATGTCATTCGATTGTGTCGACGCATCGACGGTGGCGTCCTCTTTCAGTTCACAGATAAGTTGGTACATGACTATTTTTAAACATACTGGACGCCAAAAATGGCGAACCATAACCAATTGGGTTACCTACCACATTCCCGCGTTCTTGTATTCTTTAAATTAACACTTTCGTACAAAACACGCTTCTTTTTTTAAGGTACATTTTAGTAGTAAGTAGGTATTTCCTGGAAGTATTTTTTATCTTTCAAGCATGACCTCTCCTTTTAAGTTGGCACCTCATGTTAGTTAAAAATCTATTTAATATTTTGTGCCTTTTCAAAATGGTTGAATGGAATGTAGGTATATGTTTAGGAATATTTGACACTTGCATATCCATACTGTCCGTTCCCGCTCCAACCGATGAGTAAAATTCTAAAATGTATGTGGCGTAGCATCATTTATTTGTTCCTTAATTTTCGTGTAGGTTGAGCATCATAATATGATGCCGACTAAATAGGTAGGTACTTGCCACTTGAAGATATGTAAAAGGACTGATGACTAGAATACTGATGATTTTCCCATCATGCCTTAAATATGCCATGTCATATTACGACTGTATTTTTTCTTCTTGGCTGGCTCCGTTTTTAGTCACTACGCCACATCAGTTTTTAATGAGCCCTTTTATTAGAAACACAACCTGACTCATCCACAAAAACATTTACTACAAATACCTAAATGTATAAATTTCCATTAAAAAAATCTTAATTGAATCATCTATCTAAAGACAAAACACTAGAATTGTTTTATTTTGTAGGTATTAATTCTCACTAATCGCTCGCATGCATTAAAAGCTTACGTTTGTATAAAAATTACTTTTTTTCTGAATAATAAAGCATACCTACTCCATCTCTTTAAAAAAATCTTAAATACATCCTTCTGTGCCAATATAGGCTTTGCAATAAATATCATTTTTAATTTAAACTATTGTCAAATTGCAGAAACAAGTTCTAAATCCTTAGAATAAAAAATGTACACGTCACAACGTTTTATAATTCTCTTAAATTAATAGGTATTTATCTAACGTAAGTGCACATTCATAGTAACGGAGAAAGTAACAAGAGGTAAATATATACTATTAGGTATATAAGCACTACTTAGGGCACGCTATATTATTTCGTGAGTCAGTTTTTGGTAACTTTGTCCAAAAAATCTATTAAAACACTCTACGGGCTTTTTAAATATTTTAATAGAAATATAGATTTAAGATTGATGTCAACCTCTCATTAAATTTTCAGTTTATTCTGGTAATATATTATTAATATTAATTCTTATCTTTTGTACAAAGTTAGAAAAAACTTGTTTCATAACTTAAGATGTTAATTTTGCACGCGTCTAAATATTGTGAGATTGGGCATTTAAGAACTCCTCAACATAGATCTTATATATTTTACAATTTAAATATATTCAAAGACTGCGCGTACCTATAGCATATTATAGGTATCTAAAATAATCGTAATACAAATTTTAAGGACACGTTAATATTACACTTTCATTTCACACACGAGATTCATATTCGGAGATTAAAATTTAAATAATATTTAAGAAGAATTGGCATTGGGAAATACACCATCACCAATACCCACAATGTCTTTTTCACTAGTACCATTATCGGTAGGTGTTAACTGCCATCCTTAGCGGCATTTTCTAACGACCTACGTTTTATATAATATAACTCTCACATGGGAGTAGACAGCTGGTGTCGGGACCGGTCTACACCTACGTCAACGGTCGTTACCTTGCCGTCCACCGGCGTACCGCTCTCCACTTCACTGTCCGGCATGATCACGCACATGAATGACCTCCCACTAGTCACATCTTTCGGGTAAATGGTCATCGGAATGAACCTATCGCTCGTACCATCTACGTACGCTCCTAATCTCGAGTAGACTTCGGGGAAATGCTTTTTTAAATTCACTCCTCTACTTTCCAGCTCTTTCGATATGTTTTGGAAACATATTTGTCTAAACTTGTGCGCTGTAGCTGCATTCTTCTCACCCGCGTTGCTCAATTTCGAAGTCAGAATAAGAGTTTCTCTATCCTCTGGTGTAGACTTGCTATCTCTTCTATGTCGTCTTCTATTCTGTTCTTGAATTGCAGCGGTTACCGTTTTACTGAGACGTAGTTTTGCGCATCTCGACACCATCTGTCTTTCCCATTTGACGGCACCTTTTGTCGGCACTTCACTGATAATACACACAGCCACGTATAAAATTACTCTCGTCTCAGGATTATAAGCTTTACAAAGTTTAACCACTTCAGTGTATAATTCTACACCCATTTCATTTGGTTGAAGAGACGTCCACTTCATAAACTCCGGCTCACTTAAATACTGAAAACCGTGCGTGGTAAACTTTTCGGCCGATTCAGGACTTGTAAAGAATACTTTAACAACGCCTCTTCCGAGGGCAAGGTAGCCTCTGTGAGCTATGGTGCTAATTTGATGCAAGGCGTCTGCGTCTTCCTTGGCCGCTGATATGATGTGCCTGCACAGGGTGCTCGCTCGGGTGTGCAAGCAAACTTTTCTGTGTTTCTCCCAGTGTGCCCTGCGGCATTCCTTTGAGCAATACATTGTGGTGCAATTGTGACAAGTCTTATAGTGTCTTTTGGCATCGGGTAATGGGGCTCGGGAGGGACATTTTGGATATTTGCACCTGACGAATGCCTCGTCTGTGCTGTTTTCAGTCTGTAGAGAAGCTAGGGAAGCTCGGGAATCATGGTAAGTTAAGTGAGCATCGGAAGGGCGAAGGGCTGCAGCATCGAGGCTAGTGCGGCGGTCGAGGGACACACTTGTTTGGGCAAAGGGCTCGCTTCTCCGGCGGGAGTGCTCGCCCTGCACCGAACGCGGCCGCCTCGACTCTTGCATGGCGCCAAGATTATCAACTGTATCCTTGCCTGAAATAGTACAGATCATAGATTAGTTTAGTTTGAAATTGTTTTTGGTGAATGAACCTCAATCTAATGGA
Source organism: Cosmia pyralina (assembly GCA_946251885.1). Classification (NCBI taxonomy): domain Eukaryota; kingdom Metazoa; phylum Arthropoda; class Insecta; order Lepidoptera; family Noctuidae; genus Cosmia; species Cosmia pyralina. Next base: position 24,275,271 of record OX276345.1, on the reverse strand, counting down.
TTAACATCATGAAATTTAGTAAGACTCAGAACCAACGTTATTAAGAACACCGGAAAATAAAAATACAACCATGCCGCGGAGGACATTGCATGCTGCCTACTCGATAAACGACAAGGTTATATCAAAAGAGAACCATTTATACAATACGCCTGTCTAGGCTACTAGACAGGATACCTGTGAAGTCCGTCAGACAGCGTAGCAAATGAATAAATAATAAGCAAAAACAACTGATTACTGGTGCTTAGTGTAAGATAGATCTGGACCTAGTCTTTTGTGGATGTGTGGTAATGTAATAGAAAAATTGGAACGGCTCAGACTTACATATCGTTCCTACCTGGTCGGTCGTGTTCGGGACTGTCCGTGACTGAGCTGTGGGTCTCGCTGGGCGTGCCGAGGAAGCGCGACGCCGGGGAGGCGCTGCTGTGCCCGCTACTGGCCAGTTGTTCGTACCGGGGACTCTGAGGACGGTTATTGACGACTGGTAGGACCAATTTGGGATGTTATACCAGTATGGCCTGAATTCCTAACTGACCAAATGCAGAAGTATTTCTTTTTGTGTAGGTAATAACTTGGGATGATACTTATTACATTTCTTTTAGATTCAATTTTATCTCAAACAAGAGCTGTTACATCAGAATCGAACTCAATTTATGGTTTGTTTATGGGCCACAAAATTCATCAAATATTTCGCCTTGAATTGATAGCAACTTGATTTTAGCGATAATAATTAATAGACCTGCACGCAGATACAAATTGTATCAATTGTATAATTATTGCTTACAAAAGTCATAAGTAAATAAACTTATGTACCTTGCCGCCCATCAAATAATAGGGGCTTGAACCCTTCCTAGGACTGGGCTGAGGCGTGGGTATCCTGGCTGGCTGCGATGGCAACCCCAAGAGTGAGTCCAGCACGTCTTCAAGGGTAGTGGAGCCAGGAGACGGCCGCGTGATACCTAAGTTCAGGGAACGTTGGGAATCTTGCCAGTCTGGAAGTCGGTATCAATCAATGATTTATTAGAATGGGCAAAGAACAGGTGCTTTGTGAAGACGTATAGAGTGGTTGTACGTTTAATATTGATGGTTTGAAAACCTATAGACAATAAGTACCATTAAATTGTATGTAGAACTTACCTTATCCTATAACATGATCTCATTGACAAGGTAGGTACTCCTATGTCGGAAGTCCTAACCATAGGGATAACCAGAGAAACAAGCGATTCTTATGATGTGACGTGTAATTTGGAGACACATTAAAAGGAGTATTTTTAATTTTGTATAGTGTCTGAATTGCTTAAAAGCAAAAAAAAGTGCTGTTAAAGTTAGATACGAAAAGCTGTGAAAAATGCCAATAGTTGTCGCTTGACTTTCTCATAAAGCAAAAACAAGTAATAACATAAACTTAACTCACATACACAGAAATAAAAATAAAACAAAACATATAAAATAAAAATGAATATATTCAATAATCATTATGATTTAAACGTAACTAAAAGTACAATACATAATGAAATGAATGAAGACAATATCCTGTGTCTTCGTTATAAACATGAACAAGGTACGGAGATTCTAACATACACATAATATACCCTATAACTACGTATTGATATTACATTTTCTTTTAGGTACTTTTTATTTGGAATTTATTAGTTATAGAGAGCTGCAGTAAAGTGTACTGATTTTGGCGCCATGTCTATGTTATAAAATATAGGCGGCCATTACAAACTGTCAAAGTCATGTCATAGACATTATTTTCTTTTTATTATATAACATACTTATGTCGTCTATAGTTCGTGACGCTTTCGTAGTTCGGCGGTGCGAATTTTGAACGCAAAAATAATTTTGTATTTTTTCTAACCTAATCAGAACCTGTATAATTTACTTAGGAGCTTGGCCCCAACATAAATTACGAGGTGATTTAAGTAGAAGGAACTTGAAATTTTCTAGATTTCAGACTTATACCGTCACTTCTCACCACCACATCACATTATGGTTCTGATAACTGTTGGCAATATTTAAAAAAATATTTATAAAATATTATGTGAACAACATAATTGTTTTACGTCATTCAAATATTTTGTGACATTTATTAAAGCCTGTGTTTACGAAATTAGAACTGAAAAATAGGTTTGAAAGCAGGTAAAAATTGATTTAGCACCTAAAATAAAACATAGCAACATAATATTTTATTTACAAAACTATTTATATTAACTAGCCATTAAACTAATTACTAGAGATTTGCATTAAAATAAACACACAAACAAAAATAATTTAATCTGTACATCGGACGAAATTATTACTAAAAGATATTACTGGTTCGTGTCAGATTACTATTGAAATTATAATTATGGCAATATCTAAAACAAAAATAAAATCTTAACTATGACTATTTCATTATAATCATATATATTAAATTTGATTTAGGTACCAGAAAATTAATGGAAACTATTTCCGTAACAATGAATATAAAATTAATAAGAGTGAAACTTCTTAACAGAAATGCATCAATATACTTAGTAAACATTGCATTAAAATAATGTACCTTTTATAATTTTTATGTTCACGGTATAATAACTAACTAAGTAGGCGGCTATTGTCATACTTATACCATACATAATAATATTGGTAAGCTGCAACTTTACTTTGAAAATCATAGATCGACTCACCGCCATGTTGAAATAAATATAAAGCTGCGTGTGACAAACACAAACTAAACGTAAGCGTCTACAAGCCAGTGCTTCTTCCACAATGCAAAAAATTAAAAACACTTGACACAATAATTGATATCGGGAGTCCAAAAATAGTGCATAAATTGACACAAATAATAATTGATAATTATAATATAATAATGGTCCTGAGTCTTACACACAGTCTATAAAGCTCTATGATACATAGGTTTCCACAAAATGAAATCTTTCGGCTCCTGAGAACTGAACGAGTTCATTTCACAAATAACTAAATACACAGAACAGCACAAAAATTAACGCACAGAGTATTAAAGTAACATAAAAATTAACAAAGTGGACACTACAGGTTCAGACTCTTAAAACATAAATGCAATTTTCATGATTTTTCGCAACTATCAAATTCTGTATCGAGAGAACTTTGAAGTTCAAAAAGGCGTAATGCCAAAACCACGCGTTGCGTTCGTCGTGTCGAATTGTTTCGTTGCGAGCATGTGCAATGCTGCTTGTACACGGGAATGTGTCGTTAGTTGGGTGTGAAACCTGCAGTGTATTTGGTGGAGTGGTGTGGTCACGCGGGCTCACCGGGCGCGGCGCGGTGGTCGAGGCGCAGCGACGACGGCGGGCGGGGGTGCGGGGGCAGCGGCGGCAGTGCCTCCGACACCACCAGCGGCGTCTGTGGGGACTCCAGCGGCTTCGTGCCTGGAACGTTACAGAAGGAAACTATAGGCAGATTCACACTTGCGGTTTGGCCTACTCAGTATGATAGGAAGGACCCGTTAGTTAGCCGAAATATAACTATCCTGAATAGCTTCTCAAACGTCGAACGTACACCAAGTGTACGTAAGGAGAAAACTTTATATATTATGTATATAAAACATCATCCGATGGCGACCGTGGGCTTACAGTAGTTGTGAACCTATGGGGTTCATAAGTGTAACAGGCGCCTGACAGGTTGGTGGGTAACGACTACACTACTGATCGAAGACCGGATTCAATCACGAAACCGAAAAATTAGAGTACCTAGTTTTTGTAGGATTGCGATCGTGATGGCAAAACTAAATGTCAAAAATACTTCATCGAGCGACATTAACTGAAGGTTGTCATAATGATTCACAGTAAAAGCGAAGACCAAATTTTCTCTAATAAAATTAAACTGCTCACGAATGTCAAGCATCATATCGCAGTTATATAATGGAACTTACCAACAAAAGAGCTCTCAAGCCAGAATAACTTCTGACTGGACCTCGGCGATGGATGCCGGTCGATGTCGCCGTTAGCTGGCTCTAATCCTGACACGTAGTGTACTATCGCTGACGTCACCTCTTTGATCGAGGTCTGTATCTCTTCTGACGCCTTTGACGCCTCAGATGCCTCTGATTTGGGTGTCGACTGGAGTAGGGACGATGCTAGCCTGGAAATTGAGCAAAGATGGATGTTAATTTTAGATTTAAAGTTGTCCAAAGAACGAGCATTAAGGGTCTACCAACATTGTCGTTCTTAGATAGCTAAAACTGACGTAAAATTTACTCGTCTGAAACATTCATCAAGTTTTCTCGATAATGGAGTTGTTTCCCGGAAGCTTCGCCGCAAGAGAGCGCTGAGTGACAAACACTGTCACTCAGATATCGACCAATCGGCGATAAGACTTAGAGCCCTCTCGTGGCAAAGTTTTTAACAAGGTACGTGAATGTAAGCTATTGGTACCTGAATGAAAGTAAGAAACAGCGCCATCTACGCGGAACTAATTTGACAGTTTTCTTCCCCATTGCTACGTTCCAAAAATAATTTATGTCACGAATGGTGACGTTTCCAAAAGCAAAGCAGTTGTTTCCGCTGAGTAGACTTCATTTGTTTCTTATTCTAGAGAAGTTGCATGCATTTGTTGTTATTTATCTTTCCGATCTACTTCTGTGTGTGACTGCCTCATTGGTCTAGTGGTTGCAACCGCTACTGCTGAGCTTGAGGTCCTGGGTTTGATTCCCAGATCAGACAAAGTGTTACTGGGTTTTTCCATCAGGAATTTCTCAGTAGCAGCCCAGAGTCCAGAGTTTGGATTTGTGCCCTGTTGATGACAATAGGCGCGCCCCTATTACATACGAATTAAACATAACTGGCGAAATTTGGCAATCTGGCAAATCGTTCAGGGGTTATATTACCTCTCATGTGGCGTTCGCGGGGTACTGTTGAGTCGCTCCTGACTCCTCCAGCCGAGGTAGGGTTGCCGCGCACTGAACGAGGATCTTGCTGACGGCGAGCATAGAGGACTGGTACCCCTGATGCTGCTGCGTGTTGAGGAGCACGGTGACGTCTGTGCAAAGAAACATGGAGTTAGATTACAGTTCTCATGTAGAATCCCTCTCTCTTACAGGCCTGAATCCCAGCAATGAGAACATTATAGGCGAATATGTATAAGGTGTAAGTATCTAAAAGCCGCCTTGGTAAGTATAAGAAAATTATCTCTAAAGACACCGATTGTAAACAATTTTCCATGCCAAAGCTCATGGACTAAATAAAACATTACATCAATTTGGATGAGCACTCTTTCACTCTACCTAATGGGTTATTATGGTAACAATGATAGACAGCTTTGTTTATAAGTTAGAATCTATCCACTGTGCTACTAAACGATATGGTAATCAAATGTATGGATTTAGAGTTCCAGTAATATATAAGGTCCCATTAAAATAGATGGACATACTTTTAGAAATCATTCAGACCACCAAAGACAATGGTAAAAGAAATAATAAGAAAAACGCATTAGATACTTACAAGAAAAAAAATCTGCTAACGAAAGTACACTAAAAATGTTGGTTACCCAATGCATAAACACATCCATGTCTTTGTTATATAATAATTCTGATACTAATACAAACCACAAATGTGCAGGCTTTTAATGGGACCTTATAAATATAGCCGAACGAGTGCACTATGTCCATAATCTTTATTCAATCCAATATCATTGATCACTTAAGCTTTGTCTTTAATTCGTTCTACAACAGAGGACAAAAAAGCCATCTCGTTCATTATCCATTACACTACATTGTCTCTGCTAGGAAGTATTGGCACGCTTCATTACCTCTAAATTTTTCCTTAACTACTGGTCATTTTACGGTCCATTGGTCGGTCACCATTTAAAATCTAACAACACAATTAAATACTAGTACAATAGTCTCGTTTACATAACAAGAATAAATCGATGAATGAACTGTTGCCACGGAAATGATGGGAGAAGCCATATGAAGGTGCCTAGCGAACGAAGAAACGTCTTAGAAGTATCGAGGTAGATTACGCTTGAGGTGGATGAACTTGCAAAGACTAGAAGTTTACTAACTTCTATATAATATACGATAGGTACGTGTGGCGACGACGACAGCCACGGCTGCTGGCGGAGCCGCGCGCTCGGACAAATCTTTTAAGTGAAGCGCCACTAACGCGGGCAATCCGCACTCTCAACCTCATAGCGAATGATACGGACCTATTCTGTTGTTCTCTGAGTGAGTTCACAAAGAATGCATTGTTTGTAATAAGTTACAAAATTTAATGAAAGTAATAAGTTGTTGTTGTTGTTAGTAGTAGTAGTTAGTTAGTAATATTATATGATAAGTTTTTTTTTGGATATGTACACTATCGCAATAGATGTAAAATCTGTAATGATAGATGTAAGTTGCGAAATAAATAAATAAAATTATATTAGTTTTTAAGAGAAACAAAGCACTGTAGCCGAAGAAAACAATACTGACATTGCACATGTTTATTAAAGATGAAGGTTTTACTCCTGTCTTTGTTTTAGGACTGGACTTTGTTTCCTTTTTCTTCATGAGTTCACCAAGCTGTGAAGCCTGCGACATCGCGAGGTGAACTGTGTATTTTGATCCCCGGTTCGAAGCGAAGCCTCAGTTACAGTGAGTTACGTGATTTAAACAAATAAACATGAACTTGCCTCACGAAACTGCCTCATTGGTCTAATAGTGGTTGCAAGACAAGCGCTACTGCTGAGCTTGAGGTCCTGGGTTCGAGTCCCGGGTCGGAGAAAGTGGGGAAAATGGGTTTTTCCATCTGCAATTTGGCAGTAGCAACCCGGAGTCTGGATTTGTGCCTGGCTGATGGCAATAGGCTCGCCCCCTATTACTTAAACATAACTGGCGAAATGTGGGTGTATCCCACACCATGTAATGCGTGTGTGTGGGTTCCCATAGGTACACCTCTGCCTAGGATTAAAGGCGTGATGTTATAAAATGTAAAATAACATTACGATTCAATTAATAATCTTTGCCGAAGTATATACTCTCTCTCTGTTAAAATGGTTACCCATTCGTCAGCGCAGAGAGCTGAGGGCTCTGACTATGTTGTTTTCTATTCTCGACAATCCCACTTCTCCTTCTTATCTGACTTCCCATATTCAATACTTATGCTCTGCCCATAGTAAAAACCTTAGGTCCTCCAATAATCGTCTTCTACGATGTCCTTCTCACCGCTTTGGATTCATTCACTCTTCTTTCTTTGTCCAGGCGGTCTTTCTTTGGAACGCGCTCCCTCTGAACATCAGGATGGCAACCAATCGGTTGTCTTTTAAAGTGATGACACGTGAGTATATACGTAAGAAGTTGGCAGAAGCATCCCTGCGCTGATTTGCTGGTTTCATTTTCTCCTCTACTGATCGTTGTTTCTCCTTACAAAGTTTATTCCGTTTATATATATATATGTATGTATTTATGTAATTATATAATATCTATGTATTTATTCTTATATTTTATAGTTATTTTCTTGTTATCTATCCTTTATGTTGCACCTGCCATGTCTTCTCTCTGCACCACCCTAAGGTTGACTGGTAGAAAATGCCTCAGGCATTAAGTCCGCCTTTGTACGGTATTTTTTTTACTTGTGCATAAAGTTTTAGTAAATAAATAAATAAATACTCACTTGGTTAGAATTAAGCCGGCTAGTAGACCACCTGCCGAAGCTGGTAGTGTGCGGAGACAACTGAGGCGGCGGCGGCTGCTGGTTGCCACCCAAGCTGCCAAGTGAGGTGGTCTTCGAGTTGAGGCCGCTCCAGCGAGCTGCCGAGGCGGATGCGTCAGACAGACGCTTGCGGAGAAGGAAACCCTCTCGGGGCGCGGGTGCGTTCTTGTACCTGGAAAGACGGAAGGAGTCAATACATTTCCAAATGTCTTACTACCTAGCATCACCATCTGCCTAGCCTTTTCCTTATGTAGCGGTGGGCTTCCAATCTAACCTAGTCTACTATGTAATTCGATACCCCTTGGTAATACTGGTTGTCAAACTTTCGGGCTTCTGACGACCCGTGGCGACTGTCAAAGATCAACGAATGACAGTCTTACTTTACCACATAAACAAAGTCAAATTTATATGTGGTGACGTGATGTGTATCGATTATCTAAACACGATAAAATATAAAAAAATATTTCATGATATTTTTTTCGGGTCAACGACCGCTGGTAGTGTAGTTACTTGAAGTATGAGTTGAGAAAATCAGTTTTTTATTATGTTTGGATATCGATATCCATCACATCTGTGGAGTTTTGCTAACCAATTTAATTTAACCCTGTATAATGAGTAAACTAGGTCAGTCGATAGACTTTTTCCTTAAGGGGGATGCGCTAAGGTAGCAAGCGAAATTCAAATTTTTTTTTTTTTTTGCAATTTGAAGGTCAGTGTCAGGTTGAATGTTGATTAAAATATGATTCGCGCAGAATTATAATCATTAGAATCAACAATACAACTCCTTAAGTTAGAATTGGCCTCAAATCTCATGATTTCATGAAATAGGGTTAGTTAACTTAGAGAGTTGTATTGATAATTTTATGATTATAATTCTATAAATAAATATTTGATACGGCCGCGAATCATGTTTAGATCAACACATAACATAGTATTGACTTGCATATTGCAAAAAACGTAAGAAATTTTGAATTTCGCGGGCTACCCTGGCGCTTACGTCTGGGGACGTAGTCCATTTTCTACAAATATGCTCGTTGTCCTCGATGAATCCGACTTCCTTAGTTCTTTTGAAGAGGGAAACTGCTCGTTAGCTTTGCCTTTGCTTCGAAAATATATAATAAAAGTTACAGGCTCGAATCTAGAATGAATGATCGAGATTCATGACAAAGCATAATTTTAGAAAACGTTCTAGAACGATGACTTGTCATGAAACTTGATTTAAATCTACACTTGAGTTGCGATTTTGAAAGCTGTCAGTTTTAAAATGACATTCATGTATATGAATAGTTCTAGAACACGGGATTTGAATAAAACTATGACTGATTAGAGCACTGTCTGTCGTGTGATTCAGCTAGGTACTTACTTACTAATGCTTCGTGGTGATTAACAGCATGATAAGACTGACAAGGAGAATTTGTATGTAAGATAATATTAATGTGTAATGAAAATAAATGTCATTTCCTACTGGAAAGATGCTCTAAATCTGTACTAATAATAAAGCTGAAGAGTATGTTTTTGTTTGTTTGAACGCGCTAATCTCTGGAACCACCAGTCGGATTTGAAAAAATATTTTGCATTTGATAGCCCAGTTCTTGAGGAAGGCTATTTAACATTTCACTATGCCCTTTAGGAGCCGAGCAAAAAGGAAAAAAGGCAGAAAGAACGCAAAGCGAAAACGAAGTAATAGCGTGGGCAGATGATGCTATACGACGGGGTGGGTCAGGGGAATAAGAAATTTTACGCGGACGAAGTTGCGGGTAGAAGCTAGTGTATGAATATCGGAAAAACGAAACCAAGCGAAATTTTCTTAGCACTGATAGGGAAAGACTAGGTAAGCTGGTAAAAACTAGATGCTTTTCTATCTATAATGTACGAACTTTGATTTTTCAATTAATTATTTACAAGATTCGTGAACACGTAAACATAAACATACCTAAGTTGTGAAGTTAATTAGCTAATAAACAAAAAACATGTTTCTAAATGACTAATTAAAACCTTTGAATTAAGGAACGAAGTCAATAGGTTAACTACCGCGTAATTAATTGATAGAAACCGGCTGCTTGATGATAATGTTTAGCTGCGCAAACGGCAGACTACAAAAGTTAAGAAAACTAAATGTATCAGAAAATTTTATTGAGACATAAAGAACGGTAACGGAACTATAAGAGTTACAGTACGAGTACATAATTATATACGAGTTAATCAGCAAAGGGTTGAACGGTATTTACAATTACTGTAAGACAATTTTATTCGTAAGATTAGCTATAATTTAAAGGTTTGAGATTTATTAAAAATACACTGGTCGATTTCATTACATTCAGGTCAAAGAAAAATATATTCGAACATTTTATGACGTCCTTAATACATTACTTTTAAAGCTTTGCGATTGTTTCAGACAACAAGGCCTAGAAGTAGTAGGTATACGGGTATATGGGGTTCTTTCAGTAGCAACGTAAGGGGAAGGCAATCACCCAAGAAGATGCGTCGCGTCGCGAGTTCCCGAGACAAGATGCTCATTTTTTCGAGTCCTACCTAATTTTCTTGTGTAAAAAAAGCAAAAGAAGTATTCGCCCGAAGCTCTAAAGCCCGCCACTGCCAAGTATATTCTTCGAATATTACAAAGTAGTAGAAAAACCAGTTTTAAAAGTTCAAGATATAGCAGCACTAAGCTGCATTACAGAATCGGTGTTTATAGCTCTATTTCCCATAATGTACTACTGCAGCATGGTGAAGATAAATAAACACTTCAAGTAGTTATTATCACAAACAAGCTTCCACATAAAAGGTTAGCTTAGGCCACGTGAAGTATAGCTAGACGAGATGCAATAAGGGCATCGTTAATTACAATAAAGACAGACCAGAGACTCATTATCGTGAGCCTGGGAGACAGTTATGAGGATTAAACCTGGCCATTATTGTTGTCGTATATGAAAACCTTGATACGTATAATACAGGTCTTAGGGACATTAAACGAAGTTGTTGAGGGTATCAGAACCTTAATTTAAACTTAACATAACTATAAGTTTCTAGATTATTCGAAGTTCAAAAGGATTGAAGGAAAAAGTCAAAAGACAAACAACGTCGTTGCGAACAAAAACTAAAAACAATTGAAGGCAACACAGAAGAAAAATGTAACAAAAATGTGTATGAAGGAAACTTTACAGTTATTGTCTAGTATAAAAAGTTTGGACCTAAATAGAAACCTTGTAGCATAACATTACGTTCACACCGATTTTTAAATCCTTTCAAGTCAAGCTTTTAACCCGGATCTAAAGTCTTAAAAATGTAATAAGGAATACTAAGGATATATAAAACACGAACGAATGTTAGTAGTTTTAAAAGTAGTTCGGATAAAGTCGTGCTATAATTCATCGAACGCCTTTCCTAAAGCCTTGACATGATTGGTAGTGAAGCGAGACGTGCCTATAGGTTTAATGCTCATGTTATTAGATATCTATCTAGAAAAATTGTAGGCTTAAGTATATTTTCTTTGTAATATAAAGTATTTTATAAATATTAAATTGTTTGCTGCTTGTTTAAACGCAATAACAAATGTAGGCTAAAGATTTTATGTAATATAAGAAACACGCGGAACACATTTTATTCTTAATTTAATGCTTCAAGTTAATATAGGACGTCGTTAGAAAGCCGTGACTATCTAGTGTAACATCAAAGTGCAGGTTATATTTGTCATTACCCTACATAGCTCGGCTAGATGTTGATTGCCCTTTCGATAACCTATAGTGGTCTGGACTATATGTCAGAAGATATGATGTGTAATAAATTCAATACTCACCATTCCGGCACATTGAGCTTCTGCAGCGACCGCTGGACTCGTAATTCGTGCTCAGAAAGCACGCGATCTGAATTCTTCTGCAGTTCGTTCTCTGGAGGCTGCAACAAATTAAATTGCGTCACAAATCTGGTCACGTATAGTGTGTTTCAATCAGTATACAAAGAAAATAATACTTTTTTCAAAAAGCGCAGTCGACACAAAGGCACTAGTTCCTTTTAGCATATTTTAAACTTGTAATTTTGAAATATCTATGTATTTTGAAAGAGGAAATGAGATAATGGAATTGGCAAATAATATAGCATGAATATTAGAACATACATTTTTATTAATAATTTAATTACAAATTCATAAAAGTACAATAAGTATTTGTGTTCACGTACTTGATGGTAAGTTATTTACCAAGTCTTGAATATTGTCAAATGAATTAGGAGCTAATCGGTACACTGTTCCGAAAAATGCAGGATCTTTATGAGTTTCATGAACTAAGTTGCAGTCACTTTCACTGAAGTCTTTCATTGATGACGAATCTAGCACGTCTTCCTGATTTTTTATAGATTGATGTATTTTATAAATAGCAAATCTTGCATATTGTGTCTCTTCATCACTGATGTCGTCAAATTCCAATTCGTGAATTGTAGCATCAACACAATGTGAGCGACTAATAACCTTTTCAGAGCAAATTAAAGATTCTTTACTTCCTACAATACTATCATTTACTTCACACTCGATCAGTATTTCAGACCAAGATGGAAAATTATCTTGATCGTCCGGATCCAGGATTCTGTTATAGGTATCATCTAAATCTACTATTATGTTTTCTTCTGAAGATGATAGTATCATATCAGATACACCGTAGATGGAATCATACCAAGATTCGTTGCTTTCGAATTCAGCTTTTGATGTGTTTAAGTTAAAGCTGACTTTCCGTTGAGATTTCTTTAGAGTAGAAGTAGCTGGCAATAAGTGATGTTCGTTTTCTGTTTGCAGTATTTTATCTTTTTCAAAATCTACATATGTGGGTATTTCGATGTTATTAAACTCGCTGTAATCTTTCGGTTGCTCTACGATGGAACATGAATTAATATAATGTGGTTTTGAATCTTGCAAATCCTCTAGGGGTGGTGGAGGCACACTTTCTAGTAAACGTTTGAAAAAATCTCGTACTCTTTCGTCATTACTTCTGTTTTCTTTACTATTTTTGGTGTAGTTATTCGTAGTTGGTAGAATTTCGTTACCTTGTTTTTCTATCAATGAAGTAGCTCTTCTAGGTTCATTATTAAGCGAGCCACAACTATTTGCTTTAATTCCATTCCAACTCAAATGCGGCGATTGTCTTGAATTACGTCGTTGGGCATCAAATCTTCTCACGCAAATCTTAGATTTCCATTCTTGGTGTTTACTTATAAACCCATTTAAACTCAGAGAATTCTCATCTTCCGATTCACTTCTGGGTATATCTGGGTGTTTCGCGTAATAGAAGTCTCTTGAAAGCGGTTTTATAAACATATGCTCACGTTTGACTTCTTCAAAAGGTTCCATTTCTTCGGTAACCCATATTGTATCCAAACAGTACCAAAATCCATTCCTTTGAAGAACCTCTTCGGTTGTCAAAAGCGCTATCGACACCATTTCTACTGAACACTTCACTAGACGCGAGTTCGAATATAACTGGAACTTCTCACACTTAATTATTGGTTTCACAAAATTTTAACTACTCAAGTGCTATTAATACTAAAACCAATATTTGGTATTAATAACAATGAGTAGTTATCATTTGTTTTTAAAATAATTTCCCTAATTAGTTAATCACGGCGTAACTAGTATATTACCAAAGCAAAAATATTGTTGACTGCATAAATGACTAAAGATCTTAATGACTTCTCAATAAATTACTAACATTACTCTATCACAAACTATTGTAAAAGAAAGAGTTCACTGAATTTGAAAATTACTTATAGGACAATTTCAAGGGTCACTTGAGCTTTTGACACGAAACTTTTATTAAAGGATGTCGGCCTTTACAATGGACAGTTCGGATATTATTAATCCACGAAAGTAGAACATTTGGTGACAATGATTTCCTTGGGGATCGAACTCACCCTGACGTCTGACGAAGCGAGGAGCGCACATGGCCCCAGCAGTCCTACGCTTTCCCAGCAAGTCATGTCCACTGACTGTTCCACTCACGTCCAGTGCCCGCTCAACTCTACACTCGTGTGCCGATCTTATAATCGCATCGTGATGCACCAGTGACTCCGTAATACTAAGTTACGTAAGTCATCATATCACACTCGATATGAAACAAATTGTTTCGATAGGTACATATAAAGCGGCTACACTTAAAAGCTACGAGAGCCTCCGGAGGAAGTGAAAGAAGCAAGCTGCAATATCGAAGCAGAAAGCGTTCGCCAATCAAATCAGAATAACGTTGCTTATCGAACGACAAAATCCAATTACAAGACTGAATCGGAGCGACCGCGGGGCTTCCGAGCTTAAGGTCGCTCTGCGGGCCGGTGCCGGGTCTCGCGCTGGGTCTGGCATGCGGTGTTCGGGTCGGACTTACGCGTCGGCCACTGCGGCACTCCGCATCTTGGGACATGGAGGTGGTGTCCGAGAGGGCAGGCGGCCGCGGCGCTGCCTCCCGCCAGACTGAGGCGCGGCGCGTGTCCTTGGCAAGCGCGCATGCTCCGTTCACACACCCTTACTATCAGATTCTAGTGGCTTCAACAATAATTTTGTTACGATGACACATTTCTTATTTGGTCTATCTGAGTTTCGCTTACTCAGATGAAAATGTCTATTGTAAGCATGACTTTCGAGAAAATCGTTTGAATCTTGAACAGGTTGTAATACATTGCTGGCTCGAGGGTGTTTGTTTGATTTATTGGATTTGAAAGGAGCGATGGATGCGTGTCGTGTCGATCGGCACAGGGAAGCTGATCAGCTGATGTGTACTTGTTCGAGGCTCGCTCAAGTGGAGCGTTTGTTTGGATGTGGGTGTGGCATAGCGTGACAGGCTGGTCCTAGTTACCGGTTACGCGAGTATTGCTAATTAGGCTTTTAATTAATAGTATTGCAGAAATCATATCAGAATGTTGGGCCACAAAAGTAATGAATGAAAGGCAATTGCAAGCAGCTGAGATGAGAATGTCATAAGAATGTTGTAGTACCTATAGCTTTTAGGGTTCCGTAGTCAACAAGGAACCCTTATAGTTTCGCTATGTCCGTCCGTCTGTCTGTCCGTCCGCAGCTTAGCTCACAGACTCTTAGTACTAGAAAACTATAGTTTGGCATGGATATACATATTCATCACGCCGACAAAGTGGTAAAATAAAATCATGAAAAAAAAAATTTTAGTGTAAAGTAAAGTGGGGGTGTTTTTTTTTCTTCGTCTACCCCATGGCGTGGGGTGTTCTTGGATAGGTCTTTCAAAAATATTGCTGGTTTATGCAGACAACTTTTCGTTTTAGGAATCCGTTTCTGAAATATTAAGCTTTAAAGTGCTAATTTTTGTTAGAGTCAAGTATCTCCCCCCTGCCAGCTAAACGTTTAGTTTTGGATGGGTGAAAAAATTCAAGGTAGTTGTAGTATATACACGTATGTACGAAGTTAAAAGGAAAACTATCACAGCTAAGTAGGCTTTTCAAGTTTACGAGTAGTCAACCACTAACACAACCAGTAACTTATAAAATGTACTTGGAAAAGAAAAAAATGCGAACAAATTCCATTAAAAATTACTTATGTATAACGTTGTTAGTTGTGTAAAACAGGTAGTAAATATAAGTTTATGAACCATGTAAAGATATACAAAAATAAAATCATAACATTCGTAAATTAATAATATTTACGCTCGAATAACGACCGGGCGGCAGCGTGCACTACGGAACCCTATTACAGCGCGTGGCCCGACACGCACTTGGCCGGTTTTTATTTCATTCTTATTTTAAGAAAATCAATTACACATATCCTATTATTTCCTGGAGGTGATGAGATGAGAAGGCTAAGAAGGATGTGTGGTACTGTTACGCGAATGGATAGAATAAGAAATGAGTGTATAAGAGGAAGTTTGAAAGTGACACCCACCGGTGACTGAAAAGTTGTACGGAAATCGGTTGTCATGGTATGGAGATTTGATGCGGAGGAATGAGGAAAATGTCGTCAGGAAAGTTTTGAGCATGAATATGAAAGAAAAAAGAAACGTTGGATGGACTTTGTGAGATATGATATGGCTAGAAAGGGAAAACTACCAAGATGACGACTAATAGAGAAGTATGGAAGATAAAGAACCCCTCTCAGGTGAAGGCCTCCTCCAGAGATTGCCAATTGACCCTGTCCCTTGCTACTGTCGTCCAGTCTCGTCCGGCTATGCGAGTGATGTCGTCTACCCAGCGTGCAAGTGGTCTGCCTATCCTCCTCTGTCCTGCTGGTCCCGGCCAAACTGTCGCATGTAGTGTCCACCTTTGGTCTGCTGTTCTGGCTACGTGGCCAGCCCATTTCCATTTGTGTTTCTGTGCGTAGGTCACAGCATCTATCACTTTAGTTGCAAAATAATAAATTAGATATAAGAATTCCGTAATTATATATTTTAATTAAATTAGATGTTAATATTTATTTGTAATAATTGTAATAGAAGTAATTTAATGAGAACAACTCTAATTTGTACCTAATAATAATATTTTTGATAGATATTTAATTGGAAATGTATTCTAAGGCAAACTGCAAGAAATAAAAGGCTTTTTTATTTTTTATTTTATTTATGGAAGATAAAAGACATGTTGCTCCAACCCCAAATAAATTGAGATAAGTATAGGAGAATGATAATAGTATTGCAGAAACATTATTTGTGCTTGTTTGATGAATAAACAAATCGATTGGGTGCTTCAATATTTACTCAAGAGCGTACTTAGTAGAAACACATTAGTATAATGACATTATTATGTTAAGTATCTAACGTTCTGTACGTCGAAAAATACTATCCAAATAATTGATTCTCCAAGCTTTCATACTAATTACAGTCACGCATAAACATAACATTCTAAAACTTTACTGCACCCAGTCATTTTGCTCATAAAACACATATATAGGTACCAGAATTCGCAAAGTTTAATATAAAATGCCTATAAAACGTGGGGAGACGAAACCGTGACCTGAATTTGGGCCACGAAATGTTCTTTCGTAAGTACTGGAGGCAGATGGGACAATATTTCGTGTGTCTGAAGGGCTATAACAGAAATAAAGAGTAGGAATGTATGTATACGACAACAATCGGAGATTTCAGTCCGAGTGGATGGATGTGGCCCATTAGAGCTTTATAGTGTCAAGAACGTCTTATCTACATCTACGAAGGAAGGCAGTAGTGAACAGTTTCCTTCAGTTGATTCAGATCATGTGCAGGATGACTGCATTCAATCAAACACTATTTTTAACCAACGTCCAAGAGGAGGTTCTTAATTTGACTGTAATCGCCTTGGTTCGACGGACACCGGTGAACGAGAGATTTTTTTTTCCTTTTACAAGCGCGTGAAAACTCATGGCTATTTGAATTTCGAATTACAATAATTTGTCAATCGCGTCATTTTAGAACAAAAGGTACCTAGGTACTGTTTTCGGATGGCCTTCTTGATAACGCGTTATAAACAGTAGTCGAACGACTGAGGTCAAATTGAACAAATAAATATAAATATCCATGTCCGGCATGACATGCCATTTACACATTAATGCCCTAAAATACGCGTGGGTGAATGTTATTATCGCTTTTATTAATTCCGGTAATGGGGCATTTTTTAAATTAGATTAGAACGCGTAAGGGTGGTGAAAGTTCGTTATCATTATCAATTAAATATGTCACTGTTAGTCAAGCATTTACTTGTTGCTAACTGAAAATAAAAATAAGTAGGTACATAGCTACTGAATAATTAATGAAAGAAACAATTAATGAGAAAATTGTATACCTACCTTAATAACATTTACAGTAAAAATATTGGCCATAATATTAGCAACTTAATCATTTGGATAAATTCAAAGATAGAAGAAGAAGATCAATTCTGCATTCGAATGTCAAGTTCAAATATACCAACTTCCTTATCGGTAAAATGTAAAGCCAACAGATTATGTAACCCGTAATTTAAATGCATAACCTCAAGATACACTGTGGCAATTTCCATGAAGATAGTCTTATACACGTAGGTACACAGTCGAGGCATTTATCGCTCAGTGAACGCGTGTTAATGACAGTATATTTACGTCTTCCTCTTGCTAATAGCTACACTGTGGCTCCTAATTGGCAGTTGGTCGCACCTCGTCAGTCTCGTTACATTATCGTCTCCGTGTGAAAAGAAGAATTAGGTCAGGTTCACACATATCGGATTATCGTGGAAATTGCTTCGGGATCGGGATCCGTCTTGAATCTCGGGGGCGTAGCCCTACCTAGTTGCTAATCACGGCGCAACGGCCCGTGTCGGCTGTATGAAGCTGTATAGTGAGGATTTTGCTAACGTGGTCACAATTTTCTGGTTGTTCAATGTATGGAGGTTTTATTAGGTTAATGTGTCGCCATTCAAGAATAAGAATTTATGAGCGCGTTTGATCCTGAATAAATAATTAAGGATTGAATTGATAGCACGACCTTTTTCTTCGATATGCTGTTTCTAGAATCAGATACATGGCAATGTATCTGCAAAGTTCGGGAAATTAAGTTTTACGAAAGCTGGTTATCGAAAAACACTTACAGCGTTTGTCCACCGCCACCGTCATCGGAACGTCAACGGAATCTCAACGAGAAAGGAAAATTCCGAAGAAACTTTTTCATGAAATGCGCGACAGCATTTTTTCGACTTAGGTGACTACTCATCCGCAAATATTTCATCCGCGGATGAAACGTTACCCTGTTAAAATTGTAAGGCGACGACTCATCCGCAAGTTCGGATGAGTGACGACTCATCCGACGACGACGTCAACGTGGAGATACGGCGGTGGGGCTATTATTACTATTATTAGCATACTAAAGGGAAAAAAAATATTGCAGTTTGCGAGTGTATTGATAATGAAATTAGCCTCGGACATTGTATAGAGAAATTATCATATTAGTGATAACATCGTTTACAAAATTTCGTAGTGGTTGAATTCAACTTTTTACGAATTTAACATTTTGGGATTCAATATTTTGCCAATTCAACATTTTGCGAATTCAACATTGTAGTCCAGAATGGATTGTATGGTTATAAATATTTTTTTTTGTACCTAAATACTAAGACGGTTTAAATTATTTGGGTTTTTCTTTACTAATTAATATTTTATCACATATTATGTATAAAGATGTATAATCTTAATAACAAAACTCAGTTTTCGCAGTAAAACAGTAACTTCTTGTCTTGTACATTGCTTATTATTCTGACAAAAAATTATATTCTTGATACAAAAACGATTCTTATACATAGAAGTATTTTTGTTCGATTTAACCACGATATTATTACACATAGCGGCTAGCGAAACCAGCGAAACTAAAGAACAGACAATGTTCCTATACACAAATGTTTGTTTGTCTACTTGGCTGATATGACCACATCAATATTAACTATGCGACGACTCATCCGAACTTGCGGATGAGTCGTCGCCTTACAATTTTAACAGGGTAACGTTTCATCCGCGGATGAAATATTTGCGGATGAGTAGTCACCTAAGTCATTTTTTCGAGCTCATGGACTGAACAACAAAGAAAATGAAATGAAAAATAAATATATAATAAGTAGTAGTCTAGTTTATAGCGGCCTCAGAATTTTGAAATATGTATGGAATATTTATAAAAAAAAATCCCATTGAAAACCATAAAACTACTAAAAAACGCACAGAATTAATAGTAAATTTGTGCTTATTAAATTCATATTATTACGTAAAATTTATACCAGAATAAACTTTAGTTCATATTGAATTAAAATTTAATACTTAAAAAAAATAATGTAAGGCTCAAAATAAACGTTCGAGTACCTACCTACTTAATTACAACTGCCAAATTGCTACATAATGCGATGCGTCGCCGTCGTCGCCATGCTTCAATAAACCTGATCTGTCAAAATGCAATTTTGTGATAGGAAATAGGAATTTTGCGGCCTAATATAAACTTTTTATTCCGTCTGCAGAAGCAATAAAAATGTTTTATTCTTTAAAAATACATGACCAGAGCCCGGCCGTTATGAAAGAGTTCTAAACTTTTCCTTTTTCAAAAGAAGCCAGACGAACGAAAACTTGTAGGCTTTATAGTTTTTATCGTAGTACAAAAACGATAACTTAGGCACCGATTTACCTAAGTATAGTAAATCTACTTCACACCGTTTTTACGGTTTGACAAAACATCGAGTTTTTTTCTAGCAAATGTTAGTTTAACTTAGATTATGTTTATACACATAAACCTTCCGGAGAAAAAAAAAAAAAAAAAAAAATGTTTATTTGCACCTTCAAAATTAAACATAAAGAAAACAGGTTTACATAAAATAAGCCAAAAGGTAGTTAAAATGTTTACATGTTAGAGTTGCTACTAATACCTAAGCTAAGATAACTTAATATCTTGTAAAGAACCTTTTGGAGAGCAATGGTGGCGCAGTGGTAACGACCCTGACTTACGAGTTGTAGGTCGTAGGTTCGAACCCAGCCAGGTGCTTTACTTAGTGTAAATAATTTCATCACCACTGCTCTCAAAACGGGGAAGGAAAACATCGTGAGAAAACCGGCATGTCCTAGAACCAAAAATTCAAAGACATGTGACATGCGGGCACTGGGCCCGCGTGGTAATTACATCAGGATGGCAACCAGTCGGTTATCGTTCAAAGTGAAGGCACGTGAACTTATTCGTATAAAGTTGGCAGAATCATCCCAGCGCTGATTTGCTGGATTCTTTTTCTCCTCTACCTATCGTTATTTCTCGTGACAAAGTTTATTCTGTTTAAATGTATGTATTAGTATTTTTTATTAGTATTTATTATTTTTCGAGTTATCTATCTCTTATGCTGCACCTGCCATGTCTTCTCTCTGCACCACCCTAAGGTTGACTGGTAGAAAATGCCTCTGGCATTAAGTCCGCCTTTGTACGGTATTTTTTTACTTGTGCATAAAGTTTTAATAAATAAATAATTACAGCCGTGGGCTGATCATGTTATCTTCCGGAATAAATTTTTGGAATAATGTTGAAAATCGCATCAAAACTCGTTGCGTAGTGTTGAAGAACGACGCGGTCACACAATCGGACACAAACGCGACTATAAATAAAATTATAATATGACTATAAAATATAGATAGAGCATTCAATTCATTTTCTGTTATGGCGAAAGCCCGGAACCATTAGGTACCTCATAAATACTCCTTTGTGTTCAGTACCGTATCATGTTGAACTCTTGCGGAAGATACATCAAAGGATGTCGTGCACACAGAAATTCTGACTAAATGCATTTATTTAATTGCAGCCATCTTGCGCTTCAGATGCACCCTGTACTTAGTATGTAGTATAATAATATGTACGATTTCTAGAGATGCACGGACTGCTTTTATGCGGTGCCAATTAGCATGATAATACGGTATTCTAATGATAATAAGGTTTAAGTTATTTATGTGTATTTTGTGGTATTAGCAAGTGTGATGAGGGTTAGGTAGGCACCATCGCGAGCATTTGCGGTGAACCAGTTTTCAACCTTATTGCTAAGGTTGGAAAGTGGTTCACCTCAAATGTCCGCGATGGTACCTACATAACATCACTCCTGTATTACCCGAAAGGTAAGGCCTAAGGTAAGGGTGTAGCCACCTTTCGCCAGTAAGGTTTAAGTCCTAATGTAATAGGGGGAGAGCCTATATTATATTGCCATTAAAATGACACAAATCCAGATATCGTGCTGCTACTGAGAAATCTGATGGAAAAATTGAATTTAGAGATCTTCTTTCTTTCAAATTCCACAAATGCCAATATTCCAATTTTCTTTCTAATCTGAATAATTTTACCTTGGCTAGAGGCTCTAAGCATTGTCATACAACGTGGAAATGCTGTCAGTTCTTGGGTACATTACCAGTCGACAGCGATGTGGAGAAATTTTGGGACGCTATATTTTTTTAGTTTTTAATAGTTTTAGTTAGATTAGGATATTATATTTTCATGTTAATAATAATCTGTTAGTAAATAAATAAAAGTTGTCACATTTAAGTAGGTACCTAATTGTTCAGTTGACAACCGTCAAACACAATAATTTCCAATAACAGTTTAGGTAGGTAGGTAATTAAATTAACGTGTCGATAACCTACATCACGATGATGTAATATCCCATGTGGATTTACTTTTGGGACAGGACCATATCCGTGGTTATTGTGGACTTTTCCTGAATTTTGTCGCTAAGGCAGTTATTAGAAAAGAAAGAAAAATTGTTTGTTTTGCACAAATAAAACGTGCAAATATTTCTAGCAATGGACACGACAAGAACAAGGGATAGGTACCTACCTCAAGTTTATGTAAAGTCAAGTCAATTTACTTTTAACGGGTGTTTTTTTAAGAGCTAGAACTTTAAATTGAAGTAATGAACAGAAAAATATTTTTAATATCCATGAAATTGGTTTTATTTGACATATAATTTTATGGCTAATGGCAATTAAGGTTTGAATATGATTTCGGGCTTGCGGCCGCTGCGGCTGACACGAAGGCCTAATTTACTAAAAACTTACTTTTTTATTGGCTTAATTTACTAAAGGCAACATTTGACGAACGACTAATTTCATGAAATCTAGCCACCTCGTTCATGCAATTTGACGCAATTACATTATTTTCTTTGGGGATATGTAAAGTCGCATGTCTACACCGATAAACCAGTAACAACTGAGCATTTGTATGCCAACATTCGAAGCGTCATTGCTGAAATACAGCCCGATTTATTAAGAAGAGTATGTGAAAATTGGACATTCAGATTACGCCATGTACGCGCGAGCCGCGGCGGCCACATGTCCCGAAATTATATAAATACAAACATTAATGTCATAAAATCATCTCTCAAATAAACCCAATTTCATGGATATTAAAAATATTTTTCTGTTCTATATTTCAATTTAAAGTTCTCAATCTCTTAAAAAAAACACCAGATATAAAGTCTATCAAAATAGATGTACTAACTTTTTGAAATAATTCAGACCACCAAAATAAAGACAATGGTAAAAAAGTAATAAGAAAAACGCATTAGATACTCAAAAGAAAAAAATCAGATAGCGAAAGTACACTAAAATTTTTGGTTACCCAATGCATAAATCATCCATGTCTTTTTGTTATCTCATAATTCTGATACTACAAAATGTGCAGGCGCATCTATTTTAATGTGACCTTATATATTACATTGTTGTAATGGTGTCAACCATTACAACAATATTAAATGGGAAATTCATTATTTATCAAATGGACACACTAATTCAATATTGCATGATAAAGCCATTTCATACAACTGTCAAATAATGACAGTTCTAATTTGAATAAACGGACAAATAATTTAAGTTGGTACTTAATCAATTTGATAAAAATTTCCCTGATTATCGCTTCACCTACTTCCAGGATACCTACTCTGACAAATTCATTGTCAACCGAAATAGACAAACTCCAAAATAAAAGGAAAATCCAAAAGCGCACGCCTTAAAGACAGAAACGTGTTGAAATGAATGTTGATTATAAATATTACGGAAATAAATCTATGAAAATTCATCGATTTTTGAAAGGCTAAGAGTTTGATAACGAAAAACAATAGAGCTCAGCCGAAGGATGAAACAAAACATAAACAAGAAGATTTGGATTAATCCATTGTGTGTGGCGACGTGAATCGTGACGACTAACATACACACCTGCCAACGGAAAACACTATACCTACGTAATTTTGTAATTACTTTTCTGTTATACTTAACAAAATTTATCTAACTATCTAAAAATATATTAATCTTATAATTTCAAGTCTCTAGTTTTTAAAACTTCCCTGCTAATAAGAATTCCATGTATACAGGGTGTAAGTGTAAAAAGTGGCAATATTTTAAGGGGTCATTGTACTCATCAATATTAACATCTTTTACTATGGGACCAAACCTGAAATCGCGAAAAAAAAATCAGCAGTTCCCTACATTTTGACGAATTATGCGAACATAAATGTACTGAACAGCAGATTTTTTTTCGCGATTTCAGGTTTGGTGCCATAGTAAAAGTTGTTTTAATGATGAGTACAATGCACCCTTAAAATATTGCCATTGTTACACTTACACCCTGTAGAAACGATTTTATGTTGGAAAATTTTGACAAGGCGACATATTATGACATCGAGAGAAGCTACTTAGAGCATTCTGACCATAGAAATATAAAAAACAGAAGTGGCATGGAGGCGTGTCTGTGTCCACGCGTTATGCGCACGCTGTGCCTTTACTCGCCAAATGGCCGTTTCCGCGAACTAGTACGCTTTCGACCGTGGTCACGATAAATTATAAAAATGCCGTGTTGTTCAGTGGTTTGCTGCAAAAACCGAAGTGATAATAAAAACTTCGTATCTCACGGAATCATTTACCATATGTAAGTAAAAGTATTTTACTGTATTTATCTTTAAAATCATAAAAACAACAAATCGTAAAATATTTCTTTCTTTTACTACGTTATTTTTGTTTTCAAATATCGCAGCGGTTGTACTATTTTTGCAGCAAATACATTGCTCCTTAACCACTGTCTTAAGTATGTCGCTAAGCGACTGGACAAGCAATGTAAAAATAACAAAACGATACTTCATTTACGCGGAGCGTCGCATAGTACAGCCGCTGTGTCTTGCGGCGAGATAGTGATGAGGTTAAGATCCACTAAAGTAGGCTATCGATAATAATGTCGATTGCCCAACGAATATTATATTGCTATTATAGTTTATTTTTCAATTTGTCAACCGTTTTAGCCCGGTTGGAACACTTGAAAAGATGACGTTTAAGTACGGTTGGAAAACCTTTGAGAATGTAAAATAATCTTTTTTACTGTTTTTGATTATTTTACCTAGTTGAGAAATGCATAACCAACGGTCGTAAAGTAAGTTTATTTTTTTTTTTTTTAGTTAGTTTAGTTTTTTGGAGTGTTTTTGGGTTTAAATTATCGCATCTTCGTGCTATTTTCTTACTTTTTTTTGGTTTTGGTATTTTACTTCCTCTAAAGTCTTTAACTATGCACCACAAGATTCGAATGCGTTGTAGTAATCGGTATGGTTCAGATAAAATATTAGTGATTTTTGCTTAAAATAAGTCAACATATTCATGCTATTTATTTGTTATGCATGAGTATGGCATGTGTTTGTTTTCATATATTTAACTATTTCTTAACTAAGGGTTTTTTTTTAATAACAAAAGCCTATTCGCCTGTTGCCTGCTACCTGCTTACTCATCGTGAGGTTAAGAAGTATAGACCGCGCGGAACTAGTTGACCGCGCCGGTATGTGAGCGGTGGGATGGAGGAGCGGGGGCGCATTACTCAGTACGTGCGTTGCGAACCGCCGCCTCACCCCTGTCTCAGCGGCCAACTAGTTCCTAGACTATAGACTATAGCTTAAGATACTTATTATGTAAATGATAAATAAGTTCTTATAGTACTCGTACCTTTTTAGCTTCCCAAAAGATACAAATACAAAAAAAGAATGGATTGATGCCACAGGAAGGCCACCTAACTGGTTCCCAACAAATTATAGCACCATATGCTCAATTTACTTTAAGAAAACTCGAGCCTCTAAAGAAAACAGGCTTTTTGAATGGGCAATCCCAAAATTAAGAGTACCTACGTCAAGTACTGAACAAATACCTCCACTTTACAGGTCAGTCAGGAAACACATCATAACAGGGTTCAACAATTCCTATGGTTTCACAGCCTAAACCAACTTAACCGGATTGTTTTAATTTATCGATTCGTGTTTTTTTTTAATATACATTTTTTTTAAATTTAAAATATATAATACTTTCTGGACATATCATTTTTTATTTTATTTTCAGGACCCCAAATTTTTCTTGTACTAATAAATGGAAGTATCGATAACTTTCCGATTTAGTCAATCACTAGCGTATATGTAAAATAAATTGCTTTTTGCACAACATAATAATAGCGCCAGATGTTTTTGTGTGAGTAAGTTGTACGGTGCATGGTAAATGCACGCTGTGTGTGACGAGTTAAGGTTTATAATTGATTGTGTAGTATGTTCTGATTTATGAATTGCAAGTGTGTGCGCGACTTTGTATCTATTGCTTTTATTGAACTACATGTGTAGTAGTGGCGCGGTGGTGGGGCCAACCTAGCGACATCGGGTTCTGATACATTTTCAACTACCGGGCATATCTCCTTCTTTCATATATCTATGATTCTGACACTCTGAAGCGTTGTGAGATGTGCAATTGATAAGTTAATTTCAAGTTCATAAGTACATTAAAGATACTTTTCCACTACGTTTGTCTTTCTAAAAATACTTTGACCTTAGTGCTTGGAGAACCCCGACATAAGTGCAAAAAGGGGTTATTGAGAGCAAAGTTAAGGTCGAGTGCTTTCAAAGAGGATAAGGGATAAGAAATTCGAATATTGCACTTGACATTTAGAGGGAACAGATTAACTTTCATTTCATCGGTATGTCTTTTATTGAGGACCGTTTAGGTCTTACCAAGTTTAATTATGATTGTGATGAAGAATCTTATTGATTTACCTACCTAACATCAGTGTTGTTTCAATAAGGACTATTACAGGTGAGTATGGCTTCTTTCCTTCAGACAAGGAAAATCTTGAAGGACAGTTTTGTTTAGTGGGATTTACTCGTTTTATACAAAATATTTTTAATTGCGTTATAATTTTGATGATAACATATTTATTGAGTTGTAATTATGAGAAACTAGCTTTTGCCAGCGACTTCGCCCGCGTGTATGTCGGAAATTACCCCACGGGAACCTTCTACCGGGATGAAAAGTATCCTATGTCTTAATCCAGATTATAAACTATCCGTTCAGCTGTTTTTGCGTGATTGAGTAACAAACATCCAAACATCTAAACATACAAACTTTCACATTTGTAATATTAGTAGGATGTTTGTATGAGGTGTTGCTATGGGGTTAAACTTAGAAAAATCTGTCAATGAAGTGAAGAGTTAAGCATTTTAGTCGTTAATTAATAGAATAAATTAGTTCCTCTATATCGCAATAATTTAGTTGTTTATTAAGTTAAACAATGATGTGGAGAGTGTTAACAAAAGTCAAGTTTTTAAAGAAGATCAACGTTAGAAGTTTAAAATCAATAGAGGCTAAGCCGACGGACGCACGTACGTAAAAATATCGCGGCGGGATTTTATCGCGCACTGGATTTTCAACTCTCGCTGTTGAGCCGAGCGTTGAGAATCCAACTTAACAACAACAGAGTGCAATCTAGCGCGTCGAAAAAACACACTGTTGGATTTTTAACTATCGGCGCTAAGCAAAGTGTTAAAAATCCAGTGCGCGAAAATAAATTTTTACGTCCGTGCGAACGTCGGCTTAGGGTAAGAAATGCGAATAAGTACTGCACTTGACGTTTATAGGGACCAAAATTAAATTACATTTTCATACTAATATTCTAAATTTGAATGCGATTTTTTTACTCGGTAGTGCGTTCCCGTGGGATAATTTTTGACCTTCACGCGGGTGGAGCTGCAACAAAAAGCTAGTAAAAAGTCTAGTTGAAGATCAAGATGGAAACGCAAGGTTTTTTTGATGAGGTAAGTTTTATTCATGTGAGTCAGTGCATTGTCTATTAGTGCGTTTGTTTACCTTTATATTTCAATGGCATAAAAAGGGAATAAACTGCATGGTTTATTTTTTATGCTCAAATATTTAGCTCGAGCCGAGATAATAAGAATTAATACTTAGCTAAATCTAGGTAAGTCATCCAAAAATTATCTTCTTTAAAACTTCTCTAGGTATGGGTCTATTTAAATCTAATAAGTATAGGTAGGTACTAATTTCATAAAAACTGCGTGGTTATGGTTATACCAAAAGTTTGGATAGGTTTTGTAATATAGGTATTAGTGTCGGGTTGTGACTTGTGGGCAACCGCAACGGTTTAGTGTGGCAACACCGCTATATGAGCTCAGTTAACTTTGAGAGATTTGTGTCAAAATTGAAACAGTAGGTCTATTACTAAATTTTAGGAAGATCACGAAAAACGGTATTTTACTGGAAGTGTGATTCGCGTGTTTTTATTGAGTCTCTTTATTGGTTAAAAATACAATGTACTTACTAAAGTTTTTAAAAAAAAATTAATGCATAAACAAATGCCTATCAATTTACTGTAAATAGTCCCCCTAGGTAAAATCGTTTCAATATTAAGAAGGTACTTATTTACAATATTTACCTAATCAAGGCGAGACACAAAATACTTTGACCAACAATGTGTTAAAATTTATCTAAACAAGCAGTAGAAAAAGGAAACGCCCAGTAAAATTATAAACCCGTCCTAGAGTTGTAAACTGTTTCAGTAACCGAGCGCGAGTTAGTGCCGCCTCTTGCTAATAGATGGCGCTAGTGCGGCTCATTATATTAATAAGCTCTGCCATCTTTGTTGTGAATTATGGAAACTCAAGAGCTGTGTAACCTGTTTGGCAAATTATGAAAGAAAATATACTATAGTAATAAAGTAATATTTTCACATACCAATTGGTAAATTATAGATTAACAGAAATAAGTAGGAAAAGTACAAAAAACAACAAATCTGAATTTGTGGCAGATATAAAACTGCGAGAAAAAGTTCCTGACAGCATCGTGACATACTTACTTATTTGTTTACCAATCGAAATGTCAACGAGCAAAGCTTGGCGACTTGTATGTAAACAACAAATATTTATTTATATCTAGCCCTACTTCGTAACGGTAATTTTCATTTTCCCTCATTCGAATGCGCTGGCTTTATGCCAACGTTACTCGTGCACTTTTCTTAATTTATATTTATTCATACCGACGGTTTGTCTATGCGTGGAAGATAAATGGCTGGTTTAAATTTTCAGCGTTATATTCTATTTTTGAATATTTCTACTATGATTTATTTTTATTTTTATCGGTGTTCTGGTTTCCAGTTTTGCAAAAGTTTGCGAATGCAAATTGCAAATTGTGGTTGTTGTTTATTTACATACGAATGAGTTATATTTTCATAACAACAGTGTATTCTTATTGTTTGTATTGTATCCAGTTAGTACTAGTACCTGACGTTGCAAAACTAGGTAGGAACTTATTTCAACATTATTATGAAATATATCGATAGTAATTTTAAAAAACCTACATCAATTTATTGTCGGTAGTAATCAATTAATTCCTAATGACGCTACTTACATTATCGATACAAAAGAACTAAAAAGTGTTTATCAAACAACCGTTATTTAAAAGCAAACATTTAGTAAACAGTGAGTGAGTCATATTATTCCTTTATCTACATCATTCATTTGTTCATTCGTTCCGCGCGTAATGTTTCAGTCTTATCACATGCTATCCATTGAGGCACAAAACTAAACTACAATTAAATTAAATGTAAACCGGCTATTGTTCAATTAAGGGGTTCAATGACCTTTTGTTTATAAGAATTAATTTATTAATTGGAAGTTCGTTCACCTGTGAAGAGATAAAATGAAATGCTTTTGATAGTACCTACTTTGTTCTTAGATTGAATGAATCTTCATCTTACAAAGAAAACAAAAGTAGTTTATCTTTTCTACCCCACTGTTGGGCAAACGACTTATCTGGGTCTAATAAAAACTGTTATTTATCATTGTCTTATACTAAAGTAGCAAATCTTTTAGATTGCAAATCGATAGTAGCTAAAAGAATTCTGTAGCAAGAGTGCTACGCTTTTCGTAGCAAAGTGCTACATCTTCGTAGACCCCAAAAAATATTTGAATAGCCGCTTCATAATTCAGTTTAACCATTTTTTTTCGTGTCAATAATATTGTTAATGGAAAAGTTATGCTAATAAACAAGGTTTATGCTTATTTACTTACTCAGTCAGTGGTAGAATCTATAATAGTCACTTTATTGGTCAGATTGTCATTATGACACGTATTTTTTTAAGTTTCTCTACTCTAAGATTTCTGCTTATGCAAAGCTCTCCTGCACACTACATGTACACCCAATCCCAAAACAAGTAGCTATAGAATTTGTATATCGTATCAATATTTGTCGAATTCGCGACTCATAGCGTAGCGCATAAAGGTATTCACACTGGTGAGGCGAAAAGTGGATGGGTTCGGACGAGATCGCCTCACATACATCCTCACGCACACAGAATTTTCTCACCAAAGATGGGCGGGACGAGAATTTATATTTTTCAATAAAAAATTCAATTCTCGCCCATCCCACCCAACCACTCCTCGCCTCGCCTCGCCGATGTGAAAGCACCTTTAAAGTACTTAACTACCTTTTTTTTTGTGGATGGGAAATCATCAAATGACTTCTCCCGCTCTGGGCGGAGCAGGACGGCGTGTCAGACTTTTACTGACTAAAACCCACCCGTGGTGCTTCAGTTGCCTGTGCCAGGGCCACGGTATCTCTTTCGAGTAACTCGCAACCCTGGCGGCATCAGCCCTATCGGACCCCATCATTGCTGACATCTCTTTGAGGCGCGCTTGGTCCTTACCGGACGGCGAGCTACCCATTGCTCGCCGTCCGCAAGCCCGCGCCTACGGTGGCCGGGAATCGGCTATTGATTCCCGCCGCCCACTATCTACTGCGCAAATTGAGTCATCCTCCTTACCACTTATTATAGGGATTATGTAGGAATTGCTTGCAATGTGCATTATCCAGTATTTAGCATCATTTAGCTAGATATGTTTAAACCACCGTCAGGCATAGTTGTCTGGCATTTTTGCTGAAATGGACCTTTTTGGCACAGCGTGAGGCACACATTCCTGCATCGCACTTGTTATTGTTGTCGCACATGTTATTTTTTTTATTATTGTTATTTTAATCTGCTGTGTATTATTTTGTGTGCCTTTTAGTCTGTGCTAAATAAATGTATTTTCTTTTTTCTTTAAATAGTGCCACAAGTGAGGCTTAAAATTCGGGAGTTCGCTTGGGAGCTGACAAATGTCGATTTTTTAAGCAGTAACACAAGTTTTCTAAGCATATATTTTGAGAATACTTAGCATTTTTTTTTCAAAACCGACCATTCGATCCATCCCAGCTCTTCAAAGAAGGCTAGCAACGACTAGGTAATTGATAATCTCATACGGAGGGAACTGGTACCGATTTTTGAACAAACTTATTGTTTTTTTGCTTTAGCCCGCGGCTTCGCCCGCGTGGTTGTCGGAAAATATCCCACGGGCACGTACTACCGGGAAATCCCTCCTTATCTCTTGTCTACATTATAAAGGGAACCTCTGTGCAAAATTTCAGCTTTCTAGGTCCAAGGGTTTGGGCTGGACGTTGATGAGTCAGTCAATCAGTCAGTCAGTCACTCAGGACTTCTCCTTTTATTTATATAGATAGATTTAAACATTGATTTCAGTTTTAAAATAAAGCACTGTTTTTTAAACGTTATCATTACTTCAAATAATAACGCTGCAACTGTAATAGTTTCTCAGAAAGATAACACAACAAAATATGCGTTCATCAAAATAATGAATGAATTCTATTGTATGTATTTGAATGATTTATCTCTGCATACACTAAGTGACGTATCTACTGTATTGTACGTGTGTACACGGACGGACAAATAAAAGATATGTCGTGAGGAAAGTTCTGAATATGTATAGTTATACGTACAAATAGGGGAAGACCAAAGAAGCGACAGATGGATTGTCTGAAAGCTCAGAGAGGTGTGGTCAAGATTGAGGGTGCGGTCCAGACCATCAAACTGAACAACTTTCTCCATGGGACCAACATCGTAATCGTGAAAAAATAATCAGTCGTCTCTTATAAAACTTCAACACCTACTCGACGCAAATGTATAAATGTATATAAAACGTCTAATAATTTTTTCGCGATTATGATGTTGGTCCCATGGAGAAAGTTGTTCAGTTTACCACACCTTTCTGATACACCCTGTATATGGCAAGAAAGGTGTTACATATTGAAATGATGAGGTCGAGGTCCTTCCGGGGTCGCGGGTTGTTCGAAAGAGTTACCGTGGCCCTGGCACAGGCAACTGAACGGACACGGGTGAGATTTAGTCAGTAAAAGTCTGACATGCGCTCCAACTCCACGCAGAGGAGACGGCATTTCATGATTTCCCACCACAAAAGAAAAAAGAAAAAAAAAAGAAAAGGGATCTTGAAGTGCAAATACTCGTAGGACAAGCGAGGGGTGGATTTTGCGAAAGATGATTTAGGGCAAGAAAGGTGAGTGAATACTGAAATAAAGGTTAATAGAGATTTTTTTTTTTTTAAAACTTTATTTATTCAATTGGGGTTTTTATCCCAATGGATACGCCAACCCCATCATGCCTTATACTGACTACTACGATGCAATGCTTTAAATTTAAATTAAATTAAAAGGAGAATCTTAATCAATATAGTACACCAACTCGCTAAATCTTTTCGCCACATCTGACTTCGGTTGTGCTAAAATTGATTGAATTAAACCTACCTGTGATATATTTAAATTAAACTCATTGATTATATTTCTCCTTTCCTCTTGGTTCTTGACGCAATCCATCAGCAAATAATGTACATCTTCAAGTACATTGCATGTGTTGCAGTTGTGAGAACTTACTTTCTTCATGAGAAATGCAAACTTTGCCGATGGATAGTGTCCAGACCGTAATCTTAGAGCTAACGTTAATAGAGATGTGTACAAGAAAAACTGCGCTGATTCCAACTGAATTGAGATCAGGGCAAGAGGATGATGATGATTTACAAACAAAGACAGTTATAATAATAATTATTGTAATGGCGATTGCCCTAACCACGATAATATATAGCATTGATATAATCTTTTAATCTTCAGTAGCGTCTTTGTCATTACTATATATTTACTGTGATATTACAGTAATGATGATGACTCTTTTAAGTACCTACTGTAAGATTGCAAGAATGCTACTGCGACAGAACCATAATTCTTATAACGTGGGCATAATAATGTAGGTATATGTTACGGTAAGTGTGATTAATTGAAAATTATTAATAATTATCCATCATTATTAATAATTACCTCATGATTTGGTAAATGTAACTATAAAATTGAAATTCATCACTTTTAGCAGTTGTTATTAATAATTCACTACTCTTTCTCTCTCTCTCTCTCTCTCAATAAAAGGGTACTTCCTGAAGTCCTAGAGGCTGAAATTTGGTATATAAGCTAATATTAGTACACAAACAACCAAAAAAATTCTAAAACTTGGAACTTTTACCCCCCAACTCCTTAAACTAGGGGATGGAAGCGAGCCGTCTTGGCAATAGTTTACATGAAAATGTTTTTGGTGGGATTTCTTTGTTCAATAGGTATTTATTGATAATACGTTACCTACCACAATACCTATAGGTACTTACTGAACTAAAATACTACAAACTTTGAAAATTATTACATTCATTGGTACTAAGGTTACATTATTAATAATCACCGGTAAATGTGATTAATTTCTTACTTTTAACTCGACTTTCAGTAATTATTAATAATGATAGACAATTATTAATAATTTTCAATTAATCTCACTTACCGTAACATATATATACCAATTATATAATGTGTATGAACGTAAACGAGTCAAAAGGAGTATGTAAGGATCGTAGCAGGTGGCTTCTGTAGTTTCTGCCTACCCCAAGGGAGGAAGGCGAGACTTTATTATGTAATAAAATGCACAGTTTTCTCTCAAATCAAATGTTGACATGATAATGATGCAATACATTATGTTTTCATAGATACGTTATGCATAATGGCTCATTGATTCCACCTTATTAGTAAAATGTTGATATTGTTAAGTTTTTCCACGTGATAGTACCACAAATTCAGTAGACTGGCTGGTGGCTAAGTAATAAAGAGCCGCACGGGTCGAACGATCAGATTAAATTACGAGACGAAGACCCCTCCATGCTTTTGGTCCCGGCTGTCATTCGTGGGTCTTTGACAGTAGTTACGGGTCGCCAGAAGCCCGAAAATCTGATAACCAGTCTTACCAAGGGGTATCGTATTAAAGTAAGGGTTATGGAGCTCAGATAGGCAGTCGCTCCATGTAAACTACTGTTATTCAGCTGCATTCGGTTAGACTGGAAGCCGACCCAACATAGTTAGGAAAAGGCTAGGCAGATGATTAGTACCATAAATGCAGTAACCATATACACTTTATACACAACAAGGCATAGACACCTAATGCACTAATCCACACACATCCTGCCATCTGTCAGCGCCAATAGAGCACAAGTGGCGGCCGCGCTGATCGCATAAATTGGACAAAATTGACCGCTACACTAGCCATACAATGAACAATTTGTTAACTAAATCCTCTGGCTAACGATGACTGATGTCTATTGGACGAGAATACCAGCTATCCCGAATAGATTCGCTCTTGAAGCTTATCGGTATGCTGGTTGGGTGATAGTTCAGCCCGTATGGGTTCAAGGTGCCTTTAGATTGGTCTGTTAATAAAAATTATGACGATTGGAATGTTTTTTCTCCGTGTGGAATGCATTTGGACTTTTTATTGAGTGTGCATATATTGATTTTGGTAGGGTACCATTTACTACCAGCGTATCAAAATGGCAGGCGATTGAAGAGGCATTTGTTCAGCAGTACACTGATATAGGATGATGATGCTTTCAAACGAAAAGTACTTAAGACGCAGATAAGTGCCAGCGGCCTTGAGTGGTTAGCTTATGTGTTCTGCGCTGAGCTCACGCAACGCTCGTACATTCACTCAGTAATATAACACGCCGGACCAAGGAGCGCTGTCCCAATTTAGACACATTATTCATTTATTAAAAAAAAAAGGTATTATATTAAAACACGTACACTAAAAGATAAATAATTAAATTATCTTTAAATTGGTGAAGGTCTCATAAAAATATGCTGGATATTTTTTGCGTGATTCTCAGTTTTTTATCCGCGTTACAAATAAATTTATAAATTAATTACACTATGTAATATAAACAATCTAAAATACTCATACATTAAGTTCTTAAAAAAATTCTCTGATTTAACTTAATTTTTTTCCAAATCATTAACACCGTCGTTTAGATGTGATCTTCAGTTTAAAAAGTCTCTTATTGTCGCCTTAAGGCGCCGCTATGACGCGACAGAGACCGCGCTTACTCGTTTTTTGAATCCACGGGAAACAAAAAAAACAGTGCTGTAAAATTCTGATAAAAGATTATATCTTAATTAAGGATCTGGCGGACATGCAATCGCTTTTACTAACACGATTTAAAATTGCTGACGGATTGAAAAAAAATCCAAAAGTTCCCCTTTTCGTAATGTTTAATCAATCTCCTAACTACAAAACAGACGTTTTTTTCTTATTTATTATGTAAATGAAAAGGTAGTAAGATTGTTTAGCACAATTCGCCGAGTTTGTCTTGATAAAAAACTTTTTTACAAAAAAATACAACCGACTTCCAAAAACAACACTACAAAGTGAAAAATAACTTTAATTTCGGAAGTCGGTGTCTAGTTAAATGTATTTTCGTTTTTTGCTACCGACTTCCGAAATTAAAGTTATTTTTCACTTTGTAGTGTTGTTTTTGGAAGTCGGTTGTATTTTTTTGTAATAAAGTTTTTATTTTTCACTTTTTAGTTGTGTATCTACCCCACACATATTCTAATACCACTACCTGCAAAACAAACTAGAACATCATCCTTAAAAAAGTGGGGAAAAAATAAGTATTATTGAAGCTAACTCAAAAACTACCAAAGCAAAGTTAATCAATTTTATATGGGACCAACTGTGATGTATACCCTCTCGAATAAAACAATAAAAATCCAAATCGGTCCAGCCGTCTTCAAGTAATCGGGGAACATACATAAAAAAAAAATTTTGAAGTCGGTTAAAAATTATCGAAATGCGCGAGGCAACAACTCGCGAGGCAACTCGCGAGCCTACAGTTCAGTGCGCAGCTCGAGCACAAGTTTTTATTCTTGTGGCTCGAGCGCCTTAATATTTTTTTTAAAGATGTATTTTGCTGTAAAATACCTAAAGCCTATATAAGAGGCATGAGGAACAGGGTGTTCACTCATCCGCCATAGAAAAGGGAGGATCCTCCGACCAAACGGGTGTTGTGTCTGGTGGGCAACTGTCCGACGCGACGGTTGATGTCGGGACGTTGTATATATGCTAGTCGCGCGGTAAACTCTGATTGCGCGATGCAGGATTGCGTGACGTCAGTGTGACGCGTAGTAACGTAGTTCGTATGTGGCGATGTAGATTCCGCCACAAGCCTACTAAACATAATTTATGGAAAATAAATAGGTAATAATAGTAAAACAGACAAATAGAACCCAAAATACAATCTTAAGTCATTTAACATAGTCGGAAACAAATAAATTAGGAATATTAAATGTCAGAAAGCTTTTTGAAGATAAACAATAAACAAGCAGCTTGTTAATAAACATGTTTCATTTTATCTGTCCATTAACATAATTATCTGTCATCGGAACAACACTTGTGAAGCTGTTAAAAGTTATTATAAACATGGCGGTCTTCCTACAGTAATAATAGAACGGGAGAAATGGCGCCATTTAAAATAAGACGGGTATTTTTTTGAAAGATAACAAAAACCTTTTTGAATCTTTGAAAAATGATTTTGCGTTTACTATAATGTACACGAAAAAATACAAAAAGGACAAACATAATTTTAAACTAGTGTGCAATGGGCGGTCTTATCGTACAAGACGACTTTAAATAAACTAATATTATTATGTTGTCAGACTTTCGGGCTTCTGACGACCCGTAACGACTGTCAAAGATCCACGAATGACAGCCGGGACCAACGGCTTAACGTGCTTTCCGAGGCACGGAGGAGTCTCGGTATGTAAACATGGTTACCCATCCACGGACCAACCCCGGCAAGCATAGTTTAACCTGATGGATCGACCCGTGCGGCTGTTATTACTTAGCCACGAGCTCCTCCTCAATTGCTAACATTGAACCAGATTACTACGTTGTTATCAAGAGATTTACACCTTGACATGCGAAATTTTCCGAAATCATAAAACGGAACGACTAACGAACGAGTGTTTTTGGGGTGAAATGCACTTGGCACGTGCAACATTCAACTCTCAATAATTATACAGGTTAATGAGAATGCTCTGTTTTGAAAATCTATGCTAAATTATAACAAAGCTGAAGTTTGAGTTTGTTCTTTTGTTTTGTTTGAACGCGCTAATCTCTGGAACTACCAGTGGGATTTGAAAAATTCTTTTGGCATTTAATAGCCCAATTTTTGAGGAAGGATTTGGGTTATTTTTACATCACGCTACTACTATCACGCACTTAGGACGCGAACTACAAGAAAAAATGTCAGAAAGAACGCTAAATGAAAACGCAGTACCTAATGGACCGGACGGGCGATGCGACGCGGCGGGTCAGGAGGGGCAGGAGTTTCATAAAAATATGGCTGTTATTTTAGTATGAAGTCGAGGGCAGAAGCTAGTTACGAACAAAAATAATCACACACAACAGACAACAAAGCATCCTTTTGTTAAGTTTCTATCTCCACAACTCAAACGTGTAACTGTTTTAAAATAACAGTTATAAAAGGAAGAAAAGCAGATTAACTGACAATAATACTATTATACAGTTGTCGCTAGAAAGCTAGCTTCCCGCAGCCTCGTACGAACTCCTTTATTCCTCATATATGGCGGATTGAAAAGCGTATCCTTTCAATGCAGCCTGCCTTTGCCGTGGAATGAAAGAGCGATGAAATGAACGCTCCTGAATGGCTAATGCTTCACTCAGATGAATGGAACGTGTGCAGGGTTGCCATGGTATTTTTAAAAAGCGAAGGAATTAAATGTTTTGTAAAATGCATCTGTTTTTTCTCGTATTGCGGTTGCATATCATTTGCTGATGTCAAGTTTATTGAAGTGAAAGGCGAAGAATCTACTCCATGGTTTATTTTGAGGCCACGGACTAGAAAAAAAAAACTTCGCGCCACGCGTATCGAAAGTGAAGCACCGTACCTATCTATGTGTGCGTGATTTAACAAAGACGCCGTCGTGTCACGTAATGGCGGCCGGTCGGCATACTATGATGTAAATGTGTGCGTGAGGCGTGTTTGTACAAACGGTCCCGGCATACTTACTGTGCTTCACTTTCGATATGCGTGGCGCGGAGTCCTTCTTTTTTTTCTAGTCCGTGTTTGAAGCATAGATATACAGGGACATCGACACACACACTGTAACCATGAATTCAGCACATGACCTCCAAGCGCAAAAATTTTTCGTAGGTTATAAAAAAAAAATCTGCTGTTTCAAAGAAAAAATGCAATACCGCGTACCTACGCGGTCAAAATGTAAGGAATAGCAATTTTTTTTTTTGCTGACTAAAAATTTCAACGCCCACACGTTCAGGATCATGTACTCAATCCATGGTAACAGGATGAATGAACGTCGATGTCATGCCACCATATACAGCAAGAAACTGTGATAGCGATAGCTACCTATCACACTAATAATATAAAGGTGAAAGTTTGTGAGTGTGGGTGGGGGTGTGTTTGTATGTTTGTTACTTCTTCACGCTCAAATGGCAGGACCAATTTTGATGAAATTTGGAATGTAGATAGTTTATTATACCCTGGATTAACACATATAGGCTACTTTTTATCCCGAGTGAAACCGTGGGGCGCAGCTAGTCCAACATAATTGTAAAAAAATATATTTGTAAAAAAATTATTATATTTATAAAAAATCCGCATCACAGCTAGGGTAGGTACGGGTAGGTGTGATTATTTGAGGGTGCAACATCGAATGAAGACGACATCTTTGAAAAGCAGTGTCCGGAAAGATACTCGTACACCTGTGAACCCTATACATGCTTCGCTACAAGATACAGGGATATCATCAGCCTGAAGTGTGGGTGACCTCTTTTTGCTTCAAATATAACTCAACGTGATAATTTTACGAATTTATGCGCCCAAGAAAATTGCAGCAAAGATTGCACAATTCGTTGCACGTGGGTGAAAACTTCAAATGTTTCGACCTCATTTTGAGAATTAAAATATGTAGGTAATTGCCGTTTCCAAAGCAAAAACACTGTAGGTAATATTTTTCAAACAAAACAAAGAGCTTGGAATAACGTTGTATTTTCATAGAGCGTTCCACATTTCACACATAATTTAAAAAATATGACGTAGCTTCGTTTAATAGTATTTTCACCGTAGAATCACTAAATATCGCGGATGCGTAAATTGGATATTTAACAAAGTTATCCACGATACGTGGCCCGTGGGTAATCTATTTATCGTAATAAGTACATTTACCTGAAGCAAAATTAAATAATGCATTAAATCTGTAGCTAAAAGGTATCAGTTTGATGTTACACAGTTAATTATTACCTGTTCCCTATGTGATATGCGCACTTAATTGAATTAAAGAGCACTCAATAATGAGCTAATTCAATTAGTTCATTGCCTGCACGCTATGTGACTAGTGAATTAGAGAAAAAATTAACCTGTGTAGATGGCGTTAATTGAAGATGGTTCTGTATTTACCTGAAACAATAAGAAATGGCACATTAGTATTTTTGTAGTGTCGAAAAACAAAAGGAATGATTTGAATAGTGGTGTTCCTTTTACAAAAAGTTCGCTGTCCGTAAACTATGACGCCATATTGCTTTTCTAAAGTCAAACAAACAAAACAAAAGAGCAACTTTGATTTTAGATTTAGATTTTAGAGAACCACTGGGTTGTTTTAAGTTTTAACAATAATTAAAACCAAAATAAATTGAGCCGTCGCGGGACGCCTGGGAGATGTGCAACATCGAAACTATTTTGTGTAGAAAATATACATAAAAGGATGGTTTATTAAAGGAAATAAATATGCCATAATCAAAAACAAAATATTCAGATATTTTTTTTTAAAGAAAAAATAAGATTGTTAAAAAAATACTC
The DNA here is from genome assembly GCA_946251885.1 of Cosmia pyralina. Classification (NCBI taxonomy): domain Eukaryota; kingdom Metazoa; phylum Arthropoda; class Insecta; order Lepidoptera; family Noctuidae; genus Cosmia; species Cosmia pyralina. Next base: position 24,235,792 of record OX276345.1, on the reverse strand, counting down.
TTGAGTCAGACCCGTCGCATTAGATATTCCACATCAATTAACAATCCCACGAAACGTTTAGTCTTCGGTATCATGAAACAACCAAAGAATAAGGAAATACAAGATCCAAATCGAGCGTCGAACCGATTCGAGTCGACCGAGCGTCGATGGTAAGAAAGTAATCGAATACTTCCTTTCTCGACGGATCATTTTCTACACTGCTAATGACTTAAGATGCTCACAAATAGGTACTTTGTGGACGAGGTCGCTTGTAAAGCCGGTAAATTATTTGAATATCCGTTTCGATTTTAACAGGAATTTGAGAGCTCAATTTTAATATTTAGACCCTTAGCAAGATTTTGCTTCCGTCAATTTCAAGATGTAAATAAGAAAATAAATCTAACTGAACAGACAGCTGTGTTGCTGGGGAGTTTCTTGCGCCACTTTTTCTTCCCATATAAAGCACTATAGGAAGTGGTGAAGGGCGGGCGTTTTGGGAGAATGTCGTATTATGATGTAATTTTGACGTTCCAAATTGCTGATTTTCAGCCTAATTTTAATGACTTTTGATTTTGTATATCTATCATAATGAAGAAGAATAATGAAGAAAGGTCAGCGTTCTATAGAGAGTTGATATTTTTTACTTGGTATTTCAAAACGCAAGCGAGACCCATCAAACAAAGTCCGTTCAAGTTTGATCGAGCAGCGTACTTTGATATCCAGTTTCCAGTCCACACAGCGTTTCTAACTATTTGCAAGTCTGAGATAAGCTACCATCAGGGCACTGAAGTTATGTACAATGTAATATAAATTGAATAATCATATCGTTATCCAGAATGATCCATCAATTTAGAAGCTCGTTTATTCATACAATAGAACGTGGTTTAAAGTTTCAAAACTCAAACTCAAAGCATTTATTTCAAACAAGGAATGAGATTTTTCATACAAACTTTGGACCCCCGTTTCAACCCCTTAGGGGTTGAATTTTGAAAAATCCTTTCTTAGTACAACCCTAGATCTCATAAGAAACATACGTGCCAAATTTGGAATCTCTAGATCCAGCGGTTTGGGCTGTGCGTTGTTATATCACCCAGTCAGTCAGGGAGTCAGTCAATTTACCATTTTATTTAAATAGATAAATCAATTACAGGCACATTTGAATTGTCAAGGGGTCGTCAGTCAGAAAGATGAAGCTCATTCCAAAGCGTGGTAGGTCCCTATGGAGAAGAACGGGCAAGAAACTCCACGGACACTCTTTAAATCAAAATATTTTTACAAAATATTGGTTACATCGTTCATGTTGTTCTTGAGTAGACTTAAGATATCTGAAGTAGGTACGATGCGAAAATGACTGTAATAAATTATCTTATCAAGAATAACGTCTGTTATTCCGTACTTCTCTATTAATATTTGTATTATTTTATGACGAAACTAGCTTTTGCCAGCGGCTTCGCCCGCGTGTATGTCGGAAATTATCCCACGGGAACCTTCTACCGGGATGAAAAGTATCCTATGTCTTAATCCAGGTTATAAATTATCTGTATACCAAATTTCATCCAAATCCGTTCAGCCGTTTTTGCGTGATTGAGTAACAAACATCCAAACTTTCACATTTATAATATTAGTGGGATTACCCATTTTTTAAATAATTAACAATCGGCATCTGTTCATTATTTATCGAACCATAAAAAGAATAAGTACCTATTTACCTTACTCAATTATCCTTACATCTACAAATAAATATAATTGAAGTATCTGTTTGTAATGTCAAAATAACAGCTTTTTATAAAAACATATACTTTTAAAAAAAAATTATTGTCTGTCTCTGTTTGTTCCGGCTAATCTCCGAAATGACTGGTCCGATTTTGACGGGACTTTCACTGGCAGATAGCTGATGTTATAAGGAGTAACTAAGGATACTTTTATTATATTAGAAAAGGAATTAGGGTTCCGCGCAAAAAAATAAAACCCATGAAATTATGAACAAAAACATAGATTTGAAAAATTCTTTTTGCACTTGGTAGCCCAATTCTCGAAGATGGTTATAAGCTATTTATCATCACGCTACGTCTCTTAGGAGCCGAGCAAAAATATAAAAAACTCAGAAATAGCCGTGTCGGGGGTCGAGGGAGTTTTATTAAAATGCTGTGTCTGTTATTTGAGTATATTGTGTATCTTTCGACTTCCACGCGAACGAAGTCGCGGGGAACAGTTAGTCACAAATAAAATTAAAACGGGCTGTGGCAATAATACTTCAGTAAATAGAAAAGCTAAAGAGAAACTTTAGTAGCCATTAAGTTGATTTTCCAATCGGAAAACGGTGTCTCCGTCAATTAGCACATAGTTTTGTCACTTCATACCCGGCCGTCAATACTGCAGATCGAGTTTTGGAAAGAGAGAGACACACAGGTAAGCTAGTGACAGAGACAACACTACAAAGCCAAACAGTAAGTTCCAACTAAAGGCTCCCACAGACAGGCACGACGTGACTCTTGTGGAACAATTTCTATGAAAACTTCATGGAAATTGTACTACCAGATTCGTGTCGCGCCTGTCTGCGGGAGCCATAAAGCTAGGCACAGATGAGTATTGTCCGCCCTTTGGTAGTCTTAATTAATTCATTGCTAGCGACCCGTGTCTGTTTTCAGCGTCCATTTGTCGTCATTCCAAGTTCGTTCGACCGATTTGGATGTTTTTTCTTTTATTCGAGAGGGTATACATCACAGTTGGTCCCATATAAAATTGATTAACTTTGCTTCGGTAGTTTTTGAGTTAGCTTCAATAATACTTATGTTTTCCCTACTTTTATATGGATGATGTTCTTAGTTTGTTTTGCAGATAGTGGTATTAGAATTTGTGTGGGGTAGGTACACAACTAAAAAGTGAAAAATAAAAACTTTTTTACAAAAAAATACAACCGACTTCCAAAAACAACACTACAAAGTGAAAAATAACTTTAATTTCGGAACTCGGTGGCAAAAAACGAAAATACATTTAACTAGACACCGACATCCGAAATTAAAGTTATTTTTCACTTTGTAGTGTTGTTTTTGGAAGTTGGTTGTATTTTTTTGTAAAAAAGTTTTTATTACGGTTCCGTACCCAAAGGGTAAAACGGGCCCCTTTTACTAGACTCCACTGTCTGTCCGTCTGTCATGAACTGTGATAGTTAGACAGTTGAAATTTTCACAGATGATGTATTTCTGTTGCGGCTATAACAAAAATTACTAAAAAACAGAATAAAATAAATATTTAAGGGGGTTCCCATACAACAAACGTGATTTTTTTTGCCGTTTTTATAGATAATGGTACGGAATCCTTCGTGCGCGAGTCCAACTCGCACTTGGCCGGTTTTTTTATGTTAGCCTACGCTGTCCCATTGCTGAGCAAAGGCTTCCCCCAAATCCTTCCAAGCATCCCTTTCCAGGGTCACCTCGATCCAACCCTTGCGGTACGCGTCTAGGTCGCCTCGCCACTTCCTGGGCCAGCCCCGACGGTGCCGTCCATCCTCAGGCACCCAGCTTGTGGAGACTGTTGCCAACGTTCACTCTGCTTTTTTTACCTTGGCAGCATTTTTACCTACGTCTAGGATCCCGGTTTTGAAGCGCAGCGTGGTCATTCATATTCTGTCATTTCATTTTACGCCCAAAATGCTGCGCTCCATTGCTCTTTGGCAAACTGCAAGGTGGAACTTTTGCGACATGATGAGCGACCAGGTCTGAGTACCCTAGGTTAGGACTGACAGAATACACATATCGATGAGTTTTCGCTTCAGGGAGATCGGTAGATCTCCCTTCATTTGCGTCTCCATGGACCAGTAGCTTTTCCAGGCATTTAGAGTATTAATAAAATTAAATTGTAGAACGGCAGCGCATTAATAATAAGGTCTTCGTTTAGTTCTTAAATATGCACTAGAGTGAAAACGCACACCAGCACAGTAATTTCGACTAAACTATGAGAATTTTAACTATTAATTGGAATGTTTATTTTTATTTAGGACGCATAGCTGCATCAGCTGCATGTTCAGGAGATGCACATCGCTAACCGGGAAATAACATCTGCCGGAATGAAGAAGCAATAAATAGATAGAGCATTTATCTTAACAATATTTCATGTCGATCCATGTGTTTATAATGTGCATAGCTACGTTTGGCGTTGCCCGTGCGCACCATATGGTGTGCTTGCGAAATAGTTGGTAGGCATTGCAAGCCAGAAACGGACGTGGGAAGTCACGCCTAACTGTGAATGTAATTGGCTTTAGTGCCGCCAAATGTATTTACTGTATTTTGTTTTCGGTGTGTTGCATAGTAAAAAAAACGCATCGGCTTAAAACCTCCTTTTTATTAAAAATAAAATAAATTTGTTGTCTATGCCCGAATTTGACAGACGGTTATTTTATTATTCTTTTTTACCAAAGCAAAGCTAAAAGGAAGGGTTATTATTTTAGCAGTCTATGTATGTATGTAAGAAGTATGTATTTACGTGTGTTCCACCGTAGCGCCTAAATTACTGAATGAGGTATAGATTCGTGCCGCCGGGGTCGCGGGTAGTTCGAAAGAGATACCGTGGCCCTGGCACGGGCAGTTGAAGGAGCATGGGTGGGTTTTAGTCAGTAAAAGTCTGACACGCCCTCCCGCTCTGCCCAGAGCGGGAGAAGTCATTTGAATTGACCCCTTTAAGCGGACAATCTGCCTACATCTGCTCCGCTACAAAGTTGCCATCACCACCTGCTGAAATTTGCTTAAGGACGTTGCTTCTTCTACTTGGTCGGACCATCGTGTTGGCGACCGGCCTCGTACTCTCTTTCGTTTGGCATTGCCAACAATATAGAAATAAGCTTTTTAAAAAATTTTGATACTTTCAATTTCAACGAAGTTTAAACTCTGAATAGCTATTGATTCGACAAAATTACCTATTTAAGCGAATCTCTTCCTTATGCTTTTTGTTTGATTTGCTGTTTTTGAGGTCCTTAGATAAACCCTCGATAGTAATTCACTCGACTTTTAAGCTAAATTCTTCCTTAGCGTATAGTTCAGAAACACGATATCGAACCAGTAGTGCTATTCTGTAAATATCTCCCCGTGAAAACTTAGGTGAAGTGATCTTAAAGTGAGCTGTCAATAGTGTCAACCCCTAGCATTAGGTAGAATGACGAGTCATTTCTCGCTCACTTCACCTAAGTTATCACGGTGAGATGTTTACAGAATAGCACTACTGTAATCACTATCGAATGTATAAACTCCGTATATACCTCAGAAACTGGGCCTAAGTAATTTACGAGATCGACTTTATGTACTCTACAGGTGATACAATATACTAATTTATAAACCCAAAATCCTCAGGGGAAGGGGGAACCCCATAGGTTCACAACTACTTAGGATATTTTTTTTTTCCATCGGATGATGTTTTTTATGTTTATATATATAATATATAATTTTATATACCTATTGAGGAGCTCGTGGCTAAGTAATAACAGCCGCACGGGTCGATTCATCAGGTTAAGCTACGCTTGCCGGGGTTGGTCCGTGGATGGGTGACCATGTTTACATACCGAGACTCCTCCGTGCCTCGGAAAGCACGTTAAGCCGTTGGTCCCGGCTGTCATTCGTGGATCTTTGACAGTCGTTACGGGTCGTCAGAAGCCCGAAAGTCTGACAACCAGTCTTACCCAAGGGGTATCGTATTACCCAGTTGCTGGGTTGTGGAGGTCAGATAGGCAGTCGCTCCATATAAAATACTGGTATTCAGCTGCATCCGGTTAGATTGGAAGCCGACCCCAACATAGTTGGGAAAAGGCTAGGCAGATTGATAAGCTTATATACCTATTATGTAATGGGTTTTCCTTATGCACACATGGGGTGCAGAAAGCCTTCAAGGAGTTAATAAAACGAATCACAAATCATGGAATAACGGAAAACTGGAAAACTACTCTTACTTAAGTCCTAACTTTTACCTATTTTATCCAATACAACAGGCAATCAATCTGCCTAACCTTTTCCCGGTCGGCTTCTAGTCTAACCGGATGCAGCTGAATACCAGTATTTTACATGGAGCGACTGCCTATCTGACCTCCTCATCCCAGTAATTGGGTAATACGATACCCCTTGGTAAGACTGATTGTCAGACTTTCGGGCTTCTGACGACCAGTAACAACTGTCAAAGATCCACGAATGACAGCCGGGACCAACGGCTTAACGTGCTTTCCGAGGCCCGGAGGAGTCTCGGTATGTAAAGATGGTCATCCATCCACTGACCAACCACGGCAAGCGTAGCTTAACTTGTTGGATCGACCCGTGGTGCTGATATTACTTAGCCATTAGCTCCTCTCCCTATACGACAGGCAATCTAAGATCCATTATACAAGATTCTATTCTAACATAACAATTACGTCCTACACTTGTAACTCGGCTGTACTGCCACGTTATGCAGTAGCAGCGCCTACTGCCAAGATTTACTGCCGCCATTTACAACCATGTATATGCAAATCCGTCGATATTATCGGGTTCAGATAAATTGTTTCGCTATAAAGTTACAGCACTGTTAACTAGAGAAATATAATACTACATCAATCAATCAGTTTCACGTCGAATGTTGGAAATAGATTGGGAGTTTGGTGATGTCGACGTTAATTCGAAGTTTGGTTGATGTAATTTAAAGCTCCATGCCAGCCATTTTAATTTCCAGCTTGCTTCGTCGGCCAACCAAGAAGTTTGTAAGGCAGTCCACCTAGAACCAATTACTTTGTAGTTTGTGCACTTTCGTGCACAAGGTGGTGGAATGTTGCAAACTCCTTGGTCTCCTTGGTAAAATTTTTAGAAGATTTTTACATGTTTTAAATGAATGTTATTCTTTTCTTTTTCCTTCTGCTTGTATCTGTCCAAGGTTTTGGTTTGCGCTTCCAATATTTTGTTAAATTTTTCATCTTTTCCACTAAAATCCTTTCATTACACTAAGCTTAGTTTTATTTCATTCTACCAACCATAAATACATACAGTCTATTTGCATCGGCTTCATTTTGGTATTTATGTCTACTAGGTCTTATACCTTACCTAATATCTATTAAAGTACCTACTGGAAGCGGTTGAGCTGTTCGGAAATAATCTTTGCTTTTACTATTTAAACAAAAACGAAAAAGCAAATCAAATCATATAAGAATATGGGTAATACATGAGCTGACACGTACATATAATAACAAAAGTTCTTTATACCACATCCTACCTGAACAGCGTCATTTACATTGTCGAGCAGACAAATTTTTCGAACATAATTATGAAGCAATGGATTAGCAATTTTCTTCAAAATGATTCAGATTCCGATTGATAGTGTGTTAAGCAATTAGGGTGTGTTACGCAATTAGGGTGCAGGTGTACAAATATTGGGCACGCCACAATTGCGGCGATAAGTCCCCTCTTTGAGGAGTGGTTGGAGAGGCGCCACAGCGTCCTCACCTTCCGCCTGACGCAGGTGCTCACCGGACACGGTTGTTTCGGGAGGGTCCTGTTTCGGATAAGGCGGGAGGAAACGCCCGGGTGTCACCATTGTGTGGATCGCCCGGAGGACACGGTGGAGCATACAATGGAGGTCTGCCCGGCTTGGGCGGAGCACCGCCGTGTTCTCACGGAGGCGATCGGCGGCGGCGATCTCCCGCGTCCAAACCTGGTCCAGGCCATGGTGCGGAGCGAGAGTGCATGGGAAGCCGTCACCTCCTTCTGCGAAGCAGTAATGCTCGCGAAGGAGGAAGCGGAACGCGTGAGGGAGAGGCAACAGCCGCGCCCTCGCGCCCCTAGCCGCCGTAGGAGACGCCCTGGGCGGCGGGAATCGATTGCCGATTCCCGGCCACCGTAGGCGCAGGCTTGCGGAAGACGAGTAATGGGCAGCTCGCCGTCCGGTAAGGACCAGGCCCGGGTCGACGGCGCGTTGTGTTCCACGCGCGCCTCAAAGAGATGTCAGCAGTGACGGGGTCAATTGGGCCGATGCCGCCGGGGTCGCGGGTAGTTCGAAAGAGATACCGTGGCCCTGGCACGGGCAGCTGAAGGAGCATGGGTGGGTTTTAGTCAGTAAAAGTCTGACACGCCCTCCCGCCTCTGCCCAGAGCGGGAGAAGTCATTTGATGATTTCCCATCCACAAAAAAAAAAAAAGGTGTACAAATATGTATCTTTTATAATAAAAATGGTGCGTTTTTAGTAATTTAGTACCTAAGTCGTGAGCGCGAGGCCTAAGCTGAGCTTTGCATTTGTGTGTGTGACGTCGGCCTAGAGCGCGACGCGTCCTTTGCTTGGTTTAAAACCGGTTTATACTGCTTTTTGGCAATCGGCCTGAGGCGCGGTGCGTCCCACGCGCGACGCAACTCCGTTTCTTTGGTGATCACTCACACAAATGCAAAGCTCAGTTTAGGCCTCGCGGACTGTGCCTACTTGACTCTACTTTCCATTTTTGTCATTCAGTTTACAATGCCTAGGTACATCTAATGTTAAGACAGTCTTACACTCTATCGTTTTCCTGGCTTCTTGCCAAAATTCACTTAGCAGATTGCAGTATCTGAATCTTTGTTCGTCCTAATCGATGTCGTGAACTCGCGAGCGTTGCATTAGCGATCGATTATTTTGGCATGCGATTAAATTGAGAGCCTTTTTGCATTTGCAACATTTTCGTTTTTCTTTTGTTTTATTTAGTCGACTTCTTCATTAATTCACATAGGCCAACGGGGTTACGGGGGGGGGGGGGGGGGGAGGGAGTTCGGGTAGGTTATTTTTTCTTACTTATGTAGCTATTAAAAACACAAAGTCTCTGTATTATTATGTCAGTCTTTAGTGTGCTTAGAAATCAAGAACTACTTTAATTTTTTATTATTCATAGATTTTCTCTAGTTTTTTGGCTATGTTTTAGTACATTTCAGTCTATAAGAGCGGTCCCATGGGCATAGCAAAGACATCCTATTTTACTATTAAAAATGAGCAATATTTGTAATCACGTTCTCGAAAACGACTCTAACGATTTCGATGAAAATTGCAATATACAGGTTTACACGGGAGCGAAAAATTGATTTAGTTTGGTCTCATTTTGTCCTTTGCGTCATGTTTACCGCAAATAAACGTATTTTCTTTCTTTTTCTTTCTCATTTCTGGGAAAATTCATTTTCTCTATATACATATAGAGGCATGAGGAACAGGGTGTTAATTCATCCTCCATAGAAAAGGGAGGATCCTCCGACCAGACGGGTGTTGTGTCTGGTGGGCAACTGCCCGACGGTTGATGTCGGGACGTTGTATAAATGCTAGTCGCGCGATAAACTCTGATTGCGCGATGCAGGATTGCGTGACGTCAGTGTGACGCGTAGTTCGTATGTGGCGATGTAGATTCCGCCACATACATATTTTCACCCGAGCAGAGCTCGGTCGCCCAAGTACTTATGAATAATGTACCCACGTAATATCTTGTTACATAGTTAGAGAAATAGGTAAATAAGTATCAGTAAACACGCTTTCATTGAAAACTGCATGATAACAGACCTTGAAAACTACAGCTACACCGTGTCATGTTGTCTTTTATTTGTGGTAAACAATATAATCTTATAACTATACTAATAACAAAACAATAGATTAGAATGTCAAACGATAATTATGACAAGTGACATTTAGAAATAGATCGCAGCGTTCACGTTTAAAATTATTATTGAGAAAAAATCAATCAATCTGCCTAGCCTTTTCCCAACTATGTTGGGGACGTTGGGGTTGGTTTCCAGTCTAATCGGCTGCAGCTGAATACAAGTACTTCAAATGGAGTATTTCAATGGACTACCTATCTGACCTCCGCAACCCAGTTACTGAGTAATACGATACCCCTTGGTAAGCCTGGTTGTCAGACTTTCGGGCTCTGACGATCCGTGAAGACTGTTAAAGACCCAAGAATGAAACACTCGTAGATAATATTGATTCAAAAAAAATTCGTCAGCAGCAGGACAGCTGTAGGTAGGTATACCTAATTGCTAAACGTCATATCTGAATCAAGTCACATTAAATATCAATCATGCGTCAGTATTCTATGAACTCTCTAGTATTTTAAAATTGGTTCACTGGTACTTACCTATAAGTTTATCAACAGCATCTTGGTATATAGATACTTCGTTTTCCTGCCCTTATCCCAATCTATTTGGGGTCGGCGCAACATGTCCCTTTTTTCCAAACTTTTTTATTAGTCATCATCTCAGTATTAGTCACCTCGTTACTAGTCATGTCATCTTTCACATAGTCCATCCATCGATTCTTTGGTCTATCCTCACTCTCAAAGCCATTGACATTCATACTCAAAACTTTCCTCACGACATTTTCCTCATTTCTTCACATAACTTGCCCATACTATGACAACCGATTTCCGCACAACTTTTCAGTCACTGGTGCCACTTTCAGACTTCCTCTTATGTAGATACTCATTTTTTTATTCTATCCATTCTACGTAGATAATTATGTCTTGAATTATCTTGGGGCTTAGTAAATGAGCGAATGAATCCCTATTTCCCTTGGTCACGCCATAACTTGAGAATGGCTTGACCGATTTGAATATATTTTTTTTTTGTTTTATTCTCCTCTTTACGGGAGTGGTTTAAAAGAAAAAAAAAAACAGGAAAAAAAAGATATTGAAATTTTGATAGGACAACGTCTGGTGGATCAGTTAGTAATTAAATAAATTTTAATTAGGTACGCACAGTTCCATGTTCATATCAAGCTATTTGCGTATACAGCAATGGACAGCGATGTGATTACGTCACAGATATGTTCAAGAAATCTAACCCAGCGGAATGCATTGATAACAGCATGGGAGGTCTCGGAAGAGTGCCAAGATAAATCTGTAAGGGAAATTAACTGCTTTGTGGAAGTAACTGTTAGATAAAGTTGTACCTACATTGTTTATTAAGATTAAAGTTTAGGTTAAATATGTTTGATGGCAATGAAGTTGGAGGTTTACGACATTTGGCATTCCAAGATTCCAGTTAGTAGATTTTATGGCTGCATAATCCGTATAGTACATTTAGAAGGACTTACCTACTATTTCGCATTGCAATATTTACCACAAGAGGAGCTCGTGGCTATGTAATAACAGCTGCATGGGTCGATCCAACAGGTTAAGCTACGCTTGCCAGGGTTGGTCCGTGGATGGGTGACCATCTTTACATAACGAGACTCCTCCGTGCCGTGTTAAGCCGTTGGTCCCGGCTGTCATTCGTGGATCTTTGATAGTCGTTACGGGTCGTCAGACGCCCGAAAGTCTGACAACCAAACTTACCAAGGGGCATCGTATTACCCAATCACTGGGTTGTAGAGGTTAGATAAGCAGTCGCTCCATGCTCCATCATTGATGTAGAGAAGTCAGTTTTTTTTCTTAGCATTTTCCTTTACCGTTATTTAATTTAAAAGGAAATGGAAAAAGCGTTACTTTCTTTTATAAGCGCGAACACACGTAGGTACTCTTTATTTGGTAATTCTTATTTGATTATCCGCAGTGTCCCTTTTAAGTGAGTAGGTATCGATTGACCTTTTAGAAAAGCCACGTTGACGCAGTGTTATATTTTAGGCTTGAGTTAGGCACACCTACTGAATAGGGCGGGCTGACCTATTCTTGATAAAGCGTTCACTTATATTTTATTATAGAAAGTATATAGGTAGGTAAAGGTATTTATTATTAGAATCAGGTCGGCCATTAGAGTTGTCTATTTTTTCTTCAAATCTATGACAGAGTAGATAAATTCTTGTGTTAAATATTATAATCTGCCTATGTAGCTTTTTCCCAACTATGTTCGGGTCGGCTTCCAGTCCTACCGAATGCAGCTGAATACCATTATTTTACATGGAGCGACTGCCTATCTGACCTCCACAACCCAGTAACTGGGTTTCGGGCTTGTGACGACCCGTAACGACTGTCAAAGATCCACGAATGACAGCCGGGACCTACGGCTTAACGTTCTTTCCGAGGCACGGAGGAGTCTCGGTATGTAAAGATGGTCACCCATCCACTGACCAACCCCGGCAAGCGTAGCTTAACCTGATTGATCGACCCGTGCGGCTGTTATTACTTAGCCACGAGCTCCTCTGACTTCTCTACATGTAGGGGGATAAAATGTCACTTGTGTAAGAATCAGCTTAGTATTAGACCACTCTACACAATATTGTACGGTGTTACGGAACTCATCGTGTGCGAGTCCGACTCGCACTTGGCCGGTTTTTTCATAATGTTTACTATCGAAGTATGTTGACGACCTTTTCAATACCCTTTTCACAAGTTTGGCACTGTATCCGGTCCTTTGGGACACATCTTTATATCACTTCCTTTCAGTAAAAGGGAAATTGCTAACAAATCCATTATAAGTTTGGGGTGACCTTTGCCTTCCGCTGAATAGACATGAAGTAGAAGAGGATACGATACGACATAATTTTATCCTAAATGTATTTCCATTATTATTCAGAAGTTTTCCTTTAGGCACTAATTTACTATGAAATGTTTCTTTTTCTATCACTAAAGCAAATAAGTAAGTAGTAGTCGAACAATTCAGTTGTTATTTGAAATAGCTATGTTCGAGTACTATTCACTGTTTGAAACTATGGCACTCATATTTTTAACAGAATTGAAAAATAGAAGTAGGTTCCAATGGGGAAGAAAACTGTCAAATTAGTTCCGCGTAGATGGCGCTAAAGATAAACGCACATCAGAGCCGAAGGAAGCGAAGGAGCCAAAAGGACCGAATTTTAGAATTACTTGTATGAAATCCTATGTAACCTCGCACACTTATGTCTTCGGAAGAATTAATAGGAACTTCGTTTCGTTCGCTCTCTCTCGGCGAAGCTTCCGATAAACAACCCCATTGGACATTATTTTCAATCAAAGCCATGTCTAGCCAATTGTCTAGCAGTGCAAACAAACTACACACAAAACCTGGCTGGTTTTGTTTGTAGATTGTTTGCACCAGTAAATCGTTGCTTACTTTAGGTTTCTATATCATAATCCTGCTCTGAAATCCTTCTACCAGTTACCAACCGATAATATTTGACCATAAGACTGGTGTTACCGCTACTAATAAAGATGCATAGTCTCAATAAAAAATAACATTATTATATTATACATCAAAGCCGAAGCGTAAAAATCAAGACCCTATCAATGTAAAAGCTTTCGAGGGTGAAATTTAGCTCTATTTTTTTTTAAACAATTTAAAATGACCAACACAAAATTATATTGTTCGTAACACAATATGGGAACAGAGAAGCAGCAGCCAAACATCAAACACCAGTACGAAACGAAAATTAGTTCATAAATGTTCCCGAAAACACGTAAATCATGCAGTTTAGTACGAGTACGGTAACCGCAGATCATCGCGGGCGCCGGCTATAAATACTGCTCACACGTGTAGATCTATGGATCTCTCATATGGGTCACGTCATAATACTTCGTTAGAATACTGGCTGATTGTAGAATATTGTTGTTTCTCAGCGATCGATATTTTTGAATATGGAATGCTTTTGATGTCAAGAATGCTAGGAATGTTTATAAGAGTCTTGATCCTAATGGGTTCTTGCTGACGCCATTACCACTATTCAATTACTGTTTGTGCAGCAAGTAAGTGTCTACAATATGGGTATATACAATCATATAGGGTTTTTGCTGGAACTCCATTTGTGTTGGGAGTTGATCATTTTAATGTTGGTAGGTACAGTCAACGACTTTTGTCCCTCACCCCCATAAGGGCGCTTTTCGTATGCACGGGCCAGTGGCTAGCCCCACCTGCATTGCCTGCATTGTTTTCGTCCTGCAATAGCGCTTCGGTGCACGTTATAAAAAAAAGGGTTCCAAACAATTTAAGAAAAAAAAACTGGAAAAAAAGGGGCATTGTTAATTTTAGGGTCATGCTTCTTAGGCAACATTCTTCGTTCATTGGTCAAACAAAAACAGGGCGTTGCAAACTACGATTTAAACGTGCAACCGAAAAAGTTTTGAAAAGGATGAGGCACAATGACCTTTGACTGCATTGGAACGGAATCTAGCAGTATTAAGATCAGAAGTTTTTCTTGAAATCAAAAGTCATTTATTCAAATAAATTGTAATGTTACTTTCAATCAAATTGATTGTGATCTCCAATTAACTTTATAAAGGGGACTATTCTCTATTTGGTAACTTATTTTGTCTAGCTTAGGATGAGTCTGGGACATACGGACTATTTAATTATTTACCTAACATACATAATCAGCCTATAATGTTCCCACTGCTGGGACACAGGCCTCCTCTCGGTAAGAGGGCGGCCGTAATCCACCACGCGGGCCCACTGCGGGTTGGTAGATGTCATATGTCTTCGAATTTTTGGTTCTAGAGCATGGCGGTTTCCTCACGATGTTTTCCTTCACCGTTTAATTATCATGAATTATTTATGAAATCCTGCCAACTTAATCCAACCTTTGCCTATAAATACGAACTACACGCTTACCTCATACAAATCACGGTAACAAGACAATAATTAAACACAATATTTATGAAATATTTAGTTAATTCGAAGTTATGACGAATAAAATACCCATTGTTGTTGAAGGCTATTTGAACAAATATAGATAGGTACTCATAGAAAAACTATTGTTTACTTTAATTTCGCTTCTACCTCGTGACAGTACCTAGTTATTAAAAATGAAGTTTTAATTTTTAATTGGATGTAATTTCATACCTGACAATAGTAATTATTAGGATGAGAATACACGTGCGTGTAGTTTGTGTACAAGTAGATGTAGCTGGCATCCCATTGTGACATTGACCAATCAGAACTTCTTATGGCACACGGCATGCAAGCTACTTGCATACTAGTGTGCAAGTTACAGGCATGTGTATTCTCGCCCTTATTGTTTGAATGTTTTTAGGCAGGTAACGTAGGTACACCTACTAAGCCTCACTGAATCATCATCATCTTCCTGATCTTGTTCCATGTAAAGCTGCGGTCCCACGGCCCGTTAACTGACAGGCCGCGGCAGACGTTGCCAAGCCTGTCGAGGCCTGTCGCGGCCCGTGTCGAGTATTCCCACGGCGCGCGGAGTGTGTCAGCTTGGTCTATTCCATCATGTCAAGTGTTAAGGAGTGCATGGCTGCGTGTGCAGCCGCTATGGTTTTATTTAGTGGTAACATTTGATAAACAAATCAAAAGAGGTGCCTGTACAGGCCGCGACAGACGCCCTCGTGCTGCGCCACGCCTTTGAACTTACCGACTCCTGAAAGGTTCGAACGAGCCGCAGATGCGACGGTTCCCACGGCCTATCAGCCTGGCTTTTTGCGATCTGGCCTGTGAGACAGTGGGCCGTGGAACCACAGCTTTACTTGGGGTCAGTGCAACAAGTATTCTTCTTCCATTCTTCCCTGTCAACCGTCACATTACTCTCATATCATTCCTCACACAATCCATCCAATTTTCTTTGACCTAGCCTCATTAGATCTGTATCAATTTGCATATTTTCTATTTTATCCATGAATTTTCTTGCGAGTTCTTTTCATATGTCTTTCATAAGTAAGAAGCCTACGTCTTTAAGGCTCCACAAACAGTTGGCGCGACACATTACGCGAATCGCACGCGACACAAAGGCACCGCATGTCGCGCGACGAGCTGCGTCTTTTGTCGCGAGCGATTCGTGTCGCGTGTCGCGTCGCGCCTGTTTGACAGAGCCTTTAATTGGATAATAATACCTATGATTCTTGTTAAATTTGATCTAATTCAACTTATAGTTTGTAACATCATCAATCGTGAACTCGGTAAATAAATATAAATAATTATACCACGCTACACCAGAAGAAAAATATTTTGTATGCAAATATTTTATAATCTATCTATCTTCTATACAGGGTTACTTGTAATTCGACGTATTCCTTACAGGACGTCATAGTAGGGTTAAAATGCAACAAATTAAACCACCAAATGTTCTACCAAAATTAAGTATTTTTTTTGTAATTTTTGTCAAAGAAAAATATAAATTCAATCTGCCTAGCCTTTTCCCAACTATGTTGGGGTCGGCTTCTAGTCTAACCGGATGCAGCTGAATACCAGTATTTTACATGGAGCGACTGCCTATCTGACTTCCACAACCCAGTGACTGGGTAATACGATACCCCTTGGTAAGAGTGGTTGTCAGACTTTCGGGCTTTTGACGACCTGTAACGACTGTCAAAGATCCACGAATGACAGCCGGGACCAACGGCTTAACGTGCTTTCCGAGGCACGGAGGAGTCTCGGTATGTAATGATGGTCACCCATCCACGGACCAACCCCGGCAAGCGTAGCTTAACCTGATGAATCGACCCGTGCAGCTGTCATTACTTAGCCACGAGCTCCTCTAAAAAGAAAAATATAAATTACGGAAAATAAATTATTTACTTAGGATCTTTGCCAAAGTTTTAGGCATTTTTCAACTTTAAATTTGTAACAAAGATCTGCTACGGCATCAGCTATAATAATAACTTAAATTCCAGTAAAGTCACGCCGTAAATCATTTTTCATAAAAAAACTAAAAATCGAAGTACCTAACTCAAAAACTATTGAATTTCGGTAGAACATTTGGTGGTTTAATTTGTTGCATTTTAACCCTACTATGACGTCCTGCAAGGAATACGTCGAATTGCAAGTAACCCTGTATAAATAAAAAGAAAAAGTCTTGACTGACTGACTCATCAACGCCCAGCACAACTTGCAACTTGCGCCCAGCACCCTTGAACCTAGAAAGCTGTAATTTTGCACAGAGATTCCCTTTATAATGTAGACAAAGAATATGGAAGGAGTTTCTGGTAGTACGTTCCCGTGGGATATTTTCCGACAACCACGCGGGCGAAGCCGCGGGCAAAAGCTAGTTTATAATAATCATGAATACCGCTCCCACATTTTTATTCCATGTTTAGTCACTCATAAATCTGTTTGTAATTATTTGACCACCTCATCATATTTAATGATTATTACAGCGCTATTGACGTGAAACAAAAACAAATGAATATTATTATTTTAATTGACGTGTATAACCTCAACCTTTGTGACTTCTAGCAAAATGACATCAACGAAGGATAAAGGACAGAACCATGACAGAACATAAATAATAATAATAATAAAATGCTTGGAATTCATTTTGATATTCATCTAACTGCCGTTTAAAAGATTAAAATTCAATTAACTCATGAGAAAGAGATGCTTACTCGACGACGAGCAATACATTTTAGTATGAACTGGAAACGTAGTGAAGAAAAAAGCAAAGAAATGTAAAAAAAAAAATAATGTCCACTAGTAAAGTGGCTAATTAACCATCAACAATTAAATAAAATAAACGACATCAATGGAACCCAAAAAGTTACATGTCAAACCACACCTGACCATAAATAAACGATTCGAATTCCTATAGCTGTCGAATCGATTCGATTGAATGCTATTCGATCATTAATCGAGAGAGAGCGTGCCGGCCGCAAATAGATGAACTCGCGATCAAGGTGGCCCTCGAATCGAATGAAGGCCGAAACTTTGGCAAACACTATATCAACATGTAGGCTGAATGAATTTGATTCTGGTGATTTAAATTTAGAATTACTTGATGGAAAGTGCTGATGAAGGATCGCTGACCCTTCTTTGATTAAAAACTCATTGCTGTCTTTTAGCTGCTTCGAAACTCAGGCTTGCTTGCTTAATTTTATTATAAAGGTAGGTAACGTTAGTTTCTATCACAGAAGCAATTTTGCATGAATACAACATCTTGTCATTTGAATGACATCGGGACAGACTTCAGAGGTCATTTCATGTGTCAAGTATAATTACAGTTTTTCACTAATAATTATGTTTAATGTAAGTTATTGTATGATAATTTGGAATACTCGTAGCATTTAAAACCCGTGCGACTTATATGTGCACTTCGCTGCTGATATGCAAATTATATTTTTTTATATTTTGTGTGTAGGTATATATTTATTATTACTATACAAAGTTTACCTAGGTATGTTGATAAAAAAAAATCATAAAAATATTTTTAGGACATTAACTTTTTTTTGCAAGGAGTATAACTGTCAGTTATGAGTTTATGACACAGCGCGAGGTGCTCAGTTAAGTCGCACGGGTAGTATTTACCAACATAATGCAACATTATTAACTCATGTTAGCAGGCAGGCGAATTATAAACAGGATTATTCATAAAAGTAGTTAGTATTTACGTAAATAGCACGTGTTATGTAAAACAATGGGAAAGCTGAGACGGAGTTTCCCGAAACCACAATGAAGGTCGAACCTTGGCAACATTTCTTAAAACATAGTTTATAGTTTCGGGCAAGTAGTTATTCATGTCAACACCCAATCGTCAGAAATTTATCGATAGTGATCCGTAAAATAAAATTCGTTAACAATTTACTGCTGGCCGTAAATCGTCAGTAGGTAGATACTTACCAATTTATTTTTAAATCTTTATTTATTTATAAGGTTTTTAGGGTTCCGTAGCCAAATGGCATAAAACGGAACCCTTATGGATTCGTCATGTCTGTCTGTCTGTCCGTCCGTATGTCACTGCCACTTTTTTCCGAAACTATAAAAACTATACTGTTGAAACTTGGTAAGTAGATGTATTCTGTGAACCGCATTAAGATTTTCACACAAAAATAGAAAAAAAAAAAACAATAAATTTTGGGGATTCCCCACACTTAGAACTGAAACTCAATTTTTTTTTTTTTTCATCAAACCCATACGTGTGGGGTATGAGACTTCGAAAATGATATCGAGGTTTCTAATATAATTTTTTTTATAAACTGAATAGTTTGCGCGAGAGACACTTCCAAAGTGGTAAATGTGTCCCCCCCTGTAACTTCTAAAATAAGGATAAAACTACAAAAAATATATGATGTACATTAGCATCTAAACTTCCACCGAAAATTGGTTTGAACGAAATGTAGTAAGTAAAGAATATGCCAAACGAGCCTACCCGCTACCTTTGTAACCATAATAATATATGAAGCCAGAATGCTATTAAAGAAGCCTACATTCAAACTATTGTCAAAAGTTTGACGTCTTATGGACCCCAATACGATTACATTCCGTCAAAATGTGATGCACATCTTCTATGACTTCACAGACATCACAATTGGGTGTATCAACTTTGCGCATCATATAACCAAAACTATTGAGAGAAACGTGTCCTTGCCCTCGCTGAAACAACTTCATTAAGAATTGAAGAAGATGGAAGTAGATTAAATTACTTTTAACTGACTGGATTAAAATATCTAACTGTATATTTCATTTTACGTTTTTATGAAAATGATCTTCCTGCTATGCATAAATATTACCTGGTCAGGAAGTCATAAAAGTAGATTAAATTAAACTACATAGAGTTTTAGAAACAAAAGTCATAAATAAAACAAAAACCACAGACAAACTAAATTCGACAGCCGAGAATTGAAAGCGCTGCAAATACCAGTGGTTTCAATCTGAGGCTCGTGTTTGTCTATGGCTAAGCACCGTAAAAGCTGCGTTCAAAAGAAATGGCTAGCAATAAACGTTGCGGCTTTCTCCGCAAATACTGGCAGTAAACAATAAGCCAGACGCGCTGGCTGTGGAGTTGAATTATCTGTGCTTTAGTTTGATTGCTTTGCTTATGAAACTGAAAGGGGATGGCATGGGAAATAGGTAAGTGATTTCCTTATACCTGGCTACAAAGAAAATAGTTTGGTAGAAATTTAATAAAATTCTACGCTGATCGTGTTGGTTATACAAGAAACAATGGCTTTTATTAAACCCAGATGTAAAACTTGCGGTTAAGAATTGAATGAAATATTGCAATGGGCCTACTGGCAGGTTTATTTCCACCTATTAGTAAAGGTGGATTCAGTAGAATTTATATTCAAATTTCAAATTCAAATTCAAATTCTTTATTGCGAACTAAGTGTATAACTTTGAAGATGTTAACAATAGTAGGTTCTTAGAACTTAGTTGCCTGTTAAGGCATTGCAATTTAAATTGTTATAAATATTTAAAAACATAGGTATACGTAGATACTCAGTATTATAGTTATACAATTTACATTATATTATATTAGTTATCATTATTCAAAATTTTTTATAATATTCACAAACTGTAGCCTACATACATTTTAAACCCATCTAAGTCAGCGAGAATCAATAACGTTTCAATAATTCAGACCGCAGCTATTTTATATCCCAAACGCGAATTATTTGAATTCGGAATGTCAGAATGCCATTCGCGATTCGTCTGTGCTTTTGCTAAAATATTCGAGTACATTTTGTGTTAAACACTTAATGATTACCAGAATACTAACCGAACACTAAAATTCCCGAATACATAATTTCAGTGTTTCAAATGTTTTTGCTTTTATTTATGCTTTCGACGATCGACAGTCATTTGGATTCGATTCTCGTATTGAGACAAATATTTGTGAGGCATTCTGTATTCAAACTTCATTCTTTTCGAGAACCATACGGTTGTTTCTGCATTTTGGCAACCATGACACGGAGAATTCTATCACGGGATAGGTCTATGCCATAGGCCTATGGCATGAAGCGTCTATTATTACTGCACCAATAAATATTCATGATTTCGTTTTCTGCATGCAGCTACTGCTAAGTTTAGGTTATAAGCCTGTTAACCTCCCAAGTGCGCTTCCTCTGCAGGACACTGCACTGTTGACCCTTTCTTCGCTGCTCATCGGTCCTACATCAAAGGGTTCACGCATGTGCGGACAATTCCACCGGATGACTGCGAAGCCAACGAAGTGGACGCTTACGAAAGCCATTAGCTTTTATTCATAAATCCCGTAAATAGCTGACTGTTTCTGATCCAATGGCTTTTTGGACGAGTTCGTTAAGGCTATTTTTGAACAGCTATTAAGTATAATGTACTGAAGAATCCTTTTGAGTTGACACTTTTAGTCTTTTACATAATAATGAAACTTTGTTTTCAGAGCTTCGTGCAGCGATAAACTACTCGTAACAGAATTACAAGAAAGCCCCAGAATGCGTTTCTGCTAATACCCTATTAGTGAGTGTAATTGTTTCCCCAATTTAACCTTTATGTACTTAGGTAACATTAGAAAGTAGTCAAATTGCAACACAAAAACACACATTCATCCACATTAAACGCGCGGTGCATCTAACACCTACCTCACGTTCGGAAATGCCTATGTTAATATGGCGAGCAAACAGTCGGCTTGTGTTGGAATGCGACCGATCCAACGTTTAAACTATTTTCGGACGAACACGGAACTGCACTGTTCGATGTTTGAAATCTATGGTAGCGTGGAATAGTTATGTCGTATTTATCACAGTTTTATTGCATTTGTGAGAATCTAGGCCGGATTGTTTAGCGAGATAATAATCTGTTAACGTCAGTTATGTTTAACGATTAAAAGGAAGACGTATACGTGCTGTCAAAGGAGCTTTATCATAGGATGTTCTATTTATAAAACAGACAAAACAATGCTTGTTGATATAAATGGCGTGTTAACTCACATGAGAAAAATTTCTTCATTTTCCTGAATACATGGAAAACGAATGTTAATTACGAAACATAGGAAGGAGTATAAAACAAAATAACGTAAACGAGGCAGCCATAAAATAAATGGTTCGTGGCCTACTACTTAACAGAGTTGTAAAAAGTAGTTACAAAGAAAAATAAAAGTGCGCAGGATTAGCCGTTAAGCTCATGAGCAACCATTTTATATCTCTAGGAAACTCATGTCTTTATGCCTTTTACATCAAAGTGCGACATTACGATGCTCCTTGTTCCTACTGTAAAACTGAAAAGGACAAAGTTATCACAATGTGCGCCGACATTAACTTGACGCAGCCTAAGCACAGAGCTACGTTATTCTGAGTTGAATTATGCGACGGGACCACACAATTTTAATTAAAACGAGTGTGCGACTGAAATACGATTTTCAGCCGAAACCGAAACCGTAACTGAAGTTTCGGCTTCTCTCATATTTTCCGCCGAAACCAAAACCGAAACCTACGTAGTAGTTAATTAAATGACATTATTTTCTGAAACTCGTCGTTTTTCGTAAAGCTACTCGTAGAAATAATTTGACTAAGTGCTGATTTTGCAATGTTTTAGCAGTTTTCTTTTATCCAAAGAAAAAAATACTTTTGCCAGATTTTGTGTGAAAAACTGTAAAAATTTCAAAATGACGATTGAAAAATGAGCCCTAACTAAATAAGGGCCTTAGCAGTTAGGCTACTGTTAGCTTTGGCAATTAGCGCTTTAGTAATTTTTCAGATACCTTGATTCAACTTTTTAACACCGCATAATAGCGCTAGCAATCAGCGATTTAATCGTTTTTCGGAAGCTTGGTATACCTAGCTTCACCTCTCCGCCAAAACATTCGGCATCGTTAGAAAACGATTTTTTTTAATCGTACTCAAACGGAACGAGTCGCCAAAAAGCGATACAGCGTCGAAGTAATCGCTGAAACGTGTGATTTTGCTATTGTGACCGAAGGCACAATCGCTAAGATGCATTTGCTGTTGCCCTTAGAGCTTTATCCTCGCTGATACATGTCTGCTAAGAGCCAAAATGACTTCCATTTATAATTAAACACTTCTTTTTTTGGGTTTTATACAAAAAAGGGTGAAAACGGGACCCATTACCAAGTCTACGATGTTTGTCTATCCGTGAGTCGTTCATACTCTATCAAAATCGACAGCTCACGAACGCCATACGCCAGTTTCGGTCGGGCCAAAGATTCGGCCACTTTATGGCCGAAACTGGCTGAAACCGAAACCGAACTTCGGTGGATCACTAAGGAAACCCTTAACCTTTTTTCCACAGCACCTTGGCACAATTTGCCCCAAGCAAGTACCTACTATCCATCATCTTCCTGCCCTTATCCCAATTTACTTGGGTACAAGTACCTACTATCCACGAATGAAAAATGTTGAACAGGTTACAATGTTGGTAACAAGAACCGCCTAAAAATCAGAAGCTAACATAATAATAACACAAACAAAAAGGTCGAGATCCACAATGGAGCTCATTAAAACGTACAACCAACGTTAATGAAAGCTTCATGTTCTACAATGGCTGCCTGTTCGTTAGCCGATATATTATTAATTTGAACTGGAAGCCCGCCAGGTAACTAGACATGTCCATAATTAAATGATTGATTGGTATCTTTGAGGCCGTATTTGATTAACTACTTTCATTTTGTCGTACATTTTTGACAGCGGTTTTAAATCGATCGGCCGACAAGTCAATTTAAGTGGATTCTAAATTCAATCTTGGCACCCAGCAGGCCATAGACACAAAAACTCGAACGCGATATTTTTATTTGAAAGTAAAATAAGTTGTACGAACCTAATGGAGCTTTTTTCAGCACAAAAAGCCGGGAATATCATAAACAATTTGGCGTTACGAGAATTACTTTCGCTATTTTATTTAAACACCAAACTCGAAATCTTTCTCCCCATTGCAAAGGCGACAGTAATTGTGAAAATAAATAGATCCTGTCTGACTCAGTTTTCCAGGCCACATTGCTTCCTTGGTTATTGCGTCATGCTTAAGCACTACTCAATGAGAAAGGGTGAGAAAATGGGAAGGGTGAATGTAGGTTCAAGGACTAATAACACTTCAAACGAAGTTTTTACTTGTAGCATGTGCAATTTGATATTTAATTTTGAAACTGATCAAGTGATCATAGATTTAGGGAGTTTTTTTTAAGTCTTTCTTGGTATGTAACACAGTAACAAACCCTCATGCTATGAAAAAATTCCATTTACTATAGGCATTACACTCTAGCACCCTATACTTCGTAAAAGATAGCTTGATCTCTGCGACAGCTGTCAGTAAAATCACGCCTATGAAGTTCTGAACTTCATAGTAGTACAGACAGTACCTGTAAATGTCATACTTTATGGGCATGCCGACCTACTTAGTGATGGGCGATGAATCACGCTCATCATCAATGCTCTATTCACGGCAAATAAAATGTTGCAGCTATTAAAGAGTGCGGTCGACAATGTATCTGCAGAAGACTGGAAGAAGGTGGTAACCAAATGCAGAAAACTAATGGAAGAAGATTGGGAGCGGGACGTCCGATTTGATAATATTTGCGAACAAGAGTTTATAATAAATTTACAAGATTGTTCTAGCGATTCAGAAACTGATTCAGATATGGATTTGGGGTGTACTCGTTTACGAGAATAAATGTATTTTATATTCAAATATTCGTTTAATTTAGTAACGTTTGTAATTAAATTAAACCCAATTAAATGTTACATTAGCATCGATAATAGTAAGAAACGTCGATAATTTCTATCGACAATTTTTTATATCATGACAACCCTAGGAATGTCAGTTTGACTTATGTCGCAGAGATCAAGCTAACTTTTACGTAGTATAGTTGTGTAACACACTATCAATCGGAATCGGTTTCATTTTGACAGTTCAACAACATTCTTTGCGTTATTTACGTTGTCGAGCAGACACATTTTTCGAACATAATGAAGCAATGGCTTAACAATTTGCTTCAATATGATTTAGATTCCGATTGATAGTGTGTTACGCAATTAGGGCGCCGGACTCCTAAATCAAGCCACCCTGCATTTTTATATAGGGTCTGTGACTTTTTAAATGGTCGTGAATTCAAATTCGGAGCAATGACGTAACATAGGTGCTCCAATAAGTCCAATATGACGGCCAGTACGAGTATATCGTCTTCAAAACTGCATTAATACTTTTTCTCTCACTCATAATCATTTTGATGTTTAGAACTTTATACCTTATATTGAAATGCACGACGGCTCAATTTAGGAGTCCGGGAGTGTATTAAGAGTATTTTGGCTACAAATAATTAAGGTTATTCCACTCAACATTAGAAAATCAAAATGCCGTTCGCATCACTGCGGATGGGCGCCATGATTGTTTTCCCAAATGACTTTGGTAACAATATCATAACTGACATCCTTATTCTGGAATGCTCGCAGCATTTTAATTAGAATCGTTCCGAGTTACGCAACATGAAACGTGAGTTGACATACATTGTAGAATTTATGTTAGCTTTAAATATTTGCTATGCTCTTTATATGACAAACAAGTAAGTATGTGCATCGTTTGTGTACATAACTGCCGTGCTAGCAAATCATAAAATAATTATCGAGTATTTTTATTTGCAAATCAATTCAAAATCACCACGGACTTGAACCAATCTGATTATTTAAACGACTTTTAATAACATTTCGCACGCATTATTTTCGCCTAAGAAAACAAAACCTTTCTACTTTCTAGCCAAGGAATGAAAAACTACATTATTTTTTTTATTTAACAAACTGACACAGGCAACTCCCATATACAGCCAACCAGTCATAAAATATTATAAATTCTGCTCATTACTCGCGGTAGAGCTGACGCAAATGCTTAGCGTACCGGCGAGGTGCTTGGAACTGGAAAATTGGGACCGAAAATGCATTGGAGAGCACTCGCCGCCGAATCCAAATTTCCTATTTGGAAAATTGCCAGACTTCTGTGGAGCACCGCTCACAAACACTTAACAACCTTCGTTAGATTCATGACTAACCTTTTCGCGTCAGGAGTATTTACTGTCCGAATTATGTAATTTGTGTTTTGTGGATAGCCGAATACTTATTAGGTTTTGCAAACCTATCGTAACGAGTCTTGGGTTCAAGCAGCATTTCTCTTTCAATTTAGATATCTTTCACGTTTATGTACAACTCTAAAGCATTCCTCAAAAACTCGTACGTAACGCAATCAACTCCATCTATCTACACACAAAAGTCAAACCTAACACAGATTAAAAAAAAAAAACTAGTCTGCCTGTTCTATTCTCTATTTGCGTTCCATTTCACGATGCAAGTTAAACTTTTATCTACACTCTATGAAATACGCTTTAACTCTGCAAGTGAACATTCCGGGAGAGGGAACAAGGTGACCTCAAAACAAACACGAACTGATATGAAAGAGGTTGTTTGATGTTCGTATATTGGAATCATTTTGCTGGCGTCACGATAATAATAATCCTTTTATGAGATACCGTGATTGTACACACGGCTACACATCAATCTATACATTTCCAGTTTACACTGGCCTCTCACTGTAAGGAAATCCTATACAATGCGAGATCAGCTTATACTGGAAATTTATAGCGTGATCTGTAGCCATGTGCGTACAGACGCCAGCATATCAATCTACTACAATCTGTCAAATTTCTCAAGGTTGATTGGGAAAATTTGACAGTTTCGGGTGGCTTGACCTGCTGGCGTCTGTACAACGTGTTTTCGGAGATGTAATGTAGGTACATAGTACGTGACATTTAACCAGATTTGTAAAAGGATTAAGATACAGATAGATATTACTGCAGTGAAACCTAGCATGAGCAGGATTGGACAGGGATTTAGTATCTCTTTGTATAATTGGACTTTTAATCGTATACAGTAACTTGACAATTGGATAACATTTCCTGACAATAAAAAGGAAATGAGGTAAAAAAAAGAATTAGCTAAACTCATTGAACTATATTACTAAGTAGTACCTCAGTGGCTAAACTACCTTGATGCGCTTAGGTATACTTTTAATGCCGCCGGGGTCGCGGGTAGTTCGAAAGAGATACCGTGGCCCTGGCACGGGCAACTGAAGGAACACGGGTGGGTTTTAGTCAGTAAAAGTCTGACACGCCCTGCCGCTCTGCCCGGAGCCGGGAGAAGTCATTTGACGATTTCCCATCCACAAAAAAGAAAAAAAAAAAAAAAGGTATACTTTTAATAGTAACACGTTATAAACGATAAGTAATTTAGAAACGAAAATTGTTTTGTTTCAACTGTCAAGTTACCTGCGATTAAAAATCCAAGTCTAAGATGCTTTGAAGTAAAAACAGACCAGTCTTATCTAATTATTTATAACTCCTGTATGACTATAAACCTTAAGAGCGGGATCTTTCAATCTGATTCGATTTTTACAGTAGTAAATTATGCTCAAATTGAAAAAAAAATATGTCAGGAAATTTCATTACACTGGATGACTTCTTTTACCGTCTTGAAAAAAATAGGCTATAATAGGTGAACGGAGTCGAAGCCTGTGGCATACCGAACTTTTTTTTTTTTAAAGAAAAAATTAAAAAAATCAAAATTCAAATCATCTCTGTTTTTTATTATTCTAAAATGAAAAGTTTATATAGAATTTGTAGTATTTATTGATACTTACTTTTTTTTGATTTTTTTCTGACAAAGCAATTAAAAAAAAAAAAACTAAGTATGCAATAGGCTTCTACTCCGTTCACCTAATATACCCTATTTTTTTCAAGACGGTAATAGAATTCATTCGGTACTATATGTAAAGATCGGCCCTGACGAAAAACATACTAGGTAGGTACGAGTACCTACCTAGGATAACATTTTCTCTATAGAAAACCATCACAAAGATACCTCTAATTTTCAACATTTTTGGTTTGTATTCTATTCTGTTTGTTAGCCGCACTAATGCGGGTGTAGCGAGACGCGCGGGTGAAATCAGAATGTATCCTGGCATTAGGCCCGCTCTGAGGCCTCTGCCTCGAATTTCGCGGGCAGCGGCGGCGGCGGCGCGTCTCGCATTGTCCCGCCCCGCTACCGCGCCGCTGTTTTGGAGGTCCGGTCCATTTGTTTTTACGCATAAAATCCTGCCGCTCCCGCTCCGCCGCCGCTGCCGCCCCGCTGCCCGCAAAATTCGAGGCAGAGGCCTTAGGAGGATGCGCTGTGGTAGCCCGCGAAATTCAAATTTTCTTGCGTTTTATGCAATTTGCAGGTCCGTGTCAGGTTGTATCTTGATCAAAATATGATACGCAGCAATAAAACATATGTATTTACATAATTTTAACCAAAAAAATCATCAATACATCTCTATATGTTAGATTTCGTGCAGTCGTTACATTTCGTTCGTTCGAAGAATCTGCACGAATTCTAACTTAGAAAGATGTATTGATGATTTTCATGGTTAAAATTATATAAATACATATGTTTTATTGCGGCGTATCATATTTTGATCAAGATACAACCTGCAGTGCTATTCTGTTCAAATCTCACCGTGAAAACTTAGGTGAAGTGAGCGTGGAGTGAGCTGTCAATAGTGTCAATCCCTAGCATCAGGCAGAATGACAACTCACTTCACCTAGGTTTTTATCGGTGAGATTTGTACAGAATAGCACTGCTGACCCTGCGAATTGCAAAATAACCCAAAAAAAAAAAATCGCGGGCTACCACAGCGCATCCCGCTTAAACGCTTTGACGAAGCCAAAGTTTTCAAAGTATATCGATTTGATCGACTGATCTCTGATCGTCTCAAGTGACACAAAATAATTCTCCAAAATATTTACCTGCTCCTGTTGGTAGAGTAAAAGCTTTAATGACAGTTTTATGACGTCAGAGAAATAATCTCGGCGATTAAATACTAAGAGCGATGAGTGGCCGTTACATTTTTATGGCGCCGTGAAACAGCTGACTCGAGATTCGCACAGATTATTATAGAACGATATGAATCAGCGGCGTTGGCAGACTGCAATCTTTTCTATGCTGCGGATTTAGCTTTGCCGACGATAAATAAACTGCTTTTTAGATCTACGTCAATCATAGGAAGGTCAAAGTTTAATAAAAATGTAGACACACGAGTTGCTTTAAGCTTCATAAATAAGACTGCTTTGTTTGTAATATCGTCTTTATGAACGATGTTTAAATTTTTTTAAATCAAAGCTATGATGGGGTCGGCTTTCAGTCTAACCGGATGCAGCTGAATACCAGTATTTTACACGGAGCAAATGCCTCTCCGCACTGCCTATCTGACCTCAACCAACCAACCCAGTAACTGGGATACCCCTTGGTAAGACTGGTTGTCAGACTTTCGGACTTCTGACGACCCGTAACGGCTGTCAAAGATCCACGAATGACAGTGTACCGTGCGGCTGTTGTTATTACATAGCCACGAACTCCTCTACCCAGTTTAAAATATTTGAAAATGGAATAGTTAGAATACACATCAAACGAATCCTCATTAGACCTCATCAAAACCTCGTTACAATACTTTTTGTCGTATCTACACAACTTAGCAGTAACATCATTTCATTTCCTTATTAGCATAAAGAGTATGACTTTCGCAAGGAAATTATGACAGTCAGTTTCTACAGGATTAACTGTCTACGTCGCTAACTACAACTGTAACTGGATCCCGCTTCATCCCACAGTCCGTGATACGACTATTGTTAATGCAATGTAAAATGGACGACGAATAAATTGAAAAATGGCTGCCGGCCGCTTGTGTAAGCCATTTGGAGATAGTGAATATGAATAAAAGTGTCGTCAAAGCTTTGTAGTCAGTTTTAAAAGTTAATATAATGATAATCTTGGATGAAATTTTAAGTAGAAGGATGTAACGATATATAGCTTGTGTGCTGTAATAAAATTAGTTAACTATTGGAATTATGATGGGTTAAAGAGGTATTAGAATTGAAACATAGGCTTTGTACATAACGTTATAACTGTGTACAACGGAGCTATTAAAATCCTAAACTAAGTACAAGCGCACTGTAGCTACGTTTCGTAGCGCAGTACCTAGTAGAAATTAGCCCTAAAGAGCTTAAGCTCCAATATTAAAAAATAATCTGCTTTTGGACATAGAAACAGATTCTTCGAAAATGCTAAGCCCCTTCTGGAATACTTCTCCGGACGTATCTACGTATTGTAGAACACCACTCATCGGGAACGTTCCAAATTCAAATGGGATAGTTGTAGAATATTAGCATTCTACGATCGTCTGCGTGGTTACGATGCCGATGTTATTCCAAATTTAAACCAAGCTTCCGCCAACGTTACTGAATATGGCTGCCACATTCCGCTAGTGAGGTAACCCATACTTGCTAATGAAAGATTGGAAACATTAAACAGTATGTATTCATTAGTATTTATTATACGCAGAAGATATTTATATGTTAAGATTGAGATAATATTTATATTATTAAGGTAATATAAATTCTTTTAACCTAATAATATGTAAATTCACGC
This sequence comes from Cosmia pyralina, assembly GCA_946251885.1. Classification (NCBI taxonomy): domain Eukaryota; kingdom Metazoa; phylum Arthropoda; class Insecta; order Lepidoptera; family Noctuidae; genus Cosmia; species Cosmia pyralina. The sequence goes on along the minus strand of OX276345.1, from coordinate 24,205,800 downwards.
TTTTATAGGCAATTCAATTGATGAACTAGTATTGTATGGTGTTTAAGAATAATCTAAACATTATATTTGCATTAGCAACATTTGTATTTTTCACTAGTATTTTATACACTGGTAACATTGTAACGAGTAGAATCTTCTCGGTGCCATGGACTTTTGCTCTTGTTGTAAAGTTAAAGTAATTATTTTGGAAATACAGTTTTACTGCTAAAAATCAACAAGCATTTTATTATACATGCTGGCTGTGGTCCTTCGTAACCTGTGAAAAGTTGTGCAGTGTGTAAATCGCGTATTCAAGTTACTGTGTTCGTGAATCGGCGCGGACGCCACGCGACGCCATAGTTCGTCGTCTTCGTCGGGCGAGCTTTTGCGAGAAATCTATAATTTCTCTGCAAATATACAAGAAGAATCGCGAGGATTTCTGCATTTTTCACAGAAATAAGTTCATTTTGTTGTGGATTGCAAATCGATAATTTTGCAGCTCATTGAGAACTTGAGTTATTGTTCGTGGTCGCCGGGCAAGATTTTGCTGGAAATCTATAATTTTTCTGCAAAATACTAGAAGATTCGTCAAGATTTCTGCTTATTTCACAGGAATACATTCAATTCAATATTATTTCAATTGTGTTAAATTGCAAATCTATAATTTTGCATCTCATTCACTTCTACCTTCAAATATCATTCATAATCGTGGAGCGGGAAACGGTCGGTTCGTCAAGTAATTACTGCGTCACGTCTCAATAGTCTGTGGTCGTCATCGTCGTGCAATACTGTTGGCAGCATTGCGGAACTGTCATCGAGATTATCTTTTGATTGTAAACATCAACATAACCTGCAAAGAAGTTCGTCCGGTGTTTACGGTTTAAAAAGTGTGCGGATACGTAAAGCGAAGTGTTTTTGTGAGTATTTAAGTGTACGTTAGTGCGTAAATTAACGTGTTTACCATGTCGACGGCGGAGGAAGTGCTTAAAAAGTTGCGTCTCGCCCGAGCACAACAAAAAGGTACTGTTACACGCATCGAGAACTTTATTAGTGATCCAATCAATCTTGCGTCTGCGTCTATCGAAATGATACAAGCTCGTATTGACAAGCTGAATACAACTTTCAAAGACTATGAGAGAACACAATTAGATATTTTATCTTGTGATGAAAAAGACAAGGAAAATGTTGCTATTTTAGAGGATAAATATTTTGACATTATCTCAAAGTTAAATTCAGCTTTAAAAAACTTAAATACATCTGAGGTAAAACAATGCTCGAATGTTTCGACTTCAAAATTACCTAACATTGATATCCCGATATTTGATGGGAAGGATTTTACAAAATATACTCCGTTCATTGATTTATTTATGGCTGTTATTGACGGAAACAGGGCACTCTCAGATGTGCAAAAGTTATTTTATTTGCGCAAATTTTTGTCCGACGAAGCATTGGCTGTTATTGTTAACCTACCACTTGTGAATGAATCTTATAAAGAAGCCATTGAGCTTTTGAAAAAACGCTTTGATAATAAGTCACGATTAATATTTAATCACATAAATATATTATTGCAATTGCCTGTGATGCAGAAAAGTACAGCGGCCTCTATAAGGTCTTTTATATCACAAGTGCAACAACAATTGTATGCACTTAAAAACTTGCAGCAGCCTGTTAAGCAATGGGACATGCTTTTAATTTCAATATTATTTAAAAAATTAGATTTGTATACCAATCGTGCTTATCAGCTAGATAGAAATATAGATACACTTCCAACGATGGAAGAGTTCCTTTCATTTTTAGAGAAACGTGCTATAGCGTTTGAAGATAGCTGTAATTCTGACAATAAGAAGAATACAGTACAAAAAGTGAGCAATGTTGTCACTAAAAATTCTAGTTCTTGTTCTTTTTGTCAAGGTATTGCACATTTGTTGCATTCATGCCCTAAATTTAAAATGGCTTCAATAGAAGACCGTATAAAATTCATAGATGACAAAAAGTTGTGTACTATGTGTTTAAAGTCTCACACTGGTAAGTGTAAGTTTTCATTTTCTTGTAAAATTTGCAAGCAAGGGCACAATACCCTCCTGCATAAAGACAGTGATCCTAGCCCTCAGGCTTCTATATCATTGCATTCTGTTAATTCATCTATGAATACTTTATTGCCCACCATAAAGGTTAAGTTGATCGACTATCAGGGATCCGAACTTTATGTCAGAGCAGTACTTGATTCAGGAAGTCAAGTTTCACTTATTACCTCAAATCTTGTGGAAAAATTGCAGCTAAAGCTTAAGAGCCAAAATGCCAATATTATTGGCATAGGGAACAATTGTAATAAAATCAACAAATATGTTGACATTACCATCAATTCTCCAGTGAAAAATGTACAATTAAAAATAAAATGCCATGTTGTAAACTGTATTACAGCAGATTTGCCTCAGTATCATTTTGATATTTCAGGGTTAAATATTCCCAAAGACATCCAGTTATCAGATGATGAATTTAATGTACCAACAGAAATATCTATGCTTTTAGGTGCTGATATTTATTTTAATATTTTAATGGATGGTCAAGTTAAAATTCATAATGGCTTGTTATTGCAGAATACTTTGTTTGGTTATACTATTGGTGGAAAGCAATTTGTTGATGATTATAAAAATAATTTAGTTACAAACTTGGCTATTTGTGATACTAACAAATTAGAACTTGTAATGGAACAGTTTTGGCTCACTGAGACGATTCCTCAGTCTACAACAAAAGGCTGTAATGAATTTGATAAATCAGAAAAATGTTTCCAACAATCTGTTAAACTTGAAAATGGTAAGTTTTGTGTTGATATGCCCTTAGCTTCCAAAATGGAAGAGTTGCAGCTCGGGGATTCGTTTTCGGTGGCTCTTCAAAGATTCCTATCACTGGAGAAACGATTTAAAATCAACCCTGTATATTTAGAAAAATATAAGAGCTTTATTGAGGAGTACATAGCATTGGGGCATGCTAAAACGGTGGATGTAGGCAGCTATGATGTCCAAAATGGCACTGTTTATTTTTTAGCTCACCATGCTGTATTAAATGAGGCAAGTCTAACCACAAAATTACGTGTAGTATTTGATGGTAGTATGAAGTCTAGAGCTGGGGTGTCACTGAACGATGTAATGTTGAATGGTCCGGTTGTTCAGAGCGAACTCTTTGATATTCTCCTTCTTTGGAGAACATACTTCTACACGCTCACCTGTGACATTCAAAAGATGTTTCGTGGAATTCTTATAAACCCAAGTCAAACTTGTCTTCAAAATATTTTATGGCGGGATGATCCATGCAAACCCATAAGCTGTTTGCAGCTTCAAACTGTCACATATGGTTTAAAGTCTTCCACCTTTTTGGCTACTCGTTGTCTGATAGAGTTGGCTCGTAGATATCAAGCTGAATTCCCGCTTGCTGCTCAAGCCATGTTGTTGAACACTTATTGCGATGATGTCATTTGTGGTTCTGATAGTACTCAAGAGCTTCATCAACTTAAATGTGAACTTATTGCTCTTTTGGAAAAAGGCAGCTTCACGCTTCATAAGTGGTGTTCAAACTATCCCGAGGCTATTAATGCTCTCCCCAATGAGCACAAATGTTTTGAAAAATTAGACATCAATAAAAACAATATTGTCAAGACATTAGGTTTAAAATGCGACATTTTAAATGATACATTTACTTTTAACTGTCCAATGATTAACAATGATGATATGATGACCAAACGGTCTATTCTGAGTTTCATTGGTAAAATGTTTGACCCGCTAGGCCTCATAGGTCCTATTATAGTTGTGGCAAAAATTTTCATGCAAACTTTATGGTCTATGAATTTAGACTGGGATAAAATATTGCCCCAAGAGCAACTCAATGTTTGGGATAAATTTATAAAAAACTTAGTTTTGATGAATACAATTACTGTGCCAAGATATGTAAGTTCATGTGATGTGGATATCATAGAGTTGGTGGGATATGCTGATGCGTCTATGAAAGCATTTGGATGTTGTCTTTACCTAAGAACGGTTAAACCGGATGGTTCAGTTTTTGTTAATTTATTGTGCTCTAAGTCCCGTGTTGCCCCATTAAAGAAAAATTTAACAATCCCAAGACTGGAATTAAATAGTGCTTTGCTTCTTTCACAAATTGTGAATAGGGTATACAATATTTTAAAATGCAGATTCCCTAGTCTCACAGTTCACTTATACAGTGATTCCCAGATAGCACTAGCATGGATTAAATCTAAAAACATAAAATCAAATCCTTATGTGGCTAATAGGGTAAACCAAATAAAAATATTAACTTCAAACTTTCAGTGGTCGTATGTCAGCACGGCTAGTAATCCTGCTGATTTATTATCAAGAGGTTGTGACCCATACAAATTAAAGTCCAATTTGCTTTGGTGGCATGGTCCTAAGGAATTGTTAAGTAAGGACTTTGAACACTCTGTTAATAATGTCGAGTTCCCACTTCCTTATTTAGCTGAAACAGATAATATAGTAAATAATATATGTGAAGTCAATGAACCTTCTAAAAAAGATGAGCGAATTTTTAATGATTTAATTGAAAAAATATCAGATTTTAATCGACTTCAGCGAATTGTTGCCTATATATTGCGATTTATCAAAAATTGTTCCAAAAACATTGATAAATTGTATGGTTCTTTGACACTGCAAGAGCTTCGTAGTGCTTTGTTGGCGATTATTCGTAGTGTTCAAAGAAAACACTTTCCTAAAGAAATAGAGTGTCTTAAAAATAATTTACCTATCAAATCTGGATTATCAAGTTTACATCCTTTTCTGGATCAGGCTGGTGTGCTTAGAGTTGGTGGCCGTCTTCAGTGTGCCATCGACATGGCATATGATAAAAAGCATCCTGCTATACTTCCTAAATCATGTAATTTCACAGATATCCTAATTCGTAATGAGCATCTTCGCTTGTTGCATGCAGGGGCTAAATTAGTGTTGGGCTCACTTTCACAACAATTTTGGCTTATCAGTGGTGTCCGTGAAGTCAAGAAGGTGGTAAACAAGTGTGTCAAATGTTTCCGTCTAAAGGCTGCAGCTGCGAAGCAGCTTATGGGTTCTCTCCCGCAAGATAGGATTACAGCTGTTAGGCCATTCAATGTAGTTGGCGTGAACTTCTGTGGACCTTTTAATGTTAAAACTTCTAGAATCAGGAGACCATTAATCACAAAAGGCTATGTGGCACTTTACGTGTGCTTTGCTACAAAGGCAATCCACATGGAGCTAGTCAGTGACCTCACAACTGAAGCCTTTTTAGCATGCCTCAAACGTTTCATTTCTCGAAGAGGAATGCCACAGAAAATATTCTGTGACAATGCAAAAACATTTAAAGGTGCTGCCAATGAGTTAAATAAACTGTATGAATTGTTTATATCAAAAACTCATGTAGATTCTGTGAATAATTATTGTACTCCTAACTTTATTAAGTTTAAGTTTATCCCTAGTTACTCTCCGGAGTTTGGAGGCTTATGGGAGGCAGGGGTTAAAAGTTTTAAATACCATTTTAAGAGAATTGTTGGAACTGTTGTCTTGACTTTTGAAGGTTTGTATACTGTTATCACGGAAATTGAAGCTGTGTTAAATTCAAGACCTCTCCTTCCCATGAGCTCAGATATTTCCAATTTTGGGTATTTAACGCCTGGCCACTTCCTCATAGGTACCTCTATGATGAGTTATCCCGAAGCTGACTTAGCTAATTATTCTATTAATAACCTAAAATTTTGGAATGTTTTATGTAAAATTAAACAAGACTTTTGGAAAGTCTGGTCTGGGGATTATCTTACACAGCTTCAAAGCAGGCCAAAATGGCACCATGTCAATCCTAATTTAAAAGAAGGAGACCTAGTTATTCTTCGTAGTGATAATACTGCTCCAATGACATGGCCCATGGCAAGAATTGTGAGGACAATACCTGGACCAGATGGTATGGTCAGAGTGGCAGAAATTAAACTGTCAAATAATAAAACCTATGTTAGATCTCTCAGAAAATTATGTCCATTACCGATAAATTAGATTGAACACAATTTAAATTTAACTTTTCTTACTTTTATCCATTTCTTATGTTTCTATTATGTAGTTACAACATTTTTTTGTCATTGCATGGCCCCGGCCCAACTATATTTAAGAATAATCTAAACATTATATTTGCATTAGCAACATTTGTATTTTTCACTAGTATTTTATACACTGGTAACATTGTAACGAGTAGAATCTTCTCGGTGCCATGGACTTTTGCTCTTGTTGTAAAGTTAAAGTAATTATTTTGGAAATACAGTTTTACTGCTAAAAATCAACAAGCATTTTATTATACATATGGTTTATTTTATTTCTGTAAGTATTAAAATATAATTTATCCTCTATGAACAGGATATTTCTGCATTACCTACAGTCCAAGTTTTTTTATAAAAAAAAACTAATTGTTTTTTATGTCAAATTATACCGTCATTGTCTCTCCTAAATAAAGTTCCAGTGCTTTAATATTAGATAATCTCATCATGGTATAATCATAACTTTCTCTAAACACACACGATAAGCTGTCGAGAGTAATTTGGTGCGGCCTTCAAAGTTTAAATTGAAGATGGCAAAAGGTATAATATATCACGAACCACGATGCACGCATCACGCATCTTGAAAGTTTTCACATAATTAATGGGTACAATAAATTCTCATTCTCATTAAATTGATGGCAATTAAGTAAGTACCTATCTTGAGAAATGGATAAATACGAAATGGTGTAGCTACGATATAATTCGATAGGTTATTAATGTAATTAACAATAAATTATGTTCGTTATTAGGACCAATGCAGTACATACAATTCAATTAACCATTCCAACCAAAGAGATATTATTCGGTCAGTAGGTACCTACCTATGACTTTCGTTAAATGCTTAAAAAAATATAAGCCACAATGCCGCACTAATCTCTGAAATACAAAGAAAAAACAGGAAAAGACAATGGTAGGTATTCAAAATAACGTTCATCACAAATAAGCAAAATTACCTACATTGGTCTTATTATAGATCGTAAAGTAACAGGAAATTAACTCAATTGGCGGCAAATTGACAGGTGACGATCTGTTTCCCGCCATTCTTATTAGCTGTCAAACGACATGTCACGAAATAGCGCGTAATCGTCAGCAAGCGGAAAACGTTTACGGCTCTGATAGCAGAAACTAACCCATTTAAAACTAGACTGTTGTCTCTTGTTTTAGAGTCTAAATTCTAGTAGAAGGGCCGGCAAACAGTTTATTCCACGTTCAAATTCTGTAGCAAAGACATGAACTGAAGTACGTCAATAGAGGTGGAAGCAACGTGTAAAGCAAGTTCTTATCGATATTTATGGCGTAATATTTACTTCTCCGGTTTTGAATTACTATGAAGCACAGGCAATTGAGCTTTCAAAAGACTTCCCACGTTCCTTTGAGTTGATATTTATGGACTGAACAAGAATATTATTAGGAAATGCCTACGATATCCTGAGACTTGGTACTTTAGAAGGATAACGTGGGTGCCTCTATTCATTGCAATTTTAGAGCTTGCAGAAAATAGAAGCTCCTTGCAATCGTACGAAGCGAAGAGTGAGAACTGAGAAGCGCTTCGGAGAATTTTTTCGAAAGGAAAAAATAACAAATTCGTTTAAAAAGTTTATGTTACTGTCAACATGCTAATCAAACATAACATTCCGTGGAATTCAAGGATAGCAAGCAAACATACCTACTTGAAATGTTTACAGAGTGCGCTCGAAAATAGAAATTGTTCAGAGCTTTGATATGCTGGAGTTGTACACTAAATTACAGAGCTTATTAGTGCTCACACAGAAACCATCATGTAGGTACGTTATAGGTATGTCACTTCGGTGGAATTCCAAAACATAATTCCTTGAAGAATTTGCAGTGATTAAACCTTTCATAACAAAATGATGTAAAATAAATAATAAAAAAAAAGTTTATTTATCTCCACAAATTACATTCATATAATTTCTTAAAATACTAGGGTTACCTTTTATCCAGTATGAAAAGTATTTCATCCTGGATGTTTGTATTTAAAATGAAAACATACACGCAGGCGAAGCCGCGAGGTACAGCTAGTCTTCCATAAATAGGTACTAAGCAGCATCGTTAACAACCTGAACTTTACAATACATATTCTACTAGAGATGAGTCAGATATTAACAGTAAGTAGGTCCGGATAACCGGCTCAATGGACCCGGACGGATAAGCGCGCTGCCTATATCTGAAAGTAGGCCGGACGCCTGGACTCTCAGTCCATTTTAAATTAATACTACACTTCTGGACACATCTATTGGCCCACCTTAGAGTTTAGGTTTCGATGGCCCCTACCGAAATATGATTGCTAGAATGAACAAAAACTGTTGATGCAGTTTTAAACCTGATACATTTTACCATCTTTTTCGATCGTATTGTTTTAAATTTGAATTCAGAATACCATACGACATGGAGCTACGCCTAACAAGTCGGATATGCGCCTTGTTAAAGGCAATTGATTTTTGAATAAAAAACATGTTTTATCAAATAAAGGTTTAATTTAATAACGCGTGTTGCCTCCATGGGCATCTACCACAGCTCTCATACGATTAGGCATATGGTTTATCAACCGCTCTATGAAATTTTGAGGGATCATCTCCCATTCCTCTTCTATGGCAGTTTTCAACTCCTGCATCGTCTGGGCAACTGGCTGACGAGCCCTAACACGTCTTTTTAGCTCGTCCCACATGTGCTCAATGGGGTTCATGTCTGGGCTTCTGGCTGGCCAGTCCATAACTGTGATGTTCACATCCCGAAGATATTCCCTGACGATGCCGGCCGCATGGGCTCTTGCATTATCATGCATAAAAAGGAAATTTGGGCCCACATAGTCCGCGTATGGTATCACGTGAGGTTCTAAGCAGTCACGAATGTACCTTTCAGCATTTAATGTTGGCAGCCGTGGTCCTGTAACAACCTCAAGTTGAGTTTTGCCGCTCGCGGATATACCGCCCCAGACAGTCCATGAGCCACCGCCATAAGCAACCCTCTCTTCAAAGCAGCATTGTGCGAAACGCTCTCCCTTAAGTCGGTAGACCTTCTTCCTTCCATCATTGCCATGTAACACAATTTTAGACTCATCAGAAAAGAGTACACGGCTCCAATCTTGCTGAGTCTAATTTAAATGACTGCGTGCGAAATGAAGGCGCGCTGTTCGGTGGGCTCGCGTTAGTTTGGGGCCATTAGCTGGCTTGTGTGGTACCATATCGCGTTCTTTTAACCTTCTCCGAACAGTTCGAGCGCTCACAGATACTCCGTGGAAGTCGCGAAGTTGGTTTTGTATCTCAATGGAGGTAAGGTGACGATTTCTCAAGCTGGTCGTCACGATGAATCGATCCTGCCTTTCAGTTGTGACCCGAGATCGTGGCCTTCCTTGGCGACGAACAAAGCCGCCAGTCTCTAGGTACCTCCGATAAACATTTCGGACCGCAGATCGACTTAAATTAAGTTGAGCACTCACGTTTCGTTGGCTGTGTCCGGCCTGAATAAGTGCCACAGCTTGGGCGGCGACTTCAGGTGAAGTATCCATAGATTATTGATAGAACCTCACCTTAATGTTAAGAATAAGTAATGTTTGTTGCAAAACCAAAGATATCAATCACTTTTTCAAGAATTAAATCCAAGTAAACCAATAAAACCAAGTTTTCTTAGTATTCGATTGTTTGATATCAACAAACAGGCTCCAAATTGTCTTTTGTTTCTTTAAATTCTGTGTTCGAAATTCAAAAAAAGACTATTGAATGAAATTGTGAATGTGCCAGGTTCAAAACTGCATAAAAACTTTTTGCTCGACCTAATATAAAATTTTAGCTAGGACCAAACGAAACTGAAAATACAAGGTGGGCCAAAAGATGTGTCCAGAAGTGTATCTAATGTAAACCTTAATCGGTTCGCGGACGGTGAACAAGACACAATAGAAGTTTTATTGTTATGACGTCTATAGACGTCAAGCGCCGCGAAAGCGTTAGGCCTCATTTACGGAGACGTGGGGCGTCGCGCGTTGCGTTGAGCGGCGCGGCCCGCACTGAATTCAAATATATGGCGTTGTATGAGTGCGTTTACGGAGAAGCGATTTTAGACGCGTTTGTTTGAATTAGGGCGTTTTTTGCGGCCGAACCCGCGGATGTCACCGACGCGTCCCACGCGGCGTTTATCGCGGCGGCGCACGCAGCGGCAATTCTCGATGAAGCTATGTCCGAGGCGGAATCTTCTGTCAGTCTTATTTAGAAATCGCGCAACACAGACGTAGTCACCGTCGCAATGGAGTATGATATGATCGACTTTTTTTTAGAAGAAAATTCAATGTTAAAAAGTGAATTATTTAATATAAGAAGTGGCCCAGTGTTTACATCAACGGACCATGAGAAGTTTGGGGAATATGCAACTCTTTATAAGTCAATAAGAGAAAGAGGTTATGATGTATTTCACGGATGTCTAATACAACTTTTGATTATATAGTAAACAAAATACTCGAAATCGATCGTCACAATCGTAATAGTCGATTTGATCGACGAGGCGAGCGTGCGCCGCCGCGATGCCCGCCGCGTGCTTCGCTACACGCTAGAGGATTCGCCGCGGGCGCCGCGGCGGGCACCGCCACGCTTCCCGTCTCGCTTCTCTATGAACATGGTCGTATATTGCTATAAGTTTGTGTTTACGCGTGCGATGATGCGTGCCGCTTCACGCGCCGCCCCACCGTAAACAGAAAAAACGTCCGACGCGCCGCGAGACGCCACGCCACACGCGACGCGAGACGCCCCGCGTCTCCGTAAATGAGGCCTTATTTGGATTGCCTTTTAATTAACGTTTGTAAAATTAGATAAGTCCGATAAAGGTTAGGAGGGTTCTTTTCAGAGCATGCGCGGTGTTGAGTGGGTTAAATTATCTACTGGCAAAAAAATTGCTGAGATGATTTTTGACAGTGCTGAACACTCGTGGCATGTGAATATTGTGTCAAACTAATTTTTGATCAAAAGCTGTCATAGTTTTATTAAACAATGAATTTTCCTTCTACCCTGTAAAGGGATAGTTTGATAAAAATTGTTTTTAGGGTTCCGTACCTCAAAAGGAAAAAACGGAACCCTTATAGGATCACTTCGTTGTCCGTCCGTCCTTCCGTCTCTCTGTCTGTCTGTCAAGACCTTTTTCTTAGGAGCGCGTGGATGTATCATGTTGAAATTAATATCAAACGCGCAGGTCTAGCTACGCCCCTTGTATCTTTAAAATAACTATGCGTCTAAGTTGACACAATAAAAAAAACACTGCCACTTATGCGACATATTTTGATAAGTACGTGTACTCGCAAATAAATCAAAACCTTTAAGGTACTTACTTGCCGGTTCCCTAGAATCATGGGCAAGAAGCAAGGTCTCACAACAGAAGCAAAGGATAAAGTCCGAAAATCGGTAAAACTTACATTTGCAGTTGGAGAATTAACCATGATGTATACTCGTATCGATGTATAGGAGAACATTTTTTTCAAATAAAAAGTTAAGGGCGCTATTACATTTTGACCGTGATTTTTTTATAAATTGAAATTGCACACTATAAACAAAAAAATAATTATTATATGACTCAAAATAAACGTAATCACAACTGCTAAATTGCTACATAATGCGATGCGTCGGCGTCTAAAGCTAAAGACTGCGTGTCCCGAGATTTACATTGATTTTTAGGACTGCATACAATAATTAATTAAACATATTATTTTACTTTTAAATAGACTAATTTTTTTTATCAAGCAAGGTAACATAGTAACCTTATTTATTAAATACATTTTGTATGAATTTGGATTATACATTCGTAGATAAAAAATATAATTTCGGACGAAAAATTGTCAGTAACTCTCTGGTTTACGGAATTATTTTTGGTGTATTACTGTATGAAACATAAAAAACTGAATTGAGCACTCCAAAGTTGAAGATACAGTTGTTTCAAGGACATTTTTTTAAATGATTAAATTATTATATCTTCGATGTAACAAAGCATCAAAACATGTCCAAAAGTAAAATTTTATGAAACATCCTTTGCAGAGACAAGGATTTTACTGATTTTTGTAAACAAATTGAAATATTTATTTAGAACACTCCCAAGAGAAATAATCAAGCTTTCTTGGGCATATGTTTTTTTTTTAATTTTGTGTCTCTAACAAAACCACAATCACATATCAAAACTCGAGTCAAACGCTCAAATACAAGAGAAATTGTGATAGCGCTCTTAAGTTTGTTCTTAGGATACATTTCATCCCAACTACGGAACCCTTCATTGTGCGTGGTCTGACACGCACTTGGCCGGTTTTATAAATATAATATTGTAGCAGCAGAAGCAATTTTGACATTCTGCCACGAAAGCTAGCATTGACAAATAAGTTCACCAGTAACGTATTTAGACATATACAAGTAGATAATTTTGAAACTCAGAAGGAATTACCCTTAGAACAAAGGTTGTTAATAAAATTATGCCATATTTCGCATATATGGGCGAAATTTACTCGCTTTAAATAACATGAAAACAAAAGCAATACCGTTATCAACACGTAATTTCCCCAAGTCATATGACCATATCCAATATTCAGTCTTAGTTCATCAATGACGTCATTAAATTCAGGGCTTATGTTACCATAAACAACAAAAGGGGACCATTTACGAAGAAAACCACAGACAATATAAATTATGTAGTGCCTACTCTTTTTAAAATTCGAATGACTAACGTGTTTATGTCGGTCTGGATGATGAAGTGAGTCATGCTCGCAGTGTATCCCGATTGTAACATCATCCCAACATGTGGCTGCTGTACAAAGTACTTTTAATGTCATGAGACAATACTATATTTTATGACGTATATATTTATGTATGTGGATTAGCGAGACTTTTAACCCGGAGATAATTTTGCTTGCATTGTTGATGTGAAAAACAAGGAAAATTTGTTAATTTTGCCTTTTTAGGCATTAAAGTTATGGTTTTCCTATTTACCTGATATACATTTTCGATATAGGTATTTATAACAATTAGTTTACAGAAATTTGCATTTTCTGACATATTACGTAAATAGGATACCAAGTATACATACCTAATATTTATTGTCAAACACGACATGAATACGACTTACCAATATATTTGCCTATTCAAATAATATATCCGTTTCCCTCCAAGCAAGTCAATGACCTCCAAGTTCCGACCAAATTTTATTCAATAAATTCATAAAGTAATATTTCGTCTCGATATTTGAGGAGGTATATCTTACATCTGAGCGAGTTAGTGCAGAGCACAGGATACAGTGGATTTAATATAACCGCCACCGTCCGGGCAGGTAGTCGGATATCCGTGGAATACTCGGACATATCCGCACTCTAGCCCATCTCTATTTATGATGAATATGTTACGTATCGATATTAGATTCTTTCAGCGAAATGAACAGACGAATATGGAAAAAGTGTCGGTGTTCTTTGAGATTACGTTAGTAAGATTTATTTAGTCACAGATGTTTGAAGATATTGCTTTTTTTTTGTTTTATGTACGGCCATTTGTCTTAGTCCAACTTCATTCTTCATTTAGTCAACATTGCGAAGAACGATCGCATGTGTGAAAAGAAAGTGCAATTAAAGTGCTACAAAAGCTGCAGCATGACAATTTAGAAACATTCACACGAGAAAAAATAAAAACCGAAGTAAAACTTAATGTGTTTGTGTTGAAAAGAATATGAAAGTATAAACTGATAATACAATTTGGCTACGAAAAATAAAACAAAGATATTTTTCATCTCATCCATTTTCATCGTCACTGACACCGTCGGACCCCTGGGACGTCGCTGTCGCGGCGAAGGTGGTATGACGATCTAATCATGTCGGTGGGGTCAACATGACCAGAGATAGTACAAAATAGAGAGGCATGGAAGGAAAAAGGTTAGGCCTTTGCCCAGCAAACACACCATACGAAAACAAAAAAAAAAATTTTTTTTTTCAATATAGCGTTGATCCCGTATGGATATGTTTAAGTAAAAACTAGGTCGAATCAATACATGGAAAGCTGAATACCATGTTTCAAACAAACATGATATTTCTTTGAGAGAACATCACTATTTATTCGTAGAACTTGTTCTAGATTTTATTCGTTATTTAAAGTGAAATAACAAAGCTTACTCATAGGCTAAATAAGAGCTAAGTAATGAATGACAGCCGCATGGGTCAATCAAACCCCTCCGTGCCTCGGAAAGCATGTTAAGCTGTTGGTCCCGGCTGTTATTCGTGGATCTTTGACAGCCGTTACCGGTCGTCAGAAGCCCGAAAGTCTGACAACCAATCTTACCAAGGGGTATCGTGACTTACCCAGTAACTGGGTTGTGGAGGTCAGATAGCCAGTCGCTCCATGTAAAATACTGGTATTCAGCTGCATCTGGTTAGACTGGAAGCCGACCCCAAAGAAGTTGGGAAAAAGCTAGGCAGATTGATTGACTGGCTTTGTTATTTTAATAACAAGAACTTCTATGAAGACGCAACTTCAAATGTAAAAGGTGCTTGTGCCGAGTCATGAAACTATTGAGGTTTACGGCTTTATTACTACCGAACTCTATTGATAACAGTTTTATTAAAGTAGTATGAATACGAAAGGTACTATCGACAAAACAGACGCCTTTACATCTTAAATTTGCTTTTAAAACCTTGCCCCTATGGTCCTTTGTTTTACTTCGTCATAAGTACAATAAAATTGCAGCTTGCAAGCAACATTGTTTCAAAGTTGGAATGACATAGTGTTTGTCGATGATACTTGCTGTTGATTATAGGTTCCTAAACTAAACCACGAACATTATTTTTCTCACAAGTTACTTAAATCTTTACAAATGTTTTGGTGACCACGGAAATAAATTTTCTTTTATCCATATGCTAGTATACAACTTCCAGTATCTGTGTAGTGAAGTCTAAGCCTTAGACTTCATAGCGTTACCTACGATTCTATTCGTTATCAAAAATCTACATCAGGGACCACATGGTAGCAACATGAAGTAATTATAGGCCCATGCTTATCATCATCATTCTCCTACCCTTATCCCAATTTATTTGGATTCGGCACAACATGTCTTTTTTCCATACTTGTCTATTAGTCATCATCGTTGTCAGCGGTAGTCACTCCCTTTCTAGCCATATCATCTTTCACACAATCCATCACTCCATCCATCGTTTCTCAGATCGTTTATAGGCATGGGCTATAAGGAGTGAAGAATTCCGAATATTTTTTGGTCCCCCACAGAGTTTCTTACATTCACAAACAATGTTGCCCCTCAAATTACGGTCTCTTTAATTAGCCCCCCAGCTGGTTGTACTCATAACATCACGCGCGATACAGCGGTATGCAGTTAGTATTCCGTCTGTATGACTAACATACATACATAATCGCATAACAGTGTTCGGAGCTGTTCGGAATGACGACACTGCTGACCTCTGACGGGTCGTGCGTTTTTGTTGAGTTTCTTTTTGACGTTTGTGAAGTGGTGTTTGTTTTTTTGGGCACACAGTGTTTGCAGTTTGAAATGGATATTTTATAAATAGGTGGTATCGAATGAGTGCTAACTGTTTTTGCGCTTTTGATTCTGATGGGCAACATTTTCAGGGCCATGTCCTGCATAAGATCATATTTTATTGGAATTCCATTTCTAAAAAGAAAAAAGTTCTATTTGATAAATCAAGAGACACTGCTCTATGTCGCAAGCCATTTAATAGAATCTACAGAAGTACTTCACCATATAATTTTACAAAACATAATCGACAATCCGAACATTAATCTCAAATCAAATGTTACTTAATAACGGCGCCACGTAACCTATTGTTTCTACAGCATCAACAGCCATAATGATTGCAACAACGCGTCTATCTGCTAAAAATCTCACGGTTGTCGTACAATTGCAAACAAGGTCACTAAATAAAACGCTTGTGACCTGACCGGTTGTAATATATCTGGTCCTGTTTGACCTAGCTGATATAACAAGCTCGGTTATAAATCAGACTGATGCATCTTGAGAAAATAACCCATTCAGTATTAATAAAACGATGGTTATAATTCATGGGACAGACATTCTTAACACTTTCACTGTTCGTGACGCAGACACAATAGTAAAATAAACACCGCGAACCATTGTGGCTCAAAGGCTGGGAAAAGGTTAAGAATTTTTTGGGAGACCCCTGTCGGAATAAAGAAAGGGACAATTCTATTAAAGAATTTAATTTTGAAAGTCTTTTATCATATCAGAATGGAGAGGGGATATACCTATTGAAGACATGAATTTTACAAATGTATTGCGAAATGTTCAGATACATATGTCTATAATAGCTGTAGACGATAATGATTTCCTCAATGAAGCTTTCAACTACGTAGAAACTAGAAACGCACATCAAAGGACTGAGACAGCTAAGCTTTGAATATGCAACGCTGAATACATTTTCAGATTACAAATCGGTTTCTTGAATATTTAACACAGACTTTCACTATTTTGAGATGAAGCTCACGAAGTTATATTTTCTGGAACATATCCTAAACATAACGTATGAGAAGAGGCCTTTGCCTTGCAGTGGAACAATAATATGCTGGTATTATTATATCATAAAGCGATATCTACTGAACTGAATATGAGAGGTAGATATTATATAAAGCTTAATAAAACATTCTAAGACGCCATGTGCCTGAAAAATGAAACGTATGCAATATCGCTTTGCCGAGCAAAATCTAGATAGCTTTAGTGATATTGCGAATTGCGATAGTAATTTTGTATAGCTCAGGTAGCAAAATTTTCTTAGAAAATTCGTGTCCTCTTTTTTGTATTTCGACGTAATACAAATTGGTCTTTGTGCTTTGTAAAAGAACCAAAATTGGACTGCAAGCAATGCATATAGAATTTTGTAGGAAAATATGTGTCGACTTTATTGAGAAGTAATTTATTTTGGTATTTTTTGCTTTGTACCACTATCAATATTTAACTACCAGCAATGCTTATGCACTTATATGTAGACTTGATAGAAACGAAAGTGAAGAAATCGCGAAACTTGGTGCTGTAACCAAATTTTTGTGAAGTGTATCTGTATGTTTCAGCAGTCGAAATGTTAATAAATCAATTATAAAGTCTAATGAGTTAGTCCGGCTGATTGATTGATGAAGCGAATACCTAACCTTATTAGCTTTTTGCTCCGTTTGTGTAATATAGGAAAATTAGAAGTTTATCATTGCTACAGGATATTATGTTAATTTATCCTGATTTTTGTGACCAAATATAGGTATAGGTAGAACGTATACATTCGTAAAACCACAAACCTTATTACTCCGAGGTGTATTGCCAGCTAATTATTATTTGCACAAATAAATATTGACAGTTTCATTTATCTAGAGATTTGCGAGGTCAGATTTGGTCAAGTCGGACGAGGCCAACAGAAATTCGTTTGTAATTCTCATGAATGGCCAATAATGTCAATGGCCCTTGGACATTACTACCATTATGGTATTCTAAGTAGAGAAACACAAGCCCAGTTTCGTTTTTGGCCGTGTGACTTACTTAGAAGTAATTGGGGTAACACGATTTAGGCTATTGTGTTGTGCAACTTGTGTTTTTTCGTCTTTGTGGTTACTCATTGAAACATACTCAGCTGTTTTGAATTGTATGATGTTTTAAATGTCTTGTATATTGCCTGCTTTGTATATATTTTGTCAACATTTGCACGTCTGAATCTCTGATGTTTCAGTTTTTTCTACGAGTACTATAAATGCTACATCGAACACTTTTTGAGTCATATTCAATCAAACTGCGTTCTTACAACACCTCAACTGCGTATCCGTATAATATCAAGAACGTCTCTTGAATTAACAACATAAACAAGAATCGACAATACACACACTCAGGCCTCTCGAGACGTTTGTGTAACCTTAAGGAAATATAGTGTAATAATGTAGAAGAATTATTCACGACGGTATACAGTGACATCATGTACAATACGATTAGTGTGTCATGGGCACTGGCATGGGTAAGTGTTCCGACTAGGACCTGTTACTGAATAGATAACAGTGTCCAGTGCAACGGTGCATTTGTTTCATTTTCCAACTACGCGACATTGTGTCACTTCTCCTATGGAGTATGTTAAAGTCATGACGTGATTATGTCATGCGTGTTATTAAGTGGCACCAAATTACAGCTGATTGCCGTGAGAAACATGTGTAGAATAGTTTTTGTAGAATGTAATGCTCTCCGTAGTATTGTGTTTGATCCGGTAGTGACGACGCAATTCAAAGAATGGGAAGACGTAAAGAAATTAACTTGCCGTGTCTAAGATTACAATAGGACTTCTGTTTCTAATTTTACTTTAGGAGTGGCACAAAACACTTGTGTAAGTGTAATTCAATGCTTAGCGATTGACGAGACCTATGCAAGTCTTAGGAGCCGCATTATTAACAGCTGAGTCAGACCATTTTTACTTAGAATTAATGATTTATATAACAAGACCTTTGGTTTGTCTTGTTCCGAGCGCTTTACGATCTAATTCCAGAAGTCTCTGTTATCCGCTCCCTTTGTTCCTTCCTTTTTGTTATCTTATCTGAAGCTTTGAGCTCGGAGCTTTATATGTATATCTACTTAGCGTCATTATCTCGGCGGAAGGGGTGATGGATTGCGGAAGGACACGTAGACGAGAAGTTATTGATGGACGAAAATCGATTAGTGAGCGCGCTGTTGCGGATATTTATCTTCAACGCGTGTCAAAGTTTGATACACTTACATAGAGGTACGCCCACCGTTATTATTGTGACGGATATGGAGTGCGAACATAATGCATAGCGACACTATAGATGTGCGCACTTTCACCTCCGCCCTGCTCGAATGTATCGCGTGTGATCCGACCCGCATAGTGGCGTAATGAATGTCCCTCTAGGGATAGCGGCCGCCGGTAATTTATTACGTAGTTAACGGACTTGATGCATTATGCTTAATAAGTTAGACAAGTACCGAGTAGAGCGCTCTTTTTGTGAGCCACGTTGAATGGACGGTTGCTAAGCTCGCCCCGGCCTACATCGTTGTGGTGTCAGCAGCACGTACCGACGCGGCACGTGACACTATCTACGCTTTCGATACCCGTAAATAACATTTACGTAGCCGAAATACCGTGTGTTGGAGTGCAATACATAAAGATGTCATACGGTACATTGCCGGCCGGGGAAGGGGAGGCGTCGCCGGCCGGCATCCATCGCGCTGTTAGTAAACACTGCAGCCCGAGCCGTCGCGCCGCGACAGATAAGCTGAAGGGTGTCAGGTGTAGGGTTTATGGGACTCACCTGTACGATCTGCACGTTGTCCTTGTCGAGCAGGAACTCCATGGACTTGTGCGGACGAGGCGCGCGCTGGTCAGGCGGCGCGAGCGCGAGCAGCGAGCGCGCGTGCAGCACGGTGCGCTGCGTGTCCACGTCGGTCTCCAGCACGCCGGCCGGCGGCGCGGGCGGCGCGCGCGGCCGCGGCGGCTTGTGCGCCACGCCGCCCGCCACCGGGGGGCCCGCCGCCCGCGACACACCCTCCTCCTTCAGCGGGATACGCACATACTGCGGCCCGCCGGCCGTCCCGCGCGGTCCCTGCCCCGCATCTGCCGCCGTCGCCGCACCGTTCGTAGAGGGTCGTATGTTCGCGCCTGCGCCCCTTGTTTTTTTCTCCTTGCGCCCCGAGAATCGGAAGTTCGCGAATCGCGAGAGGAAGCCGGCGATGCGGCTGCGCGGCGCACGCGCGCCCGCTTCCGTCATGGCGGCAGCGCGCTCTGCGGCCGGCGCGCGCGGCTCCTCGCCTCCCCCCTCCACTTCCACCACTTCGGCGTCGTCCGCGTCGTCGCTCGCGGTCGTTTCGCTCTCTGTGGTGCTCGTACTCGTCTCTCGCCAGCTCACTTCTGCGACTACCGGCGAGAACGTCACTCCCTTGGAGCCTGCGGACACGGAGCGCACGGGCGGCGCAGCGCCTGGTGGAGGGGGCGCCACCAGCTGTAGGGATGCGCGAAGTTCCTCCGGCGTTTCTCTGTGCGGGGTCGCTCGGGCACGCAACTCCGGTGTTGATCTCACTCTAGCGTCGCACGTTGATCTCAGTGGTGTGGATGTGAACACTGGTTCTCTGATAGGGTCCGGAGATGGCGTCCGCGGTGGGGTGGGTGAAGGGGAGGGGCCATCCATGCGTCGGCGCAGCTCGTCCAGAACGTCGTCCCAGGCGCCCCACGAGTCGTGTAGTCGTCTAGCTGTCATTACTGACAGTTCGCGGTCGTAGTTTTCACTTTCAGCGAGCGCTCGCCGCGCTGTCTCGTCCAGCCGACGCGCCGTCGCTTCCATCTCTCTGGCGAAGGCTCGCTCTGACTCGGTGGTGGAATCACTGCCGGCACTAGGTTCCCGTACCGGGGACTCGGTGGGTAGCCGGACGACCACCTCGACCGGGGGCGGCGGTAGCGGTACATTGCGGGGTGTCCTGGGGGGTGGCGGCGGGGGCGGCAGGCGCGGGCGCCGCGGGCCCCCCCGGTAGTCGAGCGCGGTGAGGTCGGCCACGCTGACGGTTAGGCTGTCGGACACTTCGAAGGTCTGTCGGAAGCGCGCGCGGTGCACCGCGTGGCGTCGCGGCTCGGCGCACACGTCGAGCTCGGCGGGGAGCGAGAGGGCGCGCGTGGCGCGGGGCGGGCGGCGCGCGGCACTGGGTGAGCTGGGCGCGCGCAGGCAGGGCGCGCTGCCGGCCGCCTCGCGGCGCGCTATTTCGGGCGGGCGGCACGCGGCGGGCGGGGGCCGGCGCGAGCGCTCGCTGTAGCCGCTGTCTTCGCTGAGGTTCTCGGCAGACAGGTGGGTGCGTGGCGCGGGCACACGCGTGGGCGGTGGGGAAGGCGGGGGAGACTCCAGGGAGTCCGGCGAAAGACTGGGCGAGGCGGGCGCGGCGCAGGACCGCTCGAGCGACTCGAACTGCGCGAGGCTGGAGGAGCGCGAGAGCGAGCCCGAGCTGGCCGGCGAGGTGGCTCGCTCGCGGCGCCTGCGCTTGGCTGGGCACGCCCACTCGCGCTCCGACTCGCTGTCGCACTCTGACCCTGAAGGAAACAAACTCCGTAAAGCACTGAACACGTTACACTGAAACTCTCCCGAAACGCGGCACGTCGTCACGTCCAGACGGCAACAATGACAATGACACCGACTAGAAATCAGTATTCTTTCTACTACTTGGAACTAGTCCAAGAGACATGTAGGATAACATTCAATGTACTTGCCAAAGCCGGTCTAGACACTATGAAGGACTCGTTCTAATATTTATGTTGTGTAATGTAATTACTCTGATGCTGTATGTGAAGTTACCCTTATGTTCTTATTCTTTATTAAAGGTAACGCCATCTTTACGATGGTAGATGAACTTTAACTAAGTTCAATTGTTTTTAAAAGTACCGCTACTACCCGGTAGATGGCGTTAAATGATATCTTATTTAATGCCGAACACTTGTTTTTTTTATGTCCATAAAAATTGTTATAAATTTATTCACAATTACCTTGCGTTCCACGCACATGGATGACGGAATCTGCATCTGAATCTGAGAGCCATGTTGCGGCAGAGGAACGTTCGGAGCGCAAGTCATCGCTCGTTTCCTCGACTATCGTTTCGAGGTATAAAGCGTGAGTGCTGCCATTTTCACCTGTAGGAAGAAATAAACTAATTTATTAAAATGAAAAGAGAACAGAAAACAACATAGCAACTACAAGAAATACAACAACATTAACATTGCAACTTCTTCTCCTTGATACTAGATGGCGCTGTGCGTCACCACATCTAATAATTTTCCATCTCTGTATGCGTAGTATTCTCCACATTTCTCATCATAATAAATATTGTTTTTTGTGTACACATTACTAAATTACTTAATAAAAACAATAGTATAAACATGACTGTCAAGTAAGGTAAGTACGTATTTTTAATTTATTGGTATGTAGAGCATTTTCATCATGCTCCAATTCGATTCTGCTCAAGTAAAATAGCAATACCGTTGTGTAAAAACACACCTTATCGGTGTTCACAAAAGGTATTTGATATAGTTTTAAATACAGTTTTATTCTTGAATATGCACTTAAACTGTAAATTCTCTTTACAAAAATGCAAATGCAAACATAATTATTTGTTTTTATTTTATTTTAAACTATGCTTAATTTCAAGTAGTATGGTAGGATAGCAGAGTTTAATTACCAAATTAGCTTAAGCTCATAATTATTTAACATATTAATGATATAAAAAGAACCATGGTTTAATAGGTAGAATTTTGCTGCATGCTAATCCGAATTAATCTGAGCCGGCTGAACAAAAATGGTTTTCTAATCATTCATACTTTAATGTTTGTCTTTTAATCTCACTACCCAATCACATTCATTAGATAAAAAGTTATCTACTGTTTGATCTGTTTTTTAATCTCGGGAGACTAAATTGACAAGTGAAAATGTTAAAATGACCTTTATGATAATGTGTAATAATCAGTTTGACATTTGCATTTGTCAATTTAATCTCCGTGTGTATTAATTCACCACTTCTGGTATATGACGACACGGTTGGCGCAGTGGTTGAGCGATTGACTGCTGCGCAGCATGTCGCGGGTTCGATTCCCGCACGGAACAAATATTTGTACGACCTACAAGTATTTGTTCCGAGTCTGGGTGTTTTTCTATCTATAATATGTATGTATTTACAAAAAAAAAAAATGTCTATAAGTAGTTTATCAGCCATCTCGTTACCATAACACAAGCATTAGGTTGCTTAGCTTGGGGCTAGATGGCGTTGTGTGATATGTCCAAACATATTTATTTATTTTATATTTATTTATATTCGGGTAAACTTATGTGTCAGAAAATTTCATACGTTCTGATAGTTATGGCCTATCCGGAAATGATGAATAAATTGTATAATGCTGCTTTGATTATGTTGCAAAATAAAAGGACATTATATTGCTCTATTCTTCCCATAAAACAACATTTAAAAACCCACTTTTCAGCTGTGATATTATTTCTTCGCATAAAATTATAATAAGTAAGTAACAAGAAGAACTTAGGTAGGTATGTGTTGGACTACAATAGAACTTTCTCTTGTTGCCTCATTGCATGATGTAACTATTTTGATACAAATTGTTACTCATAAATAAAGCTACATCATATGGTAGATAGCGCATAGATAAGTTATCTACTTGTTACAATGTCCATCTTATCTTTATAGAGATAAGGTTGATAATTAATAATTAGATTAGGAAGGTAAGACTATGGATGAAATTGTCCATTTTGCCTGCGTTAAGGCTCCGCAGCCAGGCGGAAAGGCCAGGAAATGATTATTAATGCAGCCAAAAGGACCTATTAGGTAATTCTTTTCATCAAAAACTAACACTGATTTACTGTGAGCTAAAGAAAAGCTCAAAAGCAAAGTAATTTAACTTTAAAAAAATAAGATATTTTTCTATCAGATAACGTAAAAGCAATTGCGAAACAGTCTAGATAATAGTAGAGTCTAGATAGAGTCTAGCAAATAGGTTCTGTCGTAAAAAAATAATTGAAGCGGTTATAGAGTTCTTTAATTGAACAGTTTAATGATGTAGCGGTAAACATCGATGTTTTGTTTCAAGTCATGACATTAATTAACACACACAGGTAGTTTTGGCGCGTATTGTTACTGATAAAATAACTATGCTTCAATCAATCTGCCTAGCCTTTTCCCAACTATGTTGGGGTCGGCTTCCAGTCTAACCGGATGCAGCTGAATACCAGTATTTTACATGGAGCGACTGCCTATCTGACCTCCACAACCCGGTAACTGGGTAATACGATACCCCTTGGTAAGACTGGTTGTCAGACTTTCGGGCTTCTGACGACCCGGAACGACTGTCATAGCTCCACGAATGACAGCCGGGACCAACGGCTTAACGTGCTTTCCGAGGCACGAAGGAGTCTCGGTATGTAAAGATGGTCACCCATTCAAATTCAAATTCAAATTCAAATTCTTTATTGCGAACTAAGTGTATAACTTTGAAGATGTTAACAATAGTAGGTTCTTAGAACTTAGTTGCCTGTTAAGGCATTGCAATTTAAATTGTTATAAATATTTAAAAACATAGGTAGGTCCATCCACGGACCAACCCCGGCAAGCGTAGCTAAACTTGATAGATCGACCCGAGCGGCTGTTATTACTTAGCCACGAGCTCCTCTAACATAAAATAACTATGCTTAAACTAATAAAGAGTAATTATGCAAAAGAAAAAAAAACTAAGTAATTAAAAAATTGTTTAATTGGTCGTTGTAATTTGACCTTCTCTGCTTTGGCTTACAATGTCTTTTTTTGTATTGGGAAGGTACTGAAAATCAAGCTTTCTAATAGCATGAGAGTTGTCTGAACTTTGATAAAAAAAAAAAAAATATGTAGTTGGTAGGTCTTCCCTATCGGCAGTTGAGAGAATGCGTTCTTGAATACACCTGTCAGCTAGACAATTTCTAGCAGTAATAAGGATCAAATTCGCAAAATACATAATATTCGTCTCAACGGCCGGACTGTAGTTACTTATCCTCGATATAATTATTCTGGTTT
Source organism: Cosmia pyralina (assembly GCA_946251885.1). Classification (NCBI taxonomy): domain Eukaryota; kingdom Metazoa; phylum Arthropoda; class Insecta; order Lepidoptera; family Noctuidae; genus Cosmia; species Cosmia pyralina. Next base: position 24,181,178 of record OX276345.1, on the reverse strand, counting down.
GCCTACAATATTACAAAGATCAGGAGATTCTCGTGACGTCACTGGCATAAAATAAAAAGAACCAGTATTTAGCATTGATAAATAAAATTACTCAAATATTAACACAAAAAGTAAAGCCTTTGTATGTATTGTTCAAAAATAACCAGTTTTTGTTTGGGTTTCGACCGCATTTTTCATGAAACCTGTGCTTGTTGGAAATATGACCAATAAAAACCTTATTTTTTAAGTAGTCTCTAGCCGAATATTTGGTAACTGGCACGTTCTTCTTCTCAACCGACAATCCTCCGTCACACTGGACCATAGACTACAATAGAGTTACTACGTATCACTGTAGGTACACTGGACGTTCTTTTCTACCGACAACACCTCCATTTTGTAAAAAGCTGTAATAATAAAAACTGAAGTGTTTATGATTATTTTAATGGTTGTATTGTCAAAAGAATTTTTGTGAAAAAAAAAATATATTGTGAAACTGAATATTCAGGAAGAAAAACGATTTTTTTTTTTCACATGTCATTGTCGATGAAAAAAAAAGGAATGACCCACCTATGTAGGTGGGTAGCGAAAGCGAAGTGGAAAAGTGGAAGTGGAAAGCGTATGTAGGTACCTATGCTTTCTTATCTATAAAAAAATATTATCGTATTTTGACCTAAACGTAATAAATAATGTTTGAATTCATAAATACCTAGAATGTTTATTGTTCGTAAAGGTCAACCCAACCAATTAAAGTATAATTGGGTGTGTTTAAACTCATACTATATAAAAATTATGTAATACATAATTAGATGCTCAGTACATAACCATATTAACTGATAAATGATATCAAAATGTAAATAATATATACCTAAGTACACATTATAAACAAAATTGAGAACGGGTCTTCTCGCAGGTCTACCTAAGTACATTTTTAAAGACGTTCTTTAGGTACAACACTTTGAAAAAATATTGTACAGTCTTGAACTACGAATACCTAAGGGCGGGTTATTTCATGTCCACTTAACGCACGCGTATACGTCAAAAATGGCGCTAACTGTCGTCAAACCAAAAAAACAGTTGTTGCACAGACAATCGGTTTTTTTGCATTGGGACAACGCATTGTATTTAACGAACGTTAAACATTTTACGTCGTCATTATTTAACGTATGTATGTTAACGTTAACCAACCGTTTGAAACAACCGGCCCTTGGAGTTTTCGTAGCAGTGGTAGCGTAGCCGTGTCGTAGCCGCGTAGTGGCGTAGCTGCATAGTGGCGTAGCCGCGTAGTAACGTAACCGCGTCGTAGCGTAGCCGCGTTGTAGCCGCGAAGGGCGTTTTACCGAAAAATTTTACCATTATTTTCAATAACTTTCGTGTAGGTATTGTAAATTTTTTCTACCTGTCTGTATATTAATTACTATTTTTATTATTAACGTGATGTTATTTTATATGAAGGAAAGAAACAGCAACGTCATGTCAGGCTGGAGTCATTGACCGGCAGGTGCGCTCAGCTGACGGCGGCGGGCACTCGGCTACGGAACTACGCATGCGTGCACACTAGTTGTTGTTATTAGCTCAAATAAACTCCGTATAACGTAAACTTGGTGTAAACGACAGTTTTATATAATTATGTAATTTAGTTTAGGTTGAGTAACAAATATCTTATTGGTCGGTATATTTACGTATGTATGATAATACCATACTGTTGTCAGTTAACACTGAACTGTCTGCCAAGTTGTAGGTACCTGTTTGATTATGACATCATCGTACCGGTCTGCGGTAAGTGCAGGTAGTGGTCCAAGAAAATAAAAAAAAATCTAACACTATCTTGCTTATTAGGAGGTATAATATCTCATTTTCTACACAGGTATAGATGAGTAGGTCTCCTACTTAAGGCGAAATAGGTCCCAAAGAATATATTTTGACACATTTCAGCTGCACGCAAAATCAATTTTTGTCCTCAAAAACTAGAAATTTGCCTTATTTTTTTTTTGATGATTATGAAAATTAAAATTTTTTTTTAGTAAATTATGAGGGTCAAAACACGATTGACACAATTTGGCTCGATACGAAAAAAAACCGCAAAATTTCCTCAAAATTAGCATCTTTCATGAGAAAAAACTGTTTTATTCGATTTTAATAAAATTTGGTCTACAAGTTCACCATCTATACATAGTTTATAATAAAGTCACTTTTCGTGTATGTCTGTGTGGCCGCGTTGTTCTTCTAAACTACGCAACAGATTTTGTTGCAGTTTTCACTATCATTTAGAGAATTTATTCCGGAAGGTTTATACATATGTACATTAATATTCAAGTTATATATAATATAGAAACCTTCATGTTTTGTCAAATCGTACAAAACGTGCGAAGCAGGGCCGGGTCGCTAGTTAAACACATAAGGGGATTATGGGTTTATTTGAATGTAACAAAGCATATAGAATTTGATATAGAAATATTTTTTTAAATTCTATATGCTCCGCTTGGCCATGCCAGCAATGCAACCCCGTTACGCTTACAATACCATTTTGTCTTAAGTACGGTGCCAAGAACTTAAAATAATTAGTCGACACTACAAACTGCAATGATCCATCGCACAAATATTTCTAAATTAAGCAAGAGTTAATTAGTTGATTCAGCTAGCTTTAAAGATTGTAAACCTACAAATAAATAAATGGGTGGCTGCCTGAAGCCTGAAATACAAACTGAATCGCGTGGCGTTTGTACAAATGAAACAGATATGTCTTGTTTTTTTACAACTCAACACAACTCTGACATTGAATTCGTACTTTTCACAATTTCCTCTAAAGTTAGTGAAAAATGCCTCATAAATTTTTGTTGTTTGCATATTCATATTCACGTTTGTCAAAAACAAATGATCTTGAATTCTTGAGTATAAATGGCGCTTTTTGTTTAAGGTCGTTTACTTGTGAAGTTGTGACGCTTGCGCCGTTTTTGGTTGATTGACTTGGATAAATACTGGTTTTGAGGTGAACAAAAGGTACAAATGAATAATAGGCTGAAGAATGATGTGATAAGGCAACGGTGTGGTTTAAAAGAAGATGCAGCGACAAAAATTTAAAACAGTATGCTTAGATGGTTTAGTCATGTTGAGAGGATGAATGAAAGGCGACTAACAAATGGTATTTACAATGCAGATGTGAGTGGAAACACCGAGAGGGGACGCCTTAGGAAGACATAAAGTGACCTTAATGCTGATGTTCTTCAGAAAGGTCAGGTGCGTAGTACACGCAACCGAAGTGCGTATATGACCAGATGTATGAACGTAAATGAGGCAAAAGGAGTATGTATGGATCGAAGCAAGTGGCGTTCTGTAGTAGAAGCCTACCCCCATGGGAAGAAAGCGTGACATTTATGTATGTATGTAAAAGTTATAAAAGATGAAGTGAAAAAAAAAATATACGAAATGACACTGACCATTCCACGGAAAACCAAAAGCACCATTTACCTGCATCACATCCTTCGCAGTGTGTGTTATGTGACTGCGTCTACCCAAATCTGTTCAACCAACCATTGTGCCAGAAATACAATAACTGATAAGCATAGACGTATAAAAAAAGGCGGACAGATTCTTGCTAACAAAAAAGTGTGTCTATCGGAGTCAGCCAGCTCGCTGTACATACAGGCACATCAGTCAACCATTCGTAATATGGTAACGTATTCGTAATATGGTAAGGTAAAAGGTTTGTGAAATGTGTGCGTCCCGGGCGTGTAGGTACAGCGAGCTGGCCGACTCCGATAGACACAGTTTTTTTGTTAGCGAGAATCTGTCCGCCTTTTTTTATACGTCTATGCTGCTGATAAGTTATTATTTAGAGATTGAGAAACACGGCTGAAATAGCTTGTTGGATTAGCCTGAAAACTGGCATTAAACAACACAACATACTTTTCCCATTAAAAGATTCCCAGACCTCCTAGGAGCAAAAGCCTTAAAAAAAAAAAGTACTTGTAATTGAAACCCATCCATAATTCACAACACATCACTGCTTATGGGAAGTCATGCATGCACACAACAGAACCTAAGGTCACAACACTAGTGTGGGTCAAACGTGTAGTGGCCCACGGGCGCACCTGACGGACACATCAACACATGTTCTAACGGTCGGCCCTCGAGTAGGGTTACCAGCCGTCCGGATTTGTCCGGACATGTCCGGGTTTTTGGACCCCCGTCTGGACTGTGTCCGGCCTTATAATCTTTTTTATTCTTTTTCATATGACTGAGATTTTCGACTAAAGGGGATTTTTTGAAAAAAAAAAACATTGATTTCTGAAAAAGAAATATAAACAATAACTCTCCTCCTTTTTTGGAGTAAAAGTGTAGATTTTTTCAAACGTCCGGTTTTTGTGTCAGGACTTTTTGAATTTCGAAATGGTAACCCTACTCATGGTCCAATGGCGGGCACGTTGCGTGTGGAATCCGTAATACCGTACCGAATGCGCCAATCGCTTGATAGACATAATCGGGCAGTAAGTGGGTATTGGGTTTTTTTTTTTTTTTTTTTTTTTGGAATGGCATCTCGTAGTGTGACCATGAGAGGTCCCGACTACTTAACCGGACTTTCCTGTGGGTGCCTTTAAGCGAGCTCAAAAGCCTCCAGCCAGGGGCATAAAATACTAACTAAATTATAAACTAAACGACTGCGCACTAAGGGCACCCCCTGTGGGGTACGGACCTCGGCTTAGGGAGTCGTTGTCATTGACCAATGATATACAAGGCAAAGCAATAGGCTGGATCAAGTTAGGGGAATTATTATTATCAGGGGAGTTTAAAGCTACAGGCTCAGCTACGCCACCAGCTGGCTCGATTAAACCGATCAGGGTATTGGGTAAATCTGTGTTCTGTTTTATATATTCAGCCAATCAAACGTATTTAGTACACGCGGTTTATGTGTAGTGAAGTGTGGTGCTATGACTGGTTTGAAGCAAGAGTGGGTAACACGAAGTAAAGCTCTAAGAACCATGGTAATTTGTAGGATTTATCATTCCCGAAACTAGAAGTTGTACAATTTGGAAACACCTTCATCCAACATACGAACGTTGAATCAACTCGTTAACAAATCCAAAAACATTACCCTCATTCTGGGCTTCGCCACAGTCGGGTAAATATCACTCGCGCTTTCTCTGTTCTAGAATTCGAAAACTATTTCAATCTACTCATTTACCAGATTATTTAAGCCATTTATGTACGTATTAAACACAAATTTAAGATTAATAAACCTTAGTTTAATGCTCGTTGTACTAACTAAATGATAGTGGAACGGATAAGGTCCAGTTCCTACAAATTGGACCGCAAATATCATTATGAACCGGTTTTCGATAATGTACGGTTTTTTGTTATTCCGATTCGTTTAGAGTGGGCTTAGTTATAGATTGTAGTTCGTCGACATGGATGACAGTCATGTGTGATGCCGTACTGTCGTTCTCAGGCACAGTGCAGGAAAATAACAGTACTACTACAGTTCCGGATTTGAGTTAATTTTCACTGAGTTTAAGGTGATATGTAAAAGGCGAACTGGGCGGAAATACGAAAGAGACAGAGTCAATTACTTCCACATGCGAATAAAAGAGAGCGCAAAAATGCATTGGAACCAAAATAAAAGCGCCAAACCAAGTAAAAATTGTTTAAAAATAAATTAAGCTATCTATCAAAAATATTTTCAGTTTTCAATTACCTAATACGCACATTTTGAATGCAATTTTGCGATGAATTATCTACTTACAACCCTAACGAAGTCGAGAAAGTATAAGAGCTACGCGATAGAAAGAGATGCAACTTCTAGGTGAATATAGGTAATTAACGGTGTGCGACCTGAATTGCACTTTATTGTGTCATAGCAAGAGTCGCTATTTATTTTAAATGATTTTGCGAACAGAATCTTCTGTACTATTATGTACCTATTCTGTGCTATAGTTATGTTTTTGCTTAATTTATTTATATTATTATTTTATGTCGTATTGGGCAGCCGGCTATGTTGACAAACCACACGTATCTATATTATCTATGGTAATCAATCATAGACACCCGATAATCAAAGCTTGCCTACCTAAGTTGCCTACCTCATAACATAATAGATAAGATAATATTGTAGCGCGTAGGCATATTAAACATCTTTAGTCTTAGGCAATACCTATGTATGACGTAGCTCATAAGATTATTCTAAGTCCCAACCTTTGTATACATCCAGTCGTTCAGTAAAGCTCCAACTGAGAACACGCTCTTTTATTTGCCAAACCTTCTGAACATACACACACACCAACAACCTCATTGGCAAAGTGGTGACACCCGTACGTGTCCGCGCGCGTATCGAGTTTCAAGTTATCGCAACCGAGACTGAAATTATCGCGCGTGAAAATGAACGACCCGCGTTACCAGCCTGCAGCTCTGCAACAGCCTGCAGTCACAGCAACCCTGGATCAGCCACAACCACAGCAAATGACGGCAGTTTCCATCACATCGAGGATACCGGATTTTTGGCGAGACCGGCCAAGGCTCTGGTTTCACCAATTCAACGCCATCGTGGATCCCCAAAAGGCAAGTGACCTGCACAAAAGTCAACTTCTAATAGCTAGGCTGAAACCTGACGAGTTACCTGATATAAGTGACATTCTTGAGAACATGCCTGAAAATAATAAATTCGATACCCTTAAAAATAGGTTAATTTCGGTTTATGAAGAGTCGGAATCAAAACAAATGAACCAACTCTTAAACGAAATCGAACTCGGAGACCAGAAACCGTCTCAATTATTACGGCGTATGCGAGATTTAGGTAAAAATAAAGTACCAGACGAGACTCTAAAATTATTGTGGTCAGGTCGTCTCCCACACTCAATTAGGGCCGTCATTACCGCATGCGACACTGGCGAGGTAAAACTCGACAGTTTAGCTAAAATTGCAGACAAAATCCTGGAAAATACCAGGCCGTCTGAAATATCCCCGATCACCAAAACAACTCCGAGTGCAGACCAAACAATCCCCGAAATCATTGTTAGCGAACTAAAACAAATGAAACTAGAAATTTCAGAATTACGTAGTAGACTAAACGGTTCCAATAATCATCACAACCGTAGGTCGCGAAGCCGAGATCGTTATGACCCTGGTACATCCCGGGCACGCTCTAAAAGTCGCGAAAACACCCAAAAAAATAGAGAAAAATACCTAAATCAAAAAGAAAAACCAGGTGATGCGGATTATCTGTGTTTTTACCATTTCATTTACGGTACCGATGCGCGTAAATGCGGCGACACAATGAACTGCAATAAAAAGAACTCGGGAAACTAATCCAGACACCGGGTCAAATACACAATGTCGCCGGTGTCAGCAATTCCTATCGTTTATGTGTTACAGATATAATAACTGGTGCACGATTTCTTATCGATACTGGTGCTGATGTGTCAGTTTTAGCCGGTAAAAGGCAAAACGTATCCACGTCAGATTACATATTATATGCAGCCAATGGTTCAAAAATTAAAACGTACGGTGAAAAAACCATTACGGTTAACTTAGGTTTACGTCGACCATTCCAATGGAAGTTCATACTAGCCGATGTTCAACGTTCAATTATAGGGGCTGACTTCCTTGCTGCTAACAAACTAATAGTAGATTTACATGGTAGGAAACTAATAGACAAACTCACTTTAATGTCGCGTGCCACAAACATTATAAATAGCGACGAATCAAGTATTCGATCAATCGACATAAACGACGAATACCATCTCATATTACAAAAATTTCCCGACATCACCAAAATGGAAAATTTTAAAACAAATCCTAAACATGATGTACAACACCATATTTACACTACTGGACCCCCGGTTCATGAAAAAGTACGACCACTTAACCCGGAGAAATACAAAGTAGCCAAAGCAGAATTCGAGAGGATGATGCAATTAGGTATTTGTAGACCTTCGAATAGCCCGTGGGCTAACCCACTTGTATGCGTTAATAAAAAAAACGGTGAAATAAGACCATGCGGAGACTATCGTAGACTTAACGCACAAACTACTCCCGACCGTTACCCATTACCAAGACTACTTGATTTCACATACGTACTCAAAGGGAAAGCTATATTTTCAAAAATTGACGTTCGGAAAGCATACCATAATATACCAATGGCTTCCGAAGACATCCCCAAAACTGCAGTCATAACTCCATTCGGTTTATTCGAATTTACAAGAATGAATTTTGGGTTACGCAACGCAGCGCAAGATTTTCAAAGATTTGTAAACAATACATTAAAAGGTCTAGATTTTGCATTTCCATATTTAGATGACATAATTATAGCGTCAGAATCAAAAGAAATGCATGTAAAACATTTGGAAATAGTTTTGGAACGTTTAAATAATTACGGTTTAACGATCAACACAGACAAATGCGAATTCGGCAAATCTGAATTAAACTTCCTAGGTTATCACATCAATTCAAAGGGCCTAAAACCGAGTGCGGAGAAAATGCAACTTATAAATGACTATCCACAACCTAAAACAATTGAGGAACTCCGACGTTTCCTCGGAATGATGAATTTCTACAGACTAAACATTCCGAAAGCTGCAGAAATTCAAGCACCACTAAACGCGTATTTACATAATTCCAAAAAACGCGACAAAACTGAAATTACGTGGACCGAAAGTGCATTAGAAGCATTCAGTCGATGTAAACAAATGATCAATAATTCAGTCATGTTATCACACCCAGACGCAACTGTACCATTAGTGTTGATGACCGACGCTTCCGGTACTTGCGTAGGTGCAGTTTTAAATCAGAGAGTTAGCGATAAATTGCAACCTCTAGGATTTTACTCAAAGAAACTCACTGACACCCAAACAAGATACAGTACTTATGATAGAGAGCTTTTAGCAATATACATGGCAATAAAACACTTCCGCCATTTGGTAGAAGGCAGACAGCTGACAATCCTAACAGATCACAAGCCATTAACATTCGCCCTATCAAAAAAGGTGTCGCCTTCAGACTCACCTAGACGATTAAGACAGTTAGACTTTATTTCTCAATTTTGTGATAACATCAAGTACATAGAAGGTGACAAAAATACAGTCGCTGACGCATTATCCCGAATCGATGAGATTATCATGCCATCATTATTCGATTACCAAAAGTTAGCTGAACTACAAAAAAGCGATTCGGAATTACAAAATCTACGCAAACTTGATAAACTCCAATTTAAATTAATCACAATGCCCGACTCGGATATAAAAATAGCCTGCGAAACATCAACAAACGACATACGTCCTTATCTACCCATACAGTTCCGGGAACTCGCAATCAAAACACTACACGATATGAGTCATCCCGGCGTCGCAGCTTCTCAACGCTTAGTTAAATCAAGGTATTTTTGGAGCAGCATGAATACCGACATAAAAAATTACGTCAAAACGTGTGTCCCCTGTCAAAAATGTAAAATTCAACGCCACACAGTAACACCGATAGGTGAATTTGACAACACAGGAAATCGTTTTGAACATGTACACATCGATATAATAGGACCACTGCCACCGGCAGAGGATTTCAAATATTGCGTTACCATTATCGACAGGGTGACGAAATGGCCTGAAGTTATACCCGTAAAAGATATAACAGCTGAAACGGTTGCTAAGGTGTTCATAGAGCATTGGATTGCTCGTTTCGGATGTCCAATTCGTATAACCTCAGACCAAGGTCGTCAGTTTGAATCAGACTTATTTCGGCAGTTATTAAAAAGACTCGGTATCGAACGAGTTCGAACAACTGCATATAACCCAAAGGCGAACGGTATGATCGAAAGACTGCACCGTACCTTAAAAGCTGCTATTATGGCAAAATGCGAAAATAGTACACAATGGTTACGGGAATTACCTCTAGTACTCCTAGGGTTGCGCTCGGCAGTTAAATTAGATCTGGGATACAGTCCATCACAATTCTTATACGGCAGTAGTCTCAGACTCCCAGGCGACCTATTTCATTCAAAGCCTACAACCAATATAAATGAGAGCGACTACATCAAACAATTAACTAAGTCATTGTCATCCGTTCCCGGACTCTCGCATTCAAGTTTACATAGCAACAATAATAGAGTATTCATTCATAAAGACTTATCCATTAACACTCATGTGTTTGTTAGAAATGAGGCTAGGCGATCGTTGGTACCACCGTACGAAGGTCCACATAAGGTAATAACGCGACATCCCAAATTTTATACTTTAGACTGTAACGGCAAGCAAGTCACTGTATCACTTGATCGTATAAAACCAGCTTACCTATTAGACTTTGATAATGTGTCGGTCCCACGCCAAGAGACCCAAATAAAGCCACCCGACACCGTCCCACATCCGGCGAACGTTACGACTTCATACGACACTGCAAACACTACGACACCACCGGTTATAACGAAATCGGGCCGCATCGTTAAGAAGACCGTGAGATTCGACATGTGAGCCGCTGCCGGCAACGTCGTTATCAGCAGTATATCTCTCATAATCACCACACGTCAACGAACGCTCACTATCGCCGTACTTACACCAGTCAGCAGTCAGACAACATGGGCCAGCCAGCCAGCAAAACGACCATTGTTGCGCAGAACAGCGCGGCCGCCAGCAACAAGGCTTCGGTGGATGACGAAGACCTTACCATGACCCACAAGATGTCGCTAGCCGCAGTCATCCTAGTCAGCACAGCGGTAACCCTATGTATACTCTACGTGGTGTGGTGTTACTGTAAGCGCCGCATCGAAGCCGCCGTCGAAACAAGAATCAGCCGTGCGATCACACAACGTGTTAACGGCATACCACCCGGGATGCCCAACCTACAAGCAAATATCGCGAGTGCTAACCTCAAACAAACGTATAGTGTAGTGTAAACAATGTGCGGTGGAAGGAATGTGAACGTCCTAGAATAAGTAAAACAATTAGGGTCCTTAACTCAATTTGTTTATTGTTAACTTTTGTAGCATCTATAATAGTTTGTAATTTTGTATTCTTTTGGGGAGTAACAAATAAAAATTTAGTCTAATCTAAGGGGGGAGGATTGTAGCGCGTAGGCATATTAAACATCTTTAGTCTTAGGCAATACCTATGTATGACGTAGCTCATAAGATTATTCTAAGTCCCAACCTTTGTATACATCCAGTCGTTCAGTAAAGCTCCAACTGAGAACACGCTCTTTTATTTGCCAAACCTTCTGAACATACACACACACCAACAACCTCATTGGCAAAATATAAATATTAGTTTAAATAAATGGATTACTTTATTATCTAAAATCTTTAAATGGTTTGTCTAACTTCTGTGTGATATTATTATGATTAGATACCTACCTAATATCCGGATATCTATGCTTGGCGTCAAATGCGTAAAATTTCCGCGGTTTTTATTACCACGGCTTTTCTCCGAATTAATCACACTTGCACAAAGATAAAAAGATTGGGATCACGACTTTGGACTTATTATGTGACGTCAGAGATTACCAATCTTTATCTAGCGATGTGTACAATAAACATATAAATATTGATATTTATCATGACTGACATCGGTGAAGGAAAATATCGTGAGGAAACCTGGATCAATATGCCTAGCCTATTCCTAACTATGTTAGGGTCGGCTTCCAGTCTAACCGGATGCAGCTGAATACCAGTATTTTACATGGAGCGACTTCCTGTTTGACCTCCACAACCCAGTAACTGGGTTATACGATACCTCTTGGTAAGCTGGTTGTCAGAGTTTCGGGCTTCTGACGACCAGTAATGACTGTCAAAGATTCACGAATGACAGCCAGCTTTCCGAAGCACGCAGGAGTCTAGGTATGTAAAGATGGTCACCCATCCACGGACCAACCCCGGCAAACGTAGCTTAACCTGATGAATCGACCCGTGCGGTTTCAACTTCATATATCACCACCTTTTCCAACAATTGTTGTTTGAATAACATTATTAAATTGTAATTCAAAAATCATCGACATAAATTGAGGTTATAAAATTTATCTCAACTGTCAACAGACAGAAAAACATTTTTAAGGTGATTTAAAATTAGAATTTCTATTCAAAGCACTCAATTTGTAAGTGGGACTACAAATTGACATCTACAGGTATGTTTTCTGATCCAACACCCTAATTGCGTAACACATTATCAATCGAAGTTTGAATCATTTTGAAACTAATTGCTAATGTATTGCTTCATATGTTCGAAAAATTTGTCTGCTCGGCAATGTAAATAACGCAATGAATGTTGTTGAACTGTCAAAATGAAACCAACTCCGATTGATAATGTGTTACGCAATTAGGGTGCAGTTGTTTACATTTTCATTAGATACTTTTGGAATAGAACATAACCTACGTAATGAATTTAGTTTTAAATATTTCAGAATAGGATCAGATATGCACTTCGTCTCTTTGGCTCTATAGTGTGTACTCAAACAGGTTTCGTTCCGGTTCTGCGGAACCTTCGCACAGCGATTAGTTCACGACTCGAACAGGATGCATGACGATTATTGATCACCCTGTATGAGTTACATTATATTCACACATGCGCAGGCGTCATGCCTGATGATTTCCGAAGGGAATCTGCAATGCACTGTGCTGCTGTTATATGAGTAAAAAGGGCGTAGTTCTACATTTTTTTTATGAGGTCGATGCTCTTCGAGGCCACAGTGGATTTAAGATTACATGAAGATCTTAATGCTCAGTTATCTGTACTAGAATGTACTGCAAAATGTATTTTATTACACTGTGTAGATAATTTAGTTCACTAACTTCTAGATGCTGCGTTTGCGTAGCGTTAAAAAGTACGACAAATGTGCTACGCGATTGCTATGCTACAAGTCTACGAGAGATCAAAATTCTATAATTTTGTAATCTTTCAGGAGATCATACATTTGTGGGAAAATTACGAAGCCATAATTATGATAATATTTGTGGATTAGATTACCTACATGCACTTTTTGTGGTACAGTCAGAAAAGTACAGCTCTGATGGTAATGTCAAGTTAATAGATACCTACATTTTTGCACGCTTCACAACTATACTCCATCGGTTTAGGTAAATAAATAAAGGTAAACAAAAAAAACAAGTGTCTGGTTAACCGACTAAACGTAACCTGTCACTTCAGTCGTCATCCTACGACACAGTTGTACTCTTCAATTTAGCAACGTTATAATTATAAAGTTGAAGTGACAACATATATTACGTTTCGTCGGTTCCCTACATTTATGTCCGCATAACTCGTCAGAATATAGGGAACAGCTGTTTTTTTTTCGCGATTTCTATTGTTTTGTATTGATTTGTTAATCTAAGTTTTCTAAAATGAACATAGGCCTGGCCTAATCACTAATTAGGCTGTAATTAGAAAAGCCCGTACTTCAGCCACAGCATCAATAATTGCACAAATGGCGTCGTAATCACGGTTAAAAAGAATATGAGCCAGTGTCCCGGTGGTTGGTCACACTAATTAGTTCATTGAACACCCTTCCACGTGTGACGGATTACATTAACGTAATATACTAAATACCACACTTTTGAGCATGTAAAATGGTGGTTACGGTGGGGTAATATAAACGAAGCAGGTTCAAACAAACTTTCAACTACAGAAAGACATGGTTTTCAATTTAATTGAAACAAAAATGACGTGGATTATACCAAAATTGGAACAAAAGCCGCCATATTGTTTCATGAATACATTTTAAAGTGACATTTCATAGAACAATTGCACAAGTGTTTACCAACAGCGCCCCCGATGTCAATGAAAATTAGAAGAAATTAGCACTTTGTATAGTAGACCTCGTATTTGCTTTGCCACCCTAAGGTTTAATGTCACTTGCACGTGATAGAACGACGAGGTTAATTTGCCTATGTGCTTCGCTTTGCCGAAGAAATCGTCATAATGGCAGAGATAGACCAGATGCTGCACAGCCTAAATGGAGCTTCTCGGCGGGTTGACCTCGGCATGAATTTTGACAACTTCAGAAAACTTCGTCAAGTCTTTTCGTCACCGATACCGCAATGTTTGAAGACTAAGGTCTTAAACCAGTACGTCCTGCCTGTCATGACATACGGTGCCGAAACGTGGACACTGACAGTCGGGCTGGTCCACAAATTCAAGGTCACTCAGCGTACTATGGAGCGGCTCGGAGTTTCTTTGAAGGATAACATCAGGAATGAAGTTATCCGGAAAAGAAACCGGAGTAACCGACTTAGCTTGCAGAGTAAGCAAACTGAAGTGGCAGTGGACTGGCTATTATGTTTGTCGAAAGCTGGCTGGAACAGACTGGATGCGGAAGGAGGAAGACAGGGTGTTTTGGCGCAGCCTGGAAGAGGCCTATGTCCAGCAGAGGACTGCGATAGGCTGAGTAGATTGATTGATGATGATGACAGTTAGATGGTATCAACCTTAGTGAAGTTTCAATTTACTGGGAATTGTTGTCAAAAGTGGTAAAGTAATTACGGGCTTGACTATAAAAACACATGAGTCATTTTCACATCGCAATAAAAAGCATTTCATACTACACTTCTGGACACATCTATTGGCCCACCTTAGAGTTTAGGTTTCGATGGCCCCTACCGAAATATGATTGCTAGATTGAACAAAAACTGTTGATGCAGTTTTAAACCTGATACATTTTACCATCTTTTTCGATCGTATTGTTTTAAATTTGAATTCAGAATACCATACGACATGGAGCTACGCCTAACAAGTCGGATATGCGCCTTGTTAAAGGCAATTGATTTTTGAATAAAAAACATGTTTTATCAAATAAAGGTTTAATTTAATAACGCGTGTTGCCTCCATGAGCATCTACCACAGCTCTCATACGATTAGGCATAGAGTTTATCAACCGCTCTATGAAATTTTGAGGGATCATCTCCCATTCCTCTTCGATCGCAGTTTTCAACTCCTGCATCGTCTGGGCAACTGGCTGACGAGCCCTAACACGTCTTTTTAGCTCGTCCCACATGTGCTCAATGGGGTTCATGTCTGGGCTTCTGGCTGGCCAGTCCATAACTGTGATGTTCACATCCCGAAGATATTCCCTGACGATGCCGGCCGCATGGGCTCTTGCATTATCATGCATAAAAAGGAAATTTGGGCCCACATAGTCCGCGTATGGTATCACGTGAGGTTCTAAGCACTCACGAATGTACCTTTCAGGATTTAATGTTGGCAGCCGTGGTCCTGTAACAACCTCAAATTGAGTTTTGCCGCTCGCGGATATACCGCCCCAGACAGTCCACGAGCCACCGCCATAAGCAACCCTCTCTTCAAAGCAGCATTGTGCGGAACGCTCTCCCTTACGTCGGTAGACCTTCTTCCTTCCATCATTGCCATGTAACACAATTTTAGACTCATCAGAAAAGAGTACATGGCTCCAATCTTGCTGTGTCCAATTTAAATGACTGCGTGCGAAATGAAGGCGCGCTATTCGGTGGGCTCGCGTTAGTTTGGGGCCATTAGCTGGCTTGTGTGGTACCATATCGCGTTCTTTTAACCTTCTCCGAACAGTTCGAGCACTCACAGATACTCCGTGTAAGTCGCGAAGTTGGTTTTGTATCTCAATGGAGGTAAGGTGACGATTTCTCAAGCTGGTTGTCACGATGAATCGATCCTGCCTTTCAGTTGTGACCCGAGATCGTGGCCTTCCTTGGCGACGAACAAAGCCGCCAGTCTCTAGGTACCTCCGATAAACATTTCGGACCGCAGATCGACTTAAATTAAGTTGAGCACTCACGTTTCTTTGGCTGTGTCCGGCCTGAATAAGTGCCACAGCTTGGGCGGCGACTTCAGGTTAAGTATCCATAGATTATTGATAGAACCTCACCTTAATGTTAAGAATAAGTAATGTTTGTTGCAAAACCAAAGATATCAATCACTTTTTCAAGAATTAAATCCAAGTAAACCAATAAAACCAAGTTTTCTTAGTATTCGATTGTTTGATATCAACAAACAGGCTCCAAATTGTCTTTTGTTTCTTTAAATTCTGTGTTCGAAATTCAAAAAAAGACTATTGAATGAAATTGTGAATGTGCCAGGTTCAAAACTGCATAAAAACTTTTTGCTCGACCTAATATAAAATTTTAGCTAGGACCAAACGAAACTGAAAATACAAGGTGGGCCAAAAGATGTGTCCAGAAGTGTAGTTAACACTAACGAAAATTGGATTACGATGTCAAATAATTTCACAGCAAATGAACGCGTTAAGTAGTCGTGATGTGAAAATAGTTAATTTAACGCCACGTTATTGAAATAGAAACACTTTGTAGTTGTAATGTATGCCAACAATTATGTTTAGTCAGTGTGCACATTTTTGACACACTCATGACGTGATGAAGTCATGATGATGAACATGAGTTTGTAAAAACTGTGCCGCTTGATGAATTTTGTGCTTAATTCATCGACTGACTTTTTATAGTCAGTCTTTTCAACTCTTTAGTGAATTTGATCAAAATTCATGAACACTGAACTCCTAGAGCAAATATTACTTTCTTCCTTTTCATGTTGCTATTCAATTTTACATAAAGGTAGTGCATTGGGGAAGAAAACTGCCAAATTAGTTCCGCGTAGATGGCGCTTCGTGTTTGTTAATTTCATTCAGCTACCAATGGAGTTTCTTGCTTGATTCTCGAAGCTCGGCTCAACACCGAAAGTTGAAAATGCAGATGCGATATTTTTACGTCCGTGCGAACATCGGCTAACTGATTGGAAATATAAAAGATATGTTTTATAGAGGATGTAGAAGTGCAGTAAAGATTAGTTTTTGAAATCCTTCAAGACTGGATTTCAAAAACAATTTTTTTGAGTTAAAGTTAAAGTTGATTTGCAAAAGAAATCAAGGGCTGCAGCTAGTAAAAAATATTACAAACAGGCGCGACACGCGACGCGAATCGCACGCGACACAAAGGCACCGCGTGTCGCGCGATGAGCGGTGCGTTTGTGTCGCGTGCGATTCGCGTCGCGTGTCGCGCCTGTTTGAAGGAGCCTTTAAGCACATAAATGAGCTTTAGATATCCCACCTCTTTTGTACAATGACCCACATAATTGTATAACAGGTATCACCTTATTGTTGTCGGTGAACAATGTACAATGCAGTGCATAATTATTAACGCGGCATATGATTACAAGATGATTGAATATTGTGTATAACGGTCGATCTGATAAATCGATCTACAAGAGAAAATAGGAGATTATAAGAGCCAAGAGGACACAGAAGCCAGCTTGCACGATTGATGCCACACACGGGGTGCAGTTGGCCTTTGAGGGGAGTAAGGCCAAATAGTGAACGAGTTTTGCAGACGATAGTAGCTAGCTAGGTACACAACATAGAGTAGTTATAGTGAGTAGTTAATGTACTCCAACAGGTGTATTGTTTAAAATTTTACACTGTGACTGCAAAACAAAGGCCTCGTTGATGCCAACACAAGCTGCTGAATCAATTAAACTTGTGCCAACTCACGTTTAGTTTATAGAACCATATGTTTTTGTATTCTAAAGTTTCATTAGAATATTGAAACATCAATCAATCTGCCTAGCCTTTTCCCAACTATGTTGGGTTCGGCTTCCAGTCTAACCGAATGCAGCTGAATACCAGTATTTTACATGGAGCGATTGCCTATCTGACCTCCACAACCGATTAACTGAGTAATACGATACCCCTTGGTAAGACTGATTGTCAGACTTTCAGGCTTCTGGCGACTCGTAAAGACTGTCATAGACCCATGAATGACAGCCAGGACTAACAGCTTAACGTGCTTTCCGAGTCACGGAGGAGTCTCGGTATGTAAAGTTGGTCACCCATCCACGGACCAACCCCGGCAAGCGTAGCTTAACCTGATGGACCTACCCGTGCGGCTGTTAAAACTTAGCCACGAGCTCCTCCTAGAAGAATGTTGAAACATATTGCATGAATTCCTTCGCTCATACATAAATCTTGCTAGCTTTAACAAATTAATGAAAAAAAGGTTAAGGTACACAAAACAGTGAAGGAAAACATCGTGAGGAAACCGGCATGTCCTAGAACGAAAAAATTGAAGACGTATGACATCTACCAACCCGCACTGGGCCAGCATGGTAGATTACAGCTCTATCATAGAGAGGAGGCCTGTGTCCCATGGGAACTTTACAGGCTGATTATGAAAGTACACAAAAAAAAAACAATAGACAAAACAGTTGAAATAGAGATCAAATCCCTTCAAAGTGACATATGTACTATGGGCCAAAGTTCCGCATGATCACCTCAAAGGCGATAATCGCATGCACGGCTCACGACTCGATCGCACAATGTTCGTTTGTCACTAGCTGCGCTCTCACAGGAATATTTTCTTAAGTGAGCATGCTTAATGTTAGTGACATATGTTTTTTAGCAGGTATAGCAAATGGCTCGATTGATTGTCCAGAACTACTCAGCAAAATACTTCTTCGCACTAATCAAAATAACCTACGCAGACGACCTCTGCTTCAGGCACCATGCGCATCGACTAATTACAGGCGCAACGCCTTCTTCATTCGTAGTGTAGAAGCCTTCAATAGTTTACCATCGCACCTGGATATAGATCTATTTTGCACCAACGCACACAGTATTAGAAAGATGCTAAACAAGGAATATTTTGGAGATAGTCATGAATAACTGTTAAACTATTTTGATATTGCACGATTCGACTTATTAGTATTTACGAGTAAGTATTACATTTATAAACTTTTTATTTTTGTTTGCAAATCGCTGTTAACAAACACAGTCAACTGAAATATTTGTATATAGAAGTATATATGTGGAAGCTTATCATTAGCAAATTGTCCTGCCTATGAATGATTGTTAGTTATGATATTAGTCTGTAAGCTTTCTGTAAGAATAAATAAATTAAGTTTTGTTCATAGCACTTATGTATGAACCCAGAACCCCAGGGGCAGGGGGCGGGGGCGGGGGGGGGGGGGGGGGGGGGGTTTAGTTGCGAACCCCATAGGTTCACAACTACTTATGATGATTTTTTTTCCCATTGGATGATGTTTTTTTACGTTTATATATATAATATATAAGCTTATATACCTATTATGTAAAGGATTTTAAAGGATTTTAAAGGATTTTCCATGCACACATGGGGTGCAATTGGCGCGTCAGAAGTCAGTTAAGGCCCTACAAATAACACTTAGTCAAACTAACTGAAAATTCTCTTCTAAAATTCAGATTTTTCTTGCAATTAAAGAAACATCTATCTATCAGCTAAAGTTTACCAACAGTTCTTATGCAAATACGATAAAACATCACATTACATAAGCAGAGAACAATATACTGTTCAACACTGATCCCACACGGAAGGAGTTATGTTATTTATTACAACATAGGTACTTAATGGTTGCTCGGCAGAACGATAACCGTGGATATAGATCAACCGGTCGGATGTCCGCGTGTTACGTGCTGGTTGCTGTATAGCAATGTTGATAGTCGGTAAAAATTATGAAAATGTTATAAAAACCCAGCTAAATAACAGAAAATTATGAAAATTTTATAAAAATCTTAATGGGTTCAGTCGTTTGGGAGCTACGATGCTACAGACAGATATACACGTTAAACTTATAACATTCCTCTGTTTCCGTCGGGGGTTAAAAATGCAGTGAAATAACAGGATGTAAGTCAATGATTGACTAAATTGATTTTGTAAATGATTTTGAAAAAAAAATAAAATCTTTTTGTGGTATATGTATTTAGGTACCACACATCCAGATTTTCCGGAGTTGATTCCGAAGTTCTTACTCTTGAACAAATGTTCAAGAGTAAGAACTTCGGATTAAATGTTCAATCCTGTTGAAACTTGACACAAAACGGGGTTTCCCCTCAGTGTATATCTACATTATCATCATTTGCCTAGCCTTTTCCCAACTATGTTGTGCTCGGCTTCCAGTCTAACCGGATGCAGCTGAATACCAGTATTTTAAATGGAGCGACTGCCTGTATAACCTCCCCAATCCAGTAACTGGGTAATATGGTAAGTAAGACAAGACTATGACTTTGTATGGTAAGACTGGTTGTCAGTTTTTTTGGGGTTTCTGATGGGTAATCAGAAGCCCGAAAGACGACGTAACGACTGTCAAAGATCCAAGAATGAAACGGGGGGTCTCGGTATATAAAGATGGTCACCCATCCACGGAATGACCGCGGCAAGCGTAGCTTAACCTAATCGATCGAGCCATGCGGCTGGTATTACTTAGCCACGAGCCCCCCTGTGTGTCTACATATAGTACTGAAATCTTCAATACATATATAACAGCAATTCACCCACAATTGGCGTGTTTCTGTGTATCTGTAGAAAATTAAAAATCATCATCATTTAGGCGAAAGCATCTCATTGCTGGACATACATAGATCTCCAGCAAGCTTCGCCACAACTAACAGCAGTACTCGGCTTCCGGCATCCAGCGGATTCGCGCGAAAATGTTATTATTATGTGACTAACAAAAGGTATTTACAAGGCAGATGTGAGTGGAAACGCCGGGATTTTATAGGAAGACTTATACTCGTATTAACCTTATTTGAGAAGTTCTTCAGAAAGGTCAGGTGCGTAGTACTCGCAACCGGCGTGCGTGTTGAGGCAAAAGGAGTAATGTAAGGATCGTAACAGGTGGCGCTCTCTACTTTCTGCCTACCCCAATGGGAAGAAGGCATGAGTTTATTTTATTTTTTTTTTATTTATGCATAAGTACAGGTTTATTACAGGTTCACGTTTGTATTGTACCATTGAACCAGAAATGGATTGTATTGGTAGAAATGGTTTGTATTGGTATAAATGGTTTGTATTGGTACAAATGGTTTGAATTGGTACAAATGGTTTGTATTGGTACAAATGTTTTGT
Organism: Cosmia pyralina; assembly: GCA_946251885.1. Classification (NCBI taxonomy): domain Eukaryota; kingdom Metazoa; phylum Arthropoda; class Insecta; order Lepidoptera; family Noctuidae; genus Cosmia; species Cosmia pyralina. The sequence goes on along the minus strand of OX276345.1, from coordinate 24,160,366 downwards.
ATTGGTACAATGGTTTGTATTGGTACAAATTTAAGTATGTATGTTATTAATAAAACTAAACTCATCTTATGTAGAGCATGAGTAAGTCACAAATAAACATCTGCCCTTTTGACTCACAGTAACAATATTATAAGAGGAAGTATAAATATGCCAGTAGTTACCTACTTTAATATTATACAACTGTGCCTAAGAGGAAGCGGAGGAAGAAATTGGCACGAGACCAAGGATTAATATAGCTATCTACTACTTCCTAAACAGGGTTAGAAATGGACGGTATTCGAGCTTTATGATATTGATTAGGTTATATGACTTATTTAATATTATTTTCTCATAGAAAATTTATAAGGAAATCCGCTACAAATGCAAGCATATGTGACCTCTGTCGCTCGATTATCGGGGGTGTTAAGGCGCTATGACCCGACAGAGACCGCGCTTACTAGTTTTTGAATCCATGGGAAATATATTATAAAAAACCATGTTACTTATAAAATTCTGAAAAAAAGATTCTTAACTCTTAAAATGTCGATTGCACACCATGTGTACAGATAACAATAGAATTTCAATTGTGTCTGCTAATTAGCGCGCGACGGGTTAAGGATCTGGCAGATAGCCAATCGTTTTTACTAACACGATTATGTTTATATACTTTGCTGGATGGAAAAAAATCCCAAAGTTACCCCTTTTCGTAATGTTTAACCAATCTCATAGCTAGAAAACAGACGTTTTTAGGGTTCTGCACAACGGAATTGTGAACGGATTCCATTTTTTCCTCTTTTCAAAATTTTTCAAAAGGAAAAAACGGACTCCTTTTAAGATCACTTCGTTGTCCGTCTGTCTGTCAGTCTGTTAAGACCCTTTTTCTCAGGAACGCGTTGAGGTATCAAGTTAAAATTAATATGATATAAGTCTATGGTCTCATGGAGCTCTAAAAAAATCAAACTCTAAAAGAATCATGAAATTTGGCATGGAGCAAGGTCTCACAGCACAAGTCCGAAAATCGTAAGTCCGAAAATCGTTAATTTGTAATTTTATCACATAATTTTTTTTTATTTTAGGATTTCTAATTTTTCAACTACAATGTTAAGTTTGTGTTTGGGATACATTATTACGGAACCCTTCATTGTGTGCGGTCCGAAACGCACTTGGGCGGTTTTTTTTTTTTTTTTTTTTATAAAGGTAGTAAGATTGTTTAGCGCAATTCGCTGAGTTTGTCGTGATGAAATGATTAAAATAATTACTATGTTTAAATACCTACCAAAATGCGCGAGGCAATCACTCGCGAGCCTACTTCAGTTAAGTACGCGGCTCGAGCGCCGGATCACAGGGCCTTAAGTGTTAAAGAACTATACCTAGTTCTTTAACACTTAAGGCTCTACATAGGTATCTATTAAAAAAAAAAAATTGGCAGTCATGGGAACAGAAGTGACAGGTTATACATAAAACTATTTATAAATAGTATGCATAGATGTCGCGGTGACGCGGTGACGCGAACTCGTAAGAAAAGTTTTCACTTTAAAAATACTGGAAAGTAATGTCACATCACATTATGATATGACTTAATTGACTTAATTAAATATGAGCACAGAGAGCTATTTTAAAAGTACCAAACTTCCATCCCTTTCTCTATCCTACAGATCTGCTATACAAATGTTGTAACGTGCTGACTGTTCGCCAGCTTTTCATATCGCACTTGGTATTAAAACAGCACACCATGCTCTCCTATAACATTGCAAGTACTAATAAGAGACGGAATGATATTGTATGTGAGTCAAATGCATCCTCTAAATATGTCTTTGTAAACAGATTTTATACATTTTTAGGCCCATTTTTGTACAATAAATTAAACAGGAAATTAAGTATCTATAAATTAAATAATTACGACTGTAAAAAGATTATTCTGCAATTTTTACTTAGTTATATCCACAGTGAGACAGAGGATTTACTCGTTGTCTGTAAATAAAACATTAGTCTTTTAAGTTAATATTAGTTTAAATTAGTCTCCGTCGTTAATTTTATATTTTAAAATTCTAATTTAGCACCTTTCTAGCCTGAAGCACAGGTTCTACCTAGTTCAGGCAAATTAAAAAGTGTGTCCTCTAAATGTTAAGTTATATTATTGTAAATCTGCATCATTTATTTATACATACAAATTGTAAACGATATTATTTCCTTTATTTCATTTACATACATATTAATTATATTTTTAAATATTTTTATAAAAACATAAAATAAAAAAAAAAAACATTTAAAAATATAAAAAATAATAGGTCTTTACCTATGAAATTGCCGTTTTGTATGAAAAAATTTAAACGAATTTTTTTCATGCATTTTTTATTTGTATTAATCGAAGTAATCACCCATGCAATCAATGCATCTTTGCCAACGCAGTGGCAGTTTATTGATGCCCTTCTTAAAGAAATCAGCTGGACGGGAGGTAACAAATTCTTCAAAGGCATTTTGTACTGCCTCTCGGGTATTGAATTTTTTTCCCGCCAAGATGTTATCCAAATTCTGGAAAAAGTAGTAGTCTGTAGGCGCAAGGTCTGGTGAGTAGGGCGGATGACGGAGAGCTTCCAACCCCAGTTCTTGCAACTTGGAGACCGTCTGCTGTGCAGTATGAGGTCGCGCGTTGTCGTGCAGGAGCAGCGGAGACGAGCGATTGACCAATGCTGGTTGGAGATGTGCCAGCTTCTCCATCATTGTGTTCAGTTCTTCACAGTACACATCTGAAGTAATGCTCACCCCGTTTGGTAAGAAGCTGTGATGAATCACACCGGCGCTAGACCACCAAACAGTGACCATCACTTTTCTAGGGGTAAGTTTTCGTTTAGGGCATTGTTTAGGTGCTGAACCAGGATCCAACCAACTTGCTGAGCGCTTGCGGTTATCAAACAGAATTCATTTTTCATCGCAGGTAACAATGCGGTTCAAAATTCCTTCATTTGTGTGTCTGTTGAGCAGTGCAAGGCACGTCTCGACGCGTACTTCGCGCTGGCGATCATTGAGTTCGTGGGGCACCCATTTGTCAAGCTTTTTTACCTTGCCAATTTGACGCAAATGGACCAATATTGTTTTGACGCTAACGTCGAAAGCTGCTGCTAATTCAGCCGTAGATTGTGTATCATCAGCTTCCACAATCGCCTTTAATTCGTCATTGTCGACCAAAGTCGTCGGACGACCGCGAGGTTCATTTTTCAGGTCGAAATTTCCAGAACGGAAGCGAGCAAACCAATAACAAGTGGTGCGTTGGTTTGTAGTGTTAGCTCCGTAAACGTCGTTGATGTTGCGTGTGTTAGATTTGATATAATATAATTACTAAGCGTATATATAGCTACTACGCAAATAGCAAGACTTACATGTCAGAATGGTTATTGGTTATTTATTGCGTATGAAAGTATTATGAATATGGTGTAAGGGAAGGATTTCATAAAGAAAAGCACAGAAAGACAAGACTAGATATTTATTATTTCAATTAGGCTTGTCAATAATTATTCATCTTTAATGAGAAAGCTATTGTCCGTTCGCAAAACTAGGTCTTCATGGAGAAGAAGGACAAGAAACTCCATGGAAACAGTATTATAGTATTCTATCAACACATTTCTTATATTTCCACAAATTATAGTTATCTCAAACAGTTAATTTTATCACTCAGAATAATAGCAACATAATAACAATATTTAAGGTATAATATGAAATTACGTAACTTACATGACACCTGGTAGATATATTTCACATCACAACGGCACTAGCACTAGCCACTTGAACATCCACTGAGCAACTGCCTCGAGAATGTCATTACAATCCTTTTTATATCCTACCACCCCTTCCATTTATCCCTTCCCATCAAACATCAACTGACAGTATTGTATCAATCGTTTCAATTAACCTGTTATATTAAAATAGCAATATAAATTCTAAGATATACTACAGTTACTATCAAATATTATTTAATTATTTATAGTAATAACATCTGTACGATTTTGACAAGTTAAGAGTGGTATATTTTGTAAACACAATAACTAATCAAATTAGATACTTCTACATTGGTATCAAGCTTCGTAAATGTGACAGAAGGTTGTTTTACAATGATTCGATGATTTTAATCACAACCGAACTAACTTCCGGAATCAAGGTAATCTCAAGTATTTATTTTTAAATACTAGACACATAATAATTACATTTATCTAACACGGCCATACTGACAAGTACTTCGCTCTCGAAGTACATTAGATACCGTTTTTCTACAATTGTAATTTACTTTGGTTTTGTCATTGTCATTTTTGTTTTGTTTTGCCAATTGCCTAGACGTGTCAAGTCCCCTCCACCCGCTGCTAGTGGGATAGACTTGCACCAAGCAAATGACCGACCAGCGGAAACAAAGTTTTATCGGTTACCTCGTCATGCTGGTCCCATTCACCCGCTGCTGGTGAGATAGACAAGCACCAAGTAAACGATCGCCCAGCGGTCAATAAACATAAGTCAACTACATAGACATGTTAGACATATTCATCCGCTGTCTGAGAGACGACTCGACACCAATTAGGAGGCTACCAGCGGCATAGTCATAGTCAACTAATTGTAATTATCTAATACGGCCATAGTGTGAAACTTAATCACATCTTACTGTATGTGGCGAAACACCCGCCGTCGGTGAAGCTCAATCACCCGCAGTCAGTGAATGCCAGACAACAGTCAAGACAAGCTCTTTTTGTATTAATTAAATAAGTAATCAAAACAATATACCGCTCGGTCAACCTGACAATATCATTGCAAATTGTATTGATCACCCTTATTACATTTTCTATTAAATAATTGCAAATATTTAACATGGTCACTCTGTTGGTACCTTACTTTTTAGTAAAAGGTTATTAAAGTTTATTTTAACAATACTATTAGTAAGCATTTTGGAAGTGAAAAATAATAAAATAAAGCTAATTATTAATAACCTTTAACTTTGTCATATTTGTTTATCAGCAAGTTATGTGATATTCGCTATTTCTTTCATAATATAAAAATACAATTATGCTTCATTTAGTTTATGACATTACTAACTTCAATTTCGTAAAGTTTCCTCTAAAGCCATTTTTTAAATTAATTTGTGATCAACAGAGTAATAATATTAACAATTTTAAATTAACTATCCGTGAACAATTGCATTTTTTTTTTCAACCATACAATTCTCAGCACGTTTTCATCGTTATGATGAGGGTTGAGTCAACGACCCGCCGTTACCAATGGTTTCCAGCAGAACACGATTGCTCCAACGTTGATCATGAAAATAGCAAAATAAAATTCATTAGAAATATGTTGTGTGAGACTGAGCACTATCCCACTTCTGATGTTAGATTTGATATAATATAATTACTAAGCGTATATATAGCTACTACGCAAATAGCAAGACTTACATGTCAGAATGGTTATTGGTTATTTATTGCGTATGAAAGTATTATGAATATGGTGTAAGGGAAGGATTTCATAAAGAAAAGCACAGAAAGACAAGACTAGATATTTATTATTTCAATTAGGCTTGTCAATAATTATTCATCTTTAATGAGAAAGCTATTGTCCGTTCGCAAAACTAGGTCTTCATGGAGAAGAAGGACAAGAAACTCCATGGAAACAGTATTATAGTATTCTATCAACACATTTCTTATATTTCCACAAATTATAGTTATCTCAAACAGTTAATTTTATCACTCAGAATAATAGCAACATAATAACAATATTTAAGGTATAATATGAAATTACGTAACTTACATGACACCTGGTAGATATATTTCACATCACAACGGCACTAGCACTAGCCACTTGAACATCCACTGAGCAACTGCCTCGAGAATGTCATTACAATCCTTTTTATATCCTACCACCCCTTCCATTTATCCCTTCCCATCAAACATCAACTGACAGTATTGTATCAATCGTTTCAATTAACCTGTTATATTAAAATAGCAATATAAATTCTAAGATATACTACAGTTACTATCAAATATTATTTAATTATTTATAGTAATAACATCTGTACGATTTTGACAAGTTAAGAGTGGTATATTTTGTAAACACAATAACTAATCAAATTAGATACTTCTACATTGGTATCAAGCTTCGTAAATGTGACAGAAGGTTGTTTTACAATGATTCGATGATTTTAATCACAACCGAACTAACTTCCGGAATCAAGGTAATCTCAAGTATTTATTTTTAAATACTAGACACATAATAATTACATTTATCTAACACGTGCCTCTTGTGCCGCGTTGCTGCCACGACGGTACTCATATTCCATAATTACTTTAATTTTTAACGTATCCATGATGACGAAAAAGATTGAAATGCGATGAAAATGTAACACTAATCAATAAACAAATGACTACTTTTGGAAAAAAAAAATCCATGTTTTTAAAATAAAATTAATTTGAAATTAGAATTCTTAGCCAAACAAAAATTATTTTGATTTGAAATGGCCAGTACTGCAGAACGGCAATTTCATAGGTAAAGACCTAATAGTAGCCCACCGGTATCGCGAACAGGGTCCAAGCTACCGGTGGTCAGGGCTCTAGAGAGAGGAACCTCCTCACTATGCGTGCCACAGATGCGTGCCGTGTCCAGGAGTACTGCTTTCTGAATCAAGCCCTTGACCCAGCCGCGCAATGAGAGCCTCCTGTTGGTCGAGGCTCTCCGCTATTAGGCCATTAACCGTAACGATTATCGGTACAATGATTGCAGAATCCACGTCCCAAATGTCGACAACCTCATGTGCTAAGTCAAGATACTTGATTTTTTTATCTTTCTCAGCATCTTATATAAACGATATTATTATTATTATAATTATAATTACAGAATGACCTTAGACTGATTTATGTTTGAAGTGATTAGTTAGTTAGAATGATAAGAAAGAACATGCTGTTACTTGTTGAATTGTACTTAGCATAGAGTACACAAATAATTCAAACCAATCTTAAACTACATACCTACCCACATTAATTTCGTGAAACAAGTAAAGTTTCGAGCATGACACACCAAAAAATGAGCAATTTTCCTTTGATAAAATCTTTTAAATGTTAGCATTTAACAAATATTTACAAAATGACTTCCAAGTTATGCATACCGAGCATGTGTATCTTTATATCCATTAAAATGTCTAAAGGTGCTCCCTCACCAGGAGCATTCACGTGTAATGTAACGTTCAGATTCACAAACTATGGTCGGACCAAGGTGAGTGTAGGCAGGCTAAGGAAGCACTCCCTACAATTGATGGCCGCCTCACAAAACAGGTTCTCCGACTAACTAAACAACAGCTGCGTACAGTTACAGTTGCTATAACTGACCATGGGTCATTTAATAAACTCCTCTTTGACATAGGAGTCACAGACAGTCCGCTGTGCAGGGCCTGCATGGAGGACGACGAGACAGCAGATTTTGTGCTTCTAAACTGCCCGGTGGTCGCCGCATACAGGGCAAAGTACTTCGGTAACCCAGGTACCCTCCGGGAGGTTGTCAGTAATATTAAGGCGCTGCTGGCCTTCTTTGAGGAGCAGGGGTGGATCGAATAATCGATTTTCCCACCCATACGCAAAATACGCGCATTGTCGTGGAGTTGCGGATACCAGCCCGTATTACCTACCTAACGTTCAGATTCGAGCCTTAGATGGCTCAGGCGCTAAACGTCTCTTTCGCAAAATGTCTACTGGTAGTAAAATGTCTCTTTCTCGTAATGTCGCTTTCTCATAATGTCGCTTTCGCAGAATGACTCCTTCTCAAAAGGTCGCTTTCTCACAATGCCTCTTTCGCAGAATATCTGTTTCGCAAAATGTCGCATTAGTAACTTAGAAAAAATTTTTGCCAGGTTTAAAAAAATAGGTTGCTTTTTTCCAATTTCTTATTAAATTATTTCTTATTACAGTGAAAAGGGAAAATCGAGCATTACAGCGCGCACCTTGTAATGATACAAAACGAGTATTACATCAGTGAAGGAGGAGAACCGAGCATTACAATGAGCACCTTGTAATGATACAATGTGTGATACCTTGTTACAACTTGCAACATCAATACGCTACACTTGTAATTAAATGTTTACATTACACGCGAATTGCACCTGGTGAGGAAACACCTTTAAATAGACTTGTTTAATAAAAAAGTCGGCGCAGGAGATTACTATCTCTGACAAAATTGCTGCTTACAACATCAACACGTTCGTTATTTAAAAGCGTACGGTAGATTCGTAACATGGGAAATTATGGTTGTAGTGTTATTACCAGCTAGTGATGCTGGGTTCTGTATCTTTAGAGATACATTTAATTTTATACAGGGTGTACCAGAAAAGTGTGTTCAAACCTAAGGGTGTGGTACAGACCATCAAACTGAACAACTTTCTTCATGAACCAACATCGTAATCGCGAAAAAATTATCAACTGTCCCATAGAATACTTCAATACCTACTCGTCACAAATGGCGATGGCTGATTATGTTTTCGCAATTACGATGTTGGTTACATGGAGAAAGTTGTTCAGTTTGATGGTCTGGACCTGGACCACATCTTTTTGGTACACCCTGTAAATGTTAGTAAAATTGTATCCAATAAATTGGAATAAGAGCAAGAAAATGATGAGATGTTAGTAAAATTGAAGTTTATACAACGTGTCGTTTTGCATCCTCGTCAAAAAGGGTATGGTCATAGAAATATAAAAAACAGTATCTATGGGTGTGGTATAGACAATCAAACCGAACAACTTTTTCTATGGCACCAACATCGTAATCGCGAAAAAATAATCAGCCGTCCCTTGGCCGTTCCATACATTTGCATCGAGTAGGTATTGAAGTTTTCTATGGGACAGGTTGAAAATTTTTTCGCGATGATGATGTTGGTCCCATGGAGAAAGTTGTTCGGTTTGATGACCCTGAAATTTGACGAGGATGCAAAACGACACGTTATGTAAGCTGTAGTCAAAATTTAAAGGCAAAAACAAATCAACTGCCAGGGGATATGATGATCAGCGAATTGACCATTCTTTAGAAGAAGAAACTACACCCGGGCACAACTTTTCGTCTTGTAACGGATAAGGTAGGTACTTACATCGGCATCAGTACGTTTGACACGCAACATAGAATACAAAAAAAATGTTTCGTGAGCAATTTAATTTCCAGAAAGATTCACTATTTTGAATTGTTTTTTTTTTTTACATTGTTCTCGCATTTAGAAGCAACAACAATAATATACCCAGGATTTTGTAATATCTTGATTTAAAAGAGTGTCCTTGGAGTTTCTTGCCCGTTCTTCTCCATACAGATCTACGTTTTGGAATGGGCATCTAGCTTCAACTTTCTGACTAACGAGCGACTCTTTGACAATTTATAAGTGCCTGTGATTGGTTTAATTGAAATAATAATTCTTTGAGTTTGAGTTTGACTACAATGGGAGAGTTTAACAGCTACTAAAACAAAGACGGAACTCCACTACATCTGCCAAGAAAACTGTTACGAAATATCCCTTAACCTACATAAAATAGAGACGTTTAAGTCTGATGGAAGTTTTTTTATAGCTTCCCTCTTTCAAAACACGATCGAAAGCACCTTTTGTTGTGGAAATTCCAAGCGTTCGGATGCATTCCTGGAATAGTTTTATTTTAAGTTCTTAGTCATCGTTGAAATTGAGGAATGTATAAATGAGAAAGGAATTTAATTAAGGAAGTTCTTTCTTTGATTAATTATTTTTTGATTACTTTGATACTTTGATTAAAAATCTAAGATTAATTCAATCTGCTTTGCCTTTTCACAACTTTGTTGGGGTCGGCTTCCAGTCTAACCGGATGCAGCTGTATACGAGAATTTTATATAGAGCGATTGCCTTTCTGACCTCCACAACCCATTTACTGAGTAATTTGATACCCCTTGGTAAGACTGGTTGAGACTTTCCGGCTTCAGACGATCTGTAACGACTGTAAATGATCCATAAATGACAGCCGGCCGGCACGGAGGAGTCTCGGTATGTAAAGATGGTTACCCATCCACGGACCAACCCCGGCAAGCATAGCTTAACCTGATGGGATCGACCCCGTGCGGCTGTTATTACTTAGCTACGAGCTCCTTCTCCTCCTTTCTTTGATTAATTAATATTTTGTATTGTCGTCAAGAATTCATAAAAGATACTGTTTTGTAACCCAGAAATTCTATTGAATTTTTGTACGCCTTATTCCTTTTGTAGATGGTCTGGACTTTTGTGGCAGTTTTTCTTATATTTCGTAACTACCTGCCTCTTCATCAGTAGCATCTGTCTTACGTTAAGTAAATACTTCCAACATCATAAACCTATTTTATTATTAATATTGATCTATGTGGTAAGTATTCATTTTAATTATTAGTTTTTAGAGGACCTGTGTTCCATTTGCAATAAGATTAGACATTTCAACAAATCTTTTTTACAGTACGTTCAACCGATTTTGACTTCTATTACGTTGGTAGCATTACAAATGGCAGCTGCAGTAAACAGTTGGTGCGGGATAAACTCCGCCCATGGGCTCCCCCGCTGACGCAGAGTCTCCGGCCGCAGCTCGTGGAGGACGTGGTGAGCGCTCTGTTCCCTTCGCGAGGGGAACATACTCCCCCGCCCATGGCTCCGCCTCCTGCGGTGCCCGATGCGGACCACATCACCGACGACGACGACGATGCTCCGGAAGTGACCGAGGTAGAGCTGAGAGCGGCGGTACGTAGGCTGAGTGCCAAAAATACCGCCCCAGGACCCGACGGCTTGCCAGGAAGAGCTTGGGTTCTGGCCTTTGGGGCTCTCGGGCCTCGACTAGGGGGGCTCCTAAGCGCATGCTTGGAGAGGGGCCAGTTCCCACTTCGTTGGAAGACAGGGAAACTGGTCCTCATTAAGAAGCCGGGGCGCCCTGCGGACTCTCCGTCCGCTTACCGGCCCATCGTGCTGCTCGACGAGGTGGGCAAGCTCTTTGAAAGAGTCATTGCAGACCGCCTCGTCGGGTGGCTGGCGCAGGAGGGGCCGGATTTGGTGGAGAGCCAGTTTGGTTTCCGCAGGGGGCGCTCTACGGTGGACGCCATCATGCGCGTGCGAGCCCTCACGACGGGGGATGCTGTGGCCCGGGGTGGGGTCGTCTTGGCGGTGTCTCTAGACATCGCCAACGCCTTCAATACCCTGCCCTGGAGTTGCATCAGGGAGGCACTCCGGTATCACCGGGTGCCAACCCACCTCCGTCGAGTGGTCGAGGCCTATTTGACGGACAGGGCCGTCATCTACCCCGGTCATCAGGGAGAGTGGAACCGGCGAGAGATGTCGTGCGGTGTCCCACAGGGATCGGTCCTGGGGCCACATCTGTGGGACATCGGGTACGACTGGGTGCTGCGCGCCGACCTCCCTAGCGGCGTCAGCGTTGTATGTTACGCTGACGACACGCTGGTCCTGGCGCAGGGGAGGTCGCACCAGGCGGCGGCTGAACTAGCGACACGCGGGGTTGCGACAATCGTAGAGAGGATCCGGCAGTTGGGACTCGAGGTGGCCCTGCACAAGTCCGAGGTCATGTGTTTTCATGGTCCTCGGAACGCGCCACCGTCGGGTTCCCAAATAACGGTAGGAGGGGTTCACATCGGGGTTGAGTCGACGATGAAGTACCTGGGACTCGTCCTCGACAGCCGGTGGAACTTCGTGGAGCACTTCCGACGTTTGGCTCCCAGACTGGAGCGGGCCGGGGCTGCCTTGAAGCGGCTCCTGCCCAATCTGGGGGGTCCAAACGCCTCCTGCCGGAGGCTTTACGCGGGGGTCGTGCGGTCCATGGCCCTTTACGGGGCACCGGTGTGGGCGCGTTCCCTGAGGCTGCGACCAGCCCGCCGGTTGAACGCGTCCCAGAGGGTCATGGCCATCCGGCTAGTCCGGGGATACCGCACGGTCTCCTGTGAGGCGGCGTGCCTCCTTGCCGGATTACCGCCATGGGATCTGGAGGCAAAAGTCCTCGCGCACGTGTGGGAGTGGCGCGAGGAGGTGAAACGCCGGGGCGTAACTCCGCTGCCGCGAGAAATCACGGTACAGCGGACAGAGCTCCGGCGGGATCTCATGGCGACATGGAGAGTGCGATTGTCGCAACCCAGCGCTGGGCACGCCACAATTGCGGCGATAAGTCCCCTCTTTGAGGAGTGGTTGGAGAGGCGCCACGGCGTCCTCACCTTCCGCCTGACGCAGGTCCTCACCGGACACGGTTGTTTCGGGAGGTTCCTGTTTCGGATAAGGCGGGAGGAAACGCCCGGGTGTCACCATTGTGTGGATCGCCCGGAGGACACGGTGGAGCATACAGTGGAGGTCTGCCCGGCTTGGGCGGAGCACCGCCGTGTTCTCACGGAGGCGATCGGCGGCGGCGATCTCTCGCGTCCAAACCTGGTCCAGGCCATGGTGCGGAGCGAGAGTGCATGGGAAGCCGTCACCTCCTTCTGCGAAGCAGTAATGCTCGCGAAGGAGGAAGCGGAACGCGTGAGGGAGAGGCAACAGCCGCGCCCTCGCGCTCCTAGCCGCCGTAGGAGACGCCCTGGGCGGCGGGAATCGATTGCCGATTCCCGGCCACCGTAGGCGCGGGCTTGCGGACGACGAGTAATGGGCAGCTCGCCGTCCGGTAAGGACCAGGCCCGAGTCGACGGCGCGTTGTGTTCCACGCGCGCCTCAAAGAGATGTCAGCAGTGACGGGGTCAATTGGGCCGATGCCGCCGGGGTCGCGGGTAGTTCGAAAGAGATACCGTGGCCCTGGCACGGGCAGCTGAAGGAACATGGGTGGGTTTTAGTCAGTAAAAGTCTGACACGCCCTCCCGCCTCTGCCCAGAGCGGGAGAAGTCATTTGATGATTTCCCATCCACAAAAAAAAAAAAAAAAAAAAAGTAAACAGTTGGTATTGTAACCACTTTTTTGCCTTTAATGCCATCTTTAAGCCTACGGACTGTAAAAAAGGTTTGTTGAAATGCCTAATCTTATTGCAAATGGAGTATATATAGATTGGCAAAGACGTTAATGGTAAATAAAAAAAAAATTGAACAGGTAGCACAATTCATGGCATAACCCTGTCAACACTGGCAGTAAAACAATGACTGTTTACATAACTGTGAGAACAGATCAATCACCAATGGGTGTTGGTCAATTTGAAAATCGAAAGCGAACAATGACCAAAGATAATTGTGTTGTAGTTTGTAGACAGGGAGGCGGTTGCTGAACGCAGAATACTCGTAATTACTGTACTTAGTCATTTGTGCAAGAACGGTGTTTTGGATACTTTTGTTTTCAGTTTTGTATGTTTGAGTCCCAGGACCATAGACTTTATGCTAAAAACATGGATTTGTCTGTTTCTAAATGGTAGGTAACTAAAAATGTTGTGCTTGCTAAGGCGTTCATCTTATCCATCTTACAAAGAACTTAAAAAAATCCTTTTAAATCAAGACATAAAAATTCAGCGCATGTTCCTACTTTAGCATTGAATTGACGCGCGTGTTAACACTGAGTGATTGAACAAATTGATGCTTATTAAGCGTTCATTCTTTCGTTCACTAAATAAATATGAGTGGAACAATCTACACAGGATCATTTAACTTGGTCTAAAACTCTAAATTAAACCTTGCGTTCTGAGAATGGTCCGTTCCAGCTGTCCATACCCCTTAGCGATAATCACTTAGTTTTTAAGTTGTATGCTCTGGCTGGAGGTCTTAATTCTTTGAGGCATACACAGAGAGCAGTGAGGACCCAGTGGTAGCGTCCGCGAATTACAAGTTGTAGGTCGTAGGTTCGTACCCAGACAGGCCTTTACGCCACTGCTCTCAAAACGGTGAAGGAAAACATCGTGAGGAAACTAGCATATCCTAGAACCAAAAATTCGAAGACATGTGACATCTACCCGCACTGGGCCCGCGTGGTAAATTACAGCCCATTCCACCGAAAGGAGGCCTGTGTCCCAGCAGTGGGAACGTTATAGGCTGATTATGCTTGTGGTATACACAGGATAGCCCGGTTAAGCAACCAAAAACTTCCTAGGTTGACCTGCGAGATGTCATACACAAAAAAAGAAGTGCGTACTTAGACTTTTCACGGTCTAAGCGACGACCGACCGCTATACCGTCACGGTTGGGAGAGGTCTGCGGTAACCGCGTTAAACCCGACAAAGCACGAACGAGAGCAAAAGGTTACGGTTTTTTACCTTCAGTAACCGGCTGCATTCGCAGGGTTAAGCCTAGTTCTAGAAAGTTTTTTCGCATTAGTTTGTTATGAAGTTTATGATAATTAACTAAGCAAGCGACGAGGAAAGTAGGATATTTTTTCTTTATGGGAAAAAATGAGTTTGTTTAATTATGTATTGTGTTAAACTGGCTAGTGCTGTGTGGTCTCGACCATTAAATGACCACCCACTTTCCGTGGATGGTGTGAAAAGCGACTGCAGGATTTTAACAAGACCATTAGAAGCGTGCGTTGAATTGTTTTAACCCCGACGGAAACAGAGGATCGTGTGTATCTGTGTATCTGTCTGTGGCATTGTAGCTCCCAAACGACTGAACCGATTAAGATTTTTTTGTTTTGTTTGAAAGGTGACTTGATCGAGAGTGTTCTCAGCTATGATTCAAGAAAATTGAAGCCGTTTGAAGATTATCAGCTCTTTTCTAGTTGATGAATGCATGTGAACATCTTCCACAGGTCTGATCGAGTCGAAATTTGGTATTCTGTTACTTCAATGATATTAAAATAACATAGTAACCTTGAACTGATGCTGCAGCATTACCTGGAATTTGCAGGATACCCAACTTCCTCACCAACTTACAGCAGCGGTATAGTGTTTGGGCTAATTGAAATGGTCTCAGTGAATAGGTTATAAATAGATGGTAATCAGGGTCTGTTGATGGAGCAGCAAAAAAACTAGGGTAAATGAGGGGTTTTTTTAATTTAATTTGTAAATACAAATGTTTATTGCAAAATTGTCGACGAGAAGACAACCATTTCGAACTAGCATCACGTGAATCCAGTCGAATTGTATTCACCTTGAATCGATCAGTAAGTCAATCGAGTGCGCGGGCGCAATAAACACGTCAAACATTTTAACTGTCAGTAGTTTCACGAGGCGAATTGTTTTGATTAATGTCGGCTGTGCCAGTAAAATGTCGAACTACTATCTTATTAGGAAAATGTATGTTGGTACTGTAAATTAAGATGTGGTAGGTTAAAACTATGTAAAAAAAATGATATGCTGTTCGTTGACGCGCATCACTTCAGAAAACCTGGACCGATTTGGCAAATTTTTATTATAAAATCTTCGTAATATTCCGAATCAGGTTCTTACGAAAAGAAAAATTTAAAAAGTTGCCGAATTGGAAAATTTGAGAAAACTAAAAGTACATTTTCGATGAGAATTTTGTATGAATTATTGAAACTTGGATGGGACAACGTCTGTCGGGACAGCTAGTGTTTTATATGTTTCGTGAATATGAGATCGCATAAGGATGCCTTTGCACAACTAGGCTAAGAAAAATTCCTAGGTACTGTTATTGTCACTACTTTGAGTCTGATATTGAAAATATCTATACAGAAATAAATTGAATAGTAAGTACTTGCTGTATATCAGCTCATCTACGCCTATTGACGTCACGAATAGTTGAAGAATATAGCAACAATTTGTAACAAACAATTTATTATTAAATATTAATCACATATAGAGAGATTGTACAACATTGAAAATGTCACGTAAATGCAATTTGATTGATGTAATTTTAAGTCGCAGTGTAAATTGATTGCGAAGAGTTTTAATGAAGTTTATTTTCACATACCTACGTAATACTCATTGTATTGATTTCAGTGAAGTGGTTAGAAACTGGTTCTTGACATAATTACGACATAATTTGACAAGTACTGGCCGAAAATTAACATTCCATTCTTTTTTGTTTCTCATTGTTTCAATTCCCGTCCGCGCGCAGTGAGGGTTGAGCTGTCAAACTGACATTTGATTTGAAATTAATGAAATAACGATTCGAATGCGAATTAAAATTGCTCAAGAATTTAGTTCAATTTACTGAATGAGATGCATTGCAAGTGCAACAGTAATCGACATTTGATTATATTATATGTAATTCCAATTTCCGTTATATTATATTTTTTCCTGTTTTTCTCGCGCGCATGACAACAGTTATTCAACAGTTCATCCTACTCGCGTGCAGACTTCCAATTTGTACCCAGGCATAGTGATGTTACACCTCATCACCTATAACCCTAATCTGCTATGTTGCACCACTAGGAAATGCGAAGTTGCGTGCTCGATGAGACCCCACGATAACCTCACAGTCTCGCAATATTTCATATTCGTAATCATAATCATTTTTATTTGTGTAAATATAATGTATAGGTAGTGAATATTAATAATAAACAATAATAGTTCTAATCATAAATGTTGTATGAAGCTTGCGTTACATCAAATAAGGAAGTTTTGAGTTCTCAGAACACCGTGTAAGAAATTTAACAATATTTCATTGTGTGAAACATTCAACGAATGCTTCGGTGCCGTACTTTAAATCTTTAGGAGTCAGTTGCGGTCGGCCCAATCTCCACCGATGGGTGTTCATGGACGGCTTGGATCTCAATGCGTATGCTGCATCTCCCCACAAACAATGGCCAATCTTCCATCCTGCGCCACATGCTGTTATCTGTGCACTTGATGATCTTATGACTGCGTCAGTGAGCGGAGTTCGCGCAGCTGAATTTTGGGCCAAACATCAATCTGCCTAGCCTTTTCCCAACTATGTTGGGATCAGCTTCCTTCCAGTCTAACCGGATGCGGCTGAATACCAGTATTTTATATGGAGTGACTGCCTATCTGACCTCCAAAACCCAGTGACTGGGTAATACGATATTTTGGGGTAATACGAATTTTGGGCCAAACATATTAGAACATTTTGCCATTGATACGCTAAGAAGATGAAGAGTTACTAATAGCCCTCAATATATAATTTTTTAGGGTTCCGTGCCTCAAAAGGAAAAAAACGGAACCCTTATAGGATCACTCGTGTGTCTGTCTGTCCGTCTGTCACAGCCAATTTGCTCCGAATCTAGTTAAGTCGAAATTTGGTATAAATATCAATTTCTATGACCCAAACACGGACTAGTTAAGTAAATAAATGAATTTTGAATATGGGAGTCACTTTTGGGGGGCAAATAAGAAAATAAAAAAATAAAAGTTTTGCAAACTGTACCTACCGTGTGACATATCAAATGAAAGGGCTTATTATGAGGGTCTCAAATATATATATTTTTTTTATAATTTAAAAATAAACTGTTTTAAAGTTATGAAAATAGACGAACATTTACCAATTCCTCTCCTTACCTTGAAAACTAATGAGCCTAAAATTTTGAAAAAAAAAATATACTTAGAGAAAACAGTTCTTTTCCTGTAGATTACAAGAAAACCTATATGAAGTCTGTGGTCTTAAAATTACATGGTACGTCTCTCAATATAGTGAGTACAAACTTACATTTATAGTTGGAATGTATGGGAGAACATGTTTTTCACCTACAATGTTAAGTTTGTTCTTGGGATAAATTCATCCGAACTACGGAACCCTTCATTGTGCGTGGTCCGACACGCACTTGGCCGGTTTTTTCTTTGAATGATAAAATCAGGAATTAAATTATTCGGAAAAGAACTGGTACATAAACCTAAGTCCAAGGTATTTTTCACAATTACTTTTGATGATTTTAGTGTTGTTTATGTGTAAGGCGGGTGGTCAGGATTTTTTTATTTTTAGCTGAGAATATCATGTACGATGTTTTTGACATAGGTATTTGATTAGGTATTTTTCTTTACAATATTGAGGTTGACGCCCTAGAAGGACATACATATAGTAACCTTATTGGTGATGTTCTTCAGAAAGATCAGGTGCGTGTATAAACGTAATTGAAGCAAAAGGAGTAAGTGTGCAAGGATCATGGCAAGTGGCGTGAGTTTATAGAAAAAAAGAAAGAAAGAAAATACGTTTATTTGCGGCAAACATGTCGCAAAGAATATGTTTAATATTGGTGTTGACAAATTATGTCCCCCGTACAAAAACGCACTTCGTATAAAAGTGAGTCTGTTCCCAACGTAATTATAAAACAGCCAATAAATCAACGGTTAGCCTCCAGAGCACTGGTAATATAAATGGGCGTAATTAAGAAGCTGCGAGTCTCGGCTTCATACGTTCCCATACGATTCGCCATGCCACTACATGGCTACTTAATTGCATTTGAAGTGTTAACGAGCTTCTTTAGCAACTATTTCTCAGTAATAAATTATCTATATGTGATGTTTGTGAGTTGGTAGCTAGATATTTCAACTGCACTTATTTTAACCGACTTCAAAAAGGAGGAGGTTTTCAATTCGTCGGAACCATTTTTTTTTATTTTTTTTATTTATGTTCCCCGATTACTCAAAGATGGCTAGACCGATTTGGATTTTTTTTGTTTTATTCGATTTTTTTTATTTTATACATCACAGTTGGTCCCATATAAAATTGATTAACTTTGCTTCGGTAGTTTTTGAGTTAGCTTCAATAATACGTATTTTTTTCCCCACTTTTATATGGATGATGTTCTAGTTTGTTTTGCAGGTAGTGGTATTAGAATTTGTGTGGGGTAGCTACTACAACTAAAAAGTGAAAAATAAAAACTTTTTTACAAAAAAATACAACCGACTTCCAAAAACAACACTACAAAGTGAAAAATAACTTTAATTTCGGAAGTCGGTGGCAAAAAACGAAAACACATTTAACTAGACACAGACTTCCGAAATTAAAGTTATTTTTGACTTTGTAGTTTTGCTTTTGGAAGTCGTTTGTATTTTTTTGTAAAAAGTTTTTTATTATTATACTAGCAGCAACTTATAATATTTGGGAACACATTGGGCTTTTAATCATCCCAGACAATTGTGTTTATCTTTTCACTAATAACAATTAAGCTTTTGATGATCATTTTTTCAAGATTGCGACCGCTCTCGTTCAATGTATATTCTGTAATGCTATCGGTCTTTTTGAAGTCTTCATTACCGCGCTAATTTTCGGGTTAAATGTCAAATTCATGAGGCTACCGTCCTTGTGTGCGTATAGATTTAGCTATACTGTTTCCCCTGTTTTCATCATTTTATTCAGCATCGTGTTTAAACGCAATTATTAATCGATTTCGATCGCCAATGAGCCAATATTCTTCACTCCTTTCAACGAAATTACAAAGGATTTCATAATTACCCAGTGTTGATTGTATGATCATATTTCGCTAACAAATTGTCGGTGAACAAAGTCGGTGTTGTGTTCACATCCGCGTTTGTGTCCATGTCAGGAAGTTTGTTCTCGCTACCAATAATATCAATCATGGCATCTGACAATGTACGAGTATGTCTTTATTGTTACTGGCTAAAATATTGTTTCAATTACAACACAACATAGCGTCAGTTGTCACGATGATCCACCATGGTCATGCATTATAGATAATAATTTATATAGTCCCAGTAAAAAGTATAATTGTACTTTTTGTCGCGGTATGTAATCGATACCATTCATCACTGCTCCACTGTAATTAAAGTACATGGAACTCTCTAACAGCCATGACAAAAAAGGCGGTACGATTTGAAAATCGAACGCTAGCCGCAACCAATCAAGGATGACGGTTGCAGCTGCGTTCAGGAATTCGTTGAGAAATCGCCGCGGTTTGAATAATTTATCATTAGAACGTCAACGCGTCTAGCGCTCCGTCAACGCGGGTTCAATGAGCATGTATTATTACTATTGCTTATGAATATAAAGTTGCAACCAGCCAACAACCAGGCACCAGCAACTCTTCTAGCGTCTTCATAAATTACATGTCAATTTTATTCACAACAACAATGTTTTATGCAGTTTTAATTAAGTACTGACATCCGTAAGTACGTTAGTATCATAGACACATAAACCTGTAAGTACACACATATTATGAACTTTTTTCATTAAACATCGATCAAATACCGGAACAAATTGCAAAAGAAAATGTATGTAAGTACTTCGTTTCGTTCAGCAGTCTGTGTAGAAACTGCATTCATGAATAAAAGTGAGCGTGTATTACTCGTTTAAAAAAATATTCGTGCATCATCCTATTTTGGTAACAAATCGTACACTTGGAAAAGATCCTGTCAGTGGTTTGTGCGTCACCAAAATTGGCTGAGCGACCTTAATGGAGTAATCTTGTAGACGGCTTTTCGGCTTATAAGGTGAAACAATTTTAATACTTCACCAGTGTGCTGATTTTGACTTTGTATCATTTGGCTTACATATTTCAGTCTGTATGGAATCTTTAGCTTATTACGGAAACCATTAGACTGTTCTGTTTGACAACTTTGTCTATTTCTTATTTCTTTGGTTAGAGCTTAAAAATTTAAACAATATCCTGGTTTCTAGAAATCTTGTGGATTTTGGCTCAATTCTGCATTAACAGATTGAACTGCTGTTATTCTCATTTTATTTCGTTGATCTTATCTTTTATTACTTCTTATTAACATTGTCGTAATCACGTACCCTAAGCACTAATCTTAAAACCCAAGGCTGTAACGTACGTGATCAACATAAAGCTGATTCTGGCTTGTACTAGAGGTCGCGGGATTGATTCCCACTTTGGAACAAATATTTGTATGGCCTACAGTTATTTGTTCAGAGTCTGGCTGTTTGAGCATGTCATTTGTGCGTTTAATGACTCACAAACTCACTATACTGACTTCAATTATTTTTGTGCTCTTCATAAGAATCTTCTTCAGTCATGAACAACGTGTTCGAGACTTACACACTGTTAAACATTGGTCAGCCAGCAAGGTTGGTATTGGGACTAACTGTCTTGGAAACTACTGGATTAGATAGATTATCTAAAGTCAGATTTTTAATCTCGGAGACTAACTTGACATTTCAAATGTTCCATGCATATTTTTTTTTCATTTCACAGTTTTACATTTGCACCTGTCAAACTAGTCTCCGAGAATAAAAAACAGACCGTAAGGGCCGCTTTTAATTTTTTTTTATCTTTTACCTGAATAATAAAGTGACGTTTTGACAGATTGTCCATACAAAAGTTGACAATAACAAAATGACAAAACTTATTCGTCGGATAAAAGTTAATAGGCGATTTAAAACCGGCCCTAAAATAACAATTTGACGTTAAATAAACGAAATCCCGCCGATAGAGCATGCGCAGTCACTTTCTACGGCTACCATACATCTAACCACTGTAATTTCTAGAACTTTAACTATATTCAAAGAAAGTTTAGCCAAAACTTTTATTCGGTCTAGGTCAAGTTGCCAACTCGTTCGGTCAGCTGTTCGTGCCAAAAGTCTTGATCTTCAATAACATTTTAGCGGAAGTAGGAAATGTATTCAATTTTTATTTGAAATTGTTTGCCTACTTCCTGTTTTGCATCCAATACAAATATTATGCTTGATTGATTTTCATGAGACAGAACGCCATTTAATTTTCTTTCCTCCGGACTACAAGCAAAGCTAACAAGAAATAACAACGAGCTTTCACAAACCGGCAAAAGTATTCCATATACAAAACATACAAACAAAGACACGGCCTTAAAGGATGTAGAACCGGTTCCTTATATGTAATGGCAACTGATTCGTGATACTGCTCGGCATCCCAAGAATGCCGACGGGCAATGCTGGCCGCTTTTATGATTAGAACGGATAACAAAAACACGACTGCATTTTAAGATAACGAATTTTGTTTTTTATTCAAATGATGCGAATTCGCCATTCGATTTTTGAATAGGTCGAAGTTGAATTTTTAGGATATTACGTGAGCGCTGTGGAATTCTTGTGTAGAGCCAATTAGGTTTGAGCCGGACGATTTAAATGTAAACTTTAAAATTGCCTACAAAGGTATGTTCAGTGGTTAAAGACTCATAAATCATACTGAGGTTTTGCAGGTACGTTTTGTTTTGGTATGGTTTTGCAATAGATAATATTTCTATGGGTTTTGCATTTGGGTCGAGCTAGGGTTACCATCATGTCACCATCCGGACTTTGTCCAGCCTTGTGATTGTTACGGACTTTCCGACACGAGTTTTTTTTAGGAAATAATTTTGAGGAGTACGAAAAAAGCAAGATTAAAAAATAAAATGTCCGGACTTTTTTTTACAAACGTCCGACTTTTTTACAGGGATACCTTAAGTGGGTAGGTTTAGGTAATATTGAAAAATTAGTAAATGGGCATCTCCACATAAACCAAGAGGAAACTAGATTATAAGTATTTAAGTAGGAGCGAAAAAACAAAAAAAAATAAAGATACATCACCACTGCTATATCCAACCCGAGTGGGTAAGCAGAAAACGGTCTTCCTGATAAGGATGATAGCAATTGATAACAACAATTTTAGTGTGGCCAGTTCGTTACTGGGCAAAAACAATGAACACATTCGACACGAACATTGAACAATCAAATGACATAGCACCATACTGTCACGTATAGCACAAACGAAGCTTCCTTTATCTATCAGACACAAGAAGCATATAATTGTCTGGAAAATTTAAATTAAATTAACAATCAATAAATGTAGAACTTGCCTAATCTACGCCGGCCCGACATTTATCACAAATCATAGCACATCACATCACTAGAACCCGCGAAAAACTACATCGTCTTCGATTTTTGAATTTATTTTTCGAATTATGATTTGGAGACAAAAGGCGTTCGTTCCTAGTCATACATCGCGTTCGACTCATAAAGTAAATGGTTGAACTAAAGTGATGTGAATTGTGAATCACTTAGTCTATTAATATGCGAAGCGAGTGACCGAGTGTCAAGAGCAAGGCTCGACTGTTTGTATACTAGTGATTCGACGCCCGTCACTAATGGTCTGTTATGTAAATCTTTTTGTAGGAGTCGAGTATGCTATACATACTTCTTGTTATATAAGTTTTGTTATAAATGATTACTCGTAAATACATATAACACGTGCTCTGATGCAAATGTGAGAGCTTTGATTTTATTGGGTAAATAGAGACTTGGGGAGTAAAGTATAACATGCTTCCTCACAATGCTATCTTAGGTCGTGTTTACATAACAAAGTGAATTATTAGCATTCCAGTGGTTTAGCTTACTACCTTTAGGTTAATTCTCCAACCAATGTGATAATTTAACATTACTATACACACACACACCACTCACACATTACACTCTTGGAATATTAGTAAACTCTCATATTAATTAAATCACCAGGAATGTGCATAATTATGCTCTGTCCTGTTCCTAGACGTGACACAAGCTTTTGAGAAAGTATGGCATCATGGAGGCGCTATAATAGTCCAAAAATGAAGTAAAGAATTCAGTTTGCAGATATCATGGCGTCCTACATTCTTAATAGCGTTGTTTAGAATAGGAAAAGAAGAAGTTTACGCAGAACATTAACAAATAAAAGCGTGGGTAGCGCAAGGAAGTGTTTTAGGTACGGTCTGGTCCTCTGCCTACTATACACTTGTGATATCCCTAAATTAGACTACATCATCATGTGGACCTTTGGTAAAGACACAAATTTTAATAAAAGTTCGCAAGTAGACAAATTCGTCGAACTGTCTCCCCATAGAACTTCAAATTAGTACACCAATTTTAAACTATAACAACGCTATCATCAAACAAACAATTTAACACGCCCCAAGCAAACCATCTTCACCTCTATTCAACTTTCTTTACGCAACAACAACAAAAAAATAAATAAACAGTTATGCGGTTGTCTCTGGCGGGTAACTGTAAGATAGCGAACGCTTGCAAAATAACCGCAGCATCAGATCACGTACCTAGTAGTAATCGTTATTATAAACCTGTTATTTTATATTTGTTATTTTGTTGTACCTGTTATTTTTACCGGCAATCGCGACTGCTGTAATGATGATCAGTAAATAAATATGTATCGGATATTAATGTTACTTATTGGTTTATTGTGAAACGTGTAAAAAAATAAATATTAAAAAGACATATTAAAAAAGCATTCAGTAAAACGTGTGCAATAAAGTAACTTCTATTCATAATGTTTGTTTACGTGAGTGACTTTCGCTTCAATAAAGAATTAGCGAAAGTCTGTCAATTACAGACACAATTTAAAACAATAAAATTCTAATTTCAAATTTTGACAGATTCAAATGACAGCTAGTCTTAGGAAAGTTAACATTTTGAACCGTTAAGAAAGATAAACGAAGAATGAAGTATGACTCAAGGTCTCAAGTCAATATATTCAAAGAATGCACTTGATATTGTTGTTTCACATCTTGTAACATACATAACATCTTGAACTTACATACAACCTCAATCATTTTGTGTAATGTCAATCAGTTCAATGAACTCACTTTCTCTCGGATGCCATACAGACTTTCTGAATTACATTAATGTAGCATTAAACATAATATTAAATGGCCAATGCTTGTGTGTTCATACTGATAAACATTAAATTCATTAACTTGCAGACTTTTTCTGAATTTTGGAAAGATAAGAAAGCATTTTTATATAAAAATCACTTTCTTCTGAAATACCAAGAAAACGGCAACAAAAAAAACCGGCATTACCAAAAACTGAGATTGCGAATAAAACGAGCAGAGCTAAATGATTACATCATAAAATCTCATTCTTCAAAGAATTATCATAACATTACGTCATCGTTTTAATCCCCAAAGGGTTAGGCAAAGGTGTACCTATTAACACGCACATTTCACCAGGCGAGCCTATTGCCATCAACCGGGCACAAATCAAGGTTCCGGGCACACAATATGAGAAATTCCTGTCGGAAAAATCCAATAACAAATATTTTTTTTTTTTGGAGTTTCTTGCCCTTCACCATACGAACCTACCTTTTGGAAGGAGCAACTAGAATCAATTCTATGAATTCCTAAACTACAATGTTAGTAAAACTAGAAACACACAGAAAAGAAAAACCTCAGAATATTTTTTACGAAATACTCGTAGTAATGTTAAGCGCATTAGTAATTTGTAACGCATTCATGAGCCAGTGAACGCATCATTAGCCGTGTTTCCTAACTATCGTCGATACGATCGATACATTTCTATACTTTACGTTAGGCAATTGAGAATGATAATTCATTACACATCTATTACGTTACATCCTTGAATGATGAAGGAAAAGGCAATTTGATTCGTATTGGTATTTCTACTAGTTGAAGTCGCAGCAAATTAGGAGCGTGTTCTTGCTTTACATGTTTCGAATTGTTTATTACCTAAATTATTCATAACATAACATCGGGCCTGTATTTCGCGAAGGGTTTGGTAGAGATGTACCAGTACACCTACATATGTACCTCTCACGTAATTACTTGCGCGGATGCTCCGAATACCTTGGACAGCCAAACGCACTTTGTCTGTTCTTTCCCACTCGATCTCAAGACCTGATTGTCCATAATTTGCCTAATGCCCGGTTTCTGAAGAGTTTAAACTGTCAATAGCTATTCATTCAACAAAATAATCTATATAAGCAAATTCCTTCCTTATGCTCGGTTTTCGAGGTCCTCAGATAAACCCTCGATAGTAATATTCACTCGACTTTTAAGCTAAATTGTTCCTTAGCGTATAGTTCAGAAACACGATATCGAACCAATAATCAGTATCGAATGGATAAACTCCGTTTAAATACCTCAGAAACCGGGCCACATAATGCGAAGGACGGATATCAGCCTTGAAAAGCTGTTGGCAATACCGAAGGAAACGATGCACGATGGTATGACCAAGTAAAAGAAGCTACCCTCAAGCAAATTTCAGCAGGTGGTGATGGTAACTTTAGACCGGAGCAGATGGAGGCAGATTGTCCGCTTAAAGCTGTGGGCAATACTGAAGAAAACGACGCACGATGGTCTGACCAAGTGAAAGAAGGTACGCCCTCAAGCAAATTTCAGCAGGTGGTGATGGTAACTTTGGACCGGAGCAGATGGAGGCAGACTGTCCGCTTAAAGGGGTCCAGTGACCACGATCCTCAGTAATGAGGGACCGATTAAAGAAGAAGAGAATTCCTGGCTGATTAGGTGCGTATTTTTATATCCTGCAGAGTTCTTATTTGCCGTTCAATTTACGCAGTTCTTTCGAATGGAAGATCATCTGTTACATAACCATTTTACACATCGACATAATTTTCACGCTTGGCTGAAAGTTGCGGATGCAAACGTGAAAAAAACAGCTATATTCTCAGCCTGTGATGTTTCCACTGCTGGGACACAGGGCTCCTCTCGGTGAGAGGGAGTGCGCGGGCCCAGTGCGAGTTGGTAGATGTCACATGTCTTCGAATTTTTGGTTCTAGGACATGCCGGTTTCCTCACGATGTTTTCCTTCACCGTTTTGAGAACAGTGGTTATGGTATAATTTACACAAGCGCCTGCCTGTGTGTGAACCTACGACCTACAACTCGTAAGTTATCACTGGGCCACCACTGCTCATATTTTCAGTAAAATAAATAAACTGAAAGTCAAAGAAGCAAGACTTCTAGAAGTCTTGCATCTTTGACTTTCAGTTTAGAATGGCAGACGTTTCTGCCTTCCTAGCCAGGAAGGCAGAAACGTCTGCCATTCTTCTAATAACAGACGTAGCTCGTTTTGTCACATCAATCAATCAGTCTGCCTATAGCCTTTTCCCAACTATGTTGGGTTGGCTACCAGTCCAACCGGATGCAGCTGAATACCAGTATTTTACATGGAGAGACTGCCTATCTGACTTTCACAACCCAGTTTCTGGGTAACACGATGCCCCTTAGTAAAACTGCTTGTCAGACTTTTGGGCTTCTGAGTACCCTTAACGACTGTCAAAGATCTACGAATGACGCAGGGACCAACGGCTTAAGTGCTCTCCAAAGCTAGGAGGGGTCTCGATATGTAATGGATAGTCACCCATCCAGAACCGACCGCGGCAAGCGTAGCTTAACCTTCGATCGACCCGTGTGGCTGTGATTATTTAGCCACGAGCTGTTTTGCCACATCATGAGATGCAATGTAGCGTTGAAAGTTCACCACACATACCACATTTACCACATATTTATCAGGTTCTTAAAAAGCTTGTCTCAAACTCTCAAAACACGCTCTCAACATTTTTTATGGAAGCCTTAAAACTTGCCCGCCCACGCTCGGGACTTAAAATGGCAAGAAATGGCAAGCAGGTATTACAACTACACTAGTATATCTATACTAAACTCCTCGGCATCGGCATGGCGACCGGAATTAATAAATAACGTTAATTTAATTCTTGTATCTGGTTTTATCACCTCGCGTTTACTACTTTCATTCATATTTTTTATGTTACGAGTAGGTTTTGCTTGTGTAGTGGGCCGCGCGCAATTCCGAGCGGTCATTTAAAATGTATTAATTTATCATTTTTCATCATCTGCCTAGCCTTTTCCTAACTATGTTGGCTTCGGTTTTCAGTCTAACCGAATGCAGCTGAATAACAGTATCTTACATGGAGCTACTGCCTATCTGAACTCCACAATTCCAATTACTGGTTAATACGATACCCCTTGGTAAAACTGATTGTCAGACATTCGGGCTTCTGACGACCCGAAACTACTGTCAAAGATCCACGAATGACAGCCGAGACCAACGGCTTAACGTGCTTTCCGAGGCACGGAATGTATTTTCATTTTTCTCTTGGGGAAACCCTCAAAAAATTCCTTTCTCCTGTTTTAGAGAAGCGAAGGTTATGACGGCCAAGGTTTCTCTACCAACTTAAATCTCAAGGTTTTCCTTCTGCTGCCAGGAATAGGATCGCGGGATTGATTCGCACTAGATCCCTAATTTTCAGTTCTTGTTCAAACATTTATCTACCAAGTCTACTCTTAGTTCTTTTAATTACTTACCTATTCATTCTGTGACTCTAAATATACCTACATAAATATTAAACTCATTGTTATGCTAGCGTTTGTATAAAGTGTATTTCGTTTGCCACCTTCAGAATTAAATATACAAATTTAAAAAAATTCACAAGAAACATGACTAAAACAGCTTCAAATTTTCACTTTCAAAACTGTCACAGGAAAGAAAACCAGCGCTACCACGTCTTGACTACGTCAGGATGTTGTAAAACAGAGAAAAATGTGTTAACCTACTTAGTAGCACGAGCGGAGACGCGGGCGAAAGCTAGATTATCTTAAAATAGCTCACATGCACTAAATCCATCACAGCTGCTTATTGCTCATTCATATGTCCGTTTTCATTTATTAGCTGCTTAAGAACTATAATAAAAAGTGAATTATGTAGTCAATTAAAGAGATAAAGACTTCATTTAGATATTTTTTTTTTTCTAATGTAAATGCTAAGCTAAATACACGTAGCTGCAGCTGTGTTTCGTTTAAACTAAAAATACTTGTATTGTGAATCGAGAATTCAATATTTTAGAGAGTTAAAAATCTTACATTGAAAGTTATAAAAATGAACAACAAAAAGAAAGTGTTATTTTAATCTATAGATATTCTAGGCGATATGCGTTGTCACTAACTGCAATTTTGAATTCGACACGTTGCACCTATCCGTGCCAAGCTGCGCCGGCGCACCTGCCATAGCACTTACATAAGGTAAAAGTGTATTACCCAATTATTTACAAAATATTTATTGACAAAGACATTCTCTTGCATAATATAACATCACGCTTGTATTGCTCGAAGAATATGATAAAGTAGAACTAGATATAAGAAAGAAGTTTTTTATATTTCTATGAGTAGAACACAGTATGTAGGTACACTGGATAGAATAACAAATGAGTATACAGGGAGACCCAGAAAACCAGTACCAGCGAAGTTATGTGGTCAGGGCATACTGATACCCATCGAGTGAACCCCCATCCATGTGTGTTCCGCGATATTTTGTAGTTTTCGAGAAATGTTTTTTTTTTTTTGTATTTTTTTTTCAGATTTTTTTAAATTGCAGGCGGTTTCAGTTCTAACTTTTTCTGAGCGGTGTTTCTTTGAGAATTTTTTTGTCAGTATTAAATATGGCTAGAATGTGTGTTCACCTGTTGTAAATCACAAAACACCTAAATTCTAGCAACTAGTAGCTTAAAATTTATGTTTGAGAGAAATTTACACTTGATACCAACTTGAAAAAAAATACTTACACCTGACTGAATGGTTTGTAAATAATTTTAAAAACTTTATGGGTTCCTTAGCTCTCAAAATAATATAAGGCCAAGAGGATGATAATATTAAGTCCCATGTAGACAGAGGGCGAGTCTATTGCCATTGTTTCTTGCATAACACAAGAGAAAATTATTAATATCTCGGATCTAGCTAGATGTCGAAGTTGCCATGGGAACAGTCACGCAACCTTGCACACAATATGGAGGAGCATGGGAACCTTCATTATAGAAACTGTATCTGATCACGAGAATGGCGCTCGCGCATCCTATAGTAAAGGGTGCTACAGACTTGTTCGGTTCAAAATGATTCGGCACGGACGGCAAAATCGAATATATTATGTAGATATACCTAACACGTTCAGGAAAAGCCGCAAACTAAGCTACTGCATTGAATTGTGCCGAGTCGACCCAAACATGATTCAGCGAGGGTAGATGCCAAACGGAGTTTCCAGATTGGCACGAGCCGAATGAAAGCCGAATTGTGTTTTAATTATTGTTTCGGGTCGGCTTTTTTGTTCAACAAATACTGCCGAATCAAATGTGCCGACACGAACAAGTGTGTAGGCAGCCTAAAGTTCTTGTTCAATGTGATTTGATTGGTTCTTTTTGTGATTGGATTTATGGTGACGTTCGTGTAGTACTGTCGAGGTGTATTTCCAGTTTCCGCTATAATTTTTCTTCAGTTATAGTTTTACTATTGTATTGCGCTAAACTTCCTATGAAATAAGACGCGTGTTTGCTTTTTCGTGAGAAAACTAAGGATATTACGACAAAGTAAAAACGATGAAGGTATAATTTTTTTAACAAAATATGCGCTGTTTAATAAAAGTACATCGGCCTGTAGATGTCCTCTGCTGATCATATTATGTCTCTAGAAAAAGGAAGTGTTATTTTTAAAATAGATCTTTATAAATCTGTAAAAATTGATAATTCCTTACCGTTCTTAGCTGGCTTGGCTAAAATCAGTGGTTGTGGTGTTTCCATTATGTTACAAATATTTTGTTTCAGTTTTCATTGAGGGTTATTGCACTTTTCATTTCACATTGATTGTCTATTGTTTTTTTAAAGGAACATTTTTCTGTCGTAATGGAATCGGCAACCTTAGGGAGGGAGGCAGGGTATTAATTCACACAGTTCATGTTTTGTTAATAAAAACTCTCAGCAGCAACTAATCAAATTGTTAGTACAAACAACGTCTCATGCTAAAGCTTTTTCTGTGCATATCCCAGGCCTCTAAGTGAGTAAATATTCGCGATAAACATGTACCTAAGTCACATTTTCTATATGTAAGAACTTATTTAATAATCAAAAAAAGAGTTGGTTAATTGAGAAAAATAAAAGAATTTGTTTATTATTTTCTTTTATTACCATCTTAGGCAAAAATATAAATTATTATTAAGGTCCCCCGCCCACTGCAGCGTAACATGTTAGGCTAGTGTTCGGGACGCGCAAAATATCGCGTAGATTTATTGCTACCGCCTACGGACACATTAATGGTATCTTTGGCCTTTTTATGTCGGATTGAAAATAAAATAAAATCAATGTATACGATCAATGAAGCGCTAAAAATGCGACTGTATATGTTTTGGATAAAGAAGGAAAATAATATAATTTTATAGTGACGTCTTTTTGTGGGAAATATAAGACATGGTACCGTTTTTTTGTTATATTCAGTATACCATTTTTCATTAAAAAAACCGGACCGACCAGCTAGACAATACATAGCCTTGAACGACTGAAGATAGACAAACATGGAATTAGGAAGATAATGTAATATGTTTTCATACGAAAGCTTTGTTGAAGTTTGTTTGCAAATAATCCAGAATCTGCTTCAATCATATCATAATAACACTAGTCTCTCTCCGTTAGTAAATTTTCACGACTTACGAAGAATCTTCATCTCACGCTTAGTCGTTGTCATATTCAGGTATCCGTATGTAGTAGGTAATTACTGATTACATTTTGCTGCAGTTACAACTATCATTATATTATGAATCACAGCGAAGCTTAGGATTACATTACCTCTGACTTACGGATGAATACCGAACTATAGTAGACTATTCTTCAGAAAAAATACAACAATGATCAAGTTTAATTTCCTCAACGTCCACAATATGATGTGTCAGTAACAGTGCAGCTTTAAAATACAACGTCATCATATTTCTGCAAATCTTAAGGAAGACAATCCGTTCATTGTGTTTCTAACAGCCCACACGTGTGAGCGCTACTTTCCACAGCAACATGCTAATTCGCTGATCGTAACAATTTCGCGTTTATAGGCCGTGCCGATCTCGCTCGATTTCGAACAATGGCTCGCCCACGTGTGTATCTAGCTTCGTAATTAGTCGAAAGTGGGCCATTACGAGCCTCTACGTACCCTAAGTTCACGCTCAGTTGGGTACCTACCTATCATCGTAAAGTTGAAAAAGTAATTCGTAGATTTGAATCGTAAAACCGGTCCAGTGTGTGATGTGGTTTAAGCAGTAAAAGTTACGCGGGAGTCTCCGAATAGACTTGATGTGTTTTTGATGTGCTTGACTTTGTTGTTTCCGTCTTTTGTAATAGCTGTGATATCAGATATATAAATATGTAGGTACATTATATACTTACTGTAAATGTACGGTCGATTGTATATAAGTTGCATGTACTGCGGTTGCCGGTTGGTCACAGGTACCAGCAAATACAGCACGACTTCTACTACAAAATTGGAGCGAAATGTTAACTATGCTGATGTGTACAGGATGTTTGGAAGTTGGGTGATGATGCTAAGTCTTAAGGGGGTGGTAGTTGACACCATTTAGAGCATTTTGAGCCTTAGACGAAGTATGTTTATTTTTTATTTTTAGTTTTAGAATATAGAGTATCACCCCATTAAGGCCATTGGCCATTACCCAGCTTGCAAACAGCCTGTATATCAAGCAAGTTCATTGGAAACAAATCTTTACAGGATTGGACAAAAATACAATAGTTAATTGCTAAATACTGTCAACAGAATTCTGTTTTCTGGAAAAGCGCTAGACATTTTGTTTTAGCATCTCAAATCATATATCTATAGATATTATTGTGATCAACAGTTACATTAATAAGCGTCTAACCAGCCTTCAACGCGAACAATTTTGCGAACGTTCCAACATGATGGCCGTACAATGCGTGAGCGCAAAATATCCGTGAAATTAATTGTTTCGGCCACAATTGTTTTTGAGTCGGTGAATCGTCGACACGTATTGTTCACTCATTGAGCGGATTCTAACTGTTCTCAATTATATTTTTGACGCTTTTTCATATATTTTGTTACCTGAGTATTGTGTTCCGTATAAGTTTTCTTGTATCGTTCACTTTCTTTTCATTCATTCATTTGCTTATTGAACTAAATCTTACTGTTCTCAATTATATTTTTGACGCTCTTTCATATATTTTGTTACCTGAGTATTGTGTTCCTATAAGTTTTCTTGTATCGTTCACTTTCTTTTCATACATTCATTCGCTTATTGAACTAAATCTTACTGTTCTCAATTGATAACTTTTGCAACGCTTTTTCGTCTAAGTACGTTTGTAAGATTGTGTTCCGTGTATACAATTTTCAGGCCCGTTAAATCGTTCACCATCTTCTCATTCATTGGTATGGTTAACAGTTCAGTGCTCATTGAACACTGCAATGCCTTTCTTTGCGTGACTTACTAGGGCAAACTGCTACTGTTGTACACAGGGCCTATCGCCTGTTGAAAAAGTTATCATCGAAGCATTTTTTTTTACATAAAATATGTAAATAATAGTACCTTCTTAGCTAGAGGATTGGTGATCGGCGAATTTGTCTTCTCTGTGATCATTTTATTTTCCTTGAGAAGTTTTAAAGACGTATGTATATGTTTGAGTAGAATTTATCGGTAATTTATGCAAATTATAAACTGTTTCGTTTTCCTGCAAGACGTTTGTCATAAATGTTGTACAGGTTTTGATCGGATACCCGTGTACAGGTTAACATAGCCCTCATTAGGTAGATCCCCGACAATTAAGAAAATGTCTCACTTCCCGTAATTTCTCGGTTAACTTGTTTATTACCGATTACATTAATTACTGCTGGTATCAGATGAAATCGTGAAGTCTCAGAACCATATAAGTGCTACTAAATTATTCAATGCAAACATAGTGGGCTATTTAGAAAACTCAAAGATAATTACGTGGGTCATATTGATTTGATTGCATAGTTAATGATTCTGATAGTCTATGCTTGTTTAATTGGTCCACATTAACGTCCTCATTAATAGTCGTAAACAGAAGCAATTCATTAATACCAACCATTTATCTACTTATAGCTAAATTGATCAATAGACAATATACATCTATTCTACTGCAGACCACTACCAATCAGATCCCCAGAGTAACTACGAAAACTACAGACGAGAAACAAATTTTCTCAAAATCCGTGTCTCAGCTGTCTCAGGTCCGGTCAACACAAAAACACCTTCTTATACATATTAATTGGATTACAAATGATGTTGTTCAAGTGCACAATCACCAGAACCTTGTGACGTCACTAGGAGACTGCGGCCGTGCACGTACCTAACTTGTCACGACGTCTAACTGCTTGTAATCTATGTACCATTGTGCCAAGTTCTTTGTTTTGTGATCCAACCCTGAGAAAGACGGACAGACAGATGTAAGCTATTGGCTATAATGAATCACTGTTCAATAGATGCGTTATCTATTGCAGATTCTTCGTCTTTACCGTCATGGTTATCGCCAAGGAGACAATTATGCATACATCTTTTGCGAGAGTTATGGTAAATGTTATTTGAATCTGGACTGTATTGAAGTCTTACTAAGTTTAAAATTTAGCAGTGTGGTCAAGAAGAATCCTTTCATGATTCAAATTAATGTGTAACTATTTTTCAGCGTTAATTTGGACGATGTTATCGGTTTCGCTGTAGAATTCAGTGAGAAACTGGAAATCTTTAACGCGAAGCAAGCGAGGCTAGTGAATGGTATCAGTCAATAATTATGTCGGTCTAAAAATAGCTATTTAGTTTTCTGTTACAAAGTTATATAAGTTAACCTAAATTTTTCAATCATGTTATGTATACCTATAGTTTGAATTCTCACTAATCTAATAAATACAATACTTCAGATTTCATTCTTCTACTTTCTGTCAATTCAGTCTTTGGCTTAGTGTCCCCTTCTGCACAATATCCTCTTGTACCCGATCTTCGACATCCTCAATGTTAAATTCAAATCACAACCGTAATTTCCACACTTAAACTTACTCGTACATGCAATTACTATACGTATTGTTACTACAGTCTTAAGATAAAAATCTGTTTCATGTTCACGACAATGTAATCTGGCCACAACTTTATTTTTATCCTCATTGTGTGCTTAGAGATCGTAAGGCTTCTACGTGACGTATTGAGGTGTTTGCCCTTCATACTTAAGTACTTCCTAATGGGTAACAGATTTCTAAGTGTAAGGCTGCCTGTCCACTGGAGCGGAGAAGAGAGGAGAGGAGCGGAGCTGTCCAGTGTCTAGTGGACAAGCAACCTAAGGGTGGTTTTGAGGTCTTTTATTATTATTTTCAGTCATAATTTAAAACTACAATAATTTGAAACTCCCAAAATGATTACTTTTGGGAGTATATACCCTTATATTTATAAATATGTAGACGAATAGTTTTGGGAGTATCAAATTTTAGGAAGGTTATTTATGAAGGCTTAGAGAAAGATTCTCAAGAGTGGAGAACCATTGGGTAAAGAGTTTCCCAATTGGGTTTTTACAATAACATGGTTTGATAAAAAGACAGATATTATAAATGTGCAATTTAAAATTGCAATTGCACGTGGCAATTTATCGTGATTTTCAAACCGTGACGGTGCAAGACAATCCATAAAGATGTTAAGATAAGAAGAATTTTTTAATATTATTAGTACAATGAAACATGTTTAAAGATTCGATTCAATTTCACCAAGTTGCAAACACTAAATAATTCTGAGTGCAGTTGTGTTTTATGAACCTGTCGATGATAATCAAATAGTAATCAAAGACTAAAATGACCCACAGTACAGATAATTAGTTATAATAATAATTAGTTATAATAATAATCTTTATTACATAAGAAAGTGAATTACAAATAGTGTGAAGTCCCTGACACTTCTGCTAGGTGATTAACCTGTGTTACAAGAGCCAGAGCCCTCTCCCGGGAATAAATACTATTGAAAACTTATGCAATAAGACAATCAATGAAAAAAATAAAAAGACTAAACTAATACAAAAAAGTTTAGGAAAAGCCTGTAGTGGTGATTGTGTGTGTGTGCGCGTGTATTATGTGTGGTGGGGGTGTGTGTGTGTGGCTGTGTGCTTGAAGTATGTGAGTATGTGTGTAAATTGAAATTGAATGTACAGGAAAGGTTGACTGGGAACGCGAGTAAAGGGTGAAGTTGAGTGCCTCTCATAGGCTAGAATTTATATTACGAAAGAGTTTTTAAAATTTGCTCTAACTCGTCGTAATTGAGGGACAGTAGCCAAGGCTTTAGACTCAGCTTGACCTTATGCAGGGTAAGTTTATAAATTGATAGGGTCTTGTTGATTTAATTGTACATATTAAGGGAACTTTGTACACGAAAGTGTCGTCGGGCAAGTGCAGAACGATACTGAATAGATTCGCAGATAGGAAAGCCAATTCGCCTATTGGATAGATTTCTATCAAGCGGTATCGTGGAATGTCGACGCAAGACAGTGCGGAGGACATAGAGTTTTCTCACCGTGAGTACTTGGGCTTCGGAGTACAACTGGGTTGTGGGGTAGTCCCTTTTACGGAAATACATAAATTTGAGGACAGCCCTCTGAGCTCTTTCCACCCTAAGAATCACGGTCTTGAAAGTTCCTCCCCACACCGGGATGCAGTAGGTAATAATCGACTCACACAGGGAACGATATACAAGTGAAGCCGTTTCAATGTCGGCCGAATGTCTGAGCTCTTTAAATAAATAAATTAGTTTACGAAGCCGGGAGCATAGTGTATCCGTATGAACACGCCAATCCAGCCTCTCATCGATATGAACGCCTAAATATTTAACATTTGAGACCATAGCAAGGCAATTACAATTGCAATGAGAAGCATCATGACAAATATGCGCTTTTATTTTAGTTGAATCCGTTGGTGGTTTAGGTGAATTTGGTGGTAGAAACTGAATTACTTTAGTCTTCGAAACATTGAGCGTCAGGAGATTAATGGAAAGCCAGTCCATAACAGTTCTCAAGGTGAGTTCAGTTCTATGTTTAGCTTTGTCCCAGGTCTCATCATAGAATATCATAATCGCATATAATTACATGAATGTAAAACGAAACAGACCGGACAATAGATATTAAATCTTAATTACATTATCACGATATTAATAGACTATTTTGCTCTATTTTATGATCATAATCTCATTAAAGTGGTTATTAGCTCAGATATGCAATAAAAACAAAAAGTCAGTTTTGACAAATCATCATAAAAAAGATTACGTAAGCATGTCAATGAACCGTAGCGTTACTATAATGTGCTATGAATAAGACTCAAAACAATAAACTTCCAATAATGTTTACCTACTTACTAGGTACATATTAGAACTTGCGCCATTATAGAGCAACGAGATAAAGAGGATAAATAAAATCGACGAAAGTACACAGCAGAGACGAGCTAAAAGAAAAACCTAACAGAAGCGTAAGCAGCTAAGTTATATCACTTGATTGTGGATGGTAAATGCGTCACCGACAAGTTTTGGATGAATCAGTTCTCCATTTTATAATCCTTGTATTTTGCAAATCGATTCTTTAGGTATAGCATTCGATATCATCATTCTCCTGTCGTTATACTAATTATTATGGGTCGAGGAATGGTCCATGAATCTCTAAATAAAGAGTTTAAAAAAATTTATAATCAAATTTTTCTTAATCAAACTTTAATTAACGAAACGTCATCATTTTATTAGTAGATACTTACTTAACCAGCTGAGGTTTACTAGACCTTCACCTGTCTCACTACACAGAATTACTGTCGGTTCTCACATTCTTAGAATCAAGTGCTACCGTATGGCTAATGTGTGATTCATGAGTTGCGGTATTTTGTATTTACATTCAGATCTTGTGCTTTGTGACATCCTTTCTCTTGAAATATATCGCATTAGAGTTGAATACGTCTTATCTCATTTTGAAAGTGGGGCTTGGATCGAATTTGTTATCATTGTATTTGGTATATTTGAAGTCAAAGACAGGTTTCTTTCTAATATAGTTTTGATGGGCAAAAATTATAGCTACAGCTGCAGCACAATCTATATAAATAAAAATTAATGGCTAAATGTGTTGTTAAGCGTAAAACTCGAGAACGGCTGAACCAATTCTGCAAATTTTTTTCTCAAGTATTTGTTGAAGTCCGAAGAAGGTTCCTATGAAGATAAAAATTGGAGAAGTTGCCGGGAAAATTGGAATGTTTGGGAAAACTGAAAGTGTATTTTCTATGGGAATTTTGGAATAATTGAAATTTGGACAGGACGTCTGCCGGGTCAGATACGAGTAGTATAGTAAAATAAAACAAAACTGATGCCAAAATTAAAAGTATTTAACTTATTACCCATCTAAATATATGCTGAAGAAGAGGTAAGTAAGTTTGAGCAAAATAGATTAATCACTTCCTAAGGGAAGTTCAGTAGTCTGTATTTACAATCTAAACAATAGGGCTACTGGAAGTTCTAGCTAGTAAATGACATTTAACCTATGGTTAGGTGAATCCAATTGAAATGATTGCATTTAATAAGTAAGTAGGCTTATTCCCTCTTCGTCGATTCTCTTTCAATCAATGCTCTCATTTCCCACAGATACGAAACCATCTGCTACATCGTAGTCAGCAGCAAACGCTTTTATATTTAAATTTTCCGGCTTATCACTTACGTCATAGATAATTTCATCATTAACAATATCAAGGTTAGATTAGTAATTTTAGATGTTAATATTGCAAATAGTGCTAATTTTAGAACTGTTTTTTCCTGGTGACTTTTCTCTGTTCTCTATCCTTATTCTCTTTGCAAGTCGAGCACAAACTATCTCTGATCTTATCTATTATCTGCTATATCTCGATGATTTCATCAAACCATTAGCCAATACGTACTTCCGAATGAGGCAATATTTGCCTATCGTTTATTTTAATTGTATTTCTTTTAGAGTCAATTAAAGAAGCCTTCATAAAAACTACATTGAGATTTCACACAATGCCATTTCAAACCTTTCCTTTGGTTTGCGGTCTCTTGAAATGTCAAGGCTTAAAAATGATTTTTTTTTTATTGTTATGCGCCTGTTACAAGTTAGGCACTAGAATAGAATAGAACAAAATCTTTTTGTAAAATTTTTTTTCAAAGGAATTATTAATTAAATAAAAGTTTGTTGTTTCAAACTGTTTAAACAGCGGTTATATCGTCACCTACATACATACGTTAGACTCATACAATTTTATTTTTCAATCATTTCACTATTTCCCTGTAGGACTGCAAATATTTACGCTGTAAATTTTATGCACTGATAAAAAATACGTGTTTGCTCCAGATAAGTGATAATCTTATAAAAAAATTCCATTGTGTTTGTTACATTTGACTGACCATTCAAAGTATCAAGATTTATACGAGTAGTTTTGCGTGATACCCACGTTATATATTTTTTTTAACTTAGACCTATAGTTAGATGGCCTATTCTAAGTTCATTTGAGTTTAACACGCAAATCGGTTCATGTGTGGTGTACATGTTCACTAGTTTTATCTCTATTATTAACACTTGTATATAAATACAACAAAAACATATTGATCATTGTTGTTTTGCGTGATATTACAATAACTGCACTGAAAATACTGCGATCAATATGTGATCTCATTTTATCGACACATAATTAATTATGTCGTCGATGTAGGTCAACGACTCATCATCGTTCTCCTACCACTATCCCAATTTATTTGGGGTCGGCGCAACATACCTTTTTCTTCCATACTTCTATATTAGTAGTCACTCCCTTTCTAGTCTTAACGTCTTTCACACAGTCCATCCATCGTTTCTTTGGTCTTCCTCTACTCCTAAGCCATCCACATTCATACTCAAAACTATTCTGACGACATTTTCATAATTGAGTATGTAGTAATTATTATGTTCCAAGAATTTTATTTTTGAAGAAACCACAACAGTTTTCTTCGCAATAATTCTGTAACGTGTAGCACAATTATTCGTGATTGATGTAATTTACTGGCCTAAATATTTACAATATTGTCACGATAAGTAATTTCTTCACGCAAAAATGTACCTTTGATTCGATTCGATACGGGCAAATGGATCAATTAATTACGCAATCATTGAAATTCCGCTTTCGAGTTTTTTGGAATTGATAGAACGTGCGTTAGTCAACTGTTTTGATTCGAATCATGAAAATAGGTATGTACCTAAAATCGTGTGTTTACTATTTATAGTGCGTAATAAAATACGCATGGTATTAGATAGTGTGTCAAGGGCCATTCCGATATACGCGCAATGAGCATGGGTATTAACAATAAGGCCAAACTATAATTGTTGCTACTGTATTTTACAATTCTAACCCAGCAAGCCATGACTTTCAATCAAAATGTAATGAAATGCATTACCATTTCTTCAGTTTCAAACGATTTTCAAACTGTGACTACCGATATTACATCTAATTTGGAACTAATATTGAATCATTACTTGTGTGATATGCATGAATAAGCAATCATTCTCACATTCAGAATCACTTTAAAAGTCATTCGTTCATGTCACTCCAATCTAATTTAATTTCGTGATGTTTATTAATGAGCCTTCGACTACAATTGATGAACATTGGTTTTCAATTGAGTACAAACAACACCTACAAACAAACCTATAAACTGTAAAGTTAAAATCCATCCGATAACAGTATACCTAAGAACAATTATTTCCATCGTATACCGACCGAAGTAATTGGAATCAAATAAAAGAAAAACGCAATTTTGAACTCAAACAAGCATTTGAATAAGAACAGCACACGTACAAAC
This sequence comes from Cosmia pyralina, assembly GCA_946251885.1. Lineage (NCBI taxonomy): Eukaryota > Metazoa > Arthropoda > Insecta > Lepidoptera > Noctuidae > Cosmia > Cosmia pyralina. Next base: position 24,120,206 of record OX276345.1, on the reverse strand, counting down.
AAATACTGAACAGATATTTTAATAAGAATACTTATTTATTGGCAATAAAACAAATTCTAGTACATTCACCTGCCCGCAAAACATTAACCGACTATATTGTAAAATATACCTTGGGAAAAAAAATTCACAATGTGTAATCGCCTATCATAATTGGCTGCGTTATTCCAAATTTTCTCGCTTACGTTTATCTTACAGTGAGAGACAACTCAAGGCCTACTAATCTTAGCAATAGTTAAACCGAGTGTTTAAAGAATCCGACAAATTAAAATAATCAAGACAATCTAGCCTTTGGTATTCGTTACTATTGACACAAATGCTTAGACAACGAGGTATTTGTAAGGAACGTAACCCTGACATTGAAAATATTGGAATTAGAAACAGAAAACACTAGTACACGAGTTGTAAGAAATAATAATTATTATTGTTGTACCAATTCTTTTGTACACACATACATACTATACTATTATATTTTTATACATACTTATGGGTATAGACAATGTTTTTGCGAATGTTATTGCCTGCGTTGATAATAGTGTTATCTACGGTAAATACCAAAGCAATATACCTTCATTAAAACATTGCAAGGTAGCCGTACACATAGGAATTGGCAAGAACGAATTAATGCTTTTAATAACTTCTACTGATTTTATACACCGCTCTTCTCAAGCGACCTTCTTTAAAAGAACTTATATGATCTTATTTTTTTAAAACACAGATTTTTATTTATATGCTATAAAAATCACAACAAACGATATTAAATTAAAACATAATTCACGCACGACATTCCCAAGTTCAGTTAGGTCCAAGAACACATCCTTGTGTTATCCCACAATTTCTTAGAACTGACTCGGCGCTGTCCCAAGCATGCGATTCGCCTACGGATAAGAAATGACCTTTAGGGCGGAGGACTGGTCTGACCGCATGCTTCTGCACTCGGTCCCATGTGGAATTTATAACGCGTCGCCGAAGCCGGCTCGCCGTCATAAAAATTTAACGTTAAAATGTTTCTTTATGTTTTAATTGAAATTCTCTTTGTTGCAAGTCTGTTTGAAATTGTATTGACGTCTTGTTGTTAGTATTTAGTGTTATTTTCGAAATGTAGTATTTTTTCAAAGTTATCCTTATAGGCATTTATTTTTTTGTAATTTTTATTTTGAGTTCAATATATTTGCACATATAAAATTCAGAGTTTCAAGTATTCATGCATTAGAATATTTGTTAGCAGCAATTATCATTTGAGTTATTTCTACGATTTGAATACATAATCAAAGTATCAAATCATATACCTATTTAGTACTGAAACAACGTGTGGTAATTAAAACAATAATAACCTTACATCGAATGTTTTCTAAAAATCTTCTTTCCATGAAGCAATTATGTAAAGTAATATATTAACCCGTACAATAACTCTCAATAACCATAAATCTTCCTAATTACTCTTCAATTACTTAACTAAGTACATAATCCGTATGATTCATTTTAGGGCATTCATATCGTAACAGTGAAGGGCATTTTAAGTTCTAAGCAAGGTTTACTTAGAGCAACTTTGGTCAGAATAACTACTAACGACGTGGGTATACATTAATAATAATAGGTCTTGTTATTTTACAAGGATTTCCAGATAGATTGCAAGGTTTGACTTAGCAATTATGACCTGGCGTAAAAATAATATCTAGTGAATTAAAGAGATTTGAGTTTACTCTAAGGTATGGTATAAGTGACCAGGGAAACAGCATTATCGGTAGGAGGCTTATACCTACTCTGCAATACGTGGAACAAGGCTGCCAATGATGATATTGATGACGATAGTAGAATTAGATCTAAGACAAAATAAATTAGTTTTCCAAAGACTTCATGTTGATGTTTGACTTGTGAGAGCCCAAAATTTTTTCATTTCATCCCGCCATTTTGGAATTCCTGATCGATTAACAAACATAATTTTTAAGTCTTCCATAGACTTCTTGTTAAATTATTAAAAAATTTTACATGGACCCAACTTCAATGTATACCCTCCCTGATAAAACAAGAAACGTTCAAATCAGACTACTCTGTAAAAAGTTATGCGCGTTCAAACTTATACATAAAAAAAAATATATACGCCTTTACTTGAGAACCTCCTCCTTTATTTCGTCGGTTAAAAAGTCGTTGCTACGGACTGCTCGATACAAAATTCAACCCAAAGTAAAGTATTTAACTATCCAAGAATGTCTTCAATACCGCCAATCAAGCTACAGAGATATGTCTTGCTGTAAAACTGGCTTGGCGCTGTATTAACTGTGAATAACATGAATATTAGCGTGGAAAGTTGAGCGGTGACGTCAGACTAATCTCATCATTTATGTGTGATGTATGAATATGTTATGAGGACATTGGCTTTAGATGGCGACTTTTTTGCTTTTATATCTTGTACATTTATAAACATAGTAAGTAGGTAAAACACGTGTCTAAAATATGTAAGCCTGAATTGATTAAAAGGTGAAGAAAAGTTAAAGACTGCTAAAGTAAGTTCGTGTTGACGATGAAAAAGATTGTACGGATGAAAATGATGAAATTGAGCTCCAGAATTTACTTAGAAGAGGAATTAAATTATGTTAAAACAAAAAGTTTTGATTTGACCGATCGACACTAAAGCTAAACCTTAGTTTACCAATAGATTTGCACTATCAGCTGTATATTATGAAACATCGAAAGTAAGAAGAAAGGCGATAGCCCTGTGTAATTATAGATGCGTCTAAATTCAATGATTTGTAATAAAACTTCATACATCTTACATTACTAATTACATACTTTCTCCGCTTTTCTCTGCCAAGAGATTGGAACAAAAATGCAATCTACTATTAAAATGAATGATCGCTATATTTCCTTCGAAATATTAAGAAATGCTCTCTCTTTTGTGTGCAATTAACTCGCTCTGTTATTGGCGACAATTTTATTGTTATTTGTAATATCTTCAATAGGCTTTATAACATATTAAGATTTTAGTTTGGGTAAATAATTGTATTGTTTGCAAAGCCACGTTTTTAGAAGACTGCATGTGAAGATATATACCTATCTATATATGTTCGATGACCAAATTTTTGAAGATATGCTTGAAATTGGTTCAATATTATTGTTGCGTATCGCCAGCATTCGATGCTTACAAAAAGAAAGACATAGAAATCTGTAGTAAATTGTAAAAAACATGCTAGGAGCATATGTATGTAGGGTAAATGCTATAGTAATTGTAAACCAAAATATTATTTTGGTCGTTTTCATTCATGAGCTTGCTTGCATTAGCTTGTTTCTACCCCTTTTTTATATATATATTAAATATGTAATTAATTTGTAAGTTTATTTGGATTTACATCTGGAATAAAAAGATTTCATTTCATTTCATTTCATTTTAATGAGTGGCCAATTACAGTTACCCTATATTATGTTGCATAGATATGACCAATAGAACGATACTAATTCACAGTAAAATTGATGTATTGCTTCATGAATATTAATATTGATGTTGGACTATTTCCATTATTTTTTAACTAATGTTTGTTTTATGCGACAACTTTCAGTCCAAACCGCATTGTATACAGTTTTATTGATCTCTCTTTGTTTTTGTGTGGGAATCACAAAATTTTCTCATACTTAATTTACTTTTGGTTGTATCCGTTTACCACATCAGGCGAAGACTATTGTTGTTTTAATTTGCATTAAAATAATTATTAGTTTCGTTAACAATACTTTAATCTGTGATAAACCCAACAATGAATTACTTAATACTGTGTATTCACGTATACCTATGTATTGTTTTTGCGCAACAAAGGCTCGTTTAATTGAACTTTTTGCGGTTTTTAAATCGCAAAACAGTAACGGAAAAGTCGGCAGAAAGTAAACACTTCCTTACTTTCCGACAGTGACGGATAGTTAATGTGTTAGTTAGGAAGAACAAATTCGACATTGAACTTTCTGCATAATGCAAGTGAGTCAACATGGCCACAAAAACGTTACGTTCGAACGAAGTCATTTGTTGTAACTTGGTTGCAACTGGCAGTCAAGACTGCCCGTTGCAACCACACCAGTCAGTTAACTAACACTGTTTTGGTAAAGATTGGGTCAACGGCAGATCTGATAGCGATCCATATTAATTGAGGGAAACGAGTTATGAAACCTGCATGTATGTAAGTACGAAAATTAATGTTCTCAAAGTGGTTCTGGCCAGTTAATGACTGAAATGACTTCGTCCGTACAGCTAAAAGTTACAAACAAAGCAATCTGCCAAGCAGTTTAGCAAATCAAACAGCCTGTTTCATCACATCAGAGTCACGACTGTGCCGAACTTAACGACACGGCATTCAGATTCCAACTTTGAATGCACCAAAAGGTCTAGGCTACACGGCACTCACCGTTGGTGCCAAAATAGTCATCCTTATCCATTAAGTCATGCTGGAAACCATAAGCAGGGAGCCATGCATGGGAGCCCGGGGGCTCGGGCCAATCCGAAATCCGGACCTCCTCCATTTGGACATTAACACAACACTGCACTCCACCAGTAAGTTCACACTGTTAGCACAATCATGCATGGACTACCTCTTCGTTCGTCCATTAGGTGGTCATTTAGGGCGATAACGGTTGGTTGTGCGGCTGTACACGGGCAGGTGTACTTGTGCTTTCAACGAGACGCGCGCGCGCGGCGGAGATCGGCGGCTGACTGGCGCGCGAGCGCCGAGCGCGCGCGCTGCGATCTCTCCAACCGATATCTATTGCTGTAAAAAAAACGCCAGACGCCATCGTGCCGGTGCGGTGCCGCGCCTCAGCTGCCTCAGCTGTGCTTTTGCCTGCTGCCCCTTGAACGGAAACTGAATCGACAAACGCGAAACTAGATTTACGGGCTGGGAACCAGTTGTATGCGTGCTTGGGCTCATTTAGTAATAATTAAGAGGACATTCTTGCGCCAAAACAGTCAACTTCGGAACCTGTCCAGACAGATGTTTTGTAGACTGCTTACCTGTCACTCGGTTTTAAGACATTTCGACTGCATGCCAATGTCAACTACTATGCAATTCCATGTTCCATAATGACTTGACCACTTATTTGTTTTTTATTCGTATCCTCCAGGAGGGTTCTTCCTAGTATTACCTCGACGCCTTGTGACCTGTGTCAATCATCAAGTTTTTGCTCGACTTGGCGAGCAAAAACAAACAACAAAAATGCAATGCGTACAAATCGCGAGAGTTTAAAAAGTTTAAAAACAAGCAAACTGCACAGCCGTATCATTCTTTTCTCAAAGCCATTCAACACTTTCGAACCCTCTGTAGCTTCGTTGTAGATTTTAACTTTCTGATGTGCATTTAAGGACAAACCTAATAGGTACTTTTCGCATCACAAGGTTCCGCTTGTGATTCCAAAAGAAACAGCTGTTAGCATTTTGGTCCAAGTATCCTATTATTGATACCTGTCTAATAGATTCAAATAGGAGCCTGATAGCCTTTACCTTACTTCTCTTAAGGCATCAATTCTGGCAGTGTTCAGTGTGTGTTGTATGGGTTTTGGGAACAGGGCAGCTACGCTACCTACATTCCGTAATGTTGACAGTAATATGTCTAGCTATACCTTCCCAACTTTGCTGTGTTATAATATGTTAGTCAAAACGAATACTGTTATAATATATAAAATTATATGAATATCATTAATCTGTAAAATAACACATCCTCCTGAACAATATTTCTTGGGTTACATCAGCGTGTAATAACACCAAGGCCTGACCTTTGACCGGTATTCAGTCTGTATACAGTTACTCAAAACATTCTCCCCATTAACTGTATAACTGCCGAATTAATCGTCACACAGATCACGATTACCTTACTTACGTTGAATTACGGCACGCCATAGTAAATATAGAGAAAGTATGGCGGGACACAGAAAAAGTGGTGCGTGAGTCTATGCCCAAATTTAAAATTAGAGTATTGTGAAAAAAAAGGAGTGTAGATCACGTAGGAACGCTTTTACTCATAATAACAATTTCATACTTTTGATTGTATTATTTGAATCGTGAAATATTCTGATAGTTTCTAATATTTAGGTTCTTTTGTTATGTAAGTTCACTTCTTGTGAATGGATTTACAGAAATACAGTGTTCAATATAGTAACTACTTGTACCTATATAATTTTGGCTTTGTAAATATTTACTATTCGCATTTATGACTTTATTTACAATAAGATTTCTATCTGCCTTTCCATATCATAACTTTCGAGCATTGAAAGTTTACAAAACAAAAGACTTTGTAAGTAATAAGTGTATTTCTTCGTGCGCTCTATGCCATGGAACGTTTCTTCTGAGCCTTTTAGAAATTCATTCACATTCATTATAATTCCCGATTGGACGCATAGTCATTAGATGGACATTAAATGATTCCACAACCAAGTTGTGCGATTATAAAAACAGCATTTCCATTGTAAGAGTTAATGTAAAAATAATGTGTTGTAGAGGTGTCTTTCTTGTATTTTCTGTTGTTGCCAGTAACGGCTCTTGAGCGATAAACTTACTACTTTTGACCTTACATGAAAGTTCATGGTCCTAATTCTTTAGGTTTGTGTTCAGAATTTTTTGACTGATATTATGTACTTAATCGTGACAGTAGTAGTAAATGTAGAGCAAGTTCTGGGTATTTCTATAATATATTATTTTATAATTAGGAGGAGCTCGTGGCTAAGTAATAACAGCCGCACGGGTCGATCCATCAGGTTAAGCTACGCTTGCCGGGGTTGGTCCGTGGATGGGTGACCATCTTTACATACCGAGACTCCTCCGTGCCTCGGAAAGCACGTTAAGCCGTTGGTCCCAGCTGTCATTCGTGGATCTTTGACAGTCGTTACGGGTCGTCAGAAGCCCGAAAGTCTGACAACCAGTCTTACCAAGGGGTATCGTATTACCCAGTTACTGGGTTGTGGAGGTCAGATAGGCAGTCGCTCCATGTAAAATAATGGTATTCAGCTGCATCCGGTTAGACTGGAAGCCGACTCCAACATAGTTGGGAAAAGGCTAGCCGGATTGATTATTTTATAATTAGACCCTATTTATAGAATAGAACACTTTTATTTTCAGACAAAGTCCTTAGGGTCAGTAACAATTTTACTTAACATCTAGCAGGTAGGTACAGAGTACAGACACAGATTAACATACAAATTTTAAAATTAAAATTCAGCGTGGAGTATCCGGACAATAAGAAATCACAAAATTATTGATTTCACCACATTGGTTCATGATACCTAGAATAGAATAGGTACTTACATTATATAATATTAAAGAATATATTTTTTTAATAGAGTGTAACACAGTAGATACATACATAACTATCAAATAAGAAGAAATGAGGTGTTATGAGCCAAATGGCGAACTCATCGCCTTCAAACAGAAATATTAAAGGTTACTAGGACACGAATGACGAAGATAATTTGGGCAAAGTGTAATACGAGAATGTCACACATAACTTGTAAAAGAGGATTTTGGCAAAACTCGTAAACAGGTAACATTGATTCTAGGACTACCGAAGATCTTTTACTTAATCAAATCTTAAATTTACTGACAGGCTGCGCACTGCCTAAACTGCTGGTTCTAGGAGCATGACATTTTGCACAAGATCACTTCTTCAGGGGTCAAAAAAAATCAGCTGATCCCTACGATTATGTTCGCATAACTCGTAAAAATTTAGGGAACAGCTGTTTTTTTCGCGATTTCAGGTTTGATTCCACGTATAAAGTTGTTCATAATTATGAGTACAATAACCTCTTAAGAGATTGTGCGTTATTTAAGTTACACCTTGCATAATGAAAGTGAGCACTAATGAAGGATCTTTGAAAATTCATCCCCTAAAGTGGTAAAATAGGGAATGAAAGTTTGTAAGGAAGGTCGTCAATTTTTGCCGGTGGTAAATGTCATCGGACGTGGAAAAGACGTATTGTGTTTCATAAATTCAATTAAACAATTAAAAGATAAGATTCAAAAATTTAGAAACGAATGTCATCATAACAAATGTCATTAAGACATAGAAAGAAAAATATCAAAGCTCCAACAATTTCCCAACATCACTTAATTAGGCACATAACTATGCACCCAGAATTCCACTCCATTTTTCACAAGACCCATAACTATATATTTCAAAACGCGGAACTCGGTCATCTACATCTTACGTAACGGTAATAGCTCCTTATATTCCCTTTGCTGCGTAAAAATATAGGATTTAAGAATATAAACAGCTTTCTGGCGAGCTGCCAGCTTTCTAATATATTGTCCTAGAACTTATTTTAGGGATTCCACTATCAATATTGAGAGAGCAGTGGTGGCCCAGTGGTAACGGCCCCGACTTACGAGTTGTATGTCGTGGGTTCGAACCCAGACAGGCGCTTTACTTTGTGTAAATTATTTCATCACCACTGCTCTCAAAACGGTGAAGGAAAACATCGTGATGAAACCGGCTTGTCCTAGAAACAAAAATTCGAAGACATGTGACATCTACCAACCCGCACTGGGCCCGCGTGGCTCTCTCGCGAAGAGAGGAGGCCTGTGTCCCAGCATTGGAACATTTGCGGGCTGAGTATGATGACTGCCAATATTATCCACTTAAACCAGCTTTTGTACAGTTTTTGTATTTCGACAATTTGTAAATTAGATTCAGTTATTTGCGAATTCCTTCAGTCGGTCAGCTTATAAATCTGGCACTCAATCGTTGCGCATGTATTTATCTTTCATATGATATATATTTTGTATTACTGTGAACTGTTTACGTTTCGACTGGCTGAAATAGACTGTCAGTGTATGATTGATTACCGAGGGAAATATTCGGGTGAAACTATTATTTGCTGCAATCACTCGCCAATGACGTACTAACAATACGTCAAGAATCTTATCTCTTTTAGACCAATCGTTGTCTTTGTCTTATTCATTCTCTTTCTTGCAGGGTGTCCCATGTATTTAAAATTATAATTTTGTATTTTGTTTTTTATTAGATTATATTTTTTTAATTTTCTTGGTTTATACATCTTTTTTTGAAAGTATAGAGTCTCATTTATTTCCTATTGTTATTATTATTATTTTTCTTTGTGTTGTCATAAAACAAAAAAATTGTGACTTTTTATCACGTGAGGACACTGGCTCCTGCAACAGTGTTTCAACTAGTGCAGGAGTCGGAGAATTCGATAATTTGTTGTACCTACTTACTGTTTTAGGCCATTTTTTTTTTGTATTTATTTTTTTGCATTACAAATCAGGGATTGCCTCATGTGGCATAGTTCTGGACTAAACAATAGGGCCCTAGAAGTCGCCTTCCATAAAGTTATGGAATGATATGATAAATAAATGAAGTACTGCTCATCATCCTGATGATAATATAGTAAGTACGACTTCTCAATGTAAATTGGGAGAAGAAAGTGACGATAATAAACATACAGTAACCCTTAAAAGTAACATATTCCAATTATAGCAGGAAGTTAACTAAAAGTGAAACCACTAAACACTTATTAAATCAAAACGAAACATATATTTACTAATGTTTCGGAAGCGAATTTGGAAAGAAACTACCAATTACAATTTACAATGATGAATTACGTTCCCACAGAACAGCTACTGGCGAAGCGCCAAAGAAACAAAGTATTTTGTGGTGTTTGTTTTAATTCACACACACACATTCAACAAACTTCTATGTTGCTTGGTATATGCAGAGCGCTACTTAACCCCAAACTCATCTTAACGGTATATAGTTGCGGCGTAAAATTGTATTCAAAGAACCATTTACATTGGCTTCTGTGTTGATCATACGGTGAAAGAAAGGTTAGGCTCCTAACAGACGGCTTACTTTGGGATATTTATTTGAAGCAATTCTTATTTAAACAACGTGTTGTTTAAATTTTGTATAGACCATCAAATCGAACAACTTTTTCCATGGCACCAACATCGTAATCGCGAAAAAAATAATCAGCCGTCCCATACATTTGCGTCGAGTATAGGTATTGAAGTTTTCTATGGGACAGTTGAAAATTTTTACGCGATTAAGATGTTGGTCCCATGGAGAAAGTTGTTCGGTTTAATGTTCTGTATCACACCCTGAAATTTGACGAGGATGCAAAACAACACGTTGTATTACATTATCATAGAATACTGCTACTTAAGGCGACGATAATCGACTTTTAATGATTTTAAACTGAAGATCACGGTCATGATTTGGAAAAAATATAGAATTTTCTTAATAACTATAAATATTTTAGATTATTTTTATATTACACAGTGTAATTAATTTGTAAAGTTACGTCTAACGTGGATAAAAAACTGAGAATCACGCAAAAACTTTTAAGCGTATTTTTATGAAACTTTTATGAAAATTTTAAAGATTTCAAATACCTAATTATATTATCTTTAAAATTTTCATAAAAGTTATATCTTTTAGTACATGTTTTTTTTTAATAAAATACAGCTTTTGGGGATAGCGCTCCTTGATGAGCGGGACGTATGACACGTTGCATGAGCTCAGTACAGAACACGCAAGCTAACCACTCAAGGGCATTGTACCCGGTCTCATTATCATCAACTTCTGCTGCTGTTTACATGAGTAACTTGGATATTGATTGTCATTTGTTTCTCTGCTGCTTTAACTTCCACTTATAAAGAATGTTTCTCGCATTCTTTTGTTTACGCCACAAGTTCTTGCTGGGCTAAATTCCATAACACTGCAAATAAGTCAAAACGAGTTAGGGCCACAGCGACAAGCTTTAAACCTAACCCTATTTGACTGCTTCGCGGGATGCAACTACCTCATAAATATTTATTATCACAATGTACCTTTTATTTGTTGTCATCTTGACTACATTATTGCAGAAAGCGACGTTACCTCACTATTCTTTGGAATAGAGTTAAAGAGCAAGTTGCAGTAAGGAAATAAGTAGGCTTTGTCGATTAATAATAATAATATTAATAATAATAATTCCTTTATTTTCAGGCTACTAGGGCCCATAGATAAAATACACAAATGATTGGTACAAAATTATAAACTAATACATATAAAAACATTTAACAAACTTAAAAACTACTGCACATGAAGTGACGGCGTCGTGTTACGCTGCGAGGTGTCGCGTAGCTGGCCGCGGAAACGCCGATACAACACACCTTTCGGCCAAAACTCTTCCTTGAGGAAGGTCAGCAAATGGTGAGTCGGAACGCGCACCACGAACGACTTGAAATTGGTGTTATGGCGCGCCTCCAACTTCTCCACCCTCAAGGTCCAATTGGTCTTCACCCGTATGTACTCTACGATGTCCTTCCTTCGATTAAGTCTTATTTATAAGATTATGTTGCATGTAAGTTATGTTGCGTTTGTGACTAGAGAATAACTTATATGTATGTACTAACGCAACGTATGACGAAATTTATGAGAATATTGTAACTCTTCTTGCAGAATGTTTGACAGCATCTTCAGATATATAAATAGACGTGTAATTTTTTACAAACTTTTATTCATCTTGTTCTTTGTAGTCTATTTTATTCTATTTTTCCTCTATGGCAATGGTCCCGATGTCGACAATTCTGTCAATGTCAGATGTGTGCGGGAAAAAAAAATTGACTACAGTCAAGAACCTTATTTCTTGCAGCTAAAGTGATGTGCTAATTAGACTCGGAATTTCACGGAAATTGAATTATTATTAAATTGAAACTTGGACCTTGTCATTATAAACATGCCTCTATTGCTAATGTAACTTCTTGTTTGTGGTAAATCTAATGTTTTTAGAATGATCAAGGCAAGTATTGTTCTGGTGGCAACTGGAATAAACCCACAAATGTGCAGCATTACCGGTAAGCCTAGAAACGCTGCGGTCGCGAATCACGCGGGAAAGTCAGACGCTGGGGAATTCTGATTTGGATTAAACGACGCAGCGGCGACGCACGACATAGCGACGTTTTGTCATGACTCTCAATAAGGTTTTTACTTATAAGGAACCAGGTTAGGTTTGTATTTTACGTAAAAATTATAGGATTAGTCAAAAAACCCTGCTTGATGACAAAGAAGAACATCCATGTCCATATGATGTCCATACTTCTTATACTCCATTTGCAATAAGATTAGTCATTTAAACAAACCTTTTTTACAGTCCGTTTAACCGATTTTGACTTCTATTCCGTAGGCTTAAGGGTGGCATTAAAGGCAAAAAGTGGTTACAATACCAACTGTTTACTTCACCTGCCATTTGTCATGCCATCAACGCAATAGAGTCAAAATCGTTTGATTGGACGATAAAAAAGTTTTTTTTAATGTCTATTATTGCACATGGAGTATAGTTAAATTGAATGAATTTATTTTAATAAATGATAGGTACTATTTACAGCTCTGGAAGAAGAGTCAATTTAGTCTAGTTCACTAATACCTTCAAAACAAACGTCTACATAAGGCACTTAATTTTTAACCAATCATATTAAGTTACAACTCTCTAATCCTCTTCACACATTTCCCCTAATCCGTGAACAAATAGTTAACGTATCACTTATCGAGTACGTGTGGAATGTGACACTCAGAATAAGTCTGCGACAGCATTACGCATGCGTACGTAAGGTTTCCGACCGGCACGGAAAAAACTCGCAAGCTAACGGGAAAATGAGGAAACTAATCAACTTTCATTACGAAATCTACGTCGAATAAGAGTAAGTACATTTTTAATTAGTAATTAAACATGCGCGTAGGTATGTCGAGCATGTATCTGGATCATTAAATGGGCATTTATACATTTAAGTGCGCGTGCGCGTTCAATCGATCAGATTTTAACGACGCAATTTTGTGGTTTTTTAAAGAGCTGTAAATGTGTGCAAGAGAATGCGAAATGTTATCGAGAACAATTATGATACTTGACTAAAGTGGGCAGTGCGACAAATCGTCGGCTTTGCTTAAAGTGATTGCATCGCAATTTATAATGTCTGCTACATCCAGGTACAAAGGCCACTACCTACCCCAATGTGTCAAATTTCTTTGATAGATTTTCAACTTTACAGCAAAGGAATGAGGTTAATTTTTAATTGGGAAAATTTGACAGATTGGGGTAGCTTGGTACATCGGTTGGTACATCGCACGTGGAACCAAACTGAGTCTTTATAGCGAAGTGATCAATTTAGAAATCAATCTTATCGGGACGTAAAACAATAAAATAGGTATATTGTATTTATAGCTGATAATGACACTACAATAAAAGACCAAAGAAACGATGGATGGATTGTGTGAAAGATGACATGGCTAGAAAGGGGGCGACTACCGAGATGACGAATAATAGAGAAGTATGGAAAAAAAGGACATGTTGCGCCGACCCCAAATAGATTGGGATAAGGGCAGGAGAATGATGAATGATGATGATGAATGACACTACAATAGTCATTAAAATTTTAAGTGGAAACAGTCATGGAACCTACACTCTGCAATTTATAATTAAGTTTATATTATTTAAAGATTAGACAAAGAAAACCACAAGATAGAAATATGATAAAAATAATATAACTTTATTAAATATGGGTTACTAAACTTTCATATTTATATTATCATATTAAAAAATATCTCTGTTTTTTTTTTCTAGCCTTCTCTGTCCCACTCCTGTACAAAGGCCTCCCTCCACTGCTTCCATTTTTCGCGAGCCTGCGCGTTCTATTTTCCAGTTTTGACGGAACCTATACAGCTCGTCTCGACAAAATATCTCATCTTTAAAAAATTAGACACAGAACAAATTGAATCACGGAGCTTCGAACTAGTAAGTTTCAGAAAATAAAAAAACTAACATCAGACGTTCATTTGATTTATATCTCTAATAAATATCTCACGTTCAGCGTTGAAATATTTCACGTCAAAATAAAAGCAATCGTAAATCACCCGAATGTTGACAGACTCTGCGCTTTCTCATAGATAAGGTGAGGCGAAAAAAAATCACCAACGTTTTGACAGTTGAAGACTGATGGTGAAACAATAGAAGAAAGGTTTTCACTTCTGTCAAGCTTCTGTCAGTAAAGTGACCTTTTTGTTCAGTCAGCGACAAAACAAAGTGAGGAATAAATTTTTGGTTCTAGAATAGATGTTCTAGAACCAAAAATTCGAAGACATGTGGCACCCACCATCCTGCACTGGGCCCGCGTGGCCTCGTAAAGAGGAGGCCTGTGACCCAGCATTCGGAACATTATAGGCTGATTATGCAGCGAAAAAGTCTATTAACACTTCAGTTTTTAAATCTTAATTATTGAGCTAAGATATTCAGTTTAAATCGGAACAGAAGTAAATTTAAGAGAATATTAACTCTTCGCTGAAATGCTGAGAATCAATGTTATGAAATCGTTCAAAATAATATGAGACTACACAGGGTCAAATTAAATTAACTAGCGAAACTCAGCAGACGTGATATCGTGGTATCGTGATATCTAAACACGATAAAAAAAAATGAAAAAGATTTGATGTTTTTTTGGGGTATCAGTGGTCTACGAACTACTAGTGGTCTACGGACGGGTAAAGTAAATAAATGAATTTTGAAGATAGAGGTCACTTTTGGGGGGCAAATAAGAAAATTAAAAAAAAAAGATTTACAAACTTATATACTGATATACACACACATATTATTTACAAAGTTACACAAATACTTACACCGGATCTACATAAACACATAATGTACACTAACATTCACGCTTTTTCATCCAACTCTAATTTCTGTTTTATGGCTTTCTCCGAATGCTTATCTCTTTGTGGTCAAGTTATTCTTGACGTATTAACTTGTTTGTATGTTTCATGCATTGTTTTATTTTGGAAATGGCTAATCTAGTTAACAACGTCCTATTAGACTTAGACGAGATTACAGTTGCTAAGGCCTCCATTTGTGTTCCAGAAGAATGCACAAAATATTTAAAAAAGTCAAATAAGTGTATTACTATTCTTCATATTAACATACGCAGTATTAATAAGAATTTTGATGAACTTTTAACCCTATTATCTATAATTAAAGTGCCCTGTGACATTCTGATTTTGACTGAGTGCTGGTTAAGTAAAATTGCTAACCTTCCGGTGTTGGACGGCTACAACTCTTATTACACTAAACAAGCTAAAAACCAAAATGAAGGAGTGGCTATGTACATAAAAAATCACATTGAGTGCACCGTAAATGAGCCGGTTTTTACAAATGGGAACTGTCTTACTTGCCAAATAAATAATAAATTAGCAATTATCGCCATATATCGTTCGCCATCGTATAAAACTAAAGTTGAATTTGATTTCTTCCTAGACAGTTTAGACAGCATCTTTTCCTCCTTCAGTAACTTCAAAAGTATATTTCTCATTGGTGACACCAACATAGATATTAAACCGTCTAATCAAGATGAGCGCTGTGCCAATTATTTAACTCTCAATGCCACTCATGGGCTTTTACCTGGTCATTACTATCCGACCAGAATCAATAATTGTATAGACCACGTTCTATTAAAATCTAATAGACCTACAAATATACTAGTCCTACAAGCTTATATTACTGATCATTTACCGCTCCTGGTTGAAATAGACGATACAGAACTAGTGAAACAGTCTGCTCCTAGTTATAAAATCCCAAAAATTGAATACTGCAATGTCTTAAAAGATATTGAATGTCAGGATTTTTCTCATGTTACCAACACGGATGATCCTAACATTGCCGCCACTAATTTAGTTAGCACAATACAATCTATCATAAATAAGCACACTAAAATAGTAAAAGTTCCGAAAAAAGAAAGAAATCTCAAACCCTGGATAACTCCAGGTCTATTACGCTGCATTCGTAACCGTGATAGACTACACAAAAAGGCTCGTAACGCACCTAGTAATGATATATTGCAGATAACATATAGACGGTATCGGAATTTTTGCAATGGCCTTCTTAGGAAGCTTAAAATAGCGCATGAAAAGCATGAATTGGAAAAAGCAAAGCATAATCCTAAAACGTTGTGGAATAAAATCAAGGAGATTACTAATACTAAAAAAATATCAGCACCACCTCCAGAACTCCTAAAAATTCATACAAACCCATACACTGCAGCTAGTGAGGTATGTAAGTTTTTTGCAACCATAGGCACGAACCTAGCGTCTAAATTTATCTCTACAACACAACCAGTTACTCTACCCAAGACATCTGCTCTTAACTCTTTTGTTCTCCTTGCTGTTGATGATGCTGAGGTCGAGTCCACCATTTTGAATTTAAGGAATGATAGTGCCACTGGTTGGGACGGTATATCCCCTATTCTTCTAAAGTTATGTAGAAAAACTCTTGTACCATTAATAACCCATGTAATCAACATATCTATAGCAAATGGAATTTTTCCTGAACCTTTCAAAAAGGCCCTGATCCATCCGATATATAAGAGCGGGAACAGGGACTGTTCGAACAACTACAGACCGATTTCTGTTCTTTCAGCTATGTCTAAGGTTATGGAGAGGCTAATAAATGGTCGTCTATTGAACTTCTTAGAAAAAAATAAAATTATAGCGCCCAACCAGTATGGCTTTAGGAAAGGTGTCTCTACTGAAGATGCAATTATTGATCTTACAGAACTTGTCGCGAGGAAGTTAGATGACCATAAAAAATGCCTAGCCATATTCCTGGACTTAACAAAAGCCTTTGATACAGTCTCTGTTCCTACTCTTCTCTCAAAAATGGAAATCATGGGTATTCGTGGCAAAACGCTTGATCTGTTTAAAAGTTATCTCCAACACAGAAGACTCAGTGTCAAGATTGATACGTGCGTCAGTGGTGAAGAAATTATCTCATATGGAGTGCCACAGGGCAGTGTGCTCGGTCCTACTTTGTTCCTTGTTTATATAAATGACCTTTGCACACTGCCACTGCTCAATTCCAATATCTTCACGTATGCTGACGACACGGCAATCGTAGTTTATGGGGATACGTGGGCTGATGTGAAATATCATTCTCAACAATCGTTGCAGGTGGTTATGAGCTGGCTGCAGTATAATTTGCTTTCCCTGAACCTATCCAAAACCAATTTCATCCCATTCTGTGTTAGTCACAGAACCAAAGCCCCACCGGAATTTACCATAACCGCACATACATGTGATGATTCCTCGTCGTGTTCTTGCATAACACTTTCTCGTGCCGGTCACACCAAATACCTGGGTGTAGTGATCGATGACGAGCTGAAGTGGTACACCCATGTCGATAATTTGGTTTCGAAAGTTAGGAAGCTAATCTACATCTTTAAGTCGCTAAGACACTGTGCGGATTCAATAACACTGAAGATGGTGTACCTAGCTCTTTGCGAGTCCGTTATTTGTTACTGCATCCCGGTGTGGGGTGGCACCGGCAAAACTAAGCTGTTGGGTGTGGAGCGGGCACAAAGGGCTGTTCTTAAGGTGATGCTTGGCAAACCGTTTAGGTTCCCCACGACCCAATTATATGCGGACTGCAAAGTACTTACTGTACGACAGCTCTTTGTGCTTCGTGCCACCCTCTGGAAACACAGTGAGGTCCCACCCCCCGATCCTAACAAGCGGTCATTTATCACATCATGCCCTTCAATACCCCACAAAACGTCCTTCGCTAGTCGTCAACTGTATGTTGTAAGTTCTCTAATCTATAGAAAGATCAGCACCAAAGTTCAATTAAATAAGTTAAATAGATATGAGGCAAAAACAAAATTAAAAAGTTGGCTGTATGACTTAGATTATTCTAAAACAGAAGAACTACTCATCTTTCCTCGCTAGTCTCGCGGTTGAATGCAGCAATCACACTCCATTATGTTTGTACTCATACAGGCTTATCCAAATTATTGTCTTGCGAAATTAATCATCCCGCTCAAGCATAATATTGTGAATGTTAGTAGTTGTTTAACAAACACACACAACTCTTACACACTCCCACACACTCACACACATAGCACACCCTCACATAAACACACACACACATAAACACCCTCACTCACATTATACTTAGACACGCAGTCATGGTAACCACATTTTCATATTCCTCATTGTAATTTTTGTTTTGTTCCCTATTTTTATTAAGTATTTTCATCATCATTATTGTTATTACTTTTTTTCTCTCTTATTCATCCGTTCATGTATTTAATTAGGTTCATTACAATCAAGGTGCGATGAAAATGACTTTTTGAGCACGAAGTAACAGTAGAACACTGTCTCCTAAGGCACAGGTTTCCCCTAGTTTAGGAGGCAGGGTTTCCACCATTCCAGGCACCTTTTTACAAGCAATTGTTTTTGTTACCTACATGTACTACTTATTGTAACGAAGGTTTTTAGTGTCAATAAAGTTATTATTATTATTATTATTATTAAACTACACCATGTGGCATGTCAAATGAAAGGGCTTACTATGAGGGCCTCAAATATATATTTTTTTATAATTTTAAAATAAATTGTTTTAAAGTTATATAAGAAAACAGACGAAAATTGGCCATTCCCCCCCCCCTTATCTCCGAAACAACTGAGCCTAAAATTTTGAAAAAAATACAGAAAATAGATCTTTACCTGTAGATTACAGGAAAACCTATAACAAGTCTGTGGTTTTAAAATAACATGGTAAATCTATCAATATTGTGAGTACAAACTTACATTTACAGTTGGAATGTATGGGAGAACATGTTTTTCAACAACAATGTTAAGTTTGTTCTTAAGATAAATTCATCCCAATTACGGAACCCTTCATTGTGCGTGGTCCGACACGCACTTGGCCGGTTTTTTTTTTTGTGTAAACTTCACAGACGTGATTGGTATCGCGATGTATCAACGATAAAACAGATTTTATCAACTCACACTTCAAGCAACAAGACTACCAGCGGTCATTGACTCCAAAAAAAGTTATCAGATCTTTTTTATTTTTTTGTTTATTTATTTATTTAATTTGACCCTGTATACTTTATAATGGTATTGCGTTGTCGAAAACTAGATAGTATATTGTGCATCTGAGTGTACAAAATGTCTCTTGTCATGTTAATGTTTTAATTATCTTTAATACACTCTCTTATCAGAATCGGTACACAGTCAATAAATAAGCAATTAGTCAAACAGCACTGACAATGAACTTGTATTGAAAACTTTAAAGTCGCTTAAAGGTCATCATTATTTATGAAACAATACCCTTTTTATTTTAACTACAGACTGGAAGCCGAAGTAGTTTAAACAAAGACGTGTCTTTTATCTACCTTGAAAAAAAAATAGGATATAATAGGTGAACGGAGTAGAAGCCTGTGGCATACCTAGTTTTATTTTTTTAATAGCTTAGGCTGAAATTTTTTTAGCTTTCATTCTAGAACAATAAAAACAAAAATTTAGAAAAAAAAATCGTTAAAAAATACCCAAACCTGAAATCGCGAAAAAAACATCAGCTGTTCAGTTCGCATAATTCGTCAAAATGTAGGAAACAGCTGATTTTTTTTCGCGATTTCAGGTTTGGTCCCATAGTAAAAGTTGTTCATAATGATGAGTACAATGACCCCTTTAAAGATTGATCGATACATATTATAAATTAATAAAGTCGCTTTTCATACGCACGGCTACAGATCAAGCTATAAATTCCATTATAACCCCTCACACGAGTTCGGTGTGAATCGGGTCCGAGTAATTTTACCTAATATTGTACGTAGTATGAGTTCTATACCAAGAAAATATTTTTTTATTATTACTTAATAGTGATGGAACAACGTTAATAATAAAAAAAAGTTTTACAAACTACACCATGTGGCATGTCAAATGAAAGGGCTTACTATGAGGGCCTCAAATATATATTTTTTTATAATTTTAAAATAAATTGTTTTAAAGTTATATAAGAAAACAGACGAAAATTGGCCATTCCCCCCCCCCTTATCTCCGAAACAACTGAGCCTAAAATTTTGAAAAAAATACAGAAAATAGATCTTTACCTGTAGATTACAGGAAAACCTATAAGAAGTCTGTGATCTTAAAATAACATAGTAAATCTATCAATATTGTGAGTACAAACTTACATTTACAGTTGGAATGTATGGGAGAACATGTTTTTCAACTACAATGTTAAGTTTGTTCTTAAGATAAATTCATCCCAATTACGGAACCCTTCATTGTGCGTGGTCCGACACGCACTTGGCCGGTTTTTTTTTTTGTGTAAACTTCACAGACGTGATTGGTATCGCGATGTATCAACGATAAAACAGATTTTATCAACTCACACTTCAAGCAACAAGACTACCAGCGGTCATTGACTCCAAAAAAAGTTATCAGATCTTTTTTATTTTTTTGTTTATTTATTTATTTAATTTGACCCTGTATACTTTATAATGGTATTGCGTTGTCGAAAACTAGATAGTATATTGTGCATCTGAGTGTACAAAATGTCTCTTGTCATGTTAATGTTTTAATTATCTTTAATACACTCTCTTATCAGAATCGGTACACAGTCAATAAATAAGCAATTAGTCAAACAGCACTGACAATGAACTTGTATTGAAGACTTTAAAGTCGCTTAAAGGTCATCATTATTTATGAAACAATACCCTTTTTATTTTAACTACAGACTGGAAGCCGAAGTAGTTTAAACAAAGACGTGTCTTTTATCTACCTTGAAAAACATCAGCTGTTCAGTTCGCATAATTCGTCAAAATGTAGGAAACGGCTGATTTTTTTTCGCGATTTCAGGTTTGGTCCCATAGTAAAAGTTGTTCATAATGATGAGTACAATGACCCCTTTAAAGATTGATCGATACATATTATAAATTAATAAAGTCGCTTTTCATACGCACGGCTACAGATCAAGCTATAAATTCCATTATAAGCTGATCTCGCATTGTATAGGATTCCCTTACAATGAGAAGTCAGCGTAAACTGGAAATGTATAGCTTGATGTGTAGCCGAGGGTACCTGTGTTCCGCGTTATTCTTCTAAAGACAGCAGATCATAGCAATCAGGAAGGCATTACTTACTACATACTTACCGTAATGTCTTTTAAAATTACCTAGGTACGGTCAGCAACAGAAGGAGGAGCTCGTGGCTAAGTAATAACAGTCGCACGGGTCGATCTATCAGCTTAAGCTGCGCTTGCCGGGGTTGGTCCGTGGATGGGTGACCATCTTTACATACCGAGACTCCTCCGTGCCTCGGAAAGCTTGGTCCCGGCTGTCATTCGTGGATCTTTGACAGTCGTTACGGCCTACGGGTCGTCAGAAGTCCGAAAGTCTGATAATCATTCTTAACAAGGGGTATCGTATTACCCAGTTAATGGGTTGTGGAGGTCAGATAGGCAGTCGCTCCATGTAAAATACTGGTATTCAGCTGCATCCGGTTAGACTGGAAGCGGACCCCAACGTAGTTGGGAAAAGGCTAGGCAGATTGATTGGTCAGCAACAGAAGTCGGTTAGCACTGCTACTTTTTGACATCATCTAAATTAAGACAAAATGATTCGATAGACTGCTGTTTTTTCGTTTAACTGATAAGAGTTAATATTCTTATTTGAAGTACTTTTGTTTCGATTAAAATTAAATATTTCGCTTAATAATTAAGATAAAAAAACTGCAAGTGCTAATCGACTTTTGTTGCTGACTGTACATGTTGTGAAATCGATTGGATATAATTAGCTACGTGTGTCTTCATACTACGTACAATATTAGGTAAAATTACTCGGACCCGATTCACACCGAAACCGTGTGAGGGGTTAAATTAGGTACTAGCTTCTACCGGTGACTTCGTCCGCGTGAAGTTTTTTGTTCCCCTGCACCCTGGTCCCCCCGCGCTCTTACTTCGTTTTCGCTTAGCGTTCTTTCTGACTCTTTTTACTTTTGCTCGGCTCCTAAGGGTCCTAGCGTGACTTTAAATAGCCTATAGCCTTCCTGAACAATTGAGCTATCAAATTCTAAAATAATTTTTCAAATCCGACACTGGTAGTTCCAGAGATTAGCGCGTTCAAACAAACAAACTCTTCAGTTTTATACTTCAGATATAGATGATATACATAAATATATTATTTATTTAAAGTTAGAGAAATCAATTGTTTAACTTCCCATAATTCTCCTGCCGTTATAACAATTTATATGGGGTCGGCGTAACATGTCTTTTTCTTCCATACTTCTCTATTAGTCGTCATCTCGGTAGTCACCCCCTTTCTAGCCATAATATCATCTTTCACACAGTCCATCCATCGTTTCTTTGGTCTTTCCCTACTCTTATAGCCATTTATATTCAAAACTTTCCTCACAACATGTTCCTCATTACTCCGCATCGCATATTGGCACATACCATGACAACCGAATTCCAAACAAATTTTTTGTCACCGGTGCCACTTTCAGACTTCCTCTTATGTTCTACTCATTTCTTTAGACAAGACAAACAATACTACCAAAAACATTCACAAACAAAACTCGAAATCTATAATCTCTAAAATCGCTAAAACTAGAGCACGCCTAATCCTAATAGCTTGACATGTCTCAAAGGGAAAGGACGCGTTCAAATAATTCGTTGTAACTCCCTTAATATCTAGCGGTGACAGCTGTCTTCAGATAGCTGGGAAACAATGCACGACTTGAAAATATCGCATCATCAAGATATTGAGATAAAATGCTGATCGTGCACTGGGTTCCGCACTCGAAATAAATTACGTAGATGGAGTGTCTTGCGGATGTAGCGGTAACCTTTTCTTGTACTGGCCTCTTCTTAATGGGGGCTCGTTGCTGAGTAATATCAGCCACACAGGTCGATCGCTTGCCGCGGTTGGGTCGCGGATGGGTGACCATCCATTACATATCGAGACCCCTCTGTGTCTCGGAAAGCAGGTTAAGAGGGTACCGACCGCGTAGCGGCGCCCTCATCGTTTGTTTGGTTATTCTTTAAAATGTAATGCGTTAAAACGGAAATTTCCGTTTTAACGATTATAATAAAACTAATCAAATAATATAAAGCTACTACTTGTAATTTTAATAACGTATAGTCTTGTGGAGCACAATTATTCCGGCATATTTTCTGCATTTTCATTCTAAAATAAAAGAAATAACCAATCAAACGATGAGGGCGCCACTGCGCGGTCGGTACCCTCTTAAGCTGTTGGTCCCGGCTGTCATTCGTAGATCTTTGACAGTCGTTACGGGTAGTCAGATGCCCAAAAGTCTGACAACCAGTCTTACCAAGGGATACCGACCGTGTACCCAGTAACTGGATTGTGGAGGTCAGATATATGCAGTCGCTCCATATAAAATACTGGTCTTCAGCTTCATACGGTTAGACTGGAAGCAGACCCCAACATATTTGGGAAATGGATAGGCAGATTGATTGGCCTCTTCATATACCTACTACCTAAAAACCCAATCCTTTACACTCTGCTTGATCCCAAATAGTTCCATATTTAAAATAGCAAGAGAGCCCAATTTATTTTTATTGACGAGAATTATTGGCAACATATTTTTAAACAAAACATTAGCGGGACGTCTTTAACATAGTAATTATATACAACACAGACGATAATAGCTTCATAACTTTTTATAATTTTATATACTTACACAAATAGGAAGTTATTTATACTGTATACATGATTCATCGGAGTTTACTCTTGCGTAACGTAACGAAACGGAATCCTAAAAATGTATAGGGTATTATGCTCTAATACGAAAGTGGTGATCCATTTTGATTAAGATAAAAAATAAAATAGTTTAAGTAGTATCAAATGAAAGTATAGTTCTTGATGTTGAAACTATAGTTCTCAATAAAAACTTTTTTACAAAAAAATATAACCGACTTAAGTTATTTTTTACTTTGTAGTGTTGTTTTTGGAAGTCGGTTATATTTTTTTGTAAAAAAGTTTTTATTTTTCACTTTTTAGTTGTGGTACCTACCCCACACAAATTCTAATACCACTGCCTGCAAAACAAACTAGAACATCATCCATATAAAAGTTGGGAAAAAATACATATTATTGAAGCTAACATAAAAACTACCCCAGCAAAGTTAATCAATTTTATATGGGACCAACTTTTATGTATACGGGTGTGGGGGCATCCTTGCCTGTATTGCACAGGCCCCCATCAGTGTCGGACGGCATGCGGGGCCCGCCAGTTAGGCGGGTATGCGCCGGGAGGGTTGTGGAAGTAAAGGCTGAGCCGGTTTCCCATGGCCTTCCCACCACGGCGATGTGGGAACACGACAGGAGTCCCACATACCCCGTCTCGTCCCCCACGAGCGGGAATGCATAAAGCATTTCTCAGCGTCAAAAAAAAAAAAGGTAGGTACACCTATCATCAAATAATAAGCCACCATAATAAAATGATACAAAATTGTTATGGTTTTGAAATCGTTCTGAAAACACGTGGACATTTCATTGCAGCAAGGTTTGTGGACTGAACCGATGAGGATTTGAAAACTTTAAGGCATTGATTGAACGTACCCGTAGAAGAAGGGTAAAAAAAAACATTTATCAAACCTTATCACAGCTATCACAAATGATCCTCCATCAATTATTCCAAATAATCGTTTGACACTTTATTTTTATTGTAATTTTAAACACGTTCTTTATCATTGTCACGTTGTTGATGCACGTTGCTTCGAGCGTGGATCGTAGGTACCGAATCACTAAATACGTCACGGTTTCACGTTATAAGGCAAATTGGTTCAAACCTACGTAGATTTGTTGTATTGTAGCTGATAAAATCCAGATTTAATTCAGTTTTACGGCATCAAATTGGACAACTGAGGACATCTATCCACTAGTACTCATAGATAGGTAGGTACTTACCTACCTAATATTAAAAAAAATGTTGCGATCACCAATGATGAAAACTTCATAAATCATCATAAATGGTCATAAATAGTGAAAACTTTTTTACAAAAAAATAAAACAACCGGCTTCCAAAAAAACAAAACTAAAAAGTGAAAAATAACTAATTTCGGAAGTCGGTATCTTTGGATCTGTATTTTAGTTTTTTGCTACCGACTTCCGAAATTGTTATTTTTCACTTTGTACTTAGTTTTTTTTTTGGAAGTCGGTTGTTTTTTATTTTGCACTTTTTAGCGGGTGTTTATAAGTTACAATAGCCTAATGTCAACTGCTTATCACCTTTTACAAAATATTGCTTTTCCCGGTACAAGGACGTTAATTGTTGAGGAGTTCTCTCAGTAAGGAACCAGGAGAACTGGAACTGATGGTGAAGTTACCATCAGCTCCTCTTCAACATAATATGTATTGTGATGAGCATAAACTGCTTAGCAATAATCAAATCGCAACCCGTGAAATACATATTATTGAGTAGTTCCGATGGCCGTATGTGGTCTTCATAATCAGTTTAATTTCACCAAATGATGCTTTCCAAGGGCAAATGCACGAGTTACTATAAAAAATACCCAAATCTCTATAGGTATGCCTATAAAATTTGAGGGTTTCCATCGATTTCCATGGGATTCCTTCATCAGATTCTGAATTGGTGACAATGGGACCACCTCGAGAGCATACATACCCTTTCAAATTTTTAAAATCGGTCGACAATTGACGGAGAAATCGGTGTACTGCGCAAGCCTTCTGCGCAAGCCTATTACAATCTGCCTGGCACAAATCCAAACTCCGGGCTGATACTGAGAAACTCCAGATGGAGAATCCCAATAACACTCAATGTTCGGCTCGGGAATCAAATCCAGGACCTCATGCTCAGCAGTAGCGCTTGCTACCTGCCACTAAACCAAAGAGCCAGTCAATACAAATCTCATCAAAAGTCCCGTACAACTCGAATTGGATATAAACAATTCGGTTGATCCACTTGAACGTCCTTAAAACATAATTTCGATATCTTATCGTGCTCTCGGATGTCGTGACGGACGGCAATATACATTTCAATCATTTGCTGTTTGTATCGATGATCTCATTTTAACAGGTGCCTTATGCCTATTGCCTGATACAGTTAGGCGGTTTTATCCTATGTGCTACTTTGAACTCTTTGATGACGGACAGTTTTCAACACGTGTGCTTAAAAATGGTTTTAATATGTTGTAATAACTTATGATCGGAAATTATCCCACGGGAACGTACTACCGGAATAAAAAGTAAGTAACCTATATCCTAGCCCAGGTTCATGGTCTACCCACCCTACCAAATTTCATCCAAATCCGTTTAGCCGTTTTAGCGTGAAAGTGTAACAAACAAACATACTTACTTTTGCATTTATAATATTAGTTAGGATTATTTATGGAACTAGCTTTTGCCAGCGGCTTCGCCCGCGTGGATTTCGGAAAATATCCCACAGGAACGTAGTACCGAGAATTCCTTCCTTACTCCTTGTCTACATTATAAAGGGAACCTCTGTACAAAATTTCAACGTTCTAGGTTCAAGGGTTTGGGCTGGACGTTGATGAGTTAGTCAATCAGTCAGTCAGGACTTTCTTTTTATTTATATAGATAACCAACCTGGATTCATCATAGTCTAGGCGTGGGTAACCCCTTAATGTTTGTCCAGAAAACGTGAAAAAGGTTACTGGCTAAATTCCTGAGTGGATTCCCGCATCCAGAATTCAAGAAGTCATGAAGTGATAAAGAAAGGCTGAGATTAGGCGTCTCCTAACTGATTTCTAACGTGGACCAACCTATGGCAACGATTGTCGCATTTTATCCCGCTTGGGGGTGCTGTTATAGATGTAGACCTGTCAAATTCAGAACTTCTCAAATTATCTAGTCATTAAAACTGGCTTTCTTTTTTTTTCTAAATAAAGAACAAGAACAAGGCTATTATTTGACCGGTAAATGAGTAAAATATTTAACTCCTTGGAGTTATTTTTCTAGGAAAACTTATACAACGTGTCGTTTTGCACACTCATTAAATTGATGGGTGTGGTATAGACAATCAAACCGAACAACTTTCTCCATGGCACCAACATCGCAATCGCGAAAAAATAATCAGCCATCCCATACATTTGCGTCGAGAGGTATTGAAGTTTTCTATGGGACAGTTGAAAATGTTTTCGCTATTACGATGTTGGTCCCATGGAGAAAGAAGTTCAGTTTGATGTTCTGTATCACAGTCTGAAATTAGACGAGGATGCAAAACTACACGTTGTATATAGAAGACGTTTATTAAACATTTCTTAAGACATAAAAAGTTGAGAAATCACGATACCGCTTCGCTCTCGCTAGAGTTACTAACACAATAATATTCTAAGCTAGCTACAGTGGCTAATGCTACTATAATGTGTTTAGATATTAAAATTATGAATAATGGGCTCCTAGATTAGAGCGTAGGTACCTATACGTAATAATGTGCAATCCATCACAAACATGGTAGCATTACCAAGAAGTAATGCGGTAGTCACTGTTCAAACCGATTTTAATGTGTTTATTGTAACTGTAGGTGTAGGTACATACTAATTCCATGCTTTCAAAACTTTTTCTCCTCATAAAATTACGAATACTATCATCTCATATAAATATAGGATGATAACAAAACGGATAATGAAAATATTCTGAATCTATTAACCATTTATATGCTATCATTTGCTAGGCTTTTTCCCAACTATATTGGGGTTGGCTTCCAGTCTAACTGGATGCAGCTGAATACCAATATTTTACAAGTAGCGACTGCCTATGTGACCACCAGAAGCCAGTTACTGAGTAACACAATACGCCTTGGTAAGACTGGTTGTCAGACTTTCGGGCGTCAGAAGTGTCAAAGATCTACTAATGACAGCCTCGACTTTTCGAGGCACGGTTAGCCATTTTATATGTAGGTGTGGTAATTCTCTTTCCAGAAGACATTCCATCTTCAATGAAATATTCCCCAGATTTATTGTGTTCTTTGAAACTCTGTGTTTCCAACAATTGCCACATGGAAGCCGTAAAACTATTTTATTTAAGTAAGTATATTCAGTGGATCTTAATGCCTCTATAAACCATGGTTGCAACATCCACACATATCGGGGACAGTTTGTCACCTACTTGCGCAAACGCATACTAGAATCAAGATGGTGTTCTAATTAACTAAGTAGAACGTTGGGAAACTGAGATTTGTGGAATGTCGTTTGATGTGGAATCAATGTTATTTTTTACAGATCAGTGGAAAATCAGCTGTCACGTCATTTTGATTAGTTAATTTTTAGCTCGGGCACATTTTTCATTCTAGAATGATAAGATCTAGAAATTATACCAAGGTGAGACGTCTTTCACCAGCTGTGAAATTATACTTACAGACAACAACAGAGTGTTGATAGGGAAATAATGGCAGCACCGTTATACCTCTGAAATAAGGCTTAAGGTTTAAAAATAGGTCCTCGAATCACAATAAAATTATCCATGCAAATTGTACCATTGCGGACATTTGCTGTGAACCACTTTTCAACATTATAATATAGGTAAGTACTGCAATACTACTGTTACTTTTGTGAAATCAATTGGAAGATTTGAAGGTAGGTAGAATGAAAGAAATGTCAATTTTAATAGACAACCACCTTTCAAATCATGTCAGACAATCGTAATTGAAAAGAAGCCACTGCAGCCTACATCTTCATCCAAGAGGTCAGGTACTAATTGGCTTGGCACATGCAACATGTCAAAATTCGACACACTTCATGTGCACGCGCATATGGCACGCAAATGGCACGGTTTACCTGTCGTGTCAGAGTCGTGACGCTGATGCATCAGGTCAGGTCGATTGACGGGGATTTTGATTCCTACGACATGATGGCCGCCACATAACGGCCGCAGTGACGGCTGTCATGAAAAAAGAATGAATGAAATGAATGAAAAAATTATGGCGACTGGGTTTGACTTTCATCATCATTATTTCAGCTAAAAGACGTTCACTGCTGGAAATAGACCTCCCCCAAGCACCGCCACCTCGACCTCGGTTCTGTGCATCCGCAGGAAAACCAAGGTAACCGACATAGCCCGAAGAATTGCCAAACTGAAGTGACAGTGGGCAGGGCACATTGCTCGCAGAACAGATGGCCGATGGGGTTGAAAAGTTCTGGAGTGGCGACCGCGTACCGGAAGACGTAACTTTGGAAGGCCTCCCACAAGGAGGCCCGATGATTTTTTAAAGGCCGCAGGAATCCGCTGGATGTAGGTTTGACTTTACGGTGTCAAAATACGCTCTCTAGGAAAAACACCTAAGTACTTACTTTCACTAATAAAGTTTCATTGTTTTAGTGACTTCTTTTGACAGTAAATTGCGGATGCTATTTGGCGGCCGCCGAAGTCTTACGAAACCCTAGGTTTAGCTTGTGATATTTTTAAGAATCTCAAAACTTTAGATAGTAAAATATCTATCTTTAGGTATTTACAAGGCAGATGTGAGTGGAAACGCCGGGAGGGGACGCCTTAGGAAGACAGTGACCTTAATGGTGATGTTCTTCAGAATAGTCTGGTGCGTACTTAGTACCCGCAACGGGGCGGCGTGCGTGTATGACCAGATGTATTATGAACGTAAACGAGGCAAAAGGAGTATGTAAGGATCGCAGCAGGTGGCGTTCTGTAGTTTCTGCCTACCCTCATGGGAAGAAGGCATGAGTTATGTATGTACCTATGCTATGGATGTGTATGTAAAATATCTTTCCAAGTTATGATGGAGCGCGGCTCACTCACCGAAGTAAAAATGTTTTATTTGCCTCGCAAATAACAATTTTGTCTAGTGTCAAAACAGTTTTTTTTTTCATGAGATCTTAAACAACTTAACTATGAGACAGTTTTGTTGCGTTTGTGTGAGCCATCATGGTTTCCATTCCATCAGCATAATCAGCCTATAGAGCGTTCCCACTGCTACGCTGCTGTAGCTGGGACACAGGCCTCCTCTCTGTGAGAGGGAGTGGGCCGTAATCCACCACGCGGGCCCAGTGCGGGTTGGTAGATGTCACGTGTCTTCGAGTTTTTGGTTCTAGGACATGCCGGTTTTCCTTCACAGTTTTGAGAGTAGTGGTCATGAAATTATTTGTCACAAAATAAAGCGCCTGACTGGGTTCGGACCCTCAATCTACAACTGGTAAGTCGGGGCTGTTACCACTGGGCCATGACTGCTCCATAGATAGAGCATCTGACTGTCTGACTAAAAGCACTACACCCAAATCTACGCAACTTTTCTTAATAACTTAAAAATGATTTCATGATATTCTAATTGGTTTTGAAATCGACTCATTTTTATTTATTTTTTTATTTCAGGCTAGCTTCTGCCCACGACTTCGTCCGCGTGAAATTTCGGCTCCCGACCCACAGCATCGCATCGCATCGCCCGCCCGCGCTATTAGTTCGTTTTCGCTTAACGTTTTTTCTGACTTGTTCTCGTTTTGCTTGGCTCCTGGTGGTCTTAACGTGATGTCAAGTATATAGATACTTGAAAAAGAGAGAGAAAGGTTATAGAACCTTTCTCAAGAATTGAGCTATCAAATACAAAACGATTTTTTCAAATCCGACTGGTAGTTCCAGAGATTAGCTCGTTCAAACATACAAAAACACCAAACTCTTCAGCTTTATTATTCGTATAGATTAGAAGACTATATTCATATTTCTAGATAATGTTGCAGTTTGTTATGTAGTGTTCAGTTTTATCAGCTTAGTTATCTTTATCTGATATCGAATGATGTCTGAAGTTTTTTTCTGAAAAATATCGCGATAAGAACTATTGGATGAATATTATAAACCTAGGACACAACTTAGATGTAGCATCGGCAAAATTCGTAAAACCAATCACGATTCGAACTGAGTGTGCCTTCAATATCACCAATCTTTATTACTGCTTTAGGCGAAAATGATCTTTACGTATAAGATGTAGCATCGGCAAAATTCGTAAAACCAATCACGATTCGAACTGAGTGTGCCTTCAATATCACCAATCTTTATTACTGCTTTAGGCGAAAATGATCTTTACGTATATGCAATAACTTGTAAAGTCATATAACCAAATACATTCGTAAAATTGAAATGAATGAATGCAAATTTTCAAATCTATGCTACATCTAAGTTGTGTCGTACTGTACTTATGAGTATCTTTGGATTATCAGCTGATGCAACGTCTTTGGGAAACTAAATCAATATTAAGGTTAACGGTACAAATAACGTACCGTATGCAGTTATTTTTAACGCCAAATGTTGAAGGTCGCAGTAAAGCTGACCGGTCTTCGTCGTCATGTAGGATGTGCTTTGAACGTATTGCGGATGATACTCCTATGCTTTCATGTTTTCCCCATAGATTCTGTCGGTGACTTCTTGTTGATACGTGACTCCTGTCTCAAAAGGGGTTTCGATAAGTTTAGTATTAGTGTCGTGCCCATTTTGACTATCAAAAAGTCTTGTGATCACAAAAGATCTATTTTTAACAGTCTTCAAAAAAAGGAGGTTTCTCAATTCGACCGTATATATATATATATTTTTTATGTGTGTTCGCGGATAACTTCGTCGTTTATGAAACGATTTTGATGATTCTTTTTTTGTTGGAAAGGAGATACCCCAAGGGTGGTACCATGATAAGAAAATTAGGATTTGATGATGGCATCCCAAAGAAATCGAGGGGAACCTTCAAATTTTATAGGCACACCTATAGCTATTTGGGAATTTTTTATAGTAACTCGTGCATTTGCTTCCGAAAAGCACCATTTGGTGAAGTGGAACTGATGAGGAAGACCACAGATGGCCATCAGAACTACTCAATAAAACGTATTTCACGGGTTGCGATTCGATTATTGCTAAGCAATTTATAGATGATATTTGAAGTAGAGCTGATGGTGACTTCACCATCAGTTCCAGTTCTCCTGGTTCCTTACTGGGAGAACTCCTCAACAATTACCGTCTTTATGTCGGGTTTCCCGACATAAGGACGGTAATTGTTGAGGAGTTCTCCAAATTTGCAATATTTTGTAAAAGGTGGTGAGCAGTTGACATTAGGCTATTGTAACTTATATAAATTACAGACTGACCCACTAAAAAGTGAAAAATAAAAATCTTTTTTACAAAAAAAAAAAACAACCGACTTCCAAAAAAATACTACAAAGTGAAAAATAACTTCAATATCGGATGTCGGTGGCAAAAAACTAATATACAGATCCAAAGACACCGACTTCCGAAATTAAAGTTATTTTTCACTTCGTAGTATTTTTTTGGAAGTCGGTAATTTTTTTTTTTTTGTAAAAAAGTTTTTTTTTACTTACTCAGTTTATACTTACTTACAGATTCTGTAGGCACAGTCTCGCCTAGTGTCCAGCAGAAACCTACCAACCCATTTAAATAAAGCCGTGGAACAATGTCCCACTTACTTCACCCACTGCGGGGCTTCATAGCTTTCGCCCCATTCATTGTTAATGCCCAATGACCCGTGACAACCAGTCGTAACTTACAATCGACTGCGACCGAGTTGCGATCGCTTCCTGATCGAGTGACGCAACTGGAACGGACCCGCGCACAGTGGATCGTCCCCATACAAGAGGTCGGACATAGAATTAAAAATTGAAAAAGTATTTAATTGAAAAAAATGAAATATGCAGTTGCATTACTCTATTAAGGAACTACAAAAAATGTTACTACAATTTTTTTATTTGACCAGTACTTTATGAGCAATTCGATGAAAAGTGTTATTTTTCTATGGAAATGGTCACAAAAATGTCTGTATCTCATGATTCCCTCCTTGTTTCGATTTGCGGTTTTCACTACTGTTATCTACCCATTTTATGCCACATTTTCTTCAAGGACACATGGTGCCCCCAGCGACCCCCTTCCGAGATATTTTGCTTTTAGTAACTTTACTTGTTATTGTATAACTGATGATATGGAGGTACATTAAGTATATTCATTACTGAGAATAAGTCATCCCTAAGTAGTTCCTTAAATAACAGGTGCATTTACGATTACTTTAATGACTTATGAACGCTTCTGTTGCCATACAACAAACGCGTTAATGAGTCCTTAAGTGAAGATTCCCAGTACTTGCTTAATCTAATTAGTTATTGTAATTACTATGTTAACAGCCCTTAATCTCTGCATTGTTATTGTCTAATGTCATCATTAGCTTATCAAATTCATTGCTAGTTGCCTACTTGCTGCCCTATATATTTGAGTGTGTTTAGCAAATGTAATTCAGTTGTAATTATAACTTCTACCAAGTGTTGTCATTATGGCTTTCCGTGGGTTTTCTACTTACCTAGATCTTTACGTTGCTCTTCGTAATCATAAAGATCTTCGTGACTATGACCATTTATTTAACACATTGAAGTCGAATACTAACGTCCAGTTAAGTGAAAGTGATGTGACGGATCTCAAGAACTGGTGTCGACGATTTTGCTATAGGGTTTACACCAAATGGGTGCAATCAAGAAGGACAGTTGACAGGTTCATTAACAAGAACGAAGAGTGGTTAAATTCCGATATCGTTTGGCCAGATTGCTTTAAAGAAAATGTTGTTGACACTGAAGAAGCAAATGAAAATGAGGCAGAAGAGGTAGTCAGTCCATCAAAATCAGATGCATCTACTTCAACATATACATCTCCTCGCAAACGCTTTGAAGATTTATCAACTAGACACAAAAGAAGACGTGTTAATGAAAATGTTACTAGTTGCAGTCGTCCGGATGAGCTTTTGCATACTGTTGAAAGTATACTTAAGTCTGCCGGAAAAAATGATATAGCCAGAATAATGAAAAATTTGCTGGAAAATCCTGAACACGTCTCAACAGTTATAAATGTCCTGGAAACTAAGCAGAATCCTCCGCTTCGTGAAGTTCCTACTCACAAAGCACTTGCTCTTTACGTTTACTTGCAGTTATCCAAGTGGCGTTACATCACACTTCGGGACTTTAGTTTAAAAGAAGGTCATGCGAAATACCCAAGCTACTACTTGTTAGTTAAAGAAAAGCTTAAATGCTACCCGGCAAAAGAAGACATAACTGTGACTGAAACTTCCGCAAAGATACGTATCCAAGCCCTCCTTGATCTCACCGTTAGGAGGCTGATCGATTCACTTGAATCAAATTTTGATGCTGGTGAACAACTTGTGCTTCACAGTAAATGGGGTTTTGATGGAGCTTCAAGTCAAAGCATTTACCATCAAACGACAACAACAAGTGAACAAGACTTATCCAGTGTATTTATGGCAAGTCTTGTACCACTTAAGTTAGTGACTTCTAGTGGAAGTATAGTGTGGCAGAATGATCGGCCATCGTCAACCACATATTGTCGCCCGATTTCATTTACATTTATGAAAGAAACGGAAGCGAATGTTAAGGCTGAAATGGAAATATTTGAGACCGAGATTCGTGAACGGAACCCGACTGATTGTGGCAATGCTACTGTTACTCACAATCTATGGCTAACCATGATTGATGGTAAGGTACATTCAATCATATCTGGTACATCGGCAGCAGTGTGTGATTTGTGCAAAGCTCGCCCAAGCGAAATGAATAACTTGGAAGAAGTGAGAGCTAAACCCGTGAATACAGATTTATACAAGCATGGATTTAGTTCATTGCATGCTTGGATTCGGTCCATGGAATGTTTATTACACATTTCTTACAGAATGGACATAAAATCATGGCAAGCAAAAGGTGACGAAAATAAAAAAAAAGTTAAAGATAAGAAAGAAGCCATTCAAGAAGCTTTCCGAAGAAGAACAGGCTTACTTCTAGACGTTGTTAAGCAGGATAGTGGCAACACAAACACTGGAAATGCTGCAAGAAGATTTTTTGCAAACCCTGAAACGACTGCCGAAATTACTAAATTAGATGTTAATTTAATTAGAAGACTCGCCGTTATTTTGCAATGCATTTCCTCAGGCGAAAAAATTCAAGTCCAAAAATTCAAATCATATTGTGATGAAACAGCAAATTTATTCGTGGAATTATATCCATGGTATAACATGCCAGCAAGTTTACACAAATTGCTGATTCATGGATCACAGATAGTGTACCACTTATCAGTAGTGCCTATAGGTTTTTTGTCTGAAGAAGCATCTGAAGCAAGAAACAAGGACTTTCGCAAATTTAGAGAATGTCATACACGAAAGCATAGTAGCATCGCCACTAATGAAGACATTCTTCATAATCTGCTATTATCTTCCGATCCTCTTCTCGCCAGCTTACGACCGAAGATGACAAATAAAGCCAAAAAGTCTTCATTTAGAGAACTAGACGATTTACTCATACGTGATCAGAGTGAATTGGAGTTCATTGACGCGGACGTTTCAACTGATACACTTGCTGCATGTAGTGACGTTGAAGAAGATGATGACGATGATAATGATCATGATGTCGTTATTGATGAAGATGAAGAAAATATAGTTTAAGTCTTATAGTACCTAATATTATTATTTTACAAGCAGTTTCTTTGTTAATTTCTAGTTTTTGTGTATTTTTTTTATTCTATTCTTTTTTTCTATTCTAGTTTTTGTGATTTTTTTTTAATTTTATTCTTTTTTTGTTTTGTGTTATGCCACCCATCAGCCAATAAATGGTTTTTTTCTTTCTTTTCTATTGTTGTTAGTAACTACATGGTCGTGTTAATTAATTAATTTCCTATTATAATTTAGTTTTTAGTAGTTGTTTATTTTTTTAGTTTGTTTTAGGGTACATAGTTATTTTATTTTTAAATTATTTTTACAGTGTTATATTATATAAATAAAAAATATATTTATACCTACATATTTTCTTATTGATCATAAAACTCTATTTCTTTTCGATGTGTTATTGTAAATGCGATTCAGTCATTACTAAGCTAATGATGACATTAGACAATCACAATGCAGAGATTAAGGGCTGTTAACATAGTAATTACAATAACTAATTAGATTAAGCAAGTACTGGGAATCTTCACTTAAGGACTCATTAACGCGTTTGTTGTATGGCAACAGAAGCGTTCATAAGTCATTAAAGTAATCGTAAATGCACCTGTTATTTAAGGAACTACTTAGGGATGACTTATTCTCAGTAATGAATATACTTAATGTACCTCCATATCATCAGTTATACAATAAAAAGTAAAGTTACTAAAAGCAAAATATCTCGGAAGGGGGTCGCTGGGGGCACCATGTGTCCTTGAAGAAAATGTGGCATAAAATGGGTAGATAACAGTAGTGAAAACCGCAAATCGAAACAAGGAGGGAATCATGAGATACAGACATTTTTGTGACCATTTCCATAGAAAAATAACACTTTTCATCGAATTGCTCATAAAGTACTGGTCAAATAAAAAAATTGTAGTAACATTTTTTGTAGTTCCTTAATAGAGTAATGCAACTGCATATTTCATTTTTTTCAATTAAATACTTTTTCAATTTTTAATTCTATGTCCGACCTCTTGTATGGGGACGATCCACTGTGCCGCGGTGGAAACAGGCAAATTGCTGTTATAAAACTTCCGGAGATACTATTTTTGGGTGCCAAATTAAATATTGATGTAAGAAAAGATTGTTGGTTGATTGAGCAATTAACAGTAGTTGTGCGCCTCATCTGAACATGAGCCTCAAAATAATCAGCATATTTCGTTTGTTTTATGAGAAAATCACGCCATTATTAAGATTTGGATTAAAGTCGTCGTGAGATACACATAATATGTAATCTCTTTTTCTTACACTAGGTTACATTATAAATATGTGTAATAAACAGATGTTTATTAAAATATTTGTGTAACACTTTGTTTGTTGAATACACAAATAAATAAACTATATTTGCCAACAGCTGCAAATCCTGTTAGCCAACTGTTCCTAGTGAAAAATTCTGAAAATTTTGTTAGATTGATTGCTGTTGCTGATACGAGTACTTGTAGATATGTCGCAGCAAACTGGTATAATTAGCCCTTTGGTCAACCGCCTAGCCTTTTCACTAAACGGCGCCGTTCAAATGGTGGCCTGAATGATATATATTCCTGGCTGATGCTTAGGCCATTATACAAAGAGCCATCTGATTCTGCATCGTCTCCAGTGCTGCGGGAAGTGCAACCCTTTCGTCCTTACGTAACAAAGGATACGCACATTCGGCACCCGTGTGAGTCGTAGCCGTTGAGGCTGGCCGCCCCGACCGGCGGCGCGGCGCGGCGGCCAGCAAGCCGAAGCTGCAGAGGTGAGCACGGGTGCCTATGCTTTGTTACAGCGGGTGCCGCTGTCCTTCCTTCGCACCTCCGGATTTCTTCCTCGTCAAATTTCAGGGTGTGGTACAAAACATCAAACCGAATAACGTTCTCCATAGGATCAACATTTATTCATGAAAAAATTTTCAACTGTCCCATAGAAAACTTCAATACCTACCCGACGCAAATGTATGGAACGGCTGATTATTTTTTCGCGATT
Source organism: Cosmia pyralina (assembly GCA_946251885.1). Classification (NCBI taxonomy): domain Eukaryota; kingdom Metazoa; phylum Arthropoda; class Insecta; order Lepidoptera; family Noctuidae; genus Cosmia; species Cosmia pyralina. Next base: position 24,082,995 of record OX276345.1, on the reverse strand, counting down.
ACGATGTTGTTGCTATGGAAAAAGTTGTTCGGTTTGATGGTCTAAACCACACCCTTAAATTTGACGAGGATGCAAAACGACACGTTGTACACTCTAGGTCTAGCAGTCAAAAGACTACGTGGAGTCTGGGTGCCCCGATCCGGTTTTGGGTAAACGTATAATATTGTGGCTTGTCGACGCCATATTGACAGCGTGGATTTCAGCGCCAGGTGGCAGAAACTGGAATAAATTTAAATGTCTGGGCAAGGCAAGTAGTTAAACGTTATCGATCCAAATAATTTGCCTAGCTGTTTGATTAAATGGCTGAATATCATTCAGGCCGCTATTTCAACGGCGCCGATTAGTGAAAAGGCTACGGGCTAATTAAACCACTTACCTGCGACAGATACATTAAGTATTATGAGGAAACTAAGATGGAATACCAACTTGAAGATAAACTATAATAATTCCTAATTAGTGATAATTAAACCTACGCCTTTTGCATGTGATCATACAATTGTAAGCCGACGTTCACACGGACGTAAAAATATCGCGGCGGTATTTTATCGCGCACTAGATTTTCAAATCTCGCTGTTGAACCGAGCATTGGGAATCCAACCTCGCAACAACACAGTGCATTCTAGCGCGTCGAAACAACACACTGTTGGATTTTCAACTTTTGACGCTAAGCAGAGCGTTGAAAATCCAGTGCGCGAAACAAAATAGCCGCGATATTTTTACGTCCTTGCGAACGTCGACTTATAGTAGATGGTGAATATATCTAGATATAAGCCATACTTTAGGCCTGTAAAGCAATTATAAATTAATATCATTATGGGAATTAGATTGGAACCATAATACAATTCAAAGAAATTCTCAGGTGTCATTTATAAGTATATTCTTCATACCACTTCATACTAACAATTTGATGATATTATCTGTTCACAGATAGCTGAGAAAGATCTGATGCGGAAAGAGGACAGTTTGATGTGGTGCTCACGCAAGTAAGAAACACTTTTCCATCATGAGTACTAACTAAACACTTACTTATTTACCCGATATTTTCACCCGACTACTACAAAGACAAAGGAGCCACACGTTCATGCTTTAAATACATGACATTATAATGGTGTATGGCTCCGGTTATACGTAAATCGATGTTATTGTGATTTTTTCTGTTTGTGATTTCTTGTTTTATACCATTTTAGTTGACGTTACATCGTAGTTGGGTTTCAGTTTGTAATTTTTAACCGACTTCATAAAGGAGGAGGTTCTCAATTCATCGGAACTTTTTTTTTTTATGTATTTTCCCCGGTTACTCGAAGATGGCTAGACTGATTTGGATTTTTTTTTATTTTATTCGAGAGGGTATACATCACAGTTGGTCCCATATAAAATTGATTAACTTTGCTTCGGTAGTTTTTGAGTTAGCTTCAATAATACGTATTTTTTTCCCCACTTTTATAAATGGATGATGTTCTAGTTTGTTTTGCAGGTAGTGGTATTAGAATTTATGTGGGGTAGCTACTACAACTAAAAAGTGAAAAATAAAAACTTTTTTACAAAAAAATACAACCGACTTCCATAAACAACACTACAAAGTGAAAAATAACTTTAATTTCGGAAGTCGGTGGCAAAAAACGAAAATATATTTAACTAGACACCGACTTAATCGACGCCGACATTAAAGTTATTTTTCACTTCGTAGTGTTGTTTTTGGAAGTCGGTTGTATTTATTTTTTTTTAAGTTTTTTTAACACCCGAAATTAATAATGTATCTCAATCCCAATTTTGATCCCGATCTTTGTCTGTAACCAATCAACGGCCAAGTTTGCCAGTCTGCGTATTTGAGAGGACGAATCACAAGCTGCCCTCAAAGATGGTGGCTAAAGATACACATTATCTACACTATTAATTTCGGGTGTTAATGAGGCATATAGGAAGATGCCTACTTTGCCTTTCATACTTATGTATGAAAGTACTTAAGAGGCACTTATCATGAGAAGAAAGCGTGTGCAATCTATGATGAACTAACTGCCTATGTAGTGTAGGTAAGCTATAGTAAGTTCATACATAATTATGTTGAGTTGGCCCTTCATTAATGCCAGAGAGATTTACCAGTATGTAAGTATGCGTTCATGTTATTACATCCAATCAATTAAGGTCAACATGCTCATCTTATTAACTCTAGAAAGTAAGAAATGTCACGAAGTACAAAAATACATTGATTGAGTTCAAAACAAGAGAAAGAATAAAGGTAAACTTTCTTTTGTAAATGACTAGGAGCGCAGCACAACGCAGTGGTTAAGTATCGTAATTAGTGTGTGAAAGGCCACACATGTCACTGTATGCATTGTTTATAATAGTACGCTACTCGATTGTATGATTGCCTAGTAACGCCACTGCAACTGTTTTTAGTAAAACGAATTTATCAGCTGCATAACTTTCTTTCTCCGTTGCATTGTTGTTGAAAGATAGACGAATCATAAAGTTGATAAAGTCGTTATATTAAAAACCCCCTTTAAAAATATAGTTTTTGCATATGAGAACAATATATATTTTTTATTTTGATGGATAAGTGGATATAACAATTAATGCAAAACCATACAGTCCATCTATGTTGAATGTCATCTCCTGCTCTAATCAGATACTACTCCAATTTAAGTAAAGATGCATGTGCCTCCAATCTGAGTCTCCATTATGCATTGTTGTATTATGCATTATATTATATATTATACTATGACGTGTAGCGTGGCTAATTCCACCACAGAATCTTCCAAAAATATTTACAGATGTAACTCAAAACTGTCTTCGTTATCAGAGGTCACTGCTGTGTACGTATGTGTCGTGTATGAGAGTGCGGTAGCACGTAATTACTGGTGAAATGGTAACATGGACGGTACAATGGGCATTGTTCCCGCGTCACACAGCCGCAGGAAGAGCTTGCAACCGCTGCCCATTGTCTGAGAGCCTGGTACCTGGGCGAGGTATCCACCGCTTTTTTGTATGAGAATGTATTTTGCAATCCGGAGTTATCTAATTGGTGATTAAGAAATGTTATGAAACTTTAATTTAGAACTTTAAACGTATTTGTTTGTATCTTTCATCTAGCATTACAGCAAGCAGCATGCTTGACTACATAGGGAAGAATATGGCAAGTCATGAGGACTGCTTTAGGATGAACAACTGAATATCTTACTCAGTCCACCGCGTTTTGATTACGAACTCTTGGAAATTAAACCATAAGTATACTCAACCATGACGTCAATGTTGGGAACATTTTTTTTTTCAAAAGTAAAAGAAAAGTGAAAACACAAATTTTATCGGGTTATCTTTATTATCATACAAAAGAACCATTCATGGCATTTATTTTTTAAAGATTATTTCTTTAAAATGTTAGTGGGAACTGCGGTTAACATGGTCCGTTCTGAAGTTCCATTTGCAAGAACAATTCGGTGCACAATTAATGTTTCGCTTCGAACCGTTGAATTGGCAGCCTAGATCGTGTGATACTGATATCTCACATCTTGAGTTTTCCTTCGTGGCTATGGATAACTTGGTTACGATTGAGGAATTGGAAGCCAACATTACTCGCTATATTCGCCAAATAACACTCGAAATGTTCAACGCGTCTAGAAAATTGGAACTTCAGAATGGACCATGTTAACCGCAGTTACGGCCAACATTTTGAAATAAATAATCTTTAAAAATAAATGTCATTTAAGGTTCTTTTGTATGATAACTAGCTTTTGCCCGCGGCTTCGCCCGCGTGGATGTCGAAAAATATCCCACAGGAACGTACTGCCGGGAAATCTTTCCTTATTCCTTGTCTACATTGTAAAGGGAACCTCTGTTCAAAATTTCCGCTTTCTAGGTTCAAGAGTTTGGGCTGGGCGTTGATGAGTCAGTCAGTCAGTCAGGATTTCTCTTTTTATTTATGGAGATGGATAAATATAACCCGATAAAATTGGCAGTTTAATTTTTTTTTTTTACTTTTGTTTTTACCTCTAAATGAATCTCACTATAAAAGATGAAGATGCGCTAAACCAAAATGATTGAGACCTTGATCTATCCAACTTCAATGAAAAGGTCATCAATTTCATGTCTGATATCATATCGACGATTATCATACTAATGATGTCATCTTGTTATAATCATCAGTCGGTCAGGTGTAGGCGTAACAAGTATCGCTCCTAATCGATACATCTTGCCATACATGTCGGCATTTCACTAATAACATCGACAAATCTATTTCATAATTAATTCGATAGCGTAGTTTCTCAGAATCTGTTGTCAACGTAACGGATTGCCCACGTGCATGGTACGGAGAATCGATGCATTAGGCTGCAACTCAATACATTGTTTCGAATACACTATTGGGATCATTGCACTCGATTGACACAAGCAATCGGATTGTTTGGAACATCGATAATCGATATTTAACGTTAAGTGCTCAATGGTGAATGTTATGAAAAATGTTTGTGGTATGATTCATATGGTGTAGCCAAGTGTGCATACGAGTACCTACTCGAGTAGAAAGCCTGCAAGCATGAACCGATTGCGTGCCAACTCTGTTGAATACATCGACTCATGTTAGAAAAGTGTTTAGTAAACAAATGGAGTTTCTTTACATCGATCGAGGGCAATAGTTGTCGGAATTTTTTCTGATTCTTTGCCAATCGGCGCCGGCCGCTTCCTAGGAAAGATTGAAATCGCTAGATTTGCCCTTTGTCACTTAATCACATCAAAAAGTGTCCATGCTGAGAAGAGTCACTGAGAAGAGAAGTCACTGCGTCATTGCGTGTCACAGGTGTCAAAACAAAACAGAAATGCGGCTATCTCTTGACGCAGTATGCGGTAGGGCGAATCTAACGATTTAAATATTTGCTGCTGTCATCATTTTCATGACAGCCTGACATGATAGTAACTATTTCAACACTAAAGCAAAGAAAACATACTTTCTCTCATATATCACTTAGACATGTATTTCTCTAAAAAGTTTGCCTTTTTTGCCTCAGATCATTCAAAACAATGACTCAACAATTCAGATTTCTACTTCCCAACATTTCCTTTTGAACTGTTAACTTCGCTATTACTCACACCTCTATGTTTATACCACACCACAGACTACATCCGTACAAGTTGAAGCAATCTGCACACACACGATGAAAACGTAAAAATAAAGTGACACCAAAATGGCGCTTGTCAACGCCCACAGCGACGCGGGCGCAGGGTACTCTTTACCATAATTAGGAATTCAGCTATAAACATCCGCCAGACGCCGTTAACAACGGCAACAGGCGACAGGTACAATAGGGTTGGCAAGTCATCGAAAAGTTGCCTGATTAAGGGTTGATGTAATTTCGATATATAAAAGTTTTGCGGTTTCCATATATAGTCTTGAAAAGCTATATATACTCTTATAAGAACAATGAGGGCTTCTGTTCGTGATATCGCTGGATTGATGGATAGCTTATGTTGTCAAACATATGCCGCTATCTAGGAAGCGTAATTACCTGCCCCATTGAATCCTTTCTATAAATTGGAAGAACATCACACCTCCTTTCCGTTCCTTCATATGTTGTGTATAATATATCTTTAATATGTTATTTCAATCTATTATAAATATTACAATCCAGTGCTTGATATCCTATCGACTGTTTGCCCTTCACCGAATTGCACTACAGTTTTTGATCCAACATCTTCTTCTCTCAGTATATCAACTTCATTAACTAGAGAATCACTACCAAACCGCTGCACATTAGCATAAATCTCCATACTTTGGCAGCCCTACATGACATCGTGTTATGCCTGACACCACTCTCACCCGTTGTTTCAACATGATACCTATCTTATCGAGGATGTACGTGTTAGATTTGATATAATATATAATTATAAGCATATATATAGCTACTACGCTAATAGCAAACCTTAAATGTCAGAATGGTTATTGGTTATTTATTGTGTATGAAAGTATTATGAACATGGTGTGTAAGGGAAGGATTTCATAAAGAAAAGCACAGAAAGACAAGGCTAGATATTTATTATTTCAATTAGGCTTGTCAATAATTATTCATCTTTAATGAGAAAGCTATTGTCCGTTCGCAAAACTAGGTCTTCATGGAGAAGAAGGACAAGAAACTCCATGGAAACAGTATTATAGTATTCTATCAACACATTTCTTATATTTCCACAATTTATACTTATCTCAAACAGTTAATTCTATCACTCAGAATAATAGCAACATAATAACAATATTTAAGGTATAATATGAAATTACGTAACTTACATGACACCTGGTAGATATATTTCACATCACAACGGCACTAGCACTAGCCACTTGAACCTCCACAGAGCAACTGCCTCGAGAATGTCATTACAATCCTTTTTATATCCTACCACCCCTTCCATTTATCCCTTCCCATCAAACATCAACTGACAGTTTGTATCAATCGTTTCAAACAACCAGTTATATTAAAATAGCAATATTAATTCTAAGATATACTACAGTTACTATCAAATATTATTTAATTATTTATAGTATCATCATCTGTACGATTTTGAGAAGTTAAGAGTGGTATATTTCGTAAACACAATAACTAATCAAATTAGATACTTCTACATTGGTCTCAAGCTTCGTAAATGTGACAGATGTCAATATCCAACAAACAGTTATTCTAATAATCTAAAGGTTGTTTTACAATGATTCGATGATTCTAATCACAACCGAACTAACTTCCGGAATCAAGGTAATCTCAAGCATTTATTTTTAAATATTAGACACATAATAATTACATTTATCTAACACACGCACAGAATCTACTGTACTAGCTTCATTACGTCACTATTACAAAATATACCAACATAATTTATTGCTTTGCTGTGCGAATCTTAAATCTGTAACAATAATTTAGTGGGCTATAAAATATTGTATTTGATGGATTAGGTAACTTACCACGGAAACTGGAGTTGTTTTTTTATTGAACTCAGTAATGAGTTGAGATAACCATTCCTTGTTTAAACTTCTGGGTGCCAAAGCATCATAAAATTCTGCATTTTCATAAATAATTCCTTGATCATTGTATATTTCATCTACCCTCTTAATTCTAAATCCACTAGCCTCCTCCCCCTCCTTCTTTTTATAGCGACGGAAGCGAAATGTCATCACAACCAATTTTCTTTTATACCCATATCTTTCAGTGATCTATTTTTGTCTAAACTCTCACTCCCGTTATTCTATTAGCATATTGAAACTATACTTGAAACATAATAATATACGGATGCATATCAAAGAGCCCGTAGTCGGTGCACGCGCATAGCTAATCGCTGATTGACAGATCAAAGGCGGCAATACCATCCTTATTTAAACTATACTGCAGTGTGCACGTTCCTTCTTGTTCAATATTTTTCAGACATGACAAGAAAAGTTTTAAATTGTATTAAAACGTAATATATATATAGAACCTATACTATAAATAATATAATATTAATATGGATGGTTTGGTTGGATAGATGCTTGAACAGGTGTATAAGCACGTTAAAGGAAAATATAGATGAGATGCTATTAATAACTCTAGACAGATACAACATACATAATTACGTATAGATCCTCCAGCAGATACAGAGGAAGACAAGCAGGCAGCTCTTGATAAAATAAGGGCACTAATGGAGTCCACGTACAGTTGTTTATTTTCATGAATAGGTATTAAGTATGTCCCTCGTTTAACCTCACACACGCTATATTTCTAACACATGCCTGGCTAATCTTTAGCAACGGCTTTTATGCTTGACTATGTAAAAAAAATCGCTTTACATATTCTATTAATTGTCAGTATTTCCATACCTCAATCACCAGTCACAACTCAATGACTATCAAGGACTTAGGTACTGTAAATTCTGACATCAATTTCTAATAACTAAGACCTCCTTGAAGTTGATTGTCCTGTATTACATTGTACAATCCACTTACATAATCACATGGTTATATATAAACCACTTACAATACTTTCTGTTACTACACCGATAACCATGTTCTTCACTAATTGTCACAATTATCTTTAATGACATCTGCTTAATCAATCAGTTCTTAAGAAGTGGAACTAATTGATTATGCAGATGTCACTCTCACACGACTTATACAGGGTGGTCCAAATAGTGACGTCATAAAGAAAAATCTGAATTCCTCACACCCAGGGGTATTCGAAAATACCCCAGGTATGTTCCGCGATTTTTTGTAGTTTTCGAGTTATTTTTGTTTTTGTAATTATTTAGAGTTTACACCCGGTGGAGCTTTAAAAGTTCATCTTTAAAAGTTCATAACTTTTTTTGTAGTGTGTATTTTTCAGATTTTTTTTGTGACATGAACGTAAGATTAACAACGATAATGTCACAAAAAAAAACTGAAAAAAAAATATCCTCTACAAAAAAAATATAAATTTTTGAAGCTCCACCGACAGAAAACTGTAAAATAACTAAAATTACAAAAAATCGCGGAACTACATTTTTATATATAAATTTTTATATATTATATGTATGAGGAATTCAGATTTTTCTTTTGGACGTCACTATTTGAACTATCCTGTACATCAGCAAGTTATTTAGGCTTTTACATTGTGTTAATGTCAGTCAAGTGTATTCTTCAAAGTCATCATCATATGCAAAGGAATGTGAAGCTTGTTGAGTTAGTGATTGGTTGAAAATGCAGAGATGATTTGTTTGGTGGCACACGATTCTTATGAAGAGCATCATGCTCACGACCTGTTGAAGGAGATATTGTAGTAAATAAAGATTGGCAGTAAGTCAAAATGTTTCTACACACACACTACAGCAGATTTTACAGTTTTGTGGCTCCTGTTAGTCTGAATTAAACATGGTCAAAACAAAAAGAAGAGCAGTGGTGGCCCAGTGGCATCGACCCCAACATACGAGTTATGAACGTGAGTTCGAACCCAGGCAGGCACTTTGTGTATTTAATTTCATCATCACTGCTCTCAAAATGGTAAAGGAAAACATCGTGAGGTAATAACCAGCATGTCTTATAGCCAAAATTTTGAAGACGTGTGACATCTACTAACCCGTACTGGTGGATTATGGCCCACTCCCTCTCACAGAGAGGAGGCCTGTGTCTCAGCAGTTGGAACGTTATACGCTGATAAGGCACCACAAAAATTTCCTCTCTTAACAGATGAAATTCTGCTCCAGGTTATAGGTGCTATGTATATAGTATAGGTCAATATGCTACTAATGATTACTAAAATAGTTTTAATAATGGACAATGTTCAGCAAGTTCATTCATCGTTCTCAACTAAGCAGTGTTGCAATCAATAAAATTAACGTAAAACTACTTCATAGAAGTAATATCTAAACCGTGGTGGAAAATTCAGTCAAACATTATTTTTGCTTCGAGTAATTTCTTTCAGAATTCAGTACAGCCGAACCAAATTGACTTACTGGGAATACGATGAATGTGCTGTGACATGGTCGTGAAATGTCTCACGCCGTACGATGACGTACCGATAAGTGTACGACGACTTGAGAGACGGGCTGGGAGGAATAAAATGGCCATGTGCGAAATATTTGTCACATACTCACATATTTCTCCCTTCGACAAAGCTCCGACGAATCCGCTCCGGGTCCTTGATAAAAACCGTCTTGTTCATGGACAGGACTGGTTTTATTCCCAGTAACACACATGACCATACCTTGCAAGAAACTAAATTACTTTTCTAAAAACGACTCTCTACAGAGGATTTCTTTCGGAATAAATTCTTAGTGATGATTAGATCAAATGAAAAATCATGCCAAAATTACACACCTTGTACTTTGTGTATGTGTGGGGTCCTGGCATATATAAATAATAGTTTTCTACAAAATAATCTACAAAAACCTGGCACAGGCAAGTCTAATCGAGATCACAGACCGGTCAGCCACTCGGATCTATAAGCAACAATTAGATTGTTGACTTGGTAGTTGACCTCCCATTAGCAACTTACGCATTTCCCGTACTTGTCGTACAAACTGTGCGGAAAGATAAAGAAGTGAATGAATACATCCTATGTTTTCTATAATGCCCAAGTTAGCGTGACAAGCAGTGGGAAATTAGGAATGTTAGGATCATGGGAGCTCCGAGACTCAGTGAAAATTGGGAGTCCGCTACATGACCTAGAAATATCAAACAACGAAAGAAAACGACAGATAAAATACAGGAAGGAAATATTATGACAAATGTATAGAGAACAATTAATAACAAATTAAAATAATGGTGAGCAAATGGAGAAGCCCAATGATACTTAATATCATTGGAGAAGCCTACGTTCGCAACTGTGAACTGCTGTAGACTGATGATGATGAATATGAAGATAAAGAGAATTAACCAAGTAATATGATAGTTAGAAATCATAAAAATGGTTGACTAGTCTAAAGAAAATGAACTTGCTAGAAGAGAAATCATTCTTTGTCATCATCAGTAGGTAAATCCATTACAAGTCAATGCTACGCATTGGTCCTTCCATTCAATCTCCTGTCTTAAGTATGGTCTAAGCAGTACCTACCTACTACATTTTCCCAGAGAAAGGTGCTACATAATTTGTTATTGCAACTCTGTGCTATCAGGGATCGACTACGCGTGGATCAACTTTCTGCTCGTTATATAATACGGGGATATTATTTATAAATAATAGTCTTCAAATCAAGCCTGTCGGATTAGAGCGGTCTGTTCCATTCTCTCACCGATAGATATCTTGTAAAGTGTAACAATATTGAGTCTGAGAGATTGGTTTGATGTTACAATAGCATTATTGTAAAAATATGTTTTAGAAAATGAAGCTACTGCTTCATTTGATCGATAGGATTCTACTGAATCCTATCGATCATTAAAACATACTGTCGAGGAGAGACTATAACTTGTGCTATAACTACAAATCATCATTCTCCTGCCCTTATCCCAATCTATTTGGGGTCGGCGCAACATGTCCTTTTTTTCCATACTTCTCTATTATTCGTCATCTCGGTAGTCACCCCCTTTCTAGCCATGTCATCTTTCACACAATCCATCCATCGTTTCTTTGGTCTTCCCCTGCTCTTATAGCCATCGACATTCATACTTAAAACTTTCCTCCCGACATTTTCCTCACTCCTCCGCATCACATGTGCTATAACTACAAATATGATGACATTATGATGTTTTTTTTTACAACGAAGACACACGTTTTAAACTTATCGAAGTGAGGTCTAAAGAAGATATTAATCAAGGAATCCCTAACAATAACTTCACAAGGAGCAGCAATTGATAATAAATTTTCAAAAGTTGGAAAACATCGTGAGGAAACTGACATGTCCTAGTATAACCAAAAATTCGAAAACATATTGTGTTATTCACCGACCCACAATGGGCCCGGATTATGGCCCATTCCCTCTCACAGAGAGGAGGCCTGTATCCCAGCAGTGGGAACGTTATAACTTATAGGCTGATTATGCTTATGCTCAAACGTAGGTGCCTATAATGATAACGGCTCAAAACTTTAAAACACCCATTTATAAAAAGAGTAATCACCACAACATAGCTCCCACTTCCAGGTCAACATCTAAACAAAATATGTAATTCGAATAATGAAAAACTGTTATCGCTATAATCGTGTACAAGAAATGGAGCAACCGAACCATTTCTAAGAACAATCGTACTAACGTTCGTTTCTCGCTGGTTACCTGTTACCATTACTGTCGTCGGTTGTCGGTTACGATAACCGCTGTTCCGCTCTCGATTCATTGTTCTATTGCTGACGTGGTCTAATTAACGGAGTAATGAAAACTATTGCTTTGCTTTTTATTATCGAGTTTAATTAACTTATCGTGACTTCCTGGAGACAGTTTTAAAGTTCAAGAAGTAAGATTAAATTGAACAAAGAAAAACCTTAAACTATTATTGTAGCTATTAATGCAATTGCAAACCGTTATAGATAAATGTCTAATCCTCAGTGAAGATGCTTAATACAAACACTGCGTTGGCTAGGAACCAAATCCATGAGCGCCAACGCTAACCACATAGTAACTGTGCTGCTGTCCATCTTCTGACATGCCTATCCACTCCCGTGGTTCCTTTTGACAACATTCCAAATTTGACCAGAATTAAGAGGGCTCAGTCGCATTTTATAACCTCACTCGCTCACATGGGACCAAATTTTTAATATTATCAAATGAAAAGATGCTTTCTTGAAAAATGTAATCAATTAGCGACCTAATAAATAATATTAATTTAATAAGTACCTAATTACTAAAAACACATTTCTATTATGTTATCAATAAACTCAGCTCAAAAATTATTATCTGTTTTTGAGATGAGGTAGATAGATGCCACAATAAAAATGTGCTTTTAATAATTAAACGTATCTATTAAATTAATATTATTTACTAGTTGAGCTAATTGATAACATTTTTCAAAAAAGCATCTTTTAATTCCACATTCTTAAAAATTTAAATAAAAAAGCATACGGTCCGTGCGCTGTTTGCGCTGTTTACCAACGTTCGTACTGTTAAGATGGCGCTCCGTGGGTCCTTTTCAATAAAAACACTTGTTCCGCTACACTGAATTAATTTTAAAACTTGCACACCAAAATTACAATGAAAAATATGTATCGAACAAAATTTGTGGGTTGACTGCGCTGCTATGCATAGCGAGCAATTTTATATAGTATTATTATTTATATATTACGTGAATTCTTAAATCAGAAATTTTAATATATTTAGTGATGTAAATTATTTATAACAGTACGAAGCATGGAAGTTAAAAAGTATCTAGTGCCAAATCATAAAGATCACAAAGTTACCTACTTGGACATAATTCACACTTAAAATATTCGCTTTAAATCTATGGACAATCTCTTCTACCTATAACAAAGCTCTCGCCCCCCATAGAGCGATGGAAACATAATCAAACCATAGAGAGGCAAGTCACATTCCTTCCTTCTCCTACGAAATCGGAACAAGTGCGATTCGTTTCTTTACTATTACTCTATTATATTACGATTATGTACCGTGAATCGAACATTTCGCAAGATATTCGAATGATTTTATCTCTCAAATCGATTGTCGATCATTTGTTGTGGGATTATGTAAACTAATTGTTTTACCGTCTCTAGTAGGACTATTAACTACTAGACAATTGTAAGTTTTTAAAAGTTGCGTATATTTTGTTGGTTGTTCACATTTAAAAGTTACGTCTGATCTACCTGGTATTCGGAAGTCTGCCAGTTGGCAGAGTTCCGTAAACCAGGTAAGAGTTTTTGAACAATTATTAATTTGTGAGCGTAACAATTTACACCTGTATGTAATTTGCAATCTTCAATTATATGGTGATCAGACTAACTTCCAGTCTAAATTGCTTTCGATATAATCGACGCTTTTAAGAAAAGTATCATAATAACCGCAGTTTAGAGGTTTGTACCGTGAAGGTGAAAAAAAATATCCAACACACTTTTTAATTGATGAAATTCAAACCGATTAATAGCAAGCAATATCAGCGGTCCATATAAAATAAAGAACAATCGACCTTCTAAAAAGTCAAATCGCTATCTTGACAAAGATGTCGGGAACTACGAGTGCGTAACTAAGTCATTAGTGATTTGGTAGACAATGCTGAAGTATAAGCACTAAAACATAACATTCTTCTAGAAGAAATGTTGTTATATATAATAAACAACACTAACTTTTTATGAGAAGGATTTATTGCTAATTCTTTTCTGCTGTCCGCTCCAAGTAATCTTCAACCTACTTATATGCGTGTAGAGTCGCGATTCGTTCAAAAAGCTTATATTCCAAATAGAAAACTCAATTTCAAAGCTTTTATTTCAAATATACGTATGTACTAGTTAGATTATAAATAGTGCATTTGATTCATGCACCAATTATGAATCTAAGTAATGATTATTGAAATCTAGCAAACAGATAGATACCGACGAGATTGCAGTACTATTTGCATGCTAAAATATAGCACGGTGCTGGCCGTTTCGCATAGCAAACACTTGCTATCATAGGTAATGTAGAATGTTTGGTAAACCTTTGGTGGTAACTATAACATTTTCATAGGCGAGTTCCATTAGATGATACTGTCTTCGAGTGATTGAAATGAGAAAAGAAGATGATGCATTTGAAAAATTTAATTAAATGAAAACATAAACATAATCAAAATAATATGTAAATTCCATTAAGTTTGGCTGGATACAGAAGGTAAAGAAAGAAATAATACACAATAGGTATGAAATTTCAAAATAACGAGGTAATAAATACTTCAGCGCTTATATGCGCCTAATTAGGCACACACAACACATGCCTAATTAGCCAACGCCAAAGCCAGATCCACGTAAGTCCATCGCGTGCTGTGACCAAATATGCCAATATGGCGTGTCCACTGTTCACGACCCCTGACCTACGGAATGCGTGGCTGACAGTATTAGTACCGATTGCGAACACGACCAATTTGCATACCACACCGTCTCTGTCCGACCCATAGTTAATAGTAGAATAAGAAAGAGATAGAGATACTAAAGTTGGTCAAAGTCGTATTGTACATTAAGGGTAATGTCGATCATATCCGCCCAATTCGCTGAAGTTCTCGATATAAGAAAATGATGAAGTTTTTGTTTGTGTTTCTCATGCTTTTCTATGAGCAAGAAGATATGCTTTTACTTCAAATAAACTCATTATTGACGACTTAAAACCACAAGACTCGTCATATACAGTGTGTATCAGAAACTTATGGTCAAATTTAAGAGTGTGGTACAGACCATCAAACTGATTATCTTTCTGCATGGGACCAATATCGTAATCGCGAAAAAATTATCCCATAGAAAACTTCAATACCTACTCAACACAAATGATGTATGGGACGGCTGATTATTTTTTTTCGCGATTATGATGTTGGTCCCATGGGGAGCTCGTGGCTAAGTAATAACAGCCGTACGGGTCCATCCATCTAGTTAAGCTACGCTTGCCGGGGTTGGTCCGTGGATGGGTGACCATCTTTACATACCGAGACTCCTCCGTGCCTCGGAAAGCTCGTTAAGCCGTTGTTCCCGGCTGTCATTCGTGGATCTTTGACAGTCGTCACGGGTCGTCAGAAGCCCGAAAGTCTGACAACCAGTGTTACCAAGGGGTATCGTATTACCCAGTTAATGGGTTGTGGAGGTCAGATAGGCAGTCGCTCCATGTAAAATACTGCTATTCAGCTGCATCCGGTTCGACTGGAAGCCGACCCCAACATAGTTGGGAAAAGGCTAGGCAGATTGATTATGATGTTGGTCCCATGGAGAAAGTGGTTCAGTTTGATGGTACACACTCTTAAAGACCACACCTTTCTGGTACACCCTGTATATAGGCAATCTCTTAATTCTTGTTCTTATGGCTCCTTCCTGTGTATGAGATGTGATATACTCACTTTTACTTTTTACTTGGAATCATAATAATGTACTAATAAATAA
This sequence comes from Cosmia pyralina, assembly GCA_946251885.1. Taxonomy (NCBI): domain Eukaryota; kingdom Metazoa; phylum Arthropoda; class Insecta; order Lepidoptera; family Noctuidae; genus Cosmia; species Cosmia pyralina. The sequence goes on along the minus strand of OX276345.1, from coordinate 24,067,546 downwards.
ATACTACACCGGAAACTCAAGTGGCACAGAGTAATATGTGTAGTAGGTAATTATGGAATAGGAAATTAGCTATGGTGACTGTTAGTAGAACGACAAATTTGAATTACCTACTCCGCTGATTGCCTTTATCATGACTTGATCAACCTAAAATTCATAAGTCTGTGGTCTGTGATTACTCCATTTGCAATAACATTAAAACATTTAAACAAACCTTTTTTACAGTCCGTTCAACCGATTTTGACTTCTATAGCGTTGGTGGCATGACAAATGGCAGCTGCACTAAACAGTTGGTATTGTAACCATTTTTTTGCCATTAATGCCATCCTTAAGCCTACGGAATAGAAGTCAAAATCGGTTGAACGGACTGTAAAAAAGGTTTGTGTAAATGTCTAATCTTATTGTAAATGGAGTATAGGTCTGTCGCATCTTTAGTCTTCACATTCCATCTCTCGAAAATCGTGTCACTATTGTTTTACTTAAATTATGCAAGATTTTAGCAAACACCAATTTAATGTAATTTTCATAATTATGATACTTGGTGACTGGAATTAAACGTGGTTTTTGTTCAATTCATCATCGCCATTAACACTTGCGTGGGAGTTGATGTCAACTAAAGTATCAATTAGCGATAAGAATCACTTCGCTTTTTATTGCTATATTTTACAAGTTTGATATAATAGGTACACTTTGTTACCACATATAATGTTATACATAGAACAATATTGTTGCGAGGTGTTTAACTCGATAGTAAAGTATTTACTAAACTATGATTTACAGCTTCCCGTTGCAAAAATTAATAATCAATCTCTTTATTTTCTACATTGTTGCTTTATCTTGTTTACTGATTAATGTTAACTCCTACAGTGTTACTTACAATACTTATTTTAATCTTGCTTACGTCATGCTCATTATAAAAACATAGACAAAACAAATGAACGTCGCAATTCGAACGCAAATCTAAATTCAATTCATTCTAATTATTTGGATTCACCAATTCATTAAGCGTTGATAAATCTTGAGATCCATTTAGCAAACATTAACCTCGACCAGACGTACAGATTTAGGAAACCCATCACAAATAAACCAAGTGCAGTGTGTCTGTCTGGCTATTTACAGACTTACTAATAAGCGAGATCAAAACGATTTGACTGGGCTGAGGGTTCCCTTAGATCTTAGAACTGTAAGAATTATTGTTTGGAAGCTGTTTTACCTTTTAAGTGATAAAGTAACGAAGTTATGAAGACGTGACACAGATTTGAAAGAGAAGCTAGCTGAGCAGTGTGCAGTGTATAATGATGCTTACATATGTGTTAGTTAATTAGGATGACAATGAAAATAGAAAGTGATGTTACCATAAGGATGATGATGAAAATAAAGAATACCTAATAAATAAACTTAGTAGAATATATACAAATCTAATTATAAGAACGGAATTATTTGCTGTTAAGCTAACTCAAGACCTACAAAAACCTTTAGGAACTTTGGATTAGTCTACAACAGCCGAAGTAGATAAAAAACGAAGGAATAATTATGTAATTATTCCTTCGTTTTAAGTACTTCGGCTGTTCGGCTGTGTGTAGCCACGCAAACAATATATCTATATGTCGCAGTAAGATGGTTGTAGCGTGTTATCTCTAGGGATATAGCTATCTACCGTGATATAGTTATATGAACACTGTCGGAGAGCCCTAATTTTGCTATGCGACCAATATCGACGTAACTTTCGCCGGCCGCTACCGCTGCACCGCTCGCTTCGCACGCTCGGCTCGCGCGTAATTGGTCACAGTTCTAACCTAACCTATTTGGTCGGAGTGCCCTTATACATATATTACTAGTAAGATAGATATATATGTCGGATCCGGTCAATAGTACGGACGTGTAACGAATCGCAAGCGCGTCACTGGCGACATCACGTGAGGTGCCCACGCCTACAGCGCGATTCTACAGAGTCGTGATGTTTTAACCTCATAGCGAGAAGAACAGTCTAGTGTCGGATTGCATCGGAGCAACATCGGGGTTACTACGCCACGGAACTGTATTCGATTCGTTGTGCTTAGTGATTGTCTTAGATTGTGATTTTAAACACCGTGTATCGCACCCAGTGTGTTTTCATTGCACGATACCCATCTTCTGCCCACATGTCTGTCTAAATCTAACCGAGTAAATCCTGACGTTCCGACATATACATAATTATGTATAATACAATCGTAGTGAAGTCAAAACTGTAAATTGAGTAATTTTGAAAAGCAGTAGGTAATTGCTGCGAGGTCTGGGAATGATTCTAATGCCTGGTTTCTGAAGAATTCTTAAACGGAGTTTACACTCTCAATAGCTATTGATTCGACAAAATCATCTATCCTTCCTTATGCTCGGATTTTAAGGTTCTCAGATAAACCCTCGATAGTAATTCTCTCAACTTTTAAGCTAGATTCTTCCTTAGCATATATTCAGAAACACGATATCGGAGTAATAAGCACTGTCGAATGGATTAACTCCGTTTAACTACTCGTACCTCAAAAACCGGACGTAATAAGTAGTGACGAAAATAAAGTTTTTGAATTTTTATGTATTTTTGTGTATATTTGTGTTTTTGCTTGTCTGTTTGTCTGAATGTATGTTCAAGCATCACGCAAATACTACCGGATAGATTTCATAGAAATTCGCAGGTGCAGCTTAACAATAAAATTAATTAATCAGTCATAAAATTACCACTACCTCCGCATTCTCTCTTACATCTCCATAACGATGGGTGACAAAATAAAATTTTAATGCTTCACCTGTCAAACGGTTCCCACTGTTTCACAAATAAATGAAGACTTAATTTCACTAACTGGTGTAAATATGACTGTGGGAGTTACCCACAATTATACAACGAGTGACAACGGTTTCACTCGTGCGAACCACCGGTGAAATTATTCTATCACCAATTTAACTTGACCCGTGGCTAAATTCGGAAGTAAGGGAATTGTTCTAAGTTTGAAGTAAGGTTGAGCTGCGCAATGACTAGCAGCGCTGCCATAAAGTGTCAAGATATACCGGACATTCAATTCCAGAAGGCCCAACCAACTGTATTATTATGTGAGCTTGCTAATTTGCTTTACACAGAAGGCGAGGCGAAGACATGGCTAATAGAGAAATGCAGTCACGCGAAGCATGCGGCTCAACACTGTAGTTTAAAGGTGCAAGTCCGAGATGGGCTGCAGACGCAAACTGCAAACGCAAACTATCGTCACATAAACGTCAATATATACAGGATGTGACGTATATAGTGGTCCAGCGTTAAGGGGTCGATGCCCTGCCAGGGTCGCGGGTTGTTCGAAAGAGATACCGTAGCCCTGGCACAGGCAACTGAAGGAACACGGGTGGGTTTTAGTCCGTACAAGTCCGACACTCCCTCCCGCTGCACCCAGAGCGGCAGAAGTCATTTGATGATTTCCCATCAAAAAAATAAAAAAGGAGGTCTATACACCGTATATTTAGTTATCACATACCACAATTTGAACCATTCTTTTTCAGTCTCAAAATATATTTTTTTTAATATTATTATTTGAAAAATTGACTCCTTGCTTTACTAATTTGGCTGTATTTTCTCTAAATTACATTATTTTTTTAATTTTGTTTCTTTTTAGCTTTGAAATTCATGTAGGTACTATCACATGCAAATGTAAAAAAATGTACTAAAGTTAAAAAAAAAATTGTATTCTGAGACCTAGGAAAAAAAATGGTTCAAATTGAGGTATGTGATAGCTACGACACGGTACGGTACGGTATAGGGGTTGATACGGTGTATCAACCCCTTACGTTGGACCACTATTTATGCCACACCCTGTATATACAGGGTGACTGGTAATTAGTGACCGATACATAAAAACATGATTGTACTCATGATAACAAACAACTTTTATTATGGGACCAAACATGAAATCGCGAAAAAAAAGTCAGCAGTTCCCTACATTTTGACGAGTTATGTGAACAAAAATGCAGGGAACAGCTGATTTCTTTTTTCGCGATTTTAGGCTTGGTCCCATAGTAAAAGTTGTTTGTTATCATGAGTGCAATCATGTGTTTAAGTATCGGTCACTAATTACCCATCACCCTGTATACCTAGTTATACCTAGTGTCGTTTGCGGTTGCAGTTTGCAGTCTGCAGCTCATCTCGGACTTGTACCTCTAACCTCAAAATTTGATTGCTAATAAGTAATAACTCATTAATATAAAAAAAAAAACATTTAGTCTTGTATCAAACACGTCAGTTGGTATCGTATGTTTACAAACAAGAGTGGATCACGTGGTGTCCATGCGTGGAATCGAATGTATTGGAAGAATTGTCAATCGTCGATAATAGTCGCCCGATCGGAAAGTACTAGGGGAGCATGAACGGCAGGTAGTGTACTGAACCGATCGATACTCCAATATCCCATGTCTATGAGGCGATAGCCCGCACACACAGCAGAGTGCATTGTGTGCGTGAACTGTGAACGATTCTCCTCTCTTTCACGACTCGTGTTTTGTCGTAGTGTTCGGACACAATCGGTTCTCCCCCGCGCATAAAAATGTACCTATACCTAAAGGTGGTACCATACCTACGAGGTGATTTTCAGTCCGTTCTTCCTGAAAAGCTTGCAGTGCGACAATAACACAGTTTTCTGTACTGTTGTTTAGTGAAGATGCATTTGCATTTTGTATGTGGAGTGGAACGTCCTTCTTTTCTACCGACAATCCTCCGTCACACTGGACCACAGACTACAAAGAGATACTACGATATCACTGGACGTTCTTTTCTACCGACAACACCGCCGTCCTCCGTCACACTTTTTGAATATTATGTCACAATTATTTTGTAAAAAGCAGTAATAATGAAAACGCAAGTGTTTAAGATTATTTTAATGGTTGTATTGTCAAAAGATTTTTTATGAAAAAAAAAAATTGTGAAACTGAATATTTAGGAAGGAAAACGATTTTATTTTTTTTTCAGAGGGGACATGTCATTGTCGATGAAATGAAGAACGACGACCCATGTGCGTAAAACCTTTTTAAACGTTTAAAAATGCACATCTCGCTGGCTACTGCTGGCTATTTGTGGTCAAAAATCCATGAGATGCCATTCTTTTTAACGGTTACTTATGTAATGTTGACCAGAGGTTTTCTAATAGTTCTATTAAACAACCTTTATTCATTTTAGAAACTGTAGATTTGTTTAGTAAAAAAAAAAACCTTGTTTTATAATTTAAGGATTCAAAATTCCGCATTCCGCAAGTGCGTGATTTTGTATGGATTTGCTTATTTCGAAACGAAATTCCGACTGTCTAGGGCCGGCCTTACATATTTTATTTTATTTCCATATATACATAAGTACATAGATTCTTTTTTTATCAGACTCTTATTAAATCTTATTTACTTTCTCTGTACAGTAGGTAATTTGGAAATAACTTTGTCAAATTCTTTGATGATGTCTCCAAAGAGGTAAATAATTATCTGTTCTGTGGTAAATAATAAGTAATGAGTTAATTAATATAACTACGAAGCCATTTCGAAGGTTGACTACAAGTTGAAAGTTCAAGCAACATAATGATAACAAAGCAGCAATTTCCAGCTGATCTGAAACAAATAATAACACGGTATCTATTTCAGCAGCTGGTTAGCATCAGATCGCTCAAGTCATATCCGAGGTTACCGAGATATCGTTCTATGAATACCTGTCACCGACTACTTATCATCACAGAATGTTCCTAAATCCTATGTTGCATGTATAGTCCACACAATAAAGAAAGACTTGAACTACGAAATCTAGGCGTTCACCTCTCGCTCTGACAACGTCAAGTTGTTGCCTTGGACTGGACCTAGGTACTTACTTAATCTTCTAAGTATATGTAACTAGCTTTTGCCCACGGCTTCGCCCGCATGGAGAGCGAAAATTAGCCCTCGGAAACGTATAACCGGGATAAAAAGTATCCTATGTCCTATCCAGGTCATGGTCTGCCCATGTGCTATCCGTTCATACTAGCCGTTACCCGCGGCTTCACCCACGTGGATGTCGGAAATTACCCCACGGGAACTTAATACCGGGATGACAAGTATCCTATGTGTTAATCCAGGTTATAAACTATCTGTGTGCCAAATTTCATCCAAATCCGTTCAGCCGTTTTTGCGTGATTGAGTAACAAACATCCAAACATCTTCACAAACTTTCACATTATATTAGTATGAAGTAACTAGGATAAATAGGAATTAGGATTAGGTACTTGTTCTAGTAATTAATTCGTCAACGCAGAGCCTGCCTAAACCGCTCGCTGGGGTTTGAAATTTTACACACAGTTTTCTTTTGTAATGTAAGGGAGTATTAAAAAGGAGTTTTTAGAAATTCGATCTGCCTTTTTTTGAAGCAGGTGAAAAGGGGGGATTTTGTTTGTTTGTAAAATCTTATTTTTTGAGTTAATAAACTTGAAACTTGGCCCGAATACTTATCTTAAGAAAATGATTAAATTTCTAATTTTTTGTTTTTCTAAACTGCCTTGTTAAAATAGGGGGGTTGGGGGGTGTCAAAGTTTGTATGGAAGAATTTGAACGCGCGCGCGGTCCGATTAACTCGAACGAAACTCAGTAATTCAGTATTTATACTAGGACCAAAAATAAAGAATAACTGTTCGCGACGACGCATCATCAAAAACATGAAAAGTTAGGCGTTTCCATAGTGTCAGCTGCGAGACCCTATCTGGCGCACGCTAGCGCAAGTAGCGGAGGGACCGCCATCGTATAACGTACCGAGTCGCGAATGAGCTACGTTTTTGTTCGCTACGATGCGTCACCAAACAGTTGTTTATAGCTTAATTTAGTGAAAATAACAGTAAAATCAGTTTAAATAGTGTTTTATAGTTAAAAAACAGTGAAAAATAGTGTTTCCTAAGGAAAACGTGAGTACCACCCCTATAAACTCCAATTAAGTGGGCTACATAGCCGAAATTATAGTTTAATTGGTGCGTCCAGGTACCCTAGACCGAGACCTAGCCCTGGACGTACCATTATAGTCCTGAAAAGCCTACTTGATTGGATTTATAGGGGTCGGAAACTTTAATTTGCTGTTTTTTGGTGACTCGTTCTAGCAATTTAGGTTTTCAGGGTCTGTCACGCCCTGAAAAATATAGATGTAATCATGAATTTTTCATAGTTTTTTAGGTCATTAGACCAGCTTGAGATACCTGCTTACCCCGTTGAAATATCTTCTTTGGTTATCGAATAAAATAGTTTGAAAAATAATTTAAAATCAAAACAATTAACATTTTTGTATTTACACGCTGAAATCTTTTCAGCGAATATAGTTACAGGAAATGCAGGTATCTCAATCGCTGGACAATCTAATGACGATTGTAACGGTGTATAATATGATGTTATTATAGCCATTTTTCAGCTGCTAATAAGCACTTTTGTAAAATTTTTGAAATAAAAATAAACTCGAAATCAGGAGACGGTTCGCGGTTCTCGTTAAGGTAAAGTTTCGAGGTACCTTAGCGCGCAAGCGAAAACATAGAATCGTAGCCATCGGCATGGTACCTATTCATCGTTCTGTTCCTGAAGAGTTACGCAAATCGTCTCCTGAAATCTCCTGAAGACTTATCAAAATCGCTGTTATTATTTCATCATCAAGAAACCCTTCCCCGTCAAGACTTCACACATAGCTACTGGTCGCCAGTCTGCAGTTATCCTGAGCCTATAGGTACAGGACGTCAGCGCCGTTTGGACTAGGAGGCCTAACCTCAAGCAGGGATACACCTGGATAGGCATTACACACTCCTTCAACACACCGTGTCCGACGATCACGCCCGTCCAGTACATTTTCTGGTCCTTACGAGCCGGATAGCAACTGGGACCAGCTACGACCCCGGCTCGCTCCGTACATTTTCTGGTCCTTGCGAGCCGGATCGCTGCGGCTGGGATCATCTGTTCCTGTGAAGAATGAAGATAGATCTCTGAAGATTCCTGAAGATTTATTATAGAAGATTCAAGACTGAAGATATGTCCTGAAGATTTATTATAGAAGATTCAAGACTGAAGAATGAAGATAGATCTCTGAAGATTTATTATAGAAGATTCAAGATTGAAGAGTCAAGCTCGAAGACTGAAGATTTATCACTGAAACCTTATCACACAATTCAAGTTTGAAGATTCGTTGCGAAGACTGAAGATCCATAATGAGGTTTACAAGATCACAAGGCAGAGCACCGGAATCCTCGACGATGGAGGTGGGCAGAGAACGCAGTACTACGGGCATCCGTCATGAGCAACCACCACGATCACCGTCCACCGTCGAAGGAACCGAGCAGCGCCCCGCCCCCCGGGAGGGAGAAGATCTGCCTGTACGAGCACAGTCTGAAGAGCAGCCGTATATTTCAGGAGAGGGAACCCAGTCGGAGGGAACTTCAGATGAAACAGTAAACAGAACAGTACAGCCGAGAATAGAAAAAGAATCAGAACAGGAACACCGCCGAACCATGCCGATGACTACCCGGGGTGACGCCCGTACCGAACAGAACAAGCCGCCGTCGACTACGAATAGAACGACGCGGTCAAACAGAAAAATTTCAAGAGCGCGTGAAGACTTATTGAAGATTAAGTTGGAACTTGCTCAAATAGCACTTCAAAAAGCCGAGGAAGAAGACTCCGACGGCGAATATATGGATGATAGAAGCTCAAACAATGAGTACGTGCGTTCCTGGATTGAAAAGGCACCAGAACCAGAGCCGCCGAAAGGGGACAACGCCGCCGAGGGGGACTATAGAAATAGAAGCCGTGTGCAACAGCCCCCCCCTGTGGTTGCCGATATTATAGTGGGCCTCCAGACGCAATCGAATCCTACAGTAAATGAAGTGAGAAACAACACAGTGCCCTCCAAAGAAGCAATAGAAGACACCAAGGGGAAAGACTCACTCCGTCCTTTCATAACGGAGTTGACGTCCGCTATAGCGTCGCTCGCCGACAGGAAAACAGAACAGTGGACATCGAACCAGCCCTCGGCGTCAAAGGCCATCATGACCTTACCGAACTTCAGTGGAGCACATACAGAATGGCTTTCATTTCGTGCCATCTATGAAACAACAAGAACATACTTCAATGATGTTGAGAACACAGCAAGACTCCGAAGAAGCCTGCGTGGACGTGCGTTGGAAACAGTGAGCTCAGAACTCATTGGAAATGTCAGACCTGATGACATCATGAGGGAACTCGAGCTGCAATTCGGCCGTCCAGACTCAATCGCTCAAGCTGAAACAGACAGGCTACGTGGGTTGCCGCGCTGCAGCGAATCACCAAAAGATATCTGCAACTTCGCAAGTCGAGTCAGAAGCGGCGTAGTCACTCTGCGCGCACTGAAGAAAGAACATTACTTGATCAACGCTGAGCTGATGCGATTACTGACAGAGAAGATGCCGAACTCCCTGCGTGTACAGTGGTACCGAACATATACCGAGAAGTACCAGTCGCTTCCAGATCTCTCACTCTTCAGCGACTTCATCACCGAGCAAGCTCGTTTCTGCAGCGCCTTCGCCCCGCCAGAGAACATCAGCCCTGTTGAAGCGACGTCCTCCAAGCGTGTCATACAGAGAACTCACGCAGCTACAGACAACACAGCCAATAAATGCCGTATCTGCGATAAGGAGGGACACTATGCTTCTGATTGCAAGAAGTTCAAAGAGGGATCCAGTGACGAGAGATGGGAACTCGCGAAGAAACTCAATCTCTGTTTCCGATGCCTGCGAAGCCGTCGCAATGGTCACACATGCAAAGCGAAGAAGTGTGACGTCAAGGGATGTATAGCCACGCATCATCGGCTTCTTCACTACAACAAGAAGCCAGCAGCAACGGACGTCGAGAAGCCCGACGCTTCAGAACAGAAGAAGGAAGCTCAGGAAACGGTGGCCAGCTCAAGATCAACATCAAGTCACGCCTACCTCAAAATAGTACCGGTTCGAGTCATAGGACCGGCGGGAGAAGCTTCTACATTCGCACTTCTCGATGATGGATCTACCGTTTCCTTGATCGACGAAGAAATATCGAAGCAAGTCGGAGCGGAGGGCCATATCGACCCTCTGAAGATAGGTGCGATCGGAAACACCACAATCGACACTCCTTGTTCTCGAAGAATCACCGTAACTCTCGCAAGCCAGCTGAAGAATAGGGTGCCATTCAGAGCGCGCACCATACCGAAGCTCAACCTCGCACCGCAGACAGTCAGCGAAGAGGACGTTGCACATTGCAAACATCTAGATGACCTCAGGCAACAGCTGATTTACGACACAGGCGCACCGAAGATACTCATCGGTCAAGATAACTGGCACCTATTATTGGCCAGTGAGATTCGAAGAGGACCGAAACACCAGCCTGTTGCGTCGCTAACCACACTGGGCTGGACACTTCACGGCGCGCACACTAGAATACTGGGTCAGCAGGTGCATTACGTCAACCGACTTACAGCTAGCGATGAAGATCTAAATGAACAGCTTCGTGAATTCTTCGCTATAGAATCGCTGGTTATCAATCCGAGACGACCAGACTCCGATCCCGAGAAGAAAGCAGAAGATATCTTGACTCGTCACACTCAGCAACTAGAAGATGGACACATAGAAACAGCCATGCTGTGGAAAAATGAAAACATAGAAATGCCAGATAGTTACGGGACAGCACTCAAAAGGCTCGTCTCAATAGAAAAGAAGCTCGATAGCAAACCGGCTCTTCGAGACAGATACACAGAACAGATGGACTCACTCATCCGAAAGGGATACGCTGAGAAGGCGCCCAAGACCACCACACCGGGTAGAACTTGGTACCTGCCTCACTTCGACGTGTTCAATCCAATGAAGCCTGAAAAACTCCGCATAGTACATGACGCTGCCGCCAAGTCAGGAGGGCTGTCACTCAATGACTTCCTTCTTACTGGACCGGACTTGCTGCAGTCGCTACCCGGCGTCATGATGAGATTTCGACGTCACCGTATAGCCATTTCCGGTGACATAGCGGAGATGTTTATGCAGGTGAAGGTGCGACCACAGGACAGAGACGCCCTTCGATACCTGTGGAGAGGCAATAGAAGAGAAGGGTCGCCCGAAGAATACCGCATGACGTCCATCATATTCGGCGCGGCAAGCTCGCCGTGCACAGCCATCTTCGCGAAGAATTGGAACGCGAGAAGGCATACAGAAGAGCATCCAGAAGCAGTGGAAGCCATCATACAGAATCATTATATGGATGATTACCTCGATAGCTACGCGACAGTAGAAGAAGCGACACGTATCGCAACAGCGGTGAAGAAAATTCACCAACAGGCGAAGTTTGAACTAAGAAAATGGGTTTCAAACAGCACGCAACTCATAGAAAATATAGACGCCACACAGATCCGAACTGAAGTCGTCAGCATCGGAAATATAGATACAGAGAAGATACTCGGCCTGATATGGCGACCGAGAGAAGACACGTTAGGCTTCAACCTGACACTCGCCCGCCTACCGAAAGGCGTCATAGAAAAGGAGGTGCCAACCAAGAGAGAGGCATTGAGAATCGTCATGTCACTATACGATCCGCTCGGACTCGCTTCACCAGTAACAATTCGAGCCAAGCAAATACTGCAAGAGGCATGGAGGCGAGGAATCGACTGGGACCAGTCGCTAGACGAAGACCTAGCGACCCAGTGGAAGAGCTGGATACAGCACCTGCAACAGCTCAAGAATGTCAGCATACCAAGATGCTATCCAGGTTACAGCGAAGCCAGAGAGACACAGGTCCACGTGTTCACCGACGCAAGCGAAACGGCATACGCAACAGCAGTATACTGGCGAGCCACCACAGAAGACGGCCAGCATCACGTCAGCCTCGTCATGGCCAAGGCAAAGGTGGCACCATTGAAGCTGCAATCGATACCGCGCCTCGAATTACAGGCCGCGGTAATGGGAACCCGTGTAGCAGCAGCTGTCATACGCGAGCACCACATCAAGCCCGCATCGGTGACATACTGGTCAGACAGCAAAACCGTTCTGACATGGATAAGGAGAGGGGCACGAGTATACAAGCCGTTCGTCGCCCATAGAATAGCTGCCATAGAAGAGAATAGCAAAGTCGAAGACTGGCGATGGGTACCTACAAAGATGAATATCGCTGACATCGCTACCCGTGACGTGCCACATCACTTTGACTCACATCATGAGTGGTATTGTGGCCCCAAGTTCCTGTACGAAGAGCCGTCTATGTGGCCAACAGAGAGACCTCCCATAACAGGGGAGACAGGGGAAGAAAGGACTCTAACCGCCGTCGAAGAAACCGACGTCAGTAAATTAATAGAAGCCATACCAGATCCTACAAAGTTCTCAAAGTGGGAACGACTGCTCCGAGCTACAGCAAGCGTACTACGCTTTATATCTCTTTGCCGAGGACAGAAGGAGAGAACGTTCTACAAAAGAACAAGACAGAACACAGAGAAGGATCCTGACTGGCGAAAACAGAAAAAAACAGCACCTCTCCCACCGAAACGAACGTCGAAGCCATCAGAAACGGCTAAGAAACAAATTATAGAAGCTGAATTTCTCCATCAAGCAGAGAAGATACTCGTACAAGTCGCGCAGCAACAGTCATTTGCAGCAGAAATAGCCAGACTCCGAGAACAGAAGACACTAGGAAAAGATAGTCGACTGCGGCCACTGCAAATAGAAATCATAGACAACGTTATACGACTAAGAAGCCGTATAGCAGCGACCAACGAGATCACCGATGATGTGAAACGTCCACCGATATTACACGGTGACCATCACATCACACAGATGTACATAGACTGGACACATCGCAGTCTACAGCATAGTGGGACAGAACTCACAATTAACGAAGTACGGCAGCATTACTGGGTCGTCAAGATGCGACCAACAGTGAAGAAGGTGGTAGCACAGTGCCTACAGTGTCGAATTCGCAAGGCCCAAGCACCCGTTCCGGCGACCGGCGATCATCCGAAGACGCGCCTCGCGCATCATCAGAGGCCGTTCACATACACCGGGCTAGATTATTTCGGCCCGCTATCAGTCACCGTCGGTCGTCAACATCAGAAGAGATACGTAGCTCTGTTCACGTGTCTCACCACCAGAGCCGTCCACCTCGAGATCGCCGCTAGCCTCAGCGCAGACTCCGCTATACAGGCGCTGCGCCGATTCGCTGCTCGTCGAGGCTGCCCAACCGAAATACACTCCGACAACGGCACCAACATGCACGGGGCCGACAAGGAGCTCCGAGACGCCTTCCGAGAGGAGGCCAGTCGTCGAGGCATCGTGTGGCGCTTTATAACGCCATCGGCGCCATTCATGGGAGGCGCCTGGGAGCGTCTAGTGCGCTGTGTGAAGTCCGCACTATATACTGTGCTCACAGAAAAGCACCCACACGAAGAGGTGCTGTCCACACTGTTGTGTGAGGCAGAGTACACAGTAAACAGCCGACCGCTGACGCACGTATCCGTGGACAGCGAAGACGACGAGTCAATCACACCGAACCACTTTCTACTTGGTGGGTCGGCGCGATTACCATCACCCGGCGTGTTCTCCGAGGAAGACGTAAACAATAAGAGGCTATGGCGTCGAACACAGATACTCGCCGACATGTTCTGGCGTCGCTGGGTCAGAGAATACCTGCCGGAGCTTCAAAACCGGCGGGAGCCGCATAGCCGCGGACCCGGACTACTGGTGGGTGACCCCGTGCTCATCGCAGACGGCCAGCTGCCTCGTAACACGTGGCCGCGAGGCCGCATAGTCACCATATTCCCCGGGGCCGACGGAGAAGTCCGGATCGCTGAGGTGCGCACTGCCGGCGGCACCTTGAAGCGTCCGGTGAAGAAACTCGTCCCATTACCGAAGTAGCAGCATAGCGTCGCGACGGCATAGCGCCGCGACGGCGAGCGTCGTAGCGGCGAGCGTCGCGACGGCAGTGCGTCGTGGCGGCGAGCGTCGTGGCGGCGAGCGTCGTGGCGGCGAGCGTCGCGACGGCAGAGCGTCGTGGCGGCGGGCGTCGCAGCAGCGAGCGCCGTGGCTACAGTCGTCGCTCACCGGAGAAGATGCAGCGCCGCGCCGACGCCGCTACGAGTCGTCACAGCGCTGCACGGCGGGAGAGATGTTCGCGACGACGCATCATCAAAAACATGAAAAGTTAGGCGTTTCCATAGTGTCAGCTGCGAGACCCTATCTGGCGCACGCTAGCGCAAGTAGCGGAGGGACCGCCATCGTATAACGTACCGAGTCGCGAATGAGCTACGTTTTTGTTCGCTACGATGCGTCACCAAACAGTTGTTTATAGCTTAATTTAGTGAAAATAACAGTAAAATCAGTTTAAATAGTGTTTTATAGTTAAAAAACAGTGAAAAATAGTGTTTCCTAAGGAAAACGTGAGTACCACCCCTATAAACTCCAATTAAGTGGGCTACATAGCCGAAATTATAGTTTAATTGGTGCGTCCAGGTACCCTAGACCGAGACCTAGCCCTGGACGTACCATTATAGTCCTGAAAAGCCTACTTGATTGGATTTATAGGGGTCGGAAACTTTAATTTGCTGTTTTTTGGTGACTCGTTCTAGCAATTTAGGTTTTCAGGGCCTGTCACGCCCTGAAAAATATAGATGTAATCATGAATTTTTCATAGTTTTTTAGGTCATTAGACCAGCTTGAGATACCTGCTTACCCCGTTGAAATATCTTCTTTGGTTATCGAATAAAATAGTTTGAAAAATAATTTAAAATCAAAACAATTAACATTTTTGTATTTACACGCTGAAATCTTTTCAGCGAATATAGTTACAGGAAATGCAGGTATCTCAATCGCTGGACAATCTAATGACGATTGTAACGGTGTATAATATGATGTTATTATAGCCATTTTTCAGCTGCTAATAAGCACTTTTGTAAAATTTTTGAAATAAAAATAAACTCGAAATCAGGAGACGGTTCGCGGTTCTCGTTAAGGTAAAGTTTCGAGGTACCTTAGCGCGCAAGCGAAAACATAGAATCGTAGCCATCGGCATGGTACCTATTCATCGTTCTGTTCCTGAAGAGTTACGCAAATCGTCTCCTGAAATCTCCTGAAGACTTATCAAAATCGCTGTTATTATTTCATCATCAAGAAACCCTTCCCCGTCAAGACTTCACACATAGCTACTGGTCGCCAGTCTGCAGTTATCCTGAGCCTATAGGTACAGGACGTCAGCGCCGTTTGGACTAGGAGGCCTAACCTCAAGCAGGGATACACCTGGATAGGCATTACACACTCCTTCAACACACCGTGTCCGACGATCACGCCCGTCCAGTACAATAACGATACACTTTATATGTTTGCAGGGTCAACATGAACAGAGATCGTAAAAGGCAGAAAGATTTGGAAGGAAAAAGGAGAAGCCTTTGTGGGACACAGAAAAGGCTAGCAAAAAAAAAAACTACCCCAAACCGGGTAAAAAAGGATAGTCAAATTAACAGGGGAGGATTTTACTACGTGAATAGAAAATTGGTATATATATAAATCTTTAGCTATGGAAACATTCCAAACAATTATTTAAAATTCCACCCCTGTAGGGGTGAAAAGAGGGAATACAGTTTGGTTTAAAATAAATTACGGAAAAGTACGAAATCGTCGCGGGTGCGGGGGAAGTGCTAATGCAAAATATTCCATCTTTAAAACTTTCTATCACTACTTAGCTACACTGCAAGGTAATTGTAACGCTAAAGTAGTAATCCATTATTATTCTTTCAGTTACATAATTAGCTATTATGGGTAGGTACCTATTTCCATCAAATCCATTCTCTATTATATCATAGAAGCCAGGTATTAAAAAAACACTTACTTTTTGTGGTATGTTATTGCTTGGTACTTTATGATCAGATTGATCGATCAAATATCTCGGTGCACAACAAAGATTTTAAATTGTGATTGTTATTGAAAGTTCACTTCACAAGATGGATGGGAGTAAAAAAGCAATAATTTATTATCTTTAGATTACGCCGTATTGCAAGGCGGTAATGGTTTGAGGAAGGAAAGTCGTTGACGTAATTTGAATTAGGAAACAGTGTTCTTTTTAACCGACTTCAAAAAAGTAGGTTCAGTAGTGCTATTCTGTAAATACATCACCGTGAAAACATAAGTGAAGTGATCTTAAATTGAGCTGTCAATAATGTCAACCCCTAGCATTATGTGGAATGACGGCTCACTTCACGCTCACTTCACCCGAGTTATCACGGTGAGATGTTTACAGAATAGCACTACTGTATTCGACCCGTATATATGTCCGCGATTTTCTCAAAAACTTATGAACCAATTTTGATGATTCTTTCACTAACGTAATCTACATACTTTCAGGAAGGTTTTAGTATATAATACATTAGGTAATCATTCTTGTATGCATAAATGTACTGTCTCCGACTTTTCCAAGCGGATTTTTGGTATTTTTTTTTCGTTCGTCTTGGACTTATGTAATTGTATATTCAAGTAAAAATGGAAAACTAAAATTACTTTAAAAAAAGTAAAAACTGACTTCAAAAACCTAAAACTAATAAAATAACCTTCAAAATTAAAAAACTTAATAGCTTCTGAAGTCGGTGTCTTGGTGTTCGTTCCCCTAGGGAGATGAACGGGAATTCGTTATTTTTTTATTGGTGGGGATACACGAAAAAAATTAATAAATTATTCCCGTTCGTCTCCACCAACAAAATCAGAGGGCGTTCGGGAAAAAAATTACGAATTCCCGTTCCGTCCCCCTATGCACCGGTGTCCTCAATTCTTCAATGCACCTCAGCTTGGCACCGACTTCAGAAGCTGTTAAGTTTTTTGATTAAAAAAATTATTTTATTCGTTTTAGGTTTTTGAGGTCGGTAATTTTTAATGAATCTTTTAGTGTGGTTGGACAAGATCGAATACATTTTGGTTTCTTAAAAAAAAAAACATTGAAGTTAGTATAATCCCTATAATGCAAAGAAATTAATTTATAAAAGAAATCTGTAATAGTTTTCTTTAAAAACTACGTATGTGGGTACGGTTAATAAAATATATTTTAAAAAAAATAAAAGCCGACTTCTAAAATCTGAAACGAATAAAAAAACTTGCCTATAAAAACGTAATAGCTTCTGTCGTCGGTGCCAGCCAAGCATGTGCATTGAAGAATTGAAGACACCGACTTCAGAAGCTATTAAGTTTTTTCTAAAATTTATTTTATTCGTTTTAGGTTTTGAAGTCAGTTTTTACTTTTTTAAAGGTAAACTTATTTTTCCATTTGTAGTTGAATATACAATTAGGTTCATAAGCCCAAAACGAACGAAAAGAAGAATCGTCAAAATCCGCTAAAAATGCCGTAGATACAGAACATTGATGCATATAACTTAGAGAATATTTACCTAATGTATTATATACCAAAACCTTCCTGAACGTATGTACATAGATCACGTTAGTGAAATAATCATTAAAACTGGTTTATAAGTTTTTGAGCAAATCGCGGACATACAAACATACATACATACATATACGGGTCGAATACAGAACCTCCTTTTTTGAAGTCGGTTATAAATAGCTACTTTTCGTAATTATTTACCTAGTCTCTTACTTTAGGAATGTTATTTTAAATTGTACAAAAACAAAGCACATTAACTTCGTTGAAGATAACTTTGTCCTTCATGGTGCTTGAATCAAACTATATTTAGAATAAGCATTCACTTTATTATGTAGATAAAACCATTCTTGCAATCAAACTGGAGGCTGTGCATCTTAAAATATTAAGCTAAGTTAAGGGTATCCCACTACCCATCCAATATGTTCGCGAACAGCACGGGTACGGGGAGAGAGCGACCAACTGTGCTCCGCGCATCTGCTTTGTCGTAGGGCTTCGAACAATAATAGCAGTGTTATTTATTATTGATCGAAGTCGTAGGGGGAAGAAAACTGTCAAATTATTCCAGCGAAGATGGCACGAAGTGTTTGTTAGTTACATTCAGCTGCCAGCAAACTGTTCGATACACTGCTGCTTGCTCGTCTCACAAACCTCGTAGACCCAAAACTTATTCCGGAGCAAGCTGGAATTAGACCCGCAAGCCTTGCTGTGGCCAGCAGTGCTATTCTGTAAACATCTCACCGTGATAACTCAGGTGAAGTGAGCGTGAAGTGAGCCGTCATTCCACATAATGCTAGGGGTTGACACTATTGACAGCTCACTTTAAGATCACTTCACTTATGTTTTCACGGTGAGATATTTACAGAATAGCACTACAGGTCCTTAACACAACATTCGAGGATGGGTTTTAAACGAGGAAAGTGACTGGTGCAGTATTTTTAGACCTCTCGGCAGCCTACGATACCGTTAACATTCAGCGCTTGCTGTGAAAGATTACCAACCTATCAGAGAATCAAAAGTTTACTTGAATCCTGCGAGAACTTCTCAGTAACCGTCGATTACAAGTGGATCTTCTTGATGAAAAATGGTCTGCCTCAGGGTAGTGCACTAGCCTCTCTGCTATTTAACATTTACACCAATGATCAACTGGTGAGCCCAAATACAACCCGCTTTCTGTACGCAGACGACCTGGCATTAACTTGCCAAGCCACTGACTTTGAGGAGATTGAAGCTAACCTTTCCATCGCCGTCACAGATCTCAGCCATTATTATACTGACAATTCAATGCCCTAAACCAAATCCCTCAAAAACGCAGTCAGGCAAATCTCATGGCAAGGGGTTCCAATCTTCCACAGTACTTACCCAAAGTATCTCGGCATCACTTTGTATAGGTCCCTTAAGTTCCGGAAAAACTGCGAGAATGTGCACGCCAGAAAAAACTTACTGCGTCGCCTAACATCCACCAGATGGGGGCATCTCCTCTAGTCCTGCAAATAACTGGAATGGCACTTTGTTTCCCCGCTGGTGAATATGCCTGTCCAGTATGAAGTCGATCTGGCCTCGCTAAATAAATGGATACAGCTTTAAAATGAGACATACCGAATTATTACGGTTGCGTAAAACCAACCCCTTTGCAAATGCTGTATCCACTGACTGGCATCGCGCCTCCAGAAATTCAACTATAGCCAGCCGCATGAAGAGGGGTACAGGATGACCCACACCACCCAATGCACAACTTTAACCCAGTGCCACAGAGGCTTAAAAGCTGCAAGTTTTTATGGGGGCGTGAATCCAGCCGATGGCAGCCCCTCCACAGGCAAATGTGTACTTTGGCAAGAGCTGCTTGAGCCTCCTGATTTCTCTATGGAACCATCAGAGAGTCTCCCATCTAGGCACAAGTTACCGTGGCCAACTTGAAAAACCTTAAACAGACTTCGTACCCAAGTAGGCCGCAGCAAGGGTAATCTCTACAAGGGGGGGGTTCATACACGGCTCAGATTTCCAGTGCGTATGTGGCGTCTCTCCACAAACAATGCCTCACCTCCCATCCTGCACCGCTCGCCCTGTGACCTACACACGTGAGGACTAATCTCTTCGTCAGCAAACAGTATTCGCGTTACTGAATTTTGGGCCGGATTTTATAAAAAATCTATTTATAGTTTTTTGTGTTATTTTTGCCATCGACACCCTATAAGAAGAAGCTTCCAATGGAGTTCCTGGCTGAAAATTTTACCGAGACTTTCTGATTGTCTTGTCGCCGATTGGTCGCTTTTAATTCAGTTCAACGACTTTGAAAAGTGATGAACACATAAAAGTGTTCTCTCGCGGCGAAGCTTCCAGTAAACAACCCTAGCAGGATGCATCAAGCGTGGCGCAGAGCACAGTGGGTGCGCAAACGTAGGGACACCCAGCTTCAGTTCTATCTTAGATTAGCTTGTTTTGTTTTTAAAAGATTAGGTACCTAAATGCTTGACACGGTTGGCGCTGTGCCTGAGCGATTGTATTGTGAGAGTTATGCGCTACGGGTTACACATTCGAGTATCACGCTCGGCACAAAATAAATGTTTGTGAGATAGATAAACGGAATAGGTACATAATAGAATTGATCGTAAGGGGGGGGGGGGGGTATTATTAGATAATGTTTTAAAAACATATATTAAATTGGGTTGAACTTACAGCAATGTTCAGTAATAAATAGCTAGAAATACTAATAGTTCAGTTACTGAGCAAACCCCCCTTAAGTCCTGAGTTGAGCTCCACGATTACAAATGCTTGCACTGACTGGACAGGTCCACTCAAATTTGTGTGGTTCTATCCTCAAAAGACCATTGATCTACATGGTCCTCTCATGATCTGACCAAGATTACCTATGTCTGGATTTTAAAAGAGACTGACCCCTGAGTTTGTTTAGCCATTTCTTGTCAGGGGTAGTCACATAGGAAATGTTGACTCCATCTAGCTTATTTTTTTTCTGGCGTGTAAATGTGGGTCCGATATTCTATTTACAGAATAAACTATTTCATTTCATTTCCCCCCAGCACGGGTAGAATATACCACCTGGAACGACTTCCGTTCACACGACCATAGCGAAAGGAATTCAGTGCAAGCGCACCTGCCCTTACTTTTTACGTAAACACGCAAAAACACACGCCTCAAGAATTATACACAATTCTCACGCAAATAAAGGCCAAACAAAACACTTGGAAAATTAAAGGTTTGGTGTTATTATTTTTAATTATATAGATACTTAGGTGGTTAAGTATGTATTTTTAGTATTTCTATTGCATCAATTTGAAGATCACAATGGTTTTATAGTCCATGAGCTTCGGTATCTGATCTTTGTATCATTAATTTGTTGCCAATGTCATTAGGTAAATGCGTTGCCAGTTGCCACACGATATTAAGACGAAAAATTTGTATATTTTGAATCATGTCTATATAATATGCATTTGTTCCACACCATCTCGCATGTGACAAGAAGAGTGATACATGTTGATGGGTGGAGAGGCAGAGGAAGGCCAAAGAAAAGATGGATGGATTGTGTGAGGAATTATATCAAAGAGAAGGGAGTGACTGATAGCGTGACGGTTGACAGGGGAGAATGGAAGAAGAAAACGTGTTGCGCTGACCCCACGTAACATGGGATAAGGGCAGGAAGATGATGATGTTTTGTGGCACACCATCACCACTTATGGTTATTAGTGGGGTACCTAAATAGGAAAAGTCACAGGGTCATGGCTGTGTTAGACAGAATCCCACCTTGGGTTACCACTCGTTTCAGAAGTCTTGACTCCTGACAAAAAGCTTGACCTTGTCTCACTAATAATATTATAAAGGCTAAAATTTGTGAGTGTGTGTGTTTGTTACTTCTTCACGCTCAAACGGCTGGACCAATTTTGATAAAATTAGGTATGGAGGTAGCTGACACCCTAGATTTACACAAAGGCTACTTTCATCCCGGTCTGCGCGGGTCAAACCGCGGGGCGCAGCTAGTATTTTAATATTTATAATATTTCAGAAATAAAAAAAACAATCTGTCTAGCCGCTTCCCAACTAGTAGGGGTCGGCTGCCGATCTAACTGGGTGCAGCTGAATACCAGTATTTTACATGGAGTGACTGCCTATCTGACCTTACAACCGAGTAACTGGGTAATACTTGGTAAGACTGGTTGTCAGACTTTCCGGCTTCTGACGACTCGTAACGACTGTCAAAGATCCACGAATGACAGCCGGAACCAACGGCTTTCGCTTTCCGAGGCACGGAGGAGTAAAGATGGTCACCCATCCACGGACCAACCTCAGCAATCGTAGCTTAACCTGATGGATCGACCCGTGCAGCTGTGCGAAGCTCGTAGCCTCACTCGGCTCCACCTTTTCCAGAGCTTTTAATTCAGAAATCATTAGACGTTTTTTATTATTTATAGCATTTTTTATTTTCTACAAAAATCCTCATAAGCAGTTGAAGGACACTGCACGAGACACAATTGAAGTTTTATTAGCTTAGTACGTCTGGTCTGGGAGCGCTTAGTGTCCCGCAAAATGTTAATTCCGGACAGATGTCAAGGCCAGACAAAGTCCGAACAAATCCAGACGATTATTGTAACCCTAGTCTTACCTACCTCACCGTCCCATCTTTTGCAACGCGAGGTGACACGATCTATTAACTTGCCAGTAACCACGTGGCAGTCTATGCCAATACAAAATTATGAAACTTTATTACAGCTACCGTCGAAACAAAACATTATGAAGCAAAATCGATTTAAAAATAGCAAGCTTTTAGCGGTTAATCAAAAGTGTCTCGATTGGAGCGTTGGCTGAAAATAATCGTGTGTTTATTATCAAACGATTTGCGTCAGTCACGCTGGCTGCCTGGCTCCCTGTGCGAATCCATTTTACGATAGATATGTAGGTATTGTGTTATCGGGTTTGTGTATTTGTTTAAAATTTATAGACCAGCACCCTAATTGTGTAACTCACTTCCAATCGGGATCGGTTTAATTTTGAAAGTTCAACAACATTAATTGCGTTATGTATCTACGTTGTTGAGCAGACAAATTTATCGGACAAAAAAAAATTGAATTGATTGATTGATTGAAATTTAAATTTAAATTTGCTTCAAAATGATTCAGATTCCGATTGATAGTGTGTTACGTAATTAGGGTGCGGTATGGAGATTGTAGTGGAAATCTTGAAAAAGTAATTTTATTATTGAACTCTTTTATTTATGATGTTTGTGGTAACTGGCAATCAAGACCATCTACCAACAATCTATTTGTAAGTGGTCACCGCCGCATAAAGGCTCAGCCAGGTGCGACGCGACTCCGGTAGAACAATTTCAATGAAGTTTTCATAGAAATTGTTCCAACAGTCGCGCCGCGCCTGTCTGCGGGAGCCTTAAGGACATCTGCAAAACCAGATCTGCAAAGCTGACATATATAATGTGTCTGTAGTTACGCCGGGCAGTCACATAAAAGGTATCCTTCCAATCCAACTGAATTTGCGCACTCTTCTTCAATATCAAACAGAATCCAAGGGTTTTAAGTGGAAATAAAAAGACATAATTCACAGTTCACTAATGCCCGGTTTTTGAAGAATTCTTAAACGGAGTTTAAACTCTCAATATAGCTATTGATTCGACAAGATGATCTAATTCCTTCCTTAGGTATGCTCGGGTTTTACCCGACTGCGGCGAAGCCCAAAAGGAGGGTTATTGAGATAAATCCTCGATAGTCATTCTCTCGACTTTTAACCTAAATTCTTCCATACCGTATAGTTCAGAAACATGATATCGAACCAATAATCACTATCGAATGGATATAAACTCCGTAACCGGGCATCAATCATTTATCGAGAGATATTTTCTTTTAAATTACCAAGCGAAGCCGTTGTGCTATACTTGTTCTGTGATGCGATGATGCGGTGAATATTTAATAATACCTATTCACAAAACATATTAAACATTGTTTTACGCCAATTTTCGTAAGCGGAAGCCAAAGTATTAAGTTCTTCCGTAATAAAATGAAAGTGCCCGCTTCTTGGCACCATTCGTTCCATATCGTAGACGCAGGCGCACATGAATAATACAGCGACAAACAAAATACATTATAACTACACGCATATTTTCATATAAGCGAGTTTAATTAGGTATTTTGTTTCACCAAACTAAATACCTAATTACACTCGCAGTGTCTAAAATTCTTGTCAGTCTAGTGGTTGCAAGCGCGACCGTGACCTTGGCGGAATTCGATTCTCAGGTCGCGGGTAGTTCGAAAGAGATACCGTGGCCCTGGCAGGGGCAACTGAAGGAACACGGGTGGGTTTTTGTCAGTAAAAGTCTGACACGCCCTCCCGCCCCGCTCAGAGCGAGAGAAGTCATTTGATGATTTCCCATCTACAAAAAAAAAAAAAAAAAAAAAAAAAAAAAAAAAAAAACGGGTAAAAGGTAGGGTAAACAACACACACTTTTATAACCCATGGTAGTGGTGGTAGAAGCCCTAAGTCTGCGGGCACGAAACCAGCGGTGGCCGAGCGGGGTGGGAGTAGGGCTGCCATCAGCTAAATTACGGACCCAGGACAAAACCTTCAAAAACCCCGACATTTGGGTGAAATAAAGATTTTTCCCCAGACTCCCTCGAAAAAAAATTACAATAAAATAAAAACATAGTTATCATACTTTTATTTATTTATAGAAAATCAACTTAAATAGGTATTTGCCGCACCGAATTTTTAACTATGAAATGCTGTAATTTATTGCAAATTATTCCATTCTGTCAAGTTAATCGGATTTCCCCTGACTTCACCTGACGCTTTTTAAAAACCCCGCCCGGACTCTCCTCGGAAGCCCTCCAAACTAGGACAAATCCTGAGAAACTGACGGCCCTAGGTGGGAGCGATGCGGTGGCTGCGGAACAATTTTGTACAGCTGGTCGCCCCACGCCGCTGGTTTCGTGCCCGCAACCTAGGTCACCTATACAAAGAGGCAAACATTTCTGAAAAGTAAGGCTGCCCATCCCAATGCAAGCGTTATTATATGGAAGAGTATAGTCGTGACATCTATTTGTCATTAATGTTACTAATGGTTTTGCCACTCGACACTAGATGTCGCGAACAATTCTATTCGCCAATAGATGGCGCTGTTTCGAGAAAACTGACAAATTAAGTAATGTTCTGCCGACAAGGTAGCTCTTCATTTGAGGATAAGAAAATTAGAAACTCGGTGGAATTATGTACGTAAAAGCCTTTTGGCATGGACGAGTATTGCAACTTAAGAGCTCAATCGTCATGTTTAATTTTCTATTATTACCGACGAAACAGTAGGTGCTCAATGCTCCAATATATCTTTTTCATTACCTGTGCAAACATTACTGTTTTATCAAATAAAACAAAAACAATCTTTGTAAAATGTTTATTTTCATAAATGACAGACTAAAACAACATTTCTCAGCGATTACAACTCACTCTAAACTTTGCATCACTATCTAATGATATTGGCGTTATTTATAAAGCTGTTATTGTAACTACTTCACTAATAGAACATAATCATCTACAACATTGCTAAGCAGCTGTTTATACGTACAGAGTAGTTATGGCGAAGAAAAGTCAACGACAAACTTTATTTTTCAAATATTTTTCTTCCATTTTTATAGGTTTGCCATCAACTTGAACTAAATTATCACAAAGTTTGACTAAAGATAATTGTAGCTATAGATAACACATTAGTGAAGTTCTTACTGCAAAGCAAAGTATTGAGTCCATAAATAAAATAAAGTCTTTTTTTTTTTAAATAAAGCAATGAAATAATATTAACTGAAGTAGTAGATGTATTAATTTTGTAATTTATATTAAATGTTCCGAATTATAATAAATACATTTTTATAATAATACAAATAGAGATCAAAATAAGTTCTGT
Source organism: Cosmia pyralina (assembly GCA_946251885.1). NCBI lineage: Eukaryota > Metazoa > Arthropoda > Insecta > Lepidoptera > Noctuidae > Cosmia > Cosmia pyralina. The sequence goes on along the minus strand of OX276345.1, from coordinate 24,042,264 downwards.
ACAATAAGACGTGAACTCTAGATTATTTTAAATCCTTTATATCCGAACGAAATATATAATCGGGTGGTATTATACAAAATGACATAGACGACGACAGCTCTATTTTTGCTAAAAAGATGTTATGGGCAAAGGAGTTGCTTTTGTTTGAGTGTCTACATGAACTGCTATATGTCCAATGTTCAAAGTCCTACAGTGACATCATGTATCTAGCCAGAGAAGATTGAAATGTTTTGAGGACGGTTATCTAGGCTGTAGCCATTCTAGATCAATTGGTTTAACATAGTAATAGATGTTTGCTAACTCCCCCATCATTCCATATAAAACAACAGAACCTTTTGTTTAGTGGAAAATAGATGAACATTATAATTTTGTAGTCCTCCTACACATTCAACAAAATGCAAATGCCAGGAAAGTTCGACTTAAATCCTTTCACACAATCAATCATAAGAATAGTTCGTAGATTCCAACATATTGGAAAAACATACAAAAAAAAAACTGCAACACATCAACAATTATACGTACAACGGACACCAAAATATTATTGTCAATCAAATGATATACGCTGCGATATAATATCTTCGAGAAGCCATAACAGCTAGCATTAAAATTATGAGTAAACAATACATTTTCATAAGATAACTACAGGTACAGGTTAGGAAATAACATATTTGGGGAAACATTCAAGAAAATATTTGTGTTGTTTACTGGTTTACACCTCTTCGCGAGCGTCGGACGATACGCCATTGGATCTTAAGAAAAAGCTTTCAAGTACCAAATATATAATATACACGATTAATTTTACATCGTTCTGGAGCCGAAACACAGTAACTCCAGACGAGTAATAGTTACTATTGGCAGTGTTATTGTTTTTTTAAGACATCTAATAAAGTCGTTAGAAATTTGTCACTTTTTTTCTGTCAATCGAGTTAAATTTTAGTAGCGCTTCCACATTTCATTCATAAACGCAAGATCGTACGGAACAAGGAAGGGCGGGCGGTCGGCTAGACTGTAAGAATGTGGTGGGGTGGTAAGGGGTCGGGGGCGTGGCTTACGGATCTTGCTATCTGATCGATGAATGGATTTTTCAATGGGTACCGTTCGCATGTGTTGCAGTTTGTAGATACGTTGTACACACACATATGTATTGATCACAAGAAAGCGTTACTTCGAGTTCTCATTATTTCACAAAAAAAAAAAAAAAAACAATAAATTTAATTTTTCGTGAATTTTTTTTAATAGTTACTTTTTGAAAATAATAGTCCCAATCGATTCGGTTACGATGATCGAGTTCATGGCTTTCGGTTCCAGAACGACCTAAAATTAACCGTGTATATAAACTTAAAATACCTTCATCCAATGGTGACCGCTTACAGTAGTTATGAACCTGTTGGGTTCGGTTGACATTCGAGCACAAATTGACATGAACCTATGCAGTATTAGGCGACGCTCAAGAAGTTAATGTTCAAACACGCATTTATCCGATACATTTGCGGTATTGCCAGTACAATGTGACATTATCGGTCCCTGATTGAAACCCGAGTGTTATTCTATAAATCGCTTCGAAATTCTAAATGTTCGCTTTAAAGTTATATGTAAGGTTTGAAGTGTGAATATTACAGAATAGTGTTACATCTATTTCATGTTTCCCCATTTCTTGTTAGTACACAAACTTAGCGAGCGTTAATACCATAGAGTCGAAAGAATATCAGCATAAATTATTATTTGATATCTTTTAACTTAAACTTATATTAAACTTCCAAAGAACATAACATCAATTATTTTACTTTTAAAAATAAGCGCTGTAATATTTTGAATTTGCCTACTATTTAGATAGACAGGTAACATTATTTATACATAATTTTAAATAATTACTGACTAATTGGATGAGACAGGAATGTCTTTTAATTGTTTATGGTGCTTTTTTTACTTTGTTTCATAAGAATTTCTAACATTTTGATGTAAAGGGAAACGGATATATTGTTTCTTTAGTGTAAATTGAGCTTTATATTATTCAGAGTATCATCAATAATATCAGGGCCAATTCTCGTAATTAAAAACGTTCAAATACAAGTCGCAATGTCAGCCAGCGACAATCAAATGTCAAAAATGTAGGCAAACTCAAATTTTGACAGATTGAGACTGAGATGAGATTGCGAACGTTGTTATAAAAATACGGGAATTGCCCCTCAGATACTGTGTCAGTAATACGTTTAAAATACACATCATGCCATAATAATCATGAAAATTTACATTGGAAAAAACATATTTAGTGAGAGAACATGGAAACTTTTGTTTCAAAATTTACACAACTATTCTATGGCAGTTTTATGTTTATATGCGTGTTGGACATGTTACACAGTTTCTAAAGGATGAAGCAATATTATATTATTTAGTTCTACGCAAAAATTAATCAATTATACACTGTATTTGTATGTGTTTTATACAGTATTTGTTACCACCGGAATTTAAATTATAATTTCGTTTTTCAATAAATATTTTTCGATCGCCTCTCGAAACTATGACAATTTCCTATAAGCGAAAAAACTTACAAAGCATTTTTTTATTCATGTTTATATGGTTTTATAAAATACATCATAATATATTCTTTCACTTATAGATAATCGAATTACATCGTAAACAATTATTACACCTTTATTTTTAATATAATTTCTAATACGTTCAGTTACCCTATGACGATTATTAAAAGGTATGATTTTTATAACTAAAGAAAATAATTATAAATTAACGGTAAATTAAATTAATTTATATATTCATAAGAAACTCTAATGACAACCAAAATATAACAAATAATATAATAATATCGATCACTTCCTTAGATCCCAAATGCTTTTCGTTTACTCTCGCCAATGTTCACTACGCAGCAACCATTACGTTTTATTCTGAAATCGCTTTGACACATTTTCATAACATCTTTTACTATACTTGAAAACACAATCTTAGATAATTTACATGAATTGCCTCTTAATCAACTATCTACTTCAGCGTTATGTAGTTTAAGTTGATTTTTGCTTGTAATAAAAAGGCCTTAAATAATTTTTAGTTGCAATGGAATTTGAACTTTGTCATCTATGACATTGAGTTTGTGTTCCCAAAGCTATTGAGTCGGATCGTCGTGTAAGATGCATATACGACTCAATATTTTTATAGAAGTAAAAAATCAATCTAGTCTGCAGATAAAATATGTAGAACTGTTTTTGGCCGTATATTAAATTTACAAAATCTCGTCTGTTGTAGATGTATGTTATAAAACTATAGACTTAAGATACGCATTCAGTAGGTTGATTATAAATAAGCAAGTATTCCCAGGGACAAAACCAGTTACAACCTTGTTAAGGGCTACGCGGTAAGGTAGCCCGCGAAAGAAATCATGCGATTTGAGGTCAATTCTAACTTATGGAGTTGTATTGCTGATTCTAATGATTATAATTCTGTAAAGCCATATTAGCTACGGGCGCGAATTATGTTTCAATCAACATACAATCTTTCACTGACCTGCAATTTGCAAAAAAAATGAATTTCGCTGCTTAGCGCATCCCCCTTATCAGTTATAATAATATATTGTCCCAGTCATCTTGGTTGTAATTGGTTTGGTTCTTATTGCTTTGTTCTGATATGTAATAAATATTTTTTTAGATGAAGCATGGAAAAGAGAGTACCTAGATATGTTCAAAATACTGAAAATTCTCAATAAATATAAAGCCTATAATATTACTTAACCTAAACCGGAAGGCACTCACTATAGCGTGAATTTTGACGATTGAAGAAAAATTTAAACTTAGAATTTGGAATGTTTTATCAATTCTATTGGCTTTTATTACTGCAAACAAAATTGAACTCTGCACAAACGCAATCAAATAATGAAAATGATATCAAAATTGGGTCATATCAAAACATAAATATGTGCTAATTAATATCAAAATGGGCGATTATACCATCCCTTCAAATAAGAGATTCATATATTTATAATTTAATCACTGGAATGGTAGCGCGAACTAAATCTGACGCGTCGTACTGCCATCATAGGCACAGAGTAATAAAGAAACAGTGGTTTATCTGGGCAGTGACCTAGAATTAATTACCTACGGCCGCTCGGTAAATAAATACGTGTCCGTCCGTGCGTAACTGCCGCGCGCTCGAACTGTTGCGTAACTGAGACTAACCGAGATTTTGAAGCGCGTCGTTTCGCCCATTTTCTATGAAGTTAAACTACTGTATCGTTATTATACTGTGTCATAGGTAACCAATACATCTAGAATACTAACCAATAAACAATACCTATAATGTGCTCGATTATATTACATTATGACTAGTGTTACGGTTATGTGCACTTGTACACGCGGCGCCACAAGTTTCGTATAGATATTTTTCATAACTTGCGCTGCAAACTGTACACTCGTAGCGTGCGTGACATACAACATACGTTTCCTTTACAAATTCTTTCACACCGAAATAATACGAAACATAATATAATCATCATTTCGTTCAAAAAATCGTACTAACCGGAGTGTGAGAGCGGTGGTGTCAACCCATCGAGAGATTTTTCACGATCGTGACGTCATGGCTTCTCCGGTTGATTTCCTTCGCCTCTTTGGTGAGGTTGGATTCGACGAGCATCGAGTGTCGTTTCGTTGCGTTGAGGTCTTTCTTCCTTCGTACGACGTCGGGGCTGTAAGGTTCTGAATCGCGACGGTGTACGGTCGCGTGGCTGTGGGCCTGGCTGCCTGAGAATGATCCTTGTCTGTGTAGTGGCGTTGCTGGTTGGTCAGGATTTATGTTTGGAAGGTATGTCTGAAACGAGGGCCGGTTCTGCGCCGCTTCCATGATGGAACCTTTTTGGAATAACGTGAAACGTCAGTATTTTACAAACTTTTTATATAATAAATGTTACTTCAATTCTAGAAATAGCATCTTACTTTAGATAAGTGAAGAGAGACAAAGACATAAAAGACACGGTTTAAACCCTAGCAAACCACAATAAGGGCCAGTTCAGACAGAACGGAAAAATCCTCGCGCAAGCTCGAGCCTTCTCTGGCCGCAATTCGCATCGAGAACGACCGAGTCGCGAGCCGACTGTGTTGATATTCATACAATTTTATACTTTAGGCTAAAGTAATACGGTCCTATTTTCAATGGAGCCAGTAAATTGCTCGGGCATTTTTCCGTTTTGTCTGAATTGAACCTAAAGGACAAAGAAAAAAAGTTGAGAGGTGTCAAGGGACACCCGGATGGAACGAAGTTCCTTTCGATTAATTAGTGAAGGAATTGTAATATTTTTTTTTTTTTAAGTTATTATAATATTTTTTTTTATTATTAACAAATATAATGTAATATAAACTTAATCTTTCTATAAGAGAGAGAGAGACAGACAGAGAAACATGCGCACGTCGCACAGCTTACAATAGCTTACTATAGCAAAAAGTGTCGTTACAACTTTTCGTGAGAATTTTTTCCGTCTAGCCCCCTTTCACAACGCGCGATAAGGAACTTCGTTCTAAAAAGAAACGGAGTGAATCAATACATTAGAAGAGACAGACAAACAAACATACTATCACCAACACACACATTTCTACAGATCCCATTCCTAATGTTAACAAATTTATTTTCTAATATTAGTAGAGTAATAATGAAATGTCCATGCACCCTTTGATGTGTGTGTTTAGAACATTATAAGCCGACGTTCTCACGGACATAAAAATATCGCGGCGGGATTTTATCGCGCACTGGATTTTCAACTCTTGGTGTTGAGCCGAGCTTCGAGAGTACAACCTAACAACAACAGAGTGCATCCCAGCGCGTTGATAAAACACTCTGTTGGATTTTTAACTCTCGGCGCTAAGCAGAGCGTTGAAAATCCAGTGCTCGACAAAAAAATCGCCGCGATATTTTTACGTCCGTGCGAACGTCGTCGGCTAAGTCTCAATTTTTATACTCAGGCCAACGATACGAGATACATGCATAAAATTGCAACTTATACAAAAATCAACTTTAAACCCAAATAATCCAAGTTGATTTTTCAATTAAAAATATCGATAAACGTCATAAAATACTTTTTGCTGCAATGGAAACTGAACCATACGCAATTAAGTTAAAGTTTTTAATCCCAAAGCATAAATTTATCTCGTCTAGTTGGCTTTAATATAATATACGTAATTCTGTTTTTTTTTTTTTTTCAAAATTATCAAAATTATGGTTCGAGAGAACACCAGAGATTGTAAAGGAATACCGGGCACATTGGAGTATTTAATATATACAAGGTGTAACTTCAATAACGCACACAATTTTATTTTCGCACTCGCGAAAATAAAATCAAAGCAGCTGTTCCCTACCTTTATGTTCGCATAACTCGTTAAAATTTAGGGAACAGCTGTTTTTTTTTCGCGATTTCAGGTTTGGTCCCACAATAAAAGTTGTTCATAATGATAAGTACAATGACCCCCTAAAAGGTTGTGTGTTATTTAAATTACACCTTGTATATGAAGGAAAAGACTTCGGTCAATTTTTCACTAAAGCTGAAAATGCGACGATTTTTAGTCGGGTGACCTGGCTAAGCCAACGCTTGGGTCGGTAATCGATTACCACTAGCTTAGTTCTATCTTTCACTACAACAATAAGCAGTACATAAGCACATATATTATATAGGTAACGCAATCACCTCCAAACTGGTAACTTGGTATGTCTGGTTAATGACCTACAATAAAGCAAAACAAACAATATTTTTACAAATCCTTGGACGCGTCGTTACAGAGATGTAAGTAGGAAGAAACTAATAGAAAATGTGTTAAATGTTAATTGGAAGTGACGGGAGATGGTATTACAGAAAATTAATTTAAAAACACAGTCTAAAACTGTTCGTCCACCGCCGGGACGGGACGTCAACGAGAAAACAGATGACGGCGCCCCGTAGTAAAATTACTGTCGCTACTTCGGCGCCGTCATCTGTTTCCTCAAACAGTTAAGACAAACATAGTAATGCTGTTAAATTTTGGACTACCTACATGATGATGTATGTTTAGACTAATGGCCGATTCCTATAATTTACGGATAAAATTAAGACTTGTAACTTTACAAATAATGAAGCAAAGACTTCATAGCTTTGCATAGTAGACCGGGAGGGTTATATGGAAATAGCTATCACAGGTTTGGCAATAAAAATGCTACCATTGGTAAGCAAAACGATTCATTTTTGTTTATAGGAGCCGAGCATTAGACAAAGATTACAAAAACATAAAAAAAATAATTGTACTGACGACTGCATTTATTGGTTTTCCCCTTTTCTAACGTTCTGTTTCCCAATCACAGGAGAATTCTTAACTTAAAACAGTAAAATAAATAAATAAAATGTAACTCCAACCGCTAAATACAATCCCGGACTACTAAATCAAGCCATCTTGCATTTCTATGTTAGGTATTTAAAGACCGCCCTACAACATCAAAATAGGGTTAAGTCCAAGAAAAAGTTTTGATGCTGATTTAAAGCCAATCATCATCCAGCCATCATTTTGGTGTTCTCATTGTTCCAAATTTAAATACACAACCATTTCAAAAGCTATAGAATTTATTACAAAAAAAGCAGAATGGCTCGATTCTCTTTCCAAACATTTATTTTACTTTTGACATAAGCACGCCTATGAACTTCATCCATAGACGAAAAAATCCAATACTTCATGGACGGTAAAGTAAAATAAAATGGCTGGAAAGAATATAAGCGTCCGGAAGCGTATATATACAAGTCGATTGTCAACATCTCTTTAACGAACTGTCCTAATGAAGCGATTCAAACTCATTTGTATTGACGTCAAAATAATAATAACAAGTAGTTTAAAAGCGCTAGAATCGCGTATTATACAAAAAAATATATTTCATACTCCTTCAGAAGCACCGTGTATGTTCAGTTCACGTTTAATTCTGCGTAAAAAAGCGTAGTTGCGCTGAAAAAGCAGCTGAGAATCACAGCGCAGCAAGTTCAGATAGTACTACAGTACAGCTGCAAGAATTTGATTGTGTCTCATACTGGCGCTACTCTTGGCGTATTTGTACAAACATTCGCGTTATTTCTCCAGTACATAAATAAACTTAATTCTGATTAGAATAGGATATATTATGTACTAGCTTTTGCCCGTGGCTTCGCCCGCGTGGATATTCAAAATAATCCCACGGGAACGTACTACCGGGATAAAAAGTCTCCTATATTCTATTTCAAGTCATAGTCTACCCATGTGCCAAATTTCATCCAAATCCGTATAGACGTTTTAGCGTGAAAGCGTAAAAAACAAACAAACAAACTCACTTTCGCATTTATAATATTATAGCACAGATTAATACAGATGGGACATTCCGCAGTTTAGGTATGAAGCTACAAGTACGCGGCGGGCTCATATCACTGGGTCAATTCAGTGTGGGCTGCCGCGCACCGGCCGGCTCGCACGTTAGTTCGATACTCACTCACGCGCCGCGTCGTAAAAGAGGACAACCTTAACGAGTCAGAAGGTATAAGAGTTACGCGATAGAAAGAGAGGCAACTTATAGGTGAATAGGTAGGTAATGAAGCGTTGTGCGACCTGAATTGCACTTTATTGTGTCGTGGCAAGAGTCGCTTTTTATTTAAATGATTTTGCGGAGTGTCCCGTCTGTAATAATCTGTGATTATAGTTAGGATTGACCCGCTAATGTTTAGACAAATACGCCAAATCTTGCATAAACATTTGAGTGCATACTATATAATATATTATGCACCATGCATAATATACGTAACATAAATTGTGAGCCTAATCTGTGGAGTTTTATTATTTCAAATGTAATGTTCCTTACCGAGCGTGCGCACCAGCCAGGGCGCGACGGATTGTTTCTGATTGACGGCCGACTGTACTTCGTTGAGAGCCACTGTTAGTTGATGGCTCAGCTCCTGAGAAAAAAATATTTGGTTAATTAATGGCCAGTCTGCATCCGATATCCCAGTTTTGAGTTGAGATCTCTGAAAACCCAAAACATGGTGTATCTTCATCGGTGAAAATTGTCAAACCAAGGATTTTATGACAACACAATAACTATTTCACAATTTGGCGCAGCCGTAAGGCACATATTCCTGCATTTTTAGGGTTCCATACCTAAAAAGGAAAAAACGGAACCCTTATAGGATCACTTCGTTGTCCGTCCGTCCGTCTTACTGTCTGTCAAGACCCTTTTTCTCTGGAACGCGTGGAGGGTATCAAGTTGAAATTAATATCAAATATGTAGCTCTAAGTTAGATTTCCTCCGAATTCATCTGATCTCCGAAATCAGACCAATCCGAAGGAAATCTAACTTAGAGAGATGTATTGATGATTTTTGTGGTTAAAATTATGTAAATACATATTTCTTACTGTCGCGAATCATATTTTGATCAAGATACTACCTTGCACTGACCTGCAAATTGCAAAAAAACGCAAGGAAATTTGAATTTCGCGGGCTACCACAGCACAATCACCTTAAGCGTATTATCCCACCTATTTATAGAAGGCCGAGTAATTATTTATTTACCTGGTTGCTACACTGCGCCTGCACATGTGCGAGTTTGACCTGCGCGAGCTCAAGTTCAAGGTCACGCACCCGTTGTCTTAGTCGCGCCTCCGTCTCGCTCGACCCTTCCTTGTCATCGCCTTTTTGTTCTGTCTCTGCAAGTAATTGTGGACTTTATTATATTAGCAATACGGTCGATTTTCATTTTTGCAGTAAAGATAAAACTTGTGACTTAGTGGCTACATTTTTGGCTTGTTTGTTTATTACCTACCTTCTTTATTATCCTTTTGCGCAAGTTTCACACTGCAATTTACACAGTCCTTGACATAGTCCTGCAACGAAAAATGAAACTTAGTTACCCACTCCGTAAGTAAGAAATCGTGTGTCATAAAGTCATAAGTTAGTATACAACTTTTAACCAGATATTTAAGAAGATGTAATGACAAAAATTTAAAAGAGTATACTTAGATTATTTGGGCATGTTGAGAGGATGAATGAAAGGCGAGTAGCAGGTATTTACAAGGCAGAGGAAACGCCGGGAAGGGACGCTCTAGGAGGACATATTATAGTGACCTTATTGGTGACGTTCTTCAGAAAGGTCAAGTGCGTAGTACTCGCAACGGGCGTGCGTGTATAACCAAATGTACGAACGCAAACGAGGCAAAAGGAGTATGGAAGGATCGTTGCAGGTGTCGTTCCGTATTTTGTGCCTACGCCATGGGAAGAAGGCGTGAGTTTAAGTATGCATGTAATATTTACGATATAATAAAGTATAACTGACCTGCATGTTATGTAATTGTTTGTCAAGTCTTGCGCATATTTCGCGGTAATCCCGCGCTACCGCCGCGTAGTGTGATGCTTCTTTATGACTCTCTTCTGATAACGAACGGGCCTGCGAATAATGATCAGTAATTAACGCTATAGACGTATGAGGAACAGGGTGTAAAGTTCTCTCATCCTCCATAAAAAAGGGAGGATCTTCCAACCAGACGGGTGTTGTGTCTGGTGAGCTTGCTGCCCACCGGAACGGACGTTGTATATCAGGCTAGTCGCGCGGTAAACTTTGCTTGCGCGATGCAGGATTTTTGCGTGACGTAGTCACGTCAGCCAGTGTGTTGCGTAGTCCGCATGTGGCGCTGTAGATGCCGCCACAACGTCATGACGTTACGCATACCTCTTAAAAATTCACCCTGTATTAATATAAACATATAAAATAATAAATTTTCTTTCGGTTCCTTACCTCTGTTAGCTGTGCTTCTAGCAACTCTTTCTCCTGTTGTAATTGTGTGTTGATATTTTTCAGCCTCTCAAGTTCCACATTTATTTTCTCTTTTTCAGCGGATTCTGAAAGAAAAAATATATATAAGCAATGGCAAAAATTCTTTTACAACGTTTGGAGTTGTAAAAAGACCTAAAACAAAGAAAATCATGCGTTTTATTTACTATAGTAACTTTTCCGTATATAGCTGCGGTCCCACGGCCCGTTTTCTCTCAGGTCAGATTGCGCCAAACCAGGCCGATAGGCCCTGGGAACCGTCGCATCCGATGAGGCCTCTGGTGGCCTGTCGTCGCCCGTCCTATCCGTCGGCAGTCGATAAGTTCAGAGCGCATGTACCATTTGACATGCTGGAATAGCGGTCAACAAGCCGCACCAGGCCGACATACGCCATGGGAATGCTCGGCACGGGCCGCAACATGCCTCGACAGTCGTGGCAACGTCTGGTGCGGCCTGTCACTTAACGGGCCGTGGGAGAGCAGCTTATCACAGACTCGGTTCAAAAGTCGAGTTTTGCATTTTTATTAGTGCACCGCTCCTATACACAGTCAACAACAAAACAATTTAAAAATCCGAATAACATAATAATCTTCCCGAAATAATTTTGACTAGTTTAGGCTAAACCAAATTGTCATAGAACTGTCTTAGACTACCAACGTCTATTCATATAAATCAATCTGCCTAGCCTTTTCCCAACTATGCTGGGGTCGGCTTCCAGTGTAACCGGATGCAGCTGAATACCAGTATTTTATATGGAGCGACTGCCTATCTGACCTCCACAACCCAGTAACTGGGTAATACGATACCCTTTGGTAAGACTGGTTGTCAGACTTTCGAACTTCTGACGACCCGTGACGACTGTCAAAGTTCCACGAATGACAACCGGGACCAACGGCTTAACGTGCTTTCCGAGGCACGGAGGAGTCTCGGTATGTAAAGATGGTCACGCATCCACGGACCGACCCCGGCAAACATAGCATAACCTGATGGATCGACCCGTACGACTGTAATTACTTAGCCACGTCTACTCAAATAAAGCTAACCTTTAATAAATTTCTCGTACTCCTGTTGGTATTTGGGCAGCCGCTTAACTTTGATGCTGCACGCTAGCTTCACGATCTGGCGAGACGACTCTTCAGCGCGGCACTTCTTTGGTAACGTTACTCTGTTGAACAAAATATAATTATATACGCGGTTACTCGACTCCGTGCAGCGAAACACGACGCTGACAACATTACATGTAGTTTAAGTTATATATATATATCAACGACCATATAGCCTATAGACGCCTAATAACAGGCGACCGATGTCTGTCAACACATCAGACTTATAGATCTGATATAGGTCGCCACTCAACAATTTCGATTCAGTTTCAACCACTTCTGTGAGCTGTAAACACTTCCGCGTTAGTCGATTAAAAATTGTTCAAAATAATATAATGGCCCCTTGCACAATACGTTGGTGTGGTAACAACAGCCAGACTTCGAGTTTCCGAAAAGATGGCATAACATTTCATCGGTAAGTAAATAGTTATATATTCATAATTAGATTAGATTTATGTTCCGTTATTATTTATCGGAGTTCATCCTACACTGGTCAAACTTGTAGGTGGACGAAAGGTGCAAGGTCTCTCGTTGATGTCTTTCATGTTTGCGTCCCTTTCTTCTGAAAGTATTTTTTTAGCTATCTCTTTTCCTCTATTATTTGGTAAACATACCTAACGAATAATAGTGATGCACCAAATCATATGACCAAAGTTATCGAGAAAGCAAAAACATATACTATCTAAACGAAATTTGAAAATCTTTTTAACTGACTTCAAAAAAAGGAAGTTTCTCAATTCGACTTTTTTTATGTGTGTTCGCGGATAATTTCGTCGTTATCAGGACCAAAGTAGTCTAATAGCTTACAGAGACAAAGGTGGCTTGATATACCCTTCACCAACTGTGGTCAAAATATGTCGTCGTTCTGAAATAACCATAAAAGCATACCTTCAGAAAATTCCAAAAAACCAAATACGCAAAACCGACATCCTGGTCAATAAAACTTTAAGCAGTTTCATTGGCGAGGAACTATTTCCTAATATAAGTAATCATCAATTCCACTCTGAAGTAACGAATCATGTAGTGGATTTGTCAATGAGTGTTATGCACAAATATATTTCCACACGACTAGCTTTTCTTACAAAGTCTGCTCATCATAAACATACTGTTAGGAGGATATATACAAAGTTAATACATTTCAAAAATGATTAGTATGGTGTTTTTGACTGTCCAAAAATTAGGTGTGTTTAATCCACACAGAAAATTTCCCTCTCACGGAGAGGAGGCGTCTGTCCCAGCAGTGGGAACACTATAGGCCATTATCTTATTGTATAAATCATTATTTGACTTACAAAATTTAGTTTTGTTTTATTAATTAAGACATTTGTTTAACTATTACCAACCTCCGAAAAAAGTATGACTGTATGATATCTTTTTAAATAAATACGGAAAGAATTTTGATACTCGTATGTTGTTTTTATTTTTTACATTTTATGTTTAAGTAATTACATGTTAAAATAATATTAATTATTATTATTTATTTATTATTTATTATATAAGGTAACTTCACAGCTGACAGTAAGCAAACACAAATTATTATACCAAACATTACGCCAATTACGAAGTACTCGAAAAAAAATAAATGGATGAATGGATGGAGTATTAATAAATGGGAAGGTGAAAAAGTACAATTATTATCAAAAAAATATCGATACCTTCGTGTTTTATTTAAACCTGTCCCATCCCTAGTGATACGTAATGACCTTGGAAGGGCCAATCAGAACGCACTACCCCGCTTCCTCATACCTCAGCTAGTTGACAGAATTGTTTTGATGCGTTAAATCAAGCATTAGGCGTCTATGGGCTATATGGTCGTTGATATATATATATATATATATATATAGTAATGTGTGTTAGTTTATAATTGTTTTTTATATTATTTTGTGTATTTTTAAAATGATTGATTGATTGATAGATTGATTAAATTTACTTCTTTCTCCTTCATGTGTCTTTAAGTAAATTATTATTGTAATTGTTTTTTAACCGTTTTAATTAAGATTAATAAATAAATACTACGACTCGACAATGAATATAGAAATTCCCTTCTATTTTATCAATATAAAATGCAGGGCTCTCTTTCTCTAAGGAAGAAGAAGACATGCTGCGCCTGCGCCGACCTCAAATAATTAGGATAAGGCCAGGAGGTTTATAAGATGCAGGACGAAGCCTGTAACTCATCACGTGAGCCAAACTTGAGTTGGGTGGCTGTCACAAGCCTTCGATTGATTGGTTCAAAAGTCCGGCCGCGAAGCAGAAAGAATTTCGTACAATGACCTCTCAATACTTATCTCTATCGCTCGCGCACAAATGTATTGCCGACACGCTCGCACATTAGAAGGCCTTCTAATGTGCGAGCGCGACGGCAACACATTTGTATTCTTTATCAAGTGCAGTATGTTTACCTAAAATACTTGAGTACACCTTCAAAGTCGTGAGACAACAGATCTTTGCGCGACCGGGACAGCAGCGCCAGCGCAACTTGGAACAACGTGTCGATGCCTTGTAACAGGAACACGTCCAGAATGTGATACACCTGTAATTATACTTTGTATCAAGTACACACACAAAATAATGTTACTCGATTATTCATAATATAAACAATTACTTAATCAAAGGAATAAAATCTACTTGATTTACGGTTTTAATATCGATACTATTAATCGATACAATTGTGGGATGTAGTTATCTCAGTGTACCTCGATTCGCAATTGTTTCAAGTCTGTTTAGACTATAAATGCATCGTCTGCTTCGCCATGGTTTTATTTTGAAAGAGCGACACGCCCCTGCTTGGCAGGGTGTTTATGACTTGACAAAACAACGAGATTTCACACACGCACACGCGCACGTGACGCATATTTTCCTCAAAACTTGCTTTTTACATTGTTTTTTTTTTTTTTTTTGTCCTTTGCGTCATGTTTACCGCAAATAAACGTATTTTCTTTCTTTCTTTATATCTTGATTATAATCCCGCTGTGGTAGCCCGCGTAATTCAACGTTTCCTTGCGTTTTTTGCAATTCGCAGGTCCGTGTCAGGTAGTATCTTGATCAAAATATGATACGTGGGAATAAAACATATGTATTTACATAATTTTAATCATAAAAATCATCAATACATCTCTATAAGTAAGATTTCGTGCAGATTCGTCGAACGAACGAAATCTAACGACTCTGCACGAAATCTTACTTATGGAGATGTATTGATGAGTTTTATGATTAAAATTATGTATATATAATATATGTCGGATCCGGTCAATAGTACGGACGCGTAACGAATCGCAAGCGCGCCACTGGCGACATCACGTGACATGCCCACGCCTACAGCGCGCTTCTACAGAGTCGTGATGTTCTAACCTCATGGCGAGCAGGACAGTCTAGTGTCGGATCGCATCGGAGCAACATCGGGGTTACTACGCCACGGAACTGTATTCGATTCGTTGTGCTTAGTGATTGTCTTAGATTGTGATTTTAAACACCGTGTAACGCACCCAGTGTGTTTTCATTGCACGAAACCCATCATCTGCCCACGTGTCTGTCTAAATCTAACTGAGTGAATCCTGACGTTCCGACATATATATGTTTTATTCCCACGTATCATATTTTGATCAAGATACAACCTGACACGGACCTGCGAATTGTAAAAAAACCCAAAAATAATTAAATTTCGCGGGCTACCACAGCGCATCCCCCTTATTAACATTAATTTAAACATAAACCTTCCGAAATAAATTCTCCAAATGATTGTGAAAACAGCATAAAACTCCGTTGCGTGGTTTAGAAGAATAACGCGGTCGCACATACCGACACGAAAAGCGACTTTAATTATTTTATAATATTTTATTTTGTAAGACACTGTGTATGGGCGTTTTCGCATCCTTTTATTTTAACACTAGCTGGGTATAAGCTATCTACATACCAAATTTCATCCAAATCGGTCCCGCCGTTTGAGCGTGAAGAAGTAACAAACATACACACACACTCACAAACTTTCGCCTTTATAATATTAGTGTGATAGTGTGATTCTAGTTTCAAAACTTGCTGTTTAGCTGTGGTACTTACCAGCGGCAAGGGGAAACGTGCAGTGAACACAGTGAGGAACCACTGTGAGGCGAACATGTGAGGCTCCACGCCTAACTCTTGGAAGTGAGCGCGCAGATCTGTTAGTTGTTCCTGCAATTGAAATATTCAGAATTAATTAGAGGTTACTATCATCTAGCTCTTATCATTATAACTTGACAGATTACCCCTTTGATATTTTCTGCATGAGTTTTGCTTCATACAGACGTTCACTATATAAACATTGCGAAGAGTGCACGTCTATATAGCTCTAATTGGTATGTATTCTAGATTTAGTTCTACTAAACAAACTTTTTTCTGTTCTCCGTTGTCTCTAATGTTTCATATGTGAAAGTCATGCATACCTGTTATTTGCATGGTTACTGAAATGCCATTTTTTTATGTTATTTTATTTTGAATTGTAAGTGACCGTGCTGTTGGTGTACTTATTATAAATAAATAAATAAAGGGTCAAATTAAATTTTGTTTTCGCTTATTAGATATCTAAATTAAATTAGCTAGCGAAAGTCTGTAGACGTGATGGGTGTCACGTCTGCGGAGTTTTGCTAGTTAATTTAATCCGACTGTAAAATTTCGGGTCGGCACAGGATATTATGTTGAAAGCTAGCTAGCCAGCTAGCTTCATCTTTCTGACTGACCGACCCCATGAAAATTCAAAAGTGCCTGTAATTGGCTTATTTGAAATAAATGCTTTGAGTTTGAGTTTAAAGGATCATAATATCGTTATCCCTTTCTGCCGTATCAGCTTTCACACAATCTATGCCTTGTTTTTTTGGATTTCCCTTACCCTTACTACAATGCACATTCATAATGCATATTCAAACATGAGGTAAAGCATAAGTTGAACAATTGGTTATTAACATTGACTTATGATCAGACAGAATTACTTCTAATAGTTAAAAAGTAAGTACGTATAATAGGTGTCTAGTATTGCTCGTATATGTAGGTGGTAGACATTTATTGATATCATTTTTTGTTTGTCTTTACGGTAGGTTTTACTTTGTCTTGTTTCTTTTTTTAAGCAATAATTTTCTTATGTTTAATTTTTATATAAGTTCAAGGTTGTGTCGAAGTCATCAGCTCAGTAACTCCTATAATACAAGCTTGACTTAGTGTAGGAGTTAGAGAATTCCATGTTTTCTATGTGACAGCGTACAATCTCACAAAGATTTAAATTGTTATTAGTTTAAGAAATTGTTGTACCTACTTGGAAATAAATATTTATTATTATTATTCTTTTTTGTCTTTGGTTTATCTCGGGACCCTGGGCTCCCGGACCTTTGGAAGGCGTACGAGGGGCCGAAGCCAACTCGCAGAGGCCCCTTAGACAATTTTAAATGACGAGGAGGCACCAGCCGACGATTATCCCTGTATGCACTATGCAAGTGCACCCAAGGACAACCCCCGGTTGGTGCAGGACTATTGCAGAACATGGAAACAAAACACATTGGGCCTATGGGTTTGGGTGGCTACATGGATTGGGTACCTTGAACTATGGAAGAACTATGTCCCCTGCCTGACCAATGTTATATAATATACACAGATAAATTGGCAGGGGGTGACTTGCACACTCAATAATGGGCCCCCGGAAACGGTCGCTAGCACATAGTGACGTAGCGACAAGGGGCAACATGTCCTGAGGTGCTTGAGGAGTGGAGAGGTATTCCACGGCTCTCAGAACAATCGCAGAGCCCGGAAGATGGTCAAGATCCCTACAAGCACTTACTGGAATACTTCCTTCCTCCGAGCACGTTTGCTCTTGCGAATCTCCACTCAAGCCGGCCAATAAAGGCAAGAATGAGGTGGGAGCTCTGTTCCCGTCAGTGTTCACTCCAGCCGGCCAATAAAGGCAAGCCAGAGGTGAAGAACAAGACTTCTCCCGGAAAATAGGGTCCGTGGGGTCGCTACTGCCCAACATCTCGCCACATGCTGCCCTGCGGGTTCACGTATCTCTCTTGGTCTGGCTCCTCACCCTAGACCTGTTTCGGCAAAGTAAACTCCACCGGCACAGACCCAGAGTTCGGAGCGCGCAAGCCCCACCACGGCGTCAACGTAGAGATACGGCGGTGGGGTTTATTATTATTATTATTATGTTTACATATCTCGGTACCCTGGGGTCCCGGACCTTTGGAAGGCGTACGAGGGGCCGAAGCCAACTCACAGAGGCCCCTTAGACAATTTTAAATGACGAGGAGGCACCAGCCGACGATTATCCCTGTATGCACTATGCAAGTGCACCCAAGGACAACCCCCGGTTGGTGCAGGACTATTGCAGAACATGGAAACAAAACACATTGGGCCTATGGGTTTGGGTGGCTACATGGATTGGGTACCTTGAACTATGGAAGAACTATGTCCCCTGCCTGACCAATGTTATATAATATACACAGATAAATTGGCAGGGGGTGACTTGCACACTCAATAATGGGCCCCCGGAAACGGTCGCTAGCACATAGTGACGTAGCGACAAGGGGCAACATGTCCTGAGGAGCTTAAGGAGTGGAGAGGTATTCCACGGCTCTCAGAACAATCCCAGAGCCCGGAAGATGGTCAAGATCCCTACAAGCACTTACTGGAATACTTCCTTCCTCCGAGCACGTTTGCTCTTGCGAATCTCCACTCAAGCCGGCCAATAAAGGCAAGAATGAGGTGGGAGCTCTGTTCCCGTCAGTTTTCACTCCAGCCGGCCAATAAAGGCAAGCCAGAGATGAAGAACAAGACTTCTCCCGGGAAATAGGGTCCGTGGGGTCGCTACTGCCCAACAGCTCGCCACATGGGTTCAATTATTATTATTATTATATTTAAAATAATAATAGAAGAAAAAATCTATTATTATTATATTTAAAATAATAATAGAAGAAAAAATCTAAATTTTTGCCTAGACTAAGAGTGACTCATTCAAATGATGCTTACCTCCATCAATCGGTCGAGTTGATGTAACCTCATGTAGAGAGCTTCAAAACCATCTTTGTACAGTTCACGGAGTCCATATCCGTACATCAACCGCACTAAAAGACAGAACGCTTGCTCTTCTGGCATCTGAAAATAATATAGAATGTCGTAAGAGCAGTAGCACGTAGCAAGACGTGTATAGAATGGTAGCATGTATAGTTGTCGGTTTTTGCTAAGCATCATTTGAAAAAAGGCGTAAATTTATGAAAGTGAGTATCATTAGAATCTGTATTAAAAATATTTGTAATTTTGATCCGCTATGACAGGTCATCAGTTTTGTAACAATTACTCAGGGATGTATTATTTCGTCCTGAAAAAGAAAATCTGAAAGCAAAGAAGACACCGCAGCGGCTATTGTTATACGTTCTGCCGTCCATATAACCACGCAATAAAAGTCACTAACCTCATTTGTAAAAAAAAAAGGTCTCGGAACTTAAATGCAAACAAAAAAAACATGGCACGTGCACGCGTCAAAGAACGCCTCTTACCACGATACGTTTGTTTTGATCGTTTTAGCGACACGCCTTAATACTTTTTCGTATCGTTTTGAAATATTGGAATACATTGGTAGAGGGCGTCGACTTTTATTGCACGGTTAAGTATATGATTCTTGAAATCTTAAATGAAACTGCATAGTTCAGTACACAATTATGTAGTATTTTTAACCGACGAAAAAAAAGGAGGTTCTCAATTCGACACGTATATTTTTTTTTTTTTTTTTTTTATGTATGACCACGCACACAGTACACACAGACACACAGACTCACAGTTTTACAGTCGTCCGATTTGAAAAATTTTTGTTTTATTCGAGAGGGTTTACCTCAAAGTTGGTCCCATATAAAATTGTTTAACTTTGCTTGGGTAGTTTTTGAGTTAGCTTCAATAATATGTATTTTTTCCCACTTTTATATGGATGATGTTCTAGTTTCTTTTGCAGGTAATGGTATTAGAATTTGTGTGGGGTAGGTACCATAACTAAAAAGAGACAAATAAAAACTTTTCTACAAAAAAATACAACCGACTTCCAAAAACAACACTACAAAGTGAAAAATAACTTTAATTTCGGAAGTCGGTGGCAAAAAACGAAAATACATTTAACTAGACACCGACTTCCGAAATTAAAGTTATTTTTCACTTTGTAGTGTTGTTTTTGGAAGTCGGTTGTATTTTTTTGTAAAAAAGTTTTTATTTTATTAAGAGGGAAAATATAAAACTGGAAATTGTTCATAGTAACTACTTATTTATATTCGTGTGAGCATTGCATTTGAGCATCTTTTAGTTAGTGATTAGGTTACGTTGCGCAGTCTTTTCTACGTATTTATATTTTTTGTTTCGCCACGATCGACTGGACTCGATCGACCGGTTGACCAGCCCTGGTCTATAGGGAAAATGGAAGATAAGGCATCTTAGCTGAACCTTAGTAAGTTGAATGCTGATGCATAGTCTTCATTACCACACTTTATCTCTCTCGAATATACTTACATGTAACAGCAGAGTAGCAGCTAGAAAGCTGAGTCCTTGACAGTATCCAACTTCATGGTCGTATACGGCATACGCCCGCGCCATCCGCAGCAGCGAGTCTTGTCCCAAGCCGCCTGCTTCGCGGAAGAAGTCGTGTGCGGGGAACGTGCGGGCTATGTCGCGTTGTATTACCGCTTCGAAGGGGCAGTCCTGTATTTAGAAAGGGTTTGTTCAGTGTAATAATCCTCCTAATATTAAAGTTTATGAGAATGGATGGATAGATGGTGGTTCGCTACTCTTTCACGCAAAACTACTGGACGGATTTTGATGTAATTTGGCACAGAGATAGTTTATAACCTACATTAACACATAGTATACTTTTTATCCCGATATTGTTATGAGTTCGAAATATACGCGGGTGACACCGCGGGGCGCTGCTAGTACGATCGCATAGGCATTTAGGCAGGTGTTAAGCTTTGAACAAAGGCTTGGGAAATTCCTGAAACATGCGTCAACATCATATCAGCTGATAGATATCCACTGCTGAATATAGACCTCCCCTAAGTGTTGCCACAATTTCCTGTCTTTCGCTGCCTTCAACCAGTCAATTTCCGCGAACTTGTGGGGCTCTCTCCACTCATATGCAGGAACGCGGTCACTCGACTTTTTTACTCCAACGGCCATCCATTCTACAAGCTACCTTCTTATAAATATGATGAATCATCACTGGTAACGCACACTAGTAAAATATGCATTTACACGAACTTTGTCATCACATGCCTAGCCTTTTCCCAACTAATAGGTTGGGGAAAAAGTTTCTTCGCATTTTTTAAGAAAATTCAAAACATTTTTAATACTTATACATTATTTACATTTTTCTAAAGTATGTAGGTACCATTTTGTTCGATAACTTTTTGCCATCTTGTAGGTAGGGACATGATCCCATTGCTATAGAAATTTTGGGACTTCTGATCAAAATACCGCGACAAGTGGTTTTGGCAGTCCACTCGTGATGTTAACCTGACACTGCCTAAAGAATTCTGAAGAGACCGAAACAGGTGGAAATCTGAAGGTGCAAGGTCAGGACTATACGGCGGATGCATTAACACCTCCCAGCCAAACTCTCTTAATTTTTGCTGAGTGGCTAAAGATGTGTGAGGTCTAGCGTTATCATGATGAAAATCCACACCCCTTCTGTTGATTAATTCCGGCCGCTTTCTCTCAACTTCTTGCTTTAATCTCATCAGTTGTTCGCAGTAGAGTTCAGAATCGATGGTCCTGCCTGGTGGTAATAGCTCATAATGAATAATGCCCTTCCAATCCCACCACACACACAGCATCACCTTGTTGCGAGTTAACCCGGGTTTCGCCACAGTCTGTGAAGCCTGACCGGCCTTTGACCACGACCTTTTTCGCACGTTCATGTCGTACGTGATTCACTTTTCATCATCAGCTTCTTCAAAAATGGTTCGGTTTCATTACGTCGTAATAAAGAATACAAATGAGTACACGGTTGATTAGGTTTCTTTCAGTGAGCTCGTGAGGTACCCAAATATCGAGCTTTTTTGTGTACCCAGTTTTTTTCAAATGCTCCAAAACTGTTTTGTGGTCAATTCCCAGTTCATCAGCTACGTCGTAACTACTGATATGCCGATCTTGCTCCACTTTTTCAAAAATGGCATCCATTTTATCCATAATAGGGCGACCAGAGCGACGTGCATCTTTGACATCAAAATTTCCTGATTGAAAACTCTTAAACCAAATTTGTGCTACTCTCACAGACACTGCACTGGGTCCATAAACATCGCAATTTTTTTTCGCGGCTTGCGTTGCATTTTTACCTTTTTTGTTTACTACAAAAAAGGTAAAAATGCAACGCAAGCCGAAAAAAAAGCGAGGAGAAATTCGATAAATTTTAAAATTTTACAAAATTTTAAAATTTATCGAATTTCTTCATTAGCTTCACTCATCTTGACAGTACGAAAAACAAATGAAAATCACACATTTTCCTAATTTGAATTTGGAATTATGTTCTTTAAAATTTAAACTTTCAATGATACCAAAACCAGCCAGATACAAATACATAGTATAGCCAAAGAGATTTTATTTTAAGTTCATACATACTATATATGCGAAAA
The DNA here is from genome assembly GCA_946251885.1 of Cosmia pyralina. Taxonomy (NCBI): domain Eukaryota; kingdom Metazoa; phylum Arthropoda; class Insecta; order Lepidoptera; family Noctuidae; genus Cosmia; species Cosmia pyralina. Next base: position 24,019,744 of record OX276345.1, on the reverse strand, counting down.
GACTTTTTCGCCAACCTAATATGTTGGGGTCGGCTTCCAGACTAACCGGATGCAGCTGAATACCAGTATTTTACATGGAGCAACTGCCTATTTGATCTCCACAAACCAATTACTGGGTAACACGATACCCCTAGGTAAGACTGGTTATCAGACTATCGAGCTTCTGACGACCAGTAACGGCTGTCAAAGATCTATGAGTGACAGCCGGGACCAACGGCTAACGTGCTTTCAGAGGTGCGGAGGGCTCTTGGTATGTAAAGATGTTCACTCATCCACGGACCAATCGCGGCAAGCGTAGCTTAATCTGATCAATCGACCCGTGTGGCTCTTATTACTTAGCCACAGGCCCCTCTATATTAAAAAAAATATAATTTTTGCATTAACCTTGCTTATAAGCGTCCTGTAAGTCTCCATGAGCTTGTCGTTCTGATCCACCCCGGCGAGTCGCAGCCACACCTCACCACGTAAAGCTTCGGGCACACCGACGCGAACTAAGTGGTTCAACGCACGCGGGCGCGGCCCTGTCCAGCTGTGAAAGTAACGTTTGTAAGATTTAACATTACAATAATTCAAAAACGTTGATTAGGGTGACAGGATCAGAATAATTTACGTTTTATTTATAAGCGTAGCTTATTAGGTATGTGGCGGCATCTACATCGCCACATACGAACTACGCGTCACAATGACATGACGTCACGCAATCCTGCATCGCGCTTTTAGAGTTTACCGTGCGACTAGCATATATAAAACGTCCCGACATCAACCGTCGCGCAGTTGCCCACCAGACACGACACCCGTCTGGTCGGAGGATCCTCCCTTTTCAATAGAGGATGAGTGAACTTTACACCCTGTTCCTCATGCCTCTAAAGGTACAAAAATAAACAAGAAGGTACATCTCACCTCCTTAGCACTTGAGCCCAATTAACAAGTACATCTTCGCCACAATCTTTGGATACTTCACCGGTTCCACTTAGAAGAGGCTCATCGCCATCTGAAAGGCAGTGATTAGGTTAACTTTGAGTTAAGCAATCACATGATCTTAACTATCAGACACATCCACTTCAAACTTTTGTAAGATTCTCATTAGCAGACCTAAATACACCATAAATATATATTACCTGGGCAGGACTTTCTGTTTTTTATTTAATTTGAATTAATTTTATATAATTTTGTTTCTTTTTTTATTGTTTTTAAGCTTTGGAAATATTGCAATGCCTATATAACCAGCTTTCAGGCCTAGTCTCTAAAAGAGGGATCGGATCGTAATCTACCCCGGGTTAGAAGGCAGGCCCAGTGCAGGTCGCTATGATCAACAATGATTGTCTAAGCATATTATTTATGACCCGCCACCTAGTAAAATACTGCCTTGTTATACCAGTACATACCGGAGTCCGGCTCAGAAGGCGAAGGCGGCGCGGGCGCACTGGACAGCGGCGACGGCAGCAAGCTGGACAGTGACAGCGGCAAGTTTAGACGCGAGCGGTCCAACTCGTCTGATGTCTCGATGGTTGCGACCTCGTATTGGAGCTGACCAAGAGCGTCTACGGACTGAAATGAGAAAAACGTGATGATGAATGACGGAACCCAATAACCTATCTGTCATCAGTTTTGGCATACTGGAGACAGAAAAACCTATCTATCTATGGTTTTAACGTCCCCATAATCTAAGACAGATAAAACAAAAGAACACGAACGAACGAAAGGAACGTAAGGACAGATAGAATTATATTGTCTATCATCAGTAGCTATCTGTCTTTTACTGACAGTAGGTTATTGGGTTCGGCCGTAAGTTAATAAACTGTAAAATAGTATATAATAGTCAGTAATTTTATTAACATCACTATCGAATATGATATTTTAAGACCGACAGTTATGTGGCAAAAATCACGTATTTGGCATTTGTAAATTATATTCTAAATTACAGAATCAGATAACGCTTTTATGAAATCTCAGCGTTATAAAGACAGAGAAAATCACAATGAAACATGTGCTATCCGTAGTTAAGGGATGAACATCTCCGCGGGCTTGCGGACGACGAGTAATGGGCAGCTCGCCGTCCGGTAAGGACCAGGCCCGGGGCGACGGCGCGTTGTGTTCCACGCGCGCCTCAAAGAGATGTCAGCAGTGACGGGGTCCAATAGGGCCGAAGCCGCCGGGGTCGCGGGTAGTTCGAAAGAGATACCGTGGCCCTGGCACGGGCAACTGAAGGAACACGGGTGGGTTTTAGTCAGTAAAAGTCTGACACGCCCTCCCGCTCTGCCCGGAGCGGGAGAAGTCATTTGATGATTTCCCATCCACAAAAAAAAAAAAAAAAAAAAAAATCATATATTGTATGTATCAGTAGTATGTTCTTACCTCTTTGAGATTGATATAAAACTGTTGCACAAGCGGCCTCTTTGAGTAATACCAGAACCTCTCTGTAGGCGGGAAAATCTTGACAGGAGTCTCGATGATCAACCTGTGAGCAGAACGACTAGATAGCGTAAGCGTTTATGTAAGACCAGCTTTTGCCCGCGGCTTCGCCCGCGTGGATGTCGGAAAATATCACGGGAACGTACTACCGGGACTTCGATCCTTATTCCTTGCCTACATCACAAAGAAAACTTCTGTGGAAAATTTCAGCTTTCTAGGACCAAGGGTTTGAGTTGATCGTGGATGAGTCAGTCAGTCCAGGACTTCTCTATTTATTTTTATAGATAATAGCTATTTACCACGAATCAATATTATATTGCGTTCTAAACAAGTGTTACACTATTGAAACAAAAATACAAAAATTGCTAACACTGCTTTTATGAGCTTTTACTGCAATAGACCGACAAAATTTTTTCTGCCATTTCTATTTCGAGAACCACATAAAATATCATAATTACTGTACCTTAAAGGATCCGGTATGCCTCTAATAACGAGATCCTGTGCGAGTGACATATACGCCGGAGCTCCTTCACCGCTGGCAACATTGAAGGCAGCTAGGGCAGACTCCCCAGCGTTCCACAGTGCACATGCTGAGCAACCGGACCCGCCTGATGAACCGCTTACCTGAAAGATGAATTTTATTAACATTTATCTAAAAAATCTCTTTCTGAATCGCAGGTATTGCTTCACACATAGCTTGCACACCAAACACACGGTACTATCTGTGGGCCAAACAAATACAGGGTGTAAGTGTAAACAGTGGCAATCTTTTAAGGGGTCATTGTACTTATCATTATGAACAACTTTTACTATGGGACCAAACCTGAAGTCGCGGAAAAAAATCAGCTGTTTCCTACATTTTTACGAATTATTATGCGAACATAAATATGTAGGAACAGCTGATTTTTTTTTTCGCGATTTCGGGTTTCGTCCCATAGTAAAAGTTGTACAATGACCCCTTAAAAGGTTGCCACTGTTTACACTTACACCCTGTATTTGTTTCGTGAGAAAATTGAACCCTACGAGGCGTAGCGCAAAACTCAAACTACAGAAACTATCACCCATATTCGAAGACGTTTCCTCGAAACTTCCTCGCCTCCACTCAACCTCATTCAAGGAAATCGGTATTCACTGTTGCAAAAAATCTGCTTCACTTTGCGTCACTCGACATTTTCCCTCACTCGAGGTGAGGAAACAACCGTCAAATTCAAGGTACGTCGGAATGTACCTTAAGGAACACTCAAGGAAGATTTACGCCATTATTCGCGTCTTTTACTAGACTCTTTCACCCACACTTGTTAAACAGAGCTGATTATTTTATTTGAATAACTTTTCCAATTGTGTTCCAACAACTCGAGGATCCTCAAAATTACCTCACGACAAGACCGAGTTTTAACTAAGAATACCGATTTCGAGGATTAGTTGAGGTAACCTCAGTTGAGTCGAGGTCGAGGAAGATTCGAGGAAACGTCTTAGAATATTGGTTTTAGTCATCCACATGAGCAAAAGTTTATTACTTTGAACCGGGCTTAGAGTGGGAACTAAAATATTTCAAAAGTATTCTTACCATTTCAAGTAACCTCATGTCTGAATGCTTTACGCTCCTACCGGGAGCAAGAAGGATACCGAAGCAGCGCTCTATGTATAATCCTCCAGTGTAGGTTGACTGAAACCAAAATAACAATAATGGTGATTTTTCATTTCCATTGCTTTGCTTCCTTGAAAGCGAAAACACTGGCCGAAATTAACAAAAGTAATCCTTTTTTAATACGCCAACTTCCTAAATGTATTTCGCATTGGCGAGAAAAACGTGCTATCTCGTAAAATGTAATTTTACAGGAAGCGACGTAAACTTTAAAAAAAATTATGACAAGTAAATTAATGTGGTTTTTACGTCAAATGAGTTCACTAATAATCTTTAGAAAAATACACAAAAAGATTCTACAAACGTATAAGTATTAAATTATCGAATAATTATTAATAAAAAAAAAACCTATTCCGAAAAGTCACGTTTTTCTCGCAAAGAGGCGATTTGAGAATCTGAAATAATTATCAAGTTTCGGAACAAAAAACTGAATGTCATTCATGACGAAGTTCGCAACATTGCAACAAAATTTTTTAGGACCTTTTTATTACAAATGGTCACACAAAAATCAACTAAGAATAAATAAAGCTAAAGTAGATGGAGAGTTGAGCAAGTGGCGATGGAATTTATTTTAAATTATCTGAGACTATGAACTCTACACTACTGAATAGTCACTGCATGCAGACATTTGTAAGATCAAAAATCTAAATATTTTATGGAGAAGAGCCGGCAAGAATCTCCAAGGACAGACCTTCCCTTCTTACAAATGTGTTTCATTGATGAAATAATAATAAAAATTTAATAAAAAACTTTATTGCTAAACATATTACAAAGATTTTACATTTGCCCCAAACTTGGCAAGCCTGTATCTTGGACGCCAATATGAAGGGGTTACCATTAAACATTTATTTTAAAACATATTCGGTATCAAAAGTAAAAAAGGTTTGTGTGAAAACACAAAAAAAAAAAAAAAACAAATAAAAATCTAAGAATCAAAGTGAAAGAAAACATAACACACAAATCAATAATAAATAGAAAATAAAATATAAAAAACTATAAAAACGATATTCTATTGTAAATGTCTATTTATTTACAGAAGTCAGAAATTATTTCTTACCTGTGGATCATCAGATTCGGGCTGTATGTTGTTGGTGACTTGTTTTACGTTGATGGTCACTTGTTTGTCTATTCCGCCGCGCAGCTTGAACCCGAGCCGCTCTTTCGGCACATGGCTGAATGTACCCTGTAAACAAATAGGAAAATTATAGCTGACGTAAAGAGGGTTTTTTAGGGTTCCGTAGCCAAATGGCAAAAAACGGAACCCTTATGGATTCGTCATGTCTGTCTGTCTGTCCGTCCGTATGTCACAGCCACTTTTTTCCGAAACTATAAGAAACATACTGTTGAAAATTGGTAAGTAGATGAATACATCATTTTAGTGTGAAAATCTTAATGCGGTTCACAGAATACTGTAAGATTTTCACACTAAAATAGAAAAAAAAAACAATAAATTTTTGGGGGTTCCCTTTAATTATAACTGAAACTAGAAAATTTTTTTTTATCAAACCCATACGTGTGGGGTATCTATGGATAGGTCTTCAAAAATGATATTAAGGTTTCTAATGATTACATTAGAAACCTCAATATCATTTTTGCAGACCTATAAAAAAAAAATGATATTGAGGTTTCTAATGATTACATTAGAAACCTCAATATCATTTTTGAAGACCTATCCATAGATACCCCACAAAAAAAATATTTTTTCTAAACTGAAAAGTTTGCGCGAGAGATACTTCCAAAGTGGTAAAATGTGCCCCCCCCCCCCCCTGTAACTCTTAAAATAAGAGAATGATAAAACTAAAAAAAATATATGAAGTACATTACTAAAACTAAAAAAAATATATGATGTACATTACCATATAAACTTCCACGGAAAATTTGTTTGACCGAGATCTAGTAAGTAGTTATTTTTTAATAGGTACGTCATAAATCGTAAACCGCAATTTACCTTTCATTCAATCAACTCAATTATTAAAACATCGATCAAATTTACAACGAACCAACAACTTTTATAATATGTTACTTGCTGCTACGGAACCCTTCATGGGCGAGTCCAACTGGCACATGGCCGCTTTTTTATTATTAACAACAATGTTCTATGGAGTGGCTGTTACACCATCAAGACATGATTAATACTATGAAGAAGTTAAACGAACGATTCTGTCGATGTATACATAAAAAGATAAGGGGAAGACCCTTATCTTTTAAAGGTGGGGTGGAACCAGCCGATCATCATTGGTTTCACTCAAAATGAGTGGAAAAATTCACATTCTTCTCGATTTGTTCATTTCACTAAGTATATTCGCACGTCTGACGTCTGGCAACAACTTTCGAAACCAATTTGTCCGCTCAATCAAAACTGACTAACGCCTGGCTAATTTTTACCTCAAGTTTCCTTGATATCCACGGTACATACCAACACATGCATCATCTGCAACGGAGATACCGTGGGCCTTGTACCCTCAGTCAGCGACCCAGTCATTGAGGTGGCCGCGTTCAGACGGCAATAGTACTGGCCATCATTATTTTTTATTAAAGACTTCTTAAGGACGCTGTTACAAATGGGTAGTCAAATCATTACTTTTTTACACAAAAGCATGTTTATTAAATAAAATACTTTGCATTCTTAAAATGTTTTTAGCCGAATTGTTGGTAGATGTGCGGGGTACTCGTACGATTCTGAACTATAAATATAATTTTTTTAAGAAACAATTTCTCAATAAATGTACCGAAGTGAAAATTTTTACTTCGGTACATTTATTGAGAAAATGTACCTATCTAAAATTATTTTTATAGTTCAGAATCGTACCTTGCACATCTATCAACAATTCGGCCAAAAATATTTTAAGAATACAAAGTATTTTATTTAATAAACATACTTTTGTGTAAAAAAGTAATGATTTGACTACCCATTTGTAACAGCGTCCTTAAATCAAACCTACCATAGCAATCAGTCTCGCTGTAATGTTGGCACTATTGTTTTCATTGAAGAATTGTTTGCAAAAACCATTCCTTCAACGAAAAGCAATGATGCCAACGTTACGGCGAAGGGTATTCTTTCGAACGCACTTTACATTCCAACACATGCATGAGCTGCATCGGTGGTACAGCAGGCCCCGTGCCCTCGGTCAGCGAACCAGACATTGAAAGGGCCGCGTTTAGGTGGCAATAGTACTGGCCATCATTATTCTTATTAAACACTTTCAAACGCAATCCTACCTTAGCATCAGTCTCCTTGATATCCACAGTGCATTCCAACACATGCATGAGCTGCATCGGCGGCACCGCGGGCCCCGTACCCTCGGTCAGAGACCCAGTCATTGAAGGGGCCGCGCTCAGGTCACCCACCAACGATGATGCCATTGAGCGAGGGATGCGCTCGAATGCTTTTGCGAAGCAGCCTGGGGAAGAAATAGAAAAAAAATATGTAACATTTAGGAACAAAAGTTTTCATTGATGATTTAATTTCGCTCAATCGGAGATCCGAGTGGAAAGAATTTAGTTAACCTAGCATAAAACGAGTTAGTAAATCGGTCGGTCGGTTGGTTACCGGCTATTTCAGAATACACAAATACGCGCAGTTTTGCCCATTTCTCTGGATAACGCTCGTTCATTTATAGTTTGCCTTTTCTATAATTTAAAACTAAACTACTTATTATTATTTTTTATGTATTTTTACATTCAATTGCAAATTAATAGATAATGCTAAGTAGAAGAGTTGAGTCTCTTTTAATACAAGCAATTTCTTGCTTAAGGTGAAACAAGCCGCGGACACGAACTCACTGGTGGGCGTAGCCAAAACACACGCTATCTCACTTGGCATCGTGACTGACAGAGATAGTATCAGTGATGAGCAGTTAGGCTCTACACGCACACAAACACCAAAATTCCGAGAATTCGGGAAGTACAAGCCGGCTACAGATCAAGCTATACTTATCCAGTATAAGCTGATCTCGCATTGTATAGGATTTCCTTACAATGAGAGGTCGGTGTAAACTGGAAATGTATACAAACACGTGCAAAAGTAGAAGGCGCGCGCTGTTATCGTTTATTTATACCCCTCTATGTACCTATTACAAAGATTGCATAATTTATTATGTTTCTAAAAAGTTTTCCCCGTGTGGTCATGCAGGCAGCGATCGCTCAAGAGTTCACGACGCACGCTTACTTGTCCAGCAGTCATCATTGGCCTAACCGCGCTTATTATTACTGTTTATGTACGTAATAAATAATAATTTTACCTAATTAATAATTAATAAATAATTATACCTAATTACCTACCTATTCAAACATAGAAATAAAATCAAAAATAAAAAATCAAAAAAGAAAAAAAATCATAAATCAAAAACAAAAAAATTAAATAAATAAACAAATCAAAAATTCGAAGACTTGTGACATCTGCCAACCCGCACTGGGCCCGCGTGGTGGATTACGGCCCACTCCCTCTCACAGAGAGGAGGCCTGTGTCCCAGCAGTGGGAACGTTATGTACCTACCTATTACTATTATATTGACTACCTACCTAGTTTAAGCTGATCTCGCATTGTATAGGATTTCCTTACAGTGAGAGGTCAGTGTAACCTGGAAATTTATAGCTTGATGTGTAGCCGTGTGTACCTACCTACTAGGCAGAATGCAGATAATATTCTATTGGCTAAACTATAAAATTTTCCACATAATACAACGTTAGCTAGTGTTACGCCAAGCCTCAGCCAATGACAGCGCGCCACGCCAAGCCCCGGCCAATCACAGCGCGCCTGTCAAGCCAGCCAATGCCTAGCCTAGCCAGCCGAGCCACGTCATCCCAACTCCACCGCCAAGCGTGCCAGCCAGGAGGGGATGAAGCCTTAAATAGCCCAGCGAGCTCATTTTAGAATGTCTTTTCTGTTGTGTGCACTGAATAGGGGAAACCTATGCCCAATTGCGATTTTGTAACTTAATTTAAAATACAATAAAAAAGTGATCAGTTGTCGATTTGTTTCCTTCATCGTCGTAACAAGTCAGAAGTGGGATACGAAGGTAAGAATAACTAGATATGAAGCGTCAGCATTCCGATGATCCTAGACGTCTGGTTCGCCCGCCTGGATGGACCGAGGCCATGGCCGACGACGTGCTTGACGAGAATGAAGAAGAGACTCCGCCTGCTAGAAAAATTCTCAGAAGACTCTTAGAAAATGAGGTACAAAAAGCTATGTACGAGTTGAATGCGGAGGTAGGTACAGTCTTTAAAACAAAAGAACACCGAGGAGCCTCACTAATTCCAGAGTTTGACCCTGACAATGAAGAGTGTACTACGGTGAAAGCTTGGCTCAAAAAAATCGATCAACTTGGCGAGATCAACGGATGGAGCGAGAACACAAAAGCATTCCATCTGCAAGATAAGTTACGTGGCCAGGCTAGAAGGTGGTACAATAGGTTAGATGATTATAATTATACGTGGGAACAATGGAAGCAGATGTTGTTGCGTGCTTTCCCCAGACATCGGGATTATGGTAATTTACTCGACGAAATGATGAGCAGGAGAAAACTACCCTCCGAATCGATGACTAAGTATTATCAGGATAAAGTCGCCATGTGCTTTCGGTGCAAGTTGTCAGATAATGCGACCGTCTCTTGCATAATTCGTGGCTTGCCACCTTCTCTGCAAGCCAATGCGAGCATACCAGTGCGAGCGACCGGAAGAGCTATATGAGGGGTTCCTTTGTGCATTAGACGACTACCAACAGCCGACACCCTCTGGCACACGAGTACCAAGTAAGGAAATTTCTCGACAGTTATGTGAAAAGAAAACCTTAATTAACCCAGATGTAGACCCATGCCCGCGCTGCAAAAAAACGGGACACATATTGCGCAACTGCCCACACCCAGACACGAGAACATGTTTTAAATGTGGTAAACAAGGGCATATTGCTACGCGCTGTGCTAATCCTACTAGTCCGACATCAGTGTCATTGCTTGCTCATAAGATGAGAGAAATTAAGCTTGTGCAGAACTATAATAAAATTTACGAAAAAACGGTCAAAATTAATGGCATTCATGTAAAATCGTACCTAGATACTGGAAGCCAAGTCAATGTGATGTCGGTTCATGTCTCGAGAATGCTTAAACTCGAAGTTTCTCCATCAGACGTAATTTTCAAAGGGTTTTCTGGAGGTCTTGCACCCAGCTTTGGAGAAGTAAAGTTCCAAATAGAAATTGACGGAATACCTATGCATTGTAAGGCCGAACTGACCGATGTTGATATGGGATGCGTTAACCTTTTAGTTGGTCAGCCAATAATTAACCAAGATGGCATGTCTTTAATTGTCAAAAATGGCAAAGCTACTATAGAACAAGATAATGATTTCACAAAAGTGATAGATGTTGTTGAAGAACGCACTCGATTTAACGTTGTCACTGTGCAAAATGAGTGCTTGCCTCCTGGTATTTCCATCATCAAGGTCAATGTGCTTGATAATAACCACGAAAATAATGTTGTGTCTACGCCGCAACATTTCGAGTTGCAGGGTGTCAGCTACTCGATTCCAGCCACCTTGCTGCGTGGCGCCTTCGGCTACATCAAGGTCGTCAACACCGGGTCCAAGGATGTCATCTGGCAACAAGGCGATGTGCTGACTAGAGCCGATAGCTGCAGCGAGCCACCCGCATCGGAAGATATTCAGGTTAGCCAAACAGCCAATACTATGCCATTATTTACTCCGATAGCCAAAGCCAGTAATAGCCAACCTATTTCGCTTATCTCTTCCATTTTGCATACAAGCATAGCCGAAACTTGCACCAAAATTAGTGTTATAGGGGGTGTAAAAATAAGTGATATTAAGACAGGCCCTCTAAATAAAAACGACCATGATAATTTGATAAATTTATTGTCAAGTTACAGCGATTGTTTTGCAAGTATAACTCGAGAGCTAGGTTGCACAGATTTATTACAAATGAAAATAAATTTAACTAGTGAACAGCCCATATATCGTCAGCCATACCGTATGTCGCATAGTGAGCAGGAAATCGTTAGATCCAAAGTTTCCGAACTACTAGAAGCAGGTATAATTCGCGAGTCGGAGTCGTGTTTCGCTTCCCCTGTCATTCTTGTGAAGAAAAAGAACGGCGATAGTAGACTCTGCGTTGATTACCGAGCGCTTAACTCCATAACTGTCAAAGATAGGTATCCTTTACCCCACATCGATGACCATATTTCAAAATTAGCTGGTAAAACATTTTTCACGAGCCTTGATTTAGCACAAGGTTATCACCAGGTTAAAATTTGTCCAGACGATACACACAAAACAGCTTTCGTCACTTCACAAGGTCAATTCGAGTACACACGTGTCCCCTATGGATTGGCCAATGCACCTTCTGTTTTTATGCGGTTAATGAATAAAATTGTAGATTCAATACAGAATTCTAAACATACCGCTAGTCCACAAACCGGCCAAAGTACTCAAAGTGCATATTCCCTCACTGACGTTCACAAGTTTTCAAACAAACAACACGAAGTGTTGGCATTTTTAGACGATTTACTACTACCCTCACATGACATTCAATCAGGCTTCGATATTTTAGAAAAAGTTTTAGATAAATTTAGATAGGAAAATTTAAAACTTAACATGAGTAAATGTTCATTTTTGCAAAGTAAAATAACATATTTAGGGTACGATATCTCGGCAGACGGTATTCAACCGAGTGATTCAAAACTGTCAGCAGTATCTCAGTTTCCCATCCCTAGTAACGTACATGAAGTACGTCAGTTTATCGGACTATGTAGTTACTTCAGAAAGTTCATAAAGAACTTCGCATTGATCGCACGTCCATTAACTGATCTTACTAAGAAAAATGCAATTTGGATTTGGGGCAGCGATCAGAGCGAAAGTTTTGAAGAGTTAAAAAAGTGTTTGTGTACAAAACCTATTTTGGCCTTGTATGACCCTGCTTTGCCCATTGAGATTCACACGGATGCGTGCAAATCAGGTATTGCAGGAATTTTATTACAAAAACAGAGTGATAACTCGTTGCGACCCGTAATGTATTTCAGTAGGGTTACCAGTAAGGAAGAGAGCATGTATCACAGTTACGAGTTGGAGACTCTTGCGGTTGTTGAATCGTTAAGAAGGTTTAGAGTGTATATTGTGGGTAAACATGTTTTGGTGGTTACTGACTGCACTGCAGTTCGTGCAACTCTCACTAAGCGTGACATGATACCACGCATCGCTCGATGGTGGTTGTCAATACAAGATTTTTATATCAGTATTGAATATAGGCCAGGAAATCGCATGCAACACGTAGATGCCCTGAGTAGGAACCCGGTCGATACAATCAACATCAATCGTCTTGATGTAGTTGATTGGTTTTACACTGTTCAATGTCAGGATGAAAAAGTAAAGCGAATCATCGATCAACTCGGAGACGGTTCAGCTGCTAACGATATTACTAATAACTATGATTTCCAAAACGATAGGTTGTATCGTAAGACGATATATGGGAACCGTCTTGTGGTTCCAGCATCAGCTAGGTGGAAGATAGTTCAGATGCACCATGACGACATTGGTCACGTAGGATTGCAAAAATGTATGGACTTGATAAAGAAAGTTTATTGGTTCCCTAAGATGAGTCGTTTCATCCGTAAATATGTGAACGCTTGTCTCCATTGTGCCTATGGGAAAGGTGAGTCCGGAAGGAAAGAAGGAAAGTTGTTTCCAATACCTAAACCTACTGACCCTATGCACATGGTACATGTGGATCATTTAGGGCCGTTTAGTCGAACCATTAGGGGTTATCAGTACATGCTGGTTCTTACAGATGCCTTTTCAAAATTTGTAATTGCTGAGCCTACGCGGACAGTTAATTCCATAGAAACTATAAGGGCCCTCAAGAAAATATTTAGCTTATTCGGTTATCCTAACCGGGTTGTTAGCGATCATGGGAAAGCATTCACCAGTAGGTATTTCAAAAAGTTTTCTAATGACAAGCAGTTTAGGCACATATTAACAGCTATTGCATGCCCACGCGCCAATGGTCAGGTGGAACGTACTAATAGAACTATTCTAAATGCTTTGCGTGCTACCGATCCCAGCGAAGCCTCCAACAACTGGGCTAATTGCTTACCTGATGTCCTTTGGGGAATTAATAATACCCCCAATGAAAGCACCACCTACAAACCTTTCGACTTGTTGTTCGCTCGGAGTTCTAGACCACGCTGTGATGTTGCTACTAGTGATGCTAGTGAGGCTGTTGAAGTTAGACGCGAAAAAGCTAGTGCAAAACTGAAAGTAGCGAGTGATAGTATGAAACGCAATTTTGATAAGAAGCGAAAACAAAGTCACATCTACAAAAAAGGGGATCTGGTTTTGTGGAAAGAAGCGCCTACTAGTAGTGCTTCAAAAGTAAACACAAAACTTGATGACATATATTCTGGGCCATACATCATTCATCAAGTTGTTGGCAATGACAGATACAGGATACGGAGTATCAAAGGGCTTAGAGGGTACAAGTCCTTTACTGGCCTAGTAGCAGTGGATTCCCTACGGCCTTACCGCAGTACGGTTCCAGAATCTGACAGTGCCAGCAGCTCAGATGAACAACTTGAGACAGAAGATCTAATAGATTTACTTGAAAGCTAACATGTTCCTCTCGCATTGCGGGAGCAATCATTGTTTCAGGACGGCCGAATGTTACGCCAAGCCTCAGCCAATGACAGCGCGCCACGCCAAGCCCCGGCCAATCACAGCGCGCCTGTCAAGCCAGCCAATGCCTAGCCTAGCCAGCCGAGCCACGTCATCCCAACTCCACCGCCAAGCGTGCCAGCCAGGAGGGGATGAAGCCTTAAATAGCCCAGCGAGCTCATTTTAGAATGTCTTTTCTGTTGTGTGCACTGAATAGGGGAAACCTATGCCCAATTGCGATTTTGTAACTTAATTTAAAATACAATAAAAAAGTGATCAGTTGTCGATTTGTTTCCTTCATCGTCGTAACACTAGTTAGTTAGTTGTTTAGCTACTCTCTCCGCCGAACAAGTCGTTGACTCCGTAGGTACTTCATCTGTGTTAGTGTACGCAAAATTAGGGTAAGTACTTATGAAAGAAATTTATTTCGCAAGCAAATAGAATAAATCAAGTAAGTAGGTACCTAAGTAATACAGGGTCAAATTAAATTAGCTAGCGAAACTCCGCAAAGGTTATGGGTAGGTATACAAAATGTCGCTTTAGATCCTCGTCAAATTTCAGGGTGTGATACAAAACATCAAACCGAACAACTTCCTCCATGGAACCAACATCGTAATCGCGTAAAAATTTTCAATTGTCCCATAGAAAATTTCAATACCTACGAGTAGGTACTCGACGGAAATGTTTGGGACGGCTGATAATTTTTTCGCGATTGCGATGTTGGTGCCGTGGAAAAAGATGTTCGGTTTGATGGTCTTTACCACACCCTTAAATTTGACGAGGATGAAAAACGACGAGTTGTATATCTAAACAAGATAAAGCAAAAATATAATTAATTTGATGATTGTTTTTGGGGTCATCAGCCGCAGTGTAGTTGAAATATCAGTTTACAAAAATCAGTTTTTTTTCTGTAAATAAACTTCGCAGACGTGATGGGTATCGAACACGATAAAACAAATTTCTCAACTCCTACTTCATGTAGTAACAGGTAGTGCTGTCGTTGACCCCCAAAAAAATCAAATCTTTTTTATTTTTATTTAGCCGTGTTTTAATATCGTTACCCATTGTCACGTCTGCGGAGTTTCGCTAGCTAATTTAATTTGACCCTGTATACAGCATGATTTTTTAGTCATATCATGTGTCATGGGAAATACCCGCCGCCGCCGCCGCTTACGTACACACGGCTACACATCAAGGTATGCATTTCCAGTTTACACTGACCTCTCATTGTAAGGAAATCCAATACAATTCGAGATCAGCTTATACTGGAAATGTATAGCTTGATCTGTAGCCGTGCGTACTTAGCTACTTTGTGCTTTACGTAATGAAAGTACCTACTCATCAATACAAACAACTTTTACTATGAGGCCAACCCTGAAAACGTGAAAAAAAATCTACTGATCCCTAGTAAACTGCATCAAAATACGTGGGATCAGCTGACTTTATTTATCATATCAACATTTTTTTAATCAGATGTACCTATTTCTATAGCTCTTAGCGTTTTCAAGTTATGATGAAATTAACAAAAAAAAATTTTTTTGGGGCTCCATATTTTTTTTTTATAAAAATTGCCCCCCCCCTCGATATTATTTAGGAACAGCCTAAATAATAGTTATCAACAAACAGCCAAACTTTATCATGCCTTGCCTACTCACACTGAAGCATTCAGACGTACTAGTACCATATTCACGTCCACCAAACCACCACACTCACCACACCACCCATCAAAAATGGCCCACCCATCAAGACGAATCAAACTCGACGCGGTTGTGTCGCTTAATTACCGAGTTCCTATGGCCATCTTCCAGCTCCATCATCAGACCCTGGTTACCATCTAGCACCAAAGTACTCGTCAAGACGAATCATACGAGCCCAAACTCGATGGGGTTGTATCGTTTAATTACCGAGTTCCTATGGCCATCTTCCAGCTCCATCATCAGACCCTGATTACCATCTAGCACCAAAGTACTCGTCAAGACGAATCATAAGAGCCCAAACTCGATGGGGTTGTGTCGTTTAATTACCGAGTTCCTATGGCCATCTTCCAGCTCCATCATCAGACCCTGGTTATCATCTAGCCCCAAAGTACTCGTCAAGACGAATCATACGAGCCCAAACTCGATGGGGTTGTGTCGTTTAATTACTGAGTTCCTATGGCCATCTTCCAGCTCCATCTTCAGACCCTGGTTACCATCTAGCACCAAAGTACCCGTCAAGATGAATCATACGAGCCCAAACTCGATGGGGTTGTGTCGTTTAATTACCGAGTTCCTATGGCCATCTTCCAGCTCCATCATCAGACCCTGATTACCATCTAGCACCAAAGTACTCGTCAAGATGAATCATACGAGCCCAAACTCGATGGGGTTGTGTCGTTTAATTACCGAGTTCCTATGGCCATCTTCCAGCTCCATCATCAGACCCTGATTACCATCTAGCACCAAAGTACTCGTCAAGATGAATCATACGAGCCCAAACTCGATGGGGTTGTGTCGTTTAATTACCGAGTTCCTATGGCCATCTTCCAGCTCCATCATCAGACCCTGATTACCATCTAGCACCAAAGTACTCGTCAAGATGAATCATACGAGCCCAAACTCGATGGGGTTGTGTCGTTTAATTACCGAGTTCCTATGGCTACCTTCCGGTTGCATCATCAAATCAGCTCCATGTCATAATAATTTTGCGTTGTCATCCGATTTACACATGCATGCAAAATTTCAGCTCAATCGGTAACCGGGAAGTGGATCAAATATATCTTGCAAGACTACATTACAGACAAACATTGGGACAGGTGAAACTAAATAAATAAAAGCTTGTACATGCGTAGGTAGTTCAAATTTCAGCGCGAAGTCAAACAGATAAAGTAGGTAGTACTCATATCGAAATCCAAAGTCAAGCCGGGGTCAATGTAGTGTTTACGTACGTACGAATGATAATAACATAATAGCGCAGGGAGAATAGTTTACTATACAAACACACGAACGATATAGGCCGCAAAGTGCATGTGTGTGCGTGAGCGTCTTCCCTCCGCACCGCGCGGGGGGAACATTATTGAGTGAAATGCACGATATTCATAGGACAAACGAGCGCGTAAAAAATTACGAAAAGTCCTTTGGACAAAAGAGTTTTATGAAAAAACCACTGCATAAATCAATTACAAATAAAGTTTATTGAAATTTTCGATAATTGAGCTTTGTCAGTGACGATTTTGTTTTGGAGATTTTACACTTTTATTACTTATTTACGCCCAAAGTTGCGTTAAAATTAGCGAGAAAAACGAATATTTGTTGACTCATAAAGTTTTAATGGCTTTTTATTTTACTAATCTGTTTCCATATAGAAAAAATTAATAATGAGACAAAACGACATCATGTTTAATTTTGGATGCACAATGTCAAACAGTGGATTAATACCCCCCTGAAATTTGTATGGCAAAAATGTCGTAAAGTTCAACCTTAAAAGGTGATCTCCAAACCTTGTCTGTAAATGCACTTTGTAATTGAAATAAACATTTTTATATTATTTATTTCAAGGCTTGACGTATCCGCATAAAGGAAGAAAGGTAAGTCTTTTATCAAGAAGAGTATTACTGCTCTTGTTTTTGTAAAATATTTACCTTTCTTCCAATCAGACAATTTTTACGTCAACGTCAACAACATGTATTTATAACAATTACACGAAGAACGCTTTTTGACTGGCCGCGGCTAAAGACTAACGCCTCTTGAATATTGAATTATACAGGGTGTAATTTCAATCACCGTTAAACTCTTACGGGGTCATTGTACATCGTTATGAACAACTTTTACCTTGTTGTGTAAAAAAAATCAGCTGTTCCCTACATTTATGTTCGCATAACTCGTCAAAATGTAGGGAACAGCTGATTTTTTTTCGCGTTTACAGGTTTGGCCCGATAGTAAAAGTTGTTCATAATTATAAGTACAATGACCCCTTAAGAGGTTAATGGTGATAATAATTACGCCCTGTATTATGAAGCTGCACCCACTTCCATAATCCCCAAACCCACTAGCCATAGAAAGTTACACTTATATCATTAAAATCAATTGAAAAGTGGCCCTAATAGTCACGTAGTTAATGTCAAATCGTCACAATTACCTCAATGCATCACAAGTCAGTTCAATTGACCTCGATTGCGTAAACAATAACATTGTTATCTCGAAGTTTGCTCGACCGTTAACCACTCTACTTGGTTTGGCGTATTGGACCAAATATTGGCGTTATTAGGCTAATTCAAAATATACCCTATTTCTATAGTAATACAGTTTATTTTCCAACGCCAATATTTGTAAAAATGCACCTTTAGATAAATATATTTATAACAAAACTTAGGCATGACAGCCAAGACCTTAGAGGCTAATGACCTGTTATATGGGTCCAGAGGTCTCAACGACTTAATAGATATTACTTCAAAATAACTCATTTATTTTGTAGACTTACAAAACAGTTCCATGACGGACTAACAGCTTAAAGCCTAAAACACAACATTAAAGCATGAATTTTGGAAGATATTATGTTCTTTAGAGGGTGTAGAGGTGAACGGAGAAAGATTTTTTCGAACTTAACGCGTGATCTGGTCAAACATGGGTTTGAAGTTTGTAAACAAACTTGAGTCGCGGATAATAATAGCTAGTATCAATCTGCCTCAATCTGCCTAGCCTTTTCCCAACTATATTGGGGTCGGCTTCCAGTCTAACCGGATGCAGCTGAATACCATTATTTTACATGGAGCGACTGCCTATCTGACCTCCACAGCCCATTAACTGGGTAATACGAAACCTCTTGGTAAGACTAGTTGTCAGACTTTCGGGCTTCTGACGACCCGTAACAACTGTCAAAGATCCACGAATGACAGCCGGAACCAACGGCTTAACGTGCTTTCCGAGGCACGGAGGAGTCTCGGTATGTAAAGATGGTCACCCATCCACGGACCAACCCCGGCAAGCGTAGCTTAATCTGATGGATCGACCCGTGCGGCTGTTATTACTTAGCCACGAGCTCCTCATATATATAAAGAACCTTTTTTACAAAAAAATGTATTTTTTTTTTGGAAGTCGGTTGTAAACGACTTCCAAAAACAACACTACAAAGTGAAAATTAACTTTAATTGTCTAGTTAAACGTATTTTCGTTTTTTGCCACCGACTTCAGAAATTAAAGTTATTTTTCACTTTGTAGTGTTGTTTTTGGAAGTCGGTTGTATTTTTTTGTAAAAAAGTTTTTATTTTTCACTTTTCAGTTGTAGTAGCTACCCCACACAAATTCTAATACCACTACCTGCAAAACAAACTAGAACATCATCCATATAAAAGTGGGGAAAAAAATACGTATTATTGAAGCTAACTCAAAAACTACCGAAGCAAAGTTAATCAATTTTATATGGGACCGACTGTGATGTATACCCTCTCGAATAAAACAAAAAAAATCCGAATCGGTCTAGCCATCTTCGAGTAATCGGGAAACATACATTAAAAAAAAAATAAGAAAAAAAAAAGGTCCATCATCACACTAATACTATAAAGGCGAAAGATTGTTTGTGTATGTTTGCTACTTCTTCACGCTCAAACAGCTGAACCGATTTGGATAAAATTTTGTATGTAGATAGCTAAATACCCTGGATTAACACATAGTCTACTTTTTACCCCGGTTTACGCGGGTGAAACCGCGGGGCGCAGCTAGTAGTATTACAAATTGCTCTACTTGACTGCTCTATATTAAAATTTCAGCTAAAACCAGTTTGTTTATATGGATTCGGTTCTAGTTGACCGAAAGTTGTCCTTGTGTTGAAGGGCATAATGTGGACAAGGTCATACGAGGATAAATCCATCCATGCATTAGTATTTTAGTCAATCAAATTGACGCGTATCTAATGAGTGGGCGGACACCAGATATAAAATTGTTATAGTATTTGTT
Source organism: Cosmia pyralina (assembly GCA_946251885.1). Taxonomy (NCBI): domain Eukaryota; kingdom Metazoa; phylum Arthropoda; class Insecta; order Lepidoptera; family Noctuidae; genus Cosmia; species Cosmia pyralina. Next base: position 24,000,102 of record OX276345.1, on the reverse strand, counting down.
TACGAGATAATTTGAGATAGGTTCGAGTATTTAAACAAGTGTATCACTATCCTTATTTGCCAAGGCCAATTAGCTAATTAATGATAAAACATCATTAGGTTTAGTCGCGTTTCTCGGTGACTGAGTAGAATCGGGGCAAAAGAAGTAGAGCCTAGCTGCTATATGAATAATAATTTTCGCTAAATATTCAGTTTCTTAATGTTTGTAGTACTCATGCTTACCTCAAAGTCAGATTTATAATGATTCACTTTAAAACAAACAGTAACTGTTGACCAATAGCCCACACTATATAAATATAAACAATGAAAAATAATTTCATCACCAAACAATAACAAACTCCACTCACACTACACTTTCAATTCACAAAACATAGCTCAAATATCGATCTATTACTTCTTGCAATCAAAGTCTATGCAAAACTCAATATAATTTAAAAATAAAACGCTGTAGTACATGCGCTGTCCAATACAACAACAGAGTTAATGAAAAACCGCGAACGATCCAATCGACTTGATAACGAACAAATCGAACGGCAATCGTATTCTGATTCATTAATGGCGATGTAGAAACGAGATTGTCAAAGATTTGTTTTGTACAGTGACTTCTGTTTATTTTGGTATGTAAACAGAGGATTTTTATCGTGATGTAGACTGATTTTATTATAAATGAAGATTTAAACTAATATTATGACCAGGCATTTTGGATGTTTTCGTACAATCAAGTGTTTATAAGAATGAAAAACAAATACTGTGTTCTGGTGCATTAACCATGACAGATTATCTTTCCATATTTTTAGTTAGAGTTATGACGATTCAGTGTTCTTTTAAAATGAACTGGCAATAACTTACACACACATATAGAACCTCAAGACGGTTAAAAATAAATCTATACTACAGGATCATCTGAAACACTGACAGAATCACTTTCCATACATTATTAAGTTCCGAGTTTTACAGACAGTTCTATAAAGTGACTAATAAAAATTCAGTAGCGAACCAATAACCAGAAGTCGGTAAAAAAAAAAACTAAATTACAGGATCAGTTTTGACTCTGAAAGAACTTTCAAAGTAATATAAAATTTACACCGAGTTTTACAAGCTGTCCCCTGCACAACGTGACTAATGAATTCAGTAACGAACCAATAACAGAATATAAGTGAAGGCCTCAGCCTCGCGTCGTCGGCGCGTCAATCGGGTCATCGGGCAGCCTTCGGCCAGACAGGCGTTCAACTCCACCAACTTTAGTGACGTCACACGATCGATATTACGGAAGTTTCGACGAAATTATTACACTCAATAAATACTAGGGTAGTTTGGGCTAATCTAATATTAGTTGTTTATTAAAAGGTAAGTTCTAATAGAGCGCATAACATTTGATTTGACGTCATATTTCATTTGAACTGTTTTCATGGACATTGTATTGATTGAACTGAATGAAGAGCAATTACCATGAAACACCATGCAAAACGCGGCGAGTAGTTTTAAAAATAATGTCCCTAATAATAATAATAAAACCGACACTTACAAGTCCCTACTTGCTCAGTAGTCAGTAGCGCCCTAAGCCTAGGTTCGAGTCCCACTATGGGACGCCCTTAGCTGTGCTACTTAATAATTATTTTGCAAGGCGAGAGGCCCATCTGGCCCCGCCGACGCCCGGTTAAGCAACAGAGGCTCCCGGAGCCAATTGCGAAAAGGTCATTATCAAAAAAAAAAAAAAAAAAAAAAAAAAAAAAAAAAAAAAAAAAAAAAAAAAAAACATGCAAAACTATATGCATGCATGTAAACTTAGGTCATGAAAAAAAAATTGGTTCAAAACAGAACAGTGACAATGCAAACTTTTGTCAAACATTGAACTATGCCGCAAAATACATTATGAGACAGTATACGCGGCGTTTAGTTCTCAACATAGTGTCAAACGCCCCCGGACTAGGTACGCCGAAAACCATTATAAAGAAAGGCGGACACTTTGCAGAAGACGAGGAAACGAATATTATAACGCTACTTGACAAAGGACTATGACAAGCATTGGACTGGGAAAGACTGAATTGAGTATTTTTTTGCATGGCGTCTCATAGTTGACCTTGAGAGGTCGTGACTTCTTAACCGGTCTATTCTGTGCTGCTTTAAACGAACTCAAAGCCTGGGGCGAATTTCTTAGCGACTGCACGCTAAGGGCACCCACCGTGGAGCACGAACCTCGGCTTATGGCGTCGCTGGGGGGAGGACAGCAAGATGGGACAGGCTGAATCATATTATCTGGATAATTATTATTTCAGGGGAATTTAAAGCTACAGGTACGTGGCCTGTCACTTCGTCAAGCGAGGGAGTTGATAGTTGAACTGAATACATTATTAACAGAATAATACAGCAGTAACTCGATACGTAAGCCGTTATCTATAAACAATTGTGTCGATGACTGAACTGGTATTTGAGTCAACGGATACTTGGAGGTTGAACAAAATTAGTGCTTATTTCTATTTTCAAGGAGAGCCCTATTTGCTTTACCAAATAGCAGATAATAAGATAAATCACTGTGTTATCACTAGGAGATAAAATGCTTGCTCTGTTAAGAAAAATAAATAGTAGCGCGAGATTTTATGAAGTAACTACTGTTACAAAGATTTTTAAATTCAGAGGTGCAAAGAAATATTATCTATTAGAGTAATAACTAAGTATTTATTGCAATTTTAACGGAAAATTTAAGACAGTAGGTACTCGTATTTTCAGTTTCAACATATTTTTTTTAAAGTGCTTAATAATGCAAGTGCTAAACTACTAAGTGATCATTAAGTAATCAAATTGGAATAAGTACAATTTTGGTATAATCAGAAGCTTAGACGAAACTGAGCGCGCCGCCGCGCCTTAACAAACAAATTATTTAATAAGGAACTCTTTCATGTTATTTATAACTCATTACTTTGTATCGTTTTGAATGTGAACCATTACGAAAATAAGAGTTGACAGAGCAATGATAAAACAAAAAAAAATAAAAACACAAAACTCATCATCACCTTGCCTAGCCTTTTCCCAACTATGTTGGGGTCGGCTTCCAGTCTAACCGGATGCAGCTGAATACCAGCATTTTATATGGAGCGACTGCATATCTGACCTTCACAACCCAGTTAATGGGTAAAAAAGGAAAATGATGCGCCGACGCCGAATAAATTGGGATAAGGGCAGGAGAATGATGACGATACCCCTTGGTAACACTGGTTGTCAGACTTACAGGCTTCTGACGACCCGTAACGACTGTCAAAGATCCACGAAGGACAGCCGGGACCAACAGCTTAACGTGCTTTCCGAGATATGGAGGGGTCTTGGTATGTAAAGATGGTCACCCATCCACGGACCAACCACGGCATGCGTAGCTTTACCTAATCGATCGACCCGTGTGGCTGTTATTACTTAGCCAGAAGTCCCTCAATAACCCAAAAAACTATGTTACCTTTTTAATTTTGCACACAACAATCCTCAAAACACTTCAGGATATACTTACTAACAATATGTCACAACACAATTTACTGCCACAATTACACTGTATAGCAATAAAATATACAGCTTCACTTAAAAGGAAGTGAAAACACTAACACTTAAACCAACGCAAGAACACCAGATGTTACTAAGCAATTACATGACTTCTAATTTTATCTTTAATGTTTATTTTGCACCGCAGTGCAGCGCGCGTTGCTGCTATATCAATCAACAGATAGATGAAAGGTGTTATCTCATTTATAATGTAGAGGTATACAGACGAGTGCTTTGACATTTTGCTACCGGCAAATGCACCCACTTTACGTAACAAATATGGAAATACAAGTTCATAATAGTTTTCAAATTAGTCAGATGCAAGTAAACCACTTTGTTATTGTTAAACTATTTTTAACGGTTATAAGTTTATAACAGTTAATGTGGACATTACTTTTATAATTGACAAGGAAGTTTTCCTGTCTTTGCTTGGGGGAAATAGTACCTACAATTAACGGGTGACGCAAGCTAACGTTCATTTGATTTTGGTAAGACTAGCTTTTACTCACGTAGCTGTCGAAAGTTACCCCACTAGAAAGTACTACCGGGATTAAAAGTAGCCTATGTCCTAACCCAGACCATGGTCTATATGTGTGCTAAATTTCATCGAAATCCGTTCAGCTGTTAAGGAGTGAAAAGGTAAAAGACAGACAGAGTTACTTTCGCATTTAAAAAATTAGTACAGATAGAATGGATAGAGTAAAACAATGATAAGAACTAAGTATTGGTGCCGATTCTGTTGTGCACAAACTAAACTTAATTTAGGCTATTGCTAACTTTTTCTCTCTATTATGACAAGAAAGAGACGGAAGTAAATTACAGCTGTCAAATTAGTTAGAACTAATTTTTCCATAGACATTTAGACGACACGTAAAAACATGTCGACTAAAAAACACGGTGAAGCGCAAGGCGTGAACTAGTTTGACATCTCCAACTTAGTTCATACCTATAGCCGTCCTTTTCTCGCGCTGCCTGTTAGTAAAAGATAGCGATTCTCTAATTTTAGTTTATTGCGTTCACAAGAGAATCGGCACCAATATCAAGAGATTAGCAATAATATTATCAATAATGGTCCAAGAATGTAAAAAAAGTTTACCTTTATAGCTCAAAACTAACAGTATGCCTTTACTTTAGAACAGAAGCGATAAATTAAACACACGGTTATTTAATAAAAAGAAAACACTGTCACTTTCACTCATGATAAAAAATACAGTTTACACTAGAGATCAAAATTAAATTAAAAGTATGAATTATTAATTAACAGCTGTTTTAAACACCACAAAGTTACGTAATTCGTGTACCGCGCATAAGCAGGAATGAACGCGGACTGTGCCTCAATTATTTGGACAAGCCACACTAATGTATGGTAACATAACAAATCGTAATAAGTGGAAGGACAGACACGAGAATTTGTACAAGCAATTTAAATTCGTGTGCCGTTGATGATAATGTGCCTCGTTTTCAGTACTGTTGTTAATCTGTTTCAGTATTTTTGAATCGTGATTGTTATGATCGATGTACTTATCAGTTAGTTATGATCAGAGGTCGGAATAGGTAATATTTACCTAAACTTCGAGGAAGGAAGTAACATAGAGTAGATAATACCTTCTCTAAAATCCCGGAATTATGATAATGACGTTTTAATCCGGGGATTTATAAATCACGAATTATTTATTGGACTATATTGTAGTTACAAATGATTGATTTGAAGAATCATATTATTACATTTTTTAGGTTCTGTACTAAAATTGTGTCAAGTTTAAATGTTTTGTTTTAAGAAAGTAAAATAAAATTAAGTTGGTTGGATTATGTGCTTGTTTAGAGGACATTAGGTAAATTAAAACTTGTACTTCAATTATATACCTACATACATTTTTTGTACAGATATTTGGTTATTATTACTAGGTAGAGGTTGCTATTGCTTCAAAATGTCTTTTGGTACACAACAAAATGTGATATAATTTATTTTACTATCTCTTTCTCTTTCTTTTATGATGTAGGAGATGCTATTTGCTATCTCCATTACTCAATGCAAAAGCTTATGAAAAAGATAGTAACCACATAAACCAGCCAACTTAATTATATTTTATGTACTTAAATAATATGAAGAAATTGAATGAAAATAATTTAACAAAATGTTTCTGCAAATCAATAATTTGTAACTACAATAAAGTCCAATAAATAATTCGTGATTTTAAATCCCGGGATTAAAACGTAATTATCATCACTCCGGGATTTTAGAGAAGGTATTATCAACTATGTTGCGAAGACAAATTTATTCACCAAATTATCGTGTCTTGCACATTAATCAAGCGTCAACATCCACATAGATTCACCATTCATTTGGAGTCTCCTAACACAGGCATTGTTTGCATAGAGGAGGCTCAACACTAATACCCTGTTTTGTAAGCTGAAGCATTAATAAACTTTATTTTATTTATTTTGTGCCACCGTGTGTGCGCAAAGGAAGACTATGGTCCTATATTAAAAAAGAGCGTTCACACATGCTTCTCGTTTTAAGCTAGATTTGAGTACAGATTTATATGAAATCAATGTTATTAAGAAGGTAAAGGAAACATCGTTAGGAAACTGTTAAGTCTAAGAACCACCACGCGTAGTTTTGGTTCTAGGATTGCAGCCCACTATCTCTCACAGAGCGCTAGCCCGAGTGGGAACACTAGGCAGATTATATGAGTAGAATGAAATCTGACAATCGAGATACATTCTTGAACATAGTTCTAGTATAAGGGCCTTAACCTTTCGTAATTACAGAAACAATTAAAAAGCCATTGTGTCTGGCGTAGATCTACGTTCCTGGGCTTTTTCGCTGGATTGTCTTTGACTTTACGAAGGGAAATCTTTGAAATAGCAAAGTTTTACTTATACACTAAATACCATTTTAAAAATATCTATGGTTTTAACTAAGCACTTCTAAGCTTGCTCGTTCCATCATAGACCTCATCCATCGCTTTCCATCAGGTGTAATCGAGGTCAAAAGCTGCCCATATCGCAATAAAAATAAATAAAAAGGCACTTACTTGAAACCTGATTGACAGCCTCAGCAATATGACAACGGAACACATGGCACCTATACACAGCAGACTCCTTGGTCTCGCCATGCGACCACGTGAACGCGAAGCACGATGCGACAGGCGACCCGGCCGCGCCTCGGGCGTAGAACGAGATACGGTTCACTGCGTATCGTGTCATGACGCTGTTTGAGTCTGCTTGGTATAGCCTGGGGATGAAAGTAACAGGGTTTAGTGAAATCAGTGATATGGTAAGTATTAATACTTTTCGCCAGCTAACCATGCAATAAAAGTCATTAACCCCACTTGTAAAAAAAAGTCTCGAAACTTAAATGCAAACAAAAAAAACATGCCACGTGCACGCGTCAAGGACGCCTCTTACCGTGATACGTTTGTTTTGATCGTGTTAGCGACACGCCTTAACATTTTTTCGTATACTTTTGAAATATTGGAATACATTGGTAGAGGGCGTCATCGTCTCTTATTGCACAAAAATTTTGACAGAATTGACAGATTCACGTTTAGTTGTTCAGTTTCTTAAATTGTTTTATTAGAGCAAGATCCCAGGGCGACCAGACCTTACTTATTTTCTGATTAACAAAATGTATGGGATAGAGTAGTGTTAGTATGTACTTTGAACGTACGCATACGTGTTAGCTTGGGCCGACGGCCAATTTTCAGGTATCAGGTACTTAAGTTACATAAAAATATTACTCTCTTTTCTTAAAGTCTGACTGCTGATTTTTATGTATGTTTTACAGAATATTGTTAATCTATACTTATTATAAAATAAAGTCGCTTTTCGTGTTGTCTACTACGCAACGGATTTTGATGCGGTTTTAACTATCATTTAGAAGGAAGGTTTTTATGTATAGTACATTAATATTTAACTTAAGCAGGACCGGGCAGCTAGTAATTAGTAATCAATACCGTCAGACATTTCCCGTCGGTGGTTTTTTCCGCCAGACGCTTTAAAGCTCGCAAAAAAATAATTTCATCTTACATAGTTTGAGTCTTAATTTTTATATAATGATACTCGGGGAACTATTTCAATACTATTTGTAAGCAGTCAGGCCAATCGTAGCGATCAAACATGCCCCAGACACAAACTATCTAATTATCACACTCGCGCTCATACTAACAGCGGCCTTTTAATTGTCGTGCCTTTTAAGTTGCCTTTTGAGCGTCTGGCGGAAAAAATCGCCGACGGGAAGTGTCTGGCAGTGTTGATTATTAACAATATTCTGTAATACATACATAAAAATCAGCTGTTAAGTGAGTAATATTTTTTCATAACTATAGTACCTAATACCTGAAAATTGGCCGTCGGCCCAAGCTAATACGTATGGGACGTACGTATGGGATAGACACACTATCCCATACATTTTGTTGATCAGAAAATAAGTAAGGTCTGCCGGCTCTGGGATCTTGATACGCATCGCGTCTGCGGAGTTTAGCTACCAATATAAAATAACCCTGAATACACCAACACACAATACATACAGCAGGTACATTCGCTTTTAGTCCCTGATCATTGGCCGCATAGAACTTGTCATTTAGACAACCTCTAACTTGCCCTGGATTTACTATAAAGATAAGCCAGCCAGTTTGAATAATGACAAAATCGATGAAGGTATCATAATGTCAATGTTGGGCGAGGTCAAAAAGCTGCCGCTCCCATAACTTCCCGCCGTTTGTTATCGAATTGCAAGATAAGCTTAATTTAAAAACGCAAACAAGAAAACTTTTGGCGCAGCGTGAGTCCCCCACAAGTTGAACTGACGACTTGTGAAGGTCGCGGGATTTCGCTTCAGGTAGCTCGAGAATGGCCGTGGCGTTGCCTTGGAGAGGTCTATGTCCAACGTTTATAGGTTTCCGTACCCGAAGGGTGCCAATCGGAACCCTATTACTAAGCCTCGCTGTCCGTCCGTTTGTCTGTCAGCGGGCTGTATCTCACGTGACTTGTTTGCCGCCAGACGAATAGATGTGTGTCGTGAATGTTTAAGAATTTGTGAGAAGATGGATGAAAATAATTAGATATAAGTACAAATCATGTATTTTTTTTTCACTACATTTACATTTTTTTTTTTCATTTTGTTTATTTTATCAAGTAAGTTTGTTGTTTTGTTTGTGGATTTTGTTATTTTCTCGTGTATACATTTTTTTTTATTATATTTTACCTAACCTACTTATGTAGGTATGTGTGTCACATTTTAGTTTGTAAATTGCTCTATACAAAGCCTTGGAATTCTATTCTGTAATGTCGTGCATGTAAACTTAAATAAATAAATAAATGAACCGTATTAGGTAGACAGTGGAAATCTTCACACATTGTGTATTTCTATTGCCGCTATAAAAACAAATAATAAAAATAATATTAATTAAAAAATTAAAGGGAATACACACCCCATACAAGAAACGTGTTTTTTTTTTTTAACTGAAGTATTTTTTTAGGTTGTCTATTGTTTGCCCGAAGATTATATGCCATAATCATCATTTTCCCGAATTTCATTTACCCGAATTTCATTTGCCCTAAAAGACATATGACATACTTTTAACCTTTTGAACGCCAGAGCGTAAACGCATCGGCGCCCCTTCCACGCCAAGCCACAAATTCAGCGAAAATACCTACAAAAAAAATAGGGATTCCAACATCTTGTCGACAAGTTATCGAAAACCCCTTTTGAACGCCACGGTCGTGTATAGCCGACAAATGAAAACGTGCCCAAAACGCCACCGTCGTGTATAGACGACAAGAAAACGACATTTTTAATCATTGCTTTTCGTTCCATATTTTTAAATAAAATATTACTCGTTGCATTATTCTTTTATTTATTTTACCCTATTTAGTATCATACTATCATCAAACACTGGTTACAAAGTTCTAAACAACCTAAAAGCAGACATTAGAACTACAAACGAATAAATCAAATAATAATAAGGTACAGCACTAAGCTCGTTCATGACGTCATCCGCTGTCGGGAAGAGCCGACTGTGGCGTGGCTGGCAAGACTTTTGACAACTTCCTCGCATGCGAGTAGGGATGTGACATTGTGGGACATAATAAATAATAATCGTATAGTATTTATAACAATTTATTATTATTAATCGGATTCCTCGTAACTTGGCAAACTTATGTCATCCAAGTCCTTTTGCTGTCGCACTTTTCTAACAACGTTCAGTAAATTATCAATCGATAGATATCAATTAGGATGTTTTACACAATTCTATAAAAATTATGCATTAGGAATGTTCAGATACGATTAATTGTCATTAAAAAATAATTGTCAAAGTAATAGTAAGCTACTTTTAATAAAATATTTCATATATTTAAAATTTAAGTTACCTTACTTACCCATCACTAGCTGTTGTGTCTTGCCGACTGTGGCGTGAGGAAGAACACTTTTTTACGGATTTCGATTAACAATTTTTAATGATTGTTTTTTCTAGTGAAATGTAACCAATAAATATATGTTTGTGCCATTTTACAATATTTCATTAATGTAGTTTTAAATAATAGGAAAAAAAACACAGAAAACTTAATTTAGTATATTTATTTTGTACTTTAAAAATGTCGTTTTCTTGTCGTCTATACACGACGGTGGCGTTTTGGGCACGTTTTCATTTGTCGGCTATACACGACCGTGGCCTTCAAAAGGTTAATTGCCCGAATTTTAGATACCATAAGATACGAATGCCATAAGTATTGTTTGCCTTATTTTTATGTGCCATAATAATTATTAGACATAATATTTAAATGGCATAACAAGTATTAGACAAATATTTAATATAATTATATAGTTTGATTATTAATCTTGTTTTTAATTCTAATACTTACCTACTTATTAGCTTTCTGGCTGTCGATGTCGATGGGTGCGCAATGTTTGGTATAATAAGAATAAACTTATTTATTCTGTGCATGGTTTTTTTTTCTGTGCATGGTTGATGGTGGGCTAGGTCGACGGAGCCCCGCTTCGCGGGGCTCCTACTTCTGTGTGGTTTATAACAAAATAACCTAACCTGTCCGAGTCGGGGTGCCCTAAAGTCCTAATTGCATCCAATTTCTCTTGATATAAACAACCGTTACACACCCGATGTCGATGGCAAATTATGTTATGGCATATCATAATTATGGCATGTGATAATTAGGGCATGTGATAATTAGGGCTTACAATGATTATGACAAATGATGTTATGGTAAGTGACTTTATGGGAAACAATGATTCTGGCACGTGACTAATATGGCAAATGAGAGTAGGGCAAATGAGTATTATGTCGTATGATATTATGGCTGTTGACTATTATGGCAAATGATATTAGGGCAAATAAAATTCGGGTAAACGGCGGTATACCATTTTTTTAATTACGTAGTGTTAAATATTGTACTGTGGTACGGAACCCTTCGTGTGCGAGTCCAATTCGCACTTAGCCGGTTTTTTATTTGTTATATTTATTGTTTGGTAAGCAATCAAGCGGCCAACCAGGTGATGAAGGATCACCACCGCCTATGAACATTTGCAATTCCAGAGATAATTTAAATCTGAACACAGCTAACTGTTAACGTCAGGAAAATGTTTCATCGAAAGAGATCTTTTACAACGGCTATATTCTACTAACTACGTCTTTGGCATAGCATAATCAGCCTATTATGTTCCCACTGCTGAGACACGGGCCTCCTCACTGTGAGAGGGAGTGGGCCGTAATCCACCACGCGGGCCCAGTGCGGGTTGGTATGTCACATATCTTCGAATTTTTGGTTCTAGGGCATGCCAGTATCACCATTTTGAGAGCAGTGGTGATGAAATAATTTACACAAAGTAAAACGCCTGAATATGTAAGTTTAAACCTACGACCAACAACTCGGTAAGTTACGGCCGTAACCACTGGGCAACTGCTGCTCTTACTATGCCTTTAGGCTGATATATAATATGACGATGCAACAGAACACTATCTATACTTACACGACAAGTCCTTGAGAGCACACCGGTATCGATATCGACACGGCGATCCCATCTCTACTCTCCGGCATAGAGCTGAGCTCCTTCATGATCCGTTGTATGTCATTCTCGGATTTCGGATCCGATATGTTCTGTGCGCCCAGATAACTGACACCGCTGAATACCGTGCATTCTTGGTCTACGTCTGAAACTGGTTAGATTTAATTTAATATGAGGTAATGAATTAATGATGTAACGTAGTAATATTTTTTTTTTAATTTCTAAGAGCAATTTAAGTATTTGTCGGAACATTTATCGAGGTTATATAAGGCATACTTATCGATAAATAAATTAAGGTAGTACCTAACCTGCGAAATTCAAATTTTCTTGCGTTTTTTTTACAATTTGCAGGTCAGTGTCAGGTTGTATCTTGACCAAAATATGATTCGCGATAATAACAAATATGTATTTAGATAATTATAACGATAAGAATCAACAATACATCTCTCTAAATTAGACCTACCAAAAACATTTTCATGAAAATGTTGCCAAGACGAGACCATATTGCTTGCACTGTCACAAAGTTATCAGATCTCATGGTGAGCCAAGCTTCTAACTCTGCATGTCCTAACTCTACAAGCGCTAACTTCATAAACTCTACACCTTAGTCAAAATATGAGGACTATCGTGCCCCCAGATTTGCCCTGTTTCGATTTGATTTGCGGAACACAGCAAATCTAACTTTCTTTATTTTGTCATAATTAGTAGGTCTGTAGGTAAGCACATATTCAGTGGTGGGTTCCGATAAGGCCGATGCCTCCAGGGTCGCGGGTTGTTCGAAAGAGATACCATGGCCCTGGCACAGGCAACTGAAGGAACACGGGTGGGTTTTAGTCAGTGAAAGTCTGACACGCCCTCCCGCTCCGCCCAGAGCAGGAGAAGTCATTAAAAGGTACATATTTCTTATAGTCGCGAATCATATTTTGATCAAGATACAACCTGACACTGACCTGCAAATTGTAAAAAACGCAAGAAAATTTGAATTTCGAAAACCACGGCGGATCCACCTTAATGAAAGCAGTCAAGCATAAATGGTAAAATTTTCATAATATTTAATGATTCTGAAACTCATAAATACTTTACTCTGTCTATCTGGTTGATTTTAGGCGTATCTGGTAATAGCTAAAGCAAAACCAACCGTATTGGGAATAGGCTAAGCTGATACATAGTGGTTATTAATTACAGGGTATGTGTTTTACCTTTTCTTCCTACTCCGAATTGAAACAGACAGTCGGATTGATAATAATTACTCGAGTTAAATATTGGTACATTATAAGACCGATACGGAGAGGAGCTCGTGGCCAAGTAATAACAGCCGCACGGGTCGATCCATCAGGTTAAGCTACGCTTGCCGGGGTTGGTCCGTGGATGGGTGACCATCTTTACATACCGAGACTCCTCCGTGCCTCGGAAAGCACATTAAGCCGTCGGTCCCGGCTATCATTCGTGGATCTTTGATAGTCGTTACGGGTCGTCAGAAGCCCGTAAGTCTGACAACCAATCTTACCAAGGGGTATCGTATTGCCCAGTTACTTGGTTGTGGAGGTCAGATAGGCAGTCGCTCCATGTAAAATACTGGTATTCAGCTGCATCCGGTTCGACTGGAAGCCGACCCCAACATAGTTGGGAAAATGCTAGGCAGATTGATTAGAAGACCACCGAAACGGCATTTTGAACTGCAACTCAATGTACAGTGGCGATTTAGTCACCTGCTACCCGGCCTAATGCAGAACTTTTCCTAAGAAATCCGTATCAGATTCGTAAAAAAAAACTATTCACAGGTACGCACGGCTACAGATCAAGCATTTCCAGTATAAGCTGATCTCACATTGTATAGGATTTCCTTACAATGAGAGGTCAGTGTAAACTGGAAATTATAGCTTGATGTGTAGGCGTGTGTACATTTTTTGAAATTTGTAGTTTTTTTTTATATACGAATTTGGATTTTATATTGTTTAGTATGACGGGTAGAATCGCCCCCTTGACGGATGCAGGTATCTAAATAGCCACCATGTTTAGAACAAGACAATCACCTTCATCGTCACTCTCTGTGGGCTTCATGTGGTCGTGTTTCTCAGTGGGGGACGGCGTAGATACGTCAGCGGTCGTGGCACTGTCCATCATCTCGTAGAACTTGGAACCGCCGACCAGCCGGCACGACTCCTGAAGTATAAAAGAGAATACATGAGAATTTGAAATTGGAAGCTGGTGTCTCTTGTTTTGAGTAGCAGTGGTGGCCCAGTGGTAACGGTCGCGACTTACGAGTTGTAGGTCGTAGGTTCGAACTCAGGCAGGCGCTTTACTTTGTGTAAATTATTTCAGCACCACTGCTCTCAAAACGGTGAAGGAAAACATCGTGAGGAAACCGGCATGTCCTAGAATCAAAAATTCGAAGACTTGTGACATCTGCCAACCCGCACTGGGCCCGCGTGGTGGATTACGGCCCACTCCCTCTCACAGAGAGGAGGCCTGTGTCCCAGCAGTGGGAACGTTATAGGCTGATTATGATGTCTCTTGTTTTATGTTGAATAAAGATGGGTAACGTTTCACTGGGCCTGATTGGGAGTCGACTAATGACATAAGGTATATAAATGAGGAAAATTTCGACAAATGTAAAAAAATAATAGCACAAATTGGTATTGACGTAAGCGCAGGTTTTGTAATGAGGTCCTACAAAATTAGTAGATTTAAGACTCCAGCCCTCTTTCAATTTTGTCGATTTGCCATCAATCCATATAACCCTGGGCTAGGTTCATATCCTGGACGGATGCCAAATCCACAAATACAAACCCCTATTACACTACCCGATATTCAAGTTTTTTTTTTTTTTCAGCTAATCTTGCAATCAGTTTCAAAAACTATGAGCAGATGAGGTGTAGGATGATCTGGCAGGGAAGAGTTAGTCCTCACCAGGAGCAACTCTTTTATTAGTCATGCAGCTCTCTACAAGTTATCTAATTGTAGAATGTTGCGTCTTTTGAGTCTGCTGACACAGTCTGGTATTGTGAGTTGAGCGGCCAATTGGTTGGGGTGTCTCTCCAGTCTGGACTTATATTTTTGCGAACACGAACTTATTTCTTCCTTGACCGTTTTCATATTCAGGTGTTCGTGAACTTCAGCGTTCCTTATAAACCAAGGTGCATTTAATATCTGTTTTAAGATGTTCCGATATTCAAGTTGTGTGTTTTTTTTTACTGGGATCCTTCCACCCTTTCTCTTATTTACACCATCCCGATTTAGGGGAACGCTACTATTAATATCGCGTAGTGTATTACTAATAAGGTTTTAAAAATTTATCTTACCTATTGTAATAAAATTCATAATTTAAATTGGGGTTTAAAGGCTAACACAATTTACTTTCAAGAAATAACACCATCTACAAATAAGACCAAAAAGAAACGCGTAACTGCCTTAAGAATATTTTTATCAACTGTCCGTCTTTCAGTGAAATATAACCTACAAAAACATCCCTTTAGCACCCCTCCCACAACAAATGCTAAACAATGTACCTACAAACAATAGGGTAAGGGGAAAGCTAAAGGTCACCAGAGGAAACCAAGAATCAGGGTCATTGGCTTTTGCCATTAGTTTCACAAGAACACTGTTTCTTCAATTAGGTACTTTAGATTTAACAAAATTAGGTCTTCTTAAGGAATAAGACAATGCTTAGATTAATCCACAAAAAATCCACACAAGCACACTTTTTTATAATAATAATATTATTAATTTCAAATGTAGATATATATTTTTATTCTTTATTTTATATGTAGGTACCTTATTAAACACTTAATATCTTTTTATCTTTAAAAAAACTAATGAACAAATGTTCACAACGAACAACGTTTTGATGTATGAACGTAAACGAGGCAAAAGAAGTATGTAAGGATATTCGCAGGTGGAAGACTGTAGTTTCTGCCTACCCCCATGGGATGGTGTGAGTTTAAGGATGTGTACAATACAATGACACAACTGTCATAATGAACGACGAATATTATTAGGCGTGATTAATAATGTTATAATGACTGTCGGAACTTTGTAAGGGCATACATTTATTTTGTCAGTGACTCATTAATAATTATTTATACATAATTGAATAAATAATTATCATGGTTTTGTTGTTAAACCGAGTGTAAAACTGTTCTTTAAATGGCACTCTGGACTAGTCGTTTATATTATTGTAATATTTTCGGCATTCGGCATAAAGTTCAGTGTTAGAATGCCACATTACTTACATAACTTGACATATTTCTTAGTAGGTATGATTGTGAATGTCAGTGGAAGAAAACTAATCATCCGACAATGGGAACTTTTCCTTATGTAAACAAATATTTAACACTGTTTATAAGCTTCTGGTTTGCATATTCAAGGACACGTATGCAGCATGTTCTTCTAATTGGAAATTAATTGACCGAGCGAGCGTAGTGAGCGAAGCGTCTCTGGTTCGAATCTGGCAAAATTTGCTTTCGTGTGTCAGTTTGTTGGTACTCCTCTACAGGTCGTATTTTACAACCGATCTGTACGAAACTTGGTATACTAGTTTTACGACTTTATAGATTTTTTTTTTCGTCGGGGATTCTTGATTGGGGGTACTTCCTATATAAAGGGGCAAAAAGGGAGCTAGTGGATGTCACCGCCTTGAGATCCGATTTCGATGGTTTTTTTTTTAATTTAAAGTGTAGTACTTTAAGTTGGTCTCATAAAAATTTGGTGAAGATCTGATGAAAAAAAAAATAACATGGTAAACATCCGGTTTTAAATAACTGCAGTTGTATATTAAATATTACAAAAAGTATTCGCAGAACTACTATTACTAATAATAGATTAGCTTAACACAGTTTAACATATTTTCACTAAATAGAAAACATGCGCAAACAACAAATGTAATTATTGTAATCTGAAAACCTCATTTAATTATATTACTTAGGTATGTTTATTGTATGCAGAAGTTTTGTACTTTCCCTATAGCAACATAATTATGAAACTTAAAGCAGCGATTAAAATTAAATTAACTTGATACCTTTTCCACAATTTGTGAATATCTTCTTGTGTGCGTCATGTTTCGATGTTCACATAAAACTAATCCAAATATTTTATTAAATTATATCACAATATTTTATTAAAGTTCGAATGTCAGTGAAAATAATTCCCAATACGTTTGATACGTGTGCTTGCCATGAATTGAATATTAAACTGTTTATATTCCTCCCTATGAATCATATACGCCGACCGCAAACTGTCAACATTCATACATAACCGTAGTGGGTTTATACAGTATTGAAAATTGAAATACATACTACATGTCTTTAGTAGAAGGACTGAAATACCTACAATGTACAATCATTGATACATCGTGAATCGTGATATCATCTGGATAAGAAAATTAACAATGATACAGTGATTTTGACCCTTATTTTCCTATCTCAGGAAATCCTAACTAATCTTATAAACGCGAAAGTGAGTTTGTTTGTTTGTTACGGTTTCACGCTAAAACGGCTGAACGGATTTGGATGAAATTTGGCACATGGGTTGACCATGACCTGGATTAGAATATAGGATAGTTTTTGTCCCGGTAGTGCGTTCCCGTGGGATATACAAAATAATTTAATGCTTTGATAATAATACAATAGCACTAGGAAATAAGGAAAACAGAAGCATTAAAAACCCGTTTTACAATAAGTGAAACAGTACCTATAGGTAAATACGTTAAGTGACATCTTCATAAATACTACTATGTTTAAGTATAAAAATCAAATGCTGTCTCTGTTAGTCTCGCTAAAACTATTTTTTTTTGTTTTATTCCCTCTTTACTGGGTGTCATACAAGAAAAAAAAAAAATTTTGACAGGATAACGTCTGACGGGCCAGCTACTATAGCTATAAAATCAGGTACCTATCGATTGTTACCTTCCCACACACAGTGATCGTTGCCATGTCCTTCGCCTTAATGGTAAACAAAACCCAGCCTTCTTCACCTAATTACATCGTCAAAACATCATTAACACAACACTTCGAGCTCAAATAACTGGCCACTGCACACGTTGTAACTTCACAAAAAAAAAAAAGATAAAGGTATTTTTATGTCGCAATAGGAGCCACAATCAGACGACGATGTGTCGAGGTGACCGTCCAGGCGCTGGTAACAAGCTTTAATGGACGCACAATGACTGGAAACCAAAACAACCCGACGATAATTAACGTACGCGATCACCGATGGTAACACATAGGACACACTGTTGAAGATTAGAACACGATGTGACGCAAAAAACATGAAATGGCCGGTGATAATATTCCAAGAGTTTTAAAGCAAGTAATTTTTGTTACTTTTAATTTTCTGTATCAGAACAAAATGTTATTGCGATAAATGTTGTAGATAAGACGTCAATGCAACACGTGGGAGCGACTTAATCTGCATGTGTTTTTATTTACAACACAAAACAATGTTGGTATTCAGGCTTTAACTTCTGTTAGTCAGACTCACGGATTAGTCTATTCCGTGGTCAGTCACTGGCTATAATTAATTCACATCTATAACTATACAAGGTGAATTTTTCAAATAGGCGTGGATGGCCAAATTCAAAACTATGAGGAATATTGTAATGCTTAATGCAGTACAATCCTTGAGACGTCAGCTATGTATTGAAACAATGGTCATCATTTTGAACAATTAATCGATTTAATAGGTACCTAGGTAACATAAGTAAAATAAAAAACCGGCCAAGTGCGTGTCGGACCACGCACAATGAAGGGTTCCGTAGTTGGGATGAATTTATCTTAAGAACAAACTTAACATTGTAGTTGAAAAACATGTTCTGGCATATATTCCAACTGTAAATGTAAGTTTGTACTCACAATATTGATAGATTTACCATGTTATTTTAAGACCACAGACTTCTTATAAGTTTTCCTGTAATCTACAGGTAAAGATCTATTCTCTGTATTTTTTTCAAAATTTTAGGCTCAGTAGTTTCGGAGATAAGGGGGGAATTGTCAATTTTCGTCTTCTTAAATAACTTTAAAACAATTTATTTTAAAATTATAAAAAAAAAAAATATTTTTGAGACCCTTTCATTTGAAATGCCACATGGTGTAGTTTGCAAAACTTTTATTTTTAATTTTCTTATTTGCTCCCAAAAGTGACCTCTATATTCAAAATTCATTTATTTACTTTACCCGTCTGTGTTTGGGTCACAGAAATTCATATGTGTACCAAATTTCAACTTAATCGGTCCATTAGATTCGGAGCAAATTGGCTGTGACAGACGGACAGACAGACAGACACACGAGTGATCCTATAAGGGTTCCGTTTTTTCCTTTTGAGGTACGGAACCCTAAAAAAAGTACTTTGTTAAAAAAGAGCTGTTTCCTTTAGTTTTCCGTATGTCATTACTTTCCAGAATTCGATCCTTATATATAATGTGGCTACATTATCGAATGGTGTAATAATACAATGTTTTTTTTTCCAAAATCAACGGGTTCAATTCCTTGGATATTGAATTTTCAAAAATCCAATGATGCAGTTTTAGTTTTTAATCAACATCGAGCCCGAGACTCCTTTGAGTACTTTTCGTTATTCCTCATAGTTTCGGATTTGATCATCCACGCCCACTTGAAAAATTCACCCTATATGTACTAATCTATCTAGACTAATAATAAAACTTAAGAGTTTGTTTGTTTGAATTGTTGTTTGATCGCGCTAATCTCTCTCTTTTTGCATTTGATACCCCAATTCATTAGGAACGTTATTATTAACATCACGCTACGACCCCTAGGGAGCCGAGCAAAAAGAAAAAAAAAACAGAATGAACACTAAGCGAAAACGAAGTACTAACACGGACACGGCCGAAATTACACGCGTACGAAGTCGCGAGCAGAAGCTAGTCGAATTACAAAAGTGTAATAAAATTAATAAGATTTTGAGAACACTGAGTGCACCCATACTGACTTAGATTAGAGAATGCGCTGTCAAACATTGATCTATCAATACCTATTTATCGCAACTATAACTATCTAACCGGCGCGCGCGGCGTGATTGAGTCATCATTGAGTCAAACTTGGGCCACCTCATACCTACATTATATACGTGAGATTAATGGTCGTGAGAAAAAATGTCATAGTTTTAGTCTTACGTCTAACTTTGCCATTGGTGTTTGCAGTAAGTATTGTTAAAAACACACTAGGGAATTTGCTAGACTCTACGTTCTCTCGTCATAGATTATTCAAACTGCGATCAGAGAAGACAGGGTAATGTGGCCTATTTTTAGGGTTCCGTACCTCAAAAGGAAAAAATGGACCCTTATAGGATCACTCGTGTGTCTGTCTGTCTGTCTGTCACAGCCAATTTGCTCCGAATCTAATGGACCGATTAATTTGAAATTTGGTACACATATGAATTTCTGTGACCTAAACACAGGGGACGGGTAAAGTAAATAAATGAATTTTGAATATGGGGGTCACTTTTGGGAGGCAAATAAGAAAATTAAAAAAAAAAGTTTTGCAAGGTTATTTATGTGGAATTATGGACTTGGTCTGAAATAAATGATTTAATTTAATTAATTATACCGTGTGACATATTAAATGAAAGGGCGGTATTCTGTGACGGTCTTAATTTTAAAATAAATTGTTTTCAAGTTATTTAAGAAAATAGACGAAAATTGACCATTGCCCCCCCCCCCCTTATCTCCGAAACTACTGAGTCTTAAATTTTGAAAAAAAAATACAGAAAATAGATCTTTACCTGTAGATTACAGGAAAACCTATAAGAAGTATGTGGTCTTAAAATAACATGGTAAATCTCAATATTGTGAGTACAAACTTACATTTACAGTTGGAATATATGGGATAACATGTTTTTCAACTACAATGTTAAGTTTGTTCTTGGGATAAATTCATCCCAACTACGGAAACCTTCATTGTGCGTGGTCGGACGCGCACTTGGCCGGATTTTTTTTTTCAACATTGAATCATGGACGAACAAGAGGACACAAAACTAAATTAACAAAGCTGCGCAAATGTGTGCTCACATTACATCCATTTAGGTACGTATTTGCCGAAAGTCTGATTAACTCCATATCAAGGCAAAGGTTGCTAACCTAGTAGCCTTGTTTTTAGGCAAAATATCAGCGTTTTACCACGTTTTGCTCTTCACAATTTTTTTTTATCAAGGACGCCTCATTAATATTCTATCGCCAGTATTTGCCGGCTGTGTATTCATCGCCTAATTTGAAGTTCACTCAGATAACACAGTGCTAACAGGCACTTGGTCCACATTTTAACTGACCCGTGATTAGTCAACGTTACGTAACTTTACGATCTCATATAACATTTTATAGGTAAGTAATGAAATTTATTTTATCGACGACCGATAAACCAATTATTACAGTTCTGGAGCCGATTAAGTAAACACAGGAAGTATAGTGTAGGCACTTTTCATGCTGCTTCTAAACGTTCTATGTACCTACATCATGGAAAGAACTACGTGGTGTATTTTCCATTTTTTTTTCTTTTCGGAACTGCCTCGTTGGTCTGATGGTCACAAACGACTGCTTAGCTTGGTGAAAATTATCAGTAGCAGACTAGTCTGGATTTGTTCCAGAATAAAGCCAATAATCTCTCAATATTAACTGGCGAAATGCGGGCATACCTCTGCCTCTTCAGTTAATGCAGATGATTGTACCTTGGCTAAGGAGAAGCTCGTGGCTAAGTAATAAAAGTCGCAAGGGTCGATCCATCAGCTTAAACTACGCTTGCCGGGGTTGGTCAGTAGATAGGTGACCACTTTTACATACTCGGAAAGCACGTTAAGCCGTCGGTCCCGGCTGTCATTCGTGGATCTTTGACAGTCGTTACGGGTCGTTAGAAGCCCGAAAGTCTGACAACCAGTCTTACCAAGGGGTATCGTATTACCCAGTTACTGGGTTGTGGAGGTCAGATAGGTAGTCGTTGCATATAAAATACTGGTGTTCAGCTGCATCCGGTTAGACTGGAAGCCGACCCCAACATAGTTGGGAGAAGGCTAGGCAGATTTGAGTTACCTACCTATTTACCGGATGTTTCCTTACTTTAGTAATGTTCTACGTACGAATAAAACCTACAAAATTTAAAGCACTGTTATTGAGATCTTAGTCAGAGTTCTGTCCCTGACCTTCTGGGGCCATACTATGACGTCAAAAAAGATCATGGATCCATTCAGCGTTCCAGTATGAGAAAGAGAAGGAGCTATATACGACCTATAGCACCATCTTTTTTTCTCCACGGAACCATGATTTTTTTTCACGGCATAGTACGGCCCCAAGCTTCATGCAACCGAAGTATCAGATTTAACTTCCACGAAGACCAGACAAAGTACCAACATTATTGATTCCTGAGCAAACGTCACCCTACTTGCAAGACCTATTTCTATTTCCTAGAATGTTTATATTTCATGTTACTTTATTTTTTTTTTCAACACACATCATGTTTACAAACTTGCAGTATGGTAAAATTATTGACATTGCTGACTACAGTGACGTTCTTTGTAGCCATATCTTCAAGACCCTATT
This sequence comes from Cosmia pyralina, assembly GCA_946251885.1. Taxonomy (NCBI): domain Eukaryota; kingdom Metazoa; phylum Arthropoda; class Insecta; order Lepidoptera; family Noctuidae; genus Cosmia; species Cosmia pyralina. The sequence goes on along the minus strand of OX276345.1, from coordinate 23,978,015 downwards.
TGTTGAGGTGCTGGCGGATTCAGAGTTCGTTAATTGTTTACCCTGCAAATGTGTAAACATTAGATACTGCACCCATTTACCCAATAATAAGTTTGTACATACAGTAGTCCCCAATCTTTTTGGCCGGGCTGAACGTAGGCGCGAGCCGTTGCGCAAAATGCAAAATTAAGGTACCAGTTGGGAAAATACCATGCGCAAGATGAGCAAGATGGCGGTCGCACTCACTTCAGCCCGGCCAATGTGATTGGGGACTACTGTACAAGGGACTAACGCACACATGAACTTACTTAGCGCCACTTGGTAGAAGCCTAAGTATGTCTAGCTGTGTAACCAACCAATAAATCAATCTGCCTAGCCCATATATCGTCGTCGTTACGGGTAATCAGAAGCCCGAAAGTCTGACAATCAATTTTACCAAGGGATCTCGTATTACCCAGTAACTGGGTTGTGGAGGTCAGATAGGCAGTCGCTCCATCCGGGAGGCGGCCAACTTGGCCTCGGCGGGCGGATCCTTGGTGGCAGGGAGGATCCGCCGCCTGGGTTTGACGGCGGCGCTGCACAAGACCGAGGCCGTGTTTTTCCACGGACCTCGGCAGCGCCCCCCATCTGACGCCCACATCTTCGTGGAGGGCGTCAGAATCGAGGTAAAGGCCCAGATGAAATATCTGGGCCTCGTACTCGACAGCAGGTGGCGCTTCGGCCCGCATTTTAGCGGGCTGTCGTCGCGCCTGCTGAAGACTGCAGGGGCGCTCTCGTGGCTGCTGCCCAACTCGGGCGGGCCCAGCGCGCGATGCCGGCAGCTCTACGCCGGCATCTTGAGGAGCATGGCCCTCTAGGAGGGTGCCCCCATCTGGGAAGACTCCCTCCGAAGGAGGGAGAACGCCGCCGCATTGCGGGCGCCTCAGAGGGCCATAGCCCAGCGGGTCGCGCGGGCCTACCGGACGGTGGGTTTTGCGGCGGCCTGTGCTCTGGCCGGCACCCCCCCTTGGGAACTCGAGGCGTGGGTGCTCGCCAGAGTATACGAGTGGACGGCGGGGCGGAGGGCGAGAGGAGAACGCCCGGCCCCGGAAGAGCGCGAGGCCCTCCGACGGGAGTCGCGAGACTCTATCGTCGTCCACTGGACGGGAGAACTCGCCACTGCAGTCTTTGGCCGCCGGACCCTCGATGCGCTCGGGCCAGTGCTGCGAGACTGGCTCGAGCGGTCGCACGGGTTCCTCTCCTTCCGTCTGACGCAGGTGCTGTCCGGACACGGCTGTTTCGGGTCGTACCTGCACCGAATCGGACGGGAGGAGACGCCGTCGTGCCACGGTTGCGGCGCGGCGGAGGACACGGCGCAGCACACCCTCGGGTCGTGCCCGTCGTGGTCCGAGACGCGCCGCGATCTGGTCGCGGTGATAGGACCGGACCTCTCGCTCCCCGGCGTGGTTAACGCCATGCTGGCGGATGAGAGGTCCTGGGCGGCGGTCGCCTCCTTCTGCGAACACGTCATGTCCCAGAAGGAGGCGGCGGAGCGGGCGCGGGAGGATGATCCTCACGCGGCGCCGCTCCGAAGGCGAAGGAGGGGTCGAAGAAGACGTGAGTTTGATACTCATCTCCGACTCCTCCCAGGTGGAGGCCAGCAGGCAACGGGTGCGGGGGCACCCTTGCCTGTATCGCACGGACCTCCACCAGTGCCGGACGGGAATGGTCAGGTGCTCCCGGCCATTCCCGTAGCCCCTCAACCTGCTGGGGGGCAAGCGGGGCCCGCCAGCTAGGCGGGCATGCGCCGGGAGGGTTGTGGATGTAAAGGCTGAGCCAGTTTCCCATGACCCTCCCGTCACGGCGATGCGGGAGCGCCGCTGGGTCGTTTAGTGGGTATACCGGATTTACCGGGGAGTCCCACATACCCCACCCGTCCCCCGACGGGTGGGCATGCGTAATGCATTTTTCCCAGCGTCAACAAAAAAAAAAAAAAAAAGGCAGTCGCTCCATGAAAAATACAGGTATTCGGCTATATCCGGTTACACTGGAAGCCGACCCCAACATAGTTGGGAAAAGGATAGGCAGATAATGATGACTTATTACAAAACCTTTGACCCTTCCCAAAATCATAAAAATACATAATATTATAAAGACTATTTGATTTGTCAAATACATTGAAAGTATACAGTATACGCATTGTAATAAACTAAATTGAACTACTGTTTATGTCAACTTTGACCCTCCTATACAGAGAACTTTGGCAAAATAAAAATACATTGTACAGTCAGATAAGACATTAACATAGTAGTATGTTAAACAACCACTTTAATGTGTTCAAATGTTCTTAGAACCGCTTCCAGAACTTTAATAAAATCTGTTATAATACCATCAAAATCCGTGTTTCAATTGTGCTACAAAACTCTGAATCAGTACGCCTCTGTAACAGCTGCAGCAGCAGCAGCAGGTGTGCAACAAGCTGATCGATTGATAAGTAAGAAATTATTAATTTGATAAACTGTGACGGTTCCTTTCTATTCACGTCTACACATTTCCTACTTTGATAGTTGATACTGAAAAAATCACACAACAAAACTGACAGAGCCATGCCCAAAACATAGGAATTTAATTTTTTTAGATACAATAATAATAATAATATATAATAAGTATAATCAAGTATCTTGACTTGGCTCGCGAGGTTGTCGACATGTGGGATGTGGACTCGGCAATCATTGTGCCGATAGTTGTATCAGCCAATGGTTTAATTGCCAAGAGCCTCAACCAACACCTAAGGAGGCTCTCGTTAGGTGGCTGGATCAAGGGCTTGATTCAGAAAGCAGTACTTCTGGACACGGCCCGCATTGTTAGGAGGTTCCTCTCTCTGGAGTCCTAACCGCCGGTAGCTTGGACCCTGTTCCTGATACCGGTGGGCTACTATTTTTTATATTTTTAAATGTTTTTTATATATTTTTTAAGAAATATTTAAAAATGTATTTGATAAGAAGAAAAATTAATAAACGAATATACACTTCTGGACACATCTATTGGCCCACCTTAGAGTTTAGGTTTCGATGGCCCCTACCGAAATATGATTGCTAGATTGAACAAAAACTGTTGATGCAGTTTTAAACCTGATACATTTTACCATCTTTTTCGATCGTATTGTTTTAAATTTGAATTCAGAATACCATACGACATGGAGCTACGCCTAACAAGTCGGATATGCGCCTTGTTAAAGGCAATTGATTTTTGAATAAAAAACATGTTTTATCAAATAAAGGTTTAATTTAATAACGCGTGTTGCCTCCATGGGCATCTACCACAGCTCTCATACGATTAGGCATAGAGTTTATCAACCGATCTATGAAATTTTGAGGGATCATCTCCCATTCCTCTTCTATGGCAGTTTTCAACTCCTGCATCGTCTGGGCAACTGGCTGACGAGCTCTAACACGTCTTTTTAGCTCGTCCCACATGTGCTCAGTGGGGTTCATGTCTGGGCTTCTGGCTGGCCAGTCCATAACTGTGATGTTCACATCCCGAAGATATTCCCTGACGATGCCGGCCGCATGGGCTCTTGCATTATCATGCATAAAAAGGAAATTTGGGCCCACATAGTCCGCGTATGGTATCACGTGAGGTTCTAAGCACTCACGAATGTACCTTTCAGCATTTAATGTTGGCAGCCGTGGTCCTGTAACAACCTCAAGTTGAGTTTTGCCGCTCGCGGATATACCGCCCCAGACAGTCCATGAGCCACCGCCATAAGCAACCCTCTCTTCAAAGCAGCATTGTGCGAAACGCTCTCCCTTACGTCGGTAGACCTTCTTCCTTCCATCATTGCCATGTAGCACAATTTTAGACTCATCAGAAAAGAGTACACGGCTCCAATCTTGCTGTGTCCAATTTAAATGACTGCGTGCGAAATGAAGGCGCGCTGTTCGGTGGGCTCGCGTTAGTTTGGGGCCATTAGCTGGCTTGTGTGGTACCATATCGCGTTCTTTTAACCTTCTCCGAACAGTTCGAGCGCTCACAGATACTCCGTGGAAGTCGCGAAGTTGGTTTTGTATCTCAATGGAGGTAAGGTGACGATTTCTCAAGCTGGTCGTCACGATGAATCGATCCTGCCTTTCAGTTGTGACCCGAGATCGTGGCCTTCCTTGGCGACGAACGAAGCCTCTAGGTACTATGAAGTCTCTAGGTACCTCCGATAAACATTTCGGACCGCAGATCGACTTAAATTAAGTTGAGCACTCACGTTTCTTTGGCTGTGTCCGGCCTGAATAAGTGCCACAGCTTGGGCGGCGACTTCAGGTGAAGTATCCATAGATTATTGATAGAACCTCACCTTAATGTTAAGAATAAGTAATGTTTGTTGCAAAACCAAAGATATCAATCACTTTTTCAAGAATTAAATCCAAGTAAACCAATAAAACCAAGTTTTCTTAGTATTCGATTGTTTGATATCAACAAACAGGCTCCAAATTGTCTTTTGTTTCTTTAAATTCTGTGTTCGAAATTCAAAAAAAGACTATTGAATGTAATTGTGAATGTGCCAGGTTCAAAACTGCATAAAAACTTTTTGCTCGACCTAATATAAAATTTTAGCTAGGACCAAACGAAACTGAAAATACAAGGTGGGCCAAAAGATGTGTCCAGAAGTGTATAATAATAATAATAACCCCAGCGCCGTATCTCTACGTTGACGTCGTGGTGGGGCTTGCGCGCTCCGAACTCTGGGTCTGTGCCGGTGGAGTTTACTTTGCCGAAACAGGTCTAGGGTGAGGAGCCAGACCAAGAGAGATACGTGAACCCGCAGGGCAGCATGTGGCGCGCTGTTGGGCAGTAGCGACCCCACGGACCCTAGTTCCCGGGAGAAGTCTTGTTCTTCACCTCTGGCTTGCCTTTATTGGCCGGCTGGAGTGAACACTAACGGGACCAGAGTTGCCACCTCATTCTTGCCTTTATTGGCCGGCTTGAGTGGAGATTCGCAAGAGCAAACGTGCTCGGAGGAAGGAAGTATTCTAGTATGTGCTTGTAGGGATCTTGACCATCTTCCGGGCTCTGGCATTGTTCTGAGAGCCGTGGAATACCTCTCCACTCCTCAAGCACCTCAAGACATGTTGCCCCTTGTCGCTACGTCACTATGTGCTAGCGACCGTTTCCGGGGGCCCATTATTGAGTGTGCAAGTCACCCCCTGCCAATTTATCTGTGTATATTATATAACATTGGTCAGGCAGGGGACATAGTTCTTCCATAGTTCAAGGTACCCAATCCATGTAGCCACCCAAACCCATAGGCCCAATGTGTTTTGTTTCCATGTTCTGCAATAGTCTTGCACCAACCGGGGGTTGTCCTTGGGTGCACTTGCATAGTGCATACAGGGATAATCGTCGGCTGGTGCCTCCTCGTCATTTAAAATTGTCTAAGGGGCCTCTGCGAGTTGGCTTCGGCCCCTCGTAGGCCTTCCAAAGGTCCGGGACCCCAGGGTCCCGAGATAAGCCAAAGATAATAATAAAAACGTTTATTTCCTCCACCACATAATGAAAACTTACTAGTAGTAACACATAATTTGTTTATAAAAAATACATTGATGTTGTAGAGACTGGAGCCTGTACTAGGAATACCTGTGTTACAGGTCTCCAGGCTTCCAAACTACACAGACAAGTCACAGTAATACAAATTATTCATGAAAATGTTGAGATAAACACAATATAAGACAAGGAATAACAAATAATTAATTAAACAGCATTAGTAGGGTGTGTTGGTGTGGGGGTGTGTGTGTGTGTGTGAGAGAGAGAGAGAGGGTGTGTGTGGATGCATGTGAGGGTGTGTGGGTGTGTAGTGAGTTTGTGATATTTAAAACTGGTCTCCTAAAATAGTAAAATGTAGGACATGTCGAGCTGCATTTTATGAGATGACTTCTAAGTCTCTCTGTGGCTTGATAATCGTGAGATTGAAGCCAATTTCGGACTTTATTTTTACAATTGAATAAGGATAACAATAAAAAATAATTCAATGTTAAACCAACGTTATACTTGAACTTACCAGCATATTCCTAAGTAATATAATTCACTGTTTCATATAATTATGTTTATACGTACATACGTGATTCTGTCCACACACTGTGAACATAATAAAGTTGATCAGCTCGCCGAGCTAAACCAATTTACCGTGGGAATTGGTGTCCCACTTGCAAGTTTTACGGTCAACTAAACTTAAAATAGTTCCTACACGTAATCGCTGCGTTGTTCATTAGATTTATATTGCAATTTAACAATCCTTTTATGGGAATGGCTATAGCGGCTATAAGTAACAAGTACCTACGTAGGAAAAGTTTATTATATTTAAGTAAATGCATTTATTTCGTTATGGAAATTAAATACGTGCGTAGGCGGCATGCTTTACGGGCATTTTGTAACCAATAACCTAGTAACTAACTAGATTACAGCGGCATTTCCCGACTATCAAAATAGGATTTAACGTAGTAGGTACTGTAGAGGATTGATGCTTCGAACAAGTCTCGACAATATTATACTGGCTGACACTCAATCATTCAAATATAGATTGTGTCCTAGAAAGTAAAAACGATTCTCGTTTTTCTTAATAGGATGACAGAAAGATTCTAGTAGGGATCCGCGTAGAACCAATTTAGTTAAGGAGTGTGAATTATAATTTATCTGAAACTTAAAATACAGAGGGCACAGCCCCATATAACTAGAGTCCCTCTTATTTTATTAGTAATTCAGTAAATCTCCTACTGTGAGGTTCCAGCCCTCACAGTACCATCGACAAACATTAGGCCTTTCCAATTTAGAAACAATTTTGCTAGCAAGCTGAAGTTGTACTTATGTCAAAGTAAAATAAAGGATTTTAAGGGCAGGGTTTTTTCAATGATTCAGTGTACATTTCGCACCCAACTTGCTTAATTATCCGTTTAGTTAACCGCCTAGCCTTTGGAAGTAGTGCTCGCCGGCCGCTGCAGCGACACCGCTCGCTCGGCTCGCACGCATTTTGTCACAGTTCTAAACTTACCTAACCCATTTGGTCGGGGTGTCCTGGCTCAGTTACTGCGACCAGTTCGGCTCGCACGTGGTTGGTCACAGTTCCAACCTAACCTATAATTGAATATCATTCAGGCCGCTAATTGAACGGCACGTTTAACTAAACGCGGCTAAGCGGTTAACTAAACCGGCTAATTAAACCAGTTGGCTGCGACATATACAAAAACACACTATTACTAACACTATAGATCGTTTGTTGTCCGATTTAATAAAATTTTTATTTGATTTGATTTTGAAAAAACAACTTGAAGGTGTAAAGGCGTCCGTTTTGTCGATAGTGCATGTATGTATACGTACGTTTTATCAACGTAGTTAGTTAATCTCGCCCTTCCGTTTGGCCGCAGTTGACTGCGTAGCCTGGCTCCTATGATGCCATGTCATGTCTATCAAGGTAGACCGCTGCTGCACTCATGTAGGTGTACAATTATGCATAATAGAGTTTATTAATAATCGTCATCAACAACTCTCTAGGTACCTACAGAAGTATTGTGAAGATAGAACTATTGTTCAATATAATGTTTTTGCAATAATGGCGATAATAATACGATACTAGAGCACTCCTTTCTTGATAACTTTTTTCGTGTAATCTTTTGTGTTGAATATTGAGTCACGTCCTAAACGCACCTAGCCGTGAAAAAGCAAGTTTCTTGCAATACTTCTGTTAATGGAATCAGCACTGGCCAGTGGTGTAAGTGGCTGGGGTCAGAAAATATCGATTTCGTGATGAAAAGATATTAATCTATGCTTCGAGTTTTAATTAGTTCCAGTAAAATTAAACTCCTTATCTGTCATTTCGTTAAAAGACAGTAGAAGTGTCATTTTACTGCAGCTAATTAAAATTCCGACCTTAGTTAAAATCCACGAACAAATCTGAGTTCTGTCCGGTAGCTTGGACCCTGTTTCCGAAACCGGTGGGCTACTATCCTAACTGATCCTACTATATCTAATACTTAATACTAATATTATAAAGGCGAAAGTTTGTGAGTGTGTGTATGTGTTTGTATGTTTGTTCCTTCTTCACGCTCACACGGATGAACCAATTTTGATAAAATTTGGAGGTAACTGACACCCTGGATTAACACATAGGTTACTTTTTATCCCGGTCAACACGGGTGAAACCGCGGAGCGCAGCTAGTCACACTAATATTATAAAGGCGAAAGTTTGTGAGGATGGATGGATGTTTGTTACTCTTTAACTGATTTTGATAAAATTTAGCATACAGATAGTTTATAACCTGGATTAACACATAAGATACTTTTTAACACGATATTCGCACGGGATCAAGACTTATGCTGGTGAAACTGCGGGGCGCTGCGTACATGCGAAAGTGAGTTTGTTTGCTTGTTACGCTTTCACGCTAAAACGGCTGAACGGATTTGAATGAAATTTGGCACATGGATAGACGATGACCTGGGTTAGGACGTAGGATACTTTTTACCCCGATATTCGCACGGGATCAAGACTTATGCTGGTGAAACTGCGGGGCGCTGCGTACATGCGAAAGTGAGTTTGTTTGCTTGTTACGCTTTCACGCTAAAACGGCTGAACGGATTTGAATGAAATTTGGCACATGGATAGACGATGACCTGGGTTAGGACGTAGGATACTTTTTACCCCGATATTCGCACGGGATCAAGACTTATGCTGGTGAAACTGCGGGGCGCTGCGTAAATGCGAAAGTGAGTTTGTTTGCTTGTTACGCTTTCACGCTAAAACGGCTGAACGGATTTGAATGAAATTTGGCACATGGATAGACGATGACCTGGGTTAGGACGTAGGATACTTTTTACCCCGATATTCGCACGGGATCAAGACTTATGCTGGTGAAACTGCGGGGCGCTGCGTAAATGCGAAAGTGAGTTTGTTTGCTTGTTACGCTTTCACGCTAAAACGGCTGAACGGATTTGAATGAAATTTGGCACATGGATAGACGATGACCTGGGTTAGGACGTAGGATACTTTTTACCCCGATATTCGCACGGGATCAAGACTTATGCTGGTGAAACCGCGGGGCGCAGCTTGTCTTCTATATTTTTAAATGTTTTTATAAACTACTCAAAACTAAATAGGGCCCACCGTGTTTTTTTGCTTCAACTTAAAATTGAACCGAAATATTCAGTTTTTATGAATGTACAAGTTTAAAGTGAGCATTCAGGAATAGTGTAAACAGAAACAATAGAAACATTGGTTTATTTTGTTTAATCAAAACCCAAAATAACACTGTTTAGGTAAATTTACACAAAATAAAAGAAAAACATAATCTTGTAAAACACAACTATTCTGGAAAAAAATATGGGGCTTGTTGTTTTTTAATAACGAGTGGGTCCTCCTCTGCTCCGTATGCACTCTCTGAGCCTATCTGGGACACTTTCAATCAAGTGGATCACGTTTACTTCCGGTATTTGTTCCCAACAGACTTTCAGGGCGTTAATGAGTTCCTGCTGGCTATTCACATCACTGTAATTTTCTTTCAGGCGTCTTTTGAGCTGATCCCATAAATGTTCGATGGGGTTGAGGTCGGGACTCATGGCTGGCCATGGTAAGATGGTGATATTGGCTTCAGAGAGTGCTCTTTGTGTAACGCGCGCTGTGTGTGCGCGAGCATTGTCATGCATAAAGACAAAGTTATTGCCCACTCTTTGTGAAAATGGGATGACATGAGGCCGGATTACTTGCTCGATGTAACTGGCGGCGGTTACAGTACCTTCATTTAAAATTACCAGCTCTGTTTTGCCATATAAGCTAATTCCACCCCATACCATAACACTGGGACCCCCAAATCGGTCTGTTCCATGGATGCACGGTTCAGAAAAACGTTCCCCTTCTCTTCTCCACACGCGTATCCGCCTGTCGTCACTATAAAACTTCACTTTACACTCGTCCGTAAAAAGCACGTTCCTCCAGTTATCCATGGTCCATTCCAAATGCTCGCGGGCGTATCTTAAGCGTGCCGCACGATGAGCCCTCGTCAGTTTCAGTCGAATAGCACGTACTCTGGAGCGTTGTCCATCTTCGTGAAGCCGATTCCGAATGGTTTGATCGCTGACTCTAGTTCCTGTGGATTGCCGTAGTCGAGTTTGTAAGGTCCGAGCGGTTACAGTACGCTCCCGACGTGCAGTTAACCTCAGGTATCGGTCTTCCTGGGCAGTTGTAGCCCTAACTCTTCCTGTGCCCGGTCTCCTAGCTACACTTCCGGTCTCCTCATACCGTTCCCAAACGTTTCGGATGGCTCGTCGTGATACACCGAGGTGCATAGCCACAGATCTCTGAGACTGTCCCTCCTGAAGCAAAGCTACTGCTCTTGCAGCGGTTTCCATGTCCATATGTCGACGAGAACCAGGCATATTGATCACAATGAATACAGGAATGAAACAAAATCGTTAAAAACGTGTGTTCCACAACAGCGTTTAGTGTAGACTGGAAACATAAGTGACTGACAATTTGTGCAATCGATGTTTTTTCGAGTACTTCAGTTTTTTAGCTACCGTCTTGAAAACAATATGAAAGCTGTCGGAATAAACATTGATAAACGCTCCTAAACATGTCAGCTTGACGGTTAAATGCATAACTTTGTCAACAACTACTTAAATAATTATATTTAGAACAAAATAGGGACTAATTTGAGGTGGGCCCTATTTTGTTTTGAGTAGTTTATTTATTAACCGCCCCGTTGATCTAGTGGTCAGTCAGTGGTGATGATGGATAATAAAGGTGTCAGTAAAATCTTGCAAAGGTTTAAAACATGGTACAACCACGTGTAAAGCTACTGAAGCGTAACATTGACTGCCTCTCTCAAGTTAATATCAATCGCATTTCGCATCGAATCTCAAATGAATCGAGTTGTTTCCATGGTTCATGATTATAATTTATCACATAAATATGCGAGGGGATAACATGCAGATTGCAGAGCAAACAATAAATAAACTGGTTTGAACTCTGAAGGAATGTAAATTGTAATGTAGCGTCGTCTGTGACGTGGCAAACTTAATTTGTACAAATTATAACCAGACCTAACGTATCGGAAAATATTTTTGTGAGTTTATATTATTATTGCCAAACTGGCTATGGACCCTATTCACATGATGTTTAGCTACAAAACAGTGCAATAATAGCTAGAACGTTACTATTTATATCAATTTCCTAAAGCAACTCGCAAATATCTGAAGGACACGAAATACAAAGAAACATTTAAGTTATGCGATTTAATGGTTTCGTCTAAAAACCTTGTAGTGTGCACCTGAGCCGTATAACAATCACTGAACCTTGAATCGACGTTGGTAGACGTCCTTGGATAAGGATTAAGAACTATATTCACGTCATCATCTGCCTAGCCTTTTCCCAACTATGTTGGGGTCCGCTTCCAGTCTAACCAGGTGCAGCTGAATACAGAATTTTACATGGAGTGGCTCCACAACCCAATAACTGGGCAAAACGATACCCCTTGCTAAGACTGGTTGTCAGATTTTCGTCACCCATCCACGGACCGACCTCGGCAAGCTTATTATTTAGCCACGAGCCCCTCAACAAATATATTCACCTACCAAATAGTAATTGTACCGTCTTCAAACGGGGATTATGCGCCTTACGTAACGACTGCGCCCGAGTGCACTGTAATGCGATTTATCAAAACGATGCAAAGGTGGCCTGATGAGGAACTATATCAACAATATAGATTGACCTTGTACAACAATTTTTCCTCTAGCATTGTTAGAAACTTTAGTTCATTGAAACCAATTTTTTTTTTGAAGTTTAGTTGGAAATATTTGTTAGTCGACGTACGCACGGACGTAAAAACATCGCGGCGATTTTTTTTCCCGCACTGGATTTTCAACGCTCTGCTTAGCGCCGAGAGTGCAAAATCCAATAGTGTGTTTTTGCGACGTGCTAAAATGTACTCTGTTATTGTTAAGTTGGATGCTCAACGCTCGGCTCAACAACGTGAGTTGAAAATCCAGTGCGCAATAAAATCCCCGCGATTTTATTACGCCCGTGGGAACGGGGGCTTAGTCAATGAAAGTGTACAAATTAAGGTGGAATTTGGCACATGACATTACCTACCGAAAAAAAGGTATAGATGTCGCAGTAAGATTTTTGTAGCCGTGACATAGTTATAACCGTGATAAAGGGATATAGCTATATACCGTAATATAATTATATGAAAACTGTCGGAGTGCCCTATTTTTTTTAATTTTGTTACTGCGATCAATTTCGACGTAGTGCTCGCCGGCCGCTGCCGCTGTACCGCTCGCTTCACTCCTCAGCCCGTGCGTATTTGGGCACAGTTCTAACCTAACTATTTGGTTGGAGTGTCCTATTACTACTTATATTACTAGATCATGCTTGTATCATAGTAATATTAATAAGATAGTTATGAACTGTTTTTATACAGGGTGTCCAAGAACCTGGCGTCCAACTGGATTCCCACGATGCCCCAAGTTCTAACAGTACTCAGAAAAATATTTTAAAAAATCCACCCCATGTACTTACAGAATTATACTGATTTCAAAAAAAAAGGGGAAATGAGCACCCTGTGACATACTTTTGAATGCTGTGACTGCTAATGCTGATAATTTCGATATTTCTTGGAGGTTTTGTAATCTAGGGTATTGCTGTGTCTAAATAGAATGTAAAAATAATGTACTTATTGTACCATTTTAAAATAAAATATTATTTTAACTAAAGGTGATATGGAAAACTATTGAATTTCGCAACTTTGACCGACTGTAGTGTAAAAAAAATGTACCAAAATAGTATGGCAAGTGACGTCAAATTTTGACGCGTTTATTCCTCTTTTTAAAAAGGTATAATACTTACACATTAATTTGAAAAAAAAAAAATTGATAATATTTTTACTCAACAACCCAATTTTTACGAAGTGCCTACCTACTAACGGTAACTGTCGGACCCTTTCTTATCTTAGAAACTGTTATGTTACTACTATTATTTACTTCGGTTCCAAGAGTGAGCAAGAAGGAAATACACACAGGTAGATGGGTTCCCAGTAGAATAAAAGCAAAGAATGTTAGTTTAAAGATATTTTATTACAATAAATGTTCAAAATGTTGACCACCCGCGGCAATACAAGCTCTCACTCTCCTTAAAAAGGACCGCTTTATGTTTCGCGAGTAACTTTTTTGACGTATCACCTGCACTGCTTGTGTTATCTTCTCACGAAGGTCAGCGATGTCATTAATGGGCTTCGCATAAACGAGCTCCTTCATAGTTCCCCAGAAAAAAAAATCCAGCGGATTTAAGTCAGGTGAGCGGGCTGGCCACGGGATTGTTCCTGATCGCCCAATCCACCTGTTCGGGTATTGCTCGTCCAAAAACTCTCTAACGGATACGCGAAAATGTGCTGGACAGCCGTCGTGTTGGAACCACATATCTGGTGGGGTCTCTTCTAGTAAGTTTGGCAAATCATTTTGAAGAAAATTTAAATATGATTCGCCAGTCAAATTCTCGGGCATCTCAAATGGACCAATAATATTCCCACAGAGAATACCGGTCCACATGTTCACTTTGAACCGGTACTGGGATCTATCTTCTCGCATCAAGTGCGGATTTTCCACATGCCACTCGTGCAAGTTGTGTAGGTTCATGTAGCCATCCTTCTTAAATGTTGATTCATCTGACCACAAAATTTTGTCGATAAAGTTTTCGTCTTCTCGATGTTTTTGCAGGATTGTTTCACAAAACGCGACTCGGCTCGGATAGTCTCGAGGTAAAAGACTTTGCACTCGCTGTACGTGGTACGGATGATATTCTTCTTTTTGGAGAATACTGTGTGCTGTGCTCTTCGGTATCCCCGTATCAGCTTCTATTCCTCGCACAGAGATGCTTGGATTTGCCGACACCGCCTCTAAAACTTCATCGCGTATGAAGTCATTTACGGGTCGTCCTTCACCAGCTACTTGATTGGGGAACCGCCCGTCACATAGTGATCTGTGCACATTAATGAAAACTCGATGGTCGGGATATCGCGTAGCCCTCGGATACCTTTCTCTGTAAAGTCTCGCTGCAGCTCGTCCATTACCTCTACATTCTCCATAAATGTAGTGCATATTTGCGTATTCTTGCGGAGTGTAGGTCGCCATGGTAGCACACACAAAACACAAACTGTCCAAACACAGGCAAAGGTCGTCGTAAAGAGTTCGTTTCAAAGTCCAGAGCACAAAGAGTAATCGAGTCCAATAAACAAAGCTTTAAATCGTAGTACGTGATCAATGGTAACAATAAGAGAGAGGTGCGTAGTAACGGCAGGAGGCAGTGACGCGTACTGACCGTACTGTTATCCTAAATAGCACGATCCCAGATAGCGTCACTATCTATCTCACTCGCACCTCTAACCTTTTTCTCCCTCACTCTTACCTGAATAATGGGGTACCATAAAGAAGAACCAGCAAATCGCAAAGATAGTTTCTGTCTTGCTCCCTCCTGTTGTAATAACGAATCACTATGGTGAGATGCATGCACATACCGTCCCTTACGGTCTAACCTGTTTTTTGAGAGGCCTGTTGTTATTTTTATGAGCATACAATAGTAATTCTTTAGAGGTTAGATTCAATTCGTCGTAAATTTTTCTTTCTAAGAATTCTGTTAGACATCGTAAAAATTGGGTTGTTGAGTAAAAATATTATCAAAAAATTTTTTTTTCAAATTAATGTGTAAGTATTATACCTTTTTAAAAAGAGGAATAAACGCGTCAAAATTTGACGTCACTTGCCATACTATTTTGGTACATTTTTTTTACACTACAGTCGGTCAAAGTTGCGAAATTCAATAGTTTTCCATATCACCTTTAGTTAAAATAATATTTTATTTTAAAATGGTACAATAAGTACATTATTTTTACATTCTATTTAGACACAGCAATACCCTAGATTACAAAACCTCCAAGAAATATCGAAATTATCAGCATTAGCAGTCACAGCATTCAAAAGTATGTCACAGGGTGCTCATTTCCCCTTTTTTTTTGAAATCAGTATAATTCTGTAAGTACATGGGGTGGATTTTTTAAAATATTTTTCTGAGTACTGTTAGAACTTGGGGCATCGTGGGAATCCAGTTGGACGCCAGGTTCTTGGACACCCTGTATAACTATATCACGGCTACAACCATCTTACTGCGACGTACTATGGACAAAACTTAAGCATGCTCACTTAAGAAAATATTCCTGTGAGAGCGCAGCTAGTGACAAACGTACATTGTGCGATCGAGTCGTGAGCCGTGCTATGCGATTATCGCCTTTGAGGTGATCATGCGGAACTTTGGCCCATAGTACATATACCAGACAACTAAGATTACCTATTTTATTTTTACCTACAATCTACAATTACTATTAAAATTAATGTTTAAACCTGATATTATCAGAGCAAGGTTTATAATCACAAGTCATGCTATAGTATGATAAAAGTATATTGTAGTCTACACCAGTTTTCTTTTTGTATGTATGTAGTACACAATACATAGACAAAAAAGGGCCCAGCCCATTGTGCATGCGCACAGTTGACACAATGCATTGCATACAATACAATGTACATGAATACTGATGTGTTACTCTCAAAAAAGATGTATTCATCCAATAAACAGTCAAAATTAGCTTAGCATTTAGATTGTCACAATAATGGAACAGACGACATAAGTTATATTAACACTAGACAAAAAAAAACTCATGTTAAGCTGTAAACAACATTATTATGACGACTTTTCTAAGAGGCCTGTCGCTTTTTGTCACCTCTCTCGCTCACAATCAATCTGCCTAGCCTTTTCCCAACTATGTTGGGGTCGGCTTCCAGTCTAACAGGATGCAGCTGAATACCAGTATTTTATATGCAGCGACAGCCTATCTGACCTACACAACCCAATTACTGGGTTATACGATACCCCTTGGTAAGGCTGGTTGTCAGACTTTCGGGCTTCTGACGAGCCGTAACGACTGTCAAATATCCACGAATGACAGCCGGGACCAACAGCTTAACGTACTTTCCGAGGCACGGAGGAGTCTTGGTATGTAAAGGTGGTCACCCATCCACGGACCAAACCCGGCAGGCTCAGCTTAACCTGATGGATCGACCTGTACGGCTGTTATTATTTAGCCACGACCTCTTCTCTCGCTCACACGGGACAAAATTTTTAAGACTGTTAAAAAAACACATGTTTTTTTGTAAAATGTAATCAATTATTATTATTTATAAATAATTATTAAAATTTTTAATAATTATAATATTATTAATTAAGTACTAGGCAACACATTTTTATTGTGTTGTCTAATAAACTCAGCACAATAAGTATTATGATCTGTTTCTGAGATGAGTTAAATAAATACAAAAAAAAAAAAAAAAAAAAAAAATACAAAAAGTTTTATTGGCAAAAGAAAAGGTGATGACAGAATACACAATCACAAATATAACTTTGTACATCACAACAATGCAAGGTTTGACCGTTGACCCACAAACTAAGCAGGGCTTGTATCTTGTGGGTCGGAGTGCGATTGAGCATAAAGAAATATGTCGGTTTACAAATCTAAGGCTAGTTTAGTAAGGCGTGTATTGTGTTGTGTGTGAGTGTGTGTGGGTAGGTGTGTGAGTGTGTTTGTGTGAGTGACTGAGGGTGAAAGTGTGAGAGATTGTATGCTGGCACAGTGGCTTGTCGACAAATCTTTAGAGAAATGATTCTGTTTCGGTGTATGTAAGTTCCAGAAGCCATTTCTTTAGTACACTTTTTAGGCGAGCGGTGAACAAGTCTTTGATGTCCAGTGATTTGCAGACCTTGTTAAATGTGTGTAGGTGAGAGTAAGCTGGGCTCCGTCTGGCCAAAAGGGACTTCGCAGGCGGAGTTGGTATACTGAACACCCGCTTTGCCAGAAGTGCACAATAGTCAGCTCTTTTAGGAAGGGTCTTGTGAGTGCGGACGGTCGCCGTTAGAATGAAAAGTTGCCTCACGCGGAGGACTTGGACTTCTCTATAGAGCTCGTCAGTAGAGAAACGGAAAGGTTTTCGAAAAGTGACTTTCAGAAGTGCCCTCTGAGCTCTCTCAACATAAATCATGTGGCTTTTTCCGGCACTTCCCCAGACCGAGACGCAGTATTGTATTATGGGCTGACAGATAGCAAGGTAGACCTTTCTCAAAAGGTCTAGAGGCAGGCAGTCACGAAGATTCTTCATTACGAAAATTAATTTCCTTGTTCTGCCAGCTAAAGCAGCGATATTTGGCCAGAAAGAAAGCCTCGAGTCAATAATGACGCCTAGATATCGGACAGACAAGGTGCGTTCAATTGGGTGGCATGTGCAGTTCGCAAGTTGTGGACCTGACAAAGTAGGGCAGGTGTGTATTATTAGTTGTAGATCGCTTGGAGGACTAGAAGTTGAGGTTTTCGAAAAGGCGATGTATTTAGTTTTATCAGTGTTAAGTGCCAGTAAGTTATTATCAAGTGCCTCTGTGATAAAAGTCATACCCTCCCCTGCACGACTGTACACAAGTTCCCACG
This sequence comes from Cosmia pyralina, assembly GCA_946251885.1. Classification (NCBI taxonomy): domain Eukaryota; kingdom Metazoa; phylum Arthropoda; class Insecta; order Lepidoptera; family Noctuidae; genus Cosmia; species Cosmia pyralina. The sequence continues at coordinate 23,960,505 of OX276345.1, read as the reverse complement.
ATTTGTCATGAAACAGAATCACTGTGTCATCCGCATAGGTTATTATTTCGGCGTGATCTAATTCTAGGTTAGAGATGTCGTTTATGTATAGCGTAAAAAGCGTGGGACCCAGTATGCTGCCCTGAGGAACTCCATAGTTTATAGGGAGCTGTTGACTACAGTAATTATCAATTTTTATAAATTGCGCGCGATTTGAGAGGTAGCTTTTGAACCATTCGTAAGTAACTCCTCGGATTCCCAGCGTCTCCAGTTTCCTCAGGAGTAAAACCACGGACACTGCGTCGAACGCCTTTGCCAGGTCAAGAAAAACCGCGATGCACTTATCTCTGTTTTCCGTGTGAGACGCTATACCATTAACCAGAAGTGTCACGGCGTCCTCGGTGGACTTACCCCTGCGAAACCCAAACTGTCTGTCCGAGACCAAACGGTGTTTTTCTAGAAAGTTAACCAGGCGAGTGTTAACTACTTTTTCCAGAACCTTGGACAAGGTGTTTAACAGAGAAATCGGCCTATAGTTTTCTGGATTTTTTTTGGTGCCATTTTTATAAATTGGGGTAACGGCCGCTACTTTCCAGCATTCGGGGAAAGTACCTGACTCTAAGCTCAGGTTGCAAATGTACGTTAGAGGTACAGCTATGGATTTTAAAGATTTCTTAATCAGAGGAACAGTGAGCGAGTCCGGGCCTGGTGCACTGTCATCTTTGAGCTGAGTGATAATAGTGCTTATTTCATAAGAGTCAGTAGGGTATAAGAAAAGCGTATGCTCTACTAGGTTACGGGTTTTGTATTTAGATACTACTGATTCTTGTGTCTCGGATATTTTAGAGAGTATTTTATCGACCAGTTTTTTTCCTACCGAAGCAAAGTGGTTATTGCAATTATTTAATGAAGCCTCAGTGGTTTGGCAGCAGTGTAGTAATTCTGTGTTATCATTGTTACGGTTTGAGGTTCCGCTTACGATTTTTATTGATTTCCAAAGCTTTTTTGGGTCTGAACTATTTTCTGATATTAGGTTAGCGTTATAATCCCCCTTTAATTTGCGGAGAAGAGAGACGAAGAAGTTATGGTATCGGCTGTAAACTTTCCTACTGATAGCGTCGTCCGGGTGTGCTCTCGAGTAACTGTGGAGTTTATCTCTGTGAAGCGAACATCTAATTAGCCCAGGAGTAATCCATGGCTTGATATTTATCATAGATCGGCTCACATTAATTGCTCGTGTATGTTTCTCACATGCCGCGGACATAATTGAAACGAAGTTGCCGATTGCCGTGTTTAACGAAGAACTGCTGGTCACAGGAGACCAATCTGTGTTATTAATTTCATCAGAGGCAGCCTCGACGTCGAGTTTCTGTTTCAAACGGGAGATTCTTTTTACCGTGAAGCATTTAGGTAGGAGTAGGCCTGCAACAACAATATCATGGTCTGTCACTGATGACCTGCACACCATACCGGCAGATTTAGATTTAGATTTTATAAATATGTGGTCCAGACAAGCTTTACCTCTAGTAGGTTTGTCTATGACCGGTAACAGACCATGCGAAGCCATTAAGGATAGGTACTCACTATTACAGCCGTCGAGAGCAGAGCAGATGTCAATATTAATATCACCGATAAGAATAACAGAAGAGCTATGTTTTAAGTTCGTTAAAGTACAATCAAGGGAATCCAGGAAGTGGATAGTATTAGATATGGACGGGGAACGGTAGATGCCCAATAAAGTTACTTTGTCATTAATTTTAATTACTATATTGTCTGCATTTACGATTGTTGAATTAAGCAACTCGGTACGGTGACATGACTTAACATAAATTACTACGCCGCCACTTTTGTTTGAGGGTATTGAGGAGCGAAACACATTGTAGCCGGGTAAGGTGTTAAGTATGAGTCCGTCCGCCAACCAGCATTCTGTCAGTACAACAATGTCTACGGCAGAGTCCAGGCGCTTCAGTGTGACCAAGAAATTTTCAAAGTTGCGCTGTATACTCCTTATATTAAGTGACAAGACTTTAAAGTTAAATTTGGACCCGTTAAGGTAAGACTTGCATGATTCTACAGAATCGAAGCTATGACAGTTTGTTTCGGCTGTGATGTCTAGGTTATCTAGAACGTCAAGTAACGCCATTTTTGTTATAAGCTAAAAGCAAGGATAGGGGGCTCGTTTTTAACGGGAAACTGTCATTTAGCCATTCGATTGCATGCAAGTACAAGATGATTAGTGCCAGTGATATGTAGCTAGTAAGTGAAGGTATGTGGGTGATGTGCTTGAGTGATGAGCTCGTAAAATTGATTATGTTTGAGTATGACTGTGAAGTGTGGCGAGTGATTGTGTGATAGTAACCTCGAAGAGGTATGATAAAAAAGGTTATTTCCAAAGTAAATACAAAAAGTGAAAGTGAGACATTTAAAGATAACATCAATAATAGAAATTTAAAGTAACCGGTGTAATATAAGAATGTTATGCTAAGAGTCTGGACCAACGTAGGAACGAAGGTCTTCCAATGATTTGATAGCGATAGCAGGATTTCCCTCTTTTTTCTTGATGTAGATGAGCCCGCTTTTGATCCAGCAGAAAGTGAAGCCAGCCTCCTTGGAGCGAATTTTAGTTTCTCGAAATAACTGCCGGTTTACCTTCGTAAGACGCTCGTTAAAATAAATTTTCCGTTGGGTGCCGGCGACTTCGACGTCGGAACATGTGATGTTGCGTCTACTTTTACCCGCGTGGAGGAATTCGTCTCTTTTATGTTGACGGACGAATCGGATAACCAATGGGCGCGGAAGTTTTTCAACTGCTGATTGACTTTCTCCGGCTACCTGCCGACGCGGACCTGGACGTTTAATAAAGTCTATATCATCTTCTGCTAGCGGGACTCCAATCTTAGCGCTAATAACGCGTACCAGATGCATTGTATTCTCGTTGGAATTCTCGTTTATGCCAGAAATTTCTACTTCGTTCCTTAAGCTAGCTTGCTCTCGTAAGTTTAGTTGATCGCGGAGTTGAACGACTGTAGTCTGTAGAATTGCGATTTCGGATTCACGCCGTTCGAGAGATATTAATCTTGCCTCAGCGCGCTTTAAATCGGATTCTTGTTGGTCGAGACGCGAATTGCATTGTTTGATGTGTTCGGTTAAGGACGTAATGTTTGAGTTCATAACGCCTACATCCTCGCGGAGCAATTTAATCTCAACGGCCAAGCCACCAATTGCGTCGATGTTTAGCGTAGGCACAGGGCATAAAATGGGCGCGATGGAGCTGGGCGCGATGACTTGAGATTGAGAGGTGACGTCCTGCGGCGCGGATTCCGGAGGTACATTTCCGCTGCCGCTGTGAGGGACGGACGATCTAACAGGCGTGTTTGAATTATCGCGTTTAGGCTCTTTACATAGACATTGCGGGCAAACCCAGTTATTTTTCGTTTCCTCTGTCATTTTACGAATATCGGACACGTTAACACACGCCATGTGATAGTAACCAGCGCATTTTGAGCATTTTATTTGTTGAGCCAATCTAACGATCCTGTTACAAGCTGCACAATTATTTGTCATTTTGTGTAGTAAAGCAGGTAATTCAAGATAATAATTTGAAGTTGTTATTATTGTAGTGACTCACGCGCTGCAGATCCCGTCCGCGGGGCTAGACAGAGATGAATTATTTTTAACTCGCAGCCTGTCTCTTTTACCCGAGGCAGAGCGGGGCGACCTCGGTGCTCGGTAGCTGTAGGTAGATCGTTGTTTCTGTGATTTTTTAACTTGATCACTTGCACTCAAAATGCCACAATAAAAATGTGTTTTTAATAATTAAACTAATATTATTTATGAATTGATTCATCATCTTAATTCAACATTCTTTAAAATTTGGTCCCGTTTGAGCAAGAGGGGTGACAAAATGCAGCAGGTCTCTCAGGACAATTACAGCCCTTTCACAGTTATTTTACCTCTAATTTTGCATCACTGTCAAAATCACAGTGATCCTTATTCTTCTTACAATAAGGTTACTGTTTGGTTGCAGCTACTGAAAAGTCTGTCAAAATCACAATGATCTTTACTATGATTAAAATAAGATTGCTGTTGGGTTGCTGCTGTTAGAGTTAAAATAACTGCGAATGGACTGTAATTGTCAACAGTTCCGCACGGGCGATTTTTTTCCCGCGGCGATATTTTGCGCGCACTGGATTTTCAAGGTACTGCTTAGCGCCGAAAGTTGAAAATCCAACAGTGTGTTTTTGACGCGCCAGGATGTGCTCTGTTGGATTCTCACACGGCACAATATTTTACGTCCGCAAATATGGGCTTAGACATTCAATAATGGAACAAGACAGGCTAAACAACACAAAATACACAGCTTTAAAACAAAAGACTAACCTGTTCCCTCAATGAGTTATTCTGTACACTCAATGTGTTATTCTGTACTGCAGCACCATCAAGGTCGCTCATCTTAACCTCCGTATCACTCTCCACCTCAAAGATAACCTTGTACAGGTCTAACCCTTCTGGAACGTTGGACTCAATGTTAGCTTCTGGTCGGATTGTGAGCTCCTGGTTAATCAGCTGACTGCGACTCACGCGGAGAGAGCCCTGCAAGGTTTCTGATATGGCCTAAAACAGAAATTGAGTTTAAAGGCTTATTCTTGAACGTTTGGTTTACAAGTCAAGGATTCAAGAATGTCTTAAAAACCTAAATAGAAGATTAATTAAGTCTCAAAATATAGTAATTTATTATGTGAAGTCAAATGATCCTATATGTAACGATAACGGCTCATTCTCATATACCGCATATAAATCATACATAATAATAATCGTGTGGTGGCCCAGTGGTAACGGCCCCGACTTCGTTGTAGGTCATGGCTTGGAACCCAGGCAGGCGATTTGCTTTTTGTAATTTATTTCATCTGCCCTCAAAACGGTGAAGGAAACTATCGTGAGGCAACCAGCATATATCCTAGACCCAAAAATTCAAAGACATGTGAAATCTACCAATCCGCACTGGGCCCACATGGTGGATTACGGCCCACTTCCTCTCACCGAGAGGAAGCCCGTGTCCCAGCAGTGGGAACATTATAGGCTGATTATGTAATAAGCACTGTGTAGACAAGCCTACTGTTACGGGAGCATAATTCAAGGTCAGTCCATTAAGAGTTAATGTATGAGAAAGAATCAAGTTTCACAATGTAATCATATCTTAATAGTGGCCCAATTTATGTTATTATCTAAAAAAAGAGTATTGTAAGATAACAATGTTGTTATGTTGATAACACTATACATAACAGTGAAGTAAGCATTTTTTTAATTTTGAAACTTAAATAAATAAATTGCCTTAAGTTATATTTAGAAACAGGTTTTCCTCTTGGTTGGTACACAAACATATGTAACTTAATATTCCCGGCAGGTTAAGAGAGCAAACAAAAAACTCGTTGACATGCAGTTATATTATGTATGTAAATAAAACACAACGCGAGACTCACCTGACGACTGCAACGCTGTTAAACAAACAGTCGTCTTATTGCGTTATTCCCAGCCTCATTTATGTTTTAAAGTGCATTCTTACATGCGAAACTACGAAAAACCGCGTGAAAAACTAACATAGTGCACTTACGTCGCTCAAAATGTCTTCCAAATCGCAACATACATTTGTGGTGAATACGGGCGTCGGGCTCGGTGTTCGTGATCGATCACAGTAAAAATCTATGTCTACCGGGTCCAATACCTCTTTTGTCTGATATTCATTGAACTCCATTACTGCATGCTGTTGAGAAACATTCACAAAAACTATTTATTTCACAAACACTGCTGCATTAAGCGATACGACTAGCGTATAAAAACACTGTTATCATAAATATCACAACGCAAACTAACACAATCTTACCCATCGAATTTTAGGTTCTCTTGCGAGAACAAAACATTTTAACAATCGATTCTTTTTTAACTTAAATATGCGAAATTAAATGAAAAACTGCGGTTTACCGAAAGACGAATTGATTGAGGAAAACAAAACGTCAAATTAAAAATGTCAGCCGAATAAAAATCCGTTCCACGAAGTAAGTAATTTTCGCAATAGAAGAATATTTTCACTGTAACGCTACGTCCTGCAAATGAAATAGTTTTTTTTTTCTGTATTTCTTAATTCTAGTACAATAATTACTCTTTTCCATGGGCAAACAATACATAACAAAGTATTGTAACCAAATAAAAAACTTTGACTTTGACTCAGAGTAGCACCGGGATTCTTTTTTTTATTTAGGTACCGGTTCGGTTTCGACTTCTGTATATTTTCAGGCCGCAACAAATTCAAATCTGAAAAAGTGTGGTGAAATAATGGTTATTTTGAGCTAAACTGCTATTAGGTCATTTGTTTCATTGTAGATAGAAGATAGAGAGTGTGTGGGTCATTGATATTACATAAATAACATAATCAGCCTAAAACGTTCCCACGGCTGGGACACAGGCCTCCTCTCTGTGAGAGTGAGGAGGCCGTACACAGGGCCGTAATCCACCACGCACGCGGCCCAGTACGTATACGGGTTGGTATGTATGTCGCACAGAGTACAATACAATTATAGTATGTCGGTATGTCCTATTCTATTCCCAAGAGTAGATATGAATAAAACATTAGTAAGTAGAAGAATTCCGTCCTATTGCCCTTTTGTCATCACCAGCTAAAGTTCTTGAAAACATACTACATCATTATATTTATTCCCGAGTTGAAAAGTATTAAGATAATGTATGTACTTACACACGGACACGGCTACACATCAAGCTATATTTTCCAGTTTACACTGACCTCTCATTGTACGGAAATCTTATACAATGCGAGATCAGCTTATACTGGAAATGTACAGCTTGATCTGTAGCCGTGCGTACCAACATGGTTTCAGAGCAAAAAGATCAGTAAAAATACTAACCTTCATATCCTAGTAGATTAAGGATCATAATAGACTATATAGGGTGTCCGGTAAAGAATGGATAACGTTAAAATAGCATAACAGACCCACAACCATGCCCAAAACAGACCTTATTATGGCCGTTCTAAAAAAAAAACTAAAAAATATATCCCGAGCATATCCCAAGCAAGATTTATTAGATAAGTAAGATTTTTTTTTAAAAATACTTACTTTTTTAATACATAAAATGTCATTGTCTGTCAGAGGTATCAAGCCGAAATCCGAAATACAGAGTGGGCCAGAGTCTGGTGGATTTTACAAAATCATGACAAAAAAACTAAAATCGGTACCTATAGGTACAGACAACAGCACATCAGGTTATACCAAAATTTTCTCATTCGATTTTGAACTTAACCCATAGCCAACATTAAAATGTTGGCTAAGGGTTAAGTTCAAAATCGAATGAGAAAATTTGACAGTTTGTAGAACTTGATCTGCTGCTGTGTGCATAAACAATTTTTAAATTAAAAAAAATAAAAAACTTTTTTACAAAAAAAAATAAAAAAACAACCGACTTCCAAAAAAATACTACAAAGTGAAAAATAACTATAATTTCGGAAGTCGGTTTCTTTGGATCTGTATTTTAGCTTTTTGCCACCGACTTCTGAAATTAAAGTTATTTTCCACTTTGTAGTATTTTTTTGGAAGTCGGTTGTTTTTTTTTGTAAAAAAGTTTTTTATTTTTAATGTTTTAGTGGGGCAATCTATAATTTATCTAAGTTACAACAGCCTAATGTCAACTGCTCATCACCTTTAACAAAATATTGCTTTTCCCGATACAAGGACGTTAATTGTTGAGGAGTTCTCCCAGTAAGGAACCAGGAGAACTGGAATTGATGGTGAAGTCACAATCAGCTCCTCTTCAACATATGTATTGTGACGAGCATAAATTGCTTAGCAATAATTAAATCGCAACCCGTGAAATACTTATTAATGGTAGTTCCGATGGCCATATGTGGTCTTCCTCATCAGTTCCACTTCATTAAATGGTGCTTTTCGGGAGCAAATGCACGAGCTACTACAAAAAATATCCAAATCACTATAGGTGTGCCTATAAAAATTAAAGGTTCTCCTCGATTTATCTGGGATGCCATCATCAGATCCTGGTTTCCTTATCATGGTACCACCTCTATATCTACCATATCTCCTTTTCAACAAAAAAAGAATTATCAAAATCGGTTCATAAACGACGAATTTATCCGCCAACACACAAAAAAAATATATACAGGGTTACTGGTAATTCAACGTATATCCATCAGGGGCTGATAAGGGGGCCAAAATGCAACAAATTGAACCCCCCATATGTATGGCCGAAATTCAATAGTTTTCGAGATATTTGACTTTTAACACATGCCATGCCACGAATTATGTATTTTAAAATTGACTTTTATACCTTTTTGGAAAGCTTACAGAATAGGCAAATTGTTTTAGTTATTTTTACGATTAATGTCATAGATATTTTTGTGACGAGATAACATTTTTAAGCGTAAAATGAAAATATTGGTAAGATATTATTCTTGTATCGCTCATTATTTTAATTATTTTGTTAAATTAAGTAATTTAAATTATGTCCATAGCTTAATTGAAGTGCCAGCTACAACATAATTTTTAATGGTACCCATTCAAATATGTATTTTTTTTTATTTGGAATTAAATGTCAAATTTTGGGTAAATATCGAAAAACTCTTAAAATTCAAATATCTCGAAAACTATTGAATTTCGGCCATACATATGGGGGGTTCAATTTGTTGCATTTTGGCCCCCTTATCAGCCCCTGACGGATATACGTCGAATTACCAGTAACCCTGTATTTACGGTAGAATTGAGAAACATAAGGGAAATTATTTTTTTGAAAAATAACATCATCCGGATGACTACACCTCGTTGCAAACTCTCTTCGAACCTTGACTTTAATTTCATATTAAATAATATTTTGTATGAAATTTTGTTATGTACTCTGTGAGTGGATTTCCGAACCGAACGAAAGCGCCATACCCATACGTCAATCGGCGTCCGTTTTTTTAACGTCATGTCTAGTTAATTTGTAATTTTGAAAATATTTACTTGTTGGTTGAAAGTGTTGAAACAATAAATTTTATAATTGGTGAAAGTGATAATAATGGAGAATTCTATGGATGAGACTGAAGCACATCCATCTTTTCGGTCTCCACCGAGAAAAAGACGCTCAACTTTCTTTGAACGAAGAGAATCAATAGGTGTGCTGATACTTGAGCATTTTATTTAAATTTGTGAAGTTATCCCACTGTGTGTTACGTTAAAATACCTTTTGCATGTCCTGGTGGATTGAGTGAAATGATTTATAATCTAAATTCTCCTTTCAGTGCCTTATCCAACGTCCGAAAATGTTAACCCAAATAAGAAAAAGTCAGACGTGAATGAGAGACGCTCCGAGGATATGACGAGGTAAAGACACTATTGCCAATATCAGTAACGATGCTAGATATATCTAAAGTGTATTTGTGTCAAAATTGAGCATTTTTGTTATAATAATGTTTCAGATATTATCAGAAACTCTTGGCTGAGAAAGAGATGTGGAAGAAGGAAGTAAATGAGAGGCAAAACAAATATCATGACTTGAGACAGTACGTATTTATCTTATTTAACCAACAAACTGCTAAAGAAACCTATAAATCAGAATAATCAGAATCAGAGAATTATAATCTACTGTGCAAGTCAAACTAAGTGGTCTGTCAAGTCTGATTTTTCGTGGCACGCATTTTACTTGCTATTTACTACTTCACTGACAAGGCAGATATTGAGTCGTTAGTTAAATGCAGCCTACCATACGCAAAATATGCACATTGTTGTGGAGTTGCGGATACCAGCCCATATTACCTAAATGCAGCCTATCATGCAGTATTGCTGGATATAAATCAATGTAGCAATCACAGATTGTTGCTGTATAAGATAACTAGCTTCTGCCTGCAACTTAGTCTGCGTGAAATTTCTTATTTTAACATAAAATATATCCTGTAGTTGTGCCCCGTCACTTCATTTTTGCATATCATTCTTTCTGAGTTTAATTTCTTTTTGCTCGGCTCCTAAGGGTCGTAGCATGATGTTAAATAGCATATAACCTGCCTCAAAAATTGGGCTATCAAATGCAAAATCCAAATCTGACTGGCAGTTCCAAAGAATACTGTGCTCAAACAAAAAAACAAACTGCAGTTTTATTATACTTATTATAGATGGAGAAGTATAATCCTCTCCCGATGTATTACCGTTTTAATTCCTAATTTTTGCTTACAGGCAATACAAGCTGGCAGTAAAAGCACCCAGCAGATCAATAATGTCCTACTCTGCCCTATCTAATGAAGACATAGAATTCCTCAAAGGAAAACCTAACATATCGAAACTCGTTGACAGTCAACAGAAGCTCCACAAATCAGTGTTAGAGACGAGAGCATTGTACCGAAAGGCGAATGAACTTGAAGAAGTAATATTGACTAAATGCGAAAATATTGTCAGCATGGTCACAGATTACATATTAGAGAATAGTACTGTTGGACCAATAGAATGAATAAAGGAAATGGAATATAACCTTGAAATTGTAAATAGTATCTATATACTATTAGCCAGAGACATTTTACCATCTAACTATTTAGATGGTAAAATGTCTCTGGCTAAAATTATTTTAGGTGTATTTTCCACAGAACAGATTGTGGAAGAATTGCAGAAGCATTGTTTTGTGAGTCATTGCCTATGTAATTAAAACCAAACATGATATCAAAGATATAAACAAATCCTCAAACAGCACTCAGTAAGTCACCCTCTCATGATGTCAGTTAAAAAAAAAAAAATCAAAGCGATTTATATATTAGAGGAAGATATGTTACGCGCTAACATCGCAATCACTAAATCTGGACTCGGCGCCCGACTACACGCATCGAAACTCGCATATCTGTGATCACAATCGCAAACCTACAGTTACCAATATATACAGACAGACATACGAGCTGGCGCTGTCGCGCAAGCGAAATCGCGTTAGCCACCGAATGCTTACGATCATTAATGACATTGCATGTCTATCTCGCTCTCACAAACATGGCGAAGCAAACATTAAATATTATTATAATTTTCAACAAATTAACATTTTTGCCTGTAATTACGAGTGAAAAGTAATCCTGTGGTACTTGTTTTTGGTTTTTGAACTATTTGTGCACATTTTGAAAACACATGAAGGCATTGTTGCCGCTTATTTAGACGATTACGGTAATTTTACTTAATGTGCTACAGAAACGCCAGTTCGATTGTGACTAAGGACAATTGTGTGTGGTTAACTCAATTTATGCGGTCCACGTCGAGGAGCGCAAACCTTATCTTCCTAATTTATACATCAATGATCAAAGCAGTCTAATTTGTATAAACCTCCATGGGCACTTATGAAATAGCAAGGTGCAGGGTTCCATTGCTTGTTTCCTATGGAGAAGAGCCAGCTAGAAACTCTATGGTTACTCTTCTAAACTAATAGATTTGTTTTTTTTTGTTATGCTTTCATGCTAAAACGGCTGAATGGATTTGGATGATTTGGTGGGCCTCTAAATCAACACCCAATAGTACATATGTTTAAATGTACTATTAAAGTGTAAGAGAGCATGTCTAGAAACATGAATAACAAAGCTGCCTAATTTGCTGCCATAATTTAGAGGCAATATTTAATCTAGGTTATTAGTATCAAGCTGTTCATATATCAGTAGATATTGGTTGTAAATAATATTATAATAATGTGAATTAACTTGTAAATATTTTTATACTAATAAAAACACTAACGTTACGTAATTTGTGTTGACTATTTTATTTTGCTTCCAGAAATAGGGTTGTGTAGGTATAATAGAAACCAAGGACATACTTTTAAATAATGAATAACAGTTTATTTCATTGTAACTTACATTTCATTCATGATACATAAATTCGATTCATACAGAAATCAACATTAAATCATCACATAAATTATTTTATTCATACAAATATATTAGAATTAAGATTGTACATTGAATATTTATGAAGCAATCCATTGCATACAAAATGCTTTCGTTTAAGAAAATTAAGTATAAAAAATTGCAAATCTATTTCATCAAGACAAAACAAGTTCTTTCATTTCCCATACATTTAATCATCATAATAATATCTGTGTACCCAATGGTACAAATTCATTACTAATAACTATTATAATAAGGCACACAATGGATCACTTCCAATAAAAATTGAGCTGTTTCTGGCAGTGGAGGTTTGTTCATAATCTGAGCGGCATTACAATATACTACTGTAGAACTTAGAAATACATTTCATTTTGTTAGGCGACGGGTAAATATCAATGAGAATTATAATTATCGACAGTTTCGGTGGTAACATGGCCACTAGTAGCAAATTTTAGATTCAGTTGTAAATGCGAACGCACGGAAGTGCGTTTTGTTTAAAATTGGTGGCTTTCATAGGAACTTTAAATTCACTTTTTTTTTTTATTATCAAAGCCTGACAAATACTTAGTTCTTTTTCAAATCTTGTACAGAGGCAAGCTACCCCAATCTGTCAAATTTTCCCAATTGAATATGAACCTTATTAGTTTGTCGTGAAGTTGAAAATCTATCAAAGAAATTTGACAGATTGGGGTAGCTTGATGAGCTGGCCTCTGTAGATCATGTGAACAATTTTGGGGACCCTTTAAATCACTCCTGATAAGATTTGTTTATGACTGCAATTAGTGGCTCTGTTTAGAAATACTAAGACGAATAAAAAGACATCACAGGAATAACTATCCGAGACATCTTCAACATAATATTGCATTGAATTATATTTGCATGAATCCAACAGGATTTCTGTACGACGTTAAACGCTTTAATAAATTCTAACGCAATTTAAATATGGACGAAAATAAGTTATTACAACTTATACGGATATAATAGGTACATAAAATTTAAAACACAATAGGTACTCATTTACACTCAAATACACAACACACTTAAGTTGTTACAAATGTCTTACTTCTAGATACAAAATTATTAAAATTCTTACGTCGATTCACATTGTGGCATCTTTAATCTTCTGGAATATTTTTAGTTTAATATAATATATTCGTGGAATTTTATTGGTTTTGAAGCAGTATTGACCATTTTGCTTCGTTTATCACGTGTGAGAAATATTCTTCACACATTGCTCAGGAATACACTTGCCTATTACCAGAAGCATAAGATTTATGTCAAAGTGCGTTCAACACTACAGTATGAACCGATCCTTATTGTGAACAAATTTATTTTCATCGAAATTTTTTGAATGGCTGGAAGCCTCATTCACTAAACATGCCTTGCACTCACTAAGCCCATTTCAAGCATACACTACACTAGTATTTTATACATCTCTTCAATTATAAATTATAACATATAATGCAGATTTAAACTGAGAATATACAGTTCTATAATATCGAGGATAAATACACGTCCATTTGAAATCATTCAGGGCAGGAAAGGACTAGATTATAATAACATAATTTTCCTGGTTAATGCAACCTAAATAATTCCGAACAGTTGAGATATGCTTTTAACAAACTTTTCTCTCCAAATAAAGCTGGGATGCTTTATTTAAATACTAGATGTGATTAATACCTCTACACATTGGGTCTTAGTATTTTGGGAACTACATTTCACCCAATATGTAAGGCCTTCGTTATAACTTTATGCGTCGATCCCTAATTATGTATACAGTTTCACTCGTTAATCTTAGGAGTGTATTAAAGGAACTTTTGCAGGAGTATATTACACTGTACAGGAGTGTCTACGAGACTCAACTCAAATGTTTGGTGTGAAAACTTCGTCTTATCTGTAGTTTCTTTTCTTTGGCAGTCTTGTATTCGCGGCGGCACGGGCTGTTCCTTAAGTCTAGGATTGTGTTCACTTTCTCAACTATTTCTTTAGCCATGTCGTGTTCGCATTCAAAGTCGTGGAGCTTGTATGTCGCGTTGGGCTGGAACATTGTGGAGTTGCCTAGAAATTTAAAAGTATTGTTAGAATCTTTTCATCTAAAAGAAAATCCATGATTATTTGTAGTAAGCAGATGTCCTACGTCTATAAATCTATACAAATAAATAAAATTGAAGTATCTGTTTGTAATGTCAAAATAACAGCTTTTTACTAAACGTATATGAAGTATATACGGTACTTATAACAAAAATACAATTTTTGTCTGTCTGTTTGTTTGTACCGGCTAATCTCCGAAACGGCTGGACCGATTTTGACAGGACTTACACTGGCAGATAGCTGATGTTATAAGGAGTAACTTAGGCTACTTTGAAATGATACTATGAAATTATGAACTAATATCTTAGTCGAAGTCGCGGGGCACAGCTAGACTATCTATATAAATAAATAAAGAAGAGTTGAAGAGTTATTTTGTTTGAAAGCGCTAATCTCGGATCTGAAAATGTAAGACAGCTCTAATGCGCAAAAGCTTGCTGGGAATAGCACCCAGAATATACCGGATGACTTTTTTTTACCGTCTTGTAAAACATAGGCTATCTATAATAGGTGAACGGAGTAGAAAGAAGCCTATGGCACACTCACCTAGTTTTTTTTTTTTAAATAAAAAAAAATCCGAAATTCAAATCATATGCAGGGTGCATATGATTTGAATTTCATATTTTTTAAAGATTTATTATTTTTTTTCAAAATTTCTGTTTTTATAATTCTAGTACCTATGAAAGTTTACTTCGAATTTGTAGTATGCATTATAATAAGCATAACCTAAAAATAACAAAATTATATCCTAACATAACTAAAACTATTAAAAAACTAAAATATGGCATCGAAAAATTCCTCCGCATCGTTGTCGACTGGTAAAGTACCCAAGAGACTGGCGGCATTGCCACGTATGGCAATGCTAAGCCTCTGGCCAAGGTAAAAGCCAGCCCTTGGGTCACGGAAAGTGTCAACAAGCCGCTTGGAGATTTCGTTGAATAAACCATGAGCACACGGACCCCACGGCCCAAGGGTTTCAACCCCAAACGGCTCGAAAATATAATTACCGATAAGGTTATTATACTTTCGCCGCTTGAGGTTTTCCGCAGCCGCAGCAGCAGTGCCAGCACAGCACGCCGAGCCAGGAAGATGGGATGGCGCAAGAGTATCGACGCACGTTGCGTCCCACACTAAGGGCCTTCCCACCTTCCATGGAAATAAAGACATGCCGGACGGTCTCTTGCCATCGTCGCGTGCCAAGCCATTGGGTTCTAATACAGCTGGAACGTATGTATTGATACTTAGATCAATTTCTGTACTTATAAGCTATTAAAAAAAAAACTTGGTATGCCATAGGCATACTCTGTTCACCATACCCTTTTTTTTTTCAAGACGGCAAAAAAAGTCATCCGGTATAATAAGTTACCCGACTCCTTGAAACAATTATACCGTTTCAAATGTGTTAATGTTATTACACTGTAGGTAGATGAATTTCTTAATAAAAATAATATTATTAACATAAATTGACTAAGTAATTAATGTGTTTTTGTTATATAAATTTAATATGAATTAATCTAAACTACCTTACTGAATTTGTAAATAGTTTTAATTATTTATAATGTTTCTGAATTTAATTTTTAATATTATGAATTTGTTTTTTTTTTTTTTATATTATTTTTACGCCGCTGGCAAAACATAAGAGAGTCAACTGAATTGTTACTGAAGACCAATTGTATGTACAATACGTGCCACGAAAAGGCGTGTACGCACTAACGAACAAAAACATGGTGAACACGAACATCAAACACTTGAAATGTTCAACAGGGTCCTGAGTTTCTTCAGATGATCCGTATTCGATGTTCGTGTTCACCATGTTTTGTTCGCTCGTGCGTACACGCCTTAAGATGAGACTTGACTGCGCCTTCCGCGCTTTTTCCGCCGCCCTGATGACGCCCAGTCCCCGCGCCTCAGACCTCATACCGCTAGAGACCTAAAATTGTCTACTGCGCAAGTCGAACCCACGTAGTCTCATCTTTCGTGGCGCGTATTAATTCAAAAAATCTCTTTGTACTTTTGATAGCCCGATTCATGAGGAAGGTTATACAGGGTGTCCAGTAAATAGCACGACATATTGCAGGAGGTGATAGCTTGGGTCAATACCTATCAAAACAACACAATATATGTTCAGCAAAATCTTACGGATTTACAGTTTTACAAAATTTTCCAGGATATTGAAAAATCTCTACCTTGAAACAGATAAAATACGAAAAAAATGCTATTGTAGGTTATAAGAGCATTTTATTTTAAATGTAAGTAATGTGACTTTGAACTCGAATCGTAGTAAAGTCGTACAACGGTTTGAATTACATAATAGTTAATCTACGGCCGACCGGCCGGCCGGTCTGTAAATGACATCTCGAAGGATAAGGTGACAGTAAAAAAAAAACAGAGGAGTAAACTTTAATAAACATTTATTTAGTAGTAGTTTTTGACAAAATTACGTTAATTACATTTTCAACAAAATCAGCTTCTCTGGAACGAAAATAGCATTTTTTTACTTATATTTTTTTTAAAATGAAAATGCGATTTATTTAAATAAATGTTTATTAAAGTTAACTCCTCTGTTTTTTTTTTACTGTCACCTTATCCTTCGAGATGTCATTTACAGACCGGCCGGCCGGTCGGCCGTAGATTAACTATTATGTAATTCAAACCGTAGTACGACCTTACTACGATTCGAGTTCAAAGTCACATTACTTGCATTTAAAATAAAATTCTCTTATGAACTACAATAGCATTTTTTTCGTATTTTTTTTATGAACATGCACTAGTATTGTATCTTTCCAAAATCACCATTAAACAGGCTATCTCTTAAGTTTGTTGTACAAAACTGCCACATACATTTTTTTTTCACCACTGTAGGTTAAAGTTATGCGAAAAGAAAATCGTTCTATGAAAATTTAAACAAAAAATACTATTTCTTGAAAACATTCTTGTTTTTGATAGAAAAAAGACTTATCAATGAGTAAAGTATTCACGAATAATTTGATGTAAAAAAAAATACTAGAAAAGGAATTATTTTTCATTACGAGATGCTTAAAAATCTGTTTCAAGGTAGAGATTTTTCGATATTTGGGATTTTTTTTAAAACTGTAAATCCGTAAGATTTTGCTGAACATATATTGTGTTGTTTTGGTAGGTATTGACCCAAGCTATCACCCCTTGCAGTATGTCGTGCTATTTACTGGACACCCTGTATGTGTGGCTATTTATCATTACACTAGAACCCTTAAGAACCAAAAAAAGAAAAAAAGTCAATGCAATTACCTGCGCTACTTCTATCACCGTAGGCAGCATTATGACTAGGTGAGTAAACTATCCTGAACGTGGTCCTGTTCCCCCGCGTCTCCAGGATCTGACACCACGCCACCGAGTCTATGCTGTGTAGAAAGTACTTCGATCTTGACTGCACATGGAATGAAATGGGAAAATACATATAAAATATTCTATTCTTTTAAAAAATGCACTATGGGTAGATCTTCCACTAAGTGGACCGACTCCATGGCGAAGGTCGCAGGAATCTGCTAGTCTGCTAGATGAAGGCAGTGCAGGACCGTTCGTTGTGGCGATGCGTGGTAAGTTTATATCCAGAAGTGGACGTAAATAAAAATAGACATTGAGCCGACGGTCGCACGGACGTGAAAATATCGCGGCGGGATTTTATCGCGCACTGGATTTTCAACTCTCGTTGTTGAGCCGAGCGTTGATAATCTAACTTAACAATAATAGAGTGCATACTAGAGCGTCGACAAAATACACTGTTGGATTTTCAACTCTCGGCGCTAAGCAGAGCATTGAAAATTTAGTGCGCGAAAAAAAATCCCCGCGATATTTTTACGTCCGTGCGAACGTCGACTTATCAAAAAACCGGGAGTGTCAAGTATGATTTTTTAACAAAAAATTACCCAATGATTTTCCTTATCAAAATTCCAAAATACACACATCAAAAGTGTCTAGGGATCAAGCATTTTTATGCGGATTTCTTGAGATTGAGATGTGGCTTTGTAATAAATTTATGATTTTATAAATTTATATGGATCCTTTTTGGTGCATTTCATAATTTGAATCAGGAACTGTGAATCAAATTCGAGTAAAAGATGAAAATCAGCTGTCAATATTTTCCCTATAAAAACATACAACGCATTGAAGACATTATTAGTACTACTGTTTCCCTACTACTGATTAAAACCAACGTTATTATGGAGCGGCGACGTCATTTAAGCAGGGAAGAAATGCTCAGAGCCGTGGGAATGATAGAAGCTGGTTCCCGGCAACGTACTGTGGCTTTAGCTCTGAATACAAGTCAGAGTGTTATCAGTCGACTTTGGACACGTTACCGAAGCACTGGTACCGTGGCTGAGCGCCATGGAGGACGGTATCGCTGCACCACACGGAGACAAGACCGATACATTCAAATCTTAACTCGAAGAGCTCCAACTATAACCGCCATGATGTTAGCCGTGAGGCTTCATCACTCTTCAGGGAACTTAATTAGCGACCAAACAGTCAGAAACCGCTTGCATGAAGTGAACCTTCATTCCCGAAGACCGCTACGGGTACCACCTATAGCAATGCACAATCGTAGGATTCGATATCAATGGGCTCTTGAACACAGAAATTGGGCAGAAGAACAATGGCGTTTCGTGTGCTTTTCTGATGAGTCTCGTTTTGGTATGAGACCGGATACAAGACGTATACGACACTGGAGAACCCCTGGACGCCAACAGCGATTAAAATCCTGCCAGGAAGTCCATCCTTATAGTGGTGGAACCATCATGGTATGGGCGGGTATTTGGATCGGCGGAAGAACTGAGTTGATTTGGATCAGAGGCAACCTCAACGCTCAAATTTATGCTGAGACGATTGTATCAGACGTCATCGTTCCTCTACAAGTGCAAATCGGTCCCTTATTTCAGTTAATGCATGATAATGCACGACCGCACACCGCAAGAGTTGTAAGACAGACTCTCGCCGCAGCTAACATCAATGTCCTGCCCTGGCCTGCTCAGTCGCCAGACTTGAACCCGATTGAGCATGCATGGGATATGCTACAGAGAAGAGCTCTGCCGAATATGGAGGGTATCCAGTCGCAAGAAGACCTTTTTTTGTTGTTGCAACGAACATGGGCGGCCATTCCACAGCGTGATTTGGATGAACTCATTTTGAGTATGCCAAACCGATGTTCTTGTGTTGTTAGTGTTCGCGGTAGAAACACGGATTATTAATTGTTTAAGTTACCCAATAAAATTTTAAAGAAAACTGTTATTTCAGTCTTTTTTTCGAACTTAATGTTAGTGGTTCAAATGTCAAAAATCCCTTTATTAGGAAAATGGCAAATTTCTTTATTAATGCAAAGGTGACTTGGTTTATCGTTACTGTGACAAACGAAAACACTTTATTTGATGAATCCTTAAAGAAAATTTTAATTAATATCAATCAGGAGAAAAGTTATTGCAAAAATATATGTTGATCCCTAGACACTTTTGATGTGTGTAGTTCATGGAATAAAAATAATATAAACAAGAAGAATGTTTTTTCCGCATATTATTATCCCGATTTGTTAAACTATGGTATCGGGAAATACCGAAGATTACCACAAAACAACAAAATGAAACTATTAATGAGGAATCTTTTCTGATAAGAACATCATTATTATTTTCACAAGCAAAACTGAATCTAGACTAGGTATTTAGCTTTATTGAACAGGATAAAAGTTTACTTTACCAAGAAGTTTTCTGCAATGCCGTTGGAAACAAAATAAAGCAGTTTTTTTTTAGCAGGTTATGGGGATATCGTCCAAAGCTAGCCTTTTTCTGTGATGAGAGTCATGTCTAATGTCAGCTCGGCGGTGGTATGCGAAATCGACATCTTTACAACAAAACAATGGATTAGCAATTTGCTTCAAAATGATTTGGATTGATAGTGTATTACGCAATTAGGGTGCTGGGTTAAGGTTATAGCACACATAACAACTCGGAAAGGGATCGTCACCGTATCGCCGCGGTTCGTGTGCTTGTCCCGAGGCGAGGTGATTACGTTACGATTCCGATTAGTGTGCGTTTCAGTAGAGAGTTTCATACAAAGAATACTGCACGGCTCGAGTTGATACGGTGACGATCCCTTTCCGAGTTGATGTGTGTGCCACAAGGATACATAAGATACCTAAGACATAGGATACTTTTTATTCCGGTAGTACAATCAGCAACAAAAGACGATTAACACTTCACTTTTTTTTAATCTTAATTATTGAGCAAGAAATTTAATTAAAATCAAACAGACATGAAACTTAAAGATCTACTAGACTTTTAGGTATTTTAGGAAAAAAGGAGATAATCAAATAATTTTGTATTAATTTACATGATGTGTAAAAAAGTGGCAGTGTTAATCGACCTATGATGCTGACCGTACGTTAACGCCCTCCGTGCGGGCGAAGACGCAAGCAGCTAGTAATCAAATAAAAGTATCTTACCCAAAAAGCGTGTTTAGGCGTGACTAGCGGCTCCACTTCTATCCTGTCGAGCGAGATGCCGAGTTGTACCGACGTGTTAGTTCTCACTTTACGAAGTAGTTGCACTTTGTAGGCTTTGTACTGAGGTGCTTCTGTGGCCATTATGTGGGACTGCATCTTGCCTAGGTCTGTGTCTCCAGTACCTAAAAAGAAAGGGAATTAAAATTAACAGAACAGTAATCCTACTAAGTTACTCTTTCACGCAAAAACTACTGAACTTATTGTGATGAAATTTGGCACTCACACAGTTTATAACCTGGATTAAAACATAGGATACTTTTATCCCGAAATTCCTACGGGTCCGAGACTTACGCGGGTGAAACCGCGTGGCGCTGCTAGTCGATTCATAATGACAAACCACCCTACCATAAAATATTCAGTTCAAAATGGGAAGGGAAAGAATCATTATTTGCCAGTACAGAAGTTAGTTCAGAACTATAGAACAAAATAAGAAATAACTATGGCCATGGGATCTTAATAATTGTCATTTTGAGTTGAAAATTTTCTACTTTTGTAAAACGTTTGTAACGTTTTAAGAATAGAATAGAATAGAATAGTTTATTTCCATCACTAAATGTTACAAATGTCTCTTAGTCTAAGGATAATATGTGACAACAATGGGTGACATTAAACAAGAGCATACGTTGACGACCGCAGTAGTATGAACTGTGTCACAGCCGTCAGCGCCTTCCACTCTGTACATAAACTTCATATCTTTACATTGTAGATCAAATGTTTGAAATATAATTAAACCTAGTTAAACATTGAATAGACATAGATACGTTACCATATGTATAGTGTGTGTGTGTGTGTGTGTGGGTGTGTGTGGATGAGTAAATTTATGTGTAGTGAAAGTGTGTAGTGTTAACTGTTTAAAATTTCCTCCGTTTGTATATAGTTTAGTTGTAATAGCCAAATTCGTATTTTATCCTTACATTTGTTGGTAGGAAGTTCATAAATGTTATTGGCTCGGTTTGCTATGTTATACAATTTATTACTTATAATGTAGTACTGGTGTCTTGCGAGTGTTGTACGGTAAGGGGGGATAGAACAAACTCTTGTCTTATTGCGTTTAGAGATCGGATTATATGCAAAACTTATATGCTTGCGGAGTATAGTAGACAACACAAAGAGCTTCCTAATGGATAGTACCGAACTCTCACTATACAAGAGATCTGTGCTATATCTACGTGGTTTCCCTAGCATAACTTTTAAGATAGCCCTTTGGGCCCGCTCTAGAGAGAGTAGAGTAGTCTTGCCAATACCACCCCAAACAACAATACAGTACCGAAGTAAGCTCTGGGCAAGGGCATAGTAAACACATAACAGGGTTTCAAGATCAGCAGACCTCCTAAGCTTTCTGAAAATTGGAATCAGTCTTCTTATACGAGCAGTCGTCTGGGTAATATGTGGTGACCAATTTAGCAAGCTGTCTATAATGAGGCCCAGGTACTTTATAGTAGTAGCACGGATTAGTCTAGGGCAATTACAGCTATTGCGCAAGTCACATGAATGTGCACTAACTTCGAACTCTGAAGAGGGCTGAGTGTGAGTGCGATGAGAAAAGGTGATATATCTCGTCTTGTCTAAATTTAGGGTCAAAAGGTTATCGTTGAGCCATGACATTACCACCTTTATTGCATGCTCAGTATAGTGCTGGGCTTCTTTCCAGTCCGATCCATGTAGAATCAACGCAGTGTCGTCAGCATATGTGACAATGCTACAGTTTGGTAGTTGTTTCGTGCACAAGCTGTTAATGTACAGAATAAATAGTGTAGGCCCCAAAACACTACCTTGTGGAACCCCAAAAGAAAGAGAGGCTAGTGCACTTGTATGGTTACCCAATCTAACACACTGAGTCCGATTTGAGAGGTAGGACCTAAACATATCTAGTGCAATTCCGCGTATACCGACAGATTCCATTTTAGCAAGCAGTAGGGGTACAGAGACAGTGTCGAAGGCCTTTGATAGATCAAGAAAGACCCCAATAACTTTTTTATTGCTGTCAAGTTTGGTAGCAATAGTTTCTGTAAGAAGCAAAGTTGCATCTTCTGTAGATTTGCCTTTAACAAAACCAAATTGGTTTTGTGCAATAATGTTGCTATGTTGCAGAAATTTAGTGAGTCTGGAATTTAGAAGTTTTTCCAGAATTTTGGAAATAACAGGCAACACTGATATCGGTCTATAGTTTCCGACACTGTCTCTGTCTCCATTCTTATGGATAGGGTGCACCAAAGCCCTCTTTAATACATCTGGGAAGACGCCAGTGGTCAAACATAGGTTACACATATATGTAAGTGGGGGGATCAAACTCTCCTTTGCAGTCTTTACCACCAGTGTTGGTATACCATCAATACCAGTCGCAGAGTCATTTTTCAAGTTTGCAATAATACTTTCAATCTCCCTACAGTCAGTGGCAAATAACGCCATGGAGTCTCTCGGTGAAAGAGATATACAACAACTGGTTGATGAGCTAGACTGATTTACACCCTGTCCATTTATTATTGCATCTGCAAGTGTTGCGCCGATTCCAGCAAAGTAGTTGTTAACTAAATTAAGTGACTCATACGGATCTTGAGTCAGATTGAGTAATTCACTAGAAGGTGGAGTATATTGCTTAAGGTTAGCGATTTTATTAATTGTATTCCACATAGCCTTAGGATTCTTTTTGTTTTTGTGAAATTCCGATTTTTCATAAGCAATTTTTAATTTTTTTAACAGGTTATTGCAAAAATTGCGGTATCTAGTGTAGGTAACCTGGAGTATTGCATTTTGTGTATTCAGTTTAGCCTTTTTTTGCAATCTGTCCCTATGTCTGATGCACCGTACCAGTCCCGGAGTCATCCACGGTTTAATGGTGCGTTTACGGTGAGGAATGCTTATTTGTTTGGAGTGCATAGCAATGGTTTCAGATAATATATAAGTTAAATTAGTAGCCGAAACATTAGCATCTGTAGTATTTAATACAGAACTAAAATCTGTATCAGAAAGTTTTAGAATCAGAGCCGGATAATCGATTTTTAGGAATGTGGTGTTTGAGGTATTTCTTTTTATTTTACAGTCTAAACAAAAAACTACTGGTGAATGGTCAGTTATAAGTGAATCTAATACATAAGTTGCTGCATGTTTGTCAGATCTCAACATAACATGATCAATACAACTATCTTTACGCGTAGGAAAGACATGTGCTGGTAGAAAGCCATCCAAAAAGTAATGATTTGACTACCCATTTGTAACAGCGTCCTTAAGTACTATCGAGGAAACTTACATCTATACACCATAAGGGCTATTCTTGCTTGCAGCGCTCTATTATAAATTTAAAAATCCCCCATGCACAGGACTTTATTTTCAAATTGGTCAGATTCCGATTTCCTCAATAGTACATTGGTAATGATTTATAAAACTAACCAATCTAACACTGGTCTACGTTCACCAGTTCGGCGAATGGCAGCAACCTACAATGAAGCATTCGAACATATAGATATATTTGCATGTTCTTTTAAAAGGTTTCGTAGCCTTTTGTATGAGGCACTTGAACTATAAGACTAATTATTTTTTGTTGCTCTTTTTTCTTCTTTTTTTTTATTAATGTTTCATTTTTGTTTCTATTTATTTTACAATATTAGTATAACTGTCACAAATGAACAGTTCACCTCCTAGTGATTAAGGTTTTATTTATTAATAGTAAACTGTGAACAGCGCTGTGGGCTACATTATTACTTAAGTTATTTATGTTTTTCTATTGTAATATTCCATTTTGTAGGTGTTTGTTGTTCCTACTTAATAAAATAAAATAAAATAACCATTGATAAAGGAAACCTAAAGTAGTACATTACCTTCATTCAAAGCTTTCAATGCTATTAAAACAGCTTCAGATGTTGAACTTCCTCCTGTATTGTGTCTGGATGGGTTCTGATGGCTCTGACCAGAGTCTGTGACCTTTGAGAATACATGGAAGGCTCCACTCATGCCATCTTCAGGTATAGACGAAGGAGGTAAGGTCATTGCGTTTTTATTCTTTAGTTCCACAAGTCCGAGACATGTGAAGCCGAATTTTGAGCAAGGCTCGTTGGCATCAAGGCAGGGGAATGCCCAGTCAACTTCTCCATCATCCTCTGCTATACAAAGTCCGTAATCATGCACAGATCCAAGTGATATGTCTGGGTGTTCGATGCTGAAGAAGAAATACTTATTATTGTTTATTGGATCCATTTAAAAAATAATATAGGTAAATAAATTTATATGATACGAATATCATATAAATTACGAATTCGATATCTTCTTGACCTTGTCCTATGTTACATAGGGTTGGTGAAACACGTTTTTTTCTTCCATTCACCCCTATCAGCCATCACTCTATCATTCACATCGTTTTCTTTCATATTGTTCCTCACACAATCCATCCATCTTTCTTTTGGTCTTCCTCGCTCTTTTAGTTTGGGAAAAGGAAGGTAAACTCTTTAATTAATAACTTAAATACCTAATAGTGTTAAATAAGAGAACATTGACCTGTATTTATAACATGTGAAGCCAATTAAATCCTTGATCTTAGCACTGGCAATGACACACACAACTAGGGGGTAATTCTGATGCTTTTCCGGAAGCATTGTCATGAATATCTTGAATGACTTGATAGGAAATCCTAGTTGTGCAGTTCCATCAAACTTTGCATACTCCAAATACTGACGGTGAGGTAGGTCCGGGCAGTTCTGCAGTTGTTCAGCTAAGAGAGACTTATGTTTGTCAGGCTTTTTAACTTCAAACTTGGAAAATACTTCCACCAGCTGGTCTGTGGTGAGAGGCGATGAGTCCTCCCATTTTATTACTTTAATTTTAGCTGCCTTTTTCAGTGCTTGTTCCTTCTTGTCTAACCATTGTGCTGTGTTGGATCGTTGTCTAGAAAATTATAAAATTAGGTCAGTCAATTTAATTAACAAAAATGTGGAAATTAAATAATATAGCATTTATTGGTTACAACTGTTATACCAAAATGATGTCACAAATGAAATAACAAAGTATGACATAAATGACACTTAAAAATCTGTAACTGGGTCAGTAGAGCAACGAGTCAATGTGAGTAATATTCAAAAGGAAGAACAGACAAACTGTTCTGTTTAGATTAACAGTACGGTCTGGAGAACATTCTGGATGGTGACGAAAAGCTGATGTGTGCAATGTTTCTCTAATACCACCAGATAAGCAATGTAAATGTGTGACCCAATTAATACAACCACAGATGTTTTATGACTGAAAGCTTCTGTAAAACCATACCTGTGTCCTCCAAACTCCTCGTAGCGCACATAGCTGCCGCTCAGCGAGTCGTCATCCTCACTATCATCCATATCAGGGTAAGGATCGAACTGTGTAACTATTTCTCTTCCCACTTCCTCCTCAGATATGTCCCCCATGCCATCTTTACCTTTGCTAGGTCCTGGCTGAGTCAACCTCAATTCCCTTATCCTCTTCTTCTCTTCAATAGCTTTATTTTGAAACACTTCCGAAAAATCCTCTCCTGCCATAACGGTCTCACATAAACGGGTGTCGTCTGTCGCAATAAATGCATCTCGTATGTTTTTAAGGAGCCAAATTTTATTATCGTATGTAGCCATTGTATTAATTACACTGATTAGTTCAATTTTAATCTTATTTCTTGTTTTCGATCCCCAAAATTGAAACACATGTCAAAGTTGCAGTTCCCAAACAAAATGCTTTTCGCGTGATTCAAGACCACGGTTTTTATAAATGTGGTCACTAAAGTTGTTTAGAAAGGGATAGATTTATACAGTCTCAAAGAGGAATAATTTTCTTTATCTATTTTCATGCTGAAACAAATAACTGTGAAAGTCTGAAACGCACTTTGACATTTCTGATAAAAAAGGATTGTTCAGGGTTTGTTAATGTTCCGACTGGTTCTGACATTTTATTTAACAAAAGTAGTTTTGGTGACTCTTGGTTGACACCGGAGTCAGAAAATGAACACACGTAATAATTATTGTTTTGATGACAGATTATAAAATAAGATCCGGCCACCATGCATAGTGAAGGGTTCCGTAGATGGGATAAATATTTACGCATGGACAGCATTGTTTTTATCGACCGATATCGGGTATCGGCTGTAACCGAAAATATACCCATAAACTATTCTCATAAATAGCAATCACTTAGAAACATCATAATCTTTTTAATATGGGATCCAACAATACCACACAAGCTTATAATGTCGCTCGATACTCTCTGCCTACTCCTCAAAGGAAGGCGTAAAGTTTTAGGCAGTAGGACATTTAGGTAGTTTTCATTGAAATAACTTATTATTACTCCAAAAGTTAATTTTTACATAATGATAAAGTAAAAACCAACTTTCACATTTATAATATTAGTAGGATTACGGATTCCAGAATATTAATGTTCATTCCATACGCCCAATATTTTTGAAAGACCTTTCAATGATCCCCTCGTGATGGAAAAAAGAACATCCCGCTATACCTCCCCTACAGGTATAGCGGGAATGTTTTTTTTTTTTGAAAAGAATGTCCTTCAAGATTTTATTTGAAAATTTTGTAGGCGTGATTCCTAAGTTACCATGCCAAATTAAAGCTTTTTATTATCAAGGGTCTCTGAGTTAAACCGCGGATAGACAGACAGACGGACTTGGCGAAACTATAAGGGTTCCTTGTGTTATTACGGAACCTTAAAAACGTGAGGGTGATTTCTCTGTCTACGGGTGATACTGATAATCATTGACTTTGACATTGTCTGTCATTCGATCCATGATTTCCATGAATGACATGTTATGATGTTATTGTTGTCATAGTAACGGAAAGAAAACGATTATATTTTTTTGATTTCTATCGATTTTTAAAAAAAACTTTTGAACAAACGCTGGACGATAATTGTTCTGGACTTTCCTCCAATTAAACGTGAGTTACAACAAATATACAACACAAAACACAGTATTATAGTTACTGATAAACCAGTATAAAAATCGGTTCTTTTGAGGTTAGATTTCTGGATTCTATCCAGAAATTTTACCATGTTGATCGATCTGGGACAGCTGGATTGATAGGCGGGTCTCAATTTCAATGCGACTGACGCAAAATATGAGGTTTGACGTAGAGTTGCATTGTAATAGGTAGTAGTGTATTTTATTACCTACTAGCTTTAGCTCGCGGCTTCACCCGCGTGGATGTCAGAAAATATCCTACGGGAACGTACTACCGGGAAATCCTTCCTGATTCCTTGTTTTCATTATAAAGGGAAACTCTGTGTAAAATTTCAGCTTTCTAGGTTCACCTGTTTCTATTTTCTTACTGGGTAGGAACATTGGATAGGCTACGACTTCACTCTACTGTGGCTGCTGACTGTTGTGCATAGTAATGTAATAAATAATAAACATAAGTTAATAAAAACAAAGTGTATGGTACCTTTAATTAAATGTTAATAACAAATTATTCTAATTTCGTAGCACAGTTATAAATTTGGTCAGTAAAACATCTAATATTCTAACATTTGTATAAAATAACTTCAATGAAATATCAAATTCTTAACCGAACAATAAGCAGAAAACACATCTACAAACAAATTTAATAAATAAAGTTGTCCCAAATTTCTGGCAAAAAAACTAAACATTGAACATATTAGTAAGGCCCAGTTGCACATTTAGTCAGGTTAAATGAATAAATGGTAATGGTTAATTAATTAAATTAATTGTTTGTGAAATCGGAGTTAAGTAACTAACATTTTAACTCTTCGTATGCATTGCGCCACTAAAAAGTAACCGGGTTAGTTAATCTAGCATCACTGTTCAATCGACAATACATAAAACAGAATTGCAATTTCTTTGTTCTGATATGTAATTCGATCAAAATTGAATGAACAGAAATTGTATAGGTACCCATCTCTTTTACTCTACATTAAGATACGTAATTCTTTCGTGACTTTGAATTTTATAACATGACATTTTATTTTAATCGCATTTCATTTATTGATTGATGAAAACATCAGACGGAAAAATATGTTTAAGTTTTTTATAATTTGTATTTATTCCTAGATGAGTTCATTAATATATTGCCTGGTGATATAGTACCGAATTTTCATTTACGTCAAACAATATAAAATACGAAAGTTGTCAGGTACCTCATAATATCAATTTATTTTGACATATTAACCCTGCACTAACCCAGAGTATAGCGACGTAACTCTCCAACATTGGTGGGTTAAATATTTAGAAGTTTAACTCTAGGTTTACCTCTAACTCTAGGTGGCGCAAGAGGAATTATTTGATTAACCCTGAATCAGCTGTTACCTCCGTGTTATCAAAGATAACCCATGAACGTGCAAGTGGGCGTAAACATAACAATTTATTATATAAACTATGCTTCTATACAATACTATAGTTTCCCATAGCTAACATACAACGCCTAAGGTCTTGAACACAATCATAATAAGACCTGTACGGAGGGGACAGTGTTTCATCATACAGCTTCAGTACCGCAACAAACTTCTTCATTGCTTCTCCGTACTGGCCTCCGTCCATTGCTGCACGGCCAAGGCGGTACATCATTTCTGTGTCCTGAGAAAAGAAACATAT
Organism: Cosmia pyralina; assembly: GCA_946251885.1. Classification (NCBI taxonomy): domain Eukaryota; kingdom Metazoa; phylum Arthropoda; class Insecta; order Lepidoptera; family Noctuidae; genus Cosmia; species Cosmia pyralina. Next base: position 23,931,447 of record OX276345.1, on the reverse strand, counting down.
AATATTAAACAACTGTTGGTGGATTTTAGAATTAATGAATGAGATATACATATTCACTCTCACTCGCACACTTAGAGGTACACACACACCCCCATACTCACCAATCATACACTTACACATACTTGTTCTCTCTCACACACACACACATTACACACCGGCACATAAATGTATGACTTAACCTCCCTCGCGCTAAACACTCTGGCTGCAGCTATACCTACATGATAAACTGCCCTGTATGGCCTAACACTGTCTCCTAAGATACAGGTCTACCTAGTTTAGGAGACAGGGTTACATGATCTGTGTAGATTTATGTAGATATCCGTGTTTTGTTGTTTTGTACATCTGCTCTTGTGTACCTATCATGAATCTTGTGTGTGTATTAAATATTATTCTTCTTATTCTTCTTAGATAATTGTGGTCTTTCACTAAAGCCACAAATATGGCTGAAGTTCAGATATTTGTAATGTAATAGTCAAATGGGACATGAGCAGACAGAAGAAGAAATATAATTTTGAGACAATTTCTTTATTTTAATTTATAATTGAAAGAGTACACCTACTTAACACCTGATGTTTCCTATATTTGTGTCATATTATCATGGAGGTTCTAAATAAATTAAAAAATAAATAAATACCAATCATACTGTTTTTAAATCCTTATTAAAGACAATTAAAGTAATGAAATAAATGCTGAATGTTTGTTATTTTCAGATAATTTACGTTGTATGCAAACAAGTTCCTAATACATCATGGCTGATGAAGAAGATGGTAAAGTACTGCTTATTTTTAAATTTATATATTATATCAATCAATATGAATTTCATAACTAGGTAATCCTGATAAAAAATTATCTTATCTGATTTACTTATAAATCACATAGATTTATAAATAAAACACAGATCCAAAAAATTTAACAACAACCGCACGGGTCGATCGAAGATTTAGCTACGCTTGCTGCGGTCGGTGCGTGGATGGGTGACCATTCATTACATATCGAGACCCCTCCGTGCCTCGGATCCCGTCTCGTCTGTCACTTGTAGATCTTTATCGTTATTATGGGTATCGTTTTACCAGTAACTGCTTTGTGTAGGTCAGATAGGCAGTCAGTCACTCCATGTAAAATACTGGTATTCAGCTGCATCCGGTTGGACTGGAAGCCGACCCCAACATAGTTGGGAAAATGCTAGGCAGATGATGTTGTAATGTAATTAAAGTCTAATTAAATGTATTGTTGATTTCAGAGCTCGAAGAAGAAGCGTCAGTTATTGAAGAACCTGTCTTAGAAATACCAGAAGAGGTCACTCCAGTGGAAGAGAAAGCTCTTGCACCACCTAAATATGAAGTGCGACCCGGTCTTGGAGAAAAGTATGATAACCTTTTGATGTTTTGAGGACTTTTACCGGTAAAGGGCTTGTGGCTAACTAATAACAGCCGCATGGGTCGATCGATCAGGTTAAGCTACGCTTGCCGCGGTTGGTCCGTGGATGGGACCATCTTTACATACCAAGACCCCTCTGTGCTTTGGAAAGCATGTTAAGCCGTTGGTCCCGGCTGTCATTCGTGGATCTTTGACAGTCGTTTCGGGTCGTCAGAAGTCCGAAAGTCTGACAACCAGTCTTACCAATGGGTATCGTATTACCCAGTACTGGGTTGTGGAATTCAGATAGGCAGTCGCTTCGTGTATTCAGCTGCATCCGACTGGAAGCCAACCCCAACATAGATGGCAAAAGGCGACAGATGATACGGGTACCAATAAGGTACCAAGGAATATATTTGTAAGGCCTACAGGTCGTTGAAATTTAAGAGTGTTTAGATTATACACAAAATTAGAGTTCTCTATTTTTAACCGACTTCAAAAAGGAGGAGGTTCTCAATTCGTCGGAACCTTTTTTTTTTAATTTTTAATTTTTTTTTTTATGGCTGGACCGATTTGGATTTTTTTTGTTTTATTCGAGAGGTTATACATCACAGTTGGTCCCATATAAAATTGATTAACTTTGCTTGGGTAGTTTTTGAGGTAGCTTCAATAATACGTATTTTTTCCCCACATTTATATGGACGATGTTCTAGTTTGTTTTGCAGATAGTGGTATTAGAATTTGTGTGGGGTAGGTACACAACTAAAAAGTGAAAAATAAAAACTTTTTTACAAAAAAATACAACCGACTTCCAAAAACAACACGTTTAAAAATAATTTTAATTTCGGAAATCGGTGGCAAAAAACGAAAATACATTTAACTAGACACCGACTTCCGAAATTAAAGTTATTTTTCACTTTGTAGTGTTGTTTTTGGAAGTCGGTTGTATTTTTTTGTAAAAAAGTTTTTTTGCTGATATGAAATTAATATTTCTCACCTAGCTTTTTATTTACTATGTACTTCGTTTTTAAGTACCTATCTACATAAAGGTGTATCCAGACAGTGCGAGTCCTGTGCTTCGTATGATAAGCCACGCATGTGACGCGTACCTCATCTGACATATAAAAAATGTATTTGTAGCACATACCTTGCACTGTCTAGAAAGCTACCCTAAGAAATACTGTTCTTGATGAATAACCATGTCTTCACAAAATAGTACTGCAATGTATATATTAGCCCGATTCTTCATGTTTCAGATTCCAAGCAGCCAACGTAAGGGACATAATCCTGTCTACAATGAAAGAGCAGCTGATGGGGCGTCAGTACCGGTCTGATCAGGCGCCGCGCTGGGCCAAACTCATCGCCAACGGAATCCGGCAGAGAGTACAAGAACTTGATATGAAGAGGTACTTATTTTTAAACGTGATGGTATCACGTCTGCGGAGTTTCGATAACTAGTTTAATTTGACTTTGTAGTATTTATGATGCATTAGGGTTTATTAGGCTGTATGTGTGATAATAATTACGAGTCAGGTCGTAGGTTCGAACCCCGACAGGCGCTTTACTTTGTGTAAATTATTTCATCACCACTGCTCTCAAAGCGGTGAAAGAAAACATCGTGAGGAGGCATGTCCTAGAACCAAAAATTCGAAGACGTGTGACATCTACCAACCCGCACTGGGCCCGCGTGGTGGATTACAGCCTACTCCCTCTCACTGAGAGGACTGTGTCCCAGCAGTGGGAACATTAAAGGCTGATTATGCTCTCCTTTTTCTTAATAAGTGTAAAATTAGTCGCAAGCGCTACTGTTGAGCATCAGCTCTTGGATTCGATTCACAGTTCGAAAGTAATATTGGGTTTTCCCATCAGGAATTTCATCAGTAGCAGCCCGGAGTCTGGATTTGTGCCCGGTTGATATTGTTTATTGATAATTCAAACGGTATCACCAATTACATTAATTGACATAGATATTCAAACAGACACAGACAAAAAAAAAATAATTCAAAAAACTTTTTTACAAAAAAATACAACCGACTTCCAAAAATAACACTACAAAGTGAAAAATAACTTTAATTTCGGAAGTCGGTGTCTAGTTAAATGTAATTTCGTTTTTTGCCACCGACTTCCGAAATTAAAGTTATTTTTCACTTTGTAGTGTTGTTTTTGGAAGTCGGTTGTATTTTTTTGTAAAAGTTTTTATTTTTCACTTTTTAGTTGTCTACCTACCCCACACAAATTCTAATACTACTACCTGCAAAACAAACTAGAACATCATCCATATAAAAGTGGGGAAGAAATAAGTATTATTGAAGCTAACTCAAAAATTACCGAAGCAAAGTTAATCAATTTTATATGGGACCAACTGTGATGTATACACTCTCGAACAAAACAAAAAAAATCCAAATCGGTCCAGCCATCTTCGAGTAATCGGGGAACATACATAAAAAAAAAAGAAAAAAAAAAGGTTCCGACGAATTGAAAACCTCCTCCTTCTTGAAGTCTGTTAAAAATACTAACATATAATAGAGGACACCCTAGCATATTTTCTCTCACAAAACATCAGACACACACACATAATTCTACTCCATTCATCAGCAAATAGATCACATTCAGGATTGGTGGTCAGTTAAGCATCCTTAAATGATTGATGGCAATAGGCTCGTCCCCTATTACCTGGCGAAATGTAGGTGTACTATAGGTACACCTCTGCTTAACCCTTTGGGGATTACAGTCGTGATGTTATGTTTAAAATGTATTATTTATTTCAGGTACAAGGTCGTGGTACAATCAACTATAATAGAAATGAAAGGCGCGGGAGTAAAGTGCGGCCAGAGATGCATATGGGATCCTGAGACTGATGACTATGTAGACGAACAGTATAGAAACGATTCTTTGTTCTGTTATAGCACTGTTTATGGTATTTATATGTATTGAACTATGTTTTGAGAGAAAGCTCTAGGTATACAAGAGTCAGAGTTTGGTAAGCAGGCAGAACATAGAGATATGTGTCCTCTTGTGTGTGAAAAGTAATTTTCGCAAGCATTGGCACCACACATAGCTTTTACATTTTTCATCAAAAGGCGGAAACTATGCGGCCTAAAAAAAAGAAAAAAAAAATGTTAGAGAATGTGCAAACCGCGCTCTTTCATATGATACTCCGCATGCCCTAGTAGAACCACTTCGAATTTTTAAGACCGACCCTTTCAGTCCATGTTGCAAAAAAAAAAAAAATTCTTGGTTATTTGCAAAATAGTTGGGCAAGCGACATCTAAGGTCCGTATTACAGAACGTCACTCAATACTCAAGCATTACTTAGAAGTAGATTCAAGCCATTTGATTGGTTGAAAACAGTTTTAAACTAGATTTAAACAAAGATCAGTGCTTGAGTTTCCTTCTGTAATACGGACCTAAAATGGTCCAAATTTCAAGTAATAGCATTAGTAGTTCTTGAGATATCCAGCTGTGACAGACGGACAGACAAACAGACTCAGTCGCACCATAAGGGTTCCCTTTTACCATTTTGGTACGGAACCCTAAAAAGTACCTAAAAATAAATTTAAAACTTTTTAATTCAGACTCCTTATAATCCGTACAATGTTAGTAAAACTTTGGAAACTAGTTTTAGTAGTTAAAAACGTTATAATTACTTATCTCTGTAAATGTAGGTATTAACCCAGTGCTAGACGTAACGCGTGTCCAGCCTATCCGCTATAACAGCCAGGATGGTGTTGCATTGCTTTAGTAAATTAACCTAGCTTTCTCTCTAAATATAAAACTATGAGAAACAAACTTTTAATATTGCTCGTGCAATACTAAAAGTTTGACTATTTCACACGATAGGCTAGGTGTACAGAGATGGAAGTACTAATAAAATTTATTGCGCTGAAAGTGCGTTGAGCGCACAACTTCTCTCACGAACCGCCTTCAAAGCCGTCAGGGTAAACGGTGACAGGCTTATTCTGTACTATACCTATTTTATTTGTTTCTACTACTAGTGACCGCTGAGGCTTGTCCGTGGATAAAGGCGAGAATATACATGCCTGTAAAGGCGAAAACACACATCGGAAGTTGTTATGGCACACGGCATGTCAGCTATTGTACGCACGGCTACACAAATCAAGCTATACAGGGTTAGTTTTCAGTGACCAGCCAAATTTTCACAGGGTGATCATGAACCCCATGATTATGAACAACTCTCACTATGGGACCAACTTTGAAATCACGAAAAAAAAATCAGCTGTTGAACATTTTGATCGAGTAGGTATTGAACTTTTGTATGAAACAGCTGTTTTTTTTTCGTGATTTTAAAGTTGGTCCCATAGTAAAAGTTATTCGTATTCACGGGTAGAACGCCCTGTGAAAATTTGGCTGGTCATTGAAAACTAACCCTGTATATTTCCAGTATAAGCTGATCTCGCATTGCATAGGATTTCCTTACAATGAGAGGTCAGTGTAAACTGGAAATGTATAGCTTGATGTGTAGCCGTGTGTACCAGCTACAAGCATGTGTATTTTCGCCCTAAATTGCACAAAAGTATGCCAGTGCAAATAGCTTGTCACAATGGCATGCCAGCTACTTGCATAGTTTTGTACAAGCTACAGGGATTTCCCGCCCTAACAGTTCTCTCATCTGTTTTGTTGGCTGTACCTATGAGCATAGACGGGACCCGCTATGAATGGAGTCACATTATGTTATCTTTTATTTAATTTTAGTTTGTTTTAATTGAATCATGTTTGTGTTATCAACTTATCATGTATTATTTTAAGATTTTGTTTGTTTTCTGTCTTCTTCATTTTAGGAGATGTAAACTCTTTTAAAGCACCTGATTTATAAAATTAAGTTGATAATTTTATTGAAGCATAGATGAATGAATTTGAAATGAATGAAAAAAAAAAAAAAAAAAAAAAAAAAAAAAAAATGTATATAAGTAGTTTATCAGCCATCTCGTTACCATAACACAAGCATTAGGTTGCTTAGCTTGGGGCTAGATGGCGTTGTGTGATATGTCCAAACATATTTAAAAAAAAAAAAAAAAAAAAAATTTGAATGTGAACTGTATCTGATGAAGTTCAACAATTATGTATCTATAAGTAGGTTGCGGAAAGAACGTTAAGCTGTTGGTCCCGGCTGTCATTCGTGGATCTTTGACAGTCGTTACGGGTCGTCAGAAGCCCGAAAGTCTGACAACCAGTCTTACCAAGGCATATCGTATTACCCAGTAACTGGGTTGTGGAGGTCAGATAGGCAATCTCTCCATGTAAAATACTGGTATTCAGCTGCATCCGGTTAGACTGGAAGCTGACCCCAATATAGTTGGGGAAAAAGGCTAGGCAGATGATGATGTAGGTTACGAATTATCTTAATAAACTTTGTACATAATATTACTAAAGTTTTTCTCTGTACTTCCTAGCAGTTTTCATTTTCAGGGTCTGTCTGTAGTTGAATCAATTTAATATCAACAGGAGCAATTTTTTGCATTTCATGATTTTACGTCAATCATTGCAATTTAAACCTTATTTTAATGACATAAAGAGTCAATAATGCGAAAAAATCATTACAGTTGCCTTTTTTCACTAAGTATTACAAATATTCACGCCGTCTGTATGATGACATCGTCACGGAATTTTCATAAAGTTCTCTCAGTCAGTTTACTCAAACAATTTTCACTTAATTAGCGCATAGACTTATAAAATATGCTATATTATTACATAAAGTTATATCACTTATGTTTATTGTATAATTTTCATGAATACTCTAATTTATTTACGTGTCTTCATACGCGGATACTACAGAAATACCTGTATTTCAGGTCCTAATTTGGTTAGTCTAGTTATGAATATTGTCAATGTGAAAATATTTCTGTTGGATTCATTAGAAACGTCGGAAAGTTAAGTTCCTACCTATCTTCATTATTTTCCTTGTACATTGAAATGGTATTGGTTTCTTTAGGTACTTAGGTACTTTGAGTACCTATCTTCGGGTTGCTAGAGGTTATTAGCTACCGACCATAACCCATTTGCTCCCATTTGTTCTATGGAACATGACCTCATCGGACAAAATAAGACAAATTTTTCTTATTTGTATGGAACATATAATTTTTTTATTTCTTAAACTTTTTAGAACAAGAAAACGAGACTTACAATAAATTATTATCAAACTGGCCGCTAGTAAAAAATGATTTAGTGTCACTTGTGTGACTTGATTGATATAGTTTCTCGTATTTGAAAACTGTTGATTTATTTGAAATTCAATGCGTAATTATTTACAAAATGCTCGGTCGTGGTCAGCAACAAAAGTCGATTAACACTTTAGTTTTTGAATCTTAATTACTAGCAACACATTTAATTAAAATCGGAACAGAAGTAAAATTTAAAAATCTACTAGACTCTTATGTAGGTATTTTAGGAAAAAAGGAGATAATCAAATCACTTTGCAAGTATCAATTTACATGTTACGTAAAAGTAGCAGTGTTAATCGACTTATGTCGCTGACAGCACAGTCTTGCAGCACCACGAAACATGAAACACTTTGGGAAAAATTCAATTTCGATTTTGTACCGTGACGTACCTACCGTTGACCACGGGTGAAACGCTAGTATAGTTCTATTGTAAAAAAAAAAAAAAATAATTTAATTTTGTCCGATGACGTCATGTTCCATAGAATAAATTGGAACTACTGGTTATGCCTCTCAGCAGCAGCAGGGTCACAGGATCGGCTAAACAAATATTCATGCCTACAAATAATATTCTTCTCAGTTGGTGGGCTAGGTTTTTAAAACGTTTCTGAAAAGGAAGATCTACCAACACAATGCTCTCATTCAATAATAATAAGTACGTGATGAACACCCTGGCATAGACAAATGTGGATGTATCTCGAACGTCGTTGTTTACTGTAGGTAGGTAGGTACTGATGATGCCTGTACTGAGTGCGGTACTGTAAAATGTTAACTTACTTGCAAAGCCTTCAATCCTTTCAGTATGTTGGTGTACTGCTGGCAGAGGCCGCATTGCACCATGAAGTCCTTGCTGTCGTATGGAACTGCCACCACGTTAGGGCAGGGATTGTCTGAGTCGCATCTGAGAATGAAGTTAGAAGGATTGTGTATTATCCATAAAAAAAAAAAACTCCAAACAATTCGCCGTGCACTCGCAATTTCTAGATTCACCAGTACCTAATCTACAATTTGAGCAACTGCAATTACAAAAAACATTCACTTTGAATTACGAATTAATTTGTAATCGGATTTCCACGCGGCAGTTAATGAAGTCTGATGAGATTTTCCGAGTTTACACTGTTCAATACTAGATGGCGCTACCTGTCACAACTTGTGAAGTTATTACAGACCAGTCAAGTAAACCGCTTGTGTAAATTAATTCGATTTCAAGAGTAGGGACTAGTTTAATATTTAGTATGCAGAACATTGATTATTTCTATGCCTATAATGTTCCCACTGATAGGACACAGGCCTACCCCCGTCATGAGGGAATGGGCTGTAATCTACCACGCGGGCCCAGTGCGGGTTGGTAGATATCACATGTCTTGGAATTTTTGGTTCTAGGACATGCCTCACGATTTTTCCTTCCCTGTTTTAAGAGCAATGGTGGTGAGTCTGCAGAACGCTTAGAATTATTTTAAAATCTAGGTACTCACTTGAATCTCATATAATTTTCTGTCATTTCTTCATACATGGGCCACTTGTGCTCACACGGCGTGCACTGGCAGTCGAACCAGTACTGATCCTTCAACTCTGTCTGCCTCTTCTCTTTGGGAACAGTCGTGAAGATAGGGCCGTAGTTCTCGGACACTTCCTCGCCTTTCTTGATGTTCTTCACTGCGCGTACGACGATGTTATTGCCGCAGAAATATCTGCAACATAGAATTTTGTGAAATTCAAATAAGGCTACAACTACAAGGCTACTATTACAAGGAAACGGGTAGGTACCTACTACCTATAGTGTGTGCTGTGCATATGAATAGGTCTTTATTGGAATACAAAAAAATCCGCAACCGTCAAAGAAGACGAAAATTGGAGCACATAGCAGACAAAGACTAGAGCCTCGATGCTTCCTGGAAGCCGGTTACAATTTGTATGTGAATTTAAACACAAGAATGTTAAAAATGCAACGATCATTGTAACCATTGTGACCATGTCAAAAATGGCAATTAAAAAAACAAGCCACACTTATTAAATGTTTTTTTTCGCAATGATGATTATTGTCTAGGAAACAATTTAAATGCCTAAATTTGGCATAAAACGAAAAAAAAAACATATTAGCTCACCTCACAACACCAGGATCACAAGAATGATTGAACAGCGCAAGAGTCGGGAACACGGCTCCCGCCAAAAACACTGACTTCCCTTCATGTTTGATAACATTCTTATCTACTTTGGGCTTAGGACATTGAAGCTCAAACACTTCATGAGCGTTGAACTTTAGGATTTGTAGATTCTTTAATATAAGACCACCGATTAGAGCCACATCTTCCTTGTACTTCTCATCTACAGCCATTGTCTTCAGCTCGTCTACTTCCACGGGCTTACATCTCGGTTTCCCTTCGAAATAACCAGTTATTTCCAGTAGTTTTACAAAGAAGGCTGTCATTTGAGTTCTGTGTAAGAAATCTAGCTTAGACCTTTTATCTTCATGAGCTACCAAATGATAGATATTTCTGTAGTCATCAGTTTTGTAAGGACCAGTTGGTTTGGTGTCCAGTTCTTGACTAACACTGGTGAAGTACTCTTTTTTTCGTTGTGTGATCATCCTCAGAGCTATATGACAGGTGATGGAGCACCCAGACTTCCATATAAGCGGGAGGATGTGGCACTCGTAGGCGTGAAAAGATTTCTGTGCTGCTTCCAAGCATTTATCGCTGCAGAATACGACATTAGGACATTTTGGACAGGGCAGAGGAATTGGACACCTGAAAACCACAAGATATATAAGTATAGAGTCTGTTTATATAAAGCTAGAGCTTATTCAAATTCCTATATGAATAGAACATACTTTATGAAACAGTTCTGGCAATGTGTGCTTGAATATTCCGCCAATAAAACCCCACTATGTGGCTTTTCTACTAAGAGAACCTCTCCCGGTTCTATATCTTTCGTAGCAGTTGCAAACCTCCCTTTAACCTCATTATAATCAATCTGGATTGCTTCTGAAGCTGCAGGATATTGAGGGTTGTTCTTCCCAGGAAGTTTTGGCTTAGGTGGAGTTCTCTTCAAAGGTTCTGGGTCTTTTGGGTTGCCAGCCAAGACGAGACCTTTGTTCAATATTTCGAGCATGAGTTTAGAGTCTGTGCGCATCTTGTGCCTTTTCTCTTTGTCCAACTTTGTGGCTTCATCGAGTGAGCTGATGGTGTCTCTGAAAATTGAAAGTGAAAATATATTTATCTTCCTTTAGAATTTATATCGCTGTGTAAATTCTGGGGTCAGTAAATTCATTTATTAGAATCGCAATAAGTAAAAAAGTGAAGAATATCTTACTGAAAAGCGCTGATAGCTTCTTTATTCCTCTTCAGAACTAGAAGGCACCTAGCTCGTCTCTCGTAGACCTTGTACCTAAGGTGGCGAGGGTACCCGAGAGCTAGGCAGCGTTTGATATCAGACAGAGTGTCCTCATACTGCTCCAGGTGATTCAGCGCTGCAGATCGGTTCGCCAAAACTATTGAAAGCTCTTCAGCTGTAAAAAAAGATTTATTAATGTTAGTCTTCATAAAATATAGTTCTAAGTAGGCAGGAAATGCCCTATTAATTGTGGCAATAGATGATACTCATTTCGTTGAAATTAAATTTGCGTTGGTACCTATACTTATCTTCTCCGTGTCGTTTTTACTAAGAAATGTACGATAATAAGCGACACGTACAGTGGGCTGCATCAACTGGGTACCCCAGTTGTATTAAAATTTTAATACAACTGGGGTACCCAATCGATGCAGCCGACTGTACCTAAATTATATAGAAATAAATAAACTTTATGTTTTTCTTTCCAATTAACGGGAATTTATGAGGCAAACCTTGGCAAAATTGTTTCAGAGCTATAAAGCTGAAAAGTTATTTGTTCCAGTCACATCTCAGATAATAACTTCGCAGAATATTATATGTACCTACTAATTAGGTATTAAAAGCCTTTATGTACTAACAGGAAAATCATTTTACACAATAATATTAGTAAATAAGTATTGCGGTTAAATCTAACATCACCTCACCTCTCGGAATGTGTATAATGGTGCCGATTCTCTTGTTAACGCACTAAACTAAAATTAGAGAATAGCTATCTTTTACTAACAGGCAGCGCGAGAAAAGGACGGCTATAGCTATGAACTAAGTTGGAGATGTCAAACTAGTTCACGCCTTGCGCTTCACCGTGTTTTTAGTCGACATGTTTTTACGTGTCGTCTAAATGTCTATGGAAAAATTAGTTCTAACTAATTTGACAGCTCTAATTTACTTCCGTCCCTTTCTTGTCATAATAGAGAGAAAAAGTTAGCAATAGCCTAAATTAAGTTTAGTTTGTGCACAACAGAATCGGCACCAATGGTAAACAAAAATAAGTCGTTTAATTCATTAATTGCAAAATCAGAGCATTAATTGAAACATTTTCCTCAAAAAACTAGTTTTGAGTAACAAAATGCCCTGTTTGTTTACATATCACATGATTTTTCGTGAACATGCGCAGTTACTACTCGTAGTATTTACCGACGGACTTACTTTCCTTCTCCGGCATGTGCACCATGCTCTGGCTGTATAGCTGCATCGCTTTCGCCCAGTCACCTTTCTGCACCGCTTTATTCCCTTCATCCTTCAAGTGCCGCGCTCTTTCCAAGTCTTTTTTCACGGGAAACACACCGCCTGTCTGGCATTTCTGCAAATCGTCGATTAAATTGTAATTTCTGACGATCGGTAGACTGCACAAGTAGGAGACTCGCTTCGTGTTCGACTCTAAATTGGCGAAATTGTTCCTTGTCACGTCATCCAGAGAGCCGTTTATAGTTTCGTGGAACTTTTTGAAGAAGCCCTCGTCTTGAGACATTTCTGCTAACTGGGAATGATGCACATGTAATGAATGGTTATTATAATTTGTCTTTTAGGTTAGACGTAGAAAGCCGGTGTAAAAGCGCGCGGAGTAGGTACTGCCGTGTTTCTATTTTTATATTTGGGACGTCGGTCTGTTCTTCACTTCAGACAGTTTCGGCTCTAGAATAGTACAGTATTAAAGACGTGAAGTAATCTTATTGTTAGGATTTCTTTAAAAGTAAATAGAGCTAAACCTTTCAGAAACATGTACCTACGGAACAAACTTAGGAGCGTACCAATTTATCCAGTCTGTGATTCGTATGTAGATGAATTGTGTAAACCTAGTTTTTTTTTATGGAAAGCTCTGGAACCATGCAGATGGAAAACAAACAACACAACAAGAGGATGCGTCTGATTGTGGAGATAACAACGCGAATGTTAACTCGGCGAAGCACGCGACCCATTGAGTGCAAGTTTTATGTTCAACTTTGACCCTAATTAGTGCTTGCCACTTATCCAAATGAATTCTAGCTATTTATAGAAGTATTTGAAAACATAATTAATTACGGTCTTAAAATTATTGAAAAACATCCAACGGTATGCGACATTATTACTTAAGTAGTAGGTAGGTACCTGGGCCGGCAGTCTCGACATTCGCTACGTTCTCATAGCGACTGAAATCGCTCGCTAAGTCGTAATGGGGTCCCTAGATAGCCAAAATGGTTTGACAAGCATGAAACAATCATTTTCAGTTTCAAAGCAGTTGCGACGAGGACCGTTTTGACGACTGGTTTTCGTTTTATGGAAAACTGCAGCGTTTTGTCGTCAAAATAATTGACTACGACCCACCACAAAAATCACGTGTTAGTAGCAAAGTCCTAACGATCCGGATGTAACGATATTTGGTAGCCTTGAAACTCAAAGTTATCGATTGTCATCTATATTTAACCGAATCTCTATGATTTTCGTAATGTGTACGACTACAGTCAGCGACCAATTTTGAGAGCCCGCTAAGTGATTCGGTTGGTAGCGAATTGTAAACTATACTTACCAAATGTTTTGGTTTTTAAGTCAATACAAACATAAATTATACGGATCGGGCTCGAAGATGGGTTTGTACCGATGAGGCTTTTACGTCCACTTATAGGTTCGGAATATACTCAACATACTAAGTGCGAAAGCGTCGTTGCCGATATTCATAGCATTCGTTCATTTATTATATTAATCTCTTTAAAGGGTGAGAATCGTGCTATTTTTCGTTTATAAATAAATAACACACAACCGTAACTACCTAAATCATGTTTTAACTTTATTTAATCTCTATAAAGTATGACAATCATCTCCTAAGTTCACACATTCTAATAATCTAGATCTAGGCACTGTTTATACGACACATGTTGCATACCTATCCACATGAAAATAACAATGCACTCAGGAGTTTAATAAAGTGGATTGAAAGTACCTAATAATTTAATTATAAATCTCCAAAAACCAAAATCATGCACTTTTGCCAACGGGTATCCATGAGTAATATTAATGTAAATTAAGTACACTAGTCAAGTAGAAAAAGTGAATGTTAATTTTTAGGGATCTTAATTAACACCCAGTTAATGTGGAAGTCACAGCCAGAAGACATTATTGTAAAAGTGTAAGTACATAGGTAGCGGTTCAAGCCATTCATAACATTTAAGTGTGCTCACATCACTAATGTTTTGTATAGACTTACTACTGTCAATATAATTTGATACTTACCTACTTAACTTTTCATACAATTGTTATACTTATTAATTCTTTTATAAGCTGCATAATTTATCAAAAAGAGTAAATCTGCTGACAATATTGGTTGCCTTATGCCTAGGTACCATTGTTTGATACTTTACAACCTGGAAGTAGCCGCATTTGTAAAACCTATATATAAACATTTTAATTTTCTACCTCAAATTAAACTAGACAATGTGGTACAGATATGAGATCTCAATATCAGAAATTTTTGTGCACGGTATTCTCAACTTCTATACTCAAGAAAAAATATTAGTTAGGTATCTGTATGGCACCTGTAATTTATAATAAAATACCTAACAATAATAAAGACCTACCTTGTAGGAATTTAGAAAACAGCTAACAGTTTTTTATTATTCTGTACAAGATTTCATAGCGGATAAGTTAACTTAATTGAAATTTAATTTTTGTAATTTGTTTAAATGTACTAAATTTGCATGCTATATTAGCTAGAATGTACATGGATTCCTCACAACTGTAAAAACTGATTTCAGTTTCAAATGTAAATAAATATTCTATTCTATTTTATTGAAAAATAAATGACAACCACAAATCATGTTTTCAACTTTATTAAATCTCCATTATCACAATCATCTCCTAGTTTCCACATTCTAGACACTTTACACGAGGCATGTTGCATACCTATTGAAAAATCTTTCACATGAAATTTTAAACTTTCACTATTCATTTATTTCAACATGTTTTCTTCTACGTCGTGCCTTCAATATACTACATCTCCTCCAAGATATGTGGCCTTCCGAGGTGTGGACCGCTTCTTACTTCATGCTGCCTCCCAGTCTTCAGACACTCTTGTTAGGGATAACTTTTTGTAGAATCCCAATCCATATCCAAAGTATTTAAACAGTAGTACAAATCCCCAAGTATCATTACGCAGCTATTATGTACTATAATGAGAAACTATAAATGCAGTGAGGTCGCCGCTTAAGCCAGAAATGTGTTAGCCGAGCAATATAATTTGCTGACAAGTTATTAATTTGTTACTGATGAAACAATTATTAGGAAAATACGAAAATAATACTATTCAAAATATATAGTTTCCAAAGACAACTAATCAAACTATAGATTTCACCTTGACACATTGACTGTGATTTTTTTTTTTTTTCTATCTTTTGGCTTCGCACGGTTTGTGCATTTAGCCAATGTCACGTTTAGATTGACTGTGATACTTGCTTGCTATTAGAACAGTAATGTTGCAAGGAGGCAAATTTCTAAATCCTGAGATCCTATTTAACAATTTAAAGTTATTGCTACTTATTAGTTTGATCCTTGAACCATGAAAAATAGTGTTTCCAAGATAAGGTTTACATATTCACTATAATTTTCAAGAAAAACAATAATTAATTTTATTATTAATTATAAAGTTTAGATTGCGCAGTAGTAGCCCGCGAAATTCAAATTTTCTTCCATTTTTTGCAATTTGCAGGTCAGTATGTTGTATGTTGATAATAATATGATACGCGGCAATCAAAATATGTATTTGAGCGTTTTCAAAAATAAGTTTACCCTTATGATAAGAGCGCATCTGTTTGGCCACTCGTAACACGCGGTGAACGCTTACGCCTGAAATATTTAAATAAACTAGAACCAATTTTTCAAAATCTCCACATTATTTGGCTCATTGAGTTCAACTGGCTATGGTTTGACTAGAATAGTCAATAGAAAAAGCGATCAATAATGAACCGACAAATTAGATTAGAAAAAAGGTGTTGTAGTTTGAGGTCGGGTACTTACTTGACGCCGCTCGGACCCGGGCCTGCAGCTGCATCTGCTTCTCTTCCTCCAGTCATTTTATTTTATAAGAAATAGTACCTACTTATTGAAGAACAAAACAAAACAATATTTTGGACGCGAAGTGGATCAAAGATAGTATTGAAAGTAATTTAAATCGGGTAGTAATATAGGTACTTATTGGTTGTCTATGACACCGACTTAGTGTTGCAAGGAGGCAAATTTTTATGTCCATAGATATTTGACAAGTTACTATGGCTTCCTATGAATTTCCATGAAAAATAATGTTTTCAAGATAAGGTTTACGTAATGAATTTCCAATTTTCAAGAAAAACAATTATTTTTATTAAATCATGATCTCCAATTTTCCTCGTTATTAAAGAAGATTTTGAAGTGGCCAATAATTGTCTTTGATAAAACCGAACTATTACCATTTGCCCGTCTAGGGGAGCTCATTAGGACCACAGAGCATGTAATTAGGACTTAGCGAGCGATTTCAAGTCGCTATGAGAACGTAGCGAATGTCGAGACTGCCGGCCCTGGTCGACCGAGCTCTGCTCGGGTGAAAAAAGAGAAAATGAATATTTATTTTATTTTTTAAACTTTCCCATTAAATGAGACCTAGCTAGATCGATTTTTCGCCACAGTAAACTCCGATATTGTAAGTTTCATCGAAATCGTTTACGCTGTTTTCGAGAACGTGATTACAAACATATTTACATAGGTAGGTACTGTATTTTTTTATTAATACCTAGGTACCTACACAAACAAACTCTTAACTTACCTATTACAAATATTACCTACATTAGGTAGGTATTAGTTTAAACCGTCGTTAGTTTTATCAAGAATAGTCATCTTCCAAGATCTTGAATTGAATGATGTTAGATGATATTTATTAACCGACTTCAAAAAGGAGGAGGTTCTCAATTCGTCGGAACCTTTTTTTTTTTATGTATGTTCCCCGATTACTCGAAGATGGCGGGACCGATTTGGATTTTTTTTGTTTTATTCGAGAGGGTATACATCACAGTTGGTCCCATTTAGAATTGATTAACTTTACTGCGGTAGTTTTTGAGTTAGCTTCAATAATACGTATTTTTTCCCCATTTTTATATGGACGATGTTCTGGTTTGTTTCGCAGATAGTGGTATTAGAATTTAGAACTAAAATGTGAAAAATAAAAACTTTTTTACAAAAAAATACAACCGACTTGCAAAAACAACACTACAAAGTGAAAAATAACTTTAATTTCGGAAGTCGGTGTCTTTTATTTGTGTAAATTGGTTCGTAAAAGCACTTTTACACATCGAATTAAATTATGTTCTAAAGCTAGACGAGTTCGGTGTTTCCTGACTGACTACTCTGAGAAGAACGACCGAAACAAACTCAAAGGTCACAGTGTCTTTTAAAATCCAGACATAATGGTCTGGCCTTATCAGTAGGTATGTGAATGTCAATAGATAGGTACCCACTTGAGTAGGTACCTTATCCAATAGTTAGGTATTTGATCACCCATCATCTTATGAATAATATTCCGCTTAATGCAACAGTGCAGCGATGCGTCATAATCATTATAAAATGCATTTAAAAGTAATTCGAGACAAAGCAGCTTCGCCATAGAATTTTCCATAGCAAACAAAAGTATTCATAATTCATGGAAAACGCGTAAAGTGGCTGCAATTCTAGGTTGTTTGTACGAGAAGCGAAGCGACCGTACCGGATCTTATTTTGGCCAGCATAACATGGCTTCTCATAGGGCTGTTCGTTAAGACGAAAAGCTTGGCATTCGTACAAGGCAAGTTAAAATGGTTGTCTGTGTATTTCCCAGTATTCTCTTCAGACCTTCCTCTTCAACGGAATTAGATAAAAGCTCTACTCGGTAACATTACGTGTCCATCGCAGGAAATAACAAAGAATGAGCCTTGTTATTGTTGCATTATTTACCTAATTGTTTGTTATGTTATTTTCATTTTATTATATTGTGGTAGGTATTATTTATTTATTTCGCTTATCCTTTTAATTGTTATTGTATGCAGGTATTAATACCTATTTATGTAGGTATGTAGTAATGAAGAGTTATACCTTTGTAAAATAATATGTTGATCTAATATGTACAGTCAACAAAAGAGATATCTAGGCAGGGTAGAGTAACATATTTGTATGTGAATTGCTTCATGTTCAATTTTATATACTTATATTACTTTGTTTTTGCAATACTCCTACATTGTAACGCACCAACACAAAATTGTATATTGTCACAAAATTGAAAAAAAAATCAGCTATTCCATACATTATTCTCGCATAACTCGTCAAAATGTAAGGTACAGCGCATTTTTTTTTTCGCGATTTCAGGTTTGCTCCCATAGTAAAAGTTGTTCATAATGATGAGTACAATGACCCCTTAAAATATTGCCCATGAATTCAATTTCACCCTGTATAAGGTACCTCATCATAATCAGCCTATAATAGTCCCACTGCTGGGACACAGGCCTCCTCTCGGTGAGAGGGAGTATAAAGTACCTACCTACATAGGTACTTATTATTGTTTATGTGTGTTCTATTATGTAAGTACCTAGGAATATTTTCCGGCCCAGAACTCCTGGAGTTAAGAGCATCCTCTAAAAATTAATTGAATGATATACTTACAGTCAAGGTTTCAGTCCTACCAACTTATCTGTGAACTGAAAGTGGACGCCACCGTCGATGCGTCGACACAATCGAATGACATGCGTCGGCACAATCGAAGACATTTCAACATGACGGCCGTAGTTCTAATTTTCGCCATTTCACAGATAAGTTGGTAGGAGTGTACTTATCGTTGGTAAATGATTGAAGCAATTAGACAGCGCTCGCCGCTGGGTCAGCAGACATGACCGCCCATCATCAACAGACCACGGGAACAGCCCACTCATAATAGCTGTTTACGCCCTATCTGTACCCAAGCTCAGCGCAGTGTGAAAGTAGGTATTACCTATGGAGCTAAGTAGGTAACTGAAATATTTTTTGTTTTAGAAAGCCTATTTATACACTCTTCACCACCACCAATAGGTGCCTACTGTAAAGATCTTAGCCTATTTAGTTAATATACAACCTTTTCTAGTTATTATAATAACTAGGTATTGCAAATCACACTAATAATAAAAAGGCGAGTTTGTGAGTGTTTTTGTGTGTTTGTATGTTTGTTACTTACTTCTTCACGCTCAAACGGCTGGACCGTTTTGGATGAAATTTGGTATGTAGATAGCTTATACCCTGGATTAACACATAGGCTGCTTTTAATTCCGGTCTATGCGGGTAAAACCGCGGGGCGCAGCTAGTTATAAGATCAACGTTGTTACAAATGAAGAAGAGAAGAAAAGTTTAGTTAGAAAGTCGGCTCAGAGAATGACATGACATGATGTAAAAAACGTAGAACTGATTCTAAAAATAAGTACGATTCGAGTTAATCACAAACACGTGTTTTATTCATCCTGGTACGCACGGCTACAGTCAAGTTATACATTTCCAGTATAAGTTGATTTCGCATTGTATAGGATTTCTTTACAATGAGAGGTCACTGTAAACTGGAAATGTATAGCTTGATGTGTAGCCGTGTGTACCGTCAGCGCTCCTCCAGCGCTGACAAGGTCACACCAAAGGTCAAGGGGACACCTTTGTCTAACCCTTCGGGAAATACATGTGTTAGATGTGTTATATTTATATGATATTTATCATCATCATATTATCAGCTAAAATACGTTAAATGCTGGTGGTTGGTTCCGCCCCCAAGTATCGCCACATCGGAAACTATTCTACAATCTTATTCTATTTCTACAATCGCTAGTTTCAAAGTGACATTGACATGATCACGTGACGTTTCGATAGCTTATGTCAATCCCATACATTTTTTTCATTTTCTACTAGCGTCATCGCTAGTCGAAAGTTACTTTGTTTATGCCTTCTTATTAAAAAGCGTAATTACATTGATCGCAGAAACTCATAAATCGATTCATCGGTTCATTCATAAATAGATGTAGCTATACATACTTCCAAACAACAGTTGATTATCTTTACTTATAATAGGTCTTTACCTATGAAATTGCCGTTTTGTATGAAAAAATTTAAACGAATTTTTTTCATGCATTTTTTATTTGTATTAATCGAAGTAATCACCCATGCAATCAATGCATCTTTGCCAACGCAGTGGCAGTTTATTGATGCCCTTCTTAAAGAAATCAGCTGGACGGGAGGCAACAAATTCTTCAAAAGCATTTTGTACTGCCTCTCGGGTATTGAATTTTTTTCCCGCCAAGAAGTTATCCAAATTCTGGAAAAAGTAGTAGTCTGTAGGCGCAAGGTCTGGTGAGTAGGGCGGATGACGGAGAGCTTCCAACCCCAGTTCTTGCAACTTGGAGACCGTCTGCTGTGCAGTATGAGGTTGCGCGTTGTCCTGCAGGAGCAGCGGAGACGAGCGATTGACCAATGATGGTTGGAGATGTGCCAGCTTCTCCATCATTGTGTTCAGTTCTTCACAGTACACATCTGAAGTAATGCTCACCCCGTTTGGTAAGAAGCTGTGATGAATCACACCGGCGCTAGACCACCAAACAGTGACCATCACTTTTCTAGGGGTAAGTTTTCGTTTATGGCATTGTTTAGGTGCTAAACCAGGATCCAACCAACTTGCTGAGCGCTTGCGGTTATCAAACAGAATCCATTTTTCATCGCAGGTAACAATGCGGTTCAAAATTCCTTCATTTGTGTGTCTGTTGAGCAGTGCAAGGCACGTCTCGACGCGTACTTCGCGCTGGCGATCATTGAGTTCGTGGGGCACCCATTTGTCAAGCTTTTTTACCTTGCCAATTTGACGCAAATGGACCAATATTATTTTGACGCTAACGTCGAAAGCTGCTGCTAATTCAGCCGTAGATTCTGTATCATCAGCTTCCACAATCGCCTTTAATTCGTCATTGTCGACCAAAGTCTTCGGACGACCGCGAGGTTCATTTTTCAGGTCGATATATCCAGAACGGAAGCGAGCAAACCAATAACAAGTGGTGCGTTGGTTTGTAGTGTTAGCTCCGTAAACGTCGTTGATGTTGCGTGCCGCTTGTGCCGCGTTGCTGCCACGACGGTACTCATATTCCATAATTACTCGAATTTTTAACGTATCCATGATGACGAAAAAGATTGAAATGCGATGAAAATGTAACACTAATCAATAAACAAATGACTACTTTTGGAAAAAAAAATCCATGTTTTTAAAATAAAATTAATTTGAAATTAGAATTCTTAGCCAAACAAAAATTATTTTGATTTGAAATGGCCAGTACTGCAGAACGGCAATTTCATAGGTAAAGACCTAATATAATAGGTTGGGGAAAAAGTTTCTTCGCATTTTTTAAGAAAATTTAAAACATTTTTTAATATACATTTTTTACATTTATCTAAAGTATGTAGGTACCATTTTGTTCGATAACTTTTTGCCATCTTGTAGGGAGGGACATGATCCCATTGCTATAGAAATTTTAGGACTTCTGATCAAAATACCGCGACAAGTGGTTTTGGCAGTCTTCTCGTGATGTTAACCTGACACTGCCTAAAGAATTATGAAGAGACCGAAACAGGTGGAAATCTGAAGGTGCAAGGTCAGGACTATACGGCGGATGCATTAACACCTCCCAGCCAAACTCTCTTAATTTTTGCTGAGTGGATAAAGATGTGTGAGGTCTAGCGTTATCATGATGAAAAACCACACCCCTCCTGTTGATTAATTCCGGCCGCTTTCTCTCAACTTCTTGCTTTAATCTCATCTGTTATTCGCAGTAGAGCTCAGAATCGATGGTCCTGCCTGGTGGCAACAGCTCATAATGAATAATGCCCTTCCAGTCCCACCACACACGCAAAATCACCTTGTTGCGAGTTAACCCGGGTTTCGCCACAGTCTGTGAAGCCTCACTGGCCTTTGACCACGACTTTATTCGCACGTTCTTGTCGTACGTGATCCACTTTTCACCACCAGTTATCAGCTTCTTCAAAAATGGTTCGGTTTCATTACATCATAATAAAGAATCACAAATGAGTACACGGTTCATTAGGTTTCTTTCAGTGAGCTCGTGAGGTACCCAAATATCGAGCTTTTTTGTGTAACCAGTTTTTTTCAAATGCGCTAAAACTGTTTTGTGGTCAATTCCTAGTTCTTCAGCTACGTCGTAACTACTGATATCCGATCTTGCTCCATTTTTTCAAAAATGGCATCCATTTTATCCGTAATAGGGCGACCAGGGCGACGTGCATCTTTGACATCAAAATTTCCGAATTGAAAACGCTTAAACCAAATTTGTGCTACTCTCACAGACACTGCACTGGGTCCGTAAACATTGCAAATTTTTTTCGCAGCTTGCGTGTCATTTTTACCCTTTTTGTAGTAAAATTTTAAAATGTATCGAATTTCTTCATTAGATTCACTCATTTTGACAGTACCAAAAACAAATGAAAATCACACATTTTCCTAATTTGAATTTGTAATTATGTTCCTTAAAATTTAAACTTTCAATGATACCAAAACCAGCCAGATACAAATAGTATAGCCAAAGAGATTTTATTTTAAGTTCATACATACTATAATGCGAAAAGACTTTTTCCCCAACCTAATATTATTATTTTCATGTTTAAAATATGTAGCACCTAAGTAGACTATGTTAGCATTTTGGGTCGTCTTAGACGTCATAACCTCATTGGTGAACATGGTTTCACTGAGTAGAATTATGTCAAGTGCGTCTGTAGTAAATCTAGATCGAAGCTAACCATCTGGCTACGCGATTGAAAAAATCTTCAATTTTAGTACGGCGTGTGTAATAATATGGTATGAAAGAAAGCTCTATATTCTTTCGAATTGGAACTTTGTTGAAGTAAATTTTGACCATCATGGCATGGTATTTTGACAGGTTGATCTGACAGAAATTGTGACGATAAGATTGACACTGGAGCTTAGACTAGTTCGGTTTCTGTATCATCATCTTCCTGCCCTTGATAGAGGTGAAAACGTATTGCGCCGACCAATAACCGTTTTCAATTCATTGTCCCCAGGTAGTCGGCGCTCGAACTCATTGGTGGCGTGGCTAATAAGCATGCTATTTAGTTACTTTATTTATTTAGTATTTCTTTATTTAGTATTTATATATACTATAGTTTTTATGTAATAGACGATGATTTATAAAGAAAACGAGCGCGTAAAATTCCATGAACAGATCTTTGGGCGTTTAGATATTATGACAAAAATACTGGGTGTATTTATTCAAAATAAAGTTATTTAAATTTTTGAGTAAATTATCTAGGTATGTAAATTATCTATAACGGTAACAATTTTGCAATTTTAATACTCCGGGAGCTATTTATTTTTACGCCCTAAGATGCGTTAAAATTAGTATTGAAATATGGAAGTTTCGACGCTCATAACTTCCAAACCAATTTTTTTTCTGATTCTGCTTCCATACAGGGCATAATGAGAAGACAAATGTATATAATTTGTAGGTTTGAAAGTACACCGTCAAACAGACGAATACTCACCAAACTACGTTCGTATGGAAGAATGAATGACTAACGTGTCCTTATGACTGGGTGCAGTTCATATTTTTTCAATACACTTCCTCGAAAAGTGGTTCATATCGCACTACGATTAGGTTCACAATGGAATATATTTCACACGCGTGCGATTTTTCATTTTTCAACACATGTGCGGGAATGAAAATTGCCACAGATAACTTATACCTATATTTAGTCCAAATTGGTTCAATGCCTCTATTCACACCGTCTCTATTCGGAGGTGAATGCTTTTTTTAAATCTCGGCAAAGAGATGTGCATCTTTACGGCGTTAATATTTTTTGAATATTTAAATAATGTTTAGAATATCATCAAAAACTACGATTATTACAATAAAAAAAACGTTTATGAACAAATTAACATTTATTTGTGTTCTAAACTCAAAAATATTTGAATTTTCTATTTTTCATATTAGGCTGTTTATCGGCTTTAAACCTTTGCTTCTCCTTCAACCTGGCGAAAGCAAAGGGCGGAAAAAAAGAAAATTTAAATCATAGTTTCCTAATAATTCTTGACAAAAATATTTTTCGTTATTTTATTTTATTTCTTCAAGTGTATTGAAAAACGTCGTTTGATACACGTGGACATTTTTTATTGCAGTTCTCGGCTCAAAAACAACCTCGCCTATGGCTCGGGTGTTAATTCCGCCTCGAATGCTATAACAAAAATTCTCCACTTGTATCAAAATGTACTATTCTGATTCTGCTTCCATACAGGGCTAGATAATGACAAGACAAATTTAAATAATTTTTAGTTTTGAACGTAGGTACACCGTCAAACAGACGAATAATCACCAAACTACGTTTGTATGGAAGAATGAGTGACTAAGGTGTCCTTAGGCAAAATGTTAGAGCTAAGTTCTGGTGCAGTTAATATTTTTTTAATTAAATGAACACAAACGAATCTATGGTCTATGACCAAAACTAACTCTACGAAAAAGTCCATGACAAAAGAAATAAGGAACCGATTCAGCTCAAGAAACTTCTCTATGAAAATAATGTTGCCTTGCCACGACCATAGTAGCAAAGTGCATTGTAAGTAAACAACGCATTATTTAAGCATTAAACTTTAATAACTTTGTACAAAGCATCCAGACAACCTTATAATATTTCCTCGATTCTTGGAAGATCTCGGAGATTAGCCGACAAGTGATTATATTATATATGTCAGAGTCGAGAAAAATTAAAATTAACACTAGTTCTTTTCCACTGACGTCAGTTTAATAATATTTAAGTGATGTTATTATAAGAAGTAGGTAGGTACCTACTATTGTTTTTGATTCTCACGAGCTTTGGTTTAGCGTTGCATTTTTTTTTTTGTTTTGAAGACTAAAAACTAGGACTTCCCAAAATTTCGTCGGGTGATGTTTTGCTTGACGTGATAATTTTTTATTTTTATCATGTAGGTATGTTTTAAGACAACACTGAAGTAAATGTTTAATTATTATTTTACAATTTGTAGACTCGCTCATCTCTTTAAATGGTGATGGTTTTGCAACCGTTTCCAACATTGCATAAATGTATAAATACAATAGCCATTTGCACAGGCTAAAATTCTTGTTATATTAGTCAAAAATCAATCTGCCTAGCCTTTTCCCAACTATGTTGGGGTCGGCTTCCAGTCTAACCGGATGCAGCTGAATACCAGTATTTTACATGGAGCGACTGCCTATCTGACCTCCACAACCCAGTGACTGGGTAATACGATACCCCTTGGTAAGACTGGTTGTCAGACTTTCGGGCTTCTGACGACCCGTAACGACTGTTAAAGATCCACAAATGACAGCCGGGACCAACGGCTTAACGTGCTTTCCGAGGCACGGAGGAGTCTCGGTATGTAAAGATGGTCACCCATCCACGGACCAACCCCGGCAAGCGTAGCTTAACCTGATGGATCGACCCCTGCGGCTGTTATTACTTAGCCACGAGGTCCTCCTTGTTATATTAGTCTCTTGTTATATTAGTCAGCATGTTAATACTACGGAAAGAATGATTAAACTACAACTGAACATAAATAAAATTAAATAAATAATTAGATTTTATTGTTCCTCGTCACATGTTTGACATTAATTATAGGTATTATGTCTTCAACAAGTTCAACATGAGATCAATAATTATTGATGTACTTGTCATAGGTACTCGTACCTACTAGTAGAATATGTTGACTCACTTTTGCCCAATTTATCTTTGTTCTCCAAAACTAGTTTTGCTATGTAGCAAAACTAGAAATAATCACATAACCGCAAATATCAAAATCTAGAATCTAGGCAAAAGACAGTTCTGTTATAACCTGGAAATGAAACTGGAGTTGAGTGATAGCATCGGGACATATTCACACATTATGCGTAATGAGTTGCGCACACGCATTGCATAACGCGCACCAGGTAGATTCGATTATTCGCTTCGTTATGGTTCAACGTTTACGAAGATAATATAGAATTTCTCTCGAAATCGAGGTATTTCTATCTCAAAAGGTGTAATAGGAAATCAACTTGTCAACGTAATTATATGTATTGGAGGTCGCATATATAAATGCACTGGCATGTGTGAATAATCTTTTACACATGTCTGTCACCAAATTTTAAATAAGCGTAGTTACGGACTTGTTTATGTTTTTACTTGTCACTTGCTTGTAAAGTAATCACCACGAATATATTTAGTACTATCAGACCACTGCTGCTCTTATTATTACCCCGTATTTTTTCAATAGGTTATGGTCTTATTCATGCTCTGATAGTGCTAGAGCATAATTAATAAGTGGAGTGGTTAATTGTGAAACTTACGAAACCTCAATTATGTCAGCTGAAGTTGGCATAAGTGGTATTAAGAAGCTGAAAGGATCGTCCGACTACCCAAATTGGAAATTCTTGGTGCGAAATTACTTGGAAAATAAAAACTGGTGGGGAGTAATTTCTACAAATGTAGTAAATGCTGACGTAGACCGGCAGGCACGAACGACAATATGCTTGTTGTTAGAACCAGAGTGCTTTACCCACGTCTACAATGCGAAGACTGCGAAAGAAGCCTGGAACAGCTTACAGAAAGCGTATGAAGACAAAGGTTGGGAACGACGTATACATATTCAGCGAGAGCTTTTCAACTGTAACTTAGAGAATTTTGATTCTATGGAAAGCTTCATATCCAAAATTACATTCCTGACACAACAATTGTCCGATATTGATGCTCAAATCCCTGATGATTGGATAATATCTTGACGACACGGTTGGCGCAGTGGTTGAGCGATTGACTGCTGCGCAGCATGTCGCGGGTTCGATTCCCGCACGGAGCAAATATTTGTACGACCTACAAGTATTTGTTCCGAGTCTGGGTGTTTTTCTATCTATAATATGTATGTATTTACAAAAAAAAAATGTATATAAGTAGTTTATCAGCCATCTCGTTACCATAACACAAGCATTAGGTTGCTTAGCTTGGGGCTAGATGGCGTTGTGTGATATGTCCAAACATATTTATTTATTTATTTTTTATATTTAATATCGATTTTGCTGGGTGGATTGTCCGCTGAGTACAGCCCTCTCATCATGGCTGTAGATAATAGTGGACAAGAGATCACGTTAGAGCAAATTAAAATGAAATTGTTACAAGAAGGAAGTAGACAGAGTAAGTTGAACACCGAGAACGAACAAGCCTTAGTTACACGTAAAGTACAGAACGATGCGAGATCTAATATTAAAACTAACGATCGTAAGCAGAAGTTCGTCTACAAGTGTTTTAAGTGCCACAAGCAAGGACACAAGGCGTCCGAGTGCAAGGAGCGGATCAAAACCGCGAATATCTGCCTGAATACGAAGGAGGCGATAAACAAAGATAAGTGGTATTTAGACAGTGGGTGCTCAAATCATATGACTCACGATAAAAGCAAATTGTTGTCTTATACACCTGAAAAGGGCAACATGAAGATCGCAGTAGCAAACGGCGAGAAGTTATTGGTGAAAGGAAGAGGAAATGCTGAGCCACAAGTCAGCGAAAACGAAAATTTTATTTTAGAAAACGTTTTACATGTTCCTGATTTATCCATGAACCTAATTTCGGTGAGCGATTTGACCAAGAAGAATTATTGCATGAATTTTGGCAAAGGAGGTTGCATGATTCAAAATAAGAATCGAATTGTTGCAAGATGTCATGAAGTTGACGGAATTTATGAATTGACAGAAAATAAAAATAACGTCGTGAATGTGACACTGTCAAAACAAGATGGAAATATTTCGAACATTTGGCATAAAAGATTAGCTCATTTATCGCGTAATTATATGAATAAAATGAAAGTTTTAGTAAGCGGTATGGAATTTAAGAGTACCGATTTATGCGAGCCGTGTATTCCATGTATCGAAGGAAAGACATGCAAAAGTCCCTATAAAAAACAAGGTACGAGAGCGAACGAGGTCTTACAGTTGGTTTTTAGCGATGTTTGTGGACCTATCGAGGAGCCGTCGTTCGGTGGTTCGAGGTATGTTCTTCTATTTATCGACGATTATTCTCGGAAGACTCATGTGTATTTTTTGAAGAACATAAGTGAAACTTTTGATAAGTTCCGTGAATACAAGGCGGAAGTTGAGAATGAGACGAGTAAATCTATTAAATGTCTGAGATCTGACAACGGCACAGAGTACTGTAATGGTAAATTTAAATCATTTTTAAAGTCTGCAGGTATAAAACACCAGACGACTGTACCGTACACGCCAGAACAAAATTCTGTCGCAGAAAGAGCGAATCGGACTATAATAGAAAAGGCAAGAACATTACTGTCAGAATCCAACCTGAGCAAGAAGTATTGGGCCGAGGCTGTAAATACTGTTGTATACCTAAAGAATAGAAGCCCCACGAAAGCATTGAGGAATGCAGTACCAGAGAAGGTTTGGACTGGAAAAGATGTGGATGTTAGTCATCTGAAAATCTTTGGTTGTTTGTCGTATAGGTTGATACCAAAACAAAAGAGACGCAAACTGGACATGAAGACGGAACCGATGATTTTTATTGGATATCCAGATAATCAGAAGGGTTATCGTCTGATGAATCCTAAGACAGGTGAAGTGACAACTGCAAGAGATGTCAAATTTCTGGAAAACGTTTTTCTTCAAAAAGAAAACGTGGAAAAGTCGGAAGTGATAATAAACTTGAATACAGATGCTATTCCTTCCAGTTTATCTAACGGATCTACAAGCAGATTTAAACCCTTGGAGGCTCACGAAGATGTGTACCGTGATGCTGTAGACGAGAATGTGGAAGTATCGGAGGAGATTGGACCTGAACCTGCAGTACCAGAGCAAGTATCTGTATTGACTGATGAGGAAGTTACAATACCTGAATCAGAAAGAAGGTATCCTGTAAGAGAACGCAGACAAGTCGATCGGTACGGATGCAATGTTATGTATGCCAAGGAGAGCAATCTTGATGGTGATCCATTAACTATTAATGAAGCGTTGGCGAGATCCGATGGTGACTTATGGCAAAAAGCGATAGACGATGAACTTATGTCACTAAAGGAGAACCAGACTTGGACGTTGGTGGATCTTCCAGCTGATAAGAAGCCTATCCAGTGCAAATGGGTGTTCAAAATCAAGAGAGATAGCGAAGGCAAGGTAACGAAGTACAAGGCTAGACTAGTAGCAAAAGGCTTCACACAGGTATGTGGTGTAGACTACACTGAGACATATTCTCCTGTAGTTAGAAGCTCTACTCTACGACTGTTGTTCTCGCTAGCTGTGGAATACGGTTGGTTTATTGACCAGTGGGACGTTACGACCGCCTTTTTGTATGGTAAAATTAAAGAGGATATTTACATGTTCCAACCAAAAGGAGCAGTAGTCAAAGGTCATGAAACCAGGGTATGTAAGCTGCAGCGTTCTTTGTATGGATTGAAACAAGCTTCGAATGCTTGGTTCAAGGAATTGGACAAAGAGATGTTGAATTTAGGTTTTGTGCAATCAAAAATAGAACCGTGTTTGTATCAAAAGCAACTTAAAAATAATAAGAAGTTAATTGTCGTTATTTATGTAGATGATCTTTTTATTTTTGGAAATTGTGAACAAGAAAAGCAAAAATTAAAAACCGGTTTGCTTGACAAGTTTAAAGTGAAAGATTTAGGTGCGGCTAGGCATGTTTTAGGCATGAGGCTGAGAAGAGATAAAGATGTTATTTGTCTAGATCAGGAACAGTTCATTTCGGACATATTGAATGACTTTAACATGACAGACGCTAAGCCAGTTTCAACTCCAATGGAAGTCGGAATGAAATTAGTAAGATCGACAAATTCCCATAGCGATCTGCCATATCAAAGCTTAATAGGGTGTCTAAACTATTTGGCATGTAATACGCGACCAGATATAGCACATGCGGTGAGTGTACTTTCACAATTTAATTCGTGTTATGATGAAATACACTTTAAATGTGCCAAACGGGTATTAAGGTATTTGAAGGGCACGTCTAACCTTCGTCTCACTTTTAGGAAGTCGGGGGATTTAGATTTACGAGGCTATGTTGATGCAGATTGGGGAGGGGCACTAGATAGAAAGTCTTTCACAGGGTTAATTTTCAAGATTGGTAAAAATATAGTATCATGGGAGAGTAGGAAGCAAGCGACGGTATCCTTGTCCTCCACAGAGGCAGAGTACGTAGGATTGAGTCAAGCTTCGAAGGAAGCTCTTTATTTACGTAGTTTACTAAACAGTTTGACAGCTGTGGATAGTAAAGCGGTAGTAATTCATAATGACAATCAGTCGGCGCATAAAATTGCAGCTAACAAAATGATGCATAATAGAACAAAGCACATAGATATCAAGTATCATTTTATTCGGGAGTGTGTACTGGCTAACAAAGTTGAAATAAAGTACATGTCAACTGATAAGATGGTAGCGGACATCTTAACTAAAAGTGTTCACAGTCCGAAACTTAGAGAATTTTTAAAGGATTTATCCCTGTCAAATTATTCTATTACGGGGGTGGATGAGTAGTTGATGTTTTGATGTTTTATGTTTTCTATAAGTGTTTTGTGTAATAGATAATTTTCTAAATTTAGTTTCGTTATGCATGCTTTATTTTGTTGGATTTCTTCTGTTTTTGTACTCTACTTTTGGGTACAGCGTAGTACAGTCGGACATAGAAGTGTTAGTGATTTATTTAGTTTTATGTACCGAGTACTGACAAGTACAGAAGTAATCATACGCATATGTAATAGATTAAGGGGGCGTATTGGAGGTCGCATATATAAATGCACTGGCATGTGTGAATAATCTTTTACACATGTCTGTCACCAAATTTTAAATAAGCGTAGTTACGGACTTGTTTATGTTTTTACTTGTCACTTGCTTGTAAAGTAATCACCACGAATATATTTAGTACTATCAGACCACTGCTGCTCTTATTATTACCCCGTATTTTTTCAATAATATGTTACCCACTTTGCTGTGATTTGATTGGATATTCCTACATTTGGTTAATTGATTTCGTGTGTCTTGTTAAAAGTTTTGGCTCTTTTTAGGTACCTACTCTATACAGCAGCGGTGCCCATACTTTTTCTTATGAAGATCAACCTAGCAAAAATTTATGAGTAAGAAATCGATATTTTAAACGTTTAACCCATCAAATATTTATCTGCATAAGTAAAACTACATTGGGTGCAAAGTGTCAAATCTGTATTTTTTAATCATCCAATCATTCAATATAAAAAAAAGACATTTTTTAAAACTTCATTTTTCTGTACGTCGCTTTTTTTTTAGCAAAAAGCTACAGTTTTAAGGTCGAACACTGATAATTTTGGCTATCCTCGGCGATCGACGGGTCGATCGCGATCGACCGAAGGGCACCCCTGCTATACAGGTACCTACTCTCCAAGTCTTTAAAATAGGAAGATACGAGTATTATTATTTGATTACCAACAGACCGAAATCTAGATCAATTAGGACAAAAAATAGGGTGGAAGTTGGAGGTCACAAGGGAAGCCGGTTTAAAATTATCATTCTAGTATATTCCTCGCATAGAAATGGAAGCCGCAGCTTACCACTGATAATGAAGTATATCCTCTGTGGTATTTGATATTAAAAAATAATCAACGCATGCGCCATCCTTACTCAAACATCGCCACCACCTGCTTGTGTAATTCCCACTATCTATTCATCTGTCTGGGGTTTTATAACGCCATTTGCAATCAACTATATCTAGTTGCGATCTGACTCTCCCACACGCCTTTATACATTTAAACCAAGTTTATTAAGTATTGAAAAGCCACGTGGGGACGCCTTATAAATCATTTATTTGTCATTATCTTGCACCTGAGTAGAATGTCTAATAGTTTAAAACAAAGTCGCTTTCGTGTAGGTCTGTCTGTGCGATCGCGTTGTTCTTCTAAACTACGCAACGGATTTTGATGCGGTTTTCACCATTATTTAATCCCCGAAGAGATAGGCATATCTATAGTACACCCACATTTGCGCCAGTATGTAATGGGGGGGGGGGGGGGGCGAGCCTATTGCCATCAACCGGGCACAACGGGCGGGAAAAACCCCAACTAGGGAATCGAACCCAGGACCTCATGCTCAGCAGTAACGTTTGCGACCACTAGACCAACGAGGCGATAACTTGTCTAAAGCACAGAAATCTCAATGTTTATACATGTCGCACTGCAGGCGTGCGAAGCAGGGGCGGTTCGCTAGCTACATTTATAGGAGTAGAATTTTTCCAAGTCGTGACTGTGAAGCTTCAATGTTGTGAGTAAGTCTGAACTGACTAACGAGAATGTATAAATGACATAATATTTATAAATTGTTGGTTGATGTCGGTAAAGTTAATTGATATGTTTGAACGTGAGTAGATGTCGAAGCCTGAGATAGAATCTAGCTATTGATATGTCACGTGGTTTAGTGGACTCTGGATTACAAATTCATAAGTACCTATTTGGTAACCTTCAGACTTTTCTACTTGTATACTTGAGGCTGCGTATATTTGAGGAGCTCGTATGGCTAAGTAATAACAGCCGCACGGGTCGATCCATCAGGTTAAGCTACGTTTGCCGGGGTCGGTCCGTGGATGCGTGACCATCTTTACATACCGAGACTCCTCCGTGCCTCGAAAAGCACGTTAAGTCGTTGGTCCCGGCTGTCATTCGTGGATCTTTAACAGTCGTTACGGGTCGTCAGAAGCCCGAAAGTCTGACAACCAGTCTTACCAAGAGGTATCGTATTACCCAGTTAATGGGTTCTGGAGGTCAGATAGGCAGTCGCTCCATGTAAAATACTGGTATTCAGCTGCATCCGGTTAGACTGGAAGCCGACCCCAACATAGTTGGGAAAAGGCTAGGCAGGTTTATTGATATTTGAGACTGCGGTCTCCTACATGACAGTAGCGGGGTAAGGGCCAATTCCACCAAACTGATGATAATCGAACATTAGAATAAACATCGATGTTAATGGTTCCACCAGAACTAAGACATCGATCATCAATCATGGATTTGCGCATGGTAAAACACTCGTTTAAACACATTTTAACAGAAGAATACACCAACTAACATGGTAAGTATGGTAAAAAGGCTCATCAATTTGAGGTACCTAGGTATTTCGATTTTTCATAGATAATATCGTCTGTAGGCAACTTTTGGCTTTTGTATAATTTCGGGTTGGTTCTATGTCGTTGGTGTCGCTTATAAATGGAATTATATCTAATACTTACTTTAGCTACCTATAAATGTAGTCAGGTATACTTTTTTAAAAGTTTGTAATCAAATTAAACAATGTGGTTATAATATAACTCAGGATAAAACATGATGCGTATCTATTTATTAAATACATATATGTACAGTCAACAAAAGAGATATCTGGGCAGGGTGTACTAACATATTTGTGTGTGAATTGCTTCATGTTCAATTTCGTGAAAATATACAATATTGTGTTGGTGTGTTACTATGTAGGATGTATGTATTGCAAAAACAAAGTATATATGTATATCTCTTTTGTTGACTGTACATACAAAAACTTTAAAAAAAAAAAAAACAACCGACTTCCAAAAAAAACACTACAAAGTGAAAAATAACTTTAATTTCGGAAGTCGGTTTTTGGTTTTATTTTCATTTTTTGTCGCCGACTTTCGAAATCAAAGTTATTTTTCACTTTGTAGTGTTTGGAAGTCGGTTGTTTTCTTTTTGTAAAAAGTTTTTATTTTTATATAACCCTACACATCAATCTGATGCCTGCACCATCCTCACGCCTCCTCACGCATACAATGATTCATTCACATTTATCACACACCTCACTCTCACTTTTATTTATTTATTTATTTATTTAGATTTACCAACGTTCGTATACACTAAAAAAAATACAGGAAGCAACTAAAAACAAAGAACTAAATGTAACAAACAATTATAGGTAAATACAACATTTTCTTATTATCACCTACTGGGCGAACAATCCTAAAATTTTAAACAGTCTAATTTTAATTGTATACAACAAAGTAAAGAGGGATACAACCGTCTCCTTAATAATTGACAAAAAGTAAATAATGAAAAGGGAAAAAAAAATATAATAATGAGCGCGCTACAATTAATAAAAAAATAAATAAATAATATAATAATAATAATTAAAAATCACCTTACATTCACATTCACACACTCACATTCACGTTCACACACTCTCACTCTCACTCACACACTCGCATGCCTGCGTACGGGCTGCGTATTTTTTAGTGTTTTAGATTTTATTTATTTTAGATTTCATTTTAATTTTCTTTATATTACTTTAGAAAGCATGTAAATTAAACTAATTGATTTGGAAGAGCTGAGTCTCCTAATACAGGCTTATTTGCTTAAAAGGAGGCTCCAATCACTAGTTGTTAAGATATTACTTGTAAAAATATTAAACCATTTTTCACTTTTTTTCATTTTTCACTTTTTGGTTGTGGTACTACCCCCACACAAATTCGAATTACTGGTATTCTGCAAAAGAAATTAGAACATCAACATAAAAAGTGGGAAAAATACGTGTTATTGCTACCTCAAAAACTGCCCAAGCAAAGTCAATAAATATTACATGGGACCACGGTCTAGAAAAAAAAGAAGGACTCCGCGCCACGCATATCGAAAGTGAAGCACAGTAAGTATGCCGGGACCGTTTGTACAAGCATGCGCCTCACGCACACATTTACATCATAGTATGCCGCCGGCCAGGCGGCTGCCATTACATGACATTTGTCAAATCACGCACACATAGATCGGTAAGGTGCTTCACTTTCGATACGCGTGGCGCGGAGTCCTTTTTTTCTAGTCCGTGTATGGGACCAATAACTTCGAGATATAACCTCCCGAACAAAATAAGAATCTTTCAAATCGGACTACTCTGTAAAAAGTTAAGCGTGGTCATACAAAAAAAAAACATACGTGTCGACTTGAGAACCTCCTCCTTTTTTTTGTCGGTTAGAAAACATCCGGATGATATGTTTAATGAGTTTTTTTTTTTACAAAATCCAGTTATGATGCCTTTACGTGACTTGTTTCTGTAATAATCTGTGAGGAGTTTTAATATGTCTGTGGACAAGTTGTGTTTTCACAAAACGATGCTTATTTTAATAAGGGTTCGGGTCTGAGTCAGATTTGATCTTAATTTTAAGCTGATCAAAAAGCTGTAAGTCGATAGTTCTGCCTGTCGGTGTCAATCAACGGAAGGCATGGCATAAATTTGTTGTACATTACGTTGTTGTATACGGTATGTAACTCACTTGTTATGAAATAAATTAAACCATGAGTAATACTAGTCCACAGATGTATAGCAAATTAAATATTAAATTAAAAACCGTAAATTAAAAATATATATATATGTAGTAACCCAACATAAAGTTGCATTTAGTTCTTATTGTAAGACCAAAAGAAAACGTAACATATATAATATTATTTCTTCTTTTGCCATAAAACAGCAATCGTAGTTAAATTCGAGATAATCTAAAGTGCGTCATTAGTAAAGCCATAAAACATTATAATTTGCAAAGAAGGCTGTTAAGCATGCGTTCCGCGTTCGCCAAACTTACAGACATAACGTCCTACAAAGTTCGCTAGCTTCACGCACACATACAAATCTCACATTTGGAAGCAGTTTCATAAGGAAACAAGGGGACGTAGAGTGTTTTCCACGAAAGAATTTTCTCAAACGGGACTTTAGTGATGTGCAACTGAATTATTTTGGTAAGTATCTGTACGGGTAAAGTACATTTAAATGGAACTGATTGAGTTCAACTTGTGTATTGATTGTTCAAGTACTTAACAAACACCCAAAACTATGATAAATGATCGACTCACGGCGGAAAATTCCTTTTGATTTTAGCCCAAACGAATGCTTTACGACTGCTGATCACTAACTTTAATTACGTATATCGTCGCCTTAGAGTGAAAACCTCGGGAATGTATTTTTGCTCAAATTTATTTTATTGCGTTCCTAGGAAGAAAACCTCGCAACGCACATCCTAATCTGACTAATTTGTTCATTCGATACTCGTAGCGCCATCTATGATTGACGATATTCCATATTAATTAACAAAAAAACATAAAAGACGCCGTACAAAAATTTTACAGCACGCAGTTTTTTCTTCCTCCTGAAAAGTTACGTCTTTTACACTTACGAGGTTTTCACTCTAAGGCGTCGATATTTAAAAACACCTTATTTATATATTTTTAAAATAATGTTCGTTTGTAATTTATTTGTAATTTGTTTTGTAATCTACTTGTAGTTTATTTGTAATTTATTTGCCTTGTCTATTGCATATCCAAAATGGGTAGACTGGTTGATCCTAAAAAAATGACGTTTAAATAAGAACTACAGTACACAGTGATAATAAATCTTTATCTTTTTATTTTTATTTATTCATGCGTCGATGTCAGCATAAAGTAAATACAATTGCTATGTACGGGTTTGCTCGTACAGTATTATAAACCCCCGTGGCACGGGCGTAATAAAATCGCGGCGTGATTTTATAGCGCACTGGATTTTCAACTCTGGTTGTTGAGCCGAGCGTTGAGAATCCAACTTAACAATAACAGAGTACATTTTACCGCGTCGAAAAAACACACTGTTGGATTTTGCACTCTCGGCGCTAAGCAGAGCGTTGAAAATCCAGTGCGCTATAAAATCACGCCGCGATTTTATTACGCCCGTGAGAACGGAGCTAACTCTAGTTATCTCTCTCTATCGTATGAGTATCCTAGCACGCGTAGCTGACCACCATAGAAACGGATTTTGTCGATGGAAGAATAGACAAAGTTACAAATTGTAGAAATATTTCTACACATTCTACGCCTCTAAGCATGGCAATGTGTCATTTTGTCTATTCTTTCGTCGACAAAACGTCATGCTACGCGTGCTGATTGCTGTGGGACCTCTTTCAAGAAAATGAAAAGGACTCGATCATCACTATTACAGCCCGGAATCACCATCTATAGTATAGACTGCAGGGTATAGAGTCTATAGTTTATAGACTCTTCCCTTCTGCCGATATCGTCAGTCAAAGACTCAATGCGACATCCTAATCCTAACTAATATTATAAATGCGAAAGTGAGTTTGTTTGTTACACTTTCACGCTAAAACGGCTGAACGGATTTGGATGAAATTTGGCACATGGGGTAGACCATGACCTGGAGAAGGACATAGGCTACTTTTCATCCCGGATTGCAGACGAAGTAGCGGGCAACACCTAGTATGTAATTTTTGAAAATTTTTGTGAACGAACATTTTGCATGTGTGTGTGAGTTGGCGAGGAAAATGCTGAGTAACATAGTACAGATTATGATGTTGAGTGAATGTTGAGGATGCGCGAGCGCAACTAACGGCCACGGTCAAGGCAAAGGTCATGCGACATACTTCCTTTATATGGGTGCTTTTAACCTAGAAACATGACACTGCTGGATATCTTATGTTTTAAAAAGCTTGACAGTATTTTGGTATGTTTTGTTTTATTTCCAGGAAATTGAAATTTTTAGGGTTCCGTGGTCAATGTGGACCCCTTATAGTTTCGTCATGTCCGTCCGTCTGTTTGTCTGTCTGCCTATCCGATATGTTTAATACTCTCAATAAATAACAGGAAGTTTACTCAAGTGAACTGTAAAATGCGCATACGCACGGCAGCCGAAAAAAATAATAACAAAAATCTTTATTTATCGAAAAACATACAGAGTTTGAAATACAGTTTGATATTTGAATTTGGTTTAGAAATAGCTAGGTTATACCTGTACTTTAAGAGGTAGTTTACGTTCAAGGTTTACAATCATCATCATTTTAAACTCTAAGTGGGCCGTGTCATTCTACTGTCAAATAAACCTACCTAGAATTTTTCCAACTATGTTGGGGTGGGCTTCCAGTCTAACCGGATGCAGCTGCATACTAGTATTTTACATGGAGCGGCTACCTCTCTGACCTCCACAACCCAGTAACTGGGTAATATGATACCTCTTGGTAAGACAGGTTGTCAGACTTTCGGGCTTCTGACGACCCGTAATAACTGTCATAGATCCACGAATGATAGCCGGGACCAACAGCTTAACGTGCTTTCCGAGGCACGGAGGAGTCTCGGTTTGTAAATATATTCACCCATCTATAGATCATGTCTCATTCTACTGTAAAATATCTCGGACTTATATTAGATAGTAACCTAACTTGGAAGCCACACCTAGAAAAAATTAAACATAAACTAAGTTCACTCACAGGGGTACTACGCAATATAACCAATTGCCTCCCTCGAAAAGTGCGATATCTTATCTAAAGGGCTTTTCAATAGGGACGCTCGAACTTTGACAGCGCATAGCGGCCATCTTGCTAAAGCGATAGCTGTCAAATTTGGCATGAACACAGATTTAGTCGTGACATTTCACCATGGAACGCTACACACTTCAACAACGCGTAGAAATTGTTAAAATTTATTATCAAAATCAGTGCTCTATTCGCCTAACGTTCCTTGCAATGCGTCCCATTTATGGCGTTCATAGCCGTCCTGCAGAGTCCACAATCCGTCGTTTAATGAAGAAATTTCAGACAACTGGGTCGGTGATCGATGAAGCAGTGCCTGTACGTCAAAGAAACTCAAGATCGTTGGAGAATATTGTTGCTGTTCGGGACAATGTGCGAGAAAACCCCAGACAGTCCATACTGCGTCGTGCACAAGAGCTGGGTCTTTCTGCGACATCAACTTGGCGGATTTTGCGTTGAGATTTGGATTCTCATCCATACAAAGTTCAATTAACTCAAGAGCTAAAACACAACGACCACAGACAGCGCCGTGTATTCGCTGATTGGGCTTTAGAGCATTTGGCGACTGACCCTGCTTTCCTGCTTCAGTGATGAGGCTCATTTCTGGTTGAGTGGATTCGTTAACAAACAAAATTGCTGGATTTGGAGCGACGAAAATCCACGGGACATTCATCAGGTGCCTCTACACTCTGAAAAAGTCACTGTTTGGTGTGGATTTTGGTTCGGCGGTATCATAGGCCCTTATTTCTTCGAAGATGCGCAAGGAGCCGCGCTCACTGTCAATGGCGACCGATATCGCACGATGATAACAAATTTTTTATGGCCTAGGTTAGATGGTATGGATCTCACAAACATGTGGTTCCAACAGGACGGCGCCACTTGCCATACAGCACGGGAAACATAAAATTTATTGGATGAGAAATTCGAAGGCTTCGTCGTCTCGCGTGGTGGCGACATCAACTGGCCACCGAGATCGGGTGATTTGACACCGCTCGACTACTTTCTGTGGGGTTACGTGAAGTCTCTAGTCTATGCAGACAAACCACAGTCAATTGCCGCCCTGAAGGCCAACATAACTCGGGCTCTTCGTGAAATTGAGCTCCATTTATGCGAAAATGTCATCCAAAATTGGTCCACCAGGATACACCACCTACAGCGGAGTCGCGGCGGCCATTTGGCTGAAATTATATTCCATACATAATGTCAGCGAATATTCTTTAAAATAAAATAAAAATTGTGGCAATATCACTTAAACAGGTTTTTTTATTTTATTTTTAAGTTCGAGCGCTCTTAATGAAAAACCCTGTATAATTCGTGTACGTTACCCCAGCAAGAAAGTGTCTCGTAGAGTTATATGAGTAGAACGTATAATTGGTGCCTTATCTGCTGTAAATGTGCCCCCACATAAAAAATGTGTGCCCCCCGTCGTTTTGGAAAAAAAACGGAAAAAACGATTCTTGCTGGGGTAACGTTTTTCTAGCAGGAAAATTCTAAACGAATGATCGCAGAGAGAAAAATTGTGCATGGCCAGAGAGCTTATATGTGTGCCAAAATGTGCCCCCAAAAATAAAATCTGTGCCCTTCAGGTTTTCGAGATATTGCATTTCCTGCTGGAGTAACGTTTTGATAAATCGTATATCTCTAAAACCATTGCATGTGCCCCTGTGGAATAAACATACACGAGTAGCTCTTAATGTGTGCCCCTTAGTGCCCCAATTAGATTTAAGAAATTATTTATAGTTTTCAAGTTATCGCGGTTTTATGAAAACCCGAAAAAACATCGCAGCGCTTAAATGAGACAAGGTATAAGTTCGCTGAAAACTGTATTCGGTCCTTCTTGACGCTAATAATAACCATACAAAGTTTCAAAACTATTCATGCATGCGTTTTTGAATAATCTTGCTAAAAGTCAAAACGATGGTGTCATAACTTTGACGGCAAAATACAAGGAACCGGCTCAATCCCAGATGTGTAGGTGTAAACCAAAATCATGTGCCTTTAGTCAAAAATATATGGTGAAAATATTCAGCTTGGAATGTTTCGCATTAAGTAAATATAAACAAAAAACCAAAATATGTAAACAACGGCTGGTTATCCGACCAAATTCCAATGACTACTAAAAAGCGACTGATTCATACATATCGATGACCTTCTTTATTGGACGTATTATATCTAAGCTGTTGTCCGTACAGTTGCGTTCAAAAGTTTTGACATGATATATTATAATCCCTTTTATTATTAATTATGTCATCAACCTAGCACAAGAAGAGAATTAAATACGTATTAAACAAAAAAGAAAACAAATTACTGTATCGATTTTGATGAAATTTCTATTGGACCAATCAGAATGTATGTATATGCTTTCAGATGAAAACAAAACAAACATGATTTAGAACATGTTTTGTAAAAAATAAATAAATAGGTAAAGTAATGAAAAAAATCCAAGTACTTGATAAGTGTACAAGTATTTTTAAATAAGTCAAAACAATGCCATTAAATACTTACCACCGCAGATCGTGCCATAAAATTCACCACCCCTACAACCACATAATTGTTATAAAATGCTTAATACGCCACTTTCAACCAACTTAAAAATAAGTAAACAAACAGTATCAGTGCAACCGCGTGACTCAACGTAACAGTGTCCTTGGCGTCATAACATAACTGCAACTGTTTACCAATACCAAGTTGCATGAAAAAATCCAAACTCACTTCTTAGTCAATAAACACTTCGTACCTATTATTCATAATAGAGCGACTTTACACGTAACTGTCTCTGTCACACTAACACCGTACGCGTACTAGCTGTCTCACTTTCTCCAAGCTAGACAAAGCGACTCCTTGCGACACGACGTCAGCGGATGCAGCGGGGCCAGAGATATATGCAGCGGTGTGGGGAGGCGAAAAAAGGGAATCTTCTATTAAGGTGAACGCTCCAACCAACCCGCGAAATTCAAATTTTCTTACGTTTCTTGCAATTTGCAGGCCAGTGCTAGGTTGTATGTTGATTAAAATATTATTCGCGGCTGTAAGACATATGTAGTTACAGAATTATAATCATCAAAATCATCAATACAACGCTCTAAGTTCATAAAGCTGTAGGAATGACTTTTTCTGTTTTTTTTTTGTTCCTACGCCAAATGTTAATCGCCAGCGTTAATCACCCATGCAATCAATGCATCTTTGCCAACGCAGTGGCAGTTTATTGATGCCCTTCTTAAAGAAATCAGCTGGACGGGAGGCAACAAATTCTTCAAAGGCATTTTGTACTGCCTCTCGGGTATTGAATTTTTTTCCCGCCAAGAAGTTATCCAAATTCTGGAAAAAGTAGTAGTCTGTAGGCGCAAGGTCTGGTGAGTAGGGCGGATGACGGAGAGCTTCCAACCCCAGTTCTTGCAACTTAGAGACAGTTCAGTTCTTCACAGTACACATCTGAAGTAATGCTCACCCCGTTTGGTAAGAAGCTGTGATGAATCACACCGGTGCTAGACCACCAAACAGTGACCATCACTTTTCTAGGGCAAAGTTTTCGTTTAGGGCATTGTTAAGGTGCTGAACCAGGATCCAACCAACTTGCTGAGCGCTTGCGGTTATCAAACAGAATCCATTTTTCATCGCAGGTAACAATGCGGTTCAAAATTCCTTCATTTGTGTGTCTGTTGAGCAGTGCAAGGCACGTCTCGACGCGTACTTCGCGCTGGCGATCATTGAGTTCGTGGGGCACCCATTTGTCAAGCTTTTTTACCTTGCCAATTTGACGCAAATGGACCAATATTGTTTTGACGCTAACGTCGAAAACTGCTGCTAATTCAGCCGTACATTGTGTATCATCAGCTTCCACAATCGCCTTTAATTCGTCATTGTCGACCAAAGTCTTCGGACGACCGCGAGGTTCATTTTTCAGGTCGAAATTTCCAGAACGGAAGCGAGCAAACCAATAACAAGTGGTGCGTTGGTTTGTAGTGTTAGCTCCGTAAACGTCGTTGATGTTGCGTGCCGCTTGTGCCGCGTTGCTGCCACGACGGTACTCATATTCCATAATTACTCGAATTTTTAACGTATCCATGATGACGAAAAAGATTGAAATGCGATGAAAATGTAACACTAATCAATAAACAAATGACTACTTTTGGAAAAAAAATCCATGTTTTTAAAATAAAATTAATTTGAAATTAGAATTCTTAGCCAAACAAAAATTATTTTGATTTGAAATAGCCCAGTACTGCAGAACGGCAATTTCATAGGTAAAGACCTAATATACAAAAAAGAGCTACCTCTTTTTAGTAGTAGGTATTCATCACACATTTCATGAACTATATTTTTTTACATAGAAATAAAATGGCTGATAAAGAAAAATATTATGGCGATGACAACCATTAGGTAGGTACAAAGGCCAGGACATCAAGCTACCCCAATCTGTCAAATTTTCCCAATTGAATATGAACCTTATCCCTTTGTTGTAAAGTTGAAAATCTATCAAAGAAATTTGATAGATTGGGGTAGCTTCATGTGCTGGCCACTGTACATCTAATATTATATTATGAGATTGCAATTAATATTAATTTAAATTAGCACAAAACTTAGATTTAATGTTAGAAGTTAATGTCTTTCATTATTTACCTATTTATATGTATTTTTTTTATTTATTTTTAGCCTGTGACGCACCACTGCATGAACAAGGCCTTTTTTTTGGGGTCGTAATTCAAGGTACGGACAGCAACGAAAATAAGTTGATGTTATTATTAAACTGACTTTCGATGCTGACTGTATCAACTGACTGAGTAGTCCAATCGACTTTGTCTGGGACGTTGCCGGGACTCCCCATTTACTAATTAAAAAAAAAAATAGAATAATGTAATTATAGAATACTTCTGATATACAGATCTTAATGAGATTATTAGGTTATATTTAATTATTATTTTTATTATAGGCACTGCAATACACCTAGTGTTACTAGTTAGTTAGTAAATATTTTGGCACCATTTTAGTCATGTAAAACCAAAGGTTTGGACCAATCAAATTTTGGGTCAAAGACCTGGCAAATGGCAAATATCAGGATATTAACCATTTGCCATATCTTTATTTCACACATAAATTACTGGATGTATTTTTATGAAATTTAGAATGGAGAAGATAACTT
Source organism: Cosmia pyralina (assembly GCA_946251885.1). NCBI lineage: Eukaryota > Metazoa > Arthropoda > Insecta > Lepidoptera > Noctuidae > Cosmia > Cosmia pyralina. The sequence continues at coordinate 23,888,094 of OX276345.1, read as the reverse complement.
ACCTTGAAATAGCACTTAGGCTACTATTTATAATGTACTTAATCATGTGTAAGGTCATAGAAACAGCTAGTAGAATATAATCCAATAACAACTTTATTTTATTACTTATTACTTTTCTACTTCAGTGTACTCGGGCACAACACGTGTGAACCGGTTAGTGAGTAAAGTAAAGAAGGTCATCGATATGTATGAATCCGTCGCTTTTTAGTAGTCATTCAAATTTGGTCGGATAACCAGCCGTTGCTTACATATTTTGGTTTTTTGTTAATATTTACTTAATGCGAAACATTCCAAGCTGAATATTTTCACCATATATTTTTGACTAAAGGCACATGATTTTGGTTTACACCTACACATCTGGGATTGAGCCGGTTCCTTGTATTTTGCCGTCAAAGTTATGACACCATCGTTTTGACTTTTAGCAAGATTATTCAAAAACGCTTGCATGAACAGTTTTGAAACTTTGTATGGTTATTATTAGCGTCAAGAAGGACCGAATACAGTTTTCAGCGAACTTATACCTTGTCTCATTTAAGCGCTGCGATGTTTTTTCGGGTTTTCATAAAACCGCGATAACTTGAAAACTATAAATAATTTCTTAAATCTAATTGGGGCACTAAGGGGCACACATTAAGAGCTACTCGTGTATGTTTATTCCACAGGGGCACATGCAATGGTTTTAGAGATATACGATTTATCAAAACGTTACTCCAGCAGGAAATGCAATATCTCGAAAACCTGAAGGGCACAGATTTTATTTTTGGGGGCACATTTTGGCACACATATAAGCTCTCTGGCCATGCACAATTTTTCTCTCTGCGATCATTCGTTTAGAATTTTCCTGCTAGAAAAACGTTACCCCAGCAAGAATCGTTTTTTCCGTTTTTTTTCCAAAACGACGGGGGGCACACATTTTTTATGTGGGGGCACATTTACAGCAGATAAGGCACCAATTATACGTTCTACTCATATAACTCTACGAGACACTTTCTTGCTGGGGTAACGTACACGAATTATACAGGGTTTTTCATTAAGAGCGCTCGAACTTAAAAATAAAATAAAAAAACCTGTTTAAGTGATATTGCCACAATTTTTATTTTATTTTAAAGAATATTCGCTGACATTATGTATGGAATATAATTTCAGCCAAATGGCCGCCGCGACTCCGCTGTAGGTGGTGTATCCTGGTGGACCAATTTTGGATGACATTTTCGCATAAATGGAGCTCAATTTCACGAAGAGCCCGAGTTATGTTGGCCTTCAGGGCGGCAATTGACTGTGGTTTGTCTGCATAGACTAGAGACTTCACGTAACCCCACAGAAAGTAGTCGAGCGGTGTCAAATCACCCGATCTCGGTGGCCAGTTGATGTCGCCACCACGCGAGACGACGAAGCCTTCGAATTTCTCATCCAATAAATTTTATGTTTCCCGTGCTGTATGGCAAGTGGCGCCGTCCTGTTGGAACCACATGTTTGTGAGATCCATACCATCTAACCTAGGCCATAAAAAATTTGTTATCATCGTGCGATATCGGTCGCCATTGACAGTGAGCGCGGCTCCTTGCGCATCTTCGAAGAAATAAGGGCCTATGATACCGCCGAACCAAAATCCACACCAAACATAAAACCGCGATTACTTGAAAACTATAAATAATTTCTTAAATCTAATTGGGGCACTAAGGGGCACACATTAAGAGCTACTCGTGTATGTTTATTCTACAGGGGCACATGCAATGGTTTTAGAGATATACGATTCATCAAAACGTTACTCCAGCAGGAAATGCAATATCTCGAAAACCTGAAGGGACACAGATTTTATTTTTGGGGGCACATTTTGGCACACATATAAGCTCTCTGGCCATGCACAATTTTTCTCTCTGCGATCATTCGTTTAGAATTTTCCTGCTAGAAAAACGTTACCCCAGCAAGAATCGTTTTTTCCGTTTTTATCCAAAACGATGGGGGGCACACATTTTTTATGTGGGGGCACATTTACAGCAGATAAGGCACCAATTATACGTTCTACTCATATAACTCTACGAGACACTTTCTTGCTGGGGTAACGTACACCTATAATTCTCTGGTTAAGCCTCATATCGACTACCTTATTGAAATCTGGGGTACTGCAGCAAAGACTAATATAGATCCAATTCAACAAGTTCAGAATAGATTAATTAAAATTTTATTTAACTATAAATTTCGAACACCGACTGAAAAGATATACGAGGAAACAAGAATAATGAATATAAAACAAACTTACATATACTACACATGTATTCTAATACGTAAAATATTAAATAAAGAAATCCATTCCAATATAAGATTTGTAACAAAACAACAAACACGAAAGATGAACTTAAGACGTGCTAGTTACTTAGTGACCCGCCCTCCTAGGACTAACTATGGAAGAAGAAATTTGGAGTTTGAGGGTGTTACAATTTATAATAAGTTACCATCAGTAATAAAAAAGAACAAAGTTATGCCCGGTTCAAAAAGCTACTAAAAACTCACACAATTAATACATACAAATAAGTGCAGGAAAAGGAATAATATATATAGGTATATATATAAACATTAATAAAATATACACATTATATAGATTAACTATAAACCTCTAAATCAAAAATATACATTAATTTAAATTAAATAAAAACCAACACTCAAAATATTTTATAAACCATTTAGGTACCCAAAATATACAAATATAACAATAAACTAAAAATAAAATAGTCTTATAATAATAAACTTGCTAATAACAAACTATGCCATCAATGCCACATCTAGTAAAAATCAAATTCATACATCCATGTTGTGCTTGGTTAACTTACGATCGATTTGTATGTTATCTGTTTACCCACATTCTTTTTTTTCTGTGCTATTTTGTTTTGTTATTTTATATACGTACATCTGTGCGCTCTAATTATCAATCTTAGTTTTAGACATTGTTTCTCATTAAGTGAATTATTTATGTATGCAATTCTTATGAGAAATAAAGTTGTTCTTAAACCTAAAAAAGAAGCTGCGCTGCGCTGTAAGCTAATAAAATAACCAGGTACCATCTAATAAATTATTCCAATTAATTCTCAACATTTTATCGGATTAAATACCTATAAATAACTCTTAACATTATACGCGGTCAATATTTCATCCTGGTAAAACATTAGTTGACCGGTACTAATCCCGCTGCATCTGCCACTTTCCTGGTTCCTATCTATTGCATGATGTTGCCAATGCCAACAAACTATAACAAGCATACCCATTTACTAGTGACCCTGCCCATGCTTCGCACGATTGCAATATCCTACTGATGAGTAGGCTAAAAGTCCCCCAAATGGCAATGGAGAAGGCTATGCTTGGAGTTTCTCTACGTGATCGAATCAGAAATGTAGAGGTCCGCAGGGGAAACACTGTAACTGATATAGCCCGCAGAATTGCCAAACTTAAGTGGCAGTGGGCAGGGCACATTACTCGCAGAACAGATGGCCGATGGGACCGAAACGTTCTGGACTGGCGACCGCGTACTGGAAGACGTAGCGTTGGAAGGCCTCCAACAAGGTGGACCGATGAGCTTGTGAAGGTGGCAGGAATCCGCTGGATACAAGAAGTACAGAACAGGTCGAAATGGCGGTGCTTGGGAGGCCTATGTCCAGCAGTGGACGTTTTTCGGCTAATGATGATGAAACCAGAACACATATTCTAACTCATGGTGAAAACCGCATCAAAATGATGAATTTCAAATCATCAAATTTTGCGTAGATGTGACGCATATTTTCCCCAAAACTTGCTTTTTACATTGTTTATTTTATTTTTTTTGTCCTTTGCGTCATGTTTACCGCAAATAAACGTATTTTCTTTCTTTCTTTCTTTCAAAATCCATTGTGTAGTTTAGAAGAACTGAGCAGTCACACAGACAGACACGAAAAGCGACATTGTTGTATAGATGAGTTAAGTTTAGCAATTAGAACATCCCGTAAATATAAAAAATTAAAAATAATCATCATCTGCCTAGCCTTTTCCCAACTATGTTGGGGTCGGCTTCGTCTAACCGGATGCAGCTGAATACCAGTGTTTTACATGGAGCGACTGCCTATCTGACATCCACAACCAAAAATAAAGAATAATAATAGTAAAAAAAAATATATATTAATAGTAATAGTAATAATTGTAATATACATATTTCGTAAATGCAAACTGCAGCGCAAGTCGCGATATTACCGGATACCATGTCTCCATCGTGACATTATTATGTATAGGCTGAAATAATAATAATTTATTCTATTTCTGACTGTCGGCACATCGAAATTCAAGCTATGTGACGATGTAATTGTTACCCTAAGTAAATGTCTATTTCGCGATATCAAGGCAGACATTCCACAGTTACTCGTATCTAAGTGATAATTGTAATTCACAGATAATGCGGATCAATGATAATATCTATCTATCTACTAATTTGAAAGTTCCGTTACACAGTTTTGGCATTAAATTTAATGTACCTTTATTAAAGTTTTCTTGGTCGCTAATTTATCATATTGATTGGTGCCTTTGGGGCTTTATTGTGTATTCTTCATTATTATACCAGCCTAATTAGGGTTCCGTACCTCAAAAGGATAAAACGGAACCATTATAGGATCACTCGTGGGTCTGTCTGTCTGCGTGTCAGTCTGTCTGTCTGTCTGTCCGTCTGTCACAGCCAATTTGCTTCGAATCTAATGGACCGGTTAAGTTGAAATTTGGTACACATATGAATTTCTGTGACCCAAACACGGACGGGTAAAGTAAATAAATGAATTTTGAATATAGAGGTCACTTTTGGGGGGTAAATAAGAAAATTAAAAAAAAAAGTTTTGCAAACTACACCATGTGGCATGTAAAATGAAAGGGCTTACTATGAGGGTCTCAAAAATTTTTTTTTTATAATTTTAAAATAAATTGTTTTAAAGTTATTTAAGAAAATAGACGAAAATTGACCATTCCCCCCTTATCTCCGAAACTACTGAGCCTAAAATTTTGAAAAAAATACAGAGAATAGATCTTTACCTGTAGATTACAGGAAAACTTATAAGAAGTCTGTGGTCTTAAAATAACATGGTAAATCTATCAATATTGTGAGTACAAACTTACATTTACAGTTGGAAAGTATGGGACAACATGTTTTTCAACTACAATGTTAAGTTTGTTCTTAAGATAAATTCATCCCAACTACGGAACTCTTCATTGTGCGTGGTCCGACACGAACTTGGCCGGTTTTTTTTATCACCCTCATATTAAACTCTTCATATGCCTACAAACTGTGTGACATAGCGTTTTGGCTTCTATAAGTAATTTTATCAATCGTATTCCGTTTCTGTCCCTTAGGGACGCTGTTACAAATGGGTAGTCAAATCATTACTTTTTTACACAAAAGTATGTTTATTAAATAAAATGCTTTGCATCTTAAAGTGTTTTTTGGTCAAATTTTTGTTAGATGTGCATGGTACGATTTTGAAGTAAGTACAAATATAATTTTAAATAAGTACATTTTCTCAATAAATGTACCGAAGTAAAAATTTTCAGTCCGGTACATTTATTGAGAAACTGTATCTACCTAAAATTATATTTGAACTACAGAATCGTACCATGCACATCTATCAACAATTTGGCTAAAAAACATTTTAAGAATGTAAAGCATCTTATTTAATAAACATGCTTTTGTGTGTGTTTTGTGTATTTGTAACAGCGTCCTTAGTACCTATTTGTTTTTCATTTGATTATTTCTATTCCAATAGCTCACGTAAGCTAATTTGCGGAGGCAGCTCTACCTACAAAGTCAGATTAAAAAAAAACCAAGACATAGCGCTGTCAACAGTGACACGTTTCGGGTCTTTTCGGGTTTCGTAAACATGTATGCACGTAATGACGTGTAGTTTAATTGTAGTTTGGTGTATGTGTGCGTGTGAGCGTGTATGTACAGAGCAAGGTGTAGTTTTGCGCATGCTTCACTGTATGAAGCACTGTATGCAGCGCTATGTTTGAGTTTTTTATTTAGTCTGAGCCTACTAATTAATAAATCCCATAAACAGCAAGTAACAAGAGCAACCACATCCTCCGACATTCAACCGTTAAGATCGTTAGCTTGCCAAGAGGATGTGCTTTATACCTACCTGTTTAACTTTCCAAAGCGCTATCTTCCGTGTGTGTCCTCTAAATGTGCGTCTAGGTCACGACCTGCCACATTCACATGCACATCAGCTCGTCTCCTTCCGTTTATATCACACCTTCCGATTGCCAAGTACCTTCAAAATTAAGTGTCGATTATGCGGAAATATTTTTACTGGGACTCGCCTTTTTCCCATGACGTTATCCAGAAACAACAGAACGTCTCCTGTTATTATTCTTTCATACTCCTTGGCCTAATACTTGTTTGAGTTCTGGGTGTTTATGTATGTGAGTTTTGCGTCTGTAAACCACTCTTCACGATAATGTCGAGCATCTGTACCATATCTCCCAGTTGAAGATTTCTTAAGATCCTTGTTGCAACTAACAATCAGCATCTTAAATTTTTTAAACTTTTCGATTTGTACACATTATAAAACAACATCGAGAATGGGTTTTATCGCGATATTCCTTGCCACTTGATCGTGGTCACGGGAGGACTGACCACCCGTCCTCCCGTGACCACGATCGCTGCAAGGCGGTCGAAATCTCGGGAAACAATTAGGTACCTGTTTACCTCATAAAAAGGAATATCGCGATAAGACCCGTTCTCAATGTTGTTTTATTATCAGCATCTTCCTGAATTAATGCATAATGGTGTCCTAGGCGCTTGTATGGCTTCCAAAAGCGCCATCATCCCATCTTCCTAGTTCCTCTTCCATTTGGAAGAGCGTTTTGTATTTAAGCGTCTAGGTCGCGGCGACCTAACCCGTCTTCAACATGCACATCATTAGTCTCCTTCCGTTCGTCTCTCTCCTTCCTCCTGCTAATTACAATGTACCTATTCCTTATTATTATTCTATGCACAAACCTTATTACTGTCCACGCGATGAATATTTATTTAATTGACACTTAATATTAACTTTACCTTCCTGTGTGGGATGTGGAATGATGTCTTGTTTATTGTCAGCACATGCAAGGCAAATTGTAGTCTATCTTTAATAGTTGTAGTTTATCTACGAGCCTACATGGTTGAAGGGTTGCTGTTTTGGAACGAAGTTCCTTATCGCACGTTATACTCTGCATATTTGACGAATGAAATCTAGACTGAAAAACAGCCGAGTGTGTGTCGGGACGCGCAGTAATATGGTTCCGTAGTGCACTCCGCCGCCCGTCGTTATTCGAGCGTAAATATTATTAATTTAGAAATCATTATTAATAATAATGCATTCTATTCTAACAAATAAATGCTAACAAATAATTTCTAACAAATAATTTCTGACAAATAAATGCATTCTATTCTATTCTATTCTATAATAAGAATGTTATGATTTTATTTTTGTATATTTTTACATGGTTCATAAACTTATATTTACTACCTGTTTTACACAACTAACAACGTATAAGGAATTTTTAATGGAATTTGTACGAAATTTTTATTGTTCCAAGTACATTCCAAGTGTGTACATTTTACAACTTGGTTGACTATTACTCGTAAACTTGAAAAGCCTCCTTAGCTGTGATAGTTTTCGTTTTCACTACTACCGTGTATTTTTCACCCATCCAAAACTAACCGTTTAGCTGGCAGGAGGGGGGTGGGGGGGGGGGGGGGGGGGGGCACTTGACTCTAACAAAAGTTAGCACTTTAAAGCTCAATATTTCAGAAACGGATCCCTAAATCGCAAAATTGTTTACACAAACTCTCGCAATATTTTTGAAAGACCCATCCAACAACACCCCACACCATGGGGTAGAAGAGATTTTTTTTTAAATGATTTTATTTTACCACTTTGTCGGCGTGATGAATATGTATATCCATGCCAAATTATAGCTTTCTAGTACTAAGAGTCTCTGAGCTAAGCTGCGGTCGGACGGACAGACGGACGGACATAGCGAAACTATAAGGGTTCCTTGTTGACTACGGAATCCTAAAAAGTGTAACATTTGACCGTCACGACACTTGCTAATTATTAGTGCCTGTACATAATGTACAGTGAAAGGAACTTCGTTCCAACCGGGAGTCTCACGATACCTCTCGATTGTCTTTGTCCCTAATGAAACAGAAATAGTTAAGGAAAATGTAACTCATTTTCCCTAATGTAAATGTAGGTACCTATGTTTTACCTCTACAGCCCTATAGCCGAAGTAGGTAAAGATAAACCATTCTAAAAATGAACGCCCCTCCACGGCTGTTACGCTCACATTCAAAGAAGTGTATAGACGCAATACACATCTCGTCTCGTCTCTCTCGTCTTTTTTTCATTGGTTGCTCAGTCACCGGCGAGTACGGTCAACAACTAAACTAAATAAATACCTTACAGACTAACATATATAAAAATATACACAATTACACTGATTTGATGCAAGCGGTACCTACCCGACTTGCCCAAACTTCAAACAGCCGGATTTGTCGGCCAACTAATGTATAAATGACACGAAAGCGCGACAGAGCGAACGTGTCGTTCCATACAAAGCGCATGCTCCTAGCCGTACAATATTGTTACCTGAACTGATTAGTTGACCTCTAAGTGCGGCGACGAGTCCATGTTGCCCAGTGTAAAGTCGCCGCACGCACACAAGTGTTGCAGTAAGTATTTCCTCTCACACATTGAAATAATCACGTTTTGTGGAGGGGTGTTCATTTTTAGAATGGTTCATCTCTACTCCTGACTACGGGCAAGTTCGTCCCGCTTCGCCATCTAATTCCGAATACACCCGAATTCGTCAAGGCTGCCATTGTTGTGTCAAGTCCTTAGGATAACCGAATGCGCGATAAAACTTACCTACCTAATAGCGCCCTCAAAAGTGTTGAAGGAATAGAATAGTTCCCACACCACGTTACTAACCAAACACTTTACTTACCTACATATTAAATCCAACCGGTAATAACTCCTTAGATAATTAAGAAATCCATAATAACATTCTATTACTTTATGACAAGTCTGACGTAGGAAGTCCAATTATCTCGTTTTTTCTCTAGAACTGTAAAATCATCATCTTACGTTGACTGTAATTCTCTGTAATAAAATAAATTGAGATATCATATCTATGATCGTCTTTATAAGGAAGATTATCCATTTCACTTTTTACTACTCAATTCTAGTAGGATTTGGAAAATTTCTCCCGCAAAGAGGAATGTACAATTGTGTAAACAATATAAGGTGTTAAAAAATTAACTCTAAAAACTTTAAGCAGTGCTTTAGACCATCGAACTGAATAACTTCTACTAAGGGACTTTGAAGTCGCGAAAAGAAAATCAGCTGTTGCCTTCATTTATGTTTGCATAACTCGTAAAAATGTACGGAACAGCTGATTTTTTTTTCGCGATTTCATAGTTGGTCCCTTAGTAAAAGTTATTAAGTTCGATGGCCTAAAGCACTCCTTAAAGTTTTAAAGTTATTTTTTTAACACCTTTTTCTCTATCTACTGTTATCGGTGATACTGTGTTCAGAATGAGAAAGAGACCGCTCACGAGCACCAAGATCTTTCACAATACTTTCTAGGAACTTACTGTCGGCGTTGCACGCTAGCTTTTCTGCATAGGCAGAAAGGTTGGGTGCGACGCCGACAGCCTAGTCGGGATGAGAAGAAAAGTATATTAAAAGTTTTTGAAGGTATCTCAGTAGATCAATGTAACAATTTATCAGATAATCTGAAAACTAATTAATAAAATTAATTAATAAATTGAAACAATTTCTGGAATCCAAGTCATACAGTAAAGGAGTTTTAAGATGACAAATCAATTGCAAAATAAAATTATTCTCTCTCTTAGACACCAAATTTTATGAAATATATATAATATAATATAGAAAATCAATATAAATATGAAAATGTGAATACATAAACAATAACATAATTTAATAATAATGGAAATACTTCGAAGATTTTCGTAATAATTACCTACACTTCTGTTTAATACCTAAAAATAACTAATATACTATATACACAAACCTAATAATATATATATTTATAATTATACATCCAATTAAATATATCTAATAATTTATAATAATATTGAGATGCTTGAATTACTACTACTTCTTGCCCTCTTCCTCTCTCCTAATTTTGCTGTGCCCGACAGGGTTCATACTGATATTTTACTTTTCAACACCATTTAGTTAATACTTATGGAATAAAATAAAGAATTGAGTATTGAACTAAAAAAAACAACCAACCAACCGGAATAGGATAACTAGGTGTAGGTACGATATCTAAGGATTTGATTCATAGAAATATAAAAAACAGGAGAAGTGGCATGGGGGCGTGCCTGTGTCCACGCGTTATGCGCACGCTGTGCCTTTATTCGCCAAATGGCCGTCTCCGCGAATTAGTACGCTTTCGACCCGTGGTCACGATAAATTATAAAAATGCCGTGTTGTTCAGTGGTTTCCTGCAAAAACCGAAGTGATATTAAAAACTTCGTATCTCACGGGATCACTTACCATATGTAAGTAAAAGTATTTTACTGTATTTATCTTTAAAATCATAAAAAACAACAAATCGTAAAATATTTCTTGCTTTTACTACGTTATTTTTGTTTTCAAATATCGCAGCGGCTGTACTATTTTTGCAGCAAATACATTTCTCCTTAACCACTACCTTAAGTATGTCGCTAAGCGACTGGACAAGCAATGTAAAAATAACAAAACGATACTTTATTTACGCGGAGCGTCGCATAGTACAGCCGCTGTGTCTTGCAGCGAGATAGTGATGCGGTTAAGATCCACTAAAGTAGGCTATCGATAATAATGTCGATTGCCCAACGAATATTATATTGCTATTATAGTTTATTTTTCAATTTGTCAACCGTTTTAGCCCGGTTGGAACACTTGAAAAGATGACGTTTAAGTACGGTTGGGAAACCTTTGAGAATGTAAAATAATCTTTTTTATTGTTTTTGATTATTTTACAGCGTACCTAGTAGAGAAATGCATAACCAACGGTCGTAAAGTAAGTTTATTAATGTTTAGGTAGAGTGTTTTTGGGTTTAAATTATCGCATCTTCGTGCTATTTCCTTACGTTTTTTTGGTTTTGGTATTTTACTTCCGCTAAAGTCTTTAACTATGCACCACAAGATTCAAATGCGTTGTAGTAATCGGTATGGTTCAGATAAAATATTAGTGATTTTAGCTTAAAATAAGTCAACATATTCATGCTATTTATTTGTTATGCATGAGTATGGTATGTGTTTGTTTTCATATATTTAACTATTTCTTAACTAAGGGTTTTTTTTTAACAACAAAAGCCTATTCGCCTGTTGCCTGCTACCTGCTTACTCATCGTGAGGTTAAGAAGTATAGACCACGCCTTAGGTATGTGAGCGGTGGGATGGAGGAGCAGGGGCGCATTACTCAGTACGTGCGTTGCGAACCGCCGCCTCACCCCTGTCTCAGCGGCCAACTAGTTCCTAGACTATAGACTATAGCTTAATATACTTATTATGTAAATGATAAATAAGTTCTTATAGTACCTTTTTAGCTTCCCAAAAGATACAAATACAAAATAAGAATGGATTGATGCCACAGTAAGGCCACCTAACTGGTTCCCAACAAAATATAGCACCATATGCTCAATTCACTTTAGGCAGAAATGTTCCAGCCTCTAAAGAAAACTCGCAGGCTTTTTGAATGGGCAATCCCAAAATTAAGAGTACGTCAAGTACTGAACAAATACCTCCACTTTACAGGTCAGTGAGTAAACACATCATAACAGGGTTCAAGAATTCCTATGGTTTCACAGCCTAAACCAACTTAACCGGATTGTTTTAATTTATTGATTCGTGTTTTTTTTTTTTAATATACATTTTTTTTTTATTTAAAATGTATAATACTTTCTGGACATATCATTTTTTATTTTATTTTCAGGACCCCAAATTTTTCTTGTACAGTAATAAATGGAAGTATCGATAACTTTCCGTTTTAGTCAATCACTAGCGTATATGTAAAATAAATTGCTTTTTGCACAACACAATAATAGCGACAGATGTTTTTGTGTGAGTAAGTTGTACGGTGCATGGTAAATGCACGCTGTGTGTGACGAGTTAAGGTTTATAATTGATTGTGTAGTATGTTCTGATTTATGAATTGCAAGTGTGTGCGCGACTTTGTATCTATTGCTTTTATTGAACTACATGTGTAGTAGTGGCGCGGTGGTGGGGCCAACCTAGCGACATCGGGTTCTGATACATTTTCAACTACCGGGCATATCTCCTTCTTTCATATATCTATGATTTGATTACTTAAATTATGGAGCAGTTTTCCCATTTATTATTTTAATCTATATCTCCCCACTTTCTCTAAGTTTTTCCCCGGCGCGCCTCTGCAATACCTACAATGTCAAAATTACCATTTATTCCCGAAATAAAGATTCAAGAAACAAATGGACACAAACCCAAACACAATTCAGTCATATAATCATCATTTCACAAATTTTCAGTCATCTAATCATCTTGATATCTTTATTTTACGACGTCAACGTTACTTCACTGGATTTATAAAAGAGAAAATATTCCGTAATTTGCAAAAATCCAAACAAAATGTTAGCTTAACAAAGTGATTATATCATGTTTTGAGAATGATAAGTGTGAATGTTTGGAATACCTCATCTTTGTGATGTGTTTTAACAAGGCTTGGCATGCTACGAACACAAAAAAATTATGTAGATACTAGCTGACCCGGCAAACGTTGTTTTGCCATATAAATAATTTTTAAGTAATTTCTAGGTATGAAAAATAGATGTTAGCCGATTCTCAGACCTACTCAATATGCTCACAAAATTTCATGAGAATCGGTCAAGCCGTTTCGGAGGAGTACGGGAACGAACATTGTGACACGAGAATTTTATATATAAGATATATGTAAGTATATTCTCATAGTATTTGTTACATTTAAATATGTGTGAATTGTTTTTTGATTTTAAGTGTTTTATTTTCTCTTTTAATCTTACACACGTTGCGTTGTCTTCGTCTCTTTTTATCCTGAGTGCTATCGCAGGTATGCTGGAGGAGATTTCCTTAGAAAGTAGCATCACCTTTATCTGTTTATATGTGTGTATATAAATCTATCTATCTATATACTTATCTATAAGTAAAATTCAAGTTTCTGTTTGTAATGTCAGAATAACAGCTTTATACTAAATGCATATGAAAGTAGGTATAAGAATATAATTACCTAGGTACTTGTAACAAAAAAAAAAAATTTAAAATTTTTTGTCTGTCCGTCTGCCTATTTGTTCCGGCTAAAATTTCTGAAACGGCTGGACCAAAATTTTAACGGGACTCACTGGCAGATAGCTGTTGTGATAAGGAGTAACTTAGGCTACTTTTATTTTAGAAAAAGAATTAGGGTTCCGCACAAAAAAGTTAAAACCGATGAAATTGTGAACTAATCCAGGTAGTAGGTACCTACCTACTACCTGGATTAGTTCACAATTTCATCCGTGGGATATTTCCTAACATCTACGCGGGCGAAGCCGCGAACAACAGCTAATCTATATCTTCTTATAAATAAAAATAAATTGCTGTTACTCTCGCAAAAACTAGAATATGGCTTTACCGATTGTTATGAAACTTTGGCAAGTTGTCGTGTGAGTGCCAGAAAAGGTACCAATCAAAAAAAAAAAAAGCATTGCATTAGTAACTAAGTTAAATAAATAAATAAAAAATATACAAAAGAGTCAATCATTATTATTATTACTTATAGCATCTGAATATCTTTTGCAGCTGCAAAACATAACAAAAAATAAAAATAATATTGTATTTTATAAGAACAACAATGAATAAACGAAAAAATATAATAATAATAATGTATACGAACAAAACAAAAAATTAGAAATGACGGCGTCTAATATTTATCATAAGTATACGTACCTAATCAAAAAGATCTATCATTTGAAAAAAAAAACAATTAATTAAAATATCACTGTTCTGCCACTAGATAATCATTAAGCGTTATGTTTGACATATATTTTATATTTTATGTGCGATATCAGTTAAACCTATCTATTATCTGCACTTCGATAAAAACATTGTACCATTCAATATTATGTTTATTAAACCTATAAAGAATCTGAAGCAGTAAAAAAATCTTCGCACGATCCTCGCTGCTCTATTAGAAATCACAATTATCATAAGCATAATCATCCTATGATGTTGTTCCCACTGCTGGGACACGAGCCTCCTCTCTACTCACTATTGCGTAGGTTATAAAGATCTCCACTTTCCTGCTGTATTGGTATTGGGAAGACGGGCTGGTGTTCGCAACTCCAAGTCATAGCGCGTATTTTACGTACGGGTTGGAAATAGTACATTTTGATACAAGTGGAGAATTTTTGTTATTGCATTCGAGGCGGAATTAACACCCGAGCCGTAGGCAAGGTTGTTTTTGAACCGAGAACTGCAATAACAAATGTCCACGTGTATAAAACGACGTTTTTCAATACACTTTTACACAAGAAATAAAATAAAATAACGAAAAATATTTTTATTAAGAAACTATGATTTCAATTTTCTTTTTTTTTCCGCGCTTTGCTTTGGCCAGGTTGAATGAGAAGCAAAGGTATAAAGCCGATAAACAGCCTAATGAATGAATGAATGAATGAATGAATGAATTGCACCGACCCCAGCGTGGTTTAACCAGACTCGATTGCTCGAATGAACCCAGAGATTCACACTAGACCCTGTTGCCTCATGTTACATGGTGCAACAGAGACCATTGTATATCAGTGAGTAGACCGGGGAGCGCGGTAATGGTAGGGAAGACATGCCCTTAGGATATTGAGGGGATAAAGAGCCAAACGCAGTATGCACCGTAAAATAAGCCTTGGAATAGTGGAGAGACGGGTGATATAATATGGATGGGCTTTTTTATGACGTTGCTGCCGTGTTGCTTCAAGTCCAGCTTCTCCGGTGAATCTTTTGCCGGTTAAACTTCGTTTTTGACTCTTTATGTCACAGCTATGCTGTAATATACGTTGTTATTACCAAAATCATCGTCTGAGGTCTCGCTGCTATCCGTTTCCTGTTTCTTGTATATCTCTAGCAACCTTCTTGATGTAGGTATCTCTTTATTCAGCCGTGTCTATCGAAAAATTAATTTCCTTATTGAAGTAAATCTTGTCCTGCATAGTTGGGGGTTGGTGATTTGAAACCGGAGTTCTGTGGATTGTTCCTGCTCAATTCGTATGTTGTACTGGCTAATTAAGTATCCTGTATGTTGTGGTGTCTTGGCATTAGATAATTTCTGCGTTAGAATTTGTTGGCTACTGACGTACTGATCGTCGTCGATCGTGACGTTTGTGTTTAAAAACAAATGTCAACATTACATAAGACAGGTTTTCTTTCACTCAAACGAATGACTGCGGTACACACGCAGCAAGGACGTGGTACTGAAGCGGTACACACGCGGCAAAAACGCGGTACACTCGCTCCAAGTACGCGCTACCGCGGTACACTCGCGGCAAGGGTGCGGTATACCCGCGGCAAGTAACAACATGTTATTTAAAGTCTAGCTTCAGCGGTGAATCTTTTGGCGGGGTTAGACTGCATTCTCGACACCATTTATGTCACTGCTATGTTGTATTACACGTTGCTGTTTCCAGTATCTTCGTCTGAGGTCTCACTGCTATCCGTTTCAGTTTTCTTGTAGGTCCCGTTAACAGCCTTCTTGATATTATCTCTTGATTCAGCCGTGTCCACCGAACAGTTAATTTCCTTATTGAAGTCGATCTTGTCCTGTGGTAATTGGGGGCTGGTAATTTGGAACCGGAGTTCTGATTGTTCCTGCTCAACTCGTATGTTGTACTGGCTAATTAAGTTTACTGTATGTTGTGGTGTTAACACCATGGTGTTAGATAATTTCTGCGTTAGAATTTGTTGGCTACTGATGTAGGTACTGATCGCCTCGATCGTGACCCAGCTATCATAGTGCTTAGGTTTTTTTTATTATTTATGGGCCGTTGTCTGTTTTTGTGGAATCTTAAGCTTCGGTCACACCCGAGCGACCAAGGCGCCTGCGAAGCGGGGGCGCCAGCGGGCAGCGGCATTTTTAGGTACTATCGAAAGTCTTTGTACCTCACCCTTATCAAAACTTTTTCGGTTGCACGTTGAAATCGTAGTCAACACCCTTTTTGTGTTGAATGAGAAGTAAAGGTATAAAGCCGATAAACAGCCTAATATGAAAAATAGAAAATTCAAATATTTTTCAGCTTAGAACACAAATAAATGTTGATTTGTTCATAAACGTTTTTTCATGATCATGATCATGGTTTTTAATGATATTCTATTTATAAACATTATTCAAATATTCAAAAAATATTAACGCCGTAGACGCATATCTCTTTGCCGAGATTAAAAAAAAAAAAACATTCACCTCCGAATAGAGACGGTGTGAATAGAGGCATTGAACCAATTTGGACTAAGTATAGGTATAAGTTATCTGTGGCAATTTTTATTCCCGCACACGGGTTGGAAAATTAAAAATCGCACGCGTATGAAATATATTGCAATGTGAACCTAATCGTAGTGCGATAAGAATCAGTTTTCGAGGAAGTGTATTGAAAATCGATTATTCGATCCACCCCACTAATCTACTACATAATACTTAGCACTATGAGATTGGAAATGTTCACGGACTGTCCAAATATCATGGTCAATTAGGGAAGATACCGGTTTCTAAGATACAAGATATAAGCTCCTTTGTACTCCTTTGTGTGGTAACATAATTTTGTTTGTTAATAAACTTATATTGATCATGATGCAGTCGCCGATGGTCTAAGCTTTCCTTGGAGTAAAATTTGAGTAAAAATCTTGCTTAGCTAGAGTGACTATGTTTTAAAAAGTTACGCGGCCAATGGGTTCTACGAGATTAATTAAGGAAATAGTTATCACCTGCCTTTTAATTTGTAAAGTAAAATGTGAATACCTATGGCTTTTTTTTTTTTTTTTTTTTGTGGATGGGAAATCATCAAATGACTTCTCCCGCTCCGGGCAGAGCGGGAGGGTGTGTCAGACTTTTACTGACTAAAACCCACCCGTGTTCCTTCAGTTGCCCGTGCCAGGGCCACGGTATCTCTTTCGAACTACCCGCGACCCCGGCGGCTTCGGCCCTATTGGACCCCGTCACTGCTGACATCTCTTTGAGGCGCGCGTGGAACACAACGCGCCGTCGACCCGGGCCTGGTCCTTACCGGACGGCGAGCTGCCCATTACTCGTCGTCCGCAAGCCCGCGCCTACGGTGGCCGGGAATCGGCGATAGATTCCCGCCGCCCAGGGCGTCTCCTGCGGCGGCTAGGGGCGCGAGGGCGCGGCTGTTGCCTCTCCCTCTCGCGTCCCGCCTCCTCCTTTGCGAGCATTACTGCTTCGCAGAAGGAGGTGACGGCCTCCCATGCACTCTCGCTCCGCACCATGGCCTGGACCAGGTTTGGACGCGAGAGATCGCCGCCGCCGATCGCCTCCGTGAGAACACGGCGGTGCTCCGCCCAAGCCGGGCAGACCTCCACTGTATGCTCCACCGTGTCCTCCGGGCGATCTACACAATGGTGACACCCGGGCGTTTCCTCCCGCCTTATCCGAAACAGGAACCTCCCGAAACAACCGTGTCCGGTGAGGACCTGCGTCAGGCGGAAGGTGAGGACGCCGTGGCGCCTCTCCAACCACTCCTCAAAGAGGGGACTTATCGCCGCAATTGTGGCGTGCCCAGCGCTGGGTTGCGACAATCGCACTCTCCATGTCGCCATGAGATCCCGCCGGAGCTCTGTCCGCTGTACCGTGATTTCTCGCGGCAGCGGAGTTACGCCCCGGCGTTTTGCCTCCTCGCGCCACTCCCACACGTGCGCGAGGACTTTTGCCTCCAGATCCCATGGCGGTAATCCGGCAAGGAGGCTCGCCGCCTCACAGGAGACCGTGCGGTATCCCCGGACTAGCCGGATGGCCATGACCCTCTGGGACGCGTTCAACCGGCGGGCTGGTCGCAGCCTCAGGGAACGCGCCCACACCGGTGCCCCGTAAAGGGCCATGGACCGCACGACCCCCGCGTAAAGCCTCCGGCAGGAGGCGTTTGGACCCCCCAGATTGGGCAGGAGCCGCTTCAAGGCAGCCCCGGCCCGCTCCAGTCTGGGAGCCAAACGTCGGAAGTGCTCCACGAAGTTCCACCGGCTGTCGAGGACGAGTCCCAGGTACTTCATCGTCGACTCGACTGCGATGTGAACCCCTCCTACCGTTATTTGGGAACCCGACGGTGGCGCGTTCCGAGGACCATGAAAACACATGACCTCGGACTTGTGCAGGGCCACCTCGAGTCCCAACTGCCGGATCCTCTCTACTATTGTCGCAACCCCGCGTGTCGCTAGTTCGGCCGCCGCCTGGTGCGACCTCCCTTGCGCCAGGACCAGCGTGTCGTCAGCGTAACATACAACGCTGACGCCGCTAGGGAGGTCGGCGCGCAGCACCCAGTCGTACCCGATGTCCCACAGATGTGGCCCCAGGACAGATCCCTGTGGGACACCGCACGACATCTCTCGCCGGTTCCACTCTCCCTGATGACCGGGGTAGATGACGGTCCTGTCCGTCAAATAGGCCTCGACCACTCGACGGAGGTAGGTTGGCACCCGGTGATACCGGAGTGCCTCCCTGATGCAACTCCAGGGCAGGGTATTGAAGGCATTGGCGATGTCTAGAGACACCGCCAAGACGACCCCACCCCGGGCCACAGCATCCCCCGTCGTGAGGGCTTGCACGCGCATGATGGCGTCCACCGTAGAGCGCCCCCTGCGGAAACCAAACTGGCTCTCCGCCAAATCCGGCCCCTCCTGCGCCAGCCACCCGACGAGGCGGTCTGCAATGACTCTTTCAAAGAGCTTGCCCACCTCGTCGAGCAGCACGATGGGCCGGTAAGCGGACGGAGAGTCCGCAGGGCGCCCCGGCTTCTTAATGAGGACCAGTTTCCCTGTCTTCCAACGAAGTGGGAACTGGCCCCTCTCCAAGCATGCGCTTAGGAGCCCCCCTAGTCGAGGCCCGAGAGCCCCAAAGGCCAGAACCCAGGCTCTTCCTGGCAAGCCGTCGGGTCCTGGGGCGGTATTTTTGGCACTCAGCCTACGTACCGCCACTCTCAGCTCTACCTCGGTCACTTCCGGAGCATCGTCGTCGTCGTCGGTGATGTGGTCCGCATCGGGCACCGCAGGAGGCGGAGCCATGGGCGGGGGAGTATGTTCCCCTCGCGAAGGGAACAGAGCGCTCACCACGTCCTAAAAAAAAGTAAAGTAAAAAGTAAAAAAAGTAAAGTAAGTAAAGTAAAGTAAAGTAAAAAGTGAATACCTATGGCTGACACGTAGAGCGGTAATTACCGCTTTACGTATCAGCCGTATTCACTTTATGAGTTTAATTTATTCATGAGTATAGGTATTAGGTCAATACTTGTAAATAGAACAACGCTTCATCCTTATATCCTGTTTAAGTAGAATATGGTTTAAAGAACTTCTGTTATATGTATCACCTCATGTATTACCCACATTCAAGCAAATAAATGATTTGAATTTGAATGTATGTTATCCTTTTTTGGCACACCTAAATAGGGGTTTCGACTGTGGTCAGAAATTCTTATAATGGGAAAAGACTTACTCAACATACGGGTACCTTACAAGCATGGATGTACCTACTGAAAAGGTGGTACAAAACCCAGAATATTATTCGATCCTGCAAAACAAAAAGAAATTACTTAACGAAGAAAAGATTACCTAAGGCTTGTCCTCCCGTAAAATCGGTCACTGTCGGACTGCATAGAAAAGAAAGAGAAGCGCGATGACACAATGCTCGTAATTTATTGCAAAATATGAAGCAAAAAATCTATTGGTTGGACTAAAAAAGTAATGACATGAAATCATTCCTTATTACTTTGTAGAGAACTGTATAAATTTATTAACCCTTTTAATGAAATTTGTAGGAGTAATATGGTAAAAACTAGAAAAAATAGACCTGGATTTTTTTCTTCTTTAGTTCTATAAACCAAAATATATTTCAGGACAAATGAAATAATATGTATTGTAGATTACTGTGTATTTTTTCCTATCAAAATGATGCTATACTTACTGTAAAAGATGGACACAAAGTTAATTGGTTTCGCCGTATTTTGGGAGGACAAACCTAAAAATTTATTTTATAATTTATGTTTGATGGTATTTAACAATTTTTATTTTTTAATCTAATAGGTTGGGGAAAATGTTTCTTCGCATTTTTTAAGAAAATTCAAAACATTTTCTAATATACATTATTTACATTTATCTAAAGTATGTAGGTACCATTTTGTTCGATAACTTTTTGCCATCTTGTAGATAGGGACATGACCCCATTGCTATAGAAATTTTGTGACTTCTGATCAAAATACCGAGACAAGTGGTTTTGGCAGTCCTCTCGTGATGTTAACCTGACACTGCCTAAAGAATTATGAAGAGACCGAAACAGGTGGAAATCTGAAGGTGCAAGGTCAGGACTATACGGCGGATGCATTAACACCTCCCAGCCAATCTCTCTTAATTTTTGCTGAGTGGCTAAAGATGTGTGAGGTCTAGCGTTATCATGATGAAAAACCACACCCCTTCTGTTGATTAATTCCGGCCGCTTTCTCTCAACTTCTTGCTTTAATCTCATCAGTTGTTCGCAGTAGAGTCCAGAATCTATGGTCCTGCCTGGTGGTAACAGCTCATAATGAATAATGCTCTTCCAATCCCACCACACACACAGCATCACCTTGTTGCGAGTTAACCCGGGTTTCGCCACAGTCTGTGAAGCCTGACCGGCCTTTGACCACGACCTTTTTCGCACGTTCTTGTCGTACGTGATCCACTTTTCATCACCAGTTATCAGCTTCTTCAAAAATGATTTGGTTTCATTACGTCGTAATAAAGAATCACAAATTAGTACACGGTTCATTAGGTTTCTTTCAATGAGCTCGTGAGGTACCCAAATATCGAGCTTTTTTGTGTACTCACTTTTTTGCAAATGCGCCAAAACTGTTTTGTGGTCAATTCCCAGTTCTTCAGCTACGTCGTAACTACTGATATGCCGATCTTGCTCCACTTTTTCAAAAATGGCATCCATTTTATCCGTAATAGGGCGACCAGAGCGACGTGCATCTTTGACATCAAAATTTCCGGATTGAAAACGCTTAAACCAAATTTGTGCTACTCTCACAGACACTGCACTGGGTCCATAAACATCGCAAATTTTTTTCGCGGCTTGCGTTGCATTTTTACCTTTTTTGTAGTAAAATTTTAAAATGTATCGAATTTCTTCATTCATTCACTCATCTTGACAGTACGAAAAATAAATGAAAATCACACATTTTCCTAATTTGAATTAGGAATTATGTTCTTTAAAATTTAAACTTTCAATGATACTAAAACCAGCTAGATACAAATAGTATAGCCAAAGAGATTTTATTTTAAGTTCATACATACTAAAATGCGAAAAGACTTTTTCCCCAACCTAATATATACTCAATTGAATTGTATGTACACACATCAAAAGTGTCTAGGGATCAACATATATTTTTGCAATAACTTTTCTCCTGATTGATATTAATTAAAATTTTCTTTAAGGATTCATCAAATAAAGTGTTTTCGTTTGTCACAGTAACGATAAACCAAGTCACCTTTGCATTAATAAAGAAATTTGCCATTTTCCTAATAAAGGGATTTTTGACATTAGAACCACTAACATTAAAGTTCGAAAAAAAGACTGAAATAACAGTTTTCTTTAAAATTTTATTGGGTAACTTAAACAATTAATAATCCGTGTTTCTACCGCGAACACTAACAACACAAGAACATCGGTTTGGCATACTCAAAATGAGTTCATCCAAATCACGCTGTGGAATGGCCGCCCATGTTCGTTGCAACAACAAAAAAAGGTCTTCTTGCGACTGGATACCCTCCATATTCGGCAGAGCTCTTCTCTGTAGCATATCCCATGCATGCTCAATCGGGTTCAAGTCTGGCGACTGAGCAGGCCAGGGCAGGACATTGATGTTAGCTGCGGCGAGAGTCTGTCTTACAACTCTTGCGGTGTGCGGTCGTGCATTATCATGCATTAACTGAAATAAGGGACCGATTTGCACTTGTAGAGGAACGATGACGTCTGATACAATCGTCTCAGCATAAATTTGAGCGTTGAGGTTGCCTCTGATCCAAATCAACTCAGTTCTTCCGCCGATCCAAATACCCGCCCATACCATGATGGTTCCACCACTATAAGGATGGACTTCCTGGCAGGATTTTAATCGCTGTTGGCGTCCAGGGGTTCTCCAGTGTCGTATACGTCTTGTATCCGGTCTCATACCAAAACGAGACTCATCAGAAAAGCACACGAAACGCCATTGTTCTTCTGCCCAATTTCTGTGTTCAAGAGCCCATTGATATCGAATCCTACGATTGTGCATTGCTATAGGTGGTACCCGTAGCGGTCTTCGGGAATGAAGGTTCACTTCATGCAAGCGGTTTCTGACTGTTTGGTCGCTAATTAAGTTCCCTGAAGAGTGATGAAGCCTCACGGCTAACATCATGGCGGTTATAGTTGGAGCTCTTCGAGTTAAGATTTGAATGTATCGGTCTTGTCTCCGTGTGGTGCAGCGATACCGTCCTCCATGGCGCTCAGCCACGGTACCAGTGCTTCGGTAACGTGTCCAAAGTCGACTGATAACACTCTGACTTGTATTCAGAGCTAAAGCCACAGTACGTTGCCGGGAACCAGCTTCTATCATTCCCACGGCTCTGAGCATTTCTTCCCTGCTTAAATGACGTCGCCGCTCCATAATAACGTTGGTTTTAATCAGTAGTAGGGAAACAGTAGCACTAATAATGTCTTCAATGCGTTGTATGTTTTTATAGGGAAAATATTGACAGCTGATTTTCATCTTTTACTCGAATTTGATTCACAGTTCCTGATTCAAATTATGAAATGCACCAAAAAGGATCCATATAAATTTATAAAATCATAAATTTATTACAAAGCCACATCTCAATCTCAAGAAATCCGCATAAAAATGCTTGATCCCTAGACACTTTTGATGTGTGTATTTTTATTTTTGTACATTTAATACTTATGCTGGATTATATTCGAACACAATGTGAATTGTTACTGAATAAAGAAATTGAATTGAATTGAATAAGCAGTTTTTACGTACTGAAAACCCAAAATTGATTTACATGTGTTCAATGACATTGTAATATATAAGCCAACAGTCACTAACCCAAACAATAATAACATACTCAGATCGAATTTGGATTCAAAGTGTAAAATTAAGGAAATTTTGTATTTCTTTCTACCTGATTACCGTTTCGCCTTGCGAATTCCAATGGCGACCTTGGTTTAAGAAAATATTAGTGAACCAAACATGGTGAGATAATATAGAACAATAGAGCCGCTAGACCTTATCAGGCGAGGTATATACTCGGCACACAGTACGTCATCGCAGTAGCTGTTATCACAATGTTATCACTTTCACCCCACGTCGGCGCAGCTGCTCTGATTTTAACGATAAACTGATTAAGTTAGTTGATAAGGTTATGTAAAGAATCTACTTAAACAGGTTGGACCTTGGAAAGTGGTGATATCGTAAAAAGGGAAACTAGGATAAACCATTCTCACTCTCTATAAGCAAGATTTGTCATACGGAATCTTACATTGTGGTCAGAATAGATTTTCCATGATTTCCCAAGTAAATATTTCGGTAAAACTTGCCCAAAAAATTTTTCTGTAAAATTCAGAAAAACTCATTGAAATTTTTGATTTTTACCGAAACGTTTCAGCTTTTTAACCAACTTCAAAAAGGAGGAGGTTCTCAATTCGTCGGAACCTTTTTTTTTTTTTTTTTTTTTTTTTTTTTATGTATGTTCCCCGATTACTCGGAGATGGCTGGACCAATTTGGATTTTTTTTTGTTTTATTCGAGAGGGTACATCACAGTTGATCCCATATAAAATTGATTAACTTTGCTTGGGTAGTTTTTGAGTTAGCTTCAATAATACGTATTTTTTCCCCACTTTTATATGGATGATGTTCTAGTTTGTTTTGCAGATAGTGGTATTAGAATTTGTGTGGGGTAGGTACACAACTAAAAAGTGAAAAATAAAAACTATTTTACAAAAAAATACAACCGACTTCCAAAACCAACACTACAAAGTGAAAAATAACTTTAATTTCGGAAGTCGGTGTCTGGTTAAATGTATTTTCGTTCTTGACACCGACTTCCGAAATTAAAGTTATTTTTACTTTGTAGTGTTGGTTTTGGAAGTCGGTTGTATTTTTTTGTAAAAAAGTTTTTGACTTCAGGACAAGTCACGATACATGTTTCCATACTTAACGGTGTCGGAGATAGACGCGTATAGGAAAAAGTTTTCGTCTATCCAAACCTAACTATAGGTACCTAACTACATAAGAATAAGAATAATATTTATTATTTTACACAAAACACGGGCATCTACATAAATCAACACAAAACATGTAACGCTGTCTCCTAAACTAGGTAGTCCTGTATCTTAGGAGACAGAAAACACATGCATCCTAACTAATATAATGAATGCGAAAGTGAGTATGTTTTTACGCTTTCACACTAAAACGGGATTTGGATGAAATTTGGCACATGGGTAGATCATGGCCTGAATTAGGACATATTATTATTATAAGTGCGAAGGTAACTCTGTCTGTACTTACGCCTTAAGTGCTGGACGGATTTCGATTAAATTTGGCACAAGGGTAGACCACCACCTGGCTTAGGACATAGGATGCTTTTTATCCCGGACCACCACGCGGGCGAAGCAGTGGGAAAGGCTGGTCTATTATATGTATGCTAAACCTTGTACTGTCACCCAGATTAGAACAGAAACCCTCGGAGCACCCCGATCTTTCACAGATGTTCTTAAAGACCAGGAGACTTGATCAACTTCTGGAGGGAGGTGGGCTGGTTGGAATAACCACCGACGGCCACCATGGCCCACGCACAATGGTCCACATGAAGGGCTAACTGCGGAAACCAAATATGTTTTAACATAGAACCTTGTGCTGACAATAGACTACGACTAAAGGCTCCTTCAAGGAGGCGTGACACGCGATAAAATCGCGCGCAACTCAAAGGTACCGCTTGTCGTGCGACGAGCGGTGCTCGTGTCGCGCCTGTTTGAAGGAGCCTTAATAGTTAATAAAGTAACAAACCAAGCTATATTATTTTAAAAAGTCGTAATAAGTTGACAAATCAATCAACATGCATAAAAAGAGGTAATTAGCTGTATCCTCTGTCGCAGTACCCTCCATTCTGCATCAGAGTAATGAAGACAACATTACAAGAGCGCTTCCGTTGCGCAGATTGCATTATAATTGCAGCCTACACTCGCGCAACGTTGTCGGGAAACTTCTACAATGGGACGCGCTACATTATTCTATTATAGTTTAGGTATTATTTGTTTCCATTGTACTGTAGAGATGTTTTTTTTGCGAGTTTCGAATGTCTAGGTACTAGATTTTCAATTCATATTTTATTTTAATTAAGGTTTTGCATCTTTGCCCTATTACAGGTGTAAGTCATCATCATTCTCCTGCCCTTATCCGAATCTATTTGGGGTCGGCACAACTTGTCCCTTTATTCCATACTTCTCTATTGGTTACCCCCCTTCTAGCCATGTCATCTTTCACACAATCCATCCATCGTTTCTTTGGTCTTCCCCTACTCTTATAACCATCGACATTCATACTTAAAACTTTCCTGACGACATTTTGCTTATTCCTCCGCATCACGTGCCAATACCATGACAACCGATTTTTATCCGACTTAAAAAAAAAACGAGGTTTCTCAATTCGACCGTATATATATTTTTTTATGTGTGTTCGCGGATAACTTTGTCGTTTATGAACCTATTTTGATGATTCTATTTTTGTTCGAAGGAAGATATCCCAAGGGTGGTACCATGATAAGGAAACCAGGATCTGATGATGGCATCCCAGAGAAATCGAGGGGAACCTTAAAATTTTATAGGCACACCTATAGCGATTTGGGTATTTTTTATAGTAACTCGTGCTTTGCTCCCGGCAAGCACTGATGAGGAAGACCACAGCTGTCGTGTTTTAGAAATAGTCTGTTGCATTTTTAGGGTTCCGTACCTCAAAAGAAAAAAACGGAGCCCTTAAAGGATCACTTCGTTGTCCGTCTGTCTGTCTGTCTTTCTGTCTGTCTGTCTGGCAGTCTGTCGGTCAAGACCCTTTTTCTTAGGAACGCGTGGAGGTATCAAGTTGAAATTAATATCAAATACGTAGGTTCCCAAATAACGGTAGGAGGGGTTCACATCGGGGTCGAGTCGACGATGAAGTACCTGGGACTCGTCCTCGACAGCCGGTGGAACTTCGTGGAGCACTTCCGACGTTTGGCTCCCAGACTGGAGCGGGCCGGGGCTGCCTTGAAGCGGCTCCTGCCCAATCTGGGGGGTCCAAACGCCTCCTGCCGGAGGCTTTACGCGGGGGTCGTGCGGTCCATGGCCCTTTACGGGGCACCGGTGTGGGCGCGTTCCCTGAGGCTGCGACCAGCCCGCCGGTTGAACGCGTCCCAGAGGGTCATGGCCGTCCGGCTAGTCCGGGGATACCGCACGGTCTCCTGTGAGGCGGCATGCCTCCTTGCCGGATTACCGCCATGGGATCTGGAGGCAAAAGTCCTCGCGCACGTGTGGGAGTGGCGCGAGGAGGCGAGACGCCGGGGCGTAACTCCGCTGCCGCGAGAAATCACGTTACAGCGGACAGAGCTCCGGCGGGATCTCATGGCGACATGGAGAGTGCGATTGTCGCAACCCAGCGCTGGGCACGCCACAATTGCGGCGATAAGTCCCCTCTTTGAGGAGTGGTTGGAGAGGCGCCACGGCGTCCTCACCTTCCGCCTGACGCAGGTCCTCACCGGACACGGTTGTTTCGGGAGGTTCCTGTTTCGGATAAGGCGGGAGGAAACGCCCGGGTGTCACCATTGTGTGGATCACCCGGAGGACACGGTGGAGCATACAGTGGAGGTCTGTCCGGCTTGGGCGGAGCACCGCCGTGTTCTCACGGAGGCGATCGGCGGCGGCGATCTCTCGCGTCCAAACCTGGTCCAGGCCATGGTGCGGAGCGAGAGTGTATGGGAAGCCGTCACCTCCTTCTGCGAAGCAGTAATGCTCGCGAAGGAGGAAGCGGAACGCGAGAGGGAGAGGCAACAGCCGCGCCCTCGCGCCCCTAGCCGCCGTAGGAGACGCCCTGGGCGGCGGGAATCGATTGCTGATTCCCGGCCACCGTAGGCGCGGGCTTGCGGACGACGAGTAATGGGCAGCTCGCCGTCCGGTAAGGAACAGGCCCGGGTCGACGGCGTTGTGCTCCACGCGCGCCTCAAAGAGATGTCAGCAGTGACGGGGTCAATTGGGCCGATGCCGCCGGGGTCGCGGGTAGTTCGAAAGAGATACCGTGGCCCTGGCACGGGCAGTTGAAGGAGCATGGGTGGGTTTTAGTCAGTAAAAGTCTGACACGCCCTCCCGCTCTGCCCAGAGCGGGAGAAGTCATTTGATGATTTCCCATCCACAAAAAAAAAGGTCTATAGTCCCATAGAGTTCTAAAAAAAATAAGCATCTATGTCAACGCAATAAAAAAATACGGCCATTTATGCAACATATCGCAACTAAACCCTTTTTCTCAGGAACGCGTAGAGCTATCAAGTTGATATTAATATCAAATACGTAGTATTCTATTGTTCTAATATAAATTTACGCCACTACGGTCAGCAAACTCATCTCGTGAGATAATGGACCCGCTATAAACTACGCACGTCGTGATCTAGCCCACCAGTAGCATGGTAAACGTTATTGTATAACTTTATGATGGCGCCGCGCGCCGGCGCAATACTACGATCTTATTCTTACTTAACAATATATAAATTACTTTAATAGCTTTGCGGGAAATCAATTTTAAAATGATTCACTTATTGTAGGAATGGTGGAAAATATGTTAACGATATGAGTCGGCGGTATTTGATGAGGAATTGATATGAATAGCGTGCGTAATGGTTCTTTGTAGAACTTATTAGTAGTTGGTATCGAAGCTTTGATATTACTTAAGTGGATAGGGGAGACATAGTCAGCCTCATCGATGAAAGAACAAAGAATTGGTTTTCGGGTTTGAGCTGTGTGTGATCTTCCATTCATCTTTATCAACCGTCATCTCAATATTTTGCCTCTGCTTTGCATCGTCTTTTGCATAAGTCATCTATTGTTTCTTAGATCCTGTCTTCCTCTACTCTTATTTCCACATTCCTACTCAAAATGGACTGTATTAAAAAGTTTTCTTTAAAGCTTAGTTGTTATCCAGTCCTCCATCTACTTCATTCTCCTTCATTCTCATCCCAATCTATTTGTGGTCGGCGCAAAATGTCCCTTTTTCCATACTTCTCTATTAGTTGTCATCTTAGTAGTCACCTTCTTTCTAGCCATGTCTTATTTCACAGAGTCCACCCATCGTTAGTCCCCCTTCTACTTATTATGTAGATATTCAGAATTTCTGAATTGCACCTTAGCTTCATCTCATCCCATATCCCTACGTGGTTCTTTTATTTTGATCTCATCACTACATCATCTGCCAAGCCTTTTCCCAACTATGTTGGCGTCGGCTTCCAGACTAACCTGATGCCGCTGAATACCAGTATTTTACGTGGAGCGACTGCCCACAACCCTGTAACTGGGTAATACGATACCCCTTTGGTAAGACTGGTTGTCAGACTTTCGGGCTTCTGACGACCAATAACGACTGTCAAAGATCCACGAATGACAGCCGGGACCAACGGCTTAACGTGCTTTCCGAGGCAGGAGGAGACCCACCCATCCACGTACCAACCCCGGCAAGCGTAGCTTAACCTGATGGATCGACGCGTGCGGCTGTAATACTTAGCCACGAGCTCCTCTTGATCTCATCACTATAATGTATGTTTAATGTAAATTGATTCCTATGTATGCATATTTAAACAACCTTAGATTTATGCAAAGCATTTACAATAATGTATTGTGGTATAAATGTACAACAATTGCTTGGTGGACGCGAGTAGATTTTCAATACCTATGTTATTTACTACAACATTTAATTCCTTGTACACTAGGTACCTATATATTTCTTATCTATCAAAAACACGCAGTTTCAGGCATATACGTATGCGGTTGGTTTTTACAAATTACGCACGGTGTTTTTTTGTAGATTATCTTTTGTTTTTGAGGGTACGTGCGTAGTCAATAAGTATATGGTTTAATGATGACAATCCAAGTTATTATTGTTAACATTATTTAATAAGTAGGTAAATAGAAGAGAAAAATGCTGGTGAATTCTAAATAATGTTGGTCTTTAGGTTAATTCAGCGATATATACGATAGGTAGGATCGTTGGCTCCGTACGGCATTTCATACAAACTTTCAAGTCCTTTTCTAACATATGAATGAACCGACTTTAATGAAACTTCATACGCATAAGCAAGATACATAGGTCTAAAAAGTTATTTAAGAACATTTTCGAAAAATAGTGTTGCAGCTAAATTCGACCAATTTTAAATATTCCATAGTAACAGAGATCTCCAATTATCTTTTTTTTTTACTAAGACATTTCGAAAATGTTCTTAACTAACTTTGTATCCGTATGAAGTTTCATTAAAATCGGTTCATTCATTTTGTTAAAAAAGGACTTGTAAGTTTGTATGAAATGCCGTACGGAGCCAACGCTCTTAAGGGTCGACACTAGGAAATTTCTTGATTTTTCCACCGTGCTCCTACTTTTTTTTCACCGTAATCTCCATACAAATTACTATGCCGTAACTTTCCGAACTTTTTACGCAAAACAGAAGAAAACAGAAAAAATCAGTGAGTTCACTGTTCTTTGTATAACATTAATTGTGTAGGTGACTCCTTATTTACGCTAAAGTTATCAAAATACGGCAGTGCTTCTTGCACGTTATCAGTGATGTTCAATTTTTTTTCTAACAATCATCTACAAGGTTTATCATCAATTTGATTTTTGACTGACTTGTGAAACTCTTGCGCTAGCCAGACATTTTTTTTCGTGGCTACTATTATAAGTTTTCTATATAAACTTATCCAAAACCCATAACACGTTTTCCTAGTGCCGATCCACACGATGTAGGAATATATCCTGCCGATGATTAATTACAGGAAAAGCACATATACATAGGTATTACTCGTACATAAATTAATGCCTTTTTCACATAGTGGATTATGTTGATTTTAAAAGACAGGAATGCAAATCCACATAAAGGTTTGGGCAGACTGGCCACTCCGGTAGAACAATTTCAATGATGTTTTCATAGAAATTGTTCCACCAGAGCCGCGTCGCGTTGCACCGTCGCGTCGCAACTGTCTGCAGGAGCCTTAATACTGCATGATTTTGTTTCGATCCACATTTTACGCCTTTCATATAAAACATGTTGTAAACGTTCAGCAAAAGACCATTTCAGACACCAATCTACATGGTCTTCACATGATCTGACCAAGATTATGTCTGGACTTTAAATGAGACTGTGACCTCTGAGTTTGTTTCGGCCTTTCTTCTCAGAGTAGTAAGATAATAAACACCGACGTCATCTAGTTTTTTATTTAAAAAATATGATTGACGTGTAAAAGTGTTTATACAAATCTACTTAGGAATAAAATCATTTATATTTTTTTCATCAGCAGTCTTGGCCAATGAGATCGATGTGTCCTTCCACGACGTTCCCTTTCGGCATTTCCAGTGACGTCTTCATTACAGGATAAACAAATAAAGGTAAGGTCAATGACTTACGGATTACTTAAAGGAAAAAGGGTTCTTTCTTAGGTTTCGTCATAATTCAGGTTACTGCGTGTCACTCCTTTTAAGGAAATGCCCTTTTGCTCATAGTCAAATGGTAAAGGGATTTTCATGCATCGATGACAATGCTCCCAGTCACCAGTTTTGTAGTTCAGCATGACTTGAAACGAGCATTTGACTTAGATCACCAGAATACTCAGAAATGTTCATGAGCATCGCAGTTGCGACTCACGTAGTACTTCTTCGCTTTTACAAAATGGTATCTAAGTAATCTAGAAAGTGTTAGGTATAAATTTGGATAGCTTTGTGAGTAGCAGAAGGCTGTTAAGAAACGATGGATGGATGGTGTGAAAGATGATATGATTAGAAAGGTAGAAAATATACTGCGCCGGCGCCGACTCCAAATTAATTAGGATTAGGGCAGGAGGATAGTGAGGGCAATAAATAAACATTTATTTTACCCCACTGCAACGAATACGAAAGAGGAAGTCTGAAAGTGACACCGGTGACTGAAAAGTTGTGCGGAAATCGTTTGTCATGATATGGGCATGTGATGCGGAGGAATGAGGAAAATGTCGCCAGGAAAGTTTTGAGTTTGAGTCCCACTGCTGGAAGTAGTTAGTCTTCTCCAAACTACATCATATTAGAACAATACTCATGTTGCTACGCGTAACACTAATAAATTTGTCCACCGTATTTCGGCGCCGTCATCTCGTTCTCGTTGACGTCCCGTTGACGTGGCGGTGGACAAACGGCGTAAGACTATATGTTAAACTGAATGATATATGGTAGTAGGTTAAAGGAGCTGGAAAGATATTACAAATCTGTCGGTGTAGGTACCATCGCGGACATTTGCGGTGAACCACTTTTCAACCTTAGGTATTACCCTAGCGATAAGGTCGAAAAGTGGTCAACCGCAAATGTCCGCGATGGTACTGTGAGGATTCGAACCTCACAGGGGGTAGCTAGCTAAAGAATTAAAGAGGTAGACGGGAGGACAGAGAGACGAGGGCCGCTATTTAATAAGACTCAGTTTCAACTTAAAATATAACACTGCGCCAGCACGGAGACCTATTAGAATCTGACTGCCACTATTGAACAATAGCAAGATTCGCTTTTCTTCAACAGTAATTCAATATTTGAATTAGGTATAGAATGTCTGCCAGTAACATACTAAGGTTGACTAAAGCAACAAACCTCCATAGTACACATGGCTACACATCAAGCTATACATTTCCAGTTTACACTGACCTCTCACTGTGAGAAAATCCTATACAATGCGAGATCAGCTTATACTGGAAATTAATAGCTTGATCTGTAGCCGTATGTACCTATCTCACGACAGGAAGTGAAGACATCTTGCTATAATAACATTCCGTGGGTGGCAATCACGGAATGTTATTTAGGTGCTCACAATTGGATAATAGTAAGCACTGTTGTGAAATACAAAAGAGCAGGATACCTACCTGGCTACTTCCAGCCTTGGTCAAGTCAAATCTACCCAGCCTTTTCCTAACTATGTTGGAGTCGGCTTCCAGTCTAACCGGATGCAGCTGAATACCAGAATTTTACATGGAGTGACTGCCTAACTGACATTCACAACCCAGTAACTGGGTAATACGATACCCCTTGGTAAGACTAGTTGTGATTTTCGGGCTTCTGACGACCCCTAACGACTGTCAGAGATCTACAAATGACAGCCGGGACCAACGGCTTAACGTACTTTCCGAGGCACGGAGGAGTCTCGGTATGTAAAGATGGTCACCCATCCACGGACCAACTGCGGCAAGCGTAGCTTAACCTGATGGATCGACCCGTGCGGCTGAAGATCTTGGCGCGTTGTTTAGAAAGTGGAGAATCGAAGTTAATTCTGACAAAAGTCAAGCGGTCCCCCCCCCACCGACTACCATGATCGGCAAGCCGATTTGGGAGAAGCGAGCCAAATATCTAGGTGTGACTCTCGATGCCCACCTCTCCTTCTCAGAGCACATAAAGAAAGCGCGCTCACACGCCACATTCGTTCTCGGTAGACTCCATTTCGTTCTGAATGCTCGTAGCACATTGTCATTTCAGTGCAAATTGCGCATTTACACAGCGTGCATTCGGTCAATCATGACTTATGCTTATCGCACACGCAAAGCCCCACCATATCTATAGGATGCAGACCCTCCAAAACCGTTTCCTCCGAAAGGCTACGGGTTCCCCTTTGTTCGCTCGAAACGAAATCCTCCACATTGACCTTAAAATCCCCTCTATTCATCAATTCATGAAACGCAATTCCAAGCGTTTCTTCGATACAGCCGCCAAACATCGCAACCCTTTGGTTGTGAAGGCGGCCCTTCCAGAATCAGTAAAATCTGCCGTCCAAGGCATGTTCTCACCGACCCTTATGACTCCATAATGTTGAAACCTACTTTGATAATCATAACACTGGCCTGTTTTATAGAAAGATATTTTTACATGTTTTGACTTTTCTATTCCCTATTGTTTCTTCTTACTGTCTTGTCAATTGTGGTTGTGTCTACCTAATATACTTATGCGACTCTGTGTGGGCTTCTTATTTGTCCTACACATAACCCTCCTCCAGGAGAGCAATAGTACAGTATACAAAAACAAGAACCCTACATTCCGACCTCGTCGCCGAAGTCCCTCGCGACGACCACCCCAACGTAATTGTCCCCCCTCGACCCTTGCTCGGTGAAGATGTGCCAGCTGGTGGCGTAGCTGAGCCTGTAGCTTTAAACTCTCCTTTTGATAATAGGTAATTATCCAAATATGATCCAGCCTGTCCGTCTTTGCTGTCCTCCCCCCACCGACGCCGTAAGCCGAGGTTCGTGTTCCACAGGGGTGCCCTAAGCGCGCAGTCGCTTAGTTTATAAGTTTTATGCCCTGGCTGGAGGTTTAGAGTTCGTTCAACCACAGGATTGACCGGTTAAATAGTCACAGCCTCTCAGAGTCAACAACGAGATGCCCTAAAAAAAACAAAAGAAAAACTAATTCTGCTGCCTGGCAGTATTGGTGTGTTGTCGGTGTGGACATGTCGAAGAAATTACGGGCACAAGAGATAAATAAAGAGTCCCCGAAACGAATCAAATGCAATTGTAAATTTTTACGTGATTGATACACAGTGATGCACAAATTGATCGTCTACTAAATGCAATTGAAGCGATTGCAATAGAAATTGATGGCAATTTGTCGTTTCGGGGACCCATAAGTCTAAAAAAGCTTGTAAAAAGACGGCATCGCTTGATAGTCCTCTGGGTTTTGCAGGTATCCAGAGGCGGCGGTAACCACTCGGCTTTTTATGCCTGTTTGTAAAATAACAGACCTCCTAGAACCTCAGCAGTTGGATCCGAACTCCACAAATCCAATGTAGCAACCACAAAGTGAACTCGTGCGAAATCCGTCAAAGTGTGTAACAATAAGACATTAATTATTGCCGATATCTTTGCATTTCAGCGAGCGTGCCGCCATTGCATTGTGACCGATAACATTATAAGCTGCTCTGCTGAAGTCTTAGCTCATTATTTATAATGCAGAGATTTTATAGCGTTCTGCTCGTTTTCTTATTTTTGCAACACAATGACATAAATGCATGGCATCAAAAGTTAATGGTACACACACACAGCAGTAGGTCAAGTTACTATGAACTGTAAATTTTTCTCATTCGATTTTGAACTTAATCGTCAACATTTTATGGTTTAAAATCATTTTTGACAGTTTGGTATAACCTGATGTGCTGTTGTTTGTACGGTGATCTGGCTAAACATAGTAGTAGTAGTAGTGATAGTTATTTTTTAGGGTTAAACGGAACCCTATTACCACAGTCATACGGTCATCATACAGTCGTCCGACGAAGCCCGAGCTGCATACGAAGTTCGGCGAACTACGTAAGCAGCTCGGGCTCTCGTCGGACGACTGTATGGTGTATAGACTGTGCTATTACTAAGCCTCCGTCTGTCTGTCTGTCTGTCAGCGTGCTGTATCTCATGATCCATAATAGTAGAGAGTTGTTTTCACAGATTATTTCTATTGCCGCTATAACCACAAATAATAAAAATAAAATAACGTTAAAAATTAAACGGGATGCCCATACAAGAAACGTGTTTTTTTTAAACTGAAGTATTTATTTTTAATTAAGGTATTGTTAAATATTGTACGATGGTACGGAACCCTTCGTGTGCGAGTTCGACTCGCATTTGGTCGTTTTTAGGGTTCCGTACCTTAAAAGGAAAAAACGGAACCCTTATAGGATCACTCGTGTGTCTGTCTGTCTGTCTGTCCGTCTGTCACAGCCAATTTGCTCCGAATCTAATGGACCGATTAAGTTGAAATTTGGTACACATATGAATTTCTGTGACCCAAACACGGAAGGGTAAAATAAATAAATGAATTTTGAATATAGAGGTCACTTTTGAGGGGCAAATAAGAAAATTAAAAAAAAAGTTTTGCAAACTACACCATGTGGCATGTCAAATGAAAGGGGTTACTATGAGGGTCTCAAATATATTTTTTTATAATTTTAAAATAAATTGTTTTAAAGTTATTTAAGAAAATAGACGAAAATTGACCATTCCCCCCCTTATCTCCGAAACTGCTGAGCCTACAATTTTGAAAAAAATACAGAAAATAGATCTTTACCCGTAGATTACAGGAAAACCTATAAGAAGTGTGTGATCTTAAAATAACATGGTAAATCTATCAACTAACATTTAAAGTTGGAATGTATGGGAGAACATGTTTTTCAACTACAATGTTAAGTTTGTTCTTAAGATAAATTCATCCTAACTACGGAACCCTTCATTGTGCGTGGTCCGACACGCACTTGGCCGGTTTTTTTTTAAGAGATAAGTACAGTCAACAAAAGAGATATCTAGGCAGGGTAGAGTAGCATAGTTGTATATGAATTGCTTCATGTTCAATTTTATATACAGGGTGTCCAGTAAATAGCACGACATACTGCAGGAGGTGATAGCTTGGGTACCTATCAAAACAACACAATATATGTTCAGCAAAATCTTATGGATTTTTTTTCACCACTGTAGGTTAAAGTTATGCGAAAAGAAAATCGTTATGTGAAAATTTAAACAAAAAATACTATTTCTTGAAAACATTCTTGTTTTTGATAGAAAAAAGACTTATCAATGAGTAAAGTAACTATTCACGAATAATTTGATGTAAAAAAAATAATAGAAAAGGAATGTTTCATTACGAGATGCTTAAAAATCTGTTTCAAGGTAGAGATTTTTCGATATTTCGGAAAATTTTGTAAAACTGTAAATCCGTAAGATTTTGCTGAACATATATTGTGTTGTTTCGGTAGGTATTGACCCAAGCTATCACCCCCTGCAGTATGTCGTGCTATTTACTGGACACCCTGTATATTACTTTGTGTTTGCAATACTCCTACATTGTAACACACCAACTCAAAATTGTATATTGTCACGAAATTGAACATGAAGCAATTCACATGCAACCTACCCTACTCTAACCTGCCTAGATATCACTTTTGTTGACTGTACATAAACAAAACGCTAAACTCACTACAGGATCATTGCCCTTATTCTCCTGCTCTTATCTCAATTTATTTGGGATCGTCGTAGTAGTTAAACCTACGTTATTATAGTTCACGTCATGTATGTTTACCGCTCTGAAGTAGGCTACAAATGACTGCGCAGTAGTCAATATCTATACTAAAACAGCAGCGCGCCATGCCATACGCATCGGAAAGCCTGGTTTCAGAGCGCCAAGCCTACGTGACGCGAACTATAATATCTACCTACATTCATAACATTTTTCTTATAACATGCTCCTAATCACAGTTTGGAAGGTAGCGGTCATCTATGGACTGGTAAAATGCCATCAGGAAAACAACGACAATAAAGAATCAGTCAGCTATTAGCACTAAATCCTTCATTTGTATTCCTGCGCTGGCGCCGATGACATGACTAATAGTTTATACATGCTTGTAATTACTGCTTCCGCCCTTTATTTTGTTTTGCGATCTCACCTTCGCCCGTACAGATTTTTTACAACGTAAAAAGAGACAAAAAATGTATGGAAATATCTTCTAGATTGGAATAACCCCTACTATAAAATACAGTGTGAGTCACTTATTAATATATTACTTTACGTGAGCAAAAGGCTGGTTTTTTTGGCTAATACTGAGTAGGTAATAAAATATGAGGTTGGGTGCAGACCACAGAAATCTAATTAATAAGGCACTTATTATTTGGATTTCTGTGGTGCAGACTGTCTGTATTGAAACTATTGGAAGTAGCACCGAAAATCCTACCCTCAATATCCACACATCAAGCTTTTTACCCGACTGTGGCGAAGCCCAAAACGAGGGTTATGTGTTTGACCTGTATATATTAAGTATGTATGTATTTACGTGTGTGTGTCCGTTTCTTTGTTCCCTCGTAACTCCTAACTAAACGAATGAACGGATTTGGATAAATTATACGTCTTTAGATTTTTGTCTTGGTAGCGCGAGTGTCACTGGCTACATTAAAATCAAAAACAAAGTAAAATGGCGGATTTGGGGTGCCATATTGTGGAGGTCGATTTTTTTTTTTTAGTTTTTTTAATTGCTTTTTTTATTAAAATTGCGCCCATACGAGGTCAATAAAATCCTGGGCTTAGGGGGAAGTAAAACTAACACTTTTAAGGCTAGCTCAAACAGTTTTCCGAAGGTTACTTTGTAGGGTTCTGTACCTAAAGGGTGTCTAACGGAACCCTCCTAAGCCTCCGCTGTCGACCCGTCTGTCTGTCAGCGGGCTGTACCTCATGAACCGTAATAGGCATACAGTTGAAATTTTCACATGTTGTATATTTCTATTGCCGCTATAACAACATACAAGAAATGTGTTTTTTTTTTAAACTGAATTTATATTTTTTTTTAATTATGTAGTGTTAAATATTGTACAGTGACACGGAATCCTTCGTGTTCGAAACCGACTCGCACTTGGTCGGTTTTTAACGTTATCACTACGAAGGGGATCGAGCCAACTAAGGTGCAAGCCTACTAAATAAACTACCAACTACGGATGCGGACAATATCAGTGATAACAAATACAATCTAATTGGTTTTTAGTCAATGTATACCTAACTTAACATTGCTTTGTTGCCTATTTTTAGAGCTGTATAAGACCTCGAGAAAATACAACAAGTATTTTTT
Organism: Cosmia pyralina; assembly: GCA_946251885.1. Lineage (NCBI taxonomy): Eukaryota > Metazoa > Arthropoda > Insecta > Lepidoptera > Noctuidae > Cosmia > Cosmia pyralina. Next base: position 23,849,955 of record OX276345.1, on the reverse strand, counting down.
CTTAATTTATATTTAAAATACCGGTCAATGTGACCTAATTTCATACTTGAATAGATAACATTGTTTACCTACATCTTATTATTTTATGAGCCTTTGCCCGCGGCTTCGACGCGTAGAGGTCGGGAATTATCCCACGGGAACGCATTACCGGGATAAGAGATATCCTATGTCCAAACTCAAGTCATGCTCTATCTTTGTGTCAAATTTTATTCAAATCCGTTCATCCGTTTTTGCGGGATGATGAGTATAACAAACACTCAAACTTTCACATTTATAATACGAGTATTAGTAGATTGTGACTCTTGATTGAGCGTTACAAGTTTGCATTGAATGCAATTTTTGTTTTAACACCACAAGTTACTCTTTCTCTACACACACAGTTAAACTGCGTAAGCAGTTTTGTGGGGCAGTGTACCTAGCATTAAGGAAAAATGTAAATTGAATAAAATCATTCATTCATTCTGAAAATTCAAATTTAAATTAATCTCATTTTTGATTCGATCTCATAAACCCATAGTAGAAGCTATGGGTTAGCGACCTAAGCAAGAATTCGTAAATTGAATGGGAAGCCCGCATCAACAACACAGGTAAAAAACCGCGCGTTTTTGTCCGGGCGAGACGCTGTCATTATTCCGACATTTTTTGTTTCTTCAATGTAAAAATGAAAGAAGTTCTGGAAATTGCTAAAAACCTGGTAAGTAAAACTTTGAATCGACCTTCACTGTCTTTATTTTAACTGCGTTTGATCGGACATGATAAAAAAATCATAATAATCATAATGAATGAATGAATGAATGAAATGCACCGACCCCAGCGTGGTTCGCTCAGACTCGATTGCTCGAATGAACCCAGAGATTCACACTAGACCCTGTTGCCTCATGTTACATGGTGCAACAGAGACCATTGCCTATCAATGAGTAGACCGGGGGGCGTGATAATGGTAGGGAAGACGTGCCCTATCACCTTATATAATAATCATAATAAAAGGAAACAAATACTGGCACGGCACGGTTCAGAAGGGAAGTGAACGTGAGACGAGGACGGGACGCAGACGCAGCAATAGTTTCCAGATGGAAAAGTAACGCGCCTGCGTCTTTTTTTTTTCTGTATGGTTTGTACGTTTGTGTATGAAGAATAATGAAGATACGTGAACGGGACTCAGCGTCTGCGTCCCGTCCTCACCTCACGTCTCTTCTCGGCTTCTTCTTACGCGTTTCACAAATGACAACTGAAAACTTTTCACTTACCCGATAATCTCTTAAGGTCAGTATTTTTGTTTCAGTTTTTTAAGGTTTATTTATTAGGCAACATACTATTATTAGGTGACGAATATTTTTTATTCTTTGTTAATATTAATCAAAATAAATTTACACTCCGAATGTCAATCACCTGGCTAAACCTTATCGTAATTTTAAAATAAAATTAACTTTTATCTCTAAAGATTGTGTACACGATAAAAATTTGTTATTAATTAATCAGATATTAAAAGATATTTCCCGCTAGCCAACCAACCATAAACCGTTATTAAATAAATACATATATTGTTTTAGCATTTTTCGTGACATTCCAATTATAGTTAAGGCGAGTAGCGCTGCCAACTAGCGCCATCATTGAGAAAAAAATCATATTCAAAGTTAAAAAGAAGCTAACGCTGAAAACGGCTGTTTTTGGCCATAACTGCTAAGGCTTCGAACCTAGGAGGTTTAGGGTTGATTTTTTTGATACAAAAAATTCTACCTCATCTGACTAAAAATGTGAGCATTTAGGAAATTTTAAAATGCTCTACATCTTCAGACTTATAATTTTTTTCGCAATGGTGGCGCTAGTTGGCAGCACTACTCGCCTTAACTGGGATTATAATGCAGATTTTGACGGCGGCACCTACTGGCACAACTACGTAAGTGATAAAGACTATAGAAGGGCTGAATAACATAACATCACACCTGTATCCCCAAGGGGTAGGCAGAGGTGTACCTGTAGTACACCCACATTTCGCTAGTTATGTTTAAAGCCCCATGTAATAGGGGGTGAGCCTATTGCCATCAACCGGGCACAAATCCAGAGTCCGGGCTGCTGCTGAGAAATTTCTGAAGGAAAAACCCAATAACACTTTGCCCGACCTGGGAATTGAAACCAAGACCTTATGCTCAGCACTAACGCTTGCGACACACGAGGTAGTCAGAAAGGCTGAATTGAATATTAAGGTATAAGTATACAATTTTTTTAAAGACCAAAATAAATAAATAGAATAATAGAATAGAATATTTATTCATAAGTTCACATTAAATAAATTACGTAGAAGTTACACATTACAAGGTTACATATTAATATTGGTAAGAAAATTTTAAAGTATGTTTAAAATCTAGTGTAAATCTTATATTTATTGGATAAAGGTCTAATTAATACAATAGCGAGCTGCCTGATGTAGGTTTATTCAAACCTGTGTTTCAGGCCATCACTTAACAGCGCTGCGAGCTGTAGTGGACAATATGTTACTGTACATAGAGCTAGCATTTATACATCATAGTTATATTTTAAATAAAAATTGACTTAACACTAATAAACTTATTGCATTACATCTAGCAATTTTTCAATGTCTGAGTAATTAAATGTCGCCAAGTATTCATTCAACATGTCACTACATTTTTTACAATTTAAGCTATATATACTTAGAGACTTATTGATTTTATTAAAATACTAATAATAATAAAAACTAATAAAAAAATACAAATACTAATATAATATTTAAAAAAAAAAAATATAAAAACAATAAATACATATATTATATTAGTATTTATATATGTATATATAAATACTAATATAATATATTTTTTTTTTTTTTAAATGAAAAATAAACGATGGATAGAAAGGGAGTGACTACCGAGATGACTAACAGAGAACTTTGGAAGAAAATGACATGTTGCGCCGACCTCTAATAAATTGCGAGAAGGGCATGAGAATGATGAAATGAAATGTTTATTTCTGTAAGTAGATCTTTTACACGTCAATATTTTAAAACTAGTATATAGCGCCAGCATTTTCGGAAAGCACGTTAAGCCGTTGGTCCCGGCTGTCATTCGTGGATCTTTGACAGTCGTTACGGGTCGTCAGAAGCCCGAAAGTCTGACAACCAGTCTTACCAAGGGGTATCGTATTACCCAGTTAATGGGTTATGGACACAGAAATCTAAATAATATTTAGATTTCTGTGGTAGTGGAGGTCAGATAGACAGTCGCTCCATGTAAAATACTGGTATTCAGCTGCATCCGATTAGACTGGAAGCCGACCCCAACATAGTTGGGAAAAGGCTAGGCAGATTGATTGATAGCGCCAGCATTTTCTAGCTGACTGATCCCTGTGAAGAAATGCCGGTGATGATGATTTCAGTTTTTTTTTTTAATATTTTATTTTTGCATGAGTACAGGTTTATTATAGGTTCATGTTTGTATTGCACCATTGAACCAGAAATGGATTGTATTGGTAAAATCAGAGCATTATTTTTATTTGATTGAGGTGTGTCAAAGATTATTAACGTAGGCAGCTAATTAAGAATCGATTACAAAAAAAAAAAAACATCAATGTGATAGGATATACGGATAGGAATGCATTGTTTGATAAATTGTATTATGATATGTAATTATGACACCGCGTAAATCGATAAGTATTTGGGTATTTCAGAAGCATTACCAGCGTTAATATAATTATGTGTGTTCGTCCCGACATTTTTAACGCTGCCTGTAAAAGAAATTCTATTTAGTCCGTCAGTTAGATAATAAAAAAATATTAGACACTTATTTTTTGCTATATCATAGTAATAAAAAAATACTTAGATAAAACACATTAAATTTAGGTAGTGGGAGCTCGCTACGTCATAACCATAACAAACTACGTATAAAATCTAGCAATGAGTGACGTCATGCCACATTTAAACTCAATGTATTGCCGTAATCTTTTGATTACGTAAAAAAATAAAAAATACGTGCCCTAAAATTTTTTAATAATCTACATGACGACAACATTTTTTTTAATTTTCATCCCTATTACCCCGCCGCGCCGGTCCTGGTATATTTCAGGTTCTAGGTAAACGGCCTGTCATTATAAAATCAAGGAACCCTAATTAGCAATCTGTCACCATAATTAAAACTACGACATCAAGCATATCTATCTTAACAGAACAATGACAGGTCTCGTACTGATTTGTAAAGCACACCGAATCACTGTAAGCCAACGTTCGCACGGACGTAAACCTATCGCGGAGGGATTTTATCGCGCACTGGATTTTCAACTCTCGGTGTTGAGCCGAGCTTAGAGAATCCAACCTAACAACAACAGAGTGCACACACTGTTGGATTTTGAACTCTCGGCGCTAAGCAGATCGTTGAAAATCCAGTGCGCGAAAAAAAATCGCCGCGATATTTTTACGTCCGTGCGAACGTCGACTAAAGATGAAAGTATGTTGCTTTTAATTAGCTACTTGTAGTTTACAATCATTTGGATTAATCGATCATTCCGCGATGCACTAAATTAAAGCACTAAACTCTCTTCAAACTCAAGCTGCAGATATTTATTGTATTTTTGGAATCACAAACTTTAACGAGACGGTTGTCAATGTGAACAGTAGGCATGTTCGAATTTTTGCAGTCCTAAAAATATTATTTCTTTGTCCGTTGTGTCGTAACAGTTAATATTTGCTTTATTTAAAAAAGCATTTTTAGTTGAATCTAATCAGTGTTTTCTTTTTTGAAGTGTAAAAAAACTTTCTTGAATCCACCTCATAACTGTGATAAAAATAAAAAAAGTGTACTTTACAAGTAGCGAATTTTATGAAAAGATATCAAACGGTTCAATTAGCCATTGAAGAATATAGAACATCAGATGCGTCGCCGTGTCTTTAATGTAGAGCCAAATATAATGAAGATCCTGAGATGATGCAGGGGGTAGCAGCAAAGGAGCAACGCGAAAGCAAGATTGAGGATCAAACTCCATCACCTAAACAATTTGATATCACACTTCAACTTAAAAACTAAACTTATTAAATAGTGATTCTAATCGAATTTAAATTAATAACCATTTTGCGTACGCATTGATAAGAATGTAATATTTACTTTGTACGAATGCATATCTAGTATGTAGTTACCGGTGCATGCACGCGTGCCTTATGTGGTACATACTTTTGAACATGCATAAATGGTAGGCGGAGACTCGCCAACCGTTAATGTGCCCGGTGCCTTACTACCGCGTATATTCCAGGCTGTGAACTAAGCCTGCATCCATCTCCATAAAGTGACACTGTTTATTCTATAATTTGTCACTTTATCAGCACCCTGCCAACAAAATTGGTCGGGATCAGTACCACTCATAGTTCGCACATCGCGCAGTACGCACGCGCCTTATACAAATACAACCAGAGCATTTTCAGTGCGGGTAATAATCCGATAATAATAATAGTATTATTATTAGCTGCGTGCGAGTGTCGTAGCAGGCGTAGCAGTTGTCTACGAGGCGTCGCGTACGTTCGTTCAGTGTCAAAAACGACCGATCGTTTTATTTTTTTGTGCCGACTCCGATTCAACAATGGCAAGCAAAACCGTAAACAGTAAGTAGTTTATGTTATTATAATTATAAAAATAAATAATTATAAGCATTAACTCAAGTAATTATGGAGGTGTCAACGAAGTTTTAATGGGTTAGAACTTCAAGCAAGTTGCGTTTCCCCACAATGTTTGGGTCGGTTTTCAGTCACAAGGTGATTTATTGTTTAATATAATTAATTTATTGTTAGTATTCTTTTTAAAACCTTACGTCTGTTTCGGTATTTCTTTTGCGGATGTTCAGTAACACATTTTTCACAAAGAAAAATCTCCCAAAAGAAAAGTTTTCAGAAACGATTACTGAAAACTGTTTACATTTTGTTGTGTTTTTTTTTTCTTAATGTACTCGTATCTACTTACCAAACCAATGATATTACTTTTATAAGTATGTACCTATTAGGTGGTAGAATTTAAATATTATCGATTGTAATGTAATTAATTAACCACTCATCTGCCAGAAACGCAGATCTACGCGAGACAAAATAGCTTTTTAATTGTTTCTGTAATCACGGCATACGATAGGATAATGCATTTATAATCGTAATTAATAATTCAATATCTTAATTTAAATTACTTGTCTTTAAATCTAAAACCTTAAGTAACATGTCGGTCTTAATAGCTAACAAAGAAAGTGTTAAAACTGTGTGATTAAAATCTAAAGTGGAGATTAAATCTCATAACAGAAACAGTTCACAATGTTAGCACAAAGATAAAATTAATAGTTATTAGATTGAAAGATAACGCATACTATTATAACATACCTTGATTTGCTTGAGAATGATAATTGGAAATGAGAAGAAAACCCCACGTATAAATTAGTTACAAAAACAAAAATTGTAATGAGTTTTTTCAAATCATTAATGTATCTACCATTGATGGAGGCCGAGGTTCTCTATATTTCCCTAACTTCAGATGTATTGTCTGAAAATTATGTGAAAAATTTGCCATTTCTTTGGCTTGCGACTAATAAAAATAATATACATAATCAGCCTATAATGTTTCCACTGCTGGGACACAGGCCTCCTCTCGGTGAGAGGGAGTGGGCTGTAATCCACCACACGGGCCCAGTGCGGGTTGGTAGATGTCACATGTCTTCGAATTTTTGGTTCTAGGATTCCTTATGATGTTTTCCTTTACCGTTTTGAGAGAAGTAAAGCGCCTGTCTGGGTTCAAACCTATGACCTACAACTCGTAAGTCGCGGCCGTTTCTACTTGGCGACCACTGCTCTAATCTGCTCAAAATAATATAATTAATTTGAAGTACTAAATAAAAAAAAATATTATTATCTACTTCTACTTAATTTTCAATTCACATAAAAGTGTTAGGTTCTTCCATCAAAGCCAATTAAGCAGGTAGGTACGTTACTGAAAATTGAATAGTAAAACAATTTCCAAGTAATTTTTTCTTATCCATTGCAGTACTTTATTCCCTCGTGATTAGTTTTTCATATTCATTATGAAAAACTAATCAAGAGGAAATAAAGTAGTGAATAAAGTAGATCAGAATGTTGGGCCACAAAAGGGATGAATGAAAAGCAGTTGCATGCAGCTGAGATGAGAATGCTAAAAGGGATGTGTGGTGTTACACGAATGGATAAAATAAGAAATGAGTACCTACATAAGAGGAAGTCTGAAAGTGGCACCGGTGACTGAAAAGTTGTGCGGAAATCGGTTGTCATGGTATGGGCATGTGATGCGGAGGAGTGAGGAAAATGTAAAAAGTTTTGAGTATGAATGTCGATGGCTATAAGAGTAGGGGAAGACCAAAGCAAAGATGGATGGATTGTGTGAAAGATGGCATGGCTAGAAAGGGGGTGACTACCGAGATGACGAATAATAGAGAAGTTTGGAAAAAAAGGACATGTTGCGCCGACCCCAAATAGATTGGGATAAGGGCAGGAAAATGATGAATGATCCATTATACAAACTGTATCAGAAAGGTGTGGTGCAGACCATCAAACTGAACAACTTTCTCCATGGGAACAACATCGTAATGGCGAAAAAAATATCAGCTGTACTTACTATCTTCAATACCTACCCAAATGTGTGGGGCGGCTGATATTTTTTTCTCGATTACGATGTTGGTCCCATGGAGAAAGTTGCTCAGTTCGATTTTCTGTACCACACCTTTCTGATACACCCTGTGTGTATAAACGCGTATTCATATCATTCATATAAGTAATTAAATTGAATATGCATACCGCATATTCAATTTAATTACCTAACAGGAAAATAATTGTACTTTATTAGTATAAAATGATAGGTATTTGGCGTGTTTTGTTTGGAGAATATTAAGGAATTCAGTTACTAGTTTTATGATAACGGTATCTAAATTTCATGATATAATTGTAAAGACAAGACACGACACCCGTCTGATCGGAGGATCCTCCCTTTTCTATGGAGTTTGAGTGAACTTTACAATCTGTTCCTCATGTATATATATTGGTGACCCGGACGTGATAATTTGTTATTGTATCTTAATTAAAAAACTAACTATCAGTAGTAACCGCTACAGAAATAACAAATTGATTTGTAATGTAAGATAGTTTTATTGTCTATGGAAGGTTTTTACTAGATACCTACCTATTAAATGATAAAGATAATATAACGGAATCTAATTAACAGATAATATCAAATAAAGCTTTAAAAAATGATCATCAATATATCAAACCATCACTAAACATCGGCTTCTTTACTTTGAAAATGAGGAAAAGGAAACAAAAAATGTTATCTGAACTCTTTGAAGAAACAAAAAGACAAAAGTGACTCAATGTTATCAATCTTATTATCATTATTATCACAGGTCTTTTAGATTACCTATAATTAATTAATTACTATCAGCTTGTCAATGAATTTAAATCGGTTAACACACACCCTTATTCCGGATGCAACGTCTAAACATACACTGGCAGAAATGAGAAAGTTATTTCTACACGATAATCTTTCTATAAATATTGTGAACTTCATTGAATGTTAACGATATTGTTTTAAACTACTTGAATGTTCAGATAGATGTAGATAATGAGTAAAGACTTTGATGACCTATGCAAGCAGTTCTCTTTTGACTTGTTTTCAACCAAAGGCTCAAGCGTACGCAATATTTTCAAAATTAATTCTTAGTGTTAATAATAGTTCTGTTTCTTATTTTATTTTTTTGTAGTCTATTCCTTATGTTTGGCGATACCGATTTGACGATTAGTGCTCATCTTTTCTTGATGTCTTGTCGTGTGTAAGATCTCATATTATAATTACTGTATAGCTTTTTTTTTGTGGATGGGAAATCATCAAATGACTTCTCCCGCTCTGGGCAGAGCGGGAGGGCGTGTCAGACTTTTACTGACTAAAACCCACCCATGCTCCTTCAACTGCCCGTGCCAGGGCCACGGTATCTCTTTCGAACTACCCGCGACCCCGGCGGCATCGGCCCAATTGACCCCGTCACTGCTGACATCTCTTTGAGGCGCGCGTGGAGCACAACGCGCCGTCGACCCGGGCCTGTTCCTTACCGGACGGCGAGCTGCCCATTACTCGTCGTCCGCAAGCCCGCGCCTACGGTGGCCGGGAATCGGCAATCGATTCCCGCCGCCCAGGGCGTCTCCTACGGCGGCTAGGGGCGCGAGGGCGCGGCTGTTGCCTCTCCCTCACGCGTTCCGCTTCCTCCTTCGCGAGCATTACTGCTTCGCAGAAGGAGGTGACGGCTTCCCATACACTCTCGCTCCGCACCATGGCCTGGACCAGGTTTGGACGCGAGAGATCGCCGCCGCCGATCGCCTCCGTGAGAACACGGCGGTGCTCCGCCCAAGCCGGGCAGACCTCCACTGTATGCTCCACCGTGTCCTCCGGGTGATCCACACAATGGTGACACCCGGGCGTTTCCTCCCGCCTTATCCGAAACAGGAACCTCCCGAAACAACCGTGTCCGGTGAGGACCTGCGTCAGGCGGAAGGTGAGGACGCCGTGGCGCCTCTCCAACCACTCCTCAAAGAGGGGACTTATCAATTACTGTATAGCTAGCCGTGAAAACCTGTAATTGGCTTCATGTTTCTTATTTCAGTATATTTATTGTTTGTAAGTTAACCTGTTGGTTTTCCACATGTTAAATAAATTGAATTAAATAACGACAGACGGGTTGCACATGTTACATCGACTTCTGAGTACAAATCGCGAATAGTATTAAGCCTATCGTCCACCGCCAGCTAATCTAAATTAGTTTAGCTCGCATAATTGAGCCAGTTTTTCATAGATGTGCGCATGGAATGCGGTGGACGCACGTGTATAAAAAACTGGCTCAATTATGCGAGCTATACTAAACTAACTAGCGATAGCATATTCGCTAAAGCATTATACAGAAAGTAAACAAAAATAAAACATTGGTGCCGATTCTGTTGTGCACAAACTAAACTTAATTTAGGCTATTGCTAACTTTTTCTCTCTATTATGACAAGAAAGGGACGGAAGTAAATTAGAGCTGTCAAATTAGTTAGAACTAATTTTTCCATAGACATTTAGACGACACGTAAAAACGTCGACTAAAAACACGGTGAAGCGCAAGGCGTGAACTAGTTTGACATCTCCAACTTAGTTCATAGCTATAGCCGTCCTTTTCTCGCGCTGCCTGTTAGTAAAAGATAGCGATTCTCTAATTTTAGTTTAGTGCGTTCACAAGAGAATCGGCACCGTTGTAATTTGTAATGACTGAGTTTCATGTAGCATCTCGTCCAATTTTACGTTGAATCTAAATAACTTGTCTCAATAAGTCTCTAATTTAATCTGAAATAAGAAAATTGAGCAGTGGTGGCCCAGTGGTAACGGTCGCGACTTACGAGTTGTAGGTCGTAGGTTCGAACCCAGACAGGCGCTTTACTTTGTGTAAATTATTTCATCACCACTGCTCTCAAAACGGTGATGGAAAACATCGTGAGGAAACCGGCATGTCCTAGAATCAAAAATTCGAAGACTTGTGACATCTGCCAACCCGCACTGGGCCCGCGTGGTGGATTACGGCCCACTCCCTCTCATAGAGAGGAGGCCTGTGTCCCAGCAGTGGGAACGTTATAGGCTGATTATGTAAGAAAATTGACACTTATGACATTTTTTGTTTTTCCGTCTGGAATTTCTCAGTAGCAGCCCGGAGTCCGGATTTGTGGCTTGTTGATGACAATATAGGTTCGCTCTCTGTTACAGTGGGCAAAATGTGGGCTGGCAATCCTTCTGGAACTACATGCGTGATGTTATTATAGTTATACTACCTGCGCCCCGCGGTTTAACCTGCGTAGACCGGGATAAAAAGTAGCTTATGTGTTAATCCAGGGTGTCAGCTACCTCCGTACCAAATTTTATCAAAATTGATCCAGTCGTTTGAGCGTGAAGAAGTAACAAACATACACACACACTCACAAACTTTCACCTTTATAATATTAGTGTGATAGTTTCTAGCCCAGACATAGCTAAATGTCTGAAAGAAATAATAAAGTAACATTTTCACATTCAACTATGTAAGAGTTAATAAAAAAATCACTTACAGATCTATATTGAATCGTGACAACTTCATTTACATTTCCCCGTTGATAAGATATTTTTTTTATTATTCACGTGAAAGCGATGTTCATTTATTTTGTTATTACTTTTGTAATCTTCTTCACCTTGAACATATAATTTTGTTTATTACCGTAATGTTCCATTTCGATAATGTTTATTCGATATGATAAGTAATGCAGGTTAATGTGCGATCAATTGAATGTAAATTACATCATAAACTGACTTTTCTTGATCATTATACAGGTATGAATGGAAAACTAGTATAACTTGTAAAGCGTTTTGGTGTTAATTGTACAACCATACCAGCACCCTAATCGCGTAACACATAATCAATCAGAGTCGATTTCATTTTGACAGTTCAACATCATTCATTGCATTATTTACGTTGTCGAACAGACAAATTTTTTGAATATATGAAGCAATGGATTAGCAATTTGTTTCAAATTGATTCAAATTCCGATTGATAATGTGTTACGCAATTAGGGTGGTTTTCAGCCATAGTGGCTGTAATCAACCATCAAACAAACAAGTTATAACAAAGTTTGAGAGTAACTAAATGAAAAAATAATGAAGTAATGACAATAAAATAGTAACTAAGTAAATAATATATATATACATTTTATTATTACTTAATTTTTAAAAATGTTTATCAATAATGATTGATGAAACACACAAACACACATAGGTATACTATAGCAAGTGTTGTGACGGTGAAAATGTTAAGGCTCCTACAAAACAGGCGCGATACGCATTGAAATCGCGCGCGACACAAAGGCACCGCGTGTCGCGCAGCGCACTACGAGCGGTGCATTTGTGTCGGGCGCAATTTATCGCGTGTCGCGCCTGTTTGTAGGTGCCTTAACACTTTTTTCAGTCTAGATTTCATTCGCCAAGTGTGTAGAGTGCGATAAGGAACTTCGTTCCAAAACTACTTTAATGTGTAAATGTGTCAAAATGTATTACAAGTAATAGGTAAAGTAGCTTTGCGAGGGGCTCGTGGCTAAGTAATAACATCCGCACGATTGAAGGTTAAGCTACGCTTGCAGAGGCCTGACCTGGATGGGTCACCATTAATTACATATCGAGACCCCTCCGTGCCTCTGAAAGCATGTTAAGCCGTTGGTCCCGGCTGCCATTCGTAGATTTTTGACAGTCGATACGGGCGTCGAAGCCCAAAAGTTTGACAACCAGTCTTACCAAGGGGTATCGGGTTACCCAGTAACTAGATTGTGGAGGTCAGATAGGCAGTCGCTCCATGTAAAATACTGGTATTCAGCTGCATCCGGTTAGACTGGAAGCCGACCTAAACATAGTTGGGAAAAGGCTAGGCAGATTGATTGAATGTAATTTTTTGATATTTTACAAATAAATAATATATTACATCAAACTTCGCGACGCCTTAGGGCGGTGCTACACAGAAAGCGAGACCTCGCGTTGGAGCAACGGCTTGAATGTAGGAATCTATTTTAGAGATATCAACAGGGAACATCGTATGTCTATCAACGCCAACAAATTACACAATCGGCATACTGCTTTCAGAGATTATGTCACACGACTGACCGTGTGAATGAACAGCTAAACGTGTCAACAATAGGTCTTGCTAGCCTAGATTATTAGATCATCCCGTTGAAATCTTTAATTGGGATAAAATGGTAACGTGTTATTGGGTTTTGCCATCAGGGAATTCTCAGTGCCCGGAGTCTTATTCCTGCCAGGGTCGCGGGTTGTTCGAAAGAGCTACCGTGGCAACTGAAGGAACACGGGTGGATTTTAGTCAGTAAAAGTCTGACACGCCTGCTCCACCCAGAGCGTGAGAAGTCATTTGATTACTTCCAGCCAAAAAAAAAAGCCCGGAATCTGGATTTGTGCCCTATTGATGACAATAGGCGCGCCCCCTAATACATGGGACATAAAAACATAACTGGCGAAATGTGGGTGAATAGGTACAGTCAGCAACAAAAGTCGATTAACACTTGCAGTTTTTTAATGAAATATTTAATTCAAATCGGAACAGAAGTACTTAAAATTTTAAGAACATTAACTCTTAACAGAAACGAAAATAAAGCAGTTTATCTATATTTATATATATCGGAACGTCAGGATTTACTCAGTTAGATTTAGACAGACACGTGGGCAGAAGATGGGTTTCGTGCAATGAAAACACACTGGGTGCGATACACGGTGTTTAAAATCACAATCTAACACAATCACTAAGCACAACGAATCGAATACAGTTCCGTGGCGTAGTAACCCCGATGTTGCCCCGATGCGATCCGACACTAGACTGTTCTCCTTGCCACGAGGTTAAAACATCACGACTCTGTAGAAGCGCGCTGTAGGTGTGGGTACCTCACGTGATGTCGCCTGTGGCGCGCCTGCGATTCGTTACGCGTCCGTACTATTGACCGGATCCGACATATAGATTAAAGAAAGAAAAAGAAAGAAAAGAATTATATAGATATTATATTTATATAGATGTTGTCAAAAAGTAGCAGTGTTAACCGACTTCTGTTGCTGACCGTAAACAGGTGTGATGTGATATTTTTTATTTACTTACTACCTATATGTTCACAAATTGTTGTTTATTCAATAGATATAAAATTACATATTATTTTAAAATGACATCGGATGGCTACTGTAGTTAAACCAATGATGCAATCTGTGACAGTATGCTGCATTTATGTCATGTTTATTGTGGTTAGAACAAAAAGAAATAAACACCATTTGTTTATAAAATTTGTTTATGCGTGCAGGTTGGAAAATGCTCCCATGTGACTGATAGAAATAATTATGTTATTGTTATGGAAGAGTTTGCATTCAATTGACATTCTTAGGTAGCTAGAGAAATGTTTATTTATAGCTCAGGTATAATAACGGGTTTAATAAAATAAGTAAAAGAAGATTGGTGACAAAAACTGAAAAGAGTATGCTTAGATGGTTTGGTCATGTTGAGAGGATGAATGAAAGGCGACTAACAAAAGGTATTTACAAGGCAGATGTGAGTGGAAACGCCGGAACGCCCTAGGAAGACATATAGTGACCTTATTGGTGATGATCTTCAGAAAGGTCAGTTACATAGTACTCGCAACCGGCGTGCGTGCATGACCAGCACCCTAATTGCGTAGCACATTATCAATCGGAGTTGGTTTCATTTTGACAGTTCAACAACATTCATTGCGTTATTTGCGTTGTCGAGCAGACAACTCAATTTTTCGAACATATGAAGCAATGGATTAGCAATTTGTTTCAAAATGAAACCAACTCCGATCGATAATGTGTTACGCAATTAGGGTGCAGACGTGTGAACGTAAACGAGACCGAAGGAGTATGTAAGGATCGTAGCAGGTGGCGTTCTGTCGTTTCTGCCTACCCCCATGGGAAGAAGGCGTGGGTTTATCTAAGTGTAGTAATTACCATAATATTATTTTTTTGCACCTATCATCTGCTTAGCCTTTTCCCAACTGTGTTGAGGTCGGCTTCCAGTCTAACCGGATGCAGCTGAATACCAGAATTTTACATGGAGCGACTGCCTATCTGACCTCCACAATCAACAACTGGGTAACACGATATCCCTTGGTATGACTGGTTGTCAGACTTTCGGGCTACTGACAACCCGTAACGGCTGTCAAAGATCCACGAATGAGAGCCGGGACCAACGGCTTAACGTGCTTTTCGAGGCACGGAGAAGACTTGGTATGTAAAGATGGTCACCCATCCCCGGACCAACTGCGTAGTTTAACCTGATCGATCGATTCGTACGGTTGTTATTACTTAGCCACAAATCCCTATTTTTTGCACTTATGTTAGGTGAAATTTTTGCTGCATCACCCAAAGGTTAAAAAAAAATTAACGTAAGAAAATAAAAATGCCAATGTTGGTAGAAATTGTCTAGGGCATTGTCTGTTGTCTAATTGATAAAATCCAAAAAAAAAAACTCCAATATTATTTAATGCTATTACTTAATATTATACTCGTACATAATACTTTTACTTTTACTTTGGCTGTAGGCTCCATAGGCACACAATCATTATTAATAGGCTAGGGACCTGTATTGTATATCACGCATGAATTTATTTGTTTGTTACATCTTTTAGAACTTCTTGTTCATTAAGGTAGCCCTGCTACAGTTCACGTCTGCTAATAGTTTGTTTTTATTATATAATGTAGTAATCTGTGGAAAATGTTGTGGGTAGTATATTTGTAAAGTTCTAATTTTAAGACAACACTGTTTATGATTAGTATACTACTGTTTGTTTTCCCAAATGAAATAAATAAATAAAAAAAAAAAAAAAAAAAAACAAAAAAAAACACAAAAAAAAACACTAAAAAAAAACTAAAAACTACAAAAAAAAAAAGCAAAAAAAAAAGTAGTAAATACTTTTAATATCTGAGTAATCTTCCTCGTGGGTTCGATGTCCGGGTCAAGCAAAGTGTTACTAGGTTTTTCCATCTGGAATTTCTCAGTAGCAGCCCGGAGTCTGGATTTGTGCCCGGTTGATAGCAATAGGCTCGCCCCCCATTACATGGGGCTTAAACATAACTTCCCAGTTATGTTTAAGTCCCATGTAATATATATTGCCATCAACCACATTTCCCCAAATGTGGTTGCACTATTGGTACACCTCTGCGACAACCCTTCGCGGAATAAAGTCGCGATGTTATGTTAAGTGTTATCTCAGTAATTTGTGTACAAAACTTTTACTTAACTTGTCATCCTTCTAGATTACACTTACTTAATGTAAAGTCTACACTCTTCACAAAGTCCATTGTTGGGCTAATATTTATACAACAAACAAATTAATATACTTACTTAAAACAAAACCGTCATTTTAGTTATCTATGGCAGACTCCTGGACAATACAGCTTAATGCTTGATAACAATGTTTCACTAATAAGGAGTGCATTTTAAACAATAGAAGTTTTACGTAGATAGAAGGTAAATAAAGGAATTATTTATATCTTATTCAGGGCTAATTTGACCGGTCGGATATTTTTATCCGCGGAATAAAATTGACGACTGACAGTTTTTGTATGGAGAAACTGTCAAAAAATAAAAATTTATTCGAAGATTGAAGACATACTGGTATGAAAGTTTGGTCGAATTTACCCTTAATGACGAAAAGAATACTAGCTCCTCACAATCGAATACCATATACCTCCTCGATATCGAATACCTAATACCTCCTCGTAATCGTTCTGAAATCCTTTTCAGCCTGCTTTTATCTGCTTATTGTAGGTACTTATGATGGAAAGGAGGGGCTCGTGGCTCAGTAATAACAGCCGCACGAGTCGGTCGAAGGGTTAGCTACGCTTGCCGAGGCCTGACTGTGGATGGGTGACCATCCATTACATATCGAAACCTCTCCGTGCCTCGAAAAGTCCCGGCTGTCGTTTATAGATCTTTGACAGTCTTTACGGGTAGTCCGAAAGTCTGAGAAACATCGCAGTCTTACTAAGGGTACCGTATTACCCAGTAACTGGGTTGTGTAGTGGAGGTGAGATAGGTTTACTGTTCTTAATATATATCAATGATCTTCCTAAACATATCAATCAACAAATGGTACTATTTGCAGATGACAGCACAGTTATAATTAAAAGCGACAAAGAAAATGATTACGAGCACGTAGTCAACCAAACATTAAATACAATAATACAATGGTTGACCGAAAATAATCTTAAAATAAATATGGACAAAACGAAAATTATACACTTTCACCAGAGAACTCAACTCACAAATTTAAACGTTAGTTACCAAGGCGAAATAGTACACTTCTGGACACATCTTTTGGCCCACCTTGTATTTTCAGTTTCGTTTGGTCCTAGCTAAAATTTTATATTAGGTCGAGCAAAAAGTTTTTATGCAGTTTTGAACCTGGCACATTCACAATTTCATTCAATAGTCTTTTTTTGAATTTCGAACACAGAATTTAAAGAAACAAAAGACAATTTGGAGCCAGTTTGTTGATATCAAACAATCGAATACTAAGAAAACTTGGTTTTATTGGTTTACTTGGATTTAATTCTTGAAAAAGTGATTGATATCTTTGGTTTTGCAACAAACATTACTTATTCTTAACATTAAGGTGAGGTTCTATCAATAATCTATGGATACTTCACCTGAAGTCGCCGCCCAAGCTGTGGCACTTATTCAGGCCGGACACAGCCAAAGAAACGTGAGTGCTCAACTTAATTTAAGTCGATCTGCGGTCCGAAATGTTTATCGGAGGTACCTAGAGACTGGCGGCTTTGTTCGTCGCCAAGGAAGGCCACGATCTCGGGTCACAACTGAAAGGCAGGATCGATTCATCGTGACGACCAGCTTGAGAAATCGTCACCTTACCTCCATTGAGATACAAAACCAACTTCGCGACTTCCACGGAGTATCTGTGAGCGCTCGAACTGTTCGGAGAAGGTTAAAAGAACGCGATATGGTACCACACAAGCCAGCTAATGGCCCCAAACTAACGCGAGCCCAACGAACAGCGCGCCTTCATTTCGCACGCAGTCATTTAAATTGGACACAGCAAGATTGGAGCCGTGTACTCTTTTCTGATGAGTCTAAAATTGTGTTACATGGCAATGATGGAAGGAAGAAGGTCTACCGACGTAAGGGAGAGCGTTTCGCACAATGCTGCTTTGAAGAGAGGGTTGCTTATGGCGGTAGCTCATGGACTGTCTGGGACGGTATATCCGCGAGCGGTAAAACTCAACTTGAGGTTGTTACAGGACCACAGCTGCCAACATTAAATGCTGAAAGGTACATTCGTGAGTGCTAGAACCTCACGTGATACCATACGCGGACTATGTGGGCCCAAATTTCCTTTTTATGCATGATAATGCAAGAGCCCATGCGGCCGGCATCGTCAGGGAATATCTTCGGGATGTGAACATCACAGTTATGGACTGGCCAGCCAGAAGCCCAGACATGAACCCCATTGAGCACATGTGGGACGAGCTAAAAAGACGTGTTAGGGCTCGTCAGCCAGTTGCCCAGACGATGCAGGAGTTGAAAACTGCCATAGAAGAGGAATGGGAGATGATCCCTCAAAATTTCATAGAGCGGTTGATAAACTCTATGCCTAATCGTATGAGAGCTGTGGTAGATGCCCATGGAGGCAACACGCGTTATTAAATTAAACCTTTATTTGATAAAACATGTTTTTTATTCAAAAATCAATTGCCTTTAACAAGGCGCATATCCGACTTGTTAGGCGTAGTTCCATGTCGTATGGTATTCTGAATTCAAATTTAAAACAATACGATCGAAAAAGATGGTAAAATGTATCAGGTTTAAAACTGCATCAACAGTTTTTGTTCAATCTAGCAATCATATTTCGGTAGGGGCCA
Source organism: Cosmia pyralina (assembly GCA_946251885.1). Classification (NCBI taxonomy): domain Eukaryota; kingdom Metazoa; phylum Arthropoda; class Insecta; order Lepidoptera; family Noctuidae; genus Cosmia; species Cosmia pyralina. The sequence continues at coordinate 23,831,479 of OX276345.1, read as the reverse complement.
TCGAAACCTAAACTCCAAGGTGGGCCAATAGATGTGTCCAGAAGTGTATATCCTGTAACTGATACAAGTTTTCTAGGAATTAATATTGACAATAAATTGTCATGGAAAGCACATTTAGAATATGTTTGCAAAAGAATCAATAAATCCTCATTTGCTCTATACAAACTTTCAAAAATTGTTAATAAAGAAGCCATATTAGCTGCTTATCATGGACTCGTTGCACCTGTCCTGAGATATGGTATTATATCTTGGGGCAACTCAGTTAATAGAGAATCTGTATTTAAAGCTCAAAAGAAATGTATCAGAGCAATGTGTAACGTAGACACCACTACCAGCTGTCAACCCTACTTTAAAAGCCTAAAGATTCTGACACTGCCTTCGTTATACATATATGAACTAAATGTTTTTGTGAAACTGAATCCTAATTATTATAAGACTGCTTTTAAAAGCTACTACAGACAACTACGTGACAAAAAAAGACTAGAAATTCATGTACCTTATGGGAAAACAGCACTATTCAATAAAAGTATTCTTTGTATGGCATCATTGATTTACAACAAGTTGCCTGATGATGTCAAAAAATTACCTATTCAACAATTCAAGTCGAAGCTGCACAAACTGCTAGTGAATAAATGTTACTATACTGTCACGGAGTACTTACAGGATAAAAATATAGATAAATACTTATAGTAAGAGTAATTTATTGACATTGAATAATATGAGAATACATCAATACAAATAATGTGACCTGTTTTAATAATTTAATTTCGCATGTATATAATTTAATTTTAATTTGGACCAATGTTTTAAGTTAATTTATTTGATTGTTAAGTCTATGGCATGTGTTATATTTCATTTGACAACTTTATTTTATTTTTAAATCTTTGACATTTGTATTACATAATCTGAATTTATTTTATTTTATTTTTCTTTTTGTTTGAGTATAATAATTTTAAAATGTTATTTTAATAGATATTAGCGCATGATTACAATAACAATAAACCTTTGCACACCTTATTAGGTAATGATACAGAGTACTTCCTATTTATTTGTAACATCTGTGTATAAATGCGAATAAATAATTTGATTTGATTTGATTTGATTTGATTTGATTTGATTTGTAGTCGCTCCATGTAAAATACTAGTATTCAGCTGCATCTGGCAAGACTGGTAGTTGACCCCAACATTGTTGGGAAATGGCTAAATCTCTGAATAACTACTGAAAAAGCATAGTTTCACAAAGAATAGCAACGAGAAAATATCAGCTGCTATCAACATTTGGCACGGAGTATTTTACGTGTATGAAAGTGCGACTTACACCTTTGAAAATGTACGCGAACAGCATGTCTAAACTGTGTTCAAGAGCTGTCAGTGTCAATATTCCACAACCATGATGACACTGACTGCTCTTGAACGCGGTTTAGATTGTATTGATCGCGTTCAGTTTCAAAGGTGAAATTCGACCTATAGGTGAGTACCAATATATATATAGTAAAGGTCCAATTTCACCTTTGAAACTGAACGCGATGTCAAAAGTAAAATAAATGGTTATAAAGAGTTTTCTAACCATTTATTTTACTTTTGACATAAGCACGCCTATGAAGTTCCTTATTTATTGACGGGCAAACATAGACGAAAAAATGCAATACATCATAGACTACAATAAATGTAATTGGAAAGATTATAATCTGCTATCCGTTAATGGGATTGAGTACAATACCGCACTGCAAGTAAACAACTATTATATTTTGGGAATTGTCCCGAAAATAAACTAGAAAATCTAAAATTATACTTTAATGTAGGTCGCGTCCTCACCGAGTTATGTCTATTTTATATTTTCATGTGGTGTTGTTTAAACGTTTGACATTCAAACCGATTATTTCGCTCATTTGTTTTTGACCAGATTGCTGCGAAATCGGTTTAGAAGTCGTGACTGCAATTCGTATGAAATTGAGATTCGTTTTAGGAGCACTAAGATAGAACAATAATATTTAGAGATGACAGACCATGAACATGAGGTCCTTGGTTCGATTCCCAGGTCAAGCAAAGTGTTATTGGGTTTTTCCATCTAGTATTTCTCAGTAGCAGCCCGTAGTCTGGATTTGTGGCTCGCCCCCTATTTGTGGCTCGCCCCTTATTTGTGGCTCGCCACCTATTTGTGGCTCGCCCCCTATTTGTGGCTCGCCCCCTATTTGTGGCTCGCCCCCTATTTGTGGCTCGCCCCCTATTTGTGGCTCGCCCCCTATTTGTGGCTCGCCACCTATTTGTGGCTCGCCCCCTATTGGTGGCTCGCCCCCTATTTGTGGCTCGCCCCCTATTTGTGGCTCGCCCTTTATTTGTGGCTCGCCACCTATTTGTGGCTCGCCCCCTATTTGTGGCTCGCCCCTATTTGTGGCTCGCCTCCTATTTGTGGCTCGCCCCCTATTTGTGGCTCGCCCCCTATTTGTGGCTCGCCCCCTATTTGTGGCTCGCCCCCTATTTGTGGCTCGCCCCCTATTTGTGGCTCGCCCCCTATTTCATGGGACTTAAACATAACTGGCGAAATGTGGGTGCACTATAGGTACAGTCAACAACAAAAGTCGATTAACACTTGCAGTTTCTTAATCTTAATTATTAAGCGAAATGTTTAGTTCAAATCGGAACAGAAGTACTTTAAATTTTAAGAACATTAACTCTTAACAGTTAAATGAAAAAAACAGCAGTTTATCGAATCATTTTGTGTTAATTTGGATGATGTCTAAAAGTAACAGTGTTAACCGATTTCTGTTGCTGACCGTACGCCCAACCCTTCGGGGAAAGAAAGCATGATGTTATGTTGAAAAACTATTCATTTCGTTGGTGCCGATAAGACAAGGCCGCCCATTGCATGTTTTGTAGTGTTAAATTAATTTTTTTCTATATATTTTCTGGTTTACGTTTTACCGATATGCACTTCTGAATATACCTATAATTTCGCAGAAATTCTTGTAATTTTTTGTTAGAAATAATATTATCCAACAGAATGTTGATCACCTCAAAGCACTTAATTTTATTGAACTTTATATGTCATTAAGTGATGAAGCATTCCCGTTCGAGCACCTATTTTAAGAGCACCAAAGGTGTTCCCATCTGAGCACCAATCAATATTTTAACGTGGTGCTCAAAAGGGAACAATAATTTACTTAAATTACGAACATTTGCGATTGCAATGTTCAAAATTATTTTATCACAAATATTTGCTAAAATCAAATTATCAGCTATAAATGTGACTGAGTTTACTGTAATCTAAATATGATTAGGTAACACCGTAGTAACATACTAATGTGCAGCTGTTTGATGGCGCTTAGAAGATATTTAACGTACCTAACTCGCATGTATTCCACGAAGGGTTGGGCAGAGGTGTACCTATAGTACACCCACATTTCGCCAGTTAAGTCCCATGTAATAAGAGGCGAGCCTGTTGCCATCAACCGGGCACAAATCCAGCCTCCGGGCTGCTTCTGAGAAATTCTAGATGGAAAAACCGAATAACACTTTGCCTGACCTAGGAATCGAACCAAGGACCTCATGCTCAGCACTACTCAGCAGTAGCGCTTGTGACCACTAGACCCACGCGGCAGTCAAAAAACTAATTTAGCAGAATTGCGGTTTTTATCAAGGAGGAGCTCGTGGCTAAGTAATAACAGCCGCACGGATCGATCCATCAGGTTAAGCTACGCTTGCCGGGGTTGGTCAGTGGATGGGTGACCATTCTTTACATACCGAGACTCCTCCGTGCCTCGGAAAGCACGTTAAGCCGTTGGTCCCGGCTGTCATTCGTGGATCTTTGACAGTCGTTACGGGTCGTCAGAAGCCCGAGTCTGACAACCAGTCTTACCAAGGGGTAACGCATTACCCAGTAACTGGGTTGTGGAGGTCAGATAGGCAGTCGCTCCATGTAAAATACTGGTATTCAGCTGCATCCGGTTAGACTGGAAGCCGACCCCAACATAGTTGGGAAAAGGCTAAGCAGATGATGATGATGATGCGGTTTTTATCAAAGACAGTTCTAAAAATAGCTCCAATGAAAACAACCTACATCTGTCAGTCACTAGCTTCATATAAGACACGCACCATATTATGTCACATGACATTGACTATTAAAAGGCATAGACAGACATGTTTGTCAAAAGTCCTTTTACCGGTAGATTAAGAACAAAGTCTATTTGTCTCTGGTTACGTTATGGCAGCCCGCGTGACGTGGAATGACGGACTGTGTCCAATCCACTATTGTTCATAACTTGAAGATGATGCGGGTAACGTGATTGTTTTATAAGATACCTGTTTTGTATCGGACCACTTGATATTGTTACTTATTAGTAATTAGCTATGATTAGTGCGGTATTAGGCCGCGTTTACACCACATGTGCACTTTTATAATTTCTAACGTGACGATATTATTGTGGAAATAATAAATGTATGGAAATACGTGAACGATGTAACGTTATCGTGCTCGGAAATTTATAAGCGTCTTTTTATAGACATTTTTAAGTATTTGGGCCACTTAGTTACTCCTGACTTGAAAGATGATGCAGACATTGAACGGGAGCGAAGGGCGCTGTCGGTCAGAGCGAATATGGTGATCCGTAGGTTCGCACGATGCTCAGCAGAAGTTAAAATTACTCTCTTTAGAGCCTACTGCACTACGTGATACACTTGCAGCCTTTGGACTAACTACACGCAACGGTCGTACAGCGCCCTTTAGAATGCGCGTTTAGAATGTTGTTGGGTCTCCCCGTTACTGCAGCGCTTCCAATGTTTGCGGAGGCGCGCGTTGATTGTTTTTATGCAACAATGCGTAAAAGAGGCACCTCGCTGGTTCGGCGAGTGCGGGGGAGCTCCAACAGCATGTTGGCCGCACTCGCAGAAAGGGTCGATTGCGCCTACATTAATCACTGCTGTAGATTGCACATTGAGCGCAGATAATGTGGCAACACTGTAATAAATTAATAGAATAGAATAAACCATTTATTTCAGGCGACACTGGCCCATAGATAAATACCTTAACCTAAACATACATATTTGAATATAAACAAAACTTGTGTTAATAAAATAGGCTTAAGACTATGTTAGTAGCACTCCTCTTTGCACTAGCTTGACCTTAAGTGCTGCCCTGTGGAACTTGTCCGCGGAAGCGACGGAACACCACGTCCTGTGGCCAAAAGTCTTCCTCCATGACGAGGGGCAGGTAACAGTTCGGTACACGCACCACAAACGCCTTGAAGTTGACGTTGCGGCGCGACTCCAGTAACTGCACCCTCGGCGTGTACCTAATCTTCTGGCGCACGTACTCCACGATGTCCTCAATAATCTGTTGTTTGGATTATTTTTATAATGTAAAGATTTAATTGTGTTTTTTATTTTATTATTTAATGTGACTGAATTTGAATATGTATGTTTTAATTTAATGAGTCTGTGAAACTTGAAATAAATGATTATTATTTTTGTTGAGTGTTTTTTCTTCTCAGCTCTTTGGCTGGTTTTTGCAACATTTACGGACCGAAGCCAAGTAAACGCAGCGTGTGGTGTGTTATGTTGAGGAGGTGTTATGATGAGGACCTATATCATTTTCATCTATTTGCATGAACTTTCTGACAATTCGACATGTATTTAAAATTGCAGCTTTTTGTAGGGTGATGTAGAGGGTTTCCTTTAGGTTTAGTAGTTTAAGGCTATGGAGAAGATGATTTGGGATGACGCCTGTTGTGGAGAGGACTATAGGGACTACATAAACTTTTTGTTGGCGCCATATCATAGTTACTTCATCTTTGAGTTGTGCGTATTTACTAATTTTTTCAGATATTGTCTTCTGAATGTTATGTGTGTTGGGAACGGCAATATCTATTAGGTAAGTAACTTTGTTTATTTTATCCAGTAGGGTTATATCCGGCCTATTGTAGTAAATTGTCCTGTCGGTGAGAATGGCGCGGTCGTAGTAAAGTTTATGCGTGTCATTTTCTAAGATAGTTTGTGGTGTGTAATTGTAGTATGGAGTTTATCATTTGTTACTGAAGGATATTTGATAATAAATTTTCTATAGTTTTTAGTATTGATAATCTGGTCCTGTATTGCAATTATAAATCCTTCAGTTTCAGGGACTAAATTGCCTATTTTAAGAAACTTATTTGAAGCTACTTTGTTCACATGAGATTGTTCTAGGTCATGAGGATGTCGGCCATGAAGTACCTTTTTCTTTCAGTCCTCATTTTTTGTTTCTGCGGGTCATCGCTAGTAATTTGTGGAGTGTCTAGCTGTTCATTTAAGTTAAGTGGTGTGTAGTTGAAATCATTTTGAGCTATGGCTTTATGGAAGTTACTAGTGCGGGATTTTGAGTGAAAAAATATATTAAGTCGTCACACTTGTTTCCGCCAAAGGTGCTGGATATCTATTAGGCCTCTCCCTCCGTTTTGTCTTTTGATAGTAAGTCTTTCTATTGCAGATTTAGGGTGTAAGTTGTTATGTTTTGTAAGAGTGGTGCGTGTGGTTCGTTCTAATTGTTCTGTGTCTGTTTTTGTCCATTTAATAACTCCGAAAGAATATGTTAATATGGGGATGGCAAATGTATTTAGGGCCTTGATGCGATTTTTACTTGAAAGTTGTGTTTTACATATGGTGTTAAGTCTCTTTTTGTACTCTCCAGTAAGTGTTTCTTTAATTCTAAAATTATCTAGTCCCTTTAGTTGCGTGTACCCTAAATATTTATATAAGTCTGTCGGTTCCATTGCTGTTATGGTGTCTGTGTTATTTACTACATAGCTGCCGGGTCGTATATTACCACCTATGATATGAAGTGTTTTACATTTATCCAGACCAAAATGCATGTTTATATCTAAGCTAAACTCCGCTGTAGCTTCTACTAGTTTCATCATATCTTTTTCGGTTTGTGCATATAGTTTAATATCGTCCATGTAAATGAGATGTGAGACTGTTGTTTGTTCTGTCAAAATTTTGAGACAATAACCGGCCCGACAGCGCTGCAGCAGATGAGACAGAGGGTTTAGTGCGAGACAGAACCACAAGGGGCTCAGGGAATCACCTTGGTAAATACCTTTTTTGATAGCTATTTGTCGCGTTGTAATATTATTTTGATTACAATTTATTTGAAGTGTGGTTTTCCACAATGGCATAATGTTTCGTAGGAAATCTATTATTTTTGAGTTTATCCAATAAATTTCTAGTATTTGTATCAACCAGGAATGTGGAACACTGTCGAAAGCTTTTTTATAATCGATATAGGTACAATGAAGATTTCTATTCTTTGTGGTGGCATGTTTATGGATAGTAGAATCAATAATTAACTGCTCTTTGCATCTCATATAGCCCCGCCTGCATCCCTTTTGATCCTCTGCCATTATATTGTGGTGTTCGATGTGTGAGTTAAGTTTCATTGTTATTGCTGATGTTAATATTTTATATATCGTGGGTAGGCATGTGATTGGTCTGTATTGGGAAGGTTGTGATGAATTTTTAGTTTTAGGCAGCATATATGTTATACCTGTTGCAATGAAATCAGGTATAATTTGTTGTCCTAATATTATTTCTGTTAAGTTTTTTGCTATGGCTTTGTGAAGTGAAGTTAATTTTTTGTACCAAAAATTGTGTATTTTATCTATACCAGGAGATTTCCAGTTATGTAATCTGCCTGTAAAGTGTGTAATATCAGCTTCTGTTATCTCAGTAAATTCCATTTCATCTATAGCCCCCCATTTTGTTTCTTCTTCTGATATCCACGTTGCTTTATCGTTATGTTGTTTTTGTTCTTCCCAAATGCTAGACCAGTATGTTTCTAGTTGCTCTTTTGTAGGTTGGTCAGGTGCGTCTGTAGTATTCTCATCATTTATGTCAGTGTCTGGTTTGTGTAGATTTCTATAAAACATTTTTTCATTAGTGGTAAATATGGCATTATCGTTTTTGCGTATATACATTTTTTTTTAAATAATAATAATAAAATTTATTAAAAATAAAAATTGGTAAAACATATTACATATATTTCCATATATTTTTCTTCCCTTGTGTTATCGTAATGCCGTGGACATTCACGATAATATCGCCACGTTAGAAATTATAAAAGCGCACATTGTGTGGTCAGACGCCGACTGTGATCCTAGTATACGCTTATAAGAGGTAATTCGCTATTAGTGAGCCTACTCACAATCGGCAGATGAACGTTGCGTTGGGAGTGAACGGTTGTGTATGCGTTGATAAACGACATTTGTTTTAATGCCTTAACTTTTTAGATCCATTTTTGCTTGTTTATTTATTTACATTAAAGTCATGCCCTGTGAGATGTTCACTAGGATTTATTTCGTAGTGAATATCCAATTTCCCTGGGTTAATACCTTAGGTAGATATTTACTTTTCCTTTGTAGACTTTGTTTAGTATCCAAGTCTGACCTAATTTATTTGTACAGAAATTATTCTTTTTCTTGCCGTTAAACAAACACAGTTCTTACATATAACTTTAATCATAAGCACACAGTGTAATCCGTAGTGTAATGTGTTGTATATGCGTAACTCGCGGCTCCAGTACAAATATTGAATTACACTACTTAAGTAAAGTAGGTAGTTGGAAAATGGGACTTGTTTACTTGATCAAACATTGGTTTATTACTTTTGAATACTTTATACCAGTTTATGTAACCACTGAAATAAATCTTCTAAGTTTCCCGACGACGCGACGCGATCTGACTGCTTGTGCGGTTTTTTTTCATGGAAATATTTTTTCCATCCCTTGTAACCTCCTGTCCTGAGTCCTCATAAAGGATCAGGACTTTCAAAGTGTAATGGGGGATAAAATTAAAGGAAATAAAGTTTCATGCAAAACACTTGGTCATGAAGACCCAGGTGTAATGTCAATAATGAACTCCAGTGCTAACAATTATGTGTTAATGAATCAATCGAATTTGAAAAGCTCTGGTAAATCTATATCTATACGCGTAAATAGTATAAAACAAAGTCGCTTTCCGTGTCTGTCTGTATGATCGTTTACTTCTGAACCACACAATTAATTTTGATGCGATTTTCACCTAATCACAACCATTTTTAAAATTTACTCCGGATGGTTTATGTGTACAGTCAACAAAAGTGGCAGGGTTTACTAACATATTTGTATGTGACTTGATTCATGTTCAATTTTATATACTGGGTGTCCGAGAAAGGTGTGGCCAAAATTAAGGGTGTGGTACAGACCATCAAACTGAACAACTTTCTCCCGGGGACCAACATCGTAATCGCGAAAAAAATATCAGTCATCCCATACATTTTTTCGAGTAGGTATTGAGGTTTTGTATGGGATGACAGATTTTTTTTTCATGATTACGATGTTGGTCCCCAGGAGAAAGTTGTTCAGTTTGATGGTCTGTACCACACCCTTAATTTTGGCCACACCATTCTCAGACACACTGTATATTACTTTGATTTTGCAATACTCCTACATTGTAACACACCAACACAAAATTGTACATTTTCACGAAATTGAACTTGAAGCAATTCACATACAAATATGTTAGTATACCCTGCCCAGATATCTCTTTTGTTGACTGTACCTATACAGTATTTAATTTAGTTATAACACATAAATCTCTATATGATGACATGTATCCACATTAGTAGATTACACCCGTGCGAAGCAAGGGCAGTGGTGGGTCAGTGCAAACGGCCGCGACTTACGAGTTGTAATAGGTAGGTTCAAACCCAGGCAGCCACTTTACTTTATGTAAAGTATTTCATCTCCACTGCTCTCAATACGGTGAAGGAAAACATCGTGATTAAACCAAAAATTCGAAAACATGTGACATACACCAACCCTCACTGGGCCCGCGTGGTGGATTACGGCCCACTCCCTCTCACAGAGAGGAGGCCTGTGTCCCAGCAGTGGGAACATTATAGGCTGATTATGAAGCAAGAGCGGGACAGTATAGCTATAAAAACTTTTTTACAAAAAAATACAACCGACTTCCAAAAACAACACTACAAAGTGAAAAATAACTTTAATTTCGGAAATCGGTGTCTAGTTAAATGTATTTTCGTTTTTTGCCACCGACTTCCGAAATTAAAGTTATTTTTCACTTTGCAGTGTTGTTTTTGGAAGTCGGTTGTATTTTTTTGTAAAAAAGTTTTTATTTTTCACTTTTTAGTTGTGTACCTACCCCACACAAATTCTAATACCACTACCTGCAAAGCAAACTAGAACATCGTCCATATAAAAGTGGGGAAAATATACGTATTATTGAAGCTAACTCAAAAACTACCGAAGCAAAGTTAATCAATTTTATATGGGACCAACTGTGATGTATACCCTCTCGAATAAAACAAAAAAAATCCAAATCGGTCAAGCCATCTTCGAGTAATCGGGGAACATACATAAAAAAAAAAAAAATAAAAAAAAAAAGGTTCCGACGAATTGATAACCTCCTCCTTTTTGAAGTCGGTTAAAAATAAATGCACAAGGCAATTCTTATCAATGAGAACCAATCAACAAAACTTAAAAGTTCCGTGCGATCTAGAAGTACAAATATATTTGGATTCCAATTGATCAAATGTGCTTCGCTAATGAATTCTATTTGCCGCAATCTTCCTTATGCGAAATAAACTCTGGTCACATGGCTACACAGAACGGCCATGATTTTATTGAAATGACTAATGTTTATCAATCGGCTACGAAAGGGAGGAATAGGTAGAGTGTCCTTGGAGTTTCTTTCCCGTTCTTCTCCATGAGATGTAAGAATGAGGCAACTAGTTTCAACTCTCTGACTAACTGACCGACTCTTTGATAATTCAAAAGGGCCGGTAAATGATTTGTAGATACAACAGTACTCCTTGGAGTTTCTTTCCCGTTCTTCACCAAAGAGATCTAAGAATGGGCAACTAGCTTCAACTTTCTGACTAACTGACCGATTTTTTGACAGTTCAAAATTAAATGATTTACTTAATTTAAATAAAATGCTTTCAGTTTGAGTTTGAGTGAAATAGGAAAACATGATATCTCCAACATTGTAATCGTGATAACATTCAAATCCAAGAAAGCAAAGCATTGTAAATAAAAGTTATCAATAGTTTATCTTGAAACACGAATACTTTTGAAATTCACAAATCATTTACCTAAAACACGCATAATCCTCATGCATTATAAGATTTATAAGTTAAAACTGATCTAATTGTATGATAAAAATCTACTATCAGTTGTAACCTACGTGAACGAGCACATGTAATTCCAACCCTATCTATCTGTGATAAAACATAAAACTAATCAAAATGAAGATTAAAGAACGAACCTTAGTGCTGAAGACGGTATTTTGTCTATTATTTCATTCACTTATTGAAGGAGCTTGTGGCTAACACGCACGGTTCGATATTGCCGTAGTTGGTCAGTGGATGGGTGAACATCTTTACATACCAAGACCCCTCCGTGCTTCGGAAAGCACGTTAAACCGTTGGTCCCGGCTGTCATTCTTAGATCTTTGAGAGTCGTTACGGGTCGTTAGAAGAATGAAAGTCAGACAACCAGTCTTACCAAGGAGTATCGGGTTACCCAGTAAGTAAGGTTGTGGAGGTCAGATAGGCAGTCGCTCCATGTAATATACTGGTATTCAGCTGCATCCGGTTAGACTGGAAGCCGACCCCAACAGAGCTGGGAAAAGGCTAGGCAGATTTGTTGTTATAGCGGCAATATAAATACACAATCTGTGAAATTTTCAACTCTCTACCTAGCCCCCGTTCCCACGGGCGTATTAAAATCGCGGCGGGATTTTATCGCGCACTGGATTTTCAACTCTCGTTGTTGAGCCGAGCGTTGAGAATCCAACTTAACAATAACAGAGTACATTCTAGCGCATCGAAAAAACACACTGTTGGATTTTGCACTCTCGGCGCTAAGCAGAGCGTTGAAAATCCAGTGTGCGAAAAAAAATCGCCGCGATATTTTTACGTCCGTGCGTACGTTGGCTTACGGTTCATGAGATACAGCCGGTTGATAGACAGCGGACAGCGGAGGCTTAGCAATAGGGTTCTCTTTAGCACCCTTCTGAGCAGGCAAAGAGCAGGATACCTGGCTATTTCCAGCCTTGGTCAAGTCAAATCTACCCAGCCTTTTCCCAACTATGTTGGAGTCGGCTTCCAGTCTAATCGGATGCAGCTGAATACCAGAATTTTACATGGAGTGACTGCCCAACTGACATTCACAACCCAGTAACTGGGTAATACGATACCCCTTGGTAGGACTAGTTGTGATTTTCGGGCTTCTGACGACCCCTAACGACTGTCAAAAATCCACGAATGACAGCCGGGACCAACGGCTTAACGTACTTTCCGAGGCACGGAGGAGTCTCGGTATGATGGTCACCCATCCATGGACCGACCCCGGCAAGCGTAGCTTAACCTGATGGATCGACCCGTGCGGCTGTTATTACTTAGCCACGGGCTCCTCTCCACTGTTCCACCCTGTTCCACCTCCCTGTCGGCATTAAATAGGTACACTTATCTGAATATCAAATAATAACCGCCAAACAATAGCTACTATTCGCTATAGCATAGAAACACCTTCAAGCGATATTTTAGTAATTATACAAATGTATAATTACTAAAATACAATTAGTATTCTCAAAATAATTTCCTATGCAGTTTTTTCCACGTATTTTTGTGAGACCGCATGAAGGTGTTTCTAATGGAGATTGATGTAGTTTTTTTATCTCAAACCATATATTTTTATTTTAATATAAACGTTACTTTATTTATTCCAATATCAATCATTTTGCCTAGACATGCAGGCTGGAAAAGATACGTCACATGAAAACACATAATAGTAAATGATTTTGCAAGTTTTTAGGTTATACACATGGAAAAATTAGTGTCTATCTACCTATGTCAAACATAGATATAAATATTATTGTAATCTAGCTTCTGCCCTCGAATTCGTCTGCATCATGTCATTTACCGGGATAAAAGTATCCCATGTGTTATTCCAGATTATAAACTACATGTACATGTATTTGTGTGACAAATTTCATCCAAATCCGTTCAGCCATTTTTGCGTAATTGAGTGACAAACATCGAAACATACAAACTTGCACATTTACATTATTTTATTAAGAATATGTATGTAATATTCTAGTAGGATGCAAATTGGAGAATTAAAACATAAACATTTGTATTTTTAACTCGCACACGTTTATTTGCCAAATTACTAGATAGAGTTAAAACTCTTGCAGCAGCCAATTTGTTATTTTATGTACTTGGATTTTTAATCGTACCTATTCAGTAACTTGACAGTTCATGCTCCTGACAGTAAAAAGGAAAAGAGGTGAAAAAAAGAATTATCGAAACTACCTTGATGTGCTTAGAGTTCTAATTGAAACACGTTATATTCGTTTATACCATAATATAAACGATAAGTAGGTAATTTAATAAAAACAAAAATTATTTTTTTTTTTTTTTTTTCAGTAACTTGTTACTGAATACGATTATAAGTCCAAGTATAGCTTACATGCCGCCGGGGTCGCGGGTAGTTCGAAAGAGATACCGTGGCCCTGGCACGGGCAGCTGAAGGAGCATGGGTGGGTTTTAGTCAGTAAAAGTCTGACACGCCCTCCCGCTCTGCCCAGAGCGGGAGAAGTCATTTGATGATTTCCCATCCATAAAAAAAAAAAATGTATAGCTTACATTGAAAGACATTAATGCATTTACAAGCGCACTGGGAAATAAATGAAAAACTAATTGTTATCGATAAACTAAAGTAGGATTGCCAGAACTCAATGTCAGAATGAAGTAATGTTAAAATCACTAAAAACCTAAATGCAAGTAGGTAACTAAGCTTTTAAATTAGTTAGGGTTAATAACGCTAAAGTGTGACTAAAGTCATTATAAAAATAACATAATCATTCATGTAATGATGTAGTATTTTTATTCGGAATTGTTCAGGTCTGTAATTTTAGCTAATTAATAAACGTTGGGAATTCCGTCGGCTCTCTGTGTGTTCACTGACCGATGTCGACGTTACATTATTTTGACTATTTTTAGTTTTTTCTAGTAATTACTCCTACAACTCTTTGAGAAAAATCAAGAATAATGAGTTAAATGAGCATGTTGCTTGTAAAGTCACTTTTGGGAATTTCTATTTAGAGCTTGCCAAAAAACATTCAGAGAATTTTATTCCATCAGATAATTTACGCCAAAAAGTAAGTTGATAACGTTTATTCATCTACTTATATAAATAACAAAAAAAGCGGCCAAGTGCGTATCGGACCACGCGCACTAATAGGGTTCCGTAGTTGCACAATAATGCGGACTAAGAAGAGGGCTTTTTGTTGTTTCATGAATATTTAACTATTATTCGTAAACTAGAAAAGCCTACTTAGCTGTGATAGTTTTCCTTTTAATTTCGTTATACTCGTATATACTACTACCGTGACTTTTTTCATCCATCCAAAAATAACCTTTTAGCTGGGAGAGGGGGGGACACTTGACTCTTTAGCACGTTAGAGCTTAATATTTTAGAAACGGATCCCTAAACCGAAAAATTGTTTTCACGAACCCGCAATATTTTTGAAAGACCCATCCAACAACACCCCACACACCATGGGTAGAAGAGAAAAAAAAAACTTCCCCACTTTTCGTGTACAGAAAGAAAAAAAAAAAAAAAAAAATAAATAAAAGAAAATTTTTTTTTCATGATTTTATTTTACCACTTTGTCGGCGTGATGAATATGTACATCCATGCCAAATTATAGCTTTCTAGTATTAAGAGTCTCTGAGCTAAGGTGCGGACAGACATAGCGAAACTATAAGAGTTCCTTGTTGACTACGGAACCCTAAAAACGAAATACTGTTCGTTGGTAAGCGCATCACTTGAGAACGGCTCATTTGACAATTTCTTGTTTTAAAATAATCACAATCTGAATTATGTTTTTAAGGAATGAAAAATTGGAAAAGTTACCCGGAAAATTTACAAATTCGGAAAAAACTGAATGCCATTTTTTCTATGGTATTCGGTTCGGTTTAAAGAAACTTTATTACCAATAAAGACATATGTCACTTACTTGAGAACAATACTAAAACATACATTTAAAGATTACAAAAAGCTCGTCACCAGTATTACAAGTTAAAGTTGCCCATCCAAAGCATTCATTTCTCCAGTGATCGATCCGCAATTATGTGCTGGCTAAGGTGACTGGAACCACAGCCCCCTACGTATGAGATGGCAGTCCTACCACACGCCGATAACCTGATTTGTTCTTATTTATGATATTGTTTGTGTGTGTTTTTGTTTGTTTATATATATGTTAAATATGTAATTAATTTGTAATTTGTAAGGTGAGTTTTGAATGCATTGAAAGTGTAGATTTCTTAATAGGACGGTAATTTATTATAGAGTTGTGCTCCCTCAAAAGTTAGTTTTTTTTTGCCATAGTTAGTTCTTGTTTTAGGTAAAACTAGCAAGCTTGCTATTTTTGAATAAATTGTTGAAAATTGTACATCACAACTTCGTCAGATCAGCTAGTTTACAATAATTAATAAAGACCCTGAAACCATTGATAAACAATGTAATTAAAGACCTGAAACAGACATACCTATCCACTTGTGACTTCAATTTCAACTAAGACGAGCAATTCATCTCAGGGACAGTAGGAAATAAACCACATACCACAATTTAATGGAGGATGTCTAATGTAATTACACAAATGCGAATTGAAGTACCGAAATCTGAAGTTCTGGTCGCTGGGCCAGATAAACCTAATGGTTATATAATGTACTCTGTGGTTATATTGATTTATCAGAAGCTTTGACTGGATTAGCTCACATCAATCAATTCATTGATAGGGAATATTGAATTGAATGAAAGGTCTATAGCAAATTTTCAAGTACGGAACTAAATTATATATTCAATAGATGTTCAAGTATATTTCGAACATAATGTCCTTCGCATCAATTCCGCTTTCTGTTTTGACAATGTTATTGTACTCAATGGTATTTTAATAATCCAGTAATGGACTCTTGATTTCCCTTATTATCTCATTAGTATAGAAAGCTGATGTGCATCAATTATGTATCCAAACACACTATGCCGAAGGTACGCGACCGAAGTTCCGCAGCTGATTCAACAACAACGTAATTTGGCCACGTAATTTCGGTCGTATCGTAATGTGTCGTCAGTAATTCAAATAGCATTGCAGGCGTAATCATGCCGAACTTCGGTCGCCTACCTTCGGCATAGTGTAAAAACATTTGTAAATGTAACAGAAGTTTTTACTTTGAACGATTTAAGTTGTTTCATAGAGCATTAATAACAAAGACAACTTTAAAGGCAAGAATGCAGCAGTTATATACTCCTTTGTTTATAAATAAAGGCATCGTATTGAAATATTGATACATCGAAATATATGTATCAATATTTGCTTCCCATGAAGGTGCATCATTTTATAATGTTTATAACGCGATACGTATCTGAAACATCAATAGCCTTATTCACTACCACTGGTTAAGTTTTGGTTATCATATTTTCAGGCAGATAATTTTACACAAATTCTAAATCCATTAGTAGACGTGTGGCATTCCAGACAGGTTCTCAAAATAAGTGAGGGTTGTAAAATATCGTTTAGCGAACGCAGTATTCAAGTCCAAAGTGTGATTGCAGATGTAGAATCCGGTGAAGCGGCGCCTGATGCCAAGGGAGATGTGCCCGTACCACCTGTCACCCGGCGACCGCCTCCACAGGGTAAGCGCCACGCATGGCATGAGGGGCTTACCACACTGTGACGTCACAAATTCACTCGATGGGATTTTGAATTAAGAAAATAGAGTGGAATAAAAAAAATCTAGGTGACGATGGCAATCTGATAGTAAGTGATATCTCATAAGTATTGTATGATGCGTTCGACGACCTTATACGAAAGTTGGATACTTGGTTCAAATTCAGGAACTTTCTTCATATCGAGATTATAGCAGGTTTGGTCTGTGACCTGGTGCCACAGGTACCTAAGCCAAAATGGTCTTTATTCACACGGAACAGAGCTGACACAACTTAACAAAAAGAAAAGTCAATAGTAGTCAGTATTCAGTGAAATAGAATAGTCATGTTACAATATTCTTTAAAGTTTTTTGTATATGGTCGTAGAAAGTATCATAAAGTCCTTGATTTCACTTAATGTCATTGTCAGCGCCATCTAGTATATAATTGGCATGTGGTACCCTCGATTATGGTGTAGCACGGAAAATCACTATTTCACATACATTGGAGCACCTCACTATATTTATATTTTAATGGTTAAGCTGCTTTTCATGTCATGTATGTCGCTCGCACTTCTGTTTAATTTCTTCATTTTCCTTCATGTATTTTTTGGTTTATTATCACGTTTTTTTTTTGTTTTGGGTATTTGTGCTGTCGTTTTTCTTTAATTTGTCTGTCCGTATTAGGTACTATTAGAATATGTTTAAGTAATTTGTATTTTCAGATTATAATAATATGAACCTTCATTAGTGTTTTCACAATTTTTGCATTAGATTCTTGCATTCACTTTTATAATTTCACTTATTTTGTTTTCACTAGTTGAGTTGAATAATCTAAGGTTGACTCTACACTAATTAAAGATTATGTTAGTGGTATAAGTACAAAGATCAGATCAGTAGAAATATCATACAAAGTCAATAACATAAAGGTACCTAATTTTCAAGAAATCGCACCTCAGTATACTCTTGATGATGATTCGAAGCATTTAATAGCTCTCTCAGCTAGCAATATTTTTATACACTCATATAATATACTATATTTGTAATCAAGTTTTTGGAAAACGCTCTAACGTTTTCGATGAAAGTTGCAATATAGGTTTACGGGCGAAAAATCGATCTAGCCAGGTCTCATATCTGTGAAAATTTGTTTTCTCTAGTTCACCAATTTCTATTTGCCCAGGTACTAGAAGTTAAAGACGAAATAAATCATTATAAGGAGAGAATAAAACGGTATTCAGATAGACTGGAAGCCAACCCCCAATATTGTTGGGCCAATTCTAGGCAGATGAGATGAGAAGTGGAAAATAAAACGAAACTTGATTTGCCAAGTAACATAGAGTATCGCCCTAAAAACTTAACATCATACGTTTTCAGTCTGATCAAAAGACGCTTTACATCAAAGATAGTACCAATGTAGTTTCTAACCAACAGAAATAAAAAAGAACAGGAATATAATAGAATAGAATAATAAAAAATAAAAATAATAATAATATAATATGGAGTAGAATAGGTAGGTACCTTAGGTAAAGAAGAATGATTAATGATTTACAATTTACATCAACTGCAATGGTATGTAAAGATCGCATGTGTTAGATAAATGTTATCATTATGTGTCATAAATACTTGAGATTACCTTGATTCCGGAAGTTAGTTCGGTTGTGATTAAAATCATCGAATCATTGTAAAACAACCTTTAGATTATTAGAATAACTGTTTGTTGGATATTGACATCTGTCACATTTACGAAGCTTGTGACCAATGTAGAAGTATCTAATTTGATTAGTTATTGTGTTTACAAAATATACCACTCTTAACTTGTCAAAATCGTACAGATGTTATTACTATAAATAATTAAATAATATTTGATAGTAACTTTAGTATATCTTAGAATTTATATTGCTATTTTAATATAAAAGGTTGTTTGAAACGATTAATACAATACTGTCAGTTGATGTTTGATGGGAAGGGATAAATGGAAGGGGTGGAAAGATATAAAAAGGATTGTAATGACATTCTCGAGGCAGTTGCTCAGTGGATGTTCAAGTGGCTAGTGCTAGTGCTGTTGTGATGTGAAATATATCTACCAGGTGTCATGTAAGTTACGTAATTTCATATTATACCTTAAATATTGTTCTTATGTTGCTATTATTCTGAGTGATAGAATTAACTGTTTGAGATAACTATAAATTGTGGAAAATATAAGAGATGTGTTGATAGAATACTATAATACTGTTTCCATGGAGTTTCTTGTCCTTCTTCTCCATGAAGACCTAGTTTTGCGAACGGACAATAGCTTTCTCATTAAAGATTAATTATTGACAAGCCTAATTGAAATAATAAATATCTAGTCTTGTCTTTCTGTGCTTTTCTTTATGAAATCCTTCCCTTACACACCATGTTCATAATACTTTCATACACAATAAATAACCAATAACCATTCTGACATGTAAGGTTTGCTATTTGCGTAGTAGCTATATATACGCTTATAATTATATATAATATCAAATCTAACATCAGAAGTGGGATAGTGCTCAGTCTCACATAACATATTTCTAATGAATTTTATTTTGCTATTTTCATGATCAACGTTGGAGCAATCGTGTTCTGCTGGAAACCATTGGTAACGGCGGGTCGTTGACTCAACCCTCATCATAACGATGAAAACGTGCTGAGAATTGTATGGTCGAAAAAAAATGCAAGTGTTCACGGAAAGTTAATTTAAAATTGTTAATATTATTTCTCTGTTGATCACAAATTAATTTAAAAAATGGCTTTGGAGGAAACTTTATAAAATTGAAGTTGGTAATGTCATAAAGTAGATGGAACATAATTGTATTTTTATATTATGAAAGAAATAGCGAATATCACATAACTTGCTGATAAACAAATATGACATTTTTCACTTTCAAAATGCTAGTATTGTTATAGTTTGTCGGAACTGATCTGAGTTTCTTGATAATTTTGATTTGGCTTATTATTACCTTTTACTAAAAAGTAAGGTACCAACAGAGTGACCATATTAAATATTTGGAATTATTTAATAGAAAATGTAATAAGGATGATCAATACAATTTGCAATGATATTGTCAGGTTGACCGAGCGGTATATTGTTTTGATCACTTATTTAATTAATACAAAAAGAGCTTGTCTTGACTGTTGTCTGGCATTCACTGACTGCGGGTGATTGAGCTTCACCGACGGCGGGTGTTTGGCCACATACAGTAAGATGTGATTATGTTTCACACTATTGTTTTTGTATAATGATAATTATCTTGTACTTCGAGATCGAAATACATGTTAGTATGGCCGTATTAGATAATTGTAATTAGCTGACTGTGACTATGACTGTGAGTGTTTCCGCTGGTCGGTCATTTGCTTGGTGCAAGTCTATCCCACTAGCAGCGGGTGGAGGGGACTTGACACGTCTAGGCAATTGGCAACACAAAACAAAAATGACGATGACAAAACCAAAGTAAATTACAATTGTATAAAAACGGTATCTAATGTACTTCGAGAGCGAAGTACTTGTCAGTATGGCCGTGTTAGATAAATGTTATCATTATGTGTCATAAATACTTGAGATTACCTTGATTCCGGAAGTTAGTTCGGTTGTGATTAAAATCATCGAATCATTGTAAAACAACCTTTAGATTATTAGAATAACTGTTTGTTGGATATTGACATCTGTCACATTTACGAAGCTTGTGACCAATGTAGAAGTATCTAATTTGATTAGTTATTGTGTTTACAAAATATACCACTCTTAACTTGTCAAAATCGTACAGATGTTATTACTATAAATAATTAAATAATATTTGATAGTAACTTTAGTATATCTTAGAATTTATATTGCTATTTTAATATAAAAGGTTGTTTGAAACGATTAATACAATACTGTCAGTTGATGTTTGATGGGAAGGGATAAATGGAAGGGGTGGAAAGATATAAAAGGGATTGTAATGACATTCTCGAGGCAGTTGCTCAGTGGATGTTCAAGTGGCTAGTGCTAGTGCTGTTGTGATGTGAAATATATCTACCAGGTGTCATGTAAGTTACGTAATTTCATATTATACCTTAAATATTGTTCTTATGTTGCTATTATTCTGAGTGATAGAATTAACTGTTTGAGATAACTATAAATTGTGGAAAATATAAGAGATGTGTTGATAGAATACTATAATACTGTTTCCATGGAGTTTCTTGTCCTTCTTCTCCATGAAGACCTAGTTTTGCGAACGGACAATAGCTTTCTCATTAAAGATTAATTATTGACAAGCCTAATTGAAATAATAAATATCTAGTCTTGTCTTTCTGTGCTTTTCTTTATGAAATCCTTCCCTTACACACCATGTTCATAATACTTTCATACACAATAAATAACCAATAACCATTCTGACATGTAAGGTTTGCTATTTGCGTAGTAGCTATATATACGCTTATAATTATATATAATATCAAATCTAACACATGCGCCGCGCATTCAAAACAATGATATCACTGGAAAAACTGATATACGCGTCATGTTATTAAAAACTATCCATAGGTACTGACTTTTATTACAATTATAAATCTTTTGACTAGCAACAATGCTGTCAGAGAATCTTCTAGAACCAATATGTCATCTTCTCTCATTAATTTTTCCCGAGTCATTTATATTATATTGCAGTTCTTTGTTACTGATTTATCTCTGCAGTTTATTACTTGTTTATTTTATTAACTGTTACATGATAAACGTCATTAAATAAATTGTTTTTCCTTTTATGGAAACTTCAACTGGAGTCGTGGAAAGATTTATCGGGATCTATTTATAAGTACTTAGTAGTTGTAATTATTTGTTTTATTATCCTTGGCTAAGGTAGCTTGCACAATCTTTTCTACTAGGTTACTAGTTACTGCTTCTTTTTCTATCTTTGTCCTTAGAAATGCTTCTTCGGTTTTACTATCTTTTGAAGATTAATTGGCTCTTATATCGACATTTCCAATCCTTTCATTACCCAAGCCTTTCATTACCTAAATAGCCTAGTTCCTGGTAGCGCTTAATTTCCTTTTCTATATTTTTAGCATAACCTATCAAAGGAGTATCATCTCCTTGGTCAGAAATGTCAGTTCTCTTAAATATAAGCTCGTAGGAACTACAATAACACTTGAAATAAGTAAACAAAATAATTTCTATTGTTCACACATCACAGTAATTACGTCCACACGTCCACACGAATAACTTTCTAGTAATAACCACCAATTAATCTATTACGGTTGAAGCTTCAAGCGTCCATCTTTTATTTTTGACCATCGATAAGCGTTTTGGCAGATCGAATTCAAATTGCAATCTCACAATTTAAATTCAACTGTATTTTTTACAGATTAAGGTTAGTTTTTCAATGTTGGTTTTGCTGCTTGGGTTTGTTTAGATGAGTGAAAGGACTATCGGTCGTGAAAGTCTCCTGTCTCCCTTTCGCTGCGTACTTTGAGTTATTTCGTTACCTTCTTATTATGGATGCTCATTGTATAACATGTTATGTCATAAGTACATGAGACAGATGCACTTCTGTGATAAGTAGACTTAGTAAATCATGCATTCTTATGCAGATGACACCGAGATTATCGAAAGGAGATTGTCTGTTTATGTTCAAGTCAAACACTAATGTTTGTGGTTCCTTTTAATTCGCTCTACCCTGGTACCTACATATAATAGTCGTAAGTTTGCATCTGTTAACCTTTGACAAGAAAGCTCCGTAACAGGGTATAAAATCTCATAACTCAAAAGTTCAATAGAGCCCAGTGGCGGATAAGTCTCTAGACGAACAGGCACCACTATCCACTATGGATTATAATAAAGGCGAATTACAACTCCACCAGTACCAAATCTTTACGATATACCAACAATACGGGTACCTACAACTATCAATTTGGGGCCTCTATTTTAGAAACCATTAATCAACTTTGTCCAGTTTATCATTGTTTATAAATAGCAAAAGGAAACGGTGGGATCTGCCTCCCACGCAATAATCTACCCAATTGCGTTCCATGAATCTCCAAACAGAATATAGTTTGACACATCCGTTTCAATGACCACACACCGAGTTTTACTGCTAAGATCTACCGGGTGATATTTCCTGGGTGTTGGTTATTTACATAATACCTAGTTGATGTGTATTGTTTAAATTGTAGTGATGATACGGATGATAGCGGTACTGTGAACAGAAGTCTACACATCACTACAAGTTTCTTTGCGCTAACTCCGAATCGGATTAAGATGGAGAGATGGATAACAGAAGAAATGTTCTGTCAAACTTCTGAATAATTATCAAACTAGCAATAGTTACATAGCCAAAACAAGGCATTTATCAAAAACCTTGATGGCAATTCAATTCGTGATCATTCTCATAGGTGACACAGCTCCATTCTGCAGAACATAATTTAGATTGACAGCATACTGTCACGTGGTACGCACAAAAAAGCGTTTGAATTCGCCAATTCGAAATTCGTTTCCAAAAGTTGATTAAATTTAAAAAAAGAAAAGAACAAATTACTCGTATTTCAAAAATGGAGGCTCGAAAGCGCCTGACGACAGCCAACGTATGGGTTATTTATCATTTCGTCACGCGGTTTTGGCACGTCCACTGCACGTACCGGGCATTTTTAAAGGTTACTGATTGAAGTCGTTAGACCCACTAGTTTAATTAGAGAAGCTAATTTTAGTTAACACGATTACATAGAATGTTAAATACTTAAATAGTGATTAGTGACATGACAACAAAGTTGACAATGTTGATATTTTGATGCCTCGTTGAATTTTAATGTTTCCTTTACTTTGGTCTGCAAACAATTGTGATTTTGTTATACCTATTAAATTTCCGAATTCATGAAATTTTTGGAGAGCAGTGGTGGCCTTGTGGTAACGGCTGCGACTTACGAGTTGTAGGTCGTAGGTTCGAACCTAGTCAGGCGCTTTACTTTGTGTTAATTATTTCATCACCAACACATCGTGAGGAAACTGGCATGTCCTAGAACCAAAAATTCGAAGACATGTGACATCTACCAACCCGAATTCCGCGTGGTGGATTACGGCCCACTCCCTCTCACAGAGAGGAGGCCTCTGTCCCAGCAGTGGGAATATTATAGGCTGATTACGCTCTGAAATTTTTTACTGGTAAGCTCAACAACCAAATCCAATATAAGTACCTGTTTTGAAACATTAGCTAGTTATTCGTAGAGTAGACCCGTTGAAACATAAAAATGCAAAAAAGCCTCACATGAAATACCTAATAGGGTATTTAATGGTGCCCATAAGTCGAGCCCAACCACCTGCTTCTTGCGACTATTGCTATACAAAGTCGCTTTTAAATCTAAAGGCCAATATTATGCTAGCTTTGAGTGGCGAGAAACCTCTTCTAGAATGGTGTTGAGCTTCCGTCGTGGTCGTGGGTTAGAGATTAGATTAGAGATTTTAAGAATTAATTTATTTATGGAACTGTACATCGTAGTCAACATTTCTTCTTGACAAACCATTCAAATGTCAACGGTATCAAATCAAGTTTATCAATCCAAGACGACATCCCATCAACATGATTGACATCCTAACGGCGGATAACTCTTAAAATTAATTACTAGCGCCATTTTAAGACATGTTTTAATGTACTCGCAAAAAAATCAGTTACTCACTACAGTGTAATATCATAGTTAATAGGAACACTTGAGGTAATGTACTGCAGGCCACAAAAAATGGGCCAATGGCCCGACGTGTCTCGAAAATAGAAGGAGTGACTCAGAGTAATTTTGTTAGTCTCGCGAGTAGGTATACTTGATAACCTTTATAACGATTTTTTTATATATGTAGATCTATATCGTTTTGATGGTCTGGCAGTTTCTAAAAACATGATGTATTACTCGTAGCTACTTATGTGCTTTATTAATCAGAGTCGCGACGAAGATGTCAGAATTAAATGTAGTAGAGTCTATAACTTTTATGGAGTAGGTAAATCTTTGATGAAAATGTTGCAGAGTCATCATCATCTGCCTAGTCTTTTCCCAACTATGTTGGGGTCGGCTTCCAGTCTAACCTAATGCAGCTGGATACCAGTTTTTTACATGGAGCGACTGCCTATCTGACCTCCACAATCCAGTTACTGGGTAATACGATACCCCTTGGTAAGACTGGTTGTCAGATTTTCAGGCTTCTGACGACCCGTAACGACTGTCAAAGATCCACGAATGACAGCGGACCAACGGCTTAACGTGCTTTCCGAGGCACGGAGGAGTCTCGGTATGTAAAGATGGTCACCCATCCACGGACCACCCCCGGCAAGCGTAGCTTAACCTGATGGATTGACCCGTGCGGCTGTTATTACTTAGCCACAAGTCAATAATGCAGTTTGGAAACTTTTAACCCTTTCACTGGACATAGGCACTATGATAGCACAAGATATTGATACTGAAATATACAGTAAAAATATACTTGTAATGTAGATAGTAAATATGATAAATTTGGAAGTATTTTATCATAAAATACCTATGTAGTGTAATCCACCCATAATCCATTAGTGATATGCAGACAAGGTGTCACTGTTTCTACCCAATTTATTTAGGAATGTTATCAGCGTTACCTACTGTCAGTATTATAGTAGGTACATAAACTTCACTTCATTTATATTAGAAAAATAACGGTATCACCCTTTCGTTATTTGGATAATTATAAATAATTGTAAATACAAAAAAATGTAATCTAAGTGTTTAAAAATAACTCTAAAATGCAGTAAATTTGATTGATTGTGTATACGTACACTAAAATATAAATATTATGTACAAGTAAATAATGGGGAGAGCTCATTTGTCATCAAAAAAATCATCCGCATCATCGCTGTCAGTGGGAAACGTTGGCAGCAGCGTTGCCACGTTGGATAGCAATTCTGGTTCTTTGACCTAAAAATTGCCCAATATCTGTCGTTATTTTGCTGTTATTTTTGTAATGCAATAATAAATAGAGTATAGATACATAGTTATATGGATATAACAATAGCGTGTGTCTTATAAAAATTCTTCGCTACGTTCTGTACCTAAAAATATTTTCTTGTTGGACATATGTTTAAAAGACGCTATTTGCTATGCGCTACGCAGTAGTTTATAATTATTTATGTTTTGCTATAATACATATACACATAATGTAGTCGTAAAACCCAAATATTAGTAGCTAACATAGAGCACAACACAGTGAAGATAATGCATCACACGATCCATGTCTCAGCTTTTCCGAAAATAAACTTTTCTCATGAATTGCTTGATTAGGTACACCAATTTTTTATCCAATCAATTCTACTGTGATTACTCTCATAATTTCTCTTTGACACTAAGGGCTAGTTTTTCAATAGTCAGATAACTCTTATCTGAAGAATAAATAATTCTATTTGACAGCATTTGTCAAATTGTAATTAATATTTATTCATCAGATATGAGTTAACTGACTATTGAAAAATCGGGTTAGTGGCGAGGGCCCCAATTCCGCAGGTACTTAGAACACCTCCCGGAGGGCCTCGATTTCGATATATTTGAAAAAAAAATTCTTTGTTATTTTTTCTAGTGTTTTCAACTTGTATTTAAAAAGTGCTTCAAGGTGTGATAATGTGTTTGTTTGGTTTCTGCCGGCATATAGTGGTTTCAAATATGAAAAATAGATACATGGACATAAGGACGAAAGTAATTTGATTTCAAAATTTTGTGAAACATAGAATCATAATTTTAATAATCATTATTTACAAAATGTACGTAGCTTAAAAAATCATATTTAAAAAAAATGTGTTTGTATGATTTAAGAGAAGGATAGGTGGAAGGGCTATTTTGAAAGACTGATGAATGAGGAGAATGACTGGAGTGGTGTGCTTGAGAATAAACCAGTAAATGAGGGGTTAGTGAGAATTATTAGTATGGATGACGTGAGAATAGCAGTTAATGGGATGAAGAATGGTAAAGCAATAGGTCCGGATGGAATACCAGTCGAAGTATGGAAGTTATTACGGGTAGATGGATGGACGTGGTTAGCTTTATTCTTCAATAAATTGTTGCTGGAAGAAGCCATACCTGACGAATGGTGCAACAGTTCGCTGGTGCCCATCTTTAAAAACAAAGGTGATGTGCTGGAGTGCAACAACTATAGAGGAATAAAGCTAATTTCACATAGTATGAAGGCTTGGGAGAAAGTTATTGAAAGGCGACTAAGAGAAGAGAGTGAAATTTCGCAAAACCAATTCGGTTTTATGCCTGGTCGAGGAACAGCAGATGCCATCTTTGCTATCCGCCAGCTGTGCGAGAAATACAGAGGTGCGCATAAAAACTTGCACATGGTATTTGTTGACCTCGAAAAGGCATACGACCGAGTGCCTCGTGAAGTTTTGTGGTGGGCACTTAAGGAAAAATGTGTACCAGGGAAGTATGTGCAGTTGATTCGCGCGATGTACAGTCGATGCAGTACCCAAGTCCGGTCTACAGTGGGCACTACTGACAGCTTCGATGTGGCTGTCGGCTTGCACCAGGGGTCTGCACTCAGCCCTTACCTCTTTGTGCTGATAATGGATGCTCTTTCTTCGGATATCCAGGAAGAGGCTCCCTGGTGTATGCTGTTCGCCGATGACATTGTGCTGGTTGCCGAGAGTGGCTTAGAGGTCCAGAGCAGATTGGAGGTGTGGTGGAAAAGACTGGAGACCATTGGCCTGAGAGTAAGTCGGACCAAAACAGAGTATTTGTTTTGTGATTTTGGCGGACTCTCCGGTCCTGTGCCCATATCTCTTGCCGGAACGCCCTTACCGATCTGCTCCGACTTTCGGTGCCTCGGGTCGCTTGTCCAAGGGGATGGCGAAGTAGACCGAGACATAACGCACCGGATTAACGCAGGATGGATGAAATGGCGACAGGTTACAGGAACAACTTGCGACCCACGGATGCCCCTCAAGTTGAAGGGGAAAATTTACAAGTCCGTGATAAGGCCTGTCGTACTTTATGGATCGGAATGCTGGACAGTGAAGAAGACGGATGAAAAAAAATTGCATGCAGCGGAGATGAGAATGTTGAGATGGATGTGTGGAGTGACAAGAATGGATAAAGTGAGAAATGAGTATATAAGAGGAAGTTTGAAAGTGGCGCCAGTGACAGAAAAGTTGAAAGGAAATCGTTTGTCTTGGTATGGGCATGTAATGAGGAGAGACAAAACGCATGTGACTAAAAGAGTGATGAATATAGATGTTGATGGATGGAGAGGCAGAGGAAGGCCAAAGAAAAGATGGATGGATTGTGTGAGGAATGATATGAAAGAGAAGGGAGTGAATGATAGCGTGACGGTTGACAGGGGAGAATGGAAGAAGAAAACGTGTTGCGCCGACCCCAAGTAATATGGGATAAGGGCAGGAAGATGATGTATGATTTAAGAGAACAACAATATTACTTCAAATCCTGGCACTAATGGGGCGTAAACAGTACTCACAAAATTTGGTTTATGACTTTTCCTGCTGATGGTACTTTTAAGCAATACTGCCTTTTAATCGAGATAATTAGAAACCGTGCCCTCCGGGACGTGTACCTCCGTGATCGTGGCGGTGGGGCCCTCAGTCACTAACCCGATCAGCCTTAAAGGACATAAATCAAATATTTTCAAACAATGGCGTCATCTGTCAATGAATTTTTTCTCAGACTGTCCTTAAAAATGTAAACCACCATGGTATTCAGCTGCATCTGGTTAGACTGGAAGCTGACCCCAACATAGTTGAGAAAAGGCAAGGCAGATTGATTCATGATTGTCAACAAAGATGTAAGTATCATATAAACTAATAGTAGAATAACCGGTCTGTAATAAAAATGGCTAGACGGCCCGGTGATGTCTGTCTCTGCCGGAAAAGAAAGTCTTTATCATTTAGTTCATAACAAAATTTTATATTTTTTTTATGTTAATAAGTCGATATGATATTTTCATTTATCTATGTTTGGCCATAGATTGATACCTACTTCGTAATTTTAATCACACGCTCTGTTGGCTCAGTTTCTTTATATTGTGTTACCTAAGTATATCACTTAGGTATACATCTTCTTTATCTATAAATATTAGTGTCTGCCTGTGTGATCAGTTGGTCACTGCTGATCACTGATCGCTTAGTTCTTCTAAATTAGACAATGAAATGAAATTAAATAGTTTATTCTGTAAATAGGATATCGGAATCACTTTTACACGTCACATTAAAAAAATAAAGAAAAATAAGCTAGATGAAGTCGATATTTCCTATCTGACTACCCTGAGAAGAAATGGCAAAACTAACAATATAACGAAATAAAAAATGAATTTTGATGCAGTTTTCACCATAATTTAGAGAATTTATTCCGGAAGGTCCAGTATGTCTATAAAAATAATAGGTATGAATACTGTTGGAGTGCCCTAATATTTATATTATTAGATCATGTTCGTTTAGATAGATATCCCTAGGAATGTAACTATATCACGGCTTCAACGATCTTACTGCGACATATCACTTAATAAATGCAACTATTGAGACGGGATCCTGATTAACATTTTTTATTTTGGTTTATAATTTTTTTGGTGTACATAATAAAGAATAGTCTATTAAATTCTTGACAATTATGTCGTGGTTGGCGTGAGTCACTGATAATTAAAAATCCAATGCAAAATTGATAAACCTAAAATTTGTCTTTCCGGTGTAATAGAATCAAACTCACGATACTCATAAAGCAAAGTAGAGGTAAAACTAATATCTGATTTTTAAAACAGTTTTTAATGACTTACAAATATTTATAGACTCCGCACAATGAATACTCGATGAATGAATGAAAATGTATGCCAAACAGACACACACACACACACATACATAAAGACAGGACAGAATGCATTAATGAAACTTAGAATCGCAAATATCTTGACTTGAATGTGTAATAGAATGAATTGGATTTTAATCGGGTGTTGAAATGTGTTAAACTTTCCGATTTCATGCATGGAAATAGTCTAGCTGGGTCCTGTTCTGAGTATTGACTATTTGATATAGCGGCGTTTCTTTTTATGTTGTAGTAAGTAGGTACTTAATAGTACATGCAGCTGCATATGGCTATCATCCATGATGATGACAATATATGTATAAACTACTAATGTTTACTAGACAATGATGACTCTTATTCGGTTGGCAATAAGCCCAAAACTTAATAAATCTCAACAGGATAGTTGCGACAAATTCTAGCCAAGCGCAAGAAAATCTGAGAAAACGATACTATCTTTACAACCTTACCTCAGACTTTTCTGGGTAACAATATTATAATGGTGTCTTCTGTCATCGTTTTAGTGGAAACCCATGTGTTTTGTGTGACCTTGTCTGACTCAAGCACGTGTTACTGGAAAGTCCACCGACGAGCGTGCCAACTCTAATCGGACAGTGCGATCGGTAGAAAGAAACATAAACAAAACATTGTATTTACTGTCGCCAAACTTTTATTTACACGACATTGAGCCTTATCCTACCCTAAATTAAGTGGTCAATGTGTTTGATGATATGTAAAGTTATCTTGGTTAATGTAAAAAATCGTCGTGAGGTTTAATTTTGCATGAAACAAAATCTTTAAACATTATGCATTCTTAGAATGTATTTGTAAACGAGGGTACGCGAGATGAAGTTTTGTTTTTTTTGGGAACTAACGTACGGAATATTTCGTTCTTCGAACTTTTATTAATTTAATATTTTGTTGAGGAAAAGTTTTGAGACAGGTTGATTTTAAAATTGGGTTTTATCGAGTTCGTTGTCATTGATGACTAGAGATCAATGTAATGTCGTCTCATTTGACAAAATATTTTTGAGTAGAATTCTTGTAGGAATTAGTTTGTTTAAAAATAGGGAATCACAGGGTATGATAAATATTCCGATCACGAATCTTTACGAAAACCCCCGAATAGGTCACGGTAATTATCAATAACTGCTATCATCTCCGATAAAAACAACACTAGGTGTTACGCGTATACAGGATGTTACAGTAGGAGTAATTTGTCATTGTTTTAGTTTTTTAGCGGCTCTTTGTTCGGCCAGTATCGAAGACTGAATCGTAATGGCATGCTAATGAGCGGGTCAACGCCTGTTATTTGCGTCTTCGAGATGTTTCATTGTTATATAAAATGTTAGCATAGAACACTAAAATGTAGAAGACCCATTTCACACAGCGCTGTAAATTTAAAGCTCTTACATGTGTAGATGTTTTAAAGAAAGCAAAAATGCCGTAAAAGCTATTGCAACCAAAGCGAAATCTATTGCTTTAAAAAAGTAAAAACCGACTTCAAAAACTATGGACTTGGTCTGAAATAAATGATTTAATTTAATTTAAAAACCCGAAAGTCTGACAACCAGTCTTACCAGGTGGTATCGTATTACCCAGTAATTGGGTTATGGAGGTCAGATAGGCAGTCGCTCCATGTAAAATACTGGTATTCATCTGCATCCGGTTAGACTGGAAGCCGACCCCAACATAGTTGGGAAAAGGCTAGGCAGATTGATTTTATCACTAAGGCATTAGGTTCAAGGTTGATTGGGAAAATTTGACAGTTTCGGATATCTTGACCTGCTGGCGTCTGTACCTAGGTACATACATAATAAAAAAATAAACACTATAATACTTATAATTGGCGGCCCTATCGCTTTCTGCGATCTCTTCCAGCAACCTTGGAATGTCATTGATGCACTTCTTCGCAAAGAATTTACCTTCTGCAAATGACATTACTTATCTGAATCCTCCATTGCTTATTCGTACATTGTATAGTTACTTCTTTCTAAATCAGTTCGTGCTTGGTTAATCATAGGTTTCTTATTTAACACCCACGCCAGTGATTGCAGTGTTATGTAACGTTTCTTTTACTATTTTTAAATTATAATTACTGAACTGTTCTTTCTAATAACTATTTTTTTATTGTTCATAATTGTCTTTGTACGATCTCCGATGCTATCGAATCGATCGAATGCTCAAATAATATACTTTTTATTTTGTTTCTAGTATATGTTGTGTAACGGTCAAAGACACTGCTGTCATTTCTAAATGCGTGACTTTGGCTTGTGGTAACATTCTAGAATACATTCCTAGTATTCAGATGAGTCCAATCTACATAGTCCTCATTAATAGATTTGTTGGTCGCCTAATATAAAATCTTTCCTCTATGAATTCGTTGCGCACGCGCCGTATAGGCGCCATCCTGATTTCCAATTGTCCACGCTATCAATTCTGTCAAATTCCTCACTTAGCGCATTGACGCGCCTTGACATCGCGTTTGATGTCAACGCGAAGTATTCACGGAGCATCCTGTCATGTAAAAAATTTATTGCATCCATTATGGTGGCAAATGGCGATTGACATGATAATAGCTCAATTTTCTCCGCCGCAGAACAAACTGGTAGGAAATAACGCGTTGTTATTCTGTTTGCGTGTATCACTGTTGTACTCGCCTGTACAGATGCATGCGACGAACGCCGAATGTTTCGTTATTACCGTGGCTGGTGTACTATATAGGCGGAGGCGGGGACGGGCGCGGCAGCTGTAGCGACTTTCAAAACTTTCAAAGTGGCTTTTGAACCATATTTTGTAGGTACTATGGGCCAAAATTCCGCATGATCACCTCAAAGGCGATAATCGCATGCACGGCTCACGACTCGATCGCACAATGTTCGTTTGTCACTAGCTGCGCTCTCACAGGAATATTTTCTTAAGTGAGCATGCTTAAATTTTGTCCATAGTTGCAAATATTTGCTTCGGAGCTTTTTTTTTTACTTTTGTTTTGAATTCAATTTCATTATTACCGTGGATATTTTATTCGTCGACTGATTCCAAATTGTAGTACCTAAGTAACACAAAATCTTCATCATCTATTTATTTTTCTTTTTAATAAGGTTCCATACCTCAAAATGAAAAAAACGGAACCCTTCGTGGTCCGTCTGTCTATCTATCAGGCTGTCAAGAGATTTTTCTCAGGAACGCGTGGAGGTAACAACTTGAAATTAATATCAAATACGTAGGTTTACGATCCTCAAATAAATCAAACACTATAAGGTACTTCCCGTTGACATAGAAAAAGAAAAAGACAAAAGGAAAAAAGCAAGCAAAGTAAAGGAAAAGTTCAAAATCGTTAATATATAGTTTTAACACATAAAAAAAATATTTTATTGTGATTAGAACCTTACATTTGCAGTTGAAAAATTGACCGTGACGTATATCGAAATATTTTTAAAACTACAATGCATCATGTTGGAGTTTGAATTGTTTTTGGAATAAATTCATCCCAACTACGAAACCCTTCATTATGCGTGGTCGGACACGCACTTGGCCGGTTTTATTGTACCAGCCTGTAGTGTTCCACTGCAGGGAAAAGGCCTCTCTTTCCCTCTTTCCATTTTCCTCTCTCTTTTGCAATTAGAGCCCAATCCTTTAGGTAGGAGTCTAACTCGTTACGCCATCTCCTTTTGTTCAACCGCGTCCCCGGTTTTTCTTGCTGTCATTTAATTTCCGAAATAAGATTCGAAGGTATTTCAGTCAAATTACAGTATCTATTCGCGCAATACGAAAAACGATGCGAAGCGACGTAGCAATATTAAAAAGACGCGTAATATCGAGCGTAGACTTCCGGCTACGCGCGTAGCGGTGTGTTACGAGCTACGCGCAGCGTAGCCTGCGCTCCCTTACCGCACGATTACGCAATCTACCACATCGTTCTCATCATTTTCATCATTCTATAATTGAACATATTTTTTTAATAAAAAAATCGTTAAATAATCGTTTGCTACGTAATTTTTATCCGAATAATAAAAAAAAAACTACTATAATGTTTTCGCTCTAGCATGGTGCGGGTGACACATGTCAGTATGGCATGACTAGGTCAGTGACAATATGCACAATTCAATTTTATCGATAACGATTCTTACAGCAAAAATCTCGTTCTAAAAATGTCTTTGATATATCATACTATTCATATTATAATGAAATTTATTTTAAAATATGTATTTAATACAAAACATTAAAAAATCACATTCAAAGCACTAGGTACCGGTATTTATTTAAAAAAAAGTTATTTTTTCATGGTATAATTTTTTCGGCTAATTTAAGTCTATAGATGTCTAACAACAAAAATTTTAAAATACATACAGTAAACTTCTTTTTCTATAAAAAAATATCGACTATCGTTAAAAAACCCATAATAGCAATACATCACATCACTAAATATGTCTATGGCGTTACGTTACACGCCTATCACTTTACTTCATTTTTCTTTAAATTTGGTTTTATTTGTTGGTTGGGTGGACATTTTGGCAGGATGATTTACTTAATTTACTACAGTTATTATTGAATCCGTATTTTACGATTATGATATTTAGGGTACAGCTAAAATATTAAATCATGATTGTAAACTTCCTCGGCATTCATTATATTCACCTTTTTTTTTTTTTTTTTTTTTTTTTTGTGGATGGGAAATCATCAAATGACTTCTCCCGCTCCGGGCAGAGCGGGAGGGTGTGTCAGACTTTTACTGACTAAAACCCACCCGTGTTCCTTCAGTTGCCCGTGCCAGGGCCACGGTATCTCTTTCGAACTACCCGCGACCCCGGCGGCTTCGGCCCTATTGGACCCCGTCACTGCTGACATCTCTTTGAGGCGCGCGTGGAACACAACGCGCCGTCGACCCGGGCCTGGTCCTTACCGGACGGCGAGCTGCCCATTACTCGTCGTCCGCAAGCCCGCGCCTACGGTGGCCGGGAATCGGCGATAGATTCCCGCCGCCCAGGGCGTCTCCTGCGGCGGCTAGGGGCGCGAGGGCGCGGCTGTTGCCTCTCCCTCTCGCGTCCCGCCTCCTCCTTTGCGAGCATTACTGCTTCGCAGAAGGAGGTGACGGCCTCCCATGCACTCTCGCTCCGCACCATGGCCTGGACCAAGTTTGGACGCGAGAGATCGCCGCCGCCGATCGCCTCCGTGAGAACACGGCGGTGCTCCGCCCAAGCCGGGCAGACCTCCACTGTATGCTCCACCGTGTCCTCCGGGCGATCTACACAATGGTGACACCCGGGATTATATCCACCTTTACTTCTTATTTATGTAAAAATAAAGCTAAACGTTGATGTCTAACAGCTAGTAACTTGTACCATCCGTCAGTCTCAAGGCTGCGCGTTACCTTGTTCGACACACTGCTCGCCACTGCCAACCGTGAAGGTTTAGGTTACATTGGTTGCTGGTAGTTAACTATCAACCGTTCTGGCGTCTCTGGATATCGATGACTAGCTGTCTAGATAGAGTTACCTATTGCAGGAAGATTTTCATAGTAATGATGATTTTCACAATTAATTTTATATACTTATTTATTTTTAAAAAGAACAGGAGTTTTTAAAATTAAAATTATTTTATAGTAGCTTTTGCCCGCGGCTTCACCCGCGTGGATGACGGGAAATATCCCACGGGAACGGGGTACTATTGGTATTAAAAGTACAGTCCGTGCAGTTTTGTGAATTTTAAAATTAACCCCTATTTTACCCCAAATGATTTTCCAAAAAACGCTGAACCATATATTTCTTTATTTCCTACCAAAAGTATAAATTTAAATTTTCATATTCCTAACTTAAAAAATGCTGGATTACAATACAAACTTTCATCCCTATATCACCCCCTGTAGGGTTCATTTTGAGACAAAAAGTAGCCTATGTCCTTCCCCAGGATGCCATGCCAAATTTTAACAAAATCCGTTTGGTGGTTTAGGCGTGAAAAGGTAACAGACAGACAGGCAGAGTTACTTTTAAATTTATAATATTAGAATGGATGACCATTTGCGATGTTTGATCGTTTTACAAAAACACAAAAGGCCTATTCGTGCACATCGCTCGTCTTTTTTTCACTTAAATAGTTATTGTCAAAGAAGCTTAATTTCCACGAGTGGCTGAACTTTACAATGTCAAGTATATTTGTGAGATTGTATAAAAAAGTTACAACTAAGTATAAGTTAATTCAAATGTTTAGCGCCCGGTGCGCGCGCGTAGGTCATTGTCACGGCCGAGATGCTTCTGCTCATTTATTACTAACTATTTTATTACAAAGTTATTTAAACAACTTTAAAAATGTAAATAAATACGTCGTGTTCTTCAGAATAAGTTAATTGAATTTTAATATTTTCTGGTTTTTTAAATATCGTAAAAAGCGTGTCACACTACGTGTTAGGAGGTCTTAAAATTTTTACTTTATTTAATAATAGCTACTGTTTTTTGGGCTACGAAAGTCGAACATAACAAAAACCGATGATGTAAGACTTCTGTGTCAGATCTATTGTTAATCTCCGTAGCATATAAAAAGATTAGGGAAATCGGAATCGCAGACACCGCGGCAAATGCTGCGAATGGTTTTTACCAGGCTTAACTTGGCACGAACATCTACAGGCGATGTCATGGTAGCTTTCCTGGTACTTATTCATAAATAAAATTGACTTGACTTGAGATGCGAATTTCCTCCGATTTTTCAAAAATGTTAAAATTAAGATATTATCTTACGTTCTCTATGACCTACGAAGTAGGATTACTTACTTAGGTGCTTCTCGTACCATCCGAGATCAAGAATAATACCTATCTCAAAACGTGTTACGAAATAAAATTTGTCATGATTAAGTACAGTATAGCTCTAAGTGGTCAAAGCATAACTATACTTGTACCTACCTACTTTTAATCGTATTCAGTAATTTGTTTTATTTATTTAATTATTTATTGCACAATGTACACACAGTTACAGGCTTTGCTTACAACTAATGAGTACATAACCCCGTTGGGGCGCAGCAAGATAACTTAAAACTAGAATATTGTAGTGTAATTTTATTACATTATTAAATATTTATACTAAATTGTATTTTATTATATTATCATTATATTCTGTTATTACTAGGTATTACATTTATAGTTTAATTATAATCTGTACTTAATCTATTATTATCTAGTAGGTATTATCACATAATTATATAAAGTTTAGGAATTTTCACAAACATACATTTAATTTTGTCTATTGTAATAAAATTGTAATAAAATTTTGACAGTTGGAGGGATAACAGTTCCTATCAATAAAAAGGAAATGAGGTGAAAAAACGAATTAGCGAAACTAAACCTTGATGTGCTTACAGTTTTAATTGAAAGACGTTATATTCGCTTATACCATAATATAAACGATAAGTAATGACGTTGCGGTGATAAAGTATGGTAACATTATTTTGCTTCGAACTGTCAAGTTACTGAATACGATTAAAAGTCTAAGTATAGTTCTAAGAAACAAAATTACAAATTCTATTCTGCATTTTTCTATTCATTCGGTTGATTGCTCAACCTTACTTAGATATTAATGTAATCTGGTTTAATATTTTCAATACTTCCCGATTTTTTTATTCGCCTAAAATACTTGGAGTATTTGTATTACATTCTCAAAAAAGAACACATAACATAACACCAATGTAGCAGGCAGCTGAATAATAATTTTATTTTTACGCGCGAATCGTGTCGCATTATTTGACAAGTTAGCGCAATTTTAGCTGTCATTGTCACGGCCGGCCATATTTTTCCTAGGTTTATTTATATTTTCTGTTACTATACTTACTGCCCGTGATGGAGCAATTTGAAGATACATTTACAGAATGTTAGACAATGATAATTAGATTAGATAAAGTCTACACTTTTGTTGTGGTCTAATATTGAAATACTAGCTGTGCCCCGCGACTTCATTCGCGTGGATTTCGTAAGATACACAGTATACTAAAATGACAGTCACTTTTTAATAAAACTCCCTCGTCCCCCGACCCCGCCGCGTTGCATCGCCCGCCCGCGCTATATTACTTCGTTTTCGCTAGCTTTCGTTTTAGCTTTCTTTCTGACTTTTTTCTTCTTGCTCGGCTCCTAAGGGTCGTAGCGTGATGTTAAATAGCCTATAACCATCCTCGAGAATTGGTCTACCAAATGCAAAAGTTTTTCAAATCCGACTTTTTGTTCACATTTTCATGGGGTTTTTTTTTTGCGCGAAACCCTAATTCTTTTTCCAAAATAAAAGTTACTCCTTATAACATCAGCTACCTGCCCGTGAAAGTGCCGTCAAAATCGGTCCAGCCGTTTCGGAGATCAGCCGAAACAAACAGACAGACAGACAAATAATAATAATAATAATAATAATATGTTTATTGATACAAATCTTTACCATAAGCATTATATCTAGCTAAAGATTACAATAATTAAAGGCAAAATTAAAATTAATTAATTAAATAATTTTAAAACAGTTTTTTTGTTATGAGTACCGTATATACTTTCATATGCATTTAGTAAAAAGCTGGTATTTTGACATTACAAACAGCTGACACTTCAATATTAGTTATTTGTATAGATTGTGTAAAATCTATACAATCAATAAGAGATCAAGAGATTTGGTATGTAGGTCTGTAAACTGATAAATTTTTTTAGCTGCGCGTTTTATTTATGTTGGCTACTTTTTCTGCTAGAATTCCTCTCAAATTGCAAACTATTTTAATTGAAAGACGAATTGATCAACGGAGGATTTGATAGATTGCATATATCATAGTAATTTATTTTTCGTTGCGCATCAACCAACACTTTCATGTTATTCTTATTTTTTACTTTCAAGCTACGCATACAGGATTAACTTAAATTAGCTAGCGAAACTGCGCAGACGATATCTAAACACGACGAAATAAAAATAAAAAGATTTTACTTATAAATTTTTTTGGGGTCAACGATCGCTTGTTGTTTTGTTACTTGAAGTAGGTATGAGTAAAAAAATATGTTTTTTTATTATTTATTATCGTGTTTAGTTATCCCGACCCATCACATCTGCGGAGTTTCGCTGGCTAATTCAATTTGACCCTGCATTTGCTTAGAAAATTCGTAATAGCTATCTTTATATCTATCAGTTCCATATTTAATGCAAACCCCAACCTCTCTAGTCGATGTTTACGACTGTCCGTATCTAAAGTACTGTACAATAAGCATGCATCATACGGACTGTACTAAATCATGTATTATTAACGCGTTAATAAAATTAACGTCAAACCATGTCGTAGGTACTAATATATTTTATCCCTAGGTAGTCATTGTCATGGCTCATGATCATGGCACGCGCAATGTCACCGCGACGCTGTAATTTTCATGCGATACGTGATTTGATCTTCTGAGCACTGCGAGGCTTGCCATCAATCATTTTTAAATATAGCCTTATGCCAACATTTTCCTCTATCGTTGAAATACATAATTTACTACCAAAGAGGATATCTTTAAATAACTCCTATTATAATATTCGTGCTGGCTGGTTTTATTTCTAGATTTATCTATTCATCAATGACTGGTGAGATTAGATTATGGTGCACTTATGAAAGTTAGCGACATCTACTAAGAAATATAAGTATGAACTTTTGTCTAGGGTACTTCCAACAACCATAAACAAACTAGTTTCTTTATCTAAAATACTGTGAGACTATGTAAACATATTCTGAGAGCTTATTTGCTTAACTCGTTTCTAACTTGCACACTGCATTATTTTTATTTCTCAAGGAAGAAGGAACCTAGTCGGTCTGTTTGTAAATATATAGCGTGTTTCAGGAAGTTTTTGTTGTTCTATTGTTTTTTAGATTCCCACGCAATAATGAGCGATGTACCTAGTTATATGGTGTTGCCAGTAGCGTGGGTGTTATCAGTCTATATGGAGTGATAACGGTCACCCCAATTTGTGGCCATCATGATTAGTCGCGTTTGCACTCAGATTGGAGTACTTGACGACCGTGTCAAGTTCGTTTGTGCTCTAAAAATATTATTGTAAATATTAAATTTTAAAAGTAATTTGATGTTGAATGAGTAAGTAGATAAGGGATGTGATGGTACCTGTTATGATAATCTATACTAGTAATAAAGCTGAAGAATTTGATTTTTTTGTTTGTTTAGTTTTTTGTTTGTTTGAACGCGCTAATTTCTGGAACTGCTAGTCGGATTTGAAAAAATATTTTTTCAATTGATAGCCCAATTCTTGAGTATAGGTT
The DNA here is from genome assembly GCA_946251885.1 of Cosmia pyralina. Classification (NCBI taxonomy): domain Eukaryota; kingdom Metazoa; phylum Arthropoda; class Insecta; order Lepidoptera; family Noctuidae; genus Cosmia; species Cosmia pyralina. The sequence continues at coordinate 23,791,692 of OX276345.1, read as the reverse complement.
AGGAGCAGAGCAAAAAGAAAAAAAAAGAACGCTAAGCAAAAACAAATTAATAGCACGGGCAAGTGATGCGCTGCGACAGGGTGGGTCGGGGGAACAAGAAATTTCACGCGGACGAAGTCGCGGGCAGAAACTAGTAAATTATTGATATAATTTATAACAAAATTCAATAACAGGAGATCTGAGATTGTTTTACAGTTACGATTTAGTAGATCTCTTTAAATTACTATAGATGTTATGTGAGTAGTCTGTGACTCTGTGGTACATACAATCGTGCCGAGATATTGATCAATATTTCATAGTACATTACTTACCTACATCAAAAAAAACAATGCTATATTTTTTGCAACACATAAGTAACATATCAATATTAATGATCAATTCAAATATTTCTTGTTCTCACAACCTGTCAAAATTGTGAACTTAATTCTTTAAGAATCCATTTCGGTATTCTCCTCTATTATATCTATATATTTTAATAATTTAAAAACGTGACATAAAAAATAATCACGCCAAATACTAATCGGTTGCCATTAAAATTAAATAAACACTTATCTTTGGATCTTCATGAAATAAACAATACCACTAAAAATCAAAATAGATTCTACAACTGTTTAAATTTGGCACGAATATCTAAAGCAGTTAAAGATCATGTTTCTTTTTTTCTATAATTATTTTATTTTTATCAAACAACGCTTCCAAAGCTATAATTCATACTTTATGAATCACAATACCCTGCAATTAATTAAGCCTACGAAAACATTGAAAAATGCTGATAAAAAACCCTAAATATTGTAAAAACCGATTTGTTTATCTCGAATATTCATTCTAAAAATACTTTACTCAGTTTAATGTACTTTTTGTACCACGACGTATTTGGGTTTCTCATCATCAGTTTAAAGACAAAGGTGCATATTAATTTTACAATAACCGTGCACTCGTGTACTATAAAAGCATGTAGAATTATCATGAGTAAGTAATGTTATGCAGATAAATGATTAGTCACAGCTTCCACTGAATCGAATCCAATTTGTTATTCATAATGGAATATCTTGTTCAGATTTTCCAATATTTCGCAGAGAAACCCACCTTTCACTAGTATATAGGAAATCGAATTTTGTAACAACTTTTGTAGACAACCTTACCTACACGCCTGTCGCCGTCGCCAAGTTCATTTTATGATTCAACCAGGGAATTTCCCTCAGGAAATTGAAAAAAATCTAGAAATATAAAACTCTTCCTGATTCAAAAATCAAATCATAAGTCATTTATTCAAATTAAGCAGAGAATCAACACTTTTCGAACGTCAGAATTACATATGACAGTCCCACAAAACGCCCGCCCTTCAACACTTCCTAGTGCTTTAGCTGGGAAGAAGAAGTATTGGATTAATAACCCCTAACCATCTGCCTGTGTCCGGAGGCAAAAGTTGTAGGAATGTCCTAAAGGATCGTAGCAGGTTGCGTTCTGTAGTTTCTACCTACCCCCATGGGAAGAAAGCGTGAGTTTATGCATGTATGTACCCAATTTTTTACTCAAAATAAAAATTTATGTCCTATTGCATCAATACCCTTATTTTCGGCTTTTTTTAGCCTCTTAACGGCAATCTAAATTGTGTTAGACTAAAACTTGGCTTATGCCTTCCTTGATAAAGCTGAAGTTGCAAAATACAATACGTACCTAAGTATTATAATTTAAGTACAGTATAGTTATATTCTTCTTCTTCCTCTCCAATATTCGTGTCAATGCATCACCTGCCAGGTAAACCTACTTACCTTTATAAAGTTTAAATTGAGTCATTAGTCATAAATTCATTAATCATTACAATACTCTGCATAAGACAATATATCTCTAGCAAAAACTACTGAATAACTAGTGTTTTTGAGTCAGTAATACAAGTCTAAGATCTTAATGTACTGCCGGAAACATGACCTGAGAACTAACGACCTCTATAAAGAATCTATATCAGAAATAAGCTTTAATTATAGTCATTGCAAATTGGATCCATCTATTACAGCCAGGATGGAGTGTATTTATTAATTTCCGTAGTTCCTTACGGCTCTGTGGTTCCTCATGTTTTCGAATAAGTTGTTACGACTTTCTACCTATACATATGAAAGTGAACCATATAATTATTCCAAATATAATTTTATACTTTATTACCAAACTCTAAAATATAAAATAAAGCTAATAGTGCACGTAATATTACTTTTATATCCAAGATTGAGCGCTTTTTAACCGACGAAAAAAAAAGGAGGAGGTTCTAAATTCGACACGTATATACGTTTTTTTTTTTTTTTTATGTATGACCACGCATAACTTTTTACAGAGTCGTCCGATTTGAAAAAAAAATTGTTTTATTCGAAAGGGTTCCCATATAAGTTGGTCCCATATAAAATTGATTAACTTTGCTTCGGTAGTTTTTGAGTTAGATTCAATAATACGTATTTTTTCCCCACTTTTATATGGATGATGTTCTAGTTTGTTTTGCAGCTAGTGATATTAGAATTTGTGTGGGGTAGGTACCACAACAAAAAAGTGAAAGATAAACCTTTTTTACAAAAAAATACAACCGACTTCCAAAAACAACACTACAAAGTGAAAAATAACTTTAATTTCGGAAGTCGGTGGCAAAAAACGAAAATACATTTAACCAGACACCGACTTCCGAAATTAAAGTTATTTTTCACTTTGTAGTGTTGTTTTTGGAAGTCGGTTGTATTTTTTATTATGATAATGTCCATGACAAGTTTTATAAAATAAATTGTTTTTTTTTTTATACTTAATATGCATGTGTCGAGGATCCGTCACACTCATCATCTGCTTAGCCTTTTCCCAACGATGGTGCCATCTTCCAGTCTAACCGGGTGCTGCTATGAATACCAGTATTTTACATGGAGCGACTGCCTATCTGACCTCCACAACCCAGTTACTGGGTAATACGATCCCCTTGCTAGGACTAGTTGTCAGACTTGCGGGTTTCTGACGACCCGTAATGACTGTCAAAGATCTACGAATGACAGCCGGAACCAACGGCTTAACGTGCTTTCCGAGGCACGCATCGCACTCTTCAAGTTCATAAAGATATTCCGATGCTAATTTTATGTGTAAAGGCGGGATCGGACTCAAATGACCTGCAGTTACCAACCCGTTTATCCTGCTTTTGCAGCCGTAAGCTTTATCTTCTATTCTTTTTTTTTATACCCGTCCATGTCTGTATAGGTAATAAAGTTACTGTAGGGATGCATCGATGCGCCTTTTTGCCGATACGATACCGATATCGATACCCTTATTGAATTTAAATGAAGGTAAAATAAATAAAACACATGTTGGGTTATTTTTTTTTTTAATTAATATAAAAAACTTCAGAATTGGAAGGAGATTATTAGTTATTAAAGTGTTAGTAATTAAAACTAACATTAGTAAGATTTTTGTTTAAAAATCAAAGTATTCACAAGTTTTGCGGAGATAGGCGATTTCGCTAGTCTAATGAGACCTTTCGTGGAAAGTAGTCTCACAGATGCGACATAACTCATTTGGAAACTAAGGTACTTATTTCTGCGCCATTTTTTTTTCAAGTGTGTACATAAAGACATCATTGTTCGTGCCACGTTTGGAATGAAATAGACGAAACATTTACCTACATAACTTTTTGAAGAGCAAAATTTGAAAAATATCGAAATGTTATAGGTAGTCAAAAATATGTTGTAAAAATATGTTATAAAAATATCGCCGATGCCGTATATCCGCAACCACGAAGTATCACCGATATCGATCGGCATCAGTATCGGATGCACCCCTAAAAATTAGCAAGACTTACCTAAGCTATTTAAAGACTACTTTTAATTCATCACACTAAAAATGTATACCCATGTATAACTCAGTTTACTAATTCTTGACTCTATTACAACAAGCCATAACAATAGTTTGCCCGGACATAATGTCATCCAAGACTTAGTTGTTCTCTACCAGTCCACCTATAATAAAACGTATCATATAACCGTGTCATATTTTTATAACACCGTTAAAATAAAGACGTTAATTTACCAGCAGTGTATATTACAGCTATCTCAGTCGAACAAACATGAAATGTTTTCTTATATGTGACCACGGCAACTTATCTATGGCACACAGTGTAACTACTGAATTTTTATGTCGCTGATAACGTTTCTATAAACTGAGTTTTATTACGTTTCTTATGAAACTGGGTAATGTACGGAAAACTGGATGGCAGTTGTGTGCGTACCTACCTATAGTCGGAGAGTACCTATAGGTTAACTAAAACTCTAAAACAAGTTAAATCGATGCTTCAATTGAGTGCCTGCTGTTGAGTTTAATAAAAAAATAACTGTAATACACAACTATCTAATGATTAGTAGTATCAGTTAGAAACTTTGAGAAACTTTACCATCAATCCTGACTAAACTAAAGCTGTGACTTCAGAACGCAAAATCACTGCTTACAATCGAAAGTAACTCCATAACAGTCTCGAAGCTTCAGAAAGTTAATGATTGAATTCAAAATATCAATCTCCTAGAACGTGCGTAGGCCGCCTGCCAATCGTATGCGAACTTTAAAGTACCTTGCAATGAAGACCTTGTTAATGTTGCTTGCCTTTAGATTACCCATTTTATTAGCGAGGTAATAAAGCCAAGAGGAATGCAACACAGAGAAGAAACCGACGCACCTGGTGTCGGTATCCCAAAGACATTTGACAAAGTAACACGATTATGTTAACCGCCTTCTCCTTATCAAGAACTTAATTATATTATACGACTGTGCTGTCTGTGGTGCTGTGATGGCTCTTGTGCAAGGTGATACTGGCCGCATTTTAATAGACAACGATTAATTTGTAATGGTGTCTTCATTAAGCCTACTCTATGATCATAAATCCCAACTGTCTGCGTTAACTCCATCGTAACATAAAGTTCTAAAATCCGTCATATCATGATGAGTGCTACTGATGAACTGGATGAACTTGCCAGCATCAATACCGAAGCCAGGTGACCGTCAACACATTTGTAGTAGGAGAAAGCTGGTCTGGGGTCACCAACCTGCCAGGCAAGTGTGGTGAACGCAGGTCATACGTGATATTTGTTCGATGTGTTTGTCCAGTATTTAGTGGACTGTGATGGACAAAATTGGCTGATTGTAGGTTGAATTTATTGATACAAATGCAATGGAGCATGGATGGGCAATCAATGCAATTATTTACAAAGTTATAAATGAGGCGTTTGATACTGGTTTGATGAAACAATGTAGTTAGGCTGAGTCTGTAATAGGTCGGTTAGCCACAAATGGTTTAATTTGATGTAATGTAAATAATGTTAGGCAATATTCAGTTTGAGTTAGAACTCAGACATTGAGATATTTTTCTAATTTGGTAATAGTATACACAGTAAGTAATTGTGATATTGCATCGCAGGGACCACTTGCGCTAGTTTTCAAGCTCTTATTTTACTGTTGTACGCTAAGTTATATCACTGCCCCATTTTCTATGCGCTCTATAAAGCATGCACTATTAAGTTTTATACGTTCTCAACTGATAATATAGCGCATAAAAAACTCGAGGTAATTCAGGTTTGTAATTGAACAAAGTTGTTTGGAATTCCAAATAACATGAATTTTCTAGACCAATTAAATTCCATTCACGAAATTCCCATTTTGATGCCTAATTTTATTTTAAGAACTATGAATAAGCAGACATATACAATTTAATGGGACGTATTATTCCGCAACTTTTTTGTTTCCGCAATTATGACGTCAGACGCAACGGCCAATTCTGCGTTAATTTGCAGACATCTCGGTTCACGATACACAGAATAAAAAGTAAGGTGCACTCGCCGCCCGGCTGTACCTGTCATCCCCGAGCGAGATCTCGCCACACTCAAGTGTATGTAGCCACAACGAAAGGTAGTCTCATACGCACGCCTTGCGAAACACAACAGTTCTCTGCGAGCGTCTTCGGAATTTTTCAATTACAAATCAAATTACACTTTCACGGTGTTTTATTTAATTCATATTTCAAAATAGTGCGGTCGGTGAAGTTATAACAGCGGGGACTGAACTCGAAAGTGCTTACTTCAAAGAAAAGTTATTTTAGCCGACAAAATGAAAACGGATTACGCTATGGATGAGATGCAGAAGAGTAAGTTCTATTTTCTATTTTCAAAACGCGAATACATAATATTAGTTCAATGAGAAAAATACGATCTTGCACGATTATCAACGCGATGGATAGGATGCGCGTGCGCATTTTTTGTGTGACAAGCATGACATTAATCTTGTTTGTTTATTTACTTTTGTATGTGTTTACAATGTTTACTATGTACGAATGCATAACTTGTTCAATTTAATCTACTACTAGGTACAAAATAATAATTTAAAATCAACGTACCTTGTAGTAATAAAATCAGTGCTAGTGATGACTAAGTACTAATCAATATAAAAAAACAAAACTTGTATAACGGTATCTTTTAAAAACACTGGACACTATTATTATCTCTATTGATTATATTTTCATGACACATTTACCTAATAAATCTTAGCAAAGACCCAGTGACACAATTTGCATATATTTCAGAATTAATGACCCACATGATTCCAACACGGCAACACGTACACGTACGTAGAAATATATATGAAAAAAATATCACTACTTTATGTCCATCCTTATCACGATGAATTCATAATGAGCCCGTATATTAATGTTACTTGTGATAATATCGTTTAGATTTAAAAACACCTGTTCCAGGCAAGTTTAGTTTTTTTTTTCAATAATTCATTTTCCAAAAATAATCATTTTCATTATTAATGTTTTTATAAATAAGCTTTTAATTACACATCTTGAGATTCATCGAACGTGAGCATATGTTTTAAGAAACACGTAGTATTTTATAAACGTATACTTGAAAAGAGCGGAGATTCATCATAATATTATTAATTTTATCAAAAGGAAATTATCACTTTGAGCATCATCCTTACCTATCAGTGCAGAACTTGGGCCTCTCCATAGAAAATTGTCATGTAGTAGTAATAGAATATTATTGACATAATCGCATTGGACAAATAAATTAATTACACCTTGTGGCATGCATTTGTTTTTCGATGTGTATATCCCATAGAATAGATAAATCTCATTATTTATTTCATTATATCTATTCCGTGGTATCTTTTGTAGCATATTGCTGCCCATCCCTCTTTATTGCTTGCGGCTTCCATGCAGTGATTCGCAAAAAAGTAGCATCACTGATGCGTAGAACGCAGGTCAGTGACAATAGCATCCTGAAAACAGTGGTAGAGAGTCCTTACTCCCCGGTATGTGGTTTTCTGAGGCACTATGTGGGGAGAATGGTCCGGTAGCTTATTCCCTGCTTTATCGTTCTCTGCACATCCTGCCTCAGTCACCTAATGTTCTCCATATTTGTGTACTACTAACACTAGTTATAAGATGTTTACTAACAGAATGGACTTTAGTGTTGTCCGATATAAATAAATAAAAAAAAAAAATTACATAAGTCGACAGGATGAGCAGCTTCTTTCTTCTCTGTATTAGTAATAAATAGGTATGGATCCTTTGTTGGCTTTTTCAGATACAGCCTGTTTTTGAAAACTATTCGTCATCTGAACCTTCTGTAGTTGTAACTCTATTTACAACAATATTTGTCATTAAAATGTAAATTTTTCTATCAAATTATAAGCCATCATTAGGAAGTTATATACTAAAAATTAAGATTAATTATAATTGAGTTATCTTTGAACTAGGAACTCAATAAAATATCGACAAACAATTCCTTAAACACGTCGTGAACATCCTAATGAAGGAAGTGACAACCACGGAAATCTAATTTAAATAAAAGGGCTTATAAATAGCTAGTAGGTACTCTCGTAGATTCATATTTGAAACTGGCGTTAGTAGTTTAGAAACCACAACGATAAGTCACTCTGGCCGAGATAAAGTCACATTCGATGTCGAGCGATGACGCTAGTAGTAAAACCAAAAAAGCCAAAAAATTTATGGGGTTGACATAAGCTATTGAAATGTCACATGATCATGTCAATGTCACTGGATTGTAGAAATAGAATCGCTCCGAAGCGAATGTCATTTGTCTAGGCCCTAAGGACTACAAAAATAAAGAACACTTTTGCGATCGCAGAAAAAACGACGCTTGTCATTGTTACAATTTTATTTACACAGTTGTAGCTTCATATCTTACTCAGTATTAGTATTATGTATCTTACTTGTAAATAATGTTACCAGGCGGTGACTGGCGACTTGTTGATCCAAGAAATATTTTTCTATGGTTAATTAAGGCCTATTCACCGCTTACTTTTGTTAATTCATTACATGACACATATTGTGGTTTGTAGTACATTTTTTTCTATTTTAAATATTTTAAATTGAAAAGAGCTCGCAACAAACCGTTCTGCTTTTTTTTGGTACAAAAAATATGTTTGCTTCCTTGTTTAATTCCCATTATTTCATGTAGTCAATGTTTCGTTAAATTGCAAATAAATTTCATTTGTATCGCGAGATTGGAGACCGCTACGGAATTTCCTATGTATTAGTTACGGCGTCTCTCGTTTAACCGCAGAATTATATCGAAACGTTCGTTGATTGATCGATACGGTGTAATGGATAGATCTTTGTGTCATGACGTCGGTAAGGTTAGACTATAATCTCATTGTAATGAAATTGTATATTGCCTAGTACCATAACCTACTCAAAATCGAATTTCAAAATATGTATCATAAATTCTAGCCTTTTTTTTTAAGGAATATTGTGATAAATTCTTAATCATTGCTCTACACAGCCGATCACGTTTGTTACTGGTTCCATTTATTACTGGATCATAGGTTTTATACATCTTAGTTCCAAGTAGTCCTGACTCCATTCAAAATTACTAGAAACCCAACCAAAATATCCGTACATACCGTAGGAACAGGCGAAATATTGAATCTCTGGTCACTGCATATAACATGGCCTACACAATACTCTGCTTTTGAACCCTGACTAACAACGCCATTTTCCTTTCTCCCCAGGAACCTCCTCCATCATCGGTCTCTCAGACGTGACTGACAACAAGCTGATCTGGAGGCAGCTCATAGCCGAGCTTCTGGGAACCTTCGTGCTGACCTCCATCGGTGTGGCTGCCTGCATCACCATCAAGGGTAACAACGCTCCTGAGGTCACCAGCATCGCGCTATGCTTCGGTCTACTCGTCGGGTCTATTGTGCAGGTCAGTTCCTAGGTAGATAAGAGTGTAGTGTATCATTGGCTGATGACGCGTTTCTATGAGTTGGTAGGCTGAAAAGATGAATATGACTTTTTAATATTATATTATATTTTTACGGAAGAGTCTACTTTAGTTTTGTAGATAAAGGATCACAATCCATAGTATTGTTTTAAATAGAAGAATACTGTGAATGTTTTCTAATGAATTTAACCATTTTGAGGCCTATGAGAATTGTAGTATATATTTTCTAACATATAATTAATTCGTAACAAATACCTGGTCAAGTTTAAGTCTTCTCTTCTACTTATAATAATTTCGAATATTAGTCGGATTCTTTTATAGTAAATGCAAATACTGCATGCTTATACATATTCAACATGTGAAGTTTATCTTAAAAATAGGATTTCTTATGTAAATAACTTGCATGTTTTAATGACCTGAGAAGCGAAAGGTAATAAAACAAATTATAAATGTATAATACGTTACATATTAATTCTTGTATCAGTTGTTTATATTTCCGATTCAGTAGCGTAAAGCTATGAAATTGTGGTGAATTCAAAACTGAGTTTTGTGACACTTCATTTAAACATGGACAAACTATGATTTCTGAAAGTGCAGAAGAATGTTGAAAATCACGTTCACTGATTACTTTAATCTTTAATATAGGTATATGTTTGAGGATGTCGTTGTTTTGAAAAAATCGTTAGGTTTATTTGTGTATTTCGTCTCCGATATAATGATATAACATACTTCTATGTCCGTAATAACGGATGCTCAGTTCATTCAAGCTAATCTAACACTAGGATGTTGGTAGCGAAAGTAGATATCACGCGTTCTAGATTATGTACAGATGAATGCACACAGAATGCGTCTCAGTTATGTCCATATGTTTTTTCATTCCCCCTGTCGAAACGGGAGTTTAAGGAAAATTACAACATTTCTTAATTGTTACCTCATTGCCATAAAATAGTACCTATATCCCAAGTTAATTAAAAAAGCAGTAGAAGATTTATTCCATGTTTTCCCTTTCACTGTTGTGATCCACATGCATCATTTTCCCCTTTTTCGAGTTTCAGTACTGCAACAAGATATGACATTGTCATATTTTGAGACACCTTGTCACGAAATGCGGTAACATGGTAAGCTGAAATTCCTAATTTATAAATCAATGCTGAAATGGTATATATTTGACAAGGATGAACAAAACCGCCATATTGTTTTTAGGGTTCCGTACCTCAAAAGGAAAAAAGGGAATCCTTATAGGATCACTCGTGTGTCTGTCTGTCTGTCACAGACAATTTACTCCGAATGTAATAGACCGATTAAGTTGAAATTTGGTACACATATGAATTTCTGTGACCCAAACATCCGTGCATGAACATAAATAAATAAATTTTGAATATGGGGGTCACTTTTGGGAGACAAATAAGAAAATTAAAAAAAAGATTTGCAAACTGTACCGTGTGACATATTAAATGAAAGGGCTTACTGTGAGGGCCTCAAATATATATTTTTTATAGTGTTAAAATAAGTTGTTTTAAAGTTATTTAAGAAAATAGACGCAAATTGATCATCCCCTTATCTCCAATACCACAGAGCCCAAAATTTTGAAAACAATGCATAAAATAGATATTATTATTTATAGATTACAAGAAAATTTATAAGAAGTCTATGGTCAAACAACAATGTAAATTTCTCAATATTGTGCGTACAAACTTACTTTTGCAGTTGGCATGTATGGAAGAACAAGTTTTTCAACTACAATTTTATGTTTGTTCTTGGGATAAATTCATCTCAATTAAGGAATCCTTCATTATGCGTGGTGCGACACGTACTTGGCCTGTTTTTTGTGATTACCAACAACTCGCCCCTTTCAATGTCATTAATGTCATTCATTATAAAGGTATACGACATAAATTCTTAGGTACTCCATTTAACACAAAATTTTAAGCGTTCCATACAATGAAGCTGGTCCACCCAGCAGGTAATTGTGTCTCACTCAGGGTACTTGTCACAACACCATTGTGGCTATTGCATCCGAAAGCTTTTGTGATGTCTGTTAGTAGCGTTACGATACACCCGTGACATACATAATGTACAGTGAGTGAGCTGCAGCAATTGGGTACCCCAGTTGTATTAAAATTTTAATAAAACTGGGGTACCCTACTACTACCTACTACTACTACTACTTATATCAATTACTTTCTGTTAAATGTATCCCTATGTATTCTGTGTATTTATGTTGGCAGGTTATACTCGCCTATAACCCCAGTTATATGCAAGTATAACCTGCCAACATTCTGTATAACCTGCCAGAATTCTGTGTATTTATGTTGGCAGGTTATACTCGCCTATAACCCCAGTTATAGGCAAGTATAACCTGCCAACATTCTGTATAACCTGCCAGAATTCTGTATATTTATGTTGGCAAGTTATACTCGCTTATAACCTCAGTTATAGGCAAGTATAACCTGCCAACATTCTGTATAACCTGCCAGAATTCTGTGTATATATGTTGGCGGTTACACTCGCCTATAACCCCAGTTATATGCAAGTATAACTTGCCAACATTCTTTATAACCTGCCAGAATTCTGTGTATTTATGTTGGCAGGTTATACTCGCCTATAACCCCAGTTATAGGCAAGTATAACCTGCCAACATTCTGTATAACCTGCCAGAATTCTGTATATTTATGTTGGCAAGTTATACTCGCTTATAACCTCAGTTATATGCAAGTATAACTTGCCAACATTCTTTATAACCTACCAGAATTCTGTGTATTTATGTTGGCGGTTACACTCGCCTATAACCCCAGTTATATGCAAGTATAACTTGCCAACATTCTTTATAACCTGCCAGAATTCTGTGTATTTATGTTGGCAGGTTATACTCGCTTATAACCCCAGTTATAGGCAAGTATAACCTGCCAACATTCTGTATAACCTGCCAGAATTCTGTGTATTTATGTTGGCGGTTACACTCGCCTATAACCCCAGTTATATGCAAGTATAACCTGCCAACATTCTGTATAACCTGCCAGAATTCTGTGTATTTATGTTGGCAGGTTACACTCGCCTATAACCCTAGTTATATGCAAGTATAACCTGCCAGAATTCTGTATATTTATGTTGGCAGGTTGTACTCGCTTATAACCCCAGTTATAGGCAAGTATAACCTGCCAACATTCTGTATAACCTGCCAGAATTCTGTGTATTTATGTTGGCAGGTTACACTCGCCTATAACAGGGGTTATACTTGCCTATAACAGGGGTTATAGGCGAGTATAACCTGCCAACATAAATACACAGAATTCTGGTAGGTTATAAAGAATGTTGGCAAGTTATACTTGCATATAACTGGGGTTATAGGCGAGTGTAACCGCCAACATATATACAGTATGGAACTTGCACCATGTGAAAGAATTTAATCTACTAGCAATACTAGTCCACAGAAGTATAGCAAAATTAAATGTTAAATTAAAAACCGTAAATTAAAAAAGTTAATTTTTCAAACAAAATAAATATCAAAATAAATTCAGTAAAAGTAATCACTCTGTTTAGACAACCGAGCTGGCCCCCTGCGGTGCACCACAGTGCCCATTCCATTGTTCACCAAACAGGGATTTTTTGTTTGTACACATGTTCAAGGATTCAAGTTCATTGACTCATAGACCTAGTGATCGAATCTACAGTGTTCAAATTTACTCAAAATTAAAACTCTACTTTTTGACCTAATTACTGGACTGATTTTGTTAATTTTTTGTATATCGTCAGCAAAGGTGATATCAAGTGTGTGGTTGGATTTATTGCATATATGTGAGCTCCATACTGTATATACACAGAATTCTGGCAGGTTATACAGAATGTTGGCAGGTTATACTTGCCTATAACAGTGCCAGTTGGCAGGTTATAGGCGAGTATAACCTGCCAACATAAATACACAGAATACTTGTAATTCTAATGATGTTCCGAAACATCTTACTCACTTTAACATGACTATATACTCGTAGGTTTGATGCTTGTAAATTACGACCTAAATAATGGTATTCAGCTGCATCCGGTTAGACTGGAAGCCGACCCCAACATAGTTGGGAAAAGGCTAGGCAGATTGATTGCTTGTAAATTACGACCTCTTAATTAAACTGTCTCTGACTGAAAATGTATAACGAAGTCAAAACTATACATTCAATATTTTTGAAAAAAGTAATTGCTACGAGGTGTGGGAGCGAGTCTGATGCCGAAAATATAGTTTTTAGAATATTTGTCCATTTGTCTGGATTTATGTTCCGGACTGGCACAAAAACGGCTGAACGGATTTGGATGAAACACACACAGATACTTTATAACCTAGATTAACATATGGGGTACCTATACTTTTTATCCCGGTAGTACGTTCCCGTGGGATATCTTCTGACATCCACGCGAGCGAAGCCGCGAGCAAAAGCTAGTAGTAGGTACCTAACCAATAACTATCCATGTAACACTCTCGCTAGATAACAATTTCCTCGATCTTGTCTCACAATGTCAACTTAAATAATGTTGACACATTAAATGATATCGTAACCAGTAGCTATCTAAAACCAACTTGCCCCGAGCCATCTAATCTGCTTGTACAAACATCGCCGGCGAGGTAATAAGCGATCTCAAACGATCTCACTTTGCGATAACAATAGAACGTTGCAATAACATAATGTAGCTTACAAATACATGAAGTCCGACAATTCGCGGTACGTCCGGCCTTTCCCACGCGGTCGCAGACCCGCGAGCGGTCGCGCGTAAAATGTATCACACATTACATTCAATATCGTTAAAAGGCCAATATGCAAAACAGTCAATACATTAACCTTGACATACGAACTGGTTACCGATCAAGCAGCGGCTTTTAGATTTCTTAAAGCGGTACCTTTGGTGTTTGAACATAAATCCTATACTATAAATGAGCAATATTTGTATATATTTGTAATCACGTTCTCGAAAATGGCTCTAACGATTTCGATGAAAGTTGCAACATAGGGGTTTACGGGGGCGAAAAATTGATCTACGAGTAGCTAGGTCTCATATCGGGAAAAATCTGCTTTCTCTATTCTCTGTTTTCGTTTTCTTCATTCGTTTTGTTTTCCGTTTTCGTTTTGTTTTCTGTTTTTCCGTTTTCGTTTTCTCGTTTTCATTTTCTTTTTTTTTTTCGGTTGACCAGGTAGGTACTATCACCTAATTTAGTACAATATCAAATTTAATTTAATATATAAAGAAAACTAATTTGAGTTTGAAACAACCTATGCCACTATGTCATAGGTAGTTTCAAACTCAAATTAATTTTAGTCTCTTTTGATTAGAATATGGATCAACTACAATAATAATATAAATAAATATGATCTTTACATTTGGACCGCTACGCAACGTATCAACAATGATTGTGTGAAAATTAAACAAACACCATTCATTCTCCATGACCCATATGTCGATATTTTTCTACTGTCACCATATATAGATAGTTTAAACAAATTGAACGAGAGTGTAATTGAGATAGCCAAGTGGTCACGATTCACGAATACGGTATCTATTCGTCACGCATTTACTTACCCCTCCGGCGATTTGGGAACTAGTCAAATTGCCAACCTTACGGTAACACAAAATGTGTGATTTTCTTTTTAATTTTAATAGTTTTAACCTCGAACTTTTGACAGCTACGTAGGTACATTATGTAACTTTATGTAAGTGTTTTATATGAATGATAAAATGTTATGTATCACCTTTTCAATAATATGATTGTGATTATGATACTAAACTTGATGTATCGTTGACCATGAAATTGTGAGTACCTCGTAGAGGTGGAATTATAAGTTACATGAGTGATATGCAAATCAAACTTGATCTGTACTTTATCGATATTTTGTTTTCACTAACAATAGTGTCGAAACTATAGGCGTGTCATTTTGTTCTGTTTAATGTCTCTTCACTTGGGTCAAGGCGAAAATAACGTTTACGGTTAAATGATAATTTGATTGGTAGAAAAATATTTAATTTTACGAATTTTAACATTACACGGTGAGAGGAAATACGAATTGAAACAAAATTAAATTTGACTTATTTTGACGTAGCAAGTTAAAATTGAAATGACATAAGTAGGACTTTCGAAATATTATTATATTATTTACGATTGCTAATCAAACGAGGTCAAGTGATAGATTTATAAAGGTGCATTAAATTATTCCGATCAATCGAGCAAAAATGATAAATTAAGATATGTCGTGTGACTCTTAGAGATGTTGATAACATTCAATTTGTTAATGATTAATTGTAACATGGTCTACTACACTTCGTAGTTGTTGATATGTCGATATTATTGTGACAAATATTAACGGTACAAGTAATTGGTTGTATTGGTTCAAGGCGAATGTTACTGTAACGACTGGGACTCGTTTCAGAACTTCTGGTTGAATGAAAAGAAAAACAAGAATTGCCGTTCAATCAAATCAAATGTTACTATAAAAAATATATATTTATTTATAACAATTTTTACATTGTGTCGAATATTAGAAACAATTTTATAACTTAAAAAAAATATACAAAAAAAAAAGAATAAAATAAAATACATGCCACTTAATTACTATGAGGAAGACTAATAATAATAATAAATAAATGTCATTTAAATAACTAGAATAATAATGCTACAAATAATTAAATATAGGCAATGTCAGATATCCAATGTCAATTACTTACATAAATGTCGTGAATGTAAATGAACAATAAAAGATTTTTAGACTAATAGTAACAGAAATAATAATCATAGTAAATTTCTAGTATAATATGTATGTTTAGAATTTAAATGTCATTAATAGAATAATAGCAGCCTTCCAGTAGGTAGCGCTTCAATTTAGTTTTGAAGTCCCTTTTGTAAAGTGATAATTTTATATCAACGGGAAGTTTATTGAAGATTTTCACTGACATGTGGCAGGTATCGTGTTCGACTATATTAAGTTTAGGAATATTAGTGTTTTTAAATTTTTTTTTTCTCGTACTTTTTCTAAGCTTTCTTTCCTCTTAATAATAATATACGTAGTATGTAAGGAAAAATAAATATGTATGGATCGTAGCAGGTGCCGATGGCTTTCTGTAAATTCTGTCAACCCCCATGGGAGGAAGGTGTGAGTTTATGCATGTTTGTATGTCTATAAGACAAGTAAAAAAATGTCACTTAGTTAGTTAG
Organism: Cosmia pyralina; assembly: GCA_946251885.1. NCBI lineage: Eukaryota > Metazoa > Arthropoda > Insecta > Lepidoptera > Noctuidae > Cosmia > Cosmia pyralina. The sequence continues at coordinate 23,775,252 of OX276345.1, read as the reverse complement.
CTTACCATTATTTCTGACGTCATTATTATTATAATTCTTTTATACCTTTTTTGTATCATAAATTAGCACCATATCAAATTAACATAAGTCGTGTTTTTCCATGTTTCCGTTTTAACACCTATGTCAACAATCGACAATAACTTGTATTTCAATTTATGATATCATTTAGGAACCATATTTGATGGATTGCCTTTTAAGACTTCATGACTCAAAAATAACGAGAAACGATACCGAAAGCAACATAAGTATTTTATGACAATTCCTTGAAATTCCGATTTTACCAGTTGCCTGCGACATGTTTGATGAAAACATATAATTATCTTATATGACAAGACAATTATAATAATGATGATGCATAATAATAGTTATTATAATCTCATTGTTACGATTATTTTGACATGAGGAAATAAAATACGGTTTTATAATGCGGCTATACTTGCATAAATAAAAACAATCTACATGAATGTGTTAGATTGAAGAAATTAGTACTTAGCGCGGTCCATTAGTTACTCAAATATTTAACTGTTAACCCTCAAACTATCAATCAATCAATCAGCTCAGCCGTTACTAGTTCACAGTAGAGCATAAGCCTCTCTCAAGACGTCAAACTTTGCTTCGCAATTTCAAAATTAATAAAATGTACCTAATACTCAACAAGCAAAAAATCAATCAATCTGCCTAGCCTTTTCCCAACTATGTTGGGGTCGGCTTCCAGTCTAACCGGGTGCAGCTGATTACCAGTATTTTACATGGAGCGACTACTTATCTGACCTCCACGACCCATTAACTGGGTAATACGATACCCCTTAGTAAGACTGGTTGTCAGACTTTCTGGCTTCTGACGTCAAAGATCCACGAACAACAGCCGGGACCATTTTTTTTTTTTTTTTTTTGTGGATGGGAAATCATCAAATGACTTCTCCCGCTCTGGGCAGAGCGGGAGGGCGTGTCAGACTTTTACTGACTAAAACCCACCCATGATCCTTCAGTTGCCCGTGCCAGGGCCACGCTATCTCTTTCGAACTACCCGCGACCCCGGCGGCATCGGCCCAATTGACCCCGTCACTAACAGCCGGGACCAACGGCTTAAAAGCTTTGCAAGGCACGGAGGAGTCTCGGTATGTAAAGATAGTCACCCATCCACGGACCGACCCCGGCAAGCGTAGCTTAACCTGATGGATCGACCCGTGCGGCTATTATTACTTAGCCACGAGCTCCTCTATAATACTCAACTCAACAATACTCAACAGCTTTGCCTTCAATATAAATTTTCATAATTTAATAAATAATAACGTTACCTAATAACTTCTCATCGATCATTGGGACATTTAATCACTATGGGAGCTTTCGAGAATAGTTCGAACATCGCTTTAGAATCTAAAGTTTAGATAAACATCTCGAGTGTTGCATCAAAGGAACGTAATTATATTAACGATTAAGACCTACTTAAGTACCCATACATATACCATGTCAATCGTATTTGCCAAATTGCATTGATTAGAACGCCTTCAAATCATACTTATCTTTACAAACGTATTCGTCTGATGAAATGAGCTAGCGGGAATTTACTGTAGGTTGAAAGCTCGTAAGTTAACTCTTCTCAGCTGAAGTAGCATATCCTCATCATCATTCTCCTGCCCTTATCCCAATTTATTTGGGGCGACCCCAAATAAATTGGGTTAAGCAACATGTCTTTTTCTTCCATACTTCTCTGTTAGTCGTCATCCTCTCTTTCTAGCCATATCATCTTTTACAAAGTGCATCCGCTGAAATATTCAGGTGAACGTAGAACACTAAATTAATAAATAAAAACTTTTTTACAAAAAAAATACAACCGACTTCCAAAAACAACTACAAAGTGAAAAATAACTTTAATTTTGGAAGTCGGTGTCTAGTTAAATGTATTTTCGTTTTTTGCCACCGACTTCCGAAATTAAAGTTATTTTTCACTTTGTAGTTGTTTTTGGAAGTCGGTTGTATTTTTTTTGTAAAAAAGTTTTTATTTTTCACTTTTTAGTTGTGGAACCTACCCCACACAAATTCTAATACCACTACCTGCAAAACAAAGTACTCGTAGAACATCATCCATATAAAAGTGGGGAAAAAATACGTATCATTGAAGCTAACTCAAAAACTACCTAAGCAAAGTTAATCAATTTTATATGGGACCAACTGTGATGTATACCCTCTCGAATAAAACAAAAACAATCCAAATCGGTCCAGCCAGCTTCGAGTAATCGGGGAACATACATAAAAAAAAAATAAAAAAAAAAAAAAAGGTTCCGACGAATTGATAACCTCCTCCTTTTTGAAGTCGGTTAAAAAACATCAATTTACTACAGCGTAATTTCCCATCAAGTAAAATACATTTCGTTTTCTCTTCTGTATGAGTACAACGAATAGAGAAAGACTCCTACTACTTTTATCAGGGACTATAGCTTCTGCCCCCAACTACCGCGTCGCATCGTATCGCCCGCCCGTGCTATTACTTCCTTTCTAACTTAGCATTATTTCTGGTTTTTTTTTCTTTTTGCTCGGCTCCTAAGAGTCGTAGCAGGATGTTAAATAGCCTGTAACCTTCCTTCAAGAATTGTGGGCTATCAAATGCAAAAATATTTTTTCAAATCTGATTGGTAAGTTTCAGAGATTAGCGCGTTCAAACAAACAAACAATCTCCACAGCTTTATTATATTATTAAGTATAGATTACTCTTTTCTTTGCTAAGGATGATGCTGAAACCAATAGCACTGATTCATTCTGCTCTCTCTTAGATTTAGGGACTCTTGTTCAGCTGCAGACTTATACGGGTTGACATGCATGTACCTAGGTACATCTACATATGTGATACCCACTATAAAACCGTTGACAAGTTCACACATGACCTTTGCAGCTACTTTGCGCCGCTAGGTGCGCAAACTGGTTCAATCCGCGGTTGGTATTGCGCAATCCAGCGCCTGCGCAACTTCGTCATCTGTCAATCGCTCGCATGGATTAGCATGACAATGGAACAATGAGTCCTATGCGCATGGTTGCCATGTGTGAACGTACATGAGGATATGGATCTTGCTCTAAAATTATGGCAATTTTGTAATTTTCGTAATATTTCCATATTTCCATAGGTAGCTCTCACACAGTCATTGCGAAGTATTTTCAAAATATTGGTTCCTCATAGGTTGACTTTTATGTTTTATTAAAATTACCAAAAATTTAGGTTCAGATATCTCCCGAGCCCCTGACTCATGGTGCTAGAAGGAACAGTGGAGTTTTACACAACCCTCCGTTGTTCCTAGACGGAGGGTACCCATGAGGACTACCACACAAAAAAAAAAGGTTTAGGTTCATTCTGTAAAGAAAATGAGGCAAAAGCTAACGCTTTTTTGTTTACACAGCTTAAAGCTTTATAAATAACTGGCTGCGCCCAGCGGTTTCACCCGCGTAGACTGGGATAAAAAGTAGCCTATGTGTTAATCCAGGGTATAAGCTATCTACATACCAAGTTTCATCCAAATCGATCCAGCCGTTTTAGCGTGAACAAGTAACAAACATACAAACACACACACACTCACAAAGTTTCGCCTTTAGAATATCTCGCGGCACGTTAAAATATCTCAATATTTTTTGCTACACTGTCATCTGCCAAGCCTCCAGAATAATATTTTGCATCAGTATCCTTCTAAAACTGAAAACATGGTAACTCGACAGCGACACTAAACATTCACGACGAAGCGTCGTCATGTCACGAGACGTCGCGTTGTCGCCCCAACAATGTCAGTGTCTTTGACAGGTTTATTGTAAAGAATTGAATAGCATCTACTCGCAGTTGTGATATGTTGATACAAAGCATGATTAATAGCGAGCACCGTTACCTATGCGAGACCTCGAATAAATCGCAGGCAATTTAGATTTTGAGGCTTGAAAAATGAATACGTGGATCGCAATAATCATTACGTTTTTAATTAATTTTAAGCTTCGATATCCGCTCGCTATATTTATTGAAGAGCTATTTTTGTACGTGTATGTGTCCATATGATATGTCAGCGCAATCTTGATGTAGGTACCTAACCTAACGTCGCAATTTGACAGCCAATGTTAATGGTCTCCTGCAATCATCATCATCTGCCTATGGGGTTGGCTTCCAGTCTATCCGGATGCAGCTGAATACCAGTATTTTATATTTTTACATTTACATTATATTAAGAAGTAAGACTTAAAATACTCTTTAAATGTAAAACTTACAAACTTAGGTACCGTCTAAATTTGTCTCTTAGTACTTACCTAAATTAGATATATATTTCCGAACTCACTAGCCTTCAAAGGCTTCTGTGGTTTTTAGCGTAAGATTTAAACTCTGCGATATACATTTTGAACATTAATAAAAAAAATAAAAAATGGATCAACTGCCTAACTGACCTCCAAAACCCAGTAACTGGGTAATACGATACTCGTGGGAACAGCTATGGAAACACATAAAAACCAAAGACGAGGAGAGGAGGGGAGTGATGCGGCGTCGGAGTCCGATGCCGCATCTGGTGCGAAAGGCGCAACGGGCTCATTTAAGAGCCCGGAGGGCGTAGTGGTGGGGGCCGCTGGGGGGAAAGGGAAGAACCCTTTCCTGAAGCGGAATAAAAATCCGGGGGATGGCCAGGGGTCCTCCTCGGACGGCGGGGTGAGCTCGGCCCGTAGAAAACTTGCTCGCCGGGGCCAAGGCTGGACCCGGAAAAAAGGGGGCAAGGGTCGGGTAGTCCCCACGCAAGAGGACGGCGAGCTGAGCAGAGCCAGCTCAGCCGAGCCGGCTGAGAGGGTCACCATGGAGTCGTCAGGCGGTGAGTCGGACGCCGAGGGCGGCTCCAATATAGTGCGAGCGGCCAGGTTCGAGGAGGTCGTGGTGGCGGCAATCGAGGGTGTGGCCTTGAAGAGGACTCAGTCCTCTAAAGACAAGGCCATACCCGCAGCCACGGCTTCCATCATGGCGGCAGCGGAGGCAATGTTACAGGGGCCTCCGACGGACGGAATGTCCGAGATGCGGGCGGAGGTCGCCCGCCTGACAGCCGCCATGGAGCTTCTCCGAAAGGAGAACGAGGAGCTCCGAGCGGACTTGGCCAATCTCCGCGGAGCTGGCCCTCGGGAGTTGCAGGGAGGGGCGCAGGCGGGGCAGGACAGGCCCGAGCCTGCTGAAGAACGGGTGCTGGCCCTGGTGCGGAAGGAGCTGGCTGCCCTCAACAGGCGGTTCTCCGTCCTGGAGGGCATTGTCCTGCGCCCCCCGCTAGCGGCTAGCCGGCCGGCCTCGGGCCAGCCAAAGGCGGCTTCATATGCCGCCGCGGCTGCCACGGCCAAACCAGGATCGGCGGGGCAAGTGAAGAGTGGAGCTGTGCCTGCGAAGGCACCTGCCAAGGCCCCAGCCGTGGCCGTGGTGGAGACGCGGCTGCCCCCGCCTCCTAAATCTCCTTCGGCTGACGCCGAATGGCAGGTAGCCGGGGAGAAGAGGAAGGCGGGTAAGGCGGCAAGGGCGGCCAAGCGAAACGAGAAGCGGCGGCGGCGCAAAGAGAGAAACGTCGCGGCTAGGTTACGTGCCCCGAAGTCCGCAGCTGTAGTAATCACACTACAGCCGGAAGCGGAGAAGAAGGGCGTGTCCTACCGCGACGTGCTCACCAAGGCGAGGGCAGCGGTGAACCTTGAGGAGCTCGGGGTTGTAGATGGCATCCAGGTAAAGGTCACTGCGACTGGGGCTCGGATGCTGGAGATCCCCGGTGCGGCCAGTGGTCCGACCGCTGACGCTCTGGCCGAAAGGCTCAGGGCGTCCTTAGATGCGGACATGGCCCGAGTGTCCAGACCTGCCAAGTGCGCTGACATGCGCATCCTGGGTCTGGACGACTCAGTGACGGAGGGAGAGGTGGTGGCCGCCGTGGTCAAGACTGGGGGGTGCGCATTTGAACAGGTGAAGATAGGCACCATCCGTCCTGACTCCACGGGGATGCGAGCCGTTACGGTGAGCTGCCCCGTGTCGGCGGCCCAAAAGATAGCTGGGGAGGGCCGAAGGTTCCAGGTGGGCTGGGATTCCACGCGGGTAAAAGTGCTGGAACCCAGACCTCTGAGGTGCTTCCGTTGCCAAGTGGGCAACCACGTCGGGGCTAAATGCACCTCGGAGGTGGACCGCAGCAGTCATTGCTTCTGTTGTGGTCAGCCCGGTCACAAGGCCAGCTCGTGCAAGGCCACGCCGCACTGCTTTTTATGTGCGGCTGCTGGCAAGCCGGCCGATCACCGGGCTGGGAGCAAGGGCTGTGGTCCACCCGCGAAAGCCCAGAGCAGGGGCAAGCCCTCTGCCGCCGCCACCGCCGTTACTGCCGAAGCCGCCGCCACAGCCGCCGCCGTTGCCGCCTCTACCGCCGACGCTGCCGTACCCACTGCGCCAGGACCCATACAGGGGGCTCAGGGAGGGGGTGAAATGGAATGTCAGTAATGGCTCCATTACGCCTCCTCCAGGCGAACATCAACCACTGCGCCCCAGCTCAGGATCTGTTGCTCCAGAGCATGGCGCAGTGGTCGATTAACATCGCCGTGGTCGCTGAGCCGTACTTTGTCCCGCCCAGTGATTACTGGGTGGAGGACCTGAGCGGCTCAGTGACCCTCATTTCGTCAGCCGCCGCCGGTACCCTGTCCCTCGAAGCTGTTAAGAGAGGACAGGGTTGCGTTGCAGCACGGTTCGGGGAGATTGTCGTCGTAGGGGTATACTTCTCCCCGAACCGAACACTCGCCGAGTTCCACAACTCCCTTGCGGAGTTGAAAACCGTCGTCGTCGGGTTCCGTTCCCTTCCCGTGCTCGTCCTCGGGGACTTCAACGCCAAGAATGTGGCTTGGGGTTCCCGGTATACGAACACACGGGGCAGGATGGTGGAGGACTGGGCTCTGGAGACAGGCCTGGTCGTCCTAAACCGGGGTTCTGTCCCCACATGTGTGCGGATGCGGGGCGAATCAGTGGTGGACATCTCGTTTGCCAGCCCCGCTCTGTTGCCGCATGTTGTTGACTGGCGCGTCATGGAGGGGGTGGAGACCTATTCCGATCACCGGTACATCCGGTTTGATGTCTCCGCCCAGACCTCGAGCGCGCCGGTCCGACAGGCCCCGAGTGGTCCGCGGTGGGCGCTGAAGCAGCTGGACCGGGAGCTCCTCCTGGAAGCCTCGATCGTGCAGGCCTGGGTGTCACCACCGGACAGGCCTGCTGACATCAACGACGAGGCGGAGTGGTTCCGGGAGGCCATGTCCGAAATATGTGACGTGGCAATGCCCCGGGTCCAGCCCGGACGCGCTTGGCGCCAGGTGTACTGGTGGTCGCCGGAGCTGACGGCTCTGCGCGAGGCGTGCGTTGCTGCGCGGCACCGGTACGCCAGGCACCGCAGGCTCCGTATCCGCCCACCGGATACAGAAGCCATTCAGGCGGAGCTGTACGAGGGGTACAGAGCGGCGAAGACTGCCCTCCGAGCGGAGATCTCGCGGGCCAGGGGTCTGGCTCGCGAGGAGTCGCTGGGGACTCTGAACAGAGACCCGTGGGGACGCCCCTACAAAATGGTGCGGGATAAACTCCGCCCATGGGCTCCCCCGCTGACGCAGAGTCTCCGGCCGCAGCTCGTGGAGGACGTGGTGAGCGCTCTGTTCCCTTCGCGAGGGGAACATACTCCCCCGCCCATGGTTCCGCCTCCTGCGGTGCCCGATGCGGACCACATCACCGACGACGATGACGATTCTCCAGAAGTGACTGAGGTAGAGCTGAGAGCGGCGGTACGTAGGCTGAGTGCCAAAAATACCGCCCCAGGACCCGACGGCGTGCCAGGAAAAGCCTGGGTTCTGGCCTGTGGGGCTCTCGGGCCTCGACTAGGGGGGCTCCTAAGCGCATGCTTGGAGAGGGGCCAGTTCCCACTTCGTTGGAAGACAGGGAAACTGGTCCTCATTAAGAAGCCGGGGCGCCCTGTGGACTCTCCGTCCGCTTACCGCCCCATTGTGCTGCTCGACGAGGTAGGCAAGCTCTTTGAAAGAGTCATTGCAGACCGCCTCGTCGGGTGGCTGGTGCAGGAGGGGCCGGATTTGGCGGAGAGCCAGTTTGGTTTCCGCAGGGGGCGCTCTACGGTGGACGCCATCATGCGCGTGCGAGCCCTCACGACGGGGGATGCTGTGGCCCGGGGTGGGGTCGTCTTGGCGGTGTCTCTAGACATCGCCAATGCCTTTAATACCCTGCCCTGGAGTTGCATCAGGGAGGCACTCCGGTATCACCGGGTGCCTACCTACCTCCGACGAGTGGTCGAGGCCTATTTGACGGACAGGGCCGTCATCTACCCCGGTCATCAAGGAGAGTGGAACCGGCGAGAGATGTCGTGCGGTGTCCCACAGGGATCTGTCCTGGGGCCACATCTGTGGGACATCGGGTACGACTGGGTGCTGCGCGCCGACCTCCCTAGCGGCGTCAGCGTTGTATGTTACGCTGACGACACGCTGGTCCTGGCGCAAGGGAGGTCGCACCAGGCGGCGGCCGAACTAGCGACACGCGGGGTTGCGACAATAGTAGAGAGGATCCGGCAGTTGGGACTCGAGGTGGCCCTGCACAAGTCCGAGGTCATGTGTTTTCATGGTCCTCGGAACGTGCCACCGTCGGGTTCCCAAATAACGGTAGGAGGGGTTCACATCGGGGTTGAGTCGACGATGAAGTACCTGGGACTCGTCCTCGACAGCCGGTGGAACTTCGTGGAGCACTTCCGACGTTTGGCTCCCAGACTGGAGCGGGCTGGGGCTGCCTTGAAGCGGCTCCTGCCCAATCTGGGGGGTCCAAACGCCTCCTGCCGGAGGCTTTACACGGGGGTCGTGCGGTCCATGGCCCTTTACGGAGCGCCGGTGTGGGCGCGTTCCCTGAGGCTGCGACCGGCCCGCCGGTTGAACGCGTCCCAGAGGGTCATGGCCATCCGGCTAGTCCGGGGATACCGCACTGTCTCCTGTGAGGCGGCGAGCCTCCTTGCCGGATTACCGCCATGGGACCTGGAGGCAAAAGTCCTCGCGCACGTGTGGGAGTGGCGCGAGGAGACGAAACGCCGGGGCGTAACTCCGCTGCCGCGAGAAATCACGGTACAGCGGACAGAGCTCCGGCGGGATCTCATGGCGGCATGGAGAGTGCGATTGTCGCAACCCAGCGCTGGGCACGCCACAATTGCGGCGATAAGTCCCCTCTTTGAGGAGTGGTTGGAGAGGCGCCACGGCGTCCTCACCTTCCGCCTGACGCAGGTCCTCACCGGACACGGTTGTTTCGGGAGGTTCCTGTTTCGGATAAGGCGGGAGGAAACGCCCGGGTGTCACCATTGTGTGGATCGCCCGGAGGACACGGTGGAGCATACAGTGGAGGTCTGCCCGGCTTGGGCGGAGCACCGCCGTGTTCTCACGGAGGCGATCGGCGGCGGCGATCTCTCGCGTCCAAACCTGGTCCAGGCCATGGTGCGGAGCGAGAGTGCATGGGAGGCTGTCACCTCCTTCTGCGAAGCAGTAATGCTCGCGAAGGAGGAAGCGGAACGCGTGAGGGAGAGGCAACAGCCGCGCCCTCGCGCCCCTAGCCGCCGTAGGAGACGCCCTGGGCGGCGGGAATCGATAGCCGATTCCCGGCCACCGTAGGCGCGGGCTTGCGGACGACGAGTAATGGGCAGCTCGCCGTTCGGTAAGGACCAGGCCCGGGTCGACGGCGCGTTGTGTTCCACGCGCGCCTCAAAGAGATGTCAGCAGTGACGGGGTCAATTGGGCCGATGCCGCCGGGGTCGCGGGTAGTTCGAAAGAGATACCGTGGCCCTGGCACGGGCAGCTGAAGGAACATGGGTGGGTTTTAGTCAGTAAAAGTCTGACACGCCCTCCCGCTCTGCCCAGAGCGGGAGAAGTCATTTGATGATTTCCCATCCACAAAAAAAAAAAAAAAAAAAAAAAAAAAAAAAAATGGGTAATACGATACCCCTTCGATAGACTGGTTGTAATAATGTCCTACAATACCCTGTAAAATTAAAATAGAACTGGGAACACCATATCTGCCGCATGTTGCATCGGAATTTGGCGAAAGTACGCACAGATTGGGTTCCGAACAGCAGAAACTGCCAATGACGTAGGCCCAGAAGGAGATGGCATGACAAGTTAGACTCCTACCTAAAGGATTGGGCTCTAATTGCAAAAGAGAGAGAAAATGGAAAGAGGGGAAGGGAGGCCTTTAGGCTCATCATAATAAAATAACACCCTGCCGAACTATGATGTGCAGTTTGGGTCAGCAAATATTAGCTAGACTTCTAACAATGCTTTAGAGCTAAAAATTTCAGTGAACTGAAAGCGTCTTTCCATTTATCCATCCTGTCAGTGCGCGATAGTAAAAAAATCAGCCAAGTGCGTGTTGGACCACGCACAATAAAGGGTTCCGTAGTTGGGATGAATTTATCCCAAAACCAAACTTAACGTTGTTTTGATAAACATGTTCTCCCATACATCGATATGCGTTACTGTCAATTCTCCAACTGCAAATGTATGTTTGTAATCGCAAAAAAAAACATTTATGTGACTTTTTCCTTTAGTTGTGCTATAATACCTTGCTTCTTGCCAAATTTCATGATTCTAGGTCAACGGGAAGTACCCCTATAGGTTTTGATTTAATTACGAGTGTCACAATATATGTCGCATAAAATACTGTCAATTCTCCAACTGCAAATGTATGTTTGTAATCGCAAAAAAAACATTAATGTGACTTTTTCCTTTAGTTGTGCTATAAGACCTTGCTTCTTGCCAAATTTCATGATTCTAGGTCAACGGGAAGTACCCCTATAGGTTTTGATTTAATTACGAGTGTCACAATATATGTCGCATAAAATACTGTCAATTCTCCAACTGCAAATGTATGTTTGTAATCGCAAAAAAAACATTAATGTGACTTTTTCCTTTAGTTGTGCTATAAGACCTGGCTTCTTGCCAAATTTCATGATTCTAGGTCAACGGGAAGTACCCCTATAGGTTTTGATTTAATTACGAGTGTCACAATATATGTCGCATAAATCTCCGTATTTTATTATTGCATCGACTTAGGTCAATCCTAAGTCGATGCAATAATAAAATACGGCCCCAAGCTCTAAAAAAATGAAGCTTCTATAAGCTTAATTTTTTTAGAACTCCAAGCGGCCATGTGTACGTTACGTACTTGATACCTCCACGCGTTCCTGAGAAAAAGGGTTTTGACAGTCAGAGACAGACGGACAACAAAGTGTGATCCTACAAGGGTTCCGTTTTTTCTTTTGAAGTACGGAACCCTAAAAAATTAAACGTTCACTGCACCCTGTATGTAAAAATAAATCATGATTACCCAGAAGCGTTAACGCCCATTAATCACTAAACATCATGGCAGTACCTGTTAACATCACCACCATTTACAAAACTTAACATTAAAAGTTGCATAGTGCAATCCTGACATTTGAAGACATATTAGGATACCACCATCCTGGAAAAAGTTTTGACGTAATTTGAACCTTATTTTTCAAGTCATAGAGAGCTATATACAATGTACATCGGTTGTCTATTGATACGTGGGTGTATGCATATTTGACAATTACTTTATTGTTTATGGTTGAGTAAAGTGGCTATGTTTTATGGCGTTGTCTTAGTAATTAAGGGCTGTAGTTAATTAACCTGTATTTGGGATAAATACACATTGCAAAAGCTGCTGCAGTACTGGTGATAAGTTAGCTGTGTCTGCAACATACAAGGTTCTGCTTACCGAATAGGATAAATAACCATCAATCTGCCTAGCCTTTTCCCAATTGTGTTGGGGTCTGCTTCCAGTCTAACCGGAATGCAGCTGCATATCAGTATGGAGTGACTGCCTATGTGACCTCCACAACCCAGTTACTGGGTAATAATACGATACCCCTTGGTGAGACTGGTTGTCAGACTTTTTGAGCTTCCGGGCTTCTGACGACCCGTATCGACTGTCAAAGATTCACGAATGACAGCCGGGACCAACGGCTTAACGTGCTTTTAAAAATGGTCACCCATTCATGGACCAACCGCGGCTAGCGTAACTTAACCTGATGTATCGATCCTTGCGGCTGTTATTACTTAGCCACGAGGATATTTATCCTCGTTTTCAATTCAAATTAATATGGTTATTTAACCATATTAATTTGAATTGAAAACTGTAACTTTAGGCTTTGGTTTTTCATGAAAACGGTGAACACTCACTCAATAACGGTTTTCCAAATACAGAGCGTTTTTTGACGTCACCACCTGGCGATTTTAAACTAAAGATCATGTTTAAACGAGTAGTGTTGTTAATCATTTGAAAAAAAAAATTAAAATTAGAGTATTTTGTTAATAACTTAATGTGTTTTTTTTTAAATGGCCGTTTTTGGCGTTAATTGCTGAGGCTTCGAACCTAGGAGGCTTATCTGACTAAAAATGTGAGCATAGGAAATTTCAAATATCCAGACTAATACCAGACATATCCAGAATAATACTATAATATCCAGACTGATGATTTTTTTCTCAATGGTGGTGCTAGTTGGCGGCACTTGTCAAATAGTACGTGTAATAGTTCTTTATTTCTCCTCACAATGACAAGCTTATTCTAGGTTTCACATATTATTTTTATTATTTTTTTTTTGTTATTAGCAATGTGAGGAGCTGGTGTCTGAGACCCCACGGAAGAACAAGAATTTTAACTTAACAAAAAATATGATATTACAATTTAACTACATTATATATACTGGTGAAAACGACAGATTTTCATGACGGCCGTATGACGGTACTGTTTTCATAGGAAACCAAAGCTTTAGACTCCGAAAGCGCTGCCGAGAATAAGTCTTAGGACCCGGTTCACCACCTACGATGAAGTTCCGATTAACTTACTTGGCAGATAATTTCATACAAATTCTGATCCATTTTTTAATTTATCCGGTAAGTAGTGGCTATTTCGGACATCGTAGCATAATTAATAAATTTAATATTTTGGACTTTGCGCGTTTAAAATCACACCAACCAAAGTTTATTGAAATATGTTAAACTGTTAATAGGCAATTAACGCCTCTTCCAATTAGCTATTTGTTGCCATTTGTTTAACAACAAAGGATTTTGTTTGTCCAGTTGTTAAATTGTCTGAATTAACATAAACCGAGCTATTAGAGTTGACGGACACGATTTTTACGATGGACCGTCGAATCGAGCCGTGTTTACTAACAAGCTTTGAATCGATTTGTTTATTTAGGTATCTACTATATTGCACGATACACAATAGACTAACAATCGAGTAGAAAATCGAGTTATGATCGAGTTTGGAAACGTCCTTTATTTATAAACAATGTATTGTTATAATAATGTTACTTTGTTGTTTGGGAAGGATAATGTTGTTTAAATTAGAATATCTTTACCCATTGAGAGACCATAATTGCTCAAAGACTCCTCGAACCTGAAGAAAAAATAAAAATTTATCCTGTTGTAATGCCTCCAATAAAGACTTAACAATAAAGCTTCATATTTTTGTGATAATTCGAGATAATCTAAACTTTTCTTTAAAATCCCGACTGTTCTAAATATATTGCAGTATAAATTCAAAGAAAAGGCAATCAAGTAGAAGTAGACACTTTAGAGCTAAACTATACATACAAGATACTTTGGACAAATCATCCTTTCTATGTCCAACGGTATTCTCAAATCTTTGATTGCCGAATAAGGAGCGCAACAAAAAACTTATGAACTCCAGTTCAATACGATCAAACAGTCGCAGCCGGGGGTTATTCTCGATCACTTGCTACTAACGGTACTGATAACTAACTACACACGGAATGTGATGCAATTAATTTTTTTATAAGGTAGCTTATGTGCTATTATTAGAACATTTTTGCGGGCAATGATCTTAAGAAGGATGTGTATTAGTTGTTTTAATTTTTGAGAAAGCGAATTAGCCACGTGTACACAGTTACTACAAAACGTATGATATAGTATGCAACCTCCGCTGATGTTTGAATATTTTATGAGACAAACATAGATTTGAATAGTCGTCAGTCAGGCGGCCTCGGCCCGAAGTGATAGATAGAAAAGATAATAATATGTATTGAATTTAATATTTATTTATTTAATTAATTATTTGCTCTCATGCACATCACTCATTTTACAATATTACTGTCGGTTTTTGTACATGAATGTCAGGGCGCTGCAAAACACAATGGTTTGCGGTCGAGTTTGTAGACGACATTGAATTAACATAAAAATAAAATAATATAAAATAAGTTACATAGAATTAACATAATTTCGGAAAAATAAATTGTTAGTCTAGATGTCGTTAAGATGTCCAAATAACAAAAAAACAAAATAAAATACAATAACACACAATAACACTGATACAGTCATATTTAAGTCAGTGGTATTAATTTAGTAGGTAGGTAGTAAAAATAATAATATAATGTTTAATATAACAGTCACATGCGTAGATCCCTTTTTAATTTTAGTGTAGCTACACCCCCAGTGAGAGCCAAGTTCTCACAGTACTGTAGGAGTGTAGGGTTAATATATTATTCGCAATACGAAAAAAATATATCAGACTAGTTCAAGTACATATTACGAAACCAACATAATATGCAAATAACAAACCATAAACTGAGAACAGGAAATAATATTTAAACAACATCAAAGCAAATAAACCATGTTAGTTTATACAACAATAACGGAATCTACTATCAATATGACCTTTGACAGAAGAATAATGACTCAAAGAATTCGAATATGTGCCACTCTGCATATTTTTTGTTTCATTGAAGAACAAAAAATGGCATGGAGCGTCTCAATTGTGAACTAATGAACTGACCAAACGTCAGGTTGAAATAGTTTTTTTATTAATTATGTAGCCAGTTTGCTGTTTTTGTAGACTTTGATACATAGGAACAATGTTGAGGGATTCCCTGAAATTAATCAGACAAATCTGAAAATAATCGCTGTAAAATTTCGTTTGACCATAACAATTACCTATATGAAGTATGGGGAAATACAGAGTAGTGAATACCTAATTGAGAATAGACAAATAAATTACTTGACTTAGATTAACACTGGATGGATGAAATGGCGGCAGGTCACGGGGACAATCTGCGACTCCCGCATTCCCCTTAAACTTAAGGGGAAGATATATAAAACAATGGTTAGACCTGCTGTCTTGTATGGATCAGAATGTTGGGCCACAAAAGGGATGAATGAAAAGCAGTTGCATGCAGCTGAGATGAGAATGCTAAGAGGGATGTGTGGTGTTACACGAATGGATAGAATAAGAAATGAGTACATAAGAGGAAGTCTAAAAGTGGCACCGGTGACTGAAAAGTTGTGCGGAAATCGGCTGTCATGGTATGGGCATGTGATGCGGAGGAGTGAGGAAAATGTCGTGAGGAAAGTTTTAAGTATGAATGTCGATGGCTATAAGAGCAGGGGAAGACCAAAGAAACGATGGATGAATTGTGTGAAAGATGACATGGCTAGAAAGGGGGTGACTACCGAGATGACGAATAATAGAGAAGTATGGAAAAAAAGGACATGTTGCGCCGACCCCAAATAGATTGGGATAAGGGCAGGAGAATGATGAGGTAGGTATAACTGTATCAACACGATGCATTTGAACAGGAAGATTACCAAATTACTTTTACTTTGATTCAATGTAATTATTATGATAGTAGACTCTCCATTCTCATCTTCTATTTCTTTTATATTTTTGCATAGTTGGTGCCTCATTTTTAACCGAAAAATACAACCGACTTCCAAAAACAACACTATAAAGTGAAAAATAATTTTAATTTCGGAAGTCGGTGGCAAAATACCAAAATATAATTAACCAGACACCGACTTAAATTTATTTTTCAAATATATATTAAAGTTATTTTTCACTTTATAGTGTTGTTTTTGGAAGTCTGTTGTATTTTTTTGTAAAAAAGTTTTTTATTAAAAGCGTCTAACGGGGGCCTCTGCAAGTCAGCTTCGGCCCCTAGTGGTATGCCTTCGAAATGTCCGGGACACCAGGAAACAAATATATGTCCAGGACACTTTAAAAATATACACGGAACAGAACACTTAAAAAATTTAAAGTGTATTATAATAATCATGATTGATGAGCGCATCCTTGACATCGCAAAATATCCCATAATAGCTCGCTTAAACAAACTATATCTACATAATCTCTCGCTTTGATCGTTTACCGAACTAAACAAAAAACTATAGTAATCTTTATCGTGGACAAAAAATACGATACGATACGACCCATTAATTTTACCTACATATACCTATGTTCCGGTGACTTCTACCGAAAGGACTGCTCGCTACGGTACAGGACAGACATCTGTGGGACAGGGAAAGGGATGCCTTTGCCCGATTGCCCAGCACTGGGACATTTATGTATACCCAACAGTGGGACATTATGGGCTAAATAAATAAATAGATAGATAGATACCTTCCAGAAAGTGATGGAAAGTCTTGAAAAACAACGTCGCCTATACGTACAGGATGGCACGACACGACCAGTTACCTACTATGGGTTTAGTACACGATTCTGAACCCCCCTGCGTTTAAATTGTTCTTCGGTAATTAAAAAAATCTGCTGTTTCCTACCTACGCGGTCAAAATGTATGTAACAGCAATTTTTTTTTTTAATTTTCTACGAAAAATTCCAACGCCGTGGTTCCAGAATCATGTACTGAATATACAGTAATATCACAGTCTGGTACATCATACAGTCGTCCGACGAAGCCCGAGCTGCATACGAAGTTCGGCGAACTATGTAAGCAGCTCGGGCTCTCGTCGGACGACTGTATGATGTAGACCGTGGTAATATGTTGCGCGTCGATGTCCCTGCCACCCTGTAGGTATATCAAGTTGCATTGAAAGTCTTATTATAGTTTATTATGAAAAATAATATTTATTATAAAGCTATACGTATATTAATACATACATAAACAATAGCACTTTATTTTATACATTATAAATACCTGATGGCAGTTTTGTTTAGTTTTTCCTTAAAATATATTCTTAGATATATGGTCTACGTCATTATAATATTTTAATGATCTATTTACTATCAAAAACATGAGTAATACACCTATAGCAATACCTATTTACTATAGTTATCATCACTAAGCATAAGTATATACAAATTAATATACGACCTCGTTTGTTACGCATTAAAATACTAGCAATATTTATTACATCAAACACTTTTCATGTTAAACATAGACACCATAAAAATCACCATCTTGTACACCCATAACATTAAAAAATATGCAATAAGTTAACGTTGAAATTATACCTTTTCAATGTCGAGTAATTATCTACTCTCATGCATCTCATTGGACAACTAAATGAAGAAAGGCAAGTTATAACTGATAAAATACTTGTATCCGTCAATAAATTAATTTTAAAAGTCCACGAAAAATGCATTAACCGCCCATTCACGTGACTACAAATTACTATCAACAAACATAGTTACCATAGAAGTTTAGCGATGTGATATGACATTATATTATACCTCCGATAATATGTCGAAAGATCCGGCCATATTGTAATTAAAAGGAGAGTTCAATGCTACACACCGTTCAACGCAACATGGTGCGTCGTAAAAATGTGGCATCTGTGATTGTTTTACACTGACACTACGAAATAAAGAAAACTTTCTTTAGACTCGACTACATCTTCTATTTACATTATTTTTTATTAAAATTTAACCGTATGATTAAGAAGCTTTACGTTCAAATTTGAGTATACGTCGCACGTTATAATATAGCGAAGCTTAAGTCCAATGCAAATGTGACTTTTATTAAACGGCGTTTGAAATTCTTTGAAATACTCGTATAAACGTAAAAATAAGCGTCATTACGTCAACGGTAGTGAATGTAATTTCTGGTTCGTGACATCTTACTTTTGTTTTCATTGTCATTCTTAGGTAATGACATAATATGATAGGAAGAAAAAGATTCGAGACAAAATTATATTTCAAAAAAAAGGTTGTTTCGTGAACCTGTGTTGTGTCTTGTTGCCATGAAGTTTAACGTAAATATTGGCTACTTACATGTAAAGCTTACGAGTGCAGGCACTTATTTCTTGCCTAATTTATGTGAAATATGGTCAGTTGTAACTCCGCAATGATGGAAGCTCACTGCTATTGTTTCGACATTTGAAAGTGTCTTCTATTGCAAGACATTTCTATGCCTCCTCTATAAAATGACATACATAATGTAACACTAATTTGTTCACAGACCTCTTCTGTTAACAAAAAATACTGAATTTTCTGAAATTAGAATGTCATCATCAAAAAACTAAACATCAATCACCACAACATCAAAGCGTAATCAAACAACAAAAATCGATTAGTTTCACGTAAATTCTTCAAATTAGCAAACTTTTCTTCGTCGCGCATTAATCGTGCGTACGGCTATCATAGATCATTGATCGATACGCACCCGTAGATCACGGCGACCTTGACTCTGATTGGCGGTAACCTGTCCGGAGTTGTTCGGAATACTTCGTGACTGTTCGTAGGTCATGAGACCGTTGCTGATCATAATATTACGACAAAAAAATATACTTTGACTAAATTAATGGCTTTAATGGCTATTTTTAATGTTTAGTTTGTAAATAAACAAATTAGTTTTGCTATTAAAACAGTAAAAAATAAAGAGCGGAAATAAGTATATATTTTTTTTGATATTACCATTTTCGGTGTGTTGAGTTTCCTTCAGAAAATTGTTTACAGAGAACAGTCACCTTCAAAATTTCTAGAATATTTATTGCGACACTTGTTCATACAGTTTATGCGGTGTCTGAGTAAATTAATATAAAAAATGAAATAATAAGAAATGATGATGATATGATATAATATATCGAATAATAAGCAGATAATGAAAGGAATAAAATTTTCCTTATAAAGTCTTGTGACAGACTGCTTGGAGCCATTCGTCGGGTATTGAGCAAGCACTGGTCTGCCCTACGCCCATATTGAATTACATTACGTTTTAATTAAACATATCATTGGCATTTTAATTTGCATTCTGTTTATACATATATTTTAACTCCTATCAATCATGCGTTATTGTCAATAAAAAATATTAAACTAATATATTAGACTTTTGTAATGAACAAATCAGCGGACACATTAATTATTAGAAGTAGCTACTCATTTCAACCATTGATGATGATTGTCCAGGGTATCAAAATATTTTTTACTAGCTTCTGTCAACAGCTTCGCCCGCGTGGATGTCGGAAATCATCCCACGGGAATCGTAAATTTTTCCGAGATAAAAAGTAGCCAATATGCTATTCCAGACTATAATCTACCTTTGTGCCAACTTTCATTTAGATCCGGTTAGCCGTTCTGGCGTGATTGAGTACCTAACAAACATCCATCCATCCATCCAAACTTTTGCATTTATAATAGTAGTAAGATATAATATAATATATAGAATATAATAATATTCGAATTTTAAGTCCTATACTTAAAATCGTGGGCATTTTGTGAAATCTGAAAAAAAAAAATAATAATAAAAAAAATAAAAACAACTAACAAGTCTTAAATTCACTGACAGACAACGCAGAAAATATCCTAAACCGCTGTGCTTGAAAATTCATCTCCTAATAAAAGTTTGTATGGAAATGCGTCGTTTTGCCCGAGGGGAGATCCCAATTGTCATAATTTTCTATAATAAGTTATAGAAAATTATGACAATTGGGATCTCCCCTCGGGCAAAACGACGCATTTCCATACAAACAACATTCAACAACAACATTTCGCTTTACTGTGGTGTAGTGAAAATAACCCTTTACATCTCGAATCACTGGCCGTGACATTTTCCTTAAAATTACGCAAGGCTCACACGAAAACTTGTAAATATCAAAAACGCGAATTATTATTATTTGGCGCTCCGATTTCGACACTTTTTTTAATGATTGTACCTTTATAAATAACATCGCGTGCCCTAAATCACGTCAACTGGTCCTGTTATAATTTACTTATTTTCTTGTTCATTCATAATTGTTATTATTCAATTCATTCTCTGTACCAACACTGAGTGCAATAATTCGTAAGTAGGTATTATTATAATTATAAATTTGATTAAAGGTACAATTTAAGTACCTAGAGCTAAAGCAGTGTTTATTCAGAATTAAAATGACATAAATAACAACTTATAATTATACCTAATTAATAATTAAAAATAACGAAATAGGTAATATCCTAACTTAGTTTAACTTAGGATATTATCCAACAGCTTAAGGCGAGTAGTGCCGCCAACTAGCACCACCATTGAGAAAAAAATCATAAGTCTGCAGATATGGAACATTTTGAAATTTCCTATGCTCACATTTTTACTCAGATGAGGTAGAATTTTTTAACCTCACCTGACCTACATCAATCAATCTGCCTAGCCTTTTCCCAACTATGTTGGGGTCGGCTTCCAGTCTAACCGGATGCAGCTGAATACCAGTATTTTACATGGAGCGACTGCCTATCTGACCTCCACAACCCATTAACTGGGTATTACGATACCCCTTGGTAAGACTGATTGTGAGACTTTCGGGCTTCTGACGACCCGTAACGACTGTCAAAGATCTACGAATGACAGCCGGGACCAACGGCTTAACGTGCTTTCCGAGGCACGGAAGAGTCTCGGTATGTAAAGATGGTCACCCATCCACGGACCAACCCCGGCAAGCGTAGCTTAACCTGATGGATCGACCCGTGCGCCTGTTATTACTTAGCCACGATTCCTTTACCTGTCACCTGACCTACATCATCTGACTAAAAATGTGAGCGTAGGATATTTCAAAATGTTCCATATATCCTGACTTATGATTTTTTTTTCAATGGTGGCGCTAGTTGGCGGCACTACTCGCCTTAAGAATCCTGATAAATATAGTATTGATGTTGTGTACGTACATGCATAATCACTTATATTATTAGAAAAAGGAGTGCGTCGCTTCTGCGCCGTAGCCGTGGCGGCTCGAACGGGCTCCTCAGTGTGTTGTCCGAGCGGTGGGACTCGCCTTTTTTGCGGAGGTGGCTGCAGCTGCATGCCAGCGCCTGCGATTATTATGTAATGTAATATGTGTATTTATTTTTATTTTTAATTTTAATATTTTTAATTTTGATTTTAATTTTAATATTTTTAATTTTGATTTTTGATTTTAATTTTGTTTATTAATTTTGATGTTAATTTGTAATTTTGTTTTAATTTTGATTTTAATTTTGACATTAATTTTAATTTTATTTTATTTTATTTTAATTTTACTTTTATATGGATACTGATTTATCTGAAATAAATTATTTGATTTGATTTGATTATTAGACCTTAATTACTGTTGATATTTTCTATAAAGGGGAAGCGCTAAGGTAGTCCGCGAAAATAAAATATTCTTACGATTTTTGCAATTTGCAGCTCAGTGTCTGGGTGTATGTTGATTAAAGTTTTATTCGCAATCGTAACAAATATGTATTTACAGAATTATAATCATTAGAATCGGTAATACAACTCCTGAAGTTAGTATAATCCTCAAATGTCAAGATTTCATGAAATAGTCATTCAATAGGGTAATATGAAATTAGAGAGTTGTATTGATGATTTCAATAATTATGATTCTATAAACACAGATTTGCTACGATCGCGTATCATATTCAGATCAACATACAACCTGATACTGGCCTGTAAACTGCAAAAAACTTAAGAACATTTGAATTTCGCAGTCTACCCTGGCGCTTGTGCAAATCATTGTAGGTAAAAGAAATCAAAGCGGAATGCCGATCGAGGTAATAAGATAAAGTACGAATGTCGATCAACAGTCTCTATTTAAACATTAAAATGTTGAAATATACTAAATGGGCGTGTAGTATGTACAACATGTGCACAAACGCAAGCAGCCAAAGTTACGTGCTTTATAACCTATTTCAACTTGGATGGCTTCCGCAGTTGCAAGATGGCCGAGATCTGTGTCTATTACCATCTCTTATTGCTGCTCAATAAAAATTACCGATATGATGCAACATACCGTGCATTTCCGTGTTAACTTTGTTATTCGGGTGTTTGTCGAATTACATGATACGTTTGATGAATAGACAGATAAGGTTGCGTAGTACTCGCAACCGGCGTGGGTGTATGACCAGATGTATGAACGTAAACGAGGTAAAAGAAGTCTGTAAGGATCGTAGCAGGTGTCGTTATGTAGTTTCTGCTTGCCTGCATGGGAATAAGCGTGAGTTTATGAATGTATGTGTGTAGGTATGTATAAAGTTACATTAACTTCCCAAAGGTAAGTGTTTAATAGTTTCTTTGTGTCCAAACATAAACCTTTAATATTTTATTAAACATTTTTCTAATAAACAAAGTCCTTCTCCTGTCGTAGATGGCATCAGAGACTACATCATAAAAACAAGTAGGTAAAAGTGCAAGAATACGCGAACATTGAACCGCAGACCTCCCCGCGACTGACCCGCAGTTTGCCATCAATCAACATATTTCACGCTTCACCGACTCTCAAAAGCGAATTATATACGTTTATCACTTTATGTCGGCTCATTTGACAGAGACAACCCTGAATTTCGACTGGATTCTATTAGCTGGTGTTTGTTGCCATTTTGCTGCCTTTTATTTTACAAAGACTATCATTTAACACTTGACAACGTGTGGTCTTGACTTTGCAAGCTTAATTGGTTGTTTAGGAGTTTGACCGCGACTGTACGTGAACACAATGATACCAGTGTTGAAAAATGATAATTAATGATGATCAATAAAATATTATATTTTCTGGGAATTAAAACAAAAGCTAAGAAAAGTTTTAGTAATTAAATTCTGGTTTAAGAAAGAAAACACAAATTGATAAGTAGTTTGGCATTGGCATATCTAAGTATCGTAATATGTGATCGGTCAGGAACGAAACTGATCTATCATAATATGCACGAAATGGTACAGGTGAAGGTAAAAACACTTTCATCAAAAATTAAAAATTATATTTTCAATAACGTTTGCGGTTATCAAGACATATCTTTTAAATTATTACTTTAGCAATACTAGGAATTTGATATATCAAAGATCGCTGCAGCCTACATTAGAAATTAATTTAATTTTAAATCGCTTCAGGCATATTTATTGGCAAGAGCTAAAAGTGCAATATGTATGATTAAATATAGTAATTTGTTCGTATTGAATGAGATGAATGGGCACTAGGCAGGCTGAATGAGGCTGTATGCAGCACAAAAGTAACACGTGCAAAACAGGCTCGTTACAATTATCATATGTGTGGAAGTACAGCCTTCGATCGTAAAAGTTCGTGAGACCAAATGTTCAAGTCATATAAAAACTTGATTTGCTTGATCTTACGGTGTGGGATATATGACTGTAGACATTTAATCGTTTTAGGTACTATTAAAATTCTAGACATAGATTAGTTTGCCATTATTTGTCCATGTATGTTATTGCAAACTGTGTTTTTTTCTGGCAAATAATAATCATTTGTATACAGAGAACATTACTTTTAAATCGTTTTTATACCAATGAACGCTGTAATTATGTTGTAATGAAGCGGAAGGGTATGTAGTAGGTACATCATTATAATATAAACTATTATTGTATTCTGATTATACTTTTGTAATTGATCAAACACAATTTTGCCCTATCGGTATTGGAAAATCCGGAGGAGCTCGTGGCTAAGTAATAACAGCCGCACGGGTCGATCCATCAGGTTAAGCTACGCTTGCCGGGGTTGGTCCGTGGATGGGTGACCATCTTTACATACCGAGACTCCTCCGTGTCTCGGAAAGCACGTTAAGCCGTTGGTCCCGGCTGTCATTCGTGGATCTTTGACAGTCGTTACGGGTCGTCAGAAGCCCGAAAGTCTGACAATCAGTCTTACCAAGGGGTATCGTATTACCCAGTTAATGGGTTGTGGAGGTCAGATAGGCAGTCGCTCCATATAAAATACTGGTATTTAGCTGCATCCTGTTAGACTGGAAGCCGACCCCAACATAGTTGGGAAAAGGCTAGGCAGATTGATCGGTATTGGAAAATCCATTTATTACATTACGCTTAACTTGCTATAAATAGTTGTCAAGATGTGAAGTAAGTTTCTATGCATTAATTATTCTATTTATACGAACGATTGAGGTGAGAGCATTGACGTAATAAGTAAGCGTGCACTTGACACACTTGCGACCAGTCGGACATGGACTGTTGGACGGAACTCTTCCTACCTTCACTGGTCGAGTGTGAATCCGGCTTTAGTTGACAAGGGGTCAACTTAATTTTGATGTAGGATAGGACGGGTGGAACGATGATGTCCTAGTTAAACTCCCGGGTATCCTTGGACAATTGATTAGTATCTAACTATCCTGTAGTTTCAGATTAGGTACAGTAATGCCGTATCTTTCTGGCCGGGCTGAAGTGAGCGCGACCGCCATCTTGCCTATCTTGCGCATGGTATTTTCCCAACTGATCTAATTCGGCTCAAACTTAATAGCGGCTCGGAAGTTAGCTGCGAATGCAGTTAAAGTACGATTCAAACTTAAAAGAGCTAAATTAAAAAAAATATTAATTTGTAAATGAAAAAATACTTTATCGAGCTTAAATAAATGGCGCCAAAATTATTGTCGACTTGACTGTACCTGCACTCTCAGCTAACTTCCGAGCCGCCGATCGAACTTAATACCTACCTACCTTAATTTTGCATTCTGCGCATCGGCTCGCGTCTACGTTCAGCCTGGCCAAAAAAAAAAGATTGGGGACTACTTACTGTAGCCGATAATCGTATGTTTGTAATTTAGCAAAGTCCAGCGACAAAAGGGGTATAAAACTTCGTAGAATCTCTATCAATTAATATCTAATGCAGACGAAAAGTATATTACTCATCATCAATCATCTTCACACATCAAACAAAAAGTTCAGAGCTAAGTATAGTAGACATAGGAAGATCCATCAGCCGTCAGCCGACTTTCACAGTCCAGTCAATGGGCGTCGTCGACGCGTCGAGGTGAGTGTTGCTAGTGTAATTACAATGGTACAGTCCAGTACTGTAGGAAAGTTACTTCTATTAAAGAACGCACCTATTTTGAAGTCAGTGAAAGTAGTGTTTAGCTACTGTGACACTTTCTCCATTTGTAAAATGTAATCGATCAATTTGCGAATTGTGTTCTTGTTACTTATTTTATTCTTTTCGACGATTCAATTGGCTGATTGGTGATAGCGAGCGCGAAATTTCCAAATTGTTGTTGGAATAAGTCTAGCAGTTCGAACTGATTGCGTACCTACTTACATGCGTAAAATAATATATCTTGCACAGAGGTGCTACGTGTAGCTACGCTTGCCGCGGTCGGTTCGTGGATGGGTGATCATCCATTATATTATCGAGACCCTTCCGTACCTCGGAAAGCACGTTAAGACGTTAGTCACGACTGTTAGCCGACGTTCGCACGGACGTAAAAATATCGCGGCGGGATTTTATCGCGCACTGGATTTTCAACTCTCGATGTTGAGCCGAGCGTTGAGAATCCAACTTAACAATAACAGAGTACAGACGCCAGCACATCAAGCTACTACAATCTATCAAATTTCTTTTATAGATTTTCATCTTTATCGTTTAAGCAGTAGGTTCAAGGTTGATTGGGAAAATTTGACAGTTTCGGGTGGCTTGACCTGCTGGCGTCTGTACATTCTAGCGCGTCGAAAATAGACTATTGGATTTTGAACTCTCAGCGCAGAGCGTTGAAAATCCAGTGCGCGAAAAAAAATCGCCGCGATGTTTTTACGTCCGTGCGTACGTCGACTTATTCGTAGATATTTGACAGTCGTTAGTAGCCGGTAGTTTTAGAAGCCTAGTTACCCAGTAACTGGGTTGTGGAGTTCAGATCGGCTGTCCCTCCATGTAAAGTACTGGTATTCAGCTGCATCCAGTTAGCCTAGAAGCCGATCCCAACACAGTTGGGAAATGCTAGGCAGATTGATTGTTTAATAACAGTACCTCCTTAGTAAACTAGATATTAAGTATAGTGAGCACATGCAAGCACGTGATGATAGACATTACAAAGCTGTAGTTTGTAGTGCAACATATTTTGAATCAAGTCACGACGCCCGCCATCTTATCTCCTTCAGATTAAATCAGCAGTCCAGTTGAATTAAATTTCTTAATCGACTAAAACTTAATAACTCGATCCTTAATCGCCTAGTTATAGAATCGACTCAGTGTCAGTTCAGTCACGATCGTTTTATCCCATGATATGTTTGTCTTGACGTGCGTATGTGAATCGATACAATCGATCATTAATCGGCTATTACTCGAGATGGATTGTCTATTGACAAACGGCTTGTGAATGTACAATAGCAATTGTAGTATAAAACACGACTTAAGTGACTATGGACTTTATTGTATAAACTGTTGGGTTGTTTATTCCTTGCGTTACGTCTACGCATACGTAGAGGAGTCGTAGAGGTGGCCTCAGGGATCTGAGACGATCAATTAACATGTAAATTAATATTTATCGATTGTATTGTTTTAGGCGTTGTTGGTATGTATTGTATTTTTCACAATGAATGATGGGGATCATCAATTTTCTATTTGGTGTCCATTTATTTCGCTTTATATGTGAAGGTCGTTTCATGAAATGTCAATTATGCGTGTAACTAATGAGTAGGTATGTTAATAATGCTTATAATGCAATTTTAGATTAGTTCCTATTGGTGGTAGGGGCAGTCGATCTTATTAATTTCAACTCAGACTATCGCAGGCCACTGCTGGACCTACGCCTCTCCAAGGTTGCGTCACAACACCCTGTCCTCCGCCTTCCGCATCCAGTCTGTCCCACCCACCTTTCTTAACCGACTTCAAAAAGGAGGAGGTTGTCAATTCGTCCGAACCCCCGATTACTCGAAGATGGCTGGACCGATTTGTATTTTTTTTGTTTTATTCGAGTGGGTATACATCAAAGTTGGTCCCATAAAAAATTGATTAACTTTGCTTCGGTAGTTTTTGAGTTAGCTTCAATAATACGTATTTTTTTCTCACTTTTATATGGATGATGTTCTAGTTTGTTTTGCAGGTAGTGTTAGTAGTTATAGTAGTATTAGAATTTGTGTGGGGTAGGTACCACAACTAAAAAGTGAAAAGTAAAAACATTTTTCCAAAAAAATACAACCGACTTCCAAAAACAATACTACAAAGTGAAAAATAACTTTAATTTCGGAAGTCGGTGGCAAAAAACGAAAATACATTTAACCAGACATTGACTTCCGAAATTAGTTTTTTACACTTTGTAGTGTTGTTTTCGGAAGTCGGTTGTATTTTTTTGTAAAAAAGTTTTCATAAGGTCGTCGGTCCATCTAGCTATTAACTTATTTACAGAAAAAGAAAAACAGTAGGTACGATGATATTACGACACTTAGGGCCGATTTTTCAGTAGCCTGGTAACTTTTATCTGTGGAATAAAAATGGCGGTTTGACATATTTTGTATGCAAAAGCTGTCAAACTGCCATATTTATTCCTCCGACAAAACTTATATGACGATTGAAAAATCAGCCCAGGGCCTATTTCACGATGTCCGAATAGCCACTACTCACCGAATAAATTTAAAAATGAAACAGTTTTTGTATGAAATTATCTGCCAAGGAACTTAATCGTAGGACGTGAAACAGGCCCTAGTGTACCAGTGTAAGGCTGCGTTGCTACCAGAAATGAGCGAGGATGCGCAGCGAGAGATGTGTGTAAAACTAACCAATAAGAGCACTAGCTTAGCTCAAGCTTTGAAAATGAAGCGATGTTATTCGTTAGTTTACACACATCACTCGCTACGCATCCTCGTTCATTTTTGGTGGAAACGCAGCCTTATCTCCTGATTACCTACCAATATAAAAGCCGGTACACAAAGTGTTAGCCATAACCTAACAGTGGCACCTAGCAGTCAGCAACAAAAGTCGATTAACACATGCAGTTTTTTAATCTTAATTATTAAGCGAAATATTTAATTGAAATCGGAATAGAAGTACTTAAATTTTTAAAATCATCAACTCTTAACAGTTAAACGAAAAAAAAAGCAGTTTATCGAATAATTTTGTGTTAATTTAGATGATATCAAAAAGTAACAGTGTTAACCGACTTCTGTTGCTGACCGTACCTACATAGACATACATAGCTTACATAATAAGTTATAGATAAACTTTGATTTATTGAGAGTAAATTATAAACTGAAATCTTGTATTGGACAGGAAACATCGCGCGCTCAAAGACATGGATTAGCTAGCGTATATAGCGGAAACATTAATCTTATTATGTAATTTGAATTTTATTTAATTATATTATTAGCCCTTTAATATATTCTAACACGAGTCTCCAGGTCGTAAATACGTTATTATTAATAATCATGATGTTATTATGTATTTCAATCGTGTTTCACATAATTTATCATAGGTCGAACAGTTGGAGTGGTCACTAGGTCAGTAAAACGCTTTAAAATATCGTTTACACAAAAAACCTGAAAAATTAAGAACAGCCGGTCTATTCTGTAAAAATCTCATCGTGAAAATATAGGTGAAGTGAGCTGTCATTCCACCTGACGTTAAGGATTGACACTACTGACAGCTCACTTCACCAATATTTTCACGAATAGATCGGATGATGCTAGGGATTGACACTACTGACAGCTCACTTCACCAATATTTTCACGAATAGATCGGATGATGCTAGGGATTGACACTACTGACAGCTCACTTCACCTATATAAGTTTTCACGAATAGATCGGCTGATGCTAGGGATTGACACTGCTGACAGCTCACTTCACCTAATTTTTCAGATCGGCTGATGCTAGGGATTGACACTATTGACAGCTCACTTCAAGTTCACTAAGACTTTACCTAAGTGTTCACGGTATAGTTATTGACACTATAGATCGGTAGGTCATTGGCACCTCCTTGTATTTTAAAAATACTTGACCGTTTACAGCCAGCTAATAAATAAATATACCTTTTTTATTTTTATTTTTTTTTTTTGTGGATGGGAAATCATCAAATGACTTCTCCCGCTCTGGGCAGAGCGGGAGGGCGTGTCAGACTTTTACTGACTAAAACCCACCCATGCTCCTTCAACTGCCCGTGCCAGGCCCACGGTATCTCTTTCGAACTACCCGCGACCCCGGCGGCATCGGCCCAATTGACCCCGTCACTGCTGACATCTCTTTGAGGCGCGCGTGGAACACAACGCGCCGTCGACCCGGGCTTGGTCCTAAAAAACGATTGCTAAAGCTTTAATTAATTCTTAGTAGGTATACCAATGCATAATTTACAACAAATACATGATCATGAGCGTTTAATTAGGCATGTATTAGAGCCGATCGTGTAGTATATAAAATAACTATATGCAACTAAAATGTTAGCGTGCATTTAAGATAAATCACAGCACAAGAGATTCACTTACGAACGAAAACATGACATTGAATGAATGTTTGATCACGACTCGTTCTTACGTAATAAATGAACCGCTTATTAGAAGTAGAATTTTGTGGATGATTTATTTTGTATGAAATTTGTGTGGAGTAGGGTTTATGACCATTACATAATTTTTCGTGCAAGAAAACACTTTTACAATGGTATTTGCGTAGGTAGGTACAGTCAACAAAAGAGATATCTAGGCAGGGTATACTGATATATTTGTATGTGAATTGCTTCATGTTCAGTTTCGTGACAATATACAATTTTGTGTTGGTGTGTGTAGGAGTATTGCAAAAACAAAGTAATATATGTATATAAAATTGAACATGAAGCACTTCACATACAAATATGTTACTCTACCCTGCCTAGGCAGAGAGAGAGAGAGAGAGAGAGAGAGAGAGATCTCTAGATATCTCTTTTTTTGACTGTACACAGGATGTAACGTTTTGCCAAACTAATCCATTTAACCAAGCGTAGAATAAGTTGAAGCATGACGAGATTTTATAGAGCTGTCTTTACTCGAGAAACCACTTTAACGAGAAATAAAACTTTCTAAATAAAAACAAATGAATGCGTTTAGTTTCAAGCGTCGTACTTTTCCAGTATTTAAAACGAGCCTTATTTATACGTTGCATAATACTAATTAATTTATACTTAGGTACCTAATCCATATGTATTTTCAAATATTTTACTCCGAATTACACTTTCGTTGTTATTATCATGCAATTAATTAACAGGTAGGAGGAAAACTCTGTTTTAATTTATAAACCTTCGTATAATTGCCTGTCGTAGGTAATGAAAAAGAGAAACTTTCCCACTTTTAAAGTTTTCACCTGCATATTGCTTGAAATTATTTCCTCGTCGCCATGTTTGCTACAACTAATTAAAATGTTATTAAGATGTGATCTGCGTTCACCTTACTATGTCGTTAGCAGAACTATGTGAAACTAGTCTTGATGAATGAAGTGTGAGTTTAGAGCCAGATACATGAACGTAATAGCTACATAGGGCTTCCTTGGCACCTAACAAATGTACCTACTTTCTGAATTGCTGGTTGTCAGTCAGCAGCTGCAGGGGTGCTAGTGTAAACACCGTCCATGATTCTTTTAAGAGGTCGTTATGAATAAATTTTACAATGAGACCAAACCTGAAGTCGCGAATAAGAATCAGCTGTTCCGTACATTTATGTTCGCATAACTCGTCAAAATGTAGGGAAAAGCTGATTTTTTTTTCGCGATATCAAATTTGGTCTCGTAGTATAAGTTGTTTATAATGATGAGTACAAATGACCCCTTAAAAGGATAATAATAATAATAAACCATTTATTTCAGGCGACACGGCCCATAGATAAATACCTTAACCTAAACATACATATTTGAATATAAACAAAACTAACTACCTAACAACTACCTAACTATGTTAGTAGCACTCCTCTTTGCACTAGCTTGACCTTAAGTGCTGCCCTGTGGAACTTGTCCGCGGAAGCGACGGAACACCACGTCCTGCGGCCAAAAGTCTTCCTCCATGACGAGGGGCAGGTAACAGTTCGGTACACGCACCACAAACGCCTTGAAGTTGACGTTGCGGCGCGACTCCAGTAACTGCACCCTCGGCGTGTACCTAGTCTTCTGACTTACACCCCGTAAATAATTAAGTTTATTATCATATACCGTCTCCGCATTTCTTGGAGAGTTAACTTTTTGTTTAGAGTAGAGTAGAGCCTGATACTTTAGGACTACTGTATGTATACCTCACAGAAATCTAAATTATTTAGATTTCTGTGGTATACCTACATAACCTTGCTTACTATACGAATGAGATTTTTTTTATATATCGGACATTTTTTTTTATTAAAATGATCAGGAGCTAGACCACCACCTCTTAAAGCAGTATTATTTTAATCTTACATGAGTGTGGGAAAGAGATGGAGCTGGACGTCCTGTATAGCTCCATCTCTTTCTCATACTGAAGTAACATTAAAATAATACTGCTTTAAGAAGTGGTGGTTGGCCCCCTGTTCCCATGTTTGAGTAAAAAAAATGTACCTACCTTTTAAAAAGACCGTAGTGGTAGGGACACCGACACAAAAACCGTTACCGTATTCAGAACATCATTCTGAGCCCCCCTTTATAGATATTTTTCATCGGTTATTGAAAAAAAATCTGCTATTCCATACATTTGACCGTGTAGGTATTGCACTATTGTAGGAAACTGCAGGATTTTTGTTTTAATAACCGATGAATAATTTCTATTTAGAGGGGTCAGAATGATGTACTAAATACGTGGTAACCGTTTTCGCGTTGGTGTCCCTCCACCCCGTATACAACATCCAAGACCAAAACTATCCACCATATGGACAAATTGGACACGGAAAATTCAAGTCGGAATTTCCCACGAAACATACCCAGGTTGTCGTCGTACCATATAATGTAGCCAACAATTGACGCACAATAATGTACACAGAATTGTACACAGTTTTACGTAACCTAAGGAAATAACTTGGAATTGTACCCATTCATCCAGGAGGTTTTCCTAAGTTATCTAACACCGTTAGGCTGTACTGTCTCTGAATGCTAAGCACTATGTGAACTACTAAGCTCATGTGAACCAGTTTGTTTATTTATTTAGTATTCTTGTACTTGATGGTCAGTTTGTATGCACCACATGGCTGACAGTTACCTAGCGACTCCACTTTGCAGATCACTTATAAATTGAGCATAATTTCAACATGTTTATTATTCTTTATTCACAAGCGCTCGCGGTTTTATAAAGCAAATATTTTAGTACTACACATAAATAATTATTATAAAATTCAGTGAGAGTTTTTTGATTTTTCGTTTTATCTATCCGAAAAAAATTAAAAACGGTAAGATTCAGGAATAATGTTGTTTTATTATTTAAAAAAAAAATGCTGTACTTAGTCAACTTTTAAATAACTAAACTCAGACCCATTGCATTTGAAATTATAACTTTTACTCGCTCTACCCTCATTGCTTGCACCACACGCCGAAAGCTCGCGCGACTTAATTTCGCTAATTTATCGGCGCCAGCCGTGCGTGCGCGCACTCTTATTGCGAACTGTTACAAACGAGGCGGCGACACTGACGGATTTATTTGCGGCCAGTATCTCCTGTTACTTGAAGTGCTCTTTACATTACAAGTAGACTGAACTTGATAAATAAAATGTTATAGGTTTAAATTGCTGATACTTTTTGGTGATGAAGCTTTTTTTTCTCCAATAAAATCATTTTATTTTATAAATTATGCTTTATAGGTGAGGTCTTTCGTAATTTTATTCCTAGTAATGAGCTAATGCCAAAATAATTAATTACTTTAATTTTTAATATCAGACGTCCATATCGACGTCTCAATAACTTACATAAAATAATTAGCGTTTTGAATATAATTTAGACAAATCAATGGATTACATCAACCAATAAAATTAATTGTTTTTGAGCCATATGCAGATAGGACTGCAAACGGATACGCAAACATGATAAATTATCGAGTGACTTGTTCGTTAAAATAGACGTAATATACCTACTACTAACTGAACTGGCGACAAGCTGGCTAAGAGCTGTGTAACATTAGTTTGCCTAATTAGTCGCACGATGCCAACCAATCGTGAAATGCTTTTGTACAAGTCGTAATTTAAATTGCGAAGCTAGATTTTCATTTGTTTTATGCAGAAATAGACTTCACTGAGATTTTGAAAAAAGAAAGCATAGAAACAAATGAACACAGAGATATTATATCGACAAACAGTACCTATTACAAAACTAGTAGGTAGTCTTCATTACATAATCCACAGTTCCTTAAACCCGAGAATTACAAGAAAAACTGGTATCACTACCCGAGATCACATACACAGAATACATTTATAGGCTTATTCGATACTATTTATATGATTACATATAATTTACATTCGTCTGCCGTAAATATAGGAAGGAATGCACGGGCGCAATGACACGGGAGAAATGTATTATCATAACGGATTGAAGTCGTAAAATTACATATACTTAAATGATTCTTTCGTAATAGCCCATGAATATTTACGTATAGCGTGAAGGATAGGACGGTGTAAGAGCTTCCGATTAGAGCTAGATAGTGGATAAGGTTGATTTTAGTGCTGGATAGAAAATAGATGTGATATAAACGAGAATGCAGTACATACTTGTGTGTGTACTTTAATTGAGGGTATATGAGACAGAGAAAACAGAAATTGAAAATAATATTAACGATGAACATATGAACGGTAATGAAAAACTTTCAATAGATGCAAATGTAAATACAACTGCCTATGAAAACAAGAAATATTATTACAAAATATATGCAAAGGTAGTCGGCTCAGACAGAACAGTAATAATCAGTGGTGAACTATTCTATAATCAGGCGCTAGGTATATCATTAAGCAGAATTATAAAATATAGGGCAAAGTGAATGTTTCCCGCAATCATCATGCCTTTACACGTAGTCGCACGCTGAACAAATTGGAGCGTTCATTATATCTGTCAGCGCTAACTCTAAATACTGACCTATACGACCTAACTATGCCTAACCCTCGGACATCCATCCATCAAGCACCGCTTTAGGACTGGTACCGTGGTACGCGTTCATAATTCAAGGTATTCGAGCATAAATCCTCATTATGCATGCGTAGGAAGATGTATGTACTACGGGAAAATCTATGTCTTTATGAAAACAGATTGGATCGTTGATCAACTTGATTTATGTAAACAAGCTCGCGACATCGTTCGTATATTGGTTTTAACTTCAGCGTTTAGATAAATGCTTTCCTTTTCTTTTTTAAATATATTTCAAACTATATGTTCTTCAGTGGCTTAACTTCAATTTAATAGTCCATTGCAATGCCTATATATTTGTTCATGCAGTATGTCTGCTACTATATATTTGCCAACATCTCTAGAAGAGTAGGTAAATACCCAAATATTTGCAGCTTACTCGATGCCAAGCCTCATTGAACTCGGTTTACAGTTAAACACATAAGAGGTACAATGTACAATAACGGTGTAACATTCCTTATCAACTGGGTCTTAATGCAGATCGCAAAGTGCATTTACTTTTAAACGAAGCCGATTCGATATATTTGCGGATTTTTTGCGCGCTACTTTTAGATATTTCCCACGGTATGTAGGTTTTGTGGCAAGCCTTTAGAATATACGAGTTTAGGTAGCTGATAGCTGTTTTCGCTACGTCCCAATTCCTACTAATATTATAAACGCAAAAGTTTGTGAGGATGGATGGATGTTTGTTACTCTTTCACGCAAAAACTACTGAACGGATTTTAATGAAATTTGGGACACAGATAGT
This sequence comes from Cosmia pyralina, assembly GCA_946251885.1. Lineage (NCBI taxonomy): Eukaryota > Metazoa > Arthropoda > Insecta > Lepidoptera > Noctuidae > Cosmia > Cosmia pyralina. Next base: position 23,740,460 of record OX276345.1, on the reverse strand, counting down.
ATACCTATAAGTTCGATTAACACATATACTTTTATCGTGATATTCTTATGGGTTCGAGACTTACACGGGTAAAACCGCGGGTCGCTACTAGTATCCTGTAATTTGCAAAATGTCTGCATCTTGTTTTACTTTACCTCATAGTGTCCACGTTCTCCTGTCTGCTAATAACAATATACCTATTGGTAGCATAGATCTGAAAATCATGAAGATTATGTATTAGCTACGACCGAACAATTGGAAGGCTCACGTTCAAAAATTTGTAGGCTATAATGATGATAGTCAAGATCTAGAGAGTTTGCAATTGTGTATTATAACTGTAGATGTGTTTAGAATGATATCATGTGACCTGGTTACTATAAATCAGCAGCCAATCACCATCGACACGTGAGCTGGAGGTAATGCGTAGGGTTTGGCTTACTTTATGGCTTGCATAGAGTATAGAGCGCTTGTCCACTGCGTACGATTACAGTTCCCATCCTACGGCATAATGGAAATGGAACTACTTTAAATAGTTAATGTATTGGATACTAAGATTTTGTTGGATTGAATATTTAATAACCATTACTTTATCTGATAATGGTTTCGAAATCATTATTGAGATTGTTGTTGATATTTTGATACAAAAGTGTTTTTTCCACGGACCAATTAAATTAATTTAACTCCTGTTTTAACGGAAACCATGAAGGATCATCGGTAGTTTAAATAATTTAGTTAAAAATATTTAAATGTAGAGAAGTAAGTATATCGTAAAAGGCAATTACTGACCCAATTTACTGAGATAGAAAGGAGCCGATTTGTCCGAAGTAATTAAATTGATAAAGTATCCGAATGTAAAAAACATCCGGTGTGTCTCATGTCAGCTTGTGTCGGCTTGTGTAGAGAACGAGTATGTGTTGATATTATGCGCGTGTTACCGTTATGGTTTGGTACAAGTTAAAACCTTGAGGAGTTTTTGGGTACCTACTCATTTTCTTTTACATTCATAATCTGTAAATTTTATTAGTGAACAACTACTTGATTATCGCAAAAAGAAAGACAACAAGTATGTTTTTAACGAAAGTGAAGCATCCTGTAGGCGTAGACATTGACTCTACTTCTCACGTGCATTCTCTAATTTTCGCAAAAAAAAAAGTCTGTATTTTCCCAAAGCCTATGTCTTGTTCCGCGACCATGTTAGGGATTGTAGGCGCCCTTGGCGGCGCGGTGACCGTGCGCACGCATGGTGCGCTTGCGCCGTGCGTGGTCAATGCACCGTGCGTGCACGCCGCCCTCGCGTTCACGGTAGACACATACCGAGTGTTGCCGAATGTGCGCGAAGGGTGTGATACTATTGCTATTCACTAAGTAGGTCGATAGATAAATATGTTTTATGAGCTTGATCCGTGTAACTGATTTAAAGGGCTTTGGTTAAACTACTAAATATAAAGTAAATACTCGAACTATTAAGAATATTTCTTCAGAATTGAAATGTTCACATTTACCAGATGCAGCTATGCTTCGAATTTGTTGAGTGGGGCATTTTTGTTTTTAATATACTTAATACTTACCGGAACATAGAATGTGACGCATAATTCACTACGGGCAATAAAACATAATTTTCACACATAATGAGGAAACTCAATGGCATATAAAACTGTATATTCAAATCAAACATATAACAGCTAAAAAAATAAAAGACGGCATTTTAAAAGTTTAACCACCAATAATTAAAAATATGTTTTCAATTAATTAACGTCAATTCGATCACATTAAAAAGAAATATTGATATAAATAAACTATTAAGATCAAGGAAAATGTAATAATGCGCTGTTACATGTGTCTGTGTCCTAGGTGCGGTATCCGGAGTCAGGACATAAATTATATCTCGACCGATAGATGAAATCTATATTTTTTTTATTTGAAACGAACCATATAAGGTGGTCATTAATTTTAGATTGCAGTGTCCGAAACAGTGTCAACTTATGTCAGTTAATTAATTAATGGCTTATTCAACTAATTATATTGCATTTTGAATATTTCCCATACAGATAAAGTAACTGTGAACAAGTTCTAGGTGATCTGTTACCACTTAATTAATTTCTCCTACTTTTTTTATCGTTCGACCTCGACTTTCGACATTAATTAAATTTTTAACAAATTGTCGAAACTTTTTTTCGTAAGATAACCTGCAGCAATTAAAGTAACATTTTTGGTCAACAATAATAAGTAATTACATCACTATTAATTAATTTGCCCCGTGTGAGTAGTTTAATAGTCGACAAAGTGATATCATGTTTAGATTTTTTACAAGTTTTACCTTTTGGAAAATAATTTCTCCTTCGTTCCTAAGCATGCGAACGGCTCATCAGCGTTTCACCGGTTCCGCATCATCACCTTCCACTGAAAGGTTCCCCGTCACACATCCGTATCCTGTCCGTGCCAAAACCGGTCCGGACCGTGACGAGCCGGGACCGTGACACGCCGCCATTACTGTCAACATTGAACTTTATGTTCACAAGTTGTGTAATTTGTTAATGGTAATGTACACCTGTCCACCGCTGAACATCGCTTTAATTACGAAATGCGTAATTTATGCTAAAAAGCTTTGGATGCAATTTAAATTGAATGTAGTTTTTCTGGTCATCTTGATAAGCTCTATTTTTTAATTAGAATTGAGCTTTTGAGCTTTTGATATTAAGCCGGACTACTTGACTTTAAACGACTGTATTATTTTTTTAGTGACTGACCAAATGTAGGTGTTTACAGCAAACTCTATATTTAATTATCTATATACGAGTATATTAAATAAAAATCTATTGCCGAATATATTATTGTAAGCGCATCAATTCAGAACAATTGCACTTATTTTGCTAATTCATTTTTGTTGTGTTTGTAATAATTGTCAGGACAAGGTAGAGGATGATAGATTTTTTTTTTTGGAAAATTCACCGGAATAGTCGGAAATTTGGATGGTATTTTTGTATGAAAACAGACAACACACACCCTAACCCACTGGAGATAGAGACATGAAATTCACCCGGGCGACGCCGGGCACAAACAGCTAGTTCAAAATATTTGGTCAACAGTAGATAGGCTGAAACTTTCAGGTTTCAGGTAAGTACGGAATAGGGATGAAGACTAAAAATATTTTTTGTTCGTCAGTTAGATTAATAAAAAATACTGGACACATATTTTTTCTTTTTTCAAATAAACAAGAAATTACGGCGATACATTGACTTAAAATATGGCATGACGTCACGCCTAGCTAGATTTTATTCATAGAATTGACGTAGCGAGCCCCCACTCCCCAACTTTAATGCTTGTTATCTATAAGTAATGATAAAGCAAAAAATACGTATCTAATATTTTTTCATTATCTGACTGACAGACTAAATAGAACTTCTTTTTTTTTACCCAGGTATCATCCCTATTCCTATTTTTCACAGATAGACACAAATTTGAGTTTGCAGTAAATATTTTCTATACTTTCTGGTATACCTAGACAGGTATATATATTAAATGTGTTGTCATAATGTATTTGATACTGTGTTTAAAATGCGATGATAATATTAAATAAGTATCATTAACTCGTTAGCGTCGCAGTTATCTCTCTCGCTTCATTCACATTTACAATATTTAATCAAGCAGATGAATCTATAATTTTCTTTATTATACACATTCGTCAAACGAGTCGGAAAATATATAAAATATACATAAATTTCCATGATATTAATATATTTATTCGCATCTGTTCTCAACGACACGAGACTATTTAAACAAATCGTTAGCGTCTTGATTAGCAGGAACAACCGGGTTAGTTGCTTCTCGACGACGGCAAATGAATACATCATTAGCCGTCACGAAATGTCTATGGGTAATTCGTAACATTCAAATATAATTATAATAAATGGTGTCTTTATGAAAAGTTTTATATAGTCAGGAAAAAAGGCTGGTTTTCGAGTCTTCACTATTTAATTAGTAACGCATAATTCAATATTTATTTCCAGGTACGTCACTCTTTCTCATTAAATGCATATTCAAAGTTAACTTGTAGGACGTAGGTAATTATTAGCACAAGTGTCTTTTTATTATTTTTCACACTTAATTTAATAATGTTACACAGGTGATAAATTAACGTCAGTTAAAATGGTAAGGACTTCAATTTTATGTCTTTATAATATTTTTCACAGCAAACGATGCTGTTTCTGTTAATTGGTCGGTTTACCTCTAAATCTCGTTCAAGGTTTTTATGAATCATATTTTAATTAATTGATTTTATTTCTGAATTAGAATATATTTCTCAAAGTCAAGGTCGTTATACCGCTACATTAGCATAGCGGACTGATCTTCATATCGGGTTTAATTGAATGAATATCGCGATTATACAATAATTATTTTGTGCAATAAATTCGAATCTTGTACACGACAGTTCAATGTTGCTTACATAATACCTACGTCATTGCATTTTTTTATAAAAAGTCGCCCAAGCTCTGCTCGGGTGAAAATAGAGAAAACGAATCTTCTCAGAAATGAGACCTAAGTATCTAGATCGATTTTTCGCCCCCGTAAACCCCTGTAACCTGTGTTGTACTTTCATCGAAATCGTCAGAGCCGTTTTCGAGAACGTGATTACAAATATAAACCTATATACAACAGAAAGGTGTGGTCAATTTAAGGGTGTGGTATAGACAGACCATCAAACTGAACAACTACCTCCATGGGAGCAACATCATAGTCGTGAAAAAATAATCAGCCGTCCCATACATTTACGTCGAGTATCTAGGTATTGAAGTTTTCTATGGATCAGTTGATAATTTTTCGCGATTACGATGTTGGTCCCATGAAAAAAGTTGTTCAGTTTGACGGTCTGTACCCCACCCTTAAATTTGACCACACCTTTCTGTACACCCTGTATACAAATAGGATATCGGTCATTTATTTTCAACTAGCTTTTACCTGTAACTTCACTTCACACACCCTGTAAAACCCATTTAGGGGCAACCTCTACACATTCTAAGGGCGAATCAAACCATTCTTACATACCAAGACTCCTCCGTGCCTCGGAAAGCACGTTAAGCTAAGGTCCCGGCTGTCATTCGTGGATCTTTGACAGTCGTTACGGGTCCTCAGAAGCCCGAAAGTCTGACAACTAGTCTTACCTAGGAGTATCGTATTACCCAGTAACTGGGTTGTGGAGGTCAGATATTATGGGCAGTCGCTCCATGTAAAATACTGGTAATCAGCTGCATCCGGTTAGACTGGAAGCCAACAGAGTGGGAAAAGACTAGACAGATGATGATGCAAGGTACTCGTACATTTATAGCTCACCTACAAGATACTATATTATGTGATGATTGATAGATGTTGCATTGCACATGTCAGTGTCGAGTCATGCCTATGTCATGGATTGCCTAATTGCACATCTGCACCATAACAACCCATTGTCCTCGGTTAACCCATAACATGCGTGGGAATATAATAATCTATTATAGTTTATATTCTAGAAATACTTCAATGTATCATAATATAAATTGTTCCATGTTACACAGGTACCTATCTGATATATCAATAATTCTATGAACACCTTTCTCTTCTTAGCGTAGGTACTTATCTATGTCAAAAAGTTCGTTTGGCCCAAGAATTGTCAGCTACTGTTTTAAAATTATTCACGAAATTATATTATACAGAAAAGATTGGCCGGGGCGTCCATTTTCTGTGTATGTAATCAAATTGAATTTCGAACTGCAATTAGTAAAAAAAACAAAAATTAAAACAGGAAAAATAAACCTTCGCTCAAAAAAATATTTATTTGCAAAATAATGTTATTTGTACTAATTGAAAGCTCGCATTACCCTGACCTACATACTAAACGCTAGATGACATAACGTGTGTTAAAAATGTTAATTGCGAATAAAGTTATAGAGTTGACCTGTGATGTCAGAGTGCAGCGGATGATTCAGAGCCACGGAGGTTGTAGTGATCTGCGTGTGCGCATCCCGCTCACGAGAGCAGCAATTAATGACTTTGGTATTAATCTGTTAGCCGCTGTATGCTTAGCTCATGGTTGAGGTAAAGTAAAGTAGCAATTTATTATGAATGATCTAGACCATAGATATAAGAAAGAAGTGGTTTTTTATATTTCTATGATCTAGCTAGACTGTACCTTTACTTAATACCTGACAAGCGACCCGCCCCTTTCTCGCATAGTTTCTTACGACTTGACGAAAAAATTCAAAATCATTTATTTGCATAAATAAGGTCAAATAAAAAAAATGTCAAATAAAATCATATTAATATTTTATTTAAATTAATTATTGATCATAAACATGCAGTCATTGAACAGATAAGCCCATTAAAACTGTATAATTGAATTAAATAAATGTCAATAAAATAATGTAAAATTAATCAAAATAATAGTCTTAAATAATAATAATCATGTCAATAATGGAAGAGATTCGCCACACAATAAAAATAACAATAATTATATAGAATGACCTTGCAATTTACAAAACTTATAATTTATAATCTAAAAACTCATGTACACTATAAAAGCATTATCGAGATTTCTTTACTAAAGGTATGTAAGTTATCACATAAACCATCCGAAATAAGTTCTCTAAATTATGGTGAAAACGGCAGAAACCGTTGCGTAGTTTAGAAGAACAACGCGGCCACACAGACAGACACGAAAAGCGAATTTAATTTATACCTGCTATATAATATCTAAAATATCATAATAAGTACCAGGCCAGCACATCAAGTTACCCCAATCTGTCAAATTTTTCCAATTGAATATGAACCTTATTCCTTTTCGTGATAAAGTTGAAAATCTATCAAAGAAATTTGACAGATTTTGGTAGATTGATGTGCTGGCATCTGTACAAACAAAGGTTTACTCCTTTTGGTAACTGAAAAGTAATTTTTCATCGAAAGCTTTCTTTAACGAATATTATATCCACTAAACTTAGCAAGAAACAGACAAATAGACGGAGATTGTCAATGACTTAAGTCCCTACAAAGTTTCAAAACATAAATTATTTTACAAAATACCATCCAGCAAACAGTCCCAAAAACGTGACAAACTAGACATATCTACATCACAACATGTACACCGTTTAATGACAGTATAAAGGCACAATTATAAAACAATAAAGGCACTTTACAGTGTTCAGATGTTCGCCGATTACGAAGCAATACATCCAATTACAATTAAAGTTCGTTTGAGCGAATAATTGAGATTTATTAGGCGATAACCGCATTTATAAGTAGTAGGGTATCATGTATCTCACCTAAGTCTCTGGGCTCACGTGGTAGATTACAGCCTACTCCTTGCCTGTGTCCCAGCAGAGGGAATGTTATAGGCCGGTTACGCTTGAGCTTCTGCTATAAGTATCATAAAAACATAACCTCTTTTTCCCAAGATTGTAGCTAAAGGTTGTATGTGTGATTGCTATAGTTATGTTTTTTTAGATCGCATGTAAATAGACGTGGTGGCATTTAACATAAGAAAGAAAAGAAAAGAAGAAAGAAAATACGTTTATTTGCGGTAAACATGACGCAAAGGACAACAAAATAAAATAAACAATGTAAAAAGCAAGTTTTGGGGAAAATATGCGTCACATCTACGCAAAACGGCTACCGCTCAGCATAATGCCGCGACCCCATGTGAAACGGAGCCCCAGCGCTGGTTTTTTCAGCGATAGCCGGCGTTGACGCGATGACGTCGACCGGTGCAGCATGTAATAAATAATATACACAGTGGCATCCTGACTCCAGGCTTTTACTGCAAATTATTTAATCGAAAATAATAATATCACTTTCCCGACACAGAACTGCTCAGCGCTTTTGTGAACACGTACCGATGAGGAGTTGATTTCATCAGCATTTTAATCTAACCCCTGTCCTGCAGTGAATTGCGATAGGCTGAACTAACTGATCGATATCAGCTCGTAAACGTCAACATTGACACAATATGTTCAGTAAGACTGAAGTGCGTCTCAATGAGCGATACGATCATCTATTGGTTGATTGATTAATTATCGCAGTGTTGTTATTGGCAGAAAGGAGGACGCTGCTGCCCATCCTGCGGACATGTTTGATCAGTTGCCTTTACGATACTATTAGATGCTATGGAGCAGTGGTGGCCCAGTGGTTGTTCGAAGTTTCGAACCCAGATAGCCGCTTTACTTTTCGTAAATTATTTTATCACCACTGCAGGAGGAAACCGGCATTTCCTAGAACCAAAAATTCGAAGACATGTGACATCTACCAACCCGCACTGGGCCCGCGTGGTGGATTACGGCCGACTCCCTCTCCCCGAGAGGAGGCCTGTGTCCCAGCAGTGGGAACATTATAGACTGATTATGATTTACGTGAACCAGGTAAAGTCATAGCGTTAGCGTTCCCACAGCTGGGACACAGGCTTCCTCTCGTCGAGAGGGAGTGGGCCGTAATCTACCACGCGGGCCCAGTGCGGGTTTAAGGTTCTTTTTTCAAAACTTTTCGGTTGACAGTATGTAGATCACCTCTATAATTTACCACTAGCATAATTGATATAAATATGGATAGAGGCCTTAGTGCAAGTTTTTATACTTACTCCATCACGTTAACGTAAACTTTAATTTGTAGTGAAACTGAATAAAGCATGGTGATTATAATGGGAAACACAATTATTCCATACAAATTGACGTACCTACGTCAACATTAACGTAAACGCGATCGAGTAAGTATAATAACTTACTCGATCAAACGTACGGAACCGTACAAACCGTGGTACAAACGTACGAAACGGCACACACAAAGACGCGCGCATCGACGAGACCCCTAAGCCTCAATAAATATACTGAGAGCACCGCGAGTATCGCTTGTGGCCTCGTCGGTGCGCGCGTCTGTGAGTGTGTCGTTTCGACCGTTAAGGACGCTGTTACAAATGGGTAGTCAAATCAATACTTTTTTAAACAAAAGTATGTTTATTTAATAAAATGCTTTACATTCTTACAATCTTTTTTGGCCAAACTGTTGATAGATGTGCATGGTACGATTCTGAAATATAAATATAATTTTAAATACTTAGGTACATTTTCTCAATAAATGTACCGAAGTAAAAATTTTCACTGCGGTACATTTATTGAGAAACTATACCTATCTAAAATTATATTGATAGTTCAGAATCGTACCATGCACATCTATCAACAATTTGGCCAAAAAACATTATAAGAATGCAAATCATTTTATTTAATAAACATACTTTTGTGTAAAAAAGTAATGATTTGACTACCCATTTGTAACAGCGTCCTTAAACGTAGTTTCCTTACTTTCCATTATATTGTGCCACTAGTCTACAGTGCTGGGCAGTGGCACCCTGTATATAATATATCCATACGATAATTACGGATTTGTCCTCACTCTTAACATTTACAGTTTCAGTTATATCACAGATCGATCGTGAGTTGTAAATAATATTAGGTAATATACCTGTCGTACGTGGGTAATACATATTCATTAAAGGGCTAGCTTAGATGTTAGATTGGATATCAGATTTAATAAACATTATTTAAGTAGTAAAGGTTAAAATCATTTAAGAGAATACATTTTAGAGGCACGTTTAATACACATAGACTTACATTTATTTATTGAGGAGCTCGTGGCTAAGTAATAACAGCCGCACGGGTCGATCCATCAGGTTAAGCTACGCTTGCCGGGGTTGGTCCGTGGATGAGTGACCATCTTTATATACCGAGACTCCTCCGTGCCTCGGAAAGCCGTTGGTCCCGGCTGTCATTCGTGGATCTTTGACAGTCGTTACGGGTCGTCAGAAGCCCGAAAGTCTGACAATCAGTCTTACCAAGGGGTATCGTATTACCCAGTTAATGGGTTGTGGAGGTCAGATAGGCAGTCGCTCCATGTAAAATACTGGTATTCAGCTGCATCCGGTTAGACTGGAAGCCGACCCCAACATAGTTGGGAAAAGGCTAGGCAGGTTGATGGCCAATAGTTGTACTTTACTTTACTGAGTGGGTAGATATTTTAGGAAGCAGAAGTGTATTAGATGGAATTTATAACTTGTTAGGTTAGGTTAGACATAATTACATTACTTAAGTTAGATCTTTAAACTATGTAATTTTTGAGACTGAACTAGTGTAACCTCTACCAAAACATCATCTGTCAAAGAATTAATTAAACACAGGCTGTAAGTTATCAAGACCTTTGCCTTCTTGAAATATACATTTCTAATCTGTGGTCAGAATGACTGTTGGCGCTCGGGCGGCAAAGTAATATAATTGTGCTAAATCATTTCTTCCTCTTGTCCACAGGCTATCGGCCATGTCTCGGGCGGCCACATCAACCCCGCGGTGACTCTGGGGCTGTTCGCCGCCGGTGACGTCAAACTCCTGAAGGCTGCCTGCTACATCATCGTCCAGACCCTCGGCGCCATTGCTGGAGCTGCCTTCATCAGAGTAAGCAATTTAACAACATCTGGGATTTCGTTTTCATCGTAAATTTTTGAAAGAATTCAAGTAAATACGTTTGTCGTTTACGTTCGGGATGAGAACGACTTTTTTTTAATTATTATTTCAAATACCTATATCTTATTTCGTCTATCGTAATTGAAATGAGTACTATTAATTGCTAGGAATTAAATCAAAATACTATCAAATTAGTTAGAACTCATCAAATGCTCGTTTAGTTCTTTATTTATATAATTAGACAGAAGAAATCACGATCAACCTATATATTAATTTCATACGCAGATTGATTAAGAAATAATTATTTAATGTTATTAAATGCAGCTGTAAATGCTCTTGACTGTAATGAGTTAATTAGTTGGAATCATGAGCAGTGCGTATGATTCGATTTGATATTAATAAATACATCTTCAATTAACTTTTAATCGTCGTTATTACCTCTGAACCGTCTAATTATTTGACAGACTATCTGTTGAACAAGTCGACTTTAGTTTAATTGAAAATAATTTAATACGCAAAAGCTTCGATTCAAGGTTGTATACGTCTATTTTTGTAGGCTTTGATTTAACGTTATGTAGACATTTTCCGTCGTTCCACCCAAGTAATCGCAGGCTAAAACCCAAACAAGTAGAGTGTTTTAATAAACAAGCAGTGAGATACATAAACATTCAATTTCTCGTAATTATCTGCACTTAAACAGGCGTAGTCATCGTATCGACGTTCTAATCGCCGTATGTGTACGCTCGGGAAAAAAAGTGTCTCGTTCACCGTGACACTGATGATCTTAGAATAAAGAACCAAGTGGTGCGACCTTCAGTGTAATCGTGGAACTAATTGAACACTCTGCTATAAAGCTTTTTGGATATGAGTACTTGAAAAGGTCACGTGCTTGATATATGGCGTTATACTTCAAATAAGCTCTTGATTAACTTTACCTATGACATTGAGTTCAAATAATATAATATGTAAGTTTATGATTTTAATGTGTGGATAAAATATTAGTTTACAGTGGAGCAGTGGTCGCCCAGTGGTAACGGTCGCGACTTATCAGTCGTAGGACGTAGGTTCGAACCCAGACAGGCGATTTCCTTTGTGTAAATTATTTCATCACCACTGCTCTCAAATTGGTGGACGAAAGCATCGTGAGGAACCGGGCCTCACCTCACCTCAGTCCTAGAACCAAAAATTCAAACACATGTGACATCTAACAACCTGCACCGCGTGGTGGATTTCGGCACACTCCCTCTCACAGAAATGAGGCCTGTGTCCCAGCTGTTGGAACATTATAGGCTGGTTATGAAACAAAAAAAAAAAACAAAGTAAAACCAACCAATTAAAATCTAGGGATTCAAACGAAGGCTAACTTACATTATCTGACAGGAAGATTTTGCAAACACACTCATAATTACTTTATTTAAACGGTATTACAAAAGAATTTCAATAGAGCCTGTCTATCTTCGATATCTGAAGTCAGACAATATTTCTAGTGTCAGTCATAGCGATTGTACGCACGCAAAGTTCAGCATGTAAATGAGTGATAAGTAGAATGTTGGCACGTTGCTAATTAGTTGGCCGCGAGTAATTTATAACGTTCACAGGACAACGGCCTTCCTGCGACATTTCACTGCCCTCGTAATAATCAGTGAACAGCGATGATCACGTACAGCTAGACACGATTTTACATTAGGTACAACATTAAGTTAAGATCTAGCATTCATGAGTCATGTGTATTCAGTAAAATTATTATCTAAGACTGTCTCGTTGGTCTAGTGGTCCTGGGTTCGATTCCCGGGTCGAGCAAAGTATTATTATAAAAAAAAAAATCAAATCAATCAATCAATTCCATCTGGAATTTCTCAGTAGCAGCCCGTAATCTGGATTTGTGCCATAACTGGCGAAATGTGGGTGAACTAAACTATAGGTACACCTCTGCCCAACCCTTCGAGGAATACAGGTGTTATGTTATAAATTTTATAAGAAAACAAAGCACTTTTCTTATCACTTGCACTTTGATGTAGCAAAAAGTGGACTAGATTTTCCGAATACGCAATACGGTACGCTAGGGTGAACGAGATACGAAGACCTCTATAAAAACTGGTCAAGTACGAGCGATCTGTCTATAAAGATAGATTATTAAGCAACTGCAAGAAAAAGATAATGTTTTTTTTTTTTTTATAATCTGACATATTAAAAATTCCATTACTGTAATAATAAATTTCAGTAATCAAGATATTGTTAACATTAATCGGCCATAAAATAAAATAAAACTCTCATAACTTTGCGTTGTCAACGAAAGAATTTTTCAAAGAGTAGATAAATGTCATTAATGCAGTTTACATAAATTAAAAATGTCGAGACTTCGAGAAACACGGCTTGTTTCGTGGAAAAGCGTTTATCGGTATTTAAAAAGTTAAGTTAATTGATATATTATCTGTGTTGCAGTTGGCCGTGCCAGAGAACCAAGTGGGCGGCTTCGGAATGACGCTACCTGGACCAGACGTCACTGAAGCTCAGGTGGGATATAAATGTTGACCATTATTTATACGGTGGCTACTTTATTATAAATAATGGTGACAAGTAAAAGAAAATTACGACATCATAAATTGTATTAAAACTAGCTGCCCCGCGGTTTTACCCGCTTTCCGTAACGGTGCATTTTTCTGGCATTAAATAAAAGTATTATGTTACTTGGAAATAGTGTAGCTGTCTTTCAGTAAAATATTTTTTGTAATCGATTCAGCATTTTCAGAGGTAACCTTTTCAAAACATACAAACACCGCTTTGAAATATTATTAGTATAGACTGATGATATAGATTCCTAGACTATTTATTACCTTTAATAATTAACGCATGTTACATGCGCCATTTTGTGTTGAATACAGGGTACCGTTACGATGAATGTAGTACCTACCTGATTCTAGTTATTAAAATTATTGTTGGATATTGAAAAAAAAAACATCTGTTACATACATAGATATATGATTTCTATGGTTACATACATTCTGACGATGTAAGTATTAAACTTTTGTGTGAAACAACAGATTTTTTTAATAACCGACGAAAATTTGCTACACTGGGGCTAGAATCATGTGCTAACTTGATAGGAACAGAACAACACTATTGAATAAAGTATCAGATGCCAGAGATAGGACTTAGGTACCCACAGTGACATTGTTTGTCCAGAGCACAACGTCAATGGGACGCCAACGAGAAACGAGATTATTTGTGACCGGTGACGGCGTGCGGTGGACACGAAGCCATAGTAAATATATGTATCGCTACTTTGGCACCGTCATCTCGTTGACGACCCGTTGACGTGGCAGTGGACAAACGTCCTTAGTGCTAGTATGCAGAAGCTGACCCGTGTGTTTCCCCCAGGCCGTGCTGATCGAGGCTCTGATCACGTTTGTGCTGGTCATCGTCGTGCACGGTGTGTGTGACGGGCGCCGCAACGACCTCAAGGGATCCGCTCCCCTCGCCATCGGCCTCAGCATCACTGCCTGCCATGCTGCTTGCGTAAGTACATTGATCTAAATTCGGCCACATTTTTAAAAGCTCAAGACTGCTAGAATCTATAGGGTGACTGGTAATTAGTGACCGATACTTAAACATGATTGTTGTGAGGAGCTCGTGGCTAAGTAAAAATAGCCGCACGGGTCGATCCATCAGGTTAAGCTACGCTTGCCGGGGTTAGTCAGTGGATGGGTGACCATCTTTACATACCGAGACTCCTCCGTGCCTCGGAAAGCACGTTAAGCCGTTGGTCCCAGCTGTCATTCGTGGATCTTTGACAGTCGTTACGGGTCGTCAGAAGCCCGAAAGTCTGACAACCAGTCTTACCAAGGGGTATCGTATTACCCAGTTACTGGGTTGTGGAGGTCAGATAGGCAGTCGCTCCATGTAAAATAATGGTATTCAGCTGCATCCGGTTAGACTGGAAGCCGACCCCAACATGGTTGGGAAAAGGCTAGGCAGATTGACTTAAACATGATTGTACTAAAACAAACAAAAACAAACAAACAATAACAAACAATGACGATGATGGTGATGTTTGTTGTTGTAACAAACAATTTTTTCTATGGGACCAAACCTGAAATCGCGAAAAAAAATCAACTGTTCTCAACGTTTGACGAGTTATGCGATAAATTTAGGGAAAAATATCTGATTTTTTTTCGCTTGTTATCATGAGTACAATCATGTGTTTAAGTGTCGGTCACTAATTACCAGTCACCCTATGTATCTTTTGTTAAACCTCAGTTTTGTCATTTCTGTCTATACCTTTGGAAAAAAAAAAGGTGAGGGTCAGTAAACCTCAACGAGGTATTGCTGCACTGTGGGTGCTGTAAATATATCTTATGGTCGGATAACAATGAGCGCATCTCAGTTCCATAAATTCAACCAATTACAGTCACTTTTGAATACTCTTGTAGAGCTCGGGGCTAAATAATAACAGCCGCACAGGTCGATTGAAGGTTAAGCTACGCTTGTCGCGGTCGGTTCGTGGATGGGTGACCATCCATTACATATCCCCCTCCGCCTCGGAAAGCACGTTAGGCCGTTGGTCCCGGCTGTCATTCGTAGATCTCCGACAGTCGTTACAGGTCGTCAGAAGCTCAAAAAATCTGACAATCAGTCTCACCAAGTGGTATATTCTTATCGTGTTACCCAGTAACTGGGTTGTGGAGGTAAGATAGGCTGTCGCTCCATGTAAAATACTGGTAATCAGCTGCATCCGGTTAGAATGGAAGCCGACCCCAACATAGTTGGGAAAAGGCTAGGCAAATTGATTGCCTAATTGTCAAGGGGTCGTCGGTCAGAAGATGAAGCTGGTTGCCTATTCCAAAGCGTGGGTTCCTATGAAAAAGAACGGGCAAGAAAATACATCTCTTATAAGAATGTGTTATTAAGACGTGTGTTCTGTCAACAGATTCCCTTCACCGGCTCCAGCATGAACCCCGCTCGTTCTTTCGGACCCGCCCTCGTCATGGGCGTCTGGACTTCACAATGGGTAAGTAACATTACCGTCAAATGGGGTTACTTTAATCACACCTTTCGACTTATGAAAAACTAATTTTATTCAGTGTGTGAATAAGGTTTTGTTGGTGTACCGGTTACAGGGCATTTTGAAGGTAACAAAAACTTTTGATGCCTCCAAAAATCTATACCTATAGATTTTCATAAGACGAAAGTTGTTATCGAAGTAAACCCGTAGTATCAAAGTTACCCTATATATTTTGAGGAGCTCGTGGCTAAGTAATTACAGCCGCACGGGTCGATCCATCAGGGTAAGCTACGCTTGCCGGGGTCGGTCCATGGATGGGTAACCATCTTTAGATACCGAGCCTCGTCCGTGCCTCGGAAAGCATGTTAAGCCGTTGGTCCCGGCTGTCATTCGTGGATCTTTAACAGTCGTTTCAGGTCGTCAAAAGCCCGAAAGTCTGACAACCAGCCTTACCAATGGGTATCGTATTACCCAGTTAATGGGTTGTGGAGGTCAGATAGGCAGTCGCTCCATGTAAAATACTGGTATTCAGCTGCATCTGGTTAGACTGGAAGCCTACCCCAACATAATTGGGAAAAGGCTAGGCAGATTGACTATAATTCCTTCAGCATTTCGAAATTCGACTTTATAGTAATCATGCAAGATATATTTTTCTCATTAGTTTTAAATTATTCTACAAGCTAGGCACAATAACATCGGCTATAATGATAATTCGACGGTGGGCTCTGATACCTATAATAACAAGATATTAAGTTATCTTAGCAAAAAAAAAAGTTGCATGCTCTATACCTAACATGCTGGCTGCAACTCTAACATGCATCTTTTTTTTATATATCTTACGTCCGTCATATGACTTTCATAGTGTCAAAACAGTAGGTTTAATAGTAATCGATTATTATGGACCTACCTTTACATAATATGTTATGGAAAGCTCGTAATGGCACTGCCACGATGTGTTAGAATCATGTGAGTGTGACTTAATGGATTCGATCTAGAAATCGCAAGAACGGACATTCACCCGAGCCGTTTTCTATAATATACACCATAATAAAGAGTAATGCAGCCTTAACACGTCCACGGACTATAAATGCCTCCACCAAAGCTTTCCACAACTCTTTACCCCCGTTGCACGGGCGTAATAAAATCGCGGCGGGATTTTATAGCGCACTGGATTTTCAACTCTCGTTGTTGAGCCGAGCGTTGAGAATCCAACTTAACAAATAACAGAGTACATTCTAGCGCGTCGAAAAAACACACTGTTGGATTTTGCACTCTCGGCGCTAAGCAGAGCGTTAAAAATCCAGTGCGCTATAAAATCCCGCCGCGATTTTATTAGACCCGTGCGAACGGGGGTTTAGACACTAGCATCCAATAGCTCCCGTGACTTGTTTTCCGTCCATTTTGCATTCTCTGAATGTTCCTATGTTTATTTCTTATACAAGGTGTAATTTAAACATACGAGTGCAAACTCGTTGAACCAATTCTTGACGGTGGCCATCGATGGAGAAGAGTCACCGTACACAGCATCCAAGCGCTCTTTGATTTCGATGCGCGTTTTCCCTTCCAAAAATAGGAATCGAATCACCAAACGATATTGCTCTTTTTCCATTTTTGTAAAACCGATCGACACGTTCGCTTCCATAAGTTGTCAAATTAAAACAAATGAAGGGATTGGAATTAAAATTTGAAAAAAGAATTAAAATAGAATGTGCTACACTGTGGTAAAACTCTTTTGAAACTACAGCGCCCTCTGGCGATGAGGCTAGGTACTTATTGAATGCACCTCGTACACACATTGTACTCATCATTATGACCAACTTTTACTGTGGGACCAAATATAAAATCGCGAAAAAAAAATCACCTGTTCCCTACATTTATGTTCGCGTATAGCTGATTTTTTTTCGCGATTTCAGACGCCACCACACACCACCGCACCTGCACCTCATAAGACACCTCTTTTATGAGATTTCGTGTATGAGATATATATACCTTAGGAGGAGCTCGTGGCTAAGTAATAAAGCCGCACGGGTCGATCCGTCCGGTTAAGCTACGCTTACCGGGGTTGGTCCGTGTATGGGTGACCATCTTCACATACCGAGACTCCTCCGTGCCTCGGAAAGCACGTTACCCGGTGGTCCCGGCTGTCATTCGTGGATCTTTAACAGTCGTTACGGGTCGTCAGAAGCCCGAAAGTCTGACAACCAATCTTACCAAGGGGTATCGTAATAACTCAGTTACTGGGTTGTGGAGGTCAGATAGTCGCTCCAGTAAAATACTGGTATTCAGCTGCATCCGGTTAGACCGGATGTCAACCCCAAAATAGTTGGGAAAAGGCTAGGCAGGTTGAATAGATATACCATAAATATTGCGCTTACAGATGTACGACAGTGACAGTTACAACGCTTAAGTAGCCAAAGTACACGCTAAGTAATGTTTATACATAGATTAGCCTTGGACAGCGGACATCCAAGTTACTGTATTTTCCCATTCAATTGTTGACAGACAACACTACTAAACACTACTAACAGATAATTATTATAACTAGTTCGTGTAAATGCGAATAGTACTAATTTTGAGCACACTTTCGCCTGCCGGCGCCGAACACGACATCCTATCGAACGGGTTTGCATCTCCGACGTATTAGATGTAACTTTCCGATCACATGTGAACCCGAAGCATGAATCACGGCTGGTCTAGCGTCTTATTGTAAACAACGTAAGTTGATTAAGTTATATGGCTTGCAGTCTTCCTTTCTAAGTAATGAGTCGGAAACTTTCGTTAAAATGAAAGTAAAGTTGCTGGTTGGAGTTTGTACGTACTATTGGTTACAATGTAAAAATAAAGTTGCTGATTGGAGTTTGTAATATTGGTTACAATGTAAAAGTAAAGTTGCTGATTGAAGTTTGTACTATTGGTTACAATGTTAAGGTAAAGTTGCTGATTGGCGTCTGTACTATTGGTTACAATGTAAAAGTAAAGTTGCTGATTGGAGTTTGTACTATTGGTTACAATGTAAAAGTAAAATTGCTGATTGGAGTTTGTAATATTGGTTACAATGTAAAAGTAAAGTTGCTGATTGAAGTTTGTACTATTGGTTACAATGTAAAAGTAAAGTTGCTGATTGGAGTCTGTACTATAAAGAGATGACTTTATAGTGTGCGATGTTTGTTATTGTTAGATGGTGCATCCCACCCTTAATGTCAAATATGGTGAAAATTACAGATTTTCATGACAGCCGGGCCATTGTATATGACGGATCCGCTTTCCAGGAAACCCAATCTTTACTGTTGCAGCATCTGCCTATTTATTGGATAATTACGAAATACAACATTGTTTGTTAGCCAGATCTAACTTGAATAGGTTGTATTTAAAATCGATGATATTTTGAAAAAAAAAACACCAAATATTTTAAATTAAGCTATGGTTTAATTTTTCGCCGCTTAAATCAACATAGGACTATTCCATGGAAATGAAAATTAACGATTAGGTATTTTATAAATATGGCACAAATATTAGCCTACCCCTTGTAGGCTTGTAGCTGGCTTGTAGCTTGTCTGGCATTAATAATAAAATAATACTGGTTTAAGTGCAAATAATTTAGAAGGTTGAACTAGTTAACATGGACACGAGCTAAATTGTTTTTCAACGACTGCAAATAAAGCTAAGACGGGAAATTTCATATACAGGGTGTTAGGTTAAACGAGGAACAACTGACGAATGAACAACTTTTACCATGGAACTAACCCTGAAATATGAAAAAGAAAATCAGCTGTTTTCTACAAAGTGCAAAACCTACGCGATCAAAATGTACGAGACAGCAGATTTCTTTTTCATATTTCAGGGTTAGTTCCACGGTAAAAGTTGTTCATTTTCATGAGTAAAGTATGTTAACCTAACACCTTGCTACCTATGGTAGGTACTGAATACAATACAATGTGAAAAACATGTTAGTACGCTACCTTTGTTCCTAGGCTGATAAAATTTTAGTTTTTTCCAAATAAAGGTAGTGTTTGCTTTAGGGTCGGATCCCCCTTGTCTTCTTTTCTTTTTTTTCATGTGGTTAGTTGAATAACCTAACCTGGTGTCAGAGTTTTAAACCGCCCATGGTCCTCTGACTTGGCTTCACATACCGTTGAAAAATATCTCTCAGGCATACCGGTTTCCTCACGATGTTTTCCTTCACCGTTTTTTAAGCAAGCAATAATAATACGTACATAAATCCGAAAATTCAAATATGCGTGCCTTGGGTTCGAACTCGAGACCTATGAGATGGCAGTCCGACGGTCACACCACTAGGCTATCACTGTTGTTCCCCTTTGTATGTAAAGGACCAATTAAAGCTTTTTGGTTGATGGCAATAAGCTCGCGCCCTATTGCATGGGACTAAAACATAGGTAAGTGGCAATATGTGGATTTTGGATGAAAATCCAAGTTCGACCAGCAGGAGGCACAAGTACCTCGAGCTGAACTGTTTATCATAAAGTCACTCTGTGTTGAAGTTTTCTCAGTAGCGCAGTTACTTATAGCACAGATTAATACAGATGGGACACTCCGCAAAATCATTTAAATAAAAAGCGACTCTTGCTACGACACAATAAAGTGCAATCCAGGTCGCACAACGCTTCATTACCTACAGTTATATTCACCTATAAGTTGCCTCTCTTTCTATCGCATAACTCTTAGTTATACCTTCTAACTCGTTAGGGTTGTCTTCTTTTAAGACGCGGCGCGTGAGTGAGTATCGAACTAACGTGCGAGCCGGCCGGTGCGCGGCAGCCCACACTGAATTGACCCAGTGAGATGAGCCTGTCGCGTACTTGTAGCTTCATACCTAAACTGCGGAGTGTCTCATCTGTATTAATCTGTGCTTATCGGCAGAGAAGTTAGGATTTCTTAGCACCTTTTGCATTGACCTAAAATAGGTAGCTTAGTACCTACATATTTATTAACAGATTAAATATCCACAATAACGTTGAGTGCCTATCAGGAGTTACTGTGTATTACATCATCATTTATTGAACAGTTTACAAATTAACACTTATTATTTTATGGTGTGATTGCTTATGTAAGTTATTTAATAAATAGGTTTATTATAGTTACATAAACACTAGTAGTTGTGCGAACAGTAGAGCTTGCGTGCGCAAACTTTTTTGCAACAATTAATATTCCACTAAAATCCTAGGTAGTTAACTACCTACTAGGTAGGATAATTATGTAAAAAGCGAACTGGGCGGGAATAAGAAAGTGACAGAGTCAATTACTTCCACATGCGAAAAAAAGAGAGCGCAACAATGCGCTGGAACGAAAATAAAAGCGCCAAACCAAATAAAAATTGTTTAAAAATAAATTAAGCTATCAAAATTATTTTCAGTCAGATTTTTGAATTACCTAACGCGCACATTTTGAATGCAATTTTGCAATGAAATTACTTGGGATTTTAGAATTACATAAAAAAAAATATAAAAAAGTAGAGGTCTTTTCGGAATTAAATTCTATTGAGGAAATTTAACCCAATCGCTTTTTCCTTCAGTCAAAGTAATAGGTTGGGGAAAAAGTTTCTTCGCATTTTTTAAGAAAATTCAAAACATTTTTTAATATACATTATTTACATTTATCTAAAGTATGTAGGTACCATTTTGTTCGATAACTTTTTGTCATCTTGTAGGTAGGGACATGATCCCATTGCTATAGAAATTTTGGGACTTCTGATCAAAATACCGCGACAAGTGGTTTTGGCAGTCCTCTCGTGATGTTAACCTGACACTGCCTAAAGAATTCTGAAGAGACCGAAACAGGTGGAAATCTGAAGGTGCAAGGTCAGGACTATACGGCGGATGCATTAACACCTCCCAGCCAAACTCTCTTAATTTTTGCTGAGTGAATAAAGATGTGTGAGGTCTAGCGTTATCATGATGAAAAACCACACCCCTTCTGTTGATTAATTCCGGCCGCTTTCTCTCAACTTCTTGCTTTACTCTCATCAGTTGTTCGCAGTAGAGTTCAGAATCGATGGTCCTGCCTGGTGGTAACAGCTCATAATGAATAAAGCCCTTCCAATCCCACCACACACCTTGTTGCGAGCTAACCCGGGTTTCGCCACAGTCTGTGAAGCCTGACCGGCCTTTGACCACGACCTTTTTCGCACGTTCTTGTCGTACGTGATCCACTTTTCATCACTAGTTATCAGCTTATTCAAAAATGGTTCGGTTTCATTACGTAGTAATAAAGAATCACAAATGAGTACACGGTTCATTAGGTTTCTTTCAGTGAGCTCGTGAGTGTACTTAAATATCGAGCTTTTTTGTGTGCCCAGTTTTTTTCAAATGCGCCAAAACTGTTTTGTGGTAAATTCCCAGTTCTTCAGCTACGTCGTAACTACTGATATGGCGATCTTGCTCCACTTTTTCAAAAATGGCATCCATTTTATCCGTAATAGGGCGACCAGAGCGACGTGCATCTTTGACATCAAAATTTCCGGATTGAAAACGCTTAAACCAAATTTGTGCTACTCTCACAGACACTGCACTGGGTCCATAAACATCGCAAATTTTTTTCGCGGCTTGCGTTGCATTTTTACCTTTTTTGTAGTAAAATTTTAAAATGTATCGAATTTCTTCATTAGACTCACTCATCTTGACAGTACGAAAAACAAATGAAAATCACACATTTTCCTAATTTGAATTTGGAATTATGTTCTTTAAAGTTTAAACTTTCAATGATACCAAAACCAGCCAGATACAAATAGTATAGCCAAAGAGATTTTATTTTAAGTTCATACATACTAAAATGCGAAAAGACTTTTTCCCCAACCTAATATTAATCTAATAGTCGTTAAACATAATATCCAAAAACTAAATCCATACATGCTGCAATAGTGAAATAAATGGTTACGAAAAAGCCTCCAATTTATTTTGGTATCGCCTTAAAGGACCGATTTTCTTGGTAGAAATCTAAAAGTGATCAATTTAATGCATTTTGAGGAGCTATTCTGCTCATCACGCCAAAAATCTTCATCAGATCTTCACCGAATTTTAATGAGATCAATTCAAAGTTGCTACCTTTCAAATAAAAAAAGAACCATTGAAATCGGACCTCATAAGGCGGATACTTAAATCCAGTATCCATGTCTGACCCTTCAACCCTCCCCAACCCCGTCCCTTTAACTCAACATCTGTAAGCCTTTTAATCGTGATACCCTATCGGCCTATCATTTTCCGCTTCACTTAAGTACTTACAAGGGAAAGCGAGCGTGAATATAGTACTTAACTATAATAGCCCTTACACATGCATGCCTTTGATTTTATTGCTTTGGTACCATAACATAAATAAATGGAGGTTGCCATGGTTACTCAACTGCAGGAAGTGAAGGTGTATCAAAGTTATATCTACGAACACAGAACACTCGAGTTAGAAACACATGTCTGTTACAGAATTGGTACTCTCTCTCGAATAGTAGGTCGTACCTAGTTATATTATAAAGGTGTGAGATGGGTATTATACTATAGACTAATGCTACTAAATACAAAGGACCCTACCTATGACTATGTACTATTCTCTGCCAAAGGTTACCCATAGAAGTTTATTTTTTTAAAGGTCATTTTGAACTACGAGAACGCGACTATACATTCATAGTTACTAGTGTATCCATGAAAAAAGACTAAGAATAGAATATAATAGAATAGAATACTCTTTATTTACTCTTTTTTTTTTTTTTTTTTTTCCTAAGTTTGTATTCTAACTTGAGAAGTGCTCGCATAACCAGAGTTCGCACGAACTAGCGATGTACTCGCTTATCTAGAGTTCGCACTAACTAGCTGTGTTCGCGGTTATGCTCTATCATTCTACACATCGCTTAACCAAGCTATGCTTACAATCCGAGTGTCAATCAATCATACTTAGGAACCTTTAAATATAGCGTAACGCTATGTATTACTAGTAAGAGTGCAGTAGAACCACAAAACAGATGAAGAGGTTCGAACCCAGGCAGGCACTTCAATATAAAAAATAAATAAAATAAAAATAATTTTATTAACTTCAGTTGTACACTAATACTTATTTTAAAACTATGCAACGTTACAACAATGGAAAAGAGTATTTTCGATGAACTCTGGCACCCAAAATAAGATTTAACTTGTGTTTAGGGTGCCAGTAAACTTTATTTTGTGTTAAATTATTTCATCACCACTGCTCTCAAAACGGTGAAGGAAAAATCGTGAGGAAACCGGCATGTCCTAGAACCAAAAATTCGAAGACATTAGACATCTACCAACCCGCACTGGGGCCGCGTGGTGGATTACGGCCCAGTCCCTCTCACTGAGAGGAGGCCTGTGTCCCAGAACTGGGAACATTATAGACTGATTATGCTATGAAACGAGTGAAAATGATCAATACAACCATCATAATATTCAGTCATGCATTTTCCGAATGCATGGTCGTTTAGAAAAATTGAATAAATACCCCAGCCCTACATACTTACTCGATGTATGGCGAGACTAGTAATATTTTCTAGGCTCTTGCGACTTTTATGTAATACCAATTAATACCTTCACGCCTTCGTTATAATCGACGCTAACTTGCGTGCCAATGACTTTGAACCTCGCAACTACATAATAAGTAAATGTAAGCTGTCAGGGAGGTGTTACCAAACCATTACAACACTTGAGTAAAAACGATCGCTTTTTATAAAACCTTTGTAAATAGCACCCGAAGAAAGTGTGACCTCATCAGTCACGCTGGAGAAACTTATTCAATCTTCATTGTTGTTTTTGTGGTTCTTCCATTCTCTTACTTTCGCAGTAAAGTACTACACAATGTACTATACAATTGTAATGAACATTTAAATTGATTCGAGGACTTAGGTATTATTAGGTAATGGTATGTACATACCATAGAAATATAAATCTATGGTACATACATAGGGGTTAAGACTTATACAGGAAGCTTTGGCTCCTTATCGAGACACTATTAAGACATTAGGTATACCTACCTACCTACATCTAAAACGATTGTGTTACCTAGGCGTGCCGTTTGATCATCCCAACTTCCTTGTCTACAATGTTGTAGGTACTGTGAGACCTTGGATCTCACTGGGAGTGTAGCTACACTACAAATAAAGAGGATCCACGCCTAGAACTCAGTTATACACATATATTAAATTCATAATCTTTCCTATATAACAGTTCGGCCCGTGGCTGCCTGACTCCTATTGTCCCATATTTTAAAATCTAACTTTGGCTCATACCTGAACTGTTTAAACATCCACAACGGTTATATGCTCTCTACAGTACCTACCTACTGGGATAATAGACTGTTCATATATAATAGGTTTATAGTATCATAACACCTGCTTCAGATTTGATCATGAGTTAATACTAACGTTTGTTGTGCAGGTCTACTGGGTGGGCCCCATCGTCGGTGGTGTTATTGCCGGCCTCGTGTACAAGTTCATCTTCCGCATTGGCAAGACCGGCGAGAGCGGCTCCTACGACTTCTAAACGACTGCGTGACGACTGCGTGGCGACTGCGTGACGAGTGCGTCACGCGGCCGAAGCTACACCGTGCCTATACTCTAAACCCGCCTCGCACATACACTACACACTGTCTTTTGAAAAATTGCCAAAAATGGGTCCAAATTATCGTGATAATGTTATTTGCACCTATTTATTTGTATCAACCAAAAATCGACTTATTTTACTTAGAAATCTCATAAGAACTTTCTATTCTTCAAAGACGAGTTTCCTATTAAAAGCAAGTATTCGTATGTGCGAGGCGATAGTATTAGCTTATTGATATAACCTTCATATGTTGGACCAAATTGGTGTAGGACATTGTCAATGGGCTTATACTTGATAAGTTATTAGTCTGTCAATATGCTCGACGAAAAATCCAAAGGTTTACTTCAAAAATATTGTTATTGTTCTTCGAAAAAATATGATAAATACCGATTCGAAACCGTTATGTCGGAGTAAGATATCTAATTTAAGTTATACTTAGTTATATAAATAAAGGTTTTAAGTTTATTTATATTTGTGAATAAAGTATGTTTAAGTGGATGATTATAACACGTCCATACTGGAGTGCCTGTGCTAGTTATGTGATTAATTATAAATACAATACTGTGAGTTAAATGTGGGTGTACTCATCGAAACTTCTCACACGAAATGAAAATTATGAAATAAATATCATTATTAAGTACATAGGCTTTTATCGTTGTTTATTTTATCCATCCCAGCTCAACTACAAACTCAAAACTTTTATTTAATTTGAACCAATTACAGGAACTTTTGTTTTGTCAAGGGGTCGGTCAGTCAGGAAGATGAAGCTATAACAAAGTAAGTAATGCCCATTCCAAAGCGTAAGAAGGTACCTTTGGAGAAGATCGGGCAAATAAAACACGGACACTCTTTAAAATCAAAAACCTGTCAACTGTTGAAAAATCTTCTCCAGTCCGCAGTCATTATAGTCTCCGTGTCACAGACTTTCCCAATCATATATCTGCATTCGTGTTACTCATAAATACTTACCTACTTTTAAAGTGATGACGATACGATTAGGTAGGTACCTAAAACCTACATGTACTATGTTATGTACCTACGTCTGTTCCATATAAATGAGCAACTAAGATGCATTAAACATCGACCCGACAACATGGCAGCACTCGCAAATTAACCTTTACATACCTACACATATCACAAATAGATTAAATTAATACAAAGCTCGCTTAGGCGCGAGTAACTGTTGCTTTTAACACCTCATTTACAATCGTAATTGCTGCAGGCGCTGTACTGTGCAAGTCCACGACCATTATTGTCAGTGATTATCACACAACGAGCTAACTAATCAAATGTTATTAGGGTATCAGAAATGTAATTTGAGCTTAATGAACTTATGTCATGATAAATTTTAATGCCCAAAGTAAAAAAAAAAAAATAATCAATATATAAACAATACAATCTGCCTAGCCTTTTCCCAACTATATTGGGGTCGGCTTCCAGTCTAACCGGATGCAGCTGAATACCAGTATTTTACATGGAGCGACTGCCTATCTGACCTCCACAACCCAGTAACTGGGTAATACGATACCCCTTGGTAAGACTGGTTGTCAGACTTTCGGGCTTCTGACGACCCGTAACGATTGTCAAAGATCCACGAATGACAGCCGGGACCAACGGCTTAACGTGCTTTCCGAGGCACGGAGGAGTCTCGGTATGTAAAGATGGTCACCCATCCACGGACAACCCCGGCAAGCGTAGCTTAACCTGATGGATCGACCCGTGCGGCTGTTATTACTTAGCCACAAGCTCCTCATCAATATATAAACAATATGAGGAGGTATTCGTGTGACCTTAGTGCGAGTTTGTATACCTACTTACCTCAGATTATAGGTACATAGAAGAAAGGCATATAGACCGCGCGGAACACTGAGAGTGAGGCCAAAAAAGCAAATTCAAATTAAAAAACGAATTAAATCTCGAGTCAAATGTACCTACCTATGTATAACTGTTCTGAGACATTTTTTTTTTCTGAGACAATAAATTATTTATTGTCGCAGAAAAATGCAGAGAACAGATAAACATAAGTATAGGTACATTTGACTCGAGATTGAATTCGTTTTTGAATTTGTACTATGTACGGTCCAGATTAGTTCCTGAACTGTACACTGTACTGTTTGTGTAGTTTGTTTAGTAGCGAGTGTGTCCAACATGTAAAGCACTTCACATAGTAACCCAAAAGTTTATTTATCACAAGTGTCGTACACCGTAAAGGTTGGTGATCATTACATGTGTCTGTTCCGCGGGTTGGTTAATTGCACACTGAGTAAGTAGCAGTATTTGTTGTGACAAGTGAACTTATTGATTTGCCTTGTCAGCTAAAAGTAAGGTCAATGTACGTAGACCGTACATACTCCTAACCCAAGCAAAGGATGAGGAGAATATGACCATGTAAGAATCACCAGTACAAAGTAAGAAATTATAAAAGTAGGTATAAGATGTAAAAAGTAAAAACATTAAAAGTAAACAAAGTAAATTCTTAAGAATGATATTCCATATGGGTGTTGGAATCCAATGTGGGCCTTGTAGGTGGATGGCTGCCGCTAGTCATTCGCTGGGCCTCAACTCTTGACTTCTTCGGAGGCGGGCGATCTAGTAGTGAACGTGACCTGAACAGCCTTCTTATCCCAGCCGCAGGTTTCCTGGACTGCATTTCCACGTCTGCGGTATTAAGTCGAGTAACACGATTTACGTCATCTGTTTTCTTCGTACAATAACCGCGCCTTTTAGCCACCCATGCAATTATTGCCACTCCAATTACAGTCAGTAATACGTAAGAAATGACGTACTGATGTATATCGTGTGTTGTCAATGTTGCTGGAAGTTGTTCCATACTTTTCAAGTACCGTAGTCTTTCTTCGACGACAGCGATGCCTTCGTTGTGCTTTACTTGCAACAGTGGTGTGGTTTGACTATTTATGATGCCATTTATTGTTTTGTCCAGGGTAGGGACTTGGATGTCATAATTCAACCTGGCTTTGCTGTCGTAGTTGTTCTGGGAGTGTATTTTCAGCTCCTTTGTTTGAAGAATACATCCTTGTTCCAGCGACACTATAGATGACGTGTTGATGACGTGCGATCTGATGTCATCGTTGCACACAGTACGTATTGTGCATGAGTTGCAGGATGTCACTAGTCATGTGTTCGTGTTATGTAATTCAATCCAGGCAGTTTCACATTTCGTTTGTTCCGTAATGCATGGCAAGGTTGAATGTTGACCTAGTAGTTTGGTTTTTTACGAGTTGCAGGATGTAATCTTCATTCCTCTGCACGTTCTGGATATCCTTATGATATTGGGCGGCGAATCTCTGTTCCGGAATGTCTTGTAGGTATTTAGTTTTCGAACTCTTGAACTCCACTCCAGTAGGTAAATAAGTTGTAGTACATCAGCAATCTCTATTCGTCGTGGATAAGCTGTACTTTTCCAATGGTGTCGTAGTATATGGGGCGATCACTTCCTGAAGTTGTTATTTGAACACTTGACGATTCTTGTGGAATGACACTGCCGTGTATTCTGGCCACCAAGTAGATGAATGGTAATGTGGTTAACATGGTGACCTGAAGACTGTTTCCTTTTTGAGTTTTCAGTGTAGTATATCTCGGTTTTGGTAAACGAACGAGTGCGTAGTGACTTGTGGTTTGTATTTATTCACTTAGTTAGTGCAGTTTCAATTGGCAACAGTGACACTTTTGTAATGGGTCGCTTCAATGTGCCACCTTGCGTTTTTATAGTTGCGACTCGGACGTGTCCGTCGCTGCCAGGATGCACTTCGATTATGCGTCCAAGGGCCCACTTTCCTGGTGGGATGTTGTTTTCCTTTATCAAGACAACATCATCTGTTTTGATGTTAGGCGTAGGTTTCAGCCATTTACT
This sequence comes from Cosmia pyralina, assembly GCA_946251885.1. NCBI lineage: Eukaryota > Metazoa > Arthropoda > Insecta > Lepidoptera > Noctuidae > Cosmia > Cosmia pyralina. Next base: position 23,711,588 of record OX276345.1, on the reverse strand, counting down.
GCGAGCCTGTAGCGATGTTAAGTAGTCGGAGGACCAGTGCTTCCAAAATTGATGGAACATGTTTTCAGTTAACTGCCACCTTTTGCGTAGATCTAAGTTGCGGTCATCTTCATAGCTGGATAGCGGAAGTGTCATCGTTGGACTACCAGTAAGAAAATGTCCCGGAGTGAGATAGTTGTAGAACTCATCTGGATCCTCTGTGAGGGGGCAAATTGGTCTGGAATTCATGCACGCTTCTATTTTAGCCAGTAAGGTTGAAAATTCTTCATAGGTGAGTTTCTGTTCCCCTAAAACTCGGCGCAAGTGATGTTTCATAGAGCGCACCGCGGCCTCCCATAGTCCTCCCGCGGTTGGCCACGCAGGGGCGTTAAAATGCCACTCCACTTTCATTCTGCTTATTTCGTTAAAAATTTCAGAGGGCAGTTCCGTTTTGAACATTTCGAACTCATTGTTTAGCATTTTTGAGGCTCCGATGAAGTTTGTGCCACAGTCCGAATAAACATGACTTGGTGTACCACGTCTTGAGCACATCCTCTGGAAAGCACCCATGAAAGTTTCAGTGCTCAAGTCTGAAACTAGTTCGATGTGAACTGCCTTTGTTGCTAAGCAAACAAAGATTGCGATGTATCCTTTGGATGTCTTAACGCCTCTTCCTTTATTTAATTTGACGTCTACGTGACCCGTGAAATCTACCCCCGCGTGAGTAAAGGGGCGGGACGGCGTCACACGCTGTGGTGGAAGATCAGCCATGAGCTGGTAGTTTTCCGTAGCTTTGAATCGATGGCACCGTATACATCGTCGCAGCTGTGTTTTCACTGCTCTGTTTCCTCCTATTATCCAGTAATGTTGACGGATGAAGGCGAGCGTCAACCGGGCTCCACCATGTAAAGTCGCGGCGTGAGCTTGGTTTATCAGTAGTTCTGTGAGTCTATGCTTTCTTGGTAGAATTGCAGGATTTTTCATTCCTGGCGGTAAATTAGTTTTGTTCAGACGTCCGCCGACACGCAAGATACCCTCCTTGTCTAGGTACGGCCATAATTTGCAAATTTTGCTTTTAGTGGGAACATGTTTATTTTTTAGTAATAAATCATATTCTGTGTTGAATTCTAATTGTTGAACGTTTCTTGTTATTAAGTTCGTTGCGTAATTAAGTTCTTTGGCCGTCAGGTCATTATGTTGTATTTGCTGATCGGCATCAATTTTCTTCAATAATTTAGCGTTACTAAGTGAATTTGTCTTGAATCGCATAATCCAAGCGATAATGCGCGTCACCCAGTTTAATTTGCTGTAATTATTTAATAAGTTGATTATTATGTTTTCTGGTTGGCTTAAGGTTGGCACGATGCTTTTTTGTTCTATGGTAGTTGTAAGTAGACAGCTGCGTTGCTCTTCAGATTTGTCTGTAAACGTTTTCAGTGTCGAAGGTCCATTCCACCATAAGTGAAAATTCACCAATTGTTTCGGATATAACCCCCTGGTTGCGCAATCTGCAGGGTTGTTTTTTGATTCTATGTAGAACCAGTGGGATGCTGGTACCACTTGCTTGATCTTGACGACTCGGTTTTCTACGTACTTTTCCCATTTGGATGTTGCTCCTTGCAACCAAGCCAGCACCACTTTTGAATCGCACCAGGCCCATATAGTTATGGTGTGTCCTGTTAGTGACTCGATGATTTTGTTTACCAGCTGTGATAGAAGTAGTGCCCCGCCGAGTTCAAGTCTTGGAAGAGATAGTTTTTGTGCGAGCGGAGCAACCCTAGTCTTTGCTGCAAGCAGGCTTAGTGTAGGTTTTCCGGACTCATTCAACGCCCGTGTATAGATGACGCACGAATATGCTTTCTCGCTTGCGTCGCAAAATGCAAGTAGTTCAATTTTGTTTTGAATTGTTCCAATCCAGCGATTTATTGTTATTGGTTTTATTTCGTCCAATTGATCTTTCAGTTTCAGCCACTCTTCTTGTATGGCAATGGGTAACGGTTCATCCCAAGTTAAGTTTAGTATCCAGACGCTTTGAAAAATTAGCTTGGCTCGTATAGTGACCGGTGAAAACCAGCCGAGTGGGTCGTATAGTTGTGAAATCTGAGACAGTAGGGATCGTTTAGTCAGTCCCTTTTGAGAGTCTTGTTTCAGGTTCCAGCTGAACGTGAATGTGTCTGACGTTGGGTTCCAGCCAAGGCCAAGTGTTTTCATGCAATCTTCTTGTTTGAAGTTAAAGTTGGTTTTAGAAATTTGGTCTTCCCGAAGATGGTCTAGTAATTCGGTACAATTGCTGGACCACTTCCTTAGGTTCATACCTCCCCGCTGTAGTAGTTGTATCAAGTCGTTTTGTAATTGCTTAGCAGTTTCGAGAGAGTTGTGGCCGCTAATTAGGTCATCGACATAGAACTCTTTTAGTAGTATTTTCGCTGCGTCAGGGTATAAGTGACCGTCATCGATAGCCAACTGTTTTAAAGTTCGCATGGCTAACCATGGCGCGCATTTTGTGCCGTATGTCACAGTCCGTAGAGCATATCCTTGTAGTTGTTCGTCGGGAGAGTTTCTCCATATGATTTTCTGAAGATGCTGTTGGTCCTCGGATATCCATATGCATCTGTACATTTTTTCTATGTCAGCAGTTATTGCATATTTATAGGTTCGCCATTTCAGGATAAGGGCTTGAATATCCTTTTGTAGGTTGGGTCCTTTTTCCATGAGGCTGTTCAAACTTTTGCCACTAGAAGTTTTTTGTGACGCGTTGAAAACCACCCTTAGTTTAGTGGTTGTCGATTGATCCCTTAGGACACCATGGTGAGGTAAATAACATTCAAGTTGGTTGGATGTAATTTGACCCGCAGGCTTCATGTGTTGCAGTTCTAAGTACTCGCGGATGAAGTTTTTATACATCGTTGAAAGTTGTTCGTTTTTACCTAGTCTTTTTTCTTGTTGTAAGAATTGCGCAATAGCGGCTGACTTGGAATTTCCAAGATCCTTTTCGTAGGTTTGAGTCATAGGCATTTTAATATGTATTTGCCATCTGAGCATCGTTTGGTCGTTTTTTGGTAGTAAAGTTCGCATTGATCGTTTCTCTGCATATCTTCCGCACCAGGAGCAATGTCTTCGCTCTCCCAATATCTCGAGAGATCTGTAGTATCGAATAAGGTTAAGTGACAGTTGAAGGTCTTGAGTTTTCCACACAAGATCCAGCCCAAGTGAGTTTGCTGAGCGATAGGTGAGTGTTGGTCGCCTTTCAGGACTCCGTCTAGGATGATGTCTGCGTAAACGTCAGCTCCCAGTAGTAGATCTATTGAGCTTGACATATTGTAGTTAGGATCGGCCAGCTTTAAGTTTCGAAGATGTGTCCAGCCAGCACTTTGGAAAGTACAGCTGGGCAACTTGTTTGTTAAGTTTTGTAGGACCAATGCTTGCACGTTGAATTTATAGCTGGAATGTATCGATTGACAGTCGAGATGCAGGAGTCCCCTGCAGGTTCGTGACGTAGAACCTATTCCAGTCACAGCTGCGTCAAGTTTCTTTCGAGGTAATCGCAATAGTTGAGCGGCATTCTCTGTTATTAAGTTTATTTGAGATCCCTGATCTAGGAGACCCCGTAGTGTTACGTAAGTTCCGTCAGCTGATTTTACTTTAATTAGGACTGTAGTCAATAAGATTTCAGTATTATCAGCGGTCAAGTGGTGAGCTGCAGGTTGGCTTGATGTTGACGGTCGTGAGTTTTTGGTTGAGTCATCCTTCTTTTCTGCAGTCGGTGCAGAGTCAGAAGGATTTTTCGTATGCAGTAATGTATGATGTTTTGAGTTACATTCGCGGCATGTTTTTCTTGAGTTGCAGTTGTTGTTGCCATGACTGTACAGACAGTTTTTGCAAAGTTGTAGTTTCGCCACTGTTTTGTTTCGCTGCGGAATATCCATGTTAATGAACTTATCGCATTGCATCAGCACGTGATCGTTATTGCAGAGAGGGCATTTTCCAAATGACGCATGAAATATTTTAGAGTGTCCCGCTTTCGATTCATCTTCTGACTTCTTAAAGTTGCTTTTGAACTTGTAATTATTTTTCCAGCTCTTATAGTTCGGTTTCTGAGTAGTTTTATTCTCAGCTGAATCCTTTAAGCAGCTTTTTGCGGTTTCGTGAGCTAGAAAGTTGAGTTCTAGGAAATTAAGGAATTTGTCTAGTTGTGGCAATTCCCTATTGTTTTGCGTTTCCTTGGTATACTCGTTGAGTGTTGTGGGATCCAACTTTTGCGACATCATGTAAACAATCATCGGGCCCCAACTGCTGACTTCAACTCCCATGTTGCCGAGGCCGTTTAGGCACTCGGTTATTACGTCATGCATCCTTTTCAGGTTGTTCGCGTTGGGTTGCTGAATGGTGGGTAAGTGCTGCATAGTGCTCATAAACGAGGTGAACTGAAGTCGGCGATTGTCATACCGGTGAGATAGTATTTCCCAACAGGATTCGTAGTTGTCTGCACTTATTGACAAATGCTGGACGAGGCGTTCTGCTTCACCTTTTAGTTTCGTCTTCAGGTGTTGCATCTTCTGCGCTTTGGGGATACTCGGGTTATTGTGTATGGTTTCAAGGAAAATGTCCTTGAAAGTAATCCAATGAACATATTTCCCGGTAAATTCCGGGATTTCAATTTTAGGTGTTGATTGTTGATAATGAATATTGGACCAAATCTTACTGTTTAGATCTCTTTTCACATTGTCGTATTTTTGTTCAATGGCTTCGTACTATTCGTTGTAATCTTCTTTCACACTAGACCCCTTCAGCTCATCTTCAAGTTCCCAGTGTATCTTGTCGATGGATTGCCACTTTGATTTCAAGGTTGCTAGATGCTCTTCGAACTCCCACTTTTCGGTTATGAAGTCAATGTTTATCTTCGATATTGCCTTAGTTAAAGCTTTAAAATTGCGTTCTTGCTGAGTGATGAGCTTCTTAACGTCGTCCTCAGTTTCTTCATCTATTAGCCCAGTTAGATCGAAGTTTAGGTCTTGTATTGGTTGTCTCTTTTGGAAAGCTAATAGATCCATCATATGCCTTTTAGTTGACTCGTACATGTTCTTTGTTTTCGTGTGAACATCGTTGTTAAAGTATCCAATGTTTCTCTGTTCAGTGGTCTTCAGCAGTATTTTATGCTGCTCATCAAAGGCTCCCCATAGTTCTTCTAGGTTCTTTAAACGTTTTTCCAGGTAATCAACGTTTTTCCTAGATATGCTGTCCTTTTTATAGTTGTTACACAACGTTTTGATATCTTCAAAGATACCGACTTGTTTAGTAAGTAGTCCCATTGTAAGTCAGTAGTTTTAAGTTTGACTTAGAGTATGTAAGTATAGTAGATATTGAAGAACACGTAGTTAGGTGTCTTCTAGTTTGTAGGCCTCGGATTACCCGCAGTTCACGTCGTAGTCCGGAAGCTGGTAGTAGTAGTAGTAATAGTAGTAGTAGGCGTAGTAGTAGCCGTAGTAGTAGTAGGAGTAGTAGTAGTAGCCGTAGTAGTATTAGGCGTAGTAGTAGTAGCCGTCGTAGTAGTTGGTTTGTTGACGTAGTTGATTCCGGTACTCACTGTGTCTGTACTCCGGTTAGGTGTTTGCGCCTTCTCAATCCAACTGGAGCGACCCTCTTCCGGGAAACCAGCTGAACCGATTCGCTTGCGGCTCGAAGGACCAAAAAATGTACGTTCCAGATTAGTTCCTGAACTGTACACTGTACTGTTTGTGTAGTTTGTTTAGTGGCGAGTGTGTCCAACATGTAAAACACTTCACATAGTAACCCAAAAGTTTATTTATTACTAGTGTCGTACACCGTAAAGGTTGGTGATCATTACATGTGTCTGTTCCGCGGGTTGGTAAATTGCACACTGAGTAAGTAGCAGTATTTGTTGTGACAAGTGAACTTATTGATTTGCCTTGTCAGCTAAAAGTAAGGTCAATGTACGTAGACCGTACATACTATTTGCTTTTTTGGCCTCACTCTCAGTGTTCCGCGCGGTCTGTCTGTCATACTTACCTACTCGATCACGTATGAGTTAACTTACGTCAATTGTATGGAATAATGTTTCCCATTATAATCACCAGACGGCGCTTATTCAGTTCCAGTACAAAATAAAAACTCGCACTAAGGTCTCAGGTATGAACAGCTGATATCTAGTTACTAGTACCTACAAGAGCTAGGAGTTAGGGCGTCGACTATTAGAGCGCAACCCCGCTCGCCGGCGCCGCCGTAGTTATTCCCGAAAAGACCTGCAGTGCGTCCCTAACTAGTGGAGCGCTTGGGAGTTTTGACCTAGGATTTTTGTGAATGAATTTATTATGGTCGTGGTGGGATATTGTTTTTTATAAGTACTATAGATTGTAGCTTCCTATAATTTTTTTTTTAAATTATTTGAACAAAAAAAACTATAAAAGAAATAGTATTTGAGTAAGTATACTTATGATTTTATTTTAAACTAGTTTCCGCCCCGACTTCGCGTGGGTTGTTGATAAAAATGTAGCCTATGTATGAACCCCAGGGTTCAAAGTATCCTCATACCAAATTTCATCAAAATTGGTCCAGCCATTTAGCCGTGAAAGCTTAACAAACAAACAAACTCATTCATATTTATAATATTAGATAGGTATGTATGTGAATTTCATCACCACCATCCATCCACCTTTCTATGACCATCTTTTATAGATACTTGAGTGTATTACGGGTCGCAGGGACCTTGAACAGGTACCCCCCTAGAACTTTCCAGTCCAGAACCTTGAAGACAGCCTCCAGTGCAGTGGTGAACAGTTTTGGAGAGATAACGTCTCCCTGTCTCACACCGCGCTGCAGAAGGATAGGTTTTGAGGTCAGGTCCTAAAGTCGGACTGACATAGTGGCATTTTCGTACAGACACTTTAGCACTTGGATGTGCCGATAGTCGATCTGTCACCGTTGAAGAGAACTGCAGTACAGCCCATGTCTCGATCGAATCGAAAGCTTTCTCGTAGACCACAAACGCTAAGCAGAGGCAGGTTATAACTCTTCGGCCTTCTGTATAACCTGCTGCAGGCTGCAGCATTGTATGAGATCTACAGCTTTACGGACATCCTTTACGGAACATCTCACGCCTCTCCTCCATTAGCTTTAAAGTAGGATCAGAGAGCCTCTTGTTTCGGTTCGTACGACGGGTCTTGAAGATCTTAGACCCGACCGTATGGAGAGTTTTCACGAACCCATCGTTATAATTGTCCGCGGTGCTCCCTAGGCACTCGAAACGATTCCGAAAAGCTCTCGGAGTTTTGGAGCGGAGCGTGGACTAGATCAAAATCATAATCAAAAGTAATTTTTTCAAACTAGGCTGAGATTCAGCACTTTTCTAACGTCAAACGTCATCAGTCGAGATCTTTCCAGCTTGATATTTAAGTTCAATATGCTTCTTAACATGCGGTGATCACGGTGGTCTTCACAATGTTGATCACATAGACATCATTGAATACTTTCCTCTTGCTTCGTCAACATAATGAAATCAATCTCTAAATGAGATTGCACCATCAGCACCCTAATTGAGTAACACACTATCAATCGGTATCCGAATTATTTTGAAGCAAATTGCTAATCCATTGCTTCATATGTTGGAAAAATTTGTCTGCACCACAAAGTATCGATTCCGATTGATAGTGTGTTACGCAATTGTCCCGCAGGGCTCTACCAGGGCCACTTTCTGTGCTCACGTGTTCTGAAGGAGGAGTTCATCATAAAGAGGCCTTCCTTCTCCATAAAGCTGGCCAGTCGGCGACCCCGGTGATTCCGACGTCCAACTCCAAATTGTCCCATCCTCAGCTCACTCATAATCGTCTCGTTTGCCCAGTTTCGCGTTGAAACTGTGCAATCGCGTATTTTTAACGCTCGCGAAAAGATAACATTAATTCGTTATTTATTTGCCGCCCGGCTGTGCCGAATCATGCCGCCCGAACGAATCATCAATTCAATTCAATTTATTCAAGGTTTTACAATTTCATGGTAATAACAATGAATATCTACATAATCTTAATCTAGGTCAATAAAATACAAACTAGGTAATCCTGTGTTTCAGGCAATATGGGCTAAGCTTCAACTATGTAAAATAATCACGAATTAATAGTTACAAATATAGCAGTAATGTATAGTCGGCAAACACAAAAAGTAAGACATAAAATTGCATACGAGTTAGTTAATACCTACTTAATATAATTATGAAACAGTAATTATTTCACTACAGTTAATAATTTTTCTGTATCTTCGTATGTCAGAAATGCTACGGCACAGAGCACTTTAGTACGCTACGGTTTCCTAGAAGAGCGGTGGCCGTGATATTGTAACGGCCGTCATGGGAATCTGTTATTTTCTCCAGAATTTGACATTAAGGTGTCGAAAAACGTTTGTGTGACCGTTCATCAGTTTAGGAAACCAAAGCTTTACCAACATTTAATGGTTGATAGGTTGCATAGGTACAATCAACGAAAGAGATATCTAGGCAGGGTATACTAACATACTTGTATGTGAGTTGCTTCATGTTCAATTTCGTGACAATGTACAATTTTGTGTTGGTGTGTTACAAAAACAAAGTAATATATATAAAATTTAACATGAAGCAGTTCACATACAAATATGTTAGTATCGTGCCTAGATATCTCTTTTGTTGACTGTACTTATTTAAACTGATACTGACACATTGCGTACTTGACCGTTTTATGTTGATCTTAAGTGTATTTTCGTTATAGCACAATTATCTACCTGACAATGTGAACTAATCTTCATTTAGTTTCACAAGTGTCGTGACTGTGGATCGCTAATCATACGCTAGTGTGGCGCAGTTAAAAATGTGGCGCGGGGTCAAGGGCGAGGCATGCGATGAGCACTGTCATGGCGCATGGCGTGGGACAGGTGGGTACTGCAGCACTAACCTACATACTTCAGTATTCGTGCACATGACATAGAAAGCTCTGTTCTTGTACTTTAGTAAATAGACAGGCTGGCACATGAATTGAAGTCCAAAAAAATAATATTTGAAGCAAGGAGGCTTCAAATATTATTTTTCCAAGGGCTTCGTGATATAGGTAGGATCTAACCATAACTAAATAGAAGTTTTTTTTTAATTTTTTGGTAAATTCTCACCTGACTTTAGATTTTTTATTATTTGTGACGCTTTTTTTGAAAACATTTTTGGGCATTTTTGGCATTATGGGTCTACGAATTCTACGATCGACAAAAATACTGTCTGTCTAATCATCACCCAAAGTGACTAAAACTAGCTCAAGGGGAAACAATTTGCTCGTCAAAATTCGTGTGACTGACACTATGGCATGGCCACCATCACGATTTTAATTTTGATAAGTAAAGTCGGAAATCTATCGCTAAATACTTATCAGAATTTGCCGGTCACAGGTTCAAAAGATATAAGGATTTATAGGTGACCGATCTGGAGAGCGTCTCCCCAGCATGACCCAATTTGAATCTAAAAAGCTAGGTCCTAAAAGCCGCGCACTGTATGTTAATAATGAGAATGAGGATTTGAACATTCGAGTCTTTTCTAGAATAGGTAAATAAAATTAAAACTCAGAATTGAAGCAGAAACTATTTTATTGAAGAAAAACCAAAGACAACAATTACAATCGAAGCACAGGATTATGTGATTACAATACTGAATAATTTAACAGTCTAAAGAATAGAAACGTGTTATACTTTTAGATTAAATATCGCGTGATAATAATAATATCAAGTTTGTTTTATGTGCCTCGAGCCAGTGAAGGGATGTTCGCGTCACCCAAGTGACATGGCCTTGCGTACTGAACTATTTCATGTGCCATCTCACGACAACACTTTATCGAAGCATTACATCTTTCGACAAAGCGTGGACGAGATCTTTATGTCGCGTAATGGTGTTAATGCGTATAGATATTGTTATGAGTCAAGATCCAGTTAAGATATTATAGAAAGAAGGTTACAAATCATCATTTTTATTATGATTACAGAAGCAATTGCAATTTTTTATATATTCTAAAAACTGAGTATAATTATTGGCTAGCTGGCCATGCACCCGTTGTAACTGAGGCAGTGCACCACAAAGGGCCTATCTCAAGGTTGCTCGTCTATAAGCGCCTGCAGGAATGCGTCGGGCTCGGGAATGTCTTCCAAAAAGCCGGCTGCGTCACAGAACTCTGCGAAGGACGCGCAGGGCAGGACCTCGTCTGTGAGGGTCGTTACTATGCGCTCGGCGGCTTTGCCGTTCGCTTCGTCGTTGTGACGAATGTATTCGGCGAGCTTGATTGGCCACTGGTCTACTGTTGTCGCGCTGACGGTCTGTGGGGAAAATAATTTGTATTCTATATGACCGGTTATAGGCAATAATATGTTCGTCCCCCCCAACGTAATTGGGAAAAGGCTAGGATGATGATGCTAGTTGAATTTCATCTGGCTTACTATAACTTTATTTTACGTGTTTTTTTCTACAAGTTCATGCGAACAGCTGACGCATAGTTCCCCCTCCACGATGCAGCTGACGATTTATTTTCAGCTCAGTATGATGTCAACTATTTATGAAAAAAGTTTCAGCCGGCGCACCTACTATTACTTATTTTTTTTTTACCACTTCCGCAACCTCCAATCCCACACCCACTGCGGGTGCGTCAGCTGACGCTAATTTCACTTATTATTAATTCGAAATCTATTGAAAAAGATGACAATCGATCGGCGTAAAAACGATTTGACAACAGATGTGCGCAGTGCGAGCGGCAGTTGAAAATGAAACAAACCCTTCCCGTCTTCTCCCGCGCGGGGATTTTTTTCCATGCAGCTCTGAAAACGAAAACATCGCGTTTGCTTACACAAATGTGTAAGGTCACGCCTCCTTCTTTTAACTTTTTTGTGTAATGTTTCGAAAAAACAGGCGCAGGAGACAGGCATAATAGACTCACCTTAAACATGACAGTATAAAGCTGATCGACGATGGCTATAAAAAACGCGTAAGGCTTGTAGTCGTTCCACGTCTTAACAGCGCGATGGTCGGCCGGCAGCGCGCGTATGGCGGGCCCGGCAGGCGCCGCGCCGCGCACGTGCCCGACTATGAGGAGACGCTTTAGCATGTCCACCTTCACAGAGCGCCATCTGGAGGAAACAAGTGACACTCATCAGTGATAAGAGCTCAACTAATAATATGCGCCCAGCACAATACGGAATGGTAACGATTCTCGCAAATTATCCCGCTTGTGGGCGCTGTTGTAGATGTAGACCAAATCAAATCTAGCCATTGTGAGAAGAGGGAATTAACAATCCAGTCATCACCCGACCATTTCTTTATGTCCCAATTAGCGCCGAACTCAGCATCAATTTATCGACGCAGTTTATACTGTATACTAACTTAGCGTGCGGGTACAGCATGAGCATGAGCGTGACGAAGTACAGCGGCCCCTCGGCGTCGTGCGCAGATTCCAGCAAGCGCGCCGGCGCCCACGCCATCGCGGCCTCCAGCGCGGACACCTCGCGAGCTGATACGCGGCTCCTGGAGAATACAAGCTACATAGTAAGTTTGTAAATAGTGTTAGATGGACGAGAGGATAATGTTAGGTAATACTATATTGAATAGTCAACAAAAAGCAGCTTTTTGGTGACCATATTTTGTACAAGGTTCAATTTAATTTGTGCGTTTGTGCGTCTCACGGCCTTTGAACTCGATCCACTGTAGATCACTTAGAAAATCTAACTTAAGAAATCATGTCGTCATGTTTTTAGGGTTCCGTACCTCAAAAGGAAAAAACGGAACCCTTATAAGATCACTTCGTTGTCCGTCTGTCTGTCAGTCTGTCAAGACCCTTTTTCTCAGAAACGCGTGGAGGTATCAAGTTGAAATTAATATCAAATACGTAAGTCTATGGTCTCTTGGAGTCCTAAAAAACTCAAGCTTCTAAGTCAACGCAATAAAAACATATTTATGCGACATATTTTGATACTCGCAACTGTCGCAAGTAAATCAAAACCTATAGGGTACTTCCCGTTGACCTAGAATAATGAAATTTGGCAAGAAGCAAGGTCTCTCAGCACAAGTAAAGGAAAAAGTCCGAAAATTGTTAATTTGTAGTTTTACGACATAAAAGTTTTTTTTGGGATCCATTGTTAAATTTGTTTTTAACCGACTTCAAAAAAGAAGGAGGAAGGAGTTCTGTGTTCAACCCGTATGTAAGTATGTATGTATGTACGTATGTAAGTATGTATGTTTGTTTGTCCGCGATTTTCTCAAAACTAATGTATCAATTTTGATGATTCTTTCACTGAGGTGATCTACATGCTTTCAGGAAGGTTTTAGTAGATAATACATTATGTAATTAGTCTTATGTACGAAGTTATATGCATAAATATACTGTATCTCCGACATTTCTAAGCCGATTTTGATGATTCTTCTGTTTGTTCGTCTTGGGCTTATTTATGTAATTGAATATTCAACTAAAAACGGAAAAATAAATTTCCTTTCAAAAAGTAACGGTTAAAGTCGGGTTGACTTCAAAAACCAAAAATTAATAAAATAACTTATTTAAAAAACTTAACAGCTTTTGAATCTGTGTCTTCAGTTCTTCAATGCACCTTAGCTTGGCACCAACTTCAGAAGCTGTTAAGTTTTTTAAGAAAGTAATTTTATTCATTTTTGGTTTTTGAAGTCGGTTTATACTTTTTTTATTAGGATAAATTCTTTTCAACCACGGAACTCTTTATTGTACGTGTTTCGACACGTACTTGGCCATCACCATCTAATGGCCTCTTTTTAGTTTCTGCTTCCTTAGGCTATGTTTTACTTACGTGTTGATGACGTATAGCGCCATGTGTATGAGCGCAGGCACCAGCTGCATGTTGGACAGCGGCCCGCCGCCGCCGGTGTCGTCGTGGAAGGTGCGGCCGCGCGCGAAGCGCAGTAGCAATAGCTTCAGGTCGTGCAGAGTGCACGTGTGCCCGATGTCGCGGTGCCCGGTGCACTCCTGTATCAGATAAGAAAAACGTGAATTAAACTCCTTCGTGAGATATGCCAGCTCTTCTCCATAAGAACCAGTAGTAGAATGGGCATCTATTTTTCTGACTCCCTGACAGTTCAAAAGCGCCTGTTTAATGGCTTAATCGAAATAAATGCTTTGAGTTCGACTCATTTTTATTATCAAAGCCATAACTCAGCCGTAGCGAAAATGATGGTGTCATACTGTTTAGAGAGAGATGGAGCTCCATCTCTCTCACACCGACTCAGAGACAGCTGCATCAGGACAAATCCTACAGTACACTATAGTTAAAAGTCTATAACACTTATAAGTTTGTGAAAGTCTCTTCCACAGACAACTCAACAAACAACTAAAAAAAAAACTGTCATATTTACGGTCGGGCTCTATACATAGTACGGTTACTGACCTGCAAATAAGTGGTGTGTCTAGCCAGACAGCTAGCGAAGGCAGACTCAGGCACGTGCGGGCCCCACAGCGGCAGCAGTCCGTTGCAGCGAGTCGACGCGTTCTGTAGCGCCGCGCTCTCCCATTCGTCCCTGTAAACCAAACGATGTCATTAGAGAATAGTACATTTTGATACAAGTGGAGAGTTTTTGTTATTGCATTCGAGGCGGAATTAACACCCGAGCCGTAGGCGAGGTTCTTTTTGAGCCGAGAACTGCAATAACAAATGTCCACGTGTATCAAACGACGTTTTTCAATACACTTTTTAAGAAATAAAATAAAATAACGACAAATATTTTTGACATGAATTATTAGGAAACTATGATTCAATATTTCTTTTTTTCCACGCTTTGCTTTTTCCAGGGTTTTCAAAGGTATAAAGCCGATAAACAGCCTTATATGAAAAATATAAAATTCTAATATTTTTTGTTTAGAGAACACAAATAAATGTTAATTTGTTCATAAACGTTTTTTTATTGTAATAATCATGGTTGTTGATGATATTCTATTTATAAAAATTATTTAAATATTCAAAAAATATTTACGCCGTAAAGACGCAATCTCTTTGCCGAGATTAAAAAAAAAAACATTCACCTCCGAATAGAGACGGTGTGAATAGAGGCATTGAACCAATTTGGACTAATTACAGGTATAAGTTATCTGTGGCAATTTTTATTCCCGCACACGTGTTGGAAAATGAAAAATCGCACGTGTGTAAAATATATTGCATTATGAACCTAATCGTAGTGCGATATAAACCAGTTTCCGAGGAAGTGTATTGAAAAATATTATTTGAGTGCATAAAATTTAGCATCAGATTTCATAACGTGGCTTGTTTGTTTATAGGCGATTTTAAGACAAGAACAAAATTTCCACACTTCGCACCTTAATTTGCAGCACACTAAAGGATTTTGTCTTCCACCAAATAAAACCACACGGTACCGGCAAGCAAGCGTCGCTCACAAATATGAACGTTAACTTTATATAAATAATGTTCATATTCGTATGAAACGCTTACTTAGCAAAGTCAACATGCGCTTTAAGAATCTTGCCCATAGTATCGGGAACTCGAGTGTTTTTTACAGAATATCTTATATGGTACCCTTCACAGGGCAAGGTGAGTGTACCTGGCGCGTGCTAGCCTGACAGCGGCCATGTGACACTCGACGTGCACGATGTTGTAGTGCGACACCGTGGTGTAACCGAGCGTCTTGCGCGCGCGCACCTCGTACTCCTCCACTGGACAGCGCTTTGTGAACGTGTAGATACCCAGCACCTGTATAAAAAAATTATATTAGTCAACCAAAACGTATACCAATGGAAATGAAATTGTTTATTTTGTAAATAGGATATCGGAACCACTTTTACACGTCGCATTAAAAAAATAAGCTAGATGGAGTCGACATTTCCTATCTGATTAGTGATTACCCCTGAGAAGAGATGGTGAAACAAACTCAGGGGTCAAGATCTCTTTAAAAGTTTTCTTTTTTAATCAGATCATGTGAGGACATGACCAGATTAGTGTCTGAAATGGTCTTCTGAGGAAAGAACCACAGAGATTTGAGTGTACAGTGTCCAGTCAGTGCACGCATTTTATCAGTAATTGTGCAGCTGAACTCAGAACTTAAGGAGCTCAACGACTCGACGAATAATACCAAAGAAAGGACATTTGGGTAGGCCGCATAATAAATGAGAAAGAGTAAAAAAAAACCAGAACTCAAAAAAAAAAATCGACGCATACATCACGCTTGATAAACACTTCAACGTCTGCGTCGAATTTTACACCTAAAGTCAATATTGATACAATTACTTATTCAGTGAAATTTAAAAAGTGCTTGCATCCCTGCAAGGATTTTTCCGTTTGGTGGAGAATGACCCTAAGAGACCCACGTCACGGCATTCATTGTTGAATGACTATCAACCTTGTACGAGTAGTTATAAGGTTCAGCAGTGCTATTCTGTACAAATCTCACCGTGAAAACTTAGGTGAAGTGAGCGTGGAGTTAGCTGTCAGTAGTGTCAATCCCTAGCATAAGGTAGAATGACAACTCACTTCACCTAGGTTTTCACGGTGAGATTTGTACAGAATAGCACTGCAGTTTACCTTGGTGGGCTGGTATTTGTATCCCTCGCGACAGATGCAGCAGACGGCGCCATTTTCCTCGGCCAGGTCGGCTACTTGCTGAGTCAGTGAACACTGTGCAGTGACTTGTCCACGTTCGTTACTGCGCATGCCTAAAGCGCCTAATTGACGCTCGCGCACCGCCATTGCTAAACGTTTTTTCTCCTGTTGTGTAAAAAATGGGTTTCAGATTAGAAAATTGGCTATAAGCCCAGGAGAGATTTTTACCTGCGGCGATATTTTTTCGCGTACTGGATTTTCAACGCACTGCTTAGCGCCGAGTGTTTTGTTGACGCACTAGGATGTACTCCGTTGGATTCTCAATGCTCGGCTCAACACCGAGAGTTGCAAATCCAGTGCACGATAAAATCCCGCCGCGATATTTTTACGCCTGTGCGAACGTATCGACACAGGAATGGATATGTCTTACGCGTTATTATCAGCTTGACCGACGAACGCTACATGTGAGCGATGACAAATCAGAACAATTAATTTTTCTTTCGCTTGACAACGCTTTGACGTAAGAGTCATCATCATCTGCTTAGCCTTTTCCCAACTATGTTGGGGTCGGCTTCCAGTCTAACCGGATGCAGCTGAATACCAGTATTTTACATGGAGCGACTGCCTATCTGACCTCCACAACCCAGTTACTGGGTAATACGATACCCCTTGGTAAGACTGGTTGTCAGACTTTCGGGCTTCTGACGACCCGTAACGACTGTCAAAGATCCACGAATGACAGCCGGGACCAACGGCTTAACGTGCTTTCCGAGGCACGGAGGAGACTCGGTATGTAAAGAATGGTCACCCATCCACTGACCAACCCCGGCAAGCGTAGCTTAACCTGATGGATCGACCCGTGCGGCTGTTATTACTTAGCCACGAGCTCCTCCTAGCTTTGACGTAAGAGTAGAAGTAACTAATGTCAATTTGCGTTGATTAAAGAGTTTTCTACCATTTAGGAAATCTTAGGCCCAATTGCACCACAAATCACTAAGGACGAGAATATAATACACATGCCTGTAACTAGCACAAATGTATGCAAGTAGCTAGCATGCCGCCATACCAACTTCTGATTGGTGAATGTCACAATGGCATGCCAGCTAGTTGCATAGTTTTGTATAAGTTACAGGCATGTTGATTCCCACCCTAAGGCCAAGCGGCCCCGGCGTTTGATGCAACCCGCTTTTAGTACTTAACTATATTACTGTAAAGTATTATTACCTGTCTAGTAAAGTCCCTGACTTCCTGCACCTTGGCGGCGCACTGCGGCTGCGAGCGCAGCGCTTCCAGAAGGTTCTCAGCCAACGAGCCTACGTGTTCACCTGAAGATACTTGCTCCAGTCGGTGGACGATGGGAATCACTTTCTCGCATACCAACATCTAGGAGAACAATATTGATATCACCATTAAGGTCAGTTGCAAAAAAGGTTTAGGGCCTGTTTCACCACCTACGATTAAGTTCCTATTATACTTGGCAGATAATGTCTTTCCATTGTTTAATTTATTCGGTGAGTAGTGGCTGTTCGGATATCGTCAAATAGATGTTTAATGTTTTCTGCTCTACCTAGAGGTACATATGTCTCTTCTGTAAGGTTACAACAACAGCGTAACAAAAATTGCATGAAGTATTTTTCGCTCAATCGCGTTTCAGATATTAAATTGACATACCTACGTGTAAGGTTTAAATTGCAATAGAATAGAATAACTGCAACAATGCAATGCTGCTGCTGCAATGATTGATGCGTTTTCAAAAACAAAAACCATGCAAAAACTATAGAGTAAGTTTTTTTTCGTATTTCGATGAAGTTATTTTCAAACAGTACAGCTGACTCTACAGTCACGTTTGTAGCCAAGCTGCGCAGGCGCATTCTTTTTTCTCTCTTTTATTTTTTTAATAGGCGTGGTAACTTTGCTTTTATCTGCACACCATAAGCGTGGGCGGTAAGCGTCACTATACAATTTATTGTGTTTATTTATAAACTTTGTTTAAATTTAAGTGATGATTAACGTCTGATTAAATATGTTTTTTTGATGTTTAAACGTGTCTTAAGGAGAACATAATAAATAGCTATAATATAACGCACCTGTGTCGGTTCGTGATCGGCAGCCAGCCCGGTGAGGAAGCGCAGTATGTACTTGAGTGCAGGACGACTGATGAACTCCTTAAGTTCGTCAGAGTCCGTGCACACCAGTGTCGGCTTCACACACGGCGCGTGTTTCTGTACGACAAATAGGTTTAAACGATAATGATTTTACTTCTGTAAGTTGGTTTGTACAAACACTTCAATAATTTTTTTTTAAACTAGATGAAATCGGCGTTTCCTATCCGACAACTCTGAGAAGAAAGGCCGAAACAAACTCAGAGGTCACAGTCTCTTTTAAAGTCCAGACATAATCTTGGTCAGATCATGTGAAGACCATTTAGATAGGTATCTGAAATGGTCATTAGAGAAAAGAACCACACAGATTGAGTGGAACTGTCCAGTCAGTGCACGCAATTGTTAAGTAATAAATATCATGCAGCTCAACTCAGAACTTATAGTTTTTGCGCTCTAGCATGGTGCGGGTGACACATGTCAGTGTGGCATGACTAGGTCAGTGACAATATGCACAAATCAATTTTATCGATAACGATTCTTACAGCAAAAATCTCGTTCTCCTAATAGTTTTAAAAATGTCTTTGATATATCATATTATTATGAAATTTATTTTAAAATATGTATTTAATACAAAATATTAAAAAATCACATTCAAAGCACTAACGATATTTATTAATTTTTTTTTTTTCATGGTATAATTTTTTCGGCTAATTTAACTCTATAGATATCTAACAACAAAAAATTAACACACATACAGTAAACTTATTTTTCTATAAAAAATATCGACTATCGATAAAAATCTCATCACTAAACATGTGTATGGCGTTACGTTACACACATATCACTTTGCTTCATTTCTATTTAAATTTGATTTTATTTGTAGATAATAACGTTTTGGCAGGATGATTTATTCAATTTACTACAGTTATTATTGAATCCGTATTTTACGATAATGATATTTAGGGTGCAGCTAAAATATTAAATCATGATTGTAAATCGCGATAACGTTCAAGAGTGAAAAGGAACAAGGATTAAGTTCCCTTCAAAATGGTTGAGCTAAATGGTGCTGATCCATGCGTCATGTTCGTGAACGGGCGCCGTCAGTTGGGACTGGTCGTCTCTTAGCTGCCATGGCTTATTTTTAATTTTAATATTTAATTTAGTTGTTTTAGTTATTATCTTTTTATTACGGACGCTTTTTAACGTGCACGTCTTTCTACATTGTTCTCACATGTATATTTTCAACTTGAACGATGTAACCAATATTTTGTAAAAATATTATGATTTAAAAGAGTGTCCGTGGAGTTTCTTGCCCGTTCTTCTCCATAGGGATCTACTACGCTTTGGAATGGGCAACTAGCTTCATCTTTCTGACTGACCGACCCATTGACAATTCAAAAGTGCCTGTAATTGGTTTATTTGAAATAAATGCTTTGAGTTTGAGTTTGAGTTTGAACAGTTCGTCAAATGTCACCCGCATCATGCTAGAGCGCAAAAATTATAAGGAGCTTTGGAGCAGCTGAATCCCAAGCCTTTTTAATGGCTTTCTAGAACAACTTACGTCTAATGAATGATTTGAATTTATGGCTTGGAAGTTTATTATAAAAGCGTATACGTTTCTTGAGTCTTGTTGTAAGTACAACAAATTTGTGTTTTATGTTAGACAACTTTATAATAGTCCACACGGGAAGAAATTAACCTTTTGACCGCCAGAGCAAAAACACATGAACGTGCCCTCAACGCCAAGCCACAAATTCCGCGCAAATACCTACGAAAAAAATAGGGATTCCAATACTACATCGATATTCAATTGTATTTTTATTTTCGTCTCCGATTTCATAACATAATGTCCTTAAAACATTGAAATTTAATTCAAAATTAGCCTTGCTCCTACTATATTAATAGTTATACATTATTTACAGAGTTGTATAACACTGTAATAACAGCTATGAGACGAAAATGTAATAACTATAGACACAAGTTGACACAACACTATTCTTATCTGCTGTCTTCTATTTGTGACAATGGCGTGGACGGCCCACCATTTTTATGACTATTTCGCTTCCGAAATAAGGATGTAGCAACGTAATATCTCGCTTGTCGATGTGTTCTCGTACAATATTATTTTAAAAAGTACGTCAGACCACACTGAATGAGTCGTAGTATAATATAAACAAATCGGAAAAATTTCGCGCGCTGTCACGTTGACGTTTCGGACAAATTACGTGGATAGTGTATTATCCACGGACGTGTGAGTGGATAATGCTGTTTTACCCTCGTACCAAATTATATCTAAAATAATGCGTTGCAGTGGAAAGTTTTTAAACGATCTTTGAAGTACATTTTTGATATTATCTAACATGCGCTACATCACTAGCGGTCACATATTCACGACAGTGGCGTGTGAGAACATTCTTTTTTACAATTGATTTCTTACTTTTTAATTCCCATTATTCAACCCCATTTAAAGCGCTATTTAATTCGTTTAATAGAAATAAACAAGGATTAGAGCTTCTATTTTAAGGTGATATAAATAAAAAGGCATTAAAGTAATGTTCAAATTGTTTATTTCGTGTTTTTGTATACCGCTTTTTCTGTCACGTATTCACGTCGTTGGCGTCCAGGGACAGTTTACGCTTGTCACGTATAGGTGACACTGGCGGTCAAAAGGTTAAAACTATGAGGTAAAATCCCTAAAAGAAATTTAGAAAGCAGTAGGACTGCCCAATTTTTCGAAAGAAATAGATGTTTTTTTTTTCAGTTACGTATGTTAAAAGAATACAGTTAAAGTTACATACTATTTTCTTATTTTTATGCAAAGTTAAATTGGATAATCCACTTACCACAATATACTCAAGCGCATCACGCACAACACCAAGCGAGATCAGGTAGTCCTTCAGCGTCCCTCCAATAGAATTCCTCTCAATATTCGCACAGAACACACAGAACAGTTCCATACGGAACTCCTCTTCAGTCCACTGCTCCGAGTCCAGCCGGTCGAAGTCCAATACTGGCTTGAAGTGGTCCACTAACATGGCCATCTTGAGATCGTTGCCGTAGACCAGCGCCGCGAGAACTCGGGTCAAATGGCCGAGAGCCACTGAGTTGTTGCGGATTCCTGTGGGAATGGACAGTTGGAATGTGTTATTTACAAAATGTTACATTTTGGGACTTTAGGGCTGATTAACGGGAGCGGGAGTTGTCGTAACCTCCAATCAATCTCCCTAGCCTTTTCCCAACTATGTTGGGGTCGGCTTCCAGTCTAACCAGATGCAGCTGAATACCAGTATTTTACATGGAGCGACTGCCTATCTGACCTCCACAACCCATTAACTGAGTAATACGATACCCTTTGGTAAGACTGGTTGTCAGACTTTCGGGCTTCTGACGACCCGTAACGACTGTCAAATATCCACGAATGACAGCCGGGACCAACGGCTCAACGTGCTTTCCGAGGCACGGAGGAGTCTCGGCATGTAAAGATGGTCACCCATCCACTGACCAACCCCGGCAAGCGTAGCTTAAACTGATGGATCGACCCGTGCGGCTGTTATTACTTAGCCACAAGCTCCACCTGACGTAACCTCCATTACTTGAATATTCAGTATCCACTCAATTTCTTTGAATGTTTTTATTTTGATCAAATCTTAATCGAACTTTCAATATCCGCAGGTTGGACCTACTATCCATATAGTAGGTTAACTGCAACGTTTACAAAAAAGTACTAAAATGGCCATCCATTTTAGCACTTTTTTGTAAACATTGCAGTTTGCTGTTTATACATTACCTGGACATTCAGTGCAGTTGAGTAGAGCTTGCACGTACTCCGGTCCTCCGAAAGTTAGGGAGAACTGTAGGAAGGACTCCAGGCTTTCGCTTGCGGCCACGGATAAAATACGCTCCATAATCTACAAACATAATTTTGTTATGCAATGATTTATTTAAAAAACAATCTGTTTTTATTTTTAAAAAAGTCAGTATTTACTACAACATCGAGTCTACAAAGAAAAGTACTTGGATACGACTAATTAGTTATTAATATCTAAAGGTATGGTTGTTATTTTGTTTGCAGTTATTGCGTGTCATGATGGACGTCAAATTGCGCAAGATGTAGCGTCAAAACTTTTGTTTAGCAATAACCTGCCCAACACCAAAGTCACCTAGCAACGTCACACCCTACCGTGCTTCATGCCAGACGGTGCAATTTGACGTCACGCATATTTTCACCAAAGAGTTAGAGTCAGTGCCAAATGATCTCGTGCGCACAAACCTCCAGTAACTGATACACCAGCTGAGCACGCGCCATGTCCTTCTCCTCTATGGCCGCTAGATGCAGCGCGTGCAGTAGTACAGGCAGCGCGCGCGTCTCGGCTCGCGTGAGCACGCGCACGCAGCGCCGCACGCGCGTGCACAGCGACACCAGGCGGAGCAGCGTGGAACACAGCGCTCGGGCCGCGCCCACGCGCTGGATGGCCGCTAGACGCTGCAGCATTACTTCTATACCACCTGTTTGTAAATCATTTGATGATGAATAGGAAATCGAATTAAAAAAAAACAACGCCGGAAGAAACGGCCGAGCCGCCTTCCGAGACAAAACGCTCGGTCGTAATATACGCTTGATATACTTTATTATTCTGTTTTGAAACCATAAAGTCAAGAATGAAGCTTATTTCATAATAAATTCATTCTAAAGTCTCTCGCATTTTACAATATTAAAAACCAAAAAACGGTTTTTATTCTGAGTAGTACACACGGCTACACATCAAGCTATACATTTCCAGTTTACACTGATGCATCATTGTAAGTAAATCCTATACAATGCGAGATCAGCTTATACTGGAAATATATAGTGTAATATATGTGTAGCCGTGTGTACAACAGACGCAATAAACACGTTCAATTTGAGCATTTGAGCAAGTTAATCTACTTCCGAAAAACGTAAAAACACAGAAGTCGTATGCATTAGTCTGCGTACCTAATGTAACTTACTACTGAATTCGTATAAGAGTAAATAAAAGTATGTGATACACATACCACAATCAGCAAGCACGTTCGCCATTCGGTACAGTTGTTCGTCGTCCACAGCTTCGGCGTTAGCTTGCGTCAATCGTTCTATGAACTCTTCAGTGGCGTCGCCGAGTAAGCCTCGCATACGATAAACTACTCGCATCGCGTCTACGCCTTCGCCAGACGTGCACCAAACCTAACGCAAAAAGCATTTAATATTTCTATAAGCAGTTTTTCAGATAAACGGCATTTTTGCTTTTTTGATGATTCGGGGCTATGAATGGTTCACACCCACCTCAGACAAGCGAGTGTAGCCAAAACTAAAACACAAACAATATTAAGAGTCAGCATTCAAGGCTGGCGCGGACATAATACGTGGGAGAGACAACGCGTATATTCGTCGTCCTACTCTCACGTTTTATAGCCGTCCCTGCGACGGGTCTTTTCGTTTAAGGGGTATGGTAGCCAGTGAAATTCAAATTTTCTTGCTTTTTATGCAATTTACAGGTCCGTGTCAGGTTGTATCTTGATCAAAATATGATACGCGGAAATAAAACATATGTATTTACATAATTTTAACCATAAAAATCATCAATACATCTCTATAAGTTAGATTTCGTGCCTCTGCACGAAATGGAACGAATGAACGAAATCTAACGACTCTTCGCTAGATTTCGTTCGTTCGACGAATCTGCACGAAATCTAACTTACAGACATGTATTGATGATTTTTGTGGTTAAAATTATGTAAATACATATGTTTTATTTCCGCGTATCATATTTTGATCAAGATAAAACCTGACACGGACCTGCGAATTGCATAAAACGCAAGAAAATTTTAATTTCGCGGGCTACCGCAGCGCAACCTCCTTAACTGAAGATGTACTAACCTTCTTATACACGTCCTTGACAGGCAGGTCTAGCGACATGATCTTGTTGCACACAAGCAGCTCCATGCCGTTGTCGTCTTCCAACAACGCGACCAGCTCGCAGTCGGTACATATCTTGTTCTTCACGTCGCGCATTAGAGGACCCATGCCTGGTTCCAGTGAGGAGTAGGGGTTGCCCAACATGCGGCCCTGGGGAGAAAAAGATTTGATGTCTATGCTACAATATCAGCATAGTTTGAAGATTATAACCTAAGGCGCTTTCTCCAACTCCTGCCTACAGTTGGAAAATCAAATTAGAATTTTGTAATTCAAATAGCAGTGCCACATTGCTGGATGAACAATCACCGCTAAAGCCGATATTTTCTATTGGAGACCAGAACATAACTCAAGAATACTTTCAATCAAATCAGACGAGCATGTCAGTACAAAAAAAAAACGGACAAGAGCAAGTCAGACTCGCGCATCGAGGGTTCCGTACTATTTATATGTAATTTTTGTTGATGATTTCTGAAAAACTGTGCTATTCAGAGACATCGTTTTATTTTTCTCGTAATCTATACATTTATGTATAGAAAAAACATAATTATGTTTATGTGTGTTTTGTTTTTGTCTGAAATTTGTGATAGAAGTTTACTTCTATAATTTCAGATTTTTCTCTATGCAAACTTCGGAGATAAGGGGGGGGGAACGGTATATTTTTTTAAACATTTTACATCAAAATTCGAAAACTATGCGGCCTAAAAAAAAGAAAAAATGTTTGAGAATGTGCAAACAGCGCTCTTTAATATGATACCCCACATGTCCTAGTAACCCCTCTTCGAATTTTTAAGAACCCCTTTCGTCCCTGTTGCAAAAAAAACATATATTTTTGTTTCGTTCTTATTTGCAAAATAGTTGATAGCATTAGTAGTTCTTGAGATATCCAGCTGTGACAGACAGACTGAGTCACACCATAAGGCTTCCTTTTTACCATTTTGGTACGGAATCGTATTAACGACGCAAAGAGTACTTATGAGTCACAGAGATTCGTTGTTAGACATGGCTGTCAGAAATAGGTCCAATCTTACCTGCAAGAAGTCTTCCTGTTGCGGATCCTTCTCCAACGTAAGGAAGAACTCGCCAACATCGTTCTCTTCTGGGTAGATAATAGAACAAAGTCTCTCGAAGATAAACACAGGCGTACGGTAGTCGTGGAGAGGATACTTCTGCACAGTCTCTATACATACTGCCATGAATTCAGCTGTTTCGGCTTCGGTGCCTGCGAAAAAAAAATGTATATATCTGTACACTATGGCATGATTCACTTTTTAATTATTTCAGAGTTGTTTGCGAGAAGATCTAAAAAATGTTTTGACATAAATAGAATTTTTTTTTTTGTTTTCACGGCAGATGAACTGCACATTATGCGTTGTTCTAATCAGATAGAGGTGGTGGCGGTGGCGGACAACTTGACAGTAATTGAAGTATCTGACATAATTATCTGAAAACAAAGAGAATTTATGATGCGAGAGTAAGTTAACTGCAGTAAATTTAAATATAACTGCAAACTGCCTCTTACTGAACACATTTTAGCCTTGATTAAATAAAGACGATGAAAAGCCGTCCAAGGCGAAATGAAGGGGCTTGTGCGGTCGCCCAGACGCGCCATACCCGAACGCGGGTACTGCGGCGGTGAATGTTTAGTTCTCCTCTCTCATTTTTCTGTAACTCTTACCTGTGGTCATCTCCTCCAACAGCTCCAGCAGCTTCTCCTGCGTGTCGTCTGTGAGGCGCGTGCGCTGCACCACGAGGCGCCGCAGCGACAGGTAGCCACCCAGCACGGCGCCTACCAATCGGCCTTTGTATGTGCGTCTAGCGCCACTTTCTTCGAGGAACATGGCTAGGAGTTCCGTGAGACGCTTTAGTGCGTAGCCTGTGGGCGGAAAAAATAGTGATGGTAAGTGGACCTCAACAAATAGCCGGGTCCAGACCGGCCTCGCCTCGCAAGGCTTCCTCACGAAGCAATCGCTCGGACGCGTTCAGTTTGTGGAAGATACACATGTCGCACTGACACAGCGGCATTTTGTCTTTTGAAGCAAGCGACTTGATCGTCACAGTAAGTAATTGCACGTGACCGCGTGTACTATTTGCTTTGGTTTGGAAATTAGTTCAGCACAACACACTGGGGAACACTTTTTGGGGAAGAGAACTCAATAAAAATACTATATCGTTCATTCAAATTTTAATCGTGTGATGGATGCGTCAGTTTTCAGATTGAGAGAAGGATTCAACCATAGAAATATAAAAAACAGGAGAAGTGGCATGGGGGCGTGCCTGTGTCCACGCGTTATGCGCACGCTGTGCCTTTACTCGCCAAATGGCCGTCTCCGCGAACTAGTACGCTTTCGACCGTGGTCACGATAAATTATAAAAATGCCGTGTTGTTCAGTGGTTTCCTGCAAAAACCGAAGTGATATTAAAAACTTCGTATCTCACGGGATCACTTACCATATGTAAGTAAAAGTATTTTACTGTATTTATCTTTAAAATCATAAAAAACAACAAATCGTAAAATATTTCTTGCTTTTACTACGTTATTTTTGTTTTCAAATATCGCAGCGGCTGTACTATTTTTGCAGCAAATTCATTGCTCCTTAACCACTACCTTAAGTATGTCGCTAAGCGACTGGACAAGCAATGTAAAAATAACAAAACGATACTTTATTTACGCGGAGCGTCGCATAGTACAGCCGCTGTGTCTTGCGGCGAGATAGTGATGAGGTTAAGATCCACTAAAGTAGGCTATCGATAATAATGTCGATTGCCCAACGAATATTATATTGCTATTATAGTTTATTTTTCAATTTGTCAACCGTTTTAGCCCGGTTGGAACACTTGAAAAGATGACGTTTAAGTACGGTTGGGAAACCTTTGAGAATGTAAAATAATCTTTTTTACTGTTTTTGATTATTTTACAGCGTACCTAGTAGAGAAATGCATAACCAACGGTCGTAAAGTAAGTTTATTAATGTTTAGGTGGAGTGTTTTTGGGTTTAAATTATCGCATCTTCGTGCTATTTCCTTACGTTTTTTTGGTTTTGGTATTTTACTTCCGCTAAAGTCTTTAACTATGCACCACAAGATTCAAATGCGTTGTAGTAATCGGTATGGTTCAGATAAAATATTAGTGATTTTAGTTTAAAATAAGTCAACATATTCATGCTATTTATTTGTTATGCATGAGTATGGTATGTGTTTGTTTTCATATATTTAACTATTTCTTAACTAAGGGTTTTTTGTTAACAACAAAAGCCTATTCGCCTGTTGCCTGCTACCTGCTTACTCATCGTGAGGTTAAGAAGTATAGACCACGCCTTAGGTATGTGAGCGGTGGGATGGAGGAGCAGGGGCGCATTACTCAGTACGTGCGTTGCGAACCGCCGCCTCACCCCTGTCTCAGCGGCCAACTAGTTCCTAGACTATAGACTATAGCTTAAGATACTTATTATGTAAATGATAAATAAGTTCTTATAGTACCTTTTTAGCTTCCCAAAAGATACAAATACAAAATAAGAATGGATTGATGCCACAGTAAGGCCACCTAACTGGTTCCCAACAAAATATAGCACCATATGCTCAATTCACTTTAAGGCAGAAATGTTCCAGCCTCTAAAGAAAACTCGCAGGCTTTTTGAATGGGCAATCCCAAAATTAAGAGTACGTCAAGTACTGAACAAATACCTCCACTTTACAGGTCAGTGAGTAAACACATCATAACAGGGTTCAACAATTCCTATGGTTTCACAGCCTAAACCAACTTAACCGGATTGTTTTAATTTATTGATTCGTGTTTTTTTTTTTAATATACATTTTTTTTTATTTATTTAAAATGTATAATACTTTCTGGACATATCATTTTTTATTTTATTTTCAGGACCCCAAATTTTTCTTGTACAGTAATAAATGGAAGTATCGATAACTTTCCGTTTTAGTCAATCACTAGCGTATATGTAAAATAAATTGCTTTTTGCACAACACAATAATAGCGACAGATGTTTTTGTGTGAGTAAGTTGTACGGTGCATGGTAAATGCACGCTGTGTGTGACGAGTTAAGGTTTATAATTGATTGTGTAGTATGTTCTGATTTATGAATTGCAAGTGTGTGCGCGACTTTGTATCTATTGCTTTTATTGAACTACATGTGTAGTAGTGGCGCGGTGGTGGGGCCAACCTAGCGACATCGGGTTCTGATACATTTTCAACTACCGGGCATATCTCCTTCTTTCATATATCTATGGATTCAACGCAAGACTACGCGTTTTTTATGTTTTCTTTCATGAATTCAATACTGAATTTTATCTGACATCCAAAGTAATATTATAAATGCGAAAGTAAGTTTGTTTGTTACGCTTTCATGCTAAAACGGCTGAACGGATTTGTATGATATTTGGCACACGGTTAGACCTGGATTAAGACACTTTATCCCGGTGGTATGTTCCCGTGGGATAATTTCCAACATGCACGCGGGCAAAGCCGCTGGCGAAAGCTAGAAAAGAATAATATTGAACATTTATTAATTTGTTTCATGCAACTTCTTACCTTGCGCCAAATCTGAGGTGAGTGTAGTCTCTTCCAGGCGATGTAGCTGTTCGATCTCTTTGGTCATCAAATCGGCTATCTGCTGCAGAACTCCGCGCAAAGCCAGGAACTGCTTCCATGGTGCTTCGGATGCCAGCGCTATAGACGGAAGACAGAATTGTAATATAGATTGTAGTAGATATCAAGTAAATCTGGGTCATAATGTTGTTAATAAGTATAACTTACTTTGATAAAGCTGTAAGAATTGTTCGCTGGCTTCTCCGGCACTGCCGACTTCAGGTAAGAAGCTGGTTAGTAGGATCAACACCTGTGAATGGAGGAAAAATTAGGACTTTGCCATTATGCAATCAAAGTAAGAATGGAGAATGCTGCGTTTGATATAGACCGTAAGAGCGACATCAAAAGTTCATTGAGAAGTATCTACCATCAGTTTTAAAAATGGAAGATATTTCAAAGATTGAAAACGCCTTATCGACACGGGAAAGGCATTCGATAACAGTACTGCTTTAAGAGGGCCGTCGCAGTTTGTCACCTCTCTGCTCACACGGGACCAAATTTTTAAGATTGTTAAATGAAAGGATGCTTTTTTGAAAAATTTAACCATTTAAGGACGCTGTTACAAATGGGTAGTCAAATCATTACTTTTTTACACAAAAGTATGTTTATTAAATAAAATGCTTTGCATTCTTAAAATGTTTTTTTGGCCGAATTGTTAATAGATGTGCATGGTACGATTCTGAACTATAAATATAATTTTAGATTTTCAATAAATGTACCGGAGTGAAAATTTTTACTCGGTACATTTATTGAGAAAATGTACCTATTTAAAATTATATTTATAGTTCAGAATCGTACCACGCACATCTAACAACAGTTTGGCCAAAAAACATTTTAAGAATGCAAAGCATTTTATTTAATAAACATACTTTTGTGTAAAAAGTAATGATTTCACTACCCATTTGTAACAGCGTCCTTAAAGGACTAAAATAATGTTAATTTAATAGGTAGTCACCAAAAGAGATATCTAGGCAGGGTGTACTAACATTTGTATGTGAATTGCTTCATGTTCAATTTCGTGACAATATACAATTTTCTGTTGGTGTGTTACAATGTAAGAGTATTGCAAAAACAAAGTAATATATATATATAAAATTGAACATGAAGCAATTCACATACAAATATGTTAGTATGTATGGTAGTACCTAGCTAGATATCTCTTTTGTTGACTGTACCTAATTATTAAAAGACATTTCTATTATTTTATTCATTAAACTCAGTTCAATAAGTATTATCTGTTTTTGAGATGAGTTAAATAAATGCCACAATAAAAATGTGTTTATAATAGTTATCTATTAAATTAACATCGTTTACTAGTCCTATAATGGATTAAATTTTTCAAAAAAGCATCTTTTCATTTAACATTCTTTAAAATTTGGTCCCGGGCGAGCTAGAGAGGTGACAAGATGTGACAGCCCTCTTAAGGTAAACGATTTATCACAGAAACAATGGAACATCAATTTAACATGCCATTCTACTTACAGCTTTAGTCCTCTCATAGGAGTCACACAGCGACTTGACCATCTGGCAGGCGGTGTCGCGCGCGATGCGCGAGCTCGGGTCGAACATCACGGGCCGCAGCCATCCGCCGTCTTCAAGGGCGAGCGGGCGCATGCCGTGGGACAGCATTGTCTGTGGTAAGCAATAAGTTGTTACAGTCGTTGAATTCTATCCGTCTTATTACAAAACAAGGTTCATCTTCAAACCCAGGTTTAAACCATGGACCCTTTTTTGAATTTCGAGCTTTATTCTGACACGTTAAGATGTCAGTTTTACAAAACTGACAACTTAGTACCGGACTAAGTTGTCAGTTTTGTATAAAGAACTATACAAAACAAAAAACAATGTTTTGTATATCACAGCTAGGTTCATATTACAAAAACTGGCTCGATGGTTTAAACCATGACGAAGAAAAACCTCGTTTTGTAATAAGACCGTATAAGATTTGTCGTTGTAATTTAACTTTGTGGAACACTGAATTAGACAATATAGACGTTTCATTGCTATCACCACAGATTAATACAGATGGGACACTCCGCAGTTTAGGTATGAAGCTACAAGTACGCGACGGGCTCATCTCACTGGGTCGGCAGCCCACATTGAATTGGGTCAATTTAGTGTGGGCTGCCGCGCACCGGCCGGCTCGCACGTTAGTTCGATACTCACTCACGCGCCGCGTCGTAAAAGAAGACAACCCTAACGAGTCAGAAGGTATAAGAGTTACGCGATAGAAAGAGAGGCAACTTATAGGGGAATATAACTGTAGGTAATGAAGCGTTGTGCGGACCTGAATTGCACTTTATTGTGTCGTAGCAAGAGGCGCTTTTTATTTAAATGTTTTTGCGGAGTGTTCCATCTGTATTAATCTGTGCTATCACGTCAAAAGGCATTTATTGTTTTGAAACAAGTTAAATCTTCTGTCAATGTGTATAAGTCATCAGAGCGCTCGGGATGTGGCTATACTATTTGAGAGATTCATACTACAAAATGTCATAAAAATACTGGTACACCGCTGCATCCGGTTACAATGTAAGCCGTCCCCAACATAGTTGGAAAAAGGCTAGACAGATGATGATACTATAACATTTGAAGCCAATTTTAAAGAAAATCCATAATTATCTTGTGACCACATCGTTACTGAAATATGGCAAAAATGTTTGTCTATTACTACGTTGTAGTGTACTCACCCTCTCGCGCCACTTGGCCAGGTACTTGCTGGCGAGGTGCAGGTCGCGTAGGCCGGGCGCGGGCACGGGCGCCACGGTGACGCGCGCGCTGGCCAGGCGGCGCCACTGCGCGTGCGGCACGCGGCCCGCCAGCCACGCCGCGAGATCTACTACCACGTTGCCTGTGGATGAAGCTGCTGCAGTGCTGCCGACTGATATTGTGGTTGACACCGTTTCCTGAGACAAAATAAGTATTGGTTTTCGATTATCGTGACATATTATGGTCTAGGACTAAAATAAAAACGGTGCGTTGTGTTGCACTACACTTACACTTGCTGCTCCGCAGAAACTGCGCCGACGCAAGATACGATTTGCGCAACATCTTTGCATTTGATGGCTATTAGTTTACAGTTTCGTTTCTCTATGATCTCTACCATATATTTCCAAACCTCTGTGTATACATATATTACCTTTTTTCAACTACCAAACCACACCACCCAGCACTACTACCACGCGACAGCACGCTTGAGCACCATTTGAGGAGCAAATCCTTATTTTTAAGAATGTTAAATTTTTAAGAACTTTCCAATTCTAATCTGCAGTCTCAATCCGTATAAACCTAAATTTTGTTTGTCACTGAGATGAGATTGAGACTTAAATTTGAGCGTTTTTAAGAACGAGAATTAGCTTTCAGTCATCTGTTTAACAACAGTGTCTCAAAACTTACCTTAACAGCATCCTTCGCAGGTTCCTTGTCCGCGGGAGTCGCGGGCGTGGCGGGCTGTGCGGGTTGCGCGGGAGTGGCGGGCGGGCCGCCGGGCGGCGCGGGCGCCATGAGCTGCTGCATGTAACGCAGGCACGGCAGCGCTACCTGCTGCAGCGCGAACTGATGCGCTGTGTGACAATTCAAGACTACTCCTCATATAGATGTTGTTTTGCTTTACGGTTTCTATTGTTAAATAAAGTCTAGTTTTCTATGAAGCTATTTTTTTACTTGTTGATCCTTTCTACCAAACGAGGTTTAGCAATTCTATTGTTTGCGACACGTGGACAATATACTCGTTATGCCTTGATTATACGTCATAATTACAGTGGCAAGACAGTGCAACCATAAGTGTGTAGTATTTTTATCTCACGAAGCGACACGCGCTTTACTTGTGTTTACAAAGTGTGAATGTGTACGTGACAACAAGTAGCGTCAGCACATAACACACACGCACACACACTTCCGACTCGCCATTGTCTCGGACGGTGCCGGGAGATCCTGCGCTTACACACACATTCACAGCTAGTTTGTACACTTGGTAAACACAAGTAAAGCGCGTGTCACTTCGTAAGATCAAAATACTGTAGTCGATACTTGTAATCAAGGCACAAGTTAAATTTGTGACACGCAACGACTATCGTTTAACCACATATTGGAACGAAGAACAAATGTTTGTTACCAACGTGGAGATGAACGACCTCGCTCGATAAAAGAAGCAAAAATATAGGTAAAAATAATCTTTATCTACGTCTTTGATTATATATTATGTAAAAGAACTGGTAACTTATATCTAAACACACCTCTTTGGCGTCTCCCATAGAATATTGCAGCTGTTCTCATGGTTATTAAAGTTCTACATAATTAGATTATCAGTAGGGCATAATAAATCTCCTGATATTTTGTCTAAATTAATTGATTTCATAAAAATCTAGGTAAATACTTACAGTTCGGCGAAGATGAGTTGATGCCAGGTAACCCTGCTAAAGCTTCTGCGTTCAAGATGGTGTTGGCAGCTGGCATTATACCGGCTACTTCCGTCAGTTGAGGGCAACACCTAACAACAAGAATATATGGATAAAGAAAACTTTAAAATACGAATGGAGGAGGCGTATGTGCAGTAATGGACGGGATTTAGTTACTGAGCTAGTTTAATAGTGTAGTTAATCATAGCTAAACAGAATTGATAGTAATGATAGGGCCAAGAAAATTACGTACCAAACCCATAGTTTCACGATACAGCGAAGTCTTGCCTCCCAACATTCCACCGAATCTTGGACTTTGACAAGCGAACCCAGTAGAAGCACCAATGGACGCACCTGAAACATATTCATAGTTAAACTGCCGTTTAAAGAAGAAACATCAAATTTAAAAAAAAAAGGTCAACAGCGAGTCAGATTCGCGCACCGAGGATTTCGTACCGATTTCTGAAAAAGTGTGCTATTTAGAGACATCGTTTTATTTTTCCTGTAATCTTTACATACATTTCTATCACATAGAATAATTTCAGATTTTTCTCTATGCAAACTTCGGAGATGGGGGGGGGGGCGGTATTTTTTTTTACAATTTTCATCAAAAGTCGAAAACTATGCGGACTAAAAAAAAGAAAAAAATGTTCGAGAATGTGCAAACAGTGCTCTTTCATATGTAGCCCCTCTTCGAATTTTTAAGACACCCTTTCAGTCCCTGTTGCAAAAAAAATATGTATATTTTTATTTCTTTCTTATTTGCAAAATAGTTGGGCAAACGTTATCCAAAACTATTCCAAATTAAAAGCATTAGTAGTTCTTGAGACATCCAGCTGTGACAGACAAACAGACAGACTGAGTCGCACCATAAGGGTTCGGAATACAGTTGAGGTTTGTCGTAAAATACTTACGGAGTTGTTATGATCTTGTGATGCAGCGTGTCCCATCAGCGATAGAGTGATTCGTTGCGACAGCAAATTGCATAGTTGTTCGGTTGCTGGGAGATTGTCACGGGTAACCAGACAGATCAAAGCGCGAACTTCTTCTTGGCACTAAGAACAACATTCATGAAATTAAAAATCGTTTTATTTTTTTACGTAAGTATATTATTGAATTAAAAGCTACGCTTGCCGGGGTTGGTCCGTGGATAGGTGACCATCTTTACATACCGAGACTCCTCCGTGCCTCGGAAAGCACGTTAAGCAGTTGGTCCCGGCTGTCATTTGTGGATCTTTGACAGTCGTTACGGGTCGTCAGAAGCCCGAAAGTCTGACAACCAGCCTTACCAAGGGGTATCGTATTACCTAGTTAATGGGTTGTGGAGGTCAGATAGGCAGTCGCTCCATGTAAAATACTGGTATTCAGCTGCATCTGGTTAGACTGGAAGCCGACCCCAATATAATTGGGAAAAGGCTAGGCAGATTGATTGGGTTTTTCCATTAGGAATTTGTTATAAGAACCCGGAGTTTGGAAGTTGGCGGTGTGACACCCCCTGTGACTCGCCAAATCTGCGGTTTCCTACAATAGTGCAATACCTACAAGGTCAAAATGTATGGAAAAGCAGATTTTTTTTTTTTTCAATAACCGATGAAAAATTTCTATCTGGGCTCAGAATGATGTACTGAATAAGTGGTAACTGTTTTCGCGTCGGTGTTCCTTCCACCCCGTATAGAAAACAGGTTTTTTTTTCGCGTTTTCATGCTTGGTCTCCTAGTAAGTTCATAATGATGAGTACAATGACCCATTAAGGACGCTGTTACAAATGGGTAGTCAAATCATTACTTTTTAACACAAAAGTATGTTTATTAAATAAAATACTTTACATTCTTAAAATGTTTTTTGGCCAAATTGTTGATAGATGTGCATGGTACGATTCTGAACTATAAATATAATTTTAAATAGGTACATTTTCTCAATAAATTAAAAAAAAAAAAAAAAAAAAAAAAATTAAAATTAAAATTGTTTTACTTCGGTACATTTATTGAGAAAATGTACCTATGTAAAATTATATTTATAGTTCAGAATCGTACCATGCACATCTATCAACAATTTGGCCAAAAAACATTTTAAGAATGTAAAGTATTTTATTTAATAAACATACTTTTGTGTAAAAAACTAATGATTTGACTACCCATTTGTAACATCGTCCTTAAATGGATGCCCATGAATTCAATTTCATTGTGTATATTCTTTTGGTGATTTATATTTAAACGCCATTTATTTGCATAAAACGGCAACGGACATTTTAGTAAGGTAACATTTCTAAACACCAAAGAGCCTTGATTATTTGAAGTTACAGTTTAAATTCAAGATATATTTTCGCATATTCTGTGTAACGTACGTTATGTTGAAGCTTACCTGTGGAGTTCCACGGTGCAGGTTATGTTGCACTAGCTCCTGTACTAGTCCGAAGCGGCACAGTCGAGTGCGATGATCCGCTTGCGACGCGAGCGCACGTAGTAACGTGAGGCAGTGTTCTGCGCAGGCTAGCGCGCAACCGTAGCAGCCGCCACCTGATTGTTACACATTTGTTAAGCTTTGAGGAGGAAGACAAAAATACGCAGGATATAATCTATACTTATTATAAAATAAAGTCACTTTTCGTGTTTGTATGTGTGCCCGCGTTGTTCTTCTAAACTGCGCATTGGATATTAATGAAGTTTTCACTATCATTTAGCCGACGTCCGCACGGACGTAAAAATATCGCAGCGATTTTTATTCGCGCACTGGATTTTCAACGCTCTGCTTAGCGCCGAGCGTTGAAAATCCAACAGTGTGTTTTTTCGACGCGCTGGGATGCACTCTGTTGTTGTAAGGTTGTATTCTCGAAGCTCGGCTCAACACAGAGAGTTGAAAATCCAGTGCGCGATAAAATCCCGCCGGTTAGTTTTACGTCCGTGTGAACGTCGGCTTAGAGAATTTATTCCGGAAGATTTTTACGTATAATATTTAACTTAGGTATAATATAGAAACCTTAATGTTTTGTCAAGTCGTAAAAACCGAGCGAAGCAGGGCCGGGTTCGTCGCTACTATTTAATATAATGACTTAGACAGTTTTGGGGCCCTACAATCTACATCACTGCGATGCGTCCTCGAATTGCAAGTCTACTTCAATCAAACAATTACTTGAAGATGAGAAGTCATAAATAAGTTGTGACGTTGACGTGGCACCGCAGTGATGTGTGAGTGAGTCTTAGCCAAAATCATGATTCAGTGTTTATTTGCCGGAGTACTTTGATTTCATTGCTTATAGTTTGACCGATACCGCTGTACCGCACCTTAGGTACGTGCGCGGCGAGACGGGGGGCAGTGCAGCCACTCATTCGTTAATGCTCACGGAGTCCCGCCGCTCATTCGGCAACGCTCACGGTGTCCCACCCCCGCGGTACAGCGGTATCGGTGAAACTATAGTATCTACTATCGTTTTGGTGTAGAATCCCATCTGGGATTCTACACCAAAACGATAAATGTCTGATAAAATGAGGAATCCTTAAGAGATCTAAATAAAACAAACAAATAGTATCGCTACCTACCTTTAGTAACATCGCCATCATAATTCTGCAGCAGTCCAGCGTATACTGGCAAAGTATCGCCTTTCGTAAGTTCGCTCTGAGATCTATCGAACGCCACCAGCTCTTTCCTACGAACAAAATACTTTTTATTGAGTTTTACATTTGTATGTGATATCGAATGTATTTGAACGATTAGATTTGTCGAATCACATGCATGTAAACAAAATCCCAATTAAAACAGGAACTCATGTACTCCGATGCTTAGGTTCTGAATTTATTTTGTTGCGAAGAATTTGCAATCATTGTCGTTAAAAACCTTCATGAACATTCAATAAACTATTTATCTTTACTGACCTGCAAGCCAGCACCTTCTGTATGATCTTGGAGAGGTCTTCAAAGTGTCCCTTGCTATCGACGCAATACTTATGCGCAAGAGTTTGTATGACGCGGTTGATCTGCGCGCCGCTGAACGAGGTGTTGCTTGCGTTGCTGTTCTCATCAGCGGTGCGGCCTTCGAGACGATGCTCGCTTATCTTGTGGAGTAGGGACTGTGGGAAAAGGTCATAATGATTTTTTGCGAGATCTTGAAAGAGTATAATCACGTGTCAAATTGGATCACTAAGGACTATCGCTCCAGCATGAAATAACTTTCGTTTAGAAGAAACTTGATTATAACAGCTTTATTACGGATACATTCAGAGCAGAACGAATAAGGTAAAACTTGCTTGCTTATAAAACGGGCAACACAATATGAACCTTATATTCCCCAAAGAGCTAGAGAGGTGTTAAGCACACCCTAATTTCGCATGCATAAGTCCCAATTGCAACGAGCCAATTGCCAAAATGGAGGATATAAATTTTTAATAGAACATAATAAGAAAAAATAGCTTACCTCCAACACAGGCTTATTAGATGTCAATTGCCTGTAAACCCGATCCGCCTTATCCAACAGCGTGCCGATAGTCTGCACCATCTTCTTTCGTTCCTCATCATTCTCAATAGTATCGACGGCGCAGCAGGGACGCGCAGTCAGAGTGTAATCGAACTTAGCGTACTTGCAGAACCCGCACGCGTGGCAGAGGAAGGGGTCTTTCTCGTCGTAGTTTATGGCACTGGGATAAAAGTAGAACATTATAACACGAATTAACTACCCATAGTTTCTGGGAGCCTGGTCGAAAAATCTGCTGTCAATAGATTTGTTACCATTTGTCACCGAAAATAATAACGGCCTATCAAAATTCTTAAAATGAGATTTGGCAAGTATCAAACGGCTTTCAGAACATGCTAGAAATCATGCGTGTCAATAGTATAGTTTTTTTTTAATTTTTTTTTTTAGCTGCGGAGTGTTAACTCCAGGGCTAATGCCTCCCTCCACTCCGTTCTCCTTCCAGTTTTGGCGGAATCTGTCCAGTTCATCCCGCCATCTCCTACGTGACCTGCCTCACTGTCTATTGAAATATGAAATAAAAGTTTTGTTTTAGGTACGTACCGACACTTGTGACATTGGAAGACGTTTTCTCCGCAGTTTGCGCAAACACCAGGGTTGGCAGGAACTGATTGAGAGCAACGCGGACATTGCAGAGATTCACCTACAACAGAACAATCATTTTATTGGGACTAAAATATTGTTAACCCGCGTGCATGTCGGAAATTATCGCTCGGGAACGTACTACCGGGATAAAAAGTATCCTATGTCCTAATCCAGGATATAGTCTACCCGTGTACCAAATTGCATCCAAATTCGTTCAGCCGTTTTAGCGTGAAAGCGTAACAAACAAACTCACTTTCGCATTTTATAATATTAGTTAGGATTTGGAAGATCAGACAAGTTAATAACTTCCCTTCGGAAGACTAAGCAAGTCACTTCCCCGTCTTTCTCGTGCTATTCCTTTCGGCATTACATCGTCATTTTTATAGAAACAAAATCTCCGTTACATGGTTACATTTTTATGTTCGACTAGCTGCGCCCCGCGGTTTCACCCGCGTAGGCCGGGATAAAAAGTAGCCTATGTGTAAATCCAGGGTGTCAGCTACCTCCATACCAAATAATATCAAAATTGTTCCAGCTGTTTGAGCGTGAAGAAGTAACAAACATACAAACACAGACACACTCACAAACTTTCGCCTTTATAATATTAGTGTGATAATCAAGTGTTTTAGATTGTTATGCCGCGGCCACATTAACGTCAACGTCAATGCTCATCATCGCCATAAACATCGCGGTAGTTAAATTCGGTCAAGATTCGGTCAAATTGTCGCGGTGAGTGGTGGCTACACCTACGGCTAATCCCTTCAACGCGATAATCAACGGCATATCCCGTTAATTCAAATTCAAATTCATTTATTCGTGTGATTTTTGGTACATGAGATCTTAATATTAATAAATAGTTCCTCAAAAAATCTACCTTAAAGGTGTACACGCTTTCACGTAATTATTATAAAAAAAAGAATAAGTAATCAATCTAATAAAATAAAATAATTACAACAAAACACAACATAACTTAAGTCAGAAAAAAACAAGCAAAACATTAACAATTGAGTATACGTAAATAAATAATTAATGGAATTTAAGATAATAATGCATTGTCAAAATTAAATAAATATGAATGTCAAATAACTTACAATTTATCATTAAGGAATTCGTCAATAGTATAATAACATTTTTCTAATAATGTGGCCGCGACATGAAATCACATTTCCAGAAAATTTGTACGTACCAGTAGCCTGTTGGTTCTCGTAAAAGTCAGCGTACTCCATCATGAGGTTGCACGCGACGATCGGAAGTGGGAAGTCAACGCGCACTTCCGATTGACCCGACTGGAGCTGTACGCGTTTCGCTTTGTGCCACATTCCTAAACAATAACATAAAAAATTGTAAGTAATACAAATAAAGAAAACAGCTTTAGTTTGACATGGTTCTGTAGAAATACCAAGATAATAAGAGCCGGCGCCCATTGACGGCTCCGCATGGCATGGGATTTTAGTACCCGCAAATGATTTGAGACCTTATTTTGTCAAGCGTAGCGTTCATATTTCGGGATGCCACGGCATGCCAGAACGTGCCGAAGGACGCCAAAGCAGGTTGTGACGTATCAATGAAATGTAAGTGTTAACAGAGTTAAATAAGATTCGAAATCATCTGTAATAAAATAATCCCTTGCCATGCCGAGCCGTCAGTGGGCGGGCCTAGTGGTCAGATAGGCAGTCGCTCCATGTAAAATAAAAAATAAAAATATTCAGCTGCATCCGGTTAGAATGGAAGCCGACCCCAACATAGTTGGGAAAAGGCTAAGCAGATGATGATGATGAATGCTACTGCTTTCATGCTCACCACTTATTTTAGAGAACCAAGTATTTATCAACTTCAATAACTAATTTGAGTTCGAGCAAGCCAGGCACACTCCGCATTTTAGGCATGAAGCTACAAGTACGCGGCGGGCTCGACTTGTCGAGCTAATTCATTGTGGGCTGACGCGCACCGGCCGGCTCGCACGTTAGTTCAATACTCACTCACGCGCCGCGTCGTAAAAGAACACAACCGTAACGAGTCAGAAGGTATAAGAGTTACACGATAGAAAGAGAGGCAACTTCTAGGTGAATATAGCTGTAAGTAATTAACGCTGTGCGACCTGAATTGCACTTTATTGTGTCGTAGTAAGAGTCGTTATTTATTTTAATGATTTTGCGGAGTGAATCTTCTGTACTTTTACTATTATACTATATTTTGTGGTTCAAGTTCCTTATTGCCTAGTCAATAACTACCTTAATATCTACCAAATAAAACACAAAATCAACTCACCGGGTCTATTCTTCAACTCCTGAACTGCTTGCACGGTTCTATTATTGTAATAGAAGTTGATAGTCCGCACCATCTTGCTCCTCTTTATGTCACTGATACGCAGGTTGATACGGCTTATCATATGACTGTTCACCAGCTTGACGATCTGAGTGGTCGTCGTGAACTTCGAGTCGATCTGCGTACAGAAGTTTGTTCAGCTCTTATTTAGATGGGTTAAGGTTTAGTTTTGCATGGTTCAAAAGACACAAAGACAAAATTGAGATAAAAATGTTTTTAAGGTGAGAACATACACTAGACACAAATACACTAGACTAGAGCATAATTCGAATTCATATATTTTCTATATTATTTTTCTATATTATTATTCATAAAAAAATTAGAATTTCGAATTATTATAAGTATATAAGTATTCAAATGATCAAAGCAAAGCACAACAAACAATGGTACTACAAATTAGCATCCACAGATACGTTTTCTGATTCAGTTGTTAACATTTTCATGAGTTACTTTTCAAACAGACTATACGCCCATTACAAATGGCCACAGAGGCCTCACGCCTCATAGATTAATAAAACAAAAATAATAAGTATCATACACAGAAAAAAACGAATCCATAAAATCTAAACCAACCTTTATCGTAGGTAACTTTATAGTCGCCATGGGAACTTCAGGGTTATTGCAGACGAGACACGGTTCCGACTCTAGGAAGTAGCCGTCGAGTTCTACGTAAGAACCGAGCGCCGCATACAATGCTGCGTTTCCGTGTGAGGAGAGCAGCTGGTTCTGGTTGCGGAGTAACTCCACTGCGCTGCCTACGTACTTCTGTTTGGGAGAAGATAATAAATATGTAGTTTAGTGTAGATTTAAAGATGATTCGGCTTTTTATGAGGCGGATTTAAGGGCGAAGCGCTAAGTTAGCCCGCGAAATTCAAAATTTCTTACGATTTTTGCCATTTGCAGCTCAGTCTGGGTGCATGTTGATTAAAGTATGATTCGCGACCGTAAAAATATGTATTTACGTAATTAAAACCATTAGAAACAGTAATACAACCCCTTAAGTTAGTATAATCCTTAAATGTCAGGATTTCATGAAATAGTCATTCAATAGGGTAATATGAAATTAGATAGTTGTATTGATGATTTCAATGATTAACCTAACTAATAAATGCGAAAGTGAATTTGTTTGTTTGTAACACTTTCACGCTAAAACGGCTGAACGGATTTGGATGAAATTTGGCACACGGGTAGACCATGGCCTGGAAAAGGACATAGGTTACTTTTTATCGGCATACCACGCGGGCGAAGCCGTGGGCGGAAGCTAATAATTCTATAAATACAGATTTGTAACGGTCGTAAATCATAATTATTCAGATCAACATACAACTGATACTGACAGTACAGTCCGTGGAGTTTCTTGCCCGTTCTTCTCCATAGGGACCTACTACGCTTTGGAATGGGCAACTAGCTTCATCTTTCTGACTGACCGACCCATTGACAATTCAAAAGTGCCTATAATTTATTTATTTATTATAAATAAATGATTGAATTAGGTTTATTTGAAATAAATGCTTTGAGTTTTGAGTATTTTTTTCTGACATGCAATATGCAAAAAACGTAAGAAAATTTGAATTTCGCGTGCTACCTTGGCGCTTTCGCCTTAAATAAGGTGCTTCGAAAATCGTAAACTTAGTATGATAAATCACACTGTGACATATCACAAAACATCATCATTAATATGATTCACCACTTTATTTTTCAAGCTACAGTATTTTTATCTCACGAAGAAACACTCGCTTTACCTGTGTTTACCAACAAACACGCTGTGAATGTGTGTGTGTAAGCGCAGGAGCTCTCGGTACCGTCCGAGGCAATGGCGAAGTCGGAAGTGTGTGTGTACGTGCGTGTATGTGAGGGTGTGTTGTGCGTGTGTGTGTTATGTCTGACGTTACCCGTCTTCACGCACACATTCACAGCGTGTTTGTACACTTGGTAAACCAAGTAAAGCGCGTGACGCTTCGTAAAGGGTAAGCATTTCTGGAGCCATCTCAGAAGGTCATCGCTGGCCGCAAATAAAAGGGCCCCGCGGCAAATCTTGACAACACTCGGCCTGTTTAAACTGCAAATGAAAAGTTTAAATCCGAAATAAAAATACGTTTCTTAAAAGTGAGAAAGGCTTTGTCCACACTTGTATAATGCTTGTATGTGCAATGCGTGTTATTGTACAGTCAGTAACAAAAGTCGATTAACACTTGCAGTTTTTCAATCTTAATTATTAAGCAATATATTTAATTCAAATCGGAACAGAAGTACTTAAAATTGTAAGAACATTACCTCGTTAACAGTTAAATGAAAAAAAAGCAGTTTATCGAATCATTTTGTGTTAATTTAGTTGATGTCAAAAAGTAGCAGTGTTAACCGACTTCTTTTGCTGACCGTACTACCAAAATAATAATAATTGTTTCTCGTTACCGACGTTTTAAAGATAAAAAAATCAAGTATCTTGACTTAGCACACGAGGTTGTCGACATGTGGGACGTGGACTCTGCAATCATTGTGCCGATAATCGTTATGGTTAATGGCCTAATAGCAGAGCCTCGACCAACACCTAGGAGGCTCTCATTGCGCGGCTGGGTCAAGGGCTTGATTCAGAAAGCAGTACTCTGGACACGGCACGCATAGTGAGGAGGTTCCTTTCTCTAGAGCCCTGACCACCGGTAGATTGGACCCTGTTCCCGATACCGGTGGGATACTATTTTTTTATATTTTTAAATGTTTTTTACTTTGTTTTTATAAAAATATTTTAAAATGTAAATAATATGTTTGTAAATGAAATAAAGGAAAATAATAAATTGTTTCTCGTCGCCGACGTTTTAATTCTTACCTGATATCTCTCCGAATCCAAATTGTTCTCGACTTTGACGCCTAAGTAAAAAATAATGTGTTCTACGTGTACTTTAAAACTATGTACTAATTATTATTGATGGCCGGCAAAAAAAATATATTCCAGAAATATATTCCTTCTTCTCTTAACATAGTATCTTACCTCAGTATCAATATTAGGCGTCTTGAGCGTGAAGTACCCGAGCAGGTCAACGAACTGCGCAGCTTTGCGCCCGTACTGCGGTAGAGCTGGCCAGATGGCCCACAGGAGTGACACCAATGAAGACTGGTCAGCTTGACCAGAGTTGCTAAACAAATGAAGGGAGATTTAAGAATCAAATCAGTTTTTGCATAAAAAAAATGGGGAGTACATAGTCTCGATATGTCGCCTTGTCAAAATTTTCCAACTTAATCTCAATTATTATCTATACTCTAAATTATACATGGAATTCATATTCGCGGGGAAGTTTTAAAAACTACACTTGAAATTATAAGATTAATCTATTTTTACATAGATATTTAAAGCAAAAATGTACTTAATTAACAAATTACGTGTAGTGCTTTTCGTTGGGAAGTGTGTCTGTTAGTGGTCACGATTCACGTCGCCACAGACAATGGATTAATCTAAATGTTCTATATCTTTTCTTTCATCCTTCCGATGAGCTCTATTGATTTTCATTGTCAAACTCATATCCATCCAAAAGATATTAACAAAAATCGATGAAATTTAATACATTTTTTTCCGTAAAATTTATCGTCAACATGTTTCTGTCTGTGAGGCGTGCACTTTATTAATATTTCAGAAACGGATCCCTAAATCTAAAAATTGTTTTAACAAAGCCACAATATTTTTGAGACCCATCCAACAACACCCCACACAGGATAGACGAAAAAAAAACATCCCAACTTTACGTGTACAGAAGGTACCCTAAAAAAAATTTTTTTTTTCATGATTTTATTTTATCACTTTGTCGGCGTGATGAATATGTATATCCATGCCAAATTATAGCTTTCTAGTAATAAGAGTCTCTGAGCTAAGCTGCGGACGGACGGACGGACATAGCGAAACTATAAGGGTTCTTTGTTGACTACGGAACCCTAAAAATAGCCTTGCATTTATTTATTACAAGAAATGCGGTTATGGCACCTTCCGCCATAAATTAGCTACTCCTTAACAATGGACAAATCGTATGAGGTATGAAGAAACTCACTTGTAAATGGCGAGAAGCAACGCATGGGCTTGCCAACGAACGGCTGTCGAGTTCGTCTCAAGTAAGAACGCTTTCACGAACATCCTCAATTCTTCTTGGGACACCTAAAAACATCCATATAAGATTAAAATGGTGGTTGGTTTACTGCAGAAAAACAATCAAGAGGCATTTATTTTCATACGTACAGTTAGCGTCAATTTGCTGTTAGAAAATAAACTTTATTTAAATAGAAATAGGGTATATTTTGTATTGCCGACTGTAAGAGAGAGAGAGAGTTCAACGGTTGCCACGGATGTTTACCTGTTTCAAGATCTGTTGGACGAGTGGTCCAACTCTCTGCTCCTGGAACTTTGATCCATCGGTGGTGAAGTTGTCGTTTTCAGCGCTGCGTTCGCGGTCAGGCCAGTCGGCTGGGTTTTGCTGTAAAGATTTACGATATTATAATGTCGTACAGACGTCCGA
Source organism: Cosmia pyralina (assembly GCA_946251885.1). NCBI lineage: Eukaryota > Metazoa > Arthropoda > Insecta > Lepidoptera > Noctuidae > Cosmia > Cosmia pyralina. The sequence continues at coordinate 23,667,147 of OX276345.1, read as the reverse complement.
GCTTTTGTTTATTTATTTTGTACTTCATGTTGCCCGCGACTAAAAAGTAGCATATGTCCTTCCTCAGATCATAGTCTAATATGCAAAATTTCATCCAAATCCGTTCAGCCGTTTCCGCGTGAAAGCGTAACAAACAAACAAACTCACTTTCGCGTTTATATTAGTTAGGATTCTGAGACCATTACAGTAGCTTTACACTACCGCCCGGTGCCTTACAGACTTTGTCTGTAGGTTGAAAACTAAGACTGGAAACGCAGAAATTACTAAATGTGTTTATAATGGTTCCAACCATTTATTTTACTTTAGCGTCCATGAAGTATTGCATTTTTTCGTCTATGGGTGCCTATCAATAAAATAACGAACTTCATAGCGTCTATGAAATATTAAATATTTTCGTCTACGATTCCTGTCAATAAATAAGGAACTTCATAGGCGTGCTTATGTCAAAAGTATAAATGGTTGGAAAGAGTATAACGCTAAACATATTTAAAATATTCTTCTGTCTTTGTTATCTTCGAACGATTGACAGACATAGAACGATTCTTAATACTCTAGTTGACGGTTACTGGGATGTATGTTTAAGATTATTTACCTTATTCTCAACAGCTCGCTGATGGTGTGGCGGCGCACATAAAGCAGCTTGCAGTAACTGCAGTACAGTTGGCGCCACATGCGGGTGTACTCTTCTCGCCACTGTCACCAACCACGCTAATGCTTCGCGTCGCTCTGTAGCACACGTGTGCTGCCAGTTGCCGGTGCGAGCGCTTACTATCTCTGCGCAAGCCTAGGAGACAAAATTAAATGTTTTGCATTCATTACAAACCTGCACTTATTATAAAATAAAGTCACTTTCCGTGTCTTTCTGTGTAGCCGCGTTGTTCTTTTAAACTACGAAACAGATTTTGATGCGGTTTTCACTATCATTTAGAGAATTTATTCCGGAAAGTTAATATGTATAATACATTAATATTTAACTTTGATATAATATAGAAACCTTCATGTTTTGTCAAGTCTTAAAAACCGTGCGAAGCAGGGCCGGGTCGCTAGTATTATAATATTGTATTTGTAAAAGAAGTGACAACAGTAGCATTACAATTCAAATAAAGAAATGACATAAAAAAATAAAAATAAAATAAACGAATCCAAATTAGTGTAGATGCATGCACATACCGACGAATATTTATTATGATCACCTTTTTCGAAAGGGGTTTATAAAAATAGGCACAGCTTTAACGCCTATAATTATCATTCACGATAATTATCATACTTTAAAAGCAGTAGCTAATAATGATAATTATGTTTGTATCTCTACTATGTATTTTATTGTGTAATACATAAATAGTAAAAAAAAAAATTTTTTTTCATTTTATATTCTCACACAGTTTCAATTTCCACCTACCTTCAAATGGTCCATAAGCTGTACGAGCTTGTCATAGGCAGGGTCGGTAGCAAGCAATGCGCGCGCTGCGTTCAGGTGCGTGTCAAGTGCGTGCACGTCACGTAGTTGACGGTAGCGCTCGCGAGTACCACAGAGCAGAAGTAGTAGTTTTCGCACTTGTTTCCTAGAATAGAAAATGGATTTAGTATGAACCTATGCTAAAAGACACATGAAGAGAACACCATTTACTGTACTACTTTTTGTCGATTTAAAGTCAACTCACTACTACTACTTCTTGTGCAATTAGGATTATCGTAGACCGCCAGAGAAGCACCTAATGAAAACTTATATCTTTAGCTAATGATTGATAACATAGAAAGCATTTTCAAAGCTCAGAAGCGCTGCCTGAGAGCTATATTTGGTCTTAAAGTAACAGACAGTTGCGTACAAAGAAAGAAAGAAAGAAAAATGCGTTTAATTGGCATTACAGCAAAAAAATAAATAAATACACCTTAAAATTATAAAAAACATAAAACAAAGATTGTAATGCCAAAAGGGCCTCAGCTCAGCATATTGTCAGATGACAACACAAGGTACCTATATTTAAATCTCATAAATTATTAACCTTCCCGTGCCTTTATATCCTAGAATTAGCAATATGTGTAATAACAAATTGATGTCTATTTGCAACTTTAATAGAAACTAGAGAACGAAGTACACCACAATACCAGAATCTATTATACACGGGCGTATTTAAAACTAGCTTATTAAAAAGAAATGTGATTTTTATGGCTCCTGTAATCTTTAACAAAATACCTGACGAAATTAAAAACTTACCGTTGAAAAAATTTTAAAAACGTTTTACAGAATTACTTGTAGATAAATGTTATTATTCTGTGCAGGATTTCTTAAATTATATTTTTTTGTATTCTCTTTATTGTCCTCTACTTTGTATTATATTTGCATGTTATATTAAGGCAGAATGTACATGGATCATATTATATAATTTAACAACTTATTTTTATTACCTACATTCGAAGCAAATAAAGACCTATTCTATTCTATTCATAGTGTTTTTTTTAGATTTCATTACACCAGATTTAAAATCAGCACAACAGGTTTTATTACCCCTGCTTATCAGGAGTAGGTTTGGACGTTTACATAAACGTCCAAACCTACTCCTGATAATTACTGCAATATTTTTATTCTATTCTGACTTAACACTGATCTTCGTTTTATATTTACCTGAGCGGCGTCTGTTGGTTCATCATGTATTCACACAGTAACGTGCGCCAGCGCTGGTCGAAGTGCGCCGGGTCGCAGTGCTTGTGTATTTGACACGGCAGACGGAGCGCCATCTCCATTAGAAGTTGAGGATAGTTGTCGAACACGTCTAAAGCGTGGCCTGGTAAATACATTTAAGCAAAATTATAGCATAAGCATAAAAAAAAAAAAACAAAAATGTTTTATTTCGTTATTACACTTTGTACAGTATACAGTTGGTGGCGTCTCCTTTTAAGCATATAAATGCCTGTGCCAGGAGGCGCCGCTTTTTTATATCGTGCAAGTAGTGTAAACATGCAGCGAAACAAAGGTTTATGAATTACTTATTCTAGTTTACTACTATTAGTCTGTTGGTAAATGTTTGTGTGTATTTAAGCGTGCGTGCGTGTGTAAGTGTGTGTATGTGTATGTGTGTGAGTGCACAATCAAGCATAATCGGCCTATACCTAATGATCTCACCGCTGGGACACAGGCATCCTCTCGGTGAGAGGGAGCGGGCCGTAATCCACCACACGGGCCCAGTGCGGGTTGATAGATGTCACATGACTTCGAATTTTTGATTCTAGGACATGCCGGTTTCCTTCACCGTTTTTGAGCAGTGGTGATGAAATAATTTACACATTTTAAGCACCTGCCAGGGTTTGAACCTACTTCCTACAACTCGTAAGTCGCGGCCATTACCACTGGACCGCTACTGCTCTCAGTAAAATTATAGTTTGGATATATATAAACAAGCCGTTGGACCCGGCTGTCATTTGTGGATCTTTGACAGTCGTTACGGGTCGCCAGTCTTACCAAGGGGTATCGTATTACCCACAGTTACTGGGTTCTGGATGTCAGATAGGCAGACGCTCCATGTAAAATACTGGTATTCAGCTAGACTGGAAGCCGATCCCAACATAGTTGGGAAAAGGCTAGGAAGATTGATTTTATATTTAAATTCATACTCTCAAAATTAAATAAATTAAATAATTATCTAGTTTTGGCATCACAAAAACTCTTTATACGTGATCATAAAGTTCAAATTACATTGCCACAAAAAAAATTTTTAAGACTGTTTTAATACACCGTCACTCAAAATCAACTTAGAACACATAACGCTAAAGTAGATAGTTGAGTAAGTAGGCCTGTAAATTATTTAAAACTAGCTTCCGCCCGTGGTTTCGCCCGCGTGATATGTCGATAAAAGTAGCCTATGTCCTTTTCCTGGTCACAGTCTACTCACGACTTTCATTAGTCATCACCCCGCCTGCGGGGAGTCCCTGAATGCTTTATACCGGCAGAGTTATCGACTAATGCAAATGAGCCATTATCCTTGGACGGGAAATAAACACAAAACGATTTATATTGAAAATTAGTACTTACTCTTGACATACTCCTTGACGAAGAAAGGTTGCATGTCGGGTAAAGGCTGTGGCGGTAGCGGTTTCAGCAACGTTTGAGCAGTAGTCGCCGTGCCAGAACCTAGAACCACAAAGGATTTTTTTTTGCCGTTCCAAAGAGACAGAGGTAACGGGAGGCAGAGAGAGCTTAGGCGCTTTATACAAGAACCATTATTTAGGGGTTAAGAAAGCACTCAAATGTTTTTGTAACTTCATTTAGGTACTTAAATTGTATTTCTAACGACAAAAAGTCCTATAACCATGCCATCTTCATGTTTACTTACTAGAGGTCTTCTCTTTCCAATACGGCAGCAGCGCAGACAGCACTCTGAAACAGTGCGCAGGCGCACCGGCACGTACCAGCGCGGCGGCTGCGAGACGGGACACGTGCGCTGCGCACGCGCCGCCGGTTACTTCTGCGCGGGGCACGGGACCGCCTGACGCTGATGTCTTCCAGCGGGCCATTAGGACACCTGAAAGATACAAAAGAGCATGTAATTATTATATTACTCACACCTTTAAATGACCTCTATTTAGGCCTGAAAAATCAGTTTGCCGCCAAATGAGACCCTTGACTTCACGACCAATACTATTTTGAATAGAGCGTTAAACTAGTCGGCACTCACAACAAAAAGCTAATTCCTGTTTGCTTAGATCCAGCACCAAATATAGCTCCAAAATTTTTTTGCAGGCTTTGTAAGGCGAGAAAGTATACAAAAGTTTAAGCTCACATCTCAAATAACCGTGCACATTGTGTATTTGAAGCTATTTGTCACCGGGATAAATTAAGCGCGCCTTAAAAATTTAACAACTGACGATCTTGGTCATATAGTGACCTTCTTCAGAAAGGTCGGGTGCGTAGTACTCGCAACCGGCGTGCGTGAACCACTAGATGTACAAACATAAACGAGGCAAAAGGAGTATATAAGGATCGTAGCAGGTGGCGTTCTGTAGTTTCTGTCTACCCCCATGGGAAGAAGGCGTGAGTATTATGTATGTTATGTATGTATGATCTTGGTCAAAAACAAATATCACCAAGTTATACTTACTAAGCAGCCTCATAATAACCAGCTGCAGCTCCCTCCTATTGGTCCTCTCATGTATAGGGGGCGGAGTCTCATCTCCATGCATATCCAACTCAGACACTAATAACTCCAGTCTCATTATAGCCAGTTGTAATTCCCGTCTGTCCGTACGTTCTTCTGGATTCTCGTCAGTTTGAATGTCAAGTTCTGATACTAGTAGCTCTAGGAGTCGGTCTAGGACTGTGCGGTCGCCTTCCACGCTCGAGTCGAGGTCGCCAGCGAGCATTAGTACCACCTGAGAAGGGTAATCAGATAGTTAGATCAGGGTCACACGGGCGATTTTTTCCGCCGATTTTTTCACTGCTTAGCGCGGAGAGTTGATAATCCAACATTAGTGTTTTTTCGACGCGCTCAGATACGCTCTGTTGGATTCTCAATGCTCGGATCAAGACCGAAAGTTGATAATCCAGTGTGCGATATACTACCGCCGCGATATTTTTACGCCCGTGCGGACGTGGCCTTAAACGGATTAGTAGGTGGTTGGATGATGTTGAGAAGCCAGGTGAAAACGAAAGGCTATTTATTACCATTTACAGTTCTACCAGAAAAGGTCGCTTCAGCAATCATCGTCCAAACGAAAAATGGTTATTTCATTCATCATCATTCATTCATTTATATTTGTAATTTTCATGGTGTGCATAATAAAGAGTGTTCTATCTCTGTGGGATTACTCTGTGGCACGACGTTCCTACTAATTCGGAAACACGAATATTACCGAAGCGCATACTTCTTGCGCGTACACTAAGCATGTGGAGGCAACTGGTTGATAGGGACCAGCTGATAACGATAGTAAGTATAACGTACCTGTACGAAAGGTATAGCCCTGACTCCGGGCAGGTATCTCAAGCTAGGCAGCGCATCCAATGCAGCTGATAGTAGAGAGAGACGGAGCGCGTGCAACTTGCGCGTCTCACTCTCTGCCTCCATAGTACGCGATGTGGAAGCCACTGGTTGGTTGGATGATGTAGAGGGGCCAGCTGATGATGAAATTTATTGGTCAGTTTTATTGTTATATTTTTGTATACTTTGACAGAACTTAAGGACGCTGTTACAAATGGGTAGTCAAATCATTACTTTTTTTTACACAAAAGCATGTTTATTCAATGAAATGCTTTGCATTCTTGAAGTGTTTTTGCCCGAATTGTTAATATATGTGCATGGTACGATTCTGAACTATAAATATAATTTTAGATAGGTACATTTTCTCTAAAAATGTACCGAAGTAAAGTTCTTTTCGGTACATTTATTGAGAAACTATACTTATCTAAAATTATATTTATAGTTTAGAATCGTACTTGCACATCTATCAACAATTCGGGCAAAAAACATTTTGAGAATGCAAAGCATTTTATTTAATAAACATACTTTTGTGTAAAAAAGTAATGATTTGACTACCCATTTGTAACATCATCCTTAATGGGGAAGAAAACTGTCAAATTAATTCCGCATAGATGGCGCTAAGTGTTTGTTTCTTTCATTCAACTATCAATAAAGTTCCTTGTTAAAACTTTGCTGCGAAATGACGTATTTTATCTTGTCGCCGACTGGTCGTTTTTCATCAAGATCACTTTGACAAGTGACAAACACTCAGCGCTCTCTCGCGGTGAAGCTTCCAGAAAGCATCCCCATTGTGAACAAAAAAGATATGTGAGCAAAAGGAAAGTCTATTACATTACATATCAACTTGCCGATGCCAACCAGATCTAGAGGCTTTAACAGGTATTAAAACTAGTGGTGATACTAACGAAGCATGTGGAAGTTTTGTTTGCCATTTCAGGTGCATTCGTTAAAAATATAAAAATCAAGCAATAATGATTTTGATGAAAATGGTAAAATAAATTTTAAACAAAACCAACAAACAGCAAATGAATATACAAGATGGAGCTACAAATTTTCGTGCGTCTCTAAATATACAAGGTGTTCCTTAAATTACGCACAACTTCTTAAGGGGTCATTTTACTCATTATTATGAACATTTTACTATGGGAGCAAACCTGAAATCACGAAAAAAAATCAGCTGTTCCCTACATTTTGACGAGTTATGCGATCATAAATGTAGGGAACAGCAGATTTTTTTTTCGCACACCTCGTACTTATAAAAGCTCTTTTTTTATTTAGTAGTAATGAAAACAACCAGCAATCCAGTATATTAGTTTACTAGCCTGTGATGGCAACAGACGCCGCGATGATATTGGAGGCAGGCATCGCCCCGGCGGACGGAGCCGACACCATTTCTCCTAGAACATTCCGTTCCGTTAAAATGCACATGATATATACAAGATGGCAGCTAAAGCGATCCCACGAAAAGATAAGCACTGTATCCCATGATGGTCAATCTCTAATAACAGAAGCTTAATAATTATAATAGAAGCACTCATGTAAAGCAATTGCAATAATGCTCATTATACAGACAGGACAAATCTCTTAAATCATTATACAGAGGAGCTCGTGGCTAAGTAATAACAGCCGCAGGGATCGATCCATCAGGTTAAGCTACGCTTGCCGGGGTCGGTCCGTGGATGGGTGACCATCTTTACTTATCGAGACTCCTCCGTGCCTCGGAAAGCACGTTAAGCCGTTGGTCCCGGCTGTCATTCGTGAATCTTTGACAGTCGTTACGGTTCGTCAGAAGCCCGAAAGTCTGACAACCAGTCTTACCAAGGGGTATCGGTATTACCCAGTTAAGGGGTTGTGGAGGTCAATAGGCAGTCGCTCCATGTAAAATACTGGTATTCAGCTGCATCCGGTTAGACTGGAAGCCGACCCCAACATAGTTGGGAAAAGGCTAGACAGATTGATACAGATAGGACAAAACAACCCACCCCACGTATTTAAAGAACATTGGGCAAAAATGTATGAGGCTTGGGCCAAATGCCCACCACTAACGAGCCCTGTCACTGAAAAGTCGAATAAGGAGCAGTTTTTACTAGTGAATTCATGAAGAGGAGCAAATTTAACTAGGGCACTAATGACTATCAGTAAAAAGTAACACCTAATTATAAATTACTGCATTTTCAATATGAGGTAAAGACTGGTGGGGTGAATTCAGTATATCATATTAAGATGACCGGTACATGAAATTATTTAAAGAACGTTATCGGTATCCAATAAACCTGATTTGTTTTATTACCTCACACGCAACGTATCGTTACCGTGGCAATACGCACGTAGCGAACGGCAGCGCAGCGAGCCTTCCCCGCCATTTCACGCGTCGTTAGTTAGAGTATTTCAACAAACATTGCTGATTTTTTTGATTTGACCCCACGAGTAACCACTTTTGCCCATTATCTTTTCTTCTTTTTCGACACACAAAATTTCCTATATGTAGTAACATCATTATCTAGCTATCCCAATTTATTTGTGATCGTCGCTGGTCTTCTTCCAACTTTTACATCTTGTTTAGCCGTCATTTCATCATTTCGTCATTTTATCCCTTGTGTTGACTTACCATAAGCGCTGCTTCGTCCAGAAACTCCTCCGATGCTATCAGCACCGGATCCGCCGGATTCGGAACCGGCAGATCCAGGCGGCTCTGCGGGCGACGTACGTAACGTGCTGCCGTCAGTCGCAGCCGTGCTGCCTTCGTCATCAGAACTGACGGAATTATTACTACATGTAAGTTGTTGGAATGTTTTCTGTACTAATTGGCTTTTTTCTTATAGAAAAGAGTACGAGCGCGATTTGAGTTTGCGAGCAGTGTAGTTTTCGCGATTTTATTTCGTAATCTTAGGGTCCTTTTGAGTTCGAAAATTGACGACCATCTTCGTTGAAAAGCACATAGGTGCAGTCAGCTTCAATGTATATCCACAAAACATATTATGCCGTGTCTCCTACGCTTGTTTTTTCGAAACATTATACAAAAACGTCGAAACAGACAGACAGGCGTGGCCATTTGTGTAAGCAAAACCGATGTTTTAGTTTTCCGAGCTGTATGGAAAACATTCCCCGCACGGGGGAAGAGGGGAAGGGTTTGTTTCATTTTAACTGCCGTGCGCACCGCGCACATCTGCTGTCAAACTGATAGCAAGTCTTCCTCGTCGGAACTCATTATGACATCTACACACAATGTGTAACTAAAAATATTGGAATACGCAGCAGGATGTCTCCTGCTGCGTATTCAAATATTTTTAGTTACACATTGTGTGTAGCTGTCACTTGTGTATGAAAATAAATGCTTATGTGCTTATAAATGCTTATGCTTGTGTCCTTGTGTGTGTGTGCTTATGCTTAGGTTTTTGTGTAATTTTTCGGAAAAAGGCGCGCAGTAGACACGGCTAAGCAACTATAGCTACCCATTGATAGTGTTAGGGATTGTAGACAAAAAATGAGTTCTTGTTGATGCACCTAAATAAAAATATCTTTTTATTTTTTACTAGCCATTACTGTCCCAGTGCTGGGCAAAGGCCTCTTTTTTATTTTTATTTTATTATTTTGTTTTTATTTATTTAGATTATTTTATTTAAAAAAAAAAAACAAAAATCGAGGTTTTTTTTATAAATGTCTCAAATTACAGCACATCAATAAATTAAGTATTATTTAATTATGGCTGTTCTTGTAGAGATAGTGACATACCCAGGAGGCGAGGCAGTAGCATCACTGAAGCCGGGCGCGGGTGGTGGAGGTGCCGAGGGCGCGGGCGGAGCACGTCGCGGCTGTTCTTGTAGAGACAGTGCTATGGCCAGCTCGACCATCGTCTCGTCGTCTGCATCCGGTGGTATGTCTAATAATGCTTCTAAACCTGTTGGAAATTAATAGATTTCATTAATAGCAGTATGGTCCAGTTGAAAATTTGCGTCAGGCACTATAGGTAAACCGCCGCCGTGCCGTGACAGTGACACGGTAAAAACCATGTCGCTGTCAGCGACACACTAGCCGATTGTTTGAGCGCACCCCCGCCCGCGTCCCGCATACCATCGGGAGGGCCAAGATTACGGCGGTATACCTTTAGTCTGGCATTTTTGCTCAACTGGGCCTAGCCCTGGCGCACCCATGAAGTACACAACTTTATTATTTTTTTAGAACTAAGTTTTGCTTTTGATTGTTCTGTGTTTATATATATGTCACAATATATATGTCATCGGATAATAACTTGTTTAGTTTACAATCTAACTCGTGGGATTGTAAAATCTCGCCAAATTGTGACTATACCATACTGCTTACAACAGAACCTGTTAATTTTTGTCAGTTTAAAATCTATCCATGTCAAACAGGCACATTAAACTTCGCCTAATGAAAATCCTTGTCAAATCAACCGAGCCCAAACTCGATAGGGTTGCGTCGTTTCATTACATATTGCATTGTCACCTGATTTACATATACATGTAAAATTTCAGCTCAATCGGAAACCGGGAAGTGAATCAAAAACTTGCAAGATTAGATTAGATTACAGACAGACAGACAGACACCGGGACAGGTGAAACTAAATAAAAGATTGTAATAAATCGACCGCATCGTCTTCTCTCAAGTTGCAAATCTACATCATGAGATGTCTTAGCTGAATAAAACTGCTTTACCTCCATCAGGAGCCAGCAGCACCATAGGTTCCAATGAATCATCAACATCCATGAACTGGTTCTCTTGATTGTCGTCGCGGTTGGCGCTCAAGTCTGACTCCGATACGACGGCTTCGGTTATAGAACTCGTTGGTTGCGCTGTCGTTACTGATGATCCTGCGCCTGCGTTAGAAAAAGGGTTATAAGAAAAAATATCACGTAGAAAAAAACTAAAAGCGAGAATTATTTGTTGAGCAGTTATAAAGTAGAGGCGTGATATTTATAGCTTAGACGAGCTTATCATGACCTCTAGAACTTTAGAACCTAACCGATAAACTACGGTCCTCAGACCTGGGGGCCTAGACAAAATCCCTTTTCTGTAAGCGTTAACGCCAACGGAAAGATCAAATTGTATGGAGTTCACAGCAGCAGTCACGTGATATCTCTGAAGCTAATGTCAACTCCATAAAATTTGATCTTTCCGTTGGCGATGACGCTTAGAGAAAAGGGATTTTGTCTAGGGGGGCTGGTCGGTCACCGAGTCGCCAAAGAGCAATGGAGTGCAGCATTCTGGGCGTAAAACGAACTGACAGAATCCGAAACACCACGCTGTGCTCCAAAACGGGGATCCTAGAGCTAGGCAAAAAGGCTGCCAAGCTAAAATGGGATTGGGAGGGTCAGCCGCATGCATAGCGAGCGCTGGGCAACAGTCTCCACAAGGTGGGTGCCTGAGGATGGACGGCACCGCCGGGGCTGGCCCAGGAAGATGTGGCGAGACGACCTAGACGCGTACCGCAAGGGTTGGATCGAGGTCGCCCTGGAAAAGGATGCTTGGAAGGATTTGGGGGAAGCCTTTGTTCAGCAGTGGGACAGTATAGACTAACATTTAAAAAAAAAACCTGTATGTACTCAAAATTATCATCCCGATTCCCGACACATTGAAGAAACGAAATAATTTTTTATTTTACCTGTTCCAGGAGTGTTAGGTGGCGACGGTATGTAGACGCGGCGTCTCTTCACTCTGGGTCGGAGCACTCTCATTAGAGCAGCCTTAGCTCCGAAGCTTATACTTTGATCCTCAGCCAGTAGGAGTGATAGGTAGATTTGATTGCCGAATTCGGTCTATGGACGAAAATACAGGTTTCTGATCTGGATATAAATTGCTATTATAGTTTAACCGATACCGCTGTACCCCGCCTTAGGTATGTGCGCAGCGATACCGGGGGGGGGGGGGGGGGGGGGGCAGTGCAGGCCGCTCATTCGTCAATGCTCAGGGCGTCCCACCCCCCGCGGTACAGCGGTATCGGTCAAACGATAAAATCAACGGAATCACCGTTAATCAGCAGACAGCTTTATCGATGGGTAGATTAAGCATTTCTTGGAAATAAATGTACGTATAATTATGATCGCTGAGTTAGTTATCCTCGGGGATCAATCTGGCTGACGTGGCAATGGTCCCTGAGTTATGAAACTATACTCGGTTACATCAAAATCTCAACATGCACAACACAAAGTGAGGTTCAATTTTCGAGAATTTAGATAAAAAAATTTCAAGAACCACTTACACATTCAGGCTCCGCATGTAGTTGGAAAGCATGCACGGTGTCAGCGAGTGCATGCATCGTATGTTCTGGATGTCTCAACCCATAAGACAGTATACCAGGCGGCTGCGCAGTAGATGAACGACACGCGGCCAAACGCCATAGTACGCTTGTCAGTAACGCGCATAAATGTGGCTCTTTGTCTTTCTCGTCTTGATTGTCACCCTTCCAGAAAACTGACCAGTCTCCTGTTGGAAAAGTCAGAAAATAATAACATTAGATTTGTTTGAATAAATTACTGGAGATCTTTTACTATAAAACTGCACAACTCTCCACTGCTTGTTGCATACATTTTGCAAATGTTTGTATAGAAATTTTAGTGGTGGGGCGCGCAGTTTTATGGTAAAAGATCTCTACCTATGTTTGTCATTTTCATGTCAAAGAAATGTGATTGCGTGTTTCAACTTTGTGTAGTATACCATAAAAGGTTTGTTTTCGCAAAATGATTATGAAGATGCGCAAGCGCAGTGAACTACGCAAACCAATATCTAGTGTAGCATAGGTTTGAAAACAGTTTTAGTGATAAGTATGCTGTTAGTTTGTGTAGTGAACTGAGCAAACCGACACCTTACGCAACTAAGGCGTTGCCGAAGTCTAGCAACTAATTAAAATGTGCTAGCTTTTTCTCTTACCGTTGGGAGGTCTCTGCGGCGTAGGAGCGCTGTACTTCACGAGATGGTTCGGCCTGGCAACAGCGACGCCTCGCGCCAGGAGCACCAGTCTGAAGTACGCTTCAGGGTCGATGTTGTGCGGGTCAGATGTGTCGCGAAGTTCACGCAGGGATGTGCACACGTACTTGAGGATGGCTTGGTCCTGCAGAAATAATGTTAGTTACGTTTTAGAGAATTACTAGTTTCAGATAATTATTTCCAGAATTATCTAGTGTGTGATGAGAAGGTGGCCCCAGGTGCTCCATCAATTTAACGGATTTTGAGGAGTTATTCTGCTCATCATGCTGAAGATCCTCATGCGATCTACAAAATTTGCCAGACTTGAAGCAGAGACGTTTCACTGGCTTCGCTCGCTCAGTCAATAATGCTAATTGTAATTAAATTGGAAAGAAACAAGCCAGTTGGTTCAATTCCACAGTCTTTATGAACCTGCACCCTAATTGCGTAACACACTATCGATCGGAATCTGAATCATTTTGAAGAAAATTGCTAATCCATTGCTTCATATGTTCGAAAAATTTGTCTTCTCTATGCGTAAATAACGCAATGAATGTTGTTGCAACTGTCACAATGAAACAGATTCCGACTGATAGTGCGTTACGTACTCGTAATTAGGGTGCTGGACTTCCCGTTTTGGTAAAGGGGTTACCTTGTACTGATGATAATGCGTATGATGCAACGCCCTCAACAGACACTGCGCTCTAGCATGTAGATGCGGTGGGGCAGGTGCACATAAGAGTCGTCTTGCGGGCTCGGCGGCCGCGTGAGCGCCTGCGGCCGATGCACCGGCGCCTAGTTCTAAAGCTTCGAGGGCTGCGCAAGCGAGGCGTTCTAGAGGACTGGGCTTCCAAGCTCCGCCGGCGCCTTCGCCCTCCTGTGTAGACATTACAATTAGGTATTAGAACATACAACTACATATAAACATTACTAACAAATACGAGCACAGCTTGAAAACTAATCTTGCAAGATATTCACTGGCTGCGAAATTTATATCATGTAAAAGACGTGAAAGTTACCATAAATATACAGGATCAAGTTAAATTAGCTAGAGAAACTCCGCAGACGTGATGGGTATCGAATTATCTATATCTAAACATGACAAAAAAAAAAAATTGATGATTATTTTTTTTTTGGGGACGTTAAGGACGCTGTTACAAATGGGTAGTCAAATCATTACTGTTTTACACAAAAGTATGTTTATTAAATAAAATGCTTTGCATTCTTAAAATGTTTTTTGGCCAAATTGTTGATAGATGTGCATGGTACGATTCTGAACTATAAATATAATTTTAAATAGGTACTTTTTCTCAAAAAATGTACCTAAGTAAAAATTTTCACTCCGGTACATTTATTGAGAAACTGTACCTATCTAAAATTATATTTATAGTTCAGAATCGTACCATGCACATCTATCAACAATTTGGCCAAAAAACATTATAAGAATGTAAATCATCTTATTTAATAAACATACTTTTGTGTAAAAAAGTAATGATTTGACTACCCATTTGTAACAGCATCCTTAAATATATAGTTTAGTCACTTAAAATATATCAGTTTAAAAATCAGTTTTTTTTTTTTTTGTAACCTTAAGAGCCGGGATGTGATTTGACCATTTATATATTAAAGACAAAAATGTATAATACTAACATAAGCAGTCGATACAAGGCTCAATTACTCAGTGCTACAATATTTGTAGTTAATTTACCAAGCTGCGATTTAAAATATTGAACATTAACACTTACTTGAGCAACCTTGCTGGATGACGGACAAGCTGACGGGTCCTCATTGTCTTCAGGCCATCCGAATTGTTCCTTATTCTTGCCATATACCTAAAACACCACATTAATTTATTATTTAAATTATTTTGTTACTGTCAAATTAATTCTATAAGCAATGCAAATAAGATTAATTACTCTACAATAACAATAAAAAACTAGATTAATATCAAAATGAGATATAATTACTTTCACAGAATCAACCATAGTGACGCCATCAGGGTCTTGTGAAGGTCCAAAGTTGATGGATAGTTTCTTGTCAGATTGAAGGGACTCCTCGCGCGTCAGTGGTATGTCAAACCAACGGTTACGCACTACTATTGTTTGGATCGATCTGCCGTACACCTAAAACAAATGAAAAGTTAGACCCGGCCATCTATACAAGACGTCAATTATACTCCACGGATAAAAGATATCCAACGATAGTAAAGTCAGTCCTAGGTCAGATTCGAGAAATTGTTATGGCAGTTTTCATGTCTGAATAACAACAAACCACAAGAATGTTCTAATAAAATTACTTTACTAAAATCTTTAAGCAGGGTTTAAGGCTAAACACATCTTTTTAAAATCAACCTCGTACTTCTTTTGACCTCATAACTCTCTTTATCAGCCTGTATAAATAGCGATACTTACTTCAACGAATGACGGCGTTCTGGCGACGTCTTGACTGCCAAGAAGTACTCTTATGCCGCAGATGACCATGTTAGGGTCAGAGTTGGCGACTTGCATGGCGAAACCACTCATCTTTGTTGATACCACGTACAAACCTATAGACAATCATCGAAGTTTAACAAACAAAACTATTTTCAACGACTCCAAAATATTACGGACCGATCTGAAAAAAGTTTTATGCAGCACATCTTCCTAGTTTAAATAAAAGGTAGTGGAGAGGCGATTTGAGCCACTTGTAACATTCAAAATTGGCTGATGCTAACTGAAATTTCAAATTTTAACAAATATCCCCGAGATACTGATGATCGAAAATTTTTCGTTGTATTTGTATTAACTGTGAGGAGGTTCCCGTCTCTGCAGCCTTAACCACTGGTAGCTTGGATCCTGCTCCCGAGACCAGCGGACCTCTATTTTATTAATATTTTTAAATGTTTTTTTATATCTTTTTATTTCAAGAAAAATGTAATACAGTAAGAATGAAAATTAATAAACTAGATAATAAATATCCAGTTACTTACCAGTGGTATTGAGTCGATGTTTGATCTGTGCAGTGTTGTACACTTGCAACAGATCGTTTCCGCCAAACTCGATGTCGTTCATCGCAACGCAATGTTCGAAGAAGTCAATCGGGAACTGAGGAGCTCCGTTCGCGTTGGATTTTGTTACCACCTAGGAAATAAAGTTATATTAGTACAGCTTTATTCAAAAAGTGAACTGCAAAAAATTTTGTTGTCCATCCACTGATCTGTTGACCTTACCAAGCAGCAATACCACTTTTCAATATATATTTTGATCTTTTATACTATTACAATTATATAATGGTCAGAGAGCTTAGTTCAGCAGTAGATTCATCAGTGTAAGGACACTGGGCAAAATTGTATCGGAACCAGTCTATGCGCTTATGGAGATGTTGTTAAAGCATATTTTTAAAGTACCATTTTGCCCAGTCGCTTTGCTATGCCCAAAATTACCTCGGTACTAACCTGCTGCGCTTTTCCCTTAGAATGATGCGTCAGCAGTCTAGGCCGTCTTCTTGGCGCATGCGTCGGCTGTATAGCAGGCGACAACCAGTACCCAGTGTGGTCGTTACTGGCCGCGTACATACGAAGACTTCCGTCCTCACAGAGTAGTATTAGAGTACTCTTCTGTTCGCCGCCACCGCCGCACCAATGACGAACTGCTACCATGTCGGTTATCTTCGCTTTTGCGGGTACCACCTACAAAACAGAGTTTTAAAAAACGAATAAAGGAAGATTTGGACAAGATCTACTTCCAAAGCTCATGCCAAAGTATAAGTTATTCGATTATTCAATCAGAAACGTTATTTGACACATGCTTTTATGACGAATTGAAGTTCATCTAGCGATTATTGACCCTAGCTTCCAAGGGCCTCTGGAAGCCTTCCCAGTGCGCTGTGCGAGAAAGACCATCTCTTTCTCGCACAGCGCACTGGGAAGGCTATACAGGACGAATAGCACCATTCCCTTTTGCACTGCAAAATGATGACTACCATTTAAATCATCATTATTCCAGTACGAGAATGAGTGGGAGCTATACAGAACGAATAGCGACATCCTTTTTTTGTACTGAAACTTTAACACTTCCCTACAAGGCCCCTGGACAAGACTGCTAGTCAAAGCTAAGAAGCCGTTCAAAACAATACCAGCTTTCTCTCAAAACGGAAGTGACTTAAATAGCCATTTCTATTTAGTTTCAACAACGCCCCATTACCTGTCTCACCTTTATTTCTTGTACGAATATGTTAGTGGGTGTCAACATGAGTACGACCGGGTTGTTAGAGGCCTGCATGACAGCTGTCACTAAACCGGGGTGTCCGGGCACTTCGGCCCACTGACATAAGGACTGTACACCTCCTTGCTTGCCGCCGCCGCGACCTCCTTCCTTTTGTGCTGATGAGGCTGTTAGCGTTATCATTGCTGTGCCTGATGGGGAAGAAATAATGCGTCACTTATTCCTTTTCTCTATTTGAATTCAGAATCTCAGATTATTCAAATTTTAACTTTTTTATTACCGAAGGTCAATCAAAAATCAACTTTAACTACATAAGGCTAAATCAGATTAATTGATTAAGTGGCAATACGTGTAAATTATGTAATATAGGGTATTCAAGTATATTGTGTTGTTCTGATGAAAATAGGACAAAACAAAATAGAAGGGCATGTGAGATCCTACTACTATTTTAATACTAAACCAATTTCAACAAATTATGGTGATGGTGGATTTTTGTCATAGTATCGAGTTTAATTTATTTTTATCAGGTTTCGTTTTTAACTCTTTGTATGAATTGAAAATGATCTACGTCTTGCTTTGTTTACCTTTGAGGCTCTCTTCAACCGTGTTAAGAGGCGCCAGGAAGCTCTTGCCTTGCGCGTACGAGAAGAACAACATTTTCAGCGTATGCGAGTAGTAGATGGACACACCGCCGCCTCCCACCAACCCAGCCACGTCCTAGGAAGAAAGAAATACAACCATAAAGTATGTCGACCGAGTGTGAGGAAGTTATAAAAATGTATGACAACATTCAGCCAATTGATATACGATACTGTAACTACGGAATTTTGAATCACTACGGGAAATGGGTAGAGGTCATTGGATTGCGCTTTTTTTTGGAAGGAGGATGCGCTGTGGTAGCCCGCGAAATTCAAATTTTCTTGCGTTTTATGCAATTTGCAGGTCCGTGTCAGGTTGTCTCTTGATCAAAATATGATACGCGACAATAAAACATGTTTTTACATAATTTTAACCATAAAAATCATCAATACATCTAGCTAAGTTAGATTTCGTGCAGCTTCATTAGATTTCGTTCGTTCGACGAATCTGCACGAAATCTAACTTAGCTAGATGTAAAATAATGTAAATACATATGTTTTACTGTCGCGTATCATATTTTGATCAAGATACAACCTGACACGGACCTGCAAATTGCAAAAAATCCAAAAAATAAATGAATTTCGCGGGCTACCACAGCGCATCCTCCTTATTGTGAGTATAGCTGCCAACTAGCACCACCATTGAGAAAAAAATATAAGTGTGGATGGAGATACGGAACATTTTGAAATTCCCTACACTCACATTTTTAGTCAGATCAGGTAAGGTCAAAGAAATTCTACCTCATCTAACTAAAAATGTGAGCCTAGGAATTTTCAAAACGTTCCATATCTCCAGACTGGTGGCGCTAGTTGGCGGCACTACACAACCTTAAACAATTAAAACGGTACTTTATTTTTTCCAATGTCCTCTAAAGCTTAGCGCAAACCGAAAGCCGAAGATTTTATGATGTATAAAAAAAGTATTTTTATTAAAAAAGTGCAAAAATGTACATCGACCATGCTTGACGCAGCCCGAGGAGCCGTTTGATGTCTGCGTCGATGTTCGTACAACTTTGAACTTTTTGCCACTGGTAATTATAACTTATTGTTCAATGCTATCAGTGCGTTGCTGTCGGTCTGCTCTCGACTGAAAGACTGAATTTCTTCCTGCGTTAAGGTTGATAACTGCTTACACAGGTATAAACTCATACAAGCGGATGAAATACAATGTGAATTAGTAAAATATTGCATGCATAGGGTCGGTACAGGAAGAAATTTAGTCTGATCCGCGTCTAGGCGACTACCACACATGTGTGACTATACAATGCCACTGCATGCTTTGCGGTCACGAAGACTCGGTTCTATGCAAATAACCCACTAGATTGGTTTTTTTTTTTTTTTTTGAACTTTGTCTATTTTCCGCAGCCATGACGCGTGTAATCTTGCGAATTTTTTATAACAGAACACACTTTTATTTTGCAAAAGATCGTCACATCGCCTTAGTTTCTGCAGAACTGTCCAGTGTTTTATTTGCCTAACAACAAAACAAACGAAAAACTCTTTTACATCAAGAAATAAGCACCTATTATCATTTATACAGGGTGTACCAGAAAGCTGTGGTCAAATTTAAGGATGTGGTACATACCATCAAACTGAACAACTTTCTCCATGGGACCAACATCGTAATCGCGAAAATATTATCGACTGTCCCCTAGAAAACTCGACGCAAATGTATGGGAGGGTTGATTATTTTTTCGCGATTACGATGTTGGTCCCATGGAGAAAGTTGATCAGTTTGACGGCCTGCACCTCACCCTTAAATTTGACCACACCTTTTTGATACACCCTATATAGACAACGATGCTATTTCTTTGATCTCAAGTCTAACGTAGATAACCGGTTACCGCAACTTGCCTGTATCTCCGGGTGCTCAATCTGGAGCACGTTGGTGACGTAGTATGGGCTCTGCGAGTCCTCCAGCTTCTTGCTTATCGGCTTCCAGTAGATGTGGCCGTTCGGGCTCATGCATAGCGTGTGCATAATACCAGCCTGGTTCACAAGAGTTATATCGAGAACTTAAATAAACATTTCAACTTACCTGTATTTCCGGATGGAGCACCTCTAGCGTATTTGTGACGTAGAACGTTCCTAGTGTGGCGCGGGACTCTTCGCTCATTGGTTGCCAGTAAATATGGCCGGCGGAGCTCATGCATAGCATGTGCATAACGCCGTCCTGGTTCACGAATGTTACGTCGCGGACCTGACAAATAGAATGTTATTACAGTATTCAGGTATTTTAAAATGTGTAAAAAATTATAGCTTCATTAACCGAGCGAGCGAAGCGTCTCTGCTTCAGTCTGGCAAAATTTGCTTTCGTCTGTCAGTTTGTTGCTACTCCTTTACAGATCATATTTTATAGATTATTTTTTTTGTCGTCCGGTATTTTTGATTGGAGGGCTACTTTCTCCAAAAAGGGGCAAAAAGGGAGCTACTGAATATCTCCGCCTTATGAGATCCGATTTCGATGGTTTTTTTTTACTTGAAAGGTAGTTATACTGTGTCTCATAAAAATTTGGTGAAGATCTCATAAAAAAAAAACATGGTAAATATCCCGTTTTAAATAGCTTTAGTGGTATGTTAATTGTTGCAAAAATGTTTGTGCTCGCGAGGTCTACTGTTCCGCAGAACTACTAGTGATAAATTAAACAGCCATCCAACTTTTTGTCTTGTGATATTTAGGACTTGTTTCATAGTGCCCAGATAGGCACTATCCACCAAATCAATGGAAAACTGGAGTTTAATTCGTATAAAAATTATCGGAAGGATAGTAATCCGGTACTTATGACAAACCTAGATTCATTATTTATTTCTTAATCGGCCACTTTTTGTAATATATCTCAATCCTAATCTTGATCCGCAGTCTTTGATGGCTGCTTGCGACTCGCCCTCTCAAAGACTAAGATTGACAAACTTGGGTGATTCAAAAAAATCAAGTAATTTATTCAAATTAGGCTGAGAATCAGCACTTTCTGAACGTCAAAATTACATAGACACTCCCCACAAAACGCCCGCCCTTTACCACTTCCTAGTACTTCAGCTGGGAAGAAGTAACGCAACAAACTCTTTTTTCTGATTGGTTACAGACAAGGATCAGGATGAAGATTGGGATAACTAATTCCAGCCATTACTCAACTCCAGCACTAAAATTAACAAATACTTTTACCTTTCCGCTTGGTACGAGGAAGTGATGCATAGGGTTGTTGAGATCTTTGCTCAAGTCGTATATCTTGACGAAGTCTGATGTGACGAGCGCGAGTTGTGTCTGAGAGCCTGGCAGCCATATTGCTTTGATGACATAGTTGTTGCCTTCCAATCCGGTGTTCAGGACTAGGTGGTCGGCTACAGCGCCTAGGAAAGCCAAGTAAAATATAGGTTAGTTAATGGGAAAAAGGTTTATACCACCACCATACCACCAACACCACCACCATACAAGTGCTGTGCACACCTATAAGTGACAAATTCACCGCAAAGCTGTTGATATAGAATATATTTAATGTAATGATTTAGTGAATAAGCCGTTGGTGTGTCAATAAATAAATAAATAAATATGATTTGAGTTTAACCAGCTTATTAATAAATAATAAGATCAACATGAGTTTAGCAGCGTTGTCTGTCTAACAACAAAATAACCGACATGTTTCGGTACATCCGGCAAAGCCACGTAACGTTACTAAGGACGTTGTTACAAATGGGTAGTCAAATCATTACTTTTTTACACAAAAGTATGTTTATTAAATAAAATGCTTTGCATTCTTAAAATATTTTTTGGCCGAATTGTTGATAGATGTGCATGGTACGATTCTGAACTCTAAATATAATTTTCGATAGGTACAGTTTCTCAATAAATGTACCGTAGCGAAAGTTTTACTTCGGTACAATTATTGAGAAAATGTAAAAAAGTAATGATTTTGTATTGTAACAGCGTCCTTAAGTGAGTGAATCGCGCCAATGAATTCATGGGCATACGCTTCTGCAGCAACAGCGACAACCTCTACACATTTACCACAGTGCATTCGAATCTTATTCATGGGAACTGCCGACAAAAGTGAAAACTTAAACGCAAAACTATGCATAGCATGTCGCGGTGACGTGGTGTCGCGAACCCGTAAGATTTCCCCCTACCAAAAATCGCTCAACGCGCCTAAAGAAGCTTCACTACAAAACTGCTGAGTAAGTTGTCAAAACTTTACTGTAGTTGGAATAAAATCTAAAGATAAACCTTGTTTTGTAATAAGACACTATAACGTCACAAGTCACCATCACTTACCGCCACTATTGAAGGTAAGCACATGGCATTCCTTCAAGCCGCACACAGCCAGCAGATCCTCGTTCCAAGGGTTGCCGCTCAGACTGAGAACCATGAACGGTATGGGAGCAGATGATAGACGTGTTAGAGTAAGCTTGTGTTTAGACGAGTCTGCTTGCTTTAGTAGAGCTGATAGTTGGAGGACTGTGATTTTTCCTGTGAAAGACAAAAGACGATCAGATACTGGATTTATCACTTGTCAAAGTAATAATCGTATGACACAAAAAAAAAACCGGTCAAGATCGAGTCGTCTCGCGCACTAAGTGTTTCGTTCCGATTTCTGAAAGTGTGCCATCGTTTAATTTTTCCTGTAATCTTTACATAAACTTCTATCACATAGAATACTTTCAGATTTTTCTCTATACAAACTTCGGAGATAAGGGGGGAACCGTATTTTTTTCAAAAGTCCAAAACTATACGGCATAAAAAAAAAGTTTGAGAATGTGCAAACAACGCTCTTTCCTATGATACCCCACATCATGCCCTAGTAGCCCCACTTCGAATTTTTAAGACCCCCTTTCAGTCCATGTCGCAAAAAAAAATTTTTGTTTTCTTTCTTATTTGCAAAATAGTTGGGCAAACGTCATCTAAAACTGTTTCAAATTTCAAGTTGATAGCATTAGTAGTTCTTGAGATAACCAGCTGTGACAGACGGACAGATAGATAGACTGAATCGCACCAAAAGGGTTCCTTTTTACCATCCGATCCAAATCCGTAATTTTTAAATTATGAGGTATTAATCATTCTGAATGTCAGCGCCCTTAGTATAGAGGAACAAGCGGAGCGTAAAAGGCACTGGTCCAGTGACGCGTTGGGCGTTGCCCAGACGTAGGACCGCGTATGACAGATGTCAGTTAAAACTAATCATGTTTTTTTTTTGTGCTTGTACGTTTTTATCTGACGACCTTGGATTATTGGATTATGATTTTTTTGTTCTGGCACGTTACACTACATCATTTTCCACATACCTTTCTCATGCGATACAGCAAGGTGTTGCCTGCGTCCTTGCGGCGAAGCGAGGCAGCACATGGCAACACGACGCAGCTTGTGCGCGGACATCAGCTGGCGGATCGTCTGGCCAGTCTCGCCGGTGTACGACATGCGGACATTCTCGAATGCGCCTTCTTGGGAACCTGTTAATTATGGGAATGAATTTGAGCACTTGGGTCTATGGGAGACTTTTGTCTAGTAGTTGCTCTTTTAGAACAGCTCTAAACTCAAACTCAAACTCAAAGCATTTATTTCAAATAAACCAATTACAGGCACTTTTGAATTGTCAATGGGTCGGTCAGTCAGAAAGATGAAGCTAGTTGCCCATTCCAAAGCGTAGTAGATCCCTATGGAGAAGAACGGGCAAGAAACTCCACGGACACTCTTTTAAATCATAATATTTTTACAAAATATTGGTTGCATCGTTCAAGTTGAAAATATACAAGTGAGAACAATGTAGAAAGACGTGCACGTTAAAAAGCGTCCGTAATAAAAAGATAAAAACTAAAACAACTAAATTAAATATTAAAATTAAAAATAAGCCATGGCAGCTAAGAGACGACCAGTCCCAACTGACGGCGCCCGTTCACGAACATTACGCATGGATCAGCACCAATTAGCTCAACCATTTTGAAGGGAACTTAATGATCCAACACACACGCCACCACCAGCGAGACATTTGAGTGAGCATGACATACTCTCAACCGCCAGGGCACACTCAAGTCAGTGAAAGACGTACCCAGTAAAAGGTAGCTTAATAGTAGCTACATAGTGCTCACACATGTGCTATGCAATTATATCATACTAAGAGATTGAATTTAAACAATGCAAAAAAAGACAATGCAAAGAAAGACTGTCCATTCTATGGTTGCCTGGAAGAGATTGCAGAAAGCGATAAGGCCGCCCATTGTATATTTTGTAGTTTGTGTCTTTTTTTTTGTTATGTATTTTTGTGGTGTACAATAAAGTATATATAAATATAAATAAATAAATAAATAAAGTTTTCTCTCATCTTAATCTTCAGCAGCTCCAACAATATATCCGAATGCTAATCAATTAAT
The DNA here is from genome assembly GCA_946251885.1 of Cosmia pyralina. Lineage (NCBI taxonomy): Eukaryota > Metazoa > Arthropoda > Insecta > Lepidoptera > Noctuidae > Cosmia > Cosmia pyralina. The sequence goes on along the minus strand of OX276345.1, from coordinate 23,643,060 downwards.
TAATGCGTCCTTGTGGAGCAGGACAAGCATGCAGCGCAGCTTGCATTTAAATTAACGCTTTATCGAGCGTAACTACTCGAACATGTACGACGATTGAATAGACGGTAGAGACTACTCAATCTTTGTTCTATTCTATTTAATTCAACAATATTCAACTCAATTTGTTGCATGAATCTAAGAGTTTCTTAGCTCTTTTGCTCTAATGAAAGATCTTTCCACGAAGTGAAGGCGTTTTATATACAACTAGCTGCGCCCCGCGGTTTTACCCGCGGTTTATGAGATACACTAAAACGTGTATTATTTAATCGGTGAGAAAAATATTCACAAAAAAATTGCTGATCCACGGGAACCTTCGATCAATAATAGCACTAGATACAGGATCAGGAACAAAAATAAGTCGCTGTAGTGGCCACGTTTACACACACATAAACATTTACATTTGTTACTACGAAATATAGAAAAAAGTTTTATAATATTTACAACTTCAATTCATTATAAACCTTAACAATCAAACATAAAGTTTAATTACGATTGCAAAATATTTATATTTAAGTCCTTCTATCATCGGAGAAAGGTAAAAGCAATAAATTAAAAATGTCGCTTGAAAATAAAAGGTCATTTTTATAACAAGTACAAAAATATTTATTCTAAAGTGAAACTTAAAACTTAAGCAATAAGGTTAAAAACATTTTGTTGAAAATTTTGTGCTTACTCTATTTTGGAACTAGACATAGTTCTTGGTATTTACATTTCAATGCTCAGAACACAGTAAGTATTGAAAGATGTAGAGTAGCAGAATAATAATATATTTTTTAGGCCAAGGTTCGTTTTATATGGTAGCAAATATTTTTGACCGATTTTTAAAAGTAGAAGGAGTAAGTTAGTACAATAGTTATTTTAATTTTGATTATTAATTTGATAATTAATTATTTTAATAAAAATATTAAAACAAATTGTTGAATTTTTACAAGGTTTATATATTTCTTCTCCTCTTTCTTTCGCGACAATAGATACCCATTCTGCATTGCGAAATGGGTCACTAGGAAATCTACAAACAAAAACAACATATAAAGTAACAATACTACTCCATGCATTTCCCTGTTCCCGAACAGTCGATGTTTGAAATAAGACCACAAAAGTATTTGTGTTTTTATTTTTCGGGCCGTTTTTGAAGCGCTTATCGGGAATCTAGTACTATTATTGATCGAAGACGGGAACACTACATTTTTCCAGAATGTAAAGTAGTCTAGTGTGCTATGTGTATACAGGATGTCTGCTACTTCCACACTAAATTTTATCAAAATCGGTCGAGCCGTTTGAGTTTGAAAGAGTAGCAAATATATTTGAATTCCTTGCTCATCCCACGGGAGCACTACATTTTTTCGGGATAAAAAGTAGCCTATGTGTTAATCCAGAGTATGAGCTGTCTACATACCGAATTTCATCCAAATCGGTCTAGCCGTTTGAGCGTGAAGAAGTAACAAACATACACACACACACACACACACTCACAAACTTTCGCCTTTATAATATTAGTGTGATGTGATTTTCACAGTTAAAATGTCTAGAAAAAAGTAAAGCGAATTATTTGACAAAGCTTAACTTTCATTTGGACACCCATTAGGCACGTTGTTCCACGGCGTTTCTTGTCACAATACATAACATATGCGCTTAAGTTTCACGCGAACCTCCGCTCGGCTATATAAGACAATACTTACCAAGAGTAGGCAGCATGAGATGATCAGTGTGAGTAAACTTCTTCTCTCCCAGATGCAGCTGTGCCAGCGCCCTCTGCGCTCGCCCGTGCGCCCCGGTGGGCGCGGCTCGCTCGCACGCGGCGCGCACGGGGCCAGCTAGCGCTTCTAGTAAGCGACGCACTCTCTCCATGCAGGTGCCCCAGCCGGCGTAGGACGATAGGTATTGGCGGCAGCCTGGATAAACAAACGTAGATGATTAAGAGAGAAGAGTAGAAGCCTTAGTCCTGCGGTGGGACAAAACGGACTCTTGATAATAATAGGACGGTCGTTTGCGCAACGAGGGCGCGGGCGCGATCTCTTCTTCTTCTTTTCTCTTCTATTATTATCGTAACGGCCAATGGCCTGATGGCCGAAAGCCTCGATCAACATCTCTTGACTCTCGATAGGCGGTTGGATCAAGGGTCTGATTCATAAGGCAGTACTCCTCGATACGGCTCGTATTGTGAGGAGGTTCCTGTCTCTGAAGCCTTAACCAAAGGTAGCTTGGACCCTGCTCCCGATACCAGCGAACCACTATTTTTTATATTTTTAAATGTTTTTTATAAAAAAAAATATTTACAAATGTATTTAATCAATATGAAAATAAATAAAATCCTAAATAGATTCACAATAGTGACCAAGTTAAGGCTTATTAATCAAAGTTAAGAGCTTCCTTTGGACTAAAAATTTATTTTCTACAATAGGTTACGTTTAGGCAAGCGTGCACCGTCATCGACCGCATCTTCACATGGTCATCATAATTCTCCTGCCCTAGTTCCAATCTATTTGGGATCGGCGCAACATGTCCCTTTTTCCATACATAGCATCTTCACATAGTATCAGGTCAAAAAGTGGCAATATTATGTTAATTTTTTATTAAACTACTTGACCGTCACTGGAAGCTTTATTATTGAGAGAGCATATCCGTTTCCGTCGATTTATATCAGTTTTAGTACTTGTTTAACCTACTCAGTGGCGCCACCTGGTGTTTGCTTGCCATTTTAGTTTCGTAAAATGTAACGAGCTACTTTTTGTTCATTGGCGTTTCGTTCTCCGTCGAAGCAACTTGTGTGCATCGGTCATCGGTTCATGCATGACCGATGCCAAAAAATTGCACTATATTTTCTTCTAAATTTGAATATTTATTATATTTCATAGAAAAGTACGTGATCATACCTAAAGTTTAACGGTTTTTCCGTTCGGATCACTATCTTGTAAATTAACAGTTAAGTAAATTCAATATTAAATTTAAAAATATAGTGCTGTTTTACGGTGAGTTGTTTTTGAAGAAAAAACTGTAAGTACTCTCTACCTTGTAAAAGCAAGTGATCATTACTTTGAACGATCTTCCGTTCGGATCACTACTAAGAATTTTTATTTACATGTGTGCTTAGGATTTTATTGTGAGTCAAGAAGGCTTTATATTTGATTCGGTCTATCTAACCGATCTAACGTAACTTTTATTGTAAAAATGGATGACCACGTAATTGTTTCGGCTGCCGAGCCACAAGCTGTGGCCGGTCCGAGTGGAATGACCCGGAAAAGGAAGATTAGCTACTCTAGCAGCAGCACTACGAGCAGTAGCTCTTCAAGTTCGTCTTCTGCAAAACGCAGTAAGCGGTCGCGCCGCGCACACCGCAAAAAGAATAAGCGCACCCAACAGTCTAATCCGACATTGGAGAAGCTTATAAAGGAAGTCAGTGAGCTACGCCAACAAGTTTTTGCAAATAATATGCATACTGCTTGCCATGATGGGGTATCAGTTTGTTCTGAAGTCAGTGGGGAACTATATGACCAACATAATATTGACGAACAGTGGCCTGATGTTGAAGGTCAGAACTCACATTTAGACTTCACTTTTGATATCGAGACAAAGCTTAAGGAACCTTCAGTTCCGAAAACACCTGATAGTTTTTTAAAAATGCTACTAGATGTCCAGCGCTTAGGTAGCACATCTTGGTCCGAAGTAAGGTATTCGGATACTCAAAAACTCTACAATCACACCCCAGGTTTCATAGACTTGGACACAAACGAAGAGGTAAAAATGTATGATACCTTACGACACTTGGCACATGCTGATAAATCATATGCAGCAATTACTTTTTGCATCCTAAAACAAAAAGAATCATTACAAGAAGCTATTCGTAATCTACTTTTGTGGGCTAAAAATAAAGAAGTCAATTTTGATAATTTAAGTGGCAAGGTTGAAGAATTATTTCAAAAAGGTGATTTGCAGAAAATCTCATCAGACCTGTTACAATTGGTTTGCGGCCATCGAGCCGAAAGTATAGAAATGCGCCGAGAGACAATTACTAGTCAAATTAGAGATCCATTAGTTAAAGCATCTTTGAACAGAATTCCCCCATCATCTACCTATTTATTTAGTCCCGAATCTTTCACGACAGCATTAGAAAAGGCCGGTGGTGTACGTAAAGCTTTTTGGCCTCCAAAAACTGATTCACATACTAGATCTAATCAATCTAACCGCCGCCCCTCGCGGGGGCAAGGCGTACATAAACCAGTAGTTTCATCGCGTGAAGCTCAATATTTTTGCCATGAACAAGGCATACCGTTGCACACGCATGCCTATGACAACTCACCCTCGCGGGGTGGATATTTTCGCACCAATTACACAAACAAAGGTCAGAGTCTACCCTCCTTTCAATCCGATCAATATACCAACGGTAGAGGTTCATTTCACAACCGAGGCTCGCGGCCCGATCGTGGAAGTAACCGAGGTCGAGGACGTTCAAACCTTCCAAAAAGCTCTCGAGCGAACCAAAAACGGTACAAGCAATGACTCGAATCTTTTTCGAGCAGGTCAGTTGGCACACTACCACTCGAAATGGAAGGAAATGGGGCGCCAGATGTTGTGCTAAAATTAATTCAAGGGTATCGCATACCATTTACCCACAAACCTCCTCTGGTATACCCAAATGTAAAAAATGGTCCCTTTCAAACGCCTGTCTCAAAAGAAATGTCCGCAATAATAAACAAAATGAAAGCGCAGGGCATTATAAAAGTGGTTCAACTCTCACCGAGTTTCATTTCCCCTCTATTTTTGATACCAAAACCCGACGGATCAGCCCGTCCCATATTCAACCTAAAAGCGTTAAACGAATTTGTAAAGACCCAGCCATTTCACTTAATAAACATGTATCGCGTCCCGGACTTTCTGCAACCACAAGATTGGATGTGCAAAGTGGACCTATCACAGGCATATTTCCACTTAAAAATTTCAAAGTCACACAGGCGTTTCCTTCGCCTGATATACAACCAAGAACTATTAGAGATGACCTGCCTTCCATTCGGTTTGAGCACTGCACCCAAAACCTTTTCAATACTAACGAATTGGATTGCCGAAATATTACGAGAACGCTGGAACATCCGAATCATCGTATATCTCGACGATTATTTAATAGTACATCAAAATGTACACGTTCTACAAGATCATGTCAAGCTGACATTAGACACATTACTAAATCTTGGTTGGCAAGTAAATTTCGAGAAATCGGTTCTTTGTCCTCAAAAGACTATTACGTATTTAGGAATATTGTGGAGTCCCTGGGACAATTTAAAATCCCTGCCAAAAGAAAAGACCTTTTCTTTAATGAAAAAAGTGAGTCAAGTTCTCGAGCGAGGAATAATAACTCTAAAGGAGTTGCAGAGAATAATAGGACTTCTGAACTTTGCCAGTTATGTTGTCCCTCGAGGCCGGCTCAATCACCGACAATTATTAATGTTCATGAACTCGCTACCAGACCTTTTATCGAAAACCTACCCACTACCTCAAAATGTTCGAAAAGAACTGGAATGGTGAAATCTGAATTGTCAGTCATCAACACCTCTACATTACCCCCCGCCAGTAAACTTCCTGACAACAGATGCATCAAACCAGGGTTGGGGAGCGCAACTGAACAATCTGGCTATATCGGGCAGTTGGTCGCAAGAAGAACAGGCATTGCACAGCAATCAAAAAGAAATGTTAGCCATATTTCGCGCCCTTCGAGACAACGCTCACCTGCTCTGCAACAGCTCGATCCTGATACAATGCGACAACAGGACTGCTGTCAGTTATTTAAGGAACGAAGGAGGTACGAAATCATTACCCCTAATAGAACTAACCTATCAAATTATGAATTTACTGGACCAATTTCAAATACACTTCCGCATACACCATCTCCCAGGCAAGTACAACAATCATGCCGATCACTTGTCACGCTTTCGCCAACCTCCGGAATGGCACCTAATGCCAGCCTGTACGGAAATAGTGTTTGCAAAGTGGGGAACCCCAGTAATAGATTTGTTTGCCTCAGCGACAGCTCACGTAGTTTACAATTATGTATCCCGAGACCTGAAAGACCAACAAGCACTCTTTCACGACGCATTCAGTGTCCCATGGAACTATCCACTTGCATGGGTGTTTCCACCTCCGTTCTTAATCCCAAAAGTCCTAACACACCTCAATCAATCAACGGGAATATTTTTAATAATAGTGCCTCGATGGGAGAAGGTATTTTGGCGTGCAGACCTCAAAGTCCGAGCGCTAGCACCACCTCTAACTCTGCAAAACTTACAGACGCACCTGGTCGACACCTCGACGGGACTACCACCACCACAAGTGGACAAAATCATCCTCGAAGTCTGGAAATGTGGGGGTGGTCCGAGGCCATAGAAACATGGACTGCTGAACAACAGTTATTGCTCAAAAATTCCTGGCGTAAGTCTACCTTGAAAACGTATGAGGTGGCTTGGAAACGTTGGACTTCTTGGTCTATATCTAAAAACATTGATACGAATAATCCTACAGGTACGCAATTAGCTCAATTTTTATCTGATTTGCATCTAATTCATAAATTATCATATAATACAATTCTTTTACATAAATCTGTCGTTTCCACTTTATGTAATGTTGAAAGATCAAGTCAATTAAGTTCACATGTTCTTGTAAAACATATTTTAAAATCAATTGCTCTGGAAAACCCTAAGTCTTCTAAGCCACCAGTTTGGGATGTTAGTGAATTAATTACCTTTCTAAGTAATTACACTGTAGACATAAACAATCCCTTTCAAATATCACGCCATACTGCAACTTTATTACTGCTTTGCTCAGGTAGACGCATACATGACTTAACACTGCTTAGAGTTGATCCTGACCATTATATTAGATCAGATGATAATGTTATATTATGGCCTCAATTTGGTTCGAAAACAGATTGCAGTAATCACAGACAGTCCGGCTGGAAACTTCTTGTGAATCCCAACAATTATAACCTAAATCCTATATTCTGGATAGAAAGAACTAAACAATTATTATATGAAAGACGTAATACTGCAAAATCATTTAATTTGTTTATTACAGTTAGAGGTGTACCGAAGCCCGCTTCACGCACCGTCATCGCTGGCTGGGTAAAAACCCTATTTAATGAAGCTGGCATCACAGCAACTCCAGGGAGTACACGATCTGCAGTAGCCTCTAAAAGTTGGCTAGAAAATCATCCCCTTGACGAAATCCTATCTCGAGGAAATTGGCAATCGGCTAATACATTCCAGAATTTCTACAAAAGAGAAGTTAAAAGAAGGGTTGATTTGAATCAAAATGTTACACAATTGTTTAATCCGATTAATTAACTCTGATTAATATTTTGTTATTATATTTTTGTGATTTATTGTGCATACCTTTCACATGTGTAATAAATATGCTTTCTGATGACTTAATTTGTGTTTAAATTTCCTATCACATTGGCGTTATCTAGTGGCGACACCAGGCGATAACAAACAGGTCTCAATAATAAAGCTTCCAGTGACGGTCAAGTAGTTTAATAGAAGCGTTTTACCTGAAATAAAACGCATATTAAAATACTTACCTCACTGGAAGCTTTATGTTTACTTCTGCCTGGTTATATTGAGCCAATGAACAAAAAGTAGCTCGTTACATTTTACGAAACTAAAATGGCAAGCAAACACCAGGTGGCGCCACTGAGTAGGTTAAACAAGTACTAAAACTGATATAAATCGACGGAAACGGATATGCTCTCTCAATAATAAAGCTTCCAGTGAGGTAAGTATTTTAATATGCGTTTTATTTCAGGTAAAACGCTTCTATTGTTATAAAACCGATTTGAAATTTGAAGTTTGGTAGAGATCCACACACACACTCACTGTGTAACACTTCCATTCACATACCTTGAATATTAGAAGCCAGTACAGGTCGTCGTGGCGGCGCCAGTATCGTCGGCGGCGCGGGGCTAGACGGGCGCCTGCGCAGCGAGGGTGCAGGCGCAGTCTCTTCTGCGCCGGCGCCGCGAGCTCCGCCCAAAGTCACTGAGCGCTTCACTAGCGCTTGGCAGCTACACAGACATTTAAATATTCAATATTTGGCAGGAATGATGTACCTTCTTGTCACTCATCCAGTTTTTAACATTTTAATGACATGTATGTATTGTAGAAACAAACTCACAAAAAAAACTAATCCTGAATTCTGACATAATAATGAGGAGACATTTGGCGGCATCTACATCGCCACATGCGAACTACGCATTACACTGACGTCACGCAAAATAATGAATCGCGGAAGCAAAGTTTACCGCGCGACTAGCGTATATGCAACATCTCGACAACAATCGTCGGGCTCACCAGATACAACACCCGTCTGGTCCGCCGAACCTCCCTTTTCTATAGCGTATGAGTGAACTTTATTTACACCCTGTTCCTCATACCTCTATAGACCTTTTTTTTTAATTTTAAGTCTAAAATAGGTGGATAAATGCTGCTGAACGTCAGCGTCGTATGGACTAAAGATGTAACTTAGAAATAGGACCATTGGAATGCGGAAATTCTCTTGATTAAGTTTGTTATACCAGTGCTGGTTCATGAACTGGTTTATCTTATTAAAATATTCAGTATTTTTCTTACCTGGAGTCAGGCTTAGCGCCGCAGTCACAGAAGAAGTTGCCGAACTTAGCGTAAGACACGTCATGGCCGCGATGACAGACTCTCGCGCACACCGTACACACTCCGACGCCGTCCACCATCTTACAAGTGTGGCAGTGGTACCAATGTTGGTTCATGAACTCGCGTTGAGTTACCGTGAATGTACAGAGCTTGTATTGGAGCATTGCGTCTTCGTCCTGTGGGGGAAAATATATGAAGTATGCAAAGGATTGAAGGATTTATATTTTAAGTAGCGACCCAGCCCTGCTTCGCACAGTTTTTACAACTTGACATAGCATGAAGATTTCTATGTTATATATGTATTAAATATTAATGTATTATACATATAAACCTTCCGGAATAAATTCTCTAAATGATAGTGAAAACCGCATCAAAATCCGTTGCGGAGTTTAGAATAAAAACGCGGTCACACAGACAGACACGAAAAGCGACTTTATTTTATAATAAGTATACATGACTTTGGAATTGAGAGAGTGCACCTGTGTCTGCGCACACACTTGTGCCCTATAATATCTCCCGCGCCGAATGCTGGTCTCCGCTGAGATTGGTCGCCATGGCCGAAATTCGGTCTGTAAGACTTATTACATCAGGTACACTCGACAGTCAGTCTTGCTATAACTTTGTTATCATTTTACCATGACAACAGCTACTCGAAAATACATCGTACCGGAATAAGATAAGATTGTTAATTGAATAATTATTAGTCAATAAGATTGGTAGGTAATCTACTTACAGAATCATCAGCACTCGTGTCGTCATCGTCTTGTTGTTCATCTGTGTAGTCAAGGTCGAAGCCGAGATCTGAAGGCGACTCCCATGTAGGACTTACTGAGCGCCATGCTACAAAATAATATAGGCGTTAATGCTTGCTCCGTTTTGCTCAGTTTTGTGAGAGGTTTTATATACTCCATTTACAATAAGATTAGACTTTAAACAAACCTTTTTTACAGTCCGTTCAACCGATTTTGACTTCTATTCCGTATGCTTAAGGATGGCATTAAAGGCAAAAAAGTGGTTACAATACCAAATGTTTACTGCAACTGCCATTTGTCATGCCACCAACGCAATAGAAGTCAAAATCGGTTGAACGGACTGTAAAAAAGAATTGTTTAAATGTCTAATCTTACTGTAAACGGAGTATAATAGTATTTCATTTTTGCTTAACATAAGATTTGATAGCAAATTCTGCTGATTTTAGTTGATCAGACATTTAGAAACCGGTTGGTATTTAGTTTGGCTTGTGGCTAAGTAAGTGCGTGGATGGGTGACCCATCGTTACATACCAAGATCCCTCCGTGCTTCGGAAAGTACGTTAAGCCATTGGCTCCGGCTGTCATTCGTGGATCTTTGACAGTCGTTACGGATCGTCAGAAGCCCGATAAACTGACAACAAGTCCAAGGGGTATCGTATTACCCAGTTACCCATGTCCATGTCAAAATACTATTCAGCTGTATCCGGTAAGACTGGAAGCCAACCCCAAAATAGTTGGGAAAAGGCTAGGCAAGATGATGGTATTTAGTTAACTGGTCTAAGGTCTACTAGTGAGTCTTATCCACTGTTCATGATAAGAGCACATACCATGTGGTCTACTTCTCGTCTAATTTGAAACACGAAACTACTCTTGGTACCTGTAAATTTATGTTTACTATACTTACTATGAGGCTGCGTAGTATTGATAGCGTGCAAAGCGTCCGCGAGGTAAGATAGCAGCACGCAAGCAGACTCGATCTGAGGCGCCAGCGTGCCGTCCACCTGGCCCTCCTCCAATTTGTCCAATACTTCTTGACTGCTCAGATTGTCCACGCTGTAACAAAAAGTTAAAACTAGTAGTTCTGCGAACAGTAGACCTCGCGAGCACAAACTTTTTTACAACAATTATTAAACTACTAAAGCTATTTAAAACGGGATATTTACCGTGTTTTTTTTTTTTCAAAAGATCTTCAAAAGTTTTATCAGATCAACTACCTTTCAAATAAAAAAAAGAACCATCGAAATCGAATCTCTTAAGGAGGAGATATCCAATAGCCCCCTCTTTGCCCATTTTTGGAGGAAGTACTCCTCCAATAAAAAATCCACAAAAAAAGAATTATAAAGTCATAAAAGCTTGTTTCTTTTTGCTCGGCTCTTAAGGATCCTAACGCGATGTTAAATAGCCTATAACCTTCCTCAAGAATTGGGCTATCAATAGCAAAAACATTTTTTCAAACCCGACTGGTAGTTCCAGATATTAGCGCATTCAAACAAACAAACTCTTCAGCTTTATTATAGAAGATAGAAGAAGAATAAAAGAAGAAGAAAGAAGAAAAAAAGAAGGAGGAAGTGGTATAGAAGATCTAAATAAGTCCAGGTTTCCTCACGATGTTTTCCTTCACCGATGTCAGTGATGACCAAGTTTATTTATTTCTTTCTAAGTTTTATTAAAAATAATATAACTTACCAAGCAGACAGCCAGCCCACTGCCGCAGGGAACAGCTGTCGATGGTCCCCGCCAGCATGCGCGTCGGCCAAGCGACACATCTCACGCAGCAGTAGCGGGGAGCATGCACTTTCTCCGCACACACCAATTAATGTCGTCAGCATGCGTTCACTGACCTCGTCACCACTGTGAAAAGAACACAAAATGTTAAGCTAGGTTTAGCAGTTTATTAGTCATCGACATAGTGATCTCCTAAAAAGTAAACCGGTTCTGTGACATCTTATGTGTAATGGTCACGAAAAGTTAGCAGCATACCATAACAGAACTATAACGACGAAATCACAAGAATCATCAAGCGTTTACTCATATTCGGGTGCCTATGAAATTCGAGCTAGTGCCCAAAACACATGTAAAACAGTAGGTATACAGGGTGTCCGGTAAAGAATGGATAACCTTGACATAGCATATAATAGACCTTATGACCGTTATAAAAAAAATACTAAAAATAATATATCCCAAGTAGTAGTACAGAAGTCGGTTAACACTGCTACTTTTTGACATCATCTAAAATAAAATTATTCGATAAACAGCTTTTTTTTTCATTTAACTGTTAAGAGTTAGTTCTTAAAATTTTAAGTACTTCTGTTTCGATGTCAATTAAATATTTCGCTTAATAATTAAGATTAAAAAACTACAAGTGTTAATCGACTTTTGTTGCTGACTGTACCTAAGATAGACATTTTAGAAAAAATACTATGCCATTTCTAGTCACACTATTTACTCCCTCTGTCGGCATAGACAACGTATATTATAACAACAAATAACCGATGGAATTCATTCATTTGTGGTCGTGGTGAAGAAGAATGTAAAATAAGTTAGTATTTTTTTCCAAAAAATCTTACTACTTGGGATATTGGGTTGGGGAAAAAGTTTCTTCGCATTTTTTATGAAAATTCAAAACATTTTATAATATACATTATTTACATTCATCTAAAGTATGTACGAGTAGGTACCATTTTGTTCGATAACTTTTTGCCATCCTGTAGGTAGGGACATGATCCCATTGCTATAGAAATTTTGGGACTTCTGATCAAAATACCGCGACATGTGGTTTTGGCAGTCCTCTTGTGATGTTAACCTGAGACTGCCTAAAGAATTCTGAAGAGACCGAAACAGGTGGAAATCTGAAGGTGCAAGGTCAGGACTATACGGCGGATGCATTAACACCTCCCAGCCAAACTCTCTTAATTTTTGATGAGTGGCTAAAGATGTGTGAGGTCTAGCGTTGTCATGATGAAAAATTACACCCCTTGTGTTGATTAATTCCGGCCGCTTTCTCTCAACTTCTTGCTATAATCTCATCAGTTGTTCGCAGTAGAGTTCAGAATCGATGGTCCTGCCTGGTGGTAACAGCTCATAATGAATAATACCCTTCCAATCCCACCACACACACAGCATCACCTTGTTGCGAGTTAACCCGGGTTTCGCCACAGTCTGTGCAGCCTGACCGGCCTTTGACCACGACCTTTTTCGCACGTTCTTGTCGTACGTGATCCACTTTTCATCACCAGTTAACAGCTTCTTCAAAAATGGTTCGGTTTCATTACGTCCTAATAAAGAATCACAAATGAGCACACGATTCATTAGGTTTCTTTCAGTGAGCTCGTCAGGTACCCAAATATCGAGCTTTTTTGTGTACCCAGTTTTTCTCAAATGCGCCAAAACTGTTTTGAGGTCAATTCCCAGTTCTTCAGCTACGTCGTAACTACTGATATGCCGATCTTGCTCCACTTTTTCAAAAATGGCATCCATTTTATCCGTAATAGGGCGACCAGAGCGACGTGCATCTTTGACATCAAAATTTCCGGATTGAAAACGCTTAAACCAAATTTGTGCTACTCTCACAGACACTGCACTGGGTCCATAAACATCGCAAATTTTTTTCGCGGCTTGCGTTGCATTTTTACCTTTTTTGAAGTAAAATTATAAAATGTATCGAATTTCTTCATTAGATTCACTCATCTTGACAGTACGAAAAACAAATGAAAATCACACATTTTCCTAATTTGAATTTCGAATTATGTTCTTTAAAATTTAAACTTTCAATGATACCAAAACCAGCCAGATACAAATAGTATAGCCAAAGAGATTTTATTTTAAATTCATACATACTATAATGCGAAAAGACTTTTTCCCCAACCTAATATTATTTTTAGTATTTTTTTTTTAGAATGGTCATAAGGTCTATTGCTATATATGCTACCTCAAGGTTATCCATTCTTTACCGGACATTCTGTATATAGAGAAAACAGTGTTACAAGCGAAGGCACGCATAAACATAGAATATCACGACTATTAAAAGCTAAAACCCAGAAAATAACATACCAATGTTGCACCACATGCTTGCACAACGCCGATAATAGCGCCGCATTGTCATTAGCCGCGTCGGTGAGCGGCGCCGGCGTCACTTCAGCGAGCGCCGCGCCTGCTGCGCCCGCACCGCCGCTGTCCTTACTGCCGTCTGACCAACTGCAGCTTTCTGTATGGGATACATTCATAAAGATTATGAAGATCGCATTTCTGCTGGAGAAGTGAATCAATTCTTTTCAAATCAGTTCTTCAGAAAGGTCAGTTGCGTAGTACCCGCAACCGGCGTGCGTGTACGACCAGATGTATGAACGTAAACGAGGCAAAAGAGGTATGTAAGGATCGTAGCAGGTGGTGTTCTGTAGTTTCTGCCTACCCCCATGGGAAGTAGGGGTAAGTTTATGTATGTAAAGGAATCAATCAATAGATAATGACATAGCAACATCTTGAGGGCCTATTCAAGTAAACTCGAACTTATTTCTTATAAAAGCGTGGTGAAACAGACTATGCAAGTATGTACCATCGGCAAACTTTCCGGTGAACCACTTTTCGACCTAATTACAAACGTAATAAGGTTGAAAAGTGGTTCACCGGAAAGTTTGCCGATGGTACAATGTACAATATGTCATCAAAAACAAGCAACTTTTAAATAAGGAGCGCTGTGAAAGACAAGTAACCAGTCCTCAGGAATGCAGCTTACCTGAGTTTGCAGATTGCTGTGCGGTGTCAGATTGTGCCCTAGGAGCTGGAGAACTGTACGGAAAAGACAATAACTAATTAATTACGAAATATTACTAAATATTTAGGTATTTTTATGCATTTCATAACTCTTGTTTAACAGTTGGAATATTAAGATAAAAAGATATAAATAAACTCACGGCGCATCAAAAACAGGCAGATCCGAATCATTCCTCTGCGCGTTAGAATCATTCCTTGTGGCTGCATCACTCTCAGTGCGGAACACATTGCGCAACGCGTTGCGCAGCGCAAGCGACGCAGGATTGCCGCCCGCCTCGGGGGCTGATGACGTCGGGGTAGGGAGTTCTGTCTCTGTTGGAGTTCCATTGGCTGTGCCTGTGGCGCCACCTGCTGAAGAAGCTGGGTGGTTAGTGGCAGTTAATTTTAATACTACATAGGTATTACACAATGGATATCACGTTGACAGCTTATGAGTCTGACCTAGCGAATTAATAATTTGACTCTCTGGATGCAGTGCATACCAACCAGTGCACTGCGATTTCCTTTCATATAAATTAAACGAAAAATCAAGGCAAGGTCACTGCTCTAGATTTGAAGAGTAGGGACTCATCAATTCTAGAGCCTTTATAGGGGATAAAGGCTACATTAAACAAATGAGCAATCAACGTCCAATGTACACGCTTGCCAAATGTGCCAAAAGCTTGCCAGCATCGTCTACTGAACAGGTACAGTCAGCTTCAAAAATATCGTGGCGAACAGACTGTTCAAAATGATTTCAACAACTAAGAAAATTAAACTTTATCTCAACTGAATAAAGTTCTTGTCGTGTCTGTTCATCCCGATATTATTGACGCCCATGCAGTAGACATGATGCTGGCAAGCTTCGAGCACCGATCGATTTCTTATAGAATAACGAAACAAAGAGCCAATATATAAACTTTTAATGTGCGTACAGCTAAAAGGCGGAATTCCCTGCCGGAATCTGTGTTTCCTGTTAGCTATAACCTGGGTGTTTTCAGAGCCAACAGGTTACTTCTTCATAGTTTACCGTCAGGTAAGATAGTGGGCAAATGTGACTCAATAATAATAATAAAAAAATATCAGACTTACCCGGTGCACCAAGACAGACGTGAGCCAATAGAATGGAAAGCCTCTGCTGATCGGCGACGCCAATAAACTTGCATACAGACACACACAAGTTGCCATTCAGATCGTTCTCACAACCAGTGAATATCTTGATGAAGAGCCTGAGGAATGAGAAGTGTCTTGTGACTCTTATATCATTATAAAAAGGTATAGATTGGAATGATTAACGCGCGTTCGTGATATGCAACATCTGCAAGCTCTTTTGGTTATGGGGGCGAAGTAAAAGGCGCGTGGAATAGTGAGAAATCAGCCTCATCAGAGAAACTATTATGAGATAGAGCAGAATATACGTATAACTTTAGTTCAGTATTAAAACACACTTACTTGATAACTCTTTCAGCATAAGGGTTTCTGGCATTCGGCGCTGACAAAAGAATCTTGCCGAGAGAATACCCTGAGTTGTCAGCGAATACTTTCTCGTACGCCAGTCTGCCCGCGGGACGGTCCAATATCTTTTCCCAGTATTTTACCTAAACAAGACAGATATCATATGAATTTAATTTTTAATTTTTTTTTTTTTTTTTGTTTGTTTTGTTGTTCGGGTTAGGTAATTAACTAAAAGTTAACCAAAAATTGTAAAGAGCCCAAATAGATAGGTAGAACGAATTATAACGTTGCTAAATTGAAAAGTACACTGTGTCGTAGCATGACAACTGATCTGAAGAATAAATGTGACAGTTTGACATATTTTCTATACAAAAGCTGTCAAACCGCCATATTTATTCCTCATATAAAAATTATCTGACTATTGAATGATCGGCTTAGGGCTAATTTGACCAAAGTCGGATATCTTTTATTCGTGGAATAAAATTGACGACTGACAGTTTTTGTTTGGAGAAACTGTCAAAAATTCAAAATTTCATCGAAGAATAAGACTTATGCTGGGTATAAATGTTTGGTCGAATTCACTCTAAGTCGGTTAACCGCGTCACGTGTTTTGTTTATTTACCTAAAGTTAATTACCTAACCCAATGGAATATAGTTAAGGACGCTGTTACAAATGGGTAGTCAAATCATTAGTTTTTTACACAAAAGTATGTTTATTAAATAAAATGCTTTACATTCTTAAAATGTTTTTTGGCCAAATTGTTGATAGATGTGCATGGTACGATTCTGAACTATAAATATAATTTTAGATAGGTACAGTTTCTCATTAAATGTACCGGAGTGAAAATGTTTACTTCGGTACATTTATTGAGAAAATGTAGATAATTAAAATTATATTTATAGTTCAGAATCGTACCATGCACATCTATCAACAATTTGGCCAAAAAACATTTTAAGAATGTAAAGCATTTTATATAAACATACTTTTGTGTAAAAAAGTAATGATTTGACTACCCATTTGTAACAGCGTCCTTAATAAAAATTCTCAATTTGATGCATAGCAGCCTAGAAAATGATTAGAATTATACCAACCAACCATTCACCATGATTAAAAAATCAGCATGCCGCTTAGACTTTGACCTTAACAGGGCTGACGCATTTTACCATCTCTCTCGCTAACACGGGACCAAACTTTAACATTGTTAAATGAAAAGATGCTTTTTTGAAAAATATAAATAGGTACCTAATTATTTAAAACACATTTCTTAAACTCAGCTCAAAAAGTATTATCTGTTTTTGAGATGAGTTAAATAAATGCCACAATATAAAAATGTGTTTTAATAATTACCTATTAAATTAATATTATTTACTAGTTTGCTAATTGTTTACATTTTTCAAAAAAGCATTTTTTCATTGAACACTAACTTTTGCCCGCGATTACGCCCGCGTGGATATTGGAAAATATCCCTCGGGAACGTACTACCGGGAATTCCTTCCTTATTCCTTGTCTACATTATAAAGGGAACCTCTACCTATGCAAAATTTCAGTTATCTAGGTCCAAGGCTTTGGGCTGGGCGTTGATGAGTTAGTCAATCAGTCAGTCAGGACTTCTATTTTTATTTATATAGATTAAATTTAAAATTTCAGAAAAAAATACATTTACCTGCGTTACACAAAAACAATTTTCCAAGATTTTTATATAGATTCGTGAAAATTTGGACAAAATGCGACAGCCCTCTTAAGCACTCAAGAGTCAATCCAGCCTTTTGGCAAAGAGTGTTAAACACTAAACCCTAAGTCATCAATTCAGATAATTTTAGTAAACAAAGAAATGTCACTGTCAAAATGACAGGACAGTGCTGCAAAACAATTTATCAAAAACAAGGAAATACAAAAACAAGGAAATATAACAACTAACAACAAAATGAAACACTTAACACGATGATAACAAAGCACAATTAACAAACACGCAGCGAATAATATGATCGGAGAAAAGAACACGAACGTATTGAAAAGACGCGAGTTTGCAAATTATGTCAAATGAAATTTGAGAATGTTGGGAACTCCTGTAGTGTTACCAGTATCATAATATTTTTTATACCACAAAATTTTCTTTTTTTAATAACTTTGTTTAAAACCGAAAACTTATAAAAATTAACACGGTATGATAATTGTTTAATTATTATTTCTAAAATAAGTACATAAAAGCCAATATAGCCTTGTTTTCCGCCATTTTATGTGAATTACCATTATGACGATATTTTTTTGATCTGTTATCACCTTTGTTTACATAAATTATCTGAATTGATGACTTAGGGTATAGTCAGCCCAGATTTTTCGTAAAGGGAGTCCTAAAATACTACAAGTTTATTGAGATTCTATAGAAATAATGTTACATACCATATGCCTCAATGTCTTCTCCGTAGACGGCTGTAGATGGTCAACGAGCACGCTGTATGTAGTCTTTATAATGTGTTCGTGTAACAATTGCTCAGCTTTCTGCACTTGTGGTACTAGCGTGTTCAACGTTGCCGCTAACGGTTCAGACATGAACTCTAGGCGGCCGTCAGTCTGTTGGGGAGAAAAGATATGAAAATACTGTCTTGGATACAGCATCAGTAATAATTTAGAGATGTGTGCAATAATGTTACTATTGATACCTACAGTCGGATTTTTAATTCGACGGAATTCTGACATTTCAGAAGTGTTGCCAGTAATAAAAAGGTCCTACTAAAAACGGAACGCATATAAGCGAAATTAAAAAAAAAATCTTTCATAAATTTAAGGTTTCAATTATAAAAACTAAAACTTAAAAATTGACTGATAATTTTAAAATGGTAATCAGATTTTTTATTATCAAACGTTGAAGTTACAATAATTAATAAGGTAATTATTTTTCTTTCACAGGAATCCCTGTCCACTAATCCATAGGTTACAAACCTTTTTTAGGAATACATTTTTGTTTATAAAATCTTCAGCTTCTTATAACTACAAACAGACAACGATATGATATTAGTGATAATGATACCTAAATAAAAATAAAATTTTAAAAATATGTTTTGTTACTCTTTTTTTCCATTTAGCCATATAAAATTAATATTTTAGTTAGTGTGCATTGAATGCACAGAACAACTATTTACATTATCATATAGTTTACTTGATCTTATTCTCTTTCATATTTTTTGCTATTTTGTATCCAAAAAATTCAAGTCATAATAAGTTATAAAAAGGACAAGACAGAAAAAGTTTATGATATCTGAAGTGTCAAAAAAATACAGCTGTCAGAATTCCGTCGAATTAAAAATCAGACTGTAGTAGGGGAACAGAAACTAAGAGAAACTTTAATAGAATAAATCTTGAAAAATATGAAGGAACTACTCAGAAAAAAAATCTTTTACAATAAAAACATCATGACACAATTTAGGGTTTTAGTTACTACTAGCTTTTGCCCGCGGCTTCACCCGCGTGAAGGTTGGAAATTATACACAGAAACTGTATAAACTCGCCGTCTAGCAGTAGAGATGAACCATTCTAAAAATGAACGCCCCTCCACAAAACGTGACCATTTCAATGTATGAAAGGAAATAGTTATTGCAACACTTTACTTTTGTGCGTGCGGCGGACATAGAGGTCATATCTACTGCTGATATTACAACAAATAATAAAAATAAAATAAAGTTAAAAACATGTCTCTTGTATAACCATACAAGAGACGTGTTTTTTTTTAAATTAAGTAATGTTAAACGGTACACGGGTAAAATGCTACGGAACTCTTCGTGTGCGAATCCGACTCGCACTTGGCCGATTTTTCTATAACTCAATGTGCCTTATCAATAGCCGAGTACTATATCTCCATATATCTCTTCACTTACCAAAGCCGGTATAATCAGGTCGAGCGTCTTCTTCATTAGTTCAGGATTGTCAGCGAGCTTGCTTGCTCCAACTTCTAGGAGCTTCGCCGCAGAGTACGCGAGCATCATCAATGACGGTCCAAGCGAGTACTTCGTGTTAGCAGTGATTAACTCGCAGTGAGATGATACTAGGTTTAGCACTGCGCTTTCTGAAGGTATTATGTGGGCTGCGTAGAAAGCCTGAAAATAATACTTATTGTTAGGTGTTGTATATCAAGCGCATTTGCGCAAAATCCGCGCTGCGCTCACTCTTGAAAATTGTTAACACTCGAAACGAGCGCATTAAATATTTCTACCGAAGATGGCATGATTTCGGAAATTCTTACTAGCAATGTGACGCGAGATGTAACGTTAACCAAACAAAAAGTGGGCATAAGATTCGGTAACAGATTCAAATGAAAACACTTTCAGAAACTAAGGGTTAACCTTAATACAGTAACTCAGTGGTCAGGTCAATAGCACTAATGTAGAAAAAAATGAAATTGTATCCTGCTACTGTTGGCATAATTGCCAACAGTGTAGCAGGATACAATTTCTTTTAGACGTTAAGAGGGTATTACACCCATTTTTGAAAAGTGTCTCAATTAGATTCTACTCGTATAGTGTTGAAAAGCCACTAAAAAAAAAAAAAAAATTTTTACTCAATCGATAAGTGCCAGAAAAAGGCATTTAAATTTTGCATTTTCAAATTTCGCGCGAAAACGCTGGACGCAGTGGACGCCATATTGCTCTGTGGTTATGACGTCAGTTGGCTGGTTGACTTTGACAGTTTTTAATTTACACATCCGTATGACGTAATAACATGGCGGTTACTTTCATGGTGTTAAAAAACAGATTAAAAAACTGAAAACTTTGAATTGAATTTTAAAATTTATATTGTTATTTTATGAACTAAACGTAACATTTTCCGACTGGTTTTTGCCTATGCTATCTAAATAATATATTTTTAGATTTTTTCTCATATAGAGTAAAATACTGTGTATTGAAAAGACAACAAACTTACCAAATTGATGCAAGCGAGTGGTGGCGGTGAAGACAATCTATCCAAGGCAGTTGCCG
Source organism: Cosmia pyralina (assembly GCA_946251885.1). NCBI lineage: Eukaryota > Metazoa > Arthropoda > Insecta > Lepidoptera > Noctuidae > Cosmia > Cosmia pyralina. The sequence continues at coordinate 23,622,443 of OX276345.1, read as the reverse complement.
CATTAGATGGCAGATGTGCCCTCAACCAAGCGCCTAGAGCCGGTGGCGGGGTACTTCCGGCTGCATTACCGACCGGACCGGATGTACCGCATACTTGCAGACGAGCCTTGCTTACGGCGGCTTCGGAGGCGTTGTTCGAACTCTCCATTAGTCCTTCGAGTTCTAGGCCCGCACTGAGACTGGAAAGTTAACATTGAATCAGCCGATTAACGCTTTCAATGACGGCCATAGACGTCATAACAATAAAACTTCTATTGTATCTCGTTCAGTTTCTTTGAAAAAGGGATGATTTTACAATAATCTACCTAAATACCTTTTACCTGGAGAATAATTATGACAGTTTGACGTAATGTAATCTCTCTCTACACAAAAGACATCAAATCGCAATATTAATTTCTCAGACATAATTTATTTAAATATTGAAACATTAGCTCTAGGTACCGGACGGCTACAGATCAAGTTATACATTTCCAGTATAAGCTGATCTCACATTGTATAGGATTTCCTTACAATGAGAGGTCAGTGTAAACTGGAAATGTATAGTTTGATGTGTAGCCGTGTGTACCTATAACTATTCACTTGCGTACTGACAACTTCAAGTATGTATCTTTTATTTTTATGAAAGATACATGAATTTCGATCAAAGATGGCGTTATAGATGCATATGCGGACTATATGGTGATATATTTTGCAATATCGAAAAAACATCCCATTCTTAGAAGTGATTTTAGATTGTGAATTTTAATTTGAGTAAGTTAATGCAAGACCCAAATAACTGGAAGATACAGGGTTATTTTAAATTGGCCAGCTAAACTCCGCTGACGCGATGAGTATCGTTATCTAAACATGATAAAACAAAAAATTAAATAATTTGATGATTTTTTTTGAGGGGTCATCGACAGCAGTTACTGTAGCCACTTAAAATATCACTGTAAAAATCTATATTTTTTGTGTAAACTTCATAGACGTGATGGGTATCAATATCTCAATACGAAAAAACATAAGAAAACAGTATTTCTCAACTCATACTTTAAGGACGCTGTTACAAATGGGTAGTCAAATCATTACTTTTTTACACAAAAGTATGTTTATTAAATAAAATGATTTGCATTCTTAAAATGTTTTTGGCCAAATTGTTGATAGATGTGCATGGTACGATTCTAAACTATAAATATAATTTTAGATAGGTACAGTTTCTCAATAAATGTACCGGAAAGAAAATTTTTACTTCGGTACATTTATTGAGAAAATGTAAAAACTTATTTAGAATTATATTTATAGTTCACAATCATACCATGCAAATCAATGCACAACAATTTGGCCAAAAAACATTATAAGAATGCAAAGCATTTTATTTAATAAACATACTTTTGTGTAAAAAAGTAATGATTTGACTACCCATTTGTAACAGCGTCCTTAAGTGACAACACTAACAGCTGTTAGCGTGCATTGATGACTAAAACGTTATAAATATTATCTGTAATAAATACTGAACTGCTGACTTCCGGTTGTCAGAGACATCATCGTCAGAAATTGCCGCAGGAGCGAACGATATCGCCTGGACCGATTTGTGAGATTGATGATTACTGTTGTGTACCTATATGTACAACTGTAAAATATTAACTGAAGTTGATTATTAAATACAGCATTAGCAAAGAGATTTGCCTTTTCTATTTGTAATCTACAACTATATTACACCTGGAGGATATGAGAACGCATACGTTCCAATACAGCGGTCGTCAACCTCCCGAAAAAACATCAAATCTTTTTATTTATCGTATTTAGATATCGATACCTACCGCATCTGAAGTTTAGCTAGCCATTTTAAAATAATCCTGTATATAATGCAGACTTTAACATTCATACATATTATGAAAAAGATATCAAAGTCATTTATTTGCTATAAATGCGGAATTACAGAGGTAATATTCTTGTGCGACAACACATTTTGCCATATTTTGGCATGCAAATATTAATAGTATGTAAGGTATCAAAAATAACTTACCGACAACAATCAAGTACTGTTTCCAGCAAGTCCAACAGATCAGGCATAAACTGATGAGCTTCGGATGGCGTAGAAGAATCCGCCAGGCACACTTTGAACCTAACCAGTGCAGAATCGCAGGATATCACGTCCAAGAGAGATGGTAGGCCATTCACTGTAGAAGGAAATATTCGTGTAGTTTTACATTACGATTTAGCCCAACGGCATTATTGCGTAACACACTTCAGTAGGAATGGCTTTCATTTTGACAGTTCAGCATCAATCATTGCGTTATTTATGTTGTTGAGCAGACAAATTTTTCGTATATATGAAGCAATGGATTATGCTTCAAAATCATTCAGATTGTGATTAAGAGTTCGTTACGCAAATACGGTGCAGATTCGCACGGACGTATTTTATGGCGGCCATTTTTTTTCGCACACTTCATTTTAAACTCTCTGCTTAGCGCTGAGAGTTTGAATTCCAACAGTGTGTTTTCTTGACGTGCTGGGATGCGCTCTGTTTGATTATCAATGCTCGGCTCACGGCTCAATACCGAGAGATGAAAACGCATTGCGCGAAAAAAAATCAACCGTGGGAACCTGAGCTTATGTTCTTAAGGACGCTGTTACAAACGGGTAGTCAAATCATAACTTTTTTACACAAAAGTATGTTTATTAAATAAAATGCTTTGCATTCTTAAAGTGTTTTTTGGCCGAATTGTTGATAGATGTACAAGGTACGATTCTGAACTATAAATATATTTTTTTTATGAAACAATATCTCAATAAATGTACCGAAGTGAAAATTTTTAATTCGGTACATTTATTGAGAAAATGTACCTATCTAAAATTATATTTACAGTTCAGAATCGTACCATGCACATCTATCAACAATTCGACCAAAAACCATTTTAAAAATGCAAAGCATTTTATTTAATAAACATACTTTTGTGTAAAAAAGTAATGATTTGACTACCAATTTGTAACAGCGTCCTTAATTAGGTTGAAAACATATACACGCACAGAACAACATTATCCTTCATCTCTATCCCTTTCTATCGCCCAGAAGTGTAATTTTCTGTAGTCGCCACTTTAACAACTGAGTCGTCGGGCCATATAAATAACAACAAGTGCGAGTCTGACTCGCGCACGAATGGTTCCGTACCATTATCTATAAAAACGGCAAAAAATCACGTTTGTTGTATGGGAGTCCTCTTAAATAATTTTTCTATTCTGTTTTTTAGTATTTGTTGTTATAGTGGCAACAGAAATACATCAGCTCTGAAAATTTCAACTGTCTAACTATCACGGTTCATGAGATACAGACTGGTGACAGACAGACAACGGAGTCTTAGTAATAGGGTCCCGTTTTACCTTTTGGGTACGGAGCCCTAATAAAATAAGCCTTTATTTCTTCCATATCTTACATAGTAGATGACACAATAAATGATATAAATGTTAGTATGTATGTTTAGTAGCTTGTTTACATCTAGTTGTTAGTATTATTAGTATATGTTACAACATTCCGGTTTGAGATATGGACCCCATCATGGGTGAAGGCTTCCTCTAGAATTTTCCATTTAGCACGGTCTTTTCCTATTTCCTTCCATCCTTTGCCTGCTATCTGCCCCTCTGAGTCGTCGGGCTGGTCTGGCTCGCTCGCACTTATGAAGCTTACGTGCCATAATGATGTACGTAATAGTAGGGAACGTTGCACATTCTTATTGCTAGTGACGTTTATGGCCTGACGACTCCGTTCATAACGCGAGTACTATAGTGCGAGAAGTTCATTAGATGCGAATGACTGCGAATGGTGAGCGGACTTCTTGCTCTAAAGAATAACGCCTCTAAGTGACAGAAAGTGATGGAGACACAGAAAATTGTTGATTCGTGGGGGTAAATATGACTTCACACATAAAAGTAACAGTGTCTGCTACCTAATACACAGTTAATTGTTAGTCTACGTGTGAAAACTTCTAATTGGAAATCATTATGTTAGTAACCATTGTGTCTGATTAGCTGTAAGTTTTCCAAAAATAATAAAATAAAAAAAAAACAAAAACGGATCACTTCACTTCCGAGTCATCGTCGGCAGCAGCGATAATTTTCCGAAGTTTTGGGTCAACAAAATTTAATACTGTTGCGCCATCGTTGCGACGAAGCAGACCCTTAAAGGTGGTGTAGATATTTATTTACTTACTGGTGACGTTAAGTTTCAGATGTTTGATTGTTTCAGAAGCCAACCACGCTGTATATTTGATATTGTCGCACGATGCGCTTACACCGGCGAGTAGATTCTCGGCATACTGTGTAAAAAATTAGGTCTTATTGGAGGCAAGATCACAGCTAAGCATTGTATTGGATCGGAACAAGTTGAGATATCGATGAACTGACAAGTATCAAGGCTTATGTAGTATAATCAAATCCTTGTATCTACTTGATGATATTACCACTTAGATTTCAAAATGACTTAAACTATTGAAAAATCCAGTATTTTTTTAAAATTTGTAGAGCAAACTGAACTTTTGTGTGGGTTTTTTGAGATTGTTTTTCCAAAAAACAATTAATTTATTTACATGTTTAGAAACTAAAGCGCGAACGCGGCTTAAGTCAATCATGGCATAACATACCTGTGTATACATCCCCTGTTTAACCAGCGCGTCCTTCAGCCAGGGGTTGAAAACCTTCTTGTTATCAGCGCGTGGCGCCCACACGACCGCGTGCAGTGGGAGCGGGGAGGGGAGATCGGCTGACGTGCCTAGTTGTAACTTGTCCATGTGGGGTGTTGCGGGAGGCATGCTTATCACTAGCCTGGGGGAATAAATGTAATAATTGAAATACAGAGCTTGGACTGAAACGCGAACCGGGACCTATTACTTATAATGCGAGTATTTAGACATGTCTAGCGCAAAGTACCATTTAAGCAATTCGAGCTAGACACGTGCAATACGACAGGACTCGGGTTCCATCGATTAACTTCGGAAAAGCCGAAATATAGCGAATGAAATGTAATTGTCGACCAATAGAAATTGATTTATATTCCCACCTAAATTATTATAGATTGACGCACTAATTCCGTCACTCCCCTATTGGACCAGTCACATTTAATTCGGCAAAGTTCGATTTTTTCGAATATAAACGATGGAACCTCTGAATCCTTTCGTACTGTAGCAATTTATTTCTAAGTATGGCGCTAACCACTCGGACGGACGGTACGAAATAGTACCCGGAAGTGAACGCCCGAAATTCGAGAGTTGCAGTATTATACAAGACAATACATGTTTTAGAATAGATCCACATTGTGACTCACCTCCAAGCAGTCTGGAAACAGTAATGCGCAGCTGCTAACGCAGCCGGTGATCCATGATACTGCGAGTTATCGCACACACACGCAGAGTTGAGCAGCGCTAACAGTGCGTCCAGCAGTAGAGGGTACTTGAGCTTGTGTGGCGTGCCAAGAACGAAGTTGCATGCCAGGCCGTCGAATTTGGGGTTTTCCTGTTTTAAAATATTCGTTAATAACGTATTTGCACATACGGAGCCACCAGAATGTGATTTTGTGGTTCGAAAGACCTGATTCTCAGATGATACCCAGAAAAAAATAATTGTTATAGGATGATTCTACACTGACAATGAAAATAAACAAGTAGATTCATGAAGAACTTGTAGAACTTAATTTTGAACATTTCACTAAGATCAACTCCCCCCACATCGTATCAATCAGGCTAGCCTTTTCCCAACTATGTTGGGGTCGGCTTCCAGTCTAACCGGATGCAGCTGAATACCAGTATTTTACATGGAGCGACTGCCTATCTGACATCCACAACCCAGTAACTGGGTAATACGATACCCCTTGGTAAGACTCGTTGTCAGACTTTCGGGCTTCTGACGACCCGTAAAGACTGTCAAAGATCTACGAATGACAGGCGAGACTAGCTGCTTAACGTGCTTTCCGAAGCACGGAGGAGTCTCTGTATGTAAAGATGGTCACCCATCCACAGACCAACCACCCCTACACCGTATATAAATAATTATTTTCTAAAGGAGTTTACTAAGACTGGTTTATTTCACTTGCTATTCTTACCTGATTATTAATCTCAGCATTAGTCAAGGCATAGAACTTAGGCCTCATAGAGCTCTCATCCTGCGACAGTCGCCTGTAGGCCTGTTCTATGTACGGCACTTCACAATATATGCGGGACTTCGGCTGGCCGTTGGTAGTAGTCTTATTGCCGTTGGCATTCGCTTCGGTAGATGGCTGTGCTAAGCCTGGCGCTATTACCAGGTTCCATTCGATCTGGGAAGGAGGAAAAGTTAGGAGGTGTTTTGTTGGAAATGTTTTTGAGGAAAATTCTTAAGTTTAGAAATTAATAGATGGTGCAGTTACTACAAAATCTGAACTTGGACCTTAAGTGACATTTTAAAAGAAAATCCCTGTTTTCCTTGGCTACATCTTCATAGAATTAATTGTCACCGTATATTTGAAAATAATCGAAAAACACAATTTCATCGGTTTGGCAAATGTTTATGCTCCTGTAGTTGTATACAGAAAAATCAAATTCAAATCATTTCATTCAAGTAACAAGACTCATACAAGGAAAAAATACAATTACCTTTTGACAAAAAAAAAAAAATGGACCCACGCAGAAATCTAAAAATAAAAACAGTGAGTAAAGGAAATATTACCTGTTGCAACAACGTCTGTGGCGCATCATAGAGATGCCTCATCAAGTACTCCAACAACAGCATCAACCTAGTAGTCAACATCAGCTGATGAGGTGCTAAGTTCATCGCTCGCTTCCTGTCACTAATGGCTAGGGTTTCTACCACCTACAATGACATTCACCGTTAGTTATAAATATTTGAGATGAAAAGATGAGATTTGGAAGATGTAACAATCTTGATATATGAGTAGTTGTTGCAAGTCACGAGCGCGCGTGATGTGACTTTTATGTCATTGTTATAAGGTTTACACTGCAACAACCCGCGCGCGTCATAATTGCAACAACTATATTTTTTAAAACGCATAACCAGACTAGCTCCGCCTCGGCTTACAAACACATTGATACCGAGCGCGACTCCTCGCGGTATCCAAGCGTTGTCAATGGGGAAAAAATTGTCAAATTAGTTCCGCGTAGATGGCGTTAAGTGTTTGTTACTTTCATTCAGCTGCCAATGGAGTTCCTTGCTGAAAACTTTGCCGCGAGATGGTGCTAACTGTTGTTTTCTTTTAGCCGATTGGTTGCCGCTTTGTCTTTAAGATGACTTTGACAAGTGACCAACACACAGCGCTCTCTCACGGCGAAGCTTCTAAACAACGCCATTGTTTAATCGCTTATATTTTAAGCTGAAAAATACTGTATGCTACACAGCTAAAAGTCCATTTTTTAATAATCTATTGTGACGGGAGGCAGGGCTATTCTAATAATAATCAAAAGGCGACCATTTAACTTACCTTTATAATGGCATTAGACGTCATAAGTAGTACAGACTTCTTCTGCATGAGCGTCAAAGAATGGAAGAGATATACCAATAGTTGAGCATGCTCAACATTCAAGTCTGAAACAAACATTATTATCGCTTTTAATACCTGCCTGCCTGTACCTTGTTTATCTTCTTTTTTTTAATATTATATCATATATGTCGCAACCAACTGGTTTAATTAGCCATTTGGTCAACCGCCTAGCCACTTCACTAAACGCCGCCATTCAATCAACGGCCTGAATGATATTCACCCATTCAATCAAATGGCTAGGCAAATTACTTGGATAGATAGCGTTTAACTACTTGCTTAGCCAAGACATTTCAATTTAGTTCCTTTTTCTGTCACCTGGCGTTGAAATCCACACTGTGAATATGGCGTCGGCAAGCCACAATATTTCTGATGTTTCATAGTTTAAATGCGGTTGCGCAAAATCGAATCGGGACACTGAGACTCCACGTAATCTTTTGGCTGCTACTCAACGGAGCCAAAAGACTACTACTACTATATGGAGCAACTTTAAAGTGTTTTGAGATCAAGTAGTATTTTTTTTTCTCAAGAACGGTGCGTTACCACTGTAATTTTAAATGGTAATGAAATAATATATCTAAATTACCTACCGAAATACCTTATTGCATGGCCCTATTGTATAAATGGCGTAAGCATCAACCAGCCAGTTCATTAAATATTATATTAAACGTCGATACGTCTACTATAATATTTAATGAACTGGCTGGCTGGCTGGCGGGTGAATATTCGATTGAATGGCGTTGTTTAGTGAAATGGCTAGGCGGTTGATCAAACGGTTAATTCATCCAGTTGGCTGCAACATACATATGTAATGCAAACCTACAGCTAAATTAACAACTGTGTTATCAATATTATGTGTTATACTTGGTGTAATTTAAATAACGCAGAACCTTATAAGGGGTCATTGTACTCATCATTATGAACAACTTTTACTATGGGGCCAAACATTTTGACAAGTTATGCAAACATAAATGTAGGGAACAGCTGACTTTTTTCCCGAGTTTAGGTTTGGTCCCACAGTAAAAGTTGTTCATAATGATGAGTACAATGACACCTTAAGAGGTTGTGGATTATTTAAATTATATTATTTTTACAATATAATTAAATGAGTAGCATACCTATATTAGCAAAGCCTGCAGATAACCGGATAGCCAACGTTAAAAAAAGCGTACAAAATTAATATACATGAAATAAAACTATGCGCACCGAAATAGGGCTAATGAGAGCGGTAGCTAAATGGATTTTACATTTTTTTATATACCCATCAGTCTGTTTCTTATGGAATGATATGATGTGATGATAAGATAAAAAATCATCAAAAAAAACTACCATCTACTACTACTCGAGCCTCTCACGGTGTCTAGAATTTAAAGAGCTCCATATTAAACCAAAAATCTGTGAAGTATTTTTGTAAATAAAAGCAGACCACAAAGTAAGGGCCGGCCGCAGACTTAAGCTACGGTTGCCTAGAAGAATGGTGACTGCCATTAACGACCGCAGTGACGACTGTCATGAAAATTATGACAGTGGCAGTGACAAAGATATAAATCGTTAGATTCGCCCTACCGCGTCAGAAGATAGTAGGCATTTCTGTTTCGTTTTGACACCTCTCGACACACAATGACGCAGTGACTACACTTGAAATGTGTAAGCTCACTCTTCTCAGTATAAATTTCTATGGTGTTAATAAAGAGTATTCTATCTACGGACACTTTTTCTTGTGACTAAGTATGGTGAGGCCAAATCTAGCGATTTAAATCTTTGGGCAGCGGGGTTTGACTTAATGTCAAATACTGATGAAAATGACAGATTTTCATGGCGGCCATTGTAATATGACGGAACCACGTTCTTAGGAAACCAAAGCTTTAGTGAAGCGCAGCGCAGCGTGGTTTTTACTGCCAAACACGCTTCGTCAGGTCTGTGTCGGCTCTTGGATGTTAGAATTACAGTACAACAATTACAGTATAACAAGGCGTCCGAATCTCTGGACTCAATGAAGAGAACAGTTTACATAATCATTAGTCTACAAGGTCAACTTAAATTAGCTAGCGAAACTCTGCAGACGTGATAGGGAACGATATCTAAACACGTTAAAATAAAAAAGATTTGATGTATTTTTAGGGGGTCAACGATCGCTGGTAGTTGTAACTTGAAGTATGAGTTGATAAAATCTGTTTTCTTTTGTTTAATCGTGTTTAGGTACCGATACCATCACGTCTGTGAAGTTTACACATCAAAATTATATTTTTAAACTAATATTTCGAGTGACTACACCAACTGCGGTTGATTGACCCCACAAAAAAAAAAACAATCAAATTAATTTAATTTTTGGGTTATCATTTATCATGTTTAGATATGGATACCCATCACGCCAACGGAGTTTTAATAGCTAATTTAAATTGACCTTATATATAGACGCTCTCTTTTAGTCAATTACAAGAACCGTCAACCGCACGTCAGTAGTAAAACTTGAACCACGAATACCGCCCTTATTGCTACGTATTAAGGGCGAATAATAATACATTATGTATTACAATAAAGATTAATTGATAGATTGATTGAAGGCGCTGTCGATGTCAAATTGTTGCCGGTGACGTGCAGTTGACCGGTACATTAGACATTATTATTTAGGGCCTGTTTCACCACCTACGATTAAGTTCCTATTAACTTACTTGGCAGATTATTTCATACAAAACAGGCCCTTACTCAGACCTACATGTTAAGCCGTGTCTCCTGCGCGACTTTTTACGAAAAATTACACCAAAAACCTTACACATAAGCATTTATTTTCATGCACAAGCTGTCTCCTCTGCGTATTCAAATATTTTTAGCTGCACATTTTGTGCAGATTTCTTAATTAATTCCGACGAGGAAGACGTGCTATCAGTTTGACAACAGATGTGAGCGGTGCGCACGGCAGGTGAAAATTAAGCAAACCCTTCCCCTCTTCCCCCGCGCGGGGTATGTTTTCCATGCAGCTCGGAAAACAAAAACATTGCGTTTGCATACAAATGTGTAAAGCCACGCCTCTTTGTTTCGACGTTTTTGTGTAATGTTTCGAAAAAAAAAAGCAAAGGAGACACGGTTAAGATACACAACATACCTTCATAATCATGGTCCTGTGAAGGCTGTGCTTGTAACGCGCACTCTTGCAGGGTATTAACGATCTTGTGCCACATAGCAAGGATACTGTTCTCGCGCTCAGCGGCTTGCTTGCTGAGTACCATGCCGCCTAGAAGTTTTACTACGCGGGGTCCGACCTGGCACGAAATACATCAAAATATTACATTCATCCTTCTGGGATAATAGGGATAAAATTATGAAAATGACGATTACTGTATTCTTTGGTAATCATTTTTGCTCAAAAATTGAAGTGAGGTAGTGGAATAATTGGCTGCAACTGTGGACATTGGGCCTCAACGCCTCTCATTTAACGATCCTTAAGGAAATATCAATTATGGTGTATGTGCAGTTTTTTTTTTTTTTTTTTAAGATAGCTAAGCGTAGCGACACATTCGAAAAATCCGCGACGGAAACTCCACATACTTATGTTATCTAAGAAGACATTATTTCGGCTTGATGTGTCATTATACGAGTATTATTTAAAAAACATTAAAGGCGTAAGGCTTTCCGTACACTATGGTTCTTCTCTTTAGGGTGTTGATGGCAAAAATAACAATACTCTTGAGCGAGACAACTAGGGATACAGAAAAAAAATCGATACTTGAGAAGTTTTGAGTAAAGTTGAGTATATTCGAAACAAAGACATTAAATATTACATAACAATAGACGGGACATAGCGAACAAAATCGTAATCCGATACAATGTCCTAGGTGGTCAAAAGTCGCTCAGTCTTGTGTGGTACACCTGCATGTCAAGTCGCACTCGTGTCCACCAAAAGAAAATTATTTTCGAAGAAAATATGCCGAATTGTACATTGCGGTATTGCAAACATCGTAGTGATAAAATTACTCAATTCAACTACGGTTTGTTTTCGTTACTACTTTATAATTTATCGAGTATTAAGATAAATTAAATAATTTTCTTAGATGTCAAACTATCTGACGGTTGCTAAATCAAAAGTTGGTGTCGGTAAAAGTGTATCGGGTATTCGGGTCAAACTTGGCTATTATGTGATTTTGCTATATTATGCTAGGTGGCGTCACTGAGACACGGGATAACAGTTTTTGACATTTCTTCTGATAGCCTCTCTATAGTATCTTAAATCTCTTTGACTCGATACTTTTGTTACGATCGCGATAACGAGAATTTTTTAATCGATATTTTTGTTTCGATACTTTAATAAGCATCGATACTTTTCACTTTACTCGATACACGAATTGGTCTATTTCTAATTCAAGGACTTCTCGGTAAAATAAAATATTTCGTCATTATTCCAATGTAATACAATTAGTGATTTGTGGTACTGGTACAGTAACTACATTATGTTATTATATCATAAGACACTTCATAAATTCATGAACATAACTACAAAACAACAAAACATATGATTTTATTTGCAGTCCCACAAATCTCGCGGATCCGCGGGATTGATGACCTCATCCCGCAGGTTTGGAGGATTGGATTCCCTAGGTGAAATATAAATTATCACAAACCTGCAAAGGAGTCATATTGGTCCTTTCTGACCCAGCAGATATCAGCTGTTGATGTAACGCGGGCTGCAGTGACGCGAACGCGGGCGCTCCGCTCAAATTGTGCAAGTATCGCACTAGGGCTGAGCTAAATGACCCATATAGCGCTCCTAGACGGGGGCCGAAGCATGTTGAGATTGTACCTGCGTGATACAAAAAAAAGACGTGTTACTAGCTTTCTAAGAGAACTTCCAAGTTTTCTAGGGGACTAAAAATATTCTTCAAAAATCCAGAAGTTAACCTCCAGGAGTTAACCTGTCAAAATTCGTCAAAAGCCCGCTGTTGTTTATGCACAGTGTGACTGAGTAACAAAGATGTTTCAAACATCTTTACAAACTTTTATATAAATATGAAAATGGTATGCTTTTTTTTTATTTTCAGGGTTACAGGAGTTCCATTCCAGAGGAGCTCGTGGCTAAGTAATAACAAGCGCACGAGTTGATCCATCAGGTTAAGCTGCGCTTGCCGGGGTTGGTCCGTGGATGGGTGACCATGTTTACACACCGAAACTCCTCCGTGCCTCGGAAAGCACGTTAAGCCGTTGGTCCCGGCTGTCAGTCGTGGATCTTTGACAGTCGTTACGGGTCGACAGAAGCCCGAAAGTCAAGACAACCAGTCTTACCAAGGGGTATCATATTATCAAGTTACTGGGTTGTGGAGGTCAGATAGGCAGTCACTCCATGTAATAATTTATCGAGTACAGTTTCAGACAAAAAACCTGTAGAATATTTTTAATTTTATGGTAAGAGTCAATGACATTATCAAACAAATAATAATTAAAATAGAAAGGCGACTTACCAGTATCAGTACGCGCCGTCTCTCTATCCAAATCCTTAGCTAACGCGGCGAGTAAAGCCTGGTGCGCATCGTGTAGCTGAAGGGAATGCTGTCCTAAACGCTCTGAGCCTTCGCTGATAATCTCCTCAGTAAGGAGGGTGAACACCTCTGTTGCTAGGGTTATGTACTGGAAAAGAAGCATGGTTGTTAAAAAAGTGGATAAACCAACCAACCCAAACGGGGTCCACGTGGTGGGTTACAGCCCATTCTAATGCTGGCAATTCACATGGCGCATTTGTCAAAATATTAATAATATACCCTATAGTCATGAAAATTAAGTCCATTTTGTATTAACAAATAAACGCGAATATTTTTTGACGGCAAGAGCAATGCCAACAAAGCAGAGAGGCCCGACGCGGCCCGAGTCTAAGCATTCGGCACATTATAAGCTACTTATGTACGGAGACAAAGAAGGGTCGGAGACAGACAATCCACTCGGCTTATCTTAGTCCACAGCTAAACATAGGCCTCATACATAATATGTATTGCGTTGTAGTTCTTGTTTGACATTTTACACAAAATTAGGTATCAATACCAAACTACATTTTAAAGAAAAGAAAAAAGAAAGAAAAAGTATTTATTGTGACTCGCACAGGAAGATCACCAACTAAACTAAAAACATAATAATAAAAGCTTAAAAACAAAAAAAAAAAACAGAAAGTCCTGTACGAGGCCAAAAGGTAATAGCTAAGGTAAGGTATAGGTATAGGGTAGGTAAGGTGGTAAGGTATTTGCTGGTAATAGTTCTCCACTAAAGGCCTTGTTAGCTTCAAAGGGGAACTATGCTACTTCAGTTTCCCAACTCAAGAAGCTAACTCAATTACTTTTTTCAGTAATCTTCAAAACTCCCCTCTCCATGGGTAGTCAGACGAATTTTCGAAATCTTTTAAGTGGTGGCTAGTCTTCAAGTACTAGCAGTGACAATACTCCTGAAAGATGGTAAAGGATTTTCGACTCTAACTACTTACAGAATAAGGCTCAGCCTTGTCCGGCACGATGGCCTGATGCGCTCGTTGTGGAGCGTCTGTATTGTCGTTACTATCAGTGTTGCCCGACGCACGCACGAGTCCGCTGTTGTCGGTCATATCGGGGGCCACCAATGTCGATTCGAACCACAGTCCGAAAAGTGGTTCGCTGTCTTCTAGACAAAAAGGTAAAGGTTATTGTATTTATCACCGCGTTTACATCACTAAATTAAAGTAGTAAATAGTGGTATTAAATAATGGTGAAGTTTTGGTAAGATTGTTTCAAGTCTAGACCACCATTGGCTATGGCCTCAAATATTGGCTATTGCCATAATATTGGCAGTTGCCGTAAACATTGGCAGTTGCCACAAATATTGGCTGTAGCCACTAATATCGGCGGGTCCCACAAATAATGATAGTTGCTAGAATATTGGCGCATGCCATAGAAATTGCCAGGTGCCACAAACATTGGCTGTAGCCACTAATATTGGCGGGTCCCACAAACATTGATAGTTGCTAGAATATTGGCGCATGCCACAGAAATTGCCAGTTGCCATAAATAGTGGCAGGTGCCACAAACATTGATAGTTGCCACAAACAGTGGCTGTTACGACAAAAATAGTCAATTTTTAATACCGTCGTCAGTCTCCGAGTCCTCGGAGCACAGTATCATATCCTGGAAGTACACAGTGGAGTCGGAGCGGTCGGGATCAGCGTCCTGGTGCTGCTTCTGTACTACCGCACGCTTCAGGTTTGTTGCTTTACGGTAGCAGACTACTCCTAGCGCTACCAGAAGCTGTGGAAATAGTTTGGAATGAGTTATGACTGCAGAAAATTAAATCAGACTAAGAAAAATACTCTAAAAAACATTTTTTTTTTCTTAAAGTATGTTTTCCAGTTTCAAAACGGCTATTCAGTAGCTTAATCATCACATTCATAAGGAACGTGTTTTACGGGCCATTGCGTTGCACCGGTCATACTTCAAGAAATTAATTAAACTACATAAGGGTAATGCTGTGTGGTGGAAAAATAGGCTAGGTGAGAGATAATTTGACAATACAAATAGGTTGACTGGTAAAAAATGCCCATGGCTTAGGCTGCGTTTCCACCAGAAATGAGCGAGGATGCGTAGTGAGGGAGTGTGTAAATCTAACCAATAAGAGCACTATACTCTTTTGCAATAAGATTAGACATTTAAACAAACCTTTTTTACAGTCCGTTCAACCGATTTTGACTTCTATTCCGTAGGCTAAAGGATGGCATGAAAGGCAAAAAAGTGGTTACAATACCAACTGTTTACTGCAGCTGCCATTTATCATTCAACCAATGCAATAGAAGTCAAAATCGGTTGAACGGACTGTAAAAAAAGTTTGTTTAAATTTCTAATCTTATTGTAAATGGAGCATAACTTAGCTCAAGCTATGAAAATGAAGCGATGTTATTCGTTAGTTTTACACACATCCCTCGCTACGCATCCTCGCTCTATTCTGGTGGAAACGCAGCCTTAGTCCGTTTCTGTACATTTGTGAGCTTGAAGTACGAAATTAATAATTTTAATAAGAAACTACTACGACACAAGACTAAAAATCTTAAACACTAAACTATGCGTAGCATGTCACGGTGACGCAGTAACGCAAAACCGTAAGATGTCCCCCTACCAAAACATACTGAAAACGCATAGAAAAATTTTCATATCAAAAATATTTGTGGACAAGATTAATCTCATAAAACATTACCTGATGTAAAGGCGCAGCGGAAGCCAGTCTGAGTTCCCTCTGATGCGCTGTATGCTGCGCTAAGATATGCAGCGGCGCAGGAGTCGAGACCACTGCCTCGCCGCAACTTAGCGCTTCTAGACGCGCGTCGGACAGTAGCGCTCCTACCCAGGCGAGGCATCGCCCACCTAAAGCTACCCATACAACGCCGAGACCTTGTTGCCTAGGGAATAGAGAACATAATTGTATTTTTGAAATGTTAGGGTTACGTCTTGTGAGAATTTAAGCTTAAATTGTACCTGCCGACCGAAAAAGCAGTGATGGCTGGATGACAGTATATGTCAGTTAGTCACTTGTATATTTAAAAGACCTTTCATAAAGGTACCGAAGTAAAAAAAATCATTCCGGTACCTTTGTTGAGAAACTGTACCTACCTAAAATTATATTTATACTTCAGAATCGTACCATGCACATGTATCAACAATTCGGCCAAAAAACATGTTAAGAATGCAAAGCATTTTATTTAATAAACATACTTTTGTAAAAAAAAGTAATCAAATCAAATCAAATCAAATGATGATTTGACTACCCATTTGTAACAGCGTCCTTAATATCATTCATGTTCTTTACTAAACAGTCAGGATTTTCACTATGTAATAACTAGCCCTGCTGAAATTGTCATGTTTCTAGATTAAATCATCATTTCAGCATTAACAAAATAAAATAAATAAAAATAGCCTTTATTTCCTGTGACTTCTTCATACATAAACAAGTTCTTATTACTAATAACATGTCATAGTATCATGTCTGTTAACCCTATAATAGCAACTATCAGCTACCAGCACGCGTGGCATGACCACCATAGAAACGGATTTTGTCGACAGAAGAATAGACAAAATTACACATGCATTAGACGTTAGAAATCTTTCTACAATCTGTCATTTTGTCTATTCTTCCGTCGGCAAAACCCGTTTCTATGGTAATTATGCTACGCGTGCTGGTGAGTGCAGTGGCGGCCCTGTGGTAACGGTCCCAACTTACGAGTTCTACCTGTAGGTCGTGAGTTCGAACCCAGGCAGGCATTTTACTTTGTGTAAATATTATCACCACTGCTCTCAAAACGGTGAAGGAAAACATCGTGAGGAAGATGTCATGTCCTAGAACCAAAAATTCGAAGACATGTGACATCTACCAACCCGCACTGGGCCCGCGTGGCCCACTCCCTCTCGAAGAGAGAAGCATGTGCCCCATTATAGGCTGATTATGTTATATGCTGGTCAGGCTGCCTTTCGACATAAGCCTTCTGTATTTCCCTCCACTTATTCCTGCTCAAAGTTTTTCTTCACCAACCTTTTGGCAGATCATCCTCCAGATTCTAGCATTAATACAAATTAGTACATGGACAAATATCCTACTTCTATTGCTCACGAAAACATCAACACTTCAAAGGAGCTAAAGAAAGCACTTACATTTTAGTAAGATTGTAAGGCCTTGACGGGGTCTTGGCAGGGCTCTTGCCGGGCGTGGGACAGGGACAGGGCGCGCCCGCGAGTGCGTGGTGAAGACCGCATAGCAGCACCCAGCCGCCAATCATTAGGTGGTTTTGATATACCTAGGAAATAATAGAGGCATGTAAGTTAAAATTCACGGCCATATGACCAAGTCATCTGTGAAGAAAGTGATAATAGAACACGTTTTTTTTGCTTGATAACATTGTCAAAGTTACAAGCAGTATGAACGACGTAAACGTACAATCGAACAAGTTATTTAGTATACAGGCAATCAACTTTTCACTACACTGGCAAAATATTTTTTTATTGAGTGCATAATACATTTTTGAGCTTATGAAATACTTAAGAGAGTAATGTAAAAGAAGAAACGACACAGCGCACTCACGACATTGTTTAAAAATAGCAATATGTTAGCTGCCTTTATTTGTTTTCTATAACACAAGATATTAAGTTATCTTAGCTTAGGTATTAGTAGCAACTCCAATATGTAATCATTTTAGCTACCTTTTGGCCTATTTTTATATCAAAATAGCTTGTTCGACTACACACGGCTATAACGGTCCAGTATAAGCTGACCTCTCATTGTACGGAAATTCTATACAATACGAGATCAGTTTAAACTGGAAATGTATATAACTTTATATGTAGCCGTGTGTACATGGTTTCTATTTTCCCGGCTAGCCGCTTTTTGGACATCCCACAACGTCTTGCGTAATGTTTGGTATGTTTTGGGCTCAGTTTTAGTCATAAAATCCACACCCTGTAAATACTGTGGAATTTTGTCAGAAGAATCCTCCTTATCTATTCTCTTTCTCCTTTCGTTGGTCTGCTGGAAGAAGTTTCTTAAAAAATAAGCAGTACCTTTGCATTCCAAATTATAATTAGGTTGTATCTCTATGTATTTTACTGTGTGTACATCACACTTCACACTAATATTATAAAGGCGAATTTTTGAGTGTGTGTGTATGTTTGTTACTTCTTCACGCTCAAACGGCGGGACCGATTTGGATGAAATTTCGTATGTAGATAGCTTATGCCCTGGATTAACACATAGGCTACTTTTTATCCCGGTCTAAGCGGGTGAAACCGCGGGGCGCAGCTAGTAAATAATAAAATAAGAATACCGAGGTCACCTCTTGATAACTTCGAATACTTACATAGCCACCAGCGCGTGTTGATTGTTTGAATGTTTCCCCAACAGTGTTGTACAGACTCAGTGCACTTTCGACCAGAGTGGCCGTTTGCTGTTCATACTCTTCGTCTTTCGGGTGTAGAGATGCCTGTTAAGAAATATAAAATTAACAAGTCTAATATAGGGAAAAAATAATGAATAGTTTTAGTATAAGACTATGAAACTAAAGCATCAGAATACTATTTTATTCAGTTTGAATTGAAACATCATCACCGCGTCAGGAGGAATACTGGTTTCAGTCGAGTTTGAAAGCTGAAACGTACGTTAATAAAACTATGTCAATCTGCATAGCCTTTTCCCAACTACATTGGGGTCAGCTTCCAGTCTCACTGGAAGCACCAGTATTTTACATGGAGCGACCGCCTATCTGACCTCCACAACACCGTAATTAGATACCCCTTCGCTTAACAAGGGGAATCGTATTACCCACTGGTTGTGACTTTCGGGCTTCTGACGTACAGTAACGTCTGTCAAAGATCCACGAATGACAGCCGGGACTACGCGTGCTTTCTGAAGCACGGAGGAGTCAAGGTATGTAAAGATTCACGGAACAACCGAGGCAAGCACAGCTTAACCTGATGGATCGACCTGTGCGGCTGTTATTACTTAGCCAATGTATAGTTAATTATGACTGCTCGTACGCAAAATACGCGCTTGGAGTTGCGGCCACCAGCCCGCTATACATATACTAAATATGACTGCTACTGACGAAAGTTACCAATTAGGTGCATGCAAAAGTAAATGATTTTTAATTAATTGAAAAATAAACTACATTAAATTAATTACCTGAGCAGTGGCGCATAGTAATCCAGCAATGCTGACGTCACTGAGGGTCATGATTCGTTCGGGCGTGAACGGCTCGAGGCAAGGCAGAGACAAAGCGAGGCGGCACACGTGCACCTCGTTCACGAGGAAGTGAAGACTACAAGGAGAAATTAAGGTTTAATAAAAGCACCATAGACGCGTAGCCCTAGTTGGCATTTTAGGGCGGGTAGAGTTATTATGGTTATGTTGATACTGAGATTAAAAATACAAAACTAACAGTTGGCAAACCAGTCGGAACTGGCAAAATAAAAGTGCCGGAGAAAACTCAGGAAGAATA
This sequence comes from Cosmia pyralina, assembly GCA_946251885.1. Lineage (NCBI taxonomy): Eukaryota > Metazoa > Arthropoda > Insecta > Lepidoptera > Noctuidae > Cosmia > Cosmia pyralina. The sequence continues at coordinate 23,602,971 of OX276345.1, read as the reverse complement.
CTAAGACCGACAATTTCAAGTTTGACATCAAATCGAATAAGAATCAAGCTGATATTGAGGTGTGCTGTGCTAAGGTAGCCCGCGAAATTCAAATATTCTTACGTTTTTTGCAATTTGCAGGTCAGTATCCTGACTGACATCCGTGAATCAACATACAACCTGTTGTATGTTGATTAAAATATGATTCACGGCTGTAACTAATATGACTTTACAGAATTATAATCATTAGAATCAGCAATACAACTCCATTTAAGTTAGAATAGGCCTCAAATCTCATGATTTCATGAAATAGTCATTCAATAGGGTATTAAAAACTTACGAGTTGCATTAATGATTTTTATGATTATAATTCTACAAATAAATATTTGATACGACCGCGAATCATATTTAGATCAACATACAACCTAATACCGACTTGCAAATTGCAAAAAAACGTAAGAAATTTTGAATTCCGCGGGCCACCCTGGCGCTTTCGCCTTAAATTAATTTGTCAATTTAACAATAATTCGAATTGTTCAATTCAGAACTTGCAAGTTGCCGCGAGTAACCCTGATAAGGCAGGATTAGCACAAAGGAGAAGAGGCTTACACCCAAAACTGGTGAGGTACAGCCTGATGACTATGTGTGACACAAATACGTACAGTGAGGCATCCGAGTTGAACTGCGGCGCGACAGCGGTCTCCTTAGCAGACTGCCAGCGGTTGAGGTACCGCTGCAGGCACGGCAGCGACGCACACACCTTCAGCACCACGGAGCCGGCTCTGAGCTCCATTAGCAATGATGAGCAAGTTGATGCCACCCACTTCTGCAGAAGAGAATCATTTAAAAGAGTTTCCATGCAGTTTCTTGCTCATTCTTCTCTATAGTAACATACTACGCTTTGGAATGTCCATTCTGGAAGACTGACCAACTCCTTTGACAATTCAAAAGTGCCTGTAAATGGTTGAAGTGCTTTGTGACTTTGAGTTTGAATGTTTTGTCAGTTTGATGGTATATAACAAACAAAATTGTTTTTGGTTAGCAGTGTGATACAAAAAAGTGAATTGGGCTATTAGACCAGGCAGCAAAGACGCCAGAATAACTCTGAGGGCCCGTTTCACTTCCTCCCCACAAGTCAGAGATAAGTTCAAACAACTTCTGTTCCAGTAATAATTTTTAGTAGTTTAGTGAAACGTGGAAAAGGCCTTTGATTCATTTCAAAAACCTAATAAAATTACTCCTATGCATTTTGAAGATCTAGATCGCTCATCTATACATACAGTAATGAAGAATTTTTGTCTGTATGTATGTTGTTGTAAAAACGGCTGAACGGATTTTGACGAAATTTGACACATAGATAATTAAGTAAGCTGGATTAACACTAGGATACTTTTAATGCTGGTAGTACGTTACCGTGGGATACTCTCCGACATTCACGCGGGCGAAGCCGCGGGCAGTAGCTCAGAAATAATTAAATAGACGAAAAGGACAATCCAAAAAATAAAAAAAAACTAACCTAAATAATTTTAATGATAACAAACAAACCTTCATATCAACAGAAGACTGTTGTGAAGCATTTCCATCCTTAGTGCTCTCCAAACTATCCTTGCTGCCGGGCGACAGGACGGCTGTAGCAGGCGCGGCTTGGGATGACGTCATCGACGCCACTGGGTTCCGTAAAGGCGCCGTCAGCTGTTCCAACAACGCGTCAGAACGTCGCTGTGCGTTCGACGGCGGCTGCTTCTCAGTGGGCGTGGTTTGAGACGCTAGTGACGTAATCGAGCTTGGTATGACTGATGATTTTGTTGATTGGGACTCTGAGAGAAAATTGTAAAAGTTTTCACAGTAATATTATGTATGTGTGTCGGCTATTTCTTATGGTGTATAACTTGTGTGTGTGTGTGTAAATAAATTATTTTATTAATTTAAATTAAATTATGTACTGCTTCATTGAAGAACCCTGCCCTTTTTTTTGTGGATGAGAAATCATCAATTGACTTCTCCCGCTGTGGGCGGTGCAGGAGGGCGTGTTTACTGAGTAAAACCCACCCGTGTGCTTTCAGTTGCCTGTGCCAAGACCACGGTATCTCTTTCGAACCCTGCGACTCCATGGTCCTATGTTTGTCCTATAATTGCAACTTGCAAGCAAAATTGTTTCTAAATTGGAAAGGATATGTTTTTTTTTTTTTTTTTTTTTTTTTTTTTTTTTTTTTTTTTCGATAGTACAAAGTTTTTAATATGTGGAAGCTTGTAAATGGCAACTGTAAGCGCTAATTGTATATTATTTACCGAGATATTTGACTATAAGCTTTCTGAAGACTAAATAAATAAATAAGTCCTTTTCTTTTTTAACTGAGTACTATTTGTTTAGTAAACCTAGGTCAGTCATTGAGGTATATATTTTAAATACATACCAGGCACAGTAACATGTGCAGGTAGTTTGGCATTCTTCAGTAGTGAAGTCAAGATGACTAGGTCAGATTGGGGGTAGCCCCCTCCGTCGATTCCGCATAGTCCCACAATGGGTAACAGTAGCTGGGGGAAGAACATATTGTTATACTTGATTACTTACATTGTTTATCTTAGAAACAAGATGATTACAATGTAAGTTTGGTTCAATTGGTAATAATTATGTTAGCATAAACATTTCTATTAAGTATCAATTGCATAATTTTTTCAGCTGCATCCGGTTAGACTGGAAGCCGACCCCAACATAGTTGGGAAAAGGCTAGGCAGATTGATTGATTGCATAATTTTTTGAAAGATATCTGAAATAAGAATATTGTCACTGATGGGAAAGCATGTCTTTTTATTATAAAACATATTCAACAAGGTCTAAAATTCAAAAGCCTTCTAAGCCTAAGCCTAAGTAATTTTGTTGCTAAATTAAATGCATGTGTGCAGAATACACAGTAGAGTATTTAACTACTATCAAAAACATACACGAATTAAGCGAGTTTATCCGGGCCTGTAGGCATTAGAAACACAACCGACGCCTGCCCCCAAATGCAGCGCGACGTAAGTATTTATTTTGTACTGTTATTAGGAAATGAAATGAAAAATGGTTTTGAAATCGACCCTGTTTCCGATTTTTTTTCCTTTGCTTGATGAAAAAAAAAATGGAAAACATTAAAATTTTACCTACTTACAACTAATAAAAAAGACAATTTGTGATCATTGTACTGATTAGCGCGAAGTTACGATGGCGTTCCTGTGTTGTGACGTCAGATCGCAGTAGTGCTGTCTCTGTCTAGACTTTAAAATGCATACAACCTCGCCGTTTTTGAGATATTTAAACGATTTTTGTGTGGCGTGTAATTTAAGTTTCGAAAAATCTCATTAAAAAATCTAGTCAAATAGCCAATTTTATTTCTCGCATAAATTACAAAACATATATACAAACCTGCTTAACAGAAACGTTAGGAGCAGCAGTCGTATTGTTAGTGTCATCACAGCTCAATCCAGCTTCGGAGAGCTTCTTCAGTATTTGTCGGAGAATTACTCTGAATGCATCTCTTGCAGTACTCAGTTGGTCATTTGGTACTAAAATATAATGGAGTAGCTTTAGTAGCTGATGAACATTCTTACAACAATCTTTATGGAAATGCACTATTCTAAGTTTTAAAATAATTATCACATGAATGTTTAAGTTAGATAAAATTATCTTTGTTATTTTTCGGTTGTAATTAAATGTGGCTGTTATGTAAAATTTATATATATTTTTTTAATCCTTTATTAAAAAAACTTTGTTCTTAGTAATTAATTACAATTTAGCTTAAAAGATTATTAATTACTAAGAACAAAGTTTTTTTAATAAAGGATTAAAAAAATATATATAAATTTTACATAAAAGCCACATTTAATTACAACCGAAAAATAGCAAAGACAATTTTATTAAAATGTTATTAAGAAAAGTCATTAATAAGTTTTTAGTCTCAAATTAAGGAATGATCCATAGCTCTTTGTTCTTGTCCTTCTAAATCTTAGTAGGTATATTTAAATGAAATAATGTGTTTTTGTTCCTAACAATTATTTTATGAAATCCCTTGTTACTAACTATAGCCAGGAAACCTCTATGTATTAATAAAATGTTGTGAAAAAAAAAATCCCTGTTGCAAAATATTGTGAAATTTACTACTTCAATTAGATCCATACTAAATTATAGCAATTATGTATGCATTGCATGATGACAAGTACTTCATAGAACAAACCTAGGTTATATTTGTAAGTATTAGGGCCTATTTCACAATGTCCGAATAGCCACTACTTACCAAATAAATTCAAAAATGGAACAGAATTTGTATGAAATTACCAGCCAAGTTAATAGGAAATTAATTGTAGGTGTTGAAATAGGCCCTTAGCAATATTAAATCAGCCTAAGTATATAAAATTACTTTTCATAACTATTCTCATTAGAAACCTAATTCCTGAAATAGTTTATTAATAATTTCATGGCTGTTTGACTTCATATAACTAAGATTACAACTACAAGCCACTTAAATAGTGGGTTTCATCATTTTGGATAGATGATTCATCAACAAAATAAAAACATAAGTACTGTACCTGATATAATAAATCGGAAATACTTACAATTATTAGCATTCATGCTAATAAAGTGTGCAGAGAGGCATGCAAAGCATGTGTAGAACAAGTCGTAGATGTCCTCATGATTCTGGAACTCACTTTCACTGTGAACAAAAACAGTCAGTATTTCAGCAAGACTTGTACTAGATAGTTGCAAAGACATGGTTTTCTTATAAGTTTTACACACTAGTCAAATGTACAAGTGTAGTCAACGTTGCTATATTCGCAATGATATTTCTTCGAGGGTAGCAGTGTAGAGAAAAAAATTGTTTTCATTGTGTGGGGTATTTGCAGATCATTTTTATTGGCTGTCCCCATTATACCACAAAGCACAGACTAAGCGACCATATTCATTGGGCAATAAGGAAAGAAGCAGTAAATAAAAATATTAATACAATAACCTAGTTTTAATAACAAAAGACAAGTTTATAAGTGTAACAAACCAATGATTAATCAGATGAGCTATCAAAATAACTTTTGTTATAACAGATAGTGCCGGATAAAACAAACCTTTTGATGATGGCTTGGATGATTTCAACAGCATCGTTTTTGTCGAAGAATGGGCCGTAAAGTGCTGTTAATATTGGTTTAACAGTTGTAGACCATTCAATATTTCCTCCTGATGCGGCCATTTTCGGGAAGAAAATGACTATTGTGGATTCGATTTTCAGGATGACAAATGCTTGTCATTGCCAGTGTCAATCAACTGTCAAAACTTTCTATTCTATTGTACTTGACACATGTGCAATATTTTAGGCAAATAAAAAATAGTGTCAACCCAATGATATTATATGTAAAAAGACGTATAATACAATAATATAATACCTCTTTCTACATATAATATCATTGTGTCAACCTGGGTTAACGTTATCGCTTTAGATTTTGAAATATTTTTTTGTTTTTCAATGGCGGTAAATATAGAATAAAATAGCTTTATTTCGGACACACAATATCCATATAGCGTTAGTAACATACAAAAAATAACCTATTGCCTTGTGTTAGTAAAAATCAACCTCCGCACCGCAGAAACTGCTGTACAATCGGAGAGCCAAGGCTCTCGGCTACAGTTTTCAGGATGCTGTTTTGACTGCCCCTCACTCTCCTCAGTAGCGACGCAGTTTTTCGCAGAAGCCGTCGGTGCGGGCTTGCGCAAACATTTCTGACGCGCTACAGTAACGAGGCAGCCTCAACAACATCGTGAAAGCAACGCGACGCGTAATGGACGCGCAGGACATCCAGCGATCTCTTAGTACTACAATTAACCCATAGTCTGCCCGTGTACAATCTTTGACAATAAGCCTTGAAAAGTGTTACTTTTACTTACTCTGTACACCGCGCAAATCTACGGGACAACATATTTCTCCGGACCGCTAGAGCCCTGCGCTCCCTCTCAATGTCTACATCGTCCCTGAGGTCAGCGGCAAGACAATGCCCAAGGTATTTAAAAGTTTGACACCCTATTAATTGGTGACCCGTTCATAAGCAACTCGGGTCCTTCTCCACGTCATTTGCCGCTGACCTCAAAGACCATGTACTCACATTTCTTCATTATATTATAATCCATGTGCGGCAGCGTATGTTTCACACGTTTTCAGCATCTCTCTGATTGCTCCCGCCGACGAACCCAGCAGCACCATGTCATCTGCACAGCTGATGTTGTTAATTCTAACCCCATCGATACTGCATCCGACACACATGCTGCTGAGTGCGACTATCAGGTCATCCATGTAGAGGTTGAAGAGCCTGGGAGGCGTCAGACCACCCTGTCTCACCCCGCACTCCAACCTATACGGCTCAGAGACTGTATCGTCCCATTTCATCTGATTGACTTGGTTACCATACCAGTACTGGAAAAGCCCACATATTTCCGCTAGTATACCCCTGTCTCCCATCTTTCTCCAGAGAACATCATATGAAACAAGATCGAATGCCTTGGAGAGTTCAAGGAAACAGGCGTACACCGGCGTACCGCGATCTTAATAATATTGAACGATATGCTAGAGACTTAAAATAGCACTTTCAGTTGATGGTCCGGGGCCAAACCCGAACTGTGCATCATGAAGATATATGTAATTACTTAAGCAAGAATCAAGCATACCGTCCAACACCTTGGCTATTATAGTCGCAAGAGAAATGGGACGATAGTTACCTCTGTCCGAGATGTCACCTGTCCTGTTCTTCACAATGGGAACTACTCGTACGATGGTCTTCATTAGATTAGCACCTGCTAATCTAATGAAGACCATCGTAGTACGCACGGCTACAGATTATGTTATACATTTCCAGAGGCTGATCTTGCGTTGTATAGAATTTCCTTACAATGAGAGGTCAGTGTAAACTGGTAATGTATAGCTTGATATGTAGCCGTGTGTACGCGTGACTAATACACATTGTGAAAAATATAGACAAGACTCGCGGCAAATGGACACCTGCGTGCCTCAGGTGCTCAGTGCTGAGTCCATCATGCCCTGGAGATTTGCCTCGTTTCATGTTGTTAAAGATTATTATAAACAAAAATCGGTTTTGTTTTTGGGTACTTAAAAAAACTAAGTCATCTATTGTTTTAAAACAAAATTAGTAATCTAGCCTAGTCTATCCACTTTAAGAAACAGTCACTGCTCTACTATCAGTACATAGAAATATTTTGTGTACAAGCCGTGTATAAGTGGCTAGGCGCCCCATCGCGCGGTCGACAAAAAATGTACAGGACAATCCAGGGGCTTACTATAGCTCATAAAGCAGGGCAGAAGTTGAACGGTTCCAGTATGAGAAAGACGGAGCTATATACGACTTATACCATCCTTTTTCTCGACGGATCCATGATATTTTTTCACGTCATAGTACGACCCACGGAGTAGAGAAAGAAGGTACGACCCCAATTGTAAATATTTTAAATTCAAGATCAGTTTAGATTTGAGTAGCATCATGACTGTTTTATGAATTTTACGATCAAACGGTTTAAAAGGAGTAATTATAAAATAATGATTTCTTGAAAAAGAGTATCGGATCTTAGTGGGATTCTTGCGATCCATTCAAGAATAATATATGATTATCAATAGAAGACAAATTTTCAAGTCTGGATTTTAGCGCATGCTGCGGGGCGAGCACGGGCGTACCCAAGACGTTTGTGACAAGGCATGATAAATTATGTCATGTCTTAGAATTTGTCTTAAATGCTAGCACAGGTCAACCATGTGACATAATCTAGAGGCGCGACATGCCCTTCTTGTTGCTAATTTCATACTGTGACATAATAAATTGAAAATATTAAAATGTGTAAGACTATCTGAATATGCGACCAAATAAAATCTTATTTTTTTTCTTTTCTTTTGCTTTTATTTCGAAAACGGTGTGTCCTATCGCAAAAATAATGACAATTTGGTCCCCCTTTATTAAACCCATAAACCCCTAATTTTCAAAATGTAGGTACCAAAAAAAAAAAAATATTTATTATTATTTTTCTTTTGTTTTTTGTTGGTTTCCACGTGCATATTATTTATATTTCTAAATATTATACCTATTTTTATAAAACCATTTAAAAAATATAAAATAGTAATTTATGTGTTTACTTAGATTATTTATTTATTTCTATTTTTTAGTTTTTTGTTGGTTTCCACGCGAATTGTTTACAGTTTTAGATATGTATTTTTAAAATATAAAAAAACCCTTTAAAAATATAAAAAAAATAGTAATTTATTAAATAACTTATTACAATATATTTTTTTTTTGTTATCACGCGCAGTTTTTCATTCAAATAAACCACCACCACATAATGCAAGAAAATTATTTATTGCCATTTGGTGCAGAGTAATTAGCAGGAAATTATGATTTTTTTCAATTTTCAGATCTTATCACCACCTCCGAACGAACGTGATAAAATTTTTCTTAGTCACCGTCAAAATGTGACATTTGTGATATAATTGGTGCGCCCATATTAACAAATAAGACATACGAGTCCCAACTAAACGTCAAGAAGTTATGTCACATGTCAAGAAATTATATCACGCCGCCGTGCTAGCATTTAAGTTAAAACAGTTTTATCGCCCAAAATGGGATAAAATGTGTGACTCAAGCCATATCACAGTAGGCCATGCTCGCCGGGCTGATGTGACTAGAATAATTTGTCACGCTGCATAAGTGCCGGCCTAAAAAAATAAGGAATAATAATTTTATTAAATTGCGGATATTTCGGATATACACTTCTGGACACATCTATTGGCCCACCTTAGAGTTTAGGTTTCGATGGCCCCTACCGAAATATGATTGCTAGATTGAACAAAAACTGTTGATGCAGTTTTAAACCTGATACATTTTACCATCTTTTTCGATCGTATTGTTTTAAATTTGAATTCAGAATACCATACGACATGGAGCTACGCCTAACAAGTCGGATATGCGCCTTGTTAAAGGCAATTGATTTTTGAATAAAAAACATGTTTTATCAAATAAAGGTTTAATTTAATAACGCGTGTTGCCTCCATGGGCATCTACCACAGCTCTCATACGATTAGGCATAGAGTTTATCAACCGCTCTATGAAATTTTGAGGGATCATCTCCCATTCCTCTTCTATGGCAGTTTTCAACTCCTGCATCGTCTGGGCAACTGGCTGACGAGCCCTAACACGTCTTTTTAGCTCGTCCCACATGTGCTCAATGGGGTTCATGTCTGGGCTTCTGGCTGGCCAGTCCATAACTGTGATGTTCACATCCCGAAGATATTCCCTGACGATGCCGGCCGCATGGGCTCTTGCATTATCATGCATAAAAAGGAAATTTGGGCCCACATAGTCCGCGTATGGTATCACGTGAGGTTCTAAGCACTCACGAATGTACCTTTCAGCATTTAATGTTGGCAGCCGTGGTCCTGTAACAACCTCAAGTTGAGTTTTGCCGCTCGCGGATATACCGCCCCAGACAGTCCATGAGCCACCGCCATAAGCAACCCTCTCTTCAAAGCAGCATTGTGCGAAACGCTCTCCCTTAAGTCGGTAGACGTTCTTCCTTCCATCATTGCCATGTAACACAATTTCAGACTCATCAGAAAAGAGTACACGGCTCCAATCTTGCTGTGTCCAATTTAAATGACTGCGTGCGAAATGAAGGCGCGCTGTTCGGTGGGCTCGCGTTAGTTTGGGGCCATTAGCTGGCTTGTGTGGTACCATATCGCGTTCTTTTAACCTTCTCCGAACAGTTCGAGCACTCACAGATACTCCGTGGAAGTCGCGAAGTTGGTTTTGTATCTCAATGGAGGTAAGGTGACGATTTCTCAAGCTGGTCGTCACGATGAATCGATCCTGCCTTTCAGTTGTGGCCCGAGATCGTGGCCTTCCTTGGCGACGAACAAAGCCGCCAGTCTCTAGGTACCTCCGATAAACATTTCGGACCGCAGATCGACTTAAATTAAGTTGAGCACTCACGTTTCTTTGGCTGTGTCCGGCCTGAATAAGTGCCACAGCTTGGGCGGCGACCTCAGGTGAAGTATCCATAGATTATTGATAGAACCTCACCTTAATGTTAAGAATAAGTAATGTTTGTTGCAAAACCAAAGATATCAATCACTTTTTCAAGAATTAAATCCAAGTAAACCAATAAAACCAAGTTTTCTTAGTATTCGATTGTTTGATATCAACAAACAGGCTCCAAATTGTCTTTTGTTTCTTTAAATTCTGTGTTCGAAATTCAAAAAAAGACTATTGAATGAAATTGTGAATGTGCCAGGTTCAAAACTGCATAAAAACTTTTTGCTCGACCTAATATAAAATTTTAGCTAGGACCAAACGAAACTGAAAATACAAGGTGGGCCAAAAGATGTGTCCAGAAGTGTATAAGCACCCACTCACTACTATTGTCTATTCTGATTTCTGGTCTGTCATTCTGTGTGTGACGTTCTGTCGACTGTCAATCTGTCTTGTCTTGTCTATTGTCAACGTTGTCAAACCAGTCAAACAAGAAAAGAAAATAATCGAAGAATTCTTCATTCTTCACAAAAACTGTTAATTTTTTACTGTACCTAATATGTCTAAAAAACAAGCAAATATTAAAAAGCGAAAGTTGTCCGAAGAAAATGGCACGGAATTACCCGGTCAGTATTCATAACCTATCAAAATTCAATAAGAAACAAATATTTTCCCCTATATTTTTCATTACAATACCACATTTTTTCAGAACCCTCTTCAAAGACGTCTGCCCACATACAGTGTCCCTATTTAGATACAATCAACAGACACGTCCTGGATTTTGATTTTGAGAAGTTATGTTCGGTATCATTGACGAGAATCAATGTTTATGCGTGTCTCGTCTGTGGCAAGTACTTTCAGGTAAATAAAACTTAACACAAACTTTATTTCATTTAATAAAATGCTATGCCTTAAATTTGAAAACAAACTATCAAGTTGGACTTTACAGACCACTGAACAAACTTGCAATTCCAGTTGCTTGAATTTTTAGTACAAAATTATGTTGGCTGTGCATAATTATTCAATACGAAATTATATCAACTACCTACTTCATAGCTTAACATCATGTGAAGATATCATATTTTTGTGTCAACTAGAGTATGGCCGATTTATCTTAGCGAGTGAGAACTTCGCACAGAAGGCTGCAAAGTAACATTTTTTGGGAACCAAATGTTTACATGAGGCGAGTGTGAGTGAGAGAACATGCGCGAAAGTTCGTAGTGCTTATGTTCAGACTTGCCAAGATATTTCGGCCGTACTGACATGTGACGATGATGACTCTTGTGAATATTTTGTCCACAGGGTAGAGGCACAAACACTCATGCCTACACTCATTCTGTGGCTGACGGTCATCATGTATTCCTGAATCTGCATACATTGAAGTTTTACTGCCTGCCTGATAACTATGAAGTTATTGGTAAGTCATTCATTTTTTAAATTATTAGTTCACAGGGATCTTTCAAAATTGAATTTAAGAGAGTACAACTAGAAAGTTGGCATTGTTTCAAATCACTGTTAAATATTACTCTTTTTTGATTAATTTGTCCATATAACTAAATAAAAAGATGAAGTATTGGCCTGTACTGCACCATAATGTTTATTATGAATTAATTACATTAATTAATATTGTAACACAAGGAGGACTAAGTGCGAAAACCAAATCCTCTGACATAAAACATATTGTATTGTAACACTACATAAATTTGGTTTAAGTGTAAAATGCATTTGTCTAAACATGTTTTTTAAATATTTCACAGCAATTTTCGACATTGCCAACTTTAGGATTGTACCCTCAAAGGTACAATTCTCTACACAACAACTGTATTTGTATTGCAAGAAGTAATAAAATAATTACCATGTCTGAAAATGCTTGATAACAACATAATTGTTTTAGATTCATCATTGAATGATATCAAGTATGTCCTGAACCCGATCTTTACACCAGATCAGATCATGCAGCTTGATTACAGCACCAAGATGTCGAGAGCTATTGATAGCACAATGTATATGCCTGGAATTGTGGGCCTTAACAATATTAAAGCTAATGACTATTGCAATGTTATTTTGCAGGTGAGTTCAGATTTAAAACCTTTAGGAAGATTATTATCTGAAAAATTTCAATTTTGTTTCTATACTAGTTTAGTCAGGCCTCTGATGTTTTTCTGTCAAAGCATCATTTGCAAGAGCTAAGCCAAAGTTAAGATTCTAGTGTATGCTTCTAAACTATTATTGCATAGAAACATACAACTAGATTCTAGTTAGAAATTTTGGACAGCACTCCAATTGCGTAACACACGTTGAATCACAATCAGAGGTTTGAAGGATATTGCAAATCCATTGCTACATAGGTTTGAAAAATTTGTCTGCTCAACAACCTACGTAACGCAAAGAACGCGGGTAAAATGTCAAAATGAAACCCATTGCAATTGATTGTCAGTTTATGTGTATTATGCAATTACCCCGCAGGTGTTGTTTCCAGAACAAATTGTTACTTATTGATAATATGATTTTAGTGTCTATCACAAGTACGTCCCCTCCGCAACTACTTTTTACGTGAAGAAAACTATGCAAACGTGAAGCGGCCACCCGGTGACTCCTCATTCCTACTGGTGCAGAGGTTCGGTGAACTACTCCGAAAACTATGGAACCCCCGCGCTTTTAAAGCCCATGTATCACCCCACGAAATGCTACAGGCTGTTGTTTTATGGTCTAAGAAAAGGTTTCAATTTATTAAACAGAGTGAGTAATACAGTCAATCATTTATTTCTCGGCTTCGCTCGCATGTAGATTGCAAATTATCCCACTGGAACATACAACTGGGATAAAAAGATCCAATGTTATATTCCAGGTCATGGTCTACCTATGCGCTAAATTTAATCCAAATCCGTTCAGCTGTTTTAGTGTGAAAGCGTAAAAAACAAACAAACATGGTCAATTTCCTGTGAACATTTTTACTGTTTGACGTATTATTAAATGAACAGAAGATACTATTCCATCCTCCTTTGTCTATGGTAGTAAATAAATATAAAACAATATCCTTTGTTTGCACTAATCTAATTAGTTGAACAAAGCTTTATAATTTATATTTTTGCAGGTGATCCCATTGATTTCATGTCTTGGTTTTTAAATTCTCTACACATGGCTCTCAATGGAACCAAGAAACCAAACAGTTCTATAATCTACAAATCATTTCTTGGTCACATGAGGATATACACCAGGTAAATTATCCATTTTATTAGATCATAATGATTTGGCAATTTTCTATCTTAAAAAAAAAAATATATACAAGTATGTCAAAAAGGAGGTGAAATAATCATAGGGCATCAAAAAATTCGTCCGCATTGCTGTCGACAGGAAAAGTGCCCAAAAGGCTGGCAGCATTGCCACGTAGTATGGCAATGCTAATTCTTTGGCCAAAAAATAGGCCATCCCTTTGGTCACATGTAGAGTCAACCAATCGCTTGGCGGTGTCCCGAAAAACTAAAAGGGCACTCTGACCCCATGGCCCTAGTGTTTCAAGTTTCACAATTTTCTATCTTGATTCTGATGAAATTCAGTAAAAATTAATTTTGAATGTGAGATCAGATTCTGATCTGCACCCTAATTGCGTAACAGACTATCGATCGGAATTTGAATCATTTTGAAACAAATTGCTAATCCATTGCTTCATATCTTCGAAAAATGTATCTGCTCGACAACGTAAATAACGCAATGAATGTTGTTGAACTGTCAAAATGAAACCAACTCCGATTGATAATGTGTTACGCAATTAGGGTGCTGATCTCACAAACAAAATTAATTTTGAGTGTATAAACTGCACACTCTAAAAATGCTCTGTAGTTTGCATTCATTCCAAAAGACTGCAATCATTAGTAGGATTTCCTGTGATCCTTGTCCATAAATTTTTTAGCTAAATCTTTATCAATTTACCAGAAAACTGCCACCAGCGGATGCAGATGACGCTGCTAAGGTTGACCTCAGCAGTGAGGAGTACAGTGAGATGATAACGGAGTCTCCCTTCCTGTACCTGACCTGCGACCTGCCTCCCACGCCACTCTTCACTGATGAGTTTAGAGAAAATATTATACCACAGGTGATCATCATATATACAAATTATATGGGCCATTCTGATGGTTTGTGGCACACGTTGTTACATTTCGTATCTGAAACTAAACCCTAAGTCATCAATTCAGATAATTTTAGTAAACAAAGAAATGTCACTGTCAAAATGACAGGACAGTGCTGCAAAACAATTTATCAAAAACAAGGAAATACAAAAACAAGGAAATATAACAACTAACAACAAAATGAAACACTTAACACGATGATAACAAAGCACAATTAACAAACACGCAGCGAATAATATGATCGGAGAAAAGAACACGAACGTATTGAAAAGACGCGAGTTTGCAAATTATGTCAAATGAAATTTGAGAATGTTGGGAACTCCTGTAGTGTTACCAGTATCATAATATTTTTTATACCACAAAATTTTCTTTTTTTAATAACTTTGTTTAAAACCGAAAACTTATAAAAATTAACACGGTATGATAATTGTTTAATTATTATTTCTAAAATAAGTACATAAAAGCCAATATAGCCTTGTTTTCCGCCATTTTATGTGAATTACCATTATGACGATATTTTTTTGATCTGTTATCACCTTTGTTTACATAAATTATCTGAATTGATGACTTAGGGTATAATTAACACGTTGACTGTCCTGTCAATTTTGGGCAATTACGTGGTACGTCCAATGTTTTTTTTTTTTCAATAAAGTTCTAGCTCACACATCCAGGCCAGGTAACGCGGTTCAGTTTCCTTTGGCTAATGCATTACATGTAACAGTCAATGTGTTATCATCATCACATTGAATCCACACTTGTGCCTAAATCATGTTAAACTTACAATACAAATTAGTAAAGACGAGTCTTAGTATACAGTATCCTGTATGAAGTGTTAGGTAGTTACACTGAAAAAAAAAAAAAAAATTTTAAAGAGGAAAGGCATCTCAGAGAGAGAGAGAGAAACCCATGTCAAACAGTGTTCTTAGAACTTCTAGAATGTGTATCAAGTGTGTATTTTTTTTTTAAAAACATTGCTGTTTATTTTAAAACATGTAATGTTGTTATAGGTGAACCTGTACCAACTACTTTCTAAGTTCAATGGGCAGACATCAAAAGAGTACAAAACGTACAAAGAGAACTTCCTGAAACGGTTTGAGATCACCCAGTTGCCGCCATATTTGATATTATACATCAAGAGATTTACGAAAAACACATTTTTCGTGGAAAAGAACCCAACTGTTGTAAACTTCCCAGTCAAGTAAGTAGAGAGAGATTTTTGTAAGGGAATGCTTAGTAGGATATCACGAATATTCGGCTATTATTCGGTATTCTGCTACTTTTTTAATATTCGGTATTTGGTTGAATATTGCGCACTATTAGGCAGAATACCGAATACCAATTTTGTTCAAATAGAAGTGATGCGTGTGTGTGTGTGTGAGTGTGCTCGTCGGAACACCACGAGGCACGCCGAGTACGAGTGTGCACATGGGTGCCCTCGTCGCGTCTCGCCTCGCGCCCTCGTTCGCTCTCGGAAGCGTGTCGAGAGTCACGAGACGAGACGAGCGTGTTCAGCCGCCATGAAACTTCATAAAAGATAAGGAATAAGAGAGATTTAGTGTGAGAGAGAGTGTTATATCTTTCTTCTCTCTCATGTAACGAAATGTGCCTAAAAGTGACGCGTCCTTTTGCGCGCCACCTGCGAAATTTATTTATTTATTTAAAGGTACTCCAACGACTTGTTCACTAATACATATTAAATAAATGAACTTATAAGTATACATATTATTATGGTGAATTCGTCACTTACAGAAGTACACAGCTTAAACATAATTATAATATATACACAAATTATAAGATGGACATGTTAAAATGTAAACATTTTGCCGAACATTCGACGCTTCCGCCGAGAGCGTGACCGAATATTCGGTATTCGACAAAATCACTATTCATAGCATCTCTAGACTAAACTATATTACTATCTGCTAGCTAAGTTAACCTGAACTTATCCACTAGTGATGAAACAAACCACATGATTGTAGCTAAGTGCCCCATTTTATCCCATATTATTGAGGTCTGGGGCTTAGTAATAACCGCCGCACGGGTCGATCCATCAGGTAAGCTACGCTTGCTGGGATTGGTCCGTGGATGGGTGACCGTCTTTACATACCGAGACTCCTCCGTGCCTCGGAAAGCACTTTAAGCCGTTGGTCCTGGCTGCATGTCATTCGTGGATCTTTGACAGTCTTTACGGGTCGTCAGAAGCCCGAAAGTCTGACAACCAGTCTTACCAAGGGGTATCGTATTACCCAGTTAATGGGTTGTGGAGGTCAGATAGGCAGTCGCTCCATGTAAAATACTGATATTCAGCTGATCCGGTTAGACTGAAAGCCGACCCCAACGAAGTTCGGAAAAGGCTAGGCAGATTGATTATTGAGGTCTGGTTTTTGCGTGGTCCTCAAAGGTAGCTACGATGTTGTAGATTTGATGGATACACGACCAAATTGGTTTTCATGATATTGAAATGAATTGCAGAAACGTCGACTTTGGCGACATTTTAACACCAGAAGTGAAGGCGAAACATAACGGGAAGACGATCTACGAGTTAGTTGGCAACATAGTTCATGATGGCACTCCTGAGAAAGGCACATACAGGGCACACGTCCTTCACAAACCAACACAGCAGTGGTGAGTGCGGCTTTATTGTGTAACTGGCTTTGTATCCCAAGAAAAGTATGCGATTCTGGAATCGTCTTATCTTTGGAAATAGAACGCGCGATTTTAAGATCTAATATAGAGCTGTTATAACCGTGGAAGTACTAGCCTATTTACTCGCTTTTCAAAAAACTGTGACAATGTGTTCGGAGTAGGTAGCCCGACAGAGAAAACTTTATACATGCGCTCAATGATAAGTGCACGGTATCGGCAGTACAAAACATAGAAGCCTTACCTCTGTGGGGGATTACACTATGGCGCGACGTTAGTGCTAATTCGAAAGAGAAGATTACTGAAGCGCATACTTTTCTGGTTTTACTGTAATGCACGATTCATCAACATTTTGAATGGATATAATGCAGTTCATACTGCATCGTGCAGATTTGGCTAGTAAGCTGAATATACAAGCCTGTAACTAGTTCTAATTATGTAATATACAGGGTGTTTGGTGCATCGTTTGCCAAATTGAATTGGCCGAAAGAAGAGGTCATTTGCTATCGCTTCAGGCTCAAGTACTCATTTTTGGCCACACCGGTTTTTTTATTACAACTTTCTAATTTTTATTTTGAAAAAATCCAAAACTCAGCATTAAAGCTTAAATTAAAAAAAAGTTTTGAGTGTAGTCGTCAAATTTCATTTTTATTTACATATGTACTGTTGTATGGCTCTATCAAATTTAAAATTACTTGCCAGTTACATCTAGTTTTTTTTTAATAAATCACAAAGTTTTTGGAAAAATAAAAAATGAACTTAAAACTCAACTTTAAATAGCTATAAAAAAAAAACTAAAAGCGATCGGGATCTTCGAATTATTTTAAAAAGTTCTCTAGTCTATCCCCTTTCCAACGGTATGCAATGTGTTAAAAAACTTTTTTAATATCTTTAATAATTAGCTAAATGTGTAGTCGAGACACATCAGGCTGATATTGGATATTACGTTTAAAACACTAGTTTTCGCATAAATTACATGCTATTAGTAGATAGATACTGTTATCTCACGTCTTACGTAGTCTCTTATCTCGTTCTTACATAGGGAACTTTCCTCGAAATTGAAAAAAAAATACATTATTACAAAAATAATCATTTATTAATAAGTAATTTAATTACATACTAATCTTACAAGTCTTGTTCAAACTGTCTACCACTATTGCGTATGCACGCGCGACATCTTCGTCTTATCTCAGCTGTAGTGGTGCGTAAACGCATTTCTGCTTTGATCGTCATGAAAGCCGCCTCAATGCGTTGGACTAAATCATCTCTTGTCTCAACTTCCGTGGCGTAGACGAGTTCTTTGGCCCGTCCCCAGACGTAAAAATCCAACGGAGTTAAGTCTGGAGAACGTGGAGGCCAAGGAATAGGGCCATCCCTCCCAATCCATGAGTCCGGGAATGCATCATTCAAGTACTCCCTGACGGTTATTCTCCAATGAGCGGGACAACCGTCATGTTGGAAAACAAAAGACCTGTCTTCACTGAAAATTGGCAAATCAGCTAATAATAAGGGCAACTCTGTTTGCAGAAATTCTAATTCTTGTAAGATTAGTATGTAATTAAATTACTTATTAATAAATGATTATTTTTGTAATAATGTATTTTTTTTTCAATTTCGAGGAAAGTTCCCTATGTAAGAACGAGATAAGAGACTACGTAAGACGTGAGATAACAGTATCTATCTACTAATAGCATGTAATTTATGCGAAAACTAGTGTTTTAAACGTAATATCCAATATCAGCCTGATGTGTCTCGACTACACATTTAGCTAATTATTAAAGATATTAAAAGAGTTTTTTAACACATTACATACCGTTGGAAAGGGGATAGACTAGAGAACTTTTTAAAATAATTCGAAGATCCCGATCGCTTTTAGTTTTTTTTTTATAGCTATTTAAAGTTGAGTTTTAAGTTCATTTTTTATTTTTCCAAAAACTTTGTGATTTATTAAAAAAAAACTAGATGTAACTGGCAAGTAATTTTAAATTTGATAGAGCCATACAACAGTACATATGTAAATAAAAATGAAATTTGACGACTACACTTAAAACTTTTTTTTAATTTAAGCTTTAATGCTGAGTTTTGGATTTTTTCAAAATAAAAATTAGAAAGTTGTAATAAAAAAACCGGTGTGGCCAAAAATGAGTACTTGAGCCTGAAGCGATAGCAAATGACCTCTTCTTTCGGCCAATTCAATTTGGCAAACGATGCACCAAACACCCTGTATATAAATAAAAATCAATTGCTGATTATTTGTCTTGCTAAAACTCTGAGAACGGCTGGGCCGATTTGAATATTTTTTTTTTGTTTTATTCTCCGCTTTACTGGGGTGGTTTAAAAGAAAGAAAAAATAGAAAAAAAAAAGAAATTGAAATTTTGACAGGACTATGTCTGGAGGGGTCAGCTAGTTTCTTTATAAAAACAGTCTTTGACACCCTATACAATCTGATAAGAATAATTTTGTTTCAGGTATGAAATGCAGGACCTTCATGTTACCAGTATACTTCCTCAAATGATCACACTCACAGAGGCATACATTCAGATATATGAACTAAACCAGGACTGAGTTTAGATAGTTTAGTCAATAAAACTAAGTATAAGTACACTTGTGTATGTTTATTTATTGAATATACAAATTCCTGATAATTCAGAATCCCCATTTAACAAACTGTGGCCCTGGAATGACCTTTATACTTAAAACAATAATTAATGATGAGTCATATTTTATTAATATGTGGCGAAAATATAATAATATATTAAAAAATTCACATCTACTATTTGACACAGTTTGAGAAATGATTCCGTTCATTTCATAGAAAATAGTTCAGGTTTTGTTACATTGATATTGTGATTTTAGAGAACCAGAATGAGGCTGATGGATGAAGTGATGACTTATACATAGTTGCCAATATAATCTTATCAAGGGAATTAAGACTTTCCCACACTAAGCCACTTGAATTAGAATTTACTGAACACAGAGCAAGACTGAACTATCTTCTTAGAAATAATTATGCTAGTGGCTCTCCCCCTTTTTGCCTGCCACCCGCTTGAACTCTCCCATATTCGTGGTGGAAATAGGGGAACCATAGAAGGCCAGGTGGTCAATTTGTGTGACTTCTCCACCAGACTGGTTGTCCTTTATGAACAGTTGAATGTTCTGTACACTTTGGAACTTTACAAACTTCAGAGGGACCGGGTTGCCTTCTAGGTCACTTGGTGAAAATCTACAATAGAAAGAAAAAAATTAAGATGTTTTTGGCATGTCCATACAATTTCAGTTCAAGCATTTATGTGCATAATAACAAATAAAATGAGGACCATTTTACTTACTCAACATCCTGCACTGACATGTTTCCAGAGGCTTGATCAAAGTCAAGTGTTCTTGGCTGGTTGATGAATATCTTCACTACTTTAGGTCCCTTGTCACTGGGAGCTTTAATTTTTAAGGAGTGTATTTTCACCAGCTGAAATATAAAAATATTTCATGTTCAATATAAAACCGATTGAAAAGCATTAATCAAGTAATACAGTGAAAGGCCTTTAGAGTATTTGTAATGAAAATGTTACCATTTTCATGCAATTAAGCATAAATAATTATTTAAAAAAAAAAAACAATCATACAATTGCATTGATTTTGAAGAAAGCTTAAACAATCATCATAAACAACTAATCACTGTTAATTTAACTACCTGATTGAAACTAATGTTAATGATGAGCTGCTCATCACAATCACTGGCCAGGAAGCCCGCTCCACTGGTCAGGCAGTGCGCCAAGGGATGGTTGTCAGCTTCATTCAGAGATTCACATTCACTCTTTGTTATGAATGTTACCAGGTCCATCTGTGAATAAAATGTTAACATCAGAAATAAATGAGGCTGCTGAAACAATTTGTCTTTAATCAGCTGCTGGTAATATGGACAAAACTTAAGCATGCTCACTTAAGAAAATATTCCTGTGAGAGCGCAGCTAGTGACAAACGTACATTGTGCGATCGAGTCGTGAGCTGTGCATGTGATTATCGCATTTGAGGTGATCATGCGGAACTTTGGCCCATAGTACATAGACCATTATAAGTGTACCAGTAGCTGATTAAAGACGAATTTTTGATGCCATTCTTTTCTATCAGATGCACAATTTGGAATTAGGAGAAATTTCACAGTAAGCACAGATATAAATAACTAAATATCCCTTCTGTGAATGTGGGTCTAAACATACATCAATAAATTTTGTGTTTTTAAACTTCCTTTAAAACAAAATGTATATGGTTAAATAATTTGGATTTTCCATGTGTTATTTGAATATATTGTCTACTGCTGTACTAAAACCGGAACATTATTACTTCAAATATTTTCAATAGAATTAAATTCCAAAGTAGCACCATCTATTTTCTGTTTTATTTATTTATTCAATTGGTCTTACAAGCTAACAGACATACCATCCAAAACGTTCATATGATTAACTAATTACGCAATTATTTTTTTATATAATTACTAGCTGCGCCTTGCGGTTTCACTCGTGTTGACCGGGATAAAAAGTAGCCTATGTATTAATTCAGGGTATAAGCTGTCTATATACCAAATTTCATCCAAATAGGTCCAGCCGTTGGAGGGTGAAGAAGTAACAAACATACAAGCACACACACAAGCTTTCACCTTTATAATATTAGTGTGATATGTAAACAGTTCCTTATTTTGCAGTAAAATTTGCTTTAAATCAAAGGTATTTAAATAATATGCAGCATGTATGCATGTATAGCATTTTGTCATAAATCTACATTTAAACAAAGCATGTTTAGTTTCGGTGCTCACATATAACTAGACAGCCCTAATGCCATTTCACTTACACACTGAACTTAACCACACTTTGATGTATCCTCTTAAGACTTAATGACCAAAATCAAACTTGGATGATTGGTGAAGTATGTCTTTCTGTGGAATATTGTACATATAAAGTCCAGCAAATTGCACATAATCAAAAACTGAGTATAAACACTTGCACCTGTATCCTATATGAAGCTAATATGGGATGCTACTGTTCAGTATACTTACATGTCCAGCAACAGTGTTATCCTCATCTCCAGCTTCATCAGTGCCATAATATTGTCTAACTTTAGTTTCTAGTGTGGCTGGGTCAGCACCCTGTAGCTGGTCAATCCGTGTCTGCAATCAATGAGATCATTTTAGTTACGAATAACATCCAATTTGGAAGTTTACTAACTCGTTATAATGTTAAAGCTTGGTGTACTGATTCCTGTATGATTCAGCAGCCACGTACCCGGTTTCTATAGAAGATGAATGTCGGCATCGCGCTGACACCCTGCGCGCTGGCTGTCTCCGCGCACCTGCCCACGTCCACCTTCAGGAACACAGCCCTTGGGAACTTCGCCGGCAGCTGCTCGAAGAACGGCGCGATCCGTTGGCAAGGGGGACACCTACACACAACATAATCAATTATTTACTATAACGATGACTTGAATATTTGAACGGAATCAGGTTATACTCACCAAGTCGCTGTGAAGTCCACTACAACAAGTTTTGTGCCAGCACTGGCCATTTCTGTTTGGAAATGCGCTTCGCTTTCAATAACAGTAGCTAACCCCATGGTTTCCTTTTAATTATTCCAATTTAATACAAGAGTCCACAATGACAACAGTAAGGAATGATACTTCAAAATGGTTGATGATTGACAGTTTTATTTAGTGTTACCATACATACTTATTTAGTTGCGTTCAAGCGTTCAATAAAAATCAATACATTTGGGGGTCTAATATTGAAGGGGTCTTGTCCACTTTTTTGAAAAACTTTTTTCCATTCAAAACCTGACTCAAAACTACCAATAATCAAGGGTTTTGTTTGGCAACTCCTCAGTTACACCCGCGCATAGTACTTTTGACAACCATAAAATTGATAACGTAGAAAATAAGAAGTTTAAAGTTTACCATCTTTGCTATTATTACATCACTGCATGTAGAAATGCGTGGTCACTTTCAGTTTTCCGAACAAAAAGTGACCTAAATGATCGCGACGATCGCGTTTCTTGCGAGCGACGCTGACGATCGCTTTTAGTTAGGAGTTAGGACGCGGGGTAAAAGTTCATCGTAGCTCAGCATCTGGTGCTGAAAGTTATAAACCAAGTCCCAGAATCGAATCAATCAATAGCCTAATAAATGTTGTATAAAATAAAATAATGGAGCTTGTTAGATAAATGTAATTATTATGTGTCTAATATTTAAAAATAAATACTTGAGATTACCTTGATTCCAGAAGTTAGTTCGGTTGTGATTAAAATCATCGAATCATTGTAAAACAACCTTTAGATTATTAGAATAACTCTTCGTTGGATATTGACATCTGTCACATTTACGAAGCTTGAGACCAGTGTAGAAGTATCTAATTTGATTAGTTATTGTGTTTACGAAATATACCACTCTTAACTTGTCAAATTCGTACAGATTTTATTACTATAAATAATTAAATAATATTTGATAGAAACTGTAGTATATCTTAGAATTTATATTGCTATTTTAATATAACAGGTTGTTTGAAACAATTGATACAATCCCCGTCATGATCCAGCCTGCCCCGTCTGGCTGTCATATTATTATTAGCGACGCTCAGTCGACTAATAATTTACCTTAGTTTTAGGCCTGGCCGGGGGCTTTAAGTTCGCTTAAAGAACCCACAGGAAACGCCCGGTTGAGCAGTCTCGACCCTTAGTGGTCAACTGCGAGATGCCATATATAAATAACTATAACTAATAACTAACAATTGATACAATACTGTCAGTTGATGTTTGATAGGAAGGGATAAATGGAAGGGGTGGTAGGATATAAAAAGGATTGTAATGACATTCTCGAGGCAGTTGCTCAGTGGATGTTCAAGTGGCTAGTGCTAGTGCCGTTGTGATGTGAAATATATCTACCAGGTGTCATGTAAGTTACGTAATTTCATATTATACCTTAAATATTGTTATTATGTTGCTATTATTCTGAGTGATGGAATTAACTATTTGAGATAACTATAATTTGTAGAAATATAAGAAATGTGTTGATAGAATTCTATAATATTGTTTCCATGGAGTTTCTTGTCCTTCTTCTCCATGAAGACCTAGTTTTGCGAACGGACAATAGCTTTCTCAGTAAAGATGAATAATTATTGACAAGCCTAATTGAAATAATAAATATCTAGTCTTGTCTTTCTGTGCTTTTCTTTATGAAATCCTTCCCTTACACACCATATTCATAATACTTTCATACACAATAAATAACCAATAACCATTCTGACATTTAAGACTTGCTATTTGCGTAGTAGCTATATATACGCTTATAGTTATATATTATATCTAATCTAACAAGCTCATTAACCGACTTCCAAAAAGGAGGAAGTTCTATGTTCGACTATATGTATTTTTTTTATGTAGTATGTTCACCGATTTCTCCGATTTTGAAAATTATTTTTTCGTTTGAAAGGAAATTCTTTTCTCGAAATGGTTCCATGATCACCAAGTCAGATTCTGATCAGGGGAACCCATGGAAATCCTCTAGGCACATATATAGCGATTTGGGTATTTTTTATAGCACATAACTCGTGCATTTGCTCTCGGAAAGCATCATTTGGTGACTTCACCAAATGACCAACAGCTCCAGTTCTCCTGGTTCTTACCAGGAGATCTTCTCAACAATTAACGTCCTTGCATCGGGAAACGGAAAAGCAATATTTTGTAAAAGGTGATGAGCAGTTGACATTAGGTTATTGTAACATAGATGAATTACAAACTGACTCGATAAAAAGAGAAAAAAAAACTAAAAAAAAAAAAACTAGCGACTTAGTGAAAAATAACTTTAATTTCGGAAGTCGGTGGCAAAAAACTAAAATACAGATACAAAGACACGGACTTCCGAAAATAAAGTTGGTTACTATGTACAGACAATATGGGATAAGGGCAGGAAGATGATGATGACTATGTACAGACAATAGCACTTATTATTGTTTTCGGACGAGTTTTTTTTCAGCTCTGCTGGTTTTAACTACATTCAGAGGCCAAAGCCAAGTATATGCGACTTGTGGTGTGTATTTAGAACTTCTCTCGACCTCTGTTGTGTAAACGTGGGGTGTCAGGTCTGAGGACCGCGCAGGCCAAGGCATAAGGCCGTCTCTTCCAGTCCACCAGTTAGGACATGCATTGTTTAAAAAAATGTTTTCGAACATTTAGTTTATTAGCCGTCATTTTGAAACAATCGGCACACTTTCTTCTAAGACTGGCTTTATTAATGAAAAGGAAATTGTGTGAGACCAATTCGAGGTAAATAGGTACCTACTTAAGTGGTCGTCCGCCTTTATTCTTTCATCCTTATCACTAGATAACAAAATAGCACTGAAGAAAACGAAGCCAGTTTTTAATCGAGTTCAGACGTTGAAACATCTGCGATCTGCGCGGTTCAATTATCTAGTGATAACCCCGCAATGAGCGAGTTAAAATCGATTATATTGTCAAGCGCGTGCATCTTTATGTTATCCTTGATAACAACAATGACCACTGTTGTTGCTATAAATGATAATAGTTTTCGCAAACAGATCATTAATGACTTACCAACACAAACAGATATTGACTATTATTTAGCTGGACTGGAAAAGGTAGTAGATTTTTGTGTAAGACATAAAAAATACGTGGATGCGGACATGGAGTTCGGTTTGTTTATGGTAGACGGTAAGAGTAACAAAAATCAATGACGTGTCAAAATTAAATTCGTGTCAAGTGTTTTGATTGGCTGCCGATAACAGTCAAGCAATCACAGCAGTTGACAAGCATTTAACATTTTGTTAGCTAGTTTTTTTTGTTGATTTTCGTCCCAGAACAGGTGTTAACATAAGTTAGAGAAGATAAAGTTAACTTTATAATTCTACGTACTTAACTTATCTTTTTCAAGCAAGTTCGATTACTTAGTACCTTTATAGGTAGGTACATTATAAAGGGAACCTCTTTCCAAAACTTTAGCTTTCTAGGTCTGTAGCAGCTGGCATTAACATCCGCGCGCAGCGTGCGCGGCCATACAACTAACGCTGCGAGTATTATTAATTTACCAGTTGAGATAATATGAAACAATTTTCGGATTGAATGACTTATATTGACAGCCTAGTTTTTCTTTACCATTTCATTTGTTAACATAGTTACAGGTGTCTATGAGCAATATTATTATTGACCAATCACGGACGTGCGGGTCGTTTTCGTACGCAATATAGATACTGCGGGTCGTGTCTCGCAGCCATAGATAATATACTATAAAAATAATACTCGCAGCGTTAGTTGTATGGCCGCACACGCTGCGCGCGGATGTTAATGCCAGCTGCTACAGGTCCAAGGGTTTGGGCTGGGCGTTGATGAGTCACTCAGTCTGGATTTGTCTCTTTAAATATTAAGGTAGCTTCTGCCCGCGACTTCGTACACCTGAAATTTCTTGTTCCCCTGACCCATCCCATCGCATCGCATTGCCTGACCGCACTATTACTTCTGCTGCTGATTTTTTTTCTTTTAGCTCGGTACCTAAGGCCCTAGAGTGATGTTAGCCTTCCTTATAAAATGGGCTATCAAATGCAAAAATATTTTTTAAAGTCCGACTGAATATTTCTTTGTTTGTTTGAACGCGTTAATGCGTTCAAACAAACAAAGAAAAGTGTGTGTGTTAGCTTCGACGCACGACTGGAGTTTACTCCTGTTTTTTGGCCGTTCCGACCGTATTTTTCGGTAATTTCTTGCGGACTGGGTTTCTTCAATGAATCAGTGCTATACAAAAAGCAACTTTAAGGCGTGGGGGATCGGAAACAGGGATCCTAGACGTAGGCAAAAAGGCTGCCAAGCTAAAAAGTGATTGGGAGGGTCAGCCGCATGCATAGCGACCGCTGGGCAACAGTCTCCACAGTCGGGAAGGCCTTTGCTCAGCAGTGGGACAGTGTAGGTTAACATATACAATGTGTCGTTTTGCATCCTCGTCTTTAAGGGTGTAGTATAGACCATCAAACCGAACAACTTTTTTCATGGGGTCCCATGGAAAAAGTTGTTTGTGCAACATCGAATTCGCGAAAAAAATTTAAATTGTCACATAGAAAACTACAATATAGCTACTCGACGCAAATGTATGGGACGGCTTATAATTCTTTTGTGATTAAGATGTTGGTGCCTTGGAAAAAGTTGTTCGGTTTGATGGTCTATACCAAACCCTTAAATTTGACGAGGATGCAAAACGACACGTTGTATAAAAAAAAAGGTGTAAAGGGACTCGTTCCCCACTCCCACCCCTCTCCCTATCCCTTGTACCCCCTCCCCTTCCCTCAATCCACTCCCTACCTTCTCACCCTCCCCTCTCATCCAATCACCGCCCTCCCCCTCCCGATCCCCTTCCCCCTCTCACCCCCTCACCGCATCCCCCTCACCGCATCCCCCTCACCGCAACCCCTTACCGTTAACCTCCCCCTCTCAACCCCTTCACCACTTCCTTTCCCTTCTCCCCTTACCAACCCTCTCCCCCCTCTCCACAGCCTCTCCCTCACTACAACCTCCCATTCCTCTCCTCCCTCACGAACCCCACCTCACCACCTCCCCCTCCTTCTCCCCCTTACCACACTCCTTCCCCTCCTCACCGTCCCCTCCCATTCTCCCCACCCCCTCTACCCTTTCCTCCGGGGTAGTTTTGAAAAATTATTAATGACAAACTTCATTACATAGGCAAGTATTTGTGTCGTTTCAAGTTAATTAACCAAATGAATAAGATTTTTCATATAAATTATATTCCCTGTTTTTACCCCCACAAGGGTGAAATTTTAAAGTCGTTTGGGATATTTTCGTAACTTAACTGAAAGATTATTTACACCAATTTTCGAGTTAATCAAGCTCCGCAGTAAAATCCCTCCTTATATAAAAACTTTTTTACAAAAAAATACAACCGACTTCCAAAAACAACACTACAAAGTGAAAAATAACTTTAATTTCGGAAGTCGGTGTCTGATTAAATGTATTTTCGTTTTTGCCACCGACTTCCGAAATTAAAGTTATTTTTCACTTTGTAGTGTTGTTTTTGGAAGTCGGTTGTATTTTTTTGTAAAAAAGTTTTTATTTTTCACTTTTTAGTGGTTCACATGTGCTTACCCCTTCACAGCGTACTGGCGTGATGTTATGTTATGAACTGGTGTGAACAACAAACAGACATGAGATTTCAGCAATCCCAGTCCATTTGCTATCATTTATTGAGGAGTTCCGTTACCTATCTCAGAAGTTCTTCATCAGATCTTCACCAAATTGAAATGGGACCACTCCAAGAAAGTACTCTTCCAAAAACTATCCAAATCGCTTCAAGTGTGCCTATAAAATTGGAAGAGTTCTCTCTATTTCTCCAGGATCCCATCATCAGATCCTGACTTGATGATCATGGGACCACCTGGGACGTATACCCTTTCAAACAAAAAAAAAAATAATCCAAATCGGTCCAGCCATCTTCGAGTAATCGGGGAACATACATAAAAAAAAAAAAGTTCCGACGAATTGATAACCTCCTCCTTTTTGAAGTCGGTTAAAAATTGACTACTACTACTACTTTCCCTTGGGTAGATTTTTCGAAAAACCCTGATACACGTTATTCTTCATTTTTGGTCTCAACTACACTTCTGGACACATCTATTGGCCCACCTTAGAGTTTAGGTTTCGATGGCCCCTACCGAAATATGATTGCTAGATTGAACAAAAACTGTTGATGCAGTTTTAAACCTAATACATTTTACCATCTTTTTCGATCGTATTGTTTTAAATTTGAATTCAGAATACCATACGACATGGAGCTACGCCTAACAAGTCGGATATGCGCCTTGTTAAAGGCAATTGATTTTTGAATAAAAAACATGTTTTATCAAATAAAGGTTTAATTTAATAACGCGTGTTGCCTCCATGGGCATCTACCACAACTCTCATACGATTAGGCATAGAGTTTATCAACCGCTCTATGAAATTTTGAGGGATCATCTCCCATTCCTCTTCTATGGCAGTTTTCAACTCCTGCATCGTCTGGGCAACTGGCTGACGAGCCCTAACACGTCTTTTTAGCTCGTCCCACATGTGCTCAATGGGGTTCATGTCTGGGCTTCTGGCTGGCCAGTCCATAACTGTGATGTTCACATCCCGAAGATATTCCCTGACGATGCCGGCCGCATGGGCTCTTGCATTATCATGCATAAAAAGGAAATTTTGGCCCACATAGTCCGCGTATGGTATCACGTGAGGTTCTAAGCACTCACGAATGTACCTTTCAGCATTTAATGTTGGCAGCCGTGGTCCTGTAACAACCTCAAGTTGAGTTTTGCCGCTCGCGGATATACCGCCCCAGACAGTCCATGAGCCACCGCCATAAGCAACCCTCTCTTCAAAGCAGCATTGTGCGAAACGCTCTCCCTTACGTCGGTAGACCTTCTTCCTTCCATCATTGCCATGTAACACAATTTTAGACTCATCAGAAAAGAGTACACGGCTCCAATCTTGCTGTGTCCAATTTAAATGACTGCGTGCGAAATGAAGGCGCGCTGTTCGGTGGGCTCGCGTTAGTTTGGGGCCATTAGCTGGCTTGTGTGGTACCATATCGCGTTCTTTTAACCTTCTCCGAACAGTTCGAGCGCTCACAGATACTCCGTGGAAGTCGCGAAGTTGGTTTTGTATCTCAATGGAGGTAAGGTGACGATTTCTCAAGCTGGTCGTCACGATGAATCGATCCTGCCTTTCAGTTGTGACCCGAGATCGTGGCCTTCCTTGGCGACGAACAAAGCCGCCAGTCTCTAGGTACCTCCGATAAACATTTCGGACCGCAGATCGACTTAAATTAAGTTGAGCACTCACGTTTCTTTGGCTGTGTCCGGCCTGAATAAGTGCCACAGCTTGGGCGGCGACTTCAGGTGAAGTATCCATAGATTATTGATAGAACCTCACCTTAATGTTAAGAATAAGTAATGTTTGTTGCAAAACCAAAGATATCAATCACTTTTTCAAGAATTAAATCCAAGTAAACCAATAAAACCAAGTTTTCTTAGTATTCGATTGTTTGATATCAACAAACAGGCTCCAAATTGTCTTTTGTTTCTTTAAATTCTGTGTTCGAAATTCAAAAAAAGACTATTGAATGAAATTGTGAATGTGCCAGGTTCAAAACTGCATAAAAACTTTTTGCTCGACCTAATATAAAATTTTAGCTAGGACCAAACGAAACTGAAAATACAAGGTGGGCCAAAAGATGTGTCCAGAAGTGTATTTTGTACTGAGTTTCGAGTTAATTGGACCGCGTGTTAATATTCCTCTTAAAAAAATTTGAGTGATCCTTAGGGGGTAGTTTAGGAAAACTAATAATTACATACCTACTTTATAATTTACTTAGATAAATATTCGTGCAGCAGCAGGTTAAGTAGAAGTTATGTGAAGTTAGCTCTAAGATTACGGTCTGGACACTATCCATCGGCAAAGTTTGCATTTCTCATGAAGAAAGTAAGTTCTCCCAACTGCAATACATGCAATGTACTTGAGGATGTACATTATTTGCTGATGGATTGCGTCATTCTTGACTTGATTAAATTTCTCCTTTCCTCTTGGTTCTCCAAGAGGAAAGGAGAAATTTAATCAATGAGTTTAATTTAAATATATCACAGGTAGGTTTAATTCAATCAATTTTAGCACAACCGACGTCAGATGTGGCGAAAAGATTTAGCGGAGTTGGTGTACTATATTGATTAAGATTCTCCTTTTAATTTAATTTAAATTTAAAGCATTGCATCGTAGTAGTCAGTATAAGGCATGATGGGGTTGGCGTATCCATTGGGATAAAAACCCCAATTGGATCAATAAAGATTATAAAAAAAAAAAAATAAGTATTCGTGCCAAGTTTCAAGGAATAAGATTTTTCATACAAACTTTCATCCCCTATTTGACCCAATTAGGGATGGAATTTCGCCGCCGGGGTCGCGGGTAGTTCGAAAGAGATACCGTGGCCCTGGCACGGGCAAATGAAGGAACATGGGTGGGTTTTAGTCAGTAAAAGTCTGACACGCCCTCCCGCTCTGCCCAGAGCGGGAGAAGTCATTTGATGATTTCCCATCCACAAAAAAAAAAGGGATAGAATTTCCAAAAATCCTTCCTTATTCCTTGTCTACATTATAAAGGAAACATCTGTGTAAAATTTCAGCTTTCTAGGTTCAAGGGTTTGCGCTGGGCGTTGACGAGTCAGTCAGCCAGGACTTATTTATTTATTTATTTATTTAACCTTTTCGCACACAAAACGTACAAAGGCGGACTTAATGCCTTAGGCATTCTCTACCAGTCAACCAAGGGTGGTGAAGAGATTAGATGGCAGGTGCTCAGTATGAGAGGAATACTTATATAAAGACAATAATACACATACATACACTTACTATAAGATATACCTATAATATATATATATATACACATATATATATATTACAATACATATTATATACAAATTCAAGAGAGAGAGAGGTGTTGAAATAACTCTACACTATTTGTTTAGAAAATAACTCTGCTCTCTGGACTTCTCTTTTTAACCGACTTCAAAAAGGAGGAGGTTCTAAATTCGTCGGAACCTTTTTTTTTAATTTTTTTTTTTATGTATGTTCCCCGATTACTCGAAGATGGCTGGACCGATTTGGATTATTTTTTTTTTTGTTTGAAAGGGTATATATACTTCCCAGGTGGTCTCATGATCATGAAGTCAGGATCTGATGATGGGATCCTGGAGAAATAGAGAGAACTCTTCTAATTTTATAGGCACACTTGAAGCGATTTGGATAGTTTTTGGAAGAGTACTTTCTTGGAGTGGTCCCATTTCAATTTGGTGAAGATCTGATGACGAACTTCTGAGATAGGCAACGGAACTCCTCAATAAATGATAGCAAATGGACTGGGATTGCTGAAATCTCATGTCTGTTTGTTGTTCACACCAGTTCATAACATAACATCACGCCAGTACGCTGTGCAGGGGTAAGCACATGTGAACCACTAAAAAGTGAAAAATAAAAACTTTTTTACCAAAAAATACAACCGACTTTCAAAAACAACACTACAAAGAGAAAAATAACTTTAATTTCGGAAGTCGGTGGCAAAAACGAAATTACATTTAATCAGACACCGACTTCCGAAATTAAAGTTATTTTTCACTTTGTAGTGTTGTTTTTGGAAGTCGGTTGTATTTTTTTGTAAAAAAGTTTTTTTTATTTTTATTAAGTATAGATATACTCGAATATACATACAAATATTGTTCATTGAATAGTATAGGATGACGTGTAAACGTGACTTGATTGATCGGTTAGGATACGGTATAATTATTATATTTTTCATCTTTGGATTATGAATTAAGTTTTCTGAAAGCAATTTTTTTTAATTTTTTTGTTTCATACCTTTGTCATAAAAACCAGTAAAACACTGAAACGAATCAGTGCGTTTCATTGCGGATGTAATCAATCCGTTCATAACTAAAACTTAATAAGTACAGATAGATATTTATCTACAGCGTGTATCAGAAAGCTGTAGTCACATTTAAGGTTGTTGTACCGACCATCAAACTGAACCAAGTTCGTCCATGGGACCAACATCGAACTTAACAAAACTTCAATACCTACTCGACCCAAATGTATGGGACGTCTGATTATTTTTTCGCGATTACGATGTTGGTTGCATGGAGAAATTGCAGTTTGCTGGTCTGTACCACATCCTTAAAATATGACCTCACCTTTCTCATACACTTTGTATCTACGATGATTTGATTGATTTTGTTCTTTATGGCTGGTTTACAAGTGCGAGCTGCTGACTAGACAGTAAACAGCTGCTCGCACTGTGTACTCGCATGTCAGTAACTCGGCCTGCTTTGGCATTGGCAGTTTACACAGTGCGAGCT
This sequence comes from Cosmia pyralina, assembly GCA_946251885.1. NCBI lineage: Eukaryota > Metazoa > Arthropoda > Insecta > Lepidoptera > Noctuidae > Cosmia > Cosmia pyralina. Next base: position 23,570,253 of record OX276345.1, on the reverse strand, counting down.
GCTGACTAGAGTGCTGCTGGCACTGTGTACTCGCAGGTTATCAGCTCGGCTTGCCTTGGCTGTTTATACAGTGCGAGATGCTGCACTGCAGCTACTCGGTAGGCCAAATCGCACGTTAGCTCGCACGAAAACAAAAAAAAATTAAATTACTCGTCTGCGAGCTACTGTCCAACTCGCAAGTGTGAGTAACTTTATGATACGTCCACACAGTGCGAGTTACTGCACTGTAGCTACTCGGTAAGCCGACTCGCATGCTAGCTCGCACTGTGTAAATTAGCTGTAACTCATAATCTGTTCTTAGTAACCACCGAATTTTCTCGTTGTAGCTCTACCTTTATTTTTTTTTTTTTCGTGGGGAAATCCTCATGGATACCCTCCGTCTGGGTACAACGGAGGGTTATGTCGGACTTCTACCGACGAAAACCCCACTGTTCCTTCTAGCACCATGAGTAGGGGGCCCGGGAGATACTTGTACATTCACCGCGCCCCCGACTGGTATCAGCCCGCGCTGCCTAGCGGGCCCCATCACCAAGTGCGGCCGATCACACGACCGCACGTCTTCCCATTAAGACGCGCATGTTATGTATGCCACCTCTTTGAGCCTGACTGCTCGAGCGGCGACACCGCCCCAATTTCGCCGCCCGCAGGCCCCTCCTTATGGTGGCCGGAGATCGTTAAGCGCCCTTCGACGCCCCGCTGCTCTTCTGATGCGGGTGGAATGAGAGGTATGCTCTCTCTCCCTCTCCGCCGTCTCCTTTGCATGCATCACCTTGTCTTGTTGTAGCTCTACCTACGTCTCCCATACAACGAAAAAAAAAACCAGAGTTATCATTATTACCATGCACGCACGGCGTTTAAAACAATAAAGCATTTTGTTTTCTTTGTAGTGAATTTGAAGGAACTTGTGCAGCAGAAAAGTATGAGTTTCCCTAAAAATATACGTTACCACCTTGAAAAACTACTAGAAAAGAACAACGCATTGTCTGAATATTTCCACACAATGGTCCAGGAACATGAGGACGAGAGAAAAATGGAGCAGGAAATAAAATGTAAGACTCATCGAGTCTTTTTTCTTTTTCGAGAAATATTCCGTTATTGCAATATTTTTAGGGTTCCGTACATCAAAAGGAAAAAAACGGAATCCTTATAGGATCACTTGTGTGTCTGTCTGTCTGTCCGTCTGTCACAGACAATTTGCTTCGAATCAAACGGACCGATTAAGTTGAAATTTGGTACACATATGAATTTCTGTGATCCAAACATGGACGGGTAAAGTAAATAAATTAATTTCATTAAGGGGTTCACTTTTGGAGGACAAATAAGAAAATAAAAACAAAAATTACAAACTGTACCGTCGTCGTATTTGTCCCTGGGGGACAAATAAGAAAAAAAATATAATACAAACTGTACCGTGTGACATATCAAATGAAAGGGCTTACTATGGGGGTCTCAATTATATTTTTTTTTATAATTTTAAAATAAATTGTTTTAAAGTTATCTATGAAAATAGATGAAAATTGACCATTCTCCCCCCTTTTCTTCGAAACTACTGAGCCTTTTTTAAAATTTTGAAAAAAAAATTAAGAAAATAATTAATTACCTGTAAATTACAGGAAAACCTATAAGAAGTCTGTGGTCTTAAAATAACATGGTAAATCTCTCAATATTGTGAGTACAATCTTAAATTTAAAGTTGGAATGTATGAGAGACCATGTTTTCCAACTACAATGTTAAGTTTGTTCTTGGGATTAATTCATCCCAACTACGGAACCCTTCATTGTGCATGGTCCGACACGCACTTGGCCGGTTTTTTGTAGTTAATTATTATATAGGCCATACGTAGATACCTACATGGGTGTCAGTAGGTGGTAGGTAATTTGTATAGATTTGTCACGGTCGTTGCCCTTGCCCTAATATCTCCGTAGGAACCTAAACAATCAATTTTACAGTCCCTTCAACCGATTTTGACTTCTATTCCGTAGGCTTAAGGATGGCGTTAAAGGCAAAAAAGTGGTTACAATACCATCTGTTTACTGCAGCTGCAGTTTGTCATTCCTCTAACGCAATAGAAGTCACAATCGGTTGAACGGACTTTATATAAGGTTTGTTTAAATATCTATTCTTATGTAATATAAATGTAAGTATGCTTTTTCGCTAAGGGAACATGAAGATCACGATAAATTGATTCTCAAACTCAGAGCATTTATTTCAAATAAACCAATTACAGGCACTTTTGAATTGTCAAGGGGTCGGTCAGTCAGAAAGATGAAGCTAGTTGCCCATTCCAAAGCGTAGGTAGCGTATTCTTGCCCGTTCTTCTCCATAGGAACCTAAGTATTCCTATGGAGAAGAACGGGTAAGAAACTCTACTGACACTCTTTTAAAGACGTGGCAGCTAAAGATGACCAGTCCCTGTTGACGCCACACGTTCACGAACATGACGTTTAGATCAGCACCATTCAACTCAACATTTTGAAGGAAACTTAATGATCCAACACACGAGCCACCACCAGCGAGACATTTGAGTGATCATGACAGACTCTCAGCCGCCGTGGCACATTCAAGTCACTGAAAAATCTACCCAGTAAATGGTAGCTTTATAGTAGCTACATAGTGCTCATACAAGTGCTATGCAATTATACAATAATATGAGATTGAATTTGTACAATGCAAAGATAGTTTTTACAAGCAGGACCAGCGACAGTTCAAAGTTGATTATTGTTTTCAGTGACTCGACTGTTTTATAACAAAACAACGTGGTCTAGACCTTCAGATAAATTCAACCAAGATCTACTGAAACAAACGAAGGTCTACAGTCCCGAAATGTTGGAGACAATGTATGGCAAATGGGACATATATATGATTTATGCAACCGACTTACAAAAATATGTACCTTCGCTCGCAGCTTCGGGTAAACTGTACAAATTTATCTAAGCTAATTAATAAAATTTACGACTGACAGTTTTTGTATGGACAAACTGTCAAAAATTCAAAATTTCTTAGAAAGGGAAGACTTTTACTAGGTGTAAATGTTTGGTTGAATTCACCCTTAATAGTATGTTATGTAGGTAAGTACATATTATAAGATAAAGTCGCTTTTCGTGTCTATTATTAATTCCGTAACATTTGCTTTAGTTGCATGCACGGCACAGTTGGCGTTGAATCCAGTACATAATCAAAAATTTAAGGGTGTCTGTCAGATCCCCTATGACTGCCAAGCGGCGTTGGATAAATGCAGCGACTACGGCTATGGGTTGTTACATAGGTACGTTATACTACAACATACAACGGTACATGGATCTTTTGGCGTGTGACTAAAATCGAAACGAACGCCGCCATCCGATTGGAACGCAGTTCTTTAACGCGGCTTATGGTAGAACTTGTCCACTCTGAAATGACGCGCCCCACTACCAAACCTATACCCATACCTATACCTAAAGTATACGTACGCTACGGTCAGTGGCGGATTTGCAGTCTTGGCCGCCCTAGGCCCCCGGTCATGTAGTAAAAATAGGTACCAGCCGCCCCTTTCTCAGCACCCATCTTATAGACTGCATAATGAATTTACTGTATTGCCAACTTTTATCGAAATCGAGTTACTGATTTTTTTTCGCGATTTCAGGTTTGGTTCCATAGTAAAAGTTGTTCATAATGATGAGCATAGTGACCCCTTAAGAGGATATTGGTCAATAACCGGTAACCCTGAATATACGAGTGATTTAGGAAGATTATTGTTATACGATGCGGTGCAGTGCGGCCCGCCATAATGTGCGCGAGTCTTTAGAATATTTAGGTACGTTCAGTTATTTCTTGTTACATCAGTTTTTTGTCAGATTTGCCGCCACTAAAATCTGACCGCCCTAGGCCCGGGCCTAATGTGCCTTAGGGCAAATCCGCCTCTGACTACGGTAAATGCGGTAGTGTAGTGGGGCGCATTATTTCAGAGTGGAAAGTACATTAAATTACATTACAGTACATTATTAGAGCTTGACAGCGTTAATTAAGTACCTAATATATCTACAGCGTGTATCAGAAAGATGTAGTCAAAATTAAGGATGTTCTACTGACCAGCTGAACACCTTTCTCCATGGGACCAACATCTTAATAGCAAAAAAATAATCAGCCGTCCCATACATTTGTGTCGAGTAGGTATTAATTTTTTTTATGGGACATCCTTAGGTTTGACGACAACTTTCTGATACCTAACTAAATGCTGTATATGTATAAGCTGCACTTAAAAAAAAAGTATTTATTTTTTTATGGGACATCCTTAGGTTTGACGACAACTTTCTGATACCTAACTAAATGCTGTACTATATGTATAAGCTGTACTTAAAAAAAAAGTAAGTTCAAAAACTAAAACCCGGCTACTGAAATTCACGCTCGCCGCGGTCGGTCTGTAACCAATTAAATTAATATTATTTACCTCCACTTTTACTTATTTTTAACAATTTAAACATATTTATTTACTTATACATTATGACATATATACATATTTGTAATGTGCTCGTCAAGACCTTTCTTTTGATACCAAACGTCATTATCTTAATTTAATTTTTTTCGGGGCCACAAATTTACGTGTAAAGTCCACCTTATTGTGACCCGGACCATTACTACGAATCTATTGACACCTCATTCATTAAAATCGATTCGGTAATTTAGGCGCTACTGTGGAACACACATACTTACATACATAGATGACTAAAATCATAACCCTTCCTTTTGGCTTTGCCGTAGTCGGGTAATAAGTATATCAGTAGGTACCTTATCAACTACTTCTCCTATAATTTAGTGGATGTCATACAAAATCATTTTAATTTTCTAGGATTTCGCTAATGGTTATTGCCCGTTTTTCTCGAGACTGTGTCGTGTTCTCCAGAAAAGTAGACAGATTTAAGACGGATACGTATTGTATGATGTCTTTCAACGAGGCGGAGTACATTGCCTTAAATAGCTTCGGAATGCCTGACCTCATGCTTCAACAGAGTAAGTATGATTTATTTATTATTTATTTATTTATTTATGTTAATACGGTTTGTGGACCAATTACATTAACACATACAGTAAATATAACATAATCATAAAAAAGACAACAAAAAAAAAAATAGAACAAAGATATTATAAACAAAACACAAGTTTTAAATTTATGTGCTCTCACAAAAGTGAAGACAAGCGCACAAAACAGTTTTGAGTTCATCTGCAAATAGGTCACAGTTCGGGTTGGCTTCCATGACGTTATTAAGCGCAGTCAGGGCGCGAGGAACAGGGGATGAGGCGCGGGCCACTGTTCGAGTTGTGGGCACGGCTAGTAGACGGTGTTTTCTACCACGGAGATAGCTGCTTGGAATGAAAAGGCGAATCAGCTCATTATGGAGATCAGGAGCATCTGTTATCCCACGACATATTTTAAGCATGATGTACAACTGATCATAGGCTCTCCTAGTTTGTAACATATGAAATCCTAGAGATCCTACGAGAAATTTTGTTGGATATAAAAATGGATAAAATCCGTAGGTAACGGAATTTATAGAGAAATCTCAGAAATGCTTAGTAATGCTTTGTTTTTTTTTTTTTTTTTGTTTAATGATAGTATACATAGTATAGTATGTGCTTCGTTTGGTGCTTCAAGACATGCTCCTAGCGAAGCAACGCATGTTGTTACTCTTGCCTGGTGATGCCAGGGCGAAAGAAAAAAAATAGTCCGTCAGTCAGATAATAAAAAAAAATATTACACATGTATTTTTTGCTTTATCATATTAACTAGCTGCGCCCCTCGGCTTCACCCGCGTAGACCGGGTTAAAAAGTAGCCTATGTGTAAATCCAAGGTATCAGCTAACTCCATACCAAATTTTATCAAAATTGGTCCAGCCGTTTGAGCGTGAAGTGGTAACAAACATACAAACACGTACACTCACAAACTTTCGCCTTTATAATATTAGTGTGATAAAAAACCGGTCAAGTGCGTGTCGGACCACACACAATGAAGGGTTCTGTAGTTGGGATGAATTTATCCCAAGAAGAAACTTAACATTGTTGTTGAATCTCCCATACATTCCAAGTGCAAATGTAAGTTTGTACGTACGTTGAGATTCACCATGTTATTTTAAGACCATAGACTTCTTGTAACTTTTCTAATCTATAGGTATACTACTACGTTCTGTATTGTTTTTGAAAATTTTAGGCTCATTAGTTTCTGAGATAAGGGAGAGGGGAATGGTCAATGTTCGTCTATTTCATATGTATGCCAAACAACTTAATCGGTCCATTAGATTCGTAGCAAATTGGCTGTGACAGACGGACAGACAGACAGACAGGCACAAAAGTGATCTTATAGGGGTTCCGTTTTTCCATTTGAGGTACAGAACCTTAAAAATTACTTAGTCATAACGCATTAAAGTTGGGGAGTGGGGGCTCGTTACGTCACAACAAATTACGTATAAAATCTAGCAAGGAGTGACGTCATGCCACATTTTAACTCAATGTATCGCCGTAATCTTTTGATACGCAATTAGAAAAGAAAAATACGTGTCCAATATTTTTTAATAATCTACACTACGAAATTTTTTTCAGTCCGTCAACAAAAAAAAAAAATTGTCCTCATCTCTATTGTCACTCCGACGCTTGAACCCATGCTGCAAAACTAATTTGTCACTTAGTGAGGCTCCACAAACAGGTGCTTGCGCATCTCCAGCGTATGACCAATAAGATGGAGGATGCATTCGTAAGGAGGTCACTAGCACTTGACAAATAGCAATCCATCACACTGCACAGTTCGAGCCACACTACTCACCAAGCGTGGCTTCGGTCTAAGAATTACTAATCATATGTTGATATCATAATCGGCCAATAATGTTCCCACTGCTGGGACACAGGCCTCTTCTCTGTGAGAGGGAGTGGGCCGTAATCTCACGCGGGCCCAGTGCGGGTTGGCAGATGTCACATGTCTTAGAATTTTTGGTTCTAGGACATGTCGGTTTCCTCACGATGTTTTCCTACACAGTTTTGAGAGCAGCGGTGATTAAATAATTTACACAAAGTAAAGCGCCTGTCTGGGTTCGAACCTTCTTTTATTTTGATAACAAGAGTAGAAAAATTACAAAAAATAAAATAAAGAAAAATATTTTATATATATCTTTATATATATATATATATATATTTATATTTTTATAAAATCTGTTCATCTGTTTCAGTTGCTCTTTGCGGCCTTTTAGGCCATGCTCAGTTTTACCGCAATTACTGGCTCAAAAGTCTCCTTCAGTACCAAACAGAAGAAGGTTGCTTCACTCAGAAGTTAGCGACAGGAGAATTTAATGAGAATCTGTTGAGAGAAGGAATAGACGATACCTGGAGATTGAGAAATCAGAATATCATGAGCGGGCAGTGCAACGGACACTTCACGGCGGTGGCGGTGGGGGCGCTCTCAAATGCCCTCAGATATATAATAGAGACTTATTATTGAAATTTATAACATGTTACTTTTATTTACCATCACCCACAATAATCAAAAGCACTAATTTGTAAAAAAAAAATTGGTACCTAGTCAGACAGAAGTGAAAACTATTCATAGCACGTCGTAGTGTCGAGGTGTCGGAAGACAGTCGGATTTCTTCCTACCAAAAATCGCTCAACGCACCTAAAGATTTGGACCGGCTGTTTGACATTAGGACTTAGTTACATCAAAAATTGTACGTCAGACGTGCTGAAACGGGTCGACGGCGCGTTGTCGGGTCGACGGCGCGTTGTGTTCCACGCGCGCCTCAAAGAGATGTCAGCAGTGACGGGGTCTAGTAGGGCCGATGCCGGCGTGGTCGCGGGTAGTTCGAAAGAGATACCGTGGCCCTGGCACGGGCAACTGAAGGAACACGGGTGGGTTTTAGTCAGTAAAAGTTTGACACGCCCTGCCGCTCCGCCCAGAGCGGGAGTAGTCATTTGATGATTTCCCATCCACAAAAAAAAAAAACAGACGTGCTGAAAGGAAGGAACATTTGAATAAAAAACAGAGTTTGGCGAAACTGGCCTTAAATATTACATACCTATACATAATGTTAATTTGGATTTCGAAAAAACATAAAGGCGGACAGACTTGTAACGTTTGTTTGTAATGTATCATTCGAGGCGAGCTTGGTTACAAAACGGCGATACACAAGACGCTGCGAACGCTCGCTTCGAGCACGTGGCTCAAGCGCGCTCGATTTCTTTATACAAAACGGCGCGGCGATACACTAAACGTGTCGAACGCTCGTTTCGAGCACTTGACTAAAACGTGCTCCATTTTTATTCAGAAAGGCGGTAAACATGCGCTCACAATGCTCGCATCAAGCAGCTCGCATCGAGTGGCTCGGCTCGCAGCACTGACTACTAACGCGTTACAAAATCTCGATACATTACAAACAAACGTTACAAGTCAGTCTCCGCCTTTAGGCTGTATGACAGTAGCAGGCAAGAAGACTTTTTTAAGGTTCCGAACAAATGAAAATTCGAACCTTTATAATCTAATTTTCTTATCCGTCTGGCATAGACAAGGTGGCAATCGCTTTCAAAGCGTTTCGTATTTCTATAACGAATTCCAACAGGATTGACATAAGCTTAATGGTAGCTTGGCAATCCAACACATTTTTTACTATTCCATCATCCCTTTCGCTGAGAGCACTGGTGGCCCAGTGGGAGAAATGTTGGCCCAGCGAGAGCAGTTACTAGCCCAGTGGTAACGGTCCCGACTTACAAATTGTTAATCGTGGGTTTGAATTCATGCAGGCGGTGAAGGAAAACGTCGTGAGGAAACCGGCATGTCCTAGAACCAAAAATTCGAAGACATCTGACATCTACCAACCCGCACTGGGCCCGCGTGGTAGATTATACCTACAGCCCACTCCCTATCGAAGAGAGGAGGCCTGTGTCCCAGCAGTGGGAACTTTTTAGGCTGATTATGCTATCGCTGATAGAATGTCACTATGCCTAGGTCCAGGTCTTCATCTAGGCCAGTCAAATCAGGCGACTTCCCTGCCGAAGCCTAGGTACTTCTTTGTGTGCTTTACTTTAAGTCAAGTTGATGTTGAGCTCGAGATATCTCGGCGTGCAAGTGCATCGGCCGTAATGTGTCCATCCGTCTTTATTTTCTCATTCCTATCACTAGATATAAACAGTAACACTGAAGAAAAAGCGGGCAGTTTTCATTCGAATCTAGACGTCAAAACATCTTCACGGTTGATAATGGTTGATAATCCCGTCATGAACAAGTTAAAATCGATTAAGTCATGTCCGTGTATAACAATTTCCTTTTTGTTTTTTTTAATGACGTTTTTTTTTTCTGTGAATGGTATTGTTGCCAATTATACGTACAAACAGATAATTCACGATTTACCAGCTGAATCGGATTTTGACTATTATTTAAATGTATTGGAAAAGGCAGTAGATTTTTGTATAAGACATAAACTTTACGTGGATTTGAACCTACAGTTTGGATTGTTTCTGGTAGACGGTAAGAAATGTTTGTACCAACATAATAATAATTTGAGCGAATGAATGTGGTTATAAGCGAGTGTTATTTTGGTAATTACCAATGAAAATATTTTGGTATGATGTGCATTATAATTTATAATCATTGCTGAACGTTGATGAACGGCCGTATGGAAAGTCTAGGTAGATTGATTGATACCGCCGGAGTCGCGGGTTGTTCGAAAGAGATACAAATACCGTGGCCCTGGCACAGGCAACTGAAGGAACACGGTTGGGTTTTAGTCAGTAAAAGTCTGGCACGCCCTCCGCTCCGCCCAGAGCGGGAGAAGTCATTTGATGATTTCCCATCCACATAAAAAAAAAGGTAGATTGATTGATAGAATTACGCTTTCCAGCGGTTCTGCACTGCATCCGATCCAAATCTGAATTCAAGATCCGAGTTCAATCCGAATGGAGAATGTTCTAAATTCGGACAAATTGAGTTCGGATACAGTGCGCAGCCCCTCATACAATTAGTACTATGGCTACTTCGGACCAACATTTCTCGGATTCGAATCGGATGTAGTGCAGAACCGCTTTTAGAGCGTTTGCGCGCTGCTTCCCCGATCCGAATCCGAGTATAATCCAAAATGGTTTAAAAAAAATTAGAATGGATGGAGCTCAAAATAGACGGCTTCTTCAAAAAACTTTCCTCGGACTTGGATCGGATGAAACTACAACACAGCTCATTTACAATACTTTTATCTTTACCTAATTTTTTGGGAACAATATAACGAATCAGTGAAATACGTTTTATTGCGTATGAAATCTATTCATGCTTAAGAAAAAATCTATACAACCAAATGGATCTTTTATCATGAACGGATTGATTACTTACCATGACCAATCATGAGTCAATTGTATTTCTTTTCATTCTCATTAGAACTACTTCAGTCGTTGCTAGGTTTCCCTTAAGCAACTGAAAGCGCAAAATTACTAATTTTTAGGGTTCCGTGCTTTTTTTTTTTTTAGAGGTGCAAGGAAACATAGAATTACGTATTTGATATTGATTTCAACTTTATACCTCCACAGGTATAAAGTTGAAATCAATATCAAATACGTAATTCTATGTTTCCTTGCAGCTCTAAAAAAATCAAGCTTCTCAACGCCAACACAATAAAAAAATACGGCCATTTAAGGTGAGCGTCCACTGGTCCGCGCCGGCCGCAACGCACGCACGGCACGCAACGGATTTCGGTTTGCTCTGTATGAATTCATATGCACTGCGTCCACTACCGGTACCGCCCGCATTTTCATTTCTTCATACAAACAAACCAAAATCTATTGCGTGCCGTGCGTGCGTTGCGGCCGGCGCGGCCCAGTGGACGCTCAGCTTTGTGCGACATATTTCGATGCTCGCAAATAAATCAAAACCTTTAAGGTACCTACTTCCCGTTGACCTAGAATCATGAAATTTTGCAAGAAGCAAGGTCTCACATCACAGTTAAAGGAAAAAGTCCGAAAATCGTTAATTTGTTGTTTTATCACATAAAAAATATTTTTACGATTACAAACTTAAATTTGCAGTTGGAGAATTGACCGTGACGTACTTAAAAATATAAAATAAACACATCTATGGTGACGTATATAATATCAATGTATGGGAGAACAAGTTATTCAACTACAATGTTAAGTTTGTTTTTGGGATACTTAAATTCTTTTCAACTACGGATCCCTTTACTTGGCCGGTTTTTTTAAAGATTAAAAAAAAAAACATGTTAAAGCTAATTAGCTTTTAACACATTTTTACTGACATTAGGGGTTGTAAGATAGGACATTTATCTATAGAAAGTTGCTAAAGCTACTGTAGGCGCCTGCAGTCAAATTAGGTATCAGTCAATATGCAATTTGCAATTTTCCCCAGTTTCATGATTAACAAAAACAATATGTAAATATTTAAATTTTCTTAAAATTTTTGTTACAAACGCCAGAAGGTCAACTTTAGAATCTTGGTAGAATTAAACATTTAAGTACTTGACAATTTTTATTGCAGTGAATTTGAAGAGTTATGTACAAGAGAAACAATATAATATCCCAGCAAAAACACGTGCCCGTTTGGAACATCTTTTGTCGGAGATTGATATACTGACTGACTATTTTCACGATATGGTCCAAAAAAATAAAGATGTGAGAGAATATATTCATGATATAAAAAGTAAGATATAATTGTTTCTTCTTTGTATTGTAATAGCGGTGTTTAACCAAAATGCCTTACAAATTCTTAAGTTTCATATTAAAATTCATTGTGGAAAGTTTTGAACTTACCAGCTGATAAACCGTCCACATCCTCACAATTTTATTCATAAATAACTGCGCCCCACGGTTTCACCCTCATAAGTCTCGATTCCGTAAGAATATCGGGATAAAATGTATTCTATATCCTAACCCAAGTCATGGTCTACCCATGTACATGTAAATTTCATCCAAATCCGTTTAGCCGTTTTAGCGTGACAGCGTAACAAACAAGCCCACTTTCGCAGGTATAATATTAGTTAGGATTAATAGTGGTGCCGATTCTGTTGTGCACAAACTAAACTTAATTTAGGCTATTGCTAACTTTTTCTCTCTATTATGACAAGAAAGGGACGGAAGTAAATTAGAGCTGTCAAATTAGTTACAACTATTTTTTCCATAGACATTTAGACGACACGTAAAAACATGTCGACTAAAAACACGGTGAAGCGCAAGGCGTTTGACATCTCCAACTTAGTTCATAGCTATAGCTGTCCTTTTCTCGCGCTGCCTGTTAGTAAAAGATAGCGATTCTCTAATTTTAGTTTAGTGCGTTCACAAAAGAATCGGCACCATTGTTCCTTTGTACAAACAAAAACAAAAAAGTTTTATTGGCAAAAGAAAAGGTGATGACAGTCTTACATAAACACAAATATAACTTTGTACATCACAACATGTAAATCCCCATCTTTTATAAGGGAAAGCAAGCCGGTCCTCGGCACATGATTCGTCTGTTCCGTATAAGCAGCGTGCTATCCTCTCGGGGGTATCTGAATAACCACTCCGTGCCAAAGTCTACCCCAACATGAAAAAAAAAAGTCGGAAGGTGTCGTTGGACACCCGATTAGAACGAAGTTCCTTTCGTTGTATGATATTATTATGTATTAATACAGAGCCATCTAGTATAAGTTTGTAGAGTCAAAACACTTATAACAGATGGCTCTGTATTTAAAAACAAAAAAGTGTCGTTACAACTTTTCGTGAGAATTTTTTCCGTCTAGCCCCCTTTCACGACGCGCGATAAGGAACTTCGTTCCAAAAATATTGGAATTTGTATATTTATTACGGAAACCATAGGAGGAATTCAAATTAAATTATTGTTTTCAGTCACGCAACTATTCCAGAACGCAACCATGTGGCCAAGCCCTCCAGAAAAATTCAATATAGATCTGCTAAATAAAACGAAGATCTACAGTAAACAACAGTTGAAGAAAATTTATGGCAAATGGATCAACTATTACAATAGTGTGAATGATTACGAAAAATATAAACCCTCGCCTAAAGAATCAGGTAAAGTGTTTATTGATAAACTTGTCCTTATTATCAATCAAACTGTATAGATAGTTGTCCATTACAGTATCGATTACTATCGATATAATACGATGTAAACTGTCTGTACAGTGTAAAATATAACAGGAGCTAGACCACCACCTCTTAAAGCAGTATTATTTTAATCTTACATGAGTGTGGGAAAGAGATGGAGCTAGACGTCCTGTATAGCGCCATCTCTTTCTCACACTGAAGTAACATTAAAATAATACAGCTTTAAGAAGTGGTGGTTGGCCCCCAGGTTTATTTAATGGGCTAGAGCTTTAGCACAATCAGCCTATAGTGATCCCACTGCTGGGACACAGGCCTCCTCTCGATGAGAGGGAGTGGGCCATAATCCCCCACACGGGCCCAGTTTGGTTTTGATTCTAGGATAGCCGGCACTGGGCCACCACAGCTCTCTACACACTGTTGGAGCTTTGGAACTCCTTACCACGTTGAGGCGAATCTCGCGCAGGAAGTCACGCGACTGTTCGCGCCAGTTTGAACAGCTCCGTACAATACAAGTTGGTTGACATAACCGACGCTAGCGCATTTCGTCCTACATCTCACGCGGGCTTTACTAAGTTCGAAGTTCCCTTTTAAAAGCGTCTGTCATTCAGCATCAGCTCCTTGACTTAGTAGCACAATAAGAGCCTCTTTAGATTTAGGTTTGAACTAGTCGTGGGCTCGAACTCACCAGTGAGTTGGGCGTGCCCAAAAAGCATGTTTAAGGAATATCGCGAGAAGACCCGTTCTCAATTTGTTTTATAAAAAGCATGCTGTCTCACCTGCCGTGTAATTCTGTAAGACCTCATTCTAAACTTCGAATCTGAATCCGCTGTGAGTTTCTTGATTGGCATTCTAAAAACTCGGTTGATAATTCGAATTTACACTAGCGCTACCCTTGCGAGAGCGTCAGCGAGTTTAACTAAATTGACCGTAAGATTTTGACAAGATAAAGTATGAGATGACGTAAGAAGTGGCATAAGGTCACTTCGACGCTCACTTCGCACTCGAACCCGATTCAAAGTGTCAAATAAAAGCGTCTATTTTACGAGTGACAGTGAATAGCGATGTGAGATGCGAGTTGTTGTTCGAATTTTACAGAATCGACGTACTGGCATCGTGTACAACAGAGATAGTACCAGTGATGACCAGTTATACTCTAGTAAAATAATAAATAGTTAGTAGCAGTAAAGGCCTCCTCAAGTAAAACTAGTATAATACTACCAGCTGTAGTTGAGGAGGCGCTCGTTTTAATAAAAACGAGGGCGAAAAAAAAAACGAAAAGTCCTTTGGAAAATTCAGTTTTATTCGAAAACCACTGCATAAATCAATTACAAATAAAATTTATTGAACTCTTCGATAATTGAATTGCCAACTTTGTTTTGGAGATTTCACACTTCTTTTATTATTACTTATTTACGCCCATGTTAAAATTAGAATTTTTGTTGGCTTATCTTTTTAAGGCGAGTATAGATGCTAACCGGCAGCGCCACCGTTGAAAAATTAATAAGTCTGGGGATATGGAACATTTTGAAATTTCCTATGCACACATTTTTAGTCAGATGAGGTAGAATTTTTTGTGTCAAAAAAATCAACACTAAACCTCCTAGGTTCGTAGTTAACGTCAAAATCGGCCATTTTTCAAAATTTCTAAATTTTTCCTATCTCCTGTCTTATTAATTTTTTTCTCAATGGTGGCGTTGTTAGCAGCTGTACCTACTCACCTTAATGGCTTTTGATTTTACTATTCTGTTTCTGCACATACAAAATTAATAATGAGACAAAACGATATCATGTTTAACTTTGGATGTACATACATACAATATCAAACAGTGGAGTAATGTACCCTCCCATGTATGGAACGATTAATGCAACCATAAGAGGCCGTATACGAAATTTTGCCGATTTCGCTGATGCCGGTTAAAATACTGTATGTCTACAAATTTTAATGCACAATACATTGAAAGATCATTTCAATTATGATCTAATTAATGAGTTACTTTTTTTATTTTGCGTCGAGTTTATAATGCGAGATTTAGTTTGCTTTAAAAGATTTTTTACTGCCAATTTTTTTAAATTTTTTGCAGTTTTTTTTCAGGGAATGGATAGATTTTCAACCAAAGTTTATTTCTGTTTTTTTTTTTTAATTTTATAAACGAGCGTTCTTAGTAGCCGAAATCAAAAGCAATTCTTTGCCCCTTTTTCTCTAAAATTTGACTAAGTTAAATAATTTTTTAACCAAAAATTTTATATGAAAATGGTAAAAAGTGATTCATACATTGTATAGACGACTTTCACAAAAATACATTGAAATTTTTTAATATCCTTTTGACGTCAAAACGATTCCTAAATATGTGATAATCTAAACCGCTTACAGCAAAAAATCATAAAACAGTCGCCCGTTTTAGGTCGATAATCAAAATTACATAATAAAAATTAAAAAGCAGCTCATACATTAGATTATAATTGAAATAAACTTTCATGATATACAGTCTACAAAAGAGATATCTAGGCAGGGCATACTAACATATTCGTATGTGAATTGCTTCATGTTCAATTTTATGTAGGTACCTATATTACTTTGTTTTTGCAATACTTACATTACATTACAGTAACACACCAACACAAAATTGTATATTTTCACGAAATTGAACATGAAGCAATTTACATACAAATACAATACTATTTTTTGATTAGTACAAAAAAATGGGGCTCTATCCGTACCTGCTACTGATCATATTTGTGTAGTTAAAAGTAAAAAAAAATGAAATCCCAAAATTGTCGACGAAAATTGTCATAATTGGTAAATTCATAATTGAATCAATCATTCGGACAATTGCTGATAGAAAATACTACGCGCAGTGCTTTTCCATGATTATTGAATACTACTATGTCGCCTGTACAATATGTCCCTAAACTGAGTGACATTTTGGGATATAAGCAAACGCTAATAATTTTGCTATTTATGATTATTATTTATTGAGACTTTACATATATAATAACAAGACCTTCTCTAATAAGCCCTTTATGTATTTGTACTAATAAAAAAATAGTGGTGTATAGATTTCTCTTTTGTTGATGTACATTAAAACTGTAAAATCACGTAAATCAGCGAAATTGGCAAAATTTCATATAAGTCTTCTTAAGGAACTCGGTAACAATATTGTTCTCTTGTTATTTACTCTAGATGAATGCATTGAACTGTTGGCTAATACTCCACCTCTAAGGTCTCCGCAAGACTGTCATACTTCCCCTAACTGCAAAAAGGGGGTGCAAAAAGGCAGCGAGTTCGGCTATGCATTGTCACACAGGTACGTCTAGTACGCAAGAGTAAGTATGAAAAAGTCGTAATAAAAGATGTATCTAAAACTTCTGGAAAAATTCAAAGTGGCTGACTTTAAATTAATGTAAGAAATCTACTCATGGATTGTATGTGATAGAGCTGGCACCTATCAAGCCAACTTCTTAACCACTCGTGTTGTTTTGGGCTGAAATCCTTAGGGATACTCTTCCTCTGAGGAAGTCCTCGGACTCCTATCTAAAACCTCCTAAAACCATATATTAGCCGTCTGGAGAATAATTGCCTAAATACACTTACTAAGCTGTACTTGAGTAGTCAGTTTTCCACAAAATAATTGTTTCTTTTTGTAGAATTTTATTTATGGCCATCGCCCGTTTTTCTCGTATGTGTATCGTATTCTCCGAAAAAGTGGACAAGCTAAAGACGGAAAAGTTTTGCAAGAGGTGTTTCAACGAGGCGCAGTTCATTGCCATAAACAATTTTCAACTGCCTGACCTGATGTATGAACATAGTAAGTGAATGAAGAAATACGGATATGTAGGCTGGCGATTGGTGGACAATAGTGCTATTCTGTAAAAATGTCACGGTGAAAACTTAGGTGAAGTCAGCTTGAAGTGATCTGTGGATCCACCTGATGCTAGGGATTGACACTAGTGACAGTTCACTTTACCTAAGTTTTCACCGTGAGTTTTTACTCTACGGCAGTGCTATTCTGTATAAATCTCTCACCGTGAAAACCTAGGTGAAGTGAGTTGTCATTCTACCCGATGCTTGGGATAGACACTATTGACAGCGAACTCCACGCTCACTTCACCTAAGTTTTCACGGTGATATTATTATTTGTACAGAATAGCACTGCTGCATCCACGTCAAGGGGTGACTCTAACGGTCATACTAAACAACTTTCGCTATGGAACCCATATCTGATGACGGGTAGAATCACCACCTTGACAGAAGCAGATGACTAAATCGCCACTCTTTATAAACAATTGGAGTATTAAGATATTAACTAAAATTGTTTAAACTATTTCAGTTGCTCTCTGCGGCCTATTTGGCCACGCTCAGTTTATTCGGAACTTCTGGCTCAAAAAACTGCTTCGGTTCCAAACTTCAGAAGGTTGCTTCTCGGACACAATAGAACCGAGAGAATTTAGAGAATTTGATACGAATCCAATGAGAGAGGGTGAAGATGATAAGTGGCGAATCGCGAATCCAATGTATATTATGAACGGGCAGTGCAACGGTCACTTCACGGCGGTGGCAGCGGCGACACTCTCACATGCCCTCAGATATATAATAGAAGCTAATTATTGAAAATTATTACGTGTTATTAATGCTCTCAATGCTCTATCTACTACTTACTATCTTTTTTATTAGCTATAACTATTTTTCTGGAATGGACCTTTCTGATGAGACATCTCTGACTGGTTGTTGAGACCCATACATATAATTTTGCCCATGCTCCTTTTAAAATAATTTTCGATTAAAAGAAAAAGGAAGTTGAACTTGAATTTGGGATGCACTGCTTACATCCCACCCATAACTTTTTGCTCACCTTCATCACTAGATAAAAACAATAGCACTGAAGAAAATGCGGCCAGTTTTCATTCGAAGTCAGACGTTGAAACATCTTCGTGATTAAAGAGATTAATAATCCGTGATGAAAGAGTTAAAGTCGATTACGTCGCCTTCGTTATGCCCATGTATTTCCATATTGGTTTTTTTATTGACGATTATTATTTATACGAACAGGGTTGTTTCTGATGATGAAAACGAGTATAACAAGATTATTCAGGATTTACCAACGGCAACGGATTTTGATTATTATTTAAGTGCATTGGAAAAGGCGGTAGATTTTTGTTTCACAAATAAGCATTACATCGATTTAAACTTGCAGGTCGGATTGTTTCTGATTGACGGTAAGATTTTACGAGACTTTAGACTTTTGGTTTTTTTACGGGACTTTTTTTTTTTCTTTTTTTTTTTGATTTAACGATGTTTTGAATGGAAGTGTTCTTTACTGGTTGTTATTTTATTACTTAAGCGTGAAGAAGTTAATGTCTACATACTTATTTTTTTTTGGGAAGCCGTCTTAACTCAAAGTTAGGAAAGAAAAAAAGAAAGAAAGAAAAATTTTTTCAGCAGCAACTATATATAATATTTTGGCAGGCAACGCTACGGTTTAATTGATGGTGGAGACACTAATCAAAGTATAGTGGTTGTTGTACTTAATTGGATAAAAAAAAAACCGGCTAAGTGCGTATCGGACCACGCACAATGAAGGGTTCCGTAGTTGGGATGAATTTATGTTAAGAACAAACTTTAACATTGTAGTTGAAAAACATGTTCTCCCATACATTCCAACTGTAAATGTAAGTTTGTACTCACAATATTGATAGATTTACCATGTTATTTTAAGATCACACACTTCTTATAGGTTTTCCAGTAATCTACGGGTAAAGATCTATTTTCTGTATTTTTTTCAAAATTTTAGGCTCAGTAAAAAAAATATTTTTGAGACCCTCATAGTAGCCCTTTCATTTGACATGCCACATGGTGTAGTTTAGATTCGGAGCAAATTGGCTGTGACAGACGGACGGACAGACCGACAGACAGACAGACAGACGGACAGACAGACAGACAGACACACGAGTGATCCTATAAGGGTTCCGTTTTTTCCTTTTTAGGTACGGAACCCTAAAAATACTGAAAGTTCATTTCATTTCCACATAGTAACTGCCAGTTCAGAACAATGAAACGAATCAGCTAACCTATACTTTTTATTGCAGATGAAATCAATTCGTTCATGATACAACTTAAATTCAGTTTATTATGATAAGTCTATGAGTTTATTATGATGTTTTTTCGTTCGTTGACAATTCATTCGTTAATTTTTGATGCTTATTTCCGTTTAGATGTTTAAATCCAAATACCAACGAACAAATTGAAATTATTTTTCCGACAAATGTAACCCTAATTGAATTTGCGCACTGAATCCGAGTCCGATCCGAATCCAAGAAATGACGATGGTGGCGGTCCGAACAGTGCACCATCTTACTTTACCAATAACAAACATCCAACTGAAGGTGCGATGTGACACACCATGTTGTTGTTGTGTGTGTTGTTGTTGTGACTTTATCTTTTACATTTGACATGACGGCGCAACAGCAGGTAGTCATTCTATGGTCTTTTTAACTTTGACGGAAACTATAACCTAGCCATTGGTGCAATCCACCCTAAATGTTCTAAATTCAGATGGATGGAATTCAGATTTAGTGCGCAACGTAACCCATCATAGAAAAAGTACTACGGGCACTTCGGATCATTAGTGTTCTCGGAGCCAGTGCTCAAACAAACTAAGAACAACGTTATGATGAAATATTTACTTATATTCAATATAATAATTGCTTCAGGATGCTGTTGGGACTGCCGCGCTACTGTAGTGCGTCCGGTATGTTAGCTTTTGCGCATACCGATGATTTTTACGCCATAATGCGCAAAAAAACGTATTCCATCCTAACAAGAGCGCGGTCTAGTTCAAATGGCATCCTAAGTATGTTCATTGAAAAGTGCGACGCACCTTGGTTGTCGCACGCTGTGGAGATGCTGGTCAGAACACCCCGTAGCTAACCGTACAGTTTTTTCTTTTTGGTTTTGTTTCTGTGTGTTTACTAACAATAGTTTTTAAGAACAATGTTACTAACAATTGGGCCTAGTTGCCATTAATAAACAAATATTTAATTAATTAATTAATTCATATTTTGCAGTGAATTTGAGAGAAGTTGTGCAACAAGAAGGAATGAGTATCCCTGCAGAAATACTTTCCCGTTTAGAAACAATATTTGAGAAGAACGACGTTTTGGCTGAGTATTACCAATCCATGGTACAAACAAATCGAAATGTGACAAATTATAAGCAGAACATAAAATGTAAAATATTTTTCATTGCTTTGTAGGTCTGCAATCAATATAGAGCTAAGAAATACTTTAGTACCTATTTTATAGTAGACTAGCTTTTGCCCGCGGCTTCGCTCGCGTATAACTCGGAAATTATCCCCGGGGAACGTACTGCCGGAATAAAAATTATCCTATGCTCGTACCCAGGTCAAGGCCTATCTATCCGTTAAGGTGTGAAAAGGTAACAAATAGACAGACAGACAAATAATAAATTCAAATAATCTTTTTTATACATAAAACAGGTTTGTATGATTCCAAGGCCCGCTTGCACCAAAAACCATAAATACAGTTAGCGCTGAACATTTTTAAAACATCATTCCATCCCTGACAACTTCAAAATTAACAGAAATAGAACAATGTTTTCAATTCGTTTAGCGCTCAACGTATTTTGTGATTATTCATTTTAATATGATCACCATTAATTTTTGTGATTGACTACCACTGACCCCGTAGCCCGTAAGTGAATGACACATTCAACACACGTACAACGTGTTAACAAAGTTTTTCTTGTGACTATAAATTGTAATAACTTTGACCGAGTAGACCAATTTTAATATGACTATTACTGTATTTATAACCTTTAAATCTCTTAAAAATATCAATATTACATGTGAATTTTAAAATCATTCCCTGTTTTAACCCCTTGAAAAAACGCTGAAACGCGTAATTCTTTATGCCTAACTTAACCCAAAAAAAAAACCCAAATGCTAGGTTTCCCTTACAAACTTTTATCCCCTATATCACCCCCTCTAGGATTATTTTTAAAACAAAAAGTAGCCTATGTCTTTTCCTAGGATGCCATCTATCTTTTTGACAAATTTTATTGAACTCCGCTCAATGGTTTAGGCGTGAAAAGGTAACTTAAGACAGAGTTACTTTCGAATTGAATTTATCAAAATCCTATTTAAGCGGACGTCTTCATCATAGTAGCTCCAATCTTTAATTTCAGTTCAATCAGTCGAAAATCTAAGAAGATTTATACAAACTTTCATCCCCTATTTTATCCCCTTGGGGGTAGAATTTATCAAAATCCTTTCTTAGGGTATGCTTACGTCATAGTAGCTATATGCATGCAAAGTCCCAGCCCGATCGGTTTAAAATTTACAAAGTTTCATACAAACTTTCATCCCCTATTTTATCCCCTTGGGGGTAGAATTTATCAAAATCCTTTCTGAGTGGATGCCTACGTTATAACATCTACCTGCATGCCAAATTTCAGCCCGATCGGTTTAAAATTGACAAAGCTTCATACAAACTTTCATCCCCTATTTTATCCCCTTGGGGGTAGACATTAACAAAATCCATTCTTGGTGGATGCCTACGTCATAACATCTACCTGCATGCCAAATTTCAGCCCGATCGGTTTAAAATTGACAAAGCTTCATACAAACTTTCATCCCCTATTTTATCCCCTTGGGGGTAGCAATTAACAAAATCCATTCTTAATAGATGCCTACGTCATAACATCTACCTGCATGCCAAATTTCAGCCCGATTGGTTTAAAATTGAGAAAGTTTCATACAAACTTTCATCCCCTATTTTATCCCCTTGGGGGTAGCAATTAACAAAATCCATTCTTAATGGATGCCTACGTCATAACATCTACCTGCATGCCAAATTTCAGCCCGATTGGTTTAAAATTGAGAAAGTTTCATACAAACTTTCATCCCCTATTTGTCCCCCTTAGGGATGGAATTTCCAAAAATCCTTCCTTAGTGGATGCCTACACTGTGTAAGTTAACTATGTGCAAAATTTCAAGTCTCTAAGTCCAGCGGTTTGAGCTGTGCGTTGATATATCAGTCAGTCAGTCAATCAATCAGTCAGTCAGTCAGTCAGGACTTTGAATTTTATATATATAGATACAATTCTGGAATTGAAATATCGTAAAATCAGTAAGAGATTCTCCAGTAACAACAATACTTATATATATTTTGTGATTTTACATATTTACTGTGAAATTCTAAAAATAATATCTACGGGCCATTTTTTTTTCAGTTTTATCAGTAAATAAATATTTGTTTATTTTAGAAATATAAACACACAAAAAGGTACACATAAAGAGTATAATAAAGTTAAAAAAACTAAAATATGGCATCGAAAAATTCCTCCGCATCGCTGTCGACTGTAACCCAAGTAGCGGCATTGCCACGTTGTATGGCAATGCTAAGCCTCTGGCCAAGGTAAAAGCTAGCCCTTGGGTCACGGGAAGTATCAACCAGCGTTTTGGAGATATCGTTGAACAAACCATGAGTACTCGGACCCCACGGCCCAAGGGTTTCAACCCCAAACGGCTTGAAAATATAATTACCGATAAGGTTATTATACTTCGGCCGCTTGAGGTTTTCCGCAGGCGCAGCAGCAGTGCTAGCACAGCACGCCGAGCTAGGAAGATGGGATGGCACAAGAGTATCGACACACGTTGCATCCCACACTAAAGGCCTTCCCACCTTCCATGGAAATAAAGACATGCCGTCCGGTCTCTTGCCATCGTCGCGTGCCAAGCCATTGGGTTCTAATACAGCTGAAACGCCGACGGTGACAAGGGCTCGTCGGATGATGTCATTGATGTTCGCGTGCCGCGCTAAGCGACCCGCACTTCGGCTGCAAGACAGGCCGTAGTGTTCTAGGTTGTTGACAACATTGCCACAGTGAGAGCGATGAGGAGAACAAGAAGGAGCTCCTAATCGCAGGTAAGCAGCGAGGCGGAAAGTAGTGTCCGTAGTGCATGAAGCCACAGTCTCGACTCCCACTTACCCACAGCCAGCAGGCGCGCACGCTCCGTAGCAGACGTGTCAAGTAAATTGTTCTGTATTACTCTGCAGAGCGGCTCATCCCACAGGTCATTGGTACATTTCAAGTTTTTGATTTTGATTGTTTTTAGTGGCGCTTCTATTTTACAACGAAACAACGTGGTTAAAGCCAAATAAATTCAATACAGAGCTGTTGAATGAAACGACGTTCTATGGTCTAGAAGAGGTGGAGGAAATTTTTGGCGAATGGGAGAACTATTACGATAACTTGCACGATTTAGAAAAAAATATACCTTTACCTGGTGAATCAGGTTAGCTGGACATTGTTTAATATCTTAAACCAGTACCAATAAATAAAAAAAAAAACGGTCAAGAGCGAGTCGGACTCGTGCACCGGGGGTTCCGTTTCGATTTATGAAAAGTATGCTATTTAGAGACATCGTTTTATTTTTCCTGTAATCTTTACATAAAATTCTATCACATAGAATAATTTCAGATTTTTCTCTGTGCAAACTTCGGAGATATCCCCTTGGGAACGGTATTTTTTTAAAATTTTTCATCAAAAATCGAAAACTATGCGGCCTAAAGAAAAGAAAAAATGTTTGAGAATGTGCGAACAGCGCTCTTTTATCCTGTGGGATATCACATAAAAAAGCGCTGTTCGCATATTCTCAAACATTTTTCGAAGTAGGGCTACTAGAGGATGTGTGCTCTAGTAGCCCTACTTCGAATTTTTGTCCCTGTTGCAAAAAAAACAATTCTTTCTTATTAACTGTAAAATAGTTGGGCAAACGTCTGAGCATGTTTTTTATAAAATGTGAAGTAGTATGGAACCTTTCAATGCAAGCGACCTTTTGCGAAATGCTCCTTAACAACTGTGAAAAATAGTTATATCATTGTAACGACATCGAGGGGAGGATCCAGTTCTTTGTGTTCATTATGGAACACCTAAAATTTCTTGACGAAACGAGGCTTTCTGGATCAGCCCCTTTACTTAGCTAAAATTATTTCACTGAATTTAATCTAAAGTAATTACAATTCAATTCAATTTATTCATTAGCAAATTTACATTGTTTTTGTAATAATTCTACATAATAAAAATAAAAAGACATTCATTTTTCACACATTACTTTAGATTCTTGCATAGCAGTATTGGCGCTGACTAATCCTGTATATAAAGCGGGAGGTCTTCAGCCAGTTCAGCCTAACTGTCTGCTTCCCTATCGCTGCAAACTGGTGATGCAGGGAGGCAACAAGTTCGGATATGGACTGACACACAGGTACGTCTGGTATAATGCTAATCGTAATACGGAGAAGTTTCTAGAACTTCATGAGAAATCCTCTTCTCGTGTTAGTTTGGGGTTGAAATCCTCCGGTGTATCTTCCCCGTCTCAGAAAATCGATGATATTGTAGAATAGAATAGATTAAAATATATTTATTTGCATTAAAACATGGTACAATAATGTTCTTATAATAACAGTATTATGATCTACATGTCTGGCCATGGACGGGCATAAAACAGTTATTGTATCTATTATAACAAAATTGTAATTCAAAATTTTTTAGTGTCTATAAATAGTTTTAAATCGAAGCAGTGATGCCGATTCTCTATACACCGAACTAAACTAATTAAACTGTCACTAAAATTCCTTACTTTTGGCTATGAGAATCTTAGACTATTCTGCAAAAAAAAAATCTCTAAATTAAACAATTTTGACACAACTAAAATCGAGTTTGACAATGGGGAAGAAATCGCAAAGCTATGAACAGGTGGCGCTACTATCGCTCAACTCATAACATCACACTGTCATTTTTATCTCTCAATGTTTTTCGGGTTTTAAATAATTATAACTTAAACTAGCGTGTGTTTTTTGTTAATACAACAAACAATGTATTCAACGTGGACAGTACCTCAGTAAAAAGCTGAACTCAAGAACTGAGGAGCTTCAACAGGAGGGCGAAAAGCGGATCTGGTCAGCAGGTATTTACAGCCTATTTTCTTGTTAGTAGTTGAAGAAAATAACCCAATTTTACGAGTATAAATAGCAACACGTCGTTCATTAATATCGTAGTAATTTCAAACTTATACGTACTTACACAGTAGTTTTATAACATATTCGATGTTTCATGAGCTACGAACATAACCTAGAAATTAAATCTGAAGTTTAATTAAATTTGTTACAGAATCGAATCATTTGATCGTAATTTGAACTGTTGGATACCTCTGCAGCATGAAACTGCTGATACCAAGATGGATATGAATATAATCTTCAAATTTTGGGAAGCTGTAATTGCATACATATTATCTTAGTCGTTCTTACCCATATTTTTTTAATAGTAAGTCTTTAGGAAATGAATGATTTCCATTGTTATTACAATAGATTACGCGCAAACGCATCATTTTTTTGTCAGATGCCATCCAAAGTTTTTTTGTAAACAAGTTTTGTATGTAATTTGACAGCTAAATGTCGTTTTCTATGAGTCAAGCGATACCAGCGACACCTCGCGGAAAAACTTGTCAATTTTCTTCCCCATCGCGATTCCGCGTGATACTCGTTTGCCCTACCCCAAGAATGTTTTTTACAGCCAGAGGCGTACAGGGAGGGTAGCTTCAACGTGTTTTTTACCTACATGTTGAACCATAGAAATATAAAAAACAACTTATTTCTTCTGCTGTCAAACTAAAATATAGTTATATTGTGTCATTTCAATCAATTTCAGAATGGGACATCGTCTTTTGACAGGAATAAACTAGATTTTGGTGATTTTTAGTCTAGTTTAGAGGCATTTGTGACAAGAGAATCGGCACCATTATCTAATTAAAATAATAGCAGTAAATTATTAACATGTACTGAAATAACCGACAAATCTTTCACTTTGGCACTGAATCTCTTAAGGAATGGAACTGTCACCTACCTACCGTTTTCGAAGCAAAGTACACTACCTATACATTTGAAACGTTTTAACAATCCTTTGCGTGATAAAAGTCATCACCATCTGCCTAGCCTTTTCCCAACTATGTTGGGGTTGACTTCCAGTCTAATCGGATGCAGCTGAATACCAGTATTTTACATGGAGTGACTGTCTATCCTCCACAACCTAGTTACTGGCTAATACGATGCCCCTTAGTAAGACTTTCGGGCTTCTGAAGACCCGTAACGACTGTCAAAGATCCACAAATGACAGCCGGGATCACCGTTTAAACGTGCTTTCCGAGGCGCGGAGGGGTCTTGGAGTGTAAAGATGGTCACCCATCTACGAACCAACCACGGCAAGCGTTGCTTAACCTGAACGATAGACCTGTGCGGTTGCTATTTCTTAACTACCTCTCTTTGTGTATAAATATAAACTTTGTAGGTAAGTATGTACAGTTATTAGCATTCATACACTCACAAAGATTTTAAATTTCTTACTTTAATAGTTATGTTACTAATGTGATTAATTGAAAATTATTAATAATTATCCATCATTATTAATAAATAACTCATGATTTGGTAAATGTGAATGTAAAAGTGTAAAAGAGGAGCTCGTGGCTAAGTAATAACAGCCGCACGGGTCGATCCATCAGGTTAAGCATTCATACACTCACAAAGATTTTAAATTTCTTACTTTAATAGTTATGTTACTAATGTGATTAATTGAAAATTATTAATAATTATCCATCATTATTAATAAATAACTCATGATTTGGTAAATGTGAATGTAAAAGTGTAAAAGAGGAGCTCGTGGCTAAGTAATAACAGCCGCACGGGTCGATCCATCAGGTTAAGCTACGCTTGCCGGGGTTGGTCCGTGGATGGGTGACCATCTTTACATACCGAGACTCCTCCGTGCGTCGGAAAGCACGTTAAGCCGTTGGTCCCGGCTGTCATTCGTGGATCTTTGACAGTCGTTACGGGTAGTTAGAAGCCCGAAAATCTGACAATCAGTCTTACCAAGGGGTATCGTATTACCCAGTTAATGGGTTGTGGAGGTCAGATAGGCAGTCGCTCCATGTAAAATAATGGTATTCAGCTGCATCCGGTTAGACTGGAAGCCGACCCCAACATAGTTGGGAAAAGGCTAGGCAGATTGATTGGTAAATGTGAATATAAAATTGAAATTCATCAGTTTTAGCAGTTGTTATTAATAATTCAGTACTTTCGTCGGTAAAAGTAATAAAATAAAATAAGACTCGAAGTTATTTGTCCAGTAGATATTTATTTACAGTACATACAAATACCTACATAACTATTTTATTTTATTTTATTTTATTTGGGAAAACAAACAATCGTACATTGTATATTATATCTAGATACACAGTATGCTATAAGTAAATGTACAATCCACTACGTTTCCACATGTTACTAGTAAAAAAAAAAAAGATACAGTGTTGGGAAAATTAAGCAGTAATTAATTAGCTATTACATGTCTAAATAAAAGGTACATAATAATTAAAATTTATGAGCAAGGCGCTTAGTAATTTGTTCTCTAAATGTATATTTAGATAGGGATATTATATATTTATATATAACTAAAAGAAAATTACATGCAAAATCGTTTATTCTTTGGTTTTGCTTAAACATTTAAGTACGATCATAGACTTCGTAAAATCAACATTAAAAATTAAAATCTTTCTTCTATTTCTTCGTTCAGTAGGTATTTATTGATAATACCTACCACAATACTTAAAGGTAAGTAGGTACTGAACTAAAATACTACCTAAATACACTTTGAAAATTATTACATTTATCGGTACTAAGGTACTTTTATTAATAATTACCGGTAAATGTGATTAATTTCTTACTTTTACCTCGACTTTCGGTAATTATTAATAATAATAGAGAATCACACAAAAAATGCCTTTGAAGAATTTGTTGCCTCCCGTCCAGCTGATTTCTTTAAGAAGGGCATCAATAAACTGCCACTGCGTTGGCAAAGATGCATTGATTGCATGGGTGATTACTTCGATTAATACAAATAAAAAATGCATGGAAAAAAATCGTTTAAATTTTTTCATACAAAACGGCAATTTCATAGGTAAAGACCTATTATTATAAAGGCGATAGTTTGTGAGTGTGTGAGTGCGTGTGTGTGTGTGTGTGTGTGTATGTATGTTTGTTACTTCTTCAAGCTCAAACGGCTTGACCGATTTGGATGAAATTTGGTATGAAGATAGCTTATAGCCTGGATTAACACAGGTTATACTTTTTATCGCGGTCTACGCAGATGAAACCGCGGCGCAGCTAGTTATTAATAATTTTCAATTAATCACACTTACCGTAACATAAATACCTACATTTTATAAGTTAAAGTCAAAGTCAAATCGTTTATTGCGAACTAAGTGAACAATATTGGTGTTAAGTTATGTTAGTAGTAGTATAAGCTGCACAATATGCATCATTTCAGTCGGTATCATATAAAATAATCGTTATGTTTTAGGATTTTATTTATGGCCGTTGCCCGTTTTTCTCGAAGATGTAACGTGTTCTCGGAAATCCAGGACAGGTATATGACGGAAGATTTTTGCAAGAGGTGTTTCAACGAGGCGCAATTCATTGCCTCAAATGGCTTTTTACTGCCTGACCTCATGTATGAGCAGAGTAAGTGAAAATACGATAATATCATTATATTTGAGAGATATATATAAATATCATTTAAATTGTCTTTGACATTTCTCGGGATCCTGGAGTCCCGGACCTTTAGATGGCGTACGAGGGGCAGAAGCCAACTCGCAGGGGCCCTTTAGACGATTCTAAATTACGAGAAGGCACCAACCGACGATTATCCCTGTATGCACTATGCAAGTGCACCCAGGGACAACCCCCGGTTGGTGCAGGACTACGAGTATTGCAGAACATGGAAACAAAACATATTGGGCTATGGGTTTGGGTGGCTATAGTGGATAAGGTACTTTGAACTATGGAAGAACTATGTCCCCTGCCTGACCAATGTTAGGTACTATACACAGATAAATTGGCAGGGGGTGACTTGCACACTCAATAATGGACCCCCGGAAACGGTCGCTAGCACATAGTGACGTAGCGACAAAGGGGCAACATGTCCTGAGGTGCTTGAGGAATGGAGAGGCATTCCACGGCTATCAGGACAATCCCGGAAGTATGGTCAAGATCCCTACCAGCATCTTATTGGAATACTTCCTTCCTCCGAACACTTTTGCTCTTGTGAATCTCCACTCAAGCCAGCCAATAAAGGCAAGAAAGAGGTGGGAGCACTATTCCTAGTCATTGTTCATTCCAGCCGGCCAATAATGGCAAGTCAGAGCTGAAGAACAAGACTTCTCCCGGGAGATAGGGTCCGTGGGGTCGCTACTGCCCAACAGCTCGCCACATACTGCCCTGCGGGTTCATGTATCTCTCTTGGTCTGGCTCCTCATTCTAGACGTGTTCCGGCAAAGTAAACTCTACCGGCACAAACCTACAGTTTGGAGCGCGCAAGCCCCTCCACGACGTCAACGTAAAGATACGGTGGTGGGGTAAATATCATTCTTTTCTGGTGTTTGTGATACAATGATTTTTTCTTAGAACAGACACCAACGGTCCACTTCTTTCTAAAATGTTCTATTTTTACTTGGAAAATTGTTTTTGTGTAACGAAAATGTATTTTTTTTCTGAAATTTTAAATTTAATCTATAGAAATAAATGAGAAGTCCTGACTGATTGACTCAACAACGCCCAGCCCAAACCCTTGAATCTAGAAAGCTGAAATTTTGCACAGAGGTTCCCTTTGTAATGTAGACGAGGAATAAGGAAGGATTTCTCGGTAGCACGTTCCCGTGGGATATTTTCCGCCATCCACGTGGGCGAAGCCGCGCGGGAAGTGCTAGTTTATTATTTGAAAAAAAGGAAGAAAATTTTTATGAGTGATATAATATTAATTCAAGATCTTTAAACTATTGCAGTTACTTTCTGCGGCTTTTTCGGGCATGCTCAGTTTTTGCGCAACGGCTTCCTCAAAGTTCCACTTAAGTACCAAACATCAGACGGCTGTTTCTCGGAGATGGGAGCATCTACAATTTTTGATGAGAATCAAACGAGAGAGGATGAAAACGATGAGTGGAAAATCGAGAGGGGGTTCGATATCATGAACGGGCACTGCAATGGACATTTCACGGCGGTGGCGGTGGGGGCGCTCTCAAATGCCCTCAGATATATAATACAGACTTATTATAGTTGAAACTAATATTACGAGTTGCTATTATTTCTCTCTGTTAGTGATCTATACTGGATGGCTTTTTTTACCGTCTTGAAAAAAATAGGGTATATTCGGTGAACGGAGTAGAAGTCTATGGCATATCTAGTTTTTTTTTTAATTAAAAAAAAATCGAAATTCAAATCATAATGCAGGTTGCATATGATTTGAATTTCGATATTTTTAAAGGATTTATTAATTTTTTTTCAAAATTTATGTTTTTATTGTTCTAAAATGAAAAGTTTACATCTAATTTGGAGTATTTATTGATACTTAGATATTTTTTTCTGACTAAGCTTTAAAAAAAAAAAACTAGGTATGGCTTACGCTTCTACTCCGTTCACCTAATATACCCTATTTTTTTCAAGACGATAAAAAAAGTCATTCGGTACAGATGTTATTCTCTCTTTCTCTGTGAAAATACCGTAATCTCCCACGAGAGCCCAGTGCGGGTTGGTGGATGTCACATGTCTTCGAATTTTTGGTTCTTGGACATGCTGGAGTCTTATCGATGTTTTTCGTCACCATTTTGAGAGCAGTGGTGATGAAATAAATTAAACAAAGTAAAGAGCCTACCTGCCTGCCTGCCTGTTTGAACCCAATACCAGTCAGATCCGTTAACACTGGGCTACCATTGCTCTCTGGTGGTTGAGACGAGATCCATACAGGTATAATTTCGCCCATCCTCCTTTAATTTTTTTTTTATATTACAGTTGAATTTGAATTTGGAGTGCACTACTTTCACCCCGCATCCAAGCCTCTTATGCTTCTCTGTCTCTCTCTCTCTCTCTACCTGTCTCTCTTTGTCAACGGGACGTCAATGAGAAACGAGATTATTCGAGCCGAATGCGACGTCCCGTTGACGAAGATGGCCGACAGTAATTCAAATTCAGTTAATCTTACACTCCTGTAAGAAAATATATCCATTCTATTCTACGTAATGATTATTTATAGTGGGATCGGGTGTGAATCATTGAAAGAACTTAAAAAGGTAGACGCCCGTGGCGTAGCTTATCCACAGCTTATCCCCGCTATAATTTACCGAGAGTCGCAATACATTTTAATATAGAGAATTTCCTTTATTTTAGAAGCGGAGGTTTTATATATCCCTCTTCAACATCCTTAAGTGAGCGCCTGACAATGTTGAGTTTATTTTTGTTGCCTTAAAGCAATTTGTTGCAAGTATTTTCTTGTAAGTGCAGTGAGTGCTGTCTGGTTAGCTAATTAATTATCTATATTTATATATATATAAAAATTAATTGCTATTCGTTTGTCTCGCTATTTTTTTTTGTTTTATTCTCCTCTTTACTGGGGTGGTTTAAAAGAAAAAAAAAAAATAGGAAAAAAGAAATTGCCAAATTTTGACAGGACAATGTCTGGCGTCAAGTCTGGTGTCTGACCCACCAGACATTCTCCTGTGTTGCTGTGGTCCACAAACCATGGCACACTTAAGGGGACTACAGGACCTAAACGCAACTAAACGCAAGTTTTACCTATAATTCCTAAAAATATATGATCTGCTGCAGTAAACAAATTCAGAAAATATATGTTATTCTTCAGGATTTATGCTAGTTAGATAGTGTGTTGAAAACATAATGCAACTAATTTGATACGATAGAAAAATATCACGAAGATACCTCAGATTATTCTACAAGCAAGTAGTGTATTTTTTAGTTAAATTTATTGTAGTTATATAATTGATTCATATTTTGCAATAAATTACCAGCGTTGTGTCTTCGCGCGTCTCTTTCTTTTCTATGCAGTCCGACAATAACCGCACTTTAGGTCCTGTAGTCCCCTTAATATCGTGTCCTGGGGGCCAACCACCACTTCTTAAAGCAGTATTATTTTAATGTTACTTCAGTGTGAGAAAGAGATGGAGCTATACAGGACGTCTAGCTCCATCTCTTTCCCACACTCATGTAAGATTAAAATAATACTGCCTTAAGAGGTGGTGGTCTAGCTCACAGAAAAGATAAATCTCTTTATCTGTTCTGTGGTCTAGCTCCTGCGTGTCCTGTGTTCTACACGATACAGAAACTGTTGGACGATACTGATGGTGCGAACTTGTAGCCGAATTCCGGGTCGGCTTTATTTAGATTTACATCGACACGCTAGATAAGAAGAAGAATTATTTGTTTCCGTCCATCCCATCATCCCATACAAATGATGGGATGATGGGCGGAAGTGAAGGGAAATAGGGTAATCAGTTACTTTACTGTGCTACCGCACATGTAGGTATGCAAAGATTTAGTATAATGAAGTCAAAATCAAAAGACAAAAAATTCTAAGAATAAAAAGTCCACTATAAAACGATAATACATAATCCTACTTCCTACTAATATTATAAATACAATCACGCAAAAATGGCTGAACAGATTTGGATAAAATTTTGCACACATATAGTTTATAACCTGGATTAGGACCTAAGATACTTTTTATCCCGGTGGCACGTACCCGTGGGATAATTCCCGACCTCCACGCGGCTTCGCCCGCGGTCTATTCATGTGCCAAATTTCATCCAAATCCGTTCAGCTGTTTTAGCGTGAAAGTATAACAAACAAACAAACAAACTCACTTTCGCAATTATAATATTAGTTAGGATTAGGATTTTCGAGGCAATGAAAAATCGGCCAAGTGCGTGTCGGACTTTGCACATTTAGCGTTCCGCACCAAATCTGATTTATCAATATATTGTTATTTATTATTATTGAAATATACGTAATAATAAACATTATCACCAAATTTCAAGTTCATAGGTCAATGGGAAGATCTTCGGAACAAAATTTAGGTGGCTTCGCATTCCTTTGTTTACCAATATTTTTTAAAACAAAAATACAATATTTACCAACTCAACGAGCTCTAAACAACGGAGCTCATTCGGTGGAGCAGTTCAAATTTTTTTTTCGCACCCTCCTTTAGCTGTATGGGAGTCCCCCTTAAAAACATTAAAAAATATTTTTTGACAATTTGTATAGCTTTGGGTCAACAAGATGCTTATACTGTGAACATTTGAAGACTGTAGCTCCAACAGTTTGGCTGTATAACCTGTGTGACAAACATACAGACGGACACGACCAATAAGGCTCCGTTTAGTCCTTTCGGGTACGGAACCTTAAAATTTGTATAACTAAGAACCTACGCGGGCTTTAAAAGAAAATTGTGTGGGAACAAAACAATTCGAGGAAAATACGAGTAAGTGGTCGTCCGTCTTTACTCTCTCATCCTTATCACTGGATAAAAACAGCACTGAAGAAAATGCGGCCAGTTTTCATTCGAGTTCAGATGTTGAAACATCTTCGCGATTAAATTTTGCGATAAAAAATCCGCAATGAAAGATTTTAAGTCGATTACTCCGTTACGCCCGTGTATGTTAATTTCCATACTGGTTTTTTTAATGACGATTATTATTTTTATGAACAGTGTTGTTGGTGATGATGAATATGTAGAGATTATTCAGGATTTACCAGAGGCTACGGATTTTGACCGTTATTTAAGGGGATTGGAAATGACAGTAGAGTTTTGTATAAGATATAAACATTACGTGGATATAAATTTGAAGTTCGGATTGTTTCTGATAGACGGTAAGATTGTACAAGTATTATTGTATTTTTAAACAATGATTTTGAATGAAAGTGTTCTATAATGGTTGCTATTTGATTGCTTTAGAGTGTAAAATAACGAAGCAGTCTTAACTCGAACTTTTTCAGGCTAGTTGTGGTTTAATTGATAACTCGAAACACTGTAATCAAGCATAGGTCATATTATCAAGGGGATAAAAAAGAATTTATTGAAAGTTTATTTAATTTTTATAAATAAAAATCAATTGCCGAATGTAGTGCGCTTCACGGTTGCACCAATTTGGCAAATTATTTTTTTCTTGTGTTTGTAATTATTGTCAGGACAAGGTTAGTGTGAAAGAAAATGTTTGAAAAGTTGCCGGGAAAATTCTGGAAAACTGAAAGGGCATTTTCTATGGGAATTTTGTATGAATTATTGGAATTTTGACAGGACGACGTTTGTCGGGTCAGCTAGTTTATCATAAAATCAATCCGTTCATGATAAAAAGTATGCCTATTTTATAGGTCAACTAGCTGTTCCCGTGGCTTCACTCACGTATACTGTTGGCATTATAAGATTTTGGGAACATGAAGTCCTAGTATTTACATAATAAAATTCTGTTAAGAAGGTATAATATTATGATAAGTCGATGGATTTCGTTCGTTGCCAGTTCACTGGTAATCTTTTATGTTTATTGCCGTTCAGTAGGTGCCCAGGGAGAAAAGTTACCATCCGTCCGAACATGTCCGGCTTGTTGTCCTCCCGCCCGGAATTTGTCCAGCTTTGATCGGAATGGTAGGTACTTACTGAACAATAAAGATGAAAAAGTAAAATGTCCGGACTTTTTGCAAACGTTCGGCTTTTCGTTCGGACTTTAAAAATTTCGAAATGGTAATAACGAAATGGAGGTTTTAACACCTCCAAGGTGGAGGTGAATTTCAAGAAAGAATAATTGCTATTTATAAATTTTCCAGACAAACTGTCCCTAAGAACAACATTAGAATGAAACATTTACATTTCTTTTGCAGTGAATTTGAGGCAAGTTTTGCAACACAGAGGAACGAGTATCTCTGTAAACACACGTTCCCGTTTGGAAAAACTATTTGTGAAGAACGACGTAGTGACTAAGTATTTTCACCAAATGGTAGAGAAAAATCAAAACGGGACAAAACTTGGGCCAAGTATAAAATGTAAAATATTTTTCTTTGCGTTGTAGGTGTTTGTACCTACTAGGTACAATCAATATACAGCCTTTATTCTTAAAATAAATTTGAAATATATAAGGTATAGGTAGGTAGGTAGGTTTGTATTAAGGTATTTTACCTTAGTAGCTATTTAAAATTTGATTAATAATTTTAATCTTTAAGTTTACTTGATAAATAAAACTACTAGATTACCTTTCCTTTTATTCATATAAGTATTTCAAAATTATTTTGCCGGTAATTTTCCGGAATTGAATAGGAAAGGACTAGACCTTAAACCTAATTTCTGACGTTTTATAAGTGCTTAATGTCGGTACCAAAAGTTTGTGAGGAAATTGTAAACAAACCATGTACCTACCTATATATTAAATTAATTCTTATGCGATCAGGCGATCACTCACAAATGGAACTAGAAACACATTCATCTATACACGGTGTAAGTGTAAACACCGTTATCCTTTTAAGGGGTCTTTATACTCATAATTAGGAACAACTTTTACAATGGGACCAAACTTGAAATCGCGAAAAAAAATCTGCTGTTCCCTACATTTTGACGAGTTATGCGAACATAAATGTACGGAACAGTTGATTTATTTTCGCGTTTTCAGGCTTGGTCCCATTGTAATACTTGTTTGTCATCATGAGTACAATGACCCCTTCAGAGGTTGTGCGTTATTTAATTTACAACTTGTGTAACCTAAAAGATAATATTATATGACAAGATGCATCTTGAACTTCGGAAGAAATTTACGTGCTGACGCAAAGTGCAAACTACACACCACACTTTCAAAACGTTTAAATAACCCTTCTTCGTGTGATTAAATACCAATACATATCAACAATTATTGTTTTTAATAATATTATTAAATTTTATTTGAATCGTCACCGACGGCTTGTTTACATTTTCATAAGATACTTTTGAAACAGACCATTATGTAGGTTTATGAGTGATAAAATATTTTGAATTGAATTAAAATACATATTGCAAAACTCTGTCCGAGATTCTGAAGTTGTATTTGGCAATTTAGGAATGCATTTAATTAGCAAACCGATAGATATTTGTAATTTGGATATTTAATAGGCAAATCGCTTAAGCTACATGTAATTATAATCTATATAGGGTGACTGGTAATTAGTGACTGATACTTAAGCATATGATTGTACTCATAATAACAAACAACTTTTACTATAGGACCAAACCTGAAATCGCGAAAAAAAAAATCTGCTGCTCCCTACATCTATGTCCGCATAACTCGTC
Organism: Cosmia pyralina; assembly: GCA_946251885.1. Taxonomy (NCBI): domain Eukaryota; kingdom Metazoa; phylum Arthropoda; class Insecta; order Lepidoptera; family Noctuidae; genus Cosmia; species Cosmia pyralina. The sequence continues at coordinate 23,533,987 of OX276345.1, read as the reverse complement.
AAAATGTAGGGAACAACTGATTTTTTTTCGCGATTTCAGGTTTGGTCCCATAGTAAAAGTTCTTTGTTATCATGAGTACAAGCATGTGTTTAAGTATCGGTCACTAATTACCAGTCACCCTATATATTTAAAAATACATGGTGTACCAAAAAGATGTGGTCAAATTTAAGACCATAAAACTGAACAACTTTCTCCATGGGACCAACATCGTAATCGCGAAAAAATCATCAATTTTCCCATAGAAAACTTCAATACCTACTCGACGCAAATGTATGGGACAGCTGATTATTTTTTCGGGATTACGATGTTGGTCTCATGGAGAAAGAGGTTCAGTGATGGTCTGTACCACAACCTTAAATTTGACCACACCTTTCTGTTACACCCTGTATACAGGATTAGTTTTCAATGACCAGCCAAATTTTCACAGGGTGTTCTACCCATGATTATGAACAACTTTCACTTTCATTTTTTTTTTCGTGATTTTAAAGTTGGTCCCATAGTAAAAGTTGTTCATATTCACGGGTAGAACGCCCTGTGAAAATTTGGCTGGTCATTGAAAACTAACCCTGTATATTTACTCATTGATTGTTTTTAGTGACATATCTATTTCACAACGCAACAATGTGGTCAAAGCCTGTAGATAAATTCAATTTACATCTGTTGAATAAAACGACGATCTACAGCCCAGAAAAGATGAAGGAAATTTATGGCAGATGGGAGAACTATTACAAAAAAGTGTATAACTACGAAACCCTGAAGCCTTCACCCGAAGAATCAAGTAAAGTGTACTTTGTTTATATTTTAATGGTACAGTCAGCAACAAAAGTCCATTAACACTTGCAGTTTTTATTAAGCGAAATATTTAATTCAAATCGGAACAGAAGTACTTAAAGTTTTAAGAACATTAACTCTTATCAGTTAAACAAAAAAAAGCAGTTTTTCGAAACATTTTGTGTTAATTTAGATGATGTCAAAAAGTAGCAGTGCTAACCGACTTCTGTTGCTGACCGTACCATCATCGTCATCTGTCGCTTTTTTCAACTATGTTGGGGTCGGCTTCCAGTCTAACCGGATGCAGCTAAATACCAGTGTTTTACATGGATCGACTGCCTATCTGACCTCCGAAACCCAGTTACTGGGTAAAGACTAAAAAAAATAACCACACTTTTGCACTTTTACAATGTTTTTCGTTGTTATTTTCATCATAATGCTCTTAAATAAAAAAAACTATCGCGTATAAACGCTCCAGTCATCTACGAACTTTATTTTAGTAAATTAATCATAATATCAAATTACTTATTTATATAAAAAAGTAGGGAAATAGAGGAAAAATTACTCTAAAAAGAGGTAACTTTGCGAATTTATTATATCGAGCCAACTTTATCAAATCGTGTTTCCATCGTGTATACTGTCTAGTATATATCCCCAATAATACCAATATATTTCCCTAGATTTTAATTTAATTGTTTACTACTACAAACAAGGGTTATAAAAACGTATTTGTGTGTATAAAAAGCTTGGTGCCCCGTAAGCTTTTGTGTAAATTGGCTGAAATATGACGATGATTGTTGAAGGGGACTCTATCTGACAGAATCTTGGTGCTCTGAAATTTATTTGGCATAACACACTTGGCATAATCTTCTTTAAACGAATGTTTTCAAGGCATAAATTATTTAATATAATTATTGTTTGGCCGAATGTTTATATGTCCGAATTTACAATGGCATACTTTTAAGATGGCAGAATTTTATTTGGCATAATTTCCTTTGGTAAAGTTAAAGTTCCGCATAATTTCTTTTAGCATAACGTTTATTTAGAGCGAAAAAGTTAGTGACAGAAACGAATTGATGAAAAACCGACTCCACCTAGTCTTGTCTGCTCTACCCTAGAGTGTAATTTAAGCCCGCGTAGGCGCGGAGGGGCGAGGCGGCCCGCGAGCTGAGGAGCAGGTAGTTTGTAACGCCCGCCGCCGCAGCTGAGGCTGGCTGGCGAATCCGGCACTACAGTGACCCACGTATATACAGTCCAGGCGACTCGCAACCATGCTTAAGACACTGTTGGAGCTGCCCCACACCCTGCGCACCAGGGAAGCGCATCTTTTACGCATTGTTGCGTAAAAGCAATCTACATGCGCATCTGCGAACATCCCTGACGCACTATAGAAACGGGGCAGCCCCACCAGTATCCTAAACGCATTGTTATATTGAACATACAAATTACATTTTTAAATAATAGGTCTTTACCTATGAAATTGCCGTTTTGTATGAAAAAAATTAAACGAATTTTTTTCATGCATTTTTTATTTGTATTAATCGAAGTAATCACCCATGCAATCAATGCATCTTTGCCAACGCAGTGGCAGTTTATTGATGCCCTTCTTAAAGAAATCAGCTGGACGGGAGGCAACAAATTCTTCAAAGGCATTTTGTACTGCCTCTCGGTTATTGAATTTTTTTCCCGCCAAGAAGTTATCCAAATTCTGGAAAAAGTAGTAGTCTGTAGGCGCAAGGTCTGGTGAGTAGGGCGGATGACGGAGAGCTTCCAACCCCAGTTCTTGCAACTTGGAGACCGTCTGCTGTGCAGTATGAGGTTGCGCGTTGTCGTGCAGGAGCAGCGGAGACGAGCGATTGACCAGTGCTGGTTGGAGATGTGCCAGCTTCTCCATCATTGTGTTCAGTTCTTCACAGTACACATCTGAAGTAATGCTCACCCCGTTTGGTAAGAAGCTGTGATGAATCACACCGGCGCTAGACCACCAAACAGTGACCATCACTTTTCTAGGGGTAAGTTTTCGTTTAGGGCATTGTTTAGGTGCTAAACCAGGATCCAACCAACTTGCTGAGCGCTTGCGGTTATCAAACAGAATCCATTTTTCATCGCAGGTAACAATGCGGTTCAAAATTCCTTCATTTGTGTGTCTGTTGAGCAGTGCAAGGCACGTCTCGACGCGTACTTCGCGCTGGCGATCATTGAGTTCGTGGGGCACCCATTTGTCAAGCTTTTTTATCTTGCCAATTTGACGCAAATGGACCAATATTGTTTTGACGCTAACGTCGAAAGCTGCTGCTGATTCAGCCGTAGATTGTGTATCATCAGCTTCCACAATCGCCTTTAATTCGTCATTGTCGACCAAAGTCTTCGGACGACCGCGAGGTTCATTTTTCAGGTCGAAATTTCCAGAACGGAAGCGAGCAAACCAATAACAAGTGGTGCGTTGGTTTGTAGTGTTAGCTCCGTAAACGTCGTTGATGTTGCGTGCCGCTTGTGCCGCGTTGCTGCCACGACGGTACTCATATTCCATAATTACTCGAATTTTTAACGTATCCATGATGACGAAAAAGATTGAAATGCGATGAAAATGTAACACTAATCAATAAACAAATGACTACTTTTGGAAAAAAAAATCCATGTTTTTAAAATAAAATTAATTTGAAATTAGAATTCTTAGCCAAACAAAAATTATTTGATTTGAAATGGCCAGTACTGCAGAACGGCAATTTCATAGGTACCTTATTAGAATATAAAAAATTTAAAAATATAAAAAAAAATACTTTTTTACAAAAAAATAAAACCGACTTCCAAAAACAACACTACAAAGTGAAAAATAAATTTAATTTCGGAAGTCGGTGTCTGATTAAATGTATTTTCGTTTTTGCCACCGACTTCCGAAATTAAAGTTATTTTTCACTTTGTAGTGTTGTTTTTGGAAGTCAGTTTTATTTATTTGTAAAAAAGTTTTTATTTTTCACTTTTTAGCGGTTCACATGTGCTTACCCCTTCACAGCGTACCGGCGTGATGTTATGTTATGAACTGGTGTAAACAATAAACAGACATGAGATTTCAGCAATCCCAGTCCATTTGCATTTATTGAGGAGTTCCGTTGCCTATCTCAGAAGTTCTTCATCAGATCTTCACTAAATTGAAATGGGACCACTCCGAGAAAGTACTCTTCCAAAAACTATCCAAATCGCTTCAAGTGTGCCTATAAAATTGGAAGATTTCTCTCTATTTCTCCAGGATCCCATCATCAAATCCTGACTTGATGATCATGAGACCATCTGGGAAATATACCCTTTCAAACAAAAAAAAAATAATTCAAATCTGTCCAGCCATCTTCGAGTAATCGGGGAACATACATAAAAAAAATAAAAAATAAAAAAAAAGGTTCTGACGAATTGAGAACCTCCTCCTTTTTGAAGTCGGTTAAAAATAGTATCCCACCGGTATCGAGAACAGGGTCCAAGATACCGGTGGTCAGGGCTGCTGAGAGAGGAACCTCCTAATGATACGCGCCGTGTCCAGAAGTACCGCTTTCTTTCGAATCAAGCCCTTGATCCAGCTGCCTAACGAGAGCCTCCTCAGGTGTTGATCGAGGCTCTTGGCTATTATGCCATTGGCCGTCACGACTATCGGCACAACGATTGCTGTATCCACATCCCACATGTCGACAACCTCGCGAGCCTGGTCAAGATACTTGATCTGGTTATCTTTTTCAGTTTTCACGAGGTTCTCGTCATGCGGGACCGCTATATCAATAATCATCATTATTTTATTTTATTTTTATTATTTCCTTGTAAGTATGTAATCTAACGTAATTATTTTAGATACATGCATATCATATATGGTGCGGTCTCCTCCTTTACAATTAAGTAGCAGATCTCAACCGAGCTGTCTGACACCTCCTCAATGCAAGCAGATACTGCAAAAAGCCAGCAAGTTCGGCTATGGGTTGACACACAGGTACGTCTAGTATAAAAAGTGTAATTTAAATTAAACACATCCTCTTAAGAGGTCACTGTACTCAACATTATGCTTTTAATAAAAAAATCGGGAAAAAAATTCAGCTATTCCCTACATTTTGACGAGTTATGCGTACATAAACGTAGGGAACAGTTGTTTTTTTTTAGGATTTCAGGTTTGGTTCCATAGTAAAAGTTATTCATAATGATGAGTACAATGACCCCTTAAGAGGTTGTGCGTTAATTAAGTTACACCTGGTATAACCTAAATATAGCATCTTGAACTTCGTAAGAAATCTACGTGCTGTAGCAAAGAGTAAGATATACACTACACTATCGAAACGTTTGAATAAGCTTTCTTTAATAGTGTGATTGAAATAAGGGGGCCACTTTTTACAATTATTTTGGCAATCACGCACTTACAATCTTAAAAATATAATGATTTAAAAAATATATATTTTATAATCTGTCTTCAAATAAATCAGTAAAGAAAGAAAGAAAGAAAGAAAAAAAGAAAAACGTTTATTTGGACACAGTTCGTGAAACACACACAAAAAAAAAACAATGTACCTACCTATCTACCTAACAGTACCTACTTTAATTATGTTTTAGGATTTTATACATGATCATCGCCGGTTTTTATCGAAGATGTGTCGTGTTCTCCGATAGAGAGGACAAATTTATGTCAGATATGGACTGCAGGAAATGTTTCGGCGAGTCGCAGTACATTGCCTCAAATAGCTTCCAACTGCCTGACCTCTTGTATGAACATAGTAAGTGAATTAGATAATATGATGTTATCGTTAGTTTTATTCTTAACAGAAGAAAAATGTTATCAATGATTTTTTGTCACTGAGCCGAGCTACGTCCGGTTATAGTACTTTATCGACCGTCGGTGTCGCGTCGGGGAGCATACTCCTGACGATATTACGCATTGACCGACAGTCAGTTTGTAGCATTCAGTGTTCTCCTGACCGATAAACAGTGCCAACTGGTACAGTCGTTTACACAATGGACGTATATTATTATTATTAGTTATCCTTTATTTTAGGCAACTAAGGCCCATAAAACACAATACATGTACACAATAAGTATAAAAACAATAACTATAAACTTTTATGCAACAAACTTAAAAACTACTGCACACGAAGTGACGGCGTCGTTTTATGCTGCGAGGTGTCGCGTGGCTGGCCGCGGCCTTACAGCACACCTTTCGGCCGAAACTCTTCCTTGAAGAAGGTCACCAAATGCTGAGTCGGTATGCGCACCAGAAACGACTTGAAATTGGTGTTATGGCGCGCCTCCTACTGCTCCATCCCCAAGGTCCAGTTGGTCTTCACCCGTATGTACTCTACGATGTCCTCAATCTTCGTAGAGTAGAGCAAACGAGACACGTACAACTGCGTCATCGGTCCTGCAGGACGTAGTAGCGTGTACGGTCAGTTTATGTACGGGTACGGTCGGTCTACCGGTCGAACGCGTTCGTTTGTTTCCATAGGCCGGTTATACTGCTCGTCCGACCGCCAGTGCTTACGTCGGTCGCGCTAGTCATTTATATGGAAATTCATACAATCTTACAGTGCTACACTGACCGTCTGCACGCGCATGGTGCTACGCATTACGTACGGTACGGTGAATGTCAGTCGAACGCACCCGCATGCGCGCTATGGAAACAAATGAGTGTGTTTACTTCTGCACCGACTGGTGGACCGAGCATACGTATACGTCCATTGTGTAAACGACTGTACCAGTTGTCACTGTTTGTCGGTCACTGAATGCTACAAACTGACGGTCGGTCAATGTGTATCGTCAGGATCGATGCTACGCACCGACGGTCGGTGAAGTTGCACTGTAACCGGTCATAGCAGTCGGTCGACCGACCCGATGGTACGCATGCGGTCGCGCTCGACCGATGTTCCTCGTACGCAGTGCGTAGCACCGTGCGCGTGCGGACAGTCACTGTAAGGTTTTATAAAGGTTTTATAAATTTCCATATAAATTACTAGCGTGACCGACGTATGCACCATACTGTAACCGTCTTAAAATGTACGAAAACTGTAGTCCACAGCTCGGTGGCGGTGTTTTGTGGTCCGTCTACGGCTAGGCTAAAGTTCTTTCAACTGTTTCAGTTGCTCTTTGCGGCATTTTCGGCCACGCTCAGTTTCTCCGCAACTACTGGCTCAAAACTCTTCTCCAGTTCCAAACATCTGAAGGTTGCTTCTCGCAAAAGATTGCAACTGGAGAGTTCGATGAGACTCAGCTGATTGATGATGAAAATAAAACGTGGCTGATGGAGCGGTCGTCGGATATTATGAATGGGCAGTGCAACGGACACTTCACGGCGGTGGCAGCGGCAACACTCTCACATGCCCTCAGATATATAATAGAGACTCAAGAGAGAGAGAATTGAAATTGAATGCTTGTCATTTTTGTTCTCTAAACGCAACACCGGCAAAAGGCTCTTAGGAATGGAAGCGTATATAAATCTACTGTTATATATAAATTGTTCTTTTTAAATTATATGCCTATAATGAATGTTTTAAATATAGGGAAAGTGTTATAGCAACAATTAGTTTATGGTAGCTACTAAGCAGTGTTTTAGACACAATTTTTATTGTTGCTTCAAATTGTTGTTGCCACAGGCAAATAAACCGCACCGCATAAGCTCTTACACTTATTCAGCTCAATTCAGCTTTTGTCCATAGAAAACACCAGTTTTTTATGGAGACGCGTACGCATCTCGCGCAAAGCTGAACGGATGCGTTCGGATCTCCATACGAAACTGGTGTTTTTTAAGCACAAAAACTGAACTGAGCTGAATAAGTGTATTTAGTCCTTTAATCAGGCTTTACTGCTACAAACAAAAGCACTGTAAAACTACGGTTTCTTAGAAGAGCGGTCACCGTTATACATATTATAGCGGCCGTCATGAAAATTTGTCATTTGCTCCAGTATCAGGCCAGGCGCACTCCGCGTTTTAGGTATGAAGCTACAAGTACGCAGCGGGCTCGACTTGTCGAGCAAATTCAGTGTGGGCTGCCGCGCTAGTTCGATACTCACTCACGCGCCGCGTCGTAAAAGACAACCCTAACGAGTCAGAAAGTACAATACGTAAGTTACGCGATAAAAAGAGAGGTAACTTCTAGGTGAATATAACTGTAGGTAATTAACGCTGTGCGACCAGAATTGCACTTTATTGTGTTGTTACAAGAGTCGCTATTTATTTAAATGATTTTGCGGAGTAAATCTTCTGTACTTGTACTGATAACTGTCAAATACTGACACAGAATACATAAGTATTCTGTGTCAGTATTTGACATAAGGTGTAAAACAACACTCTGTATTTGGACAGCCGTTATTGTGTGACTGTTCCCCGCTTTCTGAAGGAACCAAAGCTTTAGTGTCAAATAAAATTGTAATCATGGACGTGTTGGACTTCCTTTAACAATAAGGTCTTGTCTCGAAAGTGACAGCTGTGGTCGACCTCGCCTCATCGTAGGTAGGTAGGTACTATAGACAGCCAAGCCAATGTCGACCGGACGTTGACTACCATGAGCATAAAGTCTCTTCCGGTTGCAGGAAGTGTCTAGGTATAACAACCATGACAGCTTAATACTTTGAATATGAGAATAAGTCGTTAATTATGGTAACCCAATCACAGTGATTTTTTGTTTCCTCGGTCATGTAAAGAAAATTCTTGTTTGAATAGTTTTCATTTGTCCGTGGATGGATGACCATCTTTACATACCAGGACTCCTCCGTGCCTCGGAAAGCGCGTTAAGCCGTTGATCCCGGTTGTCATTCGTGGATCTTTGACACATCGTTACGGAACGTCAGAAGGCCGAAAGTCTGACAACCAGTCTTACCAAGGGGTATTACCTAGTTACTGGGTTGTGGAGGTCAGATAGGCATTCGCTCCATGCAAAATACTGGTATTCAGCTGCATCCGGTTAGACTGGAAGCCGACCCCAACATAGTTGGGAAAAGCCTGGGCAGATTGATTGTTCTTTCTTTGCGTCATGTTTACCGCAATTAAATTTATTTTCTTTCTTTCTTAAGTGTGTACTTGGCGAATTAACTTCCGGTTAGTTATGAGAACTAGTATTCAATGGTGTAATTAATGCAACCTTCATGGGAACACCTATGTATAGGTGAGACCGAGAAATTCATTAGCGTATTGATACTGAGATAATTATAGCCTCATTGTTTTAATGTAATAAAACTTTACTAAAGCACCTTATTGTTACATATTATTTAATGTACACCCACATGTCGCGAAGTGTAATATGGGGCGAACCTATTGCCATCAACCGGGCACAAATCCAGACTCCAAACTGCTACTGAGAAATTGCAGATAAAAAAACCTAATAACACTTTGCCCGACCTGGAAATCGAACCCAGGACCTCAAGCTCAGCAGTAGCGCCTGCGACCACGAGGCAGTCCTGTTAGCAACATGTTAATATTACGCAAAACTTCGTGTAAAATGCAAGGTAGAGTGGTTTGAATTAGAATGGGGGAAAATCGATGGAAACTCGATCACAAGATCCGATTGTTTGTTAAACGGGTTCAAAACTGAATAATGTAGTTTATCAGAAAAAATAGGGCGGAGTAGTAGCCCAGTGGTAACGGCCCCGCCTTACGAGAGTGCAGGCAGGTACAAGCAGGCGCTTTATTTATTTTTAACACCGCTGAGGTAGCCCGCGAAATTCAAATTTCCTTGCGTTTAATTCAATTTACCAGTCCGTGTCAGGTTGTATCTTGACCAAAATATGATACGAGGAAATAAAATATATGTATTTACATAATTATAACAATTTTATGCCCGAATTGTTGATAGATGTGCATGGTACGACTCTGAACTATAAATATAATTTTAGATAGGTAGTTTTTGTCAATAAATGTACCGAACTGAAAATTTTTACTTCGGTACATTTATTGAGAAACTGTACCTATCTAAAATTATATTTATAGTTCAGAATCGTACCTTGCACATCTATCAACAATTCGGGCAAAAACATTTTAAGAATGCAAAGCATTTTGTTTAATAGACATACTTTTGTGTAAAAAAGTAATGATTTGACTACCCATTTGTAATAGCGTCCTTAATTAGCTTCGCTGTAAGGTACAGTACCTACAACAATTTTCAAAGGTTCGGAGGTTTTTCGTTTATCTTCGGAAAAACCGAAATATAGCGAATAAAATGTGACTATCGACTAATAGAAGTTGATTTATATTCCCACCTAAATTATTATAGATTAGCTTTTGCTTTTTGCTTTTCAGCAATTATCCCACGAGAATGTACTACTGGGAATTCCTTCCTTATTCCTTGTATACATTACAAAAGGAACCTCTGTGCAAAATTTCAGCTTCCTAGGTCCAAGGGCTTGGGCTGGGCGTTGATGAGTCAGTCAATCAGTCAGTCAGTCAGTGAGGACTTCTCTTTTTTTTTTTCTTTTTTTTTTTGTAAATGTCAAGCAAAGCCGATGTCGACTATGCCAATGTCTAATGTGAGCTAGAAAAACAAGGGTACATGAAAAAAATTTAATGTTATAAACAAATAAAATTCTTTGATTGATACAGTTGAATACAATATAGATCTTGTTGGTTGCACCTACGGCGCCAACTCCACGGGCGAGAGAATCGCGGCGATAGTCACATGCCTTCAAATTATCGCCGTATGAAGATTGATTCATAGAGTTTCTATTGAATTTGGTGGTACGACGAGATTATGGCCGCGATTTTCTCGCCCGTGGAGATGGCACCTTAGGGACTGAAATAAACAAAAAATAAAATTAAATATAAAATAATATAAATAAAAATCATAATAATATATATTATAATATATTTAATATGTTATAAGGGTGTGGTTCAGACCATCGAACTGAACAAGTTTCTCCATGATACCAAACGTATCGTAAACGTGAAAAAATAATCAGTCATCCCATAAATTTCGTTCGAGTAGGTATTGAAATGTTGTTTGGGACAGTTGTTAATTTTTCGCCATTACGATGTTGGTCCCATGGAGAAAGTTGTTCAGTTTGATGATCTGTACCACACCATTAAATTTGACGACACCTTTTTGATACACCCGGTATAGAACCAAAACTGCGAAGAAATGTGACATCTACCAATCCGCACTGGGCCCGCGTGGTAGATTAGCTCCATTCCCCATTCTCAGTGGGAACATTATAGACTGATTATATATCTTTCAACTAAAAAATAATGACATTTTCATAATCATCATCATCATTTTTGAGTTCCTATAATTTAGCAAAACGAAAGAGAAAATATATAATAACAAAAGTAATTGATACCATTTTAAACAAAACATCATCATCTGCCTAGCCTTTTCCCAACCATGTTGGGGTCGGCTTCCAGTCGAGCCGGATGCAGCTGAATACCAGTATTTTACATGGAGCGACTGCCTATCTGACCTCCACAACCCAGTAACTGGGTAAAACCACAGTAAAAAAAAAACATGTAGGTATAGACTATGGTAATACGATTTTTTCGGGCTTCTGTGTGATCCGTAACGACGGTCAAATATCCACGAATGACAGCCGAGACTAGAGGCACGGGGGAGTATCTGTATGTAAAAATGGCCACCCATCCACGCACCAACCTCAGCAAGCGTAGCTTAACCTGATGGATCGGCCCGTGTGGCTGTTATTACTTAGCCATGAGCTCCTTTTGGACAAAACCATCATAAACAAAACATTAGGTACTAAAAGAACTGCATGGACACTTGGTGGTTGAAATCTCATTTCATTGCTCCTGCTACTAGGAAATATACCTATAATATGCCGTCTATTTCAGTACTTTTTGGTAATGGCCCATTAATATGCACTGCATATTCTTGTTTGATCGAAATAGGATAACGTTTTTCTAATAATAGAGTAATCACCAACATAATCACGAACTAATTTGTATGTGTGAACAGTTGCACCGTTTTGTAGTTCACAAACTTTTTATAAAAAAATATTCAAATGTTTTTTTTTTCTGTAAAAACCTATTCCGTAAATTGTGGGAATGTTTATTGTCATTTTCGGACACACATATAATTTTTGGATCTTTTTACTTTTTTCTTTGTCTCACTTGTGAGTAAAAAAAATGTTAAAACAATTATATAATAATATAATATGAAAAAATAAATTTTAGTCTAGGTGGCTTTATAAGTTGGATCAAGGATGGCATACTATTACAATAATAACTTTAACGATATCGATGTTCTTGCCCTATCTAAGCATACATTTAAAGAACAAACCTCTGAAGTGTCGACTGCACCCCATGTGTGCATAAGGAAAAATCCTTTATATAATAGGTATATAAGCTTATACCATATATATATAAACGTAAAAAACATCATCTGATGGAAAAAAAATCATCATCAGTAGTTGTGAAGCTATGGGGTTTGCAACTAACCCCCCCCCCCCCCCCCCCTGGGGTTTTGGGTTCATAAATTAGTACATAAAGACGTTTGAGGGGAAGCGCCTTGCTCATAAATAAATACCATGTATTATTTCTAACCTCACATATCTAACTTAAGCATCGTATTTATGTATTCTACAAAAGGTACTCGTGCTGTTACCTACTGATTCCTAAACTAAGCTTATGCTTGTATTTTGGAAAACAGTATTCAGCCGCAGGAAGTATCACATAATAAAATACGAATAAATTGGTTTGATTGTCGCTGCAGTAGACTTACAATTTATAAGATAACGTTACGTAAATCTTATACTATTATTATAGTTTTAGTTTTTAGTTTTAGTTTTCTAGTTTTAGTTTAGTTTTATTTTTTATGTTTAAGCGTGTGATCTGTGAGTGTGTTTGAGTATGTAATAACTATTTGATTTTTAGATTTAGATTACGAAATAATTGTATTGTTGTTAAACATTGAAGTTGCTTAATTTTACCAAAACTGTATCTTTTTTTAAGCTAGTTACATGTGGAAACGTAGTGGATTGTACATTTACCTATAGCATACTGTGTATCTAGATAAAATATACAATGTACGATTGTCTGTTTTCTCAAAAAAAAAAAAAATACAAAAAAAAAAAAACATTGAAATCGATATTTGCATCAATGATTGACAGTCAAAGTCACGCACATCGTATTACTTATATATAAATATCCTGTCAGTCAGCTCCCTTCATAAATTTGAAACCCAAAAAAGTCCACGAACTATAAGCATAAATTATTATTAACAGAATAGTACCACATACGGCCTAATTAGGTGTCGAATTGAAATTCCGGCCGGGTTCCTTGGGGACGACACCACACAAAATGGTCTCTAACGGGAACTAACACACGCATTCTAATACTGTAAATTACCCTTAACTCACAATTTCGGTAATGTTGAAAGAAGTTTGATTAACAATCGATTCGTAGAAAAAGGTGACTTATTACCTGCTGTCGTGTTATGCGCATAATAATTGAAACGCGAATTGATGTCATGCTTTTTGAGATTATTAAACTACTAGCCGTTGCCCGCGGCTTCGCCAATTATCCCACGGGAACCTACTACCGAGTTAAAAAGTATCCCATGTGTTAATACAGGTTATAAATTATAGGGTAATTATAGGGGGTTATATTATTAGTATTATTAGGTTTATTATTTATATATTTGTTGAATCTTATAATTGTAATTTTGTTAATATTGATATTTTTGTATGCTCAAAATCCAAATTTATTTAAATGCAATGTTATGGAAGTTATTATAACCCAATAATGTTAATAGGAATGTAAGCTAGTCTAAACTTTATTATTTATATATTTGTTTTTTTTTTTTTTTTGTGTTAGTTGCCAAGAAATCAATTATAATTTCTATTTTGCATGATGTAATTAATTTATTATTAATGTGATGTAATTATTTAGTAGCACTCATTATCATATTTTCTTTTATTAATATGCGGATAATGTAGTGGGCTTCAATATTGGTAATATTTTGTATTATCTTTGCTCTATTTCAACACATATTGTAGCTGTTTATTGTCCCTGAATAAAATAAAAAATAAATAAACTATCTGTGTGCCAAATTTCATCCAAATCCGTTCAGTCATTTTTGCATGATTGAGTAACAAACATCCAAACATCTTCACAAACTTTCACATTTATAATATTAGTAGGATCAATCGGATTATAAGACAAGGGGATATACATGTAGATAAGTATACTTGTAGCAAAATACAAAAGCGATAGTGATTTTCTCGTGGAATAACTATAGTAACTTTGAGATAAGACCTTTCATAATAGTATGGTTCCAACAACACATGTTTATGTTATTCGTAACAACATTTTTTATTTATTTATTTATCTACTTACATGTACCATAACAGGACAACCCAATGCGGTACATGCGCTTATCCTAACTTAATCTATGCTAACATCTATAACTAATTGTAAATAATGCATTCCTTGTGAATTCACTCAAACAGCAACAGAATAAATCCGTCTCACTCGCTATGAGGTTGAGCGTGCGGAGTGCACGCGTCAGGGGCGCCTCCCTTAAAAGGTTGGTCCGAGCACGCGGCTCCACCAGCAGAGGCGACTGCCGTCATCGCCACACATACCAATACAATTTGAGAAAATCAGTTTTAAAGGTGGCTACGTGTATACATAATAACTCTCTTGACTGTACAGCCACGAGTATAAATATATTACGACGAACAGCTCGGCTCATCCAATAATATTTCTGTCGTCAATATGACTGCAAATATGACGGCAAAAACGAGGTATTGCATTCTTCTGAATTTAACTGAGTAGGCATCTAGGTGACATATTATTGGGGTTGCTTGTCTTGTCAGATAGCTTTGGTGTTCTTCCGATGTCACATATTTGTGCTGCCACTTGTATTATGCCTCTTACAAATCATCATCATCATTCTCCTGGCCTTATCCCAATTTATTTGGGGTCGGAGCAATATGTATATTTCTTCCATATGCCTCCCACAAATGATCATATTATATATTTGCCGTCATCTTGACGACAGTCATTAACGGATGAATCATGAAGTCAGATATTATTGCCGAGCTGGCCATAGTAATTTTCTTAGGAGTTTCATAGGAGTTTCTTGCCCGTTCTTCTCCATAGGTACCTACTATGCTTTGGAATGGGCGCCTAGCTTCATCTTTCTGACTGACCGACCCCTTGACAATTCAAAAGTGCCTGTAATTGGTTTAATTGAAATAAATGCTTTGAGTTTGAGTTTAATATATTTATGCTCGTGATTATACCTACTAGTGTACAGGCAGCATAACACAGTTACTTGTTTTTTTTATCACACTAAAGGCCTATTTCACGATGTCCGAATACCCACTATTCACCAAATAAATTCAAACATGAAACAGAATTTGTATGAAATTATCTGCTAAGTAAGTTTAAATAGGAATTTAATCGTAGGTAGTGAGGCCCTTAGTTTTCAAATAAATCTATTACGACTGTATGACTTTTTTATTACAATTGTCATAGATTGATATGAACTAATATGAAGTCCTTGGTAACAAGACAAATTGATACATCTATTAATCCTAAGCTTGCTTCGGCTATTTATAACGGGTTTATTCAGAATTACAGCTTGATATATGTTAATATAAATGATTTTCTGCCCGTTATCTCAAAGTTCAAGGATTTATTCTAATATTAAATTGATTTATTATTCATAATCAAAAGGTTTTCTCAAAAGCAGAGTGTCAGCTTATTATTATTCTAATAAACCGATTCGTTTGTTGAGTTCGCATAGTGGTGTCATAATTCTAGTATTATAATAATGTTACGTGAATGCAAATCGTCATCCGGGATCAAAAGATCGAAGTATTGAAGGCAGGAAGTGTTATGGCGAATATCGGCCATTTGTGGGTACTATCGTATTTACTTGATGTATGTGTGGTTTGAATGCTCAAGTGAATGAAATAGGCCTATGGAAGTATGTAAATATATATAATGTACACACAAAAAAAGAGATAAGTATACACAGGTGCATTAAAATATTCAAGAGTGCCGACTGCCAAAACTTACACCCCTTATTGGCAGTCGCTTACACGCCGCTTTCACCTTGCACATGCTCCTTGAGCTATTTTGAAATAGTTGCCAATATGAGAATAAAAAGAGTAGCTCGAGGGGGGCTTGGGGCTAAGTAATAACAGCCGCACGGGTCGATCGAGCAGATTGAGCTGCGCTTGCTGCGGTTGGTCCTGACATGGATGGGTGACCATCATTACCTACATACTGAGACCCCTCCGTGCTTCGGAAAGCACGTTAAGCCGTTGGCCCCGGCTGTCATTCGTGGATCTTTGATAGTCATTACGGGTCGTCAGAGGCCCGAAGTCTTACAGCCAGTTTTACCAAAGGGTATCGTATTATCCAGTAACTGGGTTGTGGAGATCAGATAGGCAGTCACTTCATGTAAAATACTGGTATTCAGCTGCATCCGGTTATAACGGTAGCCGACCCCAACATTGTTGGGAAAAGGCGAGTCAGACAACAAGAATAAAAAGCGCCTGGCCTCTGCTGTGTAGGTACCTAAAGTCGGCAGTAAAATGATACTTTATACTGTCATTTTTTTTATAAAATGGGAACATTTTTTAACGATATGACATGTAAAAATTGACATTTCACTGCAGCTAATTAAAAGTCCGAGCATAGTGGACTTTGAAATCGCTCTTACGAGTGTATTAAAGAAATATCTCTTAAAATCGTATAAAAACTATAATATACTCGCAATGCACCCACGATAGCATCGTATATTGTCAGCGTAGTGCAAGAATATTAAATTTTTACGCTGCACACTTAAATGTTTTGACGATTGTACCTACTTGGTGGTTGACATAATGGACTATTGTTGTGTAAGTATTCGTCCCACGTGAATATTTAAAACTTGGAATTTGTGGTCACCTTTTTCCATGAAAAACTATTCAATATATATATATATATATCTATACCCATGGAACGGTAACCAGAAATGTGTTAGGTTTGCAGTGCAGAATCTGTAGGGTCCACATACACAATTAAATAAAATTTAAAATTTAAAAAAACCCCCGACCAAAAAAAAGTAGGTACGCAATTATTATGACAAAAGGTTAAAAATGCTAAACCCTATAAAAAGCAAAAAACCACATCCCAATTCCAGCATCAGGTCCTCGTCAATTAGAAACATGAAGAGAACCAGTCAAGACAAATTCAACGAGCCCAAACTCGATGGGTTTACTAAAAGGTAGACCAGGGTTACGTCTCCTACCTTCGAGCCCTATCATCAGACCAGCTCAGAGGTTCCAAATTTCCAGCATCAGTTCCTCGTCAATTAGAAACATAAAGAAAACTAGTTAAGACAAATCCAACGAGCCCAAACTCGATGGGTTTACTAAAAGGCAGTCCAGGGTTACGTCTCCTATCTTCGAGCCCTAACAGCAGACCAGCTCAGTGGTTCCAGAAGACATTAGTGTTTCAAATGTCAGATCCCACATTTGCTTGCAAGCAAACTGAGCGTGTAACATTCCTATCACACCTAACAAACGACCTGATGACCTTGAAGACCTGAACCGATTTCCACCAAACATAGCTAAGAACACTCTCGACTAATATACCTTTCAAACAAAAAAAAACCGCATTAAAATCGGATCATCCGTTTGGGAGCTACAATGCCACAGACAGACACATACACATTTACACACACCCCGTCGTTTTTGCGTCGGGGGTTAAAAATAGAAAATACTCTGAGAAGACAATAACTTTTCCTGCAATCGCCCTAAGCTCTAAAATTACGTGTGCGAACCAAGTTTATTGTTTAATAAAAACTAAGTTTAAAAAAACTAAAACTTAAAAAAAGACTGATACTTTTTAGAGCGTAATTTTTCAATACCGACTATTAAAAATTACGATCTAAAAATTATGAAATAAGAAAATATTCTCATCTGAAATTAGAAAAATTAGATTAGTTTAGATTTTTAATTTGTCTGTCTTTTTCTAATTTCACATGAGAATATTTTCTTGTTTCATAAATTTTAGAGCGTAATTTTTCAGTAGTCGGGTTTTAGTTTAAAACTTAGTTTTTATTAAACAATAAACTTGGTTCGCAGCGACTTTCATACAAATACCAAAATAGTGTTCCTACTTTTATTTTTCTCTGGATGGGGAATCATCAAATGACTTCTCCCGCTCTGAGCTGAGCGTGAGGGCGTGTCAGACTTTCACTGACTAAAACCCACCCGTGTTCATTCAGTTGCCTGTGCCAGGGCCACGGTATCTCTTTCGAACATCCCGCGACCCCGGCAGCATAGTGTTCCTACCTAAGACTCAGACGCGCTTCATCACGTTTCCATAAAAAAACAGGATAGGAAATTCCTTTAGGTAAACAAAACATATAAAGACGCATCTTAGTAAACGTATGTGAATTGGTTAGTAACAAATAAGGAAGTAAAGATGCGTTTACCAATTATAGCATCCGAATGTAACGGTACACATGCACTATGGGAATCCGCTGGCATTTAGCGTTGTCGTAGAGAATGCATGTGCTAAGGTCACCGTGCTTAACATTGTCAGTATTTAAATTGAGAACAAAAACTATTCTTTTTATAGACAGAATCACACTAATATTATAACGGCGAACGTTTGTGAGTGTGTGTGTATTTGTATGTTTGTTACTTCTTCACGCTCAAACGGCTGGATGGATTTGGATGAAATTTGGTATGTAGATAGCTTATACCCTAGATTAACACATAGGGGCGGAGCTAGTAAAAAATAATTATTGTAGGAGAGCAGTGGTGGCAGTGGTAACGACTGCGACTTACGAGTTTGTAGGTCGTAGGTTTGAACCCTGTTAGGTGCTTTACTTTATGTAAATTATTTCATCACCACTACTCTCAAAAACGATGAAGGAAAACATCGTGAGGATACCTCAAAAATTCGAAGAGATGTGAAACCTACCAACCCGCGCCGGCCCGCGTAGTGTATTGCGGCCCACTCCCTCTCACCGAGAGGAGGCCTGTGCCCCAGCAGTGGGAACATTATAGGCTGATTATGCTTATCATACAGCATCGAAAGTTATCATCATCTATCTAGCATTTTCCCAATTATGTTGGGGTCAGCTTCAAGTCGAGCTGGCTGCTACTGAATACCAGTACCTTACATGGAGCAAATGCCTATCAGTCCCCCACAACCCAGTTACTAAGTAACACGGTAGCTTTTGGTAAGACTGGTTGTTAGACTTTCTGGTTTCCGACTACCTGTAACGACTCGTCTGCATCGAAAGTGGGGAGAGTGAAAAGTTTATCGAAACATTAACTGCTATTTCCAATAGGGATGCCTTGAGAAGGAAGTATGATCGAGTTTCCCTTAGATTTCAATAATGACTAAAATAATGTAGATACGGCGGCATCTACATCGCCACATACGAGCTACGCACCACAATGACATGACGTCACGCAAATCCTGCATCGCGCAATCAGAGTTTACCGCGCGACTGGCTTATATAATATACAACGTCCCAACATCAATCGTCGGGCAGTTGCCCACCAGACACAACACCCGTCTGGTCGGAGGATCCTCCCTTTTCTATGGAGGATGAGTGAATTTTACACCCTGTTCCTTATGCCTCTATATAGAATCTGAATCTCAGGCCGAGATTAATAAACGATACTTAGCACATACTTTGCCGTATATAATTATTTTCTCATCTCTATCTTGTACAGTACGGACGATTTATCTTGGCAGCTCCGAACATAGGCACTATGAACTTTCGCGCATGTTCTCTCACTCACACTCGCCTCATGTCACCATTTGATTTCTAAAAAGTGTTACTGCGCAGCCTACTGCGCGAAGTTCGGACCTGCCAAGATAAATCGTCCGTACTGTACTTATAGTTTGACAGTTGTGCGACAGTACAGTCCAGCCGTCGAGAGAATGCGTTCCTGGGACCTGTCAGTTGGACAATTTCTAGTTGCAATAAGGAACAAATTCGCAAAACACATGTTCGTTAGTATAAAACTGACAGATGTCAAGAACGCATTCTCTCAGCGGCCGAACTGTAGCACGTACTTTGGCGTATATATTTTCCTGTCTTTATCTTGCACTTGTAGTTTGACAGTTGTGCGACAGTAACAGCACGCGTAACATGACCATCATAGAAACGGGTTTTTCCGACGGAAGAATAGACAAAATGACAGATTGCAGAAAGATACTAAGCATGGCGATGTGTCATTTTGTCTATTCTTCCGTCGACAAAACCCGTTTCTATGGCGGTCATGCTACGCGTGCAGGAATAATGCTTAGCCAGAGCACGTGCCATGTTAAGTAAAACTTATTAATCTCGACCTCACTGTTCTAGTACTGGACGGATAAGAGTGGCCGAGCGACTTCCGCCCTGGGACGTGCGAAGGGGTTTTACTAACTAAAACCACAAAGTGATCTTCAATTACTTTTAGCCGGGGTTTCTGCAGTACCTACTTGCGAAATTTGTCACGCTCCTCCGGCCAGGTATTGGCCTGTATTTATTTCCATGTGGACCCCATCACCCTCTGCGGCAGTCACCCTACGGCCGTAGTTCCTCTTGAGAGGTGCACGCGGAACACGGTGCGCCGCCTTCTCGGGCCTGTGTCTGTTCAGCTAACATACTCCCCAAGTTTGTCATCCGTTGATTTTAGATCTTCTACTCATCTACTGTCATGTTACGAGACACAATTACATTTTTATTGCCGACCTTTAGGAGGTCAGTCGACAGTTGAGAGGACCATGTTAAGGTACTTTACATTTCATCAATGTTACTACGTTTGTAATAGTACTTGTAAGACCTTAGAAAATTGATTGGTAATTAAATTATTAATGAAAATGTAAGAACGTTAATAAGCAGTGTTCATTTGTTTATTTTAGTTTTAACAGCAAGGTAAATGGCATTACCAAAGTCAATCGAAGGTTGCATGACGGAATGTCGATCAGTTTTATGATTAATCGTTTATTTATTTAAAAGGAAGTTAATTGGAGGAAATCCTATTTTTTCTGTGACAATATTCTTGATATCTCGGGAGTATGATTGAAAAAAAAAAAATTATAGAAAAACTAATAAAATAATAGGTCTTTACCTATGAAATTGCCGTTTTGTATGAAAAAAATTAAACGAATTTTTTTCATGCATTTTTTATTTGTATTAATCGACGTAATCACCCATGCAATCAATGCATCTTTGCCAACGCAGTGGCAGTTTATTGATGCCCTTCTTAAAGAAATCAGCTGGACGGGAGGCAACAAATTCTTCAAAGGCATTTTGTACTGCCTCTCGGGTATTGAATTTTTTTCCCACCAAGAAGTTATCCAAATTCTGGAAAAAGTAGTAGTCTGTAGGCGCAAGGTCTGGTGAGTAGGGCGGATGACGGAGAGCTTCCAACCCCAGTTCTTGCAACTTGGAGACCGTCTGCTGTGCAGTATGAGGTCGCGCGTTGTCGTGCAGAAGCAGCGGAGACGAGCGATTGACCAATGCTGGTTGGAGATGTGCCAGCTTCTCCATCATTGTGTTCAGTTCTTCACAGTACACATCTGAAGTAATGCTCACCCCGTTTGGTAAGAAGTTGTGATGAATCACACCGGCGCTAGACCACCAAACTGTGACCATCACTTTTCTAGGGGTAAGTTTTCGTTTAGGGCATTGTTTAGGTGCTGAACCAGGATCCAACCAACTTGCTGAGCGCTTGCGGTTATCAAACAGAATCCATTTTTCATCGCAGGTAACAATGCGGTTCAAAATTCCTTCATTTGTGTGTCTGTTGAGCAGTGCAAGGCACGTCTCGATGCGTACTTCGCGCTGGCGATCATTGAGTTCGTGGGGCACCCATTTGTCAAGCTTTTTTACCTTGCCAATTTGACGCGAATGGACCAATATTGTTTTGACGCTAACGTCGAAAGCTGCTGCTAATTCAGCCGTAGATTGTGTATCATCAACTTCCACAATCGCCTTTAATTCGTCATTGTCGACCAAAGTCTACGGACGACCGCGAGGTTCATTTTTCAGGTCGAAATTTCCAGAACGGAAGCGAGCAAACCAATAACAAGTGGTGCGTTGGTTTGTAGTGTTAGCTCCGTAAACGTCGTTGATGTTGCGTGCCGCTTGTGCCGCGTTGCTGCCACGACGGTACTCATATTCCATAATTACTCGAATTTTTAACGTATCCATGAATCCATGATGACGAAAAAGATTGAAATGGGATGAAAATGTAACACTAATCAATAAACAAATGACTACTTTTGGAAAAAAAAATCCATGTTTTTAAAATAAAATTAATTTGAAATTAGAATTCTTAGCCAAACAAAAATTATTTTGATTTGAAATGGCCAGTACTGCAGAACGGCAATTTCATAGGTAAAGACCTAGACCTATTCCAAAGAAGTCGTCTTATTTCAAGAACCTTGCTCCTCGCTCAGCTCCAACAGAACCCAGGCAGGCCCAAACATAACAATAAATGCCTAATTAATTACTATAAAAACTCTAAGATTTCCCTAAGTTTCTGTCTACCATTCAGCAAGTATGACTAATAAGGATAATTAAATTCTAATTAAACGGTAATTCATAAGTATACATCCTCAATAAAATTAATGGTTTCCGATCAATTAGTCTAACAGAAGTTAGTATCGTGACTATTTCCCTTGTAATGAGCAATTAAATCTGTTATCTAGAGTCATCGTGGAAATTGCCTACCAATCCATACTAATACCTACTTATTATTTATTTTATTTATACAACTTGTACCGGAATTAACGCACAACACCAAAAACCCCAACTAAAATATTATATTAGAATCATAATACACACACTGAATTTGTATTATTATGTTATTTTTATTTGTTTATTTATTTATTTGAAGGAGAATTGTGGTCACATTACACATACCTTTACGCACGCACTCAGTCGCATACGTAAAGGCTAGCGTAGTAGGTACTTCGTCCATTTTAGTTTGTTTAAATAGCTGTACAGTGGAAGTGTGATTGTAATTTACGTAGTTTTAATTATTTTTGGGATAAAAAACCGTTTCAGTAAACAGCACTTTCATAATCATGTGCATTCATTAATTACTTCATACAATATTATAGGTGCGAAAGTAATTATCCCATGGGATAATTTCCGCCTTCAGCGCGAGTGAAGCCGCGGGCAAAAGCTAGTATAATAGGTACATACGTAAAAGTTCAGGGTTCGTTGGACAAATTAAAAAAAATAACATAAAACAAAATTGACTATTAAATGTCCATAATTTTATAAAATGGATTCGAACAAATTTTAATGGATAAACCAATTTTCTATAAGATCATAAACAACAGCTGCTTACAGTTACAGCTGCTATAACTGGCCATGGGTCATTTAATAAACACCTCTTTGACATAGGAGTCACAGACAGTCCGCTGTGCAGGGCCTGCATGTAGGGTAGGACGACGAGACAGCAGCTCATGTGCTTCTAAACTGCCCGGTGGTCTCCGCATACAGGGCAAAGTACTTCGGTAACCCAGGTACCCTCCGTGGGTACCTTCTTTGAGGAGCTGGGGTGGATCGAATAATCGATTTTCCCACCCATACGGAAAATACGCGCATTGACGTGCAGTTGCGGATACCAGCCCGTATTGCCTATTACCTAAGAACATTTTCAAGATCAGGTTTTTAAAGTTTATTAGTATTTCAGTTTCATAACGGACATAATAAATTAACATGATATTAATATTAGCATACAGTAATCTGTGGTAAATGTCACTGTATTTAATTAGCTGTGATCAATCTGTGTCATCATTTTGATCTGCATATTGAGTACCTGGACACAATATATTGATCCTCACGCTTTCATTTTAAAAGGGATTTATAGAGGCATTATTTTTCCAGATATGACTTTTTTCCATGTTAATTAGCCTAGCCTTTTCCAAACTATGTTGGGGTCGGCTTCCAGTCTAACCGGATGCAGCTGAATACCAGTATTTTGCATGGAGCGAATGCCTATCTGACCTCCACAACCCAATTACTGGGTAATACGATACCCCTTGGTAAGACTGGTCTTCTTTCCATGTGTCGAATGAACAACGAGTTCAGGACTGTTATTGATAGTTAAACCCGGCAGCATTGTGTCTGACAAGAAATTTGAATCCAACCCCTACATCGAAATCAAAATCAGTAGAGCCACAGTTGCAAATATGTCTATTATATACCCTAGGTCCCTAGCTGTCAGTTGTACGAGTATACAGGGTGAAGCAACAAACAGTAACCATGAATTAAGCACAATGCATGATTCTAGCCTATTAACATAGATATTAACCTAGCGTAGAAAATGCAGAATCAGAATGATGACAGTTAATTAAATTCAGCGACATAAATTAATAGCATACGGGGTGGCACGTGCAACCTGTTACCGTAGATTGAGTATGCACGGCTACAGATCAAGCTGTACATTTCCAGTATAAGCTGATCTCGCATTGTATAGGATTTCCTTACAATGAGAGGTCAGTGTAAACTGGAAATTATAGCTTGATGTGTAGCCGTGTGTACATGGTTCTGAACCTACGTTGAAATTTTTTGTCGGTTATTAAAAAACAAAACTACACATCATCATTCATAATCATTCTCCTGCCCTTATCCCAATTTATTTGGGGACGGCGCAACATGTCCCTTTTTTCCATACTTCTCTATTAGTCGTCATCTCGGTAGTCATCCTCTTTCTAGCCATGTCATTTTTCACACACCTACAAACACACAAGTACACCTACGCGGTCAAAATGTATGGAACAGCAATTATTTTGTATCTACGAAAAATTTCAACGCAAGGCGTTTAGGATCATGTACTGAACCCATGGTAACAAGTTGCACGTCGATGTCCCTGCCACCCCGTATGCTGTTAATTTTTGTCGTTGAATTTAATCAACTGTCAACATTCTGAATCTGTATAATGAGTGGATTAATTTGATTTCGTATGTAAATGAGGAGATGGCACGATCTAATGAAACAATATTGATGATATTGTTGGCCATTGATCTGGTTTCTGATCGTAAATCTAATATTATTAATTAATTTAAGTTACGAAATTAATCAAAGTCTGTTTTTTCAAATCGGTCTTATAGCTCGATTGATGGCGTTGTAAAGTCAGGGACAATGACAATTTTTAAGCAAAGTGACACTCACGTCAATTTGTCGTGTTATATCCATCCGGGTTGGCAGATGTCACATGTCTTCGAACTTTTGTGATTTTCTTCACGATGTTTTCCTTCGCCGTTTTGAGAGCAGTGGTGATGAAATAATTAACACAAAGTAAAGTGTCTGTCGGGGTTCGAACCTACGACCTACAACTCGAAAGTCGCGGCCGTTACCACTGGGCCATCACTGCACTCAATTAATATAGCGCTGGCTATCAAGTAGCGTCAACTGAAAACGTAGACATGATTGACAGGCTAAACAAAAATAATTTAGGTAAATGTAGGCTGTGTAGGTAGGTATAGGTAATCAAGCTGAAATGGTGAGTAAAACTCAAAAGCAATCTCAAAGCATTTATTTCAATTAAACCAATTACAGGCACTTGAACTGTCAAAGAGTCGGTCAGTTAGTCAGAAAGTTGAAGCTAGACGCCAGCATGTTGAAGTGATGAGAATAGGGGAGCTGGACATGAAGTTGGATTTAATCGTGGTACCTACGTATTATCGCGTAGCGTATCGGCTAGCGTAGTGTGGGATGCCCCCCAGCTAGATGGACTGACGACCTGAAGAAGGTGGCTGGAACAGACTGGATGCGGAAGGCTGAGGACAGGGTGATGTGCCGCAGCCTGGGACTGCGATACGCTGAGTTGATTGACCTACTTATTAAGTATAAATAGTACTACGTAATTCATCCAAGCCTGCTTATAAAATAGTAATTAAGCTAAAACTATTTAGTGAAATATTTATGGATCTAAATGATAATCCAATTCCTAAAAAAAGTCACACAAATTCAAGGTCTCTTAGCCTGCTCATCACGTAGAGAAAACGTGTGGGTCATTATGAAAATAATAATCGATTATCGGTATATATCGCCTATTATCGTAAATCTTGTACCTTCACTATTTAGACTTTAGGGGAATAATAATGGAGAAGTGCTGTTAGGGTAACCATTTATATGTTACCATTAATTATTATTTCCTACGATTTTTGGAACGAAATTCTTCAATGCGGCTTGCGGTAGGAGTAAAGAATAAGCGTTATGTCCGAAAAAGTCAGTTTCAAGTGTAAAAGTATTAGCCAAGCTTGAAACTTATACTAGATGGCTCTAAAGTCAAAGTCAAAGATTTATTTGCAGATAAATATGGTTACAAAAGTTCTTACATCATCATTATCCTGCCCTTATCACAAAACAAACAAAAGTTCTTACAATGGTAGTTTATTATAAAAAAAACCGGCCAAGTGCGTGTTGGACCACGCACAATGAAGAGTTCCGTAGTAATCCAAAAAAAAAAATTTTATGAGATAAAATTACAAATTAACAATTTTCGGGCTTTTTCATTTACTTGTGCTGTGAGACCTTGGTTTGACAAGAATGTCAAATTTCATGATTCTAGGACAATGAGAAGTACCCTATAGGTTTTGATTTACTTGCCAGTATATGTCGCATTAATAGCCGTATTTTTTTTATTGCGTTGACTTAGAAGCTTGATTTTTTTAGGACTCTAAGTGACCATAGACCTACGTATTCGATATTAACTAATAGTACTACTAATAATACTAGTAATAGTAATAGTACTAATAGTACTAGTAGTACTAGTAGTATTAGTATTTTATTATTAATTATTTGATTTAATTTTAAATTTTATTTGATTAATTTTTATTTGATTTATTTTACATGTCTGGCAATGGGTGTAATTTACCTGAAAATAAATGATTTATTTATTTTATTTATTAATTTCAACGTGATACCTCCACACGTTCCTGAGGAAAAGGGTCTTGACAAAAACTTTTGACACTTGAAACTTGCGACCCCTCTAGATGGTTCTGTATTAAAATACAGGAAAGGAACTTCGTTCCAACCGGGTGTCCACGATACCTCCAGACTTTTTTTCTTCAGTTGAGATTCGTTTAGCTCGCTAGAACTCATGTTCTAGTTCCCGCTAGGTATTATAATTATATATATGGAAAATAGTTACATTAGTTATTTTGTAATTTACTCTTAAAAAATTACACTGTCAATTATTTTAAGAGTAATTATTACCAAAATAACTGTCACAAAATAGCATACATACTGTCTTATAAATACCAACGATATATGAATTTGTCAGAGGAAATTGTCCTTTGATTTAAATTTAATGAAATAATCACGAAAAACCTCTAGAAATGCGACGATGCCACCCTGCGTGCGGCCAACGCTCTTAAGTTAGTAGTCAATTTTCTTAACAATAAATTCCCTGACTTTACATCATCCTGGATGATAGTACCATGTGGAGCTTCGATGTTTTATGGTCTGCTCCTAACCTGACTTATATAACCTGATAAAAGCCATTAATGTTAAGATTTTCCGGAAAAATTAAGTAAGTACATAAAGATTAATCCTTTTCTATTTTTATTTTCCTTATTATTGACACCATAAAATTATACACACTTGCTTGCCTTATCTAAACGAGACTCTAATGACATTTTGGTCTCTGAGAAATTCAGCTAAAAAGCATGGTGACCCTAGTGAGTTTACGCATGCGCCTCACTACTCAATATTCACTACATGCGCAGGAGCGTTGACATCGGCGTGACACAGATTTCTTTGCGATGTCTAGACATTACTTTGAGTTATTTAGTAACCCTTTTCTATTAAAATAACTGTTATTGATTGTCTTGTAGCGGTCTTCTTTCAATTTGCTCACAGTAATTATTTTGTAAAACTGTATTTTTATTTTTACCAAACACCATAGATGTTTTGAGACAGTTCTATCCCCAGATTACAATTCAGTCATTCGTAATGTTACAACTTACTTCCGGATAAGTTAAGCCTGTGTACGTCAATAATTCAAAGCAAATATTTCAATTGAAGCAATTATATGCACTTTTTAACTCTCAAGGGGTCGGTCAGCCACAAAGATTGCCCATTCCAAAGCGTAGTAGGTTCCTATGGAGAATGGGCAAGAAACTCCACGGACACTCTTCGTCATTGTCATAAACACAACCTAAGGAACAAGGCCTCTTCAATTACAAGGTCTCATCCAGTGTCTACCAAACATCCCATCCAATTAATTCACAGTTTTCTTAGAACACGTCTGCTCCACCGACCATCGGTTCTACGGCTACTATGATCCGCCCATTGCCACTTCATCTTGCTTATTCTGTTAGTTATGACGACTACACCCTCTGTCAGATAGATGATTTTATTTCTGTAAGTAGGTTTGTACAAACACTTTTACTCGCACACGTCAAATATAAATTTCCTATCCGGCTACGATGGGAAGAAAGACTGAAACAAACTCATAGGTCACAGTCTCTTTTAAAGTCCAGACGAAATCTTAGTCAGTTAGATGGAGCGACGACCTGAAGAAAGTGGCTGGGACAGACTGGACGCAGAAGGAGGAGGACAGGGTGTTGTGGCGCAGCCTGGGCCTTTGGCCTATGTTCAGCAGTGGACTGCGATAGGTTAGTTGATTGATTGTTTGAATCTTAGTCAGATCTTGTGAGGACCATGTAGATTAGTGTCTGAAATGGTCTTGATGAAAGAACCATACCTAATTGATTGTACATCCAGTCAGTGCAGGCATTTATCAGTAATCGTTTAGCTCAACTCTGTACTTAAAGAGCTCAACAACTCAACGAATAATACCAAAGAAAGGACATTTGGGTAGGCCGCATAAAGTATTTACTAAAACTGTAAACCGGCATTGAAAGTAACTGAGAAAAAATGACCCACATAGTCCTGACATTCACAGAATCACTTCAATTAAAGCCAATGCATCAATTAAATTTAGTAACAAACTATGAATTTCACCCTCAATAGTTTTTTTACCCAAAATATGAAAAGTGTAATTTTTGTCACCACCGATACCGTATTTAACTAAAACGTGCTAACTGAATAAGATACCTCGCAGCATACTTTACACAACATATGAGTTCTATTACCAGATAGTAACAATGCGGTCAATTCCAACTTAGTAACCGTGTCAAATAGCCAATATTGGTCATTTCTCGTTCTTTTACTCGATTTATTGCCTCAGGAGCCCGGAGTCTGTATTTGTGCCCGGTTGATAGCAATAGGATCACCCTCTATTACCTAAATGGGGCTTAAACATAACTGGCGAAATATGGGTAGTACACAAAAGGAACAAAAACAATGCAAAAAGTTTTATTGGTAAAAAGTAAAGGTGATGGATGACAGACAGTGATATTATATAAACACAATTAGGTTTGTACATCACATTATTTTGGTTTGACCATTGGTCCTTAAACTAACCACTAAGACTGTTTGTATACTGCACCGAGAACGGGACATCAACAAGAACGAGATTATTCGGCCATAGTAAATGTACTGTGGCTACTTCGGCGCCGTTATCTTTTTCTTGTTGATGTCCTGTTCCCGGTGCGGTGCACAAACAGAGGTACAACTCTGCCTAACCCTCCGATGATTTCAGGCATGATGTTATCTGTCTATATGATCGTTGCTATTTAATATGACCAGCAGATGTGCCGGACGGGCGTGATCGATGGACACGGTGTGGTGAAAGGAGGGTGTGTGCCTATTCAGGTGTATACCTTTGTGAGGTTAGGCCTCCTAGTCCAAACGGCGCTGACGTCCTGCACCAATAGGCTCTGGATATCTGCAGGCTGATGGCTGGTAGCTATGTGTTGAAGTCTTGACGGGGAAGGGTTTCTTGTTGATGAAAATAATAACAGCAGATTGATAAGTCTTCAGAAGATTTCAGGAGACGACTTGCGTAACTCTTCAGGAACAGAAAGACGAAAATAAGGTACCATGATATGAGAGTTACGAGTATGACTTACTCAGTACAACTGAGAGAGAATTTTCAAAAGGGCTTATTTCCATTTTTGCTAGAAAAAACTATAAATGCCATCGTTATTGTCATGTTAAAAAAAATACAACCGACTTCCAAAAACAACAGTACAAAGTGAAAAATAACTTTAATTTCGGAAGTCGGTGTCGGTGTTAAATGTATTTTCGTTTTTTGCCACCGACTTCCGAAATTAAAGTTATATTTCACTATGTAGTGTTGTTTTTGGAAGTCGGTTGTATTTTTTTGTAAAAAGTTTTTATTTTTCACTTTTTAGTTGTGTACCTACCCCACACAAATTCTAATACCACTATCTGCCAAACAAACTAGAACATCATCCATATAAAAGTGGGGAAAAAATACGTATTATTGAAGCTAACTCAAAAACTACCGAAGCAAAGTTAATCGATTTTATATGGGACTAACTGTGATGTAACCATAGATATATGAAAGAAGGAGATATGCCCGGTAGTTGAAAATGTATCAGAACCCGATGTCGCTAGGTTGGCCCCACCACCGCGCCACTACTACACATGTAGTTCAATAAAAGCAATAGATACAAAGTCGCGCACACACTTGCAATTCATAAATCAGAACATACTACACAATCAATTATAAACCTTAACTCGTCACACACAGCGTGCATTTACCATGCACCGTACAACTTACTCACACAAAAACATCTGTCGCTATTATTGTGTTGTGCAAAAAGCAATTTATTTTACATATACGCTAGTGATTGACTAAAACGGAAAGTTATCGATACTTCCATTTATTACTGTACAAGAAAAATTTGGGGTCCTGAAAATAAAATAAAAAATGATATGTCCAGAAAGTATTATACATTTTAAATAAAAAAAAAAATGTATATAAAAAAAAAAAAACACGAATCAATAAATTAAAACAATCCGGTTAAGTTGGTTTAGGCTGTGAAACCATAGGAATTGTTGAACCCTGTTATGATGTGTTTACTCACTGACCTGTAAAGTGGAGGTATTTGTTCAGTACTTGACGTACTCTTAATTTTGGGATTGCCCATTCAAAAAGCCTGCGAGTTTTCTTTAGAGGCTGGAACATTTCTGCCTTAAAGTGAATTGAGCATATGGTGCTATATTTTGTTGGGAACCAGTTAGGTGGCCTTACTGTGGCATCAATCCATTCTTATTTTGTATTTGTATCTTTTGGGAAGCTAAAAAGGTACTATAAGAACTTATTTATCATTTACATAATAAGTATCTTAAGCTATAGTCTATAGTCTAGGAACTAGTTGGCCGCTGAGACAGGGGTGAGGCGGCGGTTCGCAACGCACGTACTGAGTAATGCGCCCCTGCTCCTCCATCCCACCGCTCACATACCTAAGGCGTGGTCTATACTTCTTAACCTCACGATGAGTAAGCAGGTAGCAGGCAACAGGCGAATAGGCTTTTGTTGTTAAAAAAAACCCTTAGTTAAGAAATAGTTAAATATATGAAAACAAACACATACCATACTCATGCATAACAAATAAATAGCATGAATATGTTGACTTATTTTAAGCTAAAATCGATTACTACAACGCATTTGAATACCGATTACTACAACGCATTTGAATCTTGTGGTGCATAGTTAAAGACTTCAGCGGAAGTAAAATACCAAAACCAAAAAAACGTAAGGAAATAGCACGAAGATGCGATAATTTAAACCCAAAAACACTATACCTAAACATTAATAAACTTACTTTACGACCGTTGGTTATGCATTTCTCTACTAGGTACGCTGTAAAATAATCAAAAACAATAAAAAAGATTATTTTACATTCTCAAAGGTTTCCCAACCGTACTTAAACGTCATCTTTTCAAGTGTTCCAACCGGGCTAAAACGGTTGACAAATTGAAAAATAAACTATAATAGCAATATAATATTCGTTGGGCAATCGACATTATTATCGATAGCCTACTTTAGTGGATCTTAACCTCATCACTATCTCGCCGCAAGACACAGCGGCTGTACTATGCGACGCTCCGCGTAAATAAAGTATCGTTTTGTTATTTTTACATTGCTTGTCCAGTCGCTTAGCGACATACTTAAGGTAGTGGTTAAGGAGAAATGTATTTGCTGCAAAAATAGTACAGCCGCTGCGATATTTGAAAACAAAAATAACGTAGTAAAAGCAAGAAATATTTTACGATTTGTTGTTTTTTATGATTTAAAAGATAAATACAGTAAAATACTTTTACTTACATATGGTAAGTGATCCCGTGAGATACGAAGTTTTTAATATCACTTCGGTTTTTGCAGGAAACCACCGAACAACACGGCATTTTTATAATTTATCGTGACCACGGTCGAAAGCGTACTAGTTCGCGGAGACGGCCATTTGGCGAATAAAGGCACAGCGTGCGCATAACGCGTGGACACAGGCACGCCCCCATGCCACTTCTCCTGTTTTTTATATTTCTATGGATGTAACCCTCTCGAATAAAACAAAAAAATCCAAATCGGTCCAGCCATCTTCGAGTAATCGGGGAACATACATAAAAAAAAAATTAAAAAAAAAGGTTCCGACGAATTGAGAACCTCCTCCTTTTTGAAGTCGGTTAAAAACTAGCCCGTTAGTCCAAAATCCAATACAAAAAGTACATATTTCCTAAGGAAACTTACAGACAAAAATCTCATTTTCCTACAGAAGGACACATTTCCAGTATAATTTTAAGCCATGGTTATTCGTTTTTCAGCTTTACTGAAATATTGTTTAACATGGAAATAAGCCCCTTTGAAAAATCCCTCCTCCTATGCAATAGCATTAATAGCTCTCTCATACAACTAAATATAAAATTACGTAACATCCATTACCTAACACCGATCCGTACACCTACCAAAACACCTATATCGGTCTGATGACTAACAGAATCCTTGAGTATTCCGATACTCCAACTCCTGCATACATTACATTCGCATTATCTGTGATGTTGCGCAGGCGCAGCGCAGACGCCGCCATTGTTATTGAACAATACCGCGAACACCCACAGACACTTTCTGACAGCACACGTGTGCAAGGGCATTAGTTAGGTACTATTATCACGTCATCGAAGTTAAATAAAAAGTGAATAAAGACGAATTAATTATAATCGGAGTTTTCTGCTATTTTCTAAGAAATAAATAAATATTTTTTTATGAGTATCACCCAATATTCATCTGCCTATCCTTTCTCAACTATGTTGGGGTCGGCTTCCAGTCTTACTGGATGCAGCTGAATAACAATGTTTTATATGGAGCGACTGCCTATCTGTCCTCCACAACCCAGTTACTGGGTAATACGATACCCCTTGGTAAGACTGTCAGATTTTTGGGCTTCTGACGACCCGTAACGACTCTCAAAGATCCACGAATGACAGCCGGGACCAACGGCTTAACGTGCTTTCCGAGGCACGGAGGAGTCTCGGTATGTAAAGATGGTCACCCATCCACGGACCAACCCCGGCAAGCATAGCTTAACCTGATGGATCGACCCGTGCGGCAGTTATTACTTAGCCACCTATTATTTACCTCTTTATAATATTATTAGTAATATTAGCATTGGTATATCAGTCTAAGAATAATTAAAATTAAAGTAAAAATCGTTTATTTAAAATTTAAACATTCGAAAATACAAGGAGGTAGTTATTCGAGGTATAAAGCTGAAGAGTTGGTTTTTTTGTTTGTTTGAACGCGCCAATCTCTGGAATTATTGGTCGGATTTGAAAAATTCTTTTTGCATTTGATAGCCTAATTCCTGAGAAAGGTAAGGTAGGGTAATGAGCCCAGCAAAATGACAAAAAGCCAGAAAGAACGCTATGCGAAAACGAAGAAATAGCGCGATCGGACGATGCGTAGCGTCGGGGTGGGTCGGGGTTCGAAATTTTCCGTGGACGACGTCTTGGGCAGAAGCTATAATAAATGTAGGTAAGTAGTCTAAAATCACCGGTCTACCTTGAGCAGTGCCTTCTCTTTATGAGAAGAGGCCTGCAGTTGTATTATTAAGTTTTCTTGTCCACCAGCCAAAAGTTTCTGGTACCTTTATAGATTTTTTCCGTTTAACTCTGGGGCCGTACTATGACATGAAAAAAAATCATGGATCCATCATGATTCCGTTGAGAAAAAAGGATGGTGCTATAGGTCATATATAGCTCCGTCTCTCTTTCTCTCACTGGAACCATGATGGATCCATGATCTTTTTTCACGTCATAGTAGCCGTGTGTACCTGGGGCCGCCCAGGTACACACGGCTACACATCAAGCTATACATTTCCAGTTTACACTGACATCTCATTGTAAGGACATCCTATACAATGCGAGATCAGCTTTTACTGGAATTGTATAGCTTGATCTGTAGCCGTGCGTACCTATTAACGTAATGGCATTCGAAATCAAACTGAAAACATACCGACTCATTAACAAAGATTGTGACAAAAAGATGATGCAAGAAGGATATCCGCAATCCTTCGTAAAGAAAATAAAAGTGTATTAAGGCTCAGGAGACTTAACCTTCCATGTGATAATTAGTTTCGTAAATAACAAGAAGTTGACTGAGTAATTTTAAACTCATAAAAGTACTTCTTGAGAATTTGATGAGTCATGGGCTCAGTTCAGACTTAGCAAAAATCAACTGCCAGTGCTAGGGCTTTGTCTCGCATAGGGTCGCAGCATCATGCTTAGCGATGGCCATTATGCGCATGGCAATATGGCCTATTTCCCCCAGCTTGCTCTTTTCGTGTTTGTGTTCTTTCTTTGCGCCATGTTTACCGCAAATAAACATATTTTCTTTTCTTTTTTAACTGAAAACTTTCAAAAAGTTTGGACTACATTTTGTCAGCTTTCTTTGAAATGTGAAAAAGTTTTACAGAGTACGTGTCTTATATTTCCTATCGTGGTTAAAGGATTAGCCAATCGACAGAAGTCGATTGCTCAGGGTGCGCTGGCGCCGACCGTAGCAGAAGGTCGGACGTACCCACAGAACAGATTATAACCTCTTTTATCTGTTCTGTGGACGTACCCGTCACTCGGGGCGGCTCCTTTAATGACTCTCCGCAGACAATGACCCACCTTCCATCTTGCGTTACCTGTGCACTTGAAGATCTTATGACAGCGTCAGTGAATGGAGTTCGCGTGGCAGAATTATGGGCTAAACATACCTAATATTTGAATTTTCACAACTTTCTTATTTGCCATGGATATGCTCAGAAGAAGATTGTAGTGTCAAAGAAACCAGTATGAGAAGAACACAGGTTAGGTAAGATTTTTTGTTATATTAAAAGGTTTTAGTAGTAGACTTTTATTGAGCTTTTTACTAAAATTAAGACCAAGTTCGAGAAAAAAAACAAGCCGATATCAAATAAACAAAAGGTTAATCGAACCTAAACTAAAGTTATTAACATCTATCCAAGAATGTCAGTTAAAATTAAGCTCATAACTATAAAGCACTAAACTCCTTCCACGTTTCGTCTAGTATCCATCGGTATGCGCACTATGGCAACACTGTAAAATTAATCTGCGCAATGTTGGCGGCCTTGAAGTCGTGTGACGTCATCAGGAAGCCTGACCAGCGCCTATCACGAACTGGTTCAAGAATCTTAGTATGTAACTACAGTCAGGTAAACAGATTGTTTAGCACATTGACTATCAACTTAATTTCTCCATATATTTAAATTACAACTGTCATTCTTTATCAGTCGGATGAAATGGCTATAACGCGACGATTATTTTTGTACTGTTCTTTCCCACTCCTATGCTTCCTTCTACTCCTTCCAACTCTCGCGAGTCCTTCTTCCAGTTTGGACGGAACGTATCCAGTTCGTCCCGCTATCTCCTGCGTGGCTTGTCACGATTTAAGGAATGTTAAATAACACATTTTCTTGACTGTATGTACTCAAAAAACTTTTTTACAAAAAAATACAACCGACTTCCAAAACCAACACTACAAAGTGAAAAATAACTTTAATTTCGGAAGTCGGTGTCTGGTTAAATGTATTTTCGTTTTTTGCCACCGACTACCGAAATTATAGTTATTTTCACTTTGTAGTGTTGTTTTTGGAAGTCGGTTGTATTTTTTTGTAAAAAAGTTTTTATTTTTCACTTTTTAGTTGTGGTACCTACCCTACACAAATTCTAATACCACTACCTGCAATACCAACTACTCGTAGAACATTATCCATATAAAAGTGGGGAAGAAATACGTATTATTGAAGCTAACTCAAAAACTACCCAAGCAAAGTAAATCAATTTTATATGGGACCAACTTTGATGTATACCCTCTCGAATAAAACATTTTTTTTTTCAAATCATCATACATAAAAAAAAAACAAACGTGTCGAATTGAGAACCTCCTCCTTTTTTTTCGTCGGTTAATAAATGCGGATTACAGTCATGTCTGTACCCCTACAGGGGCCGTGCTCTGACGTGAAAAAACATCATGGATCCATTAAGAAAAAAGGATGGCGCTGTTATAGGTCGTATATAGCTCCATCTCTCTCTCACACTGAAACCTTTCAACCTCTGTCCTGCTTTAGGAGCTCATAGCTCATTCTTTAGTCTTGTGCTGATAGTTCTATCGTTTAAAAAAAAATTGGGCCAGTCACATGTAATTCGGCAAAGTTCGGTTTTTCCGAAGATAAAGATAGGTTGTTACTCGTACTATGGTTATTAGATGGTATTTGATAGGATATGCATGCTTAGTTAATGTTATGGCATGAGTGAATCATGCAGGCTTGGTATATGCTAGTCTCCTTGGCACTGTGAGGTTTAAAAAGTTGTACAGAAGCTTGTATTAGTTACACGTTACTTGTACACACGGCTACATATCAAGCTATAACTTTCCAGTTTACACTGACCTCTCATTGTAAGGAAATCCTATAAAATGCGAGATCAGCTTATACTGGAAATGTATAGCTTGATCTGTGGCCGTGCGTACTGAAATTATTTAATATTTTATTTTTATTTTGCTGTAGTAAAATTACAATTAAATAAAACAAGTGCTTTTTGAAACTAAGCCGTAAAATGTGTAATGAGAATGTTTTTTTAATTCACCTGAGCCTTACGACGAATGGTTTTTGTTTCATAATCGGTATTGCATCATTTATGGTAACATAATTTTGGCATGTGTGTGTGATGATGTGACGCCTACCAATCCTCATTCCTCATAGACTCAGGCTTGGATTTCGGATCTATGGCCCACTTCTTCTCACAGTGAGGAAACTGTACCAATATATCCAAACTGATATTACTAGTAGTTCTGCGAACAGTAGACCATGAGAGCAGAATTTTTTTTTCATCAGATCCTCACTAAATTTTTATGAGACCAACTTAAAGTTACTACCATTCAAATAAAAAAAGAACCAACGATATCGGATCTCATAAGGCGGAGATATCCAGTTGCTCCCTTTTTACCCCTTCTTGGAGGAAGTTCACCTCCAATCAAAAAACCCCGACAAAAAAAAAATCTATAAAATCAAACCTGTATACCAAGTTTCGTCCAGATCGGTTGTAAAATACGACCTGTAGAGGAGTAGCAACAAACTGACAGACGAAAACAAATTTTGCGAGACTTGAAGCTGAGACGCGCTTCGCTCGCTCGGTCAATAAAAGCGTAAGTAACCTGTCTGTCTGGCTGAGCGGATTTCGATGTTTAGCACACAGGTAGGCCGTGTCTTGGGTTGGGTTATAAGATCCTTTTTTATCCCGGTTGTACGATCCCGTGGGATAATTTCCGACCTCCACGCGGGCGAAAGCCAATAATAATATTTTCCAACAGAAAGTACAGATGCCAGCAGGTCAAGCCACCCGAAACTGTAAAATTTTCCCAATCATCCTTGAACCTAATGCTTTAGCAATAAAGTTGAGAATCTATTAATGAAATTTGACAGATTGTAGTAATAGCTTCATGTGCTGGCGTCTGTACAAAAGATTACAAATTCAAAAAATTCTGTTGCCTTGCCAATATAACGATCTATTGCCAAAGCCCGCAAGCTTTCGTGAATACAAATTAAAACTTTTACTTTTGACATTTTGTATGTACTCGTAAGTACTATGACAAATCAAATAATCCCTGAGTGTTTATGACTGATGAACAAACACTATTTGTTCACACTGAGCGGAAGAAGGCTAATTACAGCATCAGAAACTCCATTACAAATGTCATGCCGAACCTAAATACCACGAAAGAGAATCATCTCTGTTGCCAACATGAAAATATTGTCAAAGATTAAAATTATGTAC
This sequence comes from Cosmia pyralina, assembly GCA_946251885.1. Classification (NCBI taxonomy): domain Eukaryota; kingdom Metazoa; phylum Arthropoda; class Insecta; order Lepidoptera; family Noctuidae; genus Cosmia; species Cosmia pyralina. The sequence continues at coordinate 23,496,071 of OX276345.1, read as the reverse complement.
CTACGAAAAAAAAGTTACTAAGATATTAATATCTGAAAAGATAAGAAACAAACAAACTTTATGGTCGCCAAAAATACTGGCCACTTCTAGTGCTGCACCTAATACCACAGCTAATACTATTTAAACGAAAACAAAATAAACGTGCATCAATCAATAACATCTATAAATAATAGTTTGCATTTGTTTTGTGTGTAAAATAAAGTTTTACTGTAAGTAGATGTTTTCTAATCCAAATCTAAACCAACAGTTCTATGGAAAGGTAATCAAATCTATAACAATTCTGAAAATATAATTGATCGGTTTTTACACATTTCCAGTGACCATTCTGTAAACAATTACTTATCACATAAAATAATATCCTTTGTCTTATATCATATTTATAACACAGCGTTTTTTTATTCAAATACCTACTACTTGAATGCTAACCAATGCTAGCAGACAAAATATTATGAGAAGAACCTCAAAACAAAATGCCGAGTCTGTCTGGTGACATTAATCTGCGATGCTCCCCTCTTTAAATGATGCAACTGTCGGCACGGGCACGCGTTGCGTAAAAGCCTTTTTAGCATGCCGTCTGCGAAGCTTTCTCGCTAAACATCGGATTCGAAGAAGCACCCGAACGCTTTGTTGCACTCCACGTAGCCAAAGAACAAAATACCCCATGGAGGGCGTGAAATCGACACACAATCTTTGTCTTATTTTTGTAAAGGGTGACGAATGTGAACGACGTAACCCAGTCGCTTGGTTACCGTTGTAGCTTCTGGCTTTTTAAAATTAGAACGAACGTTTTTTTTTTCTTTTGCCATTTAAATTATTAGCGGTCAGGTACGGATCTAGGCCTTCATGAAAGGACTTGCGATTATGTTGAAAGTAATGGTCAGAAAAATTGCTTTGTTTTTATCTCCTTTCCAAACTTTCTTAAATACGACACGAAAATAACATATAATTTAGTATTGTTCATGATTAAGGAATGCATAAGCTTCATAAGATTAATTACCACCTATTTAAAATAAGTCAAGGTTTATTTATGTAATCAGGTCAGTTTCGCTTGAGGCAAGTGTGAATTGCTTGGTATTTCAAGAGCTGCTCTTAAAACGTCGATGTTTCGATTGAAACATGATTTAGAAGTTATTTTCCGATTATAATTTGATGTAGTGTTGAACGTTATTAATTTTTAGCGTCTTTAAAATGTTAGGGATGCCCTAGGAAGACATACCGCACCTTATACCTTACCTGACCTTATTGGTGATGTTCTTCAGAAAGGTCAGTTACGTAGTAACTACTCGCAACCGGCGCGGCGTTCGAATATGACCAGATGTATGAACGTTATCGAGGCAAAAGGATAATTATGTAAAGATCGCAGCAGGTAGCGTACTGTAGTTTCTGCCTACCCCCATGGGAAGAAGGAGTGAGTTTATATATGTATGTATGTATGTAAAATGTTAGTAGTATTTAAAACATATAAAATAAAATTAAATAATAAAGAAAATAAAATTTTACGCCTTGGACCTCCAAGGCGTAAAATTTTAAGTTACAACAGATGTGACATACCTATTATTGTTTAGAATTATGCACTTGGATTAAGGTTTGGGATCCTGAACAAATGTAGAAAAAATAATTTATTTGTCTTAATAATTCCATTGTAATTAATAAGTATGGGTACACGTTGTAAAAGATTACCGACTTATTTCTGCGTCTACAAAAAACCAATAACCAAACAATATCTGATGGTGTCAAATCTATCACCTAATATTAACTGTTCAATGCGTCACTGAATAACTTACTCAAGTATTCAATGACTGTCTATTATCTTTATCTACGGTCATTATTTTAGCTAAAAGCCACAAGACTCGAACGGTAAAATACGGTACTGTACGTATCACCGGCTGATCACTAATGTCGCCACGTCTGCGCCTGAGCATGCTCTAACATTGCACGTATTATGTAAAAGAAATGTTGAATTACGAGGACACAACTCACGTTCGAGTTCAGTCAAACGGTCGGTGACCTTTTACAATTATTTGCGAGCTACTCGTACTATTGTTTAGAGACTACGACTTTTTATTCTAGATTGTGTTTGTTGCTCTGTTCTGTCCCACTTCTGGTCAAAAGAATCTTTCAATTTGTTACCATTCTCGTAATCCCACGCTTCCTTCTTCTATTTTATCCATCCAATTTGTCCCCCCGCGCTTTGTCCTTTGTAACCTGGCACCTGAACTTTTATTCCACTACCAAAAAATTGCAGAATAACATCGTAAAGGCCATTCTGCAAGTCACCGGATAAAGTAATAAAAAAAAACAATAAGACGTTTTATCATTGTTTATGTGAGCATTCATAACCAGTTGCTATTTTTATCTTGTAATTTAAGCATTACAAATGCATCGTATGCGGAACGAGTAATTATAATACATAATAGAACTAACTACCTTTTCATGATACCGAGCGCTTGCGCATGTAGTGTTAGTTTTGGTACAAAGCCGCGTTTATCTTAGATCGAAGCCTTCCTTACTGTTAATTTAAAACCCAGTCTTCAGTGTGTTTCTGTGGGATGCAAACTCAATCAATCTGCCTATCCTTTTCCCAACTATGTTGGGGTCGGCTTCCAGTCTAACCGGATGCAGCTGAATACCAGTATTTTACATGGAGCGACTGCCTATCTGACCTCCACAGCCCAGTTACTGGGTAATACGATACCCCTTGGTAAGACTGGTTGTCAGACTTTCGGGCTTGTGACGACTCGTAACGACTGTCAAAGATCCACGAATGACAGCCGGGACCAACGGCTTAACGTGCTTTCCGAGGCACGGATGTGGGATGCAAACTAAGGGAGCTTAATTGTTTCTTAGTTTAATTTGTTTTGGGGTTTGTTTTTGAACAAAGATGGAAACAAAACAAACTAATATAGGCTTGGACTCATGGTAACACGACTGGTTTCTCTCTATTTATTAACCCACGTTATGCTTACGTGTTTCGATTTTCGCAATTATATTTTAATCAAAGTTGGTAACGCATGGTTTTAAGCAATAGCATTTTAGTTTGCTTTAGATAGATCTTTTTATTACCCGACTGACCCAGAAGGAGGGTAATGTTTTTCGCGTGTATGTATGTATATATTTGTATGTCCATTCCATTGTGACTTCCAGCAGCCTAAACAGCTTGAAATTAAAAAAATCAAAAATCCCAACTCCGTAAAATGTGAACTTTAAAAATATGGAAACAAGATGACCTATTTTGTCTCCTAGCAATCTCATGCAGTCGGAGGCAATAAAGTCGTTATTGGTAAATGAAGATGCCTATAACCAATAACGACTTTATTGCCTCCGACTGCATGAGATTGCTAGGAGACAAAATAAGTCATCTTGTTTCCATATTTTTAAAGTTCACTTTTTACGCAGTCGGGTTTTTTGGTTTTTGTTTTTTTTTTTATTATTCTGATCACATATCGCGCCTAAATAATAACGTAAGTAATAATCGCGGCTAAGTAATAACAGACATATGTGTCGCGGTTGGTCCGTGGATGGGTGACCATGTTTACATACCTAGACACCCCCGTGCCTCGGAAAACTCGTTAAGCCGTTGGTCCCAGCTGTCATTCGTGGATCTTTGATAGTCGTAACGGGTCGTCAGAAGCCCGAAAGTCTGACAACCAGTCTTATCAAGGGGTAACTGGGTTGTGGTCAGATAGTCAGGCGCTCCATGTAAAATACTGGTATTCAGCTGCATCCAGTTAGACTGAAAGCCACTCCAACATCGATGGAATAAGGCTAGGCAGATGATGATATCGTGCCTACAGTTGTTCACAGATTCAAAATCGTCAACCTGCTTAAAATCGTCTCGTCCGCGTGTCGTGAGCTATAAAGTAAAAGCTACACTTTCGTCTCCAATACTTTCGTCGAGTTTCCGTGGGTGAGATACTATCGCTTGCCGCCGCTACACAGAATACTAATGTTCACCTGTAGGTATGGCTCCCAATACAATGGGCCAACGGGTTGCATAACAATCCTATCTTGTAACAACTTGTTGGAATTTGAAACGACTCTCTGATTATTCAATTTGGAGGAAAATCACTAAATGTCCCGCTTTTGATGGGTTTCTCAGTTTCTTGTTTGCCGTTGATTTCTTTGGAATACGTGTGTGTTTTCGAGTGAGTGCGTCATGTTGGGAGTCGAAGATATACTCGCTAAATATACCAACAGATACAGTTGTATTACCATTCAATCTTTCATTCTTCTTCGTCGTATCGATGCTTCCAAATTATATAAGTTCCGACCAGAATTCAGCCACGACGACAGCGTCGGCGTCGGTGTAAGTACCTTCTGACTTGTCATAAACGCCCATGTAGGTTTATGTGAAACTTTTTCAGAATTTGAAAATAATAATATAATTCGATCATGATTCGAAAGACACGTGGCGCCGTCTATTATCATAAGAACGTTATTGTTGTTTTGTTTGGGAACAGTAGTTTTTCCGGGATGAAAGGTACCCTATGTCCATTTCTGTATACCTGACAATGTTTAAGCAAAATTTCAGGATGATCGGTTCAGTGGTTTATGCGTGAAAAGGTAACAAACAAACTTACTTTCGCATTTATAATATTATAATATTAGTTAGGATAAAATATTTTGAATTTGCCTCCCAAACGTCTTCCATAGAGTAGATATAATTGCACAAAGAGCATGATAGGAAGCAAGATCTTTAATTCATTAGCTTCATATAGGCACACATTAAATAAAAGGGTCTTATAGTTTCTCACTTATGGTAGAATGGGGTTACTTTGTTAAACGGGGACCACTTTGATAACAACTTTCGACTTACGAAAAACTAATTTTATTCGGTGTGTGAATAAGGTTTTTGTTGTTGTACCGGATAATGAGCATTTTTTAAGGTAAGAAAAACTTATGATGCCTCCAAAAATCACCTATAAATTAAAAAAAAGAAAGAAAAGAGAAAAAATAATAAAAATTAAAAAAAAACAAACAAATAAAATAAATTTAATATAAATTTTAAAGTTGTTATTAAAGTAACCCCGTAGTATCAAAGTAACCCCATTCTACAGGAATGTTCTCCAGCATATGTTAATAGATTTCAGTGATACCTCTCACTTTAAATCATACGGGTACCTAATTCTGCAGACATCCCATCAGATTTTGGCCTTGCATTTAGGCGAAAAATTTTTTATGTGTGTCAAACGCACGTTCCTTAACACGTGAGGATGCTATTTATATAACAAAATCGAGTATTTTTATCATTAGACCATAGTCACTGGCTGTCTAGAATAAAATATATTCGAAATGATGTAGTTCAAGAAGCTGCCAGACCGTCGCATGATTACTGCCACCTGCGAACATCTGCAACATCAAAATCTTCATATTTATGCAATGCGTCACAATTGCAAAATATTACAGAACCACTTTCATCATGTCAGTCGAAACATGTATTTATTAGTTTATTGATAAATGGCACGGTTCATATGTTTGCATTAAATATTAATTATGAAACTATTAGTTATAAGAAGATGCGTTTTGTGTTATAGCATAGCTGTTTTATGATTTAATTCTCGTAGATATTGATGTTTCGAAAATGACCTCCTTATAACTAAAAGTGAAGAAAATAAATACATTTATTTAGCACAGACTAAAAGGCACACAATGTAACATACTCATAATTCTCCTTCCCATATCCTAATTTATTACTTATTTGGGGTCGGCGCAACAGTCTTTTCTTCCATACTTCTCTATTAGTCATCATCTCGGTAGTCACTCCCTTTCTAGCCATACCATCTTTCACACAGTCCATCCATCGTTTCTTTGGTCTTTGGCCATCCACATTCATACTCAAAACTTTCCTGTCGACATTTTCCTCATTCTTCCGCATCACATGCCCATACCATGACAACCGATTTCCGAACAACATATCAGTCACTGGTGCCACTTTCAGGCTTCCTCTTATAAATACTCATTTCTTATTCTACCATTCGCGTAACACCACACATCTCTGATCTTAGTATTCTCATCTCAGCTGCATGCAATTACCTTTGATTCATTCCTTTTGTGACCCAACATTCTGGTCCCATGACAGCATGTCTAACCATTGTTTTATAGATACTGCAGATAAAAAAATAAAAAAGTGTGCTATTTAGAGACATCGTTTTATTTTTACTGTAATCTTTACATACCTATACTTCTATCGCATAGAATAATTTCAGATTTTTCACTATGCTATCTTCGGAGATAAGGGGTATTTTTTTACATTTTTCATCAAAATATGTGGCCTAAGAAAAGAAAAAAAATTATGAGTGTGCAAACAGCGCTCTTCATTATGATACTCCACATGCCTTATTAGCCCCACTTCGAATTTTTAAGACACCCTTTCAGCCCCTGTAGCAAAAAAAAAAAAACTTTTTTGCAAAATAGTTGAGTAAACGTCATCTAAAACTGTTCCAAAGGGAAACGCCTATTCTTGGCCATGTTTTGCCCATCAATGTGACAAATACAAAAATAATACCCATTTAGTAACTAAAATATTGCTAGTACTTATTTGTATTGAAACCTCCGGAATTATAAGCCGATTTAATCAAGAAACTCAATCGTATTTACACTTCCGGTCGTTGGTCAAACCTGTCAAAGTAGGGATGACAACATTTACTGAAAAAACGATACACTAAAACCGGTTACCAAAAATACGTATTTAGGAAATTCTATTTTTGACATTATGTAGTTGTTTCGCTTTTATTTTCTTTAGAGACAAAAAAAAAATGTTTGTCTATTTTCGGGCTTCTAAATACGATCCATTTAACCGATTGCGTGTGTCAAGTTTTACAAAACTATAGATTTTTCGATAAATCGATTTCTTAAAGACATCCCTACGTCAATAATAATCGTAATTGACAACTGATTGACATTGACATTTCACATTTTGTTTGGTGCTGTTTTCTTGCGACTCGTGATTTTTTTCTCTACTGCGTTTTTCTATTTAATATTCCGACGACTTTGATTACGATTTCCACCCTGTAACCGCTTCCGATGACGACCTTGGCTTTATATTGGATTCTCTACCCGCCTCTCTCGACGACACCGGCTTGCCAATGGATACCGTACCTGTTTCTCACGAGTTTTGTTCACTGTTTCTCTTTGCATATGAGAGCGCAAGGTTCTTATAGGGTTGAAGTGTGCCCAGAAACGAATACCAGTCTTCTAGAAGGATTTCCTTCAGCTAATAACAGCATTTTAATTAGAGGGCGAATCAAAAGCCGACATATAAGTAGAAAAAAGTATTTCGTTTATATTATTGTTAAGAATGACGAAACTGGATTAGAAGCAATTCGACAATATTGTTGCAATTGTATATCTGGTCGGAGGACAGTAGGGTGTTGTGCCCACGTGATGACAATTGTGTGGTTCTTGGGCTGGGCAAGGTTTCAATCAAATATAAATCCCCCAGCCCAATTTCTAGATGACGTGCTCGTCATATATATAAATGAGAACGAATAAAATATCGGAAATCTTTAAGTATGTCTTTTATTAACCTTGAATTTTTATACTATGATTTTTAAAAGTCCAACCAAGTTCTATGTAAAAAATAGTGTTTGTATCTTTATCTATGATGTCAACCCTAATGCCTCTAATTTGTTTCTTTCGTGGGCGTCACTTGGCCAAAACCTCTTTATCAAATGGGCATTTCCCTTTCAAGTTAATAGCATTAGTAGTTCTTGAGATATCCAGCTGTAATGCGATGTAATAAATTAGCAGGAAAGTGTGCCTCACGCCTGCGACAAACTACTCCCTGCTTGCCTACTATCTACTGCATACTATGTAGTCCATTAATCTCCTGATTTTAATTCTTCCAGGGATTCCTTTTCCAAAGCCACCTCCAACCAGCTCTTGCGGTACTGAGAACTTATTAGAATGTGATTATTTTTAATTCCATCAACCAATTAACCCGTCGCGCGCTAATTAGCAGACACAATTGAAATTCTATTGTTATCTGTACACATGGTGTGCAATCGACATTTTAAGAGTTAATATTTGATCTCATGATTCTATAAAAGGTTTTTCTAGAAGTGGTCTGTGGTATAGATATCCATTCGAATGAATTACAAATTGATTAACCTGAGATTACCGCTTAGGTCATATATATTACACCACCTTTACTTCAATTACTTAGTAAAGATAGAGCTAAATTATCAGTAGGTAACCTTAAAGCTCATTTAATTACACAACACTTTAAAATGAACGTCAGATTAAAGCTTATCAAACTGAAACATAAAATTCATAGAGTACAGTAATATATAATTATAATAAATCATTCGATGTGCAACTCCATATACGCACTATGAGCCCAAGAACGGACGGAACATAGCAATCGCACCTTTCTCTGTTCGAGTTGACTGACATTTCGCCGAAGTACATACTAATTCCATGCATTTCGCACATTCGCTCGAGAATTATCGGGCCCGATCCGAAACGCTCCGAGAATATTCACGAGTTCTTTATTCAAATCCGAGAGACGAGAAAGTGATTTATCAACAAACTTCAATGCATTTTACGTGAAATAATGTCACATATCCTGTTTTTTATTTATCTTCGAATAGGCTTTTGTTTCATCACCGATGATATAACTTTGGCACTTACGAGTATGTTATGTGCTTGCAAATTTCTTTTTATTAAGGTATGCAGCAGGTCAGTGCGGTGGATTTCCGGTTTTTGTTATTATTTTTATAACATAAAGCACCTACTCGCTCTATAATTACGAAACAAAAACTTATAATAGACCATTTACGTGACAAAGTAATGACACAAAAAAGAGCTTTAAATATGCAGGAACATTAAACTGAAGTCACTTGATTAAAAGCGCTGAATCACGTCTATGAGTCAGAATTATCAATTTAGTACGAATTACACCTACGGCGTCCTTAGGAATGTTTTGCCATAGTGTTTGCCAACAGCCTCCTGGATAGATTCCAAACTGACAGGAGATTGATGGCCGTGTTAACGCAAACGGAGGCGAAGCCACGAGCGCACGATTATTCAACTTATTGTTGCTATTTAATTCACATTCAAAGGATGAATCTGGAATTTAAATGGTCTTGGAATAGATGCGGAGAAAAAGCTCAATTTCAAGTTATGTAATGCAAACTTAAGAGGCCTCCGGAGCATGCGTAGTTCATACACCACATAACACTAATCTCACTTATCATTCATCACACTGACTCACATTTTGACAATACTACAGGTAGTTGTAGAACTTAATTTTGTTATACCTACCTACTTTTTTATGTTTTGGTTATTTTTCTTTTGGTATTTTAATATTTTTTTTTTTTTTATACAAATGCAATACCTACAAAAATAATTTGTAAATCAAACATAATTATTCATAAGGTATTGTGTGTTTATTCCTATTGGATTACAGAATGAAATGAAAAATGCAAAAAAAAACCTGTTCTCTACGCGATCAAAATGTACGAGACAGCCGATTTTTTTTTTCATATTTCAGGGTTAGTTCCACGGTAATAGTTGTACATTTTCATGAGTACTACACTCCGTTAAAGTTTGTCCATCGTTTAACCTAACACCCTGTATATTTTAAAAGGACACTGACTTATAGACGAGATAAATGACAAATTTCAATTTTCAATAGAACACTTATTTTTCTCTTAATTCATGTTTAAATCAGTGTTCTTATTTAATAATTTTAATTTGTTCTTGTTGGCTTTACACAGCTCTATATAATACGTGGTACAGACGCCAGCACATGAAGCCATCCGAAGCTGTCAAACTTTCCCAATCAACCTTGAACCTAATGCTTTAGCGATAAAGATGAAATTTGACAGATTGTAGTAGGTAGCTTGATGTGCTGGCGTCTGTACTTCGTTTTATCCAACTTCTAGGCAATGATTCTTAGTCTGACATAATATTGCTAGAAAGGGGGTGACGACTGAGATCACGGTTAGTAGAGGATGGTAAGGAAGAAGAAAACATGCTCCGCTGACCCTGAATAAACTGGGATCAGGGCAGAAGGGTGAAAAAGTGTGACCCAAATGCAGTCGCTTCGAATTGGTTTTGCAAACCTGCACCCTACTTGCGTAACACATTATCAATCGGAATTGGTTTCATTTTGACAGTTCAACAACATTCATTGCGTTATTTACGTTGTCGAGCAGACAAATTTTTCGAACTTAAGAAGCAATAGATTAGCAATTTGTTTCAAAATGAAACCAACTCCGATTGGTAATGTGTTACGCAATTAGGGTGCTGCTCTAAGAAGTCAGTTAAACTGAAAGCACGATTATTCGAAAAAAGCTTCGTAACGACAACTTCGAATAGTGGATTCAACAAATTAGTGTATAGTTTTGAGTTAGTACACAGAGAGGAGGCATGTGTCCCAGCAGTGGACGCATAATAGGCTAATTATGCCTAGATATAATATCTAGACACAAACAGCTCAACTGTATCGTACACAATAAGTAAAAAAGATGTAGCGAACACAAATGCTTAAAAAAACGAGACACCTATCTCATTCATAATTACCGTCAAACAAGCACATCCACTTCAATCTGCCTAGCGTTTTCCCAACTATGTTGGGGTCGGCTTCCAGTCTAACCAGATGCAGCTGAATACCATTATTTTACATGGAGCGACTGCCTATCTGACCTCCACAACCCAGTAACTGGGTAATACGATACCCCTTGGTAAGACTGGTTGTCAGACTTTCGGGCTTCTGACGACCCGTAACGACTGTCAAAGATCCACGAATGACAGCCGGGACCAACGGCTTAACGTGCTTTCCGAGGCACGGCGGAGTCTCGGTATGTAAAGATGGTTACCCATCCACTGACCAACCCCGGCAAGCGTAGCTTAACCTGGTGGATCGACCCGTGCGGCTGTTATTACACGAGCTCCTCCACTTGATATACTTAATTAAATTTTAGTGTTTTATGGTATTATTTCATGCTATACGAAGCATACAACATTTTGGCAGTAAATTGAGGTTGTGTTCTTAAGCTGAGCGCCCACTGGTCCGCGCCAGCCGCAAGTTACGCACGGCACGCAACGGATTAGTGTCCAAACACACTATGCCGAAGGTACGCGACCGAAGTTCCGCGGCTGACTCAACAACAACGTAATTTCGGTCGTAATGTGTCGTCAGTAATTCAAATAGCATTGCAGCCGTAATCATGTCGAATTTCGGTAGCGTACCTTCTCCATAGTTTAGACACTTATGGTTTGTTTGTATGAAGAAATGAAAATGTTCTGCATCCACTACGGGCGGTACCGGTAGTGGATGCAGTGTTATATGAATTCATACAAAGCAAGCCGAAATCCGTTGCGTGCCGTGCGTGCGTTGCGGCAGGCGCGGACCAGTGGACGCTCATCTTTAAAATTTCATTAGAAAGTCTTTATTAGTGTGCTCTTGTTAATTTAGATAATTATGATTGTTCTCGTTGTTGGTTTGGATTTCTTTGATCAAATTATCATCATCGAATGGAAGGCGCTAAAGTCACGAGTTGGTCTTGGCGTGGTCAGGTGTATTTTTAGGGTTCCATATCTGAAGGGTGCCAAACGGAACCCTATTACTAAACTTCCGCTGTCCCTCCGTCTATCTGTCAGCGGGCTGTATCTCATGAACCGTAATAGGTACCTAGACAGTTGAAATGTTCACAGATTGTGTATTTCTATTGCCGCTATAACAGAAAATAATAAAAAAACATAAAAAAAAACAACCGACTTCTAAAAAAATACTACAAATTGAAAAATTACTTTAATTTCGGAAGTCGGTGTCTTTGGATCTGTATTTCAGCTTTTTGCCACCGACTTCCGAAATTAAAGTTATTTTTCACTTTGTAGTATTTTTTTAGAAGTCGGTTGTTTTATTTTTGTAAAAAAGTTTTTTATTTTTCACTTTTTAGTGGGTCAGTCTGTAATTTATCTAAGTTACAATAGCCTAATGTCAACTGCTTATCACTTTTTACAAAATATTGCTTTTCCCGATACAAGTACGTTAATTGTTGAGGAGTTCTCCCAGTTAGGAACTAGGAGAACTGGAACTGATGGTGAAGTCACCATCAGCTCCACTTTAACATATGTATTTTGACGAGCATAAATTGCTTAGCAATAATCGAATCGCAACCCGTGAAATACGTATTATTGAGTAGTTCCGATGGCCATCTGTGGTCTTCCTCATCAGTTCCACTTCACTAAATGGTGCTTTCCGGGAACAATTGCACGAGTTACTATAAAAAATACCCAAATCGCTATAGAGGTGTGCCTATAAAATAAGAAGGTTCCCCTCGATTTCTCTGGGATGCTAACATCAGATCCTGGTTTCCTTATCATGGTACCACCCTTGGAATAACTCCTTTCCAACAAAAAAAAATCATGAAAATCGGTTCATAACCGACGAAGTTATCCGCGAACACATAAAAAAAAACAAAAAAAATTATATATAGGTACCTACGGTAGAATTGAGAAACCTCCTTTTTTTGAAGTCGGTTAAAAATAATATAAATTAAAGAGGGACAAGAAACGTGTTTTTTTAAACTGAAGTTTTTTTTTTTAATTATTGTACGTTAGTACAAAGCCCTTCGTATGCGAGTCCGGCTTGCACTTGACCGGTTTTAAAAAAAAAATAGATACTGTCATTATTTTTAGAACTTTCTAAGGCAGGAGTCTGGTACCTCCAAGTTCCTAAGATCTTGTTCAACGCCAACGCCGCGCCGCCGCCGCCGGTCTAAAAGTACTTAACTACATAATTATGCATTTATTTGATAATGATGGCATGAGTTTGCTGTGGTTTTATTCAATTTAAAGTTAAGTTTACTTCGTAGGATGCTTTAAGTCTAATATGAAGTTTATTAAAGGTGTCAACCGACTACAATCTCTTTACCTCAATTTTTTCTTAAACCCTTTCTTAGCATCATTAATTAGATCAGTAACAAAATATGTGGGTACCAAGTCCCGTTAGCAAAGGGTCAAGTGCAACCCGATTGTAAGGCAACACGCACACCGCTTCCGTTACACTAGTCTGATATAACTATGACATTTTGCCCAATGGGAGACTAAAGTAGGACGCACATTGTGTTACTAACGTAGGACGCACATTGTGTTACTAACGCGGCCACGCTCTGTAAGGATACCGCACGGCACTTGACACATATTACTGCTACCGACTATTTGTCACACTTTTATAGTGGTTTAGTGTGTTAATCTACGAATTAATTTGGGGACAATTGGCCCGGGCATACCTAACGAAAAGTTTTAAATCAACTTCGTTAGGTATGCTCGGGCCAGTTGTCCCCTGAAAAAACAGCTGTTCCCTACATTTATGTTCGCATAACTCGTCAAAATGTAGGGAAAAGCTGATTTTTTTTCGCAATTACAGGTTTGGTCTCACAGTTATAGTTGTTCATAATGATGAGTACAATGACCTTTTAAAAGGATGCCCATGAATTGAATTTCATCGTGTATAGTCTATTCAGATGATGACTGTAATTCGTTTTTTTTAGTAACTCAAGTAGAATTAAAGGTTGTTAATTTTTTCTGAGATAATGTTTTAAAAGACATCCTAATAATCCGTATTCTCATAAAGTGGTGGCAGGCTACGCGATGCCTGCCGGAGTGCCGAGGTCGCGGATTGTTCGAAAGAGTTACCGTGACCCTGGCACAGGCAACTGAAGAAACACGGATGGGTTTTAGTCAGTCTGACACGCCCTTCAGAGCCGGAGAAGTCATTTGATGATTTCCCATCCACAAAAAAAAAAGGCTACGCGATGCAGTAAGAATTTTATAAAAATTTACGGCAAGCTTATTCTCTGCTGAATGATAAAATCATTGATTCTAGGGTGTCTAGAAACTGTATTATTCTAAAAATACAATTGTAATTTTATGTTTTTGCTCCGTCAAAAAGCGACCAAATCTATGTCACCATTGTCTTAAAATATGGTCTATTTAAAAACTATATCTATGCAGAACCAATCCTTTGAACCACTAAACAAAGTGAACCGAAACACGTACGTTCCATTCATTTAAAGTTCTAACGGCACCGGTCTTCGTAAATCGGGTGACATTATTGTCCGCCATATTTTTTCATATGTAAAGCAATTTATGGGACCTTGGACGGAACATAAATATTCAGAGACGGACGTTCCGAATTTCACAGAGGTCCGACTGTGAATTCTTCGCGTGTTGCCAGTCACCGTTAGCTAATCGAAAATATTCGGATGGCATTTAATGAGTTGCGCAGACTTTGGCAGTATTTTAATAATGAATTTTAAAGTTATTAATATCCATACTTAAAGGTTAATGCCTATCTCTTTGATTAGTTTTCAACTAAGCAATAGATCCTATTTGATAACATTTAGCAGAAGGACGGAAACCTAACTTTTCAGTGGAGGTGCGGGCTCTACTATTATCACTGACTGTCGCCCGGTTTCTGAGGTTTTTAAACGGAGTTTATCCAATCAATAGTGATTATTGGTTCGATATCGGAACTCTTTGTTAAGAAAGAATTTAGTTTAAAAGTCGAGTGAATTACTACCGAGGCTATATCTGAGGACCTCAAAAACCGAATATATAATTTTGTCGAATCAATAGCCATTGAGAGTTTAACATCCGTTTAAGAATTCTTCAGAATCCGGGCATTAGTCGTGTAAATAAAAAAAACAAGAGAAGAATACCATCAAGACTGTGCATCAAGAAGACATTCATTTGTTTTTATTTTTTTGAAGTGTACTATAAAGAGTATTCTACCAATTTATCTACACTGCTGTAATTTAACAGGGCAAGGTAAAATTAATCCGTTTGGAAATCAATCCATCAACCAAAATCTTAGCCATAGCTGTGGACAGAATAAAACCGTACTTGACATACTAAAATGATTTTATACAAAGATTGATGCTCAATACAATATAATGCAAGTACCCATAAAAATAGTTTCAGAGTCAGTTGCAATAGTTTGCGAATCGATTGTTAAGTAGCGTTTGCCAATAAAATGCATATAACAAACGTGGTTGTTGCACGTTGTGGCTTTAATGTGTGTGAATATAGATCGTTATGTGCGATGACATTGTGATTTTTCTATAGGTATTTGATGTATATTACGGTTAATAAATCTGTGCTTACAATTTGTAACGGTTGTTAAGATGTTACAATTAGGTATGTTATTTAAAGAGATCGTTTAATTATAGATTGATGTTATTGGTTTACCTACTAGTTGTTCATGTTCAGGTTGATATTATAGTATCTACTTACCACAGACATTTTACATCATATACTTACACTTTACATTCATTAATACATGTATATAATAACATACTTCTATGATTTTGCATTAATATTTTGCGAATCGGTCTAAAACGATTTGTTATCTTTAATTTTCATTGTTATGACACTTATGTCAGGCTGTCAAGCTATCATTACTTTTTCTTCCAAATTTTCTGTCATAGAGTTTATTACTAGCTTAGTCTATGAAGGTTACTTTGTATTTATATAATTGAAATTATTTTTATCAATATGTTAGCTCAAATATTGTATTTTGTAGAAAATTATGATTGTTTACTGAATAACTGTACCTATCCTAAATTAGATTTATAAAAATAAGTGACAGTCTCTCAGAATTCATCGAAGAGGTTCTTGAATGAAGATTGATGAGGGATTTTGGAAAAAGGAAGACTTGACTGATGGAGAGAGATTTTTTTTTGCCTGCTATTTTTGAGCGATCAGTGCATTTTTTTTGTGACCTTTATCTCAGCAAAGTACGCGCTCGATCAGCGCGCCCGACTACCTACAGGCATTGTGAGGCGTGATGTGCTCAGCAGAAAACGTTCAGGATTCAGACCCTTCCAGCAATCCAAAGGGACGAAACAACTAACGCTCTATGCTGTTTAAAAACTAGAGTTAAATAAGGAGCTGCACGATGAGGTAACAATGCAGGTCAGATTGCATGAACTTACGGTCCATAACCGTGGGAGGTATATTTTTTATTTTTTTCTGTATTTTTTATTTATTTTCTAAATTATATTTTGTTTACGAGTCTATTCCTCTTTTATTTTATTAGTTGAGTAGATTCGTTACAATATGTTGAAGTGATAAGCCAGTAACATTGTAATGCCAAATTAATTTAGTTTACCTTTCTTTTACCTTATCCAGTCAAATGTCAGCATCTGCCTAGCTTTTTCCCAGCTATTCAAGGTTCGGCTTCCAGTCCAACAGAATGAAGCTAAATACCAGTATTTTACATGGAGCGACTGCTTATCTGACCTCCACAACCCAGTTATTGGGTAATACGATACCCTTACTGAGGCTGTTTACTTTCGGGCTTGTGACTGCCCGTAAGAACTCTCAAAGATCGACAAGTGGCAGCCGGGACCAACGAGGCACGCAGGGATCTCACCCATCCACGGACTAGCCTCGGCAAGCGTAGCTTAACCTTCGATCCACTCGTGCGGCTGTTATTATTCAGCCATGAGGAGAGGGTTCCAATCAAATTCCCATTGTAGAAGTTAGAACGTCAAGCGCTACGATTTTTACATAAGTATTGCTTTACATAAGTTTTGAAATCAAAATGGCAAAATATTGGGATAAAACATATCTAATGCTTGAAGCTTTATTGTATGCGGTATGATCATAATCACTGTCTAGGCAGCAATAGGTCACAGCTGATCGTGAAGTCAGAGGTAACGATGAATATTTATAGGTAGATAGATGTTGCATTTCTTAACGCTAACGCAGAAATGTCAATGCCATTAAAAATTATAATCAGCCTATAATGTTCCCACTGCTGGGACACAGGCCTCCTCATTCAGTGAGAGGGAGTGGGCCATAAACCACCACGCGGGCCCAGTGCGGGTTGGTAGACGTCACATGTCTTCGAATTTTTGGTTCTAGGACATGCCAGTTTCCTCACGATGTTTTCCTTCACCGCTTTGGGAGCACTGGTGATGATATAATTTACACAAAGTAAAGTACCTGCTGGGTTCCATCAACTCGTAAGTCGCGGCCGTTACCACTAGGCCACCACTGCTCTCTAAAATTTTAAACACCATTAACTTACGTTAAGTCTTCCTAAATACCTGAAAGTTTAAAAAAAAGGCTTGTGTTTAAAAGTACCTATTTTACTACCAAGAAATTCGAAATATCTGCCAGAATGGATAAATGCTGACCAAAATGGATAAATGCTCACCAAAATTAAAACCATTTTATTGTGAAATTATAACTTTAGAAAACTGACAGCAGGTTGACGAAACCCCGCTTGGCGGGGCTCCTATTTCTGTCTGCAGGGTTTAAACTTTTAAAGGAACCTAGTTAACCAAACCTCGAGGTGCCCCTGACGTCGACCGTCTAGGGTTAGGGTTTTACTCAGCGGGTCGACGCAGATTTGGTGAGCATTTAATTTTTTTGGTAGTCATTATATTTGATCCCAAAAAAAAAATACACAAACGGCTCTATACGCACGCCGATTGCGAGTACGCAACTGACCTTTCTGAAGAACATCACCAATAAGGTCGCTATACGTATGTCTTCCTAGGATGACCCCTCCCGGCGTTTCCACTCACATCTGCCTTAAATACCTTTTGTTAGTCGCCTTTCATTCATCATCTCAACATGACCAAACCATCTAAGTATATATACCTACTCTTTTCAAAGTCATGCACGTGCTGGTTGCGAGTACTACGCACCTGAACTTTCTGAAGAAAATCACAAAAATAAGGCAGCATTAAGGTCTTGATAGTTTTTTGCGGATGAACCTGAATATCCATTGCATTTAAACGTAACTTTGACGAACCTCAAACACCGGTAATTTCTCTTACCTTTTAATTATTAAGTAACATCAATTGAAAGTACTTTTAATTGTTACCATCACTCGATAGAAATGTTTATGTTCAATTACAATCGACCGAAGGTTACGTAACAGTGAAAGCTCATCACGAACTGCAGAAGCATTATATCCACTGTTCACGGAGGCTGTCGATAGAGCAAATATGACTCCGTGGAAGTTGGGAGAAGTAAGGCATTGGTGAGTGAATTACCAGTGAAGTTCTAAAATCAATTTCTAGCTGATCGTCTTTTTGTTTCGTTCGGATACGAACTTCAACCGCCGATGCTGGATTTTGGTTGTAGTGATGATGGTTTGCTATGTCCGTGGTATGCTAGTCAAATTGTTTTATATCCGTAAGCAGTGAAAATGAAAATTTCGCAGATCTAGGATGCTTAGCAAGAATAATACGTGTTCTATTTTCAGTTTGATTTTTATACTTTCCTTCTTTTTTCATTAGTTACATACCTAATCTAAATCGAAGTGTGTATATTGAAAAGAAGTTAGTGTTGACGAATGTACCGACAAAAACGTCCCATTCGAAAGGTCCCCTGCGTCGTCGGGTGGGACACCATGCGGCCAGGTACCGTAATAAAATTTACCATTGGTGTCAAAATATTTGGGATAGCATGGAATAGTGGTCCAGCAGTGGACATTCGCAGTCTGTTATGGTAATTGAGATGCATCGTTCAAGGCAGACAGGCGATCGAAGGTTGAGCTGACACCTGATATATCGAGGCAAGGTTCAAGACGAGTACCTACTTTTTTATTTAATATACGAAATTCAGAACAGGTTATACAGGTAAAACTTTAGGCCACATAGTAGAAGTAATAATCAACATGGATGTCATAATGCAGTGACAACAGAAGCTGATATTGCTGAGGGTCTAGTGATCTGTTTAATACAATATCTCTTAATGACCACACTCTCAACAAAAAAAGAAAATACTAAAATTCTGTAATGTTATATTCAAGGGTAACCAACGAGGTTTACTAATCAAAAGAATGAGAGATTTTGAAAATAGAATATCCAGATTGCATTTGTTTTTCATTAGTTAGATACAGTACGGCCGATTTATCTTGACAAGTCCGAACTTCGCGCAGAAGGCTGCGCATTAACATTTTTTAGGAATCAAAGGGTGACATGAGGCGACTGTGATTGAGAGGACATGCGTGAAAGTTCATAGTGCCTATGTTTAGACTTGCCAATATATTTCGGCTGTATTGTACCTATCACTGTTTTTACTCCGTGGGTGTATTTTAAGTACTCTTGGATTTCTCGTAAGTGTATTTACAGCACATTTACGTGCATCATGACAAAAATTACACTTCCACAAATCAACAGCCCATAGAGAGGGACAATTCACGTATTTTTTCTTATATCAGTTTTCATCTGTCAAAAATACGTCTAATTTTTACTCATTGCTAATTGACATTGATTGTCACTGAGTATGAGATTTTGAATAGATTTTGAACGTAATTAAGGCACCCGCAGATAGGCGCGACGCGGCTCTTATAGATCAATTTCTACGAAGTTTTCAAAGAAGTTGTTCTACCTACTGTATGCGCGAGTCTTTACGGGAATGAGTCTTCTGATATTTTTTTCATGCGAGGATCGGCTCCTTAGGGCAAAAGAATAACATTTACTCAATATGCAATCTAGCCGTCAAATAAATAACTTTGTGACCAGCTAAATAAATTTTGATATTGCTTATGGAAAGTAGCTATAAATAATTAATGAAATTTTTAATGACCATTTTACTATTAAAATTAAGTCGTCCATGTCAGATGTTGTAAAAGATGTGTACCTACGAGTATGTACAAACGCCAGCAGTCAAGCTACCCGAAACTGTCAAATTTTCCCAATCAACCTTGAACCTAATGCTTTAGCGATAAAGATGAAAATCTATTAAATAAATTTGACAGATTATAGTAGCTTGATGTGCTGACATCTGTAGGTACTTCGAATAAATCTTGATTCAAACATACAGAGAGAATTATACTACATAGGCTGGAAATTAATCGTTACATAACTTTAAATTATTGCCACAGAATAAATAATAGTACAAGTATTGCATGATTGTCATTAAGTTTGAACTTTTCAGAATTTTGTAAAGTTGCTCAGAATGTTGTTGTTGAATTGGGTTTCTAAATAGGTACCAACCTAGACTGCGCTGACCCGTAGCCCTGAGTAAATTTAAGCTCAATACTCAATAGTTTATTCCGTTCCAGCATTTGACAGTGGGCTAAGCTTGCTAGTTAGCGATTTCTCATTCTTCTGCCCTTATCCCAATTTATTCAGGGTCGGCGCAACATGTCTTCTTGTTTTCATGTTTTCTCTATTAGTCGTAATCTCAGTAGTCACTCCCTTTATAGCCATATCATCGTTCACACAATCCATCCAACGTTTCTTTGGTCTTCCCCTACTCGTATAGCCATCCACATTCATACTCAAAACTTTCCTAATGACATTTTCCTCATTCCGCCGCATCACATGCCCATACCATGACAACCAATTTCTATACAACTTTTCAGTTACAGGGTGACTTTCAGACTTCCTCATATATACTCATTTCTTATTCTATATATTCGCGTAACACCACACATCCCTGATAGCATTCTCATCTCAGCTGCATGCAATTGCCTTTCATTCATTCCTTTTGTGGCCCAACATTCTGGTCCATCCTCTATCTATCATTTATCATCTAGATTTCATACTGTTATGAACACTTTTCCCTGGAAGTTTTTCTTCAAATCAAAATCATATAAACTTTTTTGTATTAGTTTAGTCTTTTTATTTTTTCATTGTTTGTCTTATTGCATAAGTGTTCAATAGTATTTATTCCCGGGAGAGGGCACTGGCTCTTGTAACACAGGTTAATCACCTAGCACAAGCGTCAGGGACTTCACACTATTTGTAATTCACTTTCTTATGTAATAAAGATTATTATTATTATTATTTATTTATTATTATAAACTGTCTTAGTAAGTTTACCTACACACTAAAATCAATCTGCCTAGCCTTTTCTCAACTATGCTGGGGTCGGCTTCCAGTCTAACCGGATGCAGCTGAATACCAGTATTTTACATGAAGTATTACCTATCTGAACTCCACAATCAAGTTAGTGGGTGACACTATAGTGTGCTGGGTGTACCCTTTTAGTTAAAATGCCAGGTTCCGAGCATTAAAACTGTGACCCAAAAGAGTACTTATCACTAAACCTTGTCGCTACGATGATGTTACCTATACATTCATTCATTAATTCTACTCTATTTTTTTTATTCTATCTATTTAAAAAAAAAAAAAACAATTTTTTTTTACCTACACGTACCTTTCATAAACAACTGTATAGACATAATCAGCCTATAATGTTCCCACTGCTGGGACACAGGCCTCCTCTTGGTGAGAGGGAGTGGGCCGTAATCCATCACACGGCCCAGTGCTTGCTGGTAGATGTCATATGATATGCTGTTCTAGGATATACTGGTTTCTTCACGATGTTTTCTTTCACCGTTTTGAGAGTCGTGGTGATGAAATAATTTACACCAAGTAAAGCGCCTGTCTGGGTTCGAACCTACAACTCGTAAGTCGCGGCCGTTACTACTGGGCCACGCCTGCTCCCAAACACAAACAAAAAAAAAAAACAAAAAAAAAACCACCACCAAAAATTATACTTTAATCATATTGTAATTACCAAAAGGACTTCATTTAAACCTGCATATAAATTCAAGCGCTAACTATAGTCTTAGCTTACTGTCAGAGAGATAACCTGATATCCTTGATGATTGCCGACAACACTCTGACCAACTTATGGATTAATTACGACTTACAAGTTATCCGTTTTTGATGCGTTTGCCTTGACCAAGATCAATTTTTGAACGTGCGTGTCGGACCACGCACAATAAAGGGTTCCGTAGTTGGGACGAATAATAGGTCTTTACCTATGAAATTGCCGTTTTGTATGAAAAAATTTAAACGAATTTTTTTCATGCATTTTTTATTTGTATTAATCGAAGTAATCACCCATGCAATCAATGCATCTTTGCCAACGCATTGGCAGTTTATTGATGCCCTTCTTAAAGAAATCAGCTGGACGGGAGGCAACAAATTCTTCAAAGGCATTTTGTACTGCCTCTCGGGTATTGAATTTTTTTCCCGCCAAGAAGTTATCCAAATTCTGTAAAAAGTAGTAGTCTGTAGGCGCAAGGTCTGGTGAGTAGGGCGGATGACGGAGAGCTTCCAACCCCAGTTCTTGCAACTTGGAGACCGTCTGCTGTGCAGTATGAGGTCGCGCGTTGTCGTGCAGGAGTAGCGGAGACGAGCGATTGACCAATGCTGGTTGGAGATGTGCCAGCTTCTCCATCATTGTGTTCAGTTCTTCACAGTACACATCTGAAGTAATGCTCACCCCGTTTGGTAAGAAGCTGTGATGAATCACACCGGCGCTAGACCACCAAACAGTGACCATCACTTTTCTAGGGGTAAGTTTTCGTTTAGGGCATTGTTTAGGTGCTGAACCAGGATCCAACCAACTTGCTGAGCGCTTGCGGTTATCAAACAGAATCCATTTTTCATCGCAGGTAACAATGCGGTTCAAAATTCCTTCATTTGTGTGTCTGTTGAGCAGTGCAAGGCACGTCTCGACGCGTACTTCGCGCTGGCGATCATTGAGTTCGTGGGGCACCCATTTGTCAAGCTTTTTTACCTTGCCAATTTGACGCAAATGGACCAATATTGTTTTGACGCTAACGTCGAAAGCTGCTGCTAATTCAGCCGTAGATTGTGTATCATCAGCTTCCACAATCGCCTTTAATTCGTCATTGTCGACCAAAGTCTTCGGACGACCGCGAGGTTCATTTTTCAGGTCGAAATTTCCAGAACGGAAGCGAGCAAACCAATAACAAGTGGTGTGTTAGTTTGTAGTGTTAGCTCCGTAAACGTCGTTGATGTTGCGTGCCGCTTGTGCCGCGTTGCTGCCACGACGGTACTCATATTCCATAATTACTCGAATTTTTAACGTATCCATGATGACGAAAAAGATTGAAATGCGATGAAAATGTAACACTAATCAATAAACAAATGACTACTTTTGGAAAAAAAAATCTATGTTTTTAAAATAAAATTAATTTGAAATTAGAATTCTTAGCCAAACAAAAATTATTTTGATTTGAAATGGCCAGTACTGCAGAACGGCAATTTCATAGGTAAAGACCTAATATATCCCAAGAACAAATTTAACATTGTAGTTGAAAAACATCCCATACATTCCAACTGTAAATGTAAGTTTGAACACACAATATTGAGAGATTGATATGTATTGATATTAACCAAATAAATTAACATGAATATGAATATGAGATTTACCATGTTATTTTAAGACCACAGACTTCTTATAGGTTTTCCTGTAATGTACAGGTAAATAACTATTTTCTGTATTTTCTCCAAAACTACTGAGCCTAATGGTAAATTTTCTTCAATTTTCTTAAATAACTTTAAAACAATTTATTTTAAAATTATAAAAAAATATATATATTTGAGATCCTCACAGTAAGCCCTTTAATTTGATGTGTCACACGGTATAGTTTGCAAAATTGCAAAACTTTTTTTTTAAATTTTCTTATTTGCCCCCCAAAAGTGACCTCCATTCATTTATTTACTTTACCCGTACGTGTTTGGGTCACAGAAGTTCATATGTGTACCAAATTTCAACTTAATCGGTCCATTAGTTATGGAACAAATTAGCTGTGACAGGCGGACAGACAGACACGACACGACACGAGTGATCCTATAAGGGTTCCGTTTTTTACTATTGATGTACGGAACCCTAAAAAATTTTTTTTTGTGTTAACTTCTCAGACGTGATGAATATCGATATCTCAACACGACAAAACAGATTTTATCAACTCATACTTCATATAACAAAACTATCAGCGGTCACTGACCCCAAAAAAATCATCAAATCTTTTTTTTTAATGTATTTAGATATACCGATACCGGTATATCTAAATACATTACTTAAATTTATAAGTAGGTCTTCCTCTTCTGAAAATACAGTCGTGCTCTTTATTACCGGATTAAAAAAAACTTTTTTACAAAAAAAAAAAATACTACAAAGTGAAAAATAACTTTAATTTCGGAAGTCGGTGTCTTTGGATCTGTATTTTAGTTTTTGCCACCGACTTCCAAAATTAAAGTTATTTTTCACTTTGTACTTAGTGTTTTTTTGGAAGTCGGTTGTTTTTTTTTTGTAAAAAAGTTTTTTATTTTTCACTTTTTAGTGGGTCAGTCTGTAATTTAATTAAGTTACAATAGCTTAATGTCAACTGCTCATCACCTTTTACAAAATATTGCTTTTCCCGATACAAGGACGTTAATTGTTGAGGAGTTCTCCCAGTAAGGAACCAGGAGAACTGGTACTGATGGTGAAGTCACCATCAGCTTCTCTTCAACATATGTATTGTGAGGAGCATAAATTGAAATATAATAAAATAATAATTGCGTGAAATATGTATTATTGAGTAGTTCCTTTGGTCATCTATGGTCTTCCTCATCAGTTCCACTTCATCAAAAGGTGCTTTTCGGGAGCAAATACACGAGTTACTATAAAAAATACCCAAATCACAATAGGTGTGCTTATAAAATTTTAAGGTTCCCCTCGATTTCTCTGGGATGCCATCATCAGATCCTGGTTTCCTTGTCATGGTACTACCCTTGAGATATCTCATTTTAAACAAAAAAAGAATTATCAAAATCGGTTTATAAACGATGAAGTTATCCGCGAACACACATAAAAAAAATATATTATATACGGTCGAATTGAGAAACCTCCTTTTTTTGAAGTCAGTTAAAAATAAAACCACAGTAAAACATAAAACAACGATATTTATTTTCCTTTATGTATCTATTCTAAAATGACTAGATCTATTCGATTTGGTTTTGCCTGAACTTGTTTATAAACTTGACCTTCCTTGTTTCTCATTGGAATAACAAAACTGCATTCATTATAATTGGTTTTAAGTACCTACTTAGTGCTTATAAATATCATTAATTACTGATGCAATGGCGTATCAAGTACACAGGAACACTCGTACCTACATATCGAGGCAAACTTGGTTGGATCTGCAAGTTCATTTTATTGAGGCCGAATCGTTTAAGGCGAGTAGTAATGCCATCTAGCGCCACCATTGAGAATAAATCATAAGTCCGGAGAAATGGAACATTTTGAAATTTCCTATGCTCACATTTTTCGTCAGATGAGTTAGGTCAGATGAGGTCAAAATAGTGTGGTTGTGTTTCGAAGAATTTTTCAAGTAATAATTGAAAAATTCTCAATTGATAATTGAAAAATTCTCAGAATGAGCCCGGAGTCTCAACCTGTTTCGTAATGGAAATAGGCTCGCCTCCTACGACACTATACAGTGTCAAATTAAATTAGCTAACAAAAATCCGCAGACGAGATGGGTATCGATATCTAAACATGGTAAAATAAAAAAATAATAAATATATATAAATAATAATAAATATATAATAGATATATTTAATTAAGCAGTTAACGCCAAAAACGGCCGTTTGTGGCGTTGAACTACTAAGGCTTGGAACCTGAGGTTTAGTGTTGATTTTTTTGATACAAAACATTCTACCACATCTGACTAAAAAGTAAGCAAAGGAAATTTTTAAATGTTCCATTTCTCCAGACTTATGATTTTTTTCTTAATGGTGGCGCTGTTGGCAGCACTACTCGCCTTAAGTGTAAAAGTGACCGAGATCAACTTCTCGTTATTCTGTACTAATGTTAATGATTTACACATTTATTTATTAACGCTGTTAAACGTTAAGAGACGTTCAAACATCAAAAAATGTATGGTTAAGGCGAAACCGCCAGGGTAGCCCGTGAAATTCAAATATTCTTACATTTTTTGCAATTTGTAAATCAGTATTAGGTTGTATGTCGATTAAAATATGATTCGCGACCGCAAAAAGTACGTATTTACAGAATTATAATCATTAAATTTATCAATACAACTCTTTAAGACCAGGCAATCCTATTGAATGACTATTTCATGAAACCTTGACACTTGACGTTTTTGATCAACTTAAGGAGTTGTATTACTGATTCTAATGATTATAATTATGTAAATACATATTTGTTACGGTCGCGAATCATACTTTAATCAACCATACAACCTAACTGACTTGCAAATTGCAAAAATCTTAAGAAAATTTGGATATCACTGGCTACCCTAGAGCGTTCCCCTTAAGCTGCTAATCAGTACGTACTTAACTTTAAGCAACGTTATTTTATTTATTATAAGAACTTACAACTAATTTAGCGAAAACAATTTTAGTAATAATATAACCCACAACGCTCTCCACACTCAGGTAGACATAAAAGTTTAAAGTGTAATTACCTAGAAGCATTACCTGTGGCATTACGTACAATAATAGTTATACAAGGTTGATATGAGCGAGAGGCATTAAATTAAACCACATATACTATAGATGCATAGTATTATCTCGGAACTATTAAAAAAAAAAAAAGAAGAAAATCTTTTGTAGAACAAATAAAATAGCTTAATGATCTAATTATAATATAAACATCCTTTGTAGACATTTCCACTGACGTGCGTAACAAAACAACAACGTCGCGTCAAAAATTCTGTCGTTTTATGGTGTATGGTCATACACATTTAAACGACAGAATTTTCAACAACAGCTGTTAGGGCAGATACGTCGTGTTTCAACAAAGAAAAAACTAAAAAATAATCCTGTGACTAAACTATTGCTTCTATTTATCTGATTTTTAGTAAAGAGGCTGAAAATGATACAAAGTATATGTGGTTTAATTTATTGCCTCTCGCTCATATCAACCTTGTATGATGAGCATTAATAAAGTTAAAATTTTGTTAAAGATTACATAATATAAAACCTTAGTATGTTTGATGATTTTCAGACGTTTTAGATGTTTGTAAATAAACCCCATTACGTTAGTTTAATAAAAGAAAAACCATGGATCCTTGATAATTCACATCGTCGCGTCGCGTCGGTCAACCATGATTGTAAGAAATGCAACCTAAGTACAGTCAACTGCACGTCAGTGCTAGGACTTTGCCCTTGAGCTGGCCTGGCGTAGCACGGAGTTTCAGTAAAATAATAGGTCAGCTTAAAGGTACTGGTTTTGTTACCATGGCGTACGGCCTATACGATGTCTAAAAAATGGCGTAAAAACCAATACTTTTCTCTAATTTCATGCCGGTGGACCTATGTGTCAGAACTGAACTGATTTCGAAGGCTTGATAAAAGTAAAATTTAATTGAAAACAATAACTGCACCCACATTTACAAACTTAGGGCAGGTTCATGTTCTGACCTCAATTTAGATTATGTAAGATCATGCAATCAATATTTGTTTAGAAAATTCTCCGAAGCTAGTACAATTCTGCCTACACTTATTAGAGAAGCCCGTCATAACATGGATTACACATTTTAGCCCGCGGCTTTATTTGCGTGAATCTGAATATTAAGTAATATTGTGACTTCATTGATTGTTCATTAAAAGAAGTAGCTAAATTATCGATTTTCTTTCTTGAACTTCGTTTCACTTTAGGGTGCTTACATAAAGAAACAGGTTTCCGGTACGGGCGGGTCGGTATCGAACGGTGGAGGTATTAATTTCTATGTTATCTTATGCACTCACTTATAAAGGCACAAATTTAAACTTGTCGGTTAGAAACCGATTTGTCACATTGCACTTTTGCATTGCATTTTTGTCGATTTTCACAGATTTGTCTGTACCGGTAACCGGTTTCTTTATGTTTGCACCCTTAGAAATGTCCATTTATACTTGTATGTTAGTAAATTATTGTTACAATAAGCCACACCGTATTATTGGATCCACCAAAAGTTCGAAGAGAAGTTGCATGTGCAGTAGAGAAACACAAACACGAATCTGATACTAGACATCCACTAACTACCAACGTATCGGCTAAAAACCAGACACAGCTTCCTAAAATCGACAGCGTCTCTAACAGGAAAGGAAACCCGAGCGACGCCCGTTGCAAACTGTGGCAGGATTCTTCCCCCTCCTACGGTTCTGGGACTTGGAAGTCCCAGAACCGACCCCGGACACAAGTGGGAAGATGTAATTCCAACCTGGTGAAGGCTACCTTGACGGAACGGCAGCAGGGTGTGGATCCCCCCGGGTCCGGGGGATCCACACCCTGCTGCCTTTTCGTCAAGGTAGCCTGGTTACGTTCCGTCCCCGGGTCCGGGGTCCGGGTCGACGGCGCGTTGTGTTCCACGTGCGCCTCAAAGAGATGTTAGCAGTGATGGGGTCCGAGATAGGGCCGATGCCGCCGGGGTAGCGGGTTGTTCGAAAGATATACCAACTAAAGGAACACGGGTGGGTTTTAGTCAGTAAAAGTCTGACATGCCCTCCCGCTCCGCCCAGAAGTGAGAAGTCATTTGATGATTTCCCATCCACAAAAAAAAAGGGTGTGGATGTGGAGCTATGTCGCAAACTATGCGCCACCTCATATCCTGCCCTCTGCGTCCTAAAACTGCGCTGCCAACAACGTCGCCGTGGAAGTGGTGAAGTTTTGGGCCAACAAGATCTGAAATACAGTCGTGCCAGTGACACGAAGGAGGATTGATCTACAAGATGATTGATTTTGTGTAACTGTGAACTCAGGAATGCTTACTTGTTGAAAGATTGATTAAGATGTGACAATTTGATAAACGACCCAATCCCAAAATGGCATATATTAATGTTTTGACTTTATAAAATGCTGTCAGATTGGACCTAAATGCTGTGTTAATAATATACTTCGAATCTAATAAAATGCCTTATCATTTGTCCAGTAATATCTAAACATATACAGTGACAGACAACGAAGAGCCTTATAAACAGCTGTGTCTTCAATCATGAAATTTTGCACAAGAGTTCCTTAAAACGATGGTGAGCATTATGGAAGAATTTTTGAAAATAAAGCCGTGATGGTCCAGTGGTAACGGCCGTGACTTACAAGTTGTATGTTCGAACTCAGAAAGGCGCTTTACTTTGTGTAAATTATTTCATCACCACTGCTCTCAAAACGATAAAGAAAAACATCGTGACGAAATCGGCATATCTTATAACCAAAAAATCGAAGATATGAATATGTGACATCTACCAACCCGCAATGGGTCCGCGTGGTGGATTACGGCTCACACCTCACCGAGAGGAGGCCTGTGTCCCAGTAGCAGGAATATTATACTGATTATGCTTATCCCCGAACGGGGTAAAATAAGGGATGCAAGTTTGTCATTTTTGGAGTTTTGTAATACCGTCGGGCACACAGCTTGTGTACTAAGAAATTGGAAACTAGCCTTCAATAGAACACAAGACTACATTACACTACTACTACTATACTGACATTGAATAAATAATTCAATGTCACAGACTATGATATAAATGTAGCATTAATTTCCGTCCGGATTTAAATAATAAATCAGAATTTATTAATGATTTCGACAAACTCTACCTATGTATTTCCTGTTATTGCGTAAGTATTGACAAATGGGGAACAAGAAATCACAAAAAAAGTGAAAAATAATTCTATTTGCTATTTTTGGTACGTTACTTGAAGATAAAGCGATTAACACACACGCCGACTGCCGAAATTAAAGTTATTTTTCACTTTGTAGTGTTGTTTTTGGAAGTCGGTTGTATTTTTTTGTAAAAAAGTTTTTATTTTTCACTTTTTAGTTGTGTACCTACCCCACACAAATTCTATTACCACTACCTGCAAAACAAACTAGAACATCGTCCATATAAAAGTGGGGAAAAAATACGTATTATTGAAGCTAACTCAAAAACCTAAGCTATTGGTTATTTTAATGTAATAATTATTTCTACAAGTAACGAGTTCTTATCTTCACGATTTCCCAGTACTTTAACAATTAAATTAAACTGATCACAATCTGAATTCATTATTTTTGTGAAAAAGTTTTAGAATCTGAAACTTTGAGATGGAAATTCATTTTATAAGGGTTGCTTACCCCGATGTTTTTGTCATGCTATAGCTACCATGTCATTTTCATTATTAATTTACTGCACCGAGAAATAAGAAAAAAATTCTAATCTTTATATTTATTAAAATAATCCAAAATTTTCGTATAAACAAGTTCGGGCGCGTTCTCGCCCCAAATGTGATTATGATGACTCCAGTATTGTTTAGGCACAACATAATTTTCGACCAAATTAGGTAACTTTGACACTAAAATATCAACGTCTTTCAGTGATGATAATGAATCACTTTGGGCACTTACCAAGACAATTGGGGAGGTTATCCGAGACACATTGTACTGTGGAGGCTTTCGAGTTCCATATCGTGCCATATTCCCCTCAGTGCCTTCATCATAACGCTGGAAATTCCCACTTAAAACCAACTGCGCAAAATGTGCTATGTTTTTTATTGACGTACCGCTAAATACATGGGCAATAGCAACAGAAATATCTTTGAGAGGTATGGTCCCCGATTTGTAGCCAGTTGATAAAGTGAGTCCTACTTCACAAACACTAGGAGCTAACTCGCAAAGAAACTCAATAACGAAATGTACGATATGCTCTCTCCCAAATATTTCATTTAAACCGGCATTATCTATGAAGGCTTTTATCGGGACGTAGTTATGGGCAGCTATGAATGCTATAGGATTGTTAAAGTTCTTGAACCATGCTACGGGGCCTAGCATGATGGCTACTCTCACCTTATCGTTGTATTCCGGCTGCAAAGAAGTCGTAACAAAATAATTTGTGCTACCTTGAGAATGTCCCATGTAGAACAACTTTGAGTGTCCAGTGGTGCGAAGAATGTAGTCAATAATGGCGGGTACATCATAGTTGCCATGGTCGTCGAACGTGAAGTTCCAGAATTCTGGATCCTTATTGGGGTCAAGTTTAACGTGTCGTCGAGAATAAAAGTTTCCTCTGTGGTTGGCTGCCCAAACGTCGTAACAATTACTGGCCAGTACGTAGCCGATCCCAGTCCTCGTTCCAGTAACTATCCACATGTCTGCTGTATCAAATATTCCATGCAACAAAAACACTGGGTAAGGTTTCACCGTTTCACTGCACTTTGGTAATATTCTAAACATATTTAAAATGTATCCATCGTCGGTGGTCACTGTATGCACTTCTGTAGGATACTTGTATTTGTCGGTAAGCTCTGTGAAGTTCAAGTATACATCCTCGTTGAACCCCAGAGCCTTCTTGAGCTGTCGTTTCTGAGGCAGGGAATACGAGACGAGCCTAGTCGGCTGAAACGTGGGCCTTGATGTGTCGATGTGGGGCATATACTGTGTCAGTAGCAAAAAATATAGTGCAAATATGATTGAATATTGTTCCATCTTTATTCTTATGTCACGGAACGTTTAACAACGTATGTTTTCATTGTAAACAAGTATCCAGTTTTATAACATTCGATTGACCTTACAGGAAGGTCTTATAGATAACTACGCAGGCGTGTGAAAAAATTAAACTGTATTTATAGAGATGAGACTGATGTTTTTATAACGATAGATTAGAATACAATATGACAGGCTCGCGATTATGTAGGTACTTCCTGGTGCAAAATGCTTGCTTGTTAACGTTTTGCGACAAATGACTGATATCATTAAAACAACTACGTGCTTTATATAAAGTTTCCTTTAAAAATGGCCTTAAGAGTAACAAGATCTTTACAGGAAATCAAATCCAGTTTGAGTAATTTAAAAAAAATAACATTTTTATTTTGCAAATTAACCTGGAGACTAGTCAGTACCTAGTTTTATAGTCTCTTTGAAACGCATTACTCTTTGGACGAAGGTAGTCACATTCAGTGAACTATTGGCATCTAGTTCAAAATGCAGGAATCGTAGGAAGGTTTCGTTTATTTTAGCGCATTTAAAATTTTCATGGTCAGTATTTACAGTGGCATTTAATTTACAATAAGTAAGAATTTTTTAAAATGTTTATTTTGATTGACCTTCAGCATTTGTACACAAAATTATTATTATTATATAATGGTAAACGGAAACTGATTGTACATTAATGTGTCAGATCGTTTGTATACAAAGCACTGCGCTTGTTCTTTTTTGTAACAGTAACACTTCTGTACTTGTACATGCAGATGGTTGCATTATTAAATTGGTAACTGGGATGCAATGGAGCAAGTTTAAGAGCCACCGCGAGTAACAATACTTAGGCTTGCTCAGTGCATTCTGGGCAGCCCCGCTTTGGCATGCATAGTTGATAAATGATTTTATCTCTGTAAGTAGGTTTGTAAAAACACTTTTACACGTGAATCATATTTTTTAAAAACTAGATGAGGTCGGCGTTTCTTATGTGACTACTCTGAGAAGAAGGCCGAAACAAACTCAGAGGTCACAGCCATTTTTAAAGTTTAGGCATAATCTTGGTCAGCTCATATGAAGACCATGTAGATTGATGTCTGAAAAGTTCTTTTGATGAAAGAACCACACAGATTGAACGGACTGGTACAGTCAGTGCACGGATTTGTCAGTAATCGTGCAGTTCAACTTAAGAAGATCAACGATTCAACAAACAGTACCGAAGAAAGGACGTTTGCGATCGCTCTATTTACACCGTCAGTAACCAGCTGCTGACGTTTAAATTTAAACAAAAGTGAAGTGCTATTCGCAAACAACACTATATCATTATCATCCTTAATAAGGTAAGACAAGTCGTTAATATAAATAAGAAACAAGAAAGGACCAAGAATTGAACCCTGTGGGACTCCCATTATTACTATAGAGCCGTTAGATCTTTTTCCATTAAAATCAATGCTCTGAATCCTATTACTCAAGTATGAAGTAAGAAGATCCAGAGCGGTGTTCCGGATCCCGTAGTTGCGGAGTTTCTTGATTAACGTTTCATGAAGAACGCAACCGAATGCCTTGGACAAATCACAAAAGAGCCCAAAGCATCGTATTTATCTTCCCCTGCATATAAATATGTCCATCAGTAGTTGAATTGCTCTTCGTGACAAATCCTCTCTCTTTGACATTGACACCTGGCCTGGTTGTGTGTATTTGATTGTCATGTTAATCTTCTTCTTAGCAAGAAGAAGATTTAATTATAAGCCCTGCGCATAAAAATATAAGACTAAAACGGCAGTATAAGCATAGCATAATGGTGGGATATAGACATTATCTCTGTGATAGGGAGTGGATCATAATCCACCACGTCGGCCATATAGAGTCGAAAGGGCCAATAGTTAAGAAAATAACAAGCAATATTTAATTGATGGAAAATTACTGTAGATGCAATGTGATTTGTACTTCCATGATGATAGTAATTATTATAACCATGTTACACTTACGAGAAAATAACGTTGATATTCATAACAACTAGGCGATCACCTTAAAATTGCTATGGTATATTTGGAAAACTTTGAACCGATGACTCCAGAGCTAGGTTTGTTTCAAGGTTCCTGCTGAAAATCTCTCACCTAGACATGAGCTAAGCTGGAAGTCTTTAAACAGACTCAGGACCCAGGTTGGCCTAAGCAGGAAGACCTGCTCAGGTAGAGATTCCAGGAGTGTAAATGTGGTGCAGATCCACAAACGATGAGACACTTAATATCGTATCCAGCATGTCCTGTTGCCTGCACATTACGGGAGCTGATGGACGCTATTGAAGATACCAAACTCATAACTAAATCCTGGGCCGACTAATCGAAACTCAATAGGGGTTCTCATCATGGAAAAGACTCCAGGATGAGCTGGGCGGTTGCAGATACAATATTAGCCTAACGACAATACTTGAAGAGGACACACAATGTGATTATGGAACTACCCCATAAAGAATGCCTCACCTCCTGTCCTGCCGCCTGTGCTTAATACTTGCACTTTCAAGGACCTGTGCAAGTCCACTGACACAAATCAACGTTGGAATTGTAATACCATAGTCGGACGTTTTTAGAATCAAATATACGAAGAAGATGATGAACTTATATTACCTTTTATTATTATTATTAATATAGGTTCTTCGAACCAAATGGTTGGGTGATACATAATAAAAGTTATGAGCAACGTGTGTACGTGGGTAGGTACAGTCAGTAATTTGACATTGACAGCACCTTTATGTCATAGCAGTAAGGACAGTTTTCGTAGTGCAAGTGTTACTACTGATGTGCGGTTGACTGAACGTGACTAGAGGTATCCGGAAGTAACGGAAGTAATATAAGGTGTTAGGTATCGGAAAAAAACTGATCAAGGACCATGATACGGAAAGGTCAGAAAATAATTATGGAATAACACAGTAATTCGTAGGAATATTTTAATTAACGCATAACATAACATCACGCCTGCTGTAGTGCCGATTCGTGGCTGGGTTACCATCCGATATACAACGTGTAAAGTTAAATGCGCAAAACCTCTTTAGGGGTTATTGTACTCATCATTATGAACAACTTTTACTATGGGACCAAACTAGAAATCGCGAAAAAAAATCAGCTATCCAGTACGCGTAATTCGTCGGTCACAGGCGGAGAGTTGGTGGTCCTCGACACCGGGATGCAGGCAATCCAGGGAGGCTATGCCATCTCTAGATGACAGGCTAACCAGGCGTCTGTTACGCCTGGACAGGCACGGCCTGCACCTGGCGACGGGGACTATCAAAGGACACTGCTCACTAAACAAACGCTTCCACACAATGGGAATAACGGACAGTGCTCTGTGCAGGGCTTGCCTGGAGGCAGAGGAAACCGTTACGCATGTGCTCTTTGAATGCACAGGCGTCACCTAGATTAGAACAGGAACTCTTGGAACACCCAGAACTTTCACAGATGTTCTGAACAGACTAGGAGGCTTAATAGACTTCTGGAATGAGGTAGGATGGTTAGAATAACCCCCCCGACGGCCGCCATGGCCCATATGAAGGACTAAGTGCGGAAGCCATACCCTCTAACTAGAACTAGAACGCATAATTCGTCAAAATGTACTGAACAGCAGATTTTTTTTTCGCGATTTCAGGTTTGGTCCCATAGTAAAAGTTGTTCATAATGATGAATACAATGACCCCTTAAGAGGTTTTGCACATTTACCGTTACACGTTGTATATCGATCTCTTCGTGCGTCGGAAAGCACGTTAAGCCGTAGATCTTTGACAGTCGTTACGGGGAGTCAGTTACCTAAAAGTCTGACAACTAACTTACCAAGGGGCATCGTGTTACCCAGTAACTATGTTGTGTGTTAGATAGGCAGTCACTCCATGTAAAATACTGGTATTCAGCAGCGTGCGGATATACTAGAAGCCGACCCCAACATAATTGGGAAAGGCTAGGCTAGGTTATTGATCTACACGAATTAAAATAAACGATCTCACATACGGAAGTTTAAACATAGTTTCCAATTTTTTAAAGTACTACTAGTATAAAATAATAAATCTTTACTGAATGACTTTGTTTAAAGAGCATAAAACGTCTATGTGGTTTTGCAAATGGTGGTCGCTGTTGATAGTCCGACCGGCCTTGAGATTAATGTAGGGCCGTCCTGGGCGCGTACTCTTGATTCCAATTCCGATCGATCGACATTGGAATTTTAACGTTTCGTACTCTTGAGTTCGACGCTAGTGCCAAATTGTTTTTGAATTGTGTGTCCATTTTGGAGTTCACCATCTTTGTGGAGTTTATTAAAGAGTCCAACATGGAATTTTCGTAAGTGAAGTTTTCCAGCAAACTTCGCAGAAAATTCGCAGTTACTTTTTGCCTATAGTCTGTTTTTTTTTTACAAACGAGTACTGAGTTATATCTCTCGTACATTTCCGATATTGACAGAGTGAGATGGGTCCTTGGATCGGGGTGGGGCCAACGTCTTTGTTTTGTTTTGAAATGGTTAAGGCCCGTTCATATTGAATACCTACTACTAAAATTTACTGTACAGGAGACATGTCCGCCATGACTCATGCACAAACAATATCATCTGGTTCCCGCACTAAAACACGTGCGGCGCGCAGGTAGTCATGACTCAACTGAATGTACATGCAACTACAGCGTTTAGCTTGTGTGGAACGGACTTTAGGTTGATTACGTGGACCAATAGCAACGCAGTCAAAATTTTCGGTACTCGTTTGTTAAAAAAAAAACATACTGTTGTATATAACGCTTCTGCCTACCCTATTGCCTGTAAGCGCGTTTTGTCAGCTTTCCAAGTTGATGTTTTTTCTTTTGTTTTATCCTACTAAATTTATGAAATAGTGTTTGACTTGCCATCAAGTTATAAAATAGACTGATGAAGATGTTTTACTTACCATCAACTTAAAAAAAATTGCTGTCAACTTTTATAATAGACTGATGAAGATGTTTAGACTTACCATCAACTTATAAAATGCTCGCTGAGATTGCATGGGGGAGCCATGCAAAGCTGAAACCTCTACAGAACCTTCTGAAGCAAGATCAATTAGTCAGTTCTCCCATGTAAATAGTTCACTACATACTCATCGTAATTTCTGTCACATTCCACCAAACAATACCTACTATTGTATAACGTTAACAGTTTTTGTGCCACAAACTTATCTGACCCGGTGGCATTATTTGAAATCACTATGACAAGTGACAAGGCTTGTCATATTTTGTTCACCGACATCGCCGCCGTTACCGGGCTAGATAACTTTGTGGCACTATACATGTGTCAAACACCTCCCCCCACCTTGTTTTATGTCAACCTTGTCACATTACATAATAAAGGGCGAGCAAAGAACACTAATGTAAATACACACATGCAGACCGACAGAAACTATTTAAATGTTGCATATTTATTATTATATAAGTAGATTATACGTTCATCGTGTTATAGTACTAATTATATTGCAATGACCGTGGTGAACTTTACAATAAAGCCTTGGACTTAAGGGGAATGCATTCGTTAAGATGCACTGCAATGTTATTGTTATTGCAATTAATAATGGAAATAGGAGAACGGAGTCTAAATCGCCGGTTTCCTAAAAGAGCGGTGGCCGCCACATAACGGCCGCAGTGACGGCTATCATGAAAATGTTAGCAGTGGCAAAGATTTAAATAGGTAGATTCGCCCTACCGCGTAAAAAGTTAGTCCCTTTTCTGTTTCGTTTGGACACCTATCACAATGACGCAGTGACTTGATTTGATTGTCACGGAAATGCTATTTTATAATGTGTGGGCTCACTCTTCTCAGTGTGAACACTTTTCCGCGTGACTAATTACGGTGCGGGCAAATCTAGCGATATAAATCTTAGGGCAGCGTGGTTTGACTTTACGGTGTCAAAAACGCCCTCTCTAGGAAAATACATCAACTAATTTAATAAAATTTCAGCTTAGACATTCTCCGGTAAATTGCAGACGCCATGTGGCGGCGACCGCTCTTCCCGGAACCACAAATCGCTCAATATGTATACCGCTAAACGAATTGAAAACATCGCTGTGTTACTGTCAATCGTTTGACAAATATATGTCAAAGACAAAATTATAATAGACATAATATTTAGCGCTAAATGCATTTAGTGATTTGTGTTGCAACCGGACCTAAGTATAATATGATTATTTCTATACTTAGGTCGCCTAAGGATAGATGTCAACTGGCTGGATAAGCGTTTCAGTTAACAGCCTATATCAAGCCTTTTAACTAAACGGCGCCGTTCAACTAGCGGCCTGAATGGTATTCAATAGGGTTAAGTTGGAACTGTGACCAATAAGCACGCGCGAGCCGAACGAGCGCTACTTCATAAGTCTAAGATGATGAGTTCGCCAATTGTTATAGATATGAAATAAAGATGACTCGCTTGAAAGTAATTTGATTTTAATCCAGATAGACTAGTTACAAATGGTAATTAAAAGAAATAAAAAATAGATCGCACGGTACGTCCGCCGATGACCGCGTCTGTAGGCGAGTAGTGGGGGCGTGGCATTGGCTCGATCAGCTGTGGTGGTAATCCATGATGATGGTACATTATTCAAGCAAATAAATGATTTGATTGTTTTTTTTTTATAGTTTGCATACCTTTTTTTTGTGGATGCGATATTACAAAATGACTTCTTCCGCTCTGGGCGGAGCGGGAGGGCGTGTCAGACTTTTACTGACTAAAACCCACACGTGTTCCTTCAGTTGCCTGTGCCAGGGCCACGGTATCTCTTTCGAACAACCCGCGACCCCGGCGGCATCGGCTCTATTGCTGCCTACGGTGGCCGGGAATCGGCAATAGATTCCCGCCGCCCAGGGCGTCTCCTGCAGCGGCTAGGGGCGCGAGAGCGCGACTGTTGCCTCTCCCTCACGCGTTCCGCCTCCTCCTTCGCGAGCATAACTGCTTCGCAAAAGAAGGTGACGGCCTCCCGTGTACTCTCGTTTGTGTAAGCCGGGCAGACCTCCACTGTATGCTCCACCGTGTCCTCCGGGCGATCCACACATTGGTGACACCCGGGCATTTCCTCTCGCCTTATCCGAAACAGGAACCTCCCGATACAATATTTTGCTTATTTTACACTAGATTCATCATAACATCATGTCATCACGTCATCATGTCACAACACAATACAGGGGAATTAATTAACACAACGAGACTAGGAAACATTAACGTGTGTGAATTGAAAAAACACCGTAGTAAGCAAATCATGAAATCTAATAACTAATTGCAAACAATGCCAGTCATGTTTTGTGAACCTCTTCATTCACTCATCAGGTTGATAAAATACATGCATAACTCGGCAGCAACTACTGAACGCCACAATTAAGTAGGCACAGGAGTGCGATATTGCAGGCTGACAAAAAAAAAAAACAGTCTCAGTTCGAGTCCGCGCCGTTTATTTTCGTGAAAACATTTGGTTACAGCTGTAATCTAACCCAACCTAGTGAGAGGTATTTGCTCGGAACTGAACTTTATTGTTTTTCTTATGATGAAAGCTTTCCTCGGCTGGATTTTTAAAAATTTCTGACCAGATTTACGGCCGATATGAGACAACATCTGAAATTATTTTGCTATTGTCAACCTCATTTTTGACCCTATTTTGGCCAAATTGTTTCTCTTTAGGTCTTTTCTAGTAGTGCTTTGTCATCTCTTGACAATGATGCCAGAATCAAAAACTAAACACGTCTTTGCGCTATACGAATTGGAATTCGACACATAGTGAAAAAAATGGAGGGTCGCGCACATCATGCGCCTGCACTGGCGATGTGACGTTTTATGCAAATGAATTCCTGTTTCAAAATTGGTACAAATATGACCTATCTTTTGAATGCTCAACCATTACTCTAGCTCAAATATCTCGTACTTACATGTTTTCATCGGTCAGAAATATTGAACTTACCACGAGTACACTAAGCGAATGGACGTTTTCACGTCAATAAAATATTAATAGTCCTCCAGATTGAATTTCGGCCATGGCGGCCAATTTCACCGGAGTCTAGTTATAGACGCGGAAGATGCTTATAGTGCACTAATACAAAAAAAACATACATAAATTCGAGCATATAAGGAGGAGGTCCTCCTTTTTGGAAGTCAGTTAAAAACCGATCGACTATTGAGCACATTATTACTATTGTTTATCTTTGCGTTTCACTTTGCAGGCAGTACGCATCGCCTTAACTAATATTACAAGTTTTCCAATGACCGTGATATGAACTCTGCCATCTGACCTTCATTATCACGAAGCAATTAATTTGATCACTTCCGTATTTGGGATCCACGTGCGTTCATCGTCATCATAGTGACTCTTGCGCAAAATACGCGCTTGGAAGGGAATTGCGGACACCAGCCCGTCTTTCTACTACTACCAAACTTAGATATTTACATTAATACAGAAACTACAGAACACCACCTGCTACGATCCTTATACACTACTTTCATTCAAAGAAAAACGACACGAAGCTATTATTGAGAAGCGCCAAATACACAAAGACAGACATAAGCCCTCCTACACGTATACATACAACATGCAGGCAAATTTATTTATTCTAGTTGCGACCGGGTGTTCAAAACTAAATTCGGTCTAGCGAGCCATCTTCAAGCCGGGTACA
The DNA here is from genome assembly GCA_946251885.1 of Cosmia pyralina. NCBI lineage: Eukaryota > Metazoa > Arthropoda > Insecta > Lepidoptera > Noctuidae > Cosmia > Cosmia pyralina. The sequence goes on along the minus strand of OX276345.1, from coordinate 23,456,242 downwards.
GTCTTACGAAATGTAACATGCAATGTAACACGCAATGAAAGAATTTGCCGTCCAAATTGTCGCAATGTATCATGTAATGTAACAGAATTCCCATAGTGTGGACGACTTCCGCGCACGAACCGTGCACACTGCAATCTGCCTAGCCTTTTCCCAACTATGTTGGGGTCGGCTTCCAGTCTAACCGGATGCAGCTGAATACCAGTATTTTACATGGAGCGACTGCCTATCTGACCTCCACAACCCATTAACTGGGTAATACGATACCTCTTGGTAAGACTGGTTGTCAGACTTTCGGGCTTCTGACGACCCGTAACGACTGTCAAAGATCCACGAATGACAGCCGGGACCAACGGCTTAACGTGCTTTCCGAGGCAGGGAGGAGTCTCGATATGTAAAGATGGTCACCCATCTACGAACAACCCCGGCAAGCGTAGCTTAACCTGATGGATCGACCCGTGCGGCTGTTATTACTTAGCCACGAGCTCCTCACGAGCCGTGCACACTACGCGCACGAACAGAGCATTTCAACTCGTGCACGCCGCGATCCGCCATTTGTCGGTTTTTTCGCCGAACACAAACGGGCGCGCAGTGTGCATGGAGCGCCCGTGTGGACTGATTGTGTGCGTCTGTACTGCGGAACAGTCGTCTCCGCAGATTGAACTATGTTCGCCGCGCGCACGCCGGAAACAGATGCGAGTAGGTACATGCTCGGTTCGTGCGCGCGCTGCGTCCACACTTATGAAATACACCTTTCATGTTACATTGCATGTTACATTACAGTAGTCTGTACCCGCCTTAAGGGCACACGCAAGAAAGTGATTTCGAAGGGTCGCCGTTATCGAAATCGATAAGGAGAACAATACGTACTACTTTTGCCTCGTTAACGTTCATAGATCTGGTCATACACACACTAAAAGTAAAAAATAACAACCTGATATTCTTACGAATCATTAATTACATGAACAGCATTACCGTTAGGGGTTAGACCCCATAATATGTAATGGGCATCTAAGCGACACCTATTTGTTGTTACAGATTGAGTCATCACTGTAGGCCCAGCTCATTACGCATAATCTTGACTTTAAATTCGCATAATACTTGCTGACGCATACGTATATTGAGCAATTATTGGTTTCTCTAAGCCGACACTTTCGAGTTGGGTGGTAAGATATAGGTACAATCGTCAGTCAACATGACATAGTTTTCCTTATTTGTATTAAAACTAGATCCCTTTTTTATTTTTAACTAGCTGACACGACAGACGTATTGTCCTGTCCATATTTCATTATTGCATACAAAAATCCCATAGAAAAAAGGACATCCAGTTTTTATTTCCATAAAAATTTAATTCGAATTATTACGAACATTTTTGAACAAAAATAGCCAAATCGGTGCAGCAGTTCTCAAGTGATGCGCTTACGTACCAACGAACAGCATTTAATTTTTATTTATACCTGTATAAACAGTATAAGTTTTTAAGCAGTGCGCAAATTTTCACAGGGTGTTCTTCCCATGAATATGAACAACTTTCACTCTGTGGAAATCGCGAAAAAAACCGCTCAAGAGCGAGTCGGACTTGCGCACCGAGGTGTTCCGTTCCGATTTCTGAAAAAGTGTGCTATTTAGAGACATCGTTTGATTTTTCCTGTAATCTTTACATAAACTTCTATCACATAGAATAATTTCAGATTTTTCTCTATGCAAACTTCGGAGATAAGGGGAGGGGGGGGGGGGCGACGGTATTTTATAACATTTTTCATCAAAAGTCAAAAACTATGAGGCCTAAAAAAATTTTTGAGAATGTGCAAACACCACTCTTTCATATGATACCCCACATTTAGTAGTAGCCCCAATTCGAATTTTTAAGACACCCTTTCAGTCCCTGTTGCAAAAAAAAAAAAATGTTTCTTTCTTATTTGCAAATTTTACGTTGATAGCATTAGTTGTTCTATCTTTTTGGTACGGAACCCTAAAAAATCAGCTGTTCAGTACATTTATCTACACCAAACTCGTCAAAATGTAGCAAGCAGCAGATTTTTTTTCGCGATTTCAGGTTTGGTCCCATAGTAAAAGTTTTTCATATTTATGAGTAGAACACCCTGTGAAAATTTGCGCACTGCTTAAAAACTTATCCTGTATACAGGGTGTAAGGGACAGCCCTCCGCAGACTGATGGGGTGAATTCAGTACCTATATCATACTAAGATGACTGGTATATGAAATTATTTCAGGTACGTTATGGGAATCCCATAACCCTGATTTGTTTTATTACCTTACACGCAATGTATCGTTACCGTGGCAAAACGCACGTGGCGACAGCGCAGCGCGTCTTTCATTAGATATATCAACATCCATTGCAGATTTTTTGATATTAGCTGTTTTATATTTACGTAAATGAAAAAAATATTAAAAAAAAGTAAATTTTCCTAAGAAAATTTTCGGTGGAATATGATTCAAAATAAGGAGCTGAATGCACCCTGTTAGTTTGCGGAGGGCTGTCCCTTACACCCTGTATACCTAGAGATAGATAAGAATATGTTACTATACTGTAAACGAATATTTAAACGAAAAACTATAAGTGCTATAATTGGAATTGTCTAATATTTATTAGTGCAGAAATTATATTTATTTGAAAATTCATAGACATTAGCAAAAAAAAAAATCCTAATAACATTAGGAAGATATTATAGTTAAGGAGACTCAATCTGCCTAGCCTTTTCCCAACTATGTTGGGGTCGGCTTCCAGTCTAACTGGATGCAGCTGAATACCAGTATTTTACATGGAGCGACTGCCATCTGACCTCCACAACCCAGTTACTCGATAATACGTTATACAATACCTCTTGGTAAGACTGGTTGTCACTTTCGGGCTTCTGACGACCAGTAACGACTGTCAAAGATCCACGAATGACAGCCGGGATCAACGTGCTTTCCGAGGCACGGAGGAGTCTCGTTATGTAAAGATGGTCACCCATCCATGGACCGGCCCCGGTAAGCGTAACTTAACCTGATGGATCGACCCGTGCGGCTGTTATTACTTAGCCATGAGCTTCTAAGGAGACTGTAAGTATTAAACCTTCCTCTCTCAAGCTGTTGTGCTGTGCCCGACATTGTCTATTATGATCTCATACCACTTAAGTACACAGTTTGGAATGCAATAAATGACTGAGTATTGACGAGTAATGAGTATTTTCGGGGAAAACCTGCAAAAGTGGGCCGTCTTTTGGGGAGACTGGGGAGGTTGTTTTTATACACATAATAGAGTCTCCAACTCTAAAAACCACAGTGCAGCGTTTGTTACAATTTTTTCACAGTTAATTTATCTCTGATTTTGCATCGTCTTTATTCTCGTTGCAATAAGGTTGCTGTTTGGTTGCTGTCAGAAAAGTACTTTAGAACACATCCCTGGGGTGACTGTAAAGGGGAAAGCTGGAAGCCTAGTTACTATTCTCTATGTTGTGGTTTTTTTTTCAGATCTAAAAAGTAACAAGTCGTAGGAACCGGAAGGACTGGTTTTTCTTTAAAGTTCATATACCTATTTACGAGGATATTATATCATAAGATTTAAATGAAGTTGATGTATATCCACTCGCGCGACAAATGCACGAAAGTGAGCCTGAACGAAAAACGAGGATTGTCCGAGTGCACGCAAGTGAGCCCCGTTCTTCGCCATAGGTACCTACTACGCTTTGGAATGGGCGACTAGCTTCATCTGACTGACCGACCCCTTGACACAATACAAAAGTGCCTGTAATTGGTTTATTTGACATAAATGCTTTGAGTTTGTGTATACATTAAATATTGCATGAGCCAGGTGATCAGAGGGGTCTTGAACTCTGAAATAATCTCTAAGTCATCTGTTACGTTATGAACTTATGACCAATGCAAAGAGTTAGGGTATCGAAGTTATCGTTTAAATATTATAAATATAATGTAATGTGTTATGTATAATGTTTTATATTATATATATATATACATATATATATATATATATATATATATATATATATATTATAAATTGAAGTCACTTTTCGTGTATGTCTGTGTGACCGTGTTGATCTTCTAAACTTAGTAACGGATTTTAATGTGGTTTTCAACTTCACCTAGAACATTTATTCCGGAAGGTTTATGTGTTTATTACATTAATATTTAACTTTAATTACCTAACTAATGTTATGAGGAGCTCGTGGCTATGTAATAATAGCCGTAAGGGTCGATCCATCAGGTTAAGCTACGCTTGCCGGGGTTGCTCCGTGGATGGGTGACCATCTTTACATGCCGAGACTCCTCCGTGCCTCGGAAAGCACGTTAAGCCGTTGGTGCCGGCTGTCATTCGTGAATCATTTACAGTCGTTACGGGTCGTCAGAAGCCCGGTTTGACAACCAATCTTACCAAGGGGTATCGTATTCCCCAGTTACTGGGTTGTGGAGGTCAGATAGGCAGTCGCTCTATGTAAAATACTGGTATTCAGCTGCATCCGGTTAAACTGGAAGCCGACCCCAACATGTTGGGTAAAGGCTAGGCAGATTGATCCTAACTTATGTTATAAATGCGAAAGTGAGTTTGTATATTTGTTACGCTTCGATTTGAATGTGGCACATGGGTAGACCATGACCTGGATTAACACATAGAATACTTTTATCCCAGTAATACGTTCCCGTGGGACAGTTTACGACCTCCACGTGGGCAAAGCCGCGGGCAAAAGCTAGTAAAATATAAATCTGTATGTTTTGTCAAGTCGTAAAAACCGTGCGAAGCTGGGGCGGGTCGCTAGTATTTTGACAAATAGCGGTTCTACAAAATGGTAAGTGTGTAAATAAACTGACAGCTTCACAATAAGATAATTATTTCCAAATTAAATATCGACAGTCATCCCTTTTCAAGTGAGAAAATTATTTATCAAATAAAATCTTTAATTAATTCACTGATGGACAACGCTCTGAACTCAGGATCTACAACATAAAATATTGCAAAAGAGCTCCTTATACGAGTACATATACAATACAGGGTTATTCGAAACATGCCACGATCCCTTCAAGGGTTGATATTACACGTCATTAAGTATCAAATCACTAATGGGTACACGGGTCAAAAATTAACCACATTTAAGATATTTTATTTGCGAGCTACCCGCGCCTATGGTGGCCGGGAATCGGGTATCAATTCCCGATGCCCAGGGTGTCTCCTGTGGTGACTAGGGGAGTGAGGGCGCTAGTGAGTGCCTCTCCCTCACGCGTTCCGCCTCCTTCTTCGCGAGCATTACTGCTTCACAGAAGGAGGTGATGGTGGTGTCCGCCCAAGCCGGACAGACCTCCACCGTATGCTCCACCGTATCCTCCGGGCGATCCACACAATGGTGACACCCGGGCGTTTCCTCCCGCCTTATTCGGAACAGGAACCTCCCGATACAACCGCGTCCGTCGAGGACCTGCGTTAGGCGGAAGGTGAGGACGCCGTGGCACCTCTCCAACCACTCCTCTATAAGGGGACTTATTGTGGTCACAATTGTGGTGTGCCCGGACAACACAGCCTTATAATAATAATAATAAGTATCATTAAAGAGGGAAGGGCCCTGAAGTGGTAGGAAAACACAGGCTTATAATATCTAATAATAAATACCATTTAACACAATAGTTGACACTTATAATGGGTACTCATACCAAGAGCGTAATCGTGCTAATAATTGCATAATCGCTAGTGTGAATGTGATGTCTGTCTAGGAATTTAGCGATTTTATTTTTCAATCCTTCACGAGTTGCAAGACGAAGATATTATAAACAATCTGCCTAGCCTTTTCCCAACTATGTTGGGGTCGGCTTCCAGTCTAACCGGATGCAGCTGAATACCAGTATTTTACATGGAGCGACTGCCTATCTGACCTCCACAACCCAGTGACTGGGTAATACGATACCCCTTGGTAAAACTGGTTGTCAGACTTTCAGGCTTCTGACGACCCGCCGGGGTCGCGGGTAGTTCGAAAGAGATACCGTGGCCCTGACACGGGCAACTGAAGGAACATGGGTTGGTTTTAGTCAGTAAAAGTCTGACACGCCCTCCCGCTCTGCCCAGAGCGGGAGAAGTCATTTGATGATTTCCCATCCACAAAAAAAAAAAAAGGCTTCCGACGACCCGTAACGACTGTCAAAGATCCACGAATGACAGCCGGGACACGGAGCCGGCCGGGGCCGGGGTACGTACTTTCCGAGGCACGGAAATCTCGGTATGTAAAGATGGCCACCCATCCACGGACCAACCCCGGCAAGCGTAGCTTAACCTGATGGATCGACCCGTGCAGCTGTTATAACTTAGCCACGAGCTCCTCGACGAAGACGAAGATATCATATTGAAGATTATGTAACCATTGTTATTGTTGGATTGAGGTGGACCTGGAAAAGGATGTTTGGAAGAATTTAGAGAGGCTTTTGCTCAGCCGTGGGACAGTGTGGGAAAACATAAAAAAAAAAAATGTAACGAAAGCAATGATTTGCGGTTCAGAATTATTTTTTATATTTTCATATGTGACTTATTTATGTACTAACGGGCCCTCATTTAAATAAAATAAATAAACAAACAATTGACAGCTCACCCCTCTACACTTATTCGGATATAAAGAACTCCGAAACTTGTGGGTCAGTAACCGACTAAGTACCTACTTATTCGAACCGACGCGACATGACGACCTTTGCTTGCGTATGCGCTTCTTCAAATGCCAGCTGATTGAGTAATTACAAGCTTCGTGTCAGAGGAGCATTGATGTAATAGTTTACGTATTACTTTTGTATGTAAGCCTACATTGGATTTTTTGCTGTACATTGAAACAATACCGCTTATTTAGACGATACCGTCGATACAAAAGCACCAATGTATTCAAAAATTGGATTTTCGTGGGTCACTTTGGTAAAGTTATGTAGTTGGGATCATCGTTACGTGTTTAGTTCTATTTGAGTACAAGTTGATTATTGACAATTGATTTTAAAACAATATTTGCCTAAAGTAGGTTCTTAAAAGTTTCATACGGGTCTGCATTACTCAAGTACCTGGGTTGGAAGGACACTTGGTAAGGTGAAAAGTGAACTAAGGGCCTTCTTACGATATGCGTCAATCGAAAATATTTCCATAATTATATTGAGGGATAAAACTGAACTGTCGAATCTAATCCAATAGGCCTGACCGGGCGGGTCGCTGAGTCCCCCCCCCCCCCCCGGAGGGTTCTCTCCCTTAATCCATCCACATGTTCCACCCACTGTGTCACCTCATGTAAAATGTACTTAATAATGAAGAATAATTATATTATGTACTTTGGGTAGGTTTGGAGAGAAAAATTTAGAAACTATTAATTTTAATATTAAACATCTAAAACTATCTACAGGATGTAAGTGTAAACAGTGGAAAAATTTTAAGGGGTAATTGTACTCATCATTATGAACAAATTTTACTATGGGACCAAACCTGAAATTGCGAAAAAAACCAGCTGTCCCATAGTAAAAGTTGTTCATAATGATGAGTACAATGACCCCTTAAAATATTGCCACTGTTTACACTTACACCCTGTATACAATATACAAGTTAACACTATATTTACACTAGGTACTAAAGTAAATGAGTAACTAACCAACTATACAAATACATTACAAAAACAACAGGACACTTGGATGTCGAAGTACTCGTCCGTACATAATAATGAGTGTACTATTCTTATACGAGGCCTACACTGCCCTGCTAAGTGTATAACTCCTATCTGCCAAAGGTACCATTTTTACAGGAAAGACAAAAACGTGTTAATCATAATTGTTCGTTCATTTCGATGAATTATTTATTTATTTAATCAGTAGTACACTTACATTTTATACATATTTGAAATGAAAATGGAATGGTGACTATTTGTTTTTGTGAAAGCCTAAAAACCCTAAAATGTCAGATAAGACCTTTATGCTTAGTAAGGCTAAAAGTAAAAAAAAAATAGCGCGCTTAATAGTGGCTGTATGTAATAAAGACTGAACAGATATTTTGGCTCATCTTTAATGATCAAAGCAGGTGACAGCAGGTAGCCGAATATCACATCTGATATTGTAATTGTAGGTACTGACTCTTCTGTCCTTCTTCTTCTTCTTTGGCCTCGCCTTTTCCCGTTAAACGGGGTCGGGTTTCCCAATCATGCGACGTCATTTATTCGCCATATTTTTATTTTGACATCTTGTGCGTGATCTTCTGTAAATCCTACTTGTACTGAATATTTTGGACCTCGTACTAACAATTCTGTCCGACTATGTTTTTATGAGTATGTATGTGACAGAATAAACAGAAAATCTTATGAAAATGGACGTCATCTATACAAAATCCATTATCACTATACAATGAACACTCCTACCAGCAATAAAAACTAAAATATTTAGGTAAACGACTTCTTACATCATTTCTATATTTAGTCACCCGGCCCGGCTGTCAATACTATTATCTAATTTGTGATCAAGGCTAGGAAAATGAGGTAATTTTTAATGATACATTTCTACATTTAATTAGGTAATTAGTTTCCTTCTCGGTTGTGACAAAATCTACTCGTTTAGTTACAGGATATGATGTCATTTTATTTAATGTGATGTATTTTTTAAGTTCATAAAAGTTAATTAATGGATTTAGATTAAGTAGGTATACAAATGGTATGCTTCAGAAGTTAATATGTTATTAATAAATAATATGTAGAGCAAATAACATAACTCGCTTATTTGCGCATCAATTGTTCACGAAAACTAAAAAATATTCACGTTCTATGAAGTAGTGATGCTGCACTATTTAATATGAATAATCTATCGATTTGACTTAATAATTACAACCATCTGCAACTAAAACTGTTAGCCGACGTTCGCACGGACGTAAAATTATCGCGGCGATTTTTTTTCGCGCACTGGATTCTCAAAGTTCGGCTCAACACTGAGAGTTGAAACTCCAGTGCGCGATAAAGTCTCGCCGCGATATTTTTACGTCCGTGCAGACGTCGGTTTAGAGTTGTATGTATGAAATAAAAAGAAATACAGCACACACATTGCGAAAAATGAGATAGGGCAATACTTATGCCATATGATAGTCCTCGTATGTATGTATACAACGTGTCGTTTTGCATCCTCGTCAAATTTGAGGGTGTGGTGTAGACCATCAAACTGAACAACATTTTCCATGGCACCAACATCGTAATCGCGAAAAAATAATCAGCCGTACCATAAATTTGCTTCGAGTAGGTATTGAAGTTTTCTATAGGACAGTTGAAAATTTTTTCGCGTTTACGATGTTGGTCCCATGGAGAAAGTTTTTCGGTTTGATGTTCTACACACACCCTGAAATTTGACGAGGATGCAAAACGACACGTTGTATATTGTATATGTATATGGTACACCACTGACTTCCTACAGTATTGTCTCTCCTTCTCCTCTTAATCCATCCAATGGTTGTCTGTAAGAGATCGCTTTTAGTGATAAGACCGCCCATTGTGTCACCCTGTGTAAAATTTCAACATAAAAATCTGTCATTTTTATGGTGTGCATAATAAAAAGTATTCTATCTATCTATTCTATGACATAACTGTTGCATTTAGGAATTGGAACGCTAAATAATGAGTAAGCATTCCAGTTCCTAAACGCTCATTGTTGAACATGGATCTCTTACTCAATCAGTTCTCAGTGATACCTTCTTCTCGTTTTACGATTAAATCTTCTCCTAGCCCCAAAAATGTCCCTCATTTAATATAATCTACCAAAACCGTTGTAGATGATATACAATCAGAAGGAAGTGCGCGTACGTCGCGACTGCACAATTTCGTGCACGCAGCCTTTATGAATATTAAGTAAGGAGTACCGTTTTGTATGAACTTATTGGGATCGCACTGAGTTATTGCCATTGATTATGGTTTCTCGGTAAGTAAGGCATCGTATGCTAATGTGGAAGATGATTTGAATAATTTTATTTATATAAATAATAATTTAAAATAATAATAAAATTTATTAAAAAATATAAGGACTTACGTTAAATATAATTTTTCTTAAGAGGGCTATTACAATTTTTCTTGTACTTGAGCGTTTGACTCAAGTTTTGATGTGAAATAGTTTAGATATAGCCATAAAATTAAAAAAAGTTATGCCCAAGAAAGCTTGATTATTTCTCTTGGGAGTGTTCTAAATAAATATTTCGATTTGTTTACATAAATCAGTAAAAACCTTGTCTCTGCAAAGGATGTTTCATAAAACTTTACTTTTGCACATGTTTTGATGCTTTGTTACATCAAAGATATAATAATTTATAAAAATGTCCTAGGTACAACTGTACCTTCTACTTTGGAGTGCTCAATTCAATTTATTATGTTTCGTACAGTAATACACCAAAAATAATTCCGTAAAACAGAGAGTTACTGAAAATTTTTCGTCCGAAATGATAAAGTATAAAATTGCCGTTTATTGTATTAGGAACTTCGAATTGACATAGAACCATCATGGTTTGAGATTTTTGAGTGAAATTTTTTTCACATGGTACTTATGAAGTTCTTCTTTTAAAAAATGTGCAACATTCGATTATCAACTTTCAACGTTTTTTTTATTCAGCTTAGACAAGAAAGATGGATACTTCGAAAATTCGAGTTATTTTTGAATACGAGTTCCGACGCGGAACTAACGCGGCAGAAACAGCTCGCAATGTCAATACGCACCGTGCGATTTTGGTTTAAACGCTTTCGTGATGGAAACTTTGATTTGAAGAACGAACCACGTGGAAGACCTGCCCACACAGGTGAATAACAATGAATTGAAAGAAATGGTGGAAGCCGATCCGAGCCAAACTACCCAGGAATTAGCGGCATGGTTTAACGTTACCTTACCAACAATATTGACCCATTTGCGTCAAATCAATAAAATAAAAAAAATATGACAAATGGGTGCGTCATGATTTGACTGATCTGCAGAAAGAAACGCGTGTTGAAACTTGTGTTGCCTTGTTGAATCGATACAGAAATGAAGGAATATTGGAAAAATGCAATGGCTGACCCCAGGTCAAACGCCGCAACAGTGTCCAAAAGCAAAGCTTACCAATAAAAAGGTAATGGTAACTGTTTGGTGGTCTCAGCATGGTGTTATTCACTATAGCTTTCTCCGATCTGGTCAAGCAATAACGGCAGATGTCTACTGTGCCGAACTCCGAACAATGATAGCAAAACTAGCAGTGAAACAGCCCCGACTCATGAATCGATTTTCACCATTATTGCTCCATGATAACGCGAGACCTCATACAGCACGAGAAACCGTTTTAACTCTACAGGAACTGCAATTAGAAACTATTTTTCACCCTCCGTATTTGCTAGACCTTGCTCCAACGGACCACCATTTTTTTCGTGATTTGGACAATTTTCTACGTGATAAAAAGTTTTCTTCTCGGGAGGCAGTACAAAATGCTTTCACACAGTTTGTCGAAATAGATCACGAGAGTTCTATCGCAAAGTCTTATATGACCTTCCTATTAGATGGCAGCAATGTATAGATAATAATGGTAATTATTTTGATTAAATAAATATGTTAAATTAAAAAAAAAAAACGAATTTCAATTTTTCAGTACAAATCGGCAATTTCATACTTTAACCCCTAATATTTTTTATCTATGACTATATAATCCAAATTCAAACAAAAAGTATTTAATAACTAAGGTTTCTATATTACTTTGCTTGAAAAAAAAAATAGTCACATTTAAAAGTAGTATAGTATTTTTAATCAATTGTTGTATGCAGTGCTAAAATCAATGTAGATCTCTGGACACGCGGTCTTTAGCTTTATACGCCGACGCACCGCATTATGTAGCAATTTAGCAGTTGTAATTACGTTTATTTTGAGTCATATAATAATTATTTTTTGTTTATCGTGTGAAATAACAATTTATGAAAAAATCATGGTCAAAATGTAATAGCGCCCTTAAATCTATGCAAGTTCACCCATGACTTGTGCCTGAACTAGAAAATCTTGTGTTTCAGGCGATTGGAGGTATGGATTAAAAATACTCATACTTATCTTATCTTATTGTTACATATGTAAAAAGGTGTATAAAACAGATAAAATTATATAATACTAACAATATTTACTTTTGCACAAATAATAACTTATCTGTATCTTCATAGGACATAGATTGAAGAGCTTCCGTAAGGATTTTCTTGCAGTTACTATTATTTAAGGAGTAGATGTTTTCTTTTACATTTAGCCTATCGTAGAGTAGCGGTCCAAGGTACTTATAAAATTTTGCTGTGAAAGCTTGTTTTGTACTTTTTTGAGGGCAAACTATATTTTGCCGTCTCCATATGTATTGTGATGAGTTGTGAAGTTCACTCGAAGGCTTCGGGATATTGGAGACCCCGAACTCTGCTCCCAAAATGGGTTGAGGACGCTCATCGTGTGGATCTAATCAGTAGAAGTCCGACATACTCCAAATTTTTCCCCAAACGGAGTGTTCAAGAGCATATTAGCATAATCAGCCTATAATGTTCTCACTGCTGGGATACAAACCTCCTCTCTATTTTCTATGAGAGAGAATGGCCCAGTGCGGGTTGCAAGATCAATCAGAATCAGATTGCAAGCATCTTTTCCTAAGCCCAAGATAATGTTGGTACACCGATTGTTTCATTACAGGACTAGTTGAAAGAGAAGTAACAGAGTGTATCTAGATTTGAAACAAGACTGGTTTGCTTGAGTTGCTATTTGATTCTAGAACCCACACAGTTCATTAAACTGTCAAACAGTCATTTAAATTAAAAACAAAATGCTACTAAGGCACGATTTACAAAATACTTGAGGTTATCTAATTTCTTTTGTTAGTTCATTGAGATGAAACGGTACCCTATTCTTAAAACATTTCACAAAATTCCTTTATTTATCATCAAGAGTTGAATACTATAATTTTAGAGGTGATTGTAAGTTTAGGCATTTCGTTGTCGGTGCTACCTTCCGCATACTGCACATAGCTGCGCCGGCGCAATGAGGCAAACATCGCGGTGACAACGACAAAGACTATGCTATTAGTCATATTTTAAACGCAGAGTAGGCAGAATGGATTCTTTGTAGATGGTAGATAGTTTGAAATGAAGTGAGGGGCTCATGGCTAAATAATAACAGCCGCACGGGTCGATCGAAGGTTAAGCTACGCTTGCTGCGGTCATGTCGAGACCTCTCCGAGCCTCGGAAAGCACGTTAAGCCGTTGGTCCCAGCTGTCAATCGTACCTAGATCTTTGACAGTCGTTACGGGTAGTCAGAAGCCCAAAAGTCTGAAAACCAGTCTTATCAAGGGGTATCGTGTTACCCAGTAACTGGGTTGTGGATCTCAGATAGGCAGTCGCTCCATGTAAAATAATGGTATTCAGGTGCATCCGGTTAGACTGGAAGCCGACCCCAACAGATTTGGGAAAAGACTAGATTGAGTTTGAATTGAAAGTTGTTAAATTATAAATTGAAATGAAAGTTGGTAATTTGAGGAATTTAAAATAATTATCTAACGAACTATTATGCTACTAAGATTATATGAATTTAGAGTGTAAACTACTATAATGTATTGAAACATAAACGACCTACAAGACAATAAAATAAAAATGATTTTAAATCAGAACAATTATTTCCTCAAAAGACCACTCCAATAAATGATGACTAATAAATTCAATCAAAAACATTAAGGAAAACAGAAATCTTTTGACAAACATAGAAAAAGGCGTGATGTTATGTTATAAAATATATATTAACGACTAATTACACTTATTCAGCTCGTGGCTAAGTATAACAGCCGCACGGGTCGATCCATCAGGTTAAGCTACGCTTGCCGGGGTTGGTCCGTGGATGGGTGACCATCTTTACATACCGAGACTCCTCCGTGCCTCGGAAAGCACGTTAAGCCGTTGGTCCCGGCTGTCATTCGTGTATCTTTGACAGTCGTTACGGGTCGTCAGAAGCCCGAAAGTCTGACAACCAGTCTTACCAAGGGGTATCGTATTACCCAGTTAATGGGTTGTGGAGGTCAGATAGGCAGTCGCTCCATGTAAAATAATGGTATTCAGCTGCATCCGGTTAGACTAGAACCTGACCCCAACATTGTTGGGAAAAGGCTAGGCAGATTGATTGATTTTACACTTATTCAGCTCAATTCGCCTTGTGTCCATAGAAAAAAAAAAACAGTTTCCTATGGAGCTGAACGGATACGTACGCATGTCCATAATTATAAAACTTATTTTTTTTCTGTGGACAAAAGCTGAATTGAGCTGAATATACGAGTATAATACTAAGTGTGGTTAGTCCCTTACTCTGAACCCAGAAAAGGCATTTATTCAATAGAAGATCAATAGGGTAACCATTTAAGTAGAATCTATCATAAATCTAGAATAAATAAGTCAATACAGGGTCAAATTAAATTAGTTAGCGAAACCCCTCAGACGTGATGGGATATCTAAACGTGATAAGACGAATAAAAATATGATTTGATGATTTTTTTGGGGTTAATGACCGCAGATAGTGTTGTGACATGAAGTATGAGTATATAAAATTAAATAAGGTTTGTCACTTTATAAAGTAAGTAAATAAAAGTACAAGTGATGGTAAGATAGAAGAGCTTTTTTAGTCTAAACCATCCGAAACCAAAATTGCAATGAAAAATGCAACATCAGTCATCTGCCACTTCTACACTTGCATCATCGTTGCGCCCGCGCCGTGAAACCAGCAGGCCTTCGCGCCGGGCGCGGACGGTCGTCGACTTGCTACTTACATCCTTGTCCTAAATATACGCACTTATCGTATGCATGATCTTATCAATCAGCTACCATAATACTAGCCCTTTATGGAGGAAATCGAGATAGAAATGGTATGGTGGTCTCGGGAAGTGTATGGAAATTACAGCTAGTCATCTAGTGTTTGGCGCTTTCGGTTAAGTTTATGCGTACTGTTTCAAGATCTAAAGGGTATTAATTATAATATAATATAACATTATGCCAGTAGTCCCTGATGGGTTGGGCAGAGCCCCACATTTCGCAAGTTATGTTTAAGTGCCATGTGATAGGGGCAAGCCTATTGCCATCAACCGGGTATAAATCTAGAGTCCAGGTTGCTAAGGAGAAATTCCAGATGGAAAAACCCATTGTCGCTACCCGAATTGAACGCAGGACCTCACGCTCAGCAGTTGCGCTTGCGACCACTAGACCAACGAAGCAGTCAAAGGACAGGGACAAGGTATTCTGGTTGGATATACAGGATTAATTTTTCAAGTGGGCGTGGAGGGTCAAATCCGAAACTACGACGAACAGCAAAAAGTACTCAAAGGAGTCTCGAGCTCAATTTTGTTGAAAACTAAAACTGCATCATTTGATTTTTGAAAAATCAATATTTCTGACCAGGAATCGAACCCGTTGTTTTGCAAAAAAAAACACACACACACACCATTCGATAGTGTCGCTAATAAGGATCAAATTCTGGGAAGCGATGACATAAGGCAAACTAAAGGAAAGAGCGCATTTTTAGCAAAATACTTTTTTGTTTTTCGTTACATACATATTAAACCTTAACTGATTAATTGTTCAAAATTATGACCATTGTTTTCAATACATAGCTAGATTCGACGTCTCAAGGATTGTACTGCATTCAGCATTACAATATTTCTCATTGTTTCGAATTTGGCCAACCACGCCCACTTGAAAAATTCACCCTGTATAAATGAATATAGGATTTAAGACGTATTTGATTGAACTCTTAATAGTTAGAGATCTAGTACCTAATTAGAACTGAATTTCACGAGACATGCATCGTGTTTGTTTGTGCTACTTTTACCAATAGCATGAAAGTTCTAAAACATATTGCTAAGTATATCGTTAACAAACACTATGCACTGATTACTATCTTAATCGGTATGTTCCTTTTTTAAACTCTTTACTTATTCTGTATACATTTTAATTCATATCTAATAATCAGTTAGTTTTTAACACAAAATACAATGCTTGAGACATAAAAAGATTTTTAAGAAACGATACACGAGAACTGAATGAAAAAATCATGAATCGACCATTTTATACAGCCGTAGTTCCGTACAGAGAGATCAATTAGAGATTTTAGTCTCCGAACCTTGCGACCTAACCTTCGTTATCAGCCGAGTGTAAAACTATTGTCTAATGAGAATTACAAAAACTAGCATTATACAGGGTGTTTGGTGCATCGTTTGCCAAATTGAATTGGCCGAAAGAAGAGGTCATTTGCTATCGCTTCAGGCTCAAGTACTCATTTTTGGCCACACCGGTTTTTTTATTACAACTTTCTAATTTTTATTTTGAAAAAATCCAAAACTCAGCATTAAAGCTTAAATTAAAAAAAAGTTTTAAGTGTAGTCGTCAAATTTCATTTTTATTTACATATGTACTGTTGTATGGCTCTATCAAATTTAAAATTACTTGCCAGTTACATCTAGTTTTTTTTTAATAAATCACAAAGTTTTTGGAAAAATAAAAAATGAACTTAAAACTCAACTTTAAATAGCTATAAAAAAAAAACTAAAAGCGATCGGGATCTTCGAATTATTTTAAAAAGTTCTCTAGTCTATTCCCTTTCCAACGGTATGCAATGTGTTAAAAAACTCTTTTAATATCTTTAATAATTAGCTAAATGTGTAGTCGAGACACATCAGGCTGATATTGGATATTACGTTTAAAACACTAGTTTTCGCATAAATTACATGCTATTAGTAGATAGATACTGTTATCTCACGTCTTACGTAGTCTCTTATCTCGTTCTTACATAGGGAACTTTCCTCGAAATTGAAAAAAAAATACATTATTACAAAAATAATCATTTATTATTAAGTAATTTAATTACATACTAATCTTACAAGTCTTGTTCAAACTGTCTACCACTATTGCGTATGCACGCGCGACATCTTCGTCTTATCTCAACTGTAGTGGTGCGTAAACGCATTTCTGCTTTGATCGTCATGAAAGCCGCCTCAATGCGTTGGACTAAATCATCTCTTGTCTCAACTTCCGTGGCGTAGACGAGTTCTTTGGCCCGTCCCCAGACGTAAAAATCCAACGGAGTTAAGTCTGGAGAACGTGGAGGCCAAGGAATAGGGCCATCCCTCCCAATCCATGAGTCCGGGAATGCATCATTCAAGTACTCCCTGACGGTTATTCTCCAATGAGCGGGACAAACGTCATGTTGGAAAACAAAAGACCTGTCTTCACTGAAAATTGGCAAATCAGCTAATAATAAGGGCAACTCTGTTTGCAGAAATTCTAATTCTTGTAAGATTAGTATGTAATTAAATTACTTATTAATAAATGATTATTTTTGTAATAATGTATTTTTTTTTCAATTTCGAGGAAAGTTCCCTATGTAAGAACGAGATAAGAGACTACGTAAGACGTGAGATAACAGTATCTATCTACTAATAACATGTAATTTATGCGAAAACTAGTGTTTTAAACGTAATATCCAATATCAGCCTGATGTGTCTCGACTACACATTTAGCTAATTATTAAAGATATTAAAAGAGTTTTTTAACACATTACATACCGTTGGAAAGGGGATAGACTAGAGAACTTTTTAAAATAATTCGAAGATCCCGATCGCTTTTAGTTTTTTTTTTATAGCTATTTAAAGTTGAGTTTTAAGTTCATTTTTTATTTTTCCAAAAACTTTGTGATTTATTAAAAAAAAACTAGATGTAACTGGCAAGTAATTTTAAATTTGATAGAGCCATACAACAGTACATATGTAAATAAAAATGAAATTTGACGACTACACTTAAAACTTTTTTTTAATTTAAGCTTTAATGCTGAGTTTTGGATTTTTTCAAAATAAAAATTAGAAAGTTGTAATAAAAAAACCGGTGTGGCCAAAAATGAGTACTTGAGCCTGAAGCGATAGCAAATGACCTCTTCTTTCGGCCAATTCAATTTGGCAAACGATGCACCAAACACCCTGTATATGCGCACGACTTCGTCCGCATGAATTTGTAATAGAAACTTACCAGCTGATTTTGCCACGAAAAACTTAAATCCTGAGATGCACTATTTCTTAGTGGTTTAAAGCACTTAAATTCGTGTAATTTTTATAGAATAGGTATTTGAATTTTCATGTTGATTCACGCAGGGAAAAGAGGAGCTCGTGGCTAAGTAATAACAGCCGCAAGGGTCGATCCATCAGGTTAGGCTACGCTTGTCTTTATATGCCGAGACTCCTCCGTGCCTCGGAAAGCACGTTAAGCCGTTGGTCCCGGCTGTCATTCGTGGATCTTGGAAGTCTTTACGGGTCGTCAGAAGCCCGAAAGTCTGACAACCAGTCTTACCAAGGGGTATTACTCAGTTACTGGGTTGTGGAGGTCAGATAGGCAGTCGCTTCATGTAAAATACTGGTATTCAGCTGCATCCGGTTAGATTGGAAGCCGACCCCAATTTAGTTGGGAAAAGGCTAGGCAGATTGATTCACGCAGGGAAAATCATTTTCCAACCAAATGTTTACTTCACCTCAGAGGCTCAAAACTTATACACTCTCTCACACATCACACAGAGGTTTTAGTTTGAGCATTGTCTGACACGGAACTATTTTATATGTATGGAAAGATAGAAGATAAATAAACTACTACAGCTACACACCTCATGCTAATTTTATTAACCTCCTATTATGGTAAGAACATTTCCTTTCATGAATGCTATGTTTAATTCAAGGTTCGTAAAGCCATCGATCAGATAAAGCGTGATTCATCTCGGAAAACACTTTCGCTGTCTGTTGGCAAGTAGACGCTGGACCGAGGACCACTTGTCTTGGCCTGAAGATCGCTTGAGTTTACTGCTTGAGTGAACTCGAGATGTTTCGACTTAATAGGCTTGGAGGGCAACCAGTGTGTTTACGATTTTTGCTAACGATATACCTAGCTATATATTTGGGAACTTTTATGTTATTGGTGAAAGTAGCACAAACAAACACGATGCATGTCTCATTAAATTCAGTTTTAATTAGGTACTAGATCTCATAACTACAAAGAGTTCAATCAAATATGTTTTAAATCCTATATTCTTTTATACAGGCTGAATTTTTCATGTGAGCGTGGATGGCCAAATTCGAAACTATGAGGATCTATGAGAATCTTTTATTTAGTCATACGTGAAGATCTGATGGACAATGCCCGTATTTTTTGATAAAGTTCGCATTCTAATCTGTTTTTTAATCTTTGTCATAATTTGTATGGGGTTTTAGACGTTGATATTGTCACTGTTAGATGAGACTGGGATTTAAATTTTTATTACTTACGAAAATTGGCCTCCTGATTTTATTCATTTCAAGTTAAATTAATTCTAAGGGAAATCGATCAAGAGATGGCGAATATGTGATAGAACTGAGCTCTCACAATATAATGCCAAGTTGACATGTGTTACAAGTTAGGCGGTCTAAAGTAAACTGAAAATCAAAATTAATTCAACATAAATAAAAGATGTTTTAAATAATTTTAAAGTCTCGATCAAGACTTAGATTTACCAAATAGATTTAGCAATATGGTTACAGAAATACATAAACGTGTCCTAATACTCTCAGCATACAAAAATAATAAAATTAAACACACGAGCGGTGATTACCTAACATACGCGATGATGTGTGTACAATGCATCAATTGTGTAGCTTTTACAATAAACGAATATTGATTACACAGAATTCATAACACGGACGAGGGAATGATTAATTATCTCATTAATCTTAACAGTTTCCATTACAAACTGGTGAAGCGGCAAGTATCTGACTGCGTGTAGAGCAAATGACAAGTCAGTGCAACCGACAAAATGAATTTTCTCAACATCATGGTGTTGTAGTGAGTGATAATGATGTACGAATGTTGGCAGTGTCGCGAGGGTGCGCGCGCACCCCGCGGGGGCGAGGCGGGCGCGCGCGGGGCCTGCGCGGGCGCCGGCGTCGCTTTTCACCGTCGCTGCGCCGCGTACGCCTACCCGATATAAAAGCCTCAACCGCCCATTCACCCGCTCGCAGTGTGTGCTTGAACGTTACAGTGTCCACTTCACTCGTGCAAGGACTTACAGTTTAATCATGAATTCACGGTGTTTAATAGTGCTAGCAGCCGCCCTCGGCGTGGGTACGTAACATTTGAAATATTTAGGGTGCGCCCGCGACGTTATCGACGGATACCTGTGTCCAGTGACGGCGGAACTATCTCGATGTGTGGCTCGCTTGCTCTCATGTATCGATAAAAATGTAATTGGCATAGCAACGCGAAAGCAGTTGAAGTGTTATCGATACAGTTTCCACACTTAAGCGTTGCAACTGCGCGCGCGCAACAAGTGTTGAGAACAGATAGATTGCGGCTAGCGATGTGGTGTAACGACAATGACTTGCCCCAGTGACACACGGACTGATCGTATCAGTGCTAGATATTTATTATGGACATCGTATAAAGGAGCTTTTAAAGTATCAGTGTCCTCTAGGCTGAAATTCGACCCTGTTACTAAAGTTGCCTAAAAACTACGAAAGGGCATCAATCATTAATCTAGAAATATGACATTCTGACATCTTTATAGAACAATAGAGTCTGTAACACATTGATGTAATTAATCACATAATGCTACACAAGTGTGTGAACTAGGTCTTATTGCGTTGTCAATCAACCCCATTTCTACTGGCGTTATTCTTTTTCACACATGTCAATGACCTCATAACGTCATAGTACAGAAAGTTTGAGCAGTTTAATGTTAACTGGAGCTGGTATTTGTCCTCAAGTAAAAACATGCAGCTATAGACTGCATAGCGCGAGAAAGCGGTTTCTCGAGTTTTCATAATAATTGTTTATTATGTCAAAACTATTGCCTGCCCATTTAAAGTTTATTGATATTGATTTTATGTTTAATTGAAAGCTTTATTCGTAAGTTTGAAATAAAGAAGCTTTCACTTATAAATGATAACCATTAAATGCAGAAGAATTGATAAACTGCATTATTGCAATGGCTGCATAAAATATGATGGATATAAGAAGGTTACGTCATAATTTCTATGCAAAGAAATTCAGTGACCTTAGAGGAATGTTGTAATCCTTCTCTCTGTATATTTATTCTATACATAGAGGGTGTTGCGCAATCAAAATTGACTGATTAGCATTTTTCGCAATGCACGCACCCACTGGTGTCAAGTTATGACACAGATAATATATATGTACTCAAAGCCATTGGAATGGGATCAATAGTTCCCACGTGCTACTACATAATTATTATCGAAAGTTGGTGCTTAAGTTAACTTTGGTTTACATAACGAAGTTCCGAAGTCGTTTAGTTAAGTTATGTTTGTTTACAGAAATATCTTGTGCGATAACTCTTTCATAACTTTATCTCTCGACTTCTTAGCTCCATTTATATTCTATAAATTGCGAAGTCTTTAGAGGACTCGTCTTGCAATGTCGTTTAGAAATGTCAAGATGAATTGTCACTGTCTTCTGTCTAGATTAAAAATCTGAGTATGGATAACTGCTCAAGGGTATCCTTTCATAAATGACATAGAAGTATACATACGCAATTAATTATAAATAAATAAAATATTCAGCCAATTACCAGTGACCATAGTATCTGAACATCCTCCATATTATGGACTTCCTCTTATACTTCTATAGCACTCACTTCCGTTCACCGATTGGAGGAAGTCGAGTGTAAATGACAATATCATTTCACATTGACTTGAAGAATTATCATTGTCTTTTATAGCTATTGATCTATATGAATGTCTTAAATATTATAATGACTGCCAAATCTGCCTTGTCAGACAAGATAATCAGTACCTATGTCATCATATTTCTCCTGCCCTTATCCTGATTTATTTGAGGTCAACGCAACATGTATTTTTCTTTCATATTCCAGGTTATACCAAACTGTCAAATTTCTCCAAATGATTTTATACCTTAAAATGTTGTCAGTTAAGTTCAAAATCCAATGAAAAAATTTGACAGTTTGTAGTAACTTAACCTGCTGCTGTGTGTACATCTCTATAAGTCGTCATATCATCTTTCACAAAAGTCGTTTATTTCATTATAACTGCAGAAGAAACTGTTTGATGAAACCTCCTTGACTTTTTCATTGCCATTTAACCTTTTGCTTATAAGTTAACGTAACTCAGACGTGTCCTTTCACATTCCTGCAAGAAGATACAGACAGTCTTTAATATTACCTCATTTTAGTCAGCTTCGACTGCTTTGTTTCACCCACTCGAAGCAGCCACTGCTAAATATTAAAGGCCTCCTCTCTTCTGGGTCATGCTCTCCTGGTACAATTTTATTAGAAAATCAATTCTTCTTCACAAATTGATTTCCACAGTTTCCAAAGCGTGGTGCAATTTCCCCGAGGCAGGTTTTAAGTGATATCATTAATATAAAACTCGTGTTCTTGTGCAGGATGTTCAGTTTTCACTCTGAGGTTAGTTATGAGCCGCTTGTGGAATTCACCATTGTTAGGATTTCTAACACGTACCCAGTTCTCACGGACGCGATCAATTGCGCAAGCACCGATATTTTCTGTTACTTTTTCTATAATAGAACAATCTTGAACGATGTGTGCTTGTTTTCTAATTGCCTACAAATGGTTCCAACAACAAAAAATCAAACCTTCAACTGTTTCATGTGAGTCATTGTTATTGTTTTCGATCGACTTTATCTACAGTTAAATTATATTTAATAAACATTCGCAACGTTTTAATGGCCCAGTAACTTTAGTTAACTAAAAGTAACTTTAACGGCAGTTAGCCACGCTATCAAATATTCATAATGTCAATACTTCAAGCGTGAAGGTATTTGATTATCGAGTCTCGCGGTGCGTGCGCGAATTTCACGAGAGCAATGAAAACACGGAGAAAATGTATCAGTTGCTTGAGTGCGCATATAACTGTGCGTTAGATATTATCTGATATTGTTATAATTTTTGAACGTGACTTTGTTCGTAAATAAAGTATATTATTACTGGCAACATAAAACTGATTGAGGTGACACACATATCTTTCCTTATAAAAATATCTGGCCATCATACAATCATGCATGATGCTCGAACAGGCACAAAAAAAAACAAAAAACAGTCGTTTCGGTTTCTTTTTATTTTAAAAATAGACTCCTCTGACGTTGAATTTTAGTAAGTAGGTACCTACCAGTACAGACTGCAAATTAGGTAAATGAAACAAGCAAAGATCATCTTGAGTGACAGAGCTCGGCTTGGATTTATTAAAGAAACGCCGCCAGCAAAGCTTAAACGAAGTAGAATGTAATGAGCAGACAGCAATAACGAGTTTCATTTTTTTTTTAATAGTTGGAGTGTTATTTCAGAAAACAATTTACTAAAATAAATATTCTGAAAAACTTATTTTAGTCGCTCGACAATAGAAGCTAAGAAGCTTAGTTTGATTGGTATTTTCGTAACGTTTTTCTTGACAAAAGTATACAATAATGAATTCTTTTTAGTGAAAATATACGTCCATTACAGTTTTTATTACGTTTCGCAGATCAATAGTTATAAAAGTGACCGTCACTTCGATCGTGTATTGCGTGTTCAACAAAATATTCACATTAAAGTCAATTGGATAATTAGGTTACTCTCTCCTATACAATGCGATAATTAAGGTGTAATTGAGTAATCTATTACGGTAAGAATATCATTATTAATTCGTTCGATAAATTGCTGAAAGTGTTGAGTAATTGTAAGCCATTGAACTGACTTGTATATATTGTGGAATAAATTATTCGGGTCTGATATGTACTGACATTGCATTTAAAACTATAAAGCTCTTAAGAAAACAAAGTATGTTAAATACTAATGATTCAAAACAAGGTTTCGGAAATCCGTAGATTATTACTAACATTAATTTAACAAAAATAGCCATCAAAAACACCATTCCATCCTTAATCGCTTTTTGACAGAGCCCTATCTATGAAATTCCTTGAGTCTCTACTATATACAATATTAATTTGAGAAAACCTATAACGTAGGTACCTAAAGACAGCAGCCATTGTTATTTAACGTTTGTTTATCTACATAAGATTACGATCCACATCTGTCAAAATAAATCTGAGGTTACATCAAAAAATAAAGTCAAAATTAATCAAGAGGTCGTTTGACCGGAAATCCACGAAATAATTAACGATCTTGCACCTAAACAATGCACCGGAAACTGTTGTTCTTAAGCAAAAATACACGTCGACAATGATATCTCACGGCTGAACGTTTTATTGAACAATGCATTGCATCCTGCGTATTCCCATCCTATAAATACAATGACAGGCAATTCTTATAAAAAAATATCAAGTTTTCATTCACTTTATTGGTCATTGACAGAAATATGAAGGAGGATTGGTTAATAATACTTCTTAATTCAATTTAATTTAACTTATCTTGAAGTTGCATACTCTGGGTGAATGCTGGCTTCAACATCTCCTTCTATGTGCTATTAAAGTTTCAACCAAAAACAATTGACTGTCAACTATCGAACAGAATCTAAATTCAAATCGATATCATTTTTAAGTTTCCCTTACAACACATAGATGTTCCATTCAATCATTATCCTAGTGTTTAAATCACACTTTGATCGCCTACAACTCGCATAACCTACGCTGAGTACCTAGTGTACAAGCCAGTGATTGTCTGTCCTTCTAGCGACGATATAAATAACCTCTTGCTAGCCCTACGCATTGTGCTGTTGTTTACATTTTTTTAAACACCCATTGGCATCACTATACCTTGTTTTCGTAGCCTTTTCTGGCCAAACAAACCTCGAATTTAAAAAGGTAAACTCAATACGTGTTATTTTGTTCAGATAACATCGTGTTATTCTTTAAACATAGTCGATTTAATTTTAGTTTCAATAAAATTCTCTTCAAATACCTGGAAGATTGTGTACCTACATACTTAGATAGGTATTGTTGCAAGTACTTCGCTTCAGTAGTGAATTGAAATAAAGTTGGGTACCTCCTCATCTTTACAAACTACATACCATTAAGCTTTAAAATGCTGCAATCAATTTTACGGCTATTATTAGCACACTGCATTTAATTAGTCTGTGCTATTCATAATTTTGCAAGTGCCACTAAAATGTTGCTTTAATATCTCTACCCTTTAGATGCGCAAGAGTGGTTCGAAATAGAATTAGTGATTACGTAAGGATTACGCGACGACACCTGCGCACGCCCATGCAGCCTCTTGGTACGATGTGAATTTGTATTGCTCATTAATTTGTTATATATAGCTCGGGTGGCTAAACTCCAGGCATTGTAATGTGTCGATTAAATAAAACAATTAAAATACAAGAGTTATAAATGAGCTGCAATTGAGTGAAATGTTGAAAACTACCGATTAGAAATCTATCAAAACATCAAATACTTACTTATATTTACACAATACAAACTATTGTTTCCAAAATATCAAGAATTTACAAAAGCAACATAATAACACAATAAGCTATTCAAATTTACAATAACACTATTAAAATACAACAGTTTCTTTATATTACCTACGAATTAAAAACGATACTGTCTATTACCTTGTACATAATTGCCTCTCAGATTAAAAATAAATGCTCCCCATTAAAGCTATTGCACTCGTAGTGAGCTTACGAACTTTCACCGTCCGACAATAGTTGTTTCTAATGGTGTATTACGTCAGATTAGACCACTCATGAGCCAGTAATCATTTCTTTTTTTAAACATTATCAACGTGAGCGTGAACTCTTTTAAAAGTGGAACGTCTTGTTCGAATCGGTTGATAAGCTGATTTTTTTTAAGCTGTGGCTATTTTATTAGGTTACTGGTATTTGATTTGACATCTGCCTAGCATTTTCCCAACTATGTTAGGGTCGGCTTCTAGTCTAACCGGATGCAGCTGAATACCGGTATTTTACATAGAGCGACTGCCTATCTGACCTCCACAACCCTGTAACTGGATAATACGATACCCCTTGGTAAGACTGGTTAGACTTTTGGGCTTCTGACGACCCGTAACGACTGTCAAAGATACATTAATGACAGCCGGGACCAACGGATTAACGTGTTTTCCGAGGCACGGAGGAGTCTCGGTAAGTAAACCTGATAGATTGATCCGTGCAGCTATTATTACTTAGCCACGAGCTCCTCATCTCAGTTTCGAGAAAAATAAGCGTTAATTATGCAAGTTTTAGGTAAAATATTGAAATTAAAATAAAAACCTAGCTTTTCAATTCAAGTGAATTTTGTACTTTTCAAAATCCCATGTGAAAATGGGACATTTAAAAACATGCAAAATAGACGTGAGCTAGTTTATGTGATACATTCAACGGCCTACATGATAAAGGTCAGGCGTGAGTAAGATTACTCAATATCACAGACGCGAGCGCATCGTCTTAACGAAATCGAAAGTTCCGCCCACTTCTCGTCGGTGGGTCAATTTTTTAGGCTTTCACAGTATTACTTAATGTATTACACGACCTTTGTCATAATGTATCGTGTTTATGTAATGTACACATGGGGACATTACACAATAGGCGTAATTTGCAGGTAATAATTTCTCTCGGCTTTACTTGCTGTTTCTTGTATATATTCTCGTATTATCGCCATAAGTGTACATTGTTTGTAGCACAATGCGTTGTTCAAGAATATCGTAAAAATAATAATTATCTGAGGGAAAGCTTGGCTGAATGATTGTGGGCTTGAAAATATGGTCAGACAGCTGTATAATTACTTTTTTAATTGGTTATTTATCTCTTTTATTATTGTCAAGTACGTCAAAAGGAGCTCGTGGCTAAGTAATAACAGCCGCACGGGTCGACCCATCAGGTTAAGCTACGCTTGCCGGGGTTGGTACGTGGATTGGTGACCATCTTTACATACCGAGATTCCTTCGTGCCTCGGAAAGCACGTTAAGCCGTTGGTCCCGGCTGTCATTCGTGGATCTTTGACAGTCGTTACGGGTCGTCAGAAGCCCGAAAGTCTGACAATCAGTCTTACCAAGGGGTATCGTATCACCCAGTTAATGGGTTGTGGAGGTCAGATAGGCAGTCGCTCCATGTAAAATAATGGTATTCAGCTGCATCAGGTTAGACTGGAAGCCGACCCCAAAATAGTAGGGAAAAGGCAGATTGAAGTACGTCAAAAGGGGTTTAATCGTCAATCTTATTAGATGATGTTTTGTTTTATGAGATCATTTTTATTGTGGTCTCATGTAAAGGGAAATTATGTTTTGGTTTCAAGCCCTTTCATCGCTGATTTTCGAATTATCACTCATTATTATTTTCATTTCTTACTTGGCCTACTCAAGTACCTCCAAAGTGCAAAAACCAAGTAAAAACCACGACATTACAAAACAAATCCACAGTAGAACTGTTACATAATACGTTATGACAAGGCAGCATCGGACAGATCAATAATTATGTCATGTGCACACGCGGGCTCCGGTGTCGCCCGGGCATTGCGCAACCTGCCCGGTTCACTGCACACATGGCCCGGTTACTGCTGACACTAATATGCCACTGTTCATTAAGTATTATGTATAAATAGACTAGCTTTGAGAATTCTTGCCAGCCAGAGCTTTTTCCATGCAGTGCTATCACGTTTTTTAAAATCGAATACTTAGCACGCGTCCCCGTGTGCGAAAATCTAATCACAAGGCATGTACTCTGCGTTTTTCCGCATGTGTTCTTTAGAGCAATTCCCGTATTTTTAACAATGTTCGCATTCTCATCTCAGTCTTAATCTGTCAAAAATGTATAGAATTTACTTACATTTTTGACATTTGATTGTCGCTGGCATGAGATTGCGAAAAATTACGTTTTTAGGTACGAATATTGGCCTTTCTTCTGCGAACAATATACATATAATAACTAGGCCTGTATTCTGGAACAAATTCATATCTGAGAAATTTCATATCAATTAAATCGAGAATCTTGACTGAGTATCATATATGAGTGAACATCTGTCACAAAAACAAGCATTTCAATTTAATCTTTGCCCTCAAACATTGTGTGAAATCCACTTAGTTCCAACACAATAAGTATAGTAATGTTTGACATGTGTAATCAGCACCTCATTTCTGCGATGTTCGCTCGCTCCACAAACTTAATGAGCGATTAAAACCCCAGTCATCTGCCAATTATCAGATGTAATTGGCGTAAAACAAGCATAACGCGACCCAAAGAGCGGTGATCCGAATTTTCAATGATATCGAAATCACTCTACATTTGTACTGCATTGCTTATTTGTCTGGCGGCCGAGGTATGCCAGGCATGCGACTGCGGTTCACCTCGATATCGACGTTTGATTTTAATAAGAAAAGTTGTTTGCGAACACTTATGCAGATGAGTATAACCTACAGGTTTTAGCAGAGACAATATAATTCAAGGTTATCGAATATAACCAGATTTTATCGGTTTATACAGCGATTTTCAACATTTATTTTTAAATACAATGTCGTTGGCAATCGATATAAATTACCTTAGAAGGTAACTTGATTACTTCTGGTTTAAAATAAGGAACTAAGGTGGGCGCACCAGGGAAGCCTCAAAATCGATGAGATCTAAATATTACTTAGAGCAATTTAGTGTTGTGTTCTTCAGAACTGTTTGCTATTGATGCTGCAGTAACGATTTATTAGCCAAAGGAAAATTCTATCGGAAATGTATTTGAAGTAATAGGAATGATGCCTAAAACTTTTTTGTATGGCATGTAGACTGTTCAAAATATTGGACTCATCTTTTTTATTTTTTTACGTAATCAAAAGATTACGGCGATAAATTGAGTTAAAATGTGGCATGACGTCACTCTTTGCTAGATTTTATACATAGTTTTTTTAAAGTTGTGCCGTAGTGAGGCCCCACCCTCAACTTTAAAGAGTTTTATCAAAGTAATTTTTTATGAATATGATAAAGCAAAAAATACGTGTCTAATATATTTTTATTATCTGACTGACGGACTATATAGTATTTATTTTTTTCCCAGGCATCTTCCCTATTATGAAGAATCTTAAACTAGCATATCGCACTAGAGCATTGTATCCTGTTTCATTTCTCTACTTAATGCTAAATATTAAACCGGTCTCGAAAGTTGTTAAAGCCATTTCTAAGTTTACAACTGGATTCAGTTCATAGCAGTCCCTATAGAATTTATCGAGTTAATGCACTTGCAAATCGTCGAACACTCTAGAGAGAGTAATGTGTTGCAAAACTGTACGGATGAGGGCTTTCTTCTCGCAAATGTCAGCCGGTACAGGTGACACACATGTTGTGACATAATGTGACATAACTCTCGTACGGGGAAGCGGCGCGTACGCAAACAAGGTGTTAACGCGGCAAACATAAATTACGTATACCACATTCAATACTCCTAAGGTAATTTAAACCGCATTCGGACATAAAGAAACATCAAT
Source organism: Cosmia pyralina (assembly GCA_946251885.1). Taxonomy (NCBI): domain Eukaryota; kingdom Metazoa; phylum Arthropoda; class Insecta; order Lepidoptera; family Noctuidae; genus Cosmia; species Cosmia pyralina. The sequence goes on along the minus strand of OX276345.1, from coordinate 23,426,854 downwards.
GACTTAGATTTCACACACATAACGTTCAATTAGCATCGTAAGTTATGTTTCCGCGTGCCGAAAATTAACTCTGAACCGTAATGTTTGTGCAAGACTTGTAATAATAGTTATATTTGGTAACAGTGATTACCCAAAACGGGATTACCTCATATTGTATCAACGAACGAAGACTACATGTGCTAACCAGTCATAGCCTCATAGGTTGTGGTTTGCCTCGTTGTTGCCTCATTAGGCCCTGTTGCGCTCCTTGGAGAAAGAGCGGCCCTGCCCGAGCCCAGTTTGTTTCAACATCGTTCGCGCACCATAATCGTTATTTAGCAAACCCCCTAGCGGTTTATTTTGTAATTTCATTAAAATTCAAACATTGTGATGTGTCGTTACTCCACCGTTGTTGCCAATATTGGCATTTTGTCAAACAGTTATACATATTGAGTTTGAAAATGGAGTCCAAGGCGTTTCTAGATTATGCAAAGCATTTAGTATTCGAAACTTGCCCGAGAAACGATAACAGCCACATTGTACGATCCACAGCTTTCAACGACAAAACAATATTTACTTTTCTTTATCAATTTTCCAACTCCAAAAATTTTAATCTAATTTTCTCTTTGCAGCGGTCGGTCAGGAGACCTTCAAATGTCCCGATGACTTCGGCTTTTACCCCCACCACATCTCCTGTGACAAGTACTGGAAGTGCGACAATGGTGCCGCTGAACTCAAAACTTGCGGCAACGGACTTGCCTTTGACGCCACTGACTCCAAATACCTGACTGAGAACTGCGACTACCTCCACAACGTCGAGTGCAGAGAGAGGACACAGCTTGGTAAGAAATGGCACTTCTTTTGTTTTAGATCTTCGAAAGTAGCTGGTAGAAATCTAGAAAATATTCTAGTATAAAAAGTAAGTATGAAAATGCAATAAAGCAAAAATAATCATCCGATTTTACCTGTCACGATTCCGTTCAACATCGTCTCATAAAAATCGAAAGGAGTGCTTAGCAACAATAGTTTTGCTAGCGCAAACGGTCAAGGCCGCTGGTTTTACATAATCACACATGTGTCATAAGGATAATATTATTCGAAATACCAATCACCACCAGGATGTCGTAAAGGTCACTGGGCCAATTGACACCATACCGGTATACATACATCTTTAAATACATATCTACGTATACCATATTCTTTACATCACCTGATGCTCAAATATCTATTTTATGCAAATATATCTTAGATATAAATACCCATATCACTGCTTACCTTGAACTAGAGCCACTTCGTAAAATTTAATTTTATTGCTGCCAAGCTCAGTAGGTAGATTTTTTGTCGAACTCTTTGATGGATTTTTTATGGAAATGAAGATTTAATGCTTTTTGCCGCTTTTGATTGATAGCCAATTATCCTCAAAATGGAGTGACATTTCGGAGAACCATAAATGTTTTGATGTAGGATTTTTTGTAGTTTAGCTATTATATATGCGAGTCCTTGTCTGGAACATTAAAAACAAAGAGTTCTTGTTCTGTTCCAAACCAATTATAAACTCTTCATTTGTTTTTACATTCGTCTCGTCAATGTTTCCTTTCGTTCCACAGAGCCTCCGATCACTACCCCTCACTGCTCGAGGCTGTACGGTATCTTCCCTGATGAAAACAAATGCGACGTCTTCTGGAACTGTTGGAACGGTGAAGCATCCCGCTACCAGTGCAGCCCCGGACTTGCCTACGACAGGGAGTCCCGTGTGTGCATGTGGGCTGACCAGGTCCCCGAATGCAAGAACGAGGGTACGTAACATTTGAACGTTATAACAGTAACTTGACCTATACAGCACCCATTATTGATTTGCGGTTGAACTGTCGATCTGTGGTTTATGTTAATAACAGTAGAGACCGCAGATCTTCAATCCTTAAAATGTAATTCAAGCTCAAGAGTTGTTTGCAATTTTATTGCAATGATTGTTGTGGATATAAATCTATAATAGTCGTGCAGTCAGGCAGGATCAGCCTGCTGTTTAATATTAAAATGTGAACATGAATACTAAGTATCTAAAGCACAAGAAACCTCTAAACACATACTATTCCAGTGAACTTACTTCAATCTCATCACCGCTATCGCTGCTGAATTTCGGTTTCGCCTTCCGCACTCTCGCTCACGTAACCTATTTGGTGTTTCCCAGAAGTAGCGAACGGTTTCTCTTGCCCCGCTCCCGGTGAGGTCTCAAACGCTGGCTCCTTCAGCCGTCACGCCCACCCCGAGGACTGCCGCAAGTACTACATCTGTCTGGAGGGAGTCGCCCGCGAGTACGGATGCCCCATCGGCACCGTGTTCAAGATCGGAGATGCTGACGGCACAGGCAACTGCGAAGACCCCGAAGATGTTCCCGGATGGTGAGTTACCTTTCTAAAATCTCGTGTACATATTGTATACACACCACATCATAGGACATACGCATTCCAACATCAATCCAGTTCAACTTCTCACTCATGATTCATGGAACTCTTGTATTTAACTGCACGATCGAATGCGGATGTCCTATCCACACCGTTCAAGTAACGCAAGTCAGACAGGCAGCTTGAGCGCACTGTAGGTCTCTTCTACTCACTGGTTGAATACTGGTTCTGTGGTGTTACCAGCGTCTTGTGTGGTACATTAACATCTAGTACCTAGACCTAGCCTAATAATGGACACCAAGAAAGTGTCCTAATGATCATGAAATTCTTGACCAAAATAACTAATATTGAATGGGCTCCCAAACATTAATCTGGTATAATGATATTCTTGGTGTCCCAAAACCCTAAGACCCTGTAACCACTTCCACACAACCAACGTCGTCCTTGTGACTAACAACTCTTCTTGCACATAAATAATTAAACATAATACGAACATAGATCGGTTGCACTTCGTGTGTCTTAGCTTTATTATACACGAATCGATCAGCATTGTACAGATGTCGTTGTGTAGGTAGACATAGGGGGATACGTAGTAAAGCTCGCCCACCTGAATAGCTGGCCGCAAGTATGCGGTCCGGAGCCTTGCACGCTTGCGACATTTAGGACACTTTGAAATTAACATGACTTAGAGCAAAATAGTGCGCTCACAGTCGTGTCATGCGCGGACGACCGTGGTCAATGCCGACCGGTACATAACGGAGTGTGTATGGTAATGACCGTTGTTTCACTCAGACATATCGTATCGACCGTAACTGTTCGAGTATGACACAAAGGTTGAATTATCAATGCCTTTCATAAAAAGAGGAAATATTCAAAAGAATGCGGTGACTGGCGCAGAGTTGCAATCATGAAATAGTTATGAGGTTTTTTTTAAACTCTTTGCGCTCGAACGTACTTACTTGTCATTTATGAAAGTATCTAGTGTTCACTCATGTATTTCAACAACTTACCAGTTCTACGCGCAGTTTCTATAAAAAAACTGACATTAATGTACTTAACTGATTAAGTACATTAATCTGAAACAAACTATTCCTCCATTGAAACAATGAGAAAACTTTCAAAATGTTTATATCCGGTTCATGGTCTGTGTACGACGAACAATTGCAAGTAGATCAATACTGAGATGCGCCTGCACCGGTCACGATGTAACCACGTTAACTGAAGGTCGTAGAACAGTCGTTTTCAAAAGTTTTTGCGAGAGCTCTGGACCACATAATTGTCTGCCAAGAAAAACAAACGTTAGATAACGCTAGTTGGAAAAGCGAGCGGATATCATTCTTGTTGCTATTTCAAGGCGGTTCACTCTTTAACGCCGACTGTGTAAGATTACATTACACAATTCTCGCTGCCAGTTACCACTCGCGTAGTAAAAGTTGCTAGAAATTGAGATAGCCATTTATGTACTCACTCGTCGTCGATAGGCATAAGACATAGAGTTAAGGCTAGCTAGTAGTCGAGGCAGGTAGTAAGGTGCGCGTACATTTTCAGCGAGGACTACTACGGGGATCTGGATCTGAAGACGATCCGCAAGAGTGAGCTGCTCGCCGGCCTCCAGCAAGGCGGCGAGATCCGCAACACGCCCAAGCAGCTCAAACCCCGCCCCCAAAAGGAGAACTAAATACAATTCCCCACCCCATAACCTTTTAATACTCACATAGTTTACTATAAACCAATACTCTGCGCGCACTACGAGCAACCTCTACAATCTGACAATTCTGGCTGAATACAGATACATTAGCTTTGTAAAAAAAAAAGAAAAACGTTGCTCATGGTGTGTGGAGATCGTGTTCCAGGTTCAAAAATATTCGATTGTTTAGTGAGTGAGCTACAGTTGATATGTATCACTTCTAGTTGCCAAATACTTCTCGTTGTAGCTTCTTCGAACAGTTTCATTGAGGCACGTTAGGAAATTAGTAAAACCATACAGCGATAGATATATTTATTATTTTACATTATATCTTAGTATTTATAGTGTCCTTTCAACATTATTATATCGAAATCAGCTATCCCAGCCTGTATAAAGTTTGCACTATAAACAACTCAAGCGTTAAAGGAAGTTGTTTTGCATTTATGACAACGTAGTTCTGTTTAAAATACGTGAGGACATCGATATACCATTGTATCCGTTTAAATACCATGACCTTGTAAATATATTATTGTACTGAATTATTTCGCTGCGACTGAGTGTTGTTGTTTGATAGAAACTGTAATACTTAAGTTTTATTTTTAGTGATAAAATAAACAAAAATTTATAAAAATTAACTTCTGTTGTATTAATTTCCTATGTGTGTAGTAATGCACTTTAGCACTGTTTCCTAACATTTTCCACCACACTGTTTTCTGTTTCATTAATACATTCACTTTCTAATATATTAATATTTTCTTGGTTCTTTTAGTTATTTTCTTCTGTCTAATCATTTATTTTACTGACTGTAACAGCCAACCGTCATCCTTGGGAATCCAGGTACGTTAATTCTTCTTTAACGTTAAAACCAATCCATTTTAAGGTGTACCCTTCTGTAAGTAATATCTTTGTTCAAATTACTATCAAATATGAATCTTAATTTAAGTTTGAAAAGTAAGCATGAGACTTTCTATAATGCACTTCAATGTAAGTTGATTTAATATGGCATAGTACATAATGAATATCATCTATCTGATCTAGTATCTTCTCAAAATCTTTTTGCTTCATATGTAGGTAATGTATCTGCCAAAAATGTATACAATATATCTGCTATTGTAGAGACTTTCAGCTTAAAGCCTCGCTTATTGATGTAGACTATAATGAAGATAGATAGTATTCGAGTACTAATTTCCTAGGTGTCATAAAAGATGACTAAAGAAATATACCATGTGGATTGACGATGGCTTCCACAAGTCAAGTAAAAGCATCTACTGCGAAAGCAGATTCTTCTAATAATGCTCATGGTAGTGAAGCTCCCACAGTTACTTCATATGGAATTAATAAAACAACTAATGACACAAAAAGAACTTGATCAGTAATGCACAAAAGTTTTTGCATTGACCATGCTAATAATATAAATACATATAACAACGAAAAAGAAGAATTATTATCTCAATATATAAAAGTTAACAAAACTATAGTAGTTGATTCATTCATGATAACATTACAGCGAGGATTACTACGGTGACGTCGACCTGAAAGCTTTGAAGAAGTTGGGATTCTGAATGTCAAGGAGCGGCTCGAAGGACAGACTGAAGCTAAACCCGTTCCATTTGTTATAGCGTACGAACGGCCTCTTCAGAGTCATATGTTATTGTTAGAGTCCCATGTGCTGTAGTGACTAGTGACGTCACAACGTCTGTAAACCATCCAACATGATGATTGACATTCGATAAATTATTATCTTATTCTTTCTCTTTATCGTTTGTATGAAGATGATCTGTTTTAGTCTTTACAAGTGCGTCTAGTGATTCATGAAAGGTTTTTGTCTGCCTGAAGAGGCGCTCGAGTATCTTTAAGCTATGGACTTCGAAAGTGAATCGATACCCACAATATTTTTGGTCTGTTTTTGAATAAAACAATTGTTGCCAAATTTTGGAAATCTTCAAAAACCTTGACATGGTACCAACACAATGTGCTGGTGCTGTGTCGAAATATATGTTGTTCTTAGTCATAAAACTTATGTAAGTTAAGTTTAGCGAACTTATATTTTTAATATTTTTGTAAATAAATAATATTTTTATACAAGTACTTTTTTATTTCAATCATATCTTAGCTCTTTCTGATTACCAGTCACAAAATATATTAATAAAAAAATACTTTAGAGTGAGTGACATGGAAAAAAAAAATAAACCAATAATTAGGTATAGTTTATTCAGTAATCATTTCAATAAATTAAAATGCAATTTGCTGATAGAGTGTTAAACTTAAATAATTCATTAATATTAATCTAGGCGGAATCTAGTAGCCAAACTAGATTTACAACCAATTAATTGTTCAGTTCAACTTACTGATATGTATTTGAACAAGGTTTGTTAGTGTTACAACATTTTAGTTACAAGAGTACACGACCTCTTTGATCTCACTTTAGCCAAGCATGACTATATTAACCTATTTTCAAAGGATTGTTTACCAGTAGAGGTAGCAAAAGCTTTAATATATAATATTACAAATAATGTGAACCTAGACATCAACTTTTGCGATGTTACCAAGCTGCAGCTGACGAATGGCATCTTGACGAGACATGGCTATGTGAGTAGAGATCCAACCTGAAAAACAAATGATATAGGGTTAGTTAGAATAATGTCTAATAATGATGAAGATCAATGAAAGGTTAACAATATTCTAGATCTTGGAAACTTACTACAATAACACGGTTATAAAAGTGTCCTGTTGAATAAGCAGTTGCATGTTCTTTAAGCAATCATTATTACACTGCAACTGGAACTATTGCTGTCTTTTCTAAATGAACTCGTATAATAAAGTGACACATACGCAACATATATTCTAAAAACTCTAATTACTCAACATACTCTTAAGAAATTTTGGTTAGACCATTTTAATTAATCATTTAGGCAACGGTTGAGCATTCGTTAATTAGCTTGTATCCATTCGCATGGTAATAAACTTATAATTGAGCAAATACCTGGTAAATTGTATTGATGTTGAAAAATACAGAGCATTTAATTTGATGCCTAAAATGAAGCACATAAATTTTGCAACAGTCTTTGTTTAAGAGGTTATCAATAAAGATAAATAATAGTCTTCAGCATAAAAGTATTCAACTTACTTTGAGTATTAACTATAGAATTCTCTGAGAATACAGTCTTGACTTCATGTATCGGTGGAGGGGCAAATGTTGCCGTAGGTGCTGAAGAAGCTAATGGTACACTAGTTGCCAATGAGGCATCAGAACTTGATGGAGCAAGAGGCGATACAAGGGGCGCGGAGGTGGATGCAGCTGGTTGAGTTGAAGTTGATTGAGGAGCAAAGACTTCAGTGTTGATGGCAGTCGATGAGCAGTCCACGCGAGTAGGATAGTCACAGACGCCTAGTTGCTGAAATTATAAAAAGGATAAGTAGATGAAAATGTAGAACATAATCTCATTACATTTAGGGACTTTAATTTTAATTTAGACGGAAGTAAAATCGAAAAGTAAAATATTTCATGTGTAGTAGCTAAATATAGCATGAATCATTTAGTAATAAAAACTGAACCTTTTTATGGCATTGAAGAAGTAAATACTACATAATAAAAGTGACTACGGAATTGCGCACGCATTTAATAAAAGTACTATAAAACCATGTTACACTGGTCATATTGCAAATAAGGATTTCCATATTGAAATACCTGCATTGAATATCTAAAATGAGTCACTGTTTCCAGAGTGAGTACATATTGAGAAAAAACAAATAAGGCAGGCAAAAAGTACTAAAACAATTATTTTATGATGACTAAGTAGGTAAGTAGAGCATTTATAGCTATCTGACACCTATTTGAATACGCAGAATGATATAATCTTGAAATGGTTTTTATTCAAAATAGTCACTTTACATTAATTTGAGGAGTTGAAATGAAATGAAATTATTTAGATGAAGCATTGGCATTGCCAACCTCATTGGAGTCACAACTGAGTTACCTCAAAATCTACATGCGTGGGTCATCTATCAAGTAGATAAGTACATACATCAATCTGCCTAGCCTTTTTCCAACTATGTTGGGGTCGCCTTCCAGTCTAAACGGATGCAGATGAATACCATTATTATAATATGAATACCAGTATTATACACTACTATTTTTTAATTAGTACAAAAGAAATGGGGCTCTATCCGTATCCATTACTGATTATATTTGTGTAGTCAAAAATCAAAAATATTAAATCCCAAAATTGTCCACGAAAATTTGTCATAATTGGTAAATTCATAATTTTCATAATTGAATCAATCATTCGTAACAATTGCTACTAGAAAATACTACGCGCAGTGCTTTTCCATGATTAATGAATACTACTATGTAGCCTGTACAATATTTCCATATACTGAGTGACATTTTGGAATATAAACAAACGCTAATAAGTTTGCTGTTTATGAATATTATTTATTGAGACTTTACATAATATATAATAACAAGATCTTTTCTAATTAGCCCTTTAATTATTTGTACTAATTAAAAATTAGTGGTGTATAGATAAATACATACATATAATAATATTATTTAGATCAAACAATAACTGGATTAATTACGAAGTAAGTTATAACTTGCTCAAGCTATGTCATACACACGCACCTACTTTCCCGTACCAGGATAATGAAAAATATTTTAATCAAAAAATAAATAACTCTCATCAATGAAATATTCGATGTACCATAATTGTTATTACTTTTCTCGCTGAGCTATGCGGAAGGTGCATGCATAAAATAAGCCTGAAGGATGGGATGCTTATCGGTAAATGTATTAATGGAAAATAATATGGATGTACCTGGTTGTATGAAAGGTCGGCAGGACACTTGAATTTGACAGGCTGTCTTCCAACGCATACGAAGAACTCATTACAGTCTAGCGCACTTCGGAATGCTTCGAAGTCTTTTCTGCATTGTGGCTGTGTTGGTGGCTGTTCTCCTGGTAATAAGTTATAGAAAATGTAATTAAAGCAAACAATTCAATGTTTCTACTAGTTTACAGACACACATTTCGTTAAGTTTACAGTATTTACGTACTTCCATAACTATATTTATGAGATCATTAGTGCAAGCATAATTGACAAATAGGTAAATAATTTTATAACAGACAATGTGGAAATGAGTAACCAATATACTCAGATTATAGAAGAAAGGCAGATAGACCGCGCGGAACACTGAAAGTGAAGCTAAAAAAGCAAATACAAATTCAAAAATGAATTCTTCTTCTATAATCTAAGGCAATATAGGTCGAACTCAAACTCAAAGCATTTTTTTTTTTATTAAATCAATTACAGGCTTTTTGAATTGTCAAGGAATCGGTTAGTCAGAAAGATTTCTGAAGCTAGTAGATCAGGCCAGGTTGACATTTTTTCTATCAGGAACTACTGTTTCTAGACCAGAGTTCACACTTAGCATCACAAAAACATTCAGAGGTTATAAGCGTGGCCAGTACACCAGGTCAGAGGCGCATTCTTATTTCAAAACCACGACGACCCGGCTGCGGATTTTATATAACCTGACATTTCCACGTCTGGCGACATCTTCTAGTGGTTATATTATTAACATATCCGTTGGTAAGTAACTAGAATGTTCATATAACTTATAAGAGGTGTGTTAGATGGGATTTTTTCATGATGAAGTGAAAACAGGTAAAATATTAATAAAAAATTAAATAAATAAATAATAAAATGAAAAAAATGGAAATGGAATGGGAATGGGCTACTAAATAATTTATATAATATATGATATAGGTCTGAGTCGTTCTCAATCATAATATTTGATACTTTATTGACCGAGCTAGCGTAGCGAGCAAAGCGTCTCTGCTTCAAGTCTGGCAAAATTTGCTTTCGTCTGTCAGTTTGTTGCTCCTCCTCTACAGGTCGTATTTTATAACCAATCGGGACGAAACTTGGTATACAGATTTGACAACTTTATAGAATTTTTTCGTCGTCGAGGATTTTTAATTGGAGGGTTACTTCCTCCGAACAGGGCCAAAAAGGGGGCTACTGGATATCTCCGCCTTATGAGATTCGATTTTGAAGGTTCTTTTTTTATTTCTAAGGTAGTTACTTTAACTTGGTCTCATAAGATTTTGGTGAAAATCTGATGAAAAAAAAAAAGAAAACATGTTAAACATCCCGTTTTAAACTTTAGTGTTGCAAAAAAGTTTGTGCTCGTGAGGTCTATTGTTCGTCCCGGGTCGACGGCGCGTTGTGTTCCACGCGCGCCTCAAAGAGATGTCAGCAGTGACGGGGTCCAATAGGGCCGAAGCCGCCGGGGTCGCGGGTAATTCGAAAGAGATACCGTGGCCCTGGCACGGGCAACTGAAGGAACACGGGTGGGTTTTAGCCAGTAAAAGTCTGACACGCCCTCCCGCTCTGCCCGGAGCGGGAGGTCATTTGATGATTTCCCATCCACAAAAAAAAAAAAAAAAAGGTCTACTGTTCGTATAACTACTAGTATAATAGTATCTACCCTTGGAGACAATAATAATGATTACTTCAGTAATGATGAACCCAGCACCCTAATTGCGTAACACATTATCGATCGGAGTTGGTTTCATTTTGAAACAAATTGCTAATCCATTGCTTCATATGTTCGAAAAATTTGTCTGCTCGACAGCGTTAATAACGCAATGAATGTTGTTGAACTGTCAAAATGAAACCAACTCTGATTGATAATGTGTTACGCGATTAGGGTGCAGGACAGACAGAAGCTTAACCTTTCGGGGAATGCTGGCGTGATGTTGTTTTATGTTACGTTATGTCATTCAAGGGATGCCATAACAGTTCTAGAAACATTAAGAAGAAACTTATCAACCAAGGGATCTTATTTCATGTGTAGATATGTAAGTACTAAATAAACATCAACATCATCTGCCTATCCCTTTCCCAACTATGTTGGGGTCGTGTTTACATACATATATGGAGCGACTGCCTTTCTGACCTCCAGAACCAAGTTACTGGGTACGATACCCCTCGGTAAGACTGGTTGTCAGACTTTCGGGCGTCTGATGACCTGAAAAGACTGTCAAAGTTCCACGAATGTGCAGCCAGGACACCTATCCACGGAATAACCGCGGCAAGAGTAGCTTAACCCGATCGATCAATCCATGCGGCTGTTATTGATTAACTACGAGCCCCTAAATAAATAAAAAGTAGGTACTAAATACACAAGTATCTTGTGTCTTTTATTTAACATCCTTCACAACCCTAAAACGCCTTCCTATCTGCGGGAACGGTTTTCCTACGCCCGTCCTTTTGATGTGCCTTGCAGGTCGCATCTTAGAAACCTCCTTAAATCTCCTTCCCACTCCACTGACTTCTACTCCTACTCCTTCACTGTCCACGCGATTCGGTTGTGGAATTCACTTCCGCCTGACATTAGGGACTGCCAAGTATTTAAAAGAGGAGTGAAATAACACTATCTTTCCACTTCGTCATAGTTGTTAGTTATTTTAGTGGTATTTATTTTAGTATTATATATGGATTTAAGTATTTATTATATGTTTCTTTAATGAGTTAATTGTTTTGGATGTTATGTTTTTTATTTTATCTTCTACTCTTACACACGTTGTCTACATCTCTTTTTATCCTCTGTCCTATCGCAGGTATGCTGGAAGAGATTTCTTTTGAAATAAGCATCACCTTTGTACGTATTTTTCTGTTCCATTCTGTTTGTCTGTTTATTTGTGTGTACATAAATAGTTAAATAAATAAATAAAAAAACAAGATACGAGTAGCTAAATTCGATTGCGTTAACTTTTAAATCATCTCCAGTCATGTCGAAATGCTATCTTATTATATTAAATGAGCTTATAGTTTTACGATGTGTCGAGTGATGAAAGATTTAAATGAAATTGCGGTTGAGTATGCATTTCCGAGAAAATTAATCGAAGTTGAGAATGAGACAACATAATAAATGTACCTTGAAAATAATGAAAGTTCGTTTTTATGAGTACGTAAGTACGGTGGAATAATTGATTAGTTGAATGGTAAGAACGAAGTCGCGAGTTTGAATGCATCCCCTTGCCACATTCCCGTGATATCACTCATACAATAAATCAAACTGCCTAGCCTTTTCCCAACTCTGTTGGGGTCGGCTTCCAGTCTAACTAGATGCAGCTGAATACCAGTATTTTACATGGAGCTACTGCCTACCTGACCTCCATAACCCAGTTACTGGGTAACACGATGCTCCTCGGTTGTTAATTGGAAGAATTGTTGTTAGGCTTTTGGGTATCTGACTACCCAGATCGACTGTCAAAGATCCACCAATGACCGCCGGGCTTAACGTGCTTTCTGAGGCACAGAGACTCGGAGATATCTTGATATGTAGCGGATGGTCACGCATCCACGAGCAGACCGGGGCAAGCGTAACTTAACCTTCGATCGACTATTATTTAGCCACGAGATATAATAATAATAATAATAATAAGGTGAGTCCATCAGACATATTATCTCCGGTTGTTCTCGTCTGGCTAACGGCGAGTACTTGCACAGGCATAACCAAGTAGCTAGGATTATCCACCAGCAACTTGCTTTGAAATATAAACTAGTCGATTCTGAGGTACCATACTACAAGTATGTGCCCGACCCAGTTCTCGAAAATGACCATGTCACTTTGTACTGGGATCGGTCTATCATTACTGACAGGACTATTGTCGCCAATAAGCCTGATATAGTAGTGATAGATCGGTTAGTGCGCCAAGCAATGATAGTCGATGTTACCATTCCACATGACGAGAACCTCGTGAAAGCTGAGAAAGAGAAACAAATAAAATATCTCGACTTAGCTCGCGAGGTTGTTGATATGTGGAATGTGAGCTCGGCTGTCATTGTGCCGATTGTCGTAACGGCCAATGGCCTGATGGCCGAAAGCCTCGAACAACATCTCTCGAGGCTATCATTAGGCGGTTGGATCAAGGGCCTGATTCAGAAGGCAGTACTCCTTGATACGGCTCGCATTGTGAGAAGGTTCCTGTCTCTGCAGCCCTAACCACCGGTAGCTTGGACCCTGCTCCCGACACCGGCGGACCTCTATTTTTTTATATTTTTAAATGTTTTTTTTATATCCTTTTTTTAAGAAATATTTAAAAATGTAAATAGATAAGAAATAAAATAAATAAACGAAATAATAATAATAATAATAAATTTATTCACAAACTTTTACAAGAATCCTATGAAAACCCTGACTTCTGAGCTAGGTAAAAACCTGTATTACAGAAGTCAGTGCCCTCTCCCACTTTCTAATTGATACAAATTGTGAACAAAAAAGTAAAAAAATAATAATAATAATAATAAGATGAAATAAATCAAATAAGTGATGGGTTAGGTTTACACATGTTGAGTTTATGTATGTAGATAACGTGATTGTGTACATGTGTGTGTGAGTGAGTGAGGGTGTGTGTGTGTGTGATGGATGTTAGATGTCGGTGAGGTATGTGATATATGTAGTAGGGAATATTAATCAATGAATAACATTTCTGTTTGGTCGTAGTTTAATTGAAGTAGCCAGTTCTTAATTTTCATTTTAGCTTCTCGAACAGTAAGAGGATGAATGTTTATTATTTTATTTATTTTATTGTATAAGTAGGATGACCTATAAGATTGCTGTCGTCTAGCCGTAGCCGTCCGACATCTGACAGGTAAGCATACATTAGCAGTAACACGTTTTCTCTTATACACATTTACATCACAGGGAGTTTGCTTGTGTTTTTTTAATATAATTTGGGATATATATAATTGTCTAATTGTTAACAGTTCGCAATTTTCATACAATTGCTTAGTCGGATATCTAAAGGGTTTAAAAGTCATTACTTTCAATAATGACCTTTGAGCCCTTTCTAATTGCATCATGTGGGTTTTACAGGCACCACCCCAGACCCCTACACAATATCCAAGTATGGATTGAGCTAAAGCATAATATATATTACGAAGAAGAGGAAATTCCGCGGCGTGCCTAAGTTTTTTGAAAACCCAGATTAGCTTCCTAGTGCGACCCGTAACAAGACTTATATGGGGTTCCCAACTTAGCCTCTCATCTAAAATAACACCTAAGTATTTGACCTGTCTAACTTTATTAATAGAAAGACAAGAACAGCAATTATTATTAGGATAATTACAAGAATGAACTTTAATATTAACGTTTATAAGGTTAGTTTTGGAAAATGAAAATTGTATGAATGAAGTTTTAGATATATTGAGAGTAAGGAGATTGGCTTCGAGCCATTGGCCAAGTCGATGGAGGCCGTTCTCGGCAGTGCAACGTACCTCATCCCAAGTCTCTCCATGGAATATTACGGCAGTATCGTCAGCATACGTAAATATTTTACCGTTGCAGAGTGGTTGAAGACATAGGTCATTGATGTACACCAGGAAGATACTTGGGCCGAGTATACTGCCCTGAGGAACGCCATAGACAACATTTGCATCAGAGCTAACATAGTTTCCAATCTTTACCTGCTGTCTACGGTTACACAAAAAGTCCCCAAACATTTTTAGGGCCGTTCCTCTTACGCCAATGATATCTAGCTTATTAACAAGTGCTGAAATCGAGACAGTGTCGAATGCTTTGGCTAAATCAAGGAAAACTCCTATACACTTTTGATTTTCATCAACTTTAGATGATACAAAATCAGTAAGCTGACTAACTGCATCATCGGTGCTTTTAGACGCTCTGAAGCCAAATTGACTGTTAGCCAAAATATTTTTACTTTCAAGAAATTGAATGAGTCTACTATTAAGTGTTTTTTCTAATAGTTTTGAAAGCGCGGACAATACCGAGATAGGCCTATAATTCGACACATCATCTCGATTCCCGCCCTTGTGCACAGGAGTAATGAGAGCTCTCTTAAACACATCCGGGAAGATACCTTGAGCATAGCAAAGTTCAAAGAGGTAAGTGAGAGGAGGGACTATAATATTTTTGCACAGTTTAAGTAACTGAACTGGAATAGAGTCCCAGCCAGTAGCACAGTTATTTTTAAGGTTTAATATTATTGCTTCAATTTCAGCTTCATCCGGCGGTAAGAGAACAATAGAATTAAGGTTGCTAGGGACTTTAAAATTGTAAATAGGATTACGCGTAGGACCAATGGCATCGGCAAGCTGCTTACCAATTTGTGAAAAATATTGATTGATTTTATTAATATTGTTTGAATTAGAACTTAATAAGCCATCTGCAGTTGATTTATCATCAGTATAGTTAATTATGGACTTTATTGCTTTCCACGAATCTTTGGGAGTTTTGGCGTTTTGGAGTAAGGACTTTTTATAAGTGGTTTTCAATTTTCTCAACAGAGAATTACAGTAATTCCGATAACGTTTAAACGTAATTTCCAAGGTGTAGTCAGTAGGGCTCTTTTTGTGTTGTTTATGGATACATATCACTCATATCAGTCATACTCATTCAAGCACATCTTACAGTAACATCACTGTTTCGGTTATTGTTAACCTGTATCCCTGTATCCTGTGTGTGTGTATTGCTGTTCCACAGCTGGGAAAAAGCCTTTTCTATGACTTGCGATCCAGGGCTACTCAATCAATCTGCCTAGCCTTTTCCCAACCATGTTGGTGTCGGCTTCCAGTCTAACCGGATACAGCTGAATACCAGTGTTTTATATGAAGCGACTGCCTATGTAACCTCCACAACCCAGTGACTGGGTAATACGATACCCCTTGGTAAGACTGGTTGTCAGACTTTCGGGCTTCTGACGACCCGTAACGACTGTCAAAGATCCACGAATGACAGCCGGGACCAACGGCTTAACGTGCTTTCCGAGGCACGGAGGAGCCTCGGTATGTAAAGATGGTAACCCATCGATCCAGGGCTACTATACTCTATTAAATATCTATAGGTACTTTTTTAAAGCGATGGCGAAGTAGATCGGACTGTTATGCACGTAATTAACACTGGATGGCGGCAGATAACGGAGAACAATCTGTGACTCTCGCATTCTCCTTGAACTTAAAGGAAGATTTATAGAACAATGGTTAGACCTGATGTCTTGTATGGATCAGAATATTGAGCCACATAAGGAATTAATGAAAGGCAATTGCATACAGATGGGATGAGAATGATAAGAGGGATGTGTGGTGTTACGCGAATGGATAGAATAAGAAATGGGTATATGTATAAGAGGAAGTCTGAAAGTGACACCGGTGACTGAAAAGTTGTGTGGAAATCGGTTGTCGTAGTATGGATGTTGATGGCTATACGAGTAGAAGAATACCAAAGAAACGATGGATAGACTGTGTGAAAGATGTTATGGCTAAAAAGGGAGTGACTACCGAGATGACAACTAATTATAGAAGTATGGAAGAAAAATAAATGTTGCGCCGACTCCAAATAAATTGGGTATAAGGGCACTCCTGCCCTTATCCTAATTTATTTGATGTCAATTATGACTGTTTTAAAGTTATATACAGGTACTTACTCAATTTTCGAGTCTCACAGTTTACATTATCTGAATAATCACAGTATCCTTGATTGCTAAACAGCAATCCAGTAGGACATTCTTGCTCCACCGCCCACCCATCCCAGCAGTTCAAATAATTATTACACAGCTTCGGCGAAGGGATCTGTGACCTCTTGCCTTCGCACAGAGGGTTCGGTTCGATCACTGGGTCTGGCGTGTGGGTCAGCATTAATTTGTTGTGGTACTCTGGGTCTTTCTGAATTTGCTGGATGACATCGTTGGATACTGGGATCGTCAGAGCGAATATGTTGCTGAAGTCCTGTTGAAATACATGGTTTTAATTAGACGATTTACGCAAGTAATGGATTGACAAGATGGAAAATTTTGGTCTTCTAAAAAAGATAGCATTCGAATTTCCTTCCAGGTTTTTGCTACCTAGCTACTGTACAGCATATATCAAACTGAACAATTTTCTCCATGGGACTAATATCGTAATAACAAAAATGATCAACTGTCCCATACCAAACTTCAGAATAACTATTCGACCCAAATGTATGGGATGGCTGATTATTTTTTCACGATTACGATGTTGTTCCCATGGAGAAAGTTGTTTAGTTTAATGGTCTAGGCTGTACCACATCCTTAAATTTGACAACACCTTTCTGATACATGCTTTATAATGACCTTTCTGACAGCAGAATTACTTTTCTTTCATCTCTGTTATTATAGACTAACAAAGACCAGACCGCAGGAATGCTAATTTTGGGAACACTTAAAATTTTTTCAAAGAGATACCTGGGCTGTCCCAGTTATAGGCTGCTAATTATAATATGAAGTCATAATAGTTTTAAGCTCATGTGTAAATACTATTACTTACTTTAATAAAACCGAAGAACGGGTTCAAGAAACCTCCATAATAAGGCATCTGCCTTCTGGTTATCTGACCAGCATTGAGCCCCAGGTTTTGTAGGAACGGATTATTTGGGTAGGGGTTGGAGTATGTCTTCATCAGGTTTCCTCCTTCATCGTAAACTGGAAAAAAACCATGCAAAATATTTGATAAAATAGTTGGTGAATGGAAATCCGATAACAATTTGCGCCAGTTGCAATACGAGTATGTTGCTAGAAACATTTAATAAAATCCGAGATTTGCAAATGTAATTCATCATCATCATCTGCCTAGCCTTTTCCGAACTATGTTGGGGTCAGCTTCCAGTCTAACCAGATGCAGCTGAATACCAATATTTTACCAGATGCAGTGATTAAATATATATATATAGGTATAGGATTTTTACTTTCGTTTAGGATGATACTAATTTATTGACAATTGGTTTTATAATTTTGTATTTGCATGTTATTCTATAATTTTTTCTTTAATCTAAATACAAACTGTTTGTATTTTTATATATTTGTACATCTAATAGGTAAGTAATAGGTAAGTTTCATGCTGGATTATATTCGAACGCGATGTGAATTGTTACTGAATAAATAAATTGAATTGAATTGTACTAAGGACCTCTGCGTGTGGCAAACGTTTGAATCAAAACATTTCCTGGTAAATTTACCCTCAAGTTCATATTTCATTTTGTAAAATAAATCTTAACACCAGATCTGTCTTCATAAGATTATTCAACAAGGGTTTGTGTACACGCGCTGACAATTGAATTAAATTAAAATAATATTAATTTTATTTTAGTTGAGTGTCAGATAAAACATCAAAAGGTTTAAAGTAAAAGAGAGTTAACACTTTATCGCCCCTCCAAAATATTAAAATCACATTTAGGTATAGTACTTAGGTATTTTGTAATTCTTTTTAACCGACTTCAAAAAAAGGAGGTTTCTCAATTCGACCGTATATACAGGGTGGAATTTTGTAATGCCACCTGAAGGGAAAGTACTCTTAATAATGTAGATAGAAAATTTTACTCAAAGAAAACATTCCTTTATTTTTCAATAGAAAGAAAACTGCATTCAAAGGTTTTCGAAAATTCACTTGCCACACCCGGGAATCGAACCGACTAAAATCTGTAAAAATTACAACCTGTACTTTTATTGCATCGATCGTTAGGATCATAAGGATTAATTATCATAAGGATTATAAGGATGAAATGTCTCTAAGAAACTTGATAAATTAAATGAAAGGAAAACCATGAAATCTGGACTTATAGTTTATAATTTTTTGAAAATAATTTGATTTAATTAAGAGTACATTCCCTTCAGGTGGCATTACAAAATTCCACCCTGTACATATTTTTTTTTTATGTGTGTGTTCGTAAATATCTTCGTCGTTTATGATCCGATTTTGATGATTATTTTTTTGTTGGAAAAGAGATATCCCAATAATGGTACCATGATAAGGAAACCAGGATCTGATGATGGCATCCTAGAGAAATCGAGGAGATCCTTCAAATTTTATAGGCACACCATAGCGATTTGGGTATTTTTTATAGTAACTCGTGCATTTGCTCCCGGAAAGCACCATTTGATGAAGTGGAACTGATGAAAAAGACCACAGATGGCCATCGGAACTACTCAATAATACGTATTTCACGGGTTGCGATTCGATTATTGCTAAGCAATTTATGCTCGTCACAATACACATGTTGAAGTGGAGCTAATGGTGACTTCACCACCAGTTCTAGTTCTCCTGGTTCCTTACTGGGAGAACTCCTCAACAATTAACGTCCTTGTATCGGGAAAAGCATTATTTTGTAAAAGGTGATGAGCAGTTGGCTGTAACTTAGATAAATTGTAACTTAGATAAACTGACTCACTAAAAAGTGAAAAATAAAAAACTTTTTTACATTACAACCGACTTTCAAAAATATACTAAAAGTGAAAAATAACTTTAATTTCGGAAGTCGGTGGCAAAAACCTAAAATACAGATCCAAAGACACCGACTTCCGAAATTAAAGTTATTTTTCACTTTGTCGTATTTTTTTGGAAGTCGGTTGTTTTTTTTGTGGAAAAAAGTTTTTTATTTTTCACTTTTTTAGTGTACCTATTCTCCTGTGCCTGTCGATGGCAATTTAATCTGTATAATAATAATACATAATAACCTAACTTTACTAATGTATGTTTTTTAGTATTAATTTACGTGTGTCCACTGTAGCGCCTAAATTACTGAACCGATTTTAATGAATGAGGTATCAATAGATTCGTAATAATGGTTCGGGTGACATAGGCTATATAAATTCTCCCTAAATTTAATATGGTGGACTTTACCTACACGTAAATTTCTGACCACGAAAAAAATTAAATTGAGATAATAATGACATCTTTGGTATCAAAAGAAAGGTCTTGACGAGCACATTACAAATATGTATATATGTCATATTGTTTAAGTAAATAAATATGTTTAAATTGTTAAAAATAAGTAAAAGTGGAGGTACAGACCGACCGCGGTGAGCGTGATTTTTTCAGTAGTCGGGTTTTAGTTTTTGAACTTACTTTTTTTTATTTTAATAAATTAAGAACAAAAGAAAAATTCAGTAAATGTTTGTATGTACCTAATCATATTGTAGAGTGAAAGTGAGGGTGAGAGTATTATTGTGTGTATGTGAGTGTGTGTGTGTGTGTGTGTGTGTAAGATATGCAATTAGTCTATTATGAGAGAACTCTAGGCGTGAGTATTTATTTATGATACCATAAGTTGCTCAGTTTAGGACATGGATTTAAGCCAGTCTGTCAATGAAAATATTGAGTCAGCACAGAACTTTGCTACGAGTTTGGCACAATCACTTGTGAACTTTTATTTGATGTAATAAAAATAATGAAGTTTATTTATATTGATTCGAGGCGGATTCGAAAGATCGACTGTAACTTTAATAAAACAAACCTTGAGTGACATTATAAATGGCATGTTAAACACCATAATAAAATGTAAATTCACACGCATATTCTGCCACCTTTTCCAAATAAACATGACAAATATCGACAACATTAAAGAAACATTTAGGCTGAGGCTACAGTAGGCAGCAATTTGCGATGCGATTGGAAGAGCTAAACGAGATAAACATGGTATGGCTACATTATAAGCGAAAATCCGGCGTAAATTCGGCGATTACGCTGATATATTGATGTAGCCGAAGCTGTGATTACAGTAATGTTGTTCTTATCCCATAAAGAAATTAAAGATAGATATTAATTTTTGATGTATGGTGTAGCCATATACGTGAGCATTCCTTTGTTTTTTTTAATCGCTCATGTGTCGCAGGTCGCGTCGCGGCCTAATGTAGCCTCAGCCTTACACACAAAGGCACCGCGAAGCAACGCGATACGGCACAGTGCTGTCAGTTGCAGAACGGTGACATGTGAATCGCCCTTAACTTACCATAGACAAACAAAACAAAGGACTTAAAGACGTACAGCTCTTCTCAACAGTTCGAAGACAGCTATAAATCCCGTGAGAGATCGCACGCAATAATAAATAAGGGAGAAGTGTTCTGTCCGTCATTCAAGTAGGTACTCGAGATTTTGTTGGTGTAAATAAAATTGTGAAGTATCCTGGGATCGAAGACCTTATAGTAGGTACCAGTACTGTGTTCCCAGAGGTGAATACAAGCGTGTGAATATTAAAATTCAAATTCAAATTCAAATGACAATCAAGTACCTACTAATTACTATTCTAATGATGAGTTCAAAATGTTATTAAGGATATAACTTCATATACCTACCTACCAAAACCTAAACCTACCTAAACCTAACCCCCCCACCCCAAACCCCCTTTTCCCCTCCGCACCCTCCCCCCTAACCACCCCTACCCTCCCCCCCACCCCCAAACCCCCTGTTCCCTCCGCACCCTCCCCCCTAACCCCCCTAACCCCCCCAACCCGTTACCTATTTAAATAGAGAGTGCAACATAATAAAGCAAAAGGTTATCGTCCGAGATCGTTGACCGAGAGTGAACAGCGCATTAATATGAGATATCCTTACTGGCTGTCATGTTAGCCGTAATTGAAAGATGAAAAGATAGCCGGCCCGCCTGGATTATCTATTTAAATGTCTTTGCCGTACATCGTATCTTAAATCATGTCTAATTCTTGTGAAAGGAATTTAATTTCGTAAAGTGTCAAGATCATTGCATGTGCAAATTGACACTACTTTTAGTTGTAACATAATCTATCACTTAAAATACATAGATAATAATAACACAATAAGCCCAGTCTTCTGAGCACGTTTCCGGATGACAGCGATGCAGACGAGTACTTCGACGCCTAAGTGTCCTTTTGTTTTTGTATTTATTTAGATAGTTAGTCAGTTATAGTTGGAGCTCGTGGCTAAGTAATAACAGCCGCACGGGTCGATCCATCAGGTTAACCTACGCGTGCCGGGGTTGTTCCGTGGATAGGTGACCATCTTTACATATCGAGACTCCTCTGTGCTTCGGAAAGCACGTTAAGGAGTTGGTCCCGGTTGTCATTCGTGGATCTTTGACAGTCGCTACGGGTCGTCAGAAGCCCGAAAGTCTGACAACCAGTCTTACCGAGGGGTATCGTACTACCCAGTTACTGAACTTCGCAGAACTGAAATAAACATTCAGTCAACCTGCCTAGCCTTTTCCCAACTCTGTTGGGGTCGGCTTTCAGTCTAATCGGATGCAGCTGATACCGGTATTTTACATGTAGCGACTGCCTATCTGACCTCCAAAACCCAGTAACTGATACGACACCCCTTGGTAAGACTGGTTGTCAGACTTTTAAGCTTCTAGCGACCAGTAACGACTGTCAAGATCCACGAATTACAGCCGGGACCAACATGCAATCCGAGGCACGGAGGAGTCTTGGTATGTAAAGGTGGTCACCGATCCGCGGACCAAACCCGGCAAGCGGCTGTTATTACTTAGCCACGAGCTCCCTGAATTGAAGTAATAATTCACACAAGAAAATAACAATAGACGAGATAACGTCAAATCGCTAATACATATTATGATTATAGGCAGTGGTGTTTTGTTAAACCTTTTACCGCCATTCATACTACGAGTATTTTTTTATTTAATTTTATTCTTACAGTGCTACGTAGATATTTTTAAAGTCAATATAGATGGCCAGTCGTGGGCGAAGATGCTATGCAAATGAGCAGATTCCAATAGAAGTAACATACTATTTTCTATTTTGATCTCTAGGTATTGCGTATTTATTTATTTACTGGCTGTTGCCCGCGGCTTCGCCCGCGTGGATGTCAATACTTCCTTATTTGAATCGTATTTTGTTCACAATTTCATAGGTTTTAATTTTTTTACATATCTGCCAGTAATAATCGCGTCAAAATCGTTCCAGCCTTTTCGGAAATTAGCCGGTACAAACAGACAGACAGACAGAAAGACAGACAGATAAAAATTAAAAAAAGTAGTTTTATTGTCATTTAAAAATAGTTTGTTTGTTTTATATATAAAAGCTGTTATTTTGACATTACAAACAGACACTTAATTTTTTTTTCATTTGTATGGATGTAGATTGCAATCCGGATTGCTATTTCTATTTGCATCGATGCAGTATAACGAACACTTGATTTATTAATATCCGATAGATTCATCATTACATCTTAAATTTCTTCGCTCCTTCATTTATTAATACTTGTATTCCTATCCTGTGAACCCCTCAACAAAAGACAAAAAAAAAAGAAAAAAAAGACAAAAGAAAAAAAAATAAAAAAACGACTAGATTAAAAAAATAAGACAAAGACAAAAGACTTAAAGACAAAAAAAAAAAAACAATAAAAAAAAGACTTCTAAAGACTTCTAAAGACTTTTCAGTGTTTAAATTTAAAAACTGACTGCCTCGTTGTGTAGTGGTTGCAAGCGCTACTGCTGAGCATGAGACCCTGGGTTCGATTCCCAGGTCAGGCAAAGTGTTATTAGGTTTTTCCGTCTGGAATTTCTCAGTAACAGTCCGAAGTCTGGATTTGTGCCCGGTTGATGGCAATAGGCTTGCCCCCTATTACATGGGACTTAATCATAAGTGACGCAATGTGGGAGGATTAGGTACACCTCTGCCTAACCTTTTGGGGATTACAGACGTCATTATGTTATGTTAAATAAAAAATACATTAATTTTTAATTGCATCGTTATTAAGTGACATTATGTGTTAAAGTTTTGCCGCATGGGTCGATCGACCAGGTTAAGCTACGCTTGCCGGGGTTGGTCCGTGGATGGGTGACCATCTTTACATACCGAGACTCCTCCGTGCCTCGGAAAGCACGTTAAGCCGTTGGTCCCGGCTGTCATTCGTGGATCTTTGACAGTCGTTACGGGTCGTCAGAAGCCCGAAAGTCTGACAACCAGTCTTACCAAGGGGTATCGTACTACCCAGTTACTGGGTTGTGGAGGTCAGATAGGCAGTCGCTCCATGTAAAATACCGGTATTCAGCTGCATCTGGTTAGACTGGAAGCCGACCCCAACATAGTTGGGAAAAGGCTAGGCAGGTTGATTGAATGTTTATTTCAGTTCTGCCTAGATGATGATGTGTTAAAGTTTTATGAAAGTCTAGTGATGTTTAGTAGTTTATGCGATAACCCCTAACTGATTTTAGTACGAGATTTTGTAAACTTACTTCATTCTATTTTCGATTAAATATAGCCAAACATTTCGTAGTGCATTTTGTAAACTTACTTCATTATATTTTCGATTAAATATAGCCAAACATTTCGTAGTGCATTTTGTAAACTTACTTCATTCTATTTTCGATTAAATATAGCCAAACATTTCGTAGTGCATTTTGTAAACTTACTTCATTCTATTTTCGATTAAATATAGCCAAACATTTCGTAGTGCATTTTGTAAACTTACTTCATTCTATTTTCGATTAAATATAGCCAAACATTTCGTAGTGCATTTTGTAAACTTACTTCATTCTATTTTCGATTAAATATAGCCAAACATTTCGTAGTGCATTTTGTAAACTTACTTCATTCTATTTTCGATTAAATATAGCCAAACATTTCGTAGTGCATTTTGTAAACTTACTTCATTCTATTTTCGATTAAATATAGCCAAACATTTCGTAGTGCATTTTGCGCTAACTATAAAATTGCTGAGAGAAACCTATGGATGGATAAATAAATCAAAACGTGAGTATCTACTTCAGTAGTTACGCAAGATCCGTTCGACTTCTGATTGATTTACGATCACCTATTATTGGCTGATCCATTATAATTTCGGTTAATATTTACGACTATAATGGCTTCCTGAAAAATCATCTATCGACGTAATTACACAACGTGGCGTTTTGCATCCTTATCAAATTTCAGGATGTGGTAAGAACATCAAACCAAACAACTTTCTCCATGGGACCAACATCGTCATCGCGAAAACTTCAATACCTACTCGACGCAAATGTTGGGGACGGCTGATAATTTTTTCGCGATTACGATGTTGGTGCCATGGAAAAAGTTGTTCGGTTTGATGGTCTATACCACACCCTTAAATTTGACGAGGTCGCAAAACGACACATTGTATATATATTTATATAAATAATAATTCAAGGACACTAAGATATACTTTTGGGTATACAACTATCCGATTTAATTTTCCTTTAAAACAATATTTTCTTTGTTGTTCTCGAGAATTAAGAAAACAAATGGATCAATCTGCCTAGCCTTTTCCCAACTATGTTGGGGTTGGCTTCCAGTCTAACCGGATGCAGCTGAATACCAGTATTTTACCTGGAGCGACTGCCTATCTGACCTCCACAACCCAGTAACTGGGTAATACGTTACCCCTTGGTAAGACTGGTTGTCAGACTTTCGGGCTTCTGACGACCCGTAACGACTGTCAAAGATCCACGAATGACAGCCGGGACCAACGGCTTAACGTGCTTTCCGAGGCACGGAGGAGTCTCGGTAAGTAAAGAATAGTCACCCATCCACTGACCAACCCCGGCAAGCGTAGCTTAACCTGATGGATCGACCCGTGCGGCTGTTATTACTTAGCCACGAGCTCCTCTAAGAAAAAAAAAAGAAACAAATGGATGAAGATAAAAATATCAACACGTTATTTGCTCACTTTATTACATGTAATTCGACTTCAAGTCGTTTTTTTTTTTATATCCTCAGTTGCTATAAGTAAATAAATTATTAAAAATGTTACTGAGTAATGTAATTGAAAGAAACAGGTGACAATAACTTTTAAATGTCAAGTGCATGCGCGCACGCAGGAAAGTTGAGTGGCAACAATCAAAAGGATCGAAGGATGCGGATCGTATCTTTCCCTGTTCGAGTTTCCTCCTTAGAAATAAGAGAGACCTATATTTAACACTTCGCACAGAGTACAGTAAGACTTCCACTACTTACAAGTGTCCGTTTGAACAATAGTTTAATTAATACTTTGAGCTGAGAACATTAAGATCTACTGTACCTACGTAAAACTCATAAGCGCCAAACCCTTGCGCCTTAGGAATTAGGTTGGTGGTTAGGCGTTCTGTGTTTCAAATAGGTCTGTAAGTTTGAATTATTTTAGGGAGGTTTGGAACAACTTTGATAGGTCACCCGATTTTGATGAAAATCAATACTTTTTAGTGTATATAAACATGAACCCTAAAAATTCTAAGTAGGTACTTAGTTTCCAAATAACCACAACACAAAAAGTTTTAGTGATGACCAACCTTAGAGGCAAATAGATGAAATGTCGCTTGTGAATGTAAATCTCATCTACTCCGCTACCCTTCAAACTAGAACACAGATATTATGGTGCTTAGTATTTAAATTAGGTATGGTGGTTGTCCTCTCCCGAACGAGCCCTTTCATATGCATTGGTATTTTGGAGGAGGAGGTCTAACAATATAAAAACACAAACAAACTCAGCTAAATTTTAATATAACTGAGTTTCTGGACATTATGTGAGGCCTAAACACTTAAAAATATACTCAGACATAACTGAATTGAATGCATGAAAGAACTGCAAAACTGCAAAATCAGCTTTAAGAGACCATTAGACAAGGTAGGGCACATTCGTGCTGAAATCCATTAATTAAACGCGGTACGCGCAACAAAGGTTCTGTCAACACATAAAAAAGTCAGTCTACTTTTGACCAAGATTAGTTTTAAATTAATTAAGAGATTGTCTAATATTTTCTAGTTATTCTCTATTTTCATCTAGCACCCCCAAAAAATACCAAATGAAAATCACATGTACTTACATAACAATCTCTTCTGCCGGGTGTCTTTCGCACTCGCGTCGCCCTTAACGCAAGCCGCGCAAATAAAAATGGCAAGAGTTACAATTTTCATCTCGATCCTTATAGCCAGTGAACGGACAGGACAATGTCAGGGCTAAAAGCAAAACCTAGCTTATATACCGTCGGAGAACGAAAACAAGTACTTGACTATACATACGTGGGATCTAGTTTTAGTCAGGATACTAAAGGAAAGCCTAAAAGGGTGCGCTCGTTCTATAATAAGTAAAGTTTTTTATAGATCGCGGATGAAATAAAATTGAGTCATCGATTTTATTATTGTCCTTTTTTGGTCTTATCTTGTTGGTTGTTAAGATCTAGAGAAGGTATAGACATACAGACCTACTGTCATTTGTTTTAATTCGCTCAAGTTTTGGAGCTTTCAATTGTCACTCATTTTCTTTCAGACAATACAATAATGACTATGATATTTTTTACAATTCTTGGGCCTGACTGAGGTCATAGGTAAAAAATTAAAAAAAAAAAATGTAGCACGCTCGATATGGACTGATAGTCACAATACGCAGTTGACGTTAGACAGCTGTGACATACAGCAAGCAGCAGCAGCAGCTAGCATCATCATTACATATACACGGTTATTGGTAAAACACAAGCAACCTCCTACCACTAAGGCGGAGGACAACGTGGAGTAGGTGCGCCAGAAGACGAGGTACACGCTGAGGGTGCATTTACTGTAGTCGCACCGCAACGTCAACTTCAAGGCGTTCGTGGTGTGAGTACCGAATCGTTATCTGCTCCTCGTCATGGAAGAAGACTTTTGACCGCAGGACGTGGTATTCCGTCGCTTCCGCGGACTAGTACCGCAGAACAGGACAAGAACAAGCTAGTGAAGTGAAGTGCTACTAACGCAGAACTTTTAAGCTATATTTATTAAGACAAGTTTTATTTTAAACTTTATATGGTCTATGGGCCATTGTAGCCTGAAAATAAAGGTTTTATTATTTATTTATTTTAGCTGATTTTATTTTCGTGATTTCTGGTTTGGTCCCATAGTAAAAGTTGTTCATGACCCCTTAAGAGGTTGCTGGTGTTTTACCAATAACCCTCTATAGTTCCTTGCTCTTGTTTCATATTTATTATTGTATATGTATATGGTACACCACTAACTACCTACAGTATTGTCTCTCCTTCTCCCCTTAATCCATCCAAAGGTTGTCTGTAAAAGACCGCTTTTAGCGATAAGACCGCCCATTGTGTCACCCTATGTAAAATTTCAACATTTATGTATGTCATTTTTATGTTGTGATAATCAGATTATTCTATTTATCTATCTACGAGTATCTATCTAACAACACAATGTGATACAGATTTCAGGTCAATAAATATGGTCTTTACCGAAATTGCCGTTCTGCAGTACTGGCCATTTCAAATCAAAATAATTTTTGTTTGGCTAAGAATTCTAATTTCAAATTAATTTTATTTTAAAAACATGGATTTTTTTTTCCGAAAGTAGTCATTTGTTTATTGATTAGTGTTACATTTTCATCGCATTTCAATCTTTTCCGTCATCATGGATACGTTAAAAATTCGAGTAATTATGGAATATGAGTACCGTCGTGGCAGCAACGCGGCACAAGCGGCACGCAACATCAACGACGTTTACGGAGCTAACACTACAAACCAACGCACCACTTGTTATTGGTTTGCTCGCTTCCGTTCTGGAAATTTCGACCTGAAAAATGAACCTCGCGGTCGGCCGAAGACTTTGGTCGACAATGACGAATTAAAGGCGATTGTGGAAGCTGATGATACACAATCTACGGCTGAATTAGCAGCAGCTTTCGACATTAGCATCAAAACAATATTGGTCCATTTGCGTCAAATTGGCAAGGTAAGAAAGCTTGACAAATGGATGCCCCACGAACTCAATGATCGCCAGCGCGAAGTACGCGTCGTGGCACTGCTCAACAGACACACAAATGAAGGAATTTTGAACCGCATTGTTACCTGCGATGAAAAATGGATTCTGTTTGATAACCGCAAGCGCTCAGCAAGTAGGTTCAGCACCTAAACAATGCCCTAAACGAAAACTTACCCCTAGAAAAGTGATGGTCACTGTTTGGTGGTCTAGCGCCGGTGTGATTCATCACAGCTTCTTACCAAACGGGGTGAGCATTACTTCAGATGTGTACTGTGAAGAACTGAACACAATGATGGAGAAGCTGGCACATCTCCAACCAGCATTGGTAATCGCTCGTCTCCGCTGCTCCTGCACGACAACGCGCGACCTCATACTGCACAGCAGACGGTCTCCAAGTTGCAAGAACTGGGGTTGGAAGCTCTCCGTCATCCGCCCTACTCACCAGACCTTGCGCCTACAGACTACTACTTTTTCCAGAATTTGGATAACTTCTTGGCGGGAAAAAAATTAAATACCCGAGAGGCAGTACAAAATGCCTTTGAAGAATTTGTTGCCTCCCGTCCAGCTGATTTCTTTAAGAAGGGCATCAATAAACTGCCACTGCGTTGGCAAAGATGCATTGATTGCATGGGTGATTACTTCGATTAATACAAATAAAAAATGCATGAAAAAAATTCGTTTAAATTTTTTCATACAAAACGGCAATTTCATAGGTAAAGACCTATTAATTAGACAAATTTCAATTTCTAAACCAAAATCAATGTAATGTCCTTCCTTAAAAATAATCTAAGTACATTAATTTAAAAAAGTCCACCTAACCTTTCCTTTGCCTTTGCGCAGTCGGATAAAAATACTAGTCCTTTATTACAATACCAACTACGTACTCTTACTATAATACTATTCAGCATGCCACAGCAACCTGCTAAAACCACATAACTCATACTTACCCGATTCCTGTCTGAGCTAGGCATCCCGGTTGCACCATTAAATCATGGCCGCGGATCGGATAGAACATTCCCGAAGTCCCATTAATCAAACCTGTCTTGTTCATCTCCATTTTGAAGCTTTATTACATGTCCTGAGATATAAATTACAAATATCTTGTTAGGAGATGAGTCTCGTTATCAATTCGCTGATGATGTTAAGCGTGACAGTTAATTTTGAGTCGATTTTTATGTTGGCTAATCTAAGAGTGTAATTAATCTTTGTCTTCCAGAACGTACTGTTACGTTATGGGAAAATACCGGAAAAGGGCGTGTCGGACCACAGGTTTGTAATCCTAATTTTTTTATGTTATAAAATTACAAATTAAAAATTTTCGGACTTTTTCCTTTACTTGTGCTGTGACACCTTGCTTCTTGCCAAATTTCATGACTCTAAGTCAACGGTAAGTACCCTATAGATTTTGATTTACTTGCGATTATCAAAATATGTGATATGATAATAATATAAACGGCCGTATTTTCTTACTGCGTTGACTTAGTAGCTTGATTTTTTTAAAGCTCCAAGGGACCATAGAGCTATGTCTATGGTATTTCATATTGATTTCAACTTGATAACTCCACGCGATCCTGAGAAAAAAGGTCTTGACAGACTGACAGACAGACAAACAGACAGACGGACAACGAAGTGATCTTATAAGGGTTCCGTTTTTTCTTGTAGAGGTACGGAACCCTAAAAAGGGATATTGGTTTTATCGCACCATTCGGCAGACAGATAGGTGATGAGTTGATGACGAAATAGTAAGTAGACGCTGCTGCCCATCCTTATGTAATCGTTAAGTCAACTTCTACTAACCATGTGATATGATAATTATGGCATTTGTAGGTTCCCACACAGATCGAAGTTTTTCAAGGAGTTGACATTGCTCTCTGAGCCTCAGAGATTAACAACCTTACTAATAAAGATTTACACACGACGCGACGTATACCAGAATCATACCGCTTTTTAAAAGGGCCAATGGCGTTATAACTCCGGTACTTATATAAGTCATGTGTAAATACTTATTAGTCAGGCTGTAAGATGAGCAGTGGTGGTCCAGTGGTATCGGCCCCGACTTACGAGTTGTAGATCGTGGGTTGGAACCCAGACAGGCACTTTACATGTAAATAATTTCATCACCACTGCTCTCAAAACTGTGAAGGGAAAAACCGTGAGGAAACCGGCATGTCCTAGAACCAAAAATTCGAAGACATGTGACATCTATCAACCCGCACTGGGACCGCGTGGTAGATTACAGCCCACTCCCTCTCACTGAGAGGAGGCCTGTGTCCCAGCAGTGGGAACATTAGACTGATTATGTAGGCTATAAGGAGTCACTATTTTCCTGTAAATTCCTACAGTGACACTTTTGAAACAGAACGCAGCAATTCTGTTTATTTGAAGAAAAAGGAATAGAATAGAATACTCTTATAGGTAGGTATTTTTATTAAGAGCTCTAAAATTACAATACTTATCCATATCCATTCAATAATATTTATTCGCTAACTTTTAACGACCATTGTAGCGATCCCTGCGTAGGATTTCCATGAATGTGTGCTTTTATTGTATTTAGTTTAGTTAATTACGAGAGAACACGCGCCAACGCCTTCCGCCAACCGCTTAATGAATCTCTTAATAAGAAGAATTATAAAGATAAGGAATTGATTATTATCAATTAAATAAGTGCCGTCTTCTACAAAAGTCATCGTTAACAGTGTTATCATTTATTTATCACTAGCTGCGTCCCGCGGTGTTACCCGCGGTTTATGAGATACACCAAAACGTGTATTATTTAATCGGTGAGAAAAAAAATTGCTTATCCCACGGGAACACTACATTTTTTTAGGATGTAAAGTAGCTTATGTGTGCTATGTGGATACAGGATGTCTGCTACCAAATTATATCAAAATCGGTCGAGCCGTTTGATTTTGAAAGAGTAACAAATATATTTGAATTCCTTGCTCTTCCCACGGGAGCACTACATTTTTTCGGAATAAAAAGTAGCCTATGTATTAATCCAGGGTATAAGCTGTCTACATACCGAATTTCATCCAAATCGGTCCAGCCGTTTGAGCGTGAAGAAGTAACAAACATACACACACACACACACTCACAAACTTTCGCCTTTATAATATTGATGTGATAGTGTGATTATTTATTTTTGTTTTTTTTGTTTTCAAACTTTTATTATTGTGATTTTAGTTTAGTTGGTGATCTTCCTGTGCTAGTCACAATAAATACTTTTCCTTTCTTTCTCTATTTTTTCGGGATAAAAAGTAGCCTATGTGTTTATCCAGAGTGTCAGCTACTTCCACACCAAATTTCATCAAAATCGGTGTAGCCGTTTCAGTTTGAAAGAGTAGCAAATATATTTGAATTCCTTGCTCATCCCACGGGAGCACTACATTTTTTCGGGATAAAAAGTAGCCTATTTGTTAATCCAGGTTATAAGCTGTCTACATACCGAATTTCATCCAAATCGGTCCAGCCGTTTGAGCGTGAAGAAGTAACAAACATACACACACACACTGACAAACTTTCGCCTTTATAATATTAGTGTGATTTTAATACCTGAAGCTAAAACTTTGTACCCCTTTTTACGAAAATTACGCCGAGTTCATACTCCTGTTTGAACTTTGGCACGGTTAAAGTTTACTTGTAGAAAGAGAGCAGAAAGTTAATATTTTTATTATAATATGCATTAGAAATACAATAAATTAATAAAAAAAAACATTACACACACTACTATGCATTTGACACAAATGTAATATGTGGGCTCTTTGCTTCAAATTACATTTATTTCTCTTTACATTATGTCATGTCATCTTGTTTGTCACTGTCACATTAATAAAACTATTCAAACTTTAAATTAATTATGGTAGAATTTCGATCAATGGGCGACTACTAGTTTATTTTATTATTTATGTACACCGACACCCAGTAAAATATACAGGGTGTAATTTTAATCACCGTTAACCTCATAAGAGGACATTGTACTCATCATTATGAACAACTTTTACTATGGGACCAAACATGAAATCGCAAAAAAAAAATCAGTTGCTCCCTACATTTTGACGAGTTATGCGAACATAAATGTAGGGAACAGCAGATTTTTTTTTCGCGATTTCAGGTTAGGTCCCATAATAAAAGTTGTTCATACTGATGAGTACAATGACCCCTTAAGAGGTTGATGGTGATTAAAATTACATCCTGTATAGAGATACGACATATAAGTTTTGAGTACAAAGGTACTGCTTATTTCTTGAGGAAATTCTTCCAGCAAACCTGCAAAAAAGAAATTTAGAAAATAGTACTTAGTCTTTATTCTTATCAACTATTTTAGGGATTACCATTTTTAACTTTTAAATTCTTCTTTCTTTCCTTTCCTTTTTTTTTCTTTCTTTCCTAAAATTGCTGATATATTTTCATGTTTAGATATCGATACTTATCACGTTTACGGACTTTCGCTAGCTAATTTAATTTGACCCTGTATCTCTACGCACTCATAATTATTACTATCCTAAAAGTTCGCGTACTGCGAACCATAATACACTTAAGAACTAAAAGATGCTGCAATAGTTTTTCAGCATCGTTTAGCCAAGGTTAACATGATGCTCTGGAGCTAATCACTGCCATAAAATCTACAGGTACTAGCACAAACTTTCTCTGAGACATAATGAGCCCTTTTCCACTCAGTCTTACAGTAATCGTCTGACCAACGCGGGCTGCTTTATTTTTGTAATCTAACAGACTGTTTGAAGACTTTGAAGATGCGCTTGCGTCTGCTACACAAATAGCAACATCCATACCTTCATACTAATGTATACTTTACTATAAATGCGAAAGTAACTCTGTCTGTATGTTAATTGTTACCTTTTAACGCCTTAACGGTTGAACGGATTTCGGTGAAATTTGGCGTACATGTAGTACGTTCCAGTAGGATAATTTCCAACCTCCACACGGGCGAAGCTGAGAGCAAATGCTAGTAATAGGTATATATGTAGGTAGTATTTCTGTTACCGCATGTATAGTTAATTACTTACACTTAAAAAAGCTATTCTTTTTATCAGAAGATTCCTAGATAAGAGACCGTCCTACAAAAGAATACTTTCACGCGATCTCAGTATTCCACAGGCCATAGGGTAGTCAAAGTGCTTTTTAATGTTGATCGTGCAAGGAACGCATGGGATCTAGACGCTCGCCCCGAAGCCTTGCTCATTACAATTATTTCACATTAGAAATACTTTAGGTCTTTATACAAGGTCAAATTAAACTACCCAGCGAAACTCCGCAGACTTGGTGGGCGATATCTTAACATGACAAAATAAAAATAAAAAGTTTTTTTGATTTGTTTGGGGTCAATACCGCTGGTTGAGTTGTTACTTGAAGTGAGAGCTGGTAAATCTGTTTCGTCGTGTTGAGATATCGATACCCATCCATGACTGTGAAGTTTACTAAAAAAACCTGATTTTAACACGCTTTTATTAAATTCACCTGTATGTATGTTTGTATGTAACGAAATCTTTGAACACGATTTTTACCCACTTTACATGGTCAGATTAATTCGAAATTTTTCACACTTAACAGGGTTCGATGACAATACAATAATTTAAAACTTTTGTCCCATTACCCTGAACAGAATCAGCAGGATTAACGATTTATCTCTATTCTATTACTATTTGCTCGTTACTCACTTTATTCTTATATTGAAAAATTTATTATTTACTTTTTAGTTCAGTTTAATGGTATTAAAGCGTGTTTTTTAGTTTTTTAAACTATAATTTTTTAAACTGATATTTTAAGAGACTTCACTATGGTTGGTGACCCCAAAAAAAAAAATCATCAAATTAATTAATTTGTGTTTTATCACGTTTAGATATCGAAACCCATCACGTCTACGTAGTGTCACTAGCTAATTTAATTTGACCCGTATATACAAAAAAAAAATCCTACAAACTTATTCTTTCTTTTTTTTTTCTTTTCGACAGTACATCAGTTTCTTATACTTTTTGGGCCCAGAAGGTGGCTACATTTATTGCGGCGTCAGAGACATTGTTCAGATCGTCAAGTGTGCAGGTGAACAGATATTTGGGACACTAGCAGATATTAGCAAAGGGTAAAAGTATTGAGAAAGAAGAACAATTCGTGGATCTTTTGAATTAGTCAGAGGCATACTTGACGGTGTGGGGTCATGAATTTGAATCCGCAATCGTTGCACTGTTTACGTCAACCTAGGCTGTTCCTGGCGCAAGCTTAATAAAATTTAGGTTAGTCTATATACATATTATGAGAGATTTCTAGAAATATTTCTAGAACTACCGTAGTTGGAAAAAATCTACGCAGATAATGAGTATTCATATTTGATTGTACAAAACATACCTATAAAACAATAACAAAGCATTATCAGACTTAATTTTCAGCTTGATAATGAATGATGATGTTAATAGTGTATTCAATAAATTTTGTCATAAAGAGAATCTCTAATCATCCTCTAATTAAACCAATACTTGTAAAGGTTATTTGAATTTCAGGTTAATTTCACTTGTCAAGTATTTCAGCAGCTGAAAACGTTATGTCAGACATGTATATTTTCAATCAAAATTAAGTAAAAATATTTGACATTATCTACCAGAGGAGCTCGTGGCTAAGTAATAACAGCCGTACGGGTCGATCCAAAAGGTTAAGCTACGCTTGCCGGGGTTGGTCCGTGGGTGGGTAACCATCTTTAAATACCGAGACTCTTCCACGCTTCGGAAAGCACGTTAAGCCGTTGATCCCCGCTGTCATTCGTGGATCTTTGACAGTCATTACGGGTCGTCAGAAGCCTGAAAGTCTCACAACCAGTCTTACCAAGGGGTACCCAGTAATTGGGTTGTGGAGCCCAGATAGATTATAGAAAATACTGGTATTCAGCTGCATCTAGTTATACTGAAAGGCGACCCCAACATAGTTGGGAAAAGGCTAGGCAGATTGATTAATTTGACATTATCTACCAAAAGTGGTTCCCAAAAAACTTTTATTCAATTCATGCCGACACGCACTTGAGCATGATTTAACTTTTAACTTCCAACATTAACGAATTATGAGCTACTCGTAAAACCAAATAAGCTGAAGCAATACTAATCAAAAACACACTTTAAAACAAACTCATTAAAGTTAATTTTCCACTAAATACAATAAAACAATGTCATAAAATCTGTGATAAAGTGAAAACATTGCTTCAGAGGAGATCACTTTCTATTGCGCGTGCGCGGATGAAAGCGACATTAGCATGATGCGCACGAAATCAACAATTATCTTACACTTACGCTCATTATATGCGTAAATCGGTAGAGAGTAGATTTATTAATTGTTGTAACGATATGTAGAACATGTAAATTCCGATAGAATCTGTAAAAAAGATTAGTGTGTACTCTTTGGTCTATTAGCGGCACTATACTGCCACTGTTTATTATCAATAAGATGCACCCCGAGGTTTCACCCACTTAAGTTTCGATCCCGTGGAAATATCGGGATAAAAAGTATCATGTGTCCTAAACCAGGTCATGGTCTACCCATGTGCCAAATTTAATCCAAATCCGTTCAGGCATTTTAGCGTGAAAGCATATCAAACTAACAAACAAACTCACTTTTGCAATTATAATTAGGATTAGGATTGCAATCTGAGTTTCTGTCAAAATAAATGTTATTTAATGACTTTGACATCTTAGGTATATTTATTTATCAAGTCAAAATTTTAAAACGATACTTGAAACTGTTTCTATCTGAGAGTTGTCAGTAAAATACCATAAATTAAACCAGACATATTTTGGTTCTTTTGACTAACTATGATTAATTACTAACACTATGTTAATAATTAATAAAGGCTCTCTTTTATTGACGAAGCAAAGAGTGTCCTAGCAATAGCTATTAGGTATACTCCTAACTTTTGACAATTATGTTTGTCGGTCTTTCACTGTTATTGTTAAAATTTAATTTAAAAAAATAGTTTTCCAAACGTACATTAGACCAGTTTTTCGAACGAATATTATTGCAAAATTAATGTGACAAATTGTCAAGCATGCGTAAACTAATGTGATTGGTAGAATTATTTATCAACAGCTAATCGCAGCAGTATACGCGCGGTTGACAATTTGTCACATTAATTTTCCGATAATTTTCGTTCAAGAAACAAGCCCATTAAGAATTAGTTTTAAAAATAGAATTTACGATCTTCCTTTAGTAGCTTCACGAGCTGGGTTGGGGTAGGCACACCCTGTAGAGCACATTCAAACCAATTGATAGCAATAACAGAGGCTGAAATTGAAAAACTCATGAAAATTATGATGTCCGGGGCTGAATTTAGGAGCGCTCTGTGTCCAGCAGACTACAGCGGAGTTACACACTTTTTTACACTAATTACTCACTTTGCCAATAGAGGGCGTGACTAGTTTGTGTGAAAGGATGATACATTGCGAGTTAGATTGGCATTATTTCGGCAGATGGCACTAGCAGTGGAGTTAGTTACTGTTTCTTTTTTTAATATTTTATTCGATTTTTTCCTCTGCTTGCTTGGTATTATGGAAAGGAACTATCGAAGCACGTTATAAATATTTTTTACATTAAAGATCACCCTGGGCTTAATTAAAAATTCATAAACCTTTTTCTGTAAGTCGTTAAACAACTTCTTTAGAACTTTTGCTTTTAATTTTATTTAATTATTACTTTTCCGCGTCCATAGGTCATTTATTAAATATTAATGTGTTATCTTTGTCAGTTCGTGTATCATTACATACTATCAGAAATAAAGAACTTATTAATTCTATACCTTTTACCAATACTCATGCAAAAGATTGTGCACTTAGCGATTTATTTTTATCTTTTGAAATGTATTTTTTGTTAGATCTATTTTTTTGACATTTGTAAGAATATTGATTCGTAATAATTTTAGTGAAAGGAAGAACCTCACTACTCCCTCATCACCTATTGTTTTTTCATTACTTTGCAATGTTTTTTATTAAAAAGTAAAACTAAATAAAATTATGGTTCCTAGAGGCATAAAACCATCTAGCTGGGGGGTGTGGGACGCCTCCCAGCTAGAAAGACTGACGACCTGAAAAAAGGGACTGGGACCGACTGAATGCGGAAGGTGGAGGACAGGGTGTTGTGGCGCAGCTTGGGAGAGGTCCAGCAGTGGACTGTGGTAGGCTGAGTTGACTGATTAAGAGGCATAAAATGTGAAGCCTTTAAACATATAAAAAGACATTTACACGTTTCATGTTATGTCTCTTGCAATCACAATTTTATTTTTAAACGTCATCAAACACATCATCATTACTATCATTCTCCAGATTCATTTGTAAACAAGATAATCCATAGCTTGTATAGCAACAACAAAAACAATTTATTTCGTCAATTATTTTTCCAACCGTAATTGCTCAAGGGTAACCTACAGCAATTATTGTTGGAAATATCAATAAATATCAATTCTTATAAATCAATAGCAAAGTATTCTTTAGCACGATAAAATAAACCTTCCTATAATAGGGTATTCTTTATAACATGTTTATTAAGTTTACGAACAATGGACACGATAATAACGATGTGTGAATATCCTCGGACATATCCGGGACACTTAATCACCATGTAAAGTAAAAATAACACGAGTAATTTTGTTTGTTTGTTCTCAACCGTCTCGGGAAAAGGTGAAGGATTTCTATCCGTTGCAAGAATGTTGTGGATGAGACCGTAAATTGCGATCGTCAATTATTTTGCTATGCCCTTTATTTTTTATAATTAAGGTATTTTCCCGTAGGGGGTGAGTCAGGTGTAATTTTAATTTATTAAAAAACGTGTCTGTTTGTGCTGGGAAATCCCTGTTTTTTATCTGATTCTTAAATATAAATTGGTATTCAATATCCTTCATGAGTGGCGATGCTTACGGCCGCGTCCTATTTAAAAGCAATCGTCGCGCAAATTCGCGATCACTCGCTGAAATAAAGCCGATAGAGAAGTACATACCCTTGCAGCTTTATTGCTTAGAGACCTCAACCAGCTTACTGAATATCTTACCGGTAAATGCTTGAGATATATTCAAATTGCGCCAGGCGCTGATAGAATACCTTACTTGCAAGCAACTTGGCAAGATGTTTGATGTTAATTTTGTAGATTGCAAGTGATTTGAATTTTAAAACACAACATGACTTCCTCGGTAAATGTAACTGATTCTTTGGCATTTATTAAGAATCCCTATCTTAAGAAATGCTGGGTTTCCCATACAAACTTTCATCCCCTATATCACCCCCAGTAGGATTATTTTTGAAAAAAAAAGCAGCCTATGTCCATCCCCAGGATATCATCTATAGCCTTGCCAAATTTTATCGAAATCCGTTTAGCGGTTTAGGCGTGAAAAGGTAACAGAGAGACAGAGTTACTTTCGAATTTATAATATTCAACTCAGCCAATCGCAGTCCACTGCTGGACATAGGCCTCTCCAAGGTTGCGCCACAACACCATGTCCTCCGCGTTCCGCATCCAGTCTGCCCCAGCCACTTTCTTCAGGTCATCGGTCCATCTAGCTAGGGGGCGTCCCACACTACGCTTACCGATACGCGGTCT
This sequence comes from Cosmia pyralina, assembly GCA_946251885.1. Classification (NCBI taxonomy): domain Eukaryota; kingdom Metazoa; phylum Arthropoda; class Insecta; order Lepidoptera; family Noctuidae; genus Cosmia; species Cosmia pyralina. The sequence continues at coordinate 23,387,718 of OX276345.1, read as the reverse complement.
CCACTCTAGGACTCGTCTGCTCCACCGGCCATCGGTCCTTCGACAAACATGGCCAGCCCACTGCCACTTCAGTTTGCTCACTTTGAAAGCTATGTCAGTTACTCCGGTTCTTTTCCGGATAACTTCATTCCTGATTTTATCCTTCAAAGAAACTCCGAATAAATTGAATTTATAATATTAGTATGGATTATTTCAAAACTTAGTATTATCGTGCTAATGCAGCATCTTTAAGAATATCATTATGGGACCACTTCTAACATTCAACACAACAAAATTCCGCAACAAGGTAAGATTCAAAACTGAGAACACTGCGGTGGTCACCATGGAGCTACGCGAGATTTTTGAAGTCATAGGTATATTGTGACTCTTCCTTTTCATGTTCTCGTACACGAAATGCCCAAGATCTTTCAAATTGCACTATTAGGCTTATAAATGTAATTTCGAACGAAGACAACAAAGTCTAATATTGTCTTTCAATTAGTCTATTTTCTCGAGGAGCTCGTGGCTAAGGTAATAACAGCTGCACGAGTCGATCCATCAGGTTAAGCTACGCTTGCCGGGGTCGGTCCGTGGATGGGTGACCATCTTTTACATACCGAGACTCCTCCGTGCCTCAGAAAGCACGTTAAGCGGTTGGTCTCGGCTGTCATTCGTGGATCTTTGATAGTCATTACGGGTTGTCAGAAGCCCAAAAGTCTGACAACCAGTCTTACCGAGGGGTATCGTATTAACCAGCTAATGGGTTGTGGAGGTCAGATAAGCAGTCGCTCCGTGTAAAATACTGGTATTCAGCTGCATCCAGTTAGACTGGAAGCCGACCCCAACATACTTGGGAAAAGGCTAGGCAGATTGAATTAGTCTATTCTCTGTGTACAAATGGCTACATATCAAACTATACATTTCCAGTATAAACTGACCTCTCATTGTACGGAAATCCTATACAATGCGAGATCAACTTATACTGGAAATTTCTAGCTTGATATGTAGCCGTATGAACACTTACCCATGAAGTTGGAGAGTTAATCAGAAAGTTGGTTCTACAAAAAGAAAGCCCCGTCTCCTTTTGGAAGTATCATTTTAATTATGAATACAATTAATCTTTTTACGACTGTCATCCATTTTTCCACGCACCGAGCCGTGTCCCCCACACGCAGTGTTCTTTCTTCGACGTAAATACATATATAAAGGTGACACATGCATTGTAACGAGCCAGTTCTATAATGTGCAGAACATGTTACACTGCTTTTAAGGCCTTTTATATCGATTCAGGTTATTTTATGCTCACGTGTAGGACACTAAACAAGTTGCTAGGGTGTTAGGCAGAGAAGATGCTAATGATCCATAGTTTTACAATGCATGTCTTATTCTTCGCATTAATTTGTGGACTAACTAAACAGATCAAATTAAAATACAGTATACTTTCATGGTTGGTGGTTTTGCACTGAAAATCAAATAATAATTATATTTTTTTTTTTAATATCTGATGGTCATGTGCTGAAAATTCATAGGTACTGGATTATTTAGGTTTCAAACAGATAACGATATTATTGTAATTGCAATACAATAATATACTACTAACTTAATACTTTGTTTTTAAAATTCATTATTTTGTACTGAATTTAACAATGGATGTAGATTTCACATAAAATAAAAATCCCTAAACTTAATACACACAGTTAATTAGGTAGTAAATCGTGGTCATTAATTAAAATCATTCAACAGCAACAAAGTACGTGTAGCTTTACAAACTTTCGGAACACATTCCATTCAATATGCAAACACTTGCCTAGCAATTAATTAATTACAAATTTCCTAATATCAAATAAACTTCATTTTAAACCGGATAACTGCATTTAGGCGTTTGTAAATATTCTTGCAGAACACGTAGAACAATAACAGGATCCAAAGAGTTTACAAAGAGAGAGATGTAGATATGAAAATGTGTGAGGGGGAAGGAGATAGAGAATTAGTGTAACCTTTCGCTGAGCTGTAGCACAGCTAAGAATGGATGACAAAAAGTGAATAAGTCAGTGTGGCATAGAGTGCGGTGCGGACGTCAGGCAGACATTAATAAAGTCACTTATAAGTGACATTTAAGATAAATAAGTGATAGGTGTGATATCACGAAATGGCGTTCCGATCGTGCGTGGGAGTCGTTTTCTTGGGCTGTTTAGTTGGTGAGTTTTTATTGACCTTATATTTTTTTTAAATCTAAATTTAAATAAATGAAATAAACAAAGAGCAATTCTATAATTCAATTTTTGAATTTTTCTCTTCTCTTCGACAAAAAAATTATAAATTCAAATCATGTACTTTCATTACTCCACACTTCGGTAACAACCTATTTCGTTAACCTTTAACAAATTAATATTCAGTGGAGCAGTAAGTATTACAATATGTCAGGGTACACGTTAGCCTTGACGCATAGAATTACAATTCCTGTCTAATTTGAATGCTAGTCTATAAGCAATGGTAATAAAGTTGTAATTGCTTTGATTAATTATTAATGGCAAATGCTCTGTTATTTTTGAATCTATATCTAAAGCAGTTTAATGACTGTTTGAAAGTCAAGGCACAGCCTTTATCTCTGATAAGACAATAGAATAAATTTCTACTAGTGCCTAATCTACTTTCAAAAATGGAACAAGTTTTCATGATTGACTGAGAGAGCAACCACAGCCTAAACACTGAAGAAAGAAATTGACAATTTGGAAGGTCAGTTGTTTCACTAAGCAAACAAAAATACTTAGAAACGATTTTTAGAAACTCAATCAAATAGCAAATAGTTGAAAGCAGGGTTGAAGTCTATAAGCGAATGAAGCCCATACAACAACCAGTCCTCAATACAAAGATGTTTTCATAACCTAATAACAGTTAAAAGCTTACAAATGCTTGTTTAATTTGTTAGCTAATGATTTTGCTTCGTAACGACAGACATCAGTTACGTCTAGGAAGAAAAGACATCAACGCGCGTGCACCTTTTTAAAAGAGAAAGTTTCACATTTTCTGAAACAACATCAGTCAATGTTTGATGGATTTCAATTGTTTTGCATAACCGTAAACTGACAATATACGTAACTAATCATTCTTTATTATTATGAGATACGATTTTTAGACTGTCTATAAGAATGCAAGAAAATCACGGCAAGTGCTGAGGGCCAATTCTCGTAATTAAAAACGTTCAAATTCAAGTCGCAATGTCAGCCAGCGACACTCAAATGTCAAAAATGTAGGCAAACTCTATACAATTTTGACAGATTGAGACTGAGATGAGATTGCGAACGTTGTTATAAAAATACGGGAATTGCCCCTCTGATGTTACTTTGCAATTTCATGATGACGTCACTGACATCGATGAAGGAATACACCGTGAGGAAACCGTCAACCGGCTTTGAGCAAGTTAAGCTGGTATTATTATTATAAGAAGGAGTATCAGATTTCACAATAATGGTTTATAGTAAAACTAGCTTTTGCCAGCGGCTTCGCCCACGTGGATGTCGGAATTACCCACGGGAACCGTAATTTTTTTCGGAATAAAAAGTAGCATATGTGCTATTTCAGACTGTAATCTATCTCTGTGCTAAATTTCATCCAGATCCCTTCAGCCGTTCTGGCGTGATTGAGTAACAAACATCCATCCATCCATCCAAACTTTCGCCTTTATAATATGAAGTGTGATAGTAGGATGTAGGATATATATATACATAAGTAAGATACTGTCTAAGCCCGATCAACCGTCTACACAGCGATTAACTAAGTTCAAATAACAGTAAAGACGACGATTCTAAGTAAAATAACGGAGAAATTGCATACTTATTCAACGCACGCAGAGCCGCTGCTTGCCATTAAAGTTCAGTTGAGTACAATATGGATACACATGTACCTACTTTGTATGGATGGAATTTATAATGAGGATGACGTCACAAATAAACAATTGAATGAGGTCTCATGGTAGTTAAACTAGGGTAAATGATGACACTAATTTCCCAATGGTAGGTATTCTTTAAAAACACCTCGTTGGTCCAAACTCCCTGGTCGGCGGGGATCGATAAGCCGATTCCCGGTCACCGTAGGCGCGGGCTTGCGGACGGCGAGCAATGGGTAGCTCGCCGTCCGGTATGGACCAGGGGGTCTACTCCCTAAGCACGAAGCCCGTAGTTTCGGCCTTCGTTACGTGCGTTTCCTACTCCGTATCAACTACGGATGGATGATTGGTTCGGGGCCTGAATGAAGTATGAATGACAACACGATTTGACAGTTATCCCTACTCCCGCTGTGTTTTTGCCCGTCCGAAAAATTTAACTTTTACACTTGTTTTGATGGATGGTTATTTCAGACGGACGGAAAGACGGACAGACATAGGGAGTAGACCCCCAAGCCCGGATCGACGGCGCGTTGTCTTCCACGCGCGCCTCAAAGAGATGTCAGTAGTGATGTGGTATGATAGGCCTGCCAGGTTTACGGGTTGTTCGAAAGAGATACCGTGGCCCTAGCACAGGCAACTGAAGGAACAGGGGTGGGTTTTAGTCAGTAAAAGTCTGACACGCTCCGCTCTGCCGAGAGCGGGAGAAATCATTCATGATTTCCCATCCACAAAAAAAAGGACAGGTAAACTGTTATTGGATTTTTCTATCTGGAATTTCTCAGTAGTAGCCCGGAGTCCAGATTTGTGTCCGGTTGATGACAATAGGCGCGCCCCCTATTATATGGGACTTTTGTGTCCGGTTGATGACAATAGGCGCGCCCGCTATTATATGGGGCTTAAACATAACTGGCGAAATGTGGGTGTGGAACCAAGACGTGATGTTATGTTATGTATTCATGACAAATGCCAACACAATATAAATAGCAATTTCTGGTTATACTGGAAACTAACTTGGTTACGAAAATGTTAATGAGATAATATCAATTAACCTTTTCTTAAGCAAGATTGAGTAGGTATTCCAATAGTTCAAACTATTATAAATAAAGGTCAATAATAACTGTAGGCATCTTCTAATACTGTGAAGGAATCAGTGATCACTTTGATTTCAAACGAAACAAAATCATTCCAAATTTCCTGACAATGCCTTCACCGTGAAACCGATCTTAGAACTATTTCTAAGATTATCTTAGTGATAAATTCACTATTACCAGCACCCTAATTGCGTAACACGCTCATAATCACTATCTGAATGATTTTGAAACATATTGCTAATCCATTACTTCATATGTTCGAAAAATTTGTCCGCTCAACAACTTAAATATCGCAATGAATGTTGTTGAACTGTCAAAATGAAACCCCGCAGTTCGGTTTTCAACAAAAATAACAGATTTTCTTGTAGCTGTTCCGTAAATGGAGGAAACGAAAAGAAGGCTGTTCCAACTACTACCATGCCTCATCATAACCCTTATCCCAATTTATCTGGAATCGGCGCAACATGTCTTTTGCTTCCATACTTATACATATTAGTCGTCATCTCGGTAGTCACTTCCTTTCAAGCCATATCATATTTCACACAGTCCATCCATCGTTTCTTTGGTCTTCGCTTACTCGCATAGCCATATTCATACTCAAAACTTTCCTCACGACATTTTCCTCATTCCTCTTTTTATTCGAAAATTTTAACATTACCTAAACATTTATTAATCTAAACCTTTTACCACTACAGTGTGGCGCCTTAGAATATCATTAACCACTGATAGGGTTTTATAGGCAGTTCTTAATGGCTTCGAGGTTATAGTTTAATGGGAAGATTAATAAATGGTGGGATGCTGGATAATTTCTTTGACCTTATGCGTTGACCTTAACCATAGATTACTGAATAGCTAATGCATTCTTATACCTACTAAACCTCTCTTCTTAGCCTAGGCTTTTTATTATTCATATCGATTTTGAGAAAGGATCTTCTGGTTCATTGTTGTTAATGGTCTTCTGATCCTTTAAACCTTGTCTTGTCAATATACCTACGGTTGCAAGTAGCAAACAAGTTGGCAACAATAACAATACCAGCTTATTATTGTCCCATCACTGCAGGTCAAGGCCTCTTCTCTGCTGCGCTTCTTCTTCTGCCTGTCTTTGTTGATCCCAACTTTTGGCCTTGGCTCTGCAGTAGGATTTTATCAGGCTGATATTTATATTATACTAGTTTTTGCCAGCGGCTTCGCCCGCGTGATTGTCGGAAATTATCCCACGGGAACTTTCTACCGGGATGAAAAGTATTTTATGTCTTAATCCAGGTTATAAACTATCTGTATACCAAATTTTATCCAAATCCGTTCAGCCGTTTTTGCGTGATTGAGTAACAAACATCCAAACATACAAACTTTCACATTTATAATATTTGTAGGATGCTACTCGTATGAAGGAATACAGGCTTACCAACTAAATACATTATACGTATTATACACTTCTGGACACATCTTTTGGCCCACCTTGTATTTTCAGTTTCGTTTGGTCCTAGCTAAAATTTTATATTAGGTCGAGCATAAAGTTTTTATGCAGTTTTGAACCTGGCACATTCACAATTTCATTCAATAGTCTTTTTTTGAATTTCGAACACAGAATTTAAAGAAACAAAAGACAATTTGGAGCCTGTTTGTTGATATCAAACAATCGAATACTAAGAAAACTTGGTTTTATTGGTTTACTTGGATTTAATTCTTGAAAAAGTGATTGATATCTTTGGTTTTGCAACAAACATCACTTATTCTTAACATTAAGGTGAGGTTCTATCAATAATCTATGGATACTTCACCTGAAGTCGCCGCCCAAGCTGTGGCACTTATTCAGGCCGGACACAGCCAAAGAAACGTGAGTGCTCAACTTAATTTAAGTCGATCTGCGGTCCGAAATGTTTATCGGAGGTACCTAGAGACTGGCGGCTTTGTTCGTCGCCAAGGAAGGCCACGATCTCGGGTCACAACTGAAAGGCAGGATCGATTCATCGTGACGACCAGCTTGAGAAATCGTCACCTTACCTCCATTGAGATACAAAACCAACTTCGCGACTTCCACGGAGTATCTGTGAGCGCTCGAACTGTTCGGAGAAGGTTAAAAGAACGCGATATGGTACCACACAAGCTAGCTAATGGCCCCAAACTAACGCGAGCCCACCGAACAGCGCGCCTTCATTTCGCACGCAGTCATTTAAATTGGACACAGCGAGATTGGAACCGTGTACTCTTTTCTGATGAGTCTAAAATTGTGTTACATGGCAATGATGGAAGGAAGAAGGTCTACCGACGTAAGGGAGAGTGTTTCGCACAATGCTGCTTTGAAGAGAGGGTTGCTTATGGCGGTGGCTCATGGACTGTCTGGGGCGGTATATCCGCGAGCGGCAAAACTCAACTTGAGGTTGTTACAGGACCACGGCTGCCAACATTAAATGCTGAAAGGTACATTCGTGAGTGCTTAGAACCTCACGTGATACCATACGCGGACTATGTGGGCCCAAATTTCCTTTTTATGCATGATAATGCAAGAGCCCATGCGGCCGGCATCGTCAGGGAATATCTTCGGGATGTGAACATCACAGTTATGGACTGGCCAGCCAGAAGCCCAGACATGAACCCCATTGAGCACATGTGGGACGAGCTAAAAAGACGTGTTAGGGCTCGTCAGCCAGTTGCCCAGACGATGCAGGAGTTGAAAACTGCCATAGAAGAGGAATGGGAGATGATCCCTCAAAATTTCATAGAGCGGTTGATAAACTCTATGCCTAATCGTATGAGAGCTGTGGTAGATGCCCATGGAGGCAACACGCGTTATTAAATTAAACCTTTATTTGATAAAACATGTTTTTTATTCAAAAATCAATTGCCTTTAACAAGGCGCATATCCGACTTGTTAGGAGTAGCTCCATGTAGTATGGTATTCTGAATTCAAATTTAAAACAATACGATCGAAAAAGATGGTAAAATGTATCAGGTTTAAAACTGCATCAACAGTTTTTGTTCAATCTAGCAATCATATTTCGGTAGGGGCCATCGAAACCTAAACTCTAAGGTAGGCCAATAGATGTGTCCAGAAGTGTATGTACGAGTATTTAGTTGGTGAATGAAATGGTTGGTGCAAGAAGTGATTCTGACTTGATTTAATGATAAATGATTTTATTTCTGTAAGTAGATTTGAACAAACACTTTTACACGTCAATCATATTTTTAATAATAACTAGATGAGGTTGGCGTTTCCTATCTGACTACTTTGACTAGAAAGGCCGAAACAAACTCAGAGGTCACACAGTCTCTTTTTAAGTCCAGACATAATCTTGGTCAGATCATGTGAAGATCATGTAGATTGGTGTCTGAAATGGTCATTTGAGGAAAGAACCACATAGATTGAGTGGACCTGTCTAGGTCAGTGCGCGCATTTGTCAGTTATCGTGCAGTTCAACTCAGAACTCTTAAGTTCTCCTTAGAGCTCAACGATTCGACGAACAATACCAAAGAAAGGACAGTTGGGTAGGCCGCGTAAATTACTCAAAGGCAAACATTGTTCTCTGAAATCAAAAACAGAATCATTTCTTCGTTGATTACGTAAGTTGATAACTTTTTTTTAACCGACGAAAAAAAGGAGGAGGTTCTCAATTCGACACGTATGTTTTTTTATTTTTTTTTATGTATGACCACGCATAACTTTTTACAGAGTCGTCCGATTTGAAAAAAAAAAAAAATTTAATCGAGAGGTTATACCTCAAAGTTGGTTTCATATAAAATTGATTAACTTTGCTTCGGTAGTTTTTGAGTTAACTTCAATAATACGTATTTTTCCCCACTTTTATATGGATGTTGTTCTAGTTTCTTTTGCAGTTAATGGTATTAGAATTTGTGTGGGGTAGGTACCACAACTAAAAAGTGAAAAATAAAAACTTTGTACAAAAAAATACAACCAACTTTCAAAAACAACACCATAAAGCGAAAAATAACTTTAATTTCGGAAGTCGGTAGCAAAAAACGAAAATACATTTAACCAGACACTGACTTCCGAAATTAAAGTTATTTTTCACTTTATAGTGTTGTTTTTGGAAGTCGGTTGTATTTTTTTGTAAAAAAGTTTTTATTTTTCACTTTTTAGTTGTGTACCTACCCCACACAAATTCTTATACCACTATCTGCAAAACAAACTAGAACATCATCCATATAAAAGTCGGGAAAAAATACGTATTATTGAAGCTAACTCAAAAACTATTGAAGCAAGTTAATCAATTTTATATGGGACCAACTGTGATGTATACCCTCTCGAATAAAACAAAAAAAAATCCAAATCGGTCCAGCCATCTTCGAGTAATCGGGGAACATAAATTAAAAAAAAAAATAAAAAAAAAAGGTTCCGACGAATTGAGAACCTCCTCCTTTTTGAAGTCGGTTAAAAAGTTTTTACCTATTAATCTTTGAATCCTACATCCTACTTACTGGTAGAAATCTTTTTCGTGAATACTACTTTTCTCCATCCTCCACTGGATCAAATTCACTGCACCCAGACTTGTGTTTCAACAATCTGATTGTATCATAAACTAGGTATATTCAGCGAGTTATTGGTATATTCGTACAGTGAAGGTTATCGAATGAAACATTAATACAGCACTAATATTTGGACATAACGCCTCGTACAAAGCTACGTGTGTTAGGTAACAGAGAAATCAGCTCTTACACCACAGTTTTTGGTTATCTTTCATCTGTTTTTAATATTGGCAGTTAGCAAAAATATGTTTTTTTTTATACTTCGTGATTTTAAAATGTGGTTTATGGGCAAAAAGAATATACAGTTACAAATGGACGTGGAAGAAGGATTAATTGTTAAAAGGAAATTTTAGCTGCATACAGCGTCCTCAAATATTGTGACAAGAGACGTTGTTCTGTACCATATACATACTAATTGGTATGTGTATGGTTCAGAGCAACGTCTCTTTTATCATGTGACACGTTCAATAATCAAAAATCATGCATAAGAACCGGCCAAGTGCGAGTCGGACTCGCGCACGAAGCGTTCCGTACTATTATCTACAAAAACGGCAAAAAAATCACGTTTGTTGTATGGGAGCCCCCTTAAATATTTATTTTGTTCTGTATTTTAGTATTTGTTGTTATAGCGGAAACAGAAATACATCATCTGTGAAAATTTCAACTGTCTAACTATCACGGTTCATGAGATACAGCCTGGTGACAGACGGACAGCGGAGTCTTAGTAATAGGGTACCGTTTTACCCTTTGGGTACGGAACCCTAAAAAGATAGAATAAAATAACAACACTCTTGTTTTGTAAAATGCTTTTAACATTCAAGGTAACGCCTTAATTTGTTTTGAATCATTTTAATTTTATATTTCTGTTTATGTTAGCAACGCGAACATTAATTAAAACTTTTACAATCAGATGAATGTTTTGGTAATTGCTAGTCAATTTAGCTGTTTTGAAATTGAACGGCGACTGTAACCTTTATAAGAAAAATATTTCAAGTACGTGAAATATGGCTATTTCAAGTATATTCTTTGATAAATAGCAATCTTATCTTTTACGTTTTCCCAGCCTATTTTCAAGCTTTATTTTGTTATTGAAAGAAAATGTAGTCATGGGACCTTGACTCGAACATGGGTCATAGATTTTGTGTAGTTAGTTCGAAACATTACACCTTTTCAAGCTACCAAAATAAATAAATAATAATATAATCATTTTCAGGTGACAAAGAGCCATAGATACATACCTTAACCTAAGTATACATAATAATGTAGTAAACATTTTGTTAGTAAATAAAACTTAATACTTAACTATGTTAGTATCACTTAGTTGCACTAAGTCTTTGTGCGTTCCGGTGGCACTTGTCCGCGAAAATGTAGGATACTTTCTATGTACCTATCCAATATTTTAATAGCTATCTGTAGTTTTATTTACTGCAGTCTAACACACAAACATACATGGACCGAGTACATTCGCTTTCAGAGAGAAATCAGATACAGACATTCTACATTATCATTTTCATATTTCAGTAAAGTAAAATCTTTAGCTTCAAGCTTTGTAATTAACTTACAAGTATCCAATTTTCTTAACGTCCAGTTTAAACATTTAGAAAGTACATGACAGTGCAGTCTAATTTAGTTTTACTGCAGCTAATTGCAGCATTGAACTTAAGGAAGTGGCCGCACTCAATGTGAACTACTTTTGTCAACGTACGCGCAGGAAATGTAGCGCGTGTGCCATTGAGTTTAACTGATGTGTATAAAAAGTTTTATTTCATCTAATGGTTGTTGTATATATAGAAAGGATATTACTGATTATTCAAATGGTTTTGAGCTCCATTTCTTGTCGTTTTTATTTACCGAAATGGCGTTGTTAATAAAAAACGACGCAAAAATATCGGAAGTACTATCTATCAATCCGACATTCCGATATTTTTGCCAAACTACTTGTAACCAAGTAGCTTTATTATAGTTATAAAATATTATATTTTTGCGTCGTAACAAAGTTACCGAAAGTGGCGTTGTTCTTTTGTTTTCTCTCGTAATGATACGAATTGCATGAGTACAGCCCATGCCATGGCAAAAATAACAGCGAGGCTGAATGCCCTTATAGTTGTACCAGACGTATTCAGGTTGTATTCAGAATGTATCAGCCGTCCCATAAATTTGGGTCGAGTAGATAGGTATTGAAGCTTTGTACGGGAAGCTGGTAATTTTTTCTCGATTACGATGTTGGTCCCATGGAGAAAGTTGTTCAATTTGATGGTTTGGACCACACTCTTAAATTTGACTACACCTTTCTATACACTCTGCATTTTACTATCGGCTATGGTGGAAACTACGTTAATAAACGAACCACCAAACGCTGGTTATGATGTCGAAAATAAAATATTCAGATATGTGTAGTAGCTATCTTCGTTGTAAGAGTAACACTAACACATTTACATAAATTAGCTATGTATACCAATATTACATAAGCAAAGCTTAACGAGTTTTGTTATCAATTTGAGGCCTTATTAGGTAACACTTGAGAAGTAAAGTTATGATGCTAATTTGTATGGCATATAGAAGTTGTACCTAATTATGTGAACATCAAGATGCTGAGATTTATGTAAACTCAAATAAAACTAAATATCTGAACTCACGCCTACAATTATAATAATTATTATCGAGCAGTAGTGGCCCAGTGGTAACGGCCGCGACTTACGAGTTGTAGCTCGTAGGTTCGAACCCAGGCAGGAGATTTAATTTATGTAAATTAATTCAACAACACAGCTCTCAAAAAGGTGAAGGAATACATCGTGAAGAAACCGGCATGTCCTAGGACATGCCGGTTTCTTTGGTTCTAGAACCAAAATATCGAAGACATGTGACATCTACCAACCCGCACTGGGCCCGCGGATTGCGGCCCCTGGAACATTAGAGGCTAATTATGATATGATGATATGTAGGTCTTTATCACATCTCAGACACTGTTGCAACCTACGCTTTCCTTTTGCTATTACACGTATTTCTTTAAACACAAGGCGCTCCTACGAGTTTCCTTCATCTATTTAGGTATCTACAGGATGAAATTGAATTCATGGGCATCCTTTTAAGGGGCATTATACTTATAATTATGAACAACTTTTGTTATGGGACCAAATCTGAAATAGGTAATGGAAAACTCAGCTGTTCCCTACATTTATGTTCGCATAACTCGTCAAAATGTAGGGAACAGTTGATCTATTTAATAAAAAGTATTTCATAATGATGAGTAACACTCCTTAAAAGGATGCCCATGAATTCAAATTCACCCTGTATAGAATGAATAATATAATAATAATAATACATCACGATAAATAAGTCTTAGAGACCTGTTTTGAATATCCACAAAAAAGAAGTTCACATAAGTTCACCCATCCTTTATAATGTTGAAGGAATAAATACAATTTTAAGTCATAAATTATAATACTACTAAACGATGTCCGAATAAATTTAAAAATTTAACAAAATTTGTATGAAATTATCTACCAAGTAAGTTAATAGGAACTTAATCATAGGTGGTGAAACAGGCCCTGAGTCATTTATTAATTTGTTTAACATAGGTACGCACGGCTACAGATCAAGCTATACATTTCCAGTATACGCTGATCTCATATTATATAGGATTTCCTTAGAATGAGAGGTCAGTCTAAACTAGAAATGTATAGCTTGATGTGTAGCCGTGTGTACAATAATAATGGTATTTAAAGTGATCATGTGGTAAGTAAAAATACCATTTTGTTAATGAATCCTTTATCTTTCCAGTGCTGGCATCATCAGCAGGCCAAAAGCCCAGGGGTAGGAAACCAGCGAACCCTCCTCTCCGGACCATTAATGATAATGAAAGAAAAGCCGAGGCCGAGGCCGAGATCACCAATGACTGCCCCGAAGACGGCTTCTTTGCTGATGCTGAGCAGTGCGACAAGTATTATGAGTGCAGGTAACTGTCTTTATTTTAGAAGCAACTAGCTGATGCCAGCGGCTTCACCCGCGTGGACGTCAATACCTATTTGAATCGGATTTTGTTCACAATGTCATGGACTTTAATTTATTTGCGAGGAACCCAAATTATTTTTCTAAAATAAAAGTAGCCTAAGTTACTCCTTATAACATCTGCTATTTGCCAGTGAAAGTCTTGTCAAAATTGGTCCAGCCACCGCGCCGTTTCGGAGATTAGCTGGAACACACAGACAGACTGTATTAGATAAAATGTTTTTTGTTATAAGTACCGTATATACTTTCATATGCGTATAGCAAAAAGCTGTTTTGCTGCAATATTTTGACATTACAGTAGTTATTTGTGTGTTTAAATGTATTTGGATGATAATATGTAAGGCGACTAGGTTTTGCCTGGAAAGTAGGTGAACCAGGGGCCGTATTATGAACAATTAATGCCATAATTTTTCCAGTGCTAGAGAGAGACGGAGCTATACATGACCTATATCACCATCCCTTTTTCGCAACGGAATCATGATGGCGTTAATACTTCATAATAAGGACTCAGTGCACGTAAAGTATCACGTGCACAGTAGTAGTCGCCCTATGTGTGATAGTTAACTGATAGGGTGATAAAATAGAGATGAGAGAGACTGAAAAGTCTAGGAGACTGCGTTGTCTAGATTTTGTATTGTTTATTAGAGTATAAGTATGTAGTATACAGGGTGAAATTGAATTCATGGGCAATATTTTATGGGGTCATTGTACTCATCATTATAAACAACTTTTAATATGGGAACAAATATGAAATCGCGAAAAAAATATCGCATAACTCGTCAAAATGTAGGGATCAGCTGATTTTTTTTTTCGCGATTTCAGGTTTCTTCCCGTAGTAAAAGTTGTTCATAATGATGAGTACAATGACACCTTAAAATATTGCTTATGATTTTAACTTGTTTTCCTGCATAAGTTTGGTTTTATGCCCATGTATAATACTCATTGTAAATATTCGTTTGCCACTTTTAGCGGCGGATGGGTCCTGAACATAACTAAAAATGCCAACTTTGTACCTACCATATCCGACGCATACCTTTGTGTTTGAGGATGAACTAAGGACGAAAATCACATACCTGTAGTTGGAACAAAACTATGCTAGTAGTTGGCATGCCATGTGCCATAACAACTTCTGATTGATCAATATCACAATGGCATGCCAGCTATTTGCATAGTTAACTTTGTACCAGCTACAGGTATGTGTATTTTCGCCCTAAGAGTGGATTGTAGAGGATTACATGCCTCTGACCAGCGATATGGCATTTACTTTGGTTCCCGCATCTTGACTATTTTAAAAGTGCAAAAAACTCATCGGTGTCAAGTTAACCGACTTCAAAAAAAGTAGGAGTTTCTCATTTCAAAGAAGCTTTTTATAAAGCAGGACAAAAATTACCAAATGAAAATACTAACTCATTTTGAACCAACTTATTCGATGGGTTCTTATTGAAAATACCTTTTCCCTGTCTCCACAATATATACATGAATCATGATATTTGAAATGCACAAAGTTTCGTAAAAAACATTTGATGCTCGCTCGTAAATATCTTTGGACAATCCTTCAGGACCTGAACACACCTCCGCTACCAAACTCACAAAAGGTTCAATTCAACTGACTCGCATGATGTTTCGCTACTCCAGTAGCGGAACATCACGTGGTTTCGCGGCTTCACGGTTTTCGCGGCGGAGGTGTCCTAAGGCCCTAAAGCTCAAATAAATCACTTCATTTTGGTATAATTTATGGCAAACCCGAACTTACATACAATTTAGTTATCCTCATTAGGTCATCGACCTCGTGATATTTTAAGAAATATGTACAGAAATACATCACTTGCAAAATATTTGTTCAAAAAGTTTCTTGAACGCAGGAAGGATATTGACTCGAAGCATAAAGTCAGGGATATTTGTTGAAGTGGTAATCACAAAGATATGTTGAGTCGTTTGAAGAGGAGATTTTGTTTGCACTTTGAGTGTGTTTTGCGGGATGGAAAGGATTCGTAGATGTTAAATGTTTTAAAATATGGTTTTGCTGTCGGCAGACTTCCCTTTTGTAAATACGTGTACCATACCAATGAATGGTCAAGATGGGAATGTTGAAAATATTGCCATTTTGTGATCTCCGAATATAATATGTCAATGAATGTATTCTTGTTCAAGCTCAAGCTCAAAGAATTTACTTCAATTTAAACCAATTACAGGCACTTTTGAATTGCCAAGGGGTCGGTCAGGCACAAAGATCAAGCTAGTTGCCTATTCCAAAACATAGTAGGTGCCTATGGAGAAGAAGGGGCAAGAAACTCCACGGACACTTTTATACATCAAAATATTGTTACAAAATATTGGTTACATAATTCTTAGTGTAATTATACGTGACTGTATTATGATTTCCTTCTGTTTACGAATACTTTTGTCACTGATAACTAAAGATTTACAAAGCTCTAAGCAACTAGTTTGCATCCACGGAATAATTCTTCATAGAGAATTGGTTTACGCTCAATAAATTTTATATTCCTCCACTTCCCAAGCAAAGATCAATGGGTAGTAATGTTGACAGATTTTCTCTAACATACAACTTTTAATTTTCAGAGCCGGTAATATAATCGAGAAGCTGTGTCCTGATGGCATGGTGTTCAATGACTACAGCTCCCAGGAGGAGAAGTGCGACCTGCCATTCAACCTAGACTGCTCGGCTAGGCCTAAGCTCCGTAAGTTTCTTTTTTACTTCCTGGAATATTAGACGTGCACTCACAAAAAAACTTTTTTGACTGGTGGTTTCAATTCTGGCTCACCAAAAAGTTTTGCTAGTTCTGGAGATTGTGATCTATTCATCACCAGTCTAGGGTATTTTAGGAGGTTCTCAATTCGTCTGTAAATATATTTTTTTTGTGTTCATGCTTTGTCAATAGTGGACCGATTTTGAAAATTCTTTTTTCATTTGTGTAGAAGAAGCTTACGCGGTAGTCCCATATACATTTTATTAACTTTGCTTTGGTCGTTTTTGAGTTAGCTTCTACGTATAATACATAATTATTTAATCCACTTCGTGTATCTTGAACATGTTATAATACTTCCTGTCACTATTGTTTACATTGCAATTAGTGGTATACGAATAGGCATTGAGTACCATAACTAAAAAGTGAAAAATAAAAAACTATTTTATAAAAAAAAAAAAAACCCCTACAAAGTAAAAATACTCGTAACAATAAAACGTTTTACTATGTGTATCTACATCTAGACTTGTTGCAACAAATGTCCAGGAACTTACCTAGTTGGACATTTTACAAAAACTGGGTAACTATTAATAAGATAAGTAGATGATAAGGTGACCAAAGATTGGTCTCATTCGTTTTGTTGAGTTTGATATCCATCACTCGCAAGAAGACCCTGGGAATTTTTGACAAGTTGAATATCGCTTGCCACGTCGCCAAAAACAACGGATTAGTACTGAG
The DNA here is from genome assembly GCA_946251885.1 of Cosmia pyralina. Taxonomy (NCBI): domain Eukaryota; kingdom Metazoa; phylum Arthropoda; class Insecta; order Lepidoptera; family Noctuidae; genus Cosmia; species Cosmia pyralina. The sequence goes on along the minus strand of OX276345.1, from coordinate 23,370,826 downwards.
AGACACTACATGCTAATTAAATGACTTCACTAATGATGTTACTAATTTGACCTGTAATAGTCAGACTGCGGATAACAAGGTCTAATAGTGATTGGAAATTCAGTTAAACTTCTGGATAATATAATTATTAGCAATCTTCGGAGTCGGCTAATCAACAGTAAGATTTATGACAAGAATTGAATAGTTAAACAGTTTCTATTTCCGACTAGAGACACGTGCACTGTTTAAACACGTGTTTAGCTGTTATGTAATAAAATAGGGTTGCCACAGTTATCAGCTTATTGCTGTAGGTATCAACCTAACAACCATAAAACGTTCTGACTTGACATTAGACCTGGCTGATTACTGCGGTACCAAATTTATTCACTCGGCCTTTTCTTGGCTCTCACAAAACTGATTGCTCTGGCGATTCTTAAGGGAGAGGCTTAAGTCCAACGTAAGCTAAAATGATTATGATGATGATGGAAAGCTATAGGGGTGACACAAAAAATTTGACTGCAAAGGAATAGGTGTTTAATTGTTTTTATTGACATAAGAATCAAAAGGACTATTCATTTGGCAGACACTCTTAACACCCTTCTCTTGCCTTTATCCAAATTTATTTAGGGTTGGCGCAACATTTATTTTTCTTCCATACTTCTCTATTAGTCGTCATCTCCCTTTCTTGTCATAAGTATCATCTTTCACACAGTCATACTCAAAACTTTCCTCACGAAATTTTCCTCATTCCTACGCATCACATGCCCATAACATGACATTTGATTTCCACGCAACTTTTCAGTTACCGGTGTCACTTTCAGACTTCCTCTTAAGTACTCGTATAAAGGGTCAAATTAAATTAGCTAGCGAACTCTGGCAGACGTGTGATGGATATCGATATCAAAACATGTTAAAACAAAAAAAAAATTAATTTGATGATGTTTTTTTTGGGGTCATCAACCAAGTAGTGTAGTCACTTAAAATATCAGTTTAAAAATCAGTTTTTCTTTAGTAGTTAAACTTCACAGATGTGATGGTTGTCGATATCTGAACACGATAAAACAGATTTTATTAACTCACACTTCAAGTAACAACACTTCCAGCGGTCATTGGCTCCAAAAAAATCGGCCAAGTGCGTGTCGGATCACGCACAATGAAGGGTTCCGTAGTTGGGATGAATTATTCCAAGAACAAACTTAACATTGTAGTTGAAAAACATGTTCTTCCATACATTCCAACTGTAAATGTAAGTTTTTACTCACAATATTGAGAGATTTACCATGTTATTTTAAGACCACAGACTTCTTATAGATTTTTCTGTAATCTACAGATAAATATCTATTTTCTGTAATTTTTTCAAAATTTTAGGTAGTTTCGGAGATAAGGGGGGAGAATGGTCAATTTTCGTCTATTTTCTCAAATAACTTTGAAACGATTTATTTTAAAATTATAAAAACAATATATTTAAGACCCTCATAGTAAGTCCTTTCATTTGATATGTAACACGGTATAGTTTGCAAAGCTTTTTTTTTTAATTTTCTTATTTACCCCTCAAAAGTGACCCCCATATTCAAAATTCATTTATTTACTTTACCCGTCCGTGTTTGGGTCACAGAAATTCATATGTGTACCAAATTTCAACTTAATCGGTCCATTAGATTCGGAGCAAATTGGCTGTGACAGACGGACAGACAGACAGACAGACAGACAAACAGACAGACAGACAGACAGACAGGCAGCCAGACAGACAGACACACGAGTGATCTTATAAGGGTTCCGTTTTGTCCTTTTGAGGTACGGACCCTAAATATCATCAAGTCATTTTTATTTAGTCGTGTTTAGATATCAATACCCACCACGTCTGCAGAGTTTCGCTAGCTAATTTAATTTGACCCTGTATACTCATTTCTTGTTGTATACATTCGCGTGACAACAGAGCCTCTTTTTATACCAATGGTCAATGAAACTTACGCAATAGAATAAAAAACAACAATACCTGCTACTGTCAACCCTAGATAAAGCCACAGAGTGACTGGTTAGTGACATCATTAGAATACAGATTACACATAAATGCCGTAGGTCAACAGAGCTGGAACAACTTTCACAACTCAAGGGAAGCGTGGCCTTGGCGGAGCGACGCGGAATTTATTGTCCGTCCGAAATATACATACGGATCTTTATACTCGATATATAGTAATTGACGCAAAATACTTTAAAAGGGCGGATGTCAAAAATATGCTGTTTTAAAATCAGGGCTTGCCAGTCATTTTAGTCAAAAGGACGTACGTCCTTTTGACCAAACTGTACAGTTTTTCCCGAATTCGAATATTTTCTGGAAAACTTTTCCCAATTTTTCTTCCCATAAAAACCTAATTTGGAACATTTTAAAACAAAAAACAAAGGCAAATCGGTCCAAGCGTTCTCAAGTGATGCGCTTACCAACGAACAGCATTTAATTTTCTAATCGACGAAAAAAAAGACGAGGTTCTCAAGTCGACGCGTATATTTTTATTTTTTTATTTATGACCATGCGTAACTTTTTCAGAGTAGTCCGATTTGAAAGATTCTGGTTTTATTCGGGAGGGTATACCTCAAACTTGGTCCCATGTAAAATTTATTAACTTTGCTTGGGTCATTTTTGAGTTAGCTTCAATAATACGTATTTTTTCCCACTTTTTATGTGGATGATGTCCTAATTTCTTTTGCAGATAGTGGTATTCGAATTTGTGTGGGGTAGGTACCGCTCCTAAAAAAGTGAAAAATTAAAAACTTTTTTACAAAAAAAAAAAACAACCTACTTCCAAAAACAAACACTACATTTCACTTTATAGTGTTTTTTTTTGGAAGTCAGTTGTTTTTTTTGTTGTAAAAAAGTTATATTTATATAGATAGATACCTAGATAGTAGCAAGGATGAGCCAGAGTTTCTTCAGTAATAAAAGTTTTGAGTTGGTACTATGAAACCATAAAACGAAGTGCAATAAAAAGTTTTTCCTCTTTTGAAAACAGCATAAGGAAGGTTTGTCAGTTTTCGTAAAGCACGAAGGATGAATAATATTTCCGTATTCAATAATGTTGCCAACAACTTTCCAATTTCAAGGGGAGTACGACCTTGTTGGATGTCGCAAGCTTTTTTGTTATTTCAAATAAAAACACTCCATTAATAAAAAGTGTTATTTGTGGTATAATTACAAAAATACTGTCAGATTCATTTATTATATAGGAAACAGATTTTAGGCACTAATACATCGTTAAGCCGTTGGTCCCGGCTGTCATTCATAGATCTTTGACAGCCGTTACGGGTAGTCAGAAGTCCAAAAGTCTGACAACCATCTCACCAGTAACTGGGTTGAGGAGGTCAGATAGGCAGTCGCTCCACGTAAAATACTGGTATTCAGTTGCAACAACCGATCCCAACATAGTTGGGATGGCTAGAAAGACTGCAAACTGACGTGTATTAATGGCATTTCTAAATGTCTGTAGACGAACCTGTAATCATCATAAAAGCTCGTCCATGTCTTCTGCTAATGCTAATCTATGTTTAGCTATCTTAAGGCGCGGTATTAGCTCAATATTCACAAAAATTGGTTTCTGGGATTGTCGAGTATGACGTAACGCAAAGAAACTATCCGACGCAAAAAATACAGTGGACAGAGAAGGGTTTAAAAAAATTTTTTAAAAGAATAGAATAGTAAAAAATTGTTCGATATTTCCAATAAAAAATTTGGAAGTTGCTCCACAAAAATAAACTTTGGCGTCGAACATCTCTGTATTTTCACCGATAACGACATTCTTTTTTTTAAGAATTTAATAGAATTAGCATTTTTTTTTAACTTTAACCGGATAATTGTTTAATTTATTGTGTATATTCTGAATAATCTAAAGAAAACCCGGAAAATAAATGCACATTCGCGGCTTAGTCACATCTCGGCAACACAAATATTATTTTCAATTTTCAACCTTATTTCAAGCCCGCTAATGGTGACAATAGACTACGTGGTTGTGTGCCGTTTAAAATCGTAGTCAGTCCGCGCCTTAAAGATAGTTAACAGTCGAGATATTGCCATCAAGTACTAAGTTGTCATGTTTTTTATTTATTCCAACTGCAGATACGATTTGTATATCACTTGGATTGAGTTAGAAACTTTCTTAAATTATACAAAAACAAAAAAACAAAATTTCTTTGTCGCGCCTAAATGTAAAAATTTAAACGTAAGCAAGAATCTAACAAAACAACAATTATTATCACCAGAAACGCCGATCCCACAACTGCACTGCCCTCGTCTGAACGGCTACTTCGCCCACGAGGACCCAAAGGAATGCGGCAAGTTCTACTACTGCGTTGATGGCAAGTTCAACGCGATCACCTGCCCTGATGGCTTGGTATACAACGACAAGACTGGCATCTGCACTTGGCCTGATGAGGCTAAGAAGAAGGGCTGTGGCGCTGCTGGTGAGTCTTGCCCTTTGTTTGATTCTTTTTGCTTAGTTCGTGTTTAATAAGTTGACTAATTGAGTTGAGTGGATTTAAAAAAATGTAAATGTTTGAGCGAGTTGTACAAATTTAAATCAAACTATTAATAAATGTCAAAACATGCTAAGCCTGCGTCCTACAGTGTTGACTGTTTAAAAAGTTTATAAAGAAAATTAAAGAATCTGAATTCTATGTAAATGAAAGATTGAAATGAACTAAAACTACTAAGGGCGAATTTCACCAATGAAATTAACGCAATCAGCACGTCTAAACCGTGTTCAAGAGCTACCAGTGTCATCATATTCTGGAATATTGACACTGACAGCTCTTGAACACAGTTGTTCTGATCAAGTTCAATTTCACTTGGTAAAATCAGCCCTAAGTAATTTTCTCTTAAACCTACTATTGACTGTTTCATTGTATCCTGAGATATTATAATCCCAAAAAAACTCACAAAACTTGTTCTACGTATTTATTTATTATTTTTCCATAGATGTATTTGACTTCAACTGCCCCCCTGTGAACGAGACCTTCGGTCTGACGCACCCCCGCTACGCCGACCCTGAAGAGTGCCAGTTCTTCTACGTGTGCATCAACGGCAACACCCCTCGTCGCTCCGGCTGCAAGCTCGGACAGGCCTTCGATGATGTCCAAAAGAAATGTGAATGGGCCAGGAAGGTGCCTGAATGGTGAGACTCTCTTGATGATACAGTAGGGTAAAAAGTTGCAGGTTTTATGTTATTATTAATGGCATAAAGATTGTTGGAGATTAATTAAATCGGGAGGTTCTGTCGAGAAAAAGTTCAAGTAGAACAAAATAATTAAAAGGATGTTTTAAAACCATGTCGACTCCCAAAGTCTTAACAAAGCTGTCACCAGAGGAGTTTCACACAAAAAAAAAACCTGCCAAGTGCGTGTCGGACCACGCACAATGAATGGTTCCGTAGTTGAAAAGAATTTATCCTAAAAACAAACCACATAGTAATCCCAAAAAAAAAAAAAAATAATAATAAAGTAGTAATCAAATTACAAATTAACCAATTTCGGACTTTATCCTTTATTTTTTTGTGCTTGCACCTTGCTTCTTGCCAAATTTCATGATTCTAGGTCTACGGGAAGTATCCCAATAGGTTTTGATTTACTTGCGAGTATCAAAATACTCGTATGTCGCATAAATGGCCGTATTTTTTATTGCATTGATTTAGAAGCTTGATTTTTTTAGGACTCCAAGGGACCATAGACGTTTTTATATTAATGTTTATATATGTATAATTATCATTACTTATTTGATATTAATTTCAACTTGATACCTCCACGCGTTCCTGAGAAAAAGGGTCTAGACAGACTGACAGATAGACAGACAGACAGACAGACAAACGGACAACGAAGTGATCCTATTAGGGTTCCGTTTTTTTCCTTTTGAGGTACGGAATCTTAAAAATAAGTTCCTGTGTTCAAGAGATCACTCAATTAAACGCGAATATTAAAATGAATTAGGTTATTAACCGACCCTAAGACTGTTAGTCCACCGCACCGGCAACGGGACGTCAACGAGAAAACAGATGACGGTGCCATAGTAAATGTTCTGTCACTACTTCGGCGCCGTCAACGAGAAAACAGATGACGGTCGTGCCATAGTAAATGTACTGTCGCCACTTCGGCGCCCTCAAAGAGAAAACAGATGTTGGTGCCTTAGTAAATGTACTGTCACTACTTCAGCACCGTCAACGAGAAAACAGATGGCGGTCATGTCACAGTAAATGTACTGTCGCCACTTCGGTGCCGTCAAAGAGAAAACAGATGACGGTGCCATAGTAAATGTAATGTTGCTAATTCGGCTCCGTCAACGAGAACACAGATGACGGTGCCATAGCAAATGCACTGTCGCACTTCGGTGCCGTCAACGATAAAACAGATGACGGTGCTACAGTAAATGTACTGTCGCTACTTCAGCGCCGTCAACGAGAAAACAAATGACAGTGCCATAGTAAATGTACTGTCGCTACTTTGGCGTCGTCATCTATTTTCTCGTTGACGTCCCGATCCCGGTGCCGTGGACAAATAGTGTTACACTGGCAATCTCATATTTAGAAGTCTTTGACATAGATATGTCAAAGACTTCTAAATATGAGATTGCCAGTGTAACACTATTTGTCCACGGCACCGCGCGTCCTGAGATCAGGACGCTGGGTTCTCGGACTTTTAAAAGGCGTACGAGGAACCGAAGCCAACTCACATAGGCTAAGGGACCTCTGCGAGTTGGCTTTTAAGACAATTTTAAGTGTTAAGGCACCAACCGACGATTATCCGTTTACACTAGCATCTCATATTTTATTATTCTCAATACCTAACACAAGTTTTTCATCTTCCAGCGCCGACTGGTACAAGGGGCAGCTGACTGATGCCGAGCTCGACGCCCTAGAAAACCCCCCCACCGCCAAGCCAGCAGGCAGCGGCCGTCGCAAGCCCAATAGGCCCCAGAAAGGCAGCAAAGCAGTGGCAGTTGACGACTAGTAGCGCATTTAATGTAGTTTAGATTAATAAAGTATTTTTGTAAGGATACACTCTGGTTTGATTTTTTAAACATCATAATTATGCATTATCATCACGTCTGATTTTCCGGAAAGGTTGGGCAGAGGTGTAGTTATAGTATTAATTATAGAACAAGATCCCAGGGCCGCCAGACCTTACTTATTTTCTGATTAACAAAATGTATGGGATAGAGTAGTGTCAGTATGTACTTTGAACGTAATACCTAGATCGTAGATCGTAACGTAGATCCCAATAATTACAGACCGATTTCGCTATTACCAATAATTTCGAAATTTTTTGAGAAAATTCTTAAAATTAGGCTCCTAAGGCATTTAAATCATAACAAAATTCTGAATCACAGGCAATTTGGTTATCAGAAACATAAGGGAACAAATGACGCAATTGCTACTTTAATGGAGGAAGCAGTTGACAAAATTAATAAGAAACTAAAATTTGCAGGCTTATTTCTTGATCTAAGTTCTGCTTTTGACACAGTCGATCACAAACTACTGTTAGCAAAAATGGAACACTATGGAGTTCGAGGACCGGTTCTAAAACTATTTAAATCTTATCTGGAAAATCGGCAGCAATACGTAGAAATTAAAGTGACGGAAGATAAACGTGAAAAAGTATACAAATCGGGTACTAAATTAATAAAGAAGGGAGTTCCGCAAGGTTCAATATTAGGGCCAATTTTTTTCATATTGTTCATAAATGATTTAATTAATTACATGCAAAAGCATATAGATGCTGGACTTGTTCTTTTTGCTGACAATACGAATGCTATAATATCCGCAAATGATATATAAACTCTAACAAATAAAGTAAACATGGCTCTGGCTCTCTTCCATTCTTGGTTTACCATCAATTCTCTTAACCTAAACACAAGTAAAACAAATGTCATGTTATTTCGAACAACGACGAGAATTATGGATACACTTGACATAACTCTGAATAACGATAATATAATCTTAGTGGATAACGTAAAATTTTTAGGTATTTACATCGACGAAAGTTTAAACTGGAAAAAGGAACTGTCAGTAATGGAAAGTTCAATTAGTTCGGCTTGCTATGCCCTTAGAAGTCTGCGAGAGGAGATCACTATTGAACAATTAAAAATAGTGTACTATTCGCTTGTAGAGTCTAGGCTCAGGTACAGTATTTCTCTATGGGGAGGTAGTTATGCGTACAATGTGAACACAGCTTTTGTTGTTCAAAAAAGGGCCTTAAGAACTATAGTGAGAATGCCACACTGGGTATCGTGTAAGAAGTATTTTAAGGATCTACATATATTAACTGTGCCGTGCTTGTATATTTTAGTAGTACTTACTGACCTAATGAAAAAACTGAACAGGTTCGAAACAGCAGAAGAAAGAAATAAGCGAGAAGCAAAGGCGTAAGGACTTGCAGTATGACATACACCCACGTATGGAAGTGGTTAGTCATGCGGCAAATTTTCAATCGATCAAATTTTATAGTAAACTACCTATAGAATTAAAGTCCTTATATAATATATACCAGTTTCCGCAGCAAGTTAAATCTTTTTTGGTAGTAAAATGCTATTATTCTGTTGACGAGTTTCTCACTGACGTGTTTTAGCTAGACCATTAATAAATAGGTAACAGAAAATTATAGCATTGTAGAAATGCTGACATCAATGATTTTATTTGTGACATTGAATGCTGGTAATAATAAAGGCATGTGTGGTTTTAATGTTATTAACAAAGGTTCACATGTTTAGATTAATATAGTGAAATTTTAGATAAAATATTTTATTCTTGATAGTTAAACTGTAATTTTATTTGCTTACTTATATTTAGGCCTAGATAGTGGACATTGCAAATGAATTTTAAAATTGTATTAATACTATTGATAATTAAATGAAATTATTAGGTAACTATTGACATGTATAAATTTTATTTTTTTTTCGTTGACATTGTTTTAAATTTTGATCTTTTAGGAATGTAAATAATATTAATTTAGTTAAGTGATGAGATTATTTTGAGCTAATTTAATTCTTTGTTTGACTTGTTATTATTTTAATTATTTGCGTAGGTATATTTGTTAAACATTCAGACACAATATAAATTGTTATTGAATAAATGAAATGAATGAATGAACCTGCTAGCTTGGGCCGGCGGCGACGGCCAATTTTCTGGTATCGGGTACCAAAGTTACGTAAAAATATTACTCACTTTTTTTAAAGTCTGACTGCTGATTTTTATATGTTTTACAAAATATTGGTAATAATTAATACTGTCAGACACTTCCCGTCGGCGGTTTTTTCCGGCAGACGCTTTAAAGCTCGTAAAAAATTACGTCATCTTATTTATAGTTAGTCTTAATTTTTATATAATGATACTCGGGGAACTATGTCAATACTATTTGGAAGCAGCCAGAACAATTGTGGCGGTCACACATCCCCCAGACACAATTAACTGCGTCGGCCCAAGCTAGCAGGTATGCGTACGTTCAAAGTTCATACTAGCACTACTCTATCCCATGCATTTTGTTAATCAGAAAATAAGTCAGCAACCTAATTAGGTTGCACCAAATTGTGGGTTGGTTGGTGGTTTGGTTACGCAATTGCGTAACACACTATCGGTCGGAATCTGAATCATATTGAAACAAATTGCGTTTTGACAGTTTAGATGTTTTTTGAAGCATTGCGACGCATCACACTATGTAGCAATTTGGCAGTTATAATTAGATACGTTTATTTTGAGCCTTTTTTTTTTTATTTTAATTTCTTATGAACTAAAGTTTATTCTGGTATAAATTTTACGTAATAATATTAATGTAGTAAGGAGCAATTTTCAGTTAATTCTGAGCGTTTTTTGTAGTTTTATGGTTCTAAATGGGGTTTTTTTTTATCTAGATACTAGCTGCTCCCCGCGGTTTCACCCGACTGTAGACTGGGATAAAATGTAGCCTCTGTATCCAGGGTATAAGCTATCTACATACCAAATTTCATTCAAATCAGTCCAGCGGTTTGAGCGTGAAGAAGTAACAAACATACATACACACAATATTAGTGTGATTCCATACATATTTCAAAATTCTGAGGCAACTAACGTCTAAACCACTATTTACGATATTCCTTTTATTATATATTTTGCATTCCATAGTAAGTAGTTCAATCCATGAGCTCAAACAAAATGCAGTCGCACATTTAATGAAAAACTTGCTTCGGAATTTTGGCTTTATAATAGATACGAAATAATTGCAAAAAGCGAGGAGCGAGGGAGCGGGGGCGAGCTGTGGAGAATAACTTATCGGAATAGTCCATAGACTATTCCGATAAGTTATTCTCCACAGCTCAATAAGTCAAAGTTGTAAAAATCTTACAGTTTCTCAGAATAAAACGCCAAAGTTGGCCATTTAAGAGGGTACCGACACCGCGCAGTGGCGCCCTCATCGTTTGTTTGGAAAGTTTCAGAAGCGGCCCCAATTGGACCCGAACACGAGAACCACCGATGGCTCACTATCGTACCCAATTGGACCCCAACATGACGACATAAGACACTCTAAATTGCTTATGTAAATATTTATTATGGTACCCATCAAATCTTATGAATGTGTGGTAATTATGAGAGTTGGATAATAAAACTCACATATTAACGCCTTTAAATCTTTCATATATAACGCGCAAGTACAAATTACCGCGCAATTTACCTTTGATTACAAAGGTTTTGTTAACCATTATCGCATTTACAGACTTGGATATTAATCCAAGTCTGTAAATGCGATAATTGCCATTTTGACGACAGTGGTAGTCGAGGCTAGAAAACATAAAAATTGGGGATTTCGAACATTCAAACTCAGGCTCTCGAACAGTGAATCTTATATCATTTAATTAGTTGACGAATTCATGTATTGTTTAAGGTAATTAAGGTAATGAAGTTTTTTTTTTTATATCCAAAGTAGGAGTTTCGCGCCAATCGTGTTTGTTACATTTTTACTTTTCACAAATATCACACACACATGTATATACGATTTAATTTAAAATGTGACAAATATTATTCAAAATATAAATATAATATAAAAATAATATGTCGGAGGAGAATGTCAGCGTTCGTTGCTGGACTGATTGTGGTCCGTTGTTGTAGCCGAAATAAGACTCAATATGCACTCTACAGTTTTAATTAGATCGATTTAACAAACAATCGGTTAGGAAGTAGCATACACGAATCGGATGGATCTGGATTCGTATCGGAACGCGGCGATGTTGGTAGAGCACGTCCTTTCAGTTCAGTGTCTAATCATCGAAGTCCTCGTCAGGTACAGGAACCTTGAATGACAGCCGTCATCTGTCACTGTTATTTTCCCCCGCAAACTCAAAATGACATTGACAGCTCGCACAGTGATGCCAACCCCATTTCCGAACACACCCAAGTCGGTACAACGTCAAGTTGTACCGACTTGGGTGTGTTCGGAAAAGCAATATAAATATATATATTATAATATATATATTTATATTGCAATTGAAAAGCAATATAAATATATATATATTATAATATATATATTTATATTGCTTCTGCTATAAGCAACAAGAAAATGCGTAATATACAAACACAGGTCCAATAATACGTAATATTCATTACCACTAATCAATTGGTGTTCAAAATCGCCGACCATTTTTGTTTTTTTTTTTATAGCGATTATGCCAAACGATTTTTTTTTTACTCGAATAGGTTTTTGGTATGACGAATGTCAGATATCGATGATTTTTGACATTCGTCATACCAATTACCTATCGCTTGGAAATTTAAATAAAATTGTTTTATGCATTAAATGAAATAAGCATTGTTTTTAATAATAATTTACACTTTTCTAATGTAATTTTAATCGTTTTTAGGGTTCCGCAGTCAAGAAGGAACCCTTATAGTTTCGCTATGTCCGTCCGTCTGTCTGTCCGTCCGTCCATCCGCAGCTGCCATCTCTGAGCTCAGAGACTCTTAGTAGGTACTAGAAAGCTATAATTATATTATTTTACGTATATACGTACAATAATATAATATAATAAAATATATAATATAATTATATTGTTGTATGTATGTGTATTGTATAATTATATTATTATTATATTATTGTACGGGCCTGTGTTCGTTGTATCATATTCGAATCATAACTTCACAGATTTCTGTAACAGAATGCTTTTCTGCAATCGCAGACATACCACAAACCAAATAATTCAAAACAACAACATTTTAATTAATTAAATATATTTCTCTTCTCGCATAACTTTCTATTTACATTTCCACTATTTCAGCAGCAATATTTACAGAAAAAAATCTACATGAAAAATACATACATTTGACATTTCTATTGGTTAACGATACATATGTCTATGGTAACTAATATCACTCACGAATCAACTGTATTTGGCAAATAATTCGTTTTTAGTGTGTGTTCGGGAAATTACGGGGATCACACGGAGTTATTTAGGTTAAGGAATAAATAGGACTCGGTGGAAATATATTCCAATCATTCAGTGAAATTAAATTAATATAAAAATACTGTATCACAAAACGAAAACGGTTGTTTATAAATTATCAGGGATTTATAAGGTGTTTACTATTTTATTGTGCTTTCGGGTGCCATCGATCGTCTTAATCGATTTACAAACATAATGGGTAAATCAATTCAGATGTAAGATTTTTGACAATTCTTTAATCAATAGAGAATTTCAGTATTTTAGTAGTTTAATTTTAATGAATTCTGCGCCTTTGATTTTCTATATCTTTATATGTTTATTTAATCAATTTCGTTTTCGTCTTATGATACCAAGCTTCGTTATCCAATCACGCGTGTCCGCAGTGGGGAACCAACTCGGGATCCTCACAGGTCAGGCTCTGGTCATCGAACACCTTGTCTTCACCACAGCTGATGAGACGAGGGTGTCCTTCTACGCAGGTGATGAGTCTGTGGCAGTCACCGGGCACGGGGAAGCGGGGGAAGGGCCAGAACTTCGCTGCTTGGGAGTTGGATGGCACTTTGGTTGGGCATTTGAAGCCTACGACAGCTGTTGAGACAAAGAATTTGGTTAAAAACTGAATTATAAATACGGTAGTAGTGCTAAATTTGTTGTGGCGTCATCCGTTTGCTTTAAATTCATGTTCTATGAAGTAGGAGTACGTAACTTCGTTTCAATTGTTTCACTAGGTGGCGCTGCTATTATAAAGAGCTGATTTATGGTATAACTATCTAGAAACCAGCGGTGAACAAGAATGAACAAGAGGTAACTGCAAAATGCAAACTGGGGGGCCTTATAAAAGTAGACCCCATTGAATTTGTTTTGTGTATTTGTTTTGATTTGTAGTTGGGTCTCCTATATTGACAATTGCATATTTACGACCTATTTCACGATATCCGTATAGGCACTACTCACCGAATAAATTCAAAAAAGGAACAGAATTTGTATGAAATTATCTGCCAAGTAAGTTAGTAGGCACTTAATCGTAGGTGGTGAAACAGGCTCTTACGCTTCGTTCTACTAAGAGCTGCAATGGTTAATGGTCTATATTTTGTAATATGTAATGGTGCAGGAACAATTAATTACTAAGTAAAATCAATCATTTCTTACATTAAATTTTTGTTTTACATTCCAATATTTACATTTTAGGACACAATTCAATCGCTACAAGTATAAAGACGTCTCAATTACCTTCTGGGTTGCAGAAAGGCTGGAGTAGATCGGGCCAGTTGCATCCATGGATACGCTCATCGTAGACCAGGCCAGGGGTGCAGGGCTCCTGTTCGGGGATACCATACGCGCATTTGACGTAGCTGGTGGAGCACTCGTCGCTGTCTGGGTAGATACCGAACTGGTACTCGCAGCCAGGAGTTGATAGAGGTACCACTGGAATTGGACAAGAAAAGAAAATTAGAGGCGGTGTTTAGAGGTTGTATGTACAAGATTGTTTCAATTCGTATATAAGATAATTGTATTGGTTCCTTCAACGTCGACATTTTGCATCATGGAATACTTACAGTCATGTCAATGTTATGTTTACTTTTTAATACACATCTAGGTTTATTTTACATAATTTTTGCTATTATTATGTTATGGCGGAATGCTTGGAATGAAAATGGAATACCGCACTTTATGCAAATATTGGTGATCTAAATGATGACCGTATGAGTTTTTCTTTAATCTTAGCATCATTTTACGGAATGCCTAGGCATACAGCTAAAAGTACCTTATTATGTAGTAGTAACACCACCGATTTGAGAATGATGGCTTAAAAATTACCTCAACAATTTTTATGGACATTGTCAGTAGAGTCAGTATACGAGTATCCATTTTTAGAATGTGGACTAAAAGCCACTGATGCTGTTCCACTAACAGAATAATTCAACCATGTTGTACTCACAGTCAGCTTTCCTGGTACCGCAGTCGACTGCCCAGTGATAGTTGCAGTGGTTGTGCACGGCACCTTTGCCGTCGAACAGGAGACCATTCTCGCATGTTTCTACTGTCAGGGACCCGTTGGTGCATAGGAAGAACTGGTCGCAGAGCTCGGGGTGGGCGTAAGCCTGGAAATTGTAAAGAAGAACATGATAGTAATTGAATAATCAGAATTAGTGAGTAGTGTAAGTACTGGAGCATATAATTTTACTAAAGAACGTAAGTGTTGTCCCATGTCAGTTCAAATAATTAGTTACTAAATCGCCTCTATAGGTCTCTTTATAGCCATTAAATTATGCAAGGAACATATTTTTTTCTTATTCCTGATCAACAAACTGCGATCACCGTTTGTTTTTGTCGTGATGGCCAAAGAAAATGGAACCACTTCGCAATTTGTAACGACTTTTCATTGATTTGGCAGTGAATATACAGCTAAAGACTAATTAAAAAATTATAGGTAATAAAAAGGTAGATACCTGAATTCCATACTGCTCAGGACACGCAGGTGCATGCTCTAACAGGATACCAGCGCTTGCTGGAACAAAGGACAATCAATTTTAATTCTTAGTTCAAACATCTATTTCTTTTGATAATGATTACTAGATGGCGCTGCAAGGCAATTTAAAAAACACGGTTTTTTTACAATGGGCCCTAGATAGCGCTTCTAGGCAATTCTTGTTTAAATTGTATCAACATCAGCTATTAAGGGGATACATCGAAGCGAGGTTTAGCTCGGTATTTAAGTGAAATGGCGTTATGGCTGTCTAGTTTGACGCGCGAGATAGAAGACTCACGCGCACCGAAACTAAACGCGCTTCGTTTAAATGTAGATGTATG
This sequence comes from Cosmia pyralina, assembly GCA_946251885.1. Classification (NCBI taxonomy): domain Eukaryota; kingdom Metazoa; phylum Arthropoda; class Insecta; order Lepidoptera; family Noctuidae; genus Cosmia; species Cosmia pyralina. The sequence continues at coordinate 23,355,594 of OX276345.1, read as the reverse complement.
ACAAAATGCTATAGTTAAATCTATTTTTACCCGTCTACGGCGAAGCAAAAAGGAGGGTTATGACTTTGACCGGTATGTATGTGTGTATGTATGTACGAGTATGTTCATCTGTTCCCTCATAACTTCTAAACTACTTATCATAATTTGACAAATGAGGTGTCGTTAGAAACGTCTTGGCCGTCCGCTGGTTATATAACGTCACATAAAATTGAATATGGCGCCCTCTAGAGAACATAAAGTCATGAACTAAAAACATTTCTTTTTTAATTATGCCGTGTGGGGTACCAAATAAAAGGGCTTAATTAGCACATTTCAAAAATATATATATTGTTAGCTATTGCTCGCGGCTTTGCTTGCATGCGCCCGGTAATTGGGAATAATTTCTAAAATCACTCCTCAGATGTGAACCAAACATATTTTCTCTCCAAACCTACCAAAAGTACATAATAATTATAGTAATTATCCTTATTTAAGAATGTAAAGTGGCTCTGCAAATACTTTATCATGAAATTATAACCCCAAAATAATTTAAATAAAAAGTAAGTTTAAAAACTAAAACACGACTACTGAAAAATCACGCTCTAAAAAGTATGAAACAAGAAAATATTCCCATCTGAAATTAGAAAAAGACAGACAAATAAAAAATCCGGAGTTACACGTTAAGTTAGGGCATGAATCAAACAGATTACGTACGACTCTGGATGTTTATATTTGTCTATTTTTTCTAATTTCAGATGAGAATATTTTCTTGTTTCATACTTTTTAGAGTGTGATTTTTCAGTAGTCGGGTTTTAGTTTTTAAACTTACTTTTTATTTAAATTATTTTGGGGTTATAATTTCATGATAAAGTATTTAAATATATAAATATCTTCGATTTAAATCTAATTTTACTACACAATAAGGAACTGTTTACGTACGTATAATCGTATAAAACAGAAAAAAGACCGAAACAATTTCAAGTAGTTACTTAGTCACGTTTCGGTGTTAGTACAACAGTAGACAATTATAGTCAAATAACACATAATGGAAAATCCAATTTTTTTTTTGGGTTTTCCTTTATAACCAAATTTTGGTTTTATACTTAGGAATTTTAAAAACACAAGATTTATCGATATATCCCCTTAAATTGTGGAGTTATTAACTCCAGCGGTTCGTAGTGATTACGATTGATTGATTGATAGAAGTCGTTCGTAGTAGGTATATTAATTGCTCGAAGTCTTGTTGTAGATTTCTAAACTTGTTATCGCTACTGAATGTATGGCTATTCAAACATGTACCTACGTATCCTTCTAAACTTTTTAATTTCGGAGTTCATAGACTATAAATTAAATACAGTAGCAGTAGTTTAATATGTATTTGCGTTATTTCTACTTATTTATTTCTTCAAATTTCAGCACATGACTATGCTACGAGTATCATATTGGGCTAAAATTAAATTTGGAATTACCGGAGTATTTGGCCTATTTGAATTGTCAGGCATAAATAATGTGAACGGATTTTTTTTTTTAAATATATAATTGGAACCTCAGTCGCAACCTTTTCAGACTATGAACCCTCAAATTAAAATACCCGTAACGACATTTTCAACACGCATTAACCAATCAACAACGATCAAGGGTTGGCAAGAGCTAATTCGAGGTTGCACTTTCGATAAAATAACATGCGTGTGTAACGTGCGTTGAAGCGAGACGTGTTGCAACCCTATTGTGAGTGAGGTCGTCGACAATTGGCTGTAAATGAAATACTTGGCAAAGCTAGTACTTAGACTAATTGGTTCACACTCCGACAGAATGATTAATTAGGGAAATCAAATCTGTTTTCATAAGCTAAGGTCGCGACTTTGTCCTGTGTGTGACATAGATATAAAGTTATGTGTTATGTTATGTTAGCTATTATTCCCCGTATCTTTTTGCCTAGGTCTTGAGCTAAGATGTCCAACCTAGTGTCGGAACCTCTACGATTACGTTTACCAAGACACAATGATAAATCTTCTTAATATCTAAAAAGAAAAGGCCTGACTGACTGACTGACTCATCAACGCCCAGCCTAAACTAATGGACCTAGAAATCTGAAATTTTGCACAGAGGTTGCCTTTACAATGTAGACAAGTAATGAGGAAGGATTTTTGTTCCCGTGGGATATTTTCCGGCATCCACGCGGCCGAAGCCGCGCGGGAAGTGCTAGTGATAGATATATAGGTTTTGTCGGTAGATATCATATCTGTCCCAATCCTATCTTATCTAAGGAATGGTATGATTGTAAACAACTCAAATAACGGGCATTCGTACCAATGGCATTAAGTGTTTTCATGATAATTAACATAGGTAACGCAATGAAGAATTTTAGGCAATAAATAATCATAAAATTAATCATGCTAATTAACTACACGTAATCATGGTATTTATTCCACTATAAATAAGAAAACTGGTGACTAAAAGAGTGATGAATATACATGTTGATGGATGGAGAGGCAGAGGAAGGCCAAAGAAAAGATGGATGGATTGTGTAAGGAATGATATGAAAGAGAAGAGAGTGAATGATAGCGTGACGGTTGACAGGGGAGAATGGAAGAAGAAAACATGTTGCGCCGACCCCAAGTAAATTGGGATAAGGGCAGGAAGATGATGATATAAATAAGAAAACAAACTAGGTAATCTTCGCATGTACTAACAAATGATTTCCACACACAAGCTTGTGCAAACTTCACAAACGCAATCCTTTTAATTCTTCACTTAACAACTTAGGTACGCACGGCTACAGAACAAGCTATACATTTCCAGTATAAGCTGATCTCGCATTGTATAGGATTTCCTTACAATAAGAGATCAGTGTAAACTGGAAATGTATAGCTTGATGTGAAGCCGTGTGTACAAGACATTTCGACAATTTAATTTGTTCCTTAATTTTATATCATCATGTTTTATAGGCATTGCTTTGCTCATTGCAGGCAATCAATATCTTTATAAAAAATATTTATATCTTTATTAGCTTCTTGAGTCTCCTCATAAAAAAGGTTTCAAGTGTTAGAAATGGATAATTTAATAAGCCAGAATGGTAAAGAAAGGTCAAGTGTCAAGACTATTAATAATAAATAATAAATACCATCCTATTACTGTCCCTCTGCTGGGCAAAAACCTCTTCTCATACAGAGAAGGCACGAGCTTTGATCACCACGCTTGCTCAAGACGGGTTGGCGATGTCAGACTTACCTATATTAACTATAAGTCCTGCATCATAATTGCGCAACACACTATCAATCGGAATCGGTTTCATTTTGACAGTGCAACAACATTTATTGCGTTATTTACGGTGTTGACAAGACAAATTTTTCGAACATTTATGAAGAGATAGATTAGCAATTTGCTCCAAAATGATTCAGTTTCCGATCGATAGTGTGTTACGCAATTAGGGTGCAGGTTTCCTCACGATGTTTTACAAGGCAAAATATTTTTTGGAAGTCAAAAACTGTCATATGCGTACCTTAGAAATTTAAAAATAGTTGGTAATCAGAAGGGCAAAATATTAATCACAGGTCTTCTTAGGATATTGTTAAAGCACAGGAATTCAAAGTTCACTAAAGTAGAATTACAGTCTCTCCATCTAAATCATCGAAACTCGGCCGAATCTGGTAGAACTGAATCCCTATAAGGCTACGAGTACGACTAGGAGGCCGTCACCTCCTTCTGTGAAGCAGTAATGCTCGCGAAATAGGAGGCGGAACGCGTAAGGGAGAGGCAACCTTTGCGCCCACACGCCCCTAGTCGCCGCAGGAGACGCCCTGGGCGGCGGGAATCGATAGTCGATTCCCGGCCACTGAAGGCGCGGGCTTGCGGACGGCGAGCAATGGGTAGCTCGCCGTCCGGTAAGGACCAGGCTCGGGTCGCGCCTCAAAGAGATGTCAGCAGTGTTAGGGTCTGATAGGGCCGCCGATGCCTGCCAGGGTCGCGGGTTGTTCAAAAGAGCTACCGTGACCCTGGCACAGGCAACTTAAGGAACTCGGGTGGATTTTAGTCAGTAAAAGTCTGTCCCGCTCCGCGCAGAGCGCGAGAAGTCAATGATGATTTCCCATCCGCAAAAAAGAAAGGCTACGAGTCTGACTAAACAAAAACAAGGCAACAATTTCTTCTAATTAGGCAAATCAAAACCCCCAAAACATGTTGCTTCATTTCCTATATTATCCACCTGCTTTAGACGCTACAGATAAATCGTGAAAGGTTAGCTTTACTCCACGACCTATGGCAACACTTTCCCCTAGCAGTGCAGTGTGCTAAGTTAACTAACAAGTAGAATCTTTCACTTCCGATCAGGAAATGAACAAAATCATACAATTATATTTTGCATATCATGACATGCTAGTTATATTACCCATATCATGAATAGTACTCGAATATACAGTAAAATTTGAGAATAGAATTTAAATTAATTTTAAAGTGTCTATTTTTATAGACACTCACTTTTACTTTTGCTCAATGTATTTAAAACATCATTCTGTCTGTCATTTTCAAAATATTGACAAACACTGAACGATGTTTTAAATTCGTTCAGCGCTTAATGTATTGAGTGACTTTGGAGGTCCAAGTGGGCCTTAAAATTTTAAATCACGAATAGTAGGCGAATGTATCCTGAGCGCGAGAATGGAAGACAAAAGGAGGAGTTGGACTGAAGCTTAATTTTAAAATCAAAGCTATTGAAGATTTAAAAACTGAGAAAAATGATCCTATCCGTGACTGCTGTATCGCGGCAAATGTAGGAAGTCCTTCCAAAATAACATAGGAAGCACCAATCTACAAACTAGAAATATTATATAAAACAATCGTAATAGCTATTGCATTTATCTCGTACCAGGTGAATAGCTTCGAGAGTTAGGAAATAGTACTACAGAGTTGAAAACAGTCTTAATAACTAGGTCTTATCATTTTATAAGAAGATCTAGAGCAAGACAACATAAAGAAATTAGAGATGGCAGGTTTCAAACAAGCTGGATTAATAGAGAAGAAGATACTATTAGTTTTAATAGACCTATTGAATACCTTGAAAATGACGAATCGGGATGCAAAAGGGTATGAGAAACACGTAGGGGTACCTCCCTCATGAATCACTATCGATGTCTTTGATATTTATATTATCAACTTCTGTCCAATAAAGACTGCTTAATAGATGATACTAATACAAAAGCAACATGAAAGAAGGCACTCAAATATGTGTGGGAATTTTCTCAAAAATAAAAGACCATCTCAGACACTAATCTGCATGGTCCTCTTAATAGCCCGACCATGATTATCTCTACTTATGTGTAAAAGATCACCTCCTCCCCCTCCTCTGACTGTTTCGATGTTTCTTCTCAGAGTAGTCAGGTAGAAAACACCGAACTCATCTAGTTTTAAATCATAATTTAATTTGACTTTATTGGAAAAAAAAATTGGAATAATTTACAGAAATAAATATCATTTATCAATTATCCCACAAACACTTCTATAAAATAATCGCACACGAATTTCGTTTATCTCGCTTCAGATGAATGACGTGGTAATAAGACTACAGAGTTGGAGTTTACAGTCAAACTAGGAGTCTTGTTACTGGGTAAAAAGAACTAAAGAAAGATTACATCAAGAAATAGAGATGGTGGTCATAAGGCAAGCTGCAACGATTAGGAATGAATCATGGCCCTAAATTTGAGTATGTCGAAAATATGCAGTTCAACTCTCTTTCAACTGAAGTATATTTTTCAGTTTAAGACCTTTGAAGACTGATTAGTAAATGATTCTTTAATGAATTCACCCTAAGACATCATCATTCTTAGTTTTCTTCTTCCATTCCCCCATATCAACCGTCATGCTATCATTCACTCCCTTATCTTTCATTTCATATCATTCATACAATACATCCATCTTTTGTTTGGCCTTCCTCTCCTTCTCTATCCATCAAAATTTATGCTGATCACTTTTTTAGTCACATGAGCTTCCTACCTCCACAACACATACTAGTTCCATCCTAAAACATGAAACAAAACACAAATTTTCACACAAAACAATCGCACACGGATTGCGTTTATCTCGCTCCAGATGAATAACATCGTGAGTGAAGCAACGTCATCGCAGATGTCGGCCACCGAAGCAATAACCTCGAGCACTTTTACTTTTACAATGCGAATGTACTAGGAGAACATCTTCGTTCAATTGTAGAGGTTTGTAGTGTAGTGATAGGTCATTATTTAGAGCAGGATGTGAGTTTTTGTACTGTGAATGATGCTTTGAGTTTAGTTTTTCAAATTGTCGAGGAATTAAGTTTCATTTTACTGCAGTTAATCTACATCTATACAAATAATAAAGCTGAAGAGTTTGTTTGTTTGTTTGAACGCGCTAATCTCTGGAACTATCAGTCGGATTTGAAAATTTATTTTTGCATTTGATAGTCCAATTCTTGAGAAATGTTATAGGCTATGTAACATCACGCTAGGACCCTTAAGAACTGAGCAAAATGAAAAAAGTCAGAAAGAACGCTAAACGAAAACGAAGTAATAAGGAGGAGTAAGAAGCGTGGGGGGGAAATGTGTTGCGACCCGATGGGTCGGGGAACACGAAATTTCACGCGTACGAAGTCCCGGGCAGAAGCTAGTAGCTAATATTTAACTTATAGCTTACAGTATACTCAAATTGCTTTAGCGTGGCAATAGCGGTCATTGACCCACCTACAATATAGTCTAGCACTCTTTATTTATAAAACTGAAATAAAGTCCGTTGACGTCCTGAATCAATACTTAACATGATCATCATCTTGTTCCAATAACGAAAAAGATTTACCACTATCGTTTATTGTTTGGGTTTCTACCGAGAGATATTAAAAGGGAAAGGGCGATGACCGTTATTGCCACGATAAAGCGATTAGGGTATAGTTTGTAGCATCTTTCTATAACCAAGTATCTAAGTATTTGATTTAAAAAAAGAATTCTTGCCAATCTTTTTGGTTTCAATACGTACAAAAATGACATTCAAATTAAATATGACTGACACTAAATCGAATCAGAAGTCAATGTCGCCTAACATTGTAATGTCAATTACATATCAACAAAATAAAAATAAAATGTATTTGTTACATGTAACCAGTTAGAGAATACTAATTATACTAAAAGTTATATAAAAGAACTGGCCGCTGTTATACTTTCCGTGACCTTGCGATACATAGCAAATGGTATTACCGACTGATAATATGTGTTGGGCCGCTAAAATGAAACAAATAGTTTTTTTTTCGTTTTGAAAAAAAGTTGATACCTACGTTAAAATGCTGTTTTTGTTTTGATAATCGTTTAAAATATTCTCGATATGAAACATGATAAATAAAACAATTACAACTACATATTATGGTGTAAACATTTTGATGACAAAAACAGGATATGCTCTGCAATGTATGAAACGGCTTAGTGTTATGCTTATCTAATGCGGTATTTCCTCCAATTGAACGAAACTCATAGAGACTTTTTCCCACGGATATAACTATTATAACTAATTGACCTAATAGGGAACCAGGTAGGTAAACCAGTTATTAAATTGGCTTGATGATTATCATGCGATGGGATTATGGTGATGAAGTATGATGGGCCTAAGCTTTACTTATTAAGTAGTTATGGCGTAATCTTATGCTCGTCTTCCAGAATGGTGATAATCTGACAGATTAGTATGAAATAAATTACATTACCTACCTAATACAGAACAACGGTCTAAAACAGCTGAATTAGTTCTCTACTTAATTTAATTGCACACATTATAAAAAAAATACAACCAAATTGACAACCTCCTCGTTTTTTGAAGTCGGTAAATAAGTTCAAACCCAATAGACCCCCAAAGGCCATAGATTCATTGGTAGAAAATATCTATGCCATTAAGTCCGCCTCTGAAGATTTGTGTGCTCTAAGTATTAAATAAATAAATAATTCACAGTACGTATACTTTTTTTTGTTCAATGTTGTTTAATAAATAAAATTGGAAAGGTTACTTTCAATGTTACGTTTTAACGATTTTATTTCAACAAACAAATTCAACTAATTAGTATGGCAATTAAAATTTTAAAGCCGTGAAAGTTTTTGCTCAGATATTTATTAGGTTTGAAACTAAGTGATAAAAATGTATTATTCCACGCAGCTGTCTAGTTTTAAAACAAACGAAAATACAGACTGTATTGTCGTTTATTTTCCCATGTTTCAGTGATTAGTAGTCTAAAGCAAAACTCATTTTAAGAAACTCCACTTAAAATAAGATTTGTTGCATGAACCTTGTTCCGCTCATCGCTGCTTATATGCACCAACATTCTAATGCATCCGAGCATTACTCGTACAAATATGAATAATTCATGCTCTGAGCTCTGGTTCGATGTAATCTTAGTCGTAGTATCGCGTACGCATGTCGCATGTCGTGACAAAAAACCAACGCGCCTCTTGAATTTATGATACCATGATTGATTTATTAATATGATTTATTTCTTTGTAAAACTACGTGTATATTATAAATAATATACGTTTTTGTATTATGTAAATAAATGATATTTTCCAAAGTTTCTTAACCAAAGTATCATTAATAAATCAGAAAGCCGGAAAACGTCTTTTTAGACGTATTTAGTCCGATATTAATCTAACTGCAACTGGTTTTAGTGTACCAATAAATGATAATAATAATTAGTGCCACCGTAACTTGTTTCACGATTGCAACAAATCCATACATTTTGCAACATTTAGGAGACCATATACTCGTAAATAACCTTTTCAAAGTGCAAAATACTCCATTTTACTTTACTTGAACCAGCTCTGTGATATATTATCTTACAGAAATCTATATCGCAAAATGTGTGTGCAACATTTTAGCGGCCCGAGTGGCTAAAAGGCGAAAGTAGTTGCTTGCGAGTGGCTAGCCTTGGTGGTCATGCGCAGTCGCCGTCGACGCAAACTGCTTCAGATTAGATCGTACATATGCTGCATTAAACAATGGTTTAGTAGACAATCTGATGTAATTATTATAATTATGCTTGTTCAGCGGCTGCGTGTCTTGATGGATAGTTTCGTTTGTGGTGAATTATTTTATAAAGAGTCAAAGTTATTGTTCACGCATGATGTTGACAACCTGCGTGTTTGCTATTACACAAGCTTTAGGCGCTTCTCTCTTTGGAATACATATCCTACCTACCGTCTACCTACGCATCGAGAATCAACACTATCACGCCATTCTCGGACGGCCAATGAGAGGTCTTCAAGGGATGCCATTGAACAAGCACCAATAGGAGCAGCTTACGAAGACCTCCGACTACCTCTTCGCGGAACGTTAAAAAAACACTTGTTTTTTCTTCTAGTCTAACACTTTTTGAATCGACCTTGCTCTGTATAGCTTCATCCACAATTTTAAGTCCAGACAAGTTCCTATTGTACCAATTGTACTAACGCAAATCGCAAATAAATAATTTTATAATTTTGGAGAAACCAAGAAGTTATTCATTTCACACTCAACCACAACCACAATTTGAAGAGGAAGACGCATAACGCATGAACATATTTTTGGTCCTCCGTATCGCCGGATCCAGTCAGCGAACTAGCTCAGAGAAGTGGAGAGTCAGACGTGGACACGAACGAGAGACGCGCAACTCGGTAAGACGTGCCAGCCAGGACTCCTAACCAGCTTCCTCTTCCCTTGTGTTAATAGTGTTTCTCCTCTCGAATTCCAGTGTTCAGTGCAACATACTTATTCGTGAGACCAGGCAGGAGCCGCAGCGGCTACAGCCTCTACGCTCCAGGCTCTAAAACCGGTTTCGCAAAACGTGAGTACTCCAGTTTTCTATATCCACCAGAATGTCTGAACCAGGTTCTACTCATCTAACGGCTGCTCCTAAATCACCTCTTAAATCTCTGTTAATTACACAAATTGACGCCCTCACACGCAAAAGGGGAGTAATTAAGGGTCGATTGTCCAATTTGCAAAAATATGTTGAGTCATTCCAACAGACGTTAGATGCTAGTAAAGTTTTTGAATTCAAATTACGCATAGATAGTGCTAGCTCTCTGTTATCCGAATTTAACGAACTTCAGTCGCAAATTGAAGAATCGTGTGTTAGTTTGGATGAACATCTGGATTATAGGGAACAATTCGAACAAAGGTACTTTAGGGTCATCGCGCAAGCTAAGTCTATGTTGTCTGAGGATGTCAGGATACCTAAAAGTTCCAATAACTGTGATTCACTACAACTAGTAAAGTTACCCACTATACAGCTACCAACCTTTGACGGTTCTTATGAGAATTGGTTAGAGTTTAGGGACACCTTTTTATCCTTAGTGCATAATTCCACACAAATAAGTCCGATTCAGAAGTTCCACTATTTAAAATCAGCTTTGAAGGGTAGTGCTGAATTGGTGATCGATTCACTGGAATTTTCATCCAACAATTACAGTGTTGCATGGGAGTTACTCACTAATAGGTTCAATAACAGCCGTCTACTAATACACAATCATGTAAAAGCTCTTTTTTCCATACAAGCTTTAACTAAAGAGTCACCCGTGTTATTGCGAAAGCTCGTCGATACGATGTTAAAACATCTACGCGCACTAAAAATACTCGGTGAGCCGACCGATCACTGGGATACGCTCATAATTTACATGATTGTGTGTAAGGTGGACCCTGCTACCGAGCGAGAATGGGAACAATTTGTAATCACACAAATGACACACTGTTCTGTCGATGCGAAGTTTGAGTTAAAGGTCGAGGATTTAATTCGTTTTCTCGGACGGAGAGCGGACATGTTAGATAAGCTATTAGGGACGCATAGTAAAGTCACACACGATAGTAAGAAACACACAAATGCGGTCACTTCTAAAGTACACTGTAACGCTTCTTCGTCCGGCACTACGAAACCACAGTCGCACAAAACACAGTACAAACCTTGCCCCATGTGTAAGGGAAAACATCCATTATTTTCATGCCAAAAATTCCTTGATCTGTCCATAGCAGACAGACATAATTTAGTCACGCAAAATAAATTATGTACAAACTGTTTGCGCTCAGGGCACGAAGTGAACGACTGCCCATTCGGACCGTGTAAGAAATGTTCTAAGAAACATAACACACTACTACATCGTAATGAGTCAGAGGACAACACGCGAAATCAACCTCTATCTCTAGTGACAGTAGGACAAATTTCGCAGCCCGCATTAGAATCACACACGCATAATGCTAATTGCGACGGCGACCTCACCACGCTAGGGTTAGTCGCCAAACCAGTTCTATTGTCCACCGTGTTAGTCGAGATTGCCGATATTCATAATAATTATCATACGGCACGCGCACTTCTTGATAACGGTAGTACACGATGTTTTATCACAGAGGCGTTATGTAATCAATTACACACACAAAAAATACAGTCCACTTACAATATAACAGGTGTAGGTAACTCAGTTTCCCAGTGCACACAGGCCTGTAATGTTAGAATTCGGTCCCTGGTAGGTTCCTACACTACACACATACATTGTTTAATTTTACCTTCTATAACGTCACAGTTACCAGCCGTGTCTTTATCTAAAGACGGTCTTAACATTCCTGTGAACATTCAGTTAGCCGATCCCTATTTCTTCGAATCTCAACCCATAGACATATTGATTGGTGCTGACCACTTCTGGGATCTTCTGGAAAATGGAAAATTCCGGTTGAAAAATGGTCCATACCTACAAAACACTAAATTAGGGTGGATTATTTCAGGGCCCTTGAATACTCGCACACATAGTTCTCATGTTTCATGTAACGTCACATCGTCATTGGATGAACAGTTGAGAAAATTTTGGGAACTCGAGGAGATAGGCAGATCGACTGATGTCCGCAGTAATGAGGAGCAGGCCTGTGAGGATCATTTTATAAAGACCACCACACGTGATTCTGATGGTAGGTTTTGCGTTTCCATGCCTTTGAAGGAGTCCCCTGACGCATTGGGCGACTCATTTTCTCAGGCAGAACGTCGTTTCTACGCACTAGAGAAACGTCTGCAACGCACTCCGGCCTATAAACAATTATACATGCAATTCATTCATGAATACATCGCATTGGGTCACATGTCATGCATCTATACATACGACAAACCACACTACGTCTTACCACACCACGGTGTATTCCGTGAGCACAGTACTACCACTAAACTACGAGTTGTTTTCGATGCGAGTGCAAAAACCACGAGCGGAAAATCACTCAATGACATACAACGCGTAGGCCCGGCAATACAGGGTGACTTGTTTGCTATTTTGCTTCGGTTTAGACAACACAGTTGGGTAGGATGTGCAGACGTTGAAAAAATGTTTCGCCAAATTCAGAAAGATCCGAATCAGCGAAATTTGCTTTTAATTCTATGGCGTGACAATCCCACAGACCCATTGGAAGTTTACAGGCTCAATACTGTCACGTACGGTACAGCATCCGCGCCGTTTACTAGCGTACGTTGTTTAAAACAGTTGGCATTGGAATGTTCTGAGCCATTGATTCGCACAGTCATTCAGGATGATTTTTTTGTCGACGATCTGGTGACAGGTGCTGACAGTATTGAGGCTGTAAAACACATAGCTAAGGAAACGTCAAATGTCTTACAGGGTGGTTGTTTCCCACTTCGGAAATGGATCTTCAATTTTGATCATGACACACAAGAGTTTCCGTCTCATTCCAAGGAACTTTCACTCGGTGAAAGCGCTCATCACAAAACCCTAGGTTTAGGCTGGTTTAATCAGTCTGACACTTTGTATTTTCACACTGAATACACAAATGATAACCGGCAATTAACGAAACGCATTATATTGTCGGAAGTCTCTAAAATTTTCGATCCGTTAGGATTACTTAGTCCCTATGTCATGACTGCAAAGGTTTTACTTCAAAAACTATGGCTATTAAAATTAGGTTGGGACGATAAGTTACCTAGTGACGTCACACACAGTTGGGCACAGTTCGCGAACGGCATAGCATTGCTAAGTACATTACGAATACCGCGACACGCTATAGGTATCGATGCTACTCGTATAGAACTTCATTTGTTCACCGATGCTTCACAAACAGCTTACGGCGCGTGTGCTTACATTCGTTCCATCACAGGCAATTCCATAGTTACAACGAAGTTACTGTGCTCTAAAGGAAAGGTTGCACCCTTGAAACCCGTCAGCATACCACGATTGGAATTGTGCGGCGCCCTATTAGGTGCGCAGTTATATGAAAAAATCACAAAGTCACTTCGTTGTACCTTTGATAGTGTCACATTGTGGACAGACTCCACTATTGTGATCGGTTGGTTACGCATGAATCCTAACTCTCTAAAGCCTTTCGTACAAAATAGGGTCGCGGAGATACACGAATTAACAAAGGATATGCCCTGGAACCACGTATCTGGTAGGGAAAACCCGGCAGATCTAGTATCACGCGGTGTGACTATGGACGTACTTAGGTCATGCACGCTTTGGTGGGAAGGGCCGTCTTTCCTCTCAGATCCGTCATTTAATCAAGCCGACCACAGTAGGTTTGACCTCACAGACTGTACACCACTTGACTTACCAGAGGTTAAGTCTCAAACACATACTCATCAAATCTCTGACACGGATAGTTGGTTTCCATTTCATCGTTTCACTCGGTTCAATCACATGAGACGTGTTTGTGCCTATATGTTACGTTTTGTGCATAATGTGCGAAACAAAGCTGCTAAGCGTACTGGCTCATTGAGCGTCAGCGAGTTGAACGAGGCACTAACTATTCTAACAAAGGCGTCACAGTCACAATCATTCCCCGACATTTTAGATAGTTTAGCTAAACACAAAACTTTAAATCACTCACACAATTTAACGAAATTAAATCCATTTATAGATGAACAAAATTTAATTAGAGTCGGGGGACGTTTGTGCAATTCACCAGAGTTTTCGTATAGCAAGAAGCATCAAATACTTTTATGCAGCAAGCACACATTCACACGGTTGCTGTTTCACGCTGAGCATGAGCGACTAATGCACGCCGCGCCGCAAGCCCTCTTGTACACACTCAGAGAGACGTGGTGGCCGGTGGGAGGGAGAAATCTCGCTAAACAAGTTGTGCATAGTTGTGTTCGATGCGCTAGGTTTCGTGCCAAGCCTATTGCACCTATTATGGGTAACTTACCTGCGCAACGCTTGTCTCCAGGGTTTCCTTTTTTAACTACAGGTGTGGACTATGCAGGACCAGTTCTCATATTGAACCGTAAAGGTAGGGGTGCCAGAACCGTGAAGGCATACATATGCATATTTATATGTTTCACTACTCGCGCGGTTCACTTGGAGCTTGTAGGTGATTTGTCAACAGACGCATATCTACTAGCTCTCAAACGTTTTGTCTCTCGCAGAGGCAAACCGTCACACATTTTTTCGGACAACGGAAAGAATTTCGTTGGCTTAATGAATTTATTTTCAAAATTCCTTTCCGAATGTTCACAAAATATTATAGATTACGCTACTTCACAAGATATTAAATTCAGTTTTATACCCCCTTACGCTCCGCATTTTGGTGGATTATGGGAAGCTGGGGTAAAATCATGTAAACATCACTTGCGCCGTGTTGTGGGAAATTTGCACTTAACGTATGAGGAGTTCGGCACTGTTTTGACACAAGTGGAAGCAGTCCTGAACTCCCGTCCTCTTAGTCCTATGTCCACAGATCCCCATGATTTTCAACCCCTATGCCCAGCTCACTTCTTGGTTGGCCGTCCGCTGACAGCGCCGGTCTGCGAGGACCTGATCGACAAATCTTCACACTGCCTCTCACGCTATCAACGAGTGGAGCAGATTCGTCAACATTTTTGGAGCAGATGGTCCACAGAGTACATTTCCGAGATGCAAACTAGAACGAAGTGGAAGGCAAGGCAAGCTAATCTGAAACCAGACACACTGGTACTCATAAAGGATGATCACGCACCGCCGCTGAAATGGTGTCTTGGCCGTATCATCAGCACTGTTCCAGGCAGCGACGGAGTTGCACGAGTGGCGGATATCCAGACCGAAAAGGGAGTCATAAGAAGAGCATTCTCCAAGATTTGTCCACTATGGGATAATGAAGCTGAGTGAACACGTTGAAAGACCATTCTTTCAAGGCCGGGAGGATGTTCACGCATGATGTTGACAACCTGCGTGTTTGCTATTACACAAGCTTTAGGCGCTTCTCTCTTTGGAATACATATCCTACCTACCGTCTACCTACGCATCGAGAATCAACACTATCACGCCATTCTCGGACGGCCAATGAGAGGTCTTCAAGGGATGCCATTGAACAAGCACCAATAGGAGCAGCTTACGAAGACCTCCGACTACCTCTTCGCGGAACGTTAAAAAAACACTTGTTTTTTCTTCTAGTCTAACACTTTTTGAATCGACCTTGCTCTGTATAGCTTCATCCACAATTTTAAGTCCAGACAAGTTCCTATTGTACCAATTGTACTAACGCAAATCGCAAATAAATAATTTTATAATTTTGGAGAAACCAAGAAGTTATTCATTTCACACTCAACCACAACCACAATTTGAAGAGGAAGACGCATAACGCATGAACAGTTATTCTTTTACATCCAATAATATGTTTGAGTTCAAAATCAGGCTTAATAAATACTGTTCAAAGTACGCTTTGAGGTGTTAAACAGTTATCTAGGTTTGGTGCAATTATAATTTGAGCTTTAGTAAAAGGAATCGCTCGTAATGAAATAGTTATCTCCCTCAAAGTAATTATTGACTACCCATTTTGATTTAGATTGATGATACGTGGTAGGTATTGTAACCAGCAGCAATAAAAAGGATTATAACTGATTAGAAGTTGAAAACAGTGTCTATAATTATTTAGGTAGTACGAGTATACTCAAGTAAGTAGGTATCTAAGTAACAATTTTCGAGTAGATTTTAACTACATATTTTGGTGCCACATACATAATGTAAGTAATAAAAATTCTACAGCTTGATCTTGAGGAATTTGTTTTTGTACACAGGCATTGTTAGTTGAAGTATGTGCAAATGAAATAATTAAATTTTAAGATATTATAAATTAAGACATACGACATACGTGCACATACATAACATAGACGATACTTTGACCACAGAATAATAAAGCTACAGTAGTTTATCTGGGCAGTGACCTTGAATTAATTACCTACGGCCGGTCGGTAGATAAATATGCGTCTGTTCATGCGTAATTGCCGCGCACTCGAACTGTTGCGTATTGGTTTAAATTGAGATTTCGAAGCACGTCTTTTCGGCCGTTAACTATGATGATAAACTACTGTAACATTATTATACTGTGCTTTGACTTAATTACAATAGTCCAGATTTTATCGAGATAAAGAACCTCAGCAATTCTTGTTTTTCGATGTCTTAGCATTTCTTGAAAATTATTAAATTGAGAAATTTTCTAAACTGTTGAGAATATACAAATTTTTAAATGACAGGTGGCTTAATCCGCTTTACCCCATTTGCCATTGGACCACTACGTTTGAGACATCCTGTATACAGGGTGTCTCAAACGTTTGAAAACGTACCCGTATATCAACATACTATACAAACGAGATACCAACTTTAACGCTGTCGCGGACGGTTGACTTCTATATAGACGTCATAACAATAAAACTTCTTCGGTCTTATTACAAAATGAGGTTTTCTTCTGTCATGGTTTAAACCACTGAGCCAGTTTTTGTAATAAGAATATAGTTGTGATAGAAATGTATTTCTGTATGTAGTTCTTTATACAAAACTGACAACTTAGTCCGGTACTAAGTTGTCGGTTTTGTAAAACTGACAACTTAATGTGTCGGAATAAAGTTCGAAATTCAAAAAGGGGTCCATGGTTTAAACCTGGGTTTGAAGATGAACCTTTTTTTGTAATAAGACGGCTTGTGTCTCGTTCACCGTCCGCGAACCGATAATGACATTAAAATTGTTCACGTTTATTAAGTTTATAAACAAAATTACTTCCTGTTGTTGTTTCTGTTATAAAATGGTCTTGTATTTTAATTGCATCTAGGCATGAAACCTTAATTTAGCTTAAAACATGATAGGAACTTGGTAATAGTCGAATAGCGGCCGTACTAATCGAGTTTCAAATGGTTGTAATGCTCGACCTTCCTTATGTAATTACAGAAGTAATAAATTGTAATAATTCCATTTTGAACTATTTGGCTAATTATTAGAGTCGGTCGGCTATCGTGGTAAATATTTCTAATACCTACGTCATCGTTATAATCTTCTTTCTCACTATTACAGAAAAGGTTTCTTTTGAAGAGAAGGAGCGTCACAAACCTTTTTTTTTGTGGATGGGAAATCATCAAACGACATCTCCCGCAATGGGCGGAGCGGGAGGGCGTGTCAGACTTTTACTGACTAAAACCCACCCGTATTCCTTCAGTTGCCTTTGCCAGGGCCACGGTTTCTCTTTCGAACACCCGCGACCCCGGCGGCATCGGCCCTATCGGACCCCATCACTGCTGACATCTCTAGCGTCACAAACCCTGCTTTTGAATAAGAAGGCCTAGAAAGCTGGCAAACACTTTCAAATCCTTTCGTTTGTCTTAAATGACTTTCAACTGGATATCATAGGCTTGTTGGTAGCTTCTGTCAGTTCATCGTTATCGCTAATAGAATGTCACTTTATCTAGGCTCTGAAGAGCCTCCGTAATCACAAAATTCGATCAAAAACGTGACCAAAAACCACCAGCCTAGTGTCGCCAGAAAGGATCATTGGTTGTTGCATTTATCTGTGACGTTTTTCAATCTTGTCCTTTATCTTTTCACGTCATTCTATATAAGTACTTATCTACTTCTATTATAACATCATCCTTGCTCATAATCTCATTGCCAATGTCGCAATTTCCTCATGAATTCAATGCGAATGAGATTAAATTAACATAACGTACGATTAATGCAGTCACTTGTTCGAGACGTAATTATGACATTAACTAATGATATTTATGATCATTGTTTATGTGGTCATAAAATTACTGTGGCCTGTGATGTAGTTTGTTTTCTTTTTAACTAACGGAAAAAAGAAGGTTCTCAAGTCGACACATATATTTTAGTTAAGAGCCCATACTACCTCAGCGTTTTATCTCGCTCGCACGATAATGCTCGCAGACTGAGTGAGAGCGAGACCGAGTGCTGTGCTGGGCGCCGATAGTTTGGGTAATTGCTTTTTACTAATTTAATTTTAATTAAATTTTACTTAAAAAATAATGGTAATTTGAAAAAAAAACATAAAACCTGCTTTATAGTTAGTTCAGTTAATAGTTAGTATGCAAAGTTTCATGATCTAATTCGAAGTATTTTTTGAATACCAGCGGCTTATTCTTCGGTTTGGAGGTAACTTTGGATTATTTTTCTATAGAGAAAATTTGACGAAATCATGTTTCCGTCATACATAGTACATAATATAATCCTCAACTTTACCATATATTTATTTCAAAATTAATGCTGCAGTATATTCGACATGACGGAGGATCATGCCAAGCCATTTGAGGTAGCAAATAAGAGAGAGAGAGGGAGGTAGGTAGGGGAGGCTCTTAAGCACCGATCTTTAATCACACTATTTTGACGTGAAACGACTTTCAGTTCGGTAAGTACGGGGTCACTTGCTAAAGCAGCATGCGACGAAAACATGTCGCCTCGGTGATGATGACTGTAGCTCTGTAACCACGTGCCATGCGCGATTCATTTATACACCGTTGCGTAGAGCAAAGTATTTTACAAAAAAGGAAAAGGTATAAGTTAAGTTTCCCTGAGAAAATTGACCCTGAATTTTAACTAGTTGTTTTTGACTAAAAACTTACACCCAGTTAGTACAGAATTCTTCAATTAAACTTAAAAATCTCGTAAAACTATGCGTAAGTAAGCTATGCTAATGTTTCATCACCAACAATTGAAAATCGAGGAACGTTTGTTTCACATTATCAAATACTTTAAACTTTATTCCCGTCTAAGCAAAAGTATCGTATTTAACTTTAATATTACAACATCTTTAACAACACCGAAGCTGTGGGAAACTACTTATTTGTTATTAACCAACGGTTAACTTGTTTCATTGTTAGCTAGATTACCAACATTTGTCAATCTTGGTAACTAGATTGTAGAAACCATAGCTGGTAAACTATATTTAGCTGGTATAATTTTAATAAGTTGGAACAAAACGTAAGGAAATAAGTACGTCAATTAGACTAGTTATGGTTCGATGCATATGGTTACTGGTGAATAGGCCACCGCGATGAATAGTGCAGTCTTTCTATCTGCTAATAACAACACAAGTGATACACGGTAACGGGCACGGGAGGCCGTTGCTGCACTGGACTGGTCAATGTGGCAACGCTTGTGGGAGGCCTATGTCCCACAAGGACGTCTGTTTGTCTTTCGGCTGCAATGATGAGCATCAAACCGTGCCACACGTGGTAGCACTTCCCTCGGTAAAAAAAAAAAAAAAATAATCAGTCAGACAGAGAATAAAAAAATATTAGACACGTATTTTAAGCTTTATCGTATTAATAAAAATTACTGAAATAAAAGGCATTGAAGTTGGGGGGCTCGCTACGTCACAATTCAGAATAAAATCTAGCAAGGAGTGACGTCTCGCCACATTTTAACTCAACGTATCGCCGTAATCTTTTGAAAACTTAAAAAAATAAAAAATACGTGTCTAATATTTTTTAATAATCTACCTGAAGGACAAAAACTGGCTTTAATAATCCAACAAAAACATTTTCTTGTTTATTTTTATTTCAGTTTCACCTCAAATCATTTCGTAGTTTAAATTTTTACTCAGTTGAACTCATGATGTAAACAAAAAAATGTCGTTTAAAACGAAGCACACAGAATATGTCAAACGCTTCCTCGGTGACGCAAGGCGAGATGCCTCGGAGCAGGTTTCTCCGAGCCTTCCGCGGTTTTGCAATCCTATTATCGAACAAATAGGAAATCCACACCTTATCAAACCATTCGGAGCTTCACGACTTCGTTGAAACAAGCGCCAGAGGTCTTATTTTCGCTCTAGACTAGAAAGTGACTTTCATCTGACTTTAGTCGAATTTGGCGATAAATATCTAGAATATGGATTCTGGTTTTTTATTTTTAAGTATAGAAGGTTCTCGTTGGTAAAATCTAGATTTTATAATACGAGTATTTTTATTTTGAGGTGTGGCTGGCTCGGTCTACTAAAATTACATTCATCTATAAGCTGTGCCGAGTTAAGTTATATTAGTGATTCATATATCATATTTGCAGAATAAGCAATTCGATTTCACAAAATTATATTTTTTAGATTTTGATTTCGAAATAGCTTTTATTGATTTAACAGTAAATACTGATATCACTGACTATAATAACGGTGAGAAAGCTGCTATATTTTTGTAATAAACTAATATTTATGAATAAATATAGTATACTTGATATTTTTAACCGGGAAGTTTTTTTGTGAGATATTTTTCATAGAAATCATGAGTTTCTAGGATGTTTCGTATCTCGTGTTGTCGTAAAAGGACAAATATGACGAACAAATTTCTCGCCACTGCCATACATGGCCTTCAATTTAGTAAAAGTTCATTCATTTCGTCAACACGTTTGTAAAAGCCAACATTATTAAATCCAGTTTTATTAACATAAAGCAATTTCTAGAATTCTTTAAGAAAAAAAACTACTTTTGGAATATATTTCTACTTTTGGAGTTTATTGGTGATTTTCACAAACAAATATTTCACCGGAAAAATGTCCATTTAAACTGGTTTCATTACCGAAAAAATTGATAGTATTCAGTGATAAGTAAATATGTAGTTGGTAATCATTATATTACGGGCCTATTTCACGATGTCCGAATAGCCAGAATAAAAATTCTGTTCCATTTTTTAATTTATCCGTTAAGGACGCTGTTACAAATGGGTAGTCAAATCATTACTTTTTTACACAAAAGTGTGTTTATTAAATAAAATGCTTTGCAATCTTAAAATGTATTTTAGCCGAATTGTTGATAGATGTCAAGGTACGATTCTGAACTATAAATATAATTTTAGATAGGTTCATTTTCTCAATAAATGTACCGAAGTAAAAATTTTCACTTCGGTACATTTGTTGAGAAATCGATTCTTAAAAGAATATATTTATAGTTCCGAATCGTACCTTGCACATCTATCAACAATTCGGCCAAAAAACATTTTAAGAATG
The DNA here is from genome assembly GCA_946251885.1 of Cosmia pyralina. NCBI lineage: Eukaryota > Metazoa > Arthropoda > Insecta > Lepidoptera > Noctuidae > Cosmia > Cosmia pyralina. Next base: position 23,334,409 of record OX276345.1, on the reverse strand, counting down.
CAAAGCATTTTATTTAATAAACATACTTTTGTGTAAAAAAAGTAACGATTTGACTACCCATTTGTAACAGCTTCCTTAAAAAGTTTAACGAATAAATTCAAAAATGGAACAGAATTTTTTGATATTATAGTATGCAATTTATAAATTAATAGGAACTTGTAGGTGGTGAAACAGGCCTAAATACGTGAAGCAAAAACTTTGTACAACTTTTACGAAAATTACGTGGACGGATGGAGGAGTATGTAATTTGGCACAGTTAAAGTTTATATGGAGGTGTGCAGGAAGCTAATATTTTTATATTTTAAGTATTGCAATTAAATTAAATAAAAAAAACAATACAGATACTACCATACGTTTGTGACACATGTAATATGTGGCCTCTTTGCTTCGACTTGCATTTATTTCTTTTTATATTATATTATGTCATCCCGTTTGTCACTGTCACATGAATCAAACTATTGAAAATTGAAACTATAAAATGAATATGGTCAATTTTCGACCAATGGACATAAATCCTGATCACCAGTCTATAGCAGTTGCTTACCTATTTGATTAATCTACTAACTTCCGCCTTCGGCTTCGTCCGAGTTGCATGTCAATATAAAGTATCCTATGCCATTCCCTAGAATTCAAAGTATCCCCATACCAAATTTCATCAAAATCGGTTCAACCGTTTAGCCATGAAAGCGTAACAAACAAATATACAATAAAAACAAATCTCTTCTCTTTGTTTATAATATTAGTTTAGATTACCAGAAGCTTATTATTTATAATGATACATACTTCCTTACAATAATACACAACCGTACTACAAACCACGGACATTCGTGGCTGTGCCAAGTGCGTATTAAATAATATTAGTACTTCGCCACAATATAATAAAATGTGAAATGCCGCGGTTCGCTAACGAGCCATTCATCATCTAAGGCTTGTAAATCATTGATACTTTAGTCATTCATGTTATTGCTGATGTCACGGAAGGCGTCATTAAACTTCTTTTAAGGAATAAGTACATTTTCAAGTAATGATACTGAGAAAGTACGATTTGTGTTTATTGACCTAACTTTTACCTACTTTAGTAACTAATCAATCACAGAAATGGTACGTAATTTAAATCGTATAGAATGTAACTGAGATAAAAGTTTCAATCAACTCAGCCAATCGCAGTCCACTGCTGGTCATAGGCCTCTCCCAGGCTGCACCACAACACCCTGTCCTCCGCCTTCCGCATCCAGTCTGCTCCAGCCACATTTTTAAGATAGTTGGTCCATCTAGCTGGGGGGCGTCCCACACTACGTTTGTCAATACGCGGTCTCCACTCCAAGACTCGTCCGCTCCACCGACCATCGCTACCTCGACAAACATAGCCAGCCCACTGCCACTTCAGTTTTCTTACTCTGCAAACTACATCGGTAACTCCGGTTCTTTTCCGGATAACTTATATCGTTCAAAGAATCTCCGAGCATAGTCCGCTCCAAAGCGCGCTGAGTGACCTTCAATTTGTGGACCAGCCTTGTTGGGATGGTCGTAAACGTAGACGTTTCGGCACCGTATGTCATAATGGGCAGGACGCACTAGTTGAAGACCTTGAAAAAGTTTGGCAAACGCTGCCCAACCCGCTGTCGCAGTTCTGTCGACTTCTTTCTCAAAGTTGTCTCTACCGAGCTGGGTGACTTACCCTAGGTAGACATACTCCTTCACAAATTCGAGAAGCGACCCTGCGATGTGGATTAGACTTTCGTCTTATCCAAATTCAAGCCAAAAATGTGATTAGTAACGTTCAATTCTACAGAGAAATACCTAATTTCCTTTACATGAATTCCATCCAGGCTTTATTGAAAACTTGATAAACATACACAGGCACACTTGAACACCATAGATTGATAAGAAAACCATGAGAAATGTAGAGAAATGCAAGTATATATTTTTATTATAAGACACAAAAAATCTAGTCCTTTCCATTTTATGTGGAACATGGTTTCAAAATCCCAATGTTTTTTCACAGTTATAATATTTTATTAACCGTTCATCGAATCATCTTTTAATTGTTATTGCATCCAAAAATGTATTAATAATTGCTATAAAATTCTCAACGGAAACTTGAGGAAGTAGCTAAAGAAACTGGGTTATGATAATTTGAATCGACAGGTATTAACCCATTAGCGTTAAATGAGGCATCAAAATATTATGATTACTCACTCTATGAAGGATGAAAACTGGTTGCACACGCGTAATATACATAAATAAATATATATCTGTATGTTCTTGAATATATGAATATAAGTACATATATCTTCATAATCTGCAAATAATATAGGCATTCACTAGGTAAGGTTTTGACAATGATCACTATAAGAGCCATTTCAACTTCAGAGATTATGAATTGGAGTTAGAATTCTGTCCAAGAGTATTTCAAAAGGATTAACTACTTGAGTGTCCCATGGAGAGCAGTGATGGCCCAGCGTGACTGGCAGCAATTGTAAGTCGCAGGTTCAAACGCCCACAGGCGCGTTAATTATTTAGTTAATTATTTAAAGTAAAATTGATTTAATTATTTAATCACCACTGCTCTCAAAACGGTGAAAGAAAACATCGTGAGGAAACCGGCATGTCCTAGAACCAAAAATTCAATGACATGTGACATCTACCAACCCGCACTGGGCCCACGTGGTGGCCCGGCCCGCTCCTCTCACTGAGAAGAGGCCTGTGTAGCAGCAGTGGAAGCATTAAAGGCTATTTTGCTATGTGTCGCATGATACCGCATAGGTTTATAAGAAAAAGCGCTCGAAATGTCAACCTCATGGGTTCGCAACTACTGTCAGCCCGCGGTTGCCTTTGAACGATGGTATTTTACGTTTATATGCACTTGCAATACGAATCGATTCATACTTGACCGGTTTTAGTAACATTTTAATGGAAACACCACGAAAATGAACGAAAAAAACTGAATTTACAGATTTTTGAAAAACTCGATTTCTACTACAAGAAGTACTAGCTGAGATCAGTCTGTTAAAAATTTTATCTTTTCTCTTTTATGAACAAAGTGTCTTGAAATCGGCTTCGCTTCCTTTAACCATAGGCAATACCTACTCATTTTACTACCTATAACTGTGCTATAACTGCGCATACGACAGTGCAAGCATGAATGATACGCGCAAAATGAAGTGTTACATAAAAGAAAGCTGATTATTGTGCGTACGCGCAACGTAACAGATGTTAATTTATAGGCGATAAGATGAGCGAAACATTGCGTAAGTGACGCGCCTATCCGTGGCATTACGAGCGAAACCGATTCGCAACGTTTTATTGATGACTTGATTTTATTGCCGTTTTAAATATTATTAAATAACACCTACTCCTATATTATACTACATTAGCAACCCGACCCCTCTTCGGTTTTTAAGAATTGACAGAACATCGAGCTTTCTTTATTATATCTAATATGAATGTATTATACGTATATGCTTTCCGGAATAAACTCTCTAAATGAGGATGTACACCGCATCAAAATCTGCTGCGTAGTTAAGAAGAACAATGCGGTCATACAGACACAAAACACGTCTTTAATATACATTAATATGGTGGTTATGGTTGGTTGGTGGTGGTTGGTTAGTCGGTGGTGGTTGGTTAGTTGGTGGTGGTTGGTTATGGTTATATGTTATGGTGCGTTATGGTTGTGGTTATGGTGGTGGTGGTGGTGGGTGGTTGGTTGTGGTGGTTATGGTGGTATGGGGGTTGGTTATGGTATGGTTATGGTGGTTAACTAAAATAACTAAATAAGAAATACTGGTATTCAGCTGCAGATAACTAACTAACTATGTATATATTTATAATATGTATACTACATAACATCAAGCCTGAAATAATAAGCCTGACTGGCAGAGGGAGAAGTACAGCCATATTTCTATTTATGAGGATCGGACCCAGAACCACATGATAACTTTAATTACTCACATAATGACATAATACTTGTTAAAAATTTTAGAAAATCGTCTACTTTTACAATGTTTGTAAATATGTGAGCACGATATTTTATCTATCACAAAATTATTTTTTCTGTCATTGTTTTATTTTTATTGACCTATAGTAATTTTATTCTAGGTGCATCGTCTTCACATATAATTACACAATTAATGTATAAAAAATATTGTAAAACATTTTAAAAGAGTAACGGTTGACTTTCTTGCCCATTCTCCTCATACGACTTTGACTTCAGAAGTCACCTTTACAAGACCTAGATCAACGAGGCATTCGAACACATATGTAATAGTTATACAGAATATTACACAATGTTTTCTTTTTCTAAATACATAAAATTACTATGGTCAGGTTTTCGTCCAATTAGATAGGGCTCATATATTTTGACCTCTACAACTCAACAATACGTTCACAGGTATAACTGGTTTCCAAATTCCTAATACATAGTTATCCCTATGTAGAGAGCTGCCTACTCTGAGCTCTAAACTTTTACTTGTTTTATTATAAAATAACAAAAAAATCTGGCAACACCTTCTTCTTGAAATAAAGTCACTGTGGTTTTACTTTTTGTATGTTTTTTGTTACGTATGTGCAATTTGACACCAGTTAGACGGTAATTTATTTTTATATAGACATTCCTGCGGTTTTACGAATATTGATTTCGTTTTTATGAGCTCTATACAGTCACACATAAATAATGATATTTACTGCTTTTATAAAGGGGCGTTGCTGTAAGTGATATTATTTGATAAGTAGACGTAGTAGACGTATTCGTTTATGCCACTTGTTGCGGGTCATATCTATACTTAAAAGGAGTAGTCTACACCTTTATACCGAATAAAAAGTGATTTGGAACATGTGGTTAACTACATGCTTAAATTCATAATATGACATGTACTCGTATTTGTTAATCCCTAAAATGAGCATAAGTATACTCAGCCTAAAACATGGGTACACTGCTGGGACATTGGCCTCCTCTCTATGAGAAGGTGTGGCTGTTATCCACCATGCAGGCCCAGTGCTGGTTGAGAGGTAGCAAACCAAACTACATGCTTTTACTGAATAGAAATCTCGGCAGTTATCAATCATCTCTTCGTCAACCATAAATTGCACATGAGATGTTATACATGCACCCCAACTAATCAAATACATTTTGGTACACAATGACTGTAAAAGAATGGTCAGGAATAAAAATACAAAAATAGAGAGTAATTTCACGCGATATACTGAAACAATATGTTGAAAAACTAAAACAAAAAACATTAAAATAAAACAATATAATAGAACAACAGAACTGTCCAGAACCACATTAAAACATTAATCGTAACTAACAAACGAACACTTTGACCAAGTAATTGTTAATTAGGCACATGAAGTGGCTGTCGCAAGGCTGACCTCGTTCACATATCAACACTGTACATGGACAGACAAACATACAGACTGTATAAATATGCACTTGAGACTGAGACCACGAATTATGATTACGAATATATTTATTTTAGTTGCGATATATCAAACGATATTTTTTTTTTAAAAAAATATCGTTCGTACGTTCGTTCGTCCGTATCGTTTCGTTTCGTTCGTTCGGTAACTTACATAGACATAAAATAAAATATCGTTTGATATGTATAAACTTTTTTAACATATCCTACGGGATATTATACAGGGTTACTGGAAACACGACACGATCCCTTTAATACACAATAATAAATATCCCTAAAGCAGTACAATCAAACAGAAGCGAATCAAACTAAGCAAAGGGAACTGTAGGTACTGCTAATTTTTTTATATTATTGCTAGTATTGCCAGTGACATAATCAATAATTTGCTCAATATTGCCATTCTCAAAGCAATGCCAGTGACTTAATAAATAATTTGCTCAATATTGCCATTCTCAAAGCAATTTTTGTTTTTCAATTTTTCAATCATTCTCAAAACAGCCTCAAAGCAAATTTCTAATTGTATTATACCTATTTTATGTGTTCATAAGTTTTTTGTTTTTTTAAGTTAATTACGTTGTTGTTTTGTTGTGAAAGCTGTGTATACCTGTAATAGGCATACATACCAGTAATTCTATTATCTTATTACTCTGTATTATTTTATTTGTATGTATTGCTGTTGGTGTACTTAATAAATAAATAAAATAAAGCAAAAACATGTTATTACTATCACTTTATGTTCTCATATTTGTAAGTACTAATTGATTATGAATATCTATGTCAATCAATCTGCCTAGCCTTTTCCCAACTATGTTGGGGTCGGCTTCCAGTCTAACCGGATGCCGCTGAATAACAGTATTTCATATGGAGCGACTACTTATCTGACCTTCACAACCCAGTAACTGGGTAATAGGATACCCCTTGGTAAGACTGTTTGTCAGACTTTCGGGCTTCTGACGACCCGTAACGACTGTCAAAGATCCACAAATGACAGCCGGGACCAACGGCTTAACGTGCTTTCCGAGGCACGGAGGAGTCTCGGTATGTAAAGATGGTCACCCATCCACGTGGTCTATGGCAAGCGTAGCTTAACTTAGCCACGAGCTCCTCTTGAATATCTATGTGTGAATGAATATTTATTCACTTTTGTTGGTGCGAATATTTTTAGTTTCATTTGTCACTTTTGTAACCCATTGTGCATTGTAACTGAACCTAATTCTTGCTGCTTCGCTGACTACAATTGGTAGCCTTGATTGGACTGAAGTTTATGACATACTTTTTTCTTTGTGTCTCATTTTGTAGGTACTATGGACAAAACTTTAGCGCAGCTAGTGACAAACGAACATTGTACGATCGAGACGTGAGCCGTGCTATGCGATTATCGCCTTTGAGGTGATCATGCGGAACTTTGGCCCATAGTACTTGTATTTTCAAGGATATTTCTATTTTGACAAGGATATTTCTATTTTGATGTATTTCTAAATAAAGCTGTACAGAAAAGGCCTGAAGACACTACGTGAAATTTTTAGTCACGACTTTATCCTAACAAATATTACAAATGCGAAAGTGATTTTTCACATAAGTAGACCATTACCTGGATTAGACATACACTTTTAATCCCGGTAGTACGTTCCCCTGGGGTAATTTGCGACCTCGACGCGGGTGAAGCCGCGGGCAAAAGCTAGTTAAATAATAAAAATAAGTGGTAAAGATAGGATAACCTTCAAAACGTTCAAATATAAGTAGCATTAAAATGAACTTGAATTATTTAAGTGCATTTTCCGGTAAGTACTTATATTTGAATAAATATTTACATCATGTCAAATTGCAGTCATGCAAAAGATGTTATGGATGCTGTATTGCAATATTTTCTAAAAGAGTCATCTTTTAGAAAATATTTCAAAAAAATACAGCATCCATAACATCCTTTGTGGAATCCAAATTACTATAAAACTCTAGTTACACTTAGTATTACGAACAAAAGCAGGTGCTTACGAGTTTACGAGAGAGATAAAAATCTCTATACATACAATGGATTGTGCAAGTAGCGCGTTGAACTCTTTTGTACGAGCGGTTTTAGCGTAAGGCTGTTATACAATTTATACTCGACAATTACGGATTATAACCGTGCGATTATTTAATCTTTATCTCATGATTAACATTGTTATTTTACTTTTCAGTGCACGTTGGGAATTATACAACTAGGATGGTTTTTGTATATTTGGTACGAAATAGTGTTTTGACAAACGTTATTTATGTTTGTTGAAATACTCTTAATTTGTATTTTCTGTTGCCTACGTCTTCGTCTTTGTGTATTTCGTAATTCATAATTTCATACTGATATCCGGAATGAAAAGTATGTCCTTCTTCAGGTCCCAGGCTAGGTCCTATCTATATATACATAACGGGTTTATGCGTGAAAAGGTAACAGACAGATAGACTACTTTTGCATTTTTGTACTTTTGGTTATTGGCAAAACACCAGCAATCTCTTAAGGAGTCATTGTACTCATCATTATGAACAACTTTTACGATGGATATATATATTAAACTCGTCAAAATGTAGTGAGCAGTTAATTTTTTTTTTTCGCGATTTCAGGTTTGGTCAAATTAAGTCAAACCAGAAGCAATCGTCATAAAGCTACTTTGTTATAACGCATCAGACATTTCAATACCCATTATCATTTCACAATGACACATAAATCACCCACAGGTCGGTCCAAATATGTATAATTTTTAAATGTCGTTCAGAAGCAGGTGTGGACCTTGAGTTTGGTACAAACGGTCTCGATTCCGGCTCCCTTTCCAATTGGTTGGGTAACCGAGTGCAGGAAACGGCTCTATTTTATACAATTATACGCGAAGTAAGTATTAATTGATCTGTTGTTCCATATGTTTGCTAATTGAAACACTGTGTTTAGTTTTTAGATTTTGCTTAGCGGTAATAATTAACAGCATAGTTTTTTTTTTTTAAATTACTAAAGGCGGTTAGGCTTTTTTTTTTTGCTAAAACTATCGTTATATTAAACTTGATATTTATGTAATTAAAATTCAGGTTAATGATTTTGTGCGTGCAGTTGAATATGTATCGGTATTCGTGTCAAGAATTTGAACAAAAACATAACTTGTCGCAGCAACATCTTGCGTCACACAAGAATTAGTAAAACTGTATTTATGAAGGAGAAAAAAAAAGAAAAAAAGAAAGAAAGAAAAATAAGAAGAAAAAAGAAAAGAAAGGAGAAATTAAAAAATAAAGAAAAAAAAAGAAAGAAATCAGAGAAAAAAAAACCAAATGAAAGAAGATCCTGCTGTAGATAGTTTTAATTACTTAAGCTCCGGTTTTTCAGAATAGTGATGGCCGCCACATAACGGCTATCATGAAATTTAACTAGCCAGCTGCCACAGCCGGCACCCAGGTTTGACTTTATCGTGTCAAAAAATGCTCTCTAGGAAAATACACCAATATACTTTCATGATCATACCGTTTCAGTGACGTCATTCAGCGGTAAATTGTGGACGCTATGTGGCGGTCACCAATCTTCTAGGAAACCGTATCTTTAAGGCTGATTTTGCCAACGTTAGATATTATCTTTTTATCCCTGAAAAAAATTACGTCTGCCAGTTTTGTTTAGTAAAACTGAAAAAAAAACAGAATTATTCCCAAGTTAGGTTATATTGTATCTAGCATTGCTAAAATCAGCTGTAAATAACTAAAAGTCTTCAAGTTTGTCAATTGTTAGCAGATTCGCCCTTCATTATTTGCAATAATAATCATTTCAATGATTAATTTTATCTTAGACTACAAAATAATTGAATGTATTAAAAACGTGTTTGTTTATTATGAATATATATGAACTGTGTCTCTTTCATCATAAAATAAATAAACCAAAGACATATTACTATCAATTATATTTTTTATTTAGGTTACTTGAATATTTTTGTATAATTTGATATTGTCAAAACCTCTGGCCTTTCGTGACAAAACTGAAGAAATCTTGGTAAATAATAATTATGTTTTACAAAATCATGCATAATTTGTTATTTATTGACATTTATGACGAGGCAGTCTACGAGGTATGACGAGGTATGTTATGTAGGTAGTTAACATTTTGTTACGAAACTAAACGAGTTTGGCTAGTATACTAAAATGAGACTATTCACTCGTGAATAGTCTCATTTTAGCTAATCGTTGGATCTAAATATATTCTGGTTTTGTATACTTGTTTATACATATATACGGATGCGTGAATCTTTGTATGTGGTAGTTACTTTATGTTACATACCTATTACGTATTAATACGAGTGCCTAGCCCCAGCTTCACATTGTTTTCACGACTTGACAGAACAACTTGACTTGATTTCTTTTTTTAAATAAACTTATTATACACATAAACCTTCTGGAATAAATTCTCTAAATTATGATGAAAACCGCATCAAAATTCGCTGCGAAGTTTAGAAGAGCAACGCAATCACACAGATAGACACGAAACGCGATTTATAAAATGTATAGATAAGAATATATGTGACTCGCAAAAGACCAAAGTTTTCTCATTGATATAATATATATTATATTATAAGAATACATAATTAATATCATTTGTCAATAAATTTGACGCAGTGAGAGATAATTAAGTATCATATGACACGTTTATCTGCACACTGATAAGAAACGAATTTACGATTATAGAAATTACGATTCTAGCATATTAAGTTGGTTGCTTTTTAGAGCTCTACTGTCAATTAGGGCTTGTAACATGTCAAAGGACAAATCAGCAACCTGACTGGTTTAATAATATTATCCTATAATTTAATCAACTTTTAAAAGTCAACGATTTTTTCTCTGAATATCAACATATAAATTAAATCACGCTTACATCCCCAAAGGGTTCAGCAGCGATTCTAATTTGACTCTAAACTACCCAAACCCTTATATAAAGTACTTCTGGCTTAGATATATTACTGAATGTACGTTTAAAACTTACCGTAAGCCACGCAGGCGAACAAAACCGCGAACTGTGCACTACTCCTCATGTTTGCTTGTTTGTTTGTGTGTGTGTGTGGTTGTCGCGACGTGTGCGCGTCGTAGTCGGCCCGGTAGCACTGGCTGCGCGCGCGCAGACCACCGACCGCCCGCCGAACGCGGGTTGGCAGCGGTATCTATAGTGTGGTTGTGGTTTTCTTTTGTTTTGTCAGATAGTAAGCCGAAACGGTTAGTTTAAGGTATTATTAAAACATAATGCAATTGAGACTATTTAGGTATTTATTTAAAAAACCTACCACTACTACAAAACTACCTGAAACTATATTTCATCAAAACTTTTCATGGTTGTACTTCAAAATGAGCCACTAGACAAAATAATAATTTGTTTAATTATAAAGGTGTCGGTACCATAATGGTAAGCGATCATTGTTTGCATATTAAATCACCCAATTATTAGTTTCTATAAAGAACGAACCGTACGAGTTATGATTTATTTGTATATAAGTTGGGCAAGTACCCTTTTAAAGAAATTTCTCGCCGACTGGTCGACACTCTACGTAACCAAGAGGCTGGCACGTTCTTTAGCCAAAGAATTAGCATTGCTATTCAACATGTCAATGCTGCCAGTCTTCTGGACACGTTTCCGGATGACATCGATGTGGACAAGTACTTCGACGCCTAAGTGTTCTTTTGTTTTTGTAATGATTTTACAAAGGAAATAAAAATATCCATCCAGCTTCCTCTGCTATATTATTATTTTCAGCTATAGCAAGACTATGAATAGAGCACCTGTCAGTATCAGTCTCAAGTTACCTCTTACGAAAACGGCCATATACCTCACGCGGCGTGCTTTGATTGACAATACGACACAGACGCACACGCCTGGAAGTGATAGTAATTAATCGAAATTAAACTTTAATCTTGTTGCGCAAAGTCGTGAGAGAAACTCGCTGTCACTGTGTCAATGACAGGAATATCTGTCAATGTATATAATTAAGATGACAGGGAGATTAATTGTGTATAGTATCTAGATAGTCGAGATTTATCTTATTATTTTGTAACTTCTGTCACTGTATTGGATTCCAATTGTTATGTCACGTGACGCATTTTTTTTGTATATGTCTGGTAGAACCAGTATAACCGAACTAGTAACTGCTATAGCAGCCTAGACCATAATATAGCTTTTTAATTTGATTATAAGGCAGGTCACTGCATATTTTCGGTGGCAAATTCTCACTGGTGATTGAAATGCCTTAAAACACGCAATTCCACGATAATAATTCAAGTTCACAAAAGTTTTTATATACATTTACATATTGTTATTATTATTTTAAGACTGTTAGCTTATATATTATGTAAATACTCGTATTATCATAAATAAAAATCTAAAACTCACAAAAATATTAACGTCTCTTCTAAATATTTAAATTTTTCTAAAAAAACATTGTATTTTACGGCACTTAGTTAATGCAGCCTTTCGAGTTTTCACAAAAATACGGCAGATGTTTGGCTGGACTTCATAATCAAACCTCCCTGATATAATTTTGGGGAAGTCTAGCTACAGTGGTTAAATCTACTTACATTTCTTTTTTATGCAACAACCATCCAAAAACTCGGCGAAAAAATGAACAAATGAATAAACAAGATGCAATATTGTTATGTGTGTAAAATGGTACCTATTATTGAGTCATTCAACTGGTTTTTATACTCCTGTTAATAATAATATAACCATTCAAATTGAACTAATAAAATTGTTTGTTTGATTTATTGTTGCTCGACCAAATCTGAACAAGCTTTATTATATTATTCAATTAATGGATTCGACCTTGAATGAATAATAAAACTATAAAATATGTACTTATAGAGTTTATAAGGTCTTCTTAAGGGGCTCGTGGCTAATTAATAACAGCCGCACGGATTGGCCGGTCAGGTTAAGCTACACTTGCCGCGGTTTGTCAGTAGATGGGTGACCATCTTTACTTACCGAGCCTCGGAAAGCTCGTTAAGTCATTGGTTCAGGCGGTTTTAATGTTATTCGTGAATCTTTGACAGTCGTTACGGGGCGTTAGAAGCCCGATAGTCTGATAACCAGTCTTCCCAAGAGGTATTGTATCATCCAATAACTGGATTGTGGTGCTTATACAAGGTGACGACAATTCGACAATAAATTAAACATCGTATATATAATGACGTTCCCAGTCTGCATACTAAAATTCAAACAAATATTTATATATGGGGTTAAAGTATGAAATTGCCGATTTGTACTGAAAAATTGTAATTCGTTTTTTTTTAATTTAACATATATAATTAATCAAAATAATTACCATTTTTATCTATACATTGCTGCCATCTAATAGTAAGATCATATAAGCTTTTGCGATAGAACTCTCGTGATCTATTTCGACAAACTGTGTGAAAGCATTTTGTGCTGCCTCCTGAGAAGACAACTTTTTATCACGTAGAAAATTGTCCAAATCACGAAAAAAATGGTGGTCCGTTGGAGCAAGGTCTAGCAAATATGGAGGGTGATGAATAGTTTCTAATTGCAGTTCCTGTACAGTTAAAACGGTTTCTCGTGCTGTATGAGGTCTCGCGTTATCATGGAGCAATAATGGTGAAAATCGATTCCTGAGTCGGGGCTGTTTCACTGCTAGTTTTGCTATCATTGTTCGGAGTTCGGCACAGTAGACATCTGCCGTTATTGCTTGACCAGATCGGAGAAAGCTATAGTGAATAACACCATGCTGAGACCACCAAACAGTTACCATTACCTTTTTATTGGTAAGCTTTGCTTTTGGACACTGTTGCGGCGTTTGACCTTGGGTCAGCAATTGCATTTTTCACTTACGGTTATCGTAAAGAATCCACTTTTCTTGTCACAATTCGATACAATATTCCTTTATTTCTGTATAGATTCAACAAGGCAACACAAGTTTCAACACGCGATTCTTTCTGCAGATCAGTCAAATCATGAGGCACCCATTTCTCATATTTTTTTATTTTATTGATTTGACGCAAATGAGTCAATATTGTTGATGAGGTAACGTTAAACCATGCCGCTAATTCCTGGGTAGTTTGGCTCGGATCGGCTTCCACCATCTCTTTCAATTCATTGTTATTCACCTGTGTGGGCGGTCTTCCACGTGGTTCGTTCTTTAAATAAAAGTTTCCATCACGAAAGCGTTTAAACCATAATCGCACGGTGCGTTCATTAGCAGTCCCCTCTCCAAACGTAACATTGATATTGCGAGCTGTTTCTGCCGCGTTAGTTCCGCGTCGGAACTCGTATTCAAAAATAACTCGAATAAAAATAAGAATTTTCGAAGTATCCATCTTTCTTGTCTAAGCTGAATAATAAAAACAACTGAAAGTCGATAATCAAATGTTGCAAATTTTTTAAAAGAAGAACTTCATAGGTACCATGTGAAAAAAGTTTCACTCAAAAATCTCAAACAATGAACGTTCTATGTCAATTCGAAGTTCCTAATACAATAAACGGCAATTTAGGTTTAAAGAATTTTATTCTCATAAGAACTTAAATAACAGTTCACTTAGAATGAGATACAAAGTGCACATCTACGTAAAATAAATTATCATATTTGCCTCTGGGGTGTTGGTTTTTTCTTAAATATATTTATACTACTATCACACTTCTTTAAATCTTCCGGTAAATTCATACTTTAACCCCTATTATTATACAAGGTCCCAATAAAATAGATGGACAAATTTTCACAGGGAGTTCTACCCATGAATATGAACAACTTTTGCTATGGGACCAAACCTGAAATCGCGAAAAACAAATCGGGTGTTTAGTATATTTATCTATACCAAACTCGCCAAAATTTAGGGAGCACATGTTTTTTTTTTTCGCTATTTCAGGTTTGGTCCCATAGTAAAAGTTGTTCATATTCATGGGTAGAACACCCTGTGAAAATTTGTCCATCTATTGTAATCACTAGATGGACAAATTTTCACAGGGTGTGCTAAATAGTAGTATAGTCTCATTAGAGACTATACTACTATTTAGCAACTATAGCTATTCAAAGATTGGCAAAACCCACAGTCGGCCCATCGATCGCTACTATTTAGTTTGTTTGTAAAAAAAATCTGTATTTTTAATTTCGATGCTAGGATTTATTTAATATATAGATCCAAAATATTCTTATGGAGGAGCTCGTGGCTAAGTGATAACAGCCGCACGGGTCGATCCATCAGGTTAAGCTACGCGTGCCAGGGTTGGTCCGTGGATGGGTGACCATCTTTACAAACCAAGATTCCTCCGTGCCTCGGAAAGCACGTTAAGCCATTGGTCCCGGCTGTCATTCGTGGATATTTGACAGTCGTTACGGGTCGTCAGAAGCCCGAAAGTCTGACAACCAGTCTTACCAACGGGTATCGTATTCTCCAGTTACTGGGTTGTGAAGGTCAGATAGGCAGTCGCTCCATGTAAAATACTGGTATTCAGCTGCATCCGGTTAGACTGGTAGCCGACCCCAAATATTGTTATGCATTAGTATTGCCAGTGTTTTCATTAATTTACTATAGTAATATTGTTTACACATTGTCTAAGTGTATAAATCTGTTTGTCTCCTTTCGCATTGCTCAGTTGAACGTGTGAGGTAGATAAAAGACGAACGTTTTGCAAGTCTGAGCGTGGCAGGTTGTTAGCTCGTCATGTTTCGCAATCACTTTTCTTTATGCTAATCTTATGCTCAGCGTGTATTTTAACAACGGATATTTGTTTGTGTTATTTAAAGAAATTCAAAACATTTCCTGTGAAAGAGGAAATAATTTAAAATGAAAGAATTCTGTTAGGTAAGTGCCAGTCAGATGGTATTATAAACTAATAAGTGGGATGCTAACAAGCAACCACAATCTGTGGCGTAATTGGTGATGATACTTTTGCAAAGCAGTAATGCTCGCAAAGGAGGAGGCGGAACGCGAGAGGGAGGGGCAACAGCCGCGCCCTCGCGCCCCTAGCCGCCGCAGGAGACGCCCTGGGCGGCGGGAATCTATCGCCGATTCCCGGCCACCGTAGGCGCGGGCTTGCGGACGACGAGTAATGGGCAGCTCGCCGTCTGGTAAGGACCAGGCCCGGGTCGACGGCGCGTTGTGTTCCACGCGCGCCTCAAAGAGATGTCAGCAGTGACGGGGTCCAATAGGGCCGAAGCCGCCGGGGTCGCGGGTAGTTCGAAAGAGATACCGTGGCCCTGGCACGGGCAACTGAAGGAACACGGGTGGGTTTTAGTCAGTAAAAGTCTGACACGCCCTCCCACTCTGCCCGGAGCGGGAGAAGTCATTCGATGATTTCCCATCCACAAAAAAAAAAAAAATATATACTTTTAGGAAACTTATATTTTAATGTCATTCATTCACTCACTCACTCACATGGATGTCGGAAAGTAGCCCACGGGAACGAACTACCGGAGTTTAATGCTATGTGTCTAGCTAGGTTATAAACTATCTGTGTGGCAAATTTCATCTAAATCCATTCAACCGTTTTTGCGCCAGTTCGGAACATACTTCCAGACAAACAGAAAAACGGTCAATAATTCTAAAAACTATGACATCAGACTCGTTTCCATACCTCGTAGCAATAACTATTTTTTTAATTATGATGATTTTAGGCACTCTCCAAAAGATCCTTGTACATTATCATTCATCATCATTGACATATTATAATATATACAGCGTTTGTCATATGGTATGTGTGCGACTGTTCAATGATTCAGGGGCTGGCAATTAGAGTAACTTCTTTGCTAGGCTGAGTTCCTCAAAAAATTGGTATTCAAGTTGTAATTTCAATAATGCACAACCTCTTAAGGAGGTTATTTTACTCATCATTATTAAACAATTTTTACTATGGGACTAAACCTGAAATCGCGAAAAAAACAGCAGATTTTTTTCTTTAGTTAAACTTGGCCTGCGATATTCAAACTCAAATTCAATTTATTCAGGAACAATTGTCATTGTGTTTGAAATCATAAATAAATAAATTAAAAAAAAACATTTATAAAACTAACACATGCTTAAATCATAATGCAATTAATTATAAAAAAATATATAATATAATAAAGATAAATGAATTACAGCAGCTTAGTTTCATCGTTCAAGAGTTGAGTAATGAATGAATAAGACAATCTAAAATTCTTAAATTCATTGACAGACGACTGACTAAACCGCTGGGACTTGAAGCAAGAAATTTTGCACGAGAGTTCCTTATACAACGAAAGTGTGCACTAAGGAAGGATTTTTGAAAATGCATCCCCTAAACTCTAAAGGATAAATTATCTATTGTCGCGAGACTCTTTGTGTGGCTTTGTGCAGTAGGGTGCGTTATTACATGCATACATGCACACACATATCACATTAGAAAACCTGGAACATCTTAACCTAATTTATTTTTGATTTTTAAATAATTAATATAGGAATTCAAGATAGTTAATAATATTTTAGTTAAATAGTTGATATACCTACTTTTACTTTAGGTTCTATTATAAGTACGGTATAACAATTTTTTTTTTTTATTTTTAATTGCTTTAATATAATAAATGTTGGAACGACGACGTCTCCCATCTTGGAGGTGTGCTAATGGCTGCAACACCTTTTTTTTTATTTTTTTTTTTTAAAGTAGCTGTTAACGAACACAAAAAAAAATTGTAAACCTGTTTTTTGTTCCAATAAAATATTATAAAAATATTTTATTGGATTTGATTTCATCCTTCTCAATTGTTTAAGTCCAGTTTCGTATAAAGTTAGAGTCTAAAGTACCCTACGTTCTAATTTCGCCAGCCCATTTATTTGTAGGCCTTACAAACTGCCGGAAACAAGTGGTAATACACACAATTTATACAGAACTGCTCTCATTTCGAAAACTTCTAAATTAATACGCTCACTATTTCGGAATACTGGACCTGGTACACAAAGTAAGTGGTTAAACTTAATCGATATATTGGGTACGACGCATTATGTTGGGAAAGGATATTGAGTGAAATAAGAGCTTTGTGATTTGTAAATAAATAAAATAAAAAATGTGTATTGCATCAACTTAAATTAGGTACTTATTCTAATATATTACAATGGGGAGAATCCTTTTAAGCAAATAGTTTGCTTGTGTTAGGATGCTCCGCCCTTCCCCAGGTTATATAAGTGATGTGAAGTTAATGCGTTATGTAAACTCAGACAAATAAAAATAAAAACAAAAGAATTAAATGGAAACAAAGTTTATATAAAAGGCAGAAATCGCGCTGAATTTATAACACAAAAAAGTATGTTGCTACCTATAGGTAATATCATCTAAAAAAACTGCCATTCGTAAATTCGCGCACTGGTTTTGTACCAAGAAGATACGTGTAATTGTTAAATAATTTATCTCTCTAGGACATGCGACAATTTTGTCGGTACTTATGTCTTTTCTAATTGAAGAATATTCTTGTGCACCTTTTTTTTAAGTGTATGTAAGTTCTGTTTTTTTAATACCTACTATCTAATCTATCTAACTATCCTGTACTGTCCCAATGCAGGGCAAAAGCCTCCCTCTCCCTTTTCCACACAATTATGACTTTTGCTAGTGTCGGCCAGTCCTTTCGGTACGAGGTGTTCCACGCGCGCCCGT
Organism: Cosmia pyralina; assembly: GCA_946251885.1. Classification (NCBI taxonomy): domain Eukaryota; kingdom Metazoa; phylum Arthropoda; class Insecta; order Lepidoptera; family Noctuidae; genus Cosmia; species Cosmia pyralina. The sequence continues at coordinate 23,316,397 of OX276345.1, read as the reverse complement.
CCACAAAAAAAAAGGGTATATTATCATTCTCCAGCCCTTAAAATTCATTAAAATTAAAACAGACTTTATGCAGCAAGTTTTAATAATTCCACATTCAACCTTTTGTTACTGAGATAGAGATTTATGCCACACTGATATAGAACCACTTCTACACCCTTTGATTAAGGAACCCTAAAAAACACAGCTGAGACGACAACCAATCATTCTACAATCAGTCATTAACACACAACAATTACCACTACGGTACACGATAAAAAAATCAGATCGATAAAACAAGCAGGTCTGAGTTGCGTACGCGCACAAATCGGTCACGATTCGAGTCACCCGACAAAAAGTTGACGTTATCTGAAAGCCAATTCTCGTACTTAAAAACGTTCAAATTGAAGTCGCAATCTCATGCCAGCGACAAACAAATGTCAAAAATGTAGGTAAACGCTATACAATTTTTGACAGATTGAGACTGACATGACATTGCGAACGTTGTTAAAAATACGGGAATTACCCCTCAGTTATCAGTCGCTGCACTAGTTATGTTGTAAAGACACTCGACGTGACTAGGAGTTAGGAAATTATTGGAGAAGGTAATTTCACTAAAAAAAGGCTTGTTCAATCAAAGTTGCACTGTAACCTGAACGCAGACTGAAAGAAGGCGCCTGTTGAAATTGTGCGAACAGCGAAGTTACTCGCGTGCAAAATGATTCTTATTTTCTTGATTGATTTGACGAATAAAAATACGTTATTATGGGTTCTATAGATGGTTCTCAACTTTAGTTAAGTTTTAGGTAAATAGAGTTCTCTACAAGCTATTAACAAACTCTAATAATATAGACTTGTTTTTTAAACACGCTATGCATTTTAGTTTTGACTGATTCTGAATCAATAGTAAAAAAAAAAGTATTATTATTTCCTATATTTCATTAATATATATATATTAATACATATAAATTACATTTTTAAATATTTTTATAAAATATTAAAAAAAAACATTTAAAAATATAAAAAATAGTAGCCCACCGGTATCGGGAACAAGGTCCAAGCTTACCGGCGGTCAGGGCTCCAGAGACAAAATATTTTATTATTATTTTTTTATTATTAATGGTTACTTTTCTCCCAGTTTGCTAGTTTTAGAATATCATGTATAGATAATAATATATAATACACAACACAAATACACACGATTCTAAGAACATACAAGCCAATACTTTCTCCGTAATATTAGCACAAGATAAATAGCAAAGTTACATAATAATTGAGTAGGAGTCGAAAAAAATCGCGAGTCGTGTTCTAACAGCTAAGAAAACGATATCATAGACCTGACAAGAATATTATACTTACGTATGTATTACGTATGCATAAGACGTATGCTTATGAGATATTGAAGTTTGATTGACGTTTCTATTATGTATCTTATTGAGTAAACAATCAATAACAGAGCTTTCAATAAGCTAATAAAATTGACATAATAGGGTTGATGACAAAAAATATATAGTTTATTAAATAATATTGAACACGTATTTTTTTTTTTACGTAATTATAAGATTACGGCGATACATTGAGTTAAAATGTGGCGTGACGTCACTCCTTGCTAGATTTTATACGTAGTTTGTTATAGTTGTGACGTAACAAGCCCCCACTCCCCAACTTTAATGCGTTTTATCTAAGTTTTTTTTTATTTTTATGATAAAGCAACAAATACGTGTCTAATATTTGACTGACTGACGGACTAAATAGAATTTCTTTTTTTTTACCCAGGCATCATCCCTATTCTGAAGGCTTTTACGCCTACTTTGGTAAGTAATATAAAATTATACATATTCATTAAAATTAGGATTCCACTCATCAGAAAAAAATCAATATTGAGATAAAGTAGGTAATGGGCATTTCTGTTTTTCTTTGACAAACCAGGTAGAACTACGTTTTAAAATAATATGTTGCAATGGTAGCGGTATGCCTGAACTGAACCAATAAATACGGTCTATGGCAATTCCCTAGCTAAGTGCAAGTCTCTCCGAATTTGCACCACTTTTTTCGCATCCAATAATTTGAAAAAATTTTAATTATTACTATTGTCATCAACATCATGGGAAGAAGTGAGTTTATGTATGTATGTGTACATAGTGCAGTAAATTTTTTTTCTTTTTTGGATGGGAAATCATCAAATGACTTCTCCCCTCCTGCTCTACGCGGAGTGGGAGGGCGTGTCAGACTTTTACTGACTAAAACCCACCTGTGTTCCTTCAGTTGCCCGTGCCAGGGCCACGGTATCTCTTTCGAACAACCCGCGACCCCGGCGGTATCGGCCCTATCGGACCCCATCACTGCTGACATCCATCAACGCGCCGTCGACCCGACCCTGGTCCTTACCGCACGGCGAGCTGCCCATTGCTTGCGCGTCCGCAAGCCCGCGCCTACGGTGGCCGGGAATCGGCTATTGATTCCCGCTGCCCAGATGCAGTACTACCGGTCTTGACTCTGTAGCATGATATTTTGCCATTCAAAGAATATCTGACCCGACAGACGTTGTCCTGTCCAACTGTCAATGACAAACTGCAGATCGTAGAAAGAGAAAGTGTCAAATCTACGGATGCCTTCAAGTAGTTTATATTTGCCATTCCTAGAATTGACAGCTAGGAACAGTTTGTATGGGAGAAAAAAATGTGGTTTTTACGTTTTTCCGTACAATTTTCCCAGTTTTTCTCTCCATAAGAACCTTCCTCGGACTCCAAAGAATATTAGAAGAAAAAAAAATCATCTTTTTTTGCACGTAGCAACACATTTAACTATTCATTTTTATTTATACACCTAGATTTAGTAATCATGATTGTTTGTTCACTGACTACCTGATACGCCCAAATTAATCAATATCTTCCTGTCTCCTTGATATCGAATAGACGTCAATTCGATTAAGTCATTGAAAGTGGCTGCCCAATGATTATGACAAGCATGTAATTTAATATGTAACCTGAGGCTCTTTAAATAAAATTATAATTATAACTCGATAACTTGCACGTGATGCAATGTTAAAGGTAATTGTTACAAAATGTTGGTTACGAAATGTAATCTGTAATTTTTTGAACTGTGTTTTGGTTTCTAACAAAACATACACTGCAAAACCTCTTCTACATACATACATACATAGACTCACACCTTCCCGTGGTGGTAGGCAGAAACTACAGAACGACACCTGCTACGACCTCTCCTCTGTAAACCTCTTCTGTTTCAATAAAAGCTTGTTTCGCAGAATACAAAAATGAGAGGATTAAGAAAAAAGTGGGTAAACAATCAATAAGAGTAAGGAAGAAATTCAGCGATTTCAGAATCAAAGTATTAGATACTTGTATCTAAATAATAAGGTTTTTCAGTATCGGTGACTTATACAGAGCAAAAATTTAATACTGGTGCCGATTCTCTTGTCACAAATACCTCTAAACTAGACTAAAAATCACTAAAATTTAGTTTATTCCTGTCAAACGACGATTTCCCATTCTGTAATTGACTAAAGTGACACAACTTAACTATATTTTAGTTTGACAGGACTAAGATTGTACGGAGTTATTAAATTTAGAGGTTTTTTTTTTACAGAATAGCTCTAAGATTCTCATAGCAAAAAGTAAGGAATTTTAGTGATAGTTTAGTTAGTTTAGTTCGGTGTACAACAGAATCGGCACCACTGTCTACGATATCTATAGACGCTGCGTAGAAATTATACCACCATCAATGCGAATGAATGGTAGCGCCATCTCTCCGTAAAAAACATTAACTACTAACAATATGATGCTAGAATAGATTGACAACAGTTCACTCGAATACCGACAGTCGTCGTCAGTAACCAAACTCATAATAAATTATACTTGATCTTTAGAAAAGGTGGACTTGAAGTTACAATAATTATGTAATTTTTTTATTTAAATGTAATATAAACATAACCTAAAAATAATAAAATTATATCCTAACTAAAACTATTCACAAACTAAAACATGGCGTCGAAAAATTCATCCGCATCGCTGTCGACTGGTAATGTACCTAAGAGACTGGTGGCATTGCCACGTTGTATGGCAATGCTTAGCCTCTGGCCAAGGTAAAAGCCAGCCCTTGGCTCACGGGAAGTGTCAACCAGCCATTTCGAGATAATTATCATTTATCATATCATATCAATTATGTAAAATTGATTTATTTTAATTTAAAAAAACTTTCTTATTACTTTATCACAATCACCGTAAAAGGAATAATCAACCAAAAATCATTAAGTACAACTTCCTTCGCAGTACCTTCAAAATCTGTCAACTCTACTTTTCTTACATCGATGTATCGAGCACAGGTGACTGCGACCGCGCTTGCGCAAATGCTACAGTTATTATTCGTAATTGGTTTGCAATACGGCCTGCAACCAAAGGCTTTACTTGCTCAAACAAAATTAACAAGACAATTTGTATGTGATTATTACTTACCTATATCTTTTTTTTTTTTTTTGCGCTGAGCAAAGGCCTTCCTGCACTCCTTCCACCGTTCGCGAGCCCGCGCGTCGTCCTTCCAGTTTTAGCGGAATCCGTCCAGTTCATCCCACCATCTCCTACGTGGACTACCGCGACTCTGCCTGACTGTCTCAGGGCACCAGTGCTGTGCTATTTGGGCCCCAATTTAAATTATAATGACTAAACTTTTGTGGTTCTGAAACCTACCATTATCACAGTATTACTTTCAATTAACTCGGCACGGGATTCTGGGTTTATATTAATCTTAGGTGTATGGCTTTAACCTTTCGTTTAGTTAACGCACAACCTCTTAATAAGGGGTCATTGTACTCATCATTATGAACAACTTTTACTTTGGAAACAAACCTGAAATAGCGAAAAAAAAAAACAACTGTTCCCTACATTTATGTTCGTATAACTCGTTAAAATGTAGAGAACCGCTGCTTTTTTGTTCGTGATTTCAGGTTTGGTCGCATAGTAAAAGTTGTTCATAATGATGAGGATAAAGACCCCTTAAGAGGTTGTGCGTTAATTACGTTACACCTTGTATAATTATGCTACTTGACAATAATTATAACAAGGTAGTAATAAACTCTAATAAAGCATAGCCATAGATTTATTCTATCTGACACAATTTGCCCTGGAAGTGGGATAATTTTCGTTTGATTTCATAGCCATAATACGAGTGGTTTCGATAAAGTACCTAGGCTAAAGCTTCTTGATGCACTATTCAATATTTTATATGCTTAATTTAGGTACTCAAGGCAATTCGTAGCAGCTAATAGGGGGGCGCTGCAGCTGAGTACCAGTATTTTACATGGAGCGACTGCCTATCTGACCTTCACAACCCAGTAACTGGGTAATAGGATACCCCTTGGTAAGACTGGTTGTCAGACTTTCCGGCTTTTGACGACCCGTAACGACTGTCAAAGATCCACGAATGAGAGCCGGGACCAACCAACGGCTTAATGTGCTTTCCGGGGCACGGTTCTCCGTGCCCGTTGGTCTCGGTATGTAACGATGTTCACCCATCCACGGACCAACCCCAGCAAGCGTAGCTTAACCTAATGGATCGATATTTGCGGCTGTTATTACTTATCCACGATCTCCTCAACATATCAACTCAACTCAACTCAACAGTCAACACAACACTCACCAACACACTCACACTCTACTCAATATAATTATTATGAATATTAATTCATAATATATTGAGTAGTTTATATCTAATTTTAAATTCTACAATTGCTTAAATTAATTGAGACTATAATTTTGATTACCGCTGGATCCGGGAAGCACAGAGGGTGGTCGAAGTGGCGGTGTTTGGGGAGGCCTATATCCAGCAGTGGACGTATTTTGGCTAAAACGATATTGATGTTGATAATTTTGATTCATTTTCAGCTTTGCATTCTTTAGCCTTTTACCTTTTTATCATTTACATAACGGCCACCTTAAATATATTATGTATACACTTTTAATGTAGAAATATTGATTTTTCTAGTAGATAATAATAGGAAGGTAAATGAAACTCATAGTGACTTATTAAATATTTATTAATACATAACTAATATCTTAATAAGTATGACACACTTCACGCCTTCTTAGGTTTGCTCTTCTCAAACGTCTGGCCTTCATAGTAGTTTTCACTGAAATACACAAAAATAAGTTTAATATTTGGGTTTACGAGCACTACCAGGTATGTGTATCTTTACGTCTAGCTAGACTGTCTTTAACATTAAATTAGGATCTCATATGCAAGGTGTAACTTAAATAACTCTTAAGGGGTCATTGTACTCATCATTATAAACAACTTTTACTATGAGACCAAACCTGAAATCGCGAAAAAAAAACAGCTGTGCCCTACATTTTGACGAGTTTAAATGCGAACATAAATGTAAGGAATAGCTGATTTTTTTTCGTGATTTCAGTTTTGGTCCCGTAGTAGTCGTTCATAATTAGTATTAGTACCATGACCTCTTAAGTGGTTGTGCATTATAAAGATACACCTTGTATAACAAAACAAATCAGTGTTAAAAAACCATAAAGAATAAGAATGAGTTGCTTATATTTATTGACGATGATTTCTTAATTCCAGCACTGACTGTTTTTTCCGGATTTGCATTACTTAGTACCCTTTTAATTTTGTCACCAGGGGCAAAAAAAATTAATTATACAGGAAAAGATAAGTTTTTCACACTGGAACAAACATTTCTTTTGCACTTCCCATATGACACCATAATCACTTTCTAGGGTTCAAACTTAACCTGAACTAAACCAACCATATCAGTCACTTAAGACCTGCAGTTGATTAGACTATGTTTAGTATATCTAATCATTAAGCCAGGTCCTTACCATCCTTGAACCTTCTCAGGGTCATCGCAAATGAAGGTGTCCTCGTTGTAGACCTTGCCTGATGGGCAGAGTCCCTTCTGGGGCTGGACGCCGTTGCGGCAGATGTAGAATTTCTGACAGTCTTCTGGGTGAGGGAAAGTGGGGTGGGGTAGGGCGCGGCCGTTGGGTCCCATTACTTCACCATCTGGGCAGGAGAAACCGTCGTCGAGTAGGTCTGGAAATTAGAGATAATTTGTCAGTAAACAATACAATATACTGACAGTAATTGGAGTTATGTAAATGGAAGTGCCGATTTTTAAGAGACCTAACGCTGATCATTGTCCTTCATCGCGAAGAAAGAGCCTCCAACGCCGCATTTATTTTTGAGAAAACAGTGTTCCAGAATTGCTTTGAAACAGACCGTGTCACTCGATCATGACCTTAATGATGATACATTGAGTGTCAGAGTAGTATAGCAACTTAACAAGTATTTCGTAGTTTTTTGTTTTCCTCGAATTTTTGATAAGAAACAGGCTACATAATATTCCATTATTACTATTACCTATACTCCATTTACAATAAGATTAAGACATTTAAACAAACCCTATTTACAGTCCGTTCAACCGATTTTGACTTCTATTCCGTAGGCTTAAGGATGGCACTAAAGGCAAAAAGTGGTAACTCTACCAACTGTTTACTGCATGTGCCATTGTCATGTCACCAACGCAATAGAAGTCAAAATCGGTTGAACGGACTGTAAAAAAAGGTTTGTTTAAAAGTCTAATCTTATTGTAAATGGAGTGTAGATCTAGAAATATATCTTGATTTGCACTCAAATCCAGAAGGGTTAGTTATTTTTCATTTTATTCTTCATGAAGAAAGAGTTAATATTTACTGAAGAACGTTATCTGTGCAACGTACCCTTGGTGAGTTGATCACATTGCCTCTTGACGGATTCCTTCCAGTCACAGTTGGAGCTCTCCTCGTCGAAGTATAGGCCGGGAGGGCAGGGCATCTCGTTGGGTGTGCCGTCCGAGCAGTAGTGGAACTTGTCGCAAGCCTGCAAGTATTATTTAATAGGTTAATTCAATATAATAGTGTCGTATGTAAATATAAGGCCTTAAAGACTAATGCCCAGTTTATGAAGAATTCTTAAACGGAGTTTAAACTCTCAATAGCTATTGATTCGACAAAATTATCTACTTAAGCGAATTCCTTCCTTATGCTCGGTTTTTAGGGTCCTCGTCACTCGACTTTCAAGCTTATAGTTCAGAAACACGATATCGAACCAATAATCACTAACGAATGGATAAACTCCGTTTAAATACCTCAGAAACCGGATATTAGTTGTATAAACAAATCGTTATATATGAAAATAAGTATTTTTTACTTGAAGTCTCTTGGTGTAATTTAAATAATGCATAACCTCTTAAAGGGTCATTGTACCTCGTTATCTCCGTCAACATAAAACTACGCCTTCCAAACTTATGACACGGCTTAGCGTGACGTATATTTGCCTTTTTGCAAAGTTTTTATTTTAAATGGTATACTCCTGAGATGGTCGCATATAAATATCTTTAGTTCTGATGAGTGGCTTTTGAGTTAGCTTCAATAATTTAATACGTATCTTTCCCACATATCTATGTGAATGATGCTCTAATTTATTTTGCAGAGTGGTATTCGAATTTGTGTGGGTTAGGCACCACTAAAAAGTGAAAAATAAAAACTTTTTACAAAAAAAAAACCAACCGACTCCCAAAAAAAACACTACATAGCTAAAAATAACTTTAATTTCGGAAGTCGGTGGCAAAAAACGAAACTAAAAAAACCAAAGACACCGACTTCCGAAATTAAAGTTATTTTTCGCTTTGTAGTGTTTTTTTTTTGGGAGTCGGTTGGTTTTTTTTTTGTAAAAAGTTTTTATTGTTATTATGAACAACTTTTAATACAGGACCAAACTTGAAATCTCAAAAAAAAATCTGCTGTTACCTACATTTTGACGAGTTGTGCGAACATAAATGTAGGGAGCAGCTGAATTTTTTTTCGCGATTTCAAGTTTGGTCTTATAGTAAAAGTTGTTCATAATGATGAGTACAATGACCCCTTAAGAGGTTGTGCATTATTTCAGTTACACCTTGTATACTCTCTCATCAGAACTCTAATTTTAAATGCCTACAGCTCAAATTCCTTTATGAGAACATCAGTAAGAATTTTTCCCATAATCACCATCATTTCAAGTACATCAAGTTGTAACTACTCGTAGATAACGGTCGATCAATGACATCGGTTTTGTTTTGAGGTGAACATCAAAGGTTGACGCCGATCGACTGCAATCTATTTGAAACTAGTTGCCAGTCTTGATGTCAAAAACAAAATCCAAATTTGAATGCTCATACATACGGTTCAAGATGCAATTTGATCTCAGCTATTTTTCCGTTCACTGCCCTTTGCGTTAGAGGGCACACAAATGCTAGTAATAATACTGGTTGGTTTCACAACGTACCTGAGGATCGGGATGTTTGAAATATCCGTTCTGTCTAGGACAGCCTTTAGATGGTTTCGGCTCCTCTGAGGAAAAAAAATCTGGTCAGTATAGGTGCATACAATTGTACAATAATAAGTTTAGATGGCCACAGGTTAGATTTTATCATAACAACTTTCGTTTTACAACTTTTGATAATAAGAAGAAAAACATAAATGAAAAATAAATCAACCAAATCAAGCGTGTATTGAAAAACGATGTTTTTCTTATCAGTACCTATGTAAAAAAAATATTTGGCAATACACAATGACCACCTTCGTCTGCTGATTCTATCATAGTTATAATGAACAGCACCCAATATATTGTGAGCATTTTACCAATCTGTTCAAACAATACCACATTAAGTCGATAGATCAATATAATCAAATATTATAAAATAAATTGGTCTCGCTCGCAGAAACGAACGCACCCTCCATATAACTCTCGATCAATAAGTTTGTCGTAATATCCGTTTATGAGATAGCTAAGTAAAATAAGCTTAATTCTAGTGAATCAAGGCGGTTTGTGTCCACAGTTCCTGTTAGGGATCATCATCTGCCTAGCCCTTTCCCAACTATGTTGGGGTCGGCTTCAAGTCTAACCGCATGCAGCTGAATACTAGTATTTTATTTGAAGCAAATTCTATCGGAACTCCACAGCCCAGTTACTGTGTAACACGATACCCCTTGGTAAGACTAGTTGTTAGACTTTTGGGCTTCTGACGTCCCGTAACGACTATCAAAGATCTACAATTGACAGCCGGGACCAACGGATTAACCTGCTTTCCGAGGCACGCATCCACGGACCGACCTCGGCAAACTTATCCTTGAAGATCGACCCGTGCGACTGATATTAGTTAACCACGAGCCCTTCCACAGTTTCTCATAGCAATAGGGAGTAGTAATGGTTAGGGTTACTCACGGAGCTCTTTCCTGTCTCCGCAGTCTACATTGGAGGGGATGTCGCATTTTTCCTTGTTGGGGTTCTCATCGTTGAAGACTAGACCATCGGGACAAAGCTTCGCTTCCGATACACCTGTGTGGAAGAAAAAATAACAAATGAGTACCTATGTGAACGAATGAGTTACACCTAGTACGTAATAACTGCTAATTTCATTGACTCTGACTAAATTCTTTGCCTCTGGATGGTTTTTTTGACAAGGACCTTGTTTTGTAGATTCGGTGTGTTAAAATTCCTTGCACTCTTACAATAAATCTTATTTAAACTGACCGAGCGAGCGAACCGTCTCTGCTCCAAGTCTGGTAAAATTTGGTTTCGTCTGTCGGTTTGTTGCTACAAGTCGTATGACACGACACATACCCAACAAAAGTCAAGCATTCTCTGACGACACTTTGTCTCTCAAATAAGCCTATAAAACTATACATTATCTACTACAATATCTACCTATATGACACATACGTAGGCATTACAAAACCACAAAATACCGGTCACTTGAATTACTGACGGAAATACAAGAATGCGTAAGTTAGTGCATTACAAAATGTAACTGTGAAACTAATGTACGTCTATTATTGCTACTGTTTCTAGAGTATTCTAGAGGTTATCAGAGTTTGTTATTTCGAACAGCTCTTGTTAGTGAAATTGTGTTCTTATTTTGTTGGTATCACGGTAGGTTTACTATTGGTTGAGTTAGGGTTACTAAAAAATTTTACTTTTCGTAAGTAAAATGATTGTCCCACAGTGATAATACATTATCTTGGTGAGAACGACATTTGTCCCCAGGAAGGTTGCCAAATAATCTGAACTAAAAAAAAGCCAAAATTCCGAAGCAAGTTTTTCATAAAATGCGCGACTGCATTTATCTCAGCTCGTGGATTGAACTACTTGCATAAGAAAATGAAATGAAAAATATATAATAATATCTTTAAAAAAATTGCATTTAAAACCATAAAACTACAAAAAACGCTCAAAATAAACAGTAAATTTCTCCTTACTATATTAATATTACGTAAAATTTATACCAGGATAAACGATATTTCATAAGAAATTAAAACTTTATACTTTAAACAAAAATAAATAAATTGTTAGACTCAAAATAAACGTAATTACAACTGCCAAATTGCTACCTAATGTGATGCGCCGCCATACCACAGATAAATACAGATGGGACACTCCGCAGTTTAGGTATGAAGCTACAAGTACACGGCGGGCCCAGTCAGTAGTCAGTATTCATCTGTGGCCATGCTTCAATCGAAACTGTTAAAACGCTATTTTGTGATAAGCCTCTTAACATCTCAACTTTATCATCACACTAATATTATAAAGGCGAAAGTTTGTGAGAGTGTGTGTGTGTGTGTGTGTGTGTGTGCGTTACATCGTCACGCTCAAGCGGCTGGACCGATTTGGATGAAATTCGGTATGTAGACAGCTTATACCCTAAATTAACACATAGGGTACTTTTTATCCCGAAATATGTAGTAGTCCCGTGGGATGAGCAAGGAATTCAAATATATTTGTTACTCTTTCAAACTCAAACGGCTTAACCGATTTTGATGAAATTTGGTGTTGAAGTAGCAGACACCCTGTATACACATAGCACACATAGACTACGTTACATCCTGAAAAAATGTAGTGTTCCCGTGGGATGAGCAATTTTTTTGTGAATACTTTTCTCACCGATTAAATAATACACGTTTTAGTGTATCTCATAAACCGCGGGTATCACCGCGGGGCGCAGCTAGGTAAGTATATAATTAATACACCGGTGTATGTAAAATTATTACTTTGGTCACTATTTTTGACAAATAAGCTGAAATCATTAAATAAATTCCAGATTATCCTTTAATCATCCAATCATCCACGACCTATCACGATCTATCGAATGTTTAGGAACACGAATCTAATCCGTCGAGCGTGCACAAAGATGTATCATCTCAAATTTATCTAAGATCTAAAATACGACAAATTACAGATATTAAACAATAATGACATTTATTTAGTAGGTATTAAGATTGCTTAAAAGTGTTTCAACATCCAGGCAAACCTATTGAGGTTATTGTGATATTTTTGTTTATATTTTGTTTTTTTCCTTAATTAATAAATAAAAAATAAAATACAGTCCATTGTTGCTCAGTTTACTGAACTGATTTTAACATTAAAAATCAAACTAAGTAAGAGAGAGACCTTAACTCTCTAAAATCATCTGCAAATATTATTTAGCAAATATCAGCAATCTTACTATCAATTAATAATTTAACGATTTTTATTAACACTCACGATTTAAAAACGACAATCACGAAATTAATAATAGGTACATAACATTTTAAACAACAATTATAATTATTTAAAGACAATAAACATTATCGCTTTTAGCTTTCTCTTTGCACAATGCTTTCAACTTGCAAGCGTGTATAATTCGAATTTAAATTCGTCATGAAATGTCTAAATATTAGAAATCTTGTTAATATTCTCGCTGCATCTGCCTCACATTCTCTTCTGTATGTTTCCATACAAACAGGGAGAAATGCTGTTTTGTATAAATTAGAAAATTCAATTACGTAATAGGTGATAGATGTGTAGCCACGTACTTGGTTAGGTGGACTTCATTTTGAGTTATAAATCTTAAAACAAAACACGATCACACGTCGTATAGAGATTAACACATGTTCACATACGGAATTAGCAGGCTGTTTATCATCCTAACTGGGTTGGTTTAGTTTCAACATAAATTTTGCAATAAACAAAGGTCCTATCTATAAATAGAAACATTTATTATTGCAAAACTGATGAGATATTATTATGTAACATCGGGTCATCAGTTAGCAGCCAAAAGTATCAGCTGACTTTCGTATCCTCCCCTTCTAATAAATTATGGGTTTTAATTTTATATTTCAAAAATTATAATTCAATCGATTTGGTAATAATTATTTTATGCGCAACGATATCTCAAAACTAATTTGCTGATAAAATTTTTCATACGTAATTTTCGCTAGTCGAGAGCCGAGCTGTGTAATGTCAGTCTTAAAACACAATTTTTGCATGCACACACGATTGCCGATATACATATTTTGGGCAATACCGTGCAAACACTTTATTACCCAGTTATGGTCGCCTTCGTAACATTTCGCTATTTAATACTGAGGAAATATTAGGAATTTTTACACTCTACTTGCTGTAATAATGAGAGTGGCCGAATGTTGGCAAAAAATACGAGTAGTCACGACATTTTGTGTAGTAATGTCACATTTTACAATGGGCCTACTCATTAATTGAATTCGTGGTAGGTAAACACGCGATTTGCCTGGAAATTGCCAGTTGACGGTGAAGTGACACATTTACAATTAAATTTAAAACTTATTAATTAATCAATAAAATTTAAAATTTATTAATATGAATCGAAGTGTCGATAACTTCTAAATGACGAATTCAAGACGTGTCCCATGGAAGTTGAGCGGTAATGCCATAGATACGGTGGTTTAGTTGGAAGGTATTTTGGTGGATATCTGCAATTCAAAATATAGTTAAGAGATTTTACTAGAACATGCGAATTTGACCTTTAAAATTTGAAACCATACAAAGTGAATTTCCCGAAAATTTTCAGATAGGAAGTATTAACACTACGCCGTTGAGATATCTAATTGAATCTATTGGTAAATTGAATGACCTATTGGTAAATGGGACATTTTGTTGTTAGAAATGTATTTTATGGTGCAAGAAAATTTACGACTGTGTAAGAAGTATTCGAACTGTTTGAAGCGAGAATTATCTGTAGCCAAACGTGTTTACACATTATATTGCATAGGCTGTTGTAAATTATAAGGTTTGATGACGCCTTAAAAGCAATTAATGAAGAAACAGTGCTTGTGAAAATTCTTAATGCTCATAAAATAAGCACCGCTTTTATTTTATAAGATTATAAAAAATAATGATGTGAAATAGACCAAATTAATCGTTACTTTTTAGAGCAACTTTACTTATGAAAACTTCCTTAGCTAGTAAACAGTGGTAATTAAAAAATACCAGCGTCTCTTTTCTCAAATTAAAACTAAAATACTATATTTTTTTTTTTGTTTTAGTTTTTTTTTAATTTTGTTTTGATTTAGTCTTTTATTTATATTTTGTTTTTTTTTTTTTTGTAAGTTACGGCAACGTTTTGTGTGCATGCAGAGTTTACCTATAAGTGATTGTTACACTTTATTCTGATTTGTTGCTTCCGTTTCATTTGCTTTTATACCAGTGTATACAATTGTTGGTGAACCAAATAAATAAATTTGCTGAACAAAAAATACTTATTACTGAGTCACTTTAAACACTATTAAAACCCATCTATAAATTGAAACCCGGAATACGACAAATATCTTTGACATCGCAACCATCCTCTTGCACGTATTACGTCATCAGAGGTTAGTACCTATGCACTGCACGGTTGACCTTTGTAGTTTTGTACTGACCTTTGCTGCATTTGTAGTAAAGGTCACATTGGTAGGAATCCGGGTAGAAACCACTCTTCTCTGGACAGTCGAACTCTTGTGCTGAAACTGAAATAATTTTCTGTTAGATATAGTAAAGAAACCTATTTGAAACAAAAATGGAATAATAAATTCGATAGAAAATTGGGAAACGACTGAAAATTGGGCGATTCTCAAGTTATTCAGAGAACGGAGACACGCATAATATCTCAGAGATATGTAATTCAATAAAGTCAAAATCGAAATACACTAAGATGTTTCTTTTTTACTAATTCAAGCTCTAAAAACAAATGCACTGGACCGGTCGATGTGCTGTGGTGTGGTGTGGTCTCTTGGGGGAGGCCAGCAGCGGACGTCTTTTGGTTGAAATGAAGCAGAATCTCTAAAAAGCCTCGACGATGATTACCGGTTCAAGTCAACCAAAATCCACAATTAAAGTAAATATAATCCAAACGAAAGCAACACTAAAAATTAACACACTCAAATTTAACAACAGTAATACCAGCGGAGTTTTATAAACAAGAAAGTAACTGAACGCCTAAACCAAGGCCGCTAAGTCTTTGAACTAATTCCAGTTAGTAACCTTAAGAGTTATTATCACTGAATTATTATTACTATAATTTGAGTGACGTATTACTCATTTTGTTATACAAACGGCTGATTCAGTTTTGACAAATACTGCGAGTATTTGTCAAAACTGAATCAGCCGTTTTTGAGCTACGATCGAACATCGTGCTAAAACAATGATAACAAAAGTGCTGAAAACAATTTTACGGACAATTATGAGAAAGCTACTTTTGGTAATGACTCTCTACAGTTAAACATTTTCCTCGTAACCATTCTTCTTCGTAAACGGCCTTATAAAATATTATTCAAATACATAAACACGAAATCTATTATTCCAATCGATATGGCACCTTATAATGTAATGGTAATCGTATTCATTGCAATGAATAAATATAAAACAATTGAACTTTACAAAGTCAAGGAAAATTAAACAAAAGTGCAAACTCAAACTCAAAACCAAAGGATTTATTTGGAATAAACCAATTACAGGCACTTTTGAATTGTCAATGGGTCGGTCAGTCAGAAAGATGAAACTAGTTGCCCATTCCAAAGCGTAGTAGATCCCTATGGAGAAGAACGGGCAAGAAACTCCACGGACACTCTTTTAAATCATAATATTTTTACAAAATATTGGTTACATCGTTCATGTTGAAAATATACATGTGAGAACAATGTAGAAAGACGTGCACGTTAAAAAGCGTCTGTAATAAAAAGGTAAAAACTAAAACAACTAAATTAAATATTAAAATTAAAATAAGCCATGGCAGCTAAGAGACGACCAGTCCCGACTGACGGCGCCCGTTCACGAACATGACGCATGGATCAGCACCAATTAGCTCAACTATTTTGAAGGGAACTTAATGATCCAACACACACGCCACCACCAGCGAGACATTTGAGTGAGCATGACATACTCTCAACCGCCAGGGCACATTCAAGTCAGTGAAAGACGTACCCAGTAAAAGGTAGCTTAATAGAAACAACCTAATGCTCACACAGTGCATGACTTTATTCCTAGAAAAATTCGAAGACGTGACATCTACCAACCCGCACTGTGCTCGCGTAGTGGATTACGGCCCACTCCCTCTCACAGAGAGGAGGCCTGTGTCCCAGCAGTGGGGACATTATAGTCTGATTATGCTATGCTTATGCATGACTTTATCATTTGATTAAATACCTCTTCAATTTTATCAGTTTGGTAATAAAATACGAAGCTATTGTTCAAAAACAAATACGAATTAACATAACATAAGATCAATCTGCCAAGCGTTTTCCCAATTATGTTGAGGTCGGCTTTCAGTGTAACCAGATGCAGCTGAATATCAGTATTTTACATGGATCGACTGCCTATCTAACCTCCACAACCCATTAACTGGGTAATACGATACCCCTTGTTAAGGCTGGTTGTCAGACTTTCGGACTTCTGACGACCCGTAACCACTGTTAAAGATCCACGAATGACACCGGGACCAACGGTTTAAAGTGCTTACTGAGGCAAGGAGTAGTCTCAGTATGTAAAGATGGTCACCCATCCACGGACCGACCCCGGCAAACGTAGCCTAACCTGATGGATCGACCCGTGCAGCTGTTATTACTTAGCCACGAGCTCCTCAACAACAACATAACATAACATGACGCCTATTTTTCCCGAAGAGTTAGACAGCAGAGGTGTACGTATAGAAAGCCACATTTCTTTTCTTATCAGTTATATGCCAGTCCCAAGTAATAGTGCGTGCCTATTGTCATCAACCAATGTCTTAGCACCTAATTCGAACCTACCAATAGAACTAAGCTCAGAACTATCTCAGGCTATACAGGCAATTCTGTAACAAAGCATAATACACCCAAGACATTGCTCAATGTTCCTTTGTTACCATCTATTGTTAACGCTCACTTAATTCCATTATACAGGGTGATATAAAAATGTATAGTTTGCTTTCGCCGGTGACTCCGTTTGTGTAGGTGTTGTTTTGTTTCCCATTGCTTAATTTCGTTTGTAGGAAATGAGATATTGTATTGAAGATTGTATCAAAGTCAAAATTATGTCTAGAACAGAGATGGCAAGTCGTGGGTAATTTTAAATTATTGTGGCACTTATTCTTTAAGAGGATATATGGAAGCGTGCTGTAGCTCGGTATGTAAGTATAATGGCGTTATGGCTGTCTAGTTTGACGCGCGAGATAGAAGACTCTCACGCGCACCGGAACTAAACGCGCTTCGTTTAACGGGAGGTTATCCGAATTTTCCTGTTTTAGAATCAATTTTAAATGGTCAAATTAGTGTATTAAGGTCCTGAAAAAAATATATGCCATAGATACATCCCTGCTTGAGGGAAATTAACGGTTCAAAACACGATTAGTTGTACTTTCCTCGATGAAAAAAAAATCCGAAACATGGTCGATTTCAAAACCATTTTCCGTTTCATTTCCTAATTACAGCATAAAATTATATGAAAATTGCATGTATCATGAGGTAATCGTATTTCGGAGGGAATTTAACGGTTGGATTTTTGAGTTTAATAGATTTTTTTTAAATAAACTCAAAATTAGTCAATTTGGCTAAATCCGCTCGCGATCAGAGTCCTGCGGGACGTCATGGAGGTTGGACCTGTGTCAAAATTTTTAAAAATTCGCTCTCTCTGCAGTTGTTCAAAAAATTCAAATAAAAGAGGAACACATTAGATATGAAATTGCGACAGCTCAGAAAAAATATCTCGTAATTATATTATAGTTTTAATTCATAATATCGTTTTCGAAAATGTGATTATTTATATGTGGTATGATGACGTTTAACTGTCATCTTACGATAGTGTTAAGACACATTGCAAATTATTATCGATAAAATTATAGTCAAGCGCGAGTAGTTTATAATTTTTTATCGTGGTCCTTTATGAAGAAGTTTTAAAACACATTTTTCTAAGATTTTTTCATCAGATTCATCCATATTACTATTTCAGTCTCCATCGAACTGTCTTCGCTACTACCATATCCTACATTAATTACACATAATATGTATAAATACAATATATCCGGTTGTCGGTTGGATACTAATATAATCAACTTTCACTCTGGCAACAACAATGAAAATTAGAAAAAAATAAAAATGTGTGGTCGGGGACCACCGTCAGGAATGAAGTTCCTTCTAACGTATGATTTAAAACACAAACACAAAATTTTCACAGCCGCCATCTTGAATTTTCAATTTAATTCCACTACCGGCTTGGCTCCCTCGAAAACCATGAAAAAAGTAAAATTCGAAAATTTTCCCCCTCTCCGTTCTCGTCTGTCGTCGTTTTGTCCTCTCTCTCTTTGTCTCTTTCAAGATATAATAATAGAAAGAGATAAAGAGACAAAGTCGCATGTAGGGGGCATTTAAACGTTTTTTCGTTACGTGACGATTTTCTGCCAGAGAATTTCGTCGAGCTGTTTCAAACAAAAGTGCTATACTAACATGACCTAATGCATGAACACGATAAAAATTGTCGATCGAAAAGATTATTTTCTTGTATCGTTTTAGCTGTGTGAACAAACTTTCAGTTTTTAGTACAAAAAGTCACTGTATACGATAAAATATCGTATTCTATACACTTGAAAAATAGCGCCGTGTGAACGTAGCCTAGTTAGGCGGTAACCGTACCTATCACTCGGTGTCCATGTTCCAAAGCAAGTTAGTCGATGACGTACCTATCGTATGTTTGTTGGTTTGTAACTTTTAACATATTGATACTTGCAATTTTTTTTTAGGCTTATTAGCCTAAAAACTATGACTATTGTCCTAAGGGATGGCAATCCGACATGAGCGGGGCCGGTTAAAAAATACACTAAATTAATTTTGATGTCTTAGAATAGTAGATTCGATAAATTATAGCTGTAGCAGTAGGTACGTCCCTTGACAATAAAGTACGGCAATTGTTCCTTCATATGTAGTTGTCAATATTTACTTATCTTTATGAGCAGTGGTCGACATCAAAAACAAAAGAATATGGTTACAGCAGAAGCAAAGCAGTACGACCATTTTTAGCCCGTACTTAATAAAAATCTTAATGTTTTTTTTCATTCAGTCACTAAAGGGGTTAAATAGGGGATGAAAATTCACCATTTATGTCGATGGGAAATACCATCGGGCACACGGCTTGTCAACTTGATAAAATTCTTATATTCACTGACAGACAATCCACAGCCTAAATCGCTGGGCTAGAGCATGAAATTTTGCAAAAGAGATCTTTTTTTAAAGAAAAAATTAAATTTCTATTAACATTAACTTTTGCGTGACTTTTTGATACCCAGTAGAACCATTGCAATTTGAAACTTTCACCTTACTACCTCAAAATCATGTTTATCTCTAACTAGCTTCTGCCCGCGACTTCACAATATACTAAAACAACAGCCATATTTTATAAAACTTTTCTGTACAGTACGTTTGTAGTTGTGGTCTCAGCAGCCAAAATATACAGAGAGTCGTCCGTTTGAGAAGCAGCTCGTCCTAAGTTCGAAACCCGCAGCCTTCAGTAGCAATTTTCCATTGCTTGTTTTTCGTTTTTAGTGAATAAATACTCGTAAACGCCTGTTCGTGCCATACCTGTATTTAATACATAATGGCACAACAGTGATACACTGAGTGATTCTTACAGATTATTCCTGGCGAACCCGGCTATCGCTAAAAAATATAACAGTAGATTGTACACACGGGATTTCTCATTAATACTGTCAGCTAACCAATGATATTTATTTTTATTATAACCGTAGATGATTTAAAAGGAATAAACTTCATGGATTCTGTGTACGTTCTACGAACTATCAAATAACAGTATAACAAAATGTAAAAAAAGAATCGAAAAAAATATCAACAGTTGAGAATTGAACTTTTAACCACCGGTGTGCAAAGAAGTCGTCGAACCACTAAGCTATTTGCTTGTATGAATGTTGACTAAAATAGCCGTTCTTATGTTATTATTATATCACGATTGACATCCTTCCATCCGCTAAGCCTTAACTCCATAAAGATTTAGCGCGATGATAATCATTTAAAGGTTAAATCTGAAACTATGTGCTATATTCGTTTCCTGCTCCGCCCAGTGAAGTAATGGAATAATTCGCTTTTACATTGTGTTTTATTGTCACCTATATCGTCGTAGTCAACGACAGGCACCGATCATCTACATTCTCCTGCCCTTATCCCATTTTTTTTCGGGTCGATACAACTTGTTTTTATCTTCCATACTTCTCTGTTACTTAGTTGTTATCACGGTAGTCACTCCCTTTCTAGCCATATCATCTTTCACACAGATCATCCATCGTTTCTTTGGTCTTCTCTTACTCGTATAGCCATCCAGATTCATAATCAAAACATTCCAGACGACATTTTCTTCATTCTCCGCATCACATGCCCATAACATTGTAACCGGTTTCCACATACACCGACACCGATATCGGCACGATATCCACCGGCGAAGACAGTGCGGGGTGAGAGTAGCGGGCATTCTTTCACTTGAGCAAAATTTTTCGCACTGCCGGCTTCGAGACGTCGATACATAGTAGTGTGCTTGTTTGTCGAGTCGCGATGGTCATCGATATTCAACAATATCATGGGGCCGGTAATAATTGAACCTATCGCTATCGAATCGTGTTGGTATCGTTATCTGATAATGTGAAAACAAGTTCACGACATTTTATGTAATCATCTTAGTTCACTCCACCGTAGACACCATAAAATGTAAACCTAAGGAATAAATATCGACCTAAGAAAAACTAATTAAGTTAATCAACTGCAAGTATTTTACACTGTGGCATGGATTTTCTGCGAAATCGTCGGCGGCGCGTCGTAAATAAACACGTCGCGCTGCATTTGGGGGAGGCGGAGGTAGCGTTTTAAAGGCCTACAGGCCCGAACAACCTGCCGTTAAATTTAGTTTTATGACAAAATGCTAAACTTAAATCAATGTTTAACTTAGTAAGTTATTAATATTTAAATACCTTTGATTTAAAGATTTAATTCAAATTTACTGCACAATAAGGAACTATTTACGTATAAATAATCGTATAAAACAGAAAATAGACGGTGCTACCCTGGAATTTTTTTCTATAGAAAAAATTTCAAGTAATCATGTTTTGGTTTTAGCATAGCAGTAGACAATATAGTCAAATAACACATATGGAAAATCCAAATGATTTAACCAAAGGTTTTATAAGAATTTTGAAAACACAAAATTTATCGATGTATCCCCTTAAAATGTTCGCCGTCCGTGATCATTGATTATTAAAATGGAATTACCATACATTTTAATCTGTTTCTTGGTGAAAGCCAATATTTTTTTGTCAAAAAGTTAGAACTATTATTAAGTATCAGTATAAATTATAGTATAGGTATTATGAACATTAAACCTTCATAACACTTATTTGAGATGCAAATGAAACATATTTTTTAATTTATTTATTAAACCCGCAAAAGGTGGAATATATTACCAAAACCAATCTAATGTTCAAGCTTAATAACCTCTGTTTTATTACATGCTAAACAGTACTTTAAATTACCTGAACAAGAAACTTGGGTCATTAAAATTCTGACCTATAGTAACTTAGAATTTTAATGTCCTAGACAAACCTTGAAGGAAATTACTTGAAAAACCAGTAAATTGTAAAGTCGACAAAAGACTGGTTACAAGCGAGATATGTGTAACCATCATATTATTAGACGAAAAACGTTAATTATTACACAGAATAATAATGTTAAAGTAGAATCTTCACAGAAAACAGCCGAAACGACTCGCTTCGAAATCTCAGTATATACCAGTACGCAACAGGTCGAGTGCGCGGCAGTTTTGCAGGGACAGACGCATATTTACCTACAGAGGGGCCTTAGGTGATTAATTCGGCGATACCGAGGATATTCTAGCGGTCGCCTTATGATTACCTGAGAAAGGTATTCGTAGGGTGATCGTTGGAGTGTGTTTTTGTGTCGTTGGGATATTTTTATAATACGTGTAGGCCGTGTATTCTTTCAATTTGTAATTTTTATTTCTATTTAATATTTGCATAAAATAATGTTAATGTTCACAAATTTAAATTCATAGTAATTACTGAGCCAGATTGCATTTAGTTGTAATTTTTCAATGTTTAAGAGGAACTTTGACTCCTGAGATACAAGTATCTTTTTACTTAGTTCAGGAGCCAACTGTTCAACCTGGTTTTTTTTTTTTGACTACCACTTGTACTACCATGTTTAGTGTATCTGCTAATGTGTATCTCTTTGTACAATAAACTTATTATTTATTTTATTTTATTTATTTTTAATTCAAGGTCACTGCCCAGATAAACTTCTTCAACATAGGCCTCTCCCAGGCTGGGCCTCAACACCCTGCCCTCCGCCTTCCGCATCCAGTCTGTCCTAGCCAAAAAACTACTGCAGCTTTTTTATTCTGTGCTTTTACACATATGCCACCCAAAAACAATCGCCACAATTATTTGTCCTGGGCAACTAAGTAAGGGAAGTTCAAAGAAACGATAGATGGACTGTGTGAAAGTAAAGGAGTGACTACAGAGATGTCGACTAATAGAGAGAAGTATTTAAAAAGAAGTCCTCAAAGAAGACTCCAAATAATACGGGAAAAGAGCAACCTGCCAGGGGTTTTTATTAATGAAGACTCAATCAGTAGTCCTCGACAGATTTGCCTACTCAGCAACCGCATAGTGCGGGTAACAAAGAACAGGTACCATATTATGCATAGCTGCCCGTATACCTATTTCTTTTATCAACTGTACTTAAACAGGGTTAGTTTTCAATGACCAGCCATATTTTCACAGGGCGTTCTACCCGTGAATATGAACAACTTTTACTATGGGACAAATTTTAAAATCACGAAAAAAAACAGCTGTTTCATACAAAAGTTCAATACCTACTCGACCAAAATGTATGAAATAGCTGATTTATTTTTTCGTGATTTCAAAGTTGTTCCCATAGTGAAAGTTGTTCATAATCATGGGTTGAACACCCTGTGAAAATTTGGCTGGTCATTGAAAACTAACCCTGTATACATGAGCTAAATTACTTCCACAGCATCCTAGTCTAAGTTGTTGACCCCGGCAATTGTCAATCGCCTTCAGTTGTATTTGAAGTGACAGCGACCAAGTTCGCCTTGTATTTGGCAATCTAACTACTTGTTACATCATCAGCAGGTATGTACTTGATCAGTATCTCAGTGAGAGTAGAAAGTGTTAAAAATTAAGCAAAGTGTGACTTATAACCGGACTAGCTTTGGCCCGCGTGGAAGTCGGAAATTATCTCACGAGAACATACTAAATTACTGGGAGAAAAAGTATCCTATTTCCTAATCCAGGTCATGGTCTACCCATTTGCCAAATTTCATACAAAGCCGTTCAGCCGTTTTAGCGTGAAATCGTAACAAACAAACTCACTTTCGTATTTATAATATTACTAGCTGCGCCCTGCGGTTTCATCCGCGTAGACCGGGGTAAAAAGTAGCATATGTGTTAATCCAGAGTATAAGCTCACACACACACCACACACACATTCACAAACTTTCGCCTTTATAATATTAGTGTAAACTATCAAATCTATTTAGCCATTTCTGCGTGATTGAGTAAAAAATATACAAATTTTCACATTGATTTATTACTAGTTGTAGCCCGCAACTTCTTCCGCGATCCAGGTTGAAAAGTAGCCTATGTACTTTTCCAGGTTGGTCTACGCATGTGCCAAATTTCATCATGTTTGTATGTTTGTTACTTCTTCACGCTCAAACGGCTGGACCGATTTGGATGAAATTTGGTATGTAGACAGCTTATATACTTATACTTTAACACATAGGCTACTTTTTATCTCGGTGAAACCGCGGGGCGCAGCTAGTAAATTAATAATGCATCTGATATGTGACAGCGCAGCTTGATGGGCGAGTCCTATTACTGATGGCTGGATGTGCGACGCGTTGCGCGAGCTCAGCACAGAACACGCAAGCTAACAAGGCTATTGGCATATATCTGCGTTTTAAAGTAAAACATCCTAATAGAACATCTACCTACCTACTGACGACGAAGTTATGACAAATGGCAAATGTTATTCTAATGACATGCCACCTAATTTAAATTTAGAATAAAATTGTATGTACCTACTATTTGCATGCCCATGTGCGGTAAAATATGGAGATCCTAATTTTAAAAAAAGAACATCTATGTACCATTTTACCCATGTTTGCAAAGTAATAATAAATGATTTGAATGATTTGATTTGAATGGCAAGGTGAGAATGAGAAGGAAATATTTATACCAACACAGACTGACCTCACATTCATTCTAGAACATTGCAAAGACAACAGGTTTTTCTTTTAAAATAGTCATAAAATAAAATAGATACAATTTAACTTTTTGTACGCGTCTGTCATCATACTTTAATGCCAATGAAATGACGATATTTACATTGACTGATATAATCTTACATAAGTTCAAGTAGGTAGATATTGGTACGACTATCTACCTCATTATCTACTGAGCCTTTTCCCAACTATGTTGGGGTCGGCTTCCAGTCTAAGCAGATGCATCTGAACCCCAGTATTTTACAAGCAGCGACTGCCTATCTCACCTCCAAAACCCAGTTACTGGGTAATAAACCCCTTGGTAAGACTGGTTGTTAGAATTTCGGGCTTCTGTAATGACGGTCAAAGAACCACGAATGAGAGCCGGGGCTAACGGCTTCACGTGTTTTCTGAGCCACGAAGGGGTCTCGGTATGTAAAGTTGGTCAACCGCGGCAAGGGTAGTTTCCTAAAATCAAGAATCTTACGCGTCATGCATTGATCTATTTTTCATTGAGTCATCTAGTCTGGATTTTATTCCCGATTGATGGTAATAGGCGCAACCCCTATTAGATTTAAATATAACTGGAAAATGTGGGTATACTACATATAAAACAATGGTTAGACCTGCTGTCTTGTATGGATCAGAATGTTGGGCCACAAAAGGGATGAATGAAAAGCAATTGCATGCAGCTGAGATGAGAATGCTAAGAGGGATGTGTGGTGTTATACGAATGGATAGAATAAGAAATGAGTACATAAGAGGAAGTCTGAAAGTGGCACTGGTGACTGAAAAGTTGTGCGGAAATCGGTTGTCATGGTATGGGCATGTGATGCGGAGGAGTGAGGAAAATGTCGTGAGGAAAGTTTTAATTATGAATGTCGATGGCTATAAGAGTAGGGGAAGACCAAAGAAACGATGGATGGATTGTGTGAAAGATGACATGGCTAGAAAAGGGGTGACTACCGAGATGACGAATAATAGAGAAGTATGGAAAAAAAGGACATGTTGCGCCGACCCCAAATAGATTGGGATAAGGGCAGGAGAATGATGATGACTACCCCTTTCCACGCGCGCTGAAACGAGTTTGAGTTTGTCACTTTGAAAAAAATCTGGTTCCAAACTATTTACTTTTTGCCGAACGCAACCAGCACCGATCGATTTTGAGGGTGTCGTATCGCTCGAAACGTTAAACGCGTGGCTTTTTTTAGCTCCTCCGGCTAATAGCAAGATATAAAAACATGGATTTCGAAAAAAAACCGTCGGGTGTAAACTAAACCGTCGGGCTAAGGGTACACCACTACTTAACCCCTCAAGGAATACAAGTGTGATGTTATGTTATGATATCGATGAAAGAAAGAAAGAAAGACAAACGTTTATTTGGACACAAACGTTTTTTTTGTTTATATAAATCAAATGCTCGCTAACTTTGTTCATACTACACCATATTATATTTATTGTGTAAGGGCTGATTGTTCAATAGGCAGATAACTTTTAACTGAAGAATAAATGTGACAGTTTGACATATTTTCAATACAAAAGCTGTCAAACTGCCATATTTATTCCTAAAATAAAAATTATCCGACTATTGAACAACCAGCCCTAAATAAAATAAATCGAACAATTTATTACTTTACTGTTGTCAATATTACCAAACCGAAAAAAGCGTTTCGAAATGAGTTCAGATACACTTTAGGTCGTAACAAGCTGACATATCATTACTTTTAAAATATAATTAGTAAGTTACAAAACAGATAGTGTAACTTGTGTAGGCAGTATTTATTCGTTTTAGTATGGATGATGAAATCAATAATAAATCATTAGTACCTACCTAATAGCTTTTAGAAAAAAAATATTTGTATGTACGGTCAGCAACAGAAGTCGGTTAATACTGCTACTTTTTGACATCATCTAAATTAACACAAAATAATTCGATAAACTGTTTTTTTTTCGTTTAACTGTTAAGGGTTAATGTTCTTAAAGTTTTAAGTACTTCTGTTCCGATTTGAATTAAATATTTCGTTTAATAATTAACATTCAAAAACTGCAAGTGTTAATCGACTGTTTTTGCTGACTGAACATAATGTTAAAAAAAAAGGAAAAAGGATCATAGGGCATCAAAAAATTCGTTCGCATCGCTGTCAACAGGAAAAGTGCCCAAAAAAAGGCTGGCAGCACTGCCAACAGAAATAGATACACTAGCAATTGCAGCGTGTATCTCAATCAAAGTTTAATTGATTTATTTGGCTAAGGATACAAGTTACGACCTTTCAAAACTGATAATTAGTCAAACTTCAAACTATGTCACAAAATATAATTAGGATCAAAACCTACTCTATCCAAATGCACTGGAATTAATTGCTAAACATCGACCTTTGCAGCCAATTAACTGCGAAATACCGGATATTTTAACCGGTTATCGAAATTTTAAGCTGTCATACATATTGCAGCCGTGACCACCAGCTTAAGCTTTGCGAGGTCTGACCACACCTATGTATATGCAAGTTAGCTTAGCCACGACCCTTGAGCTGTGCTAATTAATACGTAGTTATATTCTAGACCGTGAACTTTGTTATAATATCAGAAATTAAAAGAAATTTTGGAATCTGTCATTCGTGGATTTTTGACAGTCGTTACGAGTCCTCAGAAGCCCAAAAGTCTGACAACCAGTCTTACCAAAGGGTATTGTGTTACCCAGTTACTGGGTTGTGGAGGTCAAATAGATAGTCGCTTCATGTAAAATACTGATATTCAGCTACATCGAGTTAGACTGGAAGCCGACCCCAACATAGTTGGGAAAAGGCTAGGCAGATTGATTTTCGAATTTCACTATCAAACTCAAAGCATTGAATCTATTTATAGGCACTTTTGAACTGTCAAAGATTCGCTCAGTTAGTCAGAAAGTTGAACCTAGTTGCCTGTTCCAAAACGTAGATCCCTACGTAGAAGAACGGGCAAGAAATTCTAGAAACATTATACAATATACATTGTACTCATAGAAATATAAAAAACAGGAGAAGTGGCATGGAGGCGTGTCTGTGTCCACGCGTTATGCGCACGCTGTGCCTTTACTCGCCAAATGGCCGTTTCCGCGAACTAGTACGCTTTCGACCGTGGTCACGATAAATTATAAAAATGCCGTGTTGTTCAGTGGTTTGCTGCAAAAACCGAAGTGATAATAAAAACTTCGTATCTCACGGAATCATTTACCATATGTAAGTAAAAGTATTTTACTGTATTTATCTTTAAAATCATAAAAAACAACAAATCGTAAAATATTTCTTTCTTTTACTACGTTATTTTTGTTTTCAAATATCGCAGCGGTTGTACTATTTTTGCAGCAAATACATTGCTCCTTAACCACTGTCTTAAGTATGTCGCTAAGCGACTGGACAAGCAATGTAAAAATAACAAAACGATACTTCATTTACGCGGAGCGTCGCATAGTACAGCCGCTGTGTCTTGCGGCGAGATAGTGATGAGGTTAAGATCCACTAAAGTAGGCTATCGATAATAATGTCGATTGCCCAACGAATATTATATTGCTATTATAGTTTATTTTTCAATTTGTCAACCGTTTTAGCCCGGTTGGAACACTTGAAAAGATGACGTTTAAGTACGGTTGGAAAACCTTTGAGAATGTAAAATAATCTTTTTTACTGTTTTTGATTATTTTACCTAGTTGAGAAATGCATAACCAACGGTCGTAAAGTAAGTTTATTTTTTTTTTTAGTTAGTTTAGTTTTTTGGAGTGTTTTTGGGTTTAAATTATCGCATCTTCGTGCTATTTCCTTACTTTTTTTTGGTTTTGGTATTTTACTTACTCTAAAGTCTTTAATTATGCACCACAAGATTCGAATGCGTTGTAGTAATCGGTATGGTTCAGATAAAATATTAGTGATTTTTGCTTAAAATAAGTCAACATATTCATGCTATTTATTTGTTATGCATGAGTATGGCATGTGTTTGTTTTCATATATTTAACTATTTCTTAACTAAGGGTTTTTTTTTAATAACAAAAGCCTATTCGCCTGTTGCCTGCTACCTGCTTACTCATCGTGAGGTTAAGAAGTATAGACCGCGCGGAACTAGTTGACCGCGCCGGTATGTGAGCGGTGGGATGGAGGAGCGGGGGCGCATTACTCAGTACGTGCGTTGCGAACCGCCGCCTCACCCCTGTCTCAGCGGCCAACTAGTTCCTAGACTATAGACTATAGCTTAAGATACTTATTATGTAAATGATAAATAAGTTCTTATAGTACCTTTTTAGCTTCCCAAAAGATACAAATACAAAAAAAGAATGGATTGATGCCACAGGAAGGCCACCTAACTGGTTCCCAACAAATTATAGCACCATATGCTCAATTTACTTTAAGAAATCTCGAGCCTCTAAAGAAAACAGGCTTTTTGAATGGGCAATCCCAAAATTAAGAGTACCTACGTCAAGTACTGAACAAATACCTCCACTTTACAGGTCAGTCAGTAAACACATCATAACAGGGTTCAACAATTCCTATGGTTTCACAGCCTAAACCAACTTAACCGGATTGTTTTAATTTATCGATTCGTGTTTTTTTTTAATATACATTTTTTTTAAATTTAAAATATATAATACTTTCTGGACATATCATTTTTTATTTTATTTTCAGGACCCCAAATTTTTCTTGTACTAATAAATGGAAGTATCGATAACTTTCCGATTTAGTCAATCACTAGCGTATATGTAAAATAAATTGCTTTTTGCACAACACAATAATAGCGCCAGATGTTTTTGTGTGAGTAAGTTGTACGGTGCATGGTAAATGCACGCTGTGTGTGACGAGTTAAGGTTTATAATTGATTGTGTAGTATGTTCTGATTTATGAATTGCAAGTGTGTGCGCGACTTTGTATCTATTGCTTTTAGTGAACTACATGTGTAGTAGTGGCGCGGTGGTGGGGCCAACCTAGCGACATCGGGTTCTGATACATTTTCAACTACCGGGCATATCTCCTTCTTTCATATATCTATGATTGTACTAGTCTCATGGTCATCATCTTGCCCTTTGACAGCTTACTATTTTGGAATCGATGCAGTTCCTACCTATCTTTTGGGTTCAAAGAACTTTATTTCTCATAAGAACTTGTAAAAATATCAGTTCGCTTAAAATGTGATACTTATGTGATTATAATTAAAAAAAAAAAAAAAAATAAAAAAAAAAAATTAAATAAATAAATAATTAGTACTATTAACATTGGTTACCTCTAGGATGCTGGAGACATTATAATTATTAGCATATTCCGTTTTATGTTATTTTAAATGTACCTATCTTTTCTTAAATTTATCTCATTCAGTCGTCATCTGTGTTTACTCCTTAAGATAACGATAAATGCTGGTGACCTTGCACTGGGCGGTGCGTTTTCACCGCATGCCGTTCCGTTCGGCTTCATAGGGAAATATTTATTTTTAGTAGCTAACGAAAATATATGAATATTTGAAAAAATCACAGATATAATAAAATAATCTGTTCATACAAAGTAGAAAGTAATATCGTTTTTATGTTTTCAGTAGACATTATTTCCTGAATTTATTTGTTAAACTAAAATACTTAAATATTCACTATAGAATTAATGTGTACGCATTCTAGTTTAAAATACCGTTTTATGCATAATTTACTTGCATTATTTGAAGACGTAATATAACAGATTTAAAAATCAATAAAATCATATATCTGCGTCTTAAATTCTTAACAAAACCTGCATTAGATATGCCTCAGTCTTCTATAGCTCTTTTGCTCTTTCGGAATACAATACCGTCAGTCTTACTTCATCACTCTTACAACTAACACTACTTAACAAAATTACCTATGTATGAGCACCAATCGTGACTTATGTTTCGAAAACTCTCCGAGTTTCCATGCCCTTGCAACATTTGTATTAGGCAAATTAACTGGAGCATCGAACATTGAGGTGAAAGGAAGACGAAGCCGAACTACATCGATAACTTGAGTTACAATATAGAACATTTTACTAACACTACAATCAATCTGCCTAGCCTTTTCCCAACTACATTGGGGTCGGCTTCTAGTCTAACCGAATGCAGCTGAATACCAGTATTTCATATAAAGAGACTGCCTATCTGACCGCCACAAATCAATAACTGGGTAATACGATACCCCTTGGTAAGACGTTGTCAGACTTTCGGGCTTCTGACAACCCGTCACGACTGTCAAAGATCCACGAATGAGAGCCGGGACAAACGGCTTAATGTACTTTCCGAGGCACGGAGGAGTCTCGTTATGTAAAGATGGTCACCAATCCATGGACAACCCCGGCAAGTGTAGCTTAACCTGATGGATCGACCCGTGCGGCTGTTATTACTTAGCCACGAGCTACTTTTTGTAACACTATGTGACACCTAAGTTTATTGCCGAGGGTGGAAAATCCATCAAAAATTAAAGATGACCCATTTAGTCACTTAGATAATAGCAATATAGAAATTAATCCTGAAGACGTTGAATACTGAAGTTGTTCTTATTTCTCATATGAACCTAATTCCCCTAACCTTACCAAAGAAATACTATTACATATAGTCAGTAGTTAAATACTCTAAATATGCAACTCCAGAATATCTTACATAAGTAATCCATTACAGAATTATCATAGCTTAGTATCGCTTATGTTAACAGGCCAATTACCAAATGTAATGAGGATCGGAAATCAATACATAAGCCTTTAATAAGACTCATTAAAACCAGGAATGTTAATACGTAAATGATGTTAACAGAATTTGTAACTGTATTCAATTATATAATTTGGAAGGGCAAACGAAAATAAGGATATCCGAGTCTTAACTCATAACATGTATTACATAGATTTATGTTCACATAACTTGTGCGTAGGCCAGGTACTGAAAATTGATAAGATTTATCATGTAAGAATATTAAAGGCTTCTTAATGAGGCTTCAATAATGAGACTAGCCCTCCCCCTTTCCTTGAATTCCCTTAGTTTGCTATTATTACGCGGTAATAGAACAGTGGTGGCCTAGTGGTAACGGCCCCGACTTACGATTGTAGGTCGTAGGTTCGAACCCAGGCAGGCACTTTACTTTGTGTAAATAGTTTCATCACCACTGCTCCCAAAATGGTGAAAGAAAACATAGTGAGGAAACAGGCATGTCATAGAACCAAAAATTCGAAGATATATGACATCTACCAACCCGCATTGGGCACGTGGTGGATTACAACCCACACCCTCTCGTAGAGAGCCTGCCCGCCTGCCTGGCCTGTGTCCTAACAGTGGGTCGTTATAGGTTGATTATGCTGACACGGTAATAGAAAACTAAGTATATAATTTTGTAAAAACTACGACCTATCACCGATTTATCAAAAAAATGTGGTGAATATTGCAATTTTGCCATTGACTTTTCAATGTAGAGATCATAAGAAATCCTGCAGTCAGCGATGAATTTATAAGAGCTGATTTGTACCCAATTCAAAAGCAATGAAATAAATAAAGCAAAATGACAAACTGCCAATAAATTCCTAGATTTAAATAAGTCAGTTCCAATATACACAACAAACTTTACGACATCAACGCCAATATTTAGAAACTGTATTGAAAAATAATTCATTGTTATACATTTCAATTGAACTAGCAATTGTATGTAAGACTATTCGAATGTAGGAAACCTAAATAACTAAATACGTAACAAGTGACTAATAAACAAGGCAACAGTTCCAGTTTCACACAAAACTATTGCTAAAGTGTATGACAAACCTCTGACGTCATTCGAGAATATAATGCAATAATCCCTTCCGAATATTCCCAGTACGAAAAAAAAAAGAAATCCTAATAAAGAAATGCCTTGCTTAAAGACACGACGGAACTTTTTAATTATCCCAGGTTAGGAACGCCAATATAGTTCAAAGCTTCCCTTAAGACCCGAGTATCAACTCTGTTTTTAAAAGAGCAGCTATCAATAGGTTCACCCTCTAGTCTCCAAAATGTTCTAGAAGTTTCTTAAATTACAACACCAAAACCCTACGGCATTGTCGTAATCAGTAAAAACTCGATCAAGTTACAAACTCAATCCGCCTAGCCTTTTCCCAACTATGTTGGGGTCGGCTTCCAGTCTAACCGGATGCAGCTGAATACCAGTATTTTACATGGAGCTACTGCCTATCTGACGTCCACAACCCAGTTACTGGGAAACACGATGCCCCTTGGCAAGGCTGGTTTCGGGCTTCTGACGACCCCTAACGACTGTCAAAGATCCAAGAATGACAGCCGGGACCAACGGCTTAACGTGCTTTCCGAGGCACGGAGGGGTCTTGATATGTAAAGATGGTCACCCAACTACGGACCGACCGCGGCAAACGTAGCTTAACCTGATCGATAGACCCGTGCGGCTTTTATTACTTAGCCAAGAGCCCCTCTATCAAGTTATAAACTATGTATGTATATCAAGAGGAAGCAACTGGGACAAGAAGTTGTTAGGGATGACAATAATCATTTTGAAATTCACAACAAAATAAATAATTTAAAATCACATTTAATTGAACCCATGAATGTAAAGCTACATACGGGCAATGACCGCTACAATTAACCGTACCGTAGTGTGACTGAAATATTCAATTCATTGACCAAAATGGTAACTTAATATGACCCAGCTATGCATACTGCATACAATGTCAACGTGACCATATAAGGCACATTATACACGAAGACTTTAATTAAATTATAATTATAACAGAAACAAGCGACTCGCTCCAACTTCGTACGGTTTTTATGACTTGACAAAATATCAAGATCTTCCGGAATAAATTCTCTAAATTATGGATTTAGAAGAACAACGCAGTTACACAGACACACGAAAAGCGACTTTAATTTATAACAAGTATAGATATAGATTGCCTTTGGGCCACGTAATAAAGTGTGAACTGTCACTCAAACTCAAACTCAAACTCAAAGCATTTATTTCAATTAAACCAATTACAGGCACTTTTGAATTGTCAAGAATTGTCACTAAAGAATTGAATTGTCACTAAAGGTTTAATAACTGTAGCTGATTGATTATTCACCATTGTCGGTGCAGTTCCGATTGAGTCATAAGACTCCGCTCATTGCGAAACTACGAGTAAATTGTATGACCATTCGCTGTTTGAACGATTTGAAAAGGGTCAACAGAATGCCCACAAATGTAACGTAAAATAAACACAGATGACGGACGAGTAAATATTATGTCAGCCTAATGGTAATTCAAACGAGTTTAATAAACTCCAGAAGGAAATGGAAGGTGTTATTTACATATGTAAATGATGACGGAAAAAGCTTTTTACGAAGTTACATAACTGACATATGCGAGAACTTTTCCATTGGGACATTATGGGAATTTGAATTACCTAATTACCAAAACATATAATTGTATCAGCCAATACAAAATTATGATGAAATAACTTAAAAACCTTTCGCATTAAATCAGTAGTACTTATATTAAAACAGAACTCTAATCAAAGAATAATCACCTAATTTCTCAATCGAATTCCCGTTGGCAACACACCTCTAACAATATCAAGTAACGTACACTGTAACTTAATTTAACTTTACAACAATAAGTTAAAAATAAAAAAGTAACACTTACCTAACCCGCACACAAAACCGACGACAAGAAGTAAACTTTTCATTTTTTTTTTTTTATTAAATTTATTTGAGGTAGAAAATATAAATAGAATTAAACTGTTCGTACGTGCGTTTCCTTTCGAAGGTTGCTCTGTATTGCGAGCGGGGACTATTGTGGCCGGCGCAAGCGCAGCTTACTACACCACACACGACCGAAATGATTGCGATGAAAGTGAATGAAAGTTTAAAAAAAGACATTGACTGATGAAGCTTACAAACGAGATGTAATTTTATTATCTATGTTTGTTTTTTAAATATTATTTGTCTGTTGCAAGTTTTCGGTTGTGTAGTGTGTAATTTTTATTTTTCATTTATTTTTTATTTTTTTATAATTAATCTTCTTACCGAGTTGAATTACTTGTCGTTACTTTATTAGTTTTGTTATTGAATATAGGAAATCAATTATTTTGTCTATTTTGACAGGTTATTAGAAGACGAGTAATTTATTATCGACCAATTTATTTTGAATATGTATGAGGAAATTATTGATATAAATACATGAATTTTGGTATTAACGCCTCGTTGTTGCAGATTGCAATCGACCCAGTAAATTGACATGATCATAAAGAATACAACTTCCTACAATTTCTTCTTTTACTAAATTAAAAGCACCGTAAAGTATCCATTCGTATTGAACAATGGTTTTCAATGCTCTTTTATCTTTGGACAATAGAAGCCATTGTTTTGTCTAATATTATACATACAGGCAGACATTGTTATTTTACATAGCATCATAATATCACGCCTGTTTATCCCAAAGGGTTGGGCAGAGATGTACCTATAACTAGTACACCCACATTTCGCCAGTTATGTTTAAAAATCCAGTGTAACAGGAGGCGCCGGGCGAGCATATTTATTTATCCTGTATTTCAGGCAACTAAGGCCCATAAAACACAATACAATCAATCTGCCTAGCCTTTTCCCAACTATGTTGGGGTCGGCTTCCAGTCTAACCGGATGCAGCTGAATACCATTATTTTACATGGAGCGACTGCCTATCTGACCTCCACAACCCAGTAACTGGGTAATACGATACCCCTTGGTAAGACTGGTTGTCAGACTTTCGGGCTTCTGACGACCCGTAACGACTGTCAAAGATCCACGAATGACAGCCATGACCAACGGCTTAACGTGCTTTCCGAGGCACGGAAATAAATTTAATTCCATAAAACACAATACATAAAGTAATAAAAATTTACCACTACTACACTATACTCCAAAGCCCGAAATGCTTACGTAGTTCGCCGAACTTCGTAAGCAGTTCGGGCTTCATCGGACGACCGTATGATGTATAGACTGTCACATTACCATCAACAGGCTGATTGTATTGCTATCAACTGGACAGAAATCCAGAATCCGAGCTGCTACTGAGAAATTCCTGATGGAAAAACTCAATAACACTACCCGACCTGGAAATCGAACCTAGGACCTCATGCTCAGCTGTAGCGCTTGCAACGACTAGACCAACGAGATATTCAATCTTATTTTAGTTTTTTATATTATGACTAAGAAAATTTGACAGTGGACTGGCAACATGTACAGGGAAAGTGTAGAAAACTGTCTGTAATCATAATTACTTATTTATCAAATGAGGATTATTTTTCAGATCAAAGTGTATTAACTCCATCAACTTTTGAGGTAAAGGCTTCGATAATATGTTATATTTTAAATGACAAAACACAAACAAACAACTGGATTGAACAGTTTTTGAAACGTTAGGTTAACATTTGGTTCTTTTTTTACTATCGAAATATACGGTTTGATACGTCATATTTTGACATGAGTTAGGTATAAAAAAGATTAAAAATCTGCTTCGTACCATCCTTTTTGGATGTACGGAGTTAATACGCTTTGATCTGTTACTCCTAAAATGTGATTAAAGATTGTAGTATGTTAAGTTGACTATGTGCAATTTCTTTGACATAATTTTGTTCGCACTCTAATCTAGTGCACGCCCTCTCATTACAGTGAGTGTATCAAGTCGCCAAGAAAAGTCACGACACTTACCTATAACATTACTTATACATATACCTACATAATTTATACATGTATGTATAGCCGCACTGTCGAGGTCTAAAGACGATAGCCTCCAAAATGGCCACGACACGGCCAATTTCATGGAATTAAATGCTGTTTGGTTCAATCAATTGGTACCTTATTATTATGCACTTATGATGGCCGTATCCTGCTTTTGGGAATGGGTACTTAATTTTTATAGGAGGTATCGTTGTAGGCTTGCATTGTAATGAATATGAAGTCGTTAATGTGCAGCAAATTCCAAAGGCTTTTAAAGAGGCCAACGGAATCTGCCCGAAAAAAAATGTATTGTTGGTTCACTAAATATTATGAGCATAGACTATCTCAAATGGCTTAGCATGATCCTCCATTATGTTGAAAATACTGCAGCATTAATTTTGAAATAAATATATGGTAAATTTGAGGATTAATGTTGAGTACTACTCGTATGATGACGAAAACGCAATCCCATAAAATTTTCTCAATAGAAAAAAATCCAAAGTTACCTCCAAACCGAACAATAAACCGCTGGTATTCAAAAAATGCTTCAAATTATATTATGAAACTATGCATACTAACTGAACTAACTATAAAGCAGGTCTTATTTTTTTTTTTTCAAATTATCATTATTTCACCATAAAAAGCAATTACCTACACTGTCGGCGCCCAGCACCGCACTCAGTCTCGCTCTTACTCAGTTTGCGAGCAGTATCGTGCGAGCGAGATAAAAACCTGAGGTAGTATGGGCTCATAAGGTTGGTATACCTAGCAAAAGACAGAATCGTGTGAGAGAGGGAGGCCTTTGCCCTGCAGACTGCAGTATGACAATACAGGCTAGTGAGATTAGATAAGAATACCCTAACCTACCTGGCATAATAGGGCTGATGACCAAAAATTTTTTTGTCCGTCATGTAGATTTAAAAAAAATATTGGATACGTATTTTTTCTTTTTTTACGTAATCAAAAGATTACGGTGATACATTGAGTTAAAATGTGGCATGACGTCACTCCTTGCTAGATTTTCTACGTAGTTTATTATAGTTGTGACGTAGGGAGCGCCCACTCCCCAACTTTAATGCGGTTTATCTAAGTTTTTTTTTTTTATTATTATGATAAAGCAAAAACTACATGTGTAATATTTTTTTTTGTCTGACTGACGGACTAAATAGATTTTTTTTTGGGGTTCCGTACCTGAAGGTTCCAAACGGAGCCCTATTGCTGTCACTCACGTGCCCGTCTGTCCGTCGTCTGTCACACAGGTTTTACAGCCAAACGGTTGGAGCTACAGTCTTCAAATTTTCACAGCATAAGTTTAATTCATCTTAAACCCAAAGCCATACAAATTATCAAAAAAATCAACTAGAGCTTCATTCAACTAAGTAAATATAGTTTCAAGAGGAAGTCCGCCACAATTTCAAACATGAAAACTCACGTACAGTACGGCCGATTTATCTTTACAAGTCCAAACTCCTCGCAGAAGGCTACGCAGTAACATTTTTTAGGAACCAAATGGTGAAATGAGGCGAGTGTGAGTGAGAGAACATGAGCGAAATTTCTTAGTGCCTATGTTCAGACTTGCCAAGATTTTTCGGCTGTAGTGTAAACGTGGTGACAGGGACAAAAAACGAATTTTTATTTTTATTATTAACTTGTAGCCACTTGAAGGTTGTGCAGATCGTTTAAATACCTTGATACTTCGATTTTATGGGTTATTGGCAGTTTTAAACACTACCATTTATGTCTTCCGATGCATTAAAGACTACTTGCGAGACTACGTTCAACATAATCAGCCTGTAATGTTCCCACTGCTGGGACGTAGAAGTAGAGGAGTGGGCCGTAATCCACCACGTGCGCCAATGCGGGTTGATGGATGTCACATGTCTTCAGATTTTTGGTTCTAGGACATGCCGGTTTCCTCACGATGTTTTCCTTCCCCGTTTTGAGAGCAGTGGTGATGATGAATTTGCACAAAGTAAAGATGCCTCTCTGGGTTCAAAACTACGACCTACGACTCGTAAATCGCGACCATTACCTCTGGGCCACCACTGCTCCGTTCTGCGTTTCGACTACGTTGAGTAGGTACTTATTTAATTATCTTTATTTTAATTTTAATTCGAAAATATTAAAGTTCAAATATATTCACATGGCGCTGTTACAATTTTTAAACCTTTATCCTATAAATAATATACAAATTTATGCACCCATAGGTTCATGTCAATGTGTACCCCCAGTAGTAGCGAACAAATCATCAAATGACTTCTCCCGCTCTTGGCAGAGCGGGAGGGCGTGTCAGACTTTTACTGACTAAAACCCACCCGTGTTCCTTCAGTTGCCCGTGCCAGGGCCACGGTATCTCTTTCGGACTACCCGCGACCCCAGCGGCATAGGCCCAATTGACCCCGTCACTGCTGACATCTCTTTGAGGCGCGCGTGGAACACAACGCGCCGTCGACCCGGGCCACGTCCTTACCGGACGGCGAGCTGCCCATTACTCGTCGTCCGCAAGCCCGCGGCTACGGTGGCCGGAAATCGGCAATCGATTCCCGCCGCCCAGGGCGTCTCCTACGGCGGCTAGGGGCGCGAGGGCGCGGCTGTTGCCTCTCCCTCACGCGTTCTGCTACCTCCTTCGCGAGCATTACTGCTTCGCAGAAGGAGGTGAGGGCTAGTTGCGAACCCCCTACGTTCACAACTACTGGTCGCTATCGAATGATGTTTTTTTACGTTTATGTATATATGATAAAAGCATTATGCCTATTATATAAAGGCCTTTTCCTTATGCACACATGGGGTGCAGACGACTCTTGAGGGGACAAAAATTTTTGAAAATGACGTCATGGTAACGGAGTCTATAGTTTTAGCTTGATGTTTATGCTAGGGCTACCTACTACTGTTGGTAGTAGAGGTAGAAAACACAGCTACCATTTATAAAACACTGATTACCTCGATATTCCGGTTCCACTTTCCACCTTATGAAAAACTTTGTGCATACCCTATAGGGACGTAATCTTATCGATACAAAACTTTCAACGAAGACATTACCATAGTCTTACCTCCTCCAGTTAAATTAACATAATAGAACACTTTCAAATCTGTCGTTTTGTAACTCTGAGTTTACAACTAGTGAGGAGACCTTGTTGATTGTAGCAAAATATGCGGACTTTTTCAAGGATTTAAGGTACAGAATGAACATTCTTTTACAGTCCATTCACTGCTGTACACATGAATTGAAAGGTTACGATAAACTTCAAAATCCAGAATTTTCTCAAATTAATTGTACCAACTGACTTCACTCCATTACTTAGATTTTGGGGTTGATTAAAAAAGCATGCCTAGCCTACGTCCTTCCGCAGGGTTCAAGGTATCTTTATACCAGACTAGCTGTTGCGCGCCGCTTCGCCCGCGTGGATGTCGGAAATAATCCCACGGGAACCTACTACCGCGATAAAAAGTATCTTATGTGTTAATGCAGGTTATAAACTATCTGTATGCCAAATTTCATCCAAATCTATTTAGCCGTTTTTGCGTGATTGAGTAACAAACATCCAAACATCTTCACAAACTTTCACATTAACAGCCTTACTAATAAATATTTACACACGACTTATACCGGAGTTATAACGCTTTTGGCCCTTTTAAAAAGTGCTATAACTCCGGTATACATTATGTGTAAATCTTTATTAGTAAGGCTGTTATAATATTAGTAGGAAGTAGGATTTCATCAAATTCGCTTCAGCTGTTTACCCGTAATAACGTAACAGACAAACAGAATCATTTATATTTGACTTACTGTCAAGATATTCCAACTGTTGCACACTTTTATAAGATAAACAAAAACAAAACGTTAAAAGGTTAAATTAGATGCCTCTTAATTTACAGTTCAAGTTAATGGCAACTAAATCATGAGCTGTCTTAGTAATTAATTTTATCGCATAAATTAATCAGTGAAAGTGAATGCTTGAACAGCGAATCTATTATCTACTCGATGCTATAATATGCCCTAAGGATTGGAAACAGCTGCCATTGTTGCCAATCCAGTTATTGATATGCATGAAATGGAAATCGTCATGAGGTTCCTACATTAAAAGTTTTAATGGTCAGTAAATAAATTCGTCCAAAATCGGATTGCTAAACTAACGTTTTACAAATCATACCTTTATTTCCGAAAATGATAATGAAATTAGTAAAAATTATTTGGTCTGTAAATGTTGTATCAAAATCACTTTTAAAAACATGTTTTTTTTTATGGCTATTTGACTACCACTGACAAGCAATGGCGAAACAAACTCAGGGAATTCTATAAAAAAAGATTAAGTTTTGAAATCAATGAAGCTACAAAAGCTATATGTACTTTGAATTTTTCTGACATGATACAAATGAAGTCAAATACATTTCAAAACTGTCCTGTACATTGGTATGCTCTGTCTTGACAGACCACAGACGTATAAAAAAAGGCGGACAGATTCTCGCTAGCAAAAAACTGTATCTATCGGAGTCAGCCAGCTCGCTGTACCTACAGGCACAGCACACATTTCACAAGACATGCTGTATTTTCATCTTAAATATATACCTTACGATATTACGAATACGTTACCATATTACGAATGGTTGATTGATGTGTGAATGTGTGCGTGCCGGCCTGTAGAGTACAGCCAGCTGGCTGACTCAGATAGACACAGTTTTTTTGTTAGCGAGAATCTGACCGCCTTTTTTTATACAGCTATGACACAGACACAATTAAACTGATAAACCGATATTAGGCAATATTAGCATATTTATAGTTGGGTAACAGCATGCCTAGCAAACTGGTCTAGGCATTTGTGAACTAGACACGGGGTCCTAACGTTGCGTGTGCATATTCACGACCGCTACTTAGGCTGTGGACACATGAGCCGATTGTCGTGACCACGACTGGATGTGGCGACACGTTTTTTGCATAGAAGCACCT
Source organism: Cosmia pyralina (assembly GCA_946251885.1). Lineage (NCBI taxonomy): Eukaryota > Metazoa > Arthropoda > Insecta > Lepidoptera > Noctuidae > Cosmia > Cosmia pyralina. The sequence continues at coordinate 23,275,152 of OX276345.1, read as the reverse complement.
TTGTTGGGAAGGATGTAATAGATTACACCGTAACACTACAAAGAAATGATAAAATATTGAATGTTTTATAGTCAACTACTATTGACTATTGAGGAGCTCGTGGCTAACTAATAACAGTCGCACGGTTGATCCATCAGATTAAGCTACGCTTGCCGGGGTTGGTCCGTGGATGTGTGACCATTTTTACAGTTACCGAGACCCCTCTGTGCCTCGGAAAGCACGTCAAGCTGTTTGTCGCGGCTGTCATTCGTGGATCTTTGACAGTCGTTACGGGTCTTCAGAAGCCCGAAAGTTTGACGACCAGTCTTACCAAGGGGTTTTCGTATTACCCAGTTACTGGGTTGTGGACGTCAGATAGGCAGTCGCTCCATGTAAAATACTGGTATTCAGCTGCATCTGGTTAGACTGGAAGCCGACCCCAACATAGTTTGGGTAAGCCTAGGCAGATTCATTGACTTTTGCATTTATTCGCTGATGTCTATGGTACCAATGCCACTTTGACAGCGCTTTTATTTCGTAGCTGTATTGACAGTTTCCGTAGGTCAAGCGACACTAGGTACTGACCCACCCGCGTTTGACCGTACGTAGCTACGTAGTCTATAACTTTCACCCAGAGCGAAAGCTTACACAAGGATGCTGAAAGCCTATACGATTGAGTCAGTTGGCTTTTCTCATATTATATGTTATTTCTTTCGTTAAATCCGATGACGATGGCAACGACGACGACGACGATTTGCAGTCATGATTATATATGGGTAGGCACATAAATCAAGTAGAATAAATTTATCACCTATACAGCATATTCAGAAAGGTGTTGATATTTAAGAGGTCCCCGAAACGATCAAGTGCTATCAATTTCTATTGCAGTAATATTGTCAATCCTTCAATTGCATTTGGTAGACGATCAATTTGCGCAACATGTGTATCAATCATGTAAAAATTAACAATTGCAATTGATCGTTTCGGAGACACCTAAGGGTGTGGTTCTGTACCTCATGGAGAAAGTTGTTCAGTTGTGTGTTGGGACCAACATTGTAATAAAATAATCAGCCGTCCCTTACATTTGGGTTGAGTAATTGAAGTTTTGTATGGGAAAGTTGATTATTTTTTTGCGATTACGATGTTGGTTCCATGGATACCTTTCTGTTACATGCTGTATAAACATAAGAATATCCTACTACATACATATGTAGCAGATATTATTTTACACATAGTTCGCTTCGTATTCGCATTATACCTTCGAGGAGACTTGGTGACTGGTGAGCTATTTTTAGTAATATCTACCGGGAGAAAAAAATCTGCACCCTTTTTTATTCGGTTTTTAAAACAACAATATTTTCAATGTAATCGGATAACCATTGTCTCGGGATCGAAGGACCATTCTTGACCTTGGATTCGTGTTCCTCCGACATTCTACTTTTCCTTATTTAATTTCAAGGTAGTTTTGAATTACGGGAATACCGATTACCTAAGTAAATGATTAATAATTTCGTCGATAAAATATTTTTTCTCAAAATTACTTTGGGCGTGCCAACTTCAAGTAGTGACTTAATTTAAGCACTGACTGTGAATAAAATTAATGACACAATAAACATCGCAGAAACAAATTGTAGATTTAATTACAATTTAATTACTTTCATGGAGATTTTCAAAATAGCTGAAAACTATACCTTGAAAATCTATTGTTTCTGTCTGTTTCCTTTTTTATAGCTGCGCCCCGCGGTTTCACCCGCGTAAACCGGGGTAAGAAGTAGACTAGTAACACATAGGTATGTGTTAGTTAGGGTGTAAGCTTTGTACATACCAAATTTCATCCAAATCGGTCCAGCCGTTTGAGCGTGAAGTAGTAACAAACATACAAACATACACACACTGACAAACTTTCGCCTTTATAATATTAGTGTGAAGTGTGATAAATGACATTGCTATTCTGAATACTGTGAGATTTTCTCACCTGTAGGAACCTCGATCATGACAATAATTGATTTTCTATACAATATTGCGTGCCTACATGGTCTTGGTATATGAAACAGGCCTTACCAGCGCCAACAAACACGATGACTGGTTGTCAAGAGTCTTGCATCACACGCATGGGTGAGATAATTTAACAATGTTGTAATCTAAAAGGTTGAAGAAATAATAGTAACAAGCATTTACTGAGCATGGCTGACTTTCCGTGTTAAAAGTCCATTAAGGATTACCATTATTCAATTTTACTGTTTTCGTCATTGGCAACTATAAGATCAACTATTGCCAAAAGAATCCATGTATTTATTAAGGCGCCCGGTTAAGCAGCCGACCAGCTGCGACGCCACCTGCGAGATGCCATACCAAAAAAAAAACCGGTTTTCTACTCCGTGAATAAATCTAAATCCCAAATAAAATAATATATTTTGCAGTAGACTACGACAATAATGACCTAATTTCCAGACTTTGCTTATTTTTTCACAGTATCTACTTTCAAACTCAAACTCAAAGCATTTATTTGAAACTAGCTGCTGCCCGCGACTTCGTCCGCGTGAAATTTCTTGTTCCCTCGACCCACCCCGTCGCATCGCATTACCTGACCGCGCTAATACCTACTTCGTTTTCGCTTAGCGTTTAATGTAACAAAGCGTGAAGTTCTGTCAGTTACATCTCAAATATTCTACCCATTAGGTCTATTAGCTCCTTGTATTATTCCAATGAAAGTAATAATGCAAAAGCTTTGGTTACATAAATTATCATGGGATGACTCTTTACCACCAGATGTCGCTAAGACATGGAAAGATATTGTTGATAGGTTATTTATTTTGAATAGTTTACGCATCCCACGTTCGCATTCTGTATCGGTAAACGTTTCCGATTCGCGAGACAATGCATGTCGCTCACTATCAGCGGACAGTCACGCATCACGTTCTGCACTTGTCTCTAGAGACCTAGAAGCAGATGCGTAGATACGGTGAGAACTCAAGCGCAATTCTCTATCCGTGAACGTCTCCGACTCCGAGAGACGTCTCCGAGAGGAGCTCGTGGCTAAGTAATAACAGCCGCACGGGTCGATCCATCAGGTTAAGCTACGCTTGCCGGGGTTGTCCGTGGATGGGTGACCATATTTACATATCGAGACTCCTCCGTGCCTCGGAAAGCACGTTAAGCCGTTGGTCCCGGCTGTCATTCGTGGATCTTTGACAGTCGTTACGGGTCGTCAGAAGCCCGAAAGTCTGACAACCAGTCTTACCAAGAGGTATCGTATTACCCAGTTAATGGGTTGTGGAGGTCAGATAGGCAGTCGCTCCATGTAAAATACTGGTATTCAGCTGCATCCGGTTAGACTGGAAGCCGACCCCAACATAGTTGGGAAAAGGCTAGGCAGATTGATTGAACGTCTCCGACTCGCGAGACAATGCATGTCGTTCACGATCAGCGGTCAGTCGCGCATCATATTCTTCACTGGTCTCTAGAGACCTGGATGTAGATGCGTAGATACGCTGAGAACTTAAGCGCAATTCTCTATCCGTGAACGTCTCCGACTCGCGAGACAATGCGTGACGTTCACGATCAGCGGTCAGTCGCGCATCACGTTCCCCACTTGTCTCTAGAGACCTAGAAGTAGATGCGTAGATACGCTGAGAACTTAAGCGCAATTCTCTATCCATGAACGTCTCCGACTCGCGAGACAATGCGTGACGTTCATGATCAGCGGTCAGTCGCGCATCATATTCTTCACTGGTCTCTAGAGACCTGGATGTAGATGCGTAAATACACTGAGAACGAAGGCGTGCTTCGCGATCTGAAGAGGTTTCCACGGAGCGAGTTGCAGCCTGATGTTCTCGAACAGCATCAAGTCTCTCCTGACGCTCTTCCGTAGATTCTTGGGATCTTATGATTCTCAATCTTTTAGCTCCTTTGGAACATTGGGAAAGATTTGACCTCTTTCTTGGCATGGTTATAGTTTTATTGTGAAGATGTGAAGAAGATACCTGATCAATTAAAATCTAAGTGACTGCTCTCCTGCGTTACCGGGTAGGCTACCGTGTCACGAAGATAAACGGAAAAGGAAATTAAACACTCAAATAACATAAGCCCGAAGGCATATTTATTCGATAAAAAATAAAAAAATAAATGGGAGTTTTTGCCAGTAGTCCTAAACTGTTACCGCCTTCACCGCGTGGAGGTACTCCCAGCTTATGATATTTTATATTTTACAATATACAGTGAAATAAGTGATAGCTTTGATTTCCACATCAAATGTTTCTGATCTTCGATTTTTATAAGTCAACAGGAAATGCCTATCAGACCGAACAACTTTTGCTAAGACGTCATTCTTATGTGTTATGGTGTAGCTGGGCTCTTGAAGTTGGAACTTCAAGAGCCCAGCTACACCAAAACCTGATGTGGACATCAGGTGTTCCAGATCTTCAAATTTATTCTCTCAGTAGAAAATGCTCATCACGTGGAACAATTTTTGCTATGGTACCATTTTTGTATCTCTTATAGTTTATCTGGTCTGTTGCGGTTCTGAATCAGGTGTTCAAGTTTCCAAGATAAATTATAGCCTATATGTTGCCCAGACTTAATACCTATAAAACAAAAAAAAATCATTCAAATCCGTCCAGTAGTTCAGAAGATTAGCGTGTACAAACAAACAGACAAACAGACAGAATTTTTTTTTGGATTCGTGCTCTATTATTGTTTCTAAACCCCCCTCAATTATTTTTTTTTAATATATTCAATGTACAGACACGGTTTTTTTACTGTTTTATTATATGTATAGATATAGATAATCCAATTACAGGCATTGTTAAGGGGTCGGGCAGTCAGAAAGCTGAAGCTAGTTGCCCATTCCAAAGCGTAGTAGATCCCTATGGAGAAGAACGGGCAAGACACTCTTTTTTAAATCAAAATATTTTTACAAAATATTGGTTATATCGTTCATGTTGAAAATATACATGTGAGAACAATGTAGAAAGTCGTGCACGTTAAAAGCATCCGTAATAAAAAGATAAAAACTAAAAACAACTAAATTAAAAACTTTTTTACAAAAAAATACAACCAACTTCCAAAAACAACACTACAAAGTGAAAAATAACTTTAATTTCGAAAGTCGGTGTCTAGTTAAATGTATTTTCGTTTTTTGCCACCGACTTCCGAAATTAAAGTTATTTTTGGAAGTCGGTTGTATTTTTTTGTAAAAAAGTTTTTATTTTTCACTTTTTAGTTGTGTAACCCACCCCACACAAATTCTAATACCACTACCTGCAAAACAAACTAGAACATCATCCATATAAAAGTGAGGAAAAAATACGTATTATTGAAGCTAACTCAAAAATTACCAAAGCAAAGTTAATCAATTTTATATGGGACCAACTATGATGTATACCCTCTCGAATAAAATTAAAAAAATCCAAATCGGTCCAGCCATCTTCGAGTAATCGGGGAACATACATAAAAAAAAATAAAAATAAAAAAAAAAAGTTCCGACGAATTGAGAACCTCCTCCTTTTTGAAGTCGGTTAAAAAATAAGCCGTGGCAGCTAAGAGACGACCAGTCCCAACAAAAATATTTATGAATGCATGTTTTATCAGAACTTCTGTGCAAGTCCTAATATAGTTATTTATCGTTAAACTAGTTGAGTGTATGAAAGAATTTTAGTACACGGTAATTATAATTAGCTTCAATTACCCAGTTTTGTGCGTTTTTACAGTCCACAGCCATTGAACTGATTTCTAAACTGTGTTTCATAATTGGAAAGTTTGAACTTTGAGGGTGTTGTTGATACAATAGAATATTATGATAGGCCTGATCTGAGTTTATGGGGCAAGGACATCCTCAAAATATTACTGAACTTGCTTCTTTCCGTGACTTCGTCCGCGTAAAATTTCTTGTCCCCCGACTCACCTCGTCATATCGCATCGCCTACCCGCGCTTTACTTCGTTTTCGCTTAGCATTTCTGACTTTTTTAGGGTTCTGTACCTCAAAAGGAAAAAACGGAACCCTTATAGGATCACTCGTGTGTCTGTCTGTCTGTCTGTCTGTCCGTCTATCACAGCCAATTTGCTCCAAATCTAATGGACCGATTAAGTTCAAATATGGTGCACATATGAATTTCTGTGACCCAAACACGGACGGGTAAAGTAAATAAATGAATTTTGAATATACGAGTAGAGGTCACTTTTGGGGGACAAATAAGAAAATTAAAAAAATAAGTTTTGCAAACTACACCATGTGGCATTTCAAATGAAAGGGCTTACTATGAGGGTCTCAAATATATTTTTTTTATAATTTTAAAATAAATTGTTTTAAAGTTATTTAAGAAAATAGACGACCCCCCCCCCCCTTATCTCCGAAACTACTGAGCCTAAAATTTTGAAAAAAATTCAGAAAATAGATCTTTACCTGAAGAAGTCTGTGGTCTTAAAATAACATGGTAATTCTATGAATATTGTGAGTACAAACTTACATTTACAGTTGGAATGTATGGGAGAACATGTTTTTCAACTACAATGTTAAGTTTGTTCTTAAGATAAATTCATCCCAACTACGGAACCCCTCATTGTGCGTGGTCCGACACGCACTTGGCCGGTTTTTTTTTCTTTTTGCTCGGCTCCTAAAGAGTCCTAGAGTTAAACAGCCTACAGTATTCCTCAACCATTGGTGTTTTCATTCAGACGGGTAGTCCCAGAGATTAGCGCGTCCAAAAAAAAAAAAGGATTTCGGAATAGCAATCAAGAGCTAAATTTTTTTACAGACCAATAAGACAAGCAATAAAATAAAATGTCATAATGATAGTAATGTTACATATGCGTGATGAAACACTGAACATCAATCATCTCCATGATGAGTCTGGTCCGAACATTTCCGACGTCCTTTCACTAAAGTATAGCATTTTATCTCGAGGTAAAAGGATTTATTATTAAATCTACTGTTGATATTCAGTCTCTCTTCAATCGGTCCCTCATTACTGAGGATCGTGGTCACTGGACCCGTAAGTGGACAATCTGCCTCCATCTACTCCGGTCCAAAGTTGCCATCACCACCTGCTGAAATTTTCTTGAGGACCTAGCTTTCTTTTACTAGGTAAAAGAAGCACCGTTCTCAAGAAAAGCAGAGTATCGTGAAGAGCATCGTGTTAGCGATCGGCCCCGTGCTCTCTTTCCTTCGGTATTGATATTCAGTAGTGAGATTTAAAAGCGAAGATTCATCTTCGGTATTTTCTTCACGTATTGCTAGAGCCTGTCTCCTTTCATCTACCGTATTTGTTTATCATTCTACAGCAGTCGCGTACTTCCCACTAACGGAACCTTTTTTTTTTCAATTAGTATTGTATGAGCGTATGGAGGGACCAAATTTGAACAATTGTTTATTCATATTTGGCCCTTGCATACCCGTGATTCAACCTTGATCATTACCGAATTATATGCAATGGATATATCCACACATTTTTAACCGACTTCAAAAAAAGGAGGAGGTTCTTTGTTCGTGGGAATCTTTTTTTATGTATGTTCCCCGATTACTCGAAGACGGCTGGACCGATTTGGAAAATTATTTTTTTGTTTCTTTTTTTTTTGTTCCTAGGTTCCATATAAATTTTATCAATTTTACTTTGGTAGTTTTTGAGTTAGCTTCAATAATACGTACTTATTTTTCTACTTATTCTACGTGAATGATGTTTTATTAAGTTCCTGACACTGTAATTTACATAGCAGGTAGTGGTATTCGAATTTGTGTGGTAGGTACCACAATTAAAAGTGAAAATTAAAAACTTAATAACAAAAAAAAACACTACAAAGTGTAAAACAACTTTAATTTCGGAAGTCAGTGGCAAAAAACCAAAACATTTACAAAACCAAAGACAGGTATTTTTCACTTTGTACCTAGTGTTTTTTTTTTTTTGGAAGTCGGTTTTTGTTTTACTTTTTTGTATAAAAAAGTTCTTACATCACATTACTGCTACCAAAAATGAATTAGAGAATTAATGGATAGACATTTTGTAAGCATATGTCAGCGCTAGGTCATAAGCGCAACATAAAAATAACCAGAACACACTTACACAACGCATTGGTGCCTTGCACCACGCCATTTGCTACACTTGCACGATGGATAAATAAATAACTAATAGCTATTAGAAAAACAAAAAGTTCAGTTTTAATGTTACAGCATTGGAGAATTTCAAAAGTATAAAATTTTGATTTGGCACGCGTATTTGTTTTTCATTTGTTTCTTGATGTAATTTACTTTCAGTGGCCTAAGGTTAGTTAATAGTTTATTTTATTTCAGGCAGTTTTTTTGTTTCATCTTAATACAAGCATACATACGAGTACATAATCAATCTGCCTAGCCTTTTCCTAACTATGTTGGGGTCGGCTTCCAGTCTAAGCGGATGCAGCTGAATACCAGTATTTTACATGGAGCGACTGCCTATCTGACCTCCACAACCCAGTAACTGGTTAATACGATACCCCTTGGTAAGACTAGTTGTCAGACTTTTGGGCTTCTGACGACTCGTAAAGACTATCAAACGTCCACGAATGACAGCCGGGACCAACGGCTTAACGTGCTTTCCGAGGCACGGAGGAGTCTCGGTATGTAAAGATGATCACCCATCCAAAGACCAACCCCGTAAGCGTAGCTTAACCAGATGGATCCACCCGTGCGGCTGTTATTACTTAGCCACAGGGTCCTCAGCATACTTACATAATATTTTATTAATAAAACGTTTATTTTATTAATATTACGAGTAATTTGAACGCTTGAATAAGAGCTCCCACGAAATTAATTTATCTACATAACATGACATCACGCCTTGTTTCCTCAAAGGGTTTGGCTGAGGTGTACAGCCTATAGTAAACCCAAATTTCGCCAGTTATGTTTAAGTCCTATGTAATAAGAGGCGAGCCTATTACCACCAACCGGGCACAAATCCAGACTCCGGGCTGCTACTAAGAAATTTCAGACGGAAAAACCTAGTAACACTTTGCCCAAACTGGGAATCGAACCCAGGACCTCATGCTCAGCAGTAGCGCTTGCGACCACTAGACCAACGAGGCTACTTGAAAAAATATTTAATTTAGCATGAAAGGAGATCATTCATTTTGGGCTAAATACAACATTATTTTTAGTTTATGCGAAACCTGAATATAGTTTGTTCAGAATAAATAACTGAATCGATTCCAATAATTTTATATACCGTGTTATATTTTGCCCCAAAAATCTTTAAAAAAGATTACAATATGGACACCGCGCGACGAACACGTCACTGCAGTTCATAGCTGCACTAGGCACGGGCGCACAGCGGGCGCCGCGTGGTGATCATGTTTTTGTACGGACAATTATACAGTTTTGAAATTTTGTACATAGATTCTTTACATAAAAATACTAGACACGTGTTTCGGGTTTTAAACAAAACAAAGTTATATTCCGTTAGAACATGATATTCTCTTCTCTTTTTACTATGGGACCAAATCTGTAGGGTGACAAAAGTTTGAAAAACAATATTTTCATTGTAAAAAAAATAAAAGAAAAACAGAAATAAATAGAGATAAACGTATTCTTTCGGAAAATAGCTTTTATTTTTGTTTGGCTTTCGCATTTAGCCCAAAAATGTATGGACGGTGAATGATCTCCTTTTGCACAGCAGTTCTTTATACTCCTCTCTTAACTCTTAAAATGTCGATTGTACACCATGTGTACAGATAACAATAGAATTTCAATTGTGTCTGCTAATTGGCGCGCGACGGGTTAATTCATGCCCTAAGCTTGCCTGACCATTGAAGCGGAGCGAGGCTGCAGAGCGGAGAAAAGGAGAAATATTAACCAATAGAATCTAAACTCTGGAGTGGATTTAAGATTCTATTGGTTAATATTGGCACAGCTCCGCTCCTCTCCTCTCTTCTCCGCTCCAGTGGACAGTCAGCCTCAAGGGGCTTATTTTGACGATGGGAAATTCACGGCTTATTAAATTATAAAAAAAATAAAAATGTTTATTTCAATTACAAAGTGCTTTGTTATACATACGAGTATGTTGGTGATCTCCTTTTAAGCAAGAGTTGCTTGTGTTAAGAGACTCCGCTCTTCCACTAGAGTTAACTATAAATTGCAATTGAAAACAAAATGGTAAAAATAAAAAGAAAAAAGTTATAAATAAATATAATTTGATTAGCCGATTTGGCCACAATTCAGAATGCATATTAAATCATGTTGCTTTCATGGTTTTCTTTTCTACAAAATTCAAAAGACTCAAAAGACCACCTCCACAATGACATCATAATAAGCTCATTAGCAACAAAATGGTTACCAAGGAGATATAATAAATCGTAATTAAGGGCCCTTCTCCGCGTACAATACGTCTTCCGTTACAAAGGCATGCCAAAAAGTATAACTCAAGTAGTAACTATGTAGGTAAACTCAACCGCACCACTGATAGCACTGAGTAACACGTGCACTAAGAAAACCACTCTTATTGCAACGAAATAAAGGCGCTGTCAATGTACCTATTTTACATAGGTAGATAGTGTAGGTACGGTCGAGCCCCAATAAATAAAATTATTGTTTGACATTTTTAAATGAAACTGGAACTCCCTTATACGGTGGCAAGGGATTGTTTTCTGTAGTAATATATGAATATGGATTAATGGTAGTATTCTGATTAGTGATTAATTAAATTATTAATCTTTATGTAAATATGTGTGATCGCCTTAACGTAATAATCTTATTAGGTTGGGGAAAAAGTCTTTTCGCATTATAGTATGTATGAACTTAAAATGAAATCTCTTTTGCTATACTATTTGTATCTGGCTGGTTTTGGTATCATTGAAAGTTTAAATTTTGAAGAACATAATTCCAAATTCAAATTAGGAAAATGTGTGATTTTCATTTGTTTTTCGTACTGTCAAGATGAGTGAATCTAATGAAGAAATTCGATAAATTTTAAAATTTTACTACAAAAAAGGTAAAAATGCAAAGCAAGCCGCGAAAAAAAATTACAATGTTTATGGACCCAGTGCAGTGTCTGTGAGAGTAGCACAAATTTGTTTTAAGCGTTTTCAATCCGGAAATTTTGATGTCAAAGATGCACGTCGCTCTGGTCGCCCTATTACGGATAAAATGGATGCCATTTTTGAAAAATTGGAGCAGGGTCGGCATATCAGTAGTTACGACGTAGCTGAAGAACTGGGAATTGATCACAAAACAGTTTCGGAGCATTTGAAAAAAACTGGGTACAGTCAGCAACAAAAGTCGATTAACACTTGCAGTTTTTTAATCTTAATTATTAAGTGAAATATTTAATTCAAAGCGGAACAGAAGTACTTAAAATTTTAAGAACATTAACTCTTAACAGTTAAACGAAAAGAAAGCAGTTTATCGAATCACTTGTCTTAATTTAGATGATGTCAAAAAGTAGCTGTGTTAACCGACTTCTGTTGCTGACCGTACACAAAAAAGCTCGATATTTGGGTACCTCACGAGCTCACTGTAAGAAACCTGATGAACCGTGTACTCATTTGTGATTCTTTATTACGACGTAATGAAACCGAACCATTTTTGAAGAAGCTGCTAACTGGTGATGAAAAGTGGATCACGTACGACAAGAACGTGCGAAAAAGGTCGTGGTCAAAGGCCGGTCAGGCTTCACAGACTGTGGCGAAACCCGGGTTAACTCGCAACAAGGTGATGCTGTGTGTGTGGTGGGATTGGAAGGGCATTATTCATTATGAGCTGTTACCACCAGGCAGGACCATCGATTCTGAACTCTACTGCGAACAACTGATGATATTAAAGCAAGATGTTGAGAGAAAGCGGCCGGAATTAATCAACAGAAGGGGTGTGGTTTTTCATCATGATAACGCTAGACCTCACACATCTTTAGCCACTCAGCAAAAAATAAGAGGGTTTGGCTGGGAGGTGTTAATACATCCGCCGTATAGTCCTGACCTTGCACCTTCAGATTTCCACCTGTTTCGGTCTCTTCAGAATTCTTTAGGCAGTGTCAGGTTAACATCACGAGAGGACTGCCAAAACCACTTGTCGCGGTATTTTGATCAGAAGTCCCAAAATTTCTATAGCAATGAGATCATGTCCCTACCTACAAGATGGCAAAAAGTTATCGAACAAAATGGTACCTACATACTTTAGATAAATGTAAATAATGTATATTAAAAAATGTTTTGAATTTTCTTAAAAAATGCGAAGAAACTTTTTCCCCAACCTATATATAAAATTCTCGTGTCACAATGTTCGTTCCCGTACTCCTACGAAACGGCTTGACCGATTCTCATGAAATTTTGTGAGCATATTGAGTAGGTCTGAGAATCGGCTAACATCTATTTTTCATACCGCTACTTTTTATCCCGGTCTACGGGGGTGAAACCGCGGGGCGCAGCTAGTATTCTATAACATTATGATTCCGCGGCTCGGAAAGCACGAGCCGATGGTCCCGGCTGTCATTCGTAGATCTTTGACAGTCTCTACCGGTACTTACAAGCCCGAAAGTATTACCAAGGTGTATCGTACTACCCAGTTACTGGGTTGTGTAGGTCAGACAGGCAGTCACTCCATGTAAAACACTAGTATTCAGCTGCATCCGGTTAGACTGGAAGCTGATCCCAACATAGTTGGGAAAAGGTTAGGCAGAATGATTCTTTATCATGACGGTACCATGCGCAAAATACACGCATTGTCGTGGAGTTGCGGATACCAGCCCGTATTACCTATTACCATGACGGTACTCTATGCTATTGGAGACACGAATAAGTCGAGTTGTCACACGTAATAATTGAATATTCCATTTCTTATTAAAAATGGTGCAACTACCAACGTGGAATATCGGTTCTTGTTAGAACCTGAGATCAACAAAACAAGAAGACAGAGCGCCGCGAACATCAAAAGTGAAGCCACAAAACGTCACACACACACATACAACTAAAACCATACTCACCGCTCTTAGTACGTGACGAGTCATCGTCTAGTTAACCTAGAGAAAAAAATAGAATTATGCCTTCCTGTGTAGCGTAAACTTGTAAAAACAATAGCAAATCATATAAAAAGTCTCACGAAATCACTTTTCACTTGTAATAACTTGAAATAACATCGTTTTTTTAATAACACTATAAGTTTTAGGTCACTTGGAACAAAAAACCTCAACGAACGAACGCAATGACATAAAGTGCGAGGGTTGCCATAATACGATTTAAAATTACCCCATTCGATTAAACAAATTTAAATATGATATCTAGCCCATACAATATTATTCCCCAAATTATAGGGAAACAATTTAATAAATGGTGACCCTTCGACCCACACATAGATAAAAAGGTGGCTTCACTTTTGATGTTCGCGGCGCTCCATCTTCCTTTTTTTGTTGATCTGAGGTTAGAACATCTTTTCCTTTTCTAAAAATAAGTAAAACCATTCTAGATAACATTTTATTTAACAAAACTGCGTATCAATATAACATGGTGGACAAAGACTTTCAAAATCAAATTCAGGGCATCAAAGATATCGCTATTGATCTAATAAATATTACAAATACACAAATATACCAATCCAAACACAAAAAAAAAACTCAATACAAAAATAAAATAATGCCTTTATTGTACTCGTTAGTTACAAAATCTAGATATTTATCTAAATTACATTATGCTTTAATTAGTGTTTAGATATGGGCAGTTTAAACGAAGCCAAATCGTAATTTTATCATTAAAATCTCATCATGACTGTACTCCTTTCTCATACAATAAAAAGAATGATTTTGTGTTCGTTTATATTATTACGAATTATTGGGTTCCGTGTGCTACCCACATTCACAGTTTTACATAAAAAAATTAAAAAATCTTGCTCTAAGAAGAGCAAATTTAATTCTCGAATATATTTACAGTTTTTTGAGTTAGAGAAGAAGGGCAAACAATTGAATGCAGATGCATTGAATGATGCGAGTAGCTGTGGGTCTCATACTCGCGTAGACAGTACAACGCCTTGCGTGTGCAATATAATAGTGCATTCAGGGTGCTGGTGGGGGCTGCCCCGGTTCTGCGGCGCATCAGGGATGTTCGCAGGGTCGCAAGTAGACTGTTTTTATTCTACTATGCGAAACCGATGCACATCCCTGGTGCGCAGGGTTCGTGCCAGCTCCAGCAGCATCTTGAGGGCGTTCGCGCAGAAGTTCGATTGTCAGTACCTGAACCATCGCTGTATGATTCACATACTGAGCAATCGAGATCTGTAATTTCGTTGTTCATGTTAATTATTTGTGCGTTATTTTATTTCTTTTATTTTTAAATTTTGCATTTTTTTGAATCTATGATCCTTCGTTGGTCGAAATAAATGCTTTCTATTCTATTCTATTAAGTGGAGTTTAGAGTTGACTAACCATATTTGACTCTAAGGACTGACGATTACTAGAATGCCTACAGACAGAACCAACCTTGAGTATGCTGCACGCGGCCCAAAAGAAAAAAGTTTCATAGTTCTCTAGTCATATCACCAGCTATAAATAAATTAATAAATAAATGTAATTTTTATTCATAAGTCGTTTGTACATGGCATACATAGCTGTCTTATAAACTAAAATGAATGTTAAAGAAAACACCCGTACAACAATAACAGGGGTCATAGGACTCCCTTTTCCTAAACTAGGCAGAAAAATCTGTCTGTATCTTAGGAAAGAGTATCCTTTTATAATGGGTCTTAGTGGCGGTTACAAAATAATTGGTACGTGCAGTGGGCGAACAAAGTACTTATCTTAAATTTAAGGAAGACAAATAAAAATAAAATGCGCGCGTGTGTGTGTATGTGTGTTTGGTAGTGTATGTGTGTCTGGTAGTGTATGTGTGTGGGTGTGTGTGTAGCTATATGAGAACAGCAGGATATTAACGTGGTTGACTGCCCAAGATTTTTCTAGAATGCAGGCTAGCACACTAGCGTTCGAGTGTTACTCGTAAGTTAACATTTAACCTCTACGGATCCCTAACTGCAATCCGCAGTAACCAGAGGTCTTCCAGTTTACAAGGTGAACGCTTTTGAAGGCCACTAAAAATAAAAAATACCTGAGTTTAGATTGGAACATATTACTGAGGTTGCCGACCTTTGCAAACCACTTCATGTAAGGATTTGAAAGGGACTTTAAATTTTTTTTCTGCGTTATTTCAATTTTAATAAGCTTTGTAAACAGTATGATATAGATCCGTTCCTGACTAGTGTGTCGTCAGCCAGGAAGTGCTTAAGCCGTAACTTTTTTAACTAAAAAATGTTATGATGGTTGTTATGCAGTTCAAGCAGCATATCAATTATGCTGTTTACTTAGTAACTGGGTGTGAATGTCCTTAGAATTTAGGTTCTTTTTTTTTCTGTTTTTTAAAAGTGGAGACCTGTTATTGGCTTTCTGATTAATGTACTGTCCTTGATCTGTTTGTTTTAGCTGTAAGTATCCCATATTATTTAAATAAATAAATAAATAAATAAATTTTCTTAAGGGGGATGCGCTAAGGTAGACCACGAAATTCAATTTTTTATAAAATTTTTGCAATTTGTAGCTCAGTGTCTGTATGTATGTTGATTAAAGAATGACTCGCGACCATAACAAATATGTATTTAAATAATTAGAATCAGTAATACAACTCCTTAAGTTAGTATAATATTTAAACGAATTCAATAGACGTGGAGATAGGCATAACTACTGTACTCGTGGTAGAGACAAATTAGCTGGGTATTCACACACCCTGTCTAAATCTGGAAGGTCGATTCATATCATGGGGCCATCGGTATACAATCGGCTACCAGATGAAGTTGTAGGCGCAACGTCTGACAATGCTTTCAAAGCTAAACTTAAAGCTAACCAACCAGGTATTATATGACGAGTTGTTTGTTCTTTTTTGACAAACGATTATATTATTTTATTGGATTTTTTTTCTCAATTAATCTTTGTTATTTTATATTATGTTTCTTAATCAATCTATTTTGTAATTTATGTGACTAATAGACATGTAATTTTCATAATTATTAATAAATAAACTAAACTAAACTATAATCCTCTAATGTCAAGATTTCATGAAATAGTCATTCAATAGGGTAATAGGAAATTAGAGAGTTGTATTGATGATTTTAAAGATTATAATTCTACAAATTCAGACTTGTTACGGTCGCGAATCATATTCAGATCTACATACAACTTGCAAATTGCAAAAAATGTAAAAAAAATTGAATGTCGTGGGCTACCCTGGCGCTTTCGCCTTAATGAGAAATGGATCTTATTGCACTTTCAGATACGGTTTATTTAAAAAAATAGTGGCAGGTTCTGCTTTATGATGTCACGGTTGATGTCGTATGGATTATCTATTCGCAAAAAAAATGTAATTTGAATATAAAAAATATATCATGGCTGAAGCACTGAAATCAAAATTTCATAGCCACTAGAAGAATTAGTTATACCTACTCTCTCTTTCTTGGCAATTTTTATACAGGGTGTGTGGCACTTAAAATATTATAGGAAATATTATTATCGTAAAACGGTGTCTTTTTAATCTAATATTTTAAGTAATAATGAATTCAAAATATGACCGCGTATGTTGTAATAAGGACCATTTTTCCCTGAAGGTATCACTGTTTCTATGTACGATAGAAACCAAACTACCTTTACACATAACAGCTTTTACATAAACGTATTCACATTGACGATAGTTAAAGGTCATGCAAATGTCAAATGAGAGTCAAATGCTATGCTCAGATACACGCATGTCAAATGCCAACAGCACTGTCTTCCTGGCGTGTGGAAATAACGAGAATCGTGTTCAATTTAATACCAATTATGGAAAATTTAAGCACTAGTGTCTTGAATTTATCTGAAATGTTGTGGTTTGACAGATGTCTGTCTTCAACTTTGTGGAATAACGTGGGAGCCGGTGCAATTCCTTTTTAATTGCGCGATAAAAAAGTGCGCGTTGGTCCTTACTGAAATTGTAAAGTTGGTATTTGATTTTTTTTTTGGTGGATATTTAACGCTTTGAAGGGCACCAACGACGTTCACGAATATGACGCGTGGATAAGCACCATCCAGCTCAGCCATCTCCGACTCTTCTTCTTCTAAGTGTATCGATGGCATAAACTTCAAATATCTTTTTGATCCAAAGTTAGGCAACGCGAACTTGGCATGCTCACTGACAGTTCTAAGGTCCACAAAAGTACAGGTGCCAGGGCATGCAGCGTAAGATGGGAGATGGGATGGGATGGCGTGGGATGTGTGAGGTGGGTCATCATCTGTGGAGAGACGCCGCATAGCACACAATGGAAGTTTTATTATTATTACTGCTATAGCCGTATAGTGTCCTTCAAAGCGTTGATTATTATATTATAGTTAAAGCTATAGCTATAAGAGGCTGGACAGCAGTATGTTGTTGGACTGTTGATTATGTTAGCCTTCCGTTGCTTCCTAACTTCAGCATGCCGATTCATAACCGCAATACAACCGATTCTACATCGGTTGCATGAACCATAATTATTCAGTCTACAATCGACTGACTAGGAAATCTCTAAATAGGCTTTGAACCCAAGTCGGCCGGAGAAAAGTCAATCTCCAGGATGGAGGTTCATGGCTGGCTCAGATCTCTGATGCTATGCGGCGTCTCTCCACAGATGATGACCCACCTTCCATCTTATGCTGCACGCCCTGGCACCTGTACACCTGTGGACCTTATAACTGTCAGTGAGCATGCAGAGTTCGCGTTGCGTAACTTTGGATCAAAGATATTTGAACTTTATGTCATCGATACACTTAGAAGAAGAGTCGGAGATGGCTGAGCTGGATGGTGCTGATCCACGTGTCATGTTCGTGAACGGCGCCGTCAGTTGAGACTGGTTAACTCTTAACTGCCAGGGCTTATTTTGAATCTTGTGTTTTGAATTGTTTTTAAATATTTCTTTTACATCGTTCTCACATAAATTATGTAGAAGCAACAAGAATAATGTAACCAAGATTTTCTAATATCTTGATTAATTAAAAAGAGGGTCCGTGGAGTTTCTTGTTCTTTCTTCTCCAAGATCTACGTTTTGAAATTTTAAAAAAAAATCGAAATTCAAATCATACGCAGGGTGCATATGATTTCAATTTCGATATTTTTTAAAGATTTTTTTTTCAAAACTTCTGTTTGTATTGTTCTAATATGAAAAGTTTACTTCGAATTTGTAGTATTTTTTGATAGATCAATTTATGTCTAAGCTATTAAAAAAAATAAAAATACTAGGTATGCCATATTATTCTACTCCATTCACCAATTTTTTTCAAGACGATAAAAAAGTCATCCGGTATGGAGGTAACTTTAGACTTTTTTTCTATGGAGTTTTATGGAATCCTCAACTTTACCATATATTTATTTCAAAATTGATGCTGCAGTATTTTCAACATAACGGAGGATCATACTAAGCCACTTGAGGTAGTATAGGCTCTTAATAATGCCTTTTTTGCCTCTGCTAGTAGGGTGGCCAATTCTCAGTACTCCTCAACATGCACATTGTCTCCTACACTATTACATTATATTTCCTACGTGCAGTGGGAACTAATTAAGTAGCTTATTGTGTGTGACATAGTTACAAGTTACACAGTACAAAGCCCGCAGTGAGAGGATGTGACTAATTTTATAATTGTCTGACAATATGCTAGACTAGTTTCTGCTCTCGACTTCGTCCAAGTGAAATTTCTTGTCTTAACATGAAATATACACTGACAAATTGGCTATACTGATAGCTTCCCAATAGTGAAATAATTTTCGGAATCGGATCAGTAGTTCCGAAGATTAGCCCCTACATAGAAACTTACAAATTTTACCTCTTTTTAATATGAGTTTACTTGAGACATTTGTTAAATTTCATGCTGCATGATTTTGTTTTTCCGTTGTCGTGTGAGTTGGGTTGTGTAATGTGTTCTTAAAGACAATCTGCAATGTGTGTTTGGCAGTAATAGATAAAAACTTTTTTACAAAAAAATACAACCGACTTCCAAAAACAACACTACAAAGTGAAAAATAACTTTAATTTCGGAAGTAGGTGTCTAGTTAAATGTATTTTCGTTTTTTGCCACCGACTTCCGAAATTAAAGTTATTTTTCACTTTGTAGTGTTGTTTTTGGAAGTCGGTTGTATTTTTTTGTAAAAAAGTTTTTATTTTTCACTTTTTGGTTGTGTACCTACCCCACACAAATTGTAATACCACTACCTGCAAAACAAACTAGAACATCATCCAAAAGTGAGGAAAAAATACGTATTATTGAAGCTAACTCAAAAACTACCAAAGCAAAGTTAATCAATTTTATATGGGACCAACTGTGATGTATACCCTCTCGAATAAAACAAAAACAATCCAAATCGGTCCAGCCATCTTCGAGTAATCGGGGAACATACATAAAAAAAAAAAAAGGTTCCGACGAATTGAGAACCTCCTCCTTTTTGAAGTCGGTTAAAAAGCGGAACTTAATTGTTCTGTGTAATGCCTTAATAGTCGACTGGAGGAGAGGGATACTCTTTGTAATGACAGTGAAAATTAAAAGACCCCGTCGTACCACGGAAAGCACGTTAAGCCGTTGGTCCCGGCTGTCATGCGTGGATCTTTGACAGTCGTTACGGGTCGTCAGAAGCCCGAAAATCTGACAACCAGTATACCCAGTAACTGGTTTGTGGAGGTCAGATAGGCAGACGCTTCATGAAAAATATTGGAATTCAGCTGCATCCGCTTAGACTGGAAGCCGACCTAGGCAGATTGATTGACAGTGAACAATGCTTCAGTTTTTACGTGTTGAAAACAGGATTCCATACTAAAGTAGGTATACAAGGTCTAATGCCTTTTGCTGGGCCTTTTATCTTCTACAGCTTTTGCCTGCGGCTTCGTCCGCGTGGATCTCTGAAAATATCCCTCGGGAACGTACTACCGGGATTAAAAGTACCTACCCTATGTGTTAATCTAAGTTATAAACTATCTGTGTGCCATATTTCATCCAAATCCGTTCGCCCTTTTTGCGCCAATCCGGAACATATATCCAGACAAACGGACAAAAATTCTTTGTTATCTACTATTTTATTATACAGGTGTATCAGAAAGGTGTGAAAACTAATTTATCAGCCGTCCCATAAATTTGGGTCGTGGTATTTGGGTTTGGGTTATTGAACTTTTGTATGGGACAGATGATAATTTTTTCTCGTTTACGATGTTGGTCCCATGGAGAATGTTGTTCAGTTTGATGGTCTGTATCACAACCTTAAGTTTGAGCACGCATTTCTGACACAACCGTGTATGTATGACAAGTCATTTGGCTCCATTACTTTGAACGGTCGTTCGATCGACAGGCACAGAGCACAAGTCAGAATGATTTAGAGCGGTACAATAAAATCACCTTTAAAAATATGTGAGTTCTCATTGCTACCTTAACGTATTATTTAAAAATATGTGAGTTCTCATTGCTACCTTAACGTATTATTTAAAAATATGTGAGTTCTCATTGCTACCTTAACGTATTATTTAAAAATATGTGAGTTCTCATTGCTACCTTAACGTATTATTTAAAGGTAAAAAATACGTGTACAACTAGGCATGCATTCGTGTGTAGCAAAACCTCAAAAACTCAGGTCTTCGTTTTGATAGACATGCATTCAGTATAGGTAACTGTAGCCGAGCAGCCCTATTTCATTCGATATTATCGGGGTACAGTGAGAGTTCCACAAGGCATTATTCCTTGTCCATTATTGTTTGAGTTTTTATTTTGAGTCTTATGGAACAAACGACTCCAGATGACGTGCACCTTGTTAGCAGCGTATATTACTCATGCAGTCAATTTTGACAGCGGTAAATGAAGCGTATTCGGTTGTTATATTACGACAGTGGTTTATTGATTGCTTAGGCTTCAGTAAAGCTTGTTGTATTTAATATGTTTAACTCTTTCAAATACCTATGCATATAAGAATAAACCGGTCAAGAGCGAGTCGGACTCGCGCACCGACGGTTCCGTTCCGATTTCTGAAAAAGTGTGCTATTTAGAGACATCGTTTTATTTTTCTTGTAATCTTTACATATACTTCTATCACATAGAATAATTTCAGATTTTTCTCTATGCAAACTTTGGAGATAAGAGAGGGGAACGATATTTTTTTTACATTTTTCACCAAAAGTCGAAAACTATGCGGCCTACACAAAAAAAAGGAGTGTTTGAGAATATGCAAACAGCGTTCTTTCCTAGTAGCCCCACTTCGAATTTTTAAGAACCTCTTTCAGTCCCTGTTGCAAAAAAAAATATATACATATATTTATTTCTTTCTTATTTGCAAAATAGTTGGGCAAACGTCACCTAAAACTGTTCCAAATTCCAAGTTGATAGCATTAGTAGTTCTTGAGATATCCAGCTGTGACAGACGGACAGACAGACAGACTGAGTCGCACCAAAAAGTACGGAACCCTAAAAACTGAAAGGGCGGATTTGACAGATTACTAGCCTGTGTTTGTTTTGTTATTTTGTTGATGGGATTACAGCAACATAACATCGCATCACATCACGCCTGTAATCTCCTAAGAGTTACGCAGTTTTGTACCTATAGTATACCCAGCAACATACTTGATAATATTCGGTTTTGGGTATTCGGGTTTTTATGTGGTAAAGTGCAAAGTGCTTCCACAAACTACAATGAGCAATGGCTAAGACTATTGTTAAATCGATGGTAAATCAGTTCACATCTTCTATCTATCAATCAATCTGCCTAGCCTTTTCCCAACTATGTTGGGGTTGGCTTCCAATCTAACCGGATGCAGCTGAATACCAGTATTTTATATGGAGTGACTGCCTAGCTCTGGGTAATACGATACCCCTTGGTAAGACTGGTTGTCAGACTTTCGGGCTTCTGACGACCCGTAATGACTGTCAAAGATCCGCGAATGACAGCCGGGACGTGGACCAACGGTTTAATGTGCTTTCCGAGGCACGGAGGAGTCTCGGTATGTAAAGGTGGTCACCCATCCACGGAGCAACCCCGGCAAGCGTAGCTTAACTGATGGATCGATCCGTACGGCTGTCATTATTTGGCCACGAGCGCCTCGTGCTAATCTGAAGCTGAAGGGTTTGTTTATTTGTTTGTATGTTTGAACGCACTAATCTTTGGAAGAGCCAGTCGTATTTGAAAATATATTTTTTTTTTTGCATTTGATAGCCAATTCTTGAGGAAGGCTATTTAACATCACGCTAAAATCCTTAGGAATCGAGCAAAGGGAGGCCGTCACCTCCTTCTGCGAAGCAATAAAGCTCGCGAAGGAGAAAGCGGAACGCGTGAGGGCCTGAACGCGGCCGCGCCCTCGCGCCCCTAGCCACCGTGGGAGACGCCCTGGGTGGCGGGAATCGATCGCCGATTCTCGGCCACCGTAGGCGCGGGCTTGCGGACGACGAGTAATGGGCAGCTCGCCGTCCGGTAAGGACCAGGCCCGGGTCGACGGCGCGTTGTGTTCCACGCGCGCCTCAAAGAGATGTCAGCAGTGACGGGGTCAATTGGGCCGATGCCGCCGGGGTCGCGGGTAGTCCGAAAGAGATACCGTGGCCCTGGCACGGGCAACTGAAGGAACATGGGTGGGTTTTAGTCAATAAAAGTCTGACACGCCCTCCCGCTCTGCCAAGAGCGGGAGAAGTCATTTGATGATTTCCCATCCACAAAAAAAAAAATAAAGGAATCGAGCAAAAAGAAAAAAAGTCAGATAGAATGCTAAGCAAAAACGAAGTAACATGGGCAGGTGATGCGATGCGGGGGTCAGGGGAACAAGAAATTTCACGCGGACGAAGTCGCGGGCAGAAACTAGTAGGTAAATAAAATGCGCTCATTTAACTTAAAATGTATTTAACTTATTAAGTCTTAACATATAACTATATTACTATATCACTAGGTCTTAAGATCTCGCTTTGGGTGCGGGCGCAGCGTCCTCGGAGTCTTTGTACCAGTCCTCGCTGTAAATAAAAAAATGAATGAAAATTAGATTACATTATAAACAAACATACAATAATATAAGAAAAAAATATATAAGTTAGTAAACGGGTGTTTCTATATTATGTCCCTTCCAAATTACACCTGAATTAGAAATGATATTTGTCTAAATTGGATCATTAACCGGAACTATTGCATCAACCGTTTTATTTATAAGCTGACATTACTAGAATTTATAAATAAAAACAGCAATGTAGCTCCATAATATTTAAATATCTGGTAGAACAAAATAGTTATCAAAAAATCCAGCATTGAATTGATTTTATTGCTTCAAGACAAAATAATTCTTACTACCCAATTCATTTTTTATAGCCTTACTATTATTACCAACTCTACAGACTTAGGAAAATATCGTCCCAGAAATTACTGGCGTAAAATCTTTACCTACCCTACACTACATTAATTAAATAATCAAGACTATTCAACTCACCATCCGCGCACGTTCTCGGGTGCGTCACACCTCTCTGTCTCCTCATTGTAGACCTCTCCGGCTTGGCAGCCAAGGTCACGGGGCTCCACGCCGTTCAGGCACACGTAGAACCTCTGGCAGTCGTTGGGGTGGGGGAACTTGGGGTGGGCAACGATTTGACCTTGGGCGTCGACCTTCGGTGACTCGGGGCACTCGAAACCGTCTTTGGTTTTCTCTGTAAAACGAAAAGGGTAGGTTAAGATTTAAATTTTTTAGACCTGCTCGATGAAATGTTTTTAGAATCTGTGATGGTTAATATATTATCTTGACTGGTTTGAAAGGAATAAGTGCTAAGACCCAAATTGTTGCAGAAAAGATTGATAAAATTTCACACCAGAATCAAAGAATATCTAAGAGTGATAGCCGACGTGAGAGACGATGCTTAAGTAGGTACTATATCCAGCACATCTTGGACAGTCAACAACTTTACTGAACTTGCTGACCTGTCCTTGAATCTGTTCTTGTGGCTTGATCTATTTTCGTATAGATAGTGCTGGCAGGACAGAAGGCAGAATCAACTTGAAATAATTCAAATATTCTAACCCTACGCCATTCAAAAATAGAACATCGAAAAAAAAATACTCACTCTCTTGAGCCTGGCATCCTTGTCTGCCAGCGGAGTCGGGCCACACGCAGGTTCCAGAGTATTCGTCGAAGTGGAGACCAGCGGTACACTTGACCTCAGTGGACTCGCCTTCAATGCAGTTGAAGAAGATGTTGCAGACAGAGGGGTCAGGGTGGGCGAAGAAACCGTTGCGGCGGGGGCACTGCGCGTTGGGTTTGGCCGGCTCTGCAAAGAAAAAATGAGGGTGACTATGTTTAATGATGAAGAAGAGACAGAGAAAGATGCCTACTTCTAGTATGTGTGGAAATTGCAATACTCAACATTTCTGAAGAGTTGTAAGATCAACACACAAAATTGTAAAACAAAAATCAAAAGTTTAAAATCATCTTTCCAAATACATTTGCAACGCTAATTAACCATCAATCCAAAGCTTATGCAAAGATCATAAAAAATGCAGCGCATAAAACCAATTATGCAAATTGTAAAAAATAATCTAAAAATATAGCAATAGCATTTCGCGTGACCTATTGCATTTTAATAAAATTGGTTCATAAATCACAGTTGCACATCAAAACCATAAATTAAGACAGATGCAGACAGGCTGCATTAAATCAATGCAAACTACTTTTCGAAATTTGAATATTTTAAAAACTTGATTTTGTCTCTTTAGACTAGGAACGCAAGGAGTCTGATTGGTCTGGCATTGAGTATTGTTGGTGACTCGGCCTTGATTATAGATGGTCTTTGCTCATTTAACCTAGGAAATGACAGTTGTATTACGCAGTTCAGGAAGTCAATTCGGTTTGGTCTCTTTCACTCAGTTATGTCAAGAGCTCTACCGTTTGCAGCTATTTTTAATTATTTACGCCTTTTATGTGCCTTAGTTCCAGACATTTATAAATGCTTAGGTTTTTGCCAACGACATGATTTCGTCTATGAGAATTTTTTTTCTATCGAAGTTTTAATGGTGTCTTTACCAAATTCTATCTCTTATCTTACCAACTTCGTTGAGTAAAACATCGATTTTTAGTTCATATCCATAGCCATGTAAGCTGACATTGTCAAAGTTACTCAATTTCCAAGTCACGAAGTTTTAAGTTGTTGCATTCCACACATTTGAACGAACTCCGTAACTTTACAACACATTCCAATGTAAATGTTATTACTTAGAATATGCGGTAGAATCGTTTACGTTTTTATTGGGAAAAGTAACGGCCAGCAGGTAAAATTAACTCGTAAAACCATCATAGAAAACCACTTATTTCATGAAATACCAGCTGGCAAGACGGATTGAATGATAGAATGACGGTTGACAGGGGAGAATGGAAAAAGAAAACATGTTGCGCCGACCCCAAGTCACATGGGATAAGGGCAGGAAGATGATGATGGGGAGCTGACAATGAAATCTATAAGTTATTTCTTTCTATCTTTAAGCAGAAATTTACGGAAACATTTTCCGTCTTTCGACACAAGTTATAAATAGTTAAATGACATACCCGGAGCTACTACACATTTCAAATACGCACATATGAATGTCTAGAATTGTCTACCCGTTGGCCTAGAAAGTCAGCCGTGTGTCGCCACGACCTAGTCGGTCAAAGGTAGACAGGATACCTTCACTTCATGAGAATTGTCGCCCATGACGTGACCTCATAGTGACATTTGATCTAACTTGCAGTTGGACAACACATTTACTTGATAATTTTTCCTCTTGTGGCTTTTGTAATTTACTTCCAAGAACAGTGTTTTATTGGTGCCAGAAGTTGTGTTGTGGTATGACTTCTACGAATCTGATTGTTTCAAGTTTTGTATTATTTCGAAAACCGCGGTTGCTCCTGGTTACACGCGTTCGAGTAAATATTATATCGATTTTTTTTTCTTTTTCTTATCTGTCTGTACGTGTATTGTCCACTGAGCACTCCCATAAAATCAACTCTTTCTTTTTGAATGATCTCTACTAACATTTCACAGTCTAGTGTGAATTAGTAGCAAGCCTTGTCTACAGTTCTAGAGAGCCAAGCTATTCCACCAGCTAGCAGAACAAAAACTTGGGTCATTATAAAGGGCACCAACTCTTGAGTGTGAATCTCCTACGTGATAACCCTGGATCCACAAAACCAAATAATCCAAATAACTTACGCAGCTCAGTCCTGTCTCCACAGTCTACATTGAAGGGCTGGTCGCACTTGTTGATCTTCCTGATGGTGGGGTCGAACACCAGGCCATCGGGGCACAGCTTGGTGGTGGCCTTGCCATCCACGCACTCGTAGAACTTGTCACATTGAACCTCGTCCTCGTATTGGCCGTCCTTGTTTGGGCATTTGAATTGTGCACCTGTGAAAGGAAGGTTAATTAGTGACTTGTGTTTTTTTAAGAAGGTTCAGGTAGTGCAGGTTGTATTCTTTGGTGGAAGAAGAATTTATGTGTTTTCCAATGCTTTGTTTTAATGCACTGCAGTTGGGAAAATTCAGGCTGTTATTTTTTCAATTTGTTTTACGACTAATAGAGAAGTATATGGAAGAAAAAAACATGTTGCACCGACCCCTTATTAATTGGGAAAAGGGCATAGGCATGAAAATGGTAATGTTTATGATCGTTGGAGGCCTAGTAGACTGTACATTCGTTGACTATTTCCTATTTTGAGAAGTACCTGGTACTTGTTCAAAGGCCTACATTGTCCTCCCATACCTATTAACACTGTTATTTGAAAGTATTGTAAAAGCCAATTATTTTTAAAAGAGTAACCGTGTAGTTTCTTGCCGGCTCTTGTCCATAGGATATGACCAATTGGAACCGTGCACCTAGCTTCTGACGTTTCATAAGTGCCCATGTAGATTTAATGTGAAATAAAATATTTTGATTTGATTTTGATTTGTTGCAATTACTTTTCCAGATAATTTCAGAAAACGTAATTGTATAAATAACATATTTTAATAACTTTACGGTCTATACACTACATGCTAAATACTTAATATGTTAAATAAATATTTCTTCAACATCATTATTTCAAAAATTATTACCAAAACGCGCACTTAACGCGAACATTACAGCAACATCTAGCAAGCGTTGACCCACAACAATTAAAAGGTACTATCCATCATTATTTTATAAAGTTATTTTTTCGCAGCGATAAATATGTTAATATTTATCGCTGCGAAAAAATAACTAACCACCAAATAACTAACTAATAACTGCCTAGTTAGATTAGTTACAGAATCGTTCGTCCGAATCGGTTCCAGTCAGACAGGTTTGCCCAAAAATCGGACCGGTCAGTGAAAGCCGATTTAGGTAAATAAGCAAGTTTTCCTTCTGAGATTCAGATCAAGTTTGTGTTACATAAGCATGTACTGTTATGTACTTATATAAGAGGTGACACACATTCGACTGTTCTCGACTGCTCGATATGTTACGAATAGTGTTGTGATTGGTTTCTTTGCTTGAGTTGTGTTGTGCAAATATTTTTTGCGACTGCTTAAGTGTTCCAATCTTTTTGCTCACTTTCATTGCTGTGGTGATAATGAATAGTTGTTGGTTGTTTAATGAGGAAACATATTTTCATTTAACGACTATGTTGAACTTTGAAATTAATTTTTTCACTGGTTGAGGTCGATATGCCTTTGAGAATATAAAATTAAAAGTCTTAATTTTCATCACTATTATTAGTAGTGTAAGGGACATGTGGCTAAATTATTAAGCTACTCTTGCCGCGGTTGGTCCGTGAATGGGTGACCACCTTTACATACCAAGACCCCTCCGTGCCTCGGAAAGCACGTAAAGCCGTTGGTACCGCCTGTCATTCGTGGATATTTTACTGTCGTACCGGGTCCTCAGAAGCCTGAAAGTCTGACAACCTTTCTTACCAAAGGGTATCGTGTAATCGTCGCTCCATGTAAAATACTGGCATTCAGCTGCATCTGGCTAGACTGGAAGCCGACCCCAACATAGTTGGGAAAAGCCTAGGCAAATTGATTTTTATTATTACTAGTGTATGTTGAAAATACTACTCATTGATTATCATATAAACTTTGTTTATAATTAGTGCAAAAATATCTATGGATGTGCAGCTGTTCTACATCACTAGCTGAATACTTAGAATTGATATTATTGGATTAGCGGTTTTTTGCAATTTAAATCAACTCTAATTGTCAAGGCCGTATAATATTAACATATATTATTATAGTCGTTTTTCCTAGTATTTTAAATTTAATTCACTTGTATTTTAATATTTATGAAGGAGATAAAATATTTGATAAAAATATACAAGAATAGCCACTTAATCCTTATATTATAAAATTAGTAATACAGACAAATGTCTCTAGGTTATCGAAACTTTTATGAATGTATGCTAAAAAAGCTGACCTGATTAATATCGAATTCATGAAATTATCATAGATCTACAATTCTAAAGGATTAATATAATAATCTTGACCTTTTCACAGTCGATATCCGTAATTCTTTATGTAGGAAAAGTCACAAAATTCGTAATTTGCAAATAATTGATTGACCAAAAGAGTCAGTTGTTACGGATAATCAGAAGCCCGAAAGTCTTACCAAGATGTATCGTGTTACCCAGTAACTGGGTTGTGGAGGTTTGATAGGCAGTCACTCAATGTAAAATACTGGTATTCTGTTGCATCCGGTTACGCTGGAAGCCGACCCCAACATAGTTGGGAAAAGGCTAGGCAGATGATGATTGACCAAAAGAGATATTTTTTATGGACATATTAAATCCTGTACCATGTGAAACGTTGAATTCTACACTCCTTGCGAAAAAACCTACATTATTCGTTCACTGATTTTTTGTCCAATTGACCCAAACAAAATTGACAAAAAGCTCTCGTCAAGTCAAATAAACACAAACAATGTTCTCAAAAGCTACCTCAAGATGTTCTTTTCTTTGATAATATCTGTATAAACGTTGCACCTACCAAGAAAAGTATGTCACCAAGTGACCCAAGTAGCAGATATTATAAAACAGCCTCACACGAGCCGGAGATCATGTAACGTGTGCGACGCAATGTAAGTACACTTCTGGACACATCTTTTGGCCCACCTTGTATTTTCAGTTTCGTTTGGTCCTAGCTAAAATTTTATATTAGGTCGAGCAAAAAGTTTTTATGCAGTTTTAAACCTGGCACATTCACAATTTCATTCAATAGTCTTTTTTTGAATTTCGAACACAGAATTTAAAGAAACAAAAGACAATTTGGAGCCTGTTTGTTGATATCAAACAATCGAATACTAAGAAAACTTGGTTTTATTGGTTTACTTGGATTTAATTCTTGAAGAAGTGATTGATATCTTTGGTTTTGCAACAAACATTACTTATTCTTAATATTAAGGTGAGGTTCTATCAATAATCTATGGATACTTCACCTGAAGTCGCCGCCCAAGCTGTGGCACTTATTCAGGCCAGACACAGCCAAAGAAACGTGAGTGCTCAACTTAATTTAAGTCGATCTGCGGTCCGAAATGTTTATCGGAGGTACCTAGAGACTGGCGGCTTTGTTCGTCGCCAAGGAAGGCCACGATCTCGGGTCACAACTGAAAGGCAGGATCGATTCATCGTGACGACCAGCTTGAGAAATCGTCACCTTACCTCCATTGAGATACAAAACCAACTTCGCGACTTCCACGGAGTATCTGTGAGCGCTCGAACTGTTCGGAGAAGGTTAAAAGAACGCGATATGGTACCACACAAGCCAGCTAATGGCCCCAAACTAACGCGAGCCCACCGAACAGCGCGCCTTCATTTCGCACGCAGTCATTTAAATTGGACACAGCAAGATTGGAGCCGTGTATTCTTTTCTGATGAGTCTAAAATTGTGTTACATGGCAATGATGGAAGGAAGAAGGTCTACCGACGTAAGGGAGAGCGTTTCGCACAATGCTGCTTTGAAGAGAGGGTTGCTTATGGCGGTGGCTCATGGACTGTCTGGGGCGGTATATCCGCGAGCGGCAAAACTCAACTTGAGGTTGTTACAGGACCACGGCTGCCAACATTAAATGCTGAAAGGTACATTCGTGAGTGCTTAGAACCTCACGTGATACCATACGCGGACTATGTGGGCCCAAATTTCCTTTTTATGCATGATAATGCAACAGCCCATGCGGCCGGCATCGTCAGGGAATATCTTCGGGATGTGAACATCACAGTTATGGACTGGCCAGCCAGAAGCCCAGACATGAACCCCATTGAGCACATGTGGGACGAGCTAAAAATACGTGTTAGGGCTCGTCAGCCAGTTGCCCAGACGATGCAGGAGTTGAAAACTGCCATAGAAGAGGAATGGGAGATGATCCCTCAAAATTTCATAGAGCGGTTGATAAACGCTATGCCTAATCGTATGAGAGCTGTGGTAGATGCCTATGGAGGCAACACGCGTTATTAAATTAAACCTTTATTTGATAAAACATGTTTTTTATTCAAAAATCAATTGCCTTTAACAAGGCGCATATCCGACTTGTTAGGCGTAGCTCCATGTCGTATGGTATTCTGAATTCAAATTTAAAACAATACGATCGAAAAAGATGGTAAAATGTATCAGGTTTAAAACTGCATCAACAGTTTTTGTTCAATCTAGCAATCATATTTCGGTAGGGGCCATCGAAACCTAAACTCTAAGGTGGGCCAATAGATGTGTCCAGAAGTGTAATTGCATTCAAATGACCCGTGTGGTGTGTATCTACTATATGTAGAAGTGAGATTGGTTTGGTTGGTTGATTGGGTGATTGGTTAGTTTGGTTGATTGGTTGGTTGGATTTGTTGGTTGGTTGGTTTGGTTGGTTGGTGATTTGGTTGGATTGGTTGATTGGTTGGTTGGATTTGTTATTTGGTTGGTTGGTGATTTGGTTGGATTGGTTGTGTGGTTGGTTGGGTTGGTGCTCCATACAGTAGAGTTAAAACTGATTCAGGATGGTCAGTGAATCTACTGTCAAATCTTATGTTAGTAATTATGATAACGTCTAGTAATATGACTTGATTTAAGATTTGACCTTTCAAAACCGGGGTCAGTCGGACATTTCACTATTTTAAAACTTCACATTTACACCTATCGGCTCTGACAAACTTCTTCCTATGCAGGGTGTCCAGTAATTAATTAATTATCTTGAAATAGCACATAATAGACGTTATGGCCGTTCTAAAAAAAAATATGTCTCAAATAGTGCCTAACACAAGATTTTTTAGAAAAAAATTATCTTAAGTATTTTGTATTTTATTAGAACGTTTATAAGGTACATTATATCTATTTCAAGTTTATCAATTGTTTACCGGACACCTTATATAAGAATCACTACATTAGATAAAACTGCGCTGTTACACATAAGGCACTGCCTAAAATACTACACAAGCTGCGCCCCGCGGTTTCAGCTGCGCAGACCGGGATAAAAAGTAGCCTATGTGTTAATCCAGGGTATAAGCTATCTACATACCAAATTTCATCCAAATCAGTCCAGTCATTTGAGCGTGAAACAGTAACAAACATACAAACACACACCCTCACACATCCCCACACACACACACCCCCTCACAAACTTTCGCCTTTATAATATTAGTGTGATTAACACGTGTCTCTGTATCTCTCTTTTTTCCCCAATGGAAGCTGGAAAAATAATTCCTGTTGGAATTTCTACAACATTCGATCTAACACTATTCTCATCATGTATAATTTTTCTACCTGTCTACTACAACAGCCAATCTATTACCTACTAAACTTCAAACCAACGTTTAGCTAACAGTCTAACACAAAACTATCGATCAATACATCAACAAAAGCTCGTAGCATAATGTAACACATGATTATCGAGACGTACCCGAACCGACTCGCTCGCATGACGCAAGAAGTGAAAGTCACTCGAGACTTACGACATCAGTGCATCGCGCTGATGCAGCAAGGGTCGAGATCACACTGACCTATGATGATACTGTTTTGTTGGATGTATTATGTGATGGGGAAGATGTTTTTATTAATATATCTAATGTTCTATTAGAGCTACATCAGCTAAGATAAGAAGCTGAGAAAGAGGGAGATAATATGATAAGAAGAACCTTGGCATGCATACTCGTAATAGTAAACCAAATACATATAAATGGGGAGAACCAAATAAATATAAAAGTAACTATAGGGATGTTAAAAACAGAAGTAGGGATTGCTTATTGCATGAAACCTTGAAATAAAACAAGACGAACAAGAAGTAAGACAGGAGGCGACGTACAAAAACCTTTAGAAAAAAAAGATAATGAAATCGAAGAGTGCTCTATTATACCTGTTATGGAAGCTAAGATCAATAACAGATGTTCAATTAACAGATTAATTGAAGAAATATTTTAATAACGTCAGTTAATTATGCACTTCTTCAATGATTTATTATTAGTGTTATCGATGCTGTTGCTATGTTCGCTTAAATTACTCGTAATACAATTAACATATTTATACAAGTAATGTTGACTGCACGACAAGAATTTGCATTAAAAGAAGCATTACCGTGAGTGATTGTAGTCTCTATAATTAAGTACATATGATTGAAGATAAACGAAAGTTTCTCAAGGAAAAAAACCATCTTGAACAGGTTCAGACTACCAGATTCTGAGACCTAACCCTGAATATTAATTATTTGTTATCCAATAAAAAAGCGAAATATATTTAAAACACGGACGTATCTGAGAATCACGTTTTTCTCAGGTTCTCAGTGACAAGCATACGAAAATAACTTAAGACTTATGTCTTGTGGATAAAGACATTCCAGCAAACGGGTTTTAGCTTTATTTGTTCATTGGCTTTTCAAGCAATTCCATTAATTATTTATCTTTGCTTTTTCGAGTAAATGTGAAACATTTGTACCTCCAATCGTTTAAGAGGTTACTTTAGGCTACTTAGACATACGATTTCATGTTAAGCGTTTAATTACTTGTCTTCTTCTTTCTTATAAATTACTAGCTTCTGCCCGTGACTTCGTCCGCGTGAAATTTCTTGGTTCCCCGACCCACCTCATCGCATCGCATCGTTTTCACTTAGCGTTCTTAATGACTGTTATTATTTTTGCTTAACTCCTAAGGATTGTAGCGGGATGAAAAACAGCTTTTAGCCTTCCTCGAGAGTTGGACTATCGAATGCAAAATGAATTTTTAAAATCTTCCTGGGGCTGGTAGTTCCAGCAAACTAAAAAAAACAACAAACTACGTAGCTTTTTATTAGTATATGTAGATATGGATATTTAAGATCAGGATCTCCTTAGCAGACTTCGGAATTCGCAAAATCCTTACTGGAAACGACCATTATGACTGAATTAATTAAGTATCTACATACATCTGAACGCGTAATACCTACATTCAATTAATCATGATAATTATACTAACCTGTCATCAATAAGATTGTTCTGATAAACGTTTATGACTGTCATACACTAATAACTTTTATTATGATTAACAATTAATAAATATTAATGGAAATGTTACTGAAGGAAATTAAAATATATTAGAATAGTAATAGCGTCATGGTAATAAATACAAATGGCGAGATAATAATCCATGGTCATCTTAAAAAATCAGTAGTAATTACAATAATAACTACTGATTTTTGAAGATGACCATAGAGTATAAAGTTTTGGTGACCAAATCGTTTCCCTTTCATGCTTTGCAAAACTCTCACTCGAGACACGTTTTGATCAAATTAATCAACATCTACCTATTACTCTATCACAACACAAAGATAGGCTAATAAATTTCCAATATCACTAAAGTTTCAGCACAATATATTACAGAAACATAAATCCATACTCTCTCTCCGCAATATATATTACAAAAGTCCACAATATTTGCGTAAATTTTAATATCACCGATGTCAACACCGTTCCACGCAATACTTTGTAGAAACGCATGAACTTATTTTTATTTCACGATAAAAAATATTCAAAGCAAGTGAATGTCAATGTCGGATTACAGCAAAACCACTCGATTGTAAATGTAAACGCAATTTTTCTGTTTATTTTCATTTCGTTTTGTTATTATTTTATATTTTTCTATACTTATTGTAAGCGAAACTCTGTCGAGTATTTCTTTGGTGAATTGGATTGTACGCTTTGGTGGGTAAATATCCTGCAACGAGTGCTTGTTTCTGTAGTACTTTTAGCCTTTACTTATTTTTGATTAAAACTTGCTTTCATACGTTTAAGTTTAAATTAATTCTTTAATTAACATAATGTTGTCATACCAAAAGGCGATAATAAACTTCTATTCTTAATTTAAATGTTAATGTCCATCACTGATATCCATATTGCGTGATAGCGTTCAGTATTTTTTGCTTGATAGAATAACAGAATCCATCCATCCATACATTCTCACAAACTTTTGCGTTTATAATATTAGTAGGATTGATATCGTATTCTTGATGAAAGGCACACATAAATAGTTTATAACCTAGATTCAATCTGCCTAGCCTTTTCCCAACTATATTGGGGTCGGCTTTCAGTCTAACCAGATGCAGCTGAATACCAGTATTTTATATGGAGCGACTGCCTATCTGACATCCACAACCCAATTACTGGGTAAGACTGGTTGTCAGACTTTCGGGCTTCTGATGACCCGTAACGACTGTCAAAGATCCACGATTGACAGCCAGGACCAACGGCTTAACGTGCTTTCCGAGACAAGAAGGAGTCTCGGTATGTATAGATGGTCATCCATCCACGGACCAACCTCGGCAAGCATAGCTTAACCTGATGGATCGACCCGTGCGGCTGTTATTACTTAGCCACGAGCCCCTCTTAGTTTATAACCTAGATTAACACATATAAAACTTTATATACATTAAGTAATAATTATGTCAGTGACATTAGGTAACTTCAAAGGGCGTGTCCCAAATGCTGTTCACATTTCAAGGTCCTCAAAAACTGCCCTCATTTTGATAAGGAGAAATAACAATTAATATCGACATGTAGACCTGATTGCATGCAGCCATTACACACGGTTGGC
This sequence comes from Cosmia pyralina, assembly GCA_946251885.1. Classification (NCBI taxonomy): domain Eukaryota; kingdom Metazoa; phylum Arthropoda; class Insecta; order Lepidoptera; family Noctuidae; genus Cosmia; species Cosmia pyralina. The sequence continues at coordinate 23,240,174 of OX276345.1, read as the reverse complement.
TTACTAATTGATTGCACATATTTTATGAATGCAAGCGAGGCGAGCTAACGGGCTTTTACTAGGCAATTGAACCCGAAACTACGTGATGGGAATTGATTATGAAATTTATTCATAGAAATATTTTCTTACTTCGCTGTTTAGGATTAACTCTTGAGTTTGGAGTTTCCAGAAGTTTCTTCTATGTTTAGGATTAACTCTTGAGTTCGGAGTTTCCAGAAGTTTCTTCTATGTTTAGGATTAACTCTTGAGTTTGGAGTTTCCAGAAGTTTCTTCTGTGTTTAGGATTAACTCTTGAGTTTGGTGTTTCCAGAAGTTTCTTCTAATGTGGTACTTTTTTATTTACCATGTTAACCTACATTTCTTGTATTTTCAGTGATAGTATCCTGATTATACAATATTTTCAGTGGGATCACAAAAATATTGTACCTACTTTTCTATCACATGGGTCTCTCTCAAGCCATAAGCTAGCTCCAGTCCTCGAAAGTACACTACACAAGAGCAAAAGTAAGCATATACAGTATATGGACAAATTGTATATTATCTAAATATTTCTCAACATATCTTTTAATATATTTGACACACATTTCTGATACAGATGTACAATCAATTTCAAAAGTATTCTGAATGAAATATTGTCATCAACATTTGGATCACTTAGAACGTGCATAAAATTTATTGCTTTGTCAGAAATACATGTAAAATGGGTATTCTTTGTTGAAAGGCTAATTTACTTTTACAGGTTGCAAGTATGATAACTTCAGTGCTTCAGTATTCCAGCATTCTCTAAAGCATTTAGTAAAGTACATTGAAGTAGCTGGTTAGTTTCTTATTCAATTTTTTTTTTAAACCTACTCGTATATACGTCAAATCTAGGCTTATTGACTGATAAATAAACGCACTCTGTGAGTTCTTTTTCTTAATAAGGATGTCAGAAAAAGTGTTCGTGTGAACAGTTACATTATATGCGTACAATTAGCCGAGTCAACAGCTGGTTGTATAATATTTTCACAATAGTTGCATAGCCTTACTAAGTATTGTTGCGTGGTATATAACAAGGGACCTTATTTGCATTATATCCAGTAAATAACTATGCTGTTTCTATGATAATAATAACAGAAAATATCGGTACGTATGTATGTCAACTAAACTGCATTGAATATTATGGTTGTCAAAGAGCTAATTATTTTGATATTATACAAAAAACATTATATATTTCCAATATAAAAATAAAATTTAATAATTAAATAATACAAGAGGAGTTTATAGATCATACAAAACCAGCATTAAAATAAATCAAAAAGGGTTCGCTCGTTGAAGTCTTTTGTACTGACCGAAATAGAAACATTTTAAATGAGCTTTTTTGAGTCAAATATCGACTACGTGGCTGATTTTGGTTGTGCAACCAGTCAAGGTATATAGGTTACACACTTTGACATTATATATTCACATCACACTGGGAATATTAATCAGAGAATGAGTTAATGAATAACCAATAGTAGCTGCACCTTCTTTTTTATAATTTATGATGAAAATTGGATCTTTATAAGCAGTTTTTTCACATAAATGTACAATTTTCTACTTCCACAAAGAATACTTTATAAGTAACTAACATATTGTCACAAATATATAAAACTTATATCAAGTATACTTACTCGCTAGCGCGGTGACTGCTGTTAGTACGATGAACACTTTCATGATGGCTTTTTGATTACAAAATTATAAAAATTACAATTATAAAAAAAGTTTTTAATGACTAGATTGTGGTCCGACCCTTGTGGCGACCCTGGCGAGACTGACGAACTCGGGCGTCGCGCGCGCCTTTTCTTCGCCTGCGCACGCTTCGGAACCGGTAAGACTTAGGCGTGATTTAACAAATTCTTCTATTAGTGAAACAATAATAATTTGTTATAACATTACGCGGTTGCATAGCCCCATCATCAGCTGTTTATATTAACTACAATTCCAATGAGATCCTAGGAATCTGAGGGATTACGATTCGAACCGATGGTGCAACAGACTCGGGCTTCGTTTGATTTGAAAAGTTTTCTTACTTGCTCTCGCGCAGCTGAAGTGTCCTTGAAAAAGTAAACTTCTCATTCTTTCGCCCCGCTCAAAATTCCAAAGAAGTCTTTGAAATAGCACATATGTGCATAAAATCAGAAAAGGACTGTATGCATGTCTAGTTTCAAGGTCTCGACCAGATTTTTAATAAATTAATCAGACAGGAGTTATTTAGTATTCATGAAACGCTTTGTAGTTCTACGATGATGATTTTAATTAACTCTATGTAAATGTTATACCTAACTAAACACGAAAATATCAAATCAGCTATCGTACAAAACATCAAAACCTACTTGACTCAAATGTATGGTACAGCTGTAATTTTTTTGCGATTACGATGTTGGTTCCATAGAGAAAGTTGTTCAATTTGATGAACTGTACCGTACCCTTAAATATTTCTGACCACACATTTCTGATACGTGCTGTATAAACATAATTGTTTTATTGTTTGTACAACCCTGATTTTTATTGACCATGATGTCCTGAAAAAGCTAACTTGAAATGTGTCTAAGATACCTTTATCTTTCAGACAACGTGCAATCTCTATGTATATTTTACTAGCGACCTGTTCCTGCTTCGCACGGTTTTTACGACTTGGAGATTTCTTTATTATATACAGGGTGTAAGGGACAGCCCTCCGCAGACTGATGGGGTGAATTCAGTATACAAACCCTGGCCGGAACATTGACGTCCAAAAATAAAATTTAGGTCCCTCGTATTGTGGGGTATCCCAATCGGCCTTCAAAGACAGCGAGGTGAAAAAATTCTTAAAATTAGCCATCTGATTAATACAACTTTTTTACCCATTTTCTCGTTCCTAAGGTTAATTAATGGTACGAATACTGAAAACTAACCAACAAATAGATTCAGAGGTTGGGTAAAAGTTTTAAGTAAGTAGTGGTTTTGTTAATAACACACATGATAATGTGAAAAAAAATAATTTATTTTTAATATTTACAAAAGGTTTTAATAAAATAACCTTAAGAACGAGAAAATGAGCAAAAAAATTGTATTAATCAGATGGCTAATTTTAAGAATTTTTTCACCTCGCTGTGTTTGAAGGCCGATTTTAGCCAAAGTAGCCCCATTACGTACTACTTTTTTTAATGATTATGAAAACTGAGATTTTGGCGCAGTGTTGAGGCCTACTTAGGATCCATGAAGTCACCCGTTTAGATTTTTTTATTTAAAGTTGAAAATTTAAGTCCTAATTTACCGAAGGTAAATTTTTCACTTTAAACCAACATTTTCATAACTTTCATCAAAGTTACGAAGCTAATTATTTTATGCATAAAAGTAAATTAAAAATAAAAAAAAAAAAAAAAAAAAAAAGTAAAGTAAATTTTTGAATTTTGAATTTGAATTTGAATTTGAAAAGTACGACTCATAAAGATTTAGTTGCAAAAAAAAACACGACTAAGTCTTCTATTTTTTTTTTTAGATTTTTCTTTAAATTGGCCAGGTCGTAAATTCTCAAAAAATCTGAAAAAATTAATAACTCAAAAACTATGAAAAGTCGCGGAACATACATGGGGGTGATTCGGATACCCCACGATACGAGGGACCTAAATTTTTTTTTTGGACGTCAATGTTCCGGCCAACCTGTATAATACTAAGATGACCGGTATTTTTTCCAGAACGTTATCGGCATCCAATAAACCTGATTTGTTTTATTACCTCACACGCAATGTATCGTTACCGTGGCAAAACGCACGTAGCGAACGGCATGGGGCGGCAGCGCAGCGCGTCGTACTTATTTCAACATCCATTGCTGTTTTTTTATTTTAGCTGTTTTATTTACATAAATGGAGTGCAGCGTGCAGAGAATATAATTTTACATTGAAATAAATAAGTAACTGAAAAAAAAAACCGATAAAAAAATTTAAATTTTCCTGAGAATTTTTTCGGTGGAATATGATTCAAATTAGGGAGCTGAATGCACTCTGTTAGTTTGCGGAAGGCTGTCCCTTACACCCTGTATGTATATTTAGTATATATGATATACATAAACCTTCCGGTATAAATTCTCTAAATGATGGTGAAAACAGCATAAAACTCCGTTGCGTGGTTTAGAAGAATAACGCGGTCACACAGACAGACACGAAAAACGACTTCAATTTATAATATGTATAGAAGACAGAATATTTCCTTACCACACCAAAACTTGTAAAAATTAATTATAAATTCGCATGTTCGATGCATGCAGTTTGCAACCATTTAATATTACTATTAATGCTCACCCCGTTTGGTAAGAAGCTGTGATGAATCACACCGGCGCTAGACCACCAAACAGTGACCATCACTTTTCTAGGGGTAAGTTTTCGTTTAGGGCATTGTTTAGGTGCTGAACCAGGATCCAACCAACTTGCTGAGCGCTTGCGGTTATCAAACAGAATCCATTTTTCATCGCAGGTAACAATGCGGTTCAAAATTCCTTCATTTGTGTGTCTGTTGAGCAGTGCAAGGCACGTCTCGACGCGTACTTCGCGCTGGCGATCATCGAGTTCGTGGGGCACCCATTTGTCAAGCTTTTTTACCTTGCCAATTTGACGCAAATGGACCAATATTGTTTTGACGCTAACGTCGAAAGCTGCTGCTAATTCAGCCGTAGATTGTGTCATTAGCTTCCACAATCGCCTTTAATTCGTCATTGTCGACCAAAGTCTTCGGACGACCGCGAGGTTCATTTTTCAGGTCGAAATTTCCAGAACGGAAGCGAGCAAACCAATAACAAGTGGTGCGTTGGTTTGTAGTGTTAGCTCCGTAAACGTCGTTGATGTTGCGAGCCGCTTGTGCCGCGTTGCTGCCACGACGGTACTCATATTCCATAATTACTCGAATTTTTAACGTATCCATGATGACGAAAAAGAAATGAATTGAAATGCGATGAAAATGTAACACTAATCAATAAACAAATGACTACTTTTGGAAAAAAAAAATCCATGTTTTTAAAATAAAATTAATTCGAAATTAGAATTCTTAGCCAAACAAAAATTATTTTGATTTGAAATGGCCAGTACTGCAGAACGGCAATTTCATAGGTAAAGACCTAATATAACCATCACTAGTAATAAATCAGTATTTGTGTTTGCTATTTTCGTATCAATAAGCTGCCCATTTTGGGCTCAATTCGGTGTAGCTACTGTTTATCTATCAAACTATAACAATTCAGTCTTCAACTTGAACTTCATGTTTAATAAAATAAAAAAAATAAAAATGTACGAGTAAAAGTTTTTCGTGAACAGTTTCTCATATTCATATTGGTTAATATAAAGAATGAAATATACTCGCCTCGTGACAATTACTTGCAGATACAAATATTTCATTAATAACTTAATTCTTTAGTAACAGTTCAGTGACGCAAATAGGTACTCTTAGATCAATTATAGCTGGTAGGTCAGAGACCTCTCACTAATTGAGAAATTATTAACAAGAAATAATTACAGCTAAGTTTTAATTTTAATTAGGTGTTCTGTTTTAATTTTAATTAGGTGTTCTGTTTTAATTTTCATTAGGTGTTTTGTTAAGTTTTCTATTACTAGGTCTGGTTTAAAATAGTTAGGTGTTACTGGATGTTTTTTACATCAATGTGGACATTACTACTAAGTTTTACATTTATGGATAACATTATCTACCCAATAAAAATGTTTTTTATGAAAATATCTCACAGATACTATACAACACACACCCATACACACTACACACTATATACAATATACTATGAAATACTCTACAAGACAGTAGGCGTATCTTCTTCTTAGCATATCAAAGGCAAAAAGTTTAAATATGTTTGGCCAAAAAAGAGGAGCTCGTGGTTAGGCTAAGTAATAACAGCCGCACTGGTCGGTTCTTCAGGTTACGTTTGCCGGGGCTGGCCCGTCGATGGGTGCCCATCTTCACATGCCAAGACCCCTCTGTGTCTCGAAAAGCACGTTAAGCCGTTGGTCCCAGCGTTGGGAAAAGGCTAGGCAGATTGATGTTTGGTCAAAAATTCAGCTACGCAAACTCCACTTATTGACGTATACAAGGTGTGGCGTAAATAGTGGTCCAACGTGAAGGGGTCGATACATCAGCTATCATACCAAAATTTTAACAAATTTTTTCCAATCTCAGAATAAAACATTTTACATTATTATTTGGAAAATGTACACCTTGCTTTTCTAATTTGGCTGTATTTTCTATAAATTACATTATTTTTAAATTTCGTTTTTTTTTTTATAACTGTGAATTGCATGTGCAAATGTAAAAACAAATTACTAAAGCAAATTGTCAATTTAAAAAAAAAAATGTATTCTGAGACCTAGAAAAAAAATTGGTTCAAATTATGGTATGTGATAGCTGAATATACGGTGTATCAACCCCTTAACGTTGGACCACTATTTACGCTACATCCTGTATACATATTATGTCTATGTGACCGCGTTGTTCTTCTAAACTACGCACCGGTGCGTAGTTTAGAAGAACAACGCGGTCTCTAAATTGTGGTGAAAACGTCATCCATATCCGGCTATGGATGACGTTTTCACCACAATTTAGAGAATTTATTCTGGAAAGTTTATGTGCATAAAACGTTACTACTAGTAGTTCTGCGAACAGCAGACCTCGTGAGCACGAACTTTTTTGCAACAATTAATATACCACTAAAGTTATTTAAAACGGGATATATACCATGTTTTTTTTTACCAGCTTCGCCAAATATTTAAGAGACCAACTTAAAGTTAAAAAAAAGAAATCGGATCTTATAAGATGGAGATATCCTTTTGCCCCTTCTTGGAGGAAATAACCTTCCTGTCAAAAATCCCCCACAGAAAAACAATTCTATAAAGTCATGAATCCTGTATATCAAGTTTCGTTCAGATCGGTTGTAAAATACGACCTGTAGAGGAATACCAATAAACTGACACAGGAAAGCAAATTTTGCCAGACTTGAAGCAGAGAGTCAATTAAACTTACATAAAGATAATATAGAAATCTCGATGTTTTTCAAGTTACAAAACCGTGCGAAGCAGGGGGCGGGTCGCTAGTAATACCTAGTATAAACGTTTATTACATAGTAGGCCTATAAAACCTAACTACATGTAAAGATCAGAGATATTGATACAGCAATATAAACTTTCATTTATTATCAGTTAGATAAGTCTGCCTTTATGTAAATGTGTCTCTGTAATTCGCTGGAGTGACTCAGCCTTTGTTCAATGCTTTATTGTTTGTTATGCGTAATCGTAGGTTACAAAATAAAGGCAATGAATAGGTTCATTGCCTTTATTACTTGTATATCCGAAGAATAACCTCGTAATATAAATTAAAGTAGAGTAAAACGTAAGAAAGTTTATTGATTCATAATAAAAGTTGAGTTGAGTTGAGTTTTGGCCGAAAGGTGTGTTGTATCGGCGTTTCCGCGGCCAGCTACGCGACACCTCGCAGCGTAACACGACGCCGTCACTTCGTGTGCAGTAGTTTTTAAGTTTGTTAAATGTTTTTATATGTATTAGTTTATAATTTTGTACCAATCATTTGTGTATTTTATCTATGGGCCCTAGTAGCCTGAAAATAAAGGAATTATTATTATTTTCGAGTGTGTTCTTTTTCTCAGCTCGTAGGCTGGTTTTAGCTACATATACGGACCAAAGCCAAGTAAATGCAGCGTGTGGTGTGTATTTAAGATGAGGGTGTGTTTTCTTCCTCTAACTGCATAAATTTCCTAACTATTCTACAGGTGTTTAAGATGGCTGCTTTCTGAAGGTTGATATAAACGGATTCTTCTAAATCTATAATATTAATTTCAGGCTACGGAGAAGATGGTTGGGGATGACGCCTGTCGTGGAGAGAACTATCGGGATAACGTAAACTTTTTCTTGTCTCCAGATTCTTGTGACTTCTTCTTTAAGTTCAGCATATTTACTTATTTTTTTCAGATACGGTTTTTTGTAGGTTATGGGTATTAGGAACTGCAATGTCTATAAGGTAAGTGATTTTTCTTATTTTATCTTGTAGGGTTATGTCTGGTCTATTATTATTATTATTTTTTATAATTGTGGGTCAAGACGTGCAATATGCGTTAATATTTTTGACACTGTATAGGTTTCATTCCAAGAGCAGTCTTATGTTGTACCTACAGGCAGAAAATACCTATGGTTACATTCAATAATAGAGTCAAGTGTCGAACTACTTTTGAATTTTAAGGTTTAGCTTTTGTTCTTCAGAAAAGATGAGTCGATAAATAATAGGGATAGGATATGCATATTTACTTGAGAAAAACTGATAATCGTGAATACTATATCTACAAGCATAGCCCCCACAAGGTAACTCATGTAAAGGTTTCAGGTTAAGAGCAGCTGCCATATGTTATACAGTAGAGATGAACCATTCTAAAAATGAACGCCCCTCCACAAAACGTGATAATTTCAATGTGTGGGAGGAAATACTTATTGCAACACTTTACTTGTGTACGTGCGGCGACTTTACTCTCAACATGGACTCGTCACCGCACTTAGATGACGTCGTTCTAGGTCTCGTCGTGATCACGTCGGGGTCACCAGTATAGAGGCATGAGGAACAGGGTGTAAAGTTCACTCATCCTCTATTGAAAAGGAGGATCCTCCGAGCAGACGGGTGTCGTGTCTGGTGGGCAGCGGTGCCCAACGGTGGATGTCGGGACGTTGTATATACGCTAGTCGCGCAGTTCACAGTTCAGATGCGTAGTTCGTATGTGGCGATGTAGATGCCGCCACATCAACTAATAGAGCGATCAGTCCAGGTGACAACATAGTACGGTGGGGGGAGCATGCTCTTTGTATGGAACGACACGTTCGCTCTATCGCGCGTTCGTGTCATTTATACACTAGTTAGCCGACAAATCAGACTGTTTGACGTTTGGGCAAGTCGGGTAGATACCGATTGCATAAAAAAATCAGTGTAAGTCGACGTTCGCACGGACGTAAAAATATCGCGGCGATTTTATTTCACGCACTGGATTTTCAACGCTCTGCGTAGAGCCGAGAGTTGAAAATCCAACAGTGTTTTTTCGACGCGCTAGAATGCACTCTGTTGTTGTTAAGTTGTATTCTCAATGCTCGGCTCAACAACGAGAGTTGAAAATCCAGTGCGCGATAAAATCCCGCCACGATATTTTTACGTACGTGCGAACGTCAGTTTATTGTGTATACTTTTATGTAAGGTATTTATTTAGTTTAGTTGTTGACCGTACTCGCCGGTGACTGAGCAACCAATGACAAATACCAGTTATGTGTATTGCGTCTGTACACTTTTGCATGGTAGCGTAACCGCTGTGGAGGGGCATTCATTTTTAGAATGGTTTATCTCTACCTACCTAGTTCGTGTATGCACAAGTAGACCCAACTCAGCTTACAGCTCCTAAGGAACATTTCTATCTTGCCTGTTCTTTTCAAAATTACGTCATTCTCCATATTTTGGAAGAGCAACTGACTGACTGGCTGAGCATCTCAGCAGTTCAAAAATAGGTAAAGTAGGCATCTGTTAATATCTTAAGTTTTAATTAAAATTGATGCTTTGACTTGAGTCTTTGGCGACAAGCCCGCAGAAGAGGAGCTCGTGGCTAAGGAATAATAGCCGTACGGGTCGATCCATCAGGTTAAGCTATGCTTCCCGGGGTTGGTCCGTGGATGGGTGACCATCTTTACATGCCGAGACTCCTCCGTGCGTCGGAAAGCACGTTAAGCCTTTGGTCCCGGCTGTCATTCGTGGATCTCGTGGACAGTCATTACGGGTCGTTAGTAGCCCGATATTCTGACAACCAGTCTTACCAAGGGGTATCCCAGTAATTGGGTTCTGGAGGTCAAATAGGCAGTCGTTCCATATAAAATACTGGTATTCAGTTGCATCCGGTTAGACTGGAATCCAACCCCATCAAAGGAAAAGGCTAGGTAGTGTTGTTACTTGAATGAGTTGCGGAAACCTGTTTTCTTTTATTTTGTCCTGTTAAGACGTCGATCCCCATCACGTCTGTGAACTTTTTACACAAAAAAAAATATTTCACTGATATTTCAAGTGACTACAATAACTGAGGTCGATGACCCCACAAAAAAAATCAAATTAATATCATTTTGTTTTATCGTGTTTAGATACCGATTGCCATCACGTCTGCGGAGTTTCGTTAACTAATTTAATTTGACCCTGTAAATAGAGAGCTTTGAGAGCTTTTTTGCTAAACATTCACCGATAAATACTACTGGATCTGGCGAACTATCATCATCTGTCTAACCTTTTCCCAATGATGTTGGGGTCGGCTTCCAGTCTAACCGTAATATCTACCAGTATTTTAGATGGAGCGACTGCCTACCTGACCTTCACACAACCCGGTTACTGGGTAACAGTTTTTTTATTTTTTGTTCGATGTAAAGCTAGATATGTTTAAATAATAATATTATACAAATTAAATGTATGTTTGTGAAAGTTCCTAAACTTTATATAATTATGTGATAATACCTACTAGATAATAATAGATTACAGATTATAATTAAACTATAAATGTAATACCTAGTAATAACAGAATATAATGATAGGTAATATAATACAATACAATTTAGTAGGTATAAATATTTAATAATGTAATAAAATTACACAACAATATTCTAGTTTTAAGTTATCTTGCTGCGCCCCAACGGGGTTATGTACTCATTAGTTTTAAGCAAAGCCTGTAACTGTGTGTACATTGTGCAATAAATAAATAAATAAATAACACGATACCCCTTGGCAAAACTATTTGTCAGACTTCTTGTCTGATATGGTCCAGACTGACTGAGCAAAAGCCGCCTGTTTCGTACCAATAGCCATTTTGCAAGCAAACTTGTGAGAATGCGGGTCGCCTGATGTTAGGCAATCTGCACCGCCCATGCACATCTGCATCACCAAAGGAACGGATGCTTTGCCGACCTTATAAGGATACATGACACTCTCTTCTTTAAAGGTACTCGTATCTACGTACGAAATGAGAGCCTTGACTCAAACATCATCATTATCCCTAGCTAGCCTAGATTTTTACCAACTATGTTGGGGTCGGTTTTCAGTCTAACCGAATGCAGCTGAATAGTAGTAGATGTTACCTTATTTATTATTATATGTATATGTTGTATATGTCTATGGTACACCACTGACTACCTAGAGAACTGTCTCTCCTTGTCCCCATACTCCATCCAAAGGTTGTCTGTAAAAGATCGCTTTTAGCGATAAGACCGCCCGTTGACCGCTGTGCAGTTTGGCAGAAGTAAAACTTTTTGTAATAAGATGTCACTACTAATAAACGCTTTCTTTTTTTTATTGTCACCCTATGTAAAATTTCAACATTGATACCTGTAATTTGAATGGTATGCATAATAAAGAGTATTCTATTCTATTCTATTCTATTCTACCTGTTTTACATGGAGCGACTCCCTATCTGTAGGTACATTTTTGTCTACGTATGACACTGAAACATCGCTGACAAGAGCTGATTTCACAGCTTCCACTCTCAAATCAATACAACATAATTCCTCGCAACACCTCGTACCACTTACGACATACAGGAACGTAATTAAAAATATTAAGTAAAACAAAGAACTGGAGCGTGTGTCGGCAAGTTAACTGTCCAATGTCCATTCCAAAAATCAGTCACTGTGCTGATACGATACGCATTTCAATATGTTACCCTAATTTATTGGATTCGTGTCGTATGCGTGTGGCGAACCGTTTGTTTAAAGACGAATGTATTCGGTCAAGTTAAAAGAGAAAATCTGAGGTGGATAGAACTAGACTTGTGTTAGGAATCTTAAGAGATTTGTGAGAAGAAAACTTTCTTTTATCATATTGGTATTTCATTCATTTGATATCAGAGTGAAAACATTACACTCCTTTTTTTGGAGACGTGTAACAAACAAGCTTTAAAAAAAAATATACCTATAATAAAATTAACTTTAAAATAAAAACAGTAAAAACCGACTTCAAAACCAAAAACGAATAAAATAACTTTCATAAATATTTCAGATGTCGGTGTCAAGTCAAAGTGCATTGAAGAATTGAAGACACCGACTTCAGAAGCTGTTAAATTATTTATGAAGGTTATTTTATTCGTTTTTGGTTTTGAAATCGGTTTTTACTTTTTTCAAAGTAAATTTGTTTTTCCATTTTTAGTTGAATATACAATTACATAAGTTGGTAAGCCAAAGTCGAACGAAAAGAAGAATTATCAAAATCCGCTTAGAAATGCCGGAGATACAATTATGCATATAACTTTGTATATAAGAATAATTACATAATGTATTATTTATTAAAACCTTCCTGAAAGTATGTAGATCACGTTAGTGAAAGAATCATCAAAATTGGTTCATGAGTTTTTGAGAAAATCGCGTCGGGTCCTCCTTTTTTGAAGTCGGTTAAAAATAATAAAAAATATATAAAATTATAAATGGTAGCTACATCTGCCAACAAACTGCTGTGCAGTTTGGCAGAAGTAAAACTTTTTGTAATAGGAAGTCACCACACATAAACGCTTTTTTTTTTTACACTAACACCTATTCAGATATATTTTCTATGAACGAGTTGTTCTCGAGATATTACTTAAATGCATAGGTACTAACGGACAGACTAAAGAGAGCTAGACGTTTTCTGGTATGTAAATATTATGAGCGTCAATAGGCATCTACCTACTGGTCACCTGCAGATACGGCTACTTTGGTCGCTATTTTTTTAATAAATGGTTACCAAACTGCACAGCCGAGACAGCGAGAGCCTACTTATCTAATAGCAGGTTATAGTAATCGAAATAATGTCGATCCATCAGGTTAAGCTACACTTGCCGGGGTTGGTCCGTGGATGGGTGACCATCTTTACATACCGTGACTCCTCCGTGCCTCGGAAAGCACGTTAAGCCGTTGGTCCCGGCTGTCATTCGTGGATCTTTAACAGTCGTTACGGGTCGTCAGAAGCCCGGCAGTCTGACAACTAGTCTTACCAAGGGGTATCGTATTACCCAGTTACTGGGTTGTGGAGGTCAGATAGGCAGTCGCTCCATGTAAAATACTGGTATTCAGCTGCATCCGGTTAGACTGGAAGCCGACCCCAACATAGTTGGGAAAAGGCTAGGCAGATTGAGTAATCGGAATCATGATAATAAGGATGGTGACTAAAAATATTTTTTTTGTAGTCATGTAGATAATTCAAAAATATTGGACACGTATCCTAATCAAAAGATTTCGGCGATACATTGAATTAAAATATGGCATGACGTCACGCCTAGCTAGATTTATACGTAGAAGTGACGTGGCGTGGTGATGTGGTGGTGAACTTTAATGCGTGTTATCTAAGTATTTTTTTATTATTTATTTATTTATTAGAACTTTATGCACAAGAAAAAAAAATACTGTACAAAGGCGGACTTGATGCCTGAGGCATTTTCTACCAGTCAACCTTATTAATAAGATAAATAAAAAAATACGCTAATTAGAATTTATTTTTTTTTACCCAGGTATCATCCCTATTATAACGTCCTGTAGAAAACGATGTCTCAATAAATTGATTGTGAAATCGTGCAGTGTAATACAAGGCGAAAGTAAAAAATATTTGCCTAATGTAATACCTAACTAAAATTACATAATTATTGCACATGGGCAAAAATTTTTTGCCTTGTGCATGTGTAGGTATGTTTCAATCAATCAATCAACTCAGTCTATCGCAGTCCATGTATGTGTACCTATGTTTGTCCAGTTCAAATAAAGAAAAGTTCGGTGATCCTAAGGTCGGATTTTCTGACGTGCCACTGACGAGCCTTCTCACCTTCTCGTAATTTCTATTAGCCCTATGCAAAATTTAATTAAAAAAAAAGAATTTTCAAAATCGGTCCACATTTGACGAAAATATGTATCTGTAAACATACAATATATAGACAAATTGAGAACCTTCTCCTTTTTGAAGAAGTCTGTTAAAAATATGGTGCCTATGCAGAGAATCCAATATTAACCACTCAGATCAGAATTGGACATGACATGTACCTAGGTACTTGTCGTTATTGATCGCCTTTTATATTGATACATAGGTAGATGTTTTGTTTGTAGCAAAAATCATTTTAAATTTTATCGTGTTGATAACACGCACAATACGTCTTCACTTTCGTGTCTAAATCCGTCTACGATATTTTGTCAAATCCCATCCACCAAAACATTAACTAATTAGTTGCTTAACAGCAGAACACCATTGATTACAGGCACTTTCCGGGAACTCAGGTACTCAACAACTCTTATGCCTCACAAAAACAGACAGCGGATATACAATCAGCTACATAATCAAAATAGCCCACGTTACGCGCAAACTTGCGCATAAAAACAGCTGCTGTGCGCGTGCGCACTTTCGCACAATCTCCTTCGACACGCTCCTAGAAGATCGCGTGACCTCGCCTGCCAGATTGTTACTATCAGCGTGTTCCGATCTGTCGCAGATAAGAGATTGGAGATTTGTGCTTGGGGCTACTAGATTGTGACCGTATATAGTTTTGATTCGGTAGACGGATTGCCTAGTCGTCAAAAAAAAAGTAAAGCTTTCTAACTCTCCCTGAGTTAGAAAATGAGAGTTAGAAAATTTTCTCTCAGTCTGTTGTAAGAGATAGCATGTAGGTACATATGTCCTGCAAAATAGAATTTATCAAACGACGAGTCTCAGGCAGTTACTGCGGGTACCCGACTTCCTAAAGGCGACACAGTTCATTCATTTACCGTCGTTATACAATGCTGACAATTTTTACCGCTTTCTGTAATGATTAGGACCATGCTTTATTTAAACTACAGATTTATCGAAGCGTTAAGTCTTCGCTACCTGTCTACTAGGCACTGACTAACTCAAAGCTATTCTAGCTTCCTAACACCATCATAATCACACTAATATTACACTTCTGGACACATCTATTGGCCCACCTTAGAGTTTAGGTTTCGATGGCCCCTACCGAAATATGATTGCTAGATTGAACAAAAACTGTTGATGCAGTTTTAAACCTGATACATTTTACCATCTTTTTCGATCGTATTGTTTTAAATTTGAATTCAGAATACCATACGACATGGAGCTACGCCTAACAAGTCGGATATGCGCCTTGTTAAAGGCAATTGATTTTTGAATAAAAAACAGGTTTTATGAAATAAAGGTTTAATTTAATAACGCGTGTTGCCTCCATGGGCATCTACCACAGCTCTCATACGATTAGGCATAGAGTTTATCAACCGCTCTATGAAATTTTGAGGGATCATCTCCCATTCCTCTTCTATGGCAGTTTTCAACTCCTGCATCGTCTGGGCAACTGGCTGACGAGCCCTAACACGTCTTTTTAGTTCGTCCCACATGTGCTCAATGGGGTTCATGTCTGGGCTTCTGGCTGGCCAGTCCATAACTGTGATGTTCACATCCGGAAGATATTCCCTGACGATGCCGGCCGCATGGGCTCTTGCATTATCATGCATAAAAAGGAAATTTGGGCCCACATAGTCCGCGTATGGTATCACGTGAGGTTCTAAGCACTCACGAATGTACCTTTCAGCATTTAATGTTGGCAGCCGTGGTCCTGTAACAACCTCAAGTTGAGTTTTGCCGCTCGCGGATATACCGCCCCAGACAGTCCATGAGCCACCGCCATAAGCAACCCTCTCTTCAAAGCAGCATTGTGCGAAACGCTCTCCCTTACGTCAGTAGACCTTCTTCCTTCCATCATTGCCATGTAACACAATTTTAGACTCATCAGAAAAGAGTACACGGCTCCAATCTTGCTGTGTCCAATTTAAATGACTGCGTGCGAAATGAAGGCGCGCTGTTCGGTGGGCTCGCGTTAGTTTGGGGCCATTAGCTGGCTTGTGTGGTACCATATCGCGTTCTTTTAACCTTCTCCGAACAGTTCGAGCGCTCACAGATACTCCGTGGAAGTCGCGAAGTTGGTTTTGTATCTCAATGGAGGTAAGGTGACGATTTCTCAAGCTGGTCGTCACGATGAATCGATCCTGCCTTTCAGTTGTGACCCGAGATCGTGGCCTTCCTTGGCGACGAACAAAGCCGCCAGTCTCTAGGTACCTCCGATAAACATTTCGGACCGCAGATCGACTTAAATTAAGTTGAGCACTCACGTTTCTTTGGCTGTGTCCGGCCTGAATAAGTGCCACAGCTTGGGCGGCGACTTCAGGTGAAGTATCCATAGATTATTGATAGAACCTCACCTTAATGTTAAGAATAATTAATGTTTGTTGCAAAACCAAAGATATCAATCACTTTTTCAAGAATTAAATCCAAGTAAACCAATAAAACCAAGTTTTCTTAGTATTCGATTGTTTGATATCAACAAACAGGCTCCAAATTGTCTTTTGTTTCTTTAAATTCTGTGTTCGAAATTCAAAAAAAGACTATTGAATGAAATTGTGAATGTGCCAGGTTCAAAACTGCATAAAAACTTTTTGCTCGACCTAATATAAAATTTTAGCTAGGACCAAACGAAACTGAAAATACAAGGTGGGCCAAAAGATGTGTCCAGAAGTGTATAAAGGCGTTTGTGTGTGTGTGTTTGTATGTTTGTTACTACCAATTTTGATAAAATTTGGTATGGAGGTAGCTGTCACCCTGGATTAACATATAGGCTACTTTTTATCCCGGTCTACGTGGGTGAAACCGCGGGGCGCGGCTAGTTAGTAATAATTACATTTTAATGACAACCATTAATCTCTAGGCCACATACTGGACGTCTAACAATTACCCAGTTATGTCTCTTAACAATTAACCCAACTAATGGCTAGTTTACAGTGCGACTGCGAGCTAGCGTGCGAGTCAGCCTAGCGAGTAGCTGGAGTGCAACAACTCGCACTGTATGGACGTATCATACGACTTCCTCGCACTTGCGTGTTGGATAGTAGCTCGCAGCCGAGTAATTTCAACGTTTTTGTTTTCACTCGCCTCGCTCACCATGCGAGAGATGACCATCACTCGCATGGCAGCAGCTCGCACATCACTCGCTTCGTTCTGACGCTTTTGGCAGTAGCTCGCCAGTCAGTCGCATGAGGATCCTGTATAATCTTTCCAACCACAAAACTGCTGCATGCGAGCACGCAACTCATAATGAAAACAGCCAAGGCGAGCCGAGGTACTGACATACGAGTAGGTACACAGTGCGAGCAGTAGCTGTCTACTGTCTAGATAGCAGCTCGCACTGTGTAAACCAGCCACGACACATACCTTCGCACAATAGTTAACTTCGAACCGTATCAATGACAAATTCTCGTTACACGGAACAAGCAACAATCCAGATCGATAATTTCATCAGAACTCAGTACTGCTTATTTGCATAAACGAAACCGGTCGGCGACAAGATCGCAAGATAGATCACAGACAATGAGAGTGACAGACAATAGTTTTAAAACTTTCACATTTCGATGCCACGTATCGCTCATAAACGTAGTGCAATCGCGAAATTAATTACGAGTATATGTTAGTATTTGCGTAGGCATGGGTGTAGGCAGGAATTGTGCCCATCATAAGATATTTAAGATGAGATTATGAGTAGGTTTTGCCGGTACAAGTTATGGTGTGGAACGTAATTGAGTCAGTGTCGATTCAATGAGCAAAGTATATTCATTAGGTATACTTGCGATCTTGCGATTTTATAAGCGTCTAGGTAAAGAATAACAAGGTGTTGACAAAACTCCTTGATGAAACCAAGTCACTGGTTTTGGAACAGTTTTTGTGCTAATATTTTTTTTTTTGTGAAAGATAGAAGAATGTTTAAAAAATATTAATGTTCCTTGTGTATCGCACACTTGACCAAAAAATAATTTCAATACCTATTTGCTACTAAGCTATGAATGTCCGTAAGGATTGAGAAGCCACATCAGATTTTTAAAATCTGATCTCACCATTATTTAGCAGCAATGTAGCTGATTTTGCAGCACGAATTCTAGATTTAGCAGCAAAATAATTATATCACTAGTTATATATAATGCAAAAGTGGCTCCTCAATCTAAACGTCTGAATTGAGGAGCCACCTGGAACTCGTTAAGTACTATTACTTAACAAGTTCCAGGTGGCTTCAGAATCCAAAATATATACATTGCTGAACTGTGCAGATATATTTAGCAGACATTTCTATCGCTCACATCCAATAGAAATTCACCTCTTGAGTGTAGATTGAGGAGCCATACTAAAAGTATTGTATTTTCTTTAATTTTAACTGACTTCAAAAAGGAGGAGGTTCTCAATTCGTGTTCCCTGATTACTCGAAGATGGCTGGACCGATTTCGTTTTTTTTTGTTTTATTCGAGAGGGTATACATCACAGTTGGTCCCATATAAAATTGATTAATTTCATTAATTAAATTTAATTAATTAAAAAAATCTGATGTGGCTCCTCAATCCTTACGGACATAAATATATATTAGGTCTTTACCTATGAAATTGCCGTTCTGCAGTACTGGCCATTTCAAATCAAAATAATTTTTGTTTGGCTAAGAACTCTAATTTCAAATTAATTTTATTTTAAAAACATGGATTTTTTTTTCCAAAAGTAGTCATTTGTTTATTGATTAGTGTTACATTTTCATCGCATTTCAATCTTTTTCGTCATCATGGATACGTTAAAAATTCGAGTAATTATGGAATATAAGTACCGTCGTGGCAGCAACGCGGCACAAGCGGCACGCAACATCAACGACGTTTACGGAGCTAACACTACAAACCAACGCACCACTTGTTATTGGTTTGCTCGCTTCCGTTCTGGAAATTTCGACCTGAAAAATGAACCTCGCGGTCGTCCGAAGACTTTGGTCGACAATGACGAATTAAAGGCGATTGTGGAAGCTGATGATACACAATCTACGGCTGAATTAGCAGCAGCTTTCGACGTTAGCGTCAAAACAATATTGGTCCATTTGCGTCAAATTGGCAAGGTAAAAAAGCTTGACAAATGGGTGCCCCACGAACTCAATGATCGCCAGTGCGAAGTACGCGTCGAGACGTGCCTTGCACTGCTCAACAGACACACAAATGAAGGAATTTTGAACCGCATTGTTACCTGCGATGAAAAATGGATTCTGTTTGATAACCGCAAGCGCTCAGCAAGTTGGTTGGATCCTGGTTCAGCACCTAAACAATGCCCTAAACGAAAACTTACCCCTATAAAAGTGATGGTCACTGTTTGGTGGTCTAGCGCCGGTGTGATTCATCACAGCTTCTTACCAAACGGGGTGAGCATTACTTCAGATGTGTACTGTGAAGAACTGAACACAATGATGGAGAAGCTGGCACATCTCCAACCAGCATTGGTCAATCGCTCGTCTCCGCTGCTCCTACACGACAACGCGCGACCTCATACTGCACAGCAGACGGTCTCCAAGTTGCAAGAACTGGGGTTGGAAGCTCTCCGTCAAGAGCCCTACTCACCAGACCTTGCGCCTACAGACTACTACTTTTTCCAGAATTTGGATAACTTCTTGGCGGGAAAAAAATTCAATACCCGAGAGGCAGTACAAAATGCCTTTGAAGAATTTGTTGCCTCCCGTCCAGCTGATTTCTTTAAGAAGGGCATCAATAAACTGCCACTGCGTTGGCAAAGATGCATTGATTGCATGGGTGATTACTTCGATTAATACAAATAAAAAATGCATGACAAAAATTCGTTTAAATTTTTTCATACAAAACGGCAATTTCATAGGTAAAGACCTATTAGTACCATACTTCGTGTAGGGTTTGATGGAAGAACCTCACCCTAGAAAGTACATCATCTAGGTATACCTACCTACTTCCCGAAATATTCAATGTTAACCAAAGAGAATTTCCACTTAGTTGTTCTGGCTCCATGTCGCATAACCGACAGGCACCGACCAAACGGAGATGATTCTAAAGACAACGTTGCATAACAACGCATAGCATAGCGACGGATTCAATTATCAAAAGGTCACAACTACCTACTTAAGCGCTGGAGACTCGATAAAAATTAAACAAACTTTGGCTTTACATTCTCTACTATTGTTTTTATTATGTAGGTTTTTTCAAAGTTCGCTGTAGAGCTAAAAACATTGTGAAACACGGAGACGATATCGACAAATCGCGGCGACGGACGCCACGCCACCACGACCCACCGCCGACGAGGAAGCGACTATTATATTATCAACTATTTTCAAGAAAGATTGTGTCCCCTGTAAGTAAAAGAGAGACATAGACTGTCCCCTGCTGTCCTCCCCCCAGCGACGCCCTACGCCAAGGCCCGTACCCCTCAGGGGGTGCCTTCAGCGAGTAGTCGCTTAGTTTATAAGTTTTGTGCCCTGGCTGGAGGCCTTAATTTATTGAGGCACCTCCAGTTAAGCAGCCGACAACCTCCTAGGTTGACCTTCGAGGTGACATTCACAAAAAAAAAAAAAGGCTGATCCCCGTCTGTTCCCACCGGCTCTTCGGCGAGTACGTACTCGTTTGTCGCAGTGACAAGGGCTATCAAAAAAAATTACTCGCTCAGGGACGCTCGCTTGGCGGGCAGAACATTCGCCGAGACTTACTCTTGGTGCATACTCATACCAGCGAGTACTCGCTGCTCGCCAACTCATTTTTAGGGTTCCGTATGTTTGAATGAAAAAACGGAACCCTTATAGGATCACTCGTGTGTCTGTCTGTCTGTCCTGTGAAACGCAGCGTAATAAATAATTATGTACATTATATCATGCATAGTTACTTAAATTTATATTAGAATGAAACGAGATTTCTGAAATGCTTTAGTCACTCATGTACACCCAAAATCTCTTTCACACACACATACCTACACACACAAACACACACCCTCATACACAAACACACCCCCACATACACATACACACGCACACATATAAATCTCGCACACACTCGTATAAATTGATCGCATTTTTTCCTTGTTTTGTTTCTTTATACATATACCTATTTGTACTCGTAAGTTTCTAATGTAAGGGAAGAGCGGAGCCTTCAACTACAGGCATATTATATGCCTAAATGGAGACTCCTCGACAGGCATTGTAAGCCAAATATGCTACATGAAATAAATTTATTTATTTATTTATTATTTATTTATTATGCTTGCCTGTTTACGTCAGGGTTCAATGCTTGGTCCGGTGTTTATATCCATAACCATTAAAAAGCGACTCCACTGTTAAATAAAATGAGAGTTTACTGGACATAATAGAGAAAGCCCAGAAAGAGACAAGAAACTGTGTTCATTTGTAGTTTTTCAAGCAGTCGTGTCTGCTTTCTCATGACTCAAGCGAAGTGTGCTCTTGATGCGATATATCTGATTTGTTTGAGGTTTTTAAGTTCTTTTAAATAAATAGAAATACTCGTATACCAACCAGGTAACAGTAAATTAACCTTTTTATTAATCTCTTACAGAAAAAATAATACACTACGTCTCCTCTGTCATCTCAACAAGTCTTAGCGCGACTTCTTCTAATTGCTTATTCTTTGACAGTAATTCACTATTCTTTTTCTTCATATATCTTAGTTTTTCCTTCAAAATGAAGATGCTTTGCAGATTTTGCCCCAACTTTTCCGTTTGGGTTTCATCTTTTCTGCGCCTCTTTGATCGATGACTATCTTTTATGTACCAAATTCTAGTGTTACCCTCTTTCCCTCTCTGCGTCGTAGTAATTTTGAACATGGCTTTTTCGTTGTATATGTTCGTGAACATATGGAGAACGTCCATGTACGTCTCCTTTGCAAGAGTCTCAACGTATTTCGGGAAGTGGGGCTGCGTCATATATTTGTCTATGTTGTATTTATGTACGTATTCATGTTTCGTGTATGTGTCACCAGATTTATTGTTAGAGATATTATGGATTATCTCTCCGTCGAAATCTTCATTTCCTAAATCTTGTGTGTCACTGTAACAGATGTAAAGTGGACGTAAGTTCGTAAGCAGTGATAGAGCGTATTGCGAAGATGATATTCTTCAATACTACATTTATAACCAAGGATTTGAAAAAGTATAATTATAGATTTTATAAACAAAGTAGTTAATTAGAAAAAGCATTTATTCATGTATGATTCTCACCTAGCTGTTACATCTTCACTAGTTTGAATTTCTTTATCTACACCATCTTTCAGCCCGCTGATCAAATTATCACTCACAACAAAACCCGTAACATTTCCATCTTTCATATACACATCGAAAACTGGCAGTAATGAATGTGAAGTACTAGCATTGCCATTCGCATCGTCTCCTGTTTGGACTGCAACATCTTGGGCACTTTCTTCATTAACCTCATCATCTAAATATTCTACTACATTATTATTTTCTCCAGTATCTTCGGTTGTATATTCTACATGATTTTCTTCTTCGACTACATCCTCAGTATTGTCAAAATCATTCAGAATTTCACTTTGGTCATTCACGTCTTCTTGCGAAACAATTTGGTATTCAATGCCTTCTTCTAAAGTTTGATCTTGATCAATGTATTCTTCTTGCACTACGTTCTGAGTTTCGTCGATACCATCAGTGACGACCGTTTCGTAAGCAATATTATCAATGTCGTTTGCCTCAACTTCGTTAGCTTGGCCTTCATTAATGATTTCAATGAGTTCATTACTAATGATTTCATGATTATCATCACCACAATATTCTATGGTGTAGCTCAAGTTTTCGATTGCATTTTGTGCCAGTATGCGAATGTCTTCATCTAAATGTTCAACTGTTTGTATGTGTACAGATTCTTCACCAGGTTCAGGTTTTTTTGTAGTCCTGAAAATAATTGACAAGTATACTTAAATGCCTTTACTTATAGCAGTAAATTCAATATTGAATGGTGAATAATAATTAGGTTAAAATAAGAGTAAATCATTCAATTATCTACCTATTAGGCAATACCGGAACACACTGATCTGCGATCCAAGGGTTTCTTTGTATTTCACATTTTACAGACTCTTGTAAATGCTTCACACTTTGCAATGTTTCATTGGTGTAATTGATTTCGTTATGTTCTTTTTTAATTTTTATTCTTTTGGAGTCTTCAGAAGACGTCACAACATCATTTGGTTTTGATCCTGTGAATTTGAAATCAAGTACCTATTATTGTAGTGCTGTGTAAACAATTTTTAAATAATTGTGGTACTTGGTACTGCCAATGACTGCCATGTTACTTACGTCTTTTCAGTGGCGGAGTTTTGCTTGATCTTGCTCTTTCCGCGGGTTGAATGGTTCTCCTGTGCTTTATTTTCTTAGTTGCTTCAATAATATGACCATCAGCATCTGGAGTAAATATATCAAAATTGGGCTCTTTACATTTGTTATTTTAATTTACAGGCTCAGCGCAGACCGAGAAGCGTCAAGCAGATGATGTTTTAGAACATCATCTGCTTGACGCTTCTCGCTTCTCGTTATTAGTAACATAGAATTTAACACTTTGTATTCAGTGTTTTAAAGTGCAAGTTGTATGAATAACAATGGTGACGTCAAACGGCCCCGGACGTTTTCAAGCGCGCTAGCGCTTTCTCGTTTTCTCTTTATATTACTGATGATGATGATAATTTAGTTCAATATTTTTAGAAAATCCTCCAATCTGCTCCGCCTTCTTGGACATCAACATCACAATTTGTCGTGCGAAGCAATATGTGACTTTCATATACATACAGACATAAACTCACGCCTTCTTCCCATAGGGGTAGGCAGAAACTACAGAACGCCACCTGCTACGATCCTTACATACTACTCCTCGTTTACGTTCATACATCTGGTCATACACGCTGACGTTTAACTGTAGAAGACTTAGGAATCAAAAAAACTGATTGATTTAGTTAAAAAAAATTATTACACAAATTAAATCTACATACTATCATATACATCTACATCATATAAAATATAATATTGTTCTATGACTTTTACGTTTTACCTAGTATTTTGAATGCTATGAATATTTAAAAAAAAAATGTGAGAAGAAAAACATAAATTCATGAAAATCTCACAATTCTCAAGTTTTATCAAACAACAAATTGAAGATTTGAATAGTACAAATTATTAAAAAATATTTGCATCTAATCTGGTACTGCGATATTTTGCGATATTGGAGATATACAGTGTTACTTTTAAGTTTCCGAACAGGTGGAAATCGGAATCCATAAGAAATTCAGAAAGCTTTAGATCTTTTTTGATCTTAACAATAGTCACTATTATGTCTTCCTAGGTCGTCCCCTCCCGGCGTTTCCACTCACATCTGCCTTGTCCTTGTACCTGTTGTTAGTCGCCTTTCATTCATCCTCTCAACTTGACCAAGCATCTACGCATACTCTATTAAATTTTTATGACTTTCTAATTGAGTACTTACGATCTTGCACCTGCTCCGACTGTTCATCTCCGTTTTCTTCCTCATTGTTGCCATACATTTCATCAACGGCTGCAAATAATTATAGGGAAATTGTTATAAATACTATTAGCAACTTTGATTATGAAATATGGAAGAAAGGGACATGTTGCGGCGAACCCAAATAAAATGGTATAAGGGCAGGGGAATGATGATAACTATTAGTGTGCTATTAGCATCTTGTTTCTACAGAAATAAAAAAAGAGCAAAATAAAAACTCAATTTATGTGACATTCAAATTGTAACGGGGTGTGTTTATTTTGGCTTTGGTATGGCCATACCATCACCAGTCAAGCCACATCCAAGATTTTTGCTACAAGTAAAATTAAATAAATTACCTGCAAGTTTTTGTTTCAACAACATCAATCTCTGCTCACTGATATGTCTTTCTACCTCTCTGTTTTTCAAATTCTTTTCTAAAGCATAGAAAAATGGACGACTCATAGTGAATCCTGTTTCCATTTCAACATATGCTCTGATTTTCATTATATCGACTTCGAGTTGCAGAAAGTCCTTTATCTTTAAACAAAGAAAATAAAAAAAACATAGTTGAATTGTCATTGTCATAGACATGGACAAATAAAAAGTAAACTTTTTAAGTCTACCTCACATAATAATATTGATAGTAATAAAAGCATAAGTTACATTACCTCTTCTTTGACATAAGGTGGTAATCGCCGGCCATGCTGCAGCTTATAAAATTCTTGTAAAGATAATTCATGATCGTGATGATTGCAAACATAGACAACTGTCAGTTCTTTCTCGTTGGGTAGATGCCTTAATTTTATTTTGCATGGGCAATCAGTCTTCATGTTATTGTTTCTGTAAAAACGTATATATTATGTACTAGCTTCTGCCCGCGAGTTCATACGCATGGAAGTCTTAAGACACCACAATATTCTAAAATAGCGGCCACATTTTTTTACCCGACTGCGCCAGATGAACGGTAATGTTTTTCGAGAGTATGTATATTTGTTTGGCACGCTCTGCGGCCTGAACGGCTCGATGGATTTTAGCTTGAGAGGTGTCGTTAGATTCGTATTTACTGTGAGAGTGACACTGGGTATACCAAAATGAAAAAAAAAAACAAAATGGCGGATTTTTGGCGCCAAATTGTCTTAAAATTTTTTTTTTTTCTCAAAACCTGTCGAGTGGGGTATCAACATAAAGGGTTTTAAAAGGTGATTACAAAAAAATCTACAACTTATATGGTTAAAAGTAATTCGAAGTGACAAATCGTAAAAAACACGTACAAAGAACTAAATCCCCTGCGAAATGCGTAATCTTAATGTATTTGTGTGTCATGTGTATATAGGTTAGTATCCAAACTCTTTATAATAATAAATAATAAAACTAAAAAATAAAAAAGTAATCAAAATACCCGACTGCAGTAAAAAACTTAAGTTAAAAAAACTGAAAAGCTAAAAACAAGCCCATTTTACATTAAATAAATATTGGAAGCAAGCGGGACCCATACCATTTTTATTATATTTTTAAATGGGTCCCGATATATATATATATATATAAGTTTTTTACCACAGTCGGGTTTTTCATTACTGTTTTTTATAAAACTTCTCTGTATACTATGTATTATGTATGATTCTGTCATTGTGAGAGATAACCTGGTTATGTCATGATCAGGAAGTAGCATGACCACCAAAGAAACGGGTTTTGTCAACGGAAGAATAGAGAAAATGACACGATTGTGGATTCATTCATCAACAAAACCAGTTTCTATGGTGGTCATGCTACACATGCTGATTAAGGATAAATAGCCAATTCCTAAATTTGTGTTTATTGAATCTTGGCAGATTATGTCAAGGCAGCATGCAAGAAATTACACATTTAAAATTTTTTGTTGTTTTAATAAATGGGATTTACAAACCTCTTTCTCAACCCTTTCTTCTTATACTTCTCTTTATTTCTCAAATAAACGCAATTGTACGTATAAGTTTCATAACCATTGTTAGGTTTGTGTGAATCGGAACACCTGTAGTAAAAGCACCATCTCTTTGCATTATCATTCAAGTATTGTACAAAGTCATCATGGGAAGAGAATTTGTCACCAGGATTCACAAGTTTCTCATCTTTATGCAAGAACAATCCTTTGTGATCCGAACAGTATTCGCTGTATGGAAGGTACACATGTGCTGGAAAAGAAGCTATTGCTTAAATAAATATTTAATAAATATTTTTAATAATATTTTTCAACAATTAAGTTGAATGGTTTTGGAATAAATAAATGCATTTTTTAATTTAATAAAAACCAGAATAATTGCATTTTTTTTATTTAAAAAATCGCAATCCAATTTGACATTGACTAGTTTTTGTTTTACCTTTTTTGGAATATTTATTAGTATCTTCACTGCTAACAATCATTCTACTATTAGAACTCCCTGATATATCTAAATACCTGAAAATAAAGACGAATTCTTTTTAGACCAGTGAGTGCTAATGTTTAGTTAAAGACTTAGCTGCATGCAAACCGGACAATCCAATGCACCCCGATCGGATGCGGCAGGAGCGCAATCAGTCAGGAGCAGGCGATCCGAGCACTGTCAGTTTGTTTGACAATGCTTCAGTATTAAAATTTTATTAAAGACCCAATAAAATTGGGCATTCAAGGTTATCTTTTGCATTACTCAACTTTTTGCAGAGCTTTATCTTTTATCTATCAAATCTGTGTAAATTTTGTAAGAGTAATCAAACTTTATGGGTCAAATCCCTTCAACTGAAGATAGTATCTGGATGTGTGCAGGAACGGTCATAATGAACATATTTCAGTTGATGTGATAATGATGATGATGATGATAATAATAATATAATACCAGCCTATTACTGTCCTACTTCAGGGCAAAGGCCTCTTCTCATACAGAGAAGGCACGAGCATTGATCACCACTCTTGCTCAAGACGGGTTGGCGATTAAAGACTTATATTATAACTATAAATCCAGATTTCCTCACAATCTTTCCCTTCACCAATATCAGTAATGTCCAAGATAAACTCGTACATATGAATTGAAAAAGTCACATTGGTACTTGCCCGGATTTGAAACCGCAACCTTGTGCATGAGAGGCGAGGCCTTAACCACTGGGCCATTACGACATTTCATATCATGCATCATACTGTTGCCCTACTTTAAGAAGCTAAACAAAAGGAGTAAAGATTCTAGCAGGTACTGTTCTGAAGTTTGTTCCCAAGTGCCTATCCCCAAGGGAAATGGCGTAAGTTTATGACGACGTTATGTAATTTATGAAACATCTACCTAAATAAATGCACAGTAATAATTACCTTATGACAGGTTTTTCAACAACAGCATTAGTCTGAGGAACTTGATAATTTTCTTCCATAATTTCCACATTCATTGCCACACTGTCTGCAGGATCATCCAAATAACAATGATCTTGATTAAAATGTTTATCAAATCCCATTTTTCTGAAAAAATATTAAATTACCGTTTCAAGAGTATTTACATCAGGTTGTTTCATACCTGTCCTATTACAAAAATATCAGTGGAGGTCACACGTAAACTTAAGATTTTTAAAACAGTTCTGTAGTAATACTTGATAGCTATACAATCATTATCATGATAGAACAAAATAAATAACAAGTTAAAATTTGTGATCAGATTTGGAAGGTTACATTTCGAGTTACTTTCAGAGATAAAAACTTTGTGTTGTTCCACCGAAGGAGCTCACCTAAATGTAGTTATTTCATGAACCTAAATGTTCTGCATTTAGAAACACACCTAGAACTAGAACTAAAATAAAAGTATAAGATTAGTTAGTACACAATGTTTTCAATTTCTTTCACGCACTTTTTCTTTTCTTCGATACATCGATAATTTTTGACATGACAAACATTCTGACTTTTGCGTGACACAATGTGATACAGAATAAAAAGTCATTAAAACAAAAAAAAATATTAAAAACAATTAAAACAAAAACAACAATACCGGCAGACGAATATATTAGAACCTCCACCGTTTTATAGTCTGTTAAAAATTGGTAATTCTGGTGAAAGCGTTTTTATAGCAATCAATTTCTTAGGGCTAATTTGACCAAAGTCGGATATCTTTTATCCGGGGAATAAAATTGACGACTGACAGTTTTTCTATGGAGAAACTGTCAAAAAATCAAAATTTATTCGAAGATTAAGACTTATACTGAGTATAGAAGTTTGGTTGAATTCACCCTTAGTCGAATAATAGGATCAAATTTAAATCGATTGAATGTAGGAAATGTATATATGTATACCTGCAGGCGGGCAAGTACATTGTTTGTCAAATTGACACATTCGCCAACTGCCGTTTAAAAGAGGTTTAAAACCATTTCATAGCCAAATAATGAACGTTGTTGCCAATTTCATCAACTTTTTTTATTTTCGAGTGACGCGCAGTGCACGTTTATCTTATTTTTTCTTGCTATTGTTTTTTTTTTATTATGTTTTCTAATCAGGTGCGGACTAGGCTTGTGAGGCGCCCAGGGCATCAATTATCAGATATCACGACCTAGAGATAAATGTCAGTTTCAAATCTCCGCATCAATGTCCGGTTCAAATCTCGATACTATCAAAAAACCGTATTCTGGTAGACCATGGAGAAAGATTTACAACGGAGAAAATAATCTCTTCTAAGAGACTTTCCATTTTTATCGATTCACTTTGTTTATAATCGATTACGCCACATTTTTCTTTTTTTAGTAATTATAACGTATGTTTAATTTATCAAATTTATTATATTTTAGTATAATATTGTGTTTTTAAAACTGTGTTTTTTTATAATTATTGAAAATATGAATTGCAAAGTAACGTGATCAAAGTCAAAGTCAAAGTCAACGATTTATTTGCATACTAAGTGTCCGATCCGAAACGCATTTCGCATGATTTGTGTTTGTGTCCTTTTTCTGTGTTGCTGTTGTTCAAACCAAGTTCAAACAAGTACGACTTTTATAACAGCGCTGTCGCACGTACACTCCTACCAACTTATCTGTGAAAATGGCGAACATTGGAACTACGGCCATCATGTTGAAATGTCTTCGATTGTGCCGACGCATGTCATTCGATTGTGTCGACGCATCGACAGTGGCGTCCTCTTTCAGTTCACAGATAAGTTGGTAGGACTGTATCTTGCGTGACTGTCTGACTGACTGACTGTCACTGACCGTCGTGATAATTAGCTTATAAAAAGTTCCGGAGATTTTACAAAAAGTTTCCCCAAACTTTTGCATTTGTGAATATGGAACCGCGCTCGGAAAAGCAGAGATTCCTTTGAAAGGCGAAAATTCTTTTTGAATTCTGCATCACTCGTCTCAAACGGTTCGACTCGCCATGGAGCTCGAGTTCGAGGTACAGCAACAGCAGCTTCAGCTTCATCCACAAGCTCTGGGATAAAATTAGTCAAGAATTCATCCATAATAAACTGTTATTATGGATGAATTCTTGACTAATTTGTTAAACTGTTAACAAATCGGCGTTATGGACATTTTAGTTAATTTGTTTGATAATGTCAATTTTGACTGTTGTTCCAACGGAGATTTCATATCTCCAAACCTTACGACCAGCCGTAATATCTCGCTGGTTTGCGATCGAAAAATTTATGAATGGAGATCATTAGAATAGCCATTTTTCGTTTTCGACCGAGGTAAGCGGTTTCTCGACTGATATTTCGTCCATGGAGATAATTTCCATGCCACCGGAATTGATGCCCGGGTCCGAGACAAAAAACACCAAACACTTAAACGATACACACAAAAACCGACGGGTGATATACTGTGATATACCGACAATAAGTGACAACTGTCAAATGTTGGCGCCACTTACATTCGATTACGTATAAAAGTGCGCACCTCGAAAGAAGGCCCGCGGAAAATTGTGGAACCAACTACATTTTTCTGTATGCAATGTGATGCAATGACATACACAGTTGCGCCGCGTCTATTGAACTTGAGTGGTGGCGGGTGGCGCAGACTCTAGTGTACGCATGGCTACTAACAGATGAAGCTACACATTTCCAGTATTAGCTAATCTCGCATTGTATAGGATTTCCTTACAATGATAGGTCAGTGGTACCAACGTTCCTTTACGAGTACAAATTAAACTTTATTATTTAACATTATATTTTTTGCATAGAAAATCAAGTTAAAAACTTACAATAATTATACTAAAATCTTTAATAAAATCCGCTGACACTGTCTGAATGTAAAACGGAACTACCTCGGAATAAAAATTCGTACATTATCTGAGGTATACTCTCTGCTGAGTACAGTCCTACCAACTTACACTCCTACTAACTTATCTGTGAAATGGCGAAAATTGGAACTACGGCCGTCATGTTGAAATGTCATCCGATTGTGCCGACGCATGTCATTCGATTGTGTCGACGCATCGACGGTGGCGTCCTCTTTCAGTTCACAGATAAGTTGGTAGGCCTGTATCTGTGAACTGAAAGAGGACGGCACCGTCGATTCAGTGTTGCTAAATTAATATAAGGTGCCCAAAATTGAGTAAGTTTTCAAGACGGAAATTTCACATTAGACATAATCGTTTAATTAGAATTACAGTTTTTACAAATTAAAAACAATGATACCCCTATATAAAAATAATAAAATAAATAAAAAGAATTTGATAATTTACAGTTACGCGGTTTTAATTTACAGTTAGTAGGTACGCTAACAGTTTAGTCTCTCATCAACAACAATGGCTATATCTAAAAAGTAATCCAATGAAGTAGAAATTCAGCAGATAAAATGTTCCACGGGGGGATACAACTTTCATTTAATGCTTAGTTAAGTAGGTACCTACCCTTTTTTTTTTTTTTTTTTGTGGATGTTAAATCATCAAATGACTTCTCCCGCTCTGGGCAGAGCGGGAAGGCGTGTCAGACTTTTACTGACTAAAACCCACCCATGTTCCTTCAGCTGCCCGTGCCAGGGCCACGGTATCTCTTTCGAACTACCCGCGACCCCGGCGGCATCGGCCCGATTGACCCCGTCACTGCTGACATCTCTTTGAGGCGCGCGTGGAACACAACGCGCCGTCGACCCGGGCCTGGTCCTTACCGGACGGCGAGCGGCCCATTACTCGTCGTCCGCAAGCCCGCGCCTACGGTGGCCGGGAATCGGTAATCGATTCCCGCCGCACAGGGCGTCTCCTACGGCGGCTAGGGGCGCGAGGGCGCGGCTGTTGCCTCTCCCTCACGCGTTCCGCTTCCTCCTTCGCGAGCATTTCTGCTTCGCAGAAGGAGGTGACGGCTTCCCATGCACTCTCGCTCCGCACCATGGCCTAGACCAGGTTTGGACGCGAGAGATCGCCGCCGCCGATCGCCTCCGTGAGAACACGGCGGTGCTCCGCCCAGGCCGGGCAGACCTCCACTGTATGCTCCACCGTGTCCTCCGGGCGATCCACACAATGGTGACACCTGAGCGTTTCCTCCCGCCTTATCCGAAACAGGAACCTCCCGAAACAACCGTGTCCGGTGAGGACCTGCGTCAGGCGGAAGGTGAGGAAAGAAAGAAAGAAAAATATTTTATTTGGGACACGCACAGGAAATACAGTTAAAAAAGAGCATATAAAAGTAACAAAATAAACATTAAAAAACAAAAAAAACAAAAAAAAAAAAAAGAAATCAAGAGGACGCCGTGGCGCCTCTCCAACCACTCCTCAAAGAGGGGACTTATCGCCGCAATTGTGGCGTGCCCAGCGCTGGGTTGCGACAATCGCACTCTCCATGTCGCCATGAGATCCCGCCGAAGCTCTGTCCGCTGTACCGTGATTTCTCGCGGCAGCGGAGATACGCCCCGGGGCGTTTCGCCTCCTCGCGCCACTCCCACACGTGCGCGAGGACTTTTGCCTCCAGATCCCATGGCGGTAATCCGGCAAGGAGGCACGCCGCTTCACAGGAGACCGTGCGGTATCCCAGGACTAGCCGGATGGCCATGACCCTCTGGGACGCGTTCAACCAGCGGGCTGGTCGCAGCCTGAGGGAACGCGCCCACACCGGTGACCCATAAAGGGCCATGGACCGCACGACCCCCGCGTAAAGCCTCCGGCAGGAGGCGTTTGGACCCCCCAGATTGGGCAGGAGCCGCTTCAAGGCAGCCCCGGCCCGCTCCAGTCTGGGAGCCAAACGTCGGAAGTGCTCCACGAAGTTCCACCGGCTGTCGAGGACGAGTCCAGGTCCCCTCCTACCGTTATTTGGGAACCCGACGGTGGCGTGTTCCGAGGACCATGAAAACACATGACCTCGGACTTGTGCAGGGCCACCTCGAGCCCCAACTGCCGGATCCTCTCTACGATTGTCGCAACCCCGCGTTTCGCTAGTTCGGCCGCCGCCTGGTGCGACCTCCCTTGCGCCAGGACCAGCGTGTCGTCAGCGTAACATACAACGCTGACGCCGCTAGGGAGGTAAGTAGGTACCTACCCTGCAAGAGGTACCTGGATGTCTAGCATTTAGTTATGACCGTACCTAACCTCTAACACCAGATTTGACTAATTATAATTAGCAGTGGTACTTATTGGTAATGTTGGGTAATAAAAAAAAAAAACAAATTGCTTTACAATGATTTATTGAAAACCAGGTTTACAGTAATTGTGATCTTTAGATGAACCTACATACACAACTTCATCCTGGTTGTGAGGCCATACTCCGCTTATTTCCGTACCACTATCATCATTATCACTATCGCTTTCGGTTTCAGTGTCACTTACCACTTCTATAATAAAAGGTTTATCTAAATACAAATCATGTTTTAAGTATTCTCCTTCTAACCTGCGAACGTGTTTACAATGCTGTGCCCACTCATGAACTGTAATAGCGTCAAAAGCTTCTCTAACTAGGCGGGGAATTTCAGCATTTTTGTGCTCAATATTTGCATCAGCAACTTTTCTTTTCATTGTGCTCCATATGAGTTTAATGGGATTGAGATCACAGTGATAAGGTGGTAAACAATTCATTTGTGTCTATTGTCTTCTAAATTTTTTTCAATCTCATATAGAGGTTCAGGCTTGTTTCTCTTAATTATTTCTAAAAGCTGAGGTTTAGTCAAATTCTCTCCGTAGTCAATTTTATTTTGGGTCAACCATAATTGCATATCTTTTTAAAAGGAATTCGTATTTGGCACTTTATTCACACAAATACGGTGTTATGGAGCATTGCCCATCACTATTATGGATGGCTCTCGTAAATTAGGCACAAGTTTTTCAAATCACCCACTTTTTAAAGTTGGTACTATTCATCTCGTCATGATAATCACCACTTTTTGTGTTTCATTTAAACACAAGTAGTGCATTTGTAACAAATCCAGTATCTCCTCCCGCATGAACAATAATATATCTTTGCCCTTTCGATACAGGCTCCAATATTCCGTCTTCACCCTCTCCTTGCCAACATTTACCCGATGTATGCGAAGAGTGAGTCTCATCTAAATAAATTATGGGCCAGGGCTGGGGAGATTTATTATTTTTATCCACTGCATGCAAGTACTTAGCTCTCCAACCTGACCCCTCTGACCCTCCATAAGAACCTTCCAATTAGATTGAGATTTTTTAAAACAAAATCCCACCT
Source organism: Cosmia pyralina (assembly GCA_946251885.1). Taxonomy (NCBI): domain Eukaryota; kingdom Metazoa; phylum Arthropoda; class Insecta; order Lepidoptera; family Noctuidae; genus Cosmia; species Cosmia pyralina. The sequence continues at coordinate 23,206,217 of OX276345.1, read as the reverse complement.
TGTGAAGCAGCTTTCGCAGACTCTCTCGCTGTCCTGTGTAATTTATTTCTGTCTTTAAGACCTCCAGAAGCTTCTTAACAGTAGGGAACTCTTTTTTAGCAGAATAAAATTCATGCTTTCCTCCGTATAACTCCCATGTCAAAATCATCAACATGCACAAATCCACTTTTACGTTTTCTCTCCTTGCCTGGTGTCCAAATTTTTGTACCAGTTCCTTCTGCTGCGTGCCCTTCCTTAACTATTTTTGAAATTAGTCCTTGACTCACACCTGAAATATAAGATAATAAAATAAATGTTAGTAGAAATTTGAAATCTGGCAGGTTAGTTTGTTCACTCACTTAGCAGGTTACCTATTAGATGTACGTTACCGTTACGCTAACCTGCAGCAAGAATAGAAACGAATATTTCGTGGAATAAATAATTAGAACACTAACCTGTCGCCGCCGAAATTCGTTTGTATATTTGATCAAATGGAATAATCGGAGACCCCGCCCGAGCTTCTTCTTCAAAAAAGGTTTTCACCTTTAGAATAATGTTTCGAGCATCACTTTTAATAGCTTTCGGCAAATTAAACTTTATAAATTCAGCAATATCACGACAAAACAACCGGAGAACCCGAATGTAGTGGACACTGACAATCGTATGACATTTCAACATGACGGCCGTAGTTCCAATTTTCGCCATTTCACAGATAAGTTGGTAGGATTGTAATTGTGTTCTGTGGAGGTATAAATGTCAATTTTATTGTGTAAAGATTACATTAACACGCTATAAAACTATGAAGTTTCGGACGCGCGGGTGTTAAAATACAGTGGAGCCCATATTTATCCAAAACTAAACCATTAGTAGTACAGGCGCCATCAGGTCAAGCCACCCGAAACTGTCAAATTTTCCCAATCAACCTTGAACCTAATATTTTGGCGATAAAGATGAAAATCTATTAAAGAAATTTGACAGATTGTATTAGCTTGATGTGCGTCTGTACTTAGGTTTAACCTTTGGTTGAGTTAACTACTACGGATCAAGAAACAGGTCCCTAGTCTGCCACTGATTGGAGCCTGTCCTGACTGGACCCCAACTATAGGTAGGTATGACCCACCCCTGACCCCCTAACTAGAAGGCTGGATCCGCCCTAAACACCATATACGCCCTCGCTAACATCTTTGTCCCCGCGAATGTCTTCTGCAGCACAGCGGGACTTTCACGGCATGATCTTGTTGGTCTATCGTGTAGGTATAGCATATTTGTAGTTTTTGGAGATCCCACTATGTAGATGTAGTTGATGTTGACCGAGCTGCCAAGGAGCGAGTAACGGAGTAACCATATAAAAACCAGCCAGATGAAAAAGTGCGTGTCGGGCCACGCACAGCAAACGGTTCGGTACAATGAGGTTAACTATATAACATCATTGGTTCCGTAGCCATGAGACTGAAGTTTAATCATTACATCACATCGATTCTTGGGATCAAATCAAAATCGTTGGTTTGCACGATCCATACATTCAATACAATCGAATGAATTTAAGAAATCTTCTACAAGTCTGATTTTTAATTCGACGAAATTCTGACATTTCAGAAGTGTTGCCAATAATAAAACGGCCCTACTAAGAACGGAACGCATTTAAGCGAAATTAAAAAAAACCTTTCTTGAATTTAATGTTTCAATTAGAAAAACTAAAACGTAAAAATTGACAGATCATTTTAAAATGGTAATCAGATTTTTATTATCAAATTATTGAAGTTACAATAATTAGTAAGGTAATAATTATTCTCTCATAGGAATCCCTGTCCGCTACTCCATAGGCTACAAACCTTTTTTAAGAATATCGTTTTGTTTGTAAAATCTTCGCTTCTTGTAACTACAGACGGACAACGATGATGATTTTAGTGATGATGATACCTAAATAAATATTTTAATTTCAAAAATATATTCTTTTATTCTTTTTTTCCTTTTAGCCATATAAAATTAATATTTTAGTTAGTGTGACAGAACAAACACTATTTACTTTGTCGTATAGTTAACTTGATCTCATTCTCTTTCATATTTTTTGTTAATTTATATCCAGAAAATTCTAGTCACCTATTTATAAGGACTAGACAGAAAAAGGTTTAGGATATCTGAAGTGTCAAAAAATTACAGCTGTCAGAATTCCGTCGAATTAAAAAACAGATCCGACAAATGTTAACGTCAAATCCAAAGTCAGTCAACAGTCAAATCAAAACAAAAAAGAAAACATGTGAACATCTTGGTATTGTCGGCTACTTTCCACTTTCCATCATTTAGTTGGGGTTGGGAGTAATAAATACCCATTTATTATTTTGAAATCTCCAGTCCAATCCGTGAATCATGATCGTTGCTCTTCAGACTTTGATTTTTTTCCGTGAATCCTTGTTTACTGCATTAGACCGCTTAGTGCGACCTTACTATAAGCAATTGGCATTAGGTTTTTTTGCTGGAAGTGGGAGTGACTTGGAGGATGAGGAAGCTGATGACCAGGTGTTTTCGGAGTATGACGAAGAGAAGGGGGTTACGTTCTACCCGCCGATGTACGCGCAGCGCTACGCCGCGGTCAGCGATTGTCTCTTGGATGACCGATGGTGTGGAAAAATTGAGAAGGTACCTGCCTGAAAATTTCGTAGTATAAGATTAATCAACGTCCCATTATCATCATCGGCCCTAAGACGACCCACTGACCCTTTTCCCAATTATGTTGGGTTCTGCTTCCAGTCTAACCAGATGCAGCTGAATACCAGTATTTTAGATGGAGTGACTACCTCCACAACTGCTTAAAACGATATCCCTTGGCAAGACTGAAACATAATTGCCAGCCTAGGATCTAGTTTATAGCAGGCAATCCTACCCCAAATTCTCAAACAATACAATTTGAAAGTTTTTTTGTCTACAGATTATATTCCACTATTCATTTACATGTAAGAATTGTATGGCAAAAACAAATACAAATAAAAATATGTTATCAGAAAGTAAAAAAAAAAATTAACTATTTTTACAAGAGTTAGAGAAGAAAAGAAGCATGAAAAAAAAAAGAAGAGAAGAGGCATGAGGAACAGGATGTAAAGTTAACTCATCCTCTATTGAAAAGGGAGGATCCTCCGACCAGACGGATGTTGTGTCTGGTGGGCAACTGCTCGACGGTTGATGTTGGGATGTTGTATATATGCTAATTGTGCGGTAAACTCTGATTGTGCCATGCAGGATTGCGTGACGTCAGTGTGACGCGTAGTTCGTATGTAGCGATGTAGATTCCGCTACAAGCTATTTGCTTCTGCTTTACCAGTGCAAAGACAGAACAGTTCACTAGTTTGTGCATCGGTGTGCAATATATTAATCATTTGGCCTGCATTACATGCAAAATGCATCTTCCTTACAAAATCTAAATGACAATGAGAGCTGCACCAAAATCTATCAATTAAGTAAAGGTCTGAAGCTGAAAAGTAGGATAAAAAAATAATTGGCTGGAAATTAGGTCAGAAAAACAACTGGTTTATGCTATCAATTGTCATAAACTTATACTTCAGTCTGTCAAAATCACACCATAGTACACAGATTTTGACAGATCAAAGCATAGGTTTAAGTTCCACCCTTACCCTAACAATTCCTTCAGTTACTTGTTTTTCTTTTACTTTGTTTCACAGGTAGTGGATTTCGGCCACCATGACATGAGCTTCATCAAGTATCTGAAGGAAGTACCTGGTATTTGTTGCATTCTTGGTGTAGATATTGAGACTATTCCTCTCCGATGTTCCTCTGACTTGCTTGGTGGTGATGAGTACTCTCCAAAGCGGGAGAGTCCCTTGAAAGTCACTGTAAGAAAATGTATTTGTTTTATTTTTAATCTTTGATTTGTCATTGTTTTTTTCATAAACTGTATGTAGAACAACCAAACTTTTAAAATATAGTACAGTACCTACTGGCGTGTTACTAGGGTTCAAGTGTTAGAAAAAGACTCGCACAGGTCATATTTGACTGATACACTGTTTGTCCACCGCACAATGTCAATGGGCCATCAAAGAGAAACGAGATTATTTCAACCTAATGTGACGTCCTAGTGGTGGTGTGCGGTGGACATGCAGTCATAGTAAATGTAAGTATCTCTACTTCGGCGCCGTAATTTCTTTTTCGTTGTCGTCCCGTTGACGTGGTCGACAAGCGGCCATACGGCGACACTACTACGCCAAACTTTTTCTAAATATCAACAAGCCATATTAATTGTTACTACTGTTCATACTGTACGAGTGTGTATCAAATACACATTGTTTGTATTTTTAATTTCAGCTATTCCAAGGAAATGCAGCTGATCCAGACTACCGGCTAATCGGCTGTGATGCGGTGATCGCCATTGAGATGATAGAACACATGCTCCCTCATGACCTGGAAAGATTTGTCCACACTGTGTTTGGCTTCATAAAACCTATGATTGTCATTTTCACTACACCCAATGCTGATTTCAACGTCCTGTTCAAGGCTCTAGAAAAGAACGGACTCCGACGTTTGGATCATCTGTTTGAGTGGACCAGAGAACAGTTTCACGATTGGTAATCATCTACTTAATAAAAATCTTAAATTCGCTGACGGACAAAACTGGGTCTAGAAGCATGAAATTTTGCACGAGAGTTCCGTAGATAGAGAAAGTGAGCGCAGGCGTAAGGTAGGACGCCCTCAGGCTAGAACTAGATGGAGAGAAGATCTTCGCAGGGTAGCTGGTAGCATCTGGATGAGTTTTTTTTCCTTTTTTATTTTGCAATTGGTTGTAAACCTTTAGCAGATTTTTTGTGCAGATATCGACTGCTGGGGTCCATTCTTCCAGCAAAGAATTTGCCTCTCAAAATTGTTTAAGCTTTATTCAGTAAAGTCCCGTGTGGTGGCATTTGAGCCTTTTCATGGTTATTGGTTCACTTAGGGCTATGGCTAAGGTGTTGGTATGTGATGTTATTTGATGTTTTGTAAAAAGGTATCCCTCTTTTACAGTTCTGATTTGTAGATGGTCCTGTTAATTTTGAGGTATTCATAAACCAAGGCGCATTTAATATTATTCTGAGAGCTTTATTTTGAAATTGCTTTAGAATTTCCACGTTTAAGTTCCTCGCAGGGCCCTGTCTATTTTTATTAAAAAAAAAAAAAAATGCCATTATTGTCCCACTGCTGGGCAAAGGCCTCCCTACTCTCTTTCCACCTCTCTCAGACTAGAGCTGCCAAGGACCATTCTTTATTAAAGGAGTCCAGCTCATCCCGCCATCTGGGCCTGCCGCGATGTCATTTGCCATTAAGCGGGACCCACTGGGTCGTAAGTTTGGCCCATTGATCGTCTGACACGCGGCAGATGTCTCCAGCCTAATTACATTCAAGCGTGGCAGCTTTCCGAGTGACCTCAGTTATTTTGGTGATGAAACGGATTGTTGTATTCTTAACCCGGTCCACAAGTTTGATACTCAGAATACTCCATTCCATAGCTCTCTGGCAAACTCCGAGCGTGGACCTCCGTTGAATTGTCAAAGACCATGTTTGAGAACCATACGTGAGGACGTGGGACGCAACGTGTTTCGATAGTCTTGCGCCATCCCATCTTCCTGGCTCTGCGTGCTGTGCTGGCACTGCTGCTGCCGCTGCGGAAAACCTCAAGCGGCGGAAGTATAATAACTTTATCGGTAATTATATTTTCGAGCCGTTTGGGGTTGAAACCCTTGGGCCGTGGGGTCCGAGTGCTCATAGTTTGTTCAACGAAATCTCCAAACGGCTGGTTGACACTTCCCGTGACCCAAGGGCTGGCTTTTACCTAGGCCAGAGGCTTAGCATTGCCATACAATGGGCAATGCCGCCAGTCTCTTGGGTACTTTACCAGTCGACAGCGATGCGGAGGAATTTTTCGACGCCATATTTTAGTTTTTTAATAGTTTTAGTTATGTTAGTATAGAATTTTGTTATTTTTAGGTTATGTTTACAGTTAAAATTTAAAAATATAATAATTAAACACGTGAGTATGGGATGAATACACATGTCGATGAGTCTTCTCTTGAGGGATAGAGGAAGATCGCCGTTCATTAGATCTTTCATGGCCCAATAGCTCTTTCAGGCATTCTCGGTGCGTCTTGCAACTTCTTTGTCTTGCCTGCAAAGAGACTATTTAGATAGGACCCGTCTATCTAGACAGGATTTAATACGGCTTTGTAGATGATTAGGTACGTTGTTTTCTAGTGATACGTGTGATGTTCGTTCCTAAGAGCCTTTGTCAGCAGTGGATTGCTGTAGGATGGTGATGCTGATGACCCCCTAAAGGGGTCAAGTTCGTAATTTTTGCCGTTGGGGTGAATGGCTAGTTTAAAAAAAAATGTGACAGAATTTCCTGCAGATTGGGTAAACATTTCGATATTTTTCTTTACAGGTGTAGCAACATCGTAGCAAGGTATCCTAATTACACGGTGACCTGCAAGGGTATTGGTCCCGGACCAACTGGGACTTTGCACCATGGCAGCTGCAGTCAATTGTCACTGTTTATTGCAAAGGACTACAACAAGCAAGCTGACCTCAATCTAAATGCTTTAGCTTCTCAATTGGTCGGAAGTAAGTATTACCAACAACTATCAACATAGCTTAAGGACGCTATTACAAGTGGGTAGTCAAATCATTACTTTTTAGGGTTCTGTACCTCAAAAAGAAAAAACAGAAACCTTATAGGATGTAGGATGACCTCGTTGTCCGTCTGTCTGTCTGTCAGTCTGTCAAGACCGTTCATCTCAGCAACGAGTGGAGGTACCAAGTTGTAATTAATATCAAATATCTATGTCTCTCTCTAGTCTATGGTCCCTTGAAGTTCTAAAAAAATCAAGCTTCTAAGTCAACGCAATTAAAAAATATGCCCATTTATGCGACGTTTTGATACTCTCAAGTTAATCAAAACCTATAGGGTACTTCCCGTTGACCTAGAATAATGAAATTTGGCAAGAAGCAAGGTCTCACAGGACAAGTAAAGGAAAAAGTCCGAAAATGGTTAATTTGTAATTTTATGGCATAAAAATATGTTTTTTGGGATTACAATGTTAAGTTTGTTTTTGAGATAAATTCTTTCAACTACGGAACCCTTCATTGTGCGTGGTATTACACGCACTTAGCCGGTTTTTTTAAACAAAAGTATGTTTATTAAATAAAATGCTTTGCATTCTTAAACAGTTTTTTGGCCGAATTATTGATAAACGTGCTAGGTACGATTCTGAACTATAAATATAATTTTAGATAGGTACATTTTCTCAATAAATGCACTGAAAAAAGTATTAATTTGACTACCCACTTGTAATAGCGTCCTCAAAAAAAAGACGAGTTTTCTGACACTGCCATATACATAGTTTAATTTTCATTTGTTGTAAGCCAGTGGTTCCCAACCTTTTCTTGACCAAGGACCACTTTGATTTCTTTGTTGTTAGCAGGGACCACGATGTACCAGAAAAATAAACTGTGTGAATCCGAAAATAAAATTTTAATCAAAAACTCAATAGTAACATGCATAAACAATATTATTTTAATAGAAAACAACATTCTTAGTAGAAATTATAAAATTTTGAATCAATGTGATTTTTGAGCTTGCATCTTCTGCACAAGATCGGTGCCGCAAGTGAGGCGATGCATCGCCCGCGAAATTTGAAATCGTTCGCCGATTATATTTTGGCTCTTGCGGACCACTGGTTAGGAACCACTGTTTTAAGTAAACTAGCAAAGAATAACCTCTCTTATGCCGAAGACTGAAGGTTATAGTCTATGCGGTACGGTTATAGCGAACTACTAAAATAACCTTGCAGCTTTAGCAACTCCTAGTGGTAGTGGGGGCTGGTCATAATACGGTATTTTACTCTTTAGGAGAAAAAAATCTAAAAATATAATATTTAGATAGCCTAGGCAAAAAGCAGTCGGAAAATGTTAGTTTTAGTTCATAAAATAACAACATAAATTCAATTCAATTCAAAGTTTTCAGTTTAAAAATCTGTTTTCTAACACCATGAAAGTAGCCGTCATGTTATTACGTCATACGGCTGTGTAAATTAAAAAGTGTCAATATCAACTGATCAGCGTATACAGTATGAACCCACACAACATGTGAAAGAAATTAAACTAGTAGCAATACTGGTCCACAGAAGTATAGCAAAATTAAATGTTAAATTAAAAACCGTGACTTAAAAAAGTTATTTTTTCAAACAAAATAAATATCAAAATAAATTCAGTAAAAGTAATCACTCTGTTTAGACAACCGAGCTGGCCACCTGCGGTGCACCACAGTGCCCAATCCATTGTTCGCCAAACAGGGTTTTTTCGTTCGCACACATGTTCAAGGATTCAAGTTTATTGACTCATTGACGTAGTGATCCAATTCTACAGAGTGTTTAAATTTATTAAAATTAAAACGCTATTTTTTGACTTAATTACTGGACCGATTTCGTTAATTTTTTGTATATCGTCAGCAAAGGCGATATCAAGTATGTGGTTGGATTTATTGCATAGGTGTGAAATCCATACTGTATAAAGTGTTTGTTTACACAGCCAACTGACGTCATGACCTCAGAGCAATATGGCGTCCACTGCATCCAGCGTTTTCGTCAAATTAGGCGAGAAATTTGAAAATTTAAAATTTAAATGCATTTTTATGGCACGTATCGATTGAATAAAAAAAATGCGTTTTTTTAGTGGCTGCTAATAAGCCACTTCAATTAGATTGTATAGCGCTAATAGCTATAGAATCTAATTGAGACACTTTTCAAAAATGGGTGTAAATACCCTATTGTCCAAGGAGCTATATTTGTTGGAGCAGTGAATGTAGTGTGTGACAGCGGAATTTTGCCAGTAATGTTTAGTGTAATTCGCAATATTCCTGGGAATTTTGCCAAAAACGTGGCATGTACTCCTTTAGTTGTTGTATACTCTGTTCCAAAACAATTTGATGAAAATGTAAACAAATAGGTCAGAAAAGTATAGTCTGTAGATGGCAAATTGTACCTATCCATATTACAAAAATAATAATACCTCTATCAAAAAGTTTTGGAACAGGGTGTAGAAACTCCATGATTTCTTTCATGATGGGAGTTTCTTTCTCCTCTAAAAATGCGTAATAAAATACTTTTTTTCTCTAGGTGCCCCGAACCACACTAACTTCAGCCAAGTCTTTGAAGGCTGCTGGGAAAGTTCGTCATCACCATCACCACAACCACCAGCTGAGTAAGTTTAAGAATAACAGATTCTTTCAGATTAATTCAGCTTTACGCCGCGCCATTTGAACGTAGAGTTAAATACAAGTTTCGAGTTACATGTACAGTAGGCGCGCGATCTGAGTGCAGTCGGGGTATGAGGAGCGGGGCGGGTGCAACTCCCCCCGCCCGTCGACACCTCGCCGCGGCCGCCTGTAGTTTAGTGCTGTCTCTCGCTCGCGCGCTTATCGATAGCGTTTTACTCAAAGGGATGGATTAATGGAAGATACCGTAGACTGATTTGTCATTGAGGTCGGCGATGACAGTGATGATAGTTTACAATAATAAACTTGTTTGATTAAGATTTCCGGCTTTCCCACAGTTTTCTTAAAGTAGGGAATATATGCATGATATTTTCTTTTTTTTATACCATAGCTTGTAATAAAAATATCTAGCGCAAATATAATAAATAAAATGTGTTAAAATACTAACAGATAAAAGCAGTTTGAACGTCCACTTTAAGGTGTCAAAGAAAAATATCGAACTCCGTTCATTGTCGCTAATTAGGTCACATCACTAGCGCATTCCTCAGAACTGCACTCAGATCGCGCGCCTACTGTACCTTTAAGAGGACTTCAAATTCTACCTTGAAAACAACACCCAAAGTTCGAAGTTTCTTCCGAACTCGGGTGAAAACGATGGATCTCTCACCTAACGGTTATAATTACTGTGAACGTCGAAATGCTGTGGACAACCTCTTTGTTTCCTATTGTCTGAATATCCAGTAATATGGAGAGCCGGATCGTGTTTTCGCCTACCCATCCGATCTCCTTTGATCAATTTAATCAATATCTCTTTCAATATGCCCGAACACAGCAGGGAATCGCTGCGACGGCAGTGCTAATAAAATTCGTGGTGCTGATTTTGCGTTCAGCGCAAAACTTCTGTCACGGACCGTCTTCGAAGACGTCAGTTTCTTAATTATTTAAGTCATTAGTGTCGCAGCGCGAGTAAACAGTCTCTCACTTAATTTCTTTGTATGCCGCCTCTAACAGCGGCCGCAGAGGAGTCTCCTTGCTCTGTGGTAGATCAGTATGGGTGTTGGACGATCGTGAAATGCCAGCATGAGATTCATGCGTATCATCATCGTACTCAGTGCTTCTCCACATTTATTATACGCACAACCAAAGCGTGGAAAACTCTCCCAGCGTCTGTGTTCCCTTCCACATTAATCCGTCTCCCTTCAAAGCAAGACGGAACAGGCATCTTCTGGGAACGCTCGTTCAATCATAGACCTCATCCATCGCTTTCCGTCAGGCGTAATCGAGGTCAAGAGCAGGCCCATTCGGCAATGATAAAAAAAGGCGTTAAAGATTAACTACTAAAACGTCAATGGACCCTCTTCGCCGTATTCATTGACAGTGGCCCAGACTAAGTCGGCGTTCGCACGGACGTAATAATATCCCGGCGATTTTTTTTCGCGCACTGGATTTTCAACGCTCTGCTTAGCGCCGAGAGTGCAAAATCCAACAGTGTGTTTTTTCGACGCGCTAGAATGTACTCTGTTTTTAGAATGTACTCTGTTTTTGTTAAGTTGGATTCTCAACGCTCGGCTCAACAACGATAGTTGAAAATCCAGTGCGCGATAAAATCCCGCCGCGATATTTTTACGTCCGTGCGAACGTCGGCTAATTTCGTCATATGCAGAAATTGGTTTCTGCCCGTGACTTCGTTCGCGTGGAAGTCGATAAAATACAGCCCATGCTACTCGCTGATATTGTAGCTTTCTATAGGTGAAACAATTCTTAAAGTCGGTTAAGTATTTTTTGAGTTTATTTATTACAAACAAATATACAAAAAAATCTTTTATCTTTATAATAACTATTATTAGCTTTTTTTTTGCCCGCGGCTTTGCCCGCTTGGAGGTTGGAGGTTTTTTCTCACGGGAACGTACTACCGGGATAAAAAGTATCCTATGTCCTAATCCAGGTCATGGTCTACTCTTGTGCTTACGTCCAAATCCGTTCAGCCGTTTTAACGTGAAAGCGTAACAAACAAACTCACTTTCGTAGGTATAATATTAGTTAGGAGTTAGAATTAGAATTAGGAAGTTAGGATTAGGATTATAATTGTAGTTTAGAAAAGAGAACTTTAGTCCAAGCTCAATCCTTCGAGACAGTCATTGTGGGTTTGATGTCAGTTTTTTTTATTTAAAACTTTACTTTGCAGGAATAGAGTGAAAATAAAAAAAACCGGCCAAGTGCGTGTCGGAACACGCACAATGAAGGGTTCCGTAGTTGAAAAGAATTTATCCCACAAACAAACTTAACAAATGTAATCCCAAATTTTTTTTTTTATTTGATAAAATTACAAATTATCAATTTTTGGACCTTTTCCTTTACTTGTGCTGTGAGACCTTGCTTCTTGCTAAATTTCATGATTCTAGGTCAATGGGAAATACCCCCCCGGGGATTTTGATTTACTTATTGCGAGTAAAATAAATGAGTAATAATAATATGTCGTATAAATGGCCAATTTTTTTTATTGCGTTGACATAGAAGCTTGATTTTTTTAGAACTCCAAGGGACCATAGACCTACGTATTTGATATTAATTTCAACTTGATACGTTCACGCGTTCCTGAGAAAAAGGGTCTTGACAGACAGACTGACAGACAGACAGACAGACAACGAAGTGATCCTATAAAGGTTCCGTTTTTTCCTTTTGAGGTACGGGACCCTAAAAATGGCTAGATGGTTTAAACTTGGGTCTAAAGATAAACCTTGTTTTGTAATAAGGCAATTATCATTCCTTTTGTGAGCTGTGTGATGACTGATGACTAACAAATATCCAACCAAAGCTAAATTTCACCACTAAATGGAGTACGTATAGATTGTCCACTTTGAAATGACGCTACCGCATTTACCGTAGTTTACGTATACAAATTTGAGTAGGGGGGCGCGTCATTCCAGAGTGGACAAGCTACAGTAGGCGCGCGATCTGAGTGCCGTCGGGGTATGAGGAGCGGGGCGGGTGCAACTCCCCCCGCCCGTCGACACCTCGCCGCGGCCGCCTGTAGTTTAGTGCTGTGCTGACCTTGATATCTCTCGCTCGCGCGCTTATCGATAGCGTTTTACTCAAAGGGATGGATTAATGGAAGATACCGTAGACCGATTTGTCATTGAGGTCGGCTATGACAGTGATGATAGTTTACAATAATAAACTTGTTTGATTAAGATTTCCGGCTTTCCCACAGTTTTCTTAAAGTAGGGAATATATGCATGATATTTTCTTTTTTTTATACCATAGCTTGTAATAAAAATATCTAGCGCAAATATAATAAATAAAATGTGTTAAAATACTAACAGATAAAAGCAGTTTGAACGTCCACTTTAAGGTGTCAAAGAAAAATATCGAACTCCGTTCATTGTCGCTAATTAGGTCACATCACTAGCGCATTCCTCAGAACTGCACTCAGATCGCGCGCCTACTGTACAGCCAATGTAGCACATTTCAGTAACTACTTCCAACCTTTCCAGCGAATCCCTGACCGAGATTATTTACCCTGAAGAACAGTCGCACGTGACTCTCGTATTCTCCTCAACTCCATGCAACTCGGCCGAACCTTTAACCGAGAAAACTTGCACAGTGGAAACTTACTCGTACCGTGACCAGACTCTGCAGTGTAACTTAGATGTTGAAGTAGGAAAGAGTTACATGATGTTCGATTGCCAGGATTACTGTAACGTGATGGTACCCCGCAGAAGGGTCAGTCATAAAGTTTATGAAATTGAGGATGTTTATAGCAGGTTGTGAAAGATTTTGCTATAATATTAGGCTTGGTAGTGTTATCTGGGAAGTTTTGAATTGTAGAATTAAATATTTCGAAGTACGCTGTAGCGTATCCCATCACTCACCAACCATCTAAAGTAGCTCAAAAATATTTATGAAAATACGTTAGTATTTTCATAAATATTTTTTAACAAGAAAGTAGGTAAACTAAATAAAAAGAGGTGCACCACGATAATAGTTAGAAAGAGATAATTAAAACAACATTATACATAATGATGCTGGAGTGTCCATATTTTGATATAGCCGCTGTTTCGTTATTTATAACAAATACTACAAAAACTTCCTCAGATCAGTTTATAAATGACTATTCTACATTTCAGGTTGAACTGCTCGACGTTACAAGTGAAAAAATTCTCAAAAACAACTCAAAATTTAATGGCAAAAAACAGAATCGACTCTATAGTTCATACTAGAGAAGTGGTTAATGAAATCCGTCACCTGACTAAGGTGTTAAATTTTAATAATTTCAGTCAGGCGGAAGACGGGGGTCATGTCTGGTGTAACATCAACTGGGGGGACAACGCACCGTACTGGAACCAGTACTATAAGACCGTGAGGGAGTACGCTTATCCTTTTGAGGTGAGATATACAACTGTACAAGGATCTTTTGGCGCGTGTCAAAAGTCTGAACTAATGCCGCCATCTTGTTTTTTCAATTTCACAAAACGCCCCCCTGTCAATGCCAATCAAGCGCCAACAGATCCATGTAGCACTATCTACTTTGATTTGTGTGTGTGTGCTGTGTTTAGAATAGGGAATATGCATGTGATTCAAATAAGGGTAATTTTTTTTTTATAAACTATTCTGAATTATGCCTCCAATTTTTGATTATAATTTCTTTTTGAGCAATATATTAATTTTTAAAAAGTGCTGAAAGAAACTTTGGGAGATTCAAATATTTGGAAAGTGACGCCATTGTTCAGAGCGATATGACGTAAAAGTCTATGACAATTATAAAATTGTTAATGTGTTTTGTAGGAGTGTTTGCGATTTCTGGTTTGGTTGTTGTCGTAGACTATGAATTCACACCAAGCGCGCCAAAATTGAGAGCGTTTAAGGTGCCCGTGTCGGTTGGCTATTTTTAACTTTTTTTTTTAAGTATTGCTTTTTAGTTTTATTTTAGTAGGCAATTGTTTCTTTTAGCGTTGAATATTTTATTACTATTATGGCGATGTAAACTATCGATTAAAATATATTATAAAAAATGCAAGCATATCCTAATAAGTTGATTCTTTAGGGCTTTTTCACACTCCTAGGCTGCGGGCACTCGATATTGAAGTGCTTGGGTAAATAATTATGATAGGAAAAACGTACTGGTGCAGTTAACCCGGATTATATACCCCTACTACTCGTTACCCGGCACTGACCACAGTTGGAGCACGTAGAAACTGTTTTTAAAACTATTTTAGGGGTTAGAATGTTGCCTCTACTTATTTCCATTTGATAAATAAGAAAATTGGAGCTGTTTTTGAGGCCCTTTCTTTCCGCCTTACAATCAATGAATCTGCCAATCTGCCTAGACTTTTCCCAACTATGTTGGGGTCGGCTTCTAGTCTTATCCGGATGCAGCTGAATACCAGTATTTTACATGGAGCGACTGCCTATCTGACCTCCACAACCCAGTAACTGGGCAATATGATACCCCTTGGTAAGACTGGTTGTCAGACTTTCGGGCTTCTGTGCCCCGTAACGACTGTCAAAGATCCACGAATGACAGCCGTGACCAACGGCTTAACGTGCTTTCCGAGGCACGGAGGAGTCTCGGTATGTAAAGCTGGTCACCCATCCACGGACCAACCCCGGCAAGCGTAGCTTAACCTCATCGATCGACCCGTGCGACTGTGATTACTTAGCTACGTGCTCCTCCTTACAAAGAGTAAAGTAAAAAATTACTTTGCGAATAATCTGGTATCAAATCAGACATGCTGCAGATCTATAAGTATCAAGATTTTAAATTTACACGTCCACAACATAACAATAACATCACTATTCCCACAAGGGTTAAGCAGAGGTGTGTGACACCATAAAAAAAAATTCGCCACATTAAATGTGGGTGTATTATAGGTACACCTCTAACGTCGCCTCTCGTTGTGTTGTGTGAGTCTTGTGGCAAAGTAATAACAGCTTCACGGGTCGATCGATCAGGTTAAGCGACGCTTGCCGCGGTTGGTCCGCGAATGGGTAACCATCTTTACATACCAAGACCCCTACATGCCTCGAAAAGTAGGTACGTTAAGGATGATTATTACAAGTAGTACATTTTGATACAAGTAAATGTCCACGTATATCAAACGACGTTTTTCAATACAGTTTTGAAGAAATAAAATTAAATAACGGATAATATTTTTGTCATGAATTATTAGGAAACTATGATTTAAATTTTCCTTTTTTTTTTTTCGCGCTTTGCTTTCGCCAGGTTGAAGGAGAAGCAAAGGTATAAAGCCGATAAACAGCCTAATATGAAAAATAGAAAATTTATATATTTTTGAGTTTACAACACAAATAAATGTTAATTTTTTCATAAATGTTTTTTTTTTTATTGTAATAATCATAGTTTTTGATAATATTCTATTTATAAACATTATTTAAATATTCAAAAAATATTAACGCCGTAAAGACGCTTAACTCTTTGCCGAGATTAAAAAAAAACATTCACCTCCGAATAGCGACAATGTGAATAGAGGCATTGAGCCAATTTGGACTAAGTATAGGTATAAGTCATCTGTGGCAATATTTATTCCCGCACACGTGTTGGAAAATGGAAAATCGCACGCGAGTGAAATATATTGCTTTGTGAATCTAATCGTAGTGCGATATGAACCAGTTTTCGAGGAAGTGTATTGGAAAAGTAATATATTTTTTCAATAATATGTTTTTTAGTCGAATTTTTGATAGATATGCAAGGTACGATTCTGAACTATGAATATAATTTTAGGTATGTACAGTTTCTCAATAAATGTACCGAAGTGAAAATTTTTACTTAGGTACATTTATTGAGAAAATGTGTGGTCGCTAGAAACCCGAAAGTCTGACAGTCAGTATCACCAAGGGGTATCGTATTACCCAGTAACTGGGTTGTGGAGGTCAAATAGGCAGTCGCTCCATTAAAATACCGGTATTCAGCTGCATCCGGTTAGACTGGAAGCCAACCCGAACATAGATTTTTCCATCTGGAATTTCTCAGTAGCAGCCCGGAGTCTGGATTTGTGTCCGGTTGATGGCAACAGGCTCGCCTCTTTATTATTTATTACATTTCTCCCAAAACCTTATTTTTATACTTTTTCAGACCAAATCGGAGGAGGCACGTATACTAGACCTAGTGTCAGAGGAGATCAACCACCTGATAGACACCCAGTTCGACGAAGAGTTCTCAGTGGACGTGAACCGGCTGGAGATTCCGTTGTCGCATCTCATGGGCGTTTTACAGCACATTACCGACGATGTTGATAGGGTCCGGTTAGTACAAACTTTTTGTACAGATAAGAATAGCAGTTATTTATTTGACTTAGTTGTTAGTCTAGTGGTCGAAGGCGCTGCTTCAGGAGCATGAGGCCTTGGGCACAGAATACATAATAGCACAAGTATAGAATGATTTTGCGGAGTGAACTTCGCAAAATCATTTAAATAAATAGCGACTCTTACTACGACACAATAAAGTGCAATTCAGGTTGCACAGCGCTAATTACCCAGAAGTTGTCTATCTTTCTATCGCATAACTCTTATACTCTCTCGACTCGTTAGGGTTGTCTTCTTTTACGACGCGACGCGTGAGTGAGTATCGAACTAACGTGCGCCCCGCCCGGATGTTTTTTCGTTATTTTCGCTTAAAGTTCTTTTTAGACAAAATAATAATACTGTGCGCAAACCGGGAGGAGCGTGGAGCTAAAGCTTTTCTGTTTTGACATTGAATAATAAACGTTACAACCATTGTCATAAAGTTAAAAGCTGTACGATAATCGACGCAACCATCAAACATCGTGGGCATCAAGCGCGCTTATTATGACACTAACAATAAAGATCATTCTCAATCTGAACAAAAAACTACTCTGTACTTGAGAAAAACTGTTTGAGCTATAAAACGAAATCGCACCGTTCTACATGGTTGAATGTCGCTTACACGTCATGAAACTACAAGGTCTATTTTTGTTTGTTTCAGTTATACAGGGTTATTTTAAATTGGCTAGCTAAACTCCGCAGACGCGATGGGTATCAATATTATAAACATGATAAAAAAAAATATGATTTTTTGTGGAGTCACCGACCGCAGTTATTGTAGTCACTTGAAAGATCAGTTTAAAAATCTGGTTTTTTGTGTAAACTTCAAAGATTGATGTGATGGGTAAACGATAAAACATATGAAAATAGTTTTTCTCAACTCATACTGCAAGTAATAACACGGTAACACGGTCGTTGACCTCCCAAAAAAACCCATCAAATCTTTTTATTTTACTGTGTTCAGATATTGGTATCCATCGCATCTGCGGAGTTTAGCTAACCAATTTAAAATAACCCTGTGAAGTTTCAATTTACTGGGAATTGTTGTCAAAAGTTGTAAAGCTATACTAAATTCGCCAATATCCTACTTCTGCACCTAATATGTTATTATTTCACAGAGATCTCCTGGAATGGAACGGCTACGAAATTGTGGATGACGTGGTGATCCATTCTCGTCTAGTGGCAGACGCCACCTCGGTGGCCACACACGACGATTGGCAAGACAACGACTTCTCTGATGTAAATGTACCAGATTGAACTACGTAATGTAGACCGTTGTCGTACAGTACTGTTAGACGACCCGGTATGGTTGGATTAACCCCCCTTTTCCCTTTTGTTACTACCTTTTCACACGGTTCGGTTGCAGGGTAATCTGGGGTACCGGGAAGTGTACGGGTAAATAGGAAAGCATTTTACATTTACCGCCACAATATACACGGCTTACCCTTAGATTCCCCACACAAACGCCTGCGGGTGCATCTGGCAAAGCATGTTTTACACCGCCAAACCAATATAAACCTTACGTGAGTTGAAATAAATTTGAAAATAAATAAACTTCCATTTAGTCCGAGAGCGACAGAGGCTTATCAAAGCGAGCAGCGGTGCGCGTCTCAGGTTATTTATTTTCGACTTTATTTAAGGACACGCAATGTCGATATTCGTTCAGCAATGAAAATCATGCTGCGTTGCGCTACGCCAGATGTGCGCCGGCTCTTAAGCAGTCTGAACGTGTGAAAAGGGACTAACTGTAGTTATTTTATTTTGTGTTCAATTTCAGTCTTATTTTTAAATACTAGGCTAGTAGACTTTCTCAGTAGGTTAAACACACTAGTTAGAAACGAGTCGAATTGGTTATTACTACAATCGAGTCCTTCATTATTTTTGTGAACTGATTTGTTTAGATACAGTGGGCTGCATCAAATTGGGTACCCCAGTTGTATTAAAAGTTTAATACAACTGGGGTACCCAATTGATGCAGCCCACTGTACCTACCAGGATAAGTAAAATGTCTTTTAAATAATTCTCATATCCGAATCGAGAAATTCATACATGTCTTATACAACGTGTCGTTTTGTATCCTCGTCAAATTTTAGGAGGCTGTTATGAAAGACATAAATAATCAAATAAAATTACGATACCTGCCCAATATACTTGTTTTTTTTAGTAATTTAAGTTTGACAGTATTTCAGAATACTTACACAACTTTCAGAGAACATTATCGCCCCGTCGGTATGCGGTAGGCAGTGTCGCACGACTATGTCGCTGTGTGCGTGCGTGTCAACGATTGGCAGGCCTCGCCCACCTAAAGGCGTGTACGCACGAACGAACAAAACATGGTGAACACGCAACATCGTTTTGAACCCATATAAAGTGTTCGATGATCGTGTTCACCATGTTTTTGTTCGTTCGTGCGTACACGGCTTAACAGCGGCGCGTCAAAAATTAAAAAAAAACAAATTAGAAAAAATGAAAAAAAAATACCTACCTCCTTGAATTTGACGAGGATATGCAAAACGACACCTTGTGCACAGTGGGTTGGATCAATTGGGTAACCCAGTTGTATTAAAATTTTAATACAACTGGGGTACCAAATTGATGCAGCCTACTGTACATATGAAATAACTTACTTGTGTTGTTGTTGTTTGGATTGGTTGTCAGTTATTGGTATAGTAGTAGTGATTATAAATTGTATGATTGATAAAAACTAAACTTACGATTATTATGTATATGTCACAGCCAAGTAGCTTATTTAGCAGTTTAGTTAACAGCCTAGCCTATGGAAGTAACGCTCGCCGGCCGCTACCGCGGTACCGCTGGGTTCACTCGCTCAGCTCGCGCCCGGTTGGTTAGTTTTAACTTAACCTGACCCATATGATCGGGGCTTAGTTACTGTGACCAATTCGGCTCGCGTGTGGTTGGTCACAATTCCAAACTAACCTATAATTGTTAATCATTCAGGCCGCTGAACGGCGCCGTTTTGTTCAAAGGCTTGGCTGTTGAAGGGGGATCCGTAGTAGTAGCCACGATATTCAAATTTTCGTACGTTTTTTTGCAATTTGCAGGTCAGTGTCAGGTTGTATCTTGATCAAGATATGATTAGCGACAGTAACGAATATGTATTTACATAATTGTAACGATTTTAACATACCTACAACCTGATACTGACCTACAAATTGCATAAATCGGAAGAAAATTTGAATTTCGCGGGCTACTACTGCGCAATCACCTTAGGGACGCTGTTACAAATGGGTAGTCAAATCATTTTTTACACAAAAATATGTTTATTAAAATTATTTATATTTATTTTAAATGCTTTACATTCTTAAAATGTTTTTTGCCCGAATTGTTGATAGATGTGCAAGGTACAATTCTGAACTATAAATATAATTTTAGATAGGTACATTTTCTCAATAAATGTACCGGAATGAAAGTTTTTACTTCGGTACATTTATTGAGAAACTATACTTATCTAAAATTATATTTATAGTTCAGAATCGTACCATGCACATCTATCAACAATTCGGGCAAAAAACATTTTAAGAATGCAAAGCATTTTATTTAATAAACATACTTTTGTGTAAAAAAGTAATGATTTGACTACCCATTTGAACAGCGTCCTTAACTGTTGGCTGCGACACATACATAAACTCACGTCTTCTTCCCATGGGGGTTGGCAGAAACCACAGAACGCCGCCACAAGTATGAGTATGATGTATGAGTATGTATGCCTGTACATATAAAATCAAAATCAAAATTCTAGAAAGAGACAACTACTGGCGGCACAGTTGCTTTGTCTCTCTCGTACTTTTCGGTCTGTATTCATTGCACAACTGAATACGAAACGCTCAGTAACATTATCTATATCTGCTTGTAGTAGTGTATTTCCATTCCATTACTCGTGAATAACAAATTTATAAAAATTTATTATACAGGATGGAATTTTTTAACCTCACCTGGAGGGAAAGTACTCGAAATACTGGAGATAGCAAATTTTGTTCAAAGGAAACATTCCTTTATTTTTAAATAGAAACAAATCTGAATTCAAAGATTTTCGAAATTCGCTTGCCACACTCGGGAATCGAACCGGCTAAAATCCGAAAATATAACACCATGTACTTTTATGCCATCAATTGATAGGGTCAATCATATGGATCATAAATCTCTCTAACAAATATGATAAATTAAATGAAAGGAAATCTATAAAATATAAACTTTTCAAAATTCATCACAACTCGCTGTTAAAAGTTACGTTACGTTAAATTAGGAAATTAATTTCTTTATAGAATTGTATCCAACAAAATGGACCTCATTTCCAGCAACTAATTAGCTAGTATCCTAACCCTTTTTTTCGTTCAATTAAAATAAGTTAAGATTTTATGTTTTTCAATTCATTTAATTGACCATGTTTGTTAGAGAGATTTGATCCTTATGATTGACCCTATCGATTGATGCCATAAAAGAACATTGTGTTATTTTTTCGGATTTTAGCCGGTTCGATTTCCGAGTGTGGCAAGCGATATTTCGAAAACCTTGGTTTTTTTTTTTTTTTTTTAATAATGTTTAAAATGTATATCGCAGAGTTTAAATCTTACGCTAAAAACCACAGAAGCCTTTGAAGGCTTATATGTGGCTAGTGAGTTTGGAAATATATATATCTAATTTAGTTAAATACTAAGAGACAAATTTAGACGGTAAGTTTACATTTAAAGAGTATTTTAAGTCTTCCTTCTTATCTAATACAATAATAGCACAAATAAAGATGGCAGCAAGTGCATCCAACTGATAATAGCACAATTAAAGATGGTAGTAAGTGTATCTAACTAAAGTACATATTCATAGTTTGTAATTTGCAGAAAATGCAAAAAAAAAATGCAGAAGCAGAAAAAAATGAATGAATTCAGATTTGTTTCTTTTTAAAAATAAAGGAATGTTTCCTCTGAGTAAAATTTGCTATCTCCAATAATCAGAGTACTTTCCCTCCAGGTGAGATTAAAAAATTCCATCCTGTATATGGTATATAGTTATAAGCAAATATAAATGGATAATTCACTGTGATCCTCGGTGTTCGTAGAGTTTAATTATAGTTATAAGAGGACAGTTAAGGCGAATGCGCTAAGGTAGCCCGCGAAATTCAAATTTTCTAAGTTTTTTGCAATTTGCAGGTCAGTGTCAGGTTGTATATTGGTTAAAATATTCACGGCCATATCTAATACTATTATGGAATTATAATTATAAAAATCATCAATACAACTCTCTAATTTCATATTACCCTATTAAATGACTATTTCATTAAATCTTGACATTTGAGGATTATACTTACATATGGAGTAGCTCGAGTAACCCGGAGGAGCTCGTGGCTAAGTGAGGAGCTCGTGGCTAAGTAATAACAGCCGCATGGGTCGATCCATCAGGTTAAGCTACGCTTGCCGGGGTCGGCCCGTGGATGGGTGACCATCTTTACGTACCGAGACTCCTCCGTCCCTCGGAAAGCACGTTAAGCCGTTGGTCCCGGCTGACATTCGTGGATCTTTGACAGGAATTACGGGTCGTCAGAAGCCCGAAAGTCTGACAACCAGTCCTACCAAAGGGTATCGTATTACCCAGTTAATGGGTTATGGAGGTCAGACAGGCAGTCATTCCATGTAAAATACTGGTATTCAGATGCATCCGGTTAGACTGGAAGCCGACCCCAACATAGTTGGGAAAAGGCTAGGCAGATTGATTTACTGTGTTGTGTTACTGATTCTAATGATTATAATTTTATGAAAAAATATTAGTTACGGCCTTGAACAACATACAACCTGAAACTGACCTGCAAATTGCAAAAAACGCAAGAAAATTTGAATTTCGCGGGCTACCTTATCGCGTCCCCCTTGATCTATAATAATCTAGGTGGGAATATATATCAATTTCTATTGGTTGTCACATTTATTCGCTATATTTCTGTTTTTCCGAATATAAACTATGGAACCTTTGAACTTTGTCGTACTATACCTAATCTCAGAAATCGAATTCGAGATCAAAAATGTAAACAAAGGTGTTGCCAATTTTAAATAATAACCTCAATTGTGCAGTTTGCCGAAAAGCACTATAACATAATGCTAAAAATGTAGGCATATCTTAAACAGGTAAAATATAATATTGCACACAGTTTTCAGCTTTAAAGTGACGTAAAATACGATACAAGAATAAAATATAACCGTTTGAAATAAAATCGTGCAAATTATTTTTATAATAGGGCAGAAGCTCTAAACATTTGGACTGTCATTAATTATTTTCTATTTATAAAATGTTTTTCCTTCTATATAAGTGAAAGTGAGTGAATCGTTAAAAAAATCGTAAATAATATTGCGTTATCCTAATAATCGATTCAAGTTGAGCGTCCCAACCTGGTCGGCTACAGGAAAGTAATAGTACTGTCATCCGATTTCAAAATCAAATAATTAGAATGACTAGGGAAATGTTGACTATGCCTGAACTGTCACTTTGGCAATGACATTTCTTTGTTTAAAGTTTTGATCTCGAATTCGATGTCTGGGTTTAATTATCTTTATTTGTTATGGCTAATTTGCTTATTGATACTCCATAGTTAACTAATTCGCTGTTGGAAGCATTTTAAGTTTTCGTGTTGCATTTTAATTTAAGATGTTTTAGTAAATAAGCCATGTATTGTGAGTCAAAATTTATACGATTAAATTTTTATATAAGTACATTTCGGTCGTTTCATTATAGTAAAACCAGGGAAATTAAAAATTGATGCAAATTGACTACCTACCCATTTCAATTGCTCGTTTATTCAAATGACAACTGTCTTTTACAGCTGTATGAAATGGCTTTAACACGGTAAATTGTCGTAAGGTCACAGATTCAAAATAGTACAAGTACAGAAGATTCACTCCGCAAAATCATTTAAATAAATAGCGACTCTTGCTACGACACCATAACGTGCAATTCAGGTCACACAGCGTTTAATTACTTACAGTTAAATTCAACTAGAAGTTGCCTCTCTTTCTATCGCGTAATTCCTTTACCTTCTGACTCGTTAGGGTTGTCTTCTTTTAGGACGCGGCGCGTGAGTGAGTATTGAACTATCGTGCGAGCCGGCCAGTGCGCGGCAGCCTACACTGATTTAGCCCGACAAGTCAGCCGGCCGCGTACATGTATCTTCATGCCTAAAATGCGGAGTGCGCCTGGCCTGGTAGGGTGTTAATTTGCTTGATAATTAATTTCCCTTCTGTACATTGATTATTTCCTGTCCTCTATCAATTTGAGGTGTTTTTTTGAAATTCGGTTATTGCTTTGGGTTAGTGTCGTAGTGATTTGACGCACATTTGCCATCAATTAATGTCAATTTGACACATTTGGTTTGCTCAAATTCGACTACAGTCCGGCCGTCGAGACAATGCGTCACTGACACCTTTCAATCGGACAATATGTAGTAGTAAAACAAGAAGAAACATAAATTCGTTAGTATGAAACAGACAGGGGCAAGAACGCATTCTTTCGACGGCCTAACTGTACAGTCCTTTCGTAATTATTTTATTTCTGATCAATCCAAGCAACAACCTATCAGCAACCTTATTGCAACGACAATAAAGATCACTTTGATTTTGACAGTGATAGTAAGTCAAGAGGTAAAATAAAACTGAAAGGACTGCAGATTCAAAACTCATTATTTTTCGGAGTGAATTTCTTCCTTAACTTGCAGGTTATCATGTCTTTTTTATTTACAGTGTGAGACCGCAGATCTTCGTACACCATCGATATCAGATGGCAGCACAATCGTACCGGATTTACCTGGTTCGAGTTTTTTCAGACTACTAATATTGGCTAGGCAGGGATTAAAAAAAAATTGATGTTTTATCTTATGCATTCGATTTTCTTCTAAAGTTATGATACTTTGGATTTCTTTCGAACCTATATTTAAAAGTTTTTTTTATTTGTGGAATAGTGATTCTGAACTAGCGTAGGCTTAGCATTAAAGAAGAATTTTTGTCCGTTTGTCTGTATGTATGTTTTGGATTGACGTGACGCAAATACGGGTGAACAAATTTGGATGAAATTTGGAACACATCGTTTATAGGTAACCTGGATTAACACGGTGTACTTTTAATCCCGGTAGTACGTTCCCGTGGGATATTTTCCGACAACCACGCGGGCGATGCCGCGGGTAAAAGCTAATTTCTAGACGTAGAACTATTTAATTACCTATTTTTCTACCCAAAGGACGTTGTCTACATCGTGCCTTGGACCAGAAAGTCCGGAACCTTCGAACGATGTTGTCGGTCGATGAGGACATTACCACAGAGTTGGACAAGGTTGTATGTCGGCTTATGAAGTTGGCGCTACATTCTAGTAAGGGCCGCCAGACTCCTCCCCCTGCTAGGTGGATGCAATGCAAGCTGCTAGATCTCCTCACCCTCACTGAAAAGGCTATAAGCAGACGCAAGAAGTGTTTTATCGACGGCTTTCCTTTCATAGCTGGTACGTTGTATTCCTATTACCGAGAGATTTTTTTCCTGACAGTTGGATTTATTAGAAAACGAGGTTTTGTTCAGAGTCAGGCCAGGTTAAAGTCATAAAGGCATTTTTGAATTTCGAACTTTTTTTCCGACTACATTGAAGTTCTGATTACAAAACTGACAACTTAGTACCGAGCTAAGCTGTCTGTTTTGTTTATAGAACTGTATTCCTATCACAGCTAGGTTCTTATTAAAAAAAAAAAAACTAGCTCAATGGTTTAAACCATGTCAGAAGAAAAACCTCGTTTTGGAATAAGACTGATTAACTTTAAATTCGTGAAATATGTAGGTACTATTTTCTACAGCTCGTCATTAAGTACAATAACAGCCGCACCATCCATCCACCATGTTAAGCTACGCTTGCGCTAACGTCGAAAGCTGCTGCTAATTCAGCCGTAGATTGTGTATCATCAGCTTCCACAATCGCCTTTAATTCGTCATTGTCGACCAAAGTCTTCGGACGACCGCGAGGTTCATTTTTCAGGTCAAAATTTCCAGAACGGAAGCGAGCAAACCAATAACAAGTGGTGCGTTGGTTTGTAGTGTTAGCTCCGTAAACGTCGTTGATGTTGCGTACCGCTTGTGCCGCGTTGCTGCCACGACGGTACTCATATTCCATAATTACTCGAATTTTTAACGTATCCATGATGACGAAAAAGATTGAAATGCGATGAAAATGACAAACCAATAACAATGAACTAATCAATAAACAAATGACTACTTTTGGAAAAAAAAATCCATGTTTTTAAAATAAAATTAATTTGAAATTAGAATTCTTAGCCAAACAAAAATTATTTTGATTTGAAATGGCCAGTACTGCAGAACGGCAATTTCATAGGTAAAGACCTAATATTATCTTTAATTTTCAGATAAGCAACCAGATGTTGTGCTGGAGCAAGATACGAGAGTGTGAGTTCTATTTTCAAATTAAAGGTACACGAGATAGAATAACTATCATAATGACATTTTGTAACGCAGTGACAGCATTTTAGAACAATGAACTCAACGCTCTTCAAAATTAGTGAAACTCTGCACCATAATGGCAACGATTCTCGTAATTTATTCCGCTTGGGGACGCTGTTGTAGATGTAGAGCTAGAAGAGGCCGTACACGAAATTTTGCTGATTTCACTGATTTACGTGATTTTACAGTTAAAATACTGTCTTTCTATAAGTTTTAATACATAACATGAAAGATTATTTCAATAATAATGTAATGTATGAGCTACTTTTTTATTTTTATTCTATAATTTTGATTTTTTTGCTTTAATAAAAATGTAAGGTTGAGAATATCACATATTTACGAATCGTTTTGACGTCTAAAGGGTATGGGAAAATTACACTACATTACAAACATTTTTATCTCATCTGAATAAAAATGGGAGCATTGGAAATTTCAATATGTTCCATATCTCCAGAGGAGCTCGTGGCTAAGTAATAACAGCCGCACGGGTCGATCCACCAAGTTAAGCTACGCTTGCCGGGATTGGTCCGTGGAAGGGTGACCAACTTTACATACCGAGACTCCTCCGTACCTCGGAAAGCACGGTAAGCCGTTGGTCCCGGCTGTCATTTGTGGATCTTTGACAGTCGTTACGGGTGGTCAGAAGCCCGAAAATCTAACAACCAGTCTTACCAAGGGGTATCGTATTTCCCAGTAATTGGTTTGTGGAGGTCAGATAGGCAGTCGCTCCAGTAGTATTCAGCTGCATCAGGTTATACTGGAAGCCAACATAGTTGGGAAAATGCTAGGCAGATGATGATCTCCAGACTTATGATTTTTTTCTTAATGGTGGCGCTAGTTAGCATCACTACTCGTCTTAAGCGGTAGTGCCTACTTTGCAGATGTAACTAACAATAGCGGTTTTGAAATCTGCTGGCGATACAAAAAGCAAGCAAGCTTTCAGCAACCATTTTAAAAAGAGAGCTTCTCTGTGTTCATTTAAATGAATAAGTACCTTTAAAATATAAATAGAAATAATTCAATATCGTTTCTGTTTTCAGGATGAACCTAGTTGATAAATATCGTTTTCTTTTACAATTGGGTAAGTTGATAACAAATTTAAAGTATCTCATGGTCGGCTAATGTGATTTGGATGAAACTATTTTATTGCAGAGAAAACGACGAATACTGACAATAACAACGATCTTGTAACTGACGCGGATATTGAAGACGAATTCCTCAGTACAACCAGTAACGAGTTTTCGAAAGGCATGTAAACTGTAATTTATGTAGACTAATTTTTTTTTTCTGCGTTTATGAATGAATGTATGAAAGTAAACGAAGCAAATAGAGAATGTGATCGTAGCAGGTGGCCTTCTTTAGTTTCTGCCTACCCCCATGGAAAAAGGCGTGAGTTTATGTATGTGTTCATTTCTAAAATCGTCATGTCTATTAGTTTATTCATAAGATATAATATTTTCAGAAAACGAATTCGTTGTGGGAATGTCCCCTAGTCTAGTTATTCCTCGGCCAGTATTCAGCACAGAATCATTCTGCACGGAGGCGTTCAAAGCTCCAGAACCAACTCCGGATGCCAACTCATTAGAAAGAACTAAAGCATGGCTAGCCGATGACGTTGAAGTGGAACCGTATCCAAAACACGAAATTAACTACGAGGATATTAGTTCTGGTGATACTGACCATAGCGGTTCTAAGGTGAGGCACAAACTAAAGAAATCTATCAAAAAACGCAAGACAAGTAACAAGAGTATTCGAGAATTAGTCGCAGACCCGAAGACATCCTTAAGTAAAACCTCGTGCAAGTTTAAAATTAGACGTGAATTTAGAAATAATAGTAAAACTCTGATTAAAAATGTGGCAAGAAAGAAGTCTAATATCACCAATATGGTTGACAATCCTGAAGGTGAATATTCGCCTGCTGAGTACAACTATGTGCTTGGATTGGAGACAGGAAATACTGGAAATCCAATTTTTAATGTGGAGGCATCCAAACCGGCAAGTTATCTATTAACTAAGTTAGGTATTGACATTTCTAATTCGCTATTAGCGTTTTCCTTTTAAAGTAATAACTTTTGTGCTTTCAGATTCCTGGTAGTTTAATAGCACTCTGTCAACGAGATTTAAAAGCGGTAAAAGGTACCGAGTCGCCTGAAGTAACACATAATGCTGACCAACCAACTCTGTCAACCAACGTTACTAGAATTCCTAGTTGCATATCTGCTACTAAAGAAAGCCTCCACATTGATATTATTATGCAAGACCACGAGGAAACTATAGCTCTGCATAGAACTATAGGAACTGACACAGAAGTAGCGCCAGAAATTAAAAGAAAACTTAGTGACGATAGCTTGAGTAATGATTTTGATAAAAAATTATGTACGCATGAAGTCAGCACAGAAATTGTGCAGTCGCAAACAATTTTTCTTAACGGTACCTACTTACATTTTGTATCGTATACGTATATACTTACTGTACATCTAAATGAATAGTGGAACCATTTTTAATGAAACTAATTTTCTCCTTTAGATATAAACGAACCCAGCACATCAAAAGGAATTCGTCACAATATAAGCACGGATGTACAATGTGGCCCCGACTCTCTTGCAGCTTATCCGCTGTTATCTCCGTGTACATCCGTAGTCAAGACGCCTCAGGTATTTTCTACGGGTGTTAAAATTAATGATGTAGGTGCCGAGAGTAAAGTAAAAGGGACGGATTTTGGCACATCTACACAAGAAACTAATAATTTCAAAACGATAACACCAACATTGAGACGAGTTGGAATCAATATCAAAGATTCTGACGTAAATTTATGCAGTGAAACTGAATGTACGACTATGACAATACCTGACTCTGTGCCTCAAAGTCCACAAACGTTTGCAACAGATTGCAGCTTACCAGTAAATAGTGTAGTGTTGTTCAATGAAAGAAAAGTAATTAAGCCTATATCAAGTAATTTGAAAATAGAGGATTCTGAATCAGAATTTTGTGCACCAAGTATCGTCAGCACGATAAAGACAAGCACTGATTGCACGACTGAATCTAAAAGTCCAACTAATGTTTTGATAGAGACTTTTGAGAGCAAAGTAGTGTCAAGAATGGATTCGCCTACTAAAATATCAAAACTATCCTGTGGTGCTGTTCATGTTCACAGTTATAAAGATAATCAAGTTTCTGAGGATGTCGTCTATCAAGGCGCGTGGCAACGATACAAGCCAAAAGCTAATACACGGAAAAATACTTTCAATTTTTCGACGTTGAGAAGAAATAAGGAAGCCATTACTAGGAAAACTAAAGAACATTTAAAGGAGAAAAAAGTAAATTCCAAGGAAAAGCTTTATAGAAAAAGACAAGAGAAAAAACAAATGGTGGCGGAGCCTATGAAACCTACGCAAATTCGAAATGTGAAGCTAAGTAAAGCAAGTCAGGAAGAGAAGAGCGCTGAGCTTAAGAAGCCTCGTGTTTCTAAAAGTGCTGCTAAAATTTCAAACAAAACTAAGGGCATCCCTAGGCCCATAAAAACAGTAACCAAGGTAATGAAAAAAAACAAAATTAAGATATTAAACCATAGTTTTCCCATTAAAATTTGTTTAAATATTACAGGTGGCATCAAAACACGCAATAAGGTATTATTTCTTTGTAATAATGTGGGATATTGAATATAACGAATATTGCAACATTTTCCTTTTTCTAGTACAATCACTTCCAAAAATGCAAAATCAACGTTTACTATTAGAAGATCTGGAATGTTAGCCAATGTTACTGCTATTAAAAAAGAAATCGAGAAACCGCAGAAACCCAAGAAAAGTTATATACCTTTATATTTAAAAAGAACTTTAAACAAAGATATACTTAACAAAAGTTTAGATTCTGCTACTGACGCCGTGAGGGACAGTATAGATACAGTCAACAAAGTTGCTCCCCTGGTGAGATCGAATACAGAAGAAATCAGAAGCGATTTACTCAAATTTAGTGATGAATTGCGTATGAATATGAGTTACGTTGTCTGCCGTAACGATATAGAAGACAAGATTAAATTACCTGATGAACAAACTAGCGAAACTAGTAAAGATTACAATAAAAGTACCCCAAGGCAGTTAGACATGCTTAAGCGTTCACATAGTCCAAGTCATTCTTTAAATAGTTCTACTTGTTCTTCCCCGAACAGCGTTGCTACAGTTAAAGCTGCTTCCACACGAACTAAAGTTACGACAAAGAGACATTCCGCTCCACCTTATAAGGTAAATGTGACTAACAGCGAATCAGATAATGCCTCAACACCGAAGACTAAAAAAGTTGTCAAAAGGTATAAAGCTACAAAAAAGACAGAAAACAAAGATATTGGCAACAAAGAAAATATTCCGGAGTCCACAAAGAACTTTGTTAATAAAGATAAAGAAAAAAATATTAAGTCGCCGTTCTCAGGTAGACCCAAAAGTATCTGCATAAAACAAGTAGAAACGGAATGTTCGTCATCGCTTTTAACGCGGCAAAAGGCACAAATATCTAATATCAAAACATCGTCGCGAAAAGATAGTGACGAGAAACGAAAAGCAATTAGTCCATCAGTTTCGAAGAAGAGGTCACTTAAATCTGAGACTTCTTCAATTTATGACGACTTTATCCAAAGTGAATCAGAATCTTTTAAGACTTTGGATTCTACGAATATGGTTCTTGTGTTGGAACCACAACAGAATTATGAAGATCTTTCAAGGACACGAAATATCTCACGTAAATCATCGGCAAAGTTTGCTATTAAAAGTAACCACAATCTGATGGACCAATTGGTACATGAGTCGAGTTTACACAGTGACGCCAGCCGCCGTAATATTCTGGACTCTATGAGACAGATATTAGAAGAAACGCTAGATCGAATTATTATTTCACACGGAAATGTACATCGCTTAAGTTCTCAGCATACAGTAATAATAAGTAATGATGATATTCAGAAAGCTAAACTTGATAGATTTGCTTTGTCAGGAATTAAAGTAAGCATTGTCGAAACCAGTCAGAGCGATATTAAAAATTCTTTGCATCGAACCTTTGATTCCGTACTCGGCGACGAATCCACGCTCAGTTTAAATGACACCAACTTGTCAGTTACTGATTTGGATTTACTTTCATTTAAATCCATCACATCAGAATCAAAATATTCGGAGTATTATTTGGCTGATAACGAATTGAATACCTCGCAAGAACTTGATGAGGTACAAACGGAAAATATGACTTCAGTGCAGGATATATTTGAGCGAAAGGAACCGCATTTGACCCAGGTACTTTTAGGACTACTAATGTAGTAGTCCAAGTAGAAAGAGAGTGAGTGAGTGTGTAGTGTGTAGTGTAGAATACTTTAAAACAACCTTCAAGGTGCTCTTCCGAAGGCAACCGCAACCGGTCTGTCAAAATTGTGATTGAGCGGCGGCGTTGCCGCTGCTATTTGCGGGGGCGCCTTCAGAAGAGCACCATTCGATGTACTGGATGACTTTTTTTACCGTCTCGACAAAAATAGGGTGTATTCGGTGAACGGAGTAGAAGCCTATGGCATAACAAATTAAATAAAATCAAAATTCAAATCATAATGCAGGTTGCTTAGGATTTGAATTTCGATATTTTCAAAGGATTTATTATTTTTCTTCAAAATTTATGTTTTTATTGTTCTAAAATGAAAAGTTTACAACGAATTTGTAGTATTTATTGATACTTAGATATTTTTTCCTGACTAAGCTATTAAAAAAAAAAAACTAGGTATGCCATACGCTTCTACTCCGTTCACCTACTATACCCTATTTTTTTCGAGACGGTAAAAAAAGTCATCCAGTATGATGAGTTATGCGAACATGAATGTAGGGAACAGATGATTTTTTTTCGCGATTTCAGGTTTGGTCCCATAGTAAAAGTTGTTTGTTATCATGAGTACAATCATCTGTTTAAATATCGGTCACTAATTACCAGTCACCCTATATAATAGGTCTTTACCTATGAAATTGCCGTTTTGTATGAAAAAATTTAAGCGAATTTTTTTCATGCATTTTTTATTTGTATTAATCGAAGTAATCACCCATGCAATCAATGCATCTTTGCCAACGCAGCGGCAGTTTATTGATGCCCTTCTTAAAGAAATCAGCTGGACGGGAGTCCAGCTGATTTCTTTAAGAAGGGCTTCAAAATGCCTTTGAAGAATTTGTTGCCTCCCGGCAACAAATTCTTCAAAGGCATTTTGTACTGCCTCTCGGGTATTGAATTTTTTTCCCGCCAAGAAGTTATCCAAATTCTGGAAAAAGTAGTAGTCTGTAGGCGCAAGGTCTGGTGAGTAGGACGGATGACGGAGAGCTTCCAATCCCAGTTTTTGCAACTTGGAGACCATCTGCTGTGCAGTATGAGGTCGCGCGTTGTCGTGCAGGAGCAGCGGAGACGAGCGATTGACCAATGCTGGTTGGAGATGTGCCAGCTTCTCCATCATTGCGTTCAGTTCTTCACAGTACACATCTGAAGTAATGCTCACCCCGTTTGGTAAGAAGCTGTGATGAATCACACCGGCGCTAGACCACCAAACAGTGACCATCACTTTTCTAGGGGTAAGTTTTCGTTTAGGGCATTGTTTAGGTGCTGAACCAGGATCCAACCAACTTGCTGAGCGCTTGCGGTTATCAAACAGAATCCATTTTTCATCGCAGGTAACAATGCGGTTCAAAATTCCTTCATTTGTGTGTCCGTTGAGCAGTGCAAGGCACGTCTCGACGCGTACTTCGCGCTGGCGATCATTGAGTTCGTGGGGCACCCATTTGTCAAGCTTTTTTACCTTGCCAATTTGACGCAAATGGACCAATATTGTTTTGACGCTAACGTCGAAAGCTGCTGCTAATTCAGCCGTAGATTGTGTATCATCAGCTTCCACAATCGCCTTTAATTCGTCATTGTCGACCAAAGTCTTCGGACGACCGCGAGGTTAATTTTTCAGGTCGAAATTTCTAGAACGGAAGCGAGCAAACCAATAACAAGTGGTGCGTTGGTTTGTAGTGTTAGCTCCGTAAACGTCGTTGATGTTGCGTGCCGCTTGTGCCGCGTTGCTGCCACGACGGTACTCATATTCCATAATTACTCGAATTTTTAACGTATCCAGGATGACGAAAAAGATTGATATGCGATGAAAATGTAACACTAATCAATAAACAACAACAACAACAACAACAACTTCAATAACTTTTGGAAAAAAAAATCCATGTTTTTAAAATAAAATTAATTTGAAATTAGAATTCTTAGCCAAACAAAAATTATTTTGATTTGAAATGGCCAGTACTGCAGAACGGCAATTTCATAGGTAAAGACCTAATATAAAAATGAATCCCTATTTGCCTTGGTCATCGCATCACGCGTGAACGCATGGAACAATTTCGCAAATTCCTTTTTTGTTGTGTTTATGATTGCCAAGAGGTTTTTACGACAAAAAAAATTAAGAAAATTTCGCAGAAAATTGGAAAATTTCAGAAAAAAACATTTTAACTTCACGCGTTTACATTAGAATATTCATAGCCAAGATAGGACAACGTCTGTCGGGTCAGCTAGTTCGATATAAAAATTACTAGACTAAGTTACAGACTACTCCGGGTACACTTGCGGGTCAAGCATTCAGTGGCTTTTCTCTTGACGCTGCTCTAGTGGCTGGTGATCAACCAGACTCGATCGCTATCATTGACTCGGAGACTGGCAGTGTGGCCGTGGAAATTAATAGACAAGCTGTAAGTACGCTATTGCTTTCATTTTACATCTTAGGGTTTTTTTTCCACATATTGTGTTCTCCCCATTAAAAAACAATCTAGCTTATTTTTTTACATTGGAAATCGTAAGATGCGAAAAAGAATATATTTATCATCTATGTAGTGCATGGCTGGGGCAGGTGACTAAGATGCATGTGACTAAAAGAAGGATGAATATAAATGTGGATGGATGGAGAGGGAGAGGAAGCCGAAAGAAAGATGGATGGATTGTGTGAGGGATATGCAAGAAAATGGAGTGAATGCTAACGTGGTGGGTTACAGCGGAGAATGGGTCAGTGGGTCGTCTTAGGGGCGGAGTTTTAGGAGTTGGAGTGTAGGCTTAGGGGCACTATGAGCAGCAAAGAAAACCAAAAAAAATTTTTTGAACAAAAATTTTCGATTTTTTTTTTTTCGGAAATGTCCCAATTTTATTGCAGTATTGGGTTGACATTGACCTTAAAAACCATTTATGTTCTGAGAAGCATGTCCCTGCGACCACCGTTACCGAGTTAGGAGCTTTCTAATTTAAAAAAAAAATTAAATTATTCTAAGTGTCGGTCGATCTTCTAGCTTGTGTATCCTTAGGAGCAGAGGACTTAGTCAAATTTTCGGAGATTTTTTTTTAACAGATTTTGGTCATTTTTATTGCAGCACCATGAAAGAAGCAAACATGTTGCGCCGACCGCAAGTAACATGGGACAAGGGCAAGAAAATGATGATGGCTGGCAGGATTGACCAGCCCACCATCTTCATCTTCTTATATAGGTCATGAAATGATGAACGTTATTTGTTTTTTCAGACGTCAGAAGAATTGTTTGTATCTGGTAGATCATCAGACAGCTACGTGTCCTGTGTCTTTGATGAAGATGCCGTTGTCCCCAATTGGTTATTTCAACTGATCAGTCGGCAACAGTCTGTGAGTTCCTCATGTCAAACTGTCTTTTACCCTGATTGATTGTTTTTTTTTTAAATGATTTTTAGATTGTTTCTCTTCCCTTAATTTTATGCTGAATGGAGCGCCTAGAACGTTTTCGTTTTTTTTTTCAGGTACTCCATTAAGCATAAAGAAATGTAAAACGCCTGGGCGACAGCAGTCACGATCCTTCACACCCCTTTAATTCTAGCTCAAACTATGTATCATACTAGGTACTCGCGCTTTGATTGCGAGCACTGCACATTAAATTTTAAAGCTTTATTAGGTGGAAGAAGACCAGGAGGAGCCAGTGTTTCTTGGACCTGTAGCTGCGCCTCTTGATGAACCGATGTATGATGCGAATGGAAACATCGTAGAACCGCCCTTGCTTGGTGTTGCCGCCGGGGCAGGTGACGGACGAGGCATGCACAGTGACCACTCGCAGGATAGTTCAGGGAGAGGCACATCAGTTAGTTCCAGTGATACCTCTTCTGGACTGCAGAGCGAGGTCAGCGTGAGTAGTCTTCTTGCTTTTGACGTAGTTATTGCTTGCTTTTTCTTCAGGTTTTTAGCGTTATCAGCAACAAAATGAACTAGCCAAGACTTTATTAAGTGAAATTTCTTGCTCTCCCGACCCGCCCCGTCGCATCTCATCGCCTGCCCGCTCTATTACTTTGTTTTCGCTTAGCGTTCTTTCTGACTTTTTGAGGAGCTCGTTTCTAAGTAATATTCGTAACAGCCGTACAGGTCGATCCATCAGGTTAAGCTACGCTTGCCGGGGTTGGTCAGAAGATGGGTGACCATCTTTACATACCGAGACTCGTCCCTGCCTCGGAATTCATTCATTCATTCGCATTCGTGCATTCGTGGATCTTTGACAGTCGTTATATGTCGTCAGAAGCCCGAAAGTCTGACAACCAGTCTTACCAAGGGGTATCGTATTACCCAGTTACTGGGTTATGGAGGTCAGATAGGCAGTCGCTCCATGTAAAATACTGGTATTCAGCTGCATCCGGTTAGACTGGAAGCCGACCTCAACATAGTTATGAAAAGGCTAGGCAGATTGATTCTTCTTTCTGACTTTTTTTCTTTTTGCTCGGCTCGTGAAGGGTCATAGCGTGATGTTAAATAGCCTTTTCTCAAGAACTGGGCTATTAAATGCTAAAAGAATTTTTCAAATCCGTATGGTGGTTCCAGAAATTAGCGCGTTCAAACAAACAAAAAAACTAACTCTTCAGTTTTATTATTAGTATAGAAAATATAGATTTTACTCAGGAGTATGTGACTGTAAACTAGATGTAACATGTGATGCAGCTAGATTAATAAAACCATTATGTGACACTCAAGGTTTGACCAAGAGAGTTGCTCTAGCGGACTTCGGACTTTTGGAAAAAAAGGTTAGTTTCTCATTTAAAATTTTTCTTGTACAGACTGTCTTAATTGACCCTTCAGCCCAGTTTGAACAGCTTCGCGATCCTATGACCAGTTCCGCGGTGATGCCGATTGACCATCACCGCTCGATAGATCGCACTTATGGAATTGAAGGTAGAACATTTATTTATTTATTTATATAATCACAAAATCCATAGGTATTTAACAATTTTACTTCAAACTAGCTGCGGCTCGCGTTTCACCTGCTTAGACTGGGATAAAAAGTAGCCTATGTCTTAATTCAGGGTATAAGCTATCTTCATACTAAATTTTATCCAAATCGGTCCAGCCGTTTGAGCGTGAAGAAGTAACAAACATACACACTCACAAACTTTCGCGTTTATAATATTAGTGTGATAAATAAACTGATCTTACAGCCAATTACGGATTTACAATTCACTTATTGGCGGAGGAGCTCGTGGCTAAGTAATAACAGCGGTACCACATAGTTGACACTGTTGGCTCGCGTCGATATATAACTTAATTCACCGGGCCCTTGAGCACTTATCCACCCCCGCATATTCACACTGATTCTGCCTGACTCCGTATTTGGTCTGACATTGCCTTCAGACCAACGCGTGTTATTTTTACGCCACAAATGCAGCCTTCCTTTTTGGCACGATTTAAAAGATTTTTCGTCGGTGAATATTGTCGTCTCCCAATCAAAGTCCAAATATTCCCGGGCAAAACTTAACCTCGCCTCTTTATGCCGTTGCGTTAAAAACAGTTTTTTAGCTGGCGTTCGGTGACGAAGACCTTCGGTATGGAGTATGCGGCGAACGGTGCGTACTGATGTGCCGAACTCATCGGCAAAACGCCTTGTTGGGATGAAACCATTCGTCTCATATTCAGCTACCATATAACGTCGCTGAGGCTGGCTAATAAGAGGTGGTCTTCCGCTCCTCTCACGACTCTTCAGGCTACCTTCTTCCTCAAATCTCTTCACCCAACGACTAACAGTCTCTCTCTCTCTAAAAAAAAAAAAAAACTATATTACACACTTGCAACAAGCGATTTATCTACCATTATATTTTGTAGGTATCATCACATAAAATTAAAAAAATAAACTTACACATAAGCCGGTTTCATTCGATATTTGAGATATATTAAGGCCATTCGAATATAGGGCCACAATATTTGCCTTGGCTTCAATACTAATATTAGCCTGCATATTGAATTCAGAAGAATACTAAAATAGCAACAACAAGATAACACAAACGCTCGTAACTATGTTCACCAACCAACAACAGCGAATAGTGGAATAATTTATGTAAACTAGTAAAGTAACTTTAACTACTTTACTAGTTTACATAAATTATTCCACTACTAATTATTCTAGTACGACGCTAAGATTGAAAATAATTGTAAAATTTACAACAAAATATAAACATAACACCCACCAACCAAACCAACCACAACCAAACCACCAACCAACCATACCAACCACCAACCAACCATAAATATTCCACAACTAAACGAAGATTCTTTAATCTTCGTTTAGTTATTTAACATATTTGTTAGCAACTCAGCATTCTTATTGCACATGTAATACTTAAAAAATATTTTTCATGTGAGACTCGAACCTGAACGTTCGCCATGCGAGGCACAGTGCTAACCACTTTAGCCACCGTAACGCTTACTTAACTAATTGAAATTTGTAATAACAATCATAAGCGGGCAACAAGTTGCCAATGTGTAGTGTTGTCAAACGTTCTTAAAGAAGAAGGTCATAAGTACAACTAATATGCCTATGCCATAGTTTTGTTAGACTGTAAGTCGACTTCTGGCTATTATAGTAACATAACTAAAAAGTGAAAAATAAAAACTTTTAACTTTTTTACAAAAAAATACAACCAACATCCAAAAACAACACTACAGAGTGAAAAATAACTTTAATTTCGGAAGTCGGTGGCAAAAAACGAAACTAAAAAAACCAAAGACACCGACTTCCGAAATTAAAGTTATTTTTCACTTTGTAGTGTTGTTTTTGGAAGTTGGTTGTATTTTTTTGTAAAAAAGTTTTTTCAAGATAATTTTCCATTGAATTCTGCAACCTTTTTTATTAATGGGAACAATGTGTGCAGTTTCCCACATAGTTGGACAGTATCCCTCAGGAAACTGATTATTAGTAAATAAATTTTATTTTGAAATTTGAAAACACCTGTTAATATAATATAAGTAATAATATATAATATAAGTAATTGGTGAAGAGCGCGATTCAGCATAGTTAATGAAGAAGAAAGGGTCACTATTGTCACTTCCTGGACCCTTTAACGTATCCAGATTTGACAGGAGACATCACGTTCGGTTCGAATAATCTTGTTTCTCGTTGACAGTGGCGGTGGACAAACGGCCTAAGTGACTAAAACACTATGCCGAAGGTAAGCGACTGAAGTTCCAAGGCTGATTTTACGTTCCGACGTATTCGGCAGATATGCCACACCATATGTGCCGAATTTACGCGGCAGAAATTCAGTTGCGCAACTGTGTTGGACACGCGGGGTGCGGGGCGGGGGCGCGGGCATGCCTGCCTCCCGCTGCTCCCCGCCCCAGATCTTCTTTGGCAATCGAACTGAACTTCGATCGCGTATAATGTGTGTTTTACAGAATACGTTGCCGCCGAATTGCCGCTGAGCTTTCGCCCGACCGAAGTTCGGCTGTACGCTATAACGCAACGTAATTTCGGCATAATGTGTCGTCAGTAATTCAAATAGCATTGCAGGCGTAATCATGCCGAACTTCGGTCGCGTACCTTCGGCATAGTGTGTTTAGACACTAAGACTGTAACTTTAGTTTTTTTTTATCAAAGTTTAAAACAAACTTCTATTACAGATGATGCCGGGGCACTGACTAGCTCTCGCAACGACCGTACGAGAACTATAAACGAGGCTAGTGACATCGACGCAGATATTAGCTCCATCGATACCGATGCCCCGGATCTTTCTGATAACTGAACATTTTATCACACACTGTATAAAGTCGTAGTGTCTTGTTTGAGCTGATAAATCGTTGAGGACTTATCTGGGTTATGTGTTTTAAGCTGGATAGGCTGGTAGTTTTGATTTTTGGTTTTTGGGCCTTTCCTGAACCACCTAGCCTTAGCCACCTTAAGCGCCTAGCTGGGATAAAAATTGCCTGTTAGGAAATGTTTCCAACATCATCAATTACTAACACTCTATGGAGTACTTATTCCGAAATAAAAATCATTTAATTTAATTTAATTTTTAATAAAATTGTTTTAAATCAGTCTTCTCAGCTATGGGTCTACGACTTATCATACAGTGTGTTGAGGATTAAGTAAAAGTAGAAATGGTTCATTTTGAGGCAACGGGCGAAATTCTACATCTTTGAAATTGTTATGTGCGCCGCCACGGCGCATTGTAGATATTGACGTTGTAATAAATTATTTGTTCGAGGTTCTGAAGTGGTTTTATTTTAGTTTGATGCTAGTTTTCTTAGTTCAAGAGCAAAAAAAAAAAAAAAACAAAAGTAAAACACGGCAAACAAACGCGACATCAGCCGTTTGTAACTTTTAATTTTATGACTACGGCCCGCTTGCACCACACGCCACTAAATACGTTTAGCGCTTAAGGGGATTACCTCAAATCCCAAAAACACAATATGTTTAAAGAAAATTGTTGATGAATACTTTTTGCGTTTTCTATAAAAAAAAAAATGTATGGTATACACAAGATCATCACAAATACATTCAATTGTTTAAAATTTTAATAAACTTTCAAAAATATTGACAAAATATTTAAATAATTTAATAAATATTTTATTTTTGTTTGTTTGTTTATTAAGCGTGGCTGGGGTCTCCAAAACTAAGTTTCTACCTACCTGCCCTCATAGTAGATACTTTATTTCTATTGAATTTTTTTTTTTTATCGTTTTTAGCC
The DNA here is from genome assembly GCA_946251885.1 of Cosmia pyralina. Classification (NCBI taxonomy): domain Eukaryota; kingdom Metazoa; phylum Arthropoda; class Insecta; order Lepidoptera; family Noctuidae; genus Cosmia; species Cosmia pyralina. The sequence goes on along the minus strand of OX276345.1, from coordinate 23,166,207 downwards.
GTCTTGAGAATTTCGTTTGACGAAGGGTGGAGACCTAGATGACTGATGATGTCACCTGGTTTACTCCAAAGGTGGGTATAGGATCTCAGTGACGGCACTACGTGGCACCATCGTCTTAGGACTCATTTGAAAGATCTCATGAAGACATTGGTGATTGATGCAAATTATACGTGAGAAGGAACCTCATTCCTGACGGGGGTCCCCCGACCGCCCGTTTTTTTTAATATTTTGTTTACACCATATATAGACATAATATTATTTATTGCTCACATACAAATATACCTATACACACATCCACATACATCCTAATATATGATATTACAAATAAAGAATAGGATGTACCAGGAAACAGTGAACTATAATTATAAGCATTTTATTGTTAGTTACTCGTTACATAATTTACATTTAAATGTAGGTATTTTAAAAATTTTTACATCTGAACATTAAAACAATAATCACTATTTTGATAAAAGAGTCAAATTAAGTCTTATTACTTACCTACTGGTATTTAAAATTTACCAAGGGCAGATTGTGGTGCAAAAACACCAAGGATTCTGCTTTATCTGGCGGGAGTCTGTTACGTTTTTGTTGGTATACATTTCTTGCCTCTGAGAAAAGTCGCTCAGAGTATATGGAGCTTCTAAGAGGCGATAAAAATAACCGATAAGCACTTACCTGGTCATCATCAGACCTTCAGAATGTATCGTGTAGTAGAATAAAAGCTAGGTCAGCAGGCAAAGTGCATCGTTTATTTCAAAATAAATATGAACTATAATGTAGGTACTAGGTACTCGTATATGTATGTCCAAATATAGCGCGGCATTTGAGCGCAGCTGTCGCGAGCGGCTTGCTGCGCTCTGTTTGGACAAGTGCCGCGCGCGGCGGCTTTGCACGCGTGGCATACGCAGTCAGCATTCGTCATTGTTCATGTCTGGACGTAATTTTGAAATGGATAACGAACAATATTTTCGCTTATTGGAAATCTATGGACTCTATAAAGATTTGTGGGATTCTCGTCGAAAATAATAACAAAAATAACTAAAGACCTCGAAACACATCTGCAGCGAGCGGTGAGCAGTAACAGTTTCTGATAGATAACGTCTCCCTAAGACGTTATCTATCAGAAACTGTTACTGCTGCACTGTAGGATGTCTTCAAGGTCCTGGACTGGAAAGGGCTAAGCATCAACATCAATGGCAAGTACATCACTCGCCTTCGGTTTGCCGACGATATAGAGTCAGTAGAGCTTCCGTAATGTCGCGGCCACATTAACGGGATATGCCGTTGATTATCGGGATGAAGGACGTTGGCCGTAGGTGTAGCCACCACTTATCGCGATAATTTGACCGAATCTTGACCTAATTTAACTACTGCGATCTTTACGGCGATGATGGGCATTTACGTTGACGTTAGTGTGGCCGGGACATAAGAGTGGGTCTTAAAATGAGCATGGACAAAACGAAGATCATGTCAAATGCCCATGTAACATCCACTCTCATGAATATCTGAGAATCTACACTCGAAATTGTGGACAATTATGTTTAACTAAACAACTGTCCAGTTAGGTTGGGCCAAGTTCGATAAAAAGGTCAATCATCGAATCCGACTCGGCTGGGTAGCTTTCGGGTAGCTACGTAATATCTTCTCGTCTCACATACCAGTACTATAACCTATGGTACTGAAACATGGTCGCTCACAATGGGCCTCATTCCTAATCTGCCTATTATGTTCCCAACGCTGGGACACAGGTGTCCTCTCGGTGAAAGGGAGTAGGCCGTAAACCACTACGCGGGCCCAGTGCGGGTTGGTAAATGTCATTATGTCTTCGAATTTTTGGTTCTAGGACATGCCGGTTTCCTCACAGTCACGATGTTTTCCTTCACTGTTTTGAGAGCAGTGGTGATGAAATGTATTTATACAAAGTAGGTAAACCGCCTGCCTGGGTCACGACCTACAACTCGTAGGTAAGCCCTTACTATTGGGCCACCATTGTTCCCATGGGCTTCATTAGAAAGCTGAAAGTCACTTAAAGGCCAACAGAGAGGGCTATGCTCGGAGTTCCCCTACGTGATCGAATCGAAAATGAAGAGATCCGTAGGAGAACCAACGTAACTGACATAGCTTGAAGAATTACCAAATTGAAGTGGCAGTGGGCTGCTGGGCACATTACTCACAGTGGCCGAGGGGGCCGAAAGGTTCTGGAGTGGCAATAGCCGGAAGACAGCGTTGGAAGGTATCACACATGGTGGACCGATGACCTTGTTGAAGCCGCTGGATGCGAGAGACACAGAACAGGTCAAAGTGGCGGTGCTTGGGGAACACCCATGTCCAGCAGTGGACGTCTTTCGCCTGAAACGATGATGATGATGAACAAAAATAAAAAAAGATCTCTGGGACGAGATAGTCAATGCACGGCATGTCACGGTTTTGCCGCACAGCACTGCCGCGCGTACATTTCTCCATACCTCTAGACGTAGCGCGGGAGAAATTTTGTCCTGCGAATGCCACGTGTTGCTGCCGCGCATCTTGCGTGTGTGTTTGGACACACCTTAAGACTACAAAAACAGAGGAACAAAATGGGTTGGTATCAGAATGACTGGATCGCAAATTGACCACGTCGCTCTTAGTCCAAATCTAAAAATGTCTAAATCTCAAAATACCTAACTCGCAAAATTACTACATCTCAAAAAGTCCGAACAGTTGTGTAGGCACAACATATACATTAATCTCTTTGGTTCTTAATATTGGGTGATTTTATGCCTGGCCAATGCCTGGCCACTTGGAAATATCCATGATAAGAACTAAAACAATTGAAGTACGTGTCATTAGTGACATATCTGTGTGAATTGCACACAGATAAGTCACTGCTAATATGCTGCATACTCTCTTAGATTACAATGTCTAGTAGCGGTGAGGGAAAATCTATTAATTTGAATCTTCTATGTCACTACATAGAAGATTCAAATTAATAGATTTTCCCTCAGAATGTACACAATATGCGGATTATTTATGTAGTAGCCATGACCATGAGCGTTTCCTAGATAAACTATACTCTGACATTGTCACTGCCCTTCAGGGCGCGGCTATGGTGAATGGGGTAAGCGCGCGGAAGTGCGGGCGAGATGCACGCTTGGTGGGGTGGAACAGGCATGTGGGCGAGGCTCACAGGGTGGCCAGGCTGAGGCTTAGCGAGTGGGTACTGTATGGAAGACCAAAGTCCAGTTGTGTGTATGAGGACATGCGAGAAAGTAGAAAAGTGTCCAAGTTCAGGTTAAACTGGTGCCAGAATAATCAGGACCAGATTCGGATGGATACCCTCGCTGAACAACACTCGAAAGGTGACTTTCGTGGTTTCTGGCAAAAAAAGAGAAAAGTAAACTAACGGCCTGGCTTTTCTGGGAGCGTCGATGGTTTGAGTGATTGTAGGAGCATTGCGAACGTTTTCAAAGAACAGTTTTCGGTTCGGTCCCCACTTGGTCCGGAGAGTAAGGTGCTGAATGCTGATCCGATCAATAAAACTGTAGGAATAAGTTTCCTCGCAAAAGATGTCACAAAAGCCATAAGCCAGATTTCGCGAGCACCTGCAGCATGCTGGACCGCACCTGGCGAGAGTTCTTGCAATGTTCTTCTCGCTCTGTGTGTGCCATTCCTACTTAACCTGTAGACTTTATGAGGACAGTTGTAGTGCCCGTGATTAAAAATAAAACGAGCTATCGCTCGTACGAGCGTCGCTCGCGGATAAAAATAACTACAGGCCTATATCGCTTGCTACTGTAGTGGCAAAGGTATTTGACGGTGTGCTGAACACGCAGTTAAAAAGACACGTAACACTTCATGATAACCAGTTTGGTTTTCGACCTGAACTGTCCACAGAGAGTGCAATACTGCTTAAAGCATACCGTTAAATATTATACGAAGAGAAAGAACCCGGTATACGCGTGCTTCCTCGATTTAGCCAGGGCTTCTGACCTCGTCTCGTACGATATCCTCTGCGGTAAGCTGGAGGGCACAGACTTACCGAGGGAACTCATTAGTATACTCCGGTACTGGTATGGGCACCAGGTTAATAGTGTCTGATGGGCGGGGGCGATGTCGGACCCTTATGTTAGCGAATGTGGCGTAAGGCAGGGCGGTCTGACCTCACCGACATTGTTCAACGTCTATATGAACGAACTAATTGTCTCGCTCAGCAGTCGACATGTCGGATGCCATGTAGACGGAGTTTGTGTCAATAATTGAGTTATGCTGACGACATGGTGCTACTGAGCGCGTCGATCTGTGGGCAGAGGAGGCTACTCAGTACGTGTACAGAGTAAGCGCGTGGACATGGTTTAAAATATAATGAGAAGAAAAGCCAATATCTACATGGTTTTTCAGGCCATCGGTGTGTCGAGCCCTATGAACATACCGGGTGTTCATCTTGATGGTGTTCCAATAGATCGAGTGGACCAATTTAAATATCTAGGGCATCTACTCACCGAGGACCTTAAAGACCATGCTGACATGGAGCGGGAACGGAGGGTGCTGTCGGTGCGAGCCAACATGATAGCCCGCAGGTTTTCACGTTGTTCTGCTGGTGTGAAGGTCACGCTTTTTAGAGCGTACTGCACATCACTGTACACGTGTACCCTGTGGGTTGACTATACTGAAAGGGCGTACAGTACCCTCCGTCTCCAGTACAACAACGCGTTCTGGGCGGTGTTGGGGCTGCCCCGTTTCTGTAGCGCATCAGGGATGTTCGCGATGGCACGCACTGACTGTTTCCACGCTTCTATGCGCAAGCGGTGTGCGTCCCTGGTGCGCCGGGTGCGGGCCAGCCCCAATGCCATCCTGGCAATGATCGGTGACAGGCTGGACTGTCCTTATGTCCGGCATGGCTGTGGCAGGCATGTTGCTGTTACAATGCCGGTTAGAGAATTCTAATTATAATGTTTTGTGTTGTTTTTTTTATGACCGTAATGTATTTAATTTTAATTTGATATAATTTTGATTTTATTTTAATTTGTTAAGGTTTTGATTTAATTTGATTAAATTTAAATTAATAATAATTAATAAATAATAAATAAATTATTAATAATAATAATATTGTCTGTGCAATTATGGACGAAGTTATGATGACGAACAATTACCGGAAATTTATTGTGAAAGACGGAACGGTTGACATTTGTCGGGCATGCCACCGACCGGGAGAATCAATTCGACACATTATCTCTGGGTGTTCTCTCAGGACCTTCAGCTCAGCACTAGCGTTTAGGTTTTAAATAATGTTTAGCGCTTAACGCATTTAATGGTTTGTGTGGTGCAAGTGGGTCTTGATGTGAACTTGGTATAGTTCAACTATTTCACGAAGTCGTGTCTTGAAGCCTATAAGTCGTTAATCATAGCAATAAATTGGAATATCACGACATCGTGAAATAGTTAAATTATAACCTAATTACTGTCTACTAAATATGAATTGATACAAAATTATTTGCAAAACTTGATGAGAGCCAGATCGGTGAAATAATATACGTCCGAGGTGAAAAAAAAAACCTATAACAGAAATAATATTAACATAGCTTCATGCTATAAAAATACAGCAATAATTAGACATGATTGTCTCGGTCAAGGTCAATTAAGGTCATCGTCAATTAAGGTCATCCATCAATCTGTAGACAAACATCCCGAGGGGTGTTATCCGAAGAGGGGGTGATGAAAATTTCTTTATTTTTGACCTTGGTCGTGTAGTTTCTATGATAATTTCGAAAAACTCAAAAAGGGGATTATACTACTAGGAACGTTGTTACGACGTAGCAAAAACTACGAACGTTGCTATCATATTAAAATTGCTACGAAAGTAACTACGTCGTCGAAAATCTGCTACGAATGTTGCTACGGCTTAGCAAAATCGCTACGAACGTTGCTACGACTTCGTAATAATAAATAATAATAAAAAAAAAAATGATAATTCCTTTATATCCAGGCAACTAAGGCCCATAGATAAAATACACAAATGATTGTAATACTTCTACGAGGGTTGCTACTACTTAGCATAACTGCTACGATCGTTGCTACTGCTATGAAAATTGCTACGACGTAGTAAAACTGCTACGAAAGTTGCTATTACTTAGCAGAACGGCTAGGAACGTTGCTACTAACTAGCAAAACTGCTACGAATGTTGCTGCGACGTAAAGAATTTGCTGCGAATGTTAATACGACTTAGAAAAATGCTACGAAAGTTGCTACTACTTAGCAAAACTGCTATGAACTTTGCTATGGCCGTTGCAGAACTGCTCCGAATGTCACTACAGCCGCTATGCGGTCGTAGAAGACAACCAATTTCCTACGATACGTAGCAAAATGGCTTTATGTTGTTGGGTTGGACTGGGTGGTTTTACACTGGCTGGCACTGACTCGGCGAGCGAAGTTCGTAGCAGTTTTGCTACGACGTAGCAACACGGTTACGTTAGGTTGGTATTTGCACAATATAAATATGGACAGTAGGAAAACAGACTATTTGTTGAAATAATTAACTACGATTGGAGCAAGAGTGGTCAGTCTTAAGTATGTAAAATTTAAGTGTTTTATTGGAAAGCTGCACGGGTCTATCCATCAGGTTAAGCTACGCTTGCCAGGGCAGGTCCGTGGATGGGTGACCACCTTTACATACCGAGACTCCTCCGTGCCTCGGAAAGTATTTTAAGTCGTTGGTCCCGGCTGTCATTCTTTGACAGTCGTTATGGGTCGTCAGAAGCTCGAAAGTCAGAAAACCAGTCTTACCAAGGGGTATCGTATTACCCAGTAACTGGGTTGTGGAGGTCAGCTAGGCAGTCGCTCCATGTAAAATACTGGTATTCAGCGGAACCCGGTTAGACTGGAAGCCGACCCCAACATAGTTGGGGGGGTTGGGTAGATGATGACTCATTTTATTAGCTGTTCCAAAATCAATGAAATAAAAACACACATTATCGAGGAAATGTCTTTTTGCATTTATTCATATTGTACAATCTTATAATATGATTCATTCTGCAAAATTTTACAGGCGAGCAAGAATTCATATATAAAACAGTAGCTCTTTCGTATTGTACATAACCATTTTACCAGTATAGTGAAAACATGCGTATAGTTTTTAGTTTTAGGATAATAAATTACTTAAATACTAATTTAAGTTTGGTTCTTTATTAATACAATATCATTAGGATTGCACTATCCTGTAAAGTTATTGGAACGTACCAAAAAACATTCTATGGTGCTTCTCTCGATGCCGATGAACTTTCTATGCTAAATATACAATTATAATTATAACTTTTTAATATAAAACATGATCGTCGTGAAGCGATTACACAGATACAAGGCAGGCATGACATCTTGGCTCAGACTTTCTCATCTCACTTCAATAGTTCAATTTATTCGATAATTTATAGGTAACGAGCACACGAGCTTATTTATACCGTAGTACTATTATAATATGAAGTTTCAGGCTCAACATTGAATATCGCAAATAAACGGCTCGTCTGCCACGTTCTAAATGAAGGAAGTGAGCTAAGAGAGTGTTTATATTAGTTACAATTTATTTATTAACAATTTTATTACGACTTGTTCATTATTAGCTGCTGTCATAGTGTTCGTATTATTTGCCTCTATTGTTTATCAGACTAATTACTTCAAACGTAAACCGCAGTGTTGTTTGTTATTCAATACTAGTGTCGTGTACACGGAACAATAGAACGTATCAGAACAATTGAAATGCCACTTATTTGTAAGTAGTTTAGTAACTATTACAACGAATATTTTCATTATTATTTTAAGGCAGTGAAACACCCAACTTAAATTCAAGGACAGTTGGGGACGAGATTACCTAGCTAATATTAACTAGTAACATATCACTAGACATTTTCACATGCGACCTCTACACAACGGTCGCTTTATATTTTACAATATTTACACATCTTATACACGTATGTTAGTGAAACATCGTCGTAGTCAATACGAGGGAATCACAAACACTAAAGCGGGACGCACTCGGTACTCTATAATACCACTCAGTCATCGAAAGTCCATCGGCTTATTGTAGATATCATCCTAACACCCCGATTACAAATGACAAAACGAAAATACCCATACATCTATACAATAACAATATAAATATTTCTCATGAGTCAATCTTGTCAAATAATAAAACTACATAGAAGAAATCTAACACTCTGAAATCGAGGGCAACAAGTTTATATTTTGTGAGACACGCATTCCTTGCGAACACTTTTTAAAAAACAATTTTTATTTATTTCTTTTATTACGACTAGATTAGCATTGTAATTATAACATTAATAATATCAATTGTTCAACACGATCGATCACTTATATGTGTGTAGTTTAAACGGAATTATGAAAACAGGCGCATTTATTAACAAAGTATAGGTTCTATGATAATGGACAGTACTGCACAAAAATGACACTATTCGTGTACCAGCGTAGACATTTTGTACTCGTTACTATAACAGAGGTAAAATATAAAAGCTATCTTATAACTCGTTCCTGTCCTTCGCAACAAACAATAATGATCAAAATATTGAAGGAGTAATATCCGATTCGACTAAAGGTATCTACTGTTAGACGTGCCGCGTGTTTGGAAGGAACAGGTTTATTCCGTCTTGAGTAAAACATCGCCTCATCCGAACCTTTTCGATGTTCACACCACAATCCTTAAAGCCTGATTTACATGTGCGATTTAATTGGCTGTGGCATACCATAAGTTGAAGCAGCAATAAAATTTGCACCGTCTACAGTGCAAGTAATTTTGCCGCTTCAATTTTATTGTATGCCACAGTTAAGAAACTTCCATCGTGTAAATGAGGCATTTTAATGAAAACTGAAAGCAACTGTAGGTAAGTACCTATTAAGTGCGCATGTACTATATCTATCAAACTGACATATGAAATAGAATTTATATATATCCGCTTTATATATTTCATATGTTGGGCATAACACTTTATTATTAAATGACACGCTAATATCCTTCTAAAGTCGACTATCCTTATCACTTCTCGGTTTATGCCAAACACGCGTCGTCCCTTAGAGAAATGAACAACACCCCTATGCAATCACACAGCACTAATAATAATTCTCATTTTTTCATCATGTTTATCACAGAAAATTATGTATTTACAATTTTGTCGTACTAAAGTAACCTACATCATGCTTGCAACAAATGTGTTTGATGGTGTTGAACGATTTACTCTTTGCTGCGGCTGTTGTATCGCTCATCAGTGACATGTGACGTCATTAAGACGTAGAGTGAATTTTAAAATAAGTAAGTGAACCTTATTGAAGGATTTACCGAATTATATTTTTTTATATTTGACAATACACGTCGTGGTGTATTTGCACAATATTTGATGTTTCCAGCACAAAAGTCGCAGCAAAGAGGACAGCTAACAAGTAACTAGTATGACAATGGCATGAAGTAGTATTAAGTGGGATTAGGACGAATATCGGATTTATAATATACGGTACAATCGTCCGCAGAATTGGTTTCACAGCTTTTGCATAGGTGTTGATCAATGAAGATGATTCTTATCAAGGTTATTTTTTTTTATTATAACTATTTATTTAATATGCTTAACACTAAAGTTGTAAACCAATTCTGATGTAGAGTGTACAAACAATAGTTCGATTTTGTGCCTGGTGACACTTGTTGTTTTGTTTCGCATGAAATAATCGGCCATCGACAATAGATTCCTTAAACGTATTAGGTAATGCCGTGTGTCTTTTCAATGAATATTTTAATCTATGAATTACCTACTTTTAATATTTAAATTGAAAGTCACTCATATTTGAACTGTTGAGACTTACAAGTAGTTATAACTCATAACCTACTTTCAATATCGCTAACGTTAAAGGCGATTAATCAAAATGTCGATGACTGTATCATTCTTCAGTGGGAGTATCCTGTTTTTCCTTAGTATATTAATAATTATAGTCAACAAAACTTTGGCTCGTCTTTAATTTACATCCTAATACGTTACTTTGAGGTATATTTTAGAGTTAACTCACAAAGCAATAAGATACTCCCACTCGGCACAAAACTGCGCGTACTTATACATCACAAGCACGTAGCTCTAGTTAAAGTACTAACACTTTACAAACCAGACGACAAAATCTTTTAAACAATACTCAGTACACGATTTAACAATTTGGGTAATCATTAATGCAGAAATATATTTTCAAAGTTTACACACAATTCATCTTTATTTAGTTTAATCGTATTTAAATTTAAATAACGTAGGTATAAAGCACTTGGGGGAAGGACAGCAAATTCAATAAAAAATGTTTAATTATTTATTTAGTATATATTAACTAAGTAAAAATTATTCACTATGTAAATATTTTATACAATACTAGTATTAATTTGTCTGACGATGAATCGCAAGTGTTCTCCCAACGTGTAACTTGAATACGAAACGGCGTCGGGCGGGGTGGGGCCGGCGCCCGCGCCCTCACCACGCGATATAACGTAGACTTTACGTAGTGCAAATTTAATATAGAAAGTTTACTTTTACAATACAAACTAGTAATTTCATTTTATGTAAAAATCCTAGCGCAAACGAGTCGTCCGGCACCGTCTCATACCTCGATCGCCCTAACCGTAATACAAATCAAGGAGTAAAATTTTAGCGAATTAAAAATTAAATTTTCCAAAACTTCGTAAATACTAGAATTCGGAGGCGAGCCGCGGCGGGCCGGGAGCGACGTCCGAACCGCTGAGCAACGGGAGTCGTCTATGTACACACGGTCGCCGAGTATAAAACGAGATCGTTCGAGGCGCGGGGCGCTCGCGGGCGCGTCATAGGGAGTGCGGCACGCGAGGCGCAGGGGGCGCGCGCACGTCCCGCTGAGAGCGCGCGCGGCGGCGCCGCTAGCACCAGTCATCCTCGTCGGAGTCGGAGTGCCTCGCGCGCGGCTTGTACCCATTGGGCAGGCGCGGCGCGGGCGCGGGCGAGGGCAGTGCGCGCGCTCCGCCGCCTCGCCCCAGCGCCAGCGCCGCCTCGTAGCTCAGCGGCGCCTCGTACGCGCGCGCCGAGCCCCACTCCGCGTCGTAGCCCCGGCCGCGTCTGCACACGCCCAGCGATTAAGCCATCCTCACACAGCACTTGTTTCGATGCTATATTGCATGCGGGGACGCCACAATACAGTAAAAACAAAAGAGCTACAATTTACTGAAAGGAGGTTAGCGAAAGCGGAAAGCGCTAATTACCCAGTTATCTGCATCTACGAGTACGTCAATCTTACCTGCATGGGTGCACCCGGGCATTGAATGACGAGGGTCTGACGACCGATAGGCGCTAGAAAAACGATTCTAGCTTTTGCAGGTAAAATATCCTGGTCACCAAATTTTTCGACAAAAGTTATGAAGCCCTTGTCTAGCTTTCAATAGATTGACAAAATGCGCCATCTAGCATAAGTAGCAGAACTAAGTATTACAATAATTTAACTAATAAAACAATGTAGCAGAGAAACAAGTCTTGTGTTTGGCGCTCTTTAAATTACTGCCCAGAATATCAATACTATCTGGTTGAAATATTTTTGGACCTTGGCATTCACCCATCAGAAAAGTCCACAGTAATTTTGGTCCAAGAAAAGATATCTATCGAAGTACGTACCTTTCTCTAGATCTATAATCTCGGTGTATCAGTCTTTCAACTTCTCGGCCGTACTCGTACTCATCGTGTTGAGGCTCCAACGGTTCTCTGACGGTGTGCCTCAGCGATAACTAGAACAATGGTTGGGACACTTCTATATTTTGTGATCGTTGAGGTTAACGTCGGTTCCGGAAGAAATTCAGGATTTCAAAAACATAGTTTGTTCGATGACTCTTTACACAACACTTACCAAAGTATGACATTAAAAATTTGTTGCTTAAACACCAATCAATGCAGTCGTGTTTGTTCCGGATAGCATCATGTAATCTCGTTGCTAGAAGACTCGAAAACGCGATAGATTCTTGGGAATACAGGTTTCCTTGGTTAGCTACTCACGTGCGAGGGGCTGTGGCTGATTCTGGTGAAGGGTGGCTGCTGCTTGACCTGTAGCGTGGACGGCTTAGTGGGCGTGGGAGGCAGCTGCCGGCCGCGACCGCGCCGCGCGCCCTCACGCTCCCACGACCGGTCGCGCCATTCCCGCCACTCCCGATCCCGTTCCCGATCCCGCTCACCTATCGGGGCCCAAACTGCTCTCTGAATGATTTGATGTTCTACACCCCCACCAACAACAAACTCGAGCTATGCGGTAATGCGATATTATGATATGCGGTAATATGATATTTATTACAATCCATAAATAACAGGACGTTCGAATCAAATCAAGGAAAATAACAGGGATTATAATCAAAGTATAAGTATACCTATTCAGATGAATAATAAACAGATGTGCAAACAATTTTCTCGTGGATGTCCACCATGCTCTCCGTCTACACTCGCACCGCATTCATACATCTACAGACGTGCAAAGCCGGATCGCATCAACATCGATTAACTAACAATTTAGACACATTGCTATTCCAGCAAAGGGTCTTATGGGTCTAACAATTTTCAATGTAGGTGCCAATTGGAATTTTGGTTCAGACCCTTTGCTTTACAATCAATTACACTGAATATAAATAATACCTCCCGACTGAAAATTTTGAAAACAGTTTGAAGAATTTATGTTGATGTTGGTCATGGCTGCTTTTCAGTTGCGAATTCCGGTTGAGGATGTATATTCCCTAGTTTTGTTCAATGTTATCAAAGTTATGGTTTGTTATGTTAATGTTAACATTATTTTACCAGTTCATTTGGATCTTATTATATTAACATTAGAATAAGTTACCGTAAAGTGCCTGTTCTTATAGGTACCTAAGTATTGAATGTTGGTAGTCGCAAAGCGATTATCGTGATGATAGTCAGTGTGGTATGTGAGGTCCGTAGTGTGTGGCGAGTGGATCTCACCGTAGGTGTGGTGTGGCGGGCTGGGCGACCGCGAGGGCTGGCTCAGGCTGGTCGTGGGGTGCGGCGCCCTCCACTCCTTCCCTGCTGTCAGGAATACCTTCATGTACCTTCCACCACGGTTTACCCTAAGCCCGTCGGACTACCGACCTTATTTCCTTACTCACAAAGGTGACTCTAAAAGTTTTGGGTGTCTGTCCTACGTGGTTCCAAATGTAAAGGTTTCATGGACACGGATTTGGATTGATAGGGATAGGTTTCTTGGTTGATTAGCTGTGTGTCCAAAGTTGTAACTACAGTTGTAGGAGAACCGAGAGCATAATACTTTTATACAATTGGTAAAAGTTGTTCATTACAATATGAGATAAACTTCTTGGATGTAACTATAGCAGACTACTGCAGAGAATACAAAAATAAATACAAAACCATTGTTAAGCTTTTGCATGCTGCATGATTTATGTGACATCTTTGAAGTGCATGCGTTTCAGGCACCTTTGTTGCGAGGCACCCATGATTAAGCAGTTAAATTATGTGCAAATAGGAGCAGATATGTTTAGTTGGGCACCAATATTTTAGCATGCAGCAGGCAAATTAATTTAATTTATTATATTATAATACAGGCCAATTTATATAAACTTTACAAAACATAATGCTTCAATAGAGTATGTTGCGGCTCAATCTATGTATTGCCAATCTGTAATGTACTTACAACTAATTATTATGAGTGGCCTGGTGAATAAAATATTAATGATAGTACCGCTAATAATATAATTCACGAGCATATCAAAGGAGCAGTACAAATCATAGCTAATTAGCTACAAATATAATATTACAAGACTAGCCTTGTGACTATGTTCAATTATTAGCTAGATATTACAATCTAATTATCTAAGTTCATGATTATCATTTGCAGCAGTAACTGCTTCGCTCGCTTTCCTCTTATAACTACAACTACGAAAAACATGAATATCTACAACTACTGTTAAGCTAGACTTCCCATCTTCTCACAAAACTTTCAGAGTACCTTCATGAGAAGAAAAATGTTTGCAAAACTGTTTCAATTTGTTAATTGAAGCTAAATAAAATATATTTGGTATGTTAAAGGTTAATGTTTTTAGTATGAATAAATAATACTACAGGAATAACATAAAAATAAACAGTTACTAGCATGTAGCTTGTTTAAAGGCTATATATTTTTAAGTATGATTTAATTATATATTATTAAAACGCCGATATATCTCATCAAACTTGCAATAGCGTTAAGCCATAAATACTTGGCGAATTGGCAAATCTGTTGATATGCTATCAAACAAAATAAGAACACACGGTATGATCTGGAATGAATATCTAAATAACTAGATTATCTACTTGGATTACGCCAAGGGTTATCACCAGATTTGCCTGAAATACTTAAGTTTACTTAGCTGTCGTTAGTAGATACTCGGTAATGGTTAGTACTGGCTTGTTTAGCGGAATAATGAAATAATCGCTTACCATGCGGGTGGTAGTAATGTGGGGCTCTGTGCGTTCGCCCGTGTCTTTGATGTTCGTGCTTTACTATCTCGACGACGTTGCTGACGGTGTCGGAGAACCCGATATCGTGATGATAACCTCCGTAGTGGCCTCGTCTTCTCGGACTTGGTGTTCGTCTGTAAATAAACCACGGTTAACCAAGAAATATTAACTGGCAACGTTTATTTACCATGCATGTTACCAATCATGCAACACCGAGAAAATCGGGGAGTGAAATTGGTTAGTCCTGAAGAAAGTACATTCGGTTAGTAGAAGATGTGTACATAGCACATACCATTGTTCACTACGATAACTTTGAGATCAATGGACTCTTCTTCGATGACACTATAAACATAAAAAGGAAATAACAAACTAAATAATAAAACAACCAAAAAGTGATATTGATTTGTAGTGTAGGTGTATTTACCTTAAACTGGAAGATCTTCCGTGATGGTGGTGCCCATTCTGGTATGTGTGAGGTGCTTGTAAGCGCCCCTCGTCCAATGACTCCATTGAGGCGTGGTGCGATCCTTGCAGTTCCAATACCTACAACATTAATTGTATTAAAAACCCATACAAGTATAAAACAGGCAAAGCGTTCATCTGCAAGCTAGTTTAATTTACGTATCATTAGACTTACTGTCCCATATTTACAAAATTTTATATTGACATAAAATATCAAATCATGCACACGAAAGTGTCAAACTTTGCATCCCATGCAACAGTCCGTGCTTGTGCAATATTATACTTTACACTACTTACCCATTCTGTTTAGGAAATCTATATTATAATAATTATCTAGAAACATGCTAGGTTTCTTTAAGTTTGCATGCAATATGTATTTTGGCAAGAAAAACGACATGTCCTGGTGTCATGTTAGATATTATGACTGTTATGTTAGTATGTTTATGTATTGATAGTGAAAGTGCTATGTCTAAGAAAACTTTCAAATAATCATCCCTAATGACAGAAGAGCCGTTTAAAAAACCATTCCCTATCGAAGAAAGAGAAAAGACAAAAGTACTACAAGATTGACATAAAAACAATCATCTATTACTGAAATTCTTTACCTAAACATCAACAACCATCTGTAAACTTTAAATTTTACGATTAATACTTTCGAATGTACATCACATAAATTGTTTTACTATGAGCCTAAGGCCCTAAGTTACTTTGTTTACAACAATAATACCTAGAAAAACGGTTAATATTAAGGGCTAAGTTGTAACAACAAACATTAGTATCCTATGATCATCTTATTAAACACCCAAAACAAAGCTCTGAACATAAAATTACAACATCGACTATCTATGACATAAGAAAATGCATCGATGTATAGTAGTACTAAAGGGAGGATACCCATTTAGCGGATACATATATAACATCACATTTTCGACCAACATCACGTTTGTATGGGGTAAACTGTCCAATTGTCACTTTACTCATAAAAATTGTTACAAAAAATTTTGTTTGTGATAATGATATTGGTGGGAACATCGATTGCACTAGACAATGGCTATCATGGCTCTGGCTGATCAGGTTTACAACAGTAATGATCGAGTCAATATAATCACCGTTTCACTTAAGGTTTCACACACCTTTTTATTGTTCCTGTAACAAAAGAGAACTGTGATGAAGGGCATGTACCTTTTTGCTATCTTTTTTTTTAAAGTCATCCCTCTTGCCCTAAAGTTATATAAAATCAATTAGGGTTTGCGTCAAAGGATTGCACAGCAGCGTACGCCTCTCTGGGCATGACAATATCTTTTTGAGTAGATACTTATACTGACCAGTTCTTTATACCTCTTTACCAGTTCTTTGTAAAATGCATGATTTCGAAAAGAAGGTTTTATTGTAATGGTACTAGATTTTGCATCTTCAAATGTTAATACTGATTTTTTTTTAAATATCAGATATTATTATCCTGTTGTTGATATTTTCATATACCAACTAGTATACATTTACCTGTTCATGAAATGCTAGTTGAAATTAGACAAGAAAACTCACTTGAGCGATTTTCTGTTGCCGCGTCTGGCGAGGTTGGCAAGCAGATGCGGGTCGTCCGGATGTCCATCAGCGTTGACGGGCCCTTCGTGGCTGAGAGAGCCGGCCCGCGACCCGGGGCCCAGTCCCGCCGCCACGTCCATCAAGCAGTTAAAGAGCGACGCCTTCTACACACGCACCCCACATCACGCATCCCCCCCACACACGCACACTTGCGCATGCTCATGTCACACAGCGTCCAAGCGCATAGGACTCAATAGTCACTAACGGCTAAAGCCTACATGAGTTTGCGCAAACATCCCATACATCATGTCCATGCTGGAGTTCTCTTTAATTGTGTTATGTGTGTATTGTTTGTGTAAGAGATCCAACGAATGGACAATTGGACATACAACTGAATTGCAAATGTATATTCTGTAGTGTAAGTGAGGAATTCAGCTACAGGTATCTGAGAAAACAACTATCACACTTTAGTTGTATAATGTAAGAGTAAATTTTGTTCAGTCCATGTCGGTAAAACCGTGAAAGAGCTGAAATTACAAAGCATCTTGTTTCGAAACGGGTGCTATTATAATTATAAAATCATGTGCGACAAAGTTGAAGCCAGCGGTAGAGGATGCGAGTCCACGTTTGCATTTTATATCTCATAAATATGATACGGTAGTTGAGTGACTAAGTATTTTTGTTCTCCAGCATGCGCAGACTTGAGAGTAATGATTTTTATTTTAATAAATTCTTATGCTATAGTATAAAAAATACAGGAGGCAAATAAGAGCGTAGGTAGCAAGAAAGCGTAATATTTTAACGTTTCTTTTATCACCAGGCTTCTAAAATGGTAAATATCGGTTGAGCCAAAATGTAATCGAAAGTAAATTTTACGATAATATAAGCGAAAGAATGAAATAAATATTTGTTGAGTAGTTTGAACATTTCACCATGCAGGCTACCTAAAACTTATATAAAATAAATGGATCACAGAAATCTAAAAATGCAAAGTGAATATATTTAATATTATTTATAGGAAGTAGCAAGAGGCAAAGGAGACGATATGACACACATTGGTAAGACAAACAAATCTACGAACAGTAGGATTTCTATCTACGAGACACGGTTTCAAAAATTGTAACACACACATTCTTTTAAACTACTACATTATTTTGCAACTATAGGACAGGTTTTATGTTGTGGTTTACAAAGCTCTGACGGACACTTGACAGACAAACGTGCCACACTTGCACAAGTTTGCCAAACTAATGTGTTATCAAGTGCGTCACTAGTTCTAATTCTAAATTCTTTTAACTCAATCTCTATACTACGGTTTTTTTATTTGCTCGTTTTATTATTTGACCATCCATTTAGTCTATAGGCCATCGTATATTATTTAATGTTTCTTTTTTAAATAATTTATTTAAACACAATGCGAGAAGAAATTTATGATAAAGAAAAAATCTAGAATAGTGCAAGAAAAAAGTATTCAAAGTTTCGTTCCGTAAAATATTTTAATACTACCGGCTGAATGGCCGTAGGGCTATTCTCGTTGAATGCCTGAAAAGTAAACCACCAATGTAGTCGACTCGTTAAGAGTCGATTTCAACTAAAGTGATTCTGTATTGTTGTACTTTTTGTTATACAGACATTTGTTTATAGGGAGCCAATCAAAAGATATGTAAACTGAACACAGGAACAAATGGTTTTCGATAGAATTGAAGTTTTTTTAAATATGGTTCTGTAAATGTACACAACAATACAACCACAGGTAGACAACACAACCAACTCTATAGAACTAACTATAATGTTCCAAATTGTAATCTAATGTGGGGAATTATAGGGGGCCATCAACAAACACTACTTGTAAACGTGTAGTATAACCTACCCACGTAATAGTTACATTTGGCTCAAAGTGTACATATATACATACTGGCGTAAGCCATAGGAATTTACTCTGGCTTCATTTGGATCTACTAAAGTTACTATATTTATATGTTCATCAAAATTTCCATTATTATACATAAATACAGTGTTAAAAAGAAATTTACTGAGAGGTGCGTTAAAATGGCAGTTGTACTTACCGGAACACCGTTCTGCTTGAACCTTGTCGATCTCCAACTTTCGAGGATCAATAGTCCAGCGTATATCTTCCCGACTGTCAGTTTCCCAGCGTTGAGTACATCGTTTCGAGGCACCAGCAAGTCGAGCATTTTCTTTGCTTGTAATGGCCATATATGGGTTATCGTTTCTCTTAATTCCTCATCTGCTTGGTCCATTTCCTCAGCTGCAATTTGACATTGATATTATTTAGCATTAGGGACAGTTGAATCATTATTCAGTCATCATTCACTCGAAGCGAGAAATACATTATTTTTGCGAGGTATTGCTGTATTCCACAATCGTCAAAGTATAATAATAGGGTGATACTTACGAGATCTCATTTTGATGTTTAAGTTTTCTCGTATTAAGGCAAATAGTGTTGTTGTAAAATTAACTTTCCCCTCATCGTCTAGCGGCATATTCATTCTAATAAGCTTCTTATATGCTAGTCTATTTGGACATTTGTTACCAAACCCCAGAGGAGGATCCATATTCTTCAACATATCATACATTTCTGTATAATGGATCTTACCCCTGAAATGATAAAGTATAATGGTTTTAAATCATTGACTACAAAATAAGGAATCCGTAAAATGCATATTTTCAAACATGTACTGACGTGGCGTTTGGATCGTATTCTGCCCATATTCTAACAAATTCATCAAGATGATGTGCGCCGAGGATGGACGAGTCCCTCGTTAGGTAGTCAAAGTTATCCATAATAACGGCAACGAACAAGTTCAACATCTGAAAGTAAATCACTAGTTTAAAGTGGTATAAAAATTAAAAGGCATATTTTTCGAAGTGATTAATAATAATATACTCACAAGAAACGAACAGAAGAATATAAAAGATACGAAGTAGGCGTAGGCGAGCGTACTTCCACATTCTTCGTTAGATGCCTTTCCTGCTGCTATGTCGCACTTGGCAGGCTTGCGGCAAGCCAACATTATGTTGGGCCACGACTCGCCCGTCGCGCATCTAAACATACAGTGGCTCACAGAAACCGTTCCATATTCAACAGCCAATTCAAAAAAATCTTATAAAATGCAATGAAGAATCCTACTATAAAAAGAGCATTTCCAGAATTAGTATTGATTGATTAAGTATTGATCAATTATGGGAAAATACACATTCGGTTTGCACAAAACAGACTGTTCTACACGTTTCACAACTAAGTAACAGTGAGTGAGTGATGAAGTAACTCTTGATAGTTGAAGTGCATGCATGAGACGTGCGCGATGATACACAAATGAAATCATTCTAAGGTACTCCCATAACTGCATTGAGAAGCCTACTCGTTACTCTACGGGTCTTATCATTTCAACTAGATTGCTTCTGGATTAAATTGATTAGAGCAGTCTAAATGGTGTTTCGATAAATGTTTGTATTTTCCTATGTTTACAAAAGTTTACAATATATCCTCAGGCTGGAGTAACTTGTATTCAATGTTCCTTACCTGAACAGTAGCATGAGTGCTTGAATGAAGCTTCGAAAATTGTTGTGTCTGTTCATGTCAGACTCTGGTGTTAATTCTATATTGCCAAACACCTGTGTCCAAGCAGATACAACACAGAAGATCAGCTTTGTATGCAAATTATAACACGTAGCCCGACTCCTATGCTTCATCCCACAAAAATAAACACTCTACCTAATGACGTATCTATCTATAACTAGCACTAAGGATACGACAAACGATATCAAACAAGGGTACCAAACTATCTAGAGATACAAACATAAGAAGCAATCTCAAAGTTAAGGACACCGATCAGGATATTGTCACCACTAAGGATCTTCTAAATCTACGTTCTGATTATATGAATATACATATTAATGATAGTAGTATTGCCAATGATAATGATAGTAAGTACATATGTAACACTGATAGTAGAGACAGATTTTCGGCAGTGGCCGCAAGACTGAGTAACAGCTACGTCTTTTGTACTCTCACCGAAATAGTAGCAAAAGTGCCGCCACGAAAGATTGGAAGTTGTTATGCCTGTTGATGGCATCATCTGGATCATATTGTATGTTTCCGAAAACCTGTCATTAGAAACTTATCAATACTGGTTTTGTATTTTCTTAATCCACTCTTATAATGTACTCACTACTCATAACTATTATGAGTCCGTCTAAGATGAATTTTGCTAATTCATCTTAGACTGGATTTTATATTTTTGAATTTTAGAAAATTTTACTACACAACTAAATACGATTACATTGTGGAAAAAAATTTGGATTAAGGTTGACAATACTTGGATTATCTAGGAATTTGTTATATTTAGTCTATTATTTAATAGTAGGATTAGTAAATGGACTAATTTACACTAAACTTTACTATGTTTTTCTAAGCATATGATAAGAGGAATACTAACAAGTATTTTATCTAGCCCCTCAAAAATATTCTATTGTACCAGGGGTGGAAAATTACGACATTATCACAAAAGGATTAGAACTTCCGATATTTCTATCGAAAGTCCGTCACCTAGCATTACGCTAATGTAACTAAGACCTATGGTTGTTAGACCCTAACGCTACTAACTATTATTATAAAATGAACTAGGAAACTTTATTAGAGTCAAAACTAGTTTCACTAGTAACAATTAATTACGTGTGAAAAATCTATAAAAACACTATTTTCAAGTAAAACTACTAAAATTATCCCCAAAAAGTACCTATCAAATATTTCATTATATTTCTTGTCATATATTAAGTATTATCATTATTCTTAATTTTTAAATTGTAAGTAAGGTTAGAAATATTAATCAAGCTAGAAAATTTATTAGGAATTTCATGTGACAAGGAACAGGAGGAATTCCAACAGACCTGCATCCCGATGATGGCATAGATGAAGAATAGCATCGCGATGAGAAGGCACACGTAGGGTAAGGCTTTGAAACTCTGCACAAATGTCCAGAGTAGTATCCGAATAGTGTATCCCTGTCGGAGCAGCTTGATCAGTCGCGCGGCTCGAAACAGGCGAAGGAAACCGACGTTGAATGTGTTTTCCTGCGAATGATATACACATTGACATATCCATCCCTTTCTTAAAGCCTCAAACACTTCATTAAAAAAATCACACGTTAAATTCAACCAATATCTTGGACAACATGTCTGGTACTCAAACAAGCTGATGTTTCAGCCAGGCAAACTCCAATATCTAGTTATATTATAATTTAAAACTAACGACAACTTTAAATAAAACTAGGCATATAGGTCAATGAGATAAGATGTACTAGATAAAATCACGAAATTAAGGAAAATAAATTATATTCAGATTACGTAATGAAGAATATGAAAATATAAATGTAATGAATATAATAATTGTATCAGCTACTTCTTAGTACAGTATTGAACAAACTTCAATACTTTCGCACAATGTAAAATATATGAAAAATCTAGCAATATTTACGAGAAAAAATTCAAATATTCTAGGATTTTATGGAAATTAACACACCAATGTATAATTCATCAATCAAGTCATAATATCTAAAACAACCCCAAAAACAATAATTGGTCCCTAGCGAACAACCTTACATACGTTATAAACTACAAAACTTCTATACATCATAATATTCTAAAAATATTCTCTAGCACTACTAATATTAGATCACTGTTCAACAGTATGTACACACTCTGTCTAAACCATCGACCAATCCGTTACAAAAATCTAAGATTCCTAGCAATCAAATAGTTGATTTGTTACCTGCTGACAGGATATGTCAGCACAGTTTTCAGCAAGGTCGGTCTGTAATGAGGATAGATCCTTTATCTTCACTTTTATCAAAGTCAAAAAATAATTATAAAATTGCCAGCAGCAAAGAAGGATCGAGTAGGCAAAAATGAAATTAGTATAATAAATGTAAGTATAGAAGCTGAGAAAGATTATAGAAGGTTTATCAGACGATGATGATACTTACGCCAAACTCCATAATGAGGGCGTCAATAATACTTCCAATGACCGTAATGAAATCGAATGTATTCCAAGGGTCTTTGAAAAAATTCTGGAAACAGATCAATATGTTAGCAAAGATTCTGTAAAAGTCATAATTCATTTTAAAAGAATTTTAGAAAACGAGTACAATATCATTTTCAAGGAAAACTGTATACAAATGTACACTTTCCATTCTCAGACTGTTTTAAGATCAAAGGACTTTATGAATAAGGAAAGGAATGAGGAAATCTCTCTTTATTTTTTAAATCTATGCAAATACATAAAAATATGTTATTCATAAATCTAAGAAAAGTTAATGCATTTAAAACAAATTTATGTCAATTAAAAAGCGTTATCTCGTAAATTCTCTATAAAAATGAGTTCTAAATTGAAATATATTCAAGTCAATATTGAATATTAATAGCTAGGCTAAAATATTTATAAAATAATGATAGTGTATTGTGTTAGGCGCACACGATTATTTTGCACATTCCATAATGCATTCGTATTATTTTAAATACATTTGCAGCACAAAGTTATACATTAATCTCAAATGAACATTCAATACATTAGTTTAGCTCATTTTCACACCTACAATTGATTTTTGTCTTTACATACCCATGGCTTCTTGCATATTTTATAGAAATAAAGCTATCATGTTCTTGTTAAATGATAAAATAAGTTTTAATTAATTAGGTAATATAAAAATTCAAAGTGTGTCAAATTCTTACCGTACACCCGAAGGCGATCAGCTTCAAAACGGTCTCGAGAAGGAAGAAGATCGTAAAGACGAGGTTCATGAATGTTAACATGTCCATGAGTAGTGGTGGAGCCTCGTGAAACTACCACAAAATCAATACCAGTCTTTTAAACCTTAACTCAAAACATTATCAAATTAATGAAAGTTAAATGCAAGACCAGTGTCTTTTTCATTCAAGTAGGTATTCAAAAATATCCATTTGCTAAATGGACATATTTTGTTCTAGCATTTAACTTTGTATGATTAAAATATTTTTATCTAGCCGATATTATTATCTAATAAAATAATGTTTTGTTATGTTAACACTTTTCATGTAGAAGTGAGTGTGTTAGTATTTGTGTTATGTTTCTTCATTGTCGATGAGTATCATGTTATTGAGATGTATTTGCGAGACTTGTGGCATAGGGTGCACGTGCAGCATGCTGTTCCGAATGTACAATCATGCGATTAGGTGTAATGACGGACAACATTTATTACAGGAAAAATATAAAATTATACTGACCTCAGAAACCGCAGATCTCCGCCAGATTTTAAAAGATCACAGTACTTACCTCATGATAACGCTCGGCAAGTATGGATTAGTAAAATCGGGAGAAAGACAACATTATAACGCGTGTATTCACATACAATAGTGCTACATGCAGCAGGAGAATAAGCCATGCTTTACAATTATTGCAAATAAACCTTTACAATCATCATCGTCGCCAGAGAGAAACTAGTACTGGATACTTGGGAAGGGATAATAATTACACGGCTGGAAATAATCCCATACAGTCATGTAAATAGATAAAACAATCACGTTAATAGCAGAAAGAGTACATTTGTACCTATATCGTATTTATTTATATTTCATTATGTACTTGTACTATGTGTCGGTCGATACTTTGTGTTTGTGTACTTACTTTGACACCATAAGCGATGATTTTCAACACCGTTTCCACAGAAAACATTCCAGTAAACCCCATATTCGAATACTTGAGGACATCCGCGTAGATGTCATTTTGATTATAGTACTGCCATTTTGTGATGAAGTGCCGGACGTTATGGATAAACCCATGGCAATGAAAATACATAATTGTTACTTTATAAATTACCTCATCCACAAGAATTAGTATTTTAATGTGATGTACGAAATTGAAATTTGTATGGAATCAATGTAAGTAAGTAATTAGTTATGTTACGGTTCATGTAACAATTAACAGTAATAATAATATACATATAGTAGAAGCATATATATATCAAGGGAATAAGTGACAAGAGTTTGGTGAGGATATGTGCGAAGATCTTATTAAATTTGATTAACATAAAATTAGACAGGGTCACAGGAAAGTAAAGCTAAACAGTTTTATAATAGTGTAGGAATATATAGGACAGTAAACATATAAATCTTAAAATAATATGAACATAAAATCAAACAAAGTTGGGTAGAACAAAAATAGTGTTATAATTTTGACCACGTAATATAACTTTAGTTTCTTTTAAATTTTGTCTTTAGAAAAATGATCAATTTTGTCACTTTTCCAATAAATATACAAAGCAGCCCATAGCCACCAACAGATCACGCCTGGCAGTAGGCCATTCCACCAAGCATGCACAATATCCACATAAAGACAATTAGGAATAGGTCTTAAATAAGATCATGCAACACGAACAACATATATGGCCCATGCCACGTCCTATCTGTACCCAGAGATTGTTGTGCATTCACAAGCACGAATAACCGAATAAAATGTTTGGTGTATCTTGTGCCATAAATGTGCTGGAAGGACAGGTATATCGTGCAGTAAACACCGATACATACATAATATTTAATTAATAGCAAGCGAGGAGTAACGAAAGGATTATCCAACGAAACACAGGAGAAAATAAAATGATATTTGGCGGTAGGTACATTTGACGGGATAGGCTCGGTAATAATTTTAAATACGGCGCATTCCGATGCAGTGTATACTGACGCCGAATAGTACAGTGATATCGTAAACACTTTGTATGTTGTGTGTGTGTGTGTTGTGGTTTTTGGAAGACCTAAACTAGTAGGCAGTACTAATGTTGTGCCAATGTTGTTGTTGTATCATGACGTCATCCAGGTATATATTAACATTTAAGACGTTACACAACTAACAAATTAATTCCACTAAAAGGAACTATCAGGTGCGAACATATATTAGACGCATATACGACAAAGGTTATGTCTTAGTATAAGTTTTGCCAAACTAGAGAGCTTATGACTTACATTTGATGAGCTCTCTAGAATGGTACTGTGCAGGCTTCAAGGATTGGTTGCTAATCTAGATCGTCACTTTCAGTGCCTTGTGAGACAGGCTAGGTTCTTCAGCAACTACCTTAAATAAGTGATCATTTTCTACTTTTCACATTTAGTGCTCCTTTTGTTTATGTATTTTGTATGATCACTTTTGGAAAATGTGTTTGTACTTAAAATAGATAGATCTTTATAATAATAAAATTAACATTAGTAGTAGTCGATCTTACATTAATTATTCTAGAACAGTCAGAAGCGTCGGTGATACATACCTTCATCATGAGCAACAATGTGTTGAGGACGATGAGGGTCATGATGAAATACTCGAAGGGCGTAGAGACGACTATTCTCCACACTTTGTACTTAAAACTCGCCCTTTTGCTTGGCATATACCTTTCAAGAGGTCGCGCTTCTATCGTGAAGTCTATACACGATTTCTGTAAACAAAAATGTAGTATCATGTCCTCATCAAGAGTGGCTGGTGTTGGTTTTACTTGACTTTTATGTAATGCCATATCATTAGCAACTACATTGAGTAAAGATTTTGTTACTCAACTCACCTGATTCTTATCAATTTCACCATCCTGCAGTTCAGCTTCGCCCTGCTCTTGAAATGTGATAATTATCAGAGCTACGAATATGTTAACAAAGAAGAAAGGAAACACCACGAAGTAAACGATATAAAATATGGACATTTCTATTCGAAAATTTTGTATGGGTCCCCTGTCTTCGTAGGTGGCGGCCATTGAATTTTGTAATACTCTGTAAACAAATAATTGTGTTAGTCTACTGTTTTTAACAAGAAATAACAGATTTAGGACTGAACCAACTTCCAGTTCGAAACAGAAAAATAAATAGAACAAGCATCTCTTGAATTATTGATCTAATTAGAAATTTTTATAACATGTTATTAGATTTTATTCCAACAGGACAAAACGTGAATGGGAATAAACTTAAAAAAATAATATTTGTTTTATTTTTCAGTTTTTGACGTCGCTGTTAACAACTTTTAGCTAAGGAAGTTTTAAAGGATACTTATTATCTGCTACTAAAAAAGCTAGTCATTGAATATTTTTACACTTTACACATTCAAATGTTAAAATAACTTCTTAAAAAAATATATTATACTCACTGAGGCCACCCCTCCCCGGTCTGCACCGCGAACAGCGTAAGCATTGCCACTGCTACGTTGTCGTAATGGAAGGATTGCGTCGTCCACGTGCGCTGGTTGACTTTCGGCAGTAAGGTGTTAGACTCGTACACGAAATACGACCCTCTGTTACACACAATAAGGTTTGTATTAGAATTTATACTTCAGCAACAAAGAAATCTGTGTTCATATTATTGTTTTCATCTACGAAACTTTGTACGATAAGAAATTGTAATGCATTTACCTTTATGCATAACAATTTCTTCATCTTCAACAATTTCTTTTATCAAAACGCTAATCGATTTAAAGCAGACAACAATCTCATGTGTCAAACTAGAGCAAAGGTTTAGATTGGAAGAATACATTAAAATACAGAAGCTAGATAGGCAGTAAATAAATAAAAACTCAATACTCACTGGCAGTCTTCAAAAGTATTCTTACTGATATCGTTGCAGTGAAAAAATTTACCATTAAAAAGTTGAACTGCAATTACAGCAAATATGAATTGAAACAATATGTACACAATGAGAATGTTGATAACGTTTTTCAAAGAGTTCACAACACAGTCAAACACTGCTTTTAACTTTGGAACTCGTTTTATAGTTTTCAAAGGTCTGAGCACTCGTAACACTCTTAACGATTTTATTGTGGACAGATTCTGCCCCGCACCCTTTTTCACGCCTCTGTAACAAGACAATTATAATTAGTTCGATAACTGTAATTTTGTGGGTATAACGTCAAAGTTATTAAAATAGACAAGTCATCAGTGTTTATTTCAAATTACTACTAATTATGGTGAATATGTCATCAAGTTAAAAATATTGTTCTTTTTACACCTGATTTCAATTTCAAATCAGACAGGAATGCTTATGACGTCAGCAATTCATGAACAAAACGTTTCCAATATTCACTAACTATCAGTATCGATAATGTCATGTCATCAAATTTAGAAATACCATTCCAAACGTACCCGATCTCAAATCCGAAGCTGACTAGGGCGCATATAACGACAGCGGCATCCATGATGTTCCACAGGTCGCGTAAGTACGCGCCCGGGTGGAACAGGATGCCGAGGTCCACTATCTTCAACAGCATCTCCACGGTAAACACACCCGTGAACGCGTAATCGAAGTAGTTCAGGATTTTATTCCTGTGATGGATGAGAGAGTAAGATTAAGTAAAAGAGTAGCCACGTGATACGAAGGAAGATAGGTTGATTAAGCAAAGTGGTTTTTTAAATAAGTTTCGGGAATGCAAACTCAATGTCATACATGACAAAGCTCAAACTCAATTGCAACTGGGATTTTCAGGACCTTTTTTACTTCTTTAGCGTTATGTAGTCTTAAGTTGATTTTTGATTGCACTCAATCAAAAATCAACTTAAGACATAGTTATATTATGCCAAAAGATCACAACTTTGGTAGTGGGAATTTACAATATCCAAAAAGTTATTTTTGGTAGCTTTTCTACTAGATAAAAAATGATTTAGGTAAGTGTTTCCTGTTCTCGTTGAAATACTTGAGATATATGAACAACACACAACGTACCTGTCACTCTCTTCCACTACGGGGTCTTCAGCCGCTAAAGCCGCAGAACTCATACATATAACTACCATGATAAAAAAATCAAAATATCTTAAATTTACAACCCAGTGTGCGCCTCGCCTAATTCTGTAACACAGAAATTATTATATCATTAGAATATGTTAAGATCGAATAAAACCAAAAGTTCCTTGTAAAGTCTATAAAGGCATGATGATGTGAAGCAATAACTTGAGTAATAAGGGGCAACTTACGGATTAGTAGGTGACAAAATAAACATGGACGAATATGGCAGCATTGGTTTTGGTCCATCTGGTACCTCATCATCATCTTCTTTTTTGGCCTCTTCTTTCTTTTTGTTCTGAAATATATCAAAACCATAATAATATACGTTCCCTATAACTGCTTTCATCTACATTGTTTCCACTACTTTCTAATTTCTTACTCTGGCTCTATAAAAGTTCTTTAAATATATCGAAGGAAACTACACTAGATTCAGTAACAGTTTTATGATAAATTACATGATGATACTTTTTTTAGCAAGTGATCACTATTACGACTTATTCAATGAATAAGTACTCAAATGAAATTATAATAACTTATTACTAAAAGTTTCACATTTAGATTTAAAAAGTAAAGACTATTACACAAGCCATTACTGATGAATGTCGTGGTAAAACATGCGTTTCAAACAAATGTCGTAAATAAAAATAAAAAAAACCTTATAAGTGAAAGGAAGGAATGATCCTCAAGCTAGAAAGAAACCATGTATTGAAATTAATGAACCAGTATGTGTTTTATATGAATTAAGTAGCCACCTAGTTGAAGTTAACGTAAAAAGTCAAGTTGATGTTGACATCCATTAGCCATCTAGAGTTAAAGATCATAAAGATTTGATAAAACACCTATCATGACATTCTGCTCACATAAGCGACATCGACCCGTCTAGCATACTTAAAATATTGTTGATATCGAAGTCATGAACACACATAGGAAATAACAACACATCAGACAGCGTGCAATGTCATGCAGTGTTAAGAGAAGCTGCAGAATGAGATCTTAGAAGAATTCAATGAAAATAGTGGAAGTTTAAATATCAACAATATTTTAAGTCGTCGACACCAATACATTTTGAAGCATAGCTTTGCCAATGCCGAGCTCTTTTTACCTTCCTACTCGTCGGCGAGGAGGGACTTAGGTCTACTCCGGTTGGAGAGCCATCCACCGCGTGTAATGCACCCATCTCTTTCTCCAATTCCTAATTATCCGGAATAATGTATGAAATATGTACAAATTTTGTTCCAATCAACAGCTTATAACCAATTAGTACAACCGCTTGAAAGTAAATGCTTGTGGAAGAGTGGTTGAACATGCTATGGCTTTGAAATTGTGATACTATTAACTAAACTCCAAAGCATCAGAGGATGAATACTAGGTACTATAAACAAAGAGAAGCTTGATACTTACTTGTAGCTGTTTTTCCTTGTCTTCCTCGACTTGTTCCTCTTCTGCCGCTGTCAATTCCTGTAAATACAGATTTGCAACATTTACACGAAAAGCGGCGTCAGATTTACAAGAGCGCGATGACGTCAACAAGTCAACATACATCAAATTGGCGAAGGTCTCCTTTGTGAACACATCCATTGATATTGATTTGCGTTAGTTGATCTTAATACCATAGTAACACATTAACAAAACTATCAGATAACTTGTCATACTTGTAACAATTAAATGAGATGATTACAATAATTTAAGACCAAGTAACGCAAAACAAAGCACAGACAGAGAAACGCACCTGGGCATTAGCCAAGTTGTCGACAGCGATGGCAAGGAACACGTTTAGCAGCGTGTAGTTGCCAAACAAGACGAGGATGACGAAGTACAGCGAGTAGATCATGCCCCTCTGAATACCACCCTGAGACTGGATGCCATCGTACATCACTTCGTTCCAATCTTCACCTGTTAGAATCTGGAATGAAGACAACAAGACATTGGTTTTATTTGGTAAAAATAGATGTGTACTTGTAGGATACAATCTCAGAATAATTGAATCACAACATTTGTCACAATGATACGTTATAATGTTAGATTACCAAATCTGTAAATAGTCTTGAGCTGTTAGATAGTAGTAAATATTATTTAAATGGATAACAGCAAATCGCCAAATTGAGAGAATAAGCGACAGGAAGAAAATACATCGTATTCTCATGAAGTATAGCGCTTTAGGGTATTCCGGTAATTCGATATGCATGAATACAAGAATCCATCGAATTTCACAAATATCAAAGTAACGATGACATTGCCATTTGTAAAAAAATCTTCCGATTAGTACATTACTATGTGCCGACTTAAATTTGCATCAAAGGTGTCTTCGTAAAGGAATGGTAATAAGAAAGCAAAGTTCATAATTAATTACCTGGAAGACAGTTAGCAACGCGATAGGAAAGGTGTTGAAGTTGGTCGGCGGCGTGCCATCCTCGAAGTTGAACTGTCCTCCGAACAGTTGCATGCCGAGCAGTGCAAAGATGAGAATGAAGAGGAAGAGGAGGAACAGCAGCGAGATGATGGATCTCATTGAGTTGAGGAGAGATATCACCAGGTTCCGAAGTGATGACCAGTATTTGGTAACCTGAAAAATACAAATAATGTATAAGCACACACTTTTAAATAATTTATGATGTTGTTTAGAGTTTACTTTATCAAATAAATTTTAATTGGAACCGATTAAAAACACAATGAGTAAGAACACTAAGGGCTGATTTTTCAATAGTCAGCTCTTATCTGAAGAATAAATATGACAGTTTGACATATATCTTATAGACAAAAGCTGTCAAATTGAAATATTTATTCTTCAGATGACTATTGAAAAATTAGCCCTAAGAACAAAGTAAAATAACACGTTTTGACAAATAAAATAAATAAATAAATAGTAAATTTATTGTATTGCACAAACAAAAATCACATTGCACTGCATGCATTCAGTTGACATAATCCAATATAAGTTTAACCTATGAGTACAATAATTTTACACTCTATCCCTTAAACTAGGTTTGGCCTGTATCTTAAGAGATAGGGTTCAGTCATTGTGTAGGACTAAATTATATTTACTATAAGACAAGTGAACCAGACAAATACTTGTAATTGTTGAAAAATAGTACCAAACACCGAATAGTACCGTTTTATGCTACATAAAATCGATGGAAAGACGTCTATTGTTGGACTTATATGTTTCTGATTGGTTGTGATAAACATGGTCGTGGAAAATATTTTTGTATGTTTTAAGTTTCAAGTTGTAACATGAATCGTTTACCTTGAATATCCTCAGCAGTCTTAGAGCTCTCAGGACAGATAGACCGAAGGAGCCACCCTTGACCTCGGACCAGACGACCTCGAAGATGGAGCCGGAGATTACCACGCAGTCAAACCGGTTGAAGGACGACTCGAAGTAGATCCGTGGCCCCAGTGCATACATCTTCACCCACATCTCCATCATGAACAACCCCAGGAACACAAATTCGGCATAATCTGTGGAGAAGAAGATTGTTATTAATTTGGAAACATTAATTGGGATCAGGTTCATTGATTTATTTGTATTATTATTGAGTGTGCTCAAATCAATCATTACAATTCAGAACAAGCTAAAATAAGAAATCACAACTAGCACATATCAAATCTCTCAAGTCAGATAGATACCCAACATCGATATCGAAATCTCATCAAGTGTTTTAAATCTAAAACAGCAAATCTTCAATTAATAAAGTGAGGCACAAGCATCTATAGCCCATCGTCATTACTGCCGGACATAGGCCTCATACCCAGAAGGTGAAGTCAGAATAGAGATGATGATGAATGAGTAAAGTAGTTTAAAAAAACATATGAAACTTACATAAAAACGCAGTCAGCCACTTGGGTTGTCTGTAATGCTCCACAGCCACACATATCGTGTTGAAGAGCACCAAGACAATGACGAACCAGTAGAACCACTGGGTCTTCACAGTGTGTCTGATCCAAAACCGAAACCTCTTCTCGGCCCGCCAGAAGTCCGCAAACTTCCCAGCTGACCGTGCTTTACTTTTCAGAAAACCTGTTGTAATAAAAAACGAGTTAGCAAATGTCTTGATGTTAAAGTTGTCGTTGATCTTGCAATTGTCTGACAATTCTTTAAATTCCACATCTTGTTTCAGGTTTTACTACAACACAATTTGTATTATGCCAATGCTATTGATGCCTTAAAAATGTTAGCCAGTTTTACTACAACGCAATTTTTATTATGCCAATGCTACTAATGCCTTAAAAATATGAGCTACTTTTAAGGTCGTAGTTTCTATCCCCTCATACGGTTCGTCCGTGAGTAATTTGCCTAATATTGTGCGTGGTATGGGTTCTATACCGGGAAAATATTTTTTTATTATTAACGTTGTTCCATCACTATTAAGTAATAGTAAAAAAATTACTTAATAGTGATGGAACAACGTTAATAATAAAAAAATATTTAAAATCTCACGGACCCGATTCACACCGAAACCGTATGAGCGGCTATGCTTTCATTATAAATACATCGCGAGTAAATAGTTGTGTTCGTTACCAAATATCGGCAATTTAAAGGATCTAATGTTTATTGCATGATCAACGGCATTTGCATTTCTCTAAAGGATTCGGGTTTACTTAACATTCAGCTAATTGTTTATTAACTCTAGCGTACGCACGACACGATAGCAGTCCTACTACGATCACAGATTTGCGACACAAAAATGCTCTTGTGCATTTTAAGCTGGTTTTTTATCGTTGAGTTTTATAACACGAAGTAATTGGACGGTATGGAAATGGCATCGAAATTCAATCGGGGTCGCAATACGACACTTCGTTCGTATAAGTTACTAACAACCCTCTTCTGAGATACAGTCATGTTATCCCCAGAAAAATATGTTACGTTTTATGGTAACTTTTTGGTGAAGCTCACGCTGTACAAGCTTTGGGTTAGGGCGGTGGAAATAGTGGACCTAAAGGTAGAAAAGTAGCAAAGGATAATTACGAGGGTATTCTGACGTCTGTACGGTTAAACGACGACTCCAAATCTCGTAAGACAAGTGGAATATCATTACTATATTTACATACTTTTGGGAAACACGTACAAACGTTTTCATAATTTGGATATGGGAAGGGTAACTATTCCTAAATCTAAGACTAGACTATTTTGACTACTGTAGAAGATGAAAAGGAATATTCTACCAGCATCACGTTTGATCCCATACCTTGCTTTTTCTTTGGAACTGTAAACAACCAACACACAAATAGAGTACGAATACGCAATGAAAATGGATGAAAATGAAATAAAAGAGTTAGTTATCGACAAAATATCATGCAACATTCGTGAATTTAAAATATATGTGTAATAATTACGTAAAAAGAATGGGATAGTATTTTAATGATTACAAATGTGACTAATGTACTGAAAAGTTAAAAAATACCTAACATGACTATTAATTATAGTATCAAAGACGAAAATGTAAACAAATGTAAAGAAAATGAGAACATGCTTCTAAAATTTGGTTCCTGCTTGAGTAATGAAAACGGATCAGTGGTTTTAATAGAAAATCTGAATTTAACTTTATCTGTAGTAGGTATACACACAACACGACACTCAGATTACAGAATATGTAACATTCATGTGAATGGAAGATGATACTGACCGTCATCACCGCAGTCTTCATCCTGTTCTTCCTCTTCAGTGTCTGTGCTTTTACTTTTGCCAAGGTTTTTTAATTTCTTTTTAGCCGCTGCTCTTCTCCGCGCTAGTAATAAGAGCAAAATATGTTATACATTAATAACTATCAACAAATATAGGATTACATAATTATGTTTGTATTTCTTGCCTTTCAAGAAATCACAATCTAGAACTAACTTAAAATTTTATCAATCTACTTACCTTCTATTATGTGCATTTTTTCTTCTTCTGTTGTTCTTTCTTCTGCTAATATTACTTCCTCTGTAACCAATATTATATAGATCAATTTAAAAAACCAAATAAATGTAATTAACAATAATAATTATTAAGAACATTAATTCATTATTTTGTGTCTTTCAAATACTTTTATTAGTTCGTACTTATACCATTACTTACGCATTTTCTTTTCTTTCTATGACTGTTGCCATATTATACGTGTCAGTTTATGTTCCACACTTACCTGCTTTACATATCCACTCAACGTAACCATTGAGTTCTCTCTCGAGTTGCTGCTGTCTTCTTAATTTAAGAAATTCTTGTCTATTTTCTACTTTCTCTCTTTCTTTAGCGAACTCACTGCAAACATAATTACGCATATTGAACTACTCTAGCTCTAATGATACAAATAATCGCCAACCTTATGAATCGTATATACAATTTAAAACATCATCAAAAGTTTGAGCTAGCATAAATGAAAACAATACCCAACACTTAAAACAACAGACTTTTGTTTAATAGCAAATACGAGTGACAATATACATAGTATGAGCAAATAATTCATAAGGATCAAATTTTGAAATACGTTTGAGAGAAATGTGGTTCTTCAAGATCTGCTACCAAATCTTTAACTACAATGTTTAATTAACATTTTTTCTAGCATTACTTGAGCGCATAGCATCAGTATTCAAAAGACCTGCTTCAGTAATCCAGTTGAGATATGCATTGAAGTCTGCGTTGAACATTGCACGAGCTCTTTCTTTTACAAACTGAGCCCTTCTTTCTACGCGCCCTCTTTCATTAGAGAACTCGCTGGATATCAATGGTGATAAAGAAAACATAAAATAATCGTAAACAAAGTAAGATTGATGCAGCAGATGTAAATATATATTAAAGTGTGTTAACTTACCCGCTAAGAACACCGAGAACTAAGTTGAGC
This sequence comes from Cosmia pyralina, assembly GCA_946251885.1. NCBI lineage: Eukaryota > Metazoa > Arthropoda > Insecta > Lepidoptera > Noctuidae > Cosmia > Cosmia pyralina. The sequence goes on along the minus strand of OX276345.1, from coordinate 23,131,117 downwards.
ATAAAGAATGAACCCAATACTATGAGAGGCACAAAGTAAATCCAGTTGAACGCACTACCTAGCGCGTCATTCGTCTGCAACAAATACTCTTCATTAGAATTCCTAATTTAGAAGGCAAAAAGAAATCATAATTCTATCGCGAATGAAAACGGTCTAGTAGTCGTGGTGACCCTGGTGTCATGTTCTTGACTAGGTTTGCAATTTCAACGCATATGAAATTCACATTCATATAAATGAAATAAATACAGGTTTGCGTGGGAATGACATCAGTCTTTAAATAACAGTGTCCCTTGCACTGACCCTGTGGTCAGTGCAAGGGACACTGTTATTCTTCTGTTCTTCTGTAAGAAGAGTAATAAATCTCTCTAAGGACACTGTAGGAGTTGTTGTAGGGGAAAGATAACTATCATAGTAAGTAATTCCATATACCCAATAGAGGATGGCAGTCCAGCCCTCCATGGTGATGCACTGGAAGACGGTGAGCATAGCGAAGCCAATGTTGTCAAAGGACGTGATGCCTCTGTTCGGCCCCTCCCACTTCTCTAGGCACGTGCTCTTATCGTACACACACACGTTCGCGCCAAACGGCGCTAGGCTAGAGTTGTCCGCATTGCACGGCGTCGCACTGTCGCCATCGTTTACTATTTCACCTGGGGAATTAAAAAGGGTTTTAGTGAAGCTGCTTCGGTGTAGTCGTTTTTATTGGGAACTGAATTAATTTATGTAACTTCTCCTAAGAGAAGAATAGTTAATATATTGGCCAAATCAATCCCGTCAATTTTAACTCAAAATTGACGGGATTGATTTCATATATCCTATACATATTGGACACTTTATCGGGGAAAACTTATTTTAGAGTTAGCTGCGTCATAATTTAACTTAAACTATTGTAAATGATGGCAGATAAAAAATATTTGTAATTTTTCTCGGGTTCAACATTACATTATAAGGTATTTGCGTATAAATATGTAAAAAAAAAAGCAACCTAACTCATTACGTTGATAAAATCACTGACAAAATCAAACAACGTCCACGTTCTTAAAATGTTAGACTAGTTTCCGAAGTAGTAATTAACTTTTATAGCCAATAATTAAAACGTTGAAAAGTTTCGAACTTCTACTTATTACATTTTGAAGTTTCGCCGTTAATTTAAATTTCTACATGCAATGGTGTCGCCTGTTCGTGAGTTTGTGACTGCATGTTAGTGTCGTACAAACTTTAACTGGGTTGCTGTTATTTACCGATAGTTTATATAAAGTTTACTGGGTATCGATATAGCAGTGCCCTACTTTGTCATGTATATCCTTTTATTATCTAATAGCTTTTTCCGACAAACATCAGCTTATATACATAATCAATACGCTGACTCATTTTAAACGGGAATCTCTGTCTCCTGTGATCAATGATATTATAAGTAAAAAGACGTAGATATGTTACCTTCCCAACATTCGATGTTTAAAAATAGCACAATGTCAGACTATTAGATGACACGTGGAAGTAGGACGGCATGTCATCATTATTGGGAGCGAAAAAGAGACAAGACGATGAAAATGTGGGCCAGATTTTGACGTGCACTTGCAGAGCGTGTATAACCTATCTACCTCTTTCTTATTATCATTCCCTGTGATAGTTTTTTTATCTAGTACAGGATACAGGTGATCTTTTTCACTAAAGCTAAGTAGGGTAGGCTGTATTGTATTGCATAGTTTTTGCTTGTCAATAACTGGTGGAAAAACAATAAGAATTATTATATTGACTGGCTTGAAGGTCTAGTGGTTGCAAGCGCTACTGCTGAGCTTGAAGTCCTGGTTCGATTCCCGGATCGGGAAAAGTTTTATTGTGTTTTTCCATCTAGAATTTCTCAGTAGCAGCCGGAGTCTGGATTTGTGCCTGGTTGATGGCAATAGGCTCGCCCCCTATTACATGGAACTTAAAAACATAACTGGCGAAATATGGGAGTTCTATAGGTACACCTCTGCTCAACCCTTTTGGGAATACAGTCGTGATTGTATAGTGTGCTTTTGTATTTTCTTTTTGGAAATAGAATGTATTGTTTTATTTGTGCTTAATCTACGGTATAATATGGTCGAGAGTAGTATACAGCTTAATTTACCAAGAAAACATAACTTTGGTTGTAGCAGTGTGATCATCTTAGCAGGTATCAAGAACGTTTCTACGATCTGTATCTAAATCAAGGCAAAAGTTTGCGAGTGTGTGTTTGTATGTTTGTTACTTCTTCACGCTCAAACGGCTGGACCAATTTAGATAAAATTTGGTATGGAGGTTGCTGTCACCCTGAATTAACACATAGGCTACTTTTAATTATTAAAAAAACAAAATTATATCCTAAGGTAACTTAACTAAAACTGTTAAAACTTTTTGGTTCATTTTTTTATCTATTTATGCAGTACCACAGTCCTCCTGAGGTAGTTTATGCGATGAGAAACAAATATTTATTTTATCTACATTTAACCAACATCGTTTTTAACCCTTTAGCCGAGACAAATTTTATTCGTTATTGACCTACACTGACATGACGAACAATGGAATAGCATACAGTAGGGAATGGCAAAAACGGCGGCAAAATATCATTATAATGGGAGAAGCAGTATGTGTATATGGGGCCGATAAAGAGTTATACCAAAATATGTATGTGGAGGTATACTTACTAATATCTTCTAAATTATAACAAGTCTTATGCAGCGCCCCTGAGTAGAACTCGAGGCCAATGATGGCGAAGATGACTATCGCGAAAAGCACCAAGAGGCCGATCTGCAGCAGCGGCGCCATCGCCTTTATAATGGACTTCAATACGACTTGCAGACCTATACGGAAATGGTATTTATTTGTATTAGTCTATAAGGCTCAATATTGCGTGACTTGCCCTGTAATTTATAACCGTTTAGCTATTTGGTGGATTGTTCTCTTGAATTTTGATAAGCCATTTCATGCATGAATAATATGAATATTGAGGAGGATATAAATTTCCCATGTCACCAATGTGTGGTGTATGGTGTCACCAATTTGGTGGAAAATTAATATATTATGGGAAAGCAGAATTTTCTGAAAACAAAAGAAGCTTGAACATTAGTTTCAATGTTACGAGTACTAAGTAGGCACTTGTATTCTGTGTAACAACATTTTAGTCATCAATTTAGCTCTTCCAATATGTATTGGAATTTGGAAGATGAGCAACGTAGTTAAAAATATTAAATTAATAAAAATAAACAAATATGAGGGGCAAAAAAAAATATCCAGTGTTTAATTATAAATTACAGGGCAATAATATTATACGTTCATAAAATGAATTTTGAAGGAGAGATTTCGATAGGGTTTTTGAAAATATTTATCTTTGACATTATAATTAAATTAGATAAAACAAGAGATAATTACCAAATATGTCGTTTATTTCTCGACGTTAGTTGCTAATTTTATCGATGATAACATTAATAGATAGTTTTAATAAAAATACAGACAACAAGAAATAGATTTTCTGACTAAATGCCATATATCTAGAGATGAAAATCATTAACTATTTATTGAAAAAGACATCAGAACAATGGTAACATAATATAAAATCAAAAAGTTATCGTGCACAATGATTTTCACTGATGCATAATTTTAATTAAAAGTGGCGCCAAATATTTAATTTTTTTGAGCACAAGTTGTCTATGACCAGTATTTTTTTTTTCACATATAAACTTTTTGAACAAACTTGCCAATGCAGCCACTATTTTTATAGTAATAAATTTATGCAAAAGTGTAACTAGTGAAACTACAATACGATTAACTAATCTATGAATGTTCTAGAACTCACTAGGAACGCCCGATACTAATTTAAGGGGCCTCAGCACCCTAATGGCACGCAAGGTCCTGAAGTCGACGTCGTGTGGCGCGATCGGCAGCTGCGTGATGATACTGCCAAACACATATCACTCGATACTATAGCTTGAACTAGCAACTAGTAGAGTAATAAATTACTACTGAAGACTGTGCTTTTGTTTTAACAAATGATTACAATCTTCAAAACAAAACAGGTTGATATAAGATGTTCAATTCGCTCATAATCGAAATTGTTACGAGTGTGATTTTTCTGAGAGTTGATATAGCTTCTACCAATACATTGACATAGGATTCTGAAAAAGGGTCTAGATTTTGATGGCAAAAGCACGGTAGAAAGTTATTTTGTTTAGGTACTCGGAAAAATCACAGTCGCTTTTCTTCGATTGTGAGCATGTTACATGATTACTCCGCTGGGTTTCCATGTCCATGATGCTTCGAACGAAAATAAAACAAAATAATTTAATACTACTATGAATATAAACGAAAAAGTAATAAACTAAAACGTAGGTGACAAAGCACAGCCTTAATTTATGTAAAAAATAACTACAATCTAAATATCGTGTATCTAATTAGTTCGATTGTTATATGCTAAGTAATCACGTTAATTTTACGTATTTTAATCTAAATACACCATATTTATTCACACCTAAAACCATTTCTTTATCTAATTTCTTACGTATTAGCTTTTATATTTGATGTAAACCTACACAATACACAAAATGTATAGCAAATCTTTACTATTATGCAACACGTAGCTTTAAAACATTAAACATTTTCAATAAATCACATATTAATTACAATTCACACATTTTCTAATCTATGTTAAGTATGTCAATAAACATGTCGAGAATACGATGCTACGTATTTTTTACTAATAATTATAAAAATTCTATTGTCCATAACTAGCTGTATAGTTCTACATTCAAAAAAGTTTCAAAATTCGAAAACATCTAGCGAGTAACGTCTATAACAAATAAGGTAGAGGTATTATGTGAACTTTTCGCCAATTACTGTGAATTACTTGGTATCCGCGAGACGAGCTTGAGCGGTCGGAGCACTCTGAACGAGCGCAGCATCCGGAGGTCAACGTCCACGTTGTATTCGGCGAATATCGTCATCGACCTAGTTTTTGTTATCGAATATTCAATAATGTCAACTCTTCTTTGTGTTTGACAAAACCTAGTGTCCTACGTTTTATTGTTAACCAATTGTGTGGCCTAATAGTTTATACATGGTAATTTGTATAATTTAGATTACAATATGACGATTCACTGTAAGCAGCCTCGGTGCTATACGATATTTTTGTGGGTGAAATATTAATTCGAGCAATCGAGGATGCTTTTTGTAGTGAATAATAACGTGGTAAAATAAAAGTTATGTAAAGAACAATAATTTTAAGAACAAGAAACATCGATTTTATAATCTTTTTTCTGATGTCATGTTAGATATTAAGTCTAGTTAAGGAAAATATCAACAACTGATCATCTAGGAGATAAAATAACATTTGACAATCGATTAAACTGAAGAGTATCGAGGTTTCTTTACATAACTTCATCAATACCTCTTATCGAGTAAATTAACACTAATAAAGATGACAAAATGTGAAAAACAACTCACCCAGTAACTACTACGAAAAAATCCATGATGTTCCAAACGTTTCTAAGATACGATCCCCTGTGTAAAACAAAACCTAAGGCTAATATTTTTAACGAGGCTTCTACACAAAATATTCCTAAAAAGTACGCCTCGGTCTTTTCCTGTAACAATGGAAACAGTGTTCAGTATTCATGTAAATAGATATAAAATAACAGATGATTACGTTGTCAGTATTTGCATAGAAATCATTAGTTTTAATGTACCTACACAAGGATCATAATAATCATGGCGTATTATATACAAGTTGAAACATAAATAACGCACAACCTCTTAAGGCGTCATTGTACTTATCATTATGAACAACTTTTACTATGAGACCAAACCTGAAATCGCGAAAAACAATCGGCTGTTCAGTACGTTTATCAACATCAAACTCGTCAAAATTTAGGGAGCAGCAGATTTTTTTTTTGCAATTTCAGATTTGGTCCCATAGTAAAAGTTGTTCATAATGATAAGCACAATGACCCCTTAAGAGGTTGTGCGTTACTTATGTTACACCTTGTATACGTACTATTTAGACTGTGTTAATACGATAGCAATATGAGCTTCAGATATTTACCATACGACATATTCTGTTATTAGTAATTGGGCAACACACTAACAAATATAATTGCAATGCTTTTCATTTTAACAATTCCACATTATTCAATGCGTTATTTACGATGTCGAGCGGGCGAATTTTTTTACCTGACTGCGGCGAAGCCCAAAAGGAGGGTTATGTGTTTGACCTGTATGTATGTAAGTAAGTATGTATGTATGTATGTATGTGCGTTTCTTTGTTCCCTCGTAACTCCTAAACGAATGAACGGATTTTGATAAATTATACGTCTTTAGATTTGTCTTAGTAGCGCGAGTGTCACTGGCTACATTAAAATAAAACACAAAATAAAATGGCGGATTTGGGGGCCATATTGTGGAGATCGAAATTTTATTTTCTTCTAATACCATCAAGTGGGATATCAAAATGAAGGGTTTTAAAAGGTGATTACAAAAATATATGCAACTCATATGGTTAAAAGTAATTCAAAGTGACAAATCGTAAAAAACACGTAAAAAAAGGCTTGGCTATTTTTGTGCACTTGATCCAAAAACATTACTCTCACCATCAGAACTCCTTGCAAGAACTAAATCGTCTGCGAAATCTTTCACATTTGTAAACTAAAAAGCTGTAAATAAAAAAAAGTAATCAAAAAAACTAAAAAACCCGACTGCGGTAAAAAACTGAAAAGCTAAAAACAAGCCCATTTTAAATTAAATAAAAGTTCAAATGGGTCCCGCCTGCTTCCAACTTTTATTTAATTTAAAATGGGCTTGTTTTTAGCTTTTCAGTTTTTTACCGCAGTCGGGTTTTTTAGTTTTTTTAATTACTTTTTTATTAACATATCAATAATGAATTAGGAATTTCTATCAAAATCCTTTGGATTATGAAAGAAGTGTGTTACGCAATTGGGGTGCTAGTTATAATATGTGCACAATTGGAGATGCACATTGTTTCTGTATGATGCTTACAGGCGACTCGGCCAATAGTAAGCGCACCCGAGCTCAAGCAAACAATATGCACGAACAACTAACACACACAATTAAGACCGACGATGCTTCGTGAGATGAAACAGCAATACAGTATTGACACAATCTTGAAAGACGCAACAAAGACGCACAATGTGTTGTTATGACAAGTAACAGACATAACACACTAGTCAGACTGGCTGTCTTGTCTGAATCAGGGTGTCAGGCCACAAAAGGGATGAGTTAAAGTTAGCTGAGTCATGAATGCTAAGAGGCATGTTACCACTCATCCCTCTTAGTATTCGCGTCTGGATCTGGATTACACGAATTAACAGAATTAGCGATGAGAATGTAAAGGGAAGTATGAAAGTGGTGTCTTGAGAAGTTGTGTTGAAATCGGTTGTCATGGTGGGGGCATGTGATGAGGGGGTTATGAGGTACATGATGTGAGGAAAGTTTTGAATATGGATATAGATATGTATATGAGCCTTGACAATTCAAAAGTTGATTTGAGTTGAGGAAGAGCAACGGCTGGATTTTGTGACAGATGATATGTAGCTGGAAAATGGGTACCTACTGAGGTAACAGCTAATGGAGATGGAAGCCGTACAACAAGGAGACATTATTTTGTACATATCCCTGATTAGGATAGTGGTAGTACGCTGATGATTATAAGATCTGTGATGATTTTGTGTATCTGTGGAGAACGTTGTTGGTGGCACATTTATGTTCATTTTATTTGTAATATATTATGTATAATTGTTTGTTCTTCTGTATAGGTAATCAAAATAAAAATTATGACGTGTTTACCTTAAAAAAAAAAACGAAGTTTGAGCTAATAAAAGTAACAAAATGGCACAGCTTGCAATATTCAAATTGTGAATAGGTTACGGACGTATCGTAGAGTGACATAAATTGTACAAAATGCAAATGATCGCATTCATTTTAATTGTTTTAAAGTGTATGTGTAGGAATCGCCATTGTTGGGGACAAGTTTATCTGATGGAGACAGAAAATGTTGGGCCATCTTTAGCAACTGTTAATAATTAAACTGAGAAGGATTCAACGAAGCTGAAATGCACTTTAACAGTATAAACATAAAATTGAAATTACCAGATTCTGTGCTAAGATGGTCTTATCGCCGTTGGGCAAATGCTCCTCCAGCGCCAGCACCACGCAGTTGGCGATGATGGTAAGCAGCACCGCGTACTCGAAGGGCGGCCACTCGATGATAAACTTTGTGTACCTGGAAATAGAATTCATTTTTTTTAAAAAAAAAACCTGAATTTGTAGTACTTACAAGGTTTCTCATAGGTTCATTAGGTTCCCCCTATACTGGTTCAGGGGTGACTGAATGATTTATCAAAATCTAAAACCGTCACCGATCTCAGGTTAGTAAAGCAAAGTGCTTTTAATTTTATAAGTTACCTACATAAAAGACATAGTATGGTATCACATAAATATACCAAAGACTTGCAACATTTTTATCTGAATAAAGTAAACCTCCTTTTTCAATTACCCAAGACACTTTAATGACACGTACATAATTTCCGCTTACAATAGGCAAGAAGCTAGCGTTATAATACAAAATATTATCAGGTTCCTTACGATTAAACTCGATAATAGGACAACTGTGTTCCGTTCGACTAGTAAGTGATTATATTAGATAATGCTGTTAGCTTTGTACGCTTACACGAACGTTATTATGTAGTGTATCGTAAAATTGTTGAAAATTAGGATAGGGGGATGCATTTTTGTGTCTGTTGTTATGTCGAACTGTGTAGAATAAGTGTATGTTAGTTAATTCACTGTACGTACAAGTTTATAGTAGGGATAATGCCTGGGTAAAAAAAAAGAAATTCTAATTAGAAAAAAAATTAGACACGTATTTTTTGCTTTATCTTATTAATAAAAAAATATTTACACAGAATTATTAAAGTTGAGGGAGTGGGGGCTCGCTAAGTCACAAATACGTACTACGTATAAAATCTAGCAAGAAGTGACGTCAAGCCACATTTTTTTATTAATCTACAAGACGTATTTTTTAATAATCAGAAAAAATTTTTAGTCGTCACCCCTATTGAGTTGACGACTGACTGGGAAAAAATGCCTATAGATTCTGCATTATATATAATATTATACAATCTGTTTGTTTTAGCATAACCATACAATAACGGTAGACCAGTCTATTGGAATTAACAGCAAATCTCTACACACTCGAGATAAACGTAGATATTGTACTACATATTATATTTTTCATAAGCTTTTGAACGGCAGGCATTAGATGTAATAGATTATCGATTTTTTGCCTATTGTATTATCCCAATCAACGGTAGAAGATGACTGTTATTTGACCTCTGATTATGCTTTATTGTCAAAATCACAGTGATCTTTATTCTAGTTGCAATAAGGTTCCTGTTAGGTTGCTGTCAGAGGTAATATAATTGTGAAAGGACCGCAGCTTTGTTGTCAAATCATACTCACAAGACACTTCGAAAGCGAAATCTCTTCCATTTTCAAAACAAAACATAAGACAATCTCCTAATAAAATTCAAACCCCGAACTCCTATACAACTTAGTAAACATATTTTGAACGTTCTGCAGCAAGTTCCTTTAGCCCATGTATGCAGGAACATTTATAGCTACATGTTGACTATGAATCCACGACGGCCGACAATGTGCAGTGTGCACCTCTTACAGCGAAACTTAGCCAGGTGTGAAAAGTTTCACAACTTTAAAAGGTTTTCTTGCTACATACTGTCGAATGAACACGCATTTTATGCAGTTCGTGTTTTACTTTTATGAAAAAAGACTTGACATTCTTTGTTTTCGAACTGAATTGTTATAAATGACAGCGTATATCTTTTTGAAATTAAGGGTGGGTTGCACCATCTTATTTTATTGTCGGTGTCATTGGGTTATTGGGTTTAGGTTTTAGGTATTGGGTTATTAGGGATAGGGTTGGTCAGTGAATAGGTGACCATCTCTACATACCGAGACTCCTCTGTGCCTCGGAAAGCTCGTTAAGCCGTTGGTCTCGGCTGTCATTCGTGGATCTTTGACAGTCGTTACGGGTCGTCAGAAGCCCGAAATTCTGACAACCGGTATCGTATATTACCCATATTACCTATTAATAAAATAGAATATATAGAATATAGAATAGAATATATTTAGAATGGAATAGAATATATAGAATATATTTATTTCACTAAAATTACATTCAGGGGAATTGAAATTCCTGGACCTCACACTAGGATTCCTTGTGTTGTGAGATTCAGGCTCCTTCGTTCCGTAAAATAAAACTTAAAATGTAAAGTACCTAACAAGGAACAGTTTTCCAATTAATCAAGAATATTATACATTTTTGCTGCGTCCTATATACATAATTTAAAGTTACCATCATGAATTTCGTGACTACACGGAAATATTTCAAACGAAAACGTTTCAAAATTAAATGACTGATGTGTTCGAGGTTCGGGGTTGGCTTCAATGGAAGTCAATCGATTCTTCTTTTTTTGTTTACGTATTGCGTTCGTTGTTGTTTTTCTTTTGAAACTATTACTTTGTTGGGTAGTGTGACATTAAAATGTCAGGCTTAGTTATTATTAATATTTTAGTTTTTTTTTGGTAGGTACGGGCTACGGAAGTTCATGATTGATTTGGTTCATGATGTTTTAGTGTTCATGTTGTTGGGGCTTCCACGTTACTGCAGTGCATCAGGAATGTTTGCCGAAGCATACTGATGGTTTTAATACCATCCTGCGAAAAAGGATTGCGTCCATGATGCACAGAGTGTGTGGGAGCGTCAACGGCATTCTGAAGGTCATCTGTGAGAAGCCCTGTTGCGCCATTAGGGCGCATTGGGTACATGTACATGTGCATGTGCCTGGTGCGTCAGGTGAGCGCAACAGATACATGAATTAATATTGTCTAAGATTTGTCACTAATTTACTAACATAGTTTATAAGTAGTGTGTATTACTAACATCAATGCTAACATCATATGGACGAAATGTCTGAAATATTTTTTTTTTTTTTTTTTTATTATTTTAAGTAGAGTGTGTTAGCTAAGATGATCATCAGGATCTTTTTTCAAATTTCAAATTTTATTTATTAACAATCAGATTGTACAAGAACAGATTGGACAGTGACCCCCAAACTAGACATATGCCTGTATCTTGGGGGTCGGGGTTTTCAAAAGATGATTTGTTTGACGTCATTCAGGAGTCCGACAAGTTGTACGTTCATGTGACTGAACAAGTTTATGCCCAGCTAGCCTGGCTGAATGACAGCAGGCGATTGTCATTTGTTCCATTTGTAAAGAAAAACGTATAGTAAGTTATCTACCATCAAAAGTCAATCAATCTGCCTAGTCTGTTCCTAACTATGTTGGGGTTGGCTTCCAGTCTAATCGGATGCAGCTGAATACCAGTATTTTCTATGGAGCGACTGCCTATCTGACCTCCACAACCCAGTAACTGGGTAATACGATACCCCTTGGTAAGACTGGTTGTCAGACTTTTGGACTTCTGACGACCCGTAACGACAGTTATAGATCCACGAATGACAGCCGCGATCAACAGCTTAACGTGCTTTCAGAGGCACGGAGGAGTCTCAGTATGTAAAGATGGTCACCCATACACGGACCAACCCCGGCAAGCGAAGCTTAACCTGATGGATCGACCCGTGCAGCTGGTATTACTTAGCCACGAGCTCCATGCCATCAAAAGTGTCTATTGATTCAATTAATGTACAGCAGTATACGTCAAAGTCCTTTCCAATTTCAAAAAACCACACTGGCATAATACCTTACAATTTTCAAAAACAATCTAAACATACAAAGAAACAGAACGCGAAACTGTGTCTCGTTCGCAATACAATCTCTTTTTGTTATCAAATTTCGAATACCTAGTGTAAGAACGTTCTTGTTTACAAAATGCATAAGGGGGGCAAATAAGGTGTGCGGTTAATAATGTATAAGTGGGGGCAATAGCGTCCCGCTCTGGTTGTTCCATGCTAAGTTCTGGCCAGATGTTGCGCAGGGTTAAGTCGTAATATGAAGACGATAGTGGACGTTTTTGGGGGTTGATTTAAGTTCCCTCTACGGTATAAAATGTCTAGGTGGTTTGTGTTTGTTTTAATTGGGACTAGATGATTTTGGATTGAATGTGTGTCGAATCTATGTAGTTTTTGATTAATGCAATTAAAAATATTGTGAGATGTTTATTTTTTGCGCAGCAATTATGATTGTTTTAATTAAAAATAAGAATATTAGCAAGTTTCAAAATAAGTAAGGTGTGGTGGTAGTGTGGTGGTGTGGAGTGGTGTGTGTGTGGTGGTGGTGTGGTGTGGTGTGGTGTGGTGTGGTGTGGTGTGGTGGTGGTGTGGTGTGGCGTGTGTGGTATGGTGGTGGTGTGGTGTGTGTGGTGTGGTGTGGTGTGGTGTGGTGTGGTGTGGTGTGGTGTGGTGTGGTGTGGTGTGGTGTGGTGTGGTGTGTGTGGTGTGGTATGGTGGTGTGGTGTGGTGTGGTTTCCCGCGTTGGCATAATTATGATCAGCTATGTAGTAGGTAAGGTCAGCAACAGAAGTCGGTTAACATTGCTACTTTTTGACATCATATAAATTAACACAAAATTATGAATTTTAAGTACTTCTGTTCCGATTTCTATTCAATATTTTGCTTAATAATTAAGATTAAGTTACTGCAACTGTTAATCGACTTTTGTTGCTGACTGTACATAATTCTTTTTTCATAGTAAAAGAACAACGAAAATAAATAACTAAATTACAGTTCACGTCACTGCAAACTTTCCAATTTGTATTTATTTACGTTCCGCGTGGACTGCCGGCGCCACACATATCGGATATCAAACTATGTCCCGTTGAATGACACCCAATTATATAAAACGCCTACCTTTTAAAATCGAAATATAAACCTTTCATTGCCCCGCTTGTTTTTCATTCCGTGGCCGTTTTATTTTAAATTTTTACTGGTTGTTTGAAATTAGTAGCCGATTTTCTTTTGTTATTCTTTTTTTTTTCATAATGTTGCAGTGTGTTAACAGTATTCTCGTCACTTACAGTACCTGCAAATGCCTTTTTATTTATTTTATTGGTTACTAGCAGTGCCGCGTGGTCTCGAACCCGTAAGAATATCGGTATGAAAAGTATTTTATGTATTAATCCATATTATAAACTATCTGTGTCACAAATTAAATCAAAATCCGTTCAGTAGTTTTTGCATGAAATAATAACAAAAATCCATCCATCCTCACAAACTTTCGTGTTTATAATATTAGAAGTAGGATGCATATTATTTGAATATAACTTTAGAAATGACATCAAACGACTAGCCTTTGTTTCCTGTAAACTATAATATATCACATTGTACATAGAATATTTAACCGAAAAGACTCTTTCAAGCGTAAAACCTTTGTTTCAAGAACGAGTTGTGTGCTCATTAGCAAGCATTTAACAATTTTCCACTTTCCTACTATAGCGAGATTATGTACAGTCGCTTAGTTTGACACAGTTACCGACTGACTTGTGTGATTCAAGTACTGTCAGGTTGCAATTGTTTTATGTGTGTGAGAGGAAATGTCATTAAACTTCGCTTGGTAACATAAATGATGCAGAAGATAGGTTCAGTCAAACAACTATCTTTCCGCAGCCTAGCATCGGAAAATGTTCTACGGGAACGTATTAACGGGAAATCTTTCCTTATTCCTTGTCTACGTTATAAAGGGAAGCTTTGTGCATTTTTTTAAATTATTTATTATAGGTATATAATAGATCACCATACTGAGAGTAAAGAAAATCCGTTATAGAAAACACTTTTCGCAACTAAAAGCTTGTTAAAAAAGCATTACCCTCCTTATGGGGCAGTCGGGTATAGTATTTTTATCTCTCAAAATGACACGCGCTTCACTTGTGTTAACCAAGTGTACAAACATGCTGTGAATGTGTGCGTGAAGGCGAGAAGTGTCAGCACATAACACACACGCCCACGAACAGACACATTTCCGACTTCGCCAATGTTTCGGACGGTGCCGAGAGCTCCTGCGCTTACACACACATTTAAAGCGTTCTTATATACTTAGTACAGCCCGCGAGACCTTAGCTGAGCTTTACATTTGTGTGAGTGATCACCAGAAGCGGAGTTACGTCGCGCGAGGGACGCACCGCGCCTCAGGCCGTTTGCCAAAAAGCAGTATAAACCGGTTTTAAACCAAGCAAAGGACGCATCGCGCTCTAGACCGGACGTCACACCACTATCTATGTGCACTCACACAAATGCAAAGCTCAGCTTAGGACTCGCGGACTGTAACCACATGTAAAGCACGTGTCATTTTGGGAGATAAAAACTATACCTCAATTTTATTATGTCAAATGAGAAGATGGGCTAGAAACAAATGAAAAAGGCTGAAAGGCTTTTCAGTTGCACACTTAAAACAAAATTGCACTAAACATGGTTTAGTAGTACTAATAGTACATGGTATACTGACCTCCGAATAGGATTTTCGTCGGCAAATATAAAGAGTGAGCTGGGCCCTGGAGTAGCGGGCTGGTGCGCGCCGCCCATGGTATCAGCTGGCGCCGCGCGAGCCTGCGCCCCCGCCGCCTCCTGCGCTGCCGCCAACCTGGAACGTAACATCGAATAGTTAGCGAAATTTAATCTACTTTGATGGTATGTGCTTCTCATTAAAATATCTCGAATTTCATTTTCGGTTTTCGACAATAGTAGTTTCGGGCTGAAAAAAAAATATTTGGCCGTGGGCGAAAAAACTTTAACTGGCAAATCAATACTTCATTTATTCAGGGAAAATCTATAGTTACAACAACTAAAAGAACAAGAACTGTGAAAATGAAACAGAAAAATGCTTTTTTCCGCATATAGGTAACATCAGATTGTTTGATTATTAATAACTAGCTTCCGGCCGCGGTTTTGCCCGCGTGGTATGTCGATAAAAAGTAACCTATGTTCTATTCCAGGTTATAGTCTACCAATGTGCCAAATTTTATCCAAATCCGTTCAGCCGTTTTAGCGGGAAAGAGTTACAAATAAACAAACTCACTTTCCATATAGTTAGGATTATGTCTTCGAGAAAAGTATATAAAGATTCGTGTGATTTGACTTTACCTCTCGAAGGCCAACTGCACCCCATGTGTGCATTAGGAAAAACCCTTTAAGCATATAAGCTAAGGCAGTTAGGTATATAAGCTTATATATTATATACATAAACGTAAAAAAACATCATCCGATGGAAAAAAAACATCCCAAGTAGTTGTGAACCTATGGGGTTCGCAACTAACCCAAACCCCCCCCCCCCCTCCCCCTGGGGGTTTTGGGTTTATAAATTAGTATATGATATCACCTGAAAAGAAGACTAACACGGCATTTCTTTTACATTTACCAAAGAAAAACCTATCGATAAACAAAACCAATTTTTTTCCGTCCCCATTTTTGGTTTTTGGCAGAAAATGCTGATCAAGCCGAATTTTATTTTCATTTTCGGTCGGACTCTAATCAATCAAGGAAGCTAAGTTCTTGTAATGACATTATTTCATTTTGCAGGAATGTTCAAGGTCCTTAGTGAAGAGGTGAAGAAGTATTTGGTAAGGTTAGTTCTTTGATAATTTTTCAGATTAGAATGAGTGATTCTTCACTCCTTTCGAGTGACCTTTGCTATTGATAACATAACTCATTATGTTGTATAACGCATAACAATGGTCATAGTTTTATCAAAGTTAAAATCACAAAAAAACCCGAATTTGGCTGTGAGTATTCCAAAAAATTACATTGAAAGCTGGGATATTATTCAACATCTTAAAAGCTTTAAGGAGCATATCTATGCCAATGGCCTTGAGTAGTTAGCTTGCGTGTTCTGTGCACGCAACGTGTCGTACGTCCACCCAGTAATACGACTCGCCCATCAAGGGGCGCTTTCCCAAATTAGACGCATTATTAATTTATTATACGTAAAACAAGAGGTATCTTGTTAAAAAACGTATGGTAAAAGATCAATAATTAATTTATCTTTAAAATGGTGAAGTTTTCGTAATAATACGCTAGATAGTTTTTGCGTGATTCTAATTTTTTTTATCCGCGTTAGACATAACTTTACAAATTAATTACATATAATGTAATATATAAATAATCTAAAATATTGACATATTAAGTTATTAAAAAAAAATGCTCTAATTTAACATATTTTTTTTTCCAAATCATTTAGGGACGCTACTCGTTTGGACGCAATCTTCAGTTTTAAATCATTAAAAGTCTGTTATCGTCACCTTAACCATACAAGTACACACCATAAAATTCGATCACCCTACGTATCGCAGAAGTTCTAGCAAACCGAATTATTTAATCAAGAAGTTAGGTGTACCAGGGCAGCATAAGCTAGTAGTATTATTAATTCGTTGTGCCGTAGCGTGTTACAATGTCATTAAACAGTTCTGTGCATGACTGGGAAGGCTCGAGCGGTTAATGATATCATTATCAATTAAACTCCAATGTCCCGCTAAATGTAAAACTAAAACTATGTTAAATTATAAAATATTAATAGCCTCACTTAGCGAATGTTTAGACGTTTCTATGATAATTTCCAATTTAATGTTGATGCGTAACGAGCGGAATTATTTAAAGGCAGAAACAGTGTTTTTGTACGATTTTTTGAGATGGCAATGTAAACAAACATATAGTTTCAAAAACCAGCCTGTAAATTTTACATTTACGTGGAAGCCCACCGCTAGAAAAAGGCTTATTGGAGGGTATTTCGTAGGAAGGCCTTATTAAACCTTAAAATCTGTAAAAAAGTGAACTTCAAAAATTAATGTAACTTGCTAAATTGCTTTCCGACTTTCAAAGCAACAACACCATGATCCAAAAACCGCGGAAACCGGAATTTTTTCTTTACAATGGTAATTGTATTACGAATTTTACTTATAGTTATATATTACGTGTGTGGCAAAATTGAATAGACAACTTGCACAATGTAGGTCAATACCACAGAATAGTATAGAAGGTTGATTTCATACAAAAAGTGAAAACGTACGCACACAGACATACATACACGCACCGCGAGTGCCAGCGCAGTCACGACAGCCATTCAATTATAATTTGACTGAGAACTTCTTCATACATGCTATCCGATCATCCAAACCTATCTGTAGAGAATGCGAAATAGGTACGGTAATGTTCGATACAAAACCGCAGCGTGCCATCGAGATCGGATCGGGGAATAAATCGCTTCCAGTGTGAAGAGTTTCTGAGATAGACTGAGGCCGAGATCTAAAAACGTTACTTAGAACGTACTTTTAGGCGAAGCGTTATTCCTGTCACTGTCGCACCAGCTGTCAAACTACAAGTGCAAGATAGAGATAAGAATATATCTATGCCAAAGCATGAGCTAACGTTCATAAATCTCGGCCCGCGATCACCGCACGTACAGATCTATGTGAGCGTACGCTGACTTTATGAAGCCAACCTTCTGTAACTATTCTGTGTCAGTACGTAGGTTTAAACACGTGACGGCAGAAAGAGAAGCCACGGTTCAGTACATTAGATTAATTAATACGCTAGTTTTCGACTGTTATCAGGAGTTGCCATCTAAACGGAAGCTTTGGGAGGCAAATAAACAATGGTACATTGCACGCAATTAATTAATAGCAAAACGGTTTCGATTCGTAGGGAGTTTGTCCGTAGTACAATGCCGGTAGGAAATAGCAACTAACCACTTAGTGTTGACTAAACGAGGTGAGCCCCCGGATCCCATGATTGGATAAACTACTCAAAATGCTCGTGTAATGACCGTTTCATTCAATAAAATCATGGGGGGGTTTCATTAATTCTCTTAAAACAATTCTTGATGAGTTCACATTCAGTCCCCCAAATCGGGAGTGTCTCGCGTCTAGTTAATGTGACTGACCCCTTGACATGTCCAGATCTAGGTCAATAGAACTACTAAATAAAGAAAAACGAATACAGGTTGGCATCCATTTGTATTCAGCAGATTATTTTACGAAGTTTCTATTACATGACATGACGATGTATATTTTTTACAAACATGTATATTAATGTAGACTGTTTTGTACATTTATAGTACACAAGGCAGATTTATTTTTATTTTTTTTGATTTTTTTTTTTTGATGATTGATGTAAAATTGTGATTAATAATGTTTTATTGGTGACTTTTTCTAATGTTTTGTTTTGTCTAATTGTAATATTTTAATTAATGTATTTGTAATGTTATTTATTTTATAATTTCACATGCATGGACAATATGGACTGGTTCCGAAATAAATGAATTTTAATTTTTAATACAATGGAAAGAATTATGAAGAGTTGGATCCGTCATTGCTCCAGTGCGAGAGAGAAATGGAGCTATGCAGGGATTGCAGAACCTTGGTTTGCATTACTTGTTGTTTGGCATAAGTAGGTATTTATTTAATAATAGTTTTAAGATTTTTTTTTAGTTGTATTTATGCCAATAAACGAATTTTCTTTTCTTACTTTTACACACTACCTATCTCTTTTTAAGGGTTCCGTACGTCGGAATAAAAAAACGGAACCCTAGGTTAACTCATGTGTGTGTGTGTGTGTCTATCTGTCCGTCTGTCACAGCCAATTTGCTATGAATCTAGTGGATCTAAAATAAATACATAAAATTGTTTTATAGATTACAGGAACACTTCTAAGGAGCCTATGGTTTTAAAATAGCATGGTAAATTTCTCAATATTGTGCATACAAACTTTCATTTGCAGTTGGAATGTATTTTTGTATGTGTTGGATTCATCCCAACTACGGAACCCTTCATTGTACGTGGTCCGACACGCACATGGCCGGTTTCTTTAAATATAAAGAACAATGATGACTTCTACGCTAATTCTCTGGTGTAATTTTTCTATCCTATCTACATGTTGATGATGCATTCCCAGCATCATGAAATTGATGTCGTGAGGCATTTATGGTACCTAGATTGTGTATGGTTTTAGGTACCTACATGTTGTATCATCTGCCTAGCCTTTTCCCAACTATGTTGGGGTCGACTTCCAATCTAACCGGATGCAGCTAAATACCAGTATTTTACATGGAGCGACTGCTTATCTGACCTCCACAACCCAGTTACTGGGTAATTAGATATCCCTTGGTAAGACTAGTTGTCAGACTTTCGGGCTTCTGACGACCCGTAACGACTGTCAAAGATCTACGAATGACAGCCGGGACCAACGGCCTAACGTGCTTTCCGAGGTACGGAGGAGTCTCGATATTTAAAGATGGTCACCCATCCACGGACCAACCCCGGCAAGCGTAGCTTAACCTAGTCGATCACCCGTGCGGCTGTTATTACTCAGCCACGAGCCCCTTTAATGTGTATTTGTGCCACCTTAACTAGATTTGATTTGGAAGTATGCGTGTCAGTTTTTAATGGATTCCAAGTAAACAACATGTTTTAATGCCTCAGCGACTTTAATATTAATTATTAATTGGAGCAAAAGTTGATCAAGTATTTATTTACTATTTCCGTAAACAAAAGTTAGTTTTGAAATTCATGAACTTGGTAGAATTCATCGTACCTCTGAAATGAATAAAATGTTCGTAATAGGTAGTCCAAAACAGGTTCAAGAAAAATTGGCAAATTCGGGAAAATGAAAGTGCATTTTCAATAAGAATTTTGTATGAATTATTGAAATTTGGACAGGTCAACGACTTTCGGGTCACCTAGTAAATAATGAAACCTATCAGATACTACGCTAGCTTATTAAAAAAGAACATTTCAAATCATGGACTTCCTTTTTTAAGTCGGTAAAAAAGTACAATGATTTCGTCTTGTATCAACGAACTCTGCAAATTAAACGTCATCCAAACCAAATGACAGGTAAAAGACAAATCCCACTCATGCACGGTTTCTGAGGAACTGTGGTTTATTTATCCAATAGCGCTATAAGTGCGTTACCGAACACCGCAAAGTAAGATAAACTCCGTTTAAACTTAAGTTAACTTATCTGACCAATGTTGGCCGTTTATCCGTTCCATAACTATTTGACGTTTCATTTCATAACAAACTTTTTATTTTCCTTGTCATCTCTAAAGATTAACAAAGTAGTAGTCATGGAAACAACATCACTTCATTTTAAAATTTCATACACAAATTAGGTTCATGCATTATCTATAACAGTCGTTCATACATCCACCCATAAATAACGACATAGCGTTCGACATATTATATTTTTTAAACTAAAACAGTATTTACACTCGAAAAAAAAACTTGTATTAAAGACGAATTAAAATATTAAAATAAATTTTAGACGCGATACAGACCCATCTAGCGGCAACTAAGAAACTAGTTATCAACTCAGCCAATCGCAGTCCACTGCTGGACATAGGCCTCTCCAAGGTTGCGCCACAACACCCTGTCCTCCGCAAAAGGAACTAGTTAACGGTTTCTTAATTATTGAATGGCTTATTGCGTATTCAGAATAGTGCTAACAGTTAACTGACGTTGACTGATCATATGCTGGCATAAGGTTATTGAGTCAATAGCTAAAATATGAACATATGAACATGAACATGTTATGAAAACTTAACACAATTTTGATGAAAGACACCCGAAAACCTCATGAACACAATAAAGAGGCACGAGGGAGGTTGCGAAGGGGAAGGGAAAGTGGAAGGGAAAGGGAGGCAGGGAGGGTAGGGAGGTCGAGTGATCGGCCGCGACTAAGGACATCGGCGCATCTTGCCCTTCGACCGCCTCATTAGCTAGAACACTCGAGTTATTGTCGTCTGGATATGAGAATAGGGGGGAAATGTCGGTCTTATGTTACTGTGTCGATCGTGTTGGCACACTGGTAAAGTGTGTGCTTCCCTTTTTGCTTGCGATAGTTGCGTCAATGGATGTTCGCTGTACATTGTTGGTAGGTATCATTCGTATATGGAGAAGTAACTACGTTGCATTGGTTGCAGTTTATAGTTCTAACACTATCTAAACAAAGACGAAAGTGAAAGAAAAAATGAGATACTTTATGTTTCGTAACATTCAATCAATCTGCCTAGCCTTTTCTCAACTATGTTGGGGTCAGCTTCCAGTCTAACCGGATGCACCTGAATACTAGTATTTTACATGGAGCGACTGCCTATCTGACCTCCACAACCCATTTACCGGGTTATACGATACCCCTTGGTAAGACTGGTTGTTCGGGCTTCTGACGACACGTAACGATTGTCAAAGATCCACGAATGACAGCCGGGACCGACGGCTTAACGTGCTTTTCGAGGCACGGAGGAGTCTCGGTATGTAAAGATGGTCACCCATCCACTGACCAACCTTATCCCTAATAACCCAATACCTAAAACCTAAACCCAATAACCCATCCACGGACCGACCCCGGCAAGCGTAGCCTAACCTGACAGATCGACCCGTGCGGCTGTTATTATTAACATTGTCGTTAGGAATGGTCAGGTCATATACAAAGATCAGTTTTGGTTAAATTTTAGTGTACGATAAAGCATAACCTATCAGTCAGTACCTGTTAAAAATTACTATCAGTACGCCGTCAAATGTAAAAAAAAAAAAGAAATCACAAACAAACACATCATAAAAACAGAATACTTATATAGAATAATAAGTTCATATGTATTATGTATGATTATAAAACTCACTACTGCACTCTTTACAGTCCATAGCAACCGGGAAGAAGGAGCAAACAAACAAATCACTTAATTATCCCTAAACTAAGTACAATGTGGAATTACTTAGATAAGACTACTGTTCAATACCTTTCGGGGATCACAAACATAATAACAAGTTTTGCCGAAGAAAACATTCCAATTAGACAGGAAATTAGTTCATTTGAAGTCTAACTTTACGTTCAAAAATGTCTACTAATTAAACTTTTTAAACTTTCGCGATTTGTACACATTATAAACAAAATTGTAAACGGGTCTTCTCGCGATATTCCTTTTTACGAGGTAAACAGGTACCTACTTGTTTCCCGACGTTACGACCGCCTTGCAGCGATCGTGGTCACGGGAGGTCCCGTCCTCAATTTTATTTATAATTTCTACTAAGTTTGAAGTTCAACCATAAATTATCGCATAAAGATAAAAACTGTAAGAGAAGAAATCAAAAACTCACTACTGACGTACACTAAACGGATCCATAAACATCCCAACCAACTGGCAAGAAACTAATGGAAGAACAATCAATGAAAACGTTCAGAAGACTTAAAAGGCGACTCCCTCTAGATCTCCTATAAAACAAGAAATATAAATAGATAATATGGATACTGTACCATGCACGACAAACCTCCAATTACATAACTCCAGCTTAACGTCGTCAAGACAGCTTGCAGGAAAAAAGAAGAGATAAAAGAAAAATATCGCACAATTATTTATCATGACCTGCTTTAATACAGAGCACAGTAATGGCCTAGTGGTAATGGCCCTGACATTCAAGTTGTAAGTCGTGGGTTCGAACCCAGGCAGGACAGGTGTTTTACGTTGTGTAAATAATTTCATCACCACTGCTCTCAAAACAGTGGAGGGAAAAATCGTGAGGAAACGCATGTCCTAGAACCAAACATTCGAAGACATGTGACATCTAGTAACCTGCACTGGTCCCGCGTGATTACAGCCCACTCCCTCTCGAAGAGAGGAGGCTGTGTCCCAGCAATGGGAACATTACAGGCTGATTATGCTATGACTTAATACTTGCACTGTTGTTATTGAGTGCAGAACAACTTTTTTAAACATAAGACAATTTGTTCCGCATTCGCCCCATATAAAAAATCCTCGTTCCAAAAAATCGTTTAAAAATCCATGTACTCGTATGGCTCGCTCCATGGCCCTTTGTGCTACTCGTATGCGGTGAACAGTCTCTTTTAAGAGCGTCCATGTCTCGGTATTATTAATTAGTATTCACTCATCTGGTTTTGCACTGTATAATGATTTCTTTAATGTTAAAAAAAAAAAAACAAAAGAAATGTACTCACGACATGTTGTCTGCACCTTCATTTGACAACTAACACTTATCTTAATATCACTTTGTTTGCTTCATTACTCTCCTTCTTTATAATTAGAAATGCTTAAATACTTCATGCCTAAATACTTTTTTATCCCTAATAATAATTGTTCTTGTTTTCTGTCGAGAGTGCAACACGAGCTTAGACTAATTATTTTTGAATACCCTCCATGAGGCAATAGCTAATAATATTTGTTATTTTGTAAACTACCCGCGTTTATAATAATAATAACACATGAGTTGTCAAATAGTGTGTTGTCAGCTTGATAAAAGTTAAATAATCGGTTTTATGGAAAGTATAGTTAAGTTATTAATTCAGTCGAAAATAAATTACAGGTTCTACTGTTACTTTGGTCATATTAATGTAAAAAAATATAATTATACCATATATCATTCAGTACAATAATACAACATGCCTTAACGAACTTATACGGCAATGCGTATAATATATCGTCGTAATAAAAAATAGTTACAATAATTTTCTTTGTAAATCGAGGTCAAAATGTATCCCAGATACCTAAATCACATACACATGAGATTTTGTGCCAAGTTGTTCACAGCATTAAAGATAATGCGTGGTTATGGCAACAGCAGCCATGGTATCGCCAAGTTTCGTTGATTCAAGGATTTACAATGAGATTTATTTGGCCACTTTCCATTTTGTCCAATTTTCACGAGGCAACATTACATTTTGGCAACTTGGTCAATTCATGTAATTAAATAATTTATGGTGAAACCGCATTGGACTTTAAGGGAATCGGCAAAATGTGTGTCAGTATGAATTTTTATGGAGTTGTGAACTTATGTAAATAATATATTCGGAATTTAATTTAACAAATGGATAAAATCAATCTGCCTATAGTGCCTAGCCTTTTCCCAACTATGTTAGGGTCAGCTTCCAGTCTAACCGGATGCAGCTGAATACCAGTAATTTACATGGAGTGACTGCCTTTCTGATCTCCACAACATAAGTTACTGGGTAACACGATACCCCTTGGTAAGACTGGTTATCAGACTTCTGACTACCCGTACCGACTGTCAAAGACCTACGAAAGACAGCCGGGACCAGCGGCTTAACGTGCTTTCCGAGCCACGGATTAAACATGAGGCATCTCGTGGCGTAGTTGACTATGAAGTTATGAAGTTAAAAAATCGGCCAGTGCGAGTCAAACTCGCACACGAAAGTTTCCGTACCACCGTACAATGTTTAACACTACATATTTAAAAACATACTTTAGTTTAAAAAAAAAACACGTTTCTTGTATTGAGAAAGGAAATGCACAATCTGTGAAAATTTCAATTCTCACATTTATGAGATACAGCCCGCTGATAGGCAGATGGATAGCGGAGGCTTAGTAATAGGGTTCCGTTTGGTACGGAACCCTAAATACGATTACAAATAAACAAACGAGGTTACGAGATGTAAATTGAAATAACTGTAAAGAGGTAATCATGATCAACTTTTTCTGCTGCTGTCGCTGCGGAAAACCTCAAGCGGCGGAAGTATAATAACCTTATCGGTAATTATATTTTCGAGCCGTTTGGGGTTGAAACCCTTGGGCCGTGGGGTCCGAGTGCTCATAGTTTGTTCAACGAAATCTCCAAACGGCTGGTTGATACTTTCCGTGACCCAAGGGCTGGCTTTTACCTTGGCCAGCGGCTTAGCATTGCCATACAACGTGGCAATGCCGCTAGTCTCTTGGGTACTTTACCAGTCGACAGCGATGCGGAGGAATTTTTCGACGCCATATTTTAGTTTTTTAATAGTTTTAGTTATGTTAGTATATAATTTTGTTATTTTTAGGTTATGTTTACAGTTAAATAACAATCCTACTTACTTTTTCTAAAATGGAACTGACCACCACAAAAATCGCGAAACAATTAGCTGTCCCCTACACTTTGTCGAGTTAGATGAACTTAGACTTTTTTTTCGCAATTTCAGCGTCTGTTTTTTCAGATATTTAGTTATTTGTTGTAGTTATTTCCATACTAAGTAGTATTAGTGGTCAGGACAAGGTTTGTATGAAAGAAAATGTTTGAAAAATTGTACGGAAAAGTGAAAAATATTGGTTAAAAATTTCCATACAAAAAAGTAAGCGAGTGAGTGAGACAGAAGACAGTAGATCTTCAAAAATATTGACAGAATTGACGTTTAGTTGTTCAGTTTCTTACATTGTTTTATCTAATACAACAAAAAAAAAAAATATTTTGATTGTTTTATGAAAAAAGTAATAAAAGTAGAAAGTTAAAATACCAACAATAGCAGTTATATATACGAGTAGGTAACTCAATGTGATCGTAGAGAAATTATTTAATTGTCATTTTATTTCATTACATGGTCCTACTATAAAGGGAAGATTAGGTCTCATTTTCTTCATTACTTCGAAGCCTGGTCGCGCAGCTAGTTTAGGATATTCAAAAAAATCTCATCATCACTTTAGCTAAAAGATTTAAACAACGCATAATCCATACAGTTTAGTGTCTTCGTCATATTTGTTTAGACGCCGTACATTCACCCGACTGACATTCAAAAAAGCCCTTGTCTGTGCCCTTCATACTCAAAAATATCGCAGACAACAACTAAATTAAGAAAATGTATGAAAACCGGCCAAGTGCGTATCGGACCACCCACAGTAAAGGGTTCCGTAGTTGGGATGATTATTTATCTGAAGAAAAAACTTAACGTTGTAGTTGAAAAACATGTTTTCCCATACATTCCAATT
Source organism: Cosmia pyralina (assembly GCA_946251885.1). Taxonomy (NCBI): domain Eukaryota; kingdom Metazoa; phylum Arthropoda; class Insecta; order Lepidoptera; family Noctuidae; genus Cosmia; species Cosmia pyralina. Next base: position 23,105,365 of record OX276345.1, on the reverse strand, counting down.
GCAACTGTAAGTTTGTGTGCACAATATTAAGAGATTTATCATGTTATTGTAAAACTATAGACTTCTTATAGGTTTTCCTGTAATCTATAAGTCAATCAATCAACCTAGCCTTTTCCCAACTATGTTGGAGTCGTCTAACCGGATGCAGCTGAATGCCAGTATTTATATGGAGCGACTGCCTATCTGACCTCCACAACCCAATTACTGGGTAATACGATACCCCTTGGTAAGGTCGGTTGTCAGACTTTCGGGCTTCTGACGACCCGTAACGACTGTCAAAGATCCACGAATGACAGCCGGGACAAACGGCTTAACGTGCTTTCCGAGGCACAGAGGGGTCTCCGTATATAAAGATGGTCACCCATCTACGGACCAACCCCGGCAAGCGCAGCTTAACCTGATGGATCGACCCGTACGGCTGTTATTACTTAGCCACGAGCTCTTCCTGAATCTATAAGTATAGAACAATTTTCGGTATTTTTTTCAAAATTTTAGGCTCAGCCGTTTCAGAGATAAGAGGTCAATTTTCATCATTATAAAATTATTAAAAAAAAAGTGTTGAGACACTCACAGTTAGCCCTTTCATTTGATATGTGACGTTACACGGTACAGTTTGCAAAACTTTTTTTAAATTTTATTATTTGCCTCCCAAAAGTTATGTGTAACGTAAATAAATAAATTTTTAATATGAGGGTTCATTATTATAAATTAAAAAAAAAAAAAAAAATATATATATAAATATCACAGCCAATTTGCTTGATTTGGACCGATTAAGTTGAGGTACATATAATATATAATTTCTGTGACCCAAACACGGACGTGTAACGTAAATAAATGAAAATTGAATAATAATGAACCCTTTTTTTTTTTTTTTTTTAATATGAGGGTTCATTATTATGCCGCCGGGGTCGCGGGTAGTTCGAAAGAGATACCGTGGCCCTGGCACGGGCAGCTGAAGGAACATGGGTGGGTTTTAGTCAGTAAAAGTCTGACACGCCCTCCCGCTCTGCCCAGAGCGGGAGAAGTCATTTGATGATTTCCCATCCACAAAAAAAAAAAAAAAAAAAAAAAAAAAAAAAAAAAAAGGGTTCATTATTATTCAATTTTCATTTATTTACGTTACACGTCCGTGTTTGGGTCACAGAAATTATATATTATATGTACCTCAACTTAATCGGTCCAAATCAAGCAAATTGGCTGTGACATATGGACAGACAGAATGTTGATGGACGGAAACACGAGTGGTCCTGTAAGGGTTCCATTTTTTCATATAAAGAAAGAAAGAAAAACGTTTATTTGGACACATTTCGTGAAACACAAAAACAAAAAAAAAAAAAATGAAAATAATGTTTTAAAACAAAAGTGTGTGCCTCACGGCTGCGCCAAAAAGGTTCATTTCAGCATTAATACCAGACAGATGCTGCCTGACGCTGGTTTTCTAATGAACCTGTAGAGACAAGTGACGGGGAGTACAAACAGTTTCAACATAACTAATTGATAATTTATATACTTATAAATAAATAAACTAGTAATCAAAATATAATTACAAAAAAAGATATAAAAAAATAAAAATAATAATTTTGTACTGGATCTAGATATGGACGTACGGAACCCTAAAAACATATAATAATGCTAAGCCAAATGATAACGTTGCACTAGACGCCTTTCTTAAATTTTGGTGTGTTATAGTGAAAATTAGTAGTCTATAAAAAATCGGTCAACCGATTAAATCCTGGCATGAATTTTCGCCAGTACCTACCTATCGAAGTGGAAGGCACAAGGCAGTGTTATAACTAGTAATTTAAAACCTAAAACCCGCCGAATACATAACCTCCCGCTTTTTTGCAGTCGGTTAAAAAAAAGCAGCGTCTTCTTGTAGGTGATATATAATGAACCCTCGATTCGATATCTTTATGTTGGACGATTTTTAATTTAATTGAAAGTACCTGTGTAATAATATTGCTTCGTATGTTTTTATCAACGTAAATGGTCAAGGCTAACTTAATGACGTCGGATAAACATATAATATGTGGTAATTAATAAAAATAATAAGATCATAATATTTTGGCCACATGGATGTAAATAACGTTCATAAAAACATTTTTCAAATCAAATCAAATCAATCTTTATTTGTGAACACAAGTACAAAAAGGTGTTTATACGTTTTAGCTGATCTGTATGTTCGGCCAATAATCGGCATACAAATATAATATTAGTAAGCAGGTTATTTTTACTATCATAATTAATAAAGTCTAGGATAAAAGAAATGAAGCAATTGAAAAATGTCAGGAGCCGCATAAAATAAAGTACCTAATTGAATTATATTATTAATTATTTAGAACGTCAAAGAAAATTAAATTTAGTCATAATTTGTCATTTAAAAAGTCTTCAATCGAGTAATACGTCTTTTCAACTAGCAACAGGAACAACTTTTTTTTAAAATGGCTGACATTTTCTGATACACTTTGGCAATTTATTGTATAAAATCATGCAGGTAATGTGTATATTGGCTACTTGTTACTTTCAAAAACTTGGCAAACTTGGCCACACTTGGAAAACATTCATTTTCAACCATTCCTTCATTATTTTCTCATAAAGGTATAAGGCGGTTGGTCCCTAGATAGGCAACCATCTTTACATACCAATACCACCCCTCCGTAGTGCCTCGGAAAGTACGTTAAGCCGTTGGTCCCAGCTGTCATTCGTGGAGCTTTGATAGTCGTTACGTGTCGTCAGAAGCCCGAAAGTCTGACAACCAGTCTTACCAAGGGGTATCGTATTACCCAGTAACTGAGTTGTGGAGGTCAGATAGGCAGTCGCTCCATGTAAAATACTGGTATTCAGCTGCATTCGTTTAGACTGGAAGCCGACCCCAACATAGTTGGGAAAAGGCTAGGCAGATGATGAAAGGTACATTCAAATATATCCTTTAATAAAAAAAAAATAAATAAAAAAAAATAATAATTTATTTCAGACATTTCGTCCATATGATGTTAGTAATACACACTGCTTATAAACTATGTTAGTAAATTAGTGACAAATCTTAGACATTATTATTAATTAATTCATGTATCTGTTGCGCTCACCTGACGCACCAGGCACATGCACATGTACATGTACCCAATGCGCCCTAATGGCGCAACAGGGCTTCTCACAGATGACCTTCAGAATGCCGTTGACGCTCCCACACACTCTGCGCATCATGGACGCAATCCTTTTTCGCAGGATGGTATTAAAACCATCAGTATGAGCTTCGGCAAACATTCCTGATGCACTGCAGTAACGTGGAAGCCCCAACAACATTCTGAAGGCGTTATTATATTGCACTCTGAGGGCGTTGTATGCCCTTTGCGTATATCGAACCCACAGGGTGCACGTGTACAATGATTGGCAAAATGCCTTAAAAAGAGTAACCTTGACCTGTGGTGTACAACGTGCAAACCTGCGGGCCAACATATTGCATCGGACAGCCAACGCCCTCCGTTCTCTTTCCATGTCAGCGTCATCTTTCAAGTCCTCAGTAATTATGTGCCCCAGGTACTTAAAATCTAGCACCCTTTCAAGGGCCACACCTTTTAACATAACCGGTGGGACATGTGCTGGTTTTTTACGCTTTACCCTAAATACAAGTAGTTTACTTTTCTGTACGCTATACACAAGTCCATGCGCTTCAGCATAAGTCTCGCAGACAGCCAACAATTTCCTGAGTGCGCCAACTGACGGACTCAGCAGCACCATGTCGTCCGCATAACTAATACTATTCACAAACAGACCGTCAATAGAACAGCCGACATGTGTGCTACTGAGCTCGACCATCAGCTGGTTTATATACAGGTTGAAAAGCGCGGGCGAGGTCAATCCACCCTGTCTCACCCCGCATTCCAACCTGTACTCCTCAGACAACTCATTGGCCCATCTAACATGGTTTGTTTGGTGGCCATACCAATACTGAAACATATTTGTCATGGCGTCAGGCACTCCCGCTTCGCGCATCTTACACCACAACGTGTCATACCTGACTAGGTCATATGCCCTGGAAAGGTCCAGGAACGCCGCATATACCGGCGTACTTCTGTCTGTATAGTACCTGACAGTATGCTTGAGGGACAGAATAGCACACTCAGTCGATAACTGTGGCCTAAAGCCGAACCGAATGACCGTTTACGAGCAATAAAGTTGTGAGCTATTTTAAGTCAGCAACAGGACATTTGTTTCTACCTACAGAACCACTCAATGGATTTTCGCACAAGAATAAAGACGCACTCACCAGGCGACACGGAGCGTTGTATGAAATTTTCGTAAGCAGATTTTCAAAATTATCATGAATCTTATTTTCAGTCTTAGTACTTATATATCGTTGATATCGTCATAAAAGGAATTGAGCATTCGCCATGGGTCGGGCCATACAAATTTAATGCTTTCCCGTCCCATGCCTCGTCGTCATGCCGCCTAGTGAGCCCGACCTTAAACTAACATCTAGAGAAGTAATCAATCTTGAAAGTAAATTTCACAGTGGGGTCACTGAACTCTGTTAAGCTGGTGAACTTTCAACCTAACAATGTTCGAAGGTAACGGATATATACTGTACAACACTTTTCAAAACACATATTTATGTATTTAGTCGAACAAGCTATTTGGTACACAGAGGCCCTAGCACGAACGCGCGAAGTAAATGCAACGTAAAAAATAAATGGTGACAAATGCATTTTATTATGAATATGTTCACACAATGCTGAAGTGGTAAATTATATACAGTAATTAAATCCTTTTTCATAATCATAGGAGCCAATCAATCAATAGTAATGATTGCTTAGCCTTATTAATTTGGCTCATTTATTAGATCTATTTTAGGTACTAAAAAAATATGGCTAGTAATAATATTCTTTACTGAAGACAATCTAATAATAGAACAGAAATAAAAATACAAGAAATCTTGACTACAGAAGATTTTATGCATTAATCTGAGCACATTTTTCAAAAGTACGTGGTTGAGCAATTTTCAATTTACTCGGGACGCGGAAGTAGGTACCTAAGGCAAAATATTATTGTGCTGGGATTAAATGCCACTACGAGAATTAAAGTTGAAGCAGGCCACAATAATATTTTTACAAAATTAATATTACGTTATACCGGTTCAATGCAGGTACGCAGACTGATTTAAATTAATAGAAACCTATAAACAAAACTTAGTTAAAATATACAAGTTAACACTAAATTATTTACACTATGTACAAATATATAAAAATAAAAAAAAGGGGGAAGAGCTCATAGGGCATCAAAAAATTCAACCGCATCGCGTCAGTGGGAAAAGTGCCCAAAAGGCTGGCAGCATCGCCACGTTGGATGGCAATGCTAATTCTTTGAGCATAAAAACCATAATTTATTAAAATTCCATACAAAAGCCTATTTTAAGAATGGTTGTATGATAGTGAAAACCGTAGAGTAACGTGTTTTATTGTTTTGCCTAAGTAATACCTACATTCAACGTAAGGATACGATACCGTACGATACGATTCCCAAATAAATTTATCAACATCATTAACATTTTTTTTACTTTCCCGCTACCAAGTTAAGCGACACAACAAACTTAACGATGATGACAACACAAACAAAAACGTCCTTAACTTGAGAAAAATGACCTATCACGCGACGACACTGACAAATTATAATATTTCCAACACCATAGGGTTTTCCCGGCCCCCATTAACATAACAGGCGGGTGACCTCGAGGCCTATATCTAGAGACAAAAAATCTCTGGGTGTCTTCCAAGGCGCCGGGTGATCTGGTTTTTTCGGAGATGAGGCAGACGAGACGGCGCCGCCGCGCCGCCGCCGCCGAACGGGCGCCGAGCAGAATTGGGCTATCTCCCTCGAAGCAGAGCTCTAAACCCTGTTTCATTTTGGCTACAGAACTATTGCTTGAACCCGTTCGGAGTTCGAGTTGAACTTTGTAAATGGTTGTGAACCGAAAATAATGGAAGATAATATGGTAGAGTGGGTGAATCTGCAGATGCAATATTAGATAGGAGAATTATAAAGGCAAAGATACTCGTATGTGAGAAAATATTATTGCTATACAAAGTCGAAGATATACTATTTTAGGAATAAGAATAGTTTTAAATCTTGTTCTATATTTGGTTTTGCTTCAATTTGAATCTAGTGAATCTATTATTTAAATCAGTCTCGTTCTGTTAACGTAATACAAGATGGATGGAAGTGAATTTTCCAATGGTTCAGCTTTCTAAATCCATCTAGTAAGTTGTAGAATTATACAAATCAAACTACTAACACCTTAGCCGTGTGAATTCATAAAATATTTCAACTTCAATAGATACAGAATCATTTAAATAGAATCTGGGATTCCGAATTGCAGTATTAATACTATTAATTAATGGATAGCATCGACATTTATTGCTCGAATAGGTACTGTTATAAATTGAGTGATGCGAATTAGTGCTGATATAATTGCATTGCTTTATTGTGTTTCAATTATCAATAAATTAATAATTGTTAATCCCCGTTGTAATAAAACTGAAACAGGTCAATTGACCTGTTTCAATTTTAATGCATTGAATTGAGTTCGTAGTAATACTGGAGTTTATTGACATGGGTAATTATTTCGGTGGGAATTCTTAATTAATAGCTTATCTTATAGCACAGCTTTTAAATCAATTTATGATTGGTAAAGTTATGAATACAAACAAATGTTACAGTTTTTGGCAAAAAGAGTGTCAATAATCACTTTTCGTGAGTGACCTAAAAATTAATAATTTTAAGAGGAGAGATAATTCGCAGAGAAGCATCTTTATTTACGGTTATAACAAAGTACGTTTATAATCGTTTATCAGGGCAGTCGATTTTTGCAATATACTTTAAGATTTTTTTTGTTGGTACTTGCAGCTTACTAGCTCTAGTTCAACCCTGAAGTTTATAGAAATGTGGACTAGATTACACTTTTCATAAGTCAAACTAATACACCTCATAAAAACAGCCGAGACGTGTCGTGGGACAGTCGATAGGAACGAAGTTCCTTTCGTTTTTGCAAACTTGGCGAATGAGGGCTAGACCGAGAAAATTGTAACATTTGACAGGCACCACAATTTTGTTACGAAACAAAAGTCAAAATGTTACAGTTTTGTTACGTTACAAAAATCAAAATGTTACACTTTTTTCGGTCTAGCCCATATTCATTGAGTCGCACGTTATACTCTGCACACTTGGCGAATGGCCACATTCGCCAAGTGTGCAGAGTATAATGTGCGACTCATCATCTGTCTTGCCTTTTCCCAACAATGTTGGGGTCGGCTTCCAGTCTAACCGGATTCAGCTGAATACCAGTATTTTATATGGAGTGACTGTCTATCTGACCTCCAAAACTCAGTTACTGGGTCATCACGATACCCCTATACACCATATACATAAAATTAATAAGTAGAGTAAAATTTCGTTTGTAACTGATGGAATGTAAAAGGATATCCAGGAATCTATTGGCTAATCAACTGAAGCCATTATAAAAGTGTGAATATTGTTTTCCATCTAACGTATCGTGGCTAATTAGGGACACTATTTGTATTAATATTACTTTCGCAGTTAGCGGCACTACCTCAAGTTAAAACGTGCGCTATTATGTACTTAGTAATCATCCTAATCTACAAAAAATCAAAACATCCTTCCAATTCAGGACCAATAACGTGTGATTGCGTAACAAACTCTGCATTGTCTGGAAAACAGCCAGTGGGTTGTCCTTCGGTCCTTGGCGGGAGATAGGGCGACGGCGCGGCGCCATGGCGTTATAGCGTTATGTCGCTTTCGAGGTCATCCTACCGTTCCCGGGAATACCTAGTACTGTGATACCGCATTCTGACTAATGCGGGAATGTGTGGGATTGAGAGTTTTGATGCTGTATTTTTTCTTGTGCAATGAGTCATGTGACTGAATGAGTTTGCTTTTGGAATGACATTCGAAATTCAGAATCTATTTTCGTGTTTCAATGACTTTTTAAAGTCAGATGGTACTAAGTTCAGTTTTTTATAGATGTTGTCTTTAGAATAAATACATTTACAAAATATGTACGTAGGTACTACAGTCGTTGTCATAAATTATATGAATCATTGAAGAATTCCAGTAGGAATTTTAGATAAAGATCGATATTATGTGTAAAATATAGAATATGGTAACCAAAACAGTTTTAAATAAAAGAAACACAAAGATTCACAAACTTTATATTTCCGCTCAACCCATAGGTTGTAATTCAATGTATGTTACGAATCTAAGACACAAAATGTCACTAATATTCCATTTAATTAATAATATTTATAAGGTTCACATGGACCCTGTCTGCACAACAATTTAATAAAATATGAAATAATAAAAATAATAAAAAACTTTATTGCTGAAATAGGTAACAAAGGTTTTACATTGGCCCCAAACTAGGCAAGCCTGTATCTTGGGCAAATACGAGTAGTAGCTTTATTGAAATCAAAACCAGCTAATTAATATATTAATATATTATTAATAAATTACCTACACGCTATATTATAGAGACAATGATATAAGGCTCGGAGCACACCGGCGCCGGCGGGAATAAAAATTAATACAACGGGTGGAAGCGCCCGCTGCTTCACAATATATGACTCACATTAGTAACATCACACAGAAATAATGTACAGTTAACAACGGTGTTAATGAACAGCCCCATTTTTATTTGTACCTGTAATAACTAATTTAGAAAGTCATTTAAAAAGTTATTGTGGACACGATTTGGGTCACTGCAGTTTCATAAGCTTTTAGTGTTTTATGTCGTAGAAATTGTTAACAAGTTTTTAATAAAGTAACCACACTTAATTTTGTTGGGAAATGAGTTTCGGTGATAAAGTAGGAAGCAAGTGCAGCTTTTCATTAAGTATTTACTCAAAACATGTCATGCGTTCCTAGACAATCACAAAGAGGAAAGACTGACAGAGAATAATGACTTGAAAGGTATTGTATTTTTGTACTTTTTTAATATAATTATAATATAATATAATACCAGCAAGGGACGGCCCTGGAAAAGGATGCTTTAAAGGATTTGGGGGAGGTCTTTTGCTCAGCAGTGGGACATTGCAGGCTAAAGTGAAAAATAAAAATACCAGCCTGTTCTTAACCGACTGCAGAGAAAAGTCTTTTTCTCATACAGAGAAGGCACGAGCGTTATTCACCAAGCTTGCTCAAGGCGGAGCGTTAATCGCCAGAGAATCACGCCACTCCCTTGTTAACCACTTGTGGTTCGGCTTAAGTACACAAACTTACAACGTACAACGAACGTGTGCAACGAACTTTACAATAGCATTAATACACAGAGGTGACCATGAAGCGTTACCCAGTTAGACAAAAGTAACTCCTCTTTAATCCATTCAACATAAACTTCTAGACACGGCAGTTTTTCAAGCAAAGTTCGGAAAACACAATTATCGTCTGCATTCGTTACTAAAATTCATATTTCAAACTCAAAATCAATCACATAGCATAACATCACACCTTGTTTCCCCGAAGGGTTGAGCAGAGGTCTGGTGTACCTACAAACACGTCACTCCCTTATTAACCAACTAGCTTTTCCCCGCGGCTTCGCCCGCATCGATGTCGGAAAATATCCCACGGGTACGTATTACCGGGATATCCTTCCTTATTCCTTGTCTAAATTATAAAGGGAACCTCTGTGCAAAACTTCAGCTTTCTAAGTTTAAGGGTTTGGGCTGAGCGTTGATGAGTCAGTCAATCAAACAAGATTTGTCTTTTTATTTATACACCATCACTTTTAGTATACGCGAAACCCGAAATACGTGTCTAGTATTTTAATGTAAAGAATCTATGTACAAAATTTCAAAACTGTATCATGAAAAAATCACAAAGTTGTAAGCTTGTTATGTTACCTGGTTGTCCGTACAAAAACAGTTTTTTTAAAGATTTTTGGGGCAAAATATAACACGGTACAAAAATTACTGGAATCGATTCAGTTATTTATTCTGAACAAACTATATTCAGGTTTCGCATATACTAAAAATAATGTTGTATAGATAGATAGAGAGATAAATTGCGGCGAGGCTCACACAAAATTACGAGCCAATCTGGTGTGCAACGAGCTTTACAACCGCATTGATACACAGAGGTGACTATGAAGCGTTACCCAGTAAGGTGTAAGTAACTCAGTTGCCATGGTTAACCGGGTTCGACGCTGTATTTATAGGCACAGGGACTGGGGCTTTGGCGTTTAAATATAGGCAATATTATACGTGTGAGGTTATGTGATTGAAGGGATTAATGTGGGGTTTTTAAAATTATGTTTGGTTATAGGTGGTTTTATGTTGATTCATGATCATCTGCCTAGCCTTTTCCTACCTAAGTTAAGGTCAACTTCCAGGCTTACTTGATATAGCTGAATACCAGTATTTTACATGGAGCGACTGCCTGTCTGACCAACACAACCCAGTTATGGGTAACACGATACCCCTTGGCAAGACTGGTTGTCAGACTTTCGGTCTTCTGACTACCTCTAACGATTGTCAAAGATCTACAAATGACAGCTGGGGCCAACTGCTTAACGTGCTTTCTGGTGCATGGAATGGTCACCCATCCACAGACTGACCTCGGCAAGCGTTGCTTAACCTTGAAGATCGATCCATGCGGCTGTAAGCCACGAGCGCAGAGAATCTGTTTCGTTTCAAGAATGAGGTGAAATGGGTATTATTTATCGAATTGTCTAATTCTGTGGCTTATTGTAGTATTGATAAGTATACTGAAAGTTGAAATAGAATGAGGAGTTTTAGTATGGCGGTCTTAACCTAGTCATCATCATCATCATAATCATTCTCCTGCCCAATGTACTTGTGGTCGGCGCAACCTGTCCCTTTTTCCATACTTCTTCTTTCCTTTCTAGCCATGTCATCTTTCAAACAGTCCATCCATCGTTTCTTTGGTCTTCCCCTACTCTTATAGCCATTGACATTCATACTCAAAACTTTCCTCACGACATTTTCCTCATTCCTCCGCATCACATGCCCATACCATGACAGTCGATTTCCGCACAACTTTTCAGTCACCGGTGCCAATTTCAAACTTCCTTTTGTGTACTCATTTCTTATTCTATCCATTCGTGTAACACCACACATCCTTCTTAGCATTCTAAAATTAATATGGTAATGTACATAGTCTATTTCTAATCTGACTTACGATTTGCATTTACATTGTACCTACCGTGGCACTAGCATATAAATCAACAAAAAAAAAAAAAAAACCAAAATCAAAAAAAAACAAAAATCAAAAAAAAAAAAAAAAAAATCAAAAAAAAAAAAAAAAAAAAAAAAAAAAAAAAAAAAAAACAAAAATCAAAATCTATTAATCTACAGTCACCTCATACTTTACACATATACAAGAATTCATTTGTCCTGAAGTGGACATCTTTCGGCAAAAGGTATCGTATTACACAGTAACTGGGTTGTGAAGGTCAGATAGGCAGTCACTCTATGTAAAATACTGGTATTCAGCTGGATCCGGTTAGACTGGAAGGAAAATGCTAGGCAGATGATGATGATGTGTAGCCACAAAACATATCACATAAGCATAATCAGTCTATTATGTTCCTCCGTGAGAGGGAGTGGGCCGTAATCCACTACTCGGGCCCAGTGCGGGTTGGTGGATGTCATATGTCTTAGAATTTTCGGTTCTATGATATGCCGGTTTCACGATGTTTTCCTTCACCGTTTTGAGAGGCGTGGTGGTGAAATAATTTACTCAAAGAAAAAGCGCCTGCTTGGGTTTGAACCCACTACCTATAACTCGTAAGTCGGGGCCGATACTACTGGGTCACCACTTATTAAATAATAGGTATTTAATTTATTATTAGTTATTTTTTGAATTTACCTACATGTTATGAAACACAAATTGTAGAATATAAAATTAATTATCGTCGATAACTGTTTTTTCACCCAATCTTTAAAGCCGGGTCTCCTGCGCGTGTCTTTCCGAAACCTTACACAAACATTTGCTTTCTTAGACAAGCTGTCTTCTGCGTATTCCAATATAAGTCACGCCTCTATGTTTTGATGTTTTTGTGTAAAGTTTCGAAAAGACACGCGCAGGAGACCCGCGGCATTAGCGGTTCAAAGGCTTGCTTATACAATATAATACTTGTGATTAGAAGATCAATTTAAAACATAACATAAAAGACCTCATATTGACGTCATTTTGGAAAATTTATGGATATATCTAATAGATTCATTGAACTATGTAATTTGGATGATTTTTTTTAAATATAATTCTCCAACAAACTCTTTCTTTTGTTTTTACAATTTTACTCGCCAAACTTTCTACTTATATGCAGGGCAAGTCTGTTTTCCTATCTCTAATGATTGCCATAGCTCCTATAGTGATACCTCTACAAAAATGAATAATAAACATTAATCTTTCATCGAGGATTGTGCGCAAGAGCCAAATAGATTCTAACGACCATCGGAAAGACTTACGAACTCACAGTCTATTCGCGCCGAAGCGATGCAGAACCAACGCAGGAGAACGAGCTCCTTTACGTCCACTAATGAAAAGTTACAACGATAGTTTTGCTGATATTCACATATTTGCATTGTCACTCGCATAGTTTAAAAATAGTATTTATAAAAATCCTTTTAATTACCATAAAATAGTTTTTAGTAGTTCTTTATATCACACATCATAGTGTAGTTTGTCATACGTTAATTTCACAAGACACAATTATATAGTTAATTTATGTTAGACAATTGTTTGCTATGTTTGCTTGGACCTTGCTCATTGCCTTGATTATTTTCACTGTTGAATTAATTTGTGGATAACGATGCTGGTTGCGTGATTACTTAAGTGTTCTATAAAATATCTCTACCTAAATATTTAGCATTATTACGCAATTGTTTGTTATCCTGAAGAAATAAAAATAAATAAATAAACACTGACAAAAAATTTAACAACCAATATCTAGTTTACAGCTACTTAACAAGTACTAAACACGTTACTATAGCGGCGATACTAAAAATGATTGCGCAAAGAAATCTTACAAGTGAAGGCCAGATTATATGAGGCGTTGCTGAAACAGGGGGTAATGACCGCCACCGAACGCGAAGCGAAGACTCCGCGGCGCCGAACTGGGTGAAACAGCTCGATAATATGCGACGTCAAAGATGTAGTTTGTTTTAGCCCCGGCCTTTGAAAGGCTGTACGACGAGATGGTGATCAGTAATGTTAGTTAACACTTTCCTCATGCGACCTAACATTATTGCTGGTAAAGAACAACTACCTAATAAATATTGTATGGGCTAAGCTAACTGCATTTTGTGGGGCTAAAAACCAGTGTACCTACTAAATGTTCTATTAAGTATTTTGACATAATGTCTCTTTATCAGTCAAAATGTAGGACCTTCTGTAAGCTAGAGCTTTAAGGTTCATAAAACACCTAACAGTGTTTTAATAACTTGACCTTAATGTTCTCAATGTGAAGCTGGAAACTACAAATACCGAGAAATCATTTCATTCGCATCCGACAAAAGCTTTCCCTTGCAAAATACCGAGAAATTGAGAATCCAACTGCAGCTAAAAGTCTGGGTATTGGATCCAAATTCGTAGAACTGACGTGACGCTTTTAGAAATGAGATTGCTATGGCGTAGCGGGCGTAGACTTGCGAATGCTACGGCGTAGCGGCGAAGACAGATCAAGACTACGAGGCGCCCCGATGTGAAAAAACTTTGTTATAACGTTGCTATCGGGATAATTAGGACAAACCTACCTATTAAATTATAAATGTACGTGTTTTGTGTATCAATAAATTTTCAGCTTAACTTAGCAGTCAAATGTATGTACAAAAAAATATTTACTAAAAATATTTATTTAAAAAAAAAGTTTACAAGTAGGTAAGTAAGTTTTTAACCAATGCAATTAGAGAGTTTTTCTATTGACTCATCCTGGAAATGGGATTCGAGATAAAAAATGTAAACAAAGAAATGTCACTGTCAAAGTGACGGCTATTCGAAAACCATTCGATATTTTGAGACGTTTACGACGCGCGTTCGTGCTAGGGCCTCTCGTAGTGCAGTAAGTAACAGTCTAAGCTAAGTCTAGACAACCATCGCAACATCGTTTGCATCGAATTCACATTAAGCCCGAGAAAACTAACCACAGATAAATGCTTTGTTTTATAGTGTACAGTTACGAACAAAAATACCTTACACTATCGCAAAATTCAGAAGCAATTTCCTCGTGAATCTACGATTGCAACATTAAAAAAAGACCCTTATCCAAAATTTCTATCAAAACTTTAGGAAAACTCGCTTTTGAATTTTGCTTAAGTGTGTCCTGACTCTACTGCTGCAATTAACTTCGGCTAGTAGTATTAAAAGTTAGTTTATTTCGATCTAGTGAACTCTGGGAATTTGGTTGGGTAGGTTAGGCTTATAGAGGTCTAAATCGAGTTCGTAATTTGAATTTGTGCGGTTATTTTTCGTAAAATAACCAGCCAGTACAGTCAAAGATATTTTTTGGTGTAGGAACGCCGTCCAACAGCACATCAGTAGAAACACTTAGGCCCATCGTCCATGAAGCTACTCAAAACAAACTAAAATTTGAAACACCAATGAGTAACCAGAATGTCACAGTATTATAGTATTTCAATGGTAGTTTGTACAAAATGTAACTTATTAACACGTAAGTAACACGTGTCCCTCGACCCACCCCGTCGCATCGCATCGCCGGCCCGCGCTATTATTTAATTTTCGCTTAGCGTTCTTTCTGACGTTTATTTATTTTTGCTCAGCTCCTAAGGGTCCTAGCAAGATAAAATAGCCTTCCTTGAGAATTGGGCTATCAAATGCAAAAAGGATTTTTCAAATCCAACTAGTAGTTCCAGAGATTAGCGCGTTCAAACAAACAAACTTTCAGATTTATTAGTAGTGTTACAGGGTGTAAGTGTAAACACCGTTATCCTTTTAAGGAGTCATTGTACTCATCATTATGAACAACTTTTATTGTGTGGGAACAAACATGAAATCGCTAAAAAAAATCAGCTGAGGTACGGAACCTTCACGATTTCAGGTTTAGTCCCATAGCAAAAGTTGTTCATTGTTCATAGGTATAATGAACCCTTAAAAGGATAACCATATTTATATATAGATAGATAACCACCCTTACTACTTCGAAATAAAGACGGTGTTTATGTCAAATAGTTGCCGTAGACGTTCATTGCAATTTACATAGATCGTGTTTCTAAAACATTGTGTTCCAATAAATTGCCAAAAACGTTAATTGTCCTAATTTAATTTTCTAATTAAGTATTATTTTGAACAACACGCATTTGAATTTACATTGCCTATAGTTTTTGTCATAGAAAACAGTCAATAGAAGTTTATCATGCCGTGAATGCTTACTGTTCACGCAATATTTCCGCGTTAGCATAAATTTTTAATAGAATTTGAAAATTAATAGTAGAACACAATTAAATAGAAAGCCTGTATAGCTAAATATTTCATGCAAAATGTTTTGTTTTTCGGTTTAACCATCAAATTGTTCCAGCATGACAGAACATACAGGGTTTGGTAAAAAAACCAGCAACACCCTTAAGGGGTCATTGTACTCATTATTATGAGCAACTTTTACTATGGGACCAAACCTGAAATCGCGAAAATAAAATCATCTGCTCCCTACATTTTGAAGAGTTTGATGTAGATATATTATGTACTGAACAGCTGATTTTTTTTTCGCGATTTCAGATCTGGTCCCATAGTAAAAGTAGTTGTTGTATATTATATTTTTCTCTTTTTGTTCTCACACACTATTGTCTATATTTCTTTTCATTTCTCCTTTCTAGGTCTGCTACATGAAATTTCTTAAGAAATAAGCAGTACCTTTATGCTCAAAATTTTAATTAAGGACGCTGTTACAAATTGGGAGTCAAATCATGACTTTTTTACACAAAAGTATGTTTTATTAAATAAAATGCTGATTTGACTACCCATTTGTAACAGCGTCCTTAAGACACATTTATTTGTATTTTACTCTGTGTACATCCTACTAACATAATAAATGTGAAAGTTTGTATGTTTGTTACTCAATCACGCAAAAACGGCTGAACGGGTTTGGATGAAATTTGGCGCAAAGATAGTTTATAACCTGGATTAACACATAAAATACTTTTTATCCCGGTAGTAGGTTCCCGTGGGATAATTTCTGACATCCATGCGGGCAAAGCCGCGGGTTAGTAAATAATAAAATTAAATGAAAAATACTTTACTGTATTTTTAATGCGAATAATAATTCTGGGAGTAGGATGCGGAATTGGGTTCATAAAATCATATTTTAATTATATTAATATTTTACAATAAATGTGGATGATTTTAAAGCCAGGTAAAATATTTTATTTCTCCTGTAACATATATTTTAGTTTGACCTCCAAAATTCTTCGCAATATTGATATGTAACATTAAGACCGAGGCTAAGCCTAATACCTAGGTATCATTTAATTTGGTGGAACGTCGAGAGCTAGAGGATAAGAAAGGCCGAGGATTGCGCTCAGCGTTATGCTACTGGCAATGCCTATTTCCAGCAGCGAGTTACTTTCGGCTGATGTCGATGTTGAAGGTCACGTCAAGAATGCGGTAAAAATTACCGTCGTCATTGAAAAAAAGTAAGAAGGTAATATTATCTATGTGACGTTTTACGTCGTTAGTTTTACGTTAAGTTGCCATTAGTGAATGGTCGCTGGCGTTGCCAGGCGACTTATTGCCGGTTGGCACGCCAGGCTTGTAAACACGTCGCCATGGAGGCTACAGCATCTGCAATGCTAACTAACGTTCTCTTGTCTACTCCTATCGTGTCATCGGACCGTTTACTGCCAAAATTGCAAATGGCGAAATTATTTTTTTGTGAATTCTGGGAGTAGGATGCGGAATTGGGTTCATAAAATCATATTTTAATTATATTAATATTTTACAAAAAATGTAGATGATTTTAAAGCCAGGTAAAATATTTTATTTCTCATGTAACATATATTTTAGTTTGACCTCCAAAATTCTTCGCAATATTGATTTGGCAAGATGCAAGTATGAAACATTTATTGTTATGTCTGTCTTAAGTCCAATCGTATAATATTTTACGGCTGGATTTTCAAGGTGACCTGACGCACAATAGATATGGAAAAGTTTTCATTCTGGACCATTTTAAATAAAAACCCTTCACTATTCTTTGTGCAAAACAGTTTAATTATAAATCATAATCGCAGCACAACAAATGAAACAATGAATGTTAAAGTACAATACGTTTTTAACTGCAAGCAACGCGACCCACATCGACATCACAGATAGTTCCTAACACAACGCACAGTCAGAGTTCGAAATTCAAAATCCCGAGCTCAAAAACATCACTAGAGCAAACATGTCAATCACTGCACAAAAAATTCATAGAGACGCAGTATCCAAACAAAGTTTGACTGACAAAACGAGTCGCGTCAAGGTATCGACGATCGGTCGGATATGGGGCAATTTCCCGCCAAAAATGACCGCTACAGAGCTGCCAACGATACCGTCAGGTGAGGGAACTGCCGCCAATGACAGCGGGGGTGTCGGACTGCGGATTATAGAATCGAATTTCGAATTTATTTTGAATTTGGATTTTAGAACGAGTAGATGAAGGGTGTCGTTTCGTTTTTTTTCGATTCTTTTATGGTTTCTACACATTTATAACAATTACTGCATATGTATCCAACGGCTCAACTCACATGAATAATCAGTAATTGGGTAAACGAAAGAAAGAAAGAAAAATATTTTATTTGGGACACGCACAGGAAATACAGTTAAAAAGGAGCATATAAAAGTAACAAAATAAACATTAAAAAACAAAAAAAAAAAAAAAACGAAGACAAAGTTAATATTTCTTATGTCCCAGTAATTTCACCGACATCACATATCCTTTAATTTGGATCAGAAAACTGTTTGATAGTAGAAAATAAAATAGTATATTGGTCCTAGCTAGTATTTCTACTTTTATAAAAAATCTATTTACCATGTTTAACTCCTATGAAAAAGTATGTCCTTTAGAATAAAATACAACACGTTCGTCAAAATTTACCATGGCTCTCATCGTCCTAATGTCACAATAAACCCCCGACCTATAAACACGTTTCTGCAGCTAACAAATACGACTTAACCCGTAACCACCACTGTTCAAGCCATCAGCTGCTCACTCACGTCACAACATCAGACGACGCAAAGTGGATTACAGTACTCAGCGGCGACTCAAGTGTCCATGGACGTCATGCGCGATATTTACTCAACTTAATAATACTTGTGGACGCCATTGTACGTTGTTGTGTTCAGTATTGCAGTAGGGTTAAGCATCGTCTGACGGTTTAAAGTGGACTAAATACAGAACACTTGTGACCCACAGTGTCATGCACTTGTGGATGTCACTGTACTAAGTAATACTTGTGGTTGCAACTGTACTTAGTATTGCAGTTGATTGAACATCTTCTGTCTTCGTAAAGTGGACTAAATATTACAAAGACAAAGTCAAATCGTTTATTTCAATTAGAACTATAGAACACTTTTGAATTTCACACAACATTCGAAAGAAGAATTGAATATAGTTGCTCCTTATAAAATATAGTTTAAGAATGGGAAACAATGTACAAAGTTGCTATTAAAAAACAAAAAAACTAGTGGGTTTTGTACCTAAGTAACATAATGCAACTTGTAGACGGCACTGTACAAAATAATTTGTCTGAAAGGCCACCGTCTATTAATGCACATATATACAGGATGTTAGGTTAAACGAGGGACATACTTTAACAGAGTGTAGTACTCATGAAAAAAAATTATCAATTTTTACCATGGAAATAACCCTGAAATATGAAAAGGAATATCAGCTGTTCTCTACAAAGTGCAAAACCTACGCGATCAAAATGCACGAGACAGCTGATTTTTTTTTTCATATTTCAGGGTAAGTTCTATGGTAAAAGTTGTTCATTTTCATGAGTACTACACTCCGTTAAACTATCTCCCTCGTTTAACCTAACACTCGGTATAAATGCCTATTATGTTTATTCGTACCAAATTAAAAACTTTTCTAAAACTAGTTTTCTCTGAGTGAATCTGGTCTAAAAATTCAGCAAAACTAAAGTTAAGTGCTATCATACTAAACGACGCGAAGTGAAAAATTTATATTTATCGAGACAAACCACTGGCAATCTTTTAAGAGGTCATTGTACTCATCATTATGAACAACTATTACTACGGGACCAAACCTGAAATCGCGAAAAAAAATCAGCTGTTCCCTACATTTTGACGAATTATGCGAATATAAATGTACTGAACAGCTGATTTCTTTACCCATTTTTTGACCCTGTACTGTAAAAAAATGTTTCAAAGTATGGGCAATAGAAATCAATAAAATTTTCAACAAAACTTGGACTGAAATCACTGCGTTCTACTATCAAAAGTATTTAAAAAAAGAATCGACAAAATCGAACTACTCGTAAAATACTCGTGGTCAATGTGGTCATACATAAAAAAAAAAATATTTTTTCGCCTGTTGAAAAGGGGGAGTTGATTACTAAGTAACTCTACTGAAATAGTTTGCAGGCTATGAAATCTTGGCCAAAAATGAGTTAAACTAAAAAAAATACTTCGCATTTAAACCTCCGACTGAAACTTACTCCCCCAACTTAAAACTATAAAAAAACATATAAAATTTAAACAATTCATAAAGAAAATGCATCAAATTCAGCAGTGTAATGTGAAATGCGTTAGAATTATACCGGGTCAGTAATTAAGAGGGGAAGTAGGGCGGGTGTGACGAGTTAAGACCATTACTAGCACGGTAACAAAGGGGAGGTAGGGGGATAGGGAGGAGACTTCAGCTGTGTAACGCTTTTGTGGGCTGTGCACCGATAATGTGATAATATGTTGTTTGTAATGGAGGTGACGAGTGTTGTGGCGAGAATGGAACTGTTCAAGGAACTGAAGCGTTTAATTTGAGATAATGATTGTTTACTTAATCATTAATACGTCCACTTTTGTGTTATTATCTGCACTATGAATACGGGTAACATTTAAGGGGGATGCGCTAAGGTAACCCGCGAAAATGCAATTTTCTTTCGGGTTTTTGCAAGTCAGTGTCAGGTCGTATTTTTAACAGACTTCAAAAAGGAGGAGGTTCTCAATTCGTCGGAACCTTTTTTTATTTTTTTTTTTAATGTATGTTCCCCGATTACTCGAAGATGGCGGGGCCGATTTGGATTTTTTTTGTTTTATTCGAGAGGGTATACATCACAGTTGGTTCCATATAAAATTGATTAACTTTGCTTCGGTAGTTTTTGAGTTAGCTTCAATAATACGTATTTTTTCCCGAATTTTATATGGATGATGTTCTAGTTTGTTTTGCAGATAGTGGTATTAGAATTTGTGTGGGGTAGGTACACAACTAAAAAGTGAAAAATAAAAACTTTTTTACAAAAAAATACAACCGACTTCCAAAAACAACACTACAAAGTGAAAAATAACTTTAATTTCGGAAGTCGGTGGCAAAAAACGAAAATACATTTAACTAGACACCGACTTCCGAAATTAAAGTTATTTTTCACTTTGTAGTGTTGTTTTTGGAAGTCGGTTGTATTTTTTTGTAAAAAAGTTTTTGATCAAAATATTCGCAGCCGTAACAAATTTGTATATACAGAATTAAAGACTAAGTTAAGTTACAATTGGCCTCAAATGTCATGACTTCATGAAATAATCATTCCACAGGGTAATTTAAACTTAGAGATTTGTATAAACTAGAGCTGTGTTGCTGTGTCAAAAAAAGGAAAGGACGCATTTTTTACAATTCAATACGAAATAAAGTTTTGTGTAAGTACAAAAAAAAATATGTCAGTTCTACGAGTACCACTCCACCTGTGATAGTTCAGTGACCGAATCAACACTGAATTTTAATTATTACACACGCCGCTGCCGTGGCATCTACGGCATGCCTACACTTTTTTTGAACCAATACTGGACTACAACAGACAAATAGGATTCGAATTGTAAACATTTATTTTCGCATTTATACCTATGTACGGTAAAAAATAAAAGTAAATAGTATAAATCATGTGTGTTCAGCGAATCATTGAGTGCGTTCCCCATTTTGCTGAAATTCGAGAACAAAATAAGCGCGAAATATCGTTAATTTTACAACTTGTTCAACAATTTCTGATAAATTGTAACAATTTAACTTATAAACATATATTGTAAAGGATGACTGAATGCATCAATTTGTATGCTCTTTGAAAAGAGCAATGAACAGGAATATAAATAATGAAATGCGAGCTTCGCAATTCTCTTAGTTTATTTGTAAAATCGCATCAATATATTAAATCAGTTTTAAATAACTCCAATTCTGAACGTTTACATATTATGATGTTAATACGATACCGCGAATTTATTTAATTTTATCGAATGTGCTGAACCGAAATATTTGAGCGAAACGAAAAATTCTGTCAGAATGTGAAAGTTCACGTAGCTTGTGACATTTTGACGAGGAAAGCGTTCGATGACGAAGTTATCCTTAATGTGTTAAAGTATGACATTAAAAAGGTAACAGAAAAAGAATATATCTATAATAATGATATCCAATATTAACATATTATAACATCTCGCTGGATGTACAAAGAAGAAGGAACTATACATCGGTCATTAATACAAATTCTGCTTGTTGCATTTTTATTGTACAAAAACACCCAAAATACTCGTAAACACCAAATTAATAAAAGTCAGCAAGACTCACCCGCGGTTTCCGGGTGCCTAATTAAAAGGATACATCGAAGCGTGGCTTCGCTCAGTGTGTCTAGTTTGACGTGTGAGATTGAAGACTCACGCGCACCGGAACTAAACGTCCTTCGTTTAAATGTAGATTTATGACAGAATGCTATGCTTAAATCAATTTTTAGCTTGGTAAGTTCTTAATATATTGAAATACCTTCGATTTAAAGCAAATTTTACTACACAATAAGGAACCGTTTACGTATAATCGTATAAAACCGAAAATGTACGGTGCTACTTTGGATTTTTTTTCTGTCGAAAAAAATTCCAGTAGTCATGTTTCGGTTTTAGTATAGCAGAAGACAATATAGTCAAATAACACATATATTATGGAAAATCCAAATGATTTAACCTTTTTCATTTGGTTTTATAGGAATTTTAAAAACACAAAATTTGCTGTCAAATCTCATTTTAGCAGTTAGTCGTGGCTTCACCAAACTGTTCCATCTATCTATATAAATAAAAAGAATGGTTCTGACTGACTGATTGACTGACTCATCAACGCCCAGCCCAAACCCTTAGACCTAGAAAGCTGAAATTTTGCACAGAGGTTCCCTTTATAATGTAGACAAGGAATAAGGAAGGAATTCTCGGTAGTACGTTACCGTGGGATGTTTCTCGACATCCACGCGGGCGAAGCTGCTGGCAGAAGCTAGTTAATCATAATAATAATACCAACCTATTACTGTCCCTCTGCAGGGCAAACACCTCTTCTTATAAAGAGAAGGGCATTGATCACCACGCTTGCTCAAGACGGGTTGGCGATTTCAGACTTACATTAATCATATCAGTTTGAAAAACTGTTACGATATGAATAAGCTTTTAGAAAATGTCGGTTAGTTGAAAAGCGAAGGTTGGCAATGAGCCCAGAATAACATAAGATCTAGAATAAGTCTTAAAACATGCAACCTAGCATTTGTGGAGCAAGTCTGGCAGGAATTGATTATTATTTTCACTTCTCTTTTTGCTGTGCTTACGATTTTAGAGCCATGCATATTTGTTCACGCACACTGGTTTGCTCTGTATGCGTGACACCCGCATTGCATTTTTATTTTCTTTGGAGAGAAATTTAGCGTGCAAGCAATCTAGCGTGACTAAAAAAACATGACTCTCAATTTAACCCTTTGACTGTAAATTATGTACTAATTTATGAACCCGAAACCCCAGGGGAGGGGGGGGGGGGGGTTAGTTGCGAACCCCATAGGTTCACAACTACTAATGATGATTTTATTCCATCGCATGATGTTTTTTTACGTTTACATATATATGATATAAGCTTATATACCTATTCTATAAAGGATTTTTCCTTATGAACACCCAGGTGTACATGCGACGTTTAAAGGGTATGGTAGGAACAAAGATATATATTTTTTTTTCTTTCCTTTTCTTCCATCGCAATCAGCCCTTGAGCTTTAATCAGATTGGTTGTTTCTTCTTCACTGACAGTCCGAGATTGTTCACATCCTGCGATGCGTCATCTCGTTATTATATTATTATTAGTGTTGGTTAGATTAACGCTATTCGTTCTCTTTTAAGTCTGTAGGTAGAGTCTAAGGACTTTAGAAGTGTCACAGCAAGTTCATTTTTATGTTGTTGGAGTCTTTCCTTATAACTCTTGTAGGACCTTTCTACAACCTCCTTCATATGATATAAACATGTCTAGATAAACAGACAAAGTTGTGAACTCGTCGAAAAAAATAGCGTCTAACTGTTCGCCGCAATTTGCACGCACACTAGAATAACACAAGTGTAAGACGTCAGTTGTCACACACACCAGCATAACAAAGTTGCCCTGTTTGGGGTGTTATAAGTTTAACGTGTGTGTCTGTGTATCTGTCTGTGCCATCGTAGCACCCAAACGACTGAACAGATTTTTTTTTTTTTGTTTTGTTTGAAAGGTGACTTGATCGAGAGTGTTCTTAGCTGTGATTTAAGAAAATCTATTTAGCCGTTTGAAGATTATCTGCTCTTTCCAGCAGAGGTACAGTGTTTGGGCTCATTGAAATGGTCTCAATGAACAGGTTATAGGTAGACGGCAATCAGGGTCTAATGATGGAGTAGCAAAGAATATGTGGGTAAATTTGTGTCGGGGGTTTTTTAAATTTAACCTGTTATAATTATAGTTCTTTTACAGCGCGACACTCTATTTAGACATAAATATAATTATAATCAAAGGGATTAGGGGGTGAGGGGGGGCATTTGGGATTTTGTTAAGCTTTAACTGGGTAAAAATAATTCTGGTAATTGCATAGTGAAGAGTGAAGAGGCATCGTGGGGTTAAATTGTGAGTTTCTACAGATTTTTAACAGAAACTACAATAATTTCAAAGTGAACAACGGACAACGGTGTAGTTTGTGCCGTGATCAAAATTCAGCTAATGAGGCCAACTTCCCAGGGTGTGTTTTAAATAATAACAATAATACGGGATGTAGTATAATAACAATAATTATACCGATTTCAGTTGCGGTAACTGTTTTTGTTTCCGACGACTATAGGTTACGGGCGTGGGCTCTGGTGTGGCTAATGTAACCTAACTTGACTGTAAGGGCCTCCGCCGCGAAACCGCGAAACCGCATGATATTCTGCTGATGCGACATTACGCGAGTCACTTGAATTGAACTACTGCGGTTTCGCGGAAGAGGTGTACTAAGGCTCTTAAGGTACGTACACAGTGCGGACAAGTTAGAATGGCAGGGTGTATTTTATCTTGTATTTAAATATTCAAATTTAATAAATTTCAATTCCTAAATCTACGGTTTGCTAGAAGAGTCATGGCCGCCACATAGCATATGCAATTTATCGGCAAATGACGTCACTGAAATTTTATTTATGAAAGTAAGTGGATGTGTTTTCCTAGAGAGAATTTTTTGATACCGTAAAAGAAAACCCAGAAGCCATCATATACATGACAGCTGTCATTGCGCACCGTTCTTTGGCGGCTACCGCTCTTTTGGGAAATCGTAGCTTGAAGCTCCATTTACACGGTATAAGTTTATTGCCTGTGGCATGCAGGCATACGATAAAATTTAAGGGCAATTAATTGGCACCGTCTATTAAGACGCATGCGTTTTTTTTTTAACGTAAAGTATTTATTTAATAAACAAATCTTAATTACAATATACAAGCTAACACTAATATATAATGTATAGGTATATTATGTACAAGTATTATAATAAAAAATAAAAGAGGGAAGAGCTCATAGGGCATCAAAAAATTCGTCCACATCGCTGTCAATGGGAAAAGTGCCAAAAAGGCTGGCAGCATTACCACGTTGGATGGCAATGCTAATTCTTTGGACTAAAAATAGGCCTGCCCTCTTGTCCCATGTAGAGTCGACCAACCGCTTGGCGATGTCCCGAAAAACTCGATGAGCACTCGGACCCCAAGGCCCCAGTGTTTCAACCCCAAATGGCTCAAACATATTGCTCCTAATAAGGAAAGGTATATTTGCGCTGTTTGAGGATGAATCATGCAATTTTATTGAATGACAAAACTTGCATGCCTTTTATGGAATCGCACGCGTGTAAATACTTGAATGCAATTCTAGAATGGCAATGAGATTGAACATGTGATTATTGCTCTTGAACGTTCCAGAAACTCGCACCGTGTAAACGGAGCTTAACGATAAATTTCGAAAAATACCCTAAGTAATGCTAAACGTATTATACATTGGTGTAGCCTATTATTCATAGCCTGTGTTTCCGTATATTATGTACCCATCGTGGACATGTGCGGTGAACCACTTTTCAACCTTATAACTGTAGGAATAAGGGCGAAATCTGGTTCACCGCAAATGTCTGTAATGGTACCTATGCCCGGTAGCCTTTACAGAATATCTATTGCTAGTATGACTGTGTTTGTATAACCGTTGGCTCTACTACAATAGCTTATCGGTCCAACCTACGCTTTTATTCAGTACTAGCTTCTGCCCGCGGCTTTGCCCGCGTGGATGTCAAATTTCATGGGTTTTCATTTTTTTGCTCGGTATTTTGTTTCTTTCTTTCTTTAATTCTTTTTTTTTAATAGTAGTAGCCTAAATTACTCCTTATAACATCAGCTATCAGCCAGTTAAAGTCCCGTCAAAATCGGTCCAGCCATGTCGGAGATTAGCCGGAACAAGCAGACAAAGAGGCAGAAATAAAAATAAAAAAAAAATGTTTTAAGTATTGTATTAAATCTAAAACAAATCAAAATTTCTTTATTAGGACAACAATACGGATCATTGTTATCTTAATACAGAAATTTTGATTTGTATAATGAATGTTAGGAATATCTGCTAGTGTTAATATGTAAAGTTGTTATTGAGTTTGCTGGTTGTTGTTTGTTTTTTTGATTGTAGGTATACTGGATGTCCCGTAGTTAATGAACAACCTTAAAATATAAAAGACCCTATGACCGTTCTAAGAAAATACAAAAAAAAAAATATTCCAAGTAGTACCTACTCATTACTTACGATTTTTTTTGAAATAAAACTGTGCAATCTCTAGTCACACTATTTACTGCCTCTCTGTCGGCATAGTCAACGTACAATATTATAACAACAAAAAAACAATGGATTCATTCGTTTGTGGTTGTGGTGAAGAAGAATGGTAAAAAAAAAAATTGTATTTTTTTCAAAAAATATCTTTGGTCCTATTGGGTTTTTTTTTTAGAACGGTCATAACGGTTTATTATGTGCTATTTCAAGGTAACCCATTAACTACGGGATACTATATACTTTCATATTAAGCATTTAGTTAAAAGCTGTTATTTTGAGATTACAAACAGAAACTTTACAAACTTTAATTGTATTTATTTGTATAGATTAACTACGCCTTTACTTTAACAGTTCTGCAATTTTTTTTAATCTGCCTGTAAATTATTCATTGCACTTGCAGTACAAAAACCACCCTTACTGCAACGACATAAAGTGGTAGCCATTGATGTGCGGTTCACTGTACTAAGCATAAGTCATTCTAATGGTTTTAACTCATAAGTTTATATTTGCCTAAAATGTTTTCTACTGTTAAAACTTTTACCATAGAAAATTCATCGGAATAAATCACATTGTCTTGAGCAGTTACCGGCATTGCGATAGGGTCCAATAAAATATTTTTTTCTTTGTAAACAAGGCTATACGTTTAATATTCAATCGTACCTATACATACATAATTCAAGTATACATACTATAGGTACCAAAATTCTATACCAAGGTCACCAATACGCAGGTCATCGTCCATTGTATTCTGCCGCCTTCAAATTGAACCGATTATGTCATCCTTCGCGGTAGTTAGCCGTTCAAACCTTCCAAGAATAATGCATTATTAACAAACTAATTAATAAAATAGTAATGAGAATTTACAGAATTCATGTACGTGAAAATGTTGATATAACAAATTAGTTGAATGTTTGATAGTAACCTAGAGTTAAGTACATTGTGTTCTATTGTAATATTTTTACCATAAAAGTTCAAATTCAATGAAAAAAATCAGGTAAAAGTGATTCGGCCACCACGTGTATCGGCCCGGGTGGTTGCGTTAAAATAAATATTAGTAGCGTATTTCGGAACGCAGCTTTTCACTGAAGCGAAGGTACGCGAGTGCGAGCAGGATAGCGCGAGATGAGATCACGGGAGCGAGCGAGATGACAAGAGCTTATCCGATCGATAGCCGCAGCCGCAGAGTGCCGCGAGTGACGTCAGACGCCCGTCTCGTCATCTTTGACTCTGTTCAAAGAATTGTCACTATATTTTTGTATAGAATGAACGCCATTAACATCAGTTTGATATGAAAACCAACTATTGTATGGTATATGAAGTATGCCATTGTGCTCTTGGTGTTTGAATAATAATGTTACGTACGTCACGCAGGCGAAGTAAACATGTTATTGACAGATTATGATCTCATATGAGAGAAAATGAAATGAATGAAATGAATTAATGAAAATTTATTCTACGAAAAAACGTCATGATTCAACAATAGCTCAGACCAATTCCAGTATTTTTGACAAGGTCTCAATATGTCAAAAATTGTATATTGCGTTTACCTACATTTTTGACATTTGATTGTCCCCGGCATGATATTGCGACTTGAATTTGAATTATTTTAATAGTACTGCCTGATTCCTAAACGTAAACCGACCCGAATCAGAAAAAAAAGTATGAAGTCTCAACAGTAACACATACTAACAACATTAAAATGAACAGCAACTTACTAGTTGCCAACGAAAGTGAATCGATGAAAATAACCCAACATAAATGAATTAACAGCTCGATGATTAATTTGTACGCTACGAACTCGTAGACCGTCTACGAGCTTCGTAGCTCGTGCTACGGCGTAGCGTTTCACTTTCATGCAGAAAATAGCGAATAATAAAACATTTTAGATTCAATGTATAGCTACCAGATGTTCCAGGAAAATGAGATATAGGACATTTTATATATTTTTCTCTATGGGAACCTAGTCTCGGACCGTTATAGAAAGGGAAGGTTTTGCCATTGCGTCATTTAGGTCATTCGTACGATAGTAGTTTAATAGTGTGACAAGGTCGTAAGCTTTCTTTTGTAATAAATGCTTCGGAAATTGGAAAAATTACATGTAGTCTTACAATTTAATTAAAGTGCATGCATTTAAATTGTCCTATCATTTTTTATGGTTTACAACATTCTAGTTCTTTGTAGTACGGATATCCTAACCAATATTATAAATATGCGTAAGTGAGTTTGTTTGTTACGCTTTTACGCTAAAACGGCTGAACAGATTTGGATGAAATTTGGCGCATGGGTAGACCATGACCTGGATTAGGACATCTTTTATATCCCGTGGATAATTTCCGACCTCCACGCGAGAGAAGCCGCGAGCAAAAGCTAGGAACATATTATGGATTTATTTAAATGGTTTGCAAGAAAATAATAAATGATGCAGCACATATTAAAGCAAATAATAAAAATACATAGGAAAACATATTTTATTACAAATATATTTTTTTTTTGTATTTTTGCAATTTTCTGTAAACAATACTTCTCAAACTCCTTAATTCACATCAATCAATCTGCCTAGCCTTTTCCTAACTATATTGGGGTCGGCTTCCAGTCTAACCGGTTGCAGCTGAATATCAGTATTTTACATGGAGTGATTGCCTATCTGCCCTCCACTACCCAGTAACTGGATAATACTACCTATACCCCTTGGACTGGTTGTCAGAGTTTCGAGCTTCTGAGGACCCGTAATGACTGTCAAAGACCCACGAATGACACCCGGGACCAACGGCTTCACGTGCTTTCCGAGGCACAAAGGAGTCTCGGTATGTAAAGATGGTTAGCCATCCATTGACCAACCCCGGCAAGCGTAGCTTAACCTGATGGATCGACCCGTGCAGCTGTTATTACTTAACCACGAGCTCCTCCAACAATTTTCAACTCGTATTTATTTGTAAAATTCAAAATTGGAGTTAAAAGTTCTCTGAAATAAGTCATTTAAAAACGCAATCTCAGTTTCGAAGTGCAATGTATTTATTAATTGTACTTCACTATATCTCTACCAAAAATTCCAATACATTTCAGGCAAACAATTTTATTTTATTCCAATTTTATACAAATACTAGTGACCCGCCCCTGCTTCACTCGGTTTTTACGACTTGAAAACATCGATACACATAAAATACACATAAACTTTCCGGAATAAATTCTCTAAATGAAAGTGAAAACCGCATCAAAATCCGTTGCGGCTACGCAACGGATTTTGATGCGGTTTCCACTATAAGAAAAGCTAAGCTAGGTTTACAAAGCTATTAGAAGAACAACGCGGCCACACTAAGAGACACGAAAAGTGACTTTATTTCATAATAAGTATGGATGTATATTTTATAATAAGTATGGATGTATATTCTGACCCATTTACAAAATGACCATTCACAATCGACTCAACACATTCATGATACATACTCATAATAGAGATTATACCATAACTTTAATTTTTAAACGCGTCCGGTCCACACCAGCTGTAAACCTCTTAAAATACGCTAGAGGGCGCCCTTCGCACATTTTAATTGGTCCATGTTAATATTGTAGACGATGTTATTCCGTAATTTTACTGGCTCGGTATTGTGGACTGTATATATGGTCCACGTGTAAGCGTGTTTGTTTTGTTTTTTGTGTAAATATTGAGCTTACACGCCGATGTGATCAATATTTTGGCCGTTGTGTTGGTAATACCTAGATACAGATCAGAAAGAGGCAAACGTGTCTTCATTGTACACGCCATAGACAAACGTGAAATGAGTTAGAGATGAACCATTCTAAAAATGAACGCCCCTCCACAAAACGTGATTATTTGAATGTGTGAGACGAAATATTTATTAATACCAATAAAGGTTTTATATATTTAAATAAGGTTCATCTCTAACTCATTTCACATTTGTCCATGGTGTGCCCATATTGACAGTAAAGCGCCGCACGCATACTTGTCAAATGTCCGTGCGGCGTTTTACTGTCAAAATGGACTAGTCGCCTCACTTAGAGTTTAACTAATCGTGCGATCAGTCAAGGTAACAACATTGTGTACGGTGGGGAGCATGCGCTTTGTATGGAACGACACGTTGGCTCTGTCGCGCGTTTGTGTCATTTATACACCAGTTTGCTGACAAATCCGGATGTTTGACGTTTGTGCAAGTCGGGTAGGTACCGTTTACTTAAAAAAAATCTGTGTTATTGTGTATATTTTTACGTATGTTAGTCTGTAAGGTATTTATTTAGTTTAGATGTTGACCGTACTCGCCGGTGACTGAGCAACCAATGACAAAAACCAATTATGTATATTGCGTCTATAAAATTCTTTGCATGTGAGCGTAACCGTTGTGGAGGGGCGTTCATTTTTAGAATGGTTTATTTCTACTAAGATTGTAGTTCTCTGGAATTCACAAGGATTGCATCACATTAATATTATAAAGGCGAAAGTTTGTGAGTGTGTGTGTGTGTATGTTTGTTGCTTCTTCACGCTCAAACGGCTGGACCGATTTGGATGAAATTCGGTATGTACACAGCTTATAACCTGGATTAACACATAGGCTACTTTTTATCCCGGAAAAATGTAGTGCTCCCGTGGGATGAGCAAGAAATCAAAATATATTTGCTACTCTTTCAAACTCAAACGTCTCGATCGATTTTGATAAAATTTGGTGTGGAAATAGCAGACATCCTGTATACACATAGCACACATAGGCTACTTTACATCCTGAAAAAATGTAGTGTTCCCGTGAGATGAGCAATTTCTTTGTCAATACTTTTCTCACCGATGAAATAATACACGTTTTAGTGTATCTCATAAACCGCGGGTAACACCGCGGGGCGCAGCTAGTTGTATATAATTATCATTTTAAAGTATCGATAAAGTTAGACTGCCTCGTTGGTCTAGTGGTCACAAGCGCTACTGCTGAGCATGAGGTCCTGGATTCGATTCCCAGGTCGAGCAAACTGTTATTCGGTTTTTCGTCTGGTATTTCTAAGTAGCAACTTGGAGTCTGTATTTGTTCCCTGTTGATGGTAATAGGCTCGGTCTCTATTACGTAGAATATAAACACCTCTGCCTACACCTTCGGGGAAACGAGGTGTGATGTTATGATAAAGATGGTACTGATGATATGTTAGAATAGGGGAGCATTTATCGCATTGGGCTAACTTGACGTAATTTGACGTATTCCTTACAGGACGTATAGTCGGGTTAAAATGCAACAAATTAAGCCACCAAATGTTCTACCGAAATTCAGTATTTTTTTTGTAATTATTGTCTAGAAAAATATAAATTACGAAATATAAAATGTTTAATTAGTGATCTTTGCCAAAGTTTTAGGCATTTTTCAACTTTAAATTTTTAACAAAAATCTGCTACGTCATCAGCTATGCTAATAACTTAAATTCAAGTAAAATCATTTTTGATTTGTTTTTTTTTCATAAAAAAAAAAAAACTAAAAATCTAACTAGCTTAAAAACATCGGTAGTGTTGCATTTTAACCCTACTATGACGTCCTGCAAGGAATACGTCGAATTACAAATAACCAAGTAACATACTCATCGTATCTAGATTTTATTTTAGACTACATTTTCGGAAGGTGCATACCACCAGTCAACACTACAAACCTGTGCGTGTCAACCAGGTTTATGAAACCTACCTTCTTAGGTTCGGGGAGGTTTAAATGAGTTGTTTATACAATAATTTCCTCGTTGTTTCGAATAAAAAT
Source organism: Cosmia pyralina (assembly GCA_946251885.1). NCBI lineage: Eukaryota > Metazoa > Arthropoda > Insecta > Lepidoptera > Noctuidae > Cosmia > Cosmia pyralina. Next base: position 23,073,316 of record OX276345.1, on the reverse strand, counting down.
ATGAATTACACGCAATCGCATGACGGCAGGCTACTCCGATCTCTGGGCATTAAAAATATCGGATAACGAGGGTAGTTCAGTGTTTTGTCAGGTGTAAAGTGAATTAGGAAAATGTTAGTTGAGTTTTACCTTTTATTAATATAATATGAGGTAAGTTTTGGGTGTTAATTTTTGTGGTGTAAACATTGATGTATAAATTAGGAAGATATGGTTCGCGCTCCTCGACGTGGACCGCACAAATTGTATTAAACGCACACAATTGACCTGAGTCACAATCGAACTGGCATTTGTGTAGCATATTAAGTAAAATTACCGTAATCGTCTTAATAAGCAGCAACAATGCCTTCCTGTGTTTTCAAAATGTGCACAAATAGTTCAAAAACCAAAAACAAGTTCCACGGGATTACTTTTGACTCGTAAGTACAGCCAAAAATGTTAATTTGTTAAAAAATTATAATAATGTTTGCTTCGCCATGTTTGTGAGAGCTAGATAGACATGCAATGTCATTCATAATCGTAAACATTCGGCGGCTGACGCGATTTCGCATGCACGACAGCGCCGGCTCCTATCTCTGTCCTTGTCATCGGTAATTGTAGTCTGTCTGTTTCGGTGCATGTAGCCGTGCGCCGAGACCAGGTTTAGTGATCGCGATGTTAGCGCGTAACATATCTTTCTCTAATATATCAATAGGTGTAAATTGAATTTTAAGTGAACATCACCGTTCTGGTCTTTGTTTCTTGAATGTGTTGATTTTAAAACACAAACACATTTGTTGCTATCTTGATTATCAAATAAATAATTCACATGACGTCGTGAAGCAAACGAAAATGTATTTATACAAAACAGATGAATAGTTCTTAGTCTAAATAGGTCTTGATTGACATTATTTTCAAATCTTTCCTAAAAATATTTTTTGTATGGTAGGTACTAAAGCTTCAATTAAACCATGCGCACGTAGATTCAGTCAGCGTCAATAATATAGGGACGAACAGACTGTTCAAAATGATCTAAACAACTATGAAAATGAAATATTACCTCAATGACACAAGGCATGTTTCATAATGAAGACAGTACAAACTGTACACGACAATTGTCACTTTGATAAAAACTTTGTCCAATTGAGATAAAGTTTAATTTTATTAGTTGTTAACATAATTTTGAACAGTCTGTTCGTCCCGATATTTTTGACGCTGACTGCACATATAATATGCAGGTACCCATTTAATTTTTATTTTATCAAATTTGGGGCTGGCCACATCATTCGCATGTCGGAGCAGCAATACCACCACACTCAGTGGATCTCAAATAACAGGAAACGACTACGCGACAGGCCCAAAAAGAGATGGTGGGATGAGCTGGACTTCTTAAAGGATTGGCTCGCAATCGCAGTAGACCGGAAAAGAGGAAAGAGGGAAGGGAGGCCTTTGCTCTGCAGTGGCACAATACAGTTGTAAAATAAAAAATAACATGGGAAAAGGTACCTATACCAGGCATAGTATTTATGTAACTGTGATACCTTGAAGTCAATAATCATTTAAACAAAGTAAGTTCAAAAACTAGAACCTGACTACTGAAAAATCACGCTCTGATTTTTCAGTAGTCAGGTTTTTGAACTTACTTAGAAAAGTATGAAACAAAAAAATATTCTCATCTGAAATTAGAAAAAGACAGCATATTGAAAATCCGTATTCATATGTCATGTCAAGGCATAAATCGAACAGATTACGTGTGACTCCGGATTTTTAATATGTTTGTGTTTGTTTAAAGCGTGATTTTTCAGTAGTCGGGTTTTAATTTTTGCACTTACTTTTTATTTAAATTATTTTGGGGTTATAATTTCGTGGTAAAGTATTGCAGAGCCGCTTTATATTTTTAAAGAAGAATAATTATGACCTATATTATATGTATTTTGGGTAGGTTAGGAGAGAAATTGTTTGGCTCACATCTGAGGCGTGATTTTAGAAATTATTCCCAATTATCAGGTGCATGCAAGCAAATCCGCAAGCAGCAGGTGTACATATATTTTGAAATGTGCTAATTAAGCCCTTTCATTTGATATCCAACACGATATCATTAAAAACAAAAATTCTTAGTTCGTGACATTATGCCCTCCAGACGGCGCCATATTCAATTTAATGTAACGTCACCAGCGGACAATCAAGACGCTTCCAACTATACCTTATTTCTCAAATTATGATAAGCAGTTTCGAAGTTATGAGGGAACAGATGAACATACATACATACCGGTCAAAATCATAACCCTCCTTTTTGCTTCGCCGTAGTTGGGCAAAAAGTATGTTAGTTATTACAGGTTTACATTCCATTGCGCCCGTCTCACCCGGGGGCTAAGTTTCCCCACGTTTTTATTTAATTAACGCAATTAAAACTAAACGCTTCGTTGGACATAATAGTGCACAACATCACATTTTATAACCACCCCATGGGTCGTTATTATGAACGCATAAAATTCGCATTACAGAATTAAACTGAAGTAAAATTGTTTATTGTTATGAGATGATTTTTTTATATTTAGTTTTTAATTACATGATAACTATTCATAAAAATCAATCTGCCTAGCCTTTTCCCAACTATGTTGGGGTCGGCTTCCAGTCTAACCGGATGCAGCTGAATACCATTATTTTACATGGAGCGACTGCCTATCTGACCTCCACAACCCATTAACTGGGTAATACGATACCCCTTGGTACGACTGATTGTCAGACTTTCGGGCTTCTGACGACCCGTAACGACTGTCAAAGATCCACGAATGACAGGCGGGACCAACGGCTTAACGTGCTTTCAGAGGCACGGAGGAGTCTCAGTATGTAAAGATGGTCACCCATCCACGGACCAACCCCGGCAAGCGTAGCTTAACCTGATGGATCGACCCGTGCGGCTGTTATTACTTAGCCACGAGCTCCTATTAACTATTCATATACAAGGTTAAATTTAAGTTGTTCTCGACCTCTTAAGGGGTCATTGTACTCATCATTATGAACAACTTTTACTATGGGACCAAACCTGAAATCGCGAAAAAAAAAATCTGTTAATTAATGTAGGGAACAGCTGATTTTTTTTCGCGATTTCAGGTTTCGTCCCATAGTAAAAGTTGTTCATAATGATGAGTACAATGACCCCTTAAGAGGTCCAGAACGACTTAAATTTAACCTTGTATAAGTATATTATATGCTAGACTGCGGCGAAGCCAAAAAAGGAGAGTTATGTTTTTGACATGTATGTATGTATATCCGTTAATAACCGCACGTGTCGATCCATCAGGTTAAGCTACGCTTGCCGGGGTTGGTTCGTGGATGGATGACCATCTTTACATACCGAAACTTCTACGCGCCTCGGAAAGCACGTTAAGCCGCTGGTCCCGGCTGTCATTTGTGGATCTATGACAGTCGCTACGGATCGTCAGAAGCTCGAAAGTCTGACAACCAATCGTACCAAGGGGTATTGTATTACCCAGTAACTGGGTTGTAGAGGTCAGATGCAGCTGCATTAGACTGAAAGCCGACCCAACATAGTTGGGAAAAGGCTAGGCAGATTGATTTGTCTACTGTGTTATGTAGTCTTGCAAAATCGTCGGAATCTGCCCAATTCTTGTGTTTAGAATTGTGTACTAAATAGGTACATAACAGGACTTAGATGTAGGTAGATCATCCATAAAAAGGTCAAAGTCGGTCTGCGGTACGTAATATATAAACAAACAGATTTAAAATAATAATAATTACAGTTAGCAAAAGAGATATCTAGGCAGGGTATACTAACATATTTGTATGTGAATTGCTTCATGTTCAATTTCGTGACAATATACAACTTTGTGTTGGTGTGTTACAATGTAGGAGTATTGCAAAAACAAAGTAATATATATAAAATTGAACATGAAGCAATTCGCGTACAAATATGTTACTCTACCCTGCCTAGATATCTCTTTTGTTGACTGTACATACATGGTATATAAAAACCGGCCGAGTGCGTGTCGGACCACGCACCATGAAGGGTTCCGTAGTTGGTTGACTATTATATATTCGTTATATATACTACTACCGTGAATTTTTTTACACATCCAAAACTAACCGCTTAGCTGGCAGGGGGGCTAACAAAAATTAGCACTTTAAAGCTATTTTAGAAACAGATCCCTAAATCGAAAAATTATTTTCACAAACCCGCACTATTTTTGAAAGACCCATCCAAAAACACCCCACACCATGGGGTAGACGAGAAAAAAAAAACATCCTCATTTTACGTGCACAGAAGGTACCCAAAAAAAATTTTTTTTAATGATTTAATTTTACTTCTTTGTCGGCGTGATGAATATGTATATCCATGCCAAATTATAGCTTTCTACTTAGTACTAAGAGTCTCTGAGTTAAACTGCGGACGACAGACGGATGGACAAGAGAAACTGTAAGGGTTCCTTGTTCACTGCGGAACCCTAAAAAGGAGGGGAAAGGATCATAGGGCATCAAAAAATTCGTCCGCATCGCTGTCAACAGGAAAAGTGCCCAAAAGGCTGGCAGCAAGTCTGTGGATGAAAATTTGTGCGTTCGAATCAGCACATGGGTCCATTGACAATGATTTTGATCAGCTTAGTTAAACTGGGGTACTAGGATTGTAAATTACGTTTGTGTATGTACTTTATGTGGCCTACCCTAATATCCTTTCTTTGGTATTATTGTTCGTCGAATCATTGAGCTCCATAAGTTCTAAGTTGAGCTGCACGATTACTGACAAATGCGTGCACTGACTGAATAGGTCCATTCATATCTGTGTGATTCATTCCTCAGAAGACAATTTCAGATAACCATCTACATGGTAAAGATAAATATATATATATATATATTTTATTTATTTATATATTTTTTTTTACAGTACATGGTGATATCTCCTCCTCACATGATCTGACGAAGATCATTTCTGGACTTCTCTGAGTTTGTTTCGCCCTTTCTTTTCAGAATAGTCGGATAGAAAACGCCGACCTCATTTTTAAAAAATTATAGACGTGCAAAAGTGTTTGTACAAACCTACTTACAGAAATAAAATCATTTATCATTTACAATAGGTAAGTACTGAAAAATAAACTTTATGTTGTCTAGAATTTGGAAAATATATTGTAGCTATCTAAAACTAACTGTTATGGGTAAGAACACGCTATCAGGTGATTATATACGGTTTTAAAGTTGAAGCAAATGTATATGTCTGAAAACTACAACATGGAGTCTCAACAAATAAAAAAAATCTGTTGGTGCTGATCGCTTTATAACAAGAAAGAGTTTTTATTTTGTAAGGACTTTGATTGTAAAACAATATATATATTTTAAAAATACATATATTTTGAAAAATATATATAAAAAAAAATATTTTAAAAAGTACAACAAGTTGTAAGGTTTTGCATCAGCGGCTACTTATAAGGTATATAATATTCAGCATAATTATCATGTCTAATAATTATTTATGTTGTCGTATAATGTACCTACAGTTGAAAGATTCTGAAACAATTCTGAATACAGGTACCAATAATGGCAGGACGACTTTGACTCCTACCAAACGGGCTGGCCCGCATAAGTATTGAACAGAAGTTCATAGATACGAAATTAAATTATGTTATTAGTCTATTTTGTAAAGTGTAAGTCACACACACTTTACAAATTAGACTCAAAACCACTGTGAAAATACGTCTTTTCCATAATTTCCCTTCAGCATCTTTCATTGCTCGAGAAAAGCAATTGAAAATCAATATTTTTTTACACGAAATTCAAATGCATTCCTAAAAATAATTGACCACCGCTCGCCATACGTGTGATAGACGAGATAACAAAGCACACGTTATTGTTCTAATTGATGGATTGACGCGGGCATGACGTGTGGAGTCAACGTCATCGGTTGACCAATAAAAAATTATGGCGGTGTTATGTCGTTATAAAATCAATTAACACTGTGGTTAAGGCACCTGTCCCACCGCAGACGAGGAAGCGACTAGTAATCAACGATTTTCGCGCTAAAGAAACTTACAAAAGAGAAAACCCGGACCCGGATCCCGTGTAAGTAAAAGAGATAATACAATGCTGACTGATCGCTGACTGTTCAACTGCCGGCGAGTACTCGTTTGTCGCAGCGACAAGAGCTATCAAAGAGAGTACTCGTTCAGCGACCCTCGCTTGGCGGGCAGAACACTCGCTGTGAGTCACGCAAGGTACATATGCATATCAGCGAGTGATCGTTCGCCGCGCACTCGCCAACTCGTTTTTAGTTCACCATCATTGTATTCAGCCTAAATGTTCCCACTGCTGGGACACAAGCCTCCTCTTGGTGAGAAGAAGTGGGCTGTAATCCACCACGTGGGCCCAGTACGGGTTGATAGATATCACATGTCTTCGAATTTTTGGTTCTAGGACATGCCGGTTTCCTTACGACGTTTTCTTTCATCGTTTTGAGAGAACTGGTGATGAAATAATTTACACAAAGTAAAGCGCCTGTCTGGGTTCGAACCTACGAGCTACAACTCGTAAGTCGCTGCTACTGCTCTTTTTTGTTTGCTAGCTCTAATCGCTTCTCGGTAACCACTGGCGCGGTGGGACAGGTGCCTTATGTTGGGAGTGTTAGTATGTATAGAAGTTGTGTGTTATCTAATTTTGTGTATGTAAGGCAAAATTATTTTAAAAAAAACTTCGATTTGTTGAAAGCAAAAGTAAGCAGTTATGACAATATATACAGGAAAAGTTTTTAAAAGTGCGCAAAAAAATATTTGCTGTTTCATACATTTTGGTCGAGTAGTAGTTATTGAACTTTTGTATGAAAAAGCAAATTTTTTTTCGTGAGTTTTTCATAGTTATGGGTAGAGTAAATACTTTTCCTGTATGTAAGAAACGAAGTCTGCAACACTTTTTTAGTTTTATTGATTAGTGACAGAATGTTTATGAATGCCGCTTGCATGGACTGCAAACAAAAACACTGAAAACTAGCCACAGAACAATATGAAATATAGTAACGTAATCGAATATGTGGTTCTGGAGTTATACAGGGTGTAAGAGTAAACAGTGGCAACCTTTTAAGGGGTCATTGTACTCGTCATTATGAACAACTTTTACAATGGGACCAGACCTGATATCGCGAAAAAAAATCAGTTCCCTACCAGCCGATTTTATTTCGCGATTTCAAGTTTCGTTCCATTATAAAAGTTGTTCGTAATGACCCCTTAAAAGATTGCCACTATTTACACTTACATCCTGTATTAGCACTAACGAACAAACAGTCAAAAATACGTTTTGCGTTTATAATAATGTTAAGATTGTATGGTGTTGTGTCAACTAAGGATTTTAAAATATATTTCAAGCTTCTTAAAAACAGCTACATCTATCTAAAACTGCCTCGTTGGTCTAGTGGTTGCAAGTGCTACTGCTGAGCCTACAGTCCTGGGTTCGATTCCTAGGGCAAAGTGTTTGCCCGACCTAGTTTTTTTAAGTGTGTGTGTGGGTTTTCTATCTGGAATTTCTCAGCAGCAACCCTGGATTTATGCCCGGTTGATGGCAATAGGCTCACCCCCTATTACATGGGACTTAACTGGTAAAATGTGGGTGTACTATAGAGGTACACCCACTTACCTCGTAGATGAATTCTTAAACGATATTCTCAAAGAAAATTTTAATTTTGAATTTAAAATTTTGACATTGTAATATGTTTTTTTTGTTTTTTGTTTTTGTGCCTAGTTACTTAGTTTGACTAAATTTGTATGCCATAAATAGCAAAACATGTGGCTACCTCGTATTAATTAAAAGACTTTACTCATGTTTTACAAAATAAATATATCTTGTATCTCGTGTGAGGGTAGAGGTACCTAACCCTTTGGGTTAACAAGGCGTGATGTTATGTGTATGTTATAATCATAATCATTTATTCATTTAAAGAAAGCACGATAAGCCGTTGGTCCCGGTTGTCATTCTTCGTTACGGGTCGTCAGAAGCCCGAAAGTCTGACAACCAGTCTTACCAAAGGGTATCGTATTACCCAGTTACTGGGTTATGGAGGTCAGATAGGCAGTCTCTCCATGTAAAATACTGGTATTCAGCTGCATCCGGTTAGACTAAAAGCCGACCCCAACATAGTTGGGAAAAGGCTAGGCAGATGATGATGATAATCATTTATTCATTTGCGAATATGGGTACAGAAGAAAAAGATCTTAAACAAACAATAGTGTCCATTAGCCATATCCTACCATAAGGCATGCAAATTTACAAAATACACAGTTATCTATGAAACGAGAATTTAACAGTAAAAAAAAAAAAACAAGACATCATTTAGAATATTGTATGGAGTAACATTATATATAAGTTTATCCTGTAAATATTCAGTGACAGAGTAATATGCTTTTTTTATTAATGTAAGATCTAGCAGTCTAGCTAGACTACAAAAGGTACGATACTGATGTTCAGCAATAGACGTCATAAGACTGTTTAAATGTAAATACGTATGTGCAACATCGACCGGTCTGCGAATAACTTTACACTGTTCCAATACCGAACAATCGACCGTTATTATGCATACCTACGTCTAGTAACAGTTACCAGTTGATAATCAACATGTAACAAAATAAACACAACTTCTCTATGTTAGTTCTGTACAGAATCGACCACTGAATCGATTATAGGCAATGTTATTTGTTTTAAAACAATAGCTTCTACGCGCGACTTTGCGTGAAATTTCTTACTCCCCTGACCCACGCTGTCGCCGTCACATCGCGCCGCCTGCCCGCGCTTTTTCAGTATATTAAATAAGGATAAGCACAGCCTTATGTCAAAGTAATGGTAGTAGTATATACAGTTACAATATTTACGAAAACATCTTTATACTAATTAAAGGAGGAGCTTGTGGCTAAGTAATAACAGCCGCACGGGTCGATCCATCAGGTTAAGCTACGCTTGCCGGGGTCGGTCCGCGGATGGGTGACCATCTCTACATACCGAGACTCCTCCGTGCCTCGGAAAGCACGTTAAGCCGTTGGTCCCGGCTGTCATTCGTGGATCTTTGACAGTCGTTACGGGTCGTCAGAAGCCCGAAAGTCTGACAACCAGTCTTACCAAGGGGTATCGTATTACCCAGTTACTGGGTTGTGGAGATCAGATAAGCAGTCGCTTCATGTAAAATAATGGTATTCAGCTGCATATGGTTAGACTGGAAGCCGACCCCAACATAGTTGGGAAAAGGCTAGGCAGATTGATTGATTGACTAATTACGAAGCTGAAAAGTTTTTTTTTTTTTGTTTGTTTGAACGCGCTAATCTCTGGCACCACCAGTCGGATTAAAAAAAAAAAATATTTAAAAAACAACGCAACGAACGAACGCTAAGCGAAAACGAAGTAATAGCGTGGGCAGGTGATGCGATGCGTCGGGGTTTGTGGAACAAGAAATTTCACGCGGACGAAGTCGCGAGCAGATGCTAGCAAATAAATAAAAAAAGATTTTTTTTCGACAGAAAGACATTTCTTAAGAAATATATAAGCGGTACCTTTGTACTCAAAATTATAATTATGTCATATCTCTATGTATTTTACTATGTGTAGATAAATAATTAAGTAAATAAATAAAAATCCATATAATTAGGGTTCAAAAATTAAAAATATTAGTTTCAAGAACTTCAATTATAGAAATAATTGTTGTATTGTTCATATAATTGAATAATCTTATTGGTGTGTCTGAGTTCTGAGATAATTATGTTACTCTAGCTAGACCGTTCGTAAAGCAAGGTTAACGTTCTGTGGAACATTTTTTACCGGCTGGCATAGGTAAGATACGGTCGCGGAACAAAAAGTTGAAGCAGTTTTCAAATGCATATTATAGTATTTTTGCATAACGGACTTAAGACTTAATGTTTTCGAATCTTTATTTTCTTTTTATATAATTGGTAGTTCAAAGTTATCATCATTCTCTAGCCATTATCCTGGTTTATTTGGTGTCAGCGTAGAATGTGTTCTTCCATCTTCTCCATTAGTCGTAATTTTAGCAATCACCCTTTCTAACCGTATCATTTTTTATGCAGTACATCCATCGTTTCTTTGGTATTCTTTCATTGGTAGTTCAGACTCAGAAAAATTTACCTAAGGTAAAAAGGTGCTTCACCTTTTCATTTCGCGACTGTACACAGAAAGTTACAGAAGCCGATCAATACTTTGCCAATAAATAGGCGAAGGCTGTTGTAGAAAAGATAAAGGCAACAGTGAGACAATTAAATCGTTGCATCGCATCGGTGAGCTACTGCTGTATTTATAATGTAATTAGTGTCGGACTAGCCTTCGTATTGTGGTGTGAAAGTTGATGTGCCATGTCCAATTTGCAGTCTTGCATGTTAAGGGGGATGCGCTAAGGTAGCCCGCGAAATTCAAATTTTCTTACGTTTTTTGCAATTTGCAGGTCAGTGTCAGGTTGTATGTCGATTAAAATATGATTCACGGCCGTAACTAATATGGATTTTCAGAATTATAATCGTTAGAATCAGCAATACTCGTGGGTTGCAGCTGAAAATCAGCGTCAGGTGGTACACCTTGTGTTGTCATCTGACAATATGCTGAGCTGAGGCCCTTTTGGCATTACAATCTTTGTTTTATGTTTTTATAATTTTAAGGTGTATTTTTTTTGCTGTAATGCCAATTAAACGCATTAGAATTGACCTCAAACCTCATGATTTCATGAAATCGCTAGATTTGAGGTCAATTCTAACTTATGGAGTTGTATTGCTGATTCTAATGATAATAATTCTGTAAAATCATGTTAGTTACGGCCGTGATAATAAATAATAGGTTTTGATTTACTTGCGAGTATCAAAATATGTCGCATAAATGGCCGTATTTTTTTACTGCGTAGACTTAGAAGCTTTATTTTTTTAGAACTTCAAGGGACTATAGACTCACGTATTTGATATTAATTTCACCTTGATACCTCCACGCGTTCCTGAGAAAAAGCGTCTTGGCAGACTGACAGACAGACAGACAGACGGACAACGAAGTGATCCTATAAGGGTTCCGTTTTTTTCCTTTTGAGGTAAGGAACCCTAAAAAACTGTATTAAAAGTACTTCCAGATAACAAAACCGCATTGACTGATTTTTTTACTATTGATTGATTGATTGATTGATTGATTGATTGCATACTAGCTTCTATGTTTACTAGACCTAATTTGGTTTTGCAAGTCCCAAGAAGTTCACGAAACAAAAAAAAATTTGTCTATGTCGCTGTCGCCGGAAGAGTGAAGAGTGTATATATTTTTACTATGACATTATGTAAGCTAGCTGTGTCAGTCTGACAGGAAAAGAAGTTAAGTATACGCTTCCGAAGCGAATTGAATAAAGCTTGGTGTATAAAGGAAATAACGTCTGTGGTAGATCCAAAGTGCATATCCGCCTAACATAATAATGAAGTTTCTTTGAAGATTTTTGTCATTTGAGTAAGTTTATTTTTATTCATCAATCCGTAGCAGGTGGCGTTCTGTAGTTTCTGCCTTCTTCCCATGGGGTAGCCCATGAGAAGAAGGCGTGAGTTTAATTTATGTATGTGTATGTATTTTATTTATCGCGTACAAGTACGACTTTTTAGCATAATCAGCCTATAATGATCCCACTACTGGGGCACAGGCCTCCTCTCTGGGAGAGGGACTGGGCCGTAATCCACCACGCAGGCCCAGTGCGGGTTTAATGGATGTCACTTGTCTTCGAATTTTTGGTTTTAGGATATGTTGGTTTCCTCACGATGTCTTCTTTTACTGTTTTGAAAGCAGTGGTAGGTAATTAAATTATTCACAAAAAGTAAATCGCCTGTCAGGGTTCAAACCTACAACTCGTAAGTCACGGTCGTTACCACTAGGCCGCCACTGCTCTCATTTTAGGTAACTTTTTTACTCTGTGACATCTTATCATGGAGTATTGAACTCTTTATGACAACTGGTAGTCACAGTTGTGTTTATTAGATCAACAATGCGGTTATTTCATATCGTACACAAGTAATGATAGTTAATAAGCGTTTGTGCGCACTTGGGCAGTTTGTTAGTCGTGCTACTCAGCCTGCTGACCGTAACCAGTCTTATTACCACGGTGTGAGTATATTCTCACACTAGGCAAGAAGATTTAAACCGTAAGAGACCTATTAGGCCCTTTGTGACAAACTACAATTTGTTCGCCGTATTTAGGCACGGTCGTCAGTGTTGTACGGATCACTATGGAAGCTTGTAGACACACACGTTTTTTCTACGGCGCGGTTTATACGCCGTACCGTAAAGAAACCTTGCCGTGTATAAAGGGCCTTACACTGTTTGTTCACCGCACATCGTCAACGGACGTCAATGAGAAATGAGAGACGGTGGTGGTGTGCGGTGGACACGCGGCCATAGTAACTTTATATATCGCTACTTCGGCGCCGTCATCTCATTCTTGTCGACGTCCCGTTGACGTGGCGGTGGACAAATGGTCTTACAGTAGCGATAGCACTATGATCAAAAGTAAGACCTATTTAACAATAAACGCTCAGGTTCACATGTCTCTTGAAAGCGTTATTTGGCGACAGCCCGTAGACTTCTCCCAACATGTTTGTTTATATCTCTATTCAACAGCTCTAGTGCAACGTTTCAAACTCCAAGTAAATTGGCAGCGAGCAAATGTTTGTTCCAATATTTGAATAAACGGTGAGCTGAGTTTGGGTTAGATGTGACTGACAAGTTCTCTATAATTCATGAATTGGGTTTGATCTTTGTAACACTAATGTTTGATTATCCAAAGTGTAAAGTCAGGGTATCTTTGTTTTCTTTTTAAATTTAAAATGCATTCTGCAAGTTGTCAGTCATTAAACTTTGTCTTCATGGCATATACCTACTTGTAATTTAGAACACGCAAAGTTATTTTCCTTCGCTGTTGGTTTTGCGGCGAAAGATGTGTATGGATGCAGAACAATCTCCTTTATTGTTAAGAAAGTTGACAGTTGAGTTGAAAGTTGAAAGTTGTTGTTGTTTGACAGTTGCATGAATTTTACTATAACACGGCAAATTGTTGTAGGGTGTCATACAATCAAGAATAAATATGAATATAATTTGTGTACTTACATAAACACTTAAACTCTTTCAAACATTTATTTTACTTTGACATAAGCACGCCTATGAAGTTCCTTATTAATTGACAGGAACTGTAGACGAAAAAAATGCAATACTTCATGGACGCTAAAGTAAAATAAAAGGTTGGAAACAATATAAGAAGACAATTTAAAAGAAAACGAAAAATCTATTTTACATCAACTTAAGCCAATCAGTTATCAAACTAACTAGGAATAACTTAAGGATTTAGGTTGTTCCTAGTTAAGTCCAGTGACGACTTTCTTTGATTATTTTAAGTTTCAATATACAACAGAAAAATGTATAGTCACTCTTAAGAGGCCGTATACCAAATTTTGCCGATTTCGCTGATTTGCGTGATTTTGCAGACGTAATTTACAGTTAAAATACTGTATTTCTATAAGTTTTAATGCCCAACATGAAAGATCATTTCTATTATGATCTAATGAATGAGCTCCTTTTTTATTTTGTGTCGAATTTATAATGCGAGAATTAGGTTGTTTTAAAAGATTTTTTATCCCAAATGATTTTAATTTTTTGCATTTTTTTTTTCAGGAAATGGATTTGATGAATGGATTTAATTTTATGAACGAGAGTTCTAAGTAGCCGATAACAAAAGCAATTCTTTGCCAATTTTCTCTAAAATTTGACTAAGTTAAATGTTTTTTTACACAAACATGTTATATGAAAGTGGTAAAAAGTAATTCATACATTGTATATACAACATTCGAAAGAATACATCGTAATTTATCTATATCCTTTAGAATTCAAAACGATTCGTAAATATGTAACATTCTAAACCTCTTACAGCAAACATTAAAAAAACAGTCAGCGGTTTAGGTCGATTAATCAAAATTAAATAATAAAAATAAAAAGTAACTCATACATTAGATCATAATTGAAATGATCTTTCATGCTGTGCATTCAAACTTGTAGAAATACAGTAATAGAACTGTAAAATCACGTGAATCGGCAAAATCGGCGAAATTTCGTGTACGGCCTCTTAAATAATTTGAGCAGTATTTTGTAAGCTACATAAATAAAGCGACGAAAACTAAACCCAATTTATTATTCTGTAAGCTGTAAACCACTTGTTAGTTGATATGTTTGACGATGACGTCGATCAATCTAATTTCAACTTTACGTCAGTGTGATAAGAATCAGCACGTTCTACAACTGAGTCAAGTATAACAAATGTGTGATCGTTTGATATTTAAATTAACATTCACATTCTATTCTTTTTCTAAAAATATGCAAAAGAAACGTTATGCATGCATTTATTAAATGTGATCGAATCTTGAATACGATGACACGATGCGACTACAAAATGTATACCTAACTATATATATTATAAACTAACTAACCCGACAGACGTTGTCCTGTCCAAATTTCAATAATTCATACAAAATTCTTATAGAAAATGCAAATTCAGAACTTTCCAATTTTTCTTTCCAATATTTTGACGCCTCACTGGTAGCATTTTCTTAGCAATGAAATAAACCAAGACTGAAGGCAATTGAATGATAGATGACACAACAATAACACACTGAGTTCTATACATTACTATTGCTGGTATTTTTAAAATAGCAAATAAGTATAACTTTTTACTACCTACTTTTTGCACAAAACAACCAAAACAACAAAGTTTTTTCGGATGTAACAGATAAAACCACTTAAGAAACTGAACAACTAAACGTCAATCTGTCAATTCTGTCGGGAGATCTTCTGTCTCACTCACTTTTTTATATGGGGATTTTTTAACCAACACTTTTCACTTTTCCGTACGATGTTTCAAACATTTTCTTTCACACAAACCTGTTCCTGACAACAACAAACACAACAAAAAGAATTAGTCAAATAGGTGCAACCGTTCTAATTTGATGCACTTACGTACGGCAATTGATTTTTATTTATTTATATATATAGATTGGAGGCGCTTTTCTTGTCTGTCTGTGTGACCGCGTTGTTTTACTAATCATCACAACGGATTTTGATGCGATTTTCACCATCACTTACAAAAATTCATTCCGAAAGATTTATGTGTAGGTACACTTTACTTCTATTCTCTTTTATTTCTACCTACTTTTTAGGGTTCCGTACCAAAAAAGTAAAAAGGAACCCTAATGGTGCGACTTAGTCTGTCAGTACATTGGACTCGAAGCAGGGGCGGGTCGCTAGATAAAGAAAAAGTTTTCAAAATTGAACTCATAATGGACCTTCCCAACTAACAAGCTCCAATGCCCTCGTTAGTTTAATATCGACAACAAAAACAAATGCCAGTCGACAATAGAGAACAACACGTCATAACTCAGCGAGGACGCCATGACAGTATCAGATGGAACATGTAACTGGGCTACTGTCAACTAGACTTTAATTACTTAGAGCAATCAAGATGTCACTGCACGCTGTAATTTTAATTAAGTAATTAATTTGTAAGTTTATATGGATTTCATATCTGGAAATAAAAAGATTTCATTTCATTTCATTTCATTTCATTAGGGAATTAAAAGCATTATGGCAGAACCCTAATAGGGCTACAAATGAAAATAGTGTTTTGAAATTACAGGGCCATGAAATCAATGAGTCAATCTGCAACCATGTTGGGATCAGCTTCAAGTCTAACCGGATGCAGCTGAATACCAGTAAGCAACTGCCTAACTGATTTCCATAACCCAGTGACTGGGTAACAGGATACAGCTTGGTAAGACTGGTTGTCAGACTTTTGGGCTGACTACCCGTAACGACTGTCAAAGATCTACGATTGACATCCGAGACCAATGGCTTAACGTGCTTTCCGAGGCAAGGAGAGGTCTCGTTATATAATGGATAGTCACCCATCTACGAACCGACCGCGGCAAGCGTAGCTTAACCTTAAATCAATCCGTGCAGCTGTTATCATTTAGCCCCATGCACCTTTGTATTTAAGTATGTAATGTCATAGCTCTGGGAATGTCCAAAGGCAGCTGAAACCACTAGCCATCATGTCTATAAAAACTACATATCTATTTACATACCCATACAAAAACACCTAGATTAGACATTTAAACAAACTTTTTTTACAGTCCGTTCAACCGATTTTGACTTCTATTGCGTTGGTGGTACGACAAATGGCAGCTGCAGTAAACAGTTGGTATTATAACCACTTTTTTGCCTTTAATGCCATCCTTAACCTTACGGAATAGAAGTCAAAATCGGTTGAACGGACTGTAAAATGGTTTGTCTAATCTTATTGTGAATGTACACACATCAAAAGTGTCTAGGGATCAAGCATTTTTATGCGGATTTCTTGAGATTGAGATGTGGCTTTGTAATAAATTTATGATTTTATAAATTTATATGGATCCTTTTTGGTGCATTTCATAATTTGAATCAGGAACTGTGAATCAAATTCGAGTAAAAGATGAAAATCAGCTGTCAATATTTTCCCTATAAAAACATACAACGCATTGAAGACATTATTAGTGCTACTGTTTCCCTACTACTGATTAAAACCAACGTTATTATGGAGCGGCGACGTCATTTAAGCAGGGAAGAAATGCTCAGAGCCGTGGGAATGATAGAAGCTGGTTCTCGGCAACGTACTGTGGCTTTAGCTCTGAATACAAGTCAGAGTGTTATCAGTCGACTTTGGACACGTTACCGAAGCACTGGTACCGTGGCTGAGCGCCATGGAGGACGGTATCGCTGCACCACACGGAGACAAGACCGATACATTCAAATCTTAACTCGAAGAGCTCCAACTATAACCGCCATGATGTTAGCCGTGAGGCTTCATCACTCTTCAGGGAACTTAATTAGCGACCAAACAGTCAGAAACCGCTTGCATGAAGTGAACCTTCATTCCCGAAGACCGCTACGGGTACCACCTATAGCAATGCACAATCGTAGGATTCGATATCAATGGGCTCTTGAACACAGAAATTGGGCAGAAGAACAATGGCGTTTCGTGTGCTTTTCTGATGAGTCTCGTTTTGGTATGAGACCGGATACAAGACGTATACGACACTGGAGAACCCCTGGACGCCAACAGCGATTAAAATCCTGCCAGGAAGTCCATCCTTATAGTGGTGGAACCATCATGGTATGGGCGGGTATTTGGATCGGCGGAAGAACTGAGTTGATTTGGATCAGAGGCAACCTCAACGCTCAAATTTATGCTGAGACGATTGTATCAGACGTCATCGTTCCTCTACAAGTGCAAATCGGTCCCTTATTTCAGTTAATGCATGATAATGCACGACCGCACACCGCAAGAGTTGTAAGACAGACTCTCGCCGCAGCTAACATCAATGTCCTGCCCTGGCCTGCTCAGTCGCCAGACTTGAACCCGATTGAGCATGCATGGGATATGCTACAGAGAAGAGCTCTGCCGAATATGGAGGGTATCCAGTCGCAAGAAGACCTTTTTTTGTTGTTGCAACGAACATGGGCGGCCATTCCACAGCGTGATTTGGATGAACTCATTTTGAGTATGCCAAACCGATGTTCTTGTGTTGTTAGTGTTCGCGGTAGAAACACGGATTATTAATTGTTTAAGTTACCCAATAAAATTTTAAAGAAAACTGTTATTTCAGTCTTTTTTTCGAACTTTAATGTTAGTGGTTCAAATGTCAAAAATCCCTTTATTAGGAAAATGGCAAATTTCTTTATTAATGCAAAGGTGACTTGGTTTATCGTTACTGTGACAAACGAAAACACTTTATTTGATGAATCCTTAAAGAAAATTTTAATTAATATCAATCAGGAGAAAAGTTATTGCAAAAATATATGTTGATCCCTAGACACTTTTGATGTGTGTAGAATAGGTGCTTTGTTTGCCTGGTCTTATCACATCTTTGTTGACGATGATATCAAAACAACAGCTGACATGATTTTACACTCAGCATAAATAAACCTTGTACATTAATTATTCAAAATACCATTTTTTTTATTTCACATAAACCTACATGGGCACTTATGAAACGTCAGAAGCTAGGTGCACGGTTCCAAATTGGTCGTTTCCTATGGAGAAGAGCCGGCAAGAAAATCCATGGTTACTCTTTTAAAAAGAAGGCTTTTACAATATTTTCAAATAACAGTGTATTCCTTTAAAAGTCCATGCAGGATTACAATACAATCTTAAATGGATGGAGAACAGTCAGATGAGCTGTGGGCTAAAATAACCACTGATTAAAGGCACCTTTGCGGCAAACAAAGACAAAAATAGAGAGATGAACTTGATTCCTACCAAAAGGACTGGCCCGCAATGGCACAGGACAAACGTAAATGGAAAAAGGTGAGGGCAGCCTTTGATAGATATATTTGCGAATGGACCAGAGTCACGAGTACTGCTGAGCTGTTTCACCTCACAAAGGATGAAGAGAAATGGTAGAATAGAAACGTATATATAATACTCTTTATTATATACACCATACGAATAACAGATATTTATAAATGTAGAAATTTTAGGTAGGGTGACACAATGCGCGGTCTTAACTCTAAAAGCGATCTTTTAAAGACAACCTTTAGAAGGATTTAAATGGAAAAAGAGATACAATACTGCGGGAAACATTCGGGGTTGATGGACAACCATCGATAATTGTAGAGAAAACAAAAGAAGAAGAATGAGTTTATAAATCCTATGTTTAGACGTGTACACATGTAACAATTGCACTCGTGCCTCAACCATAACTAGCTTACTGTGTCACTAGGTTCCATGAAACCCACGCAAAGAAGCCTACACATCAGAAACTTCAGCTATTTAATTTAATCGATTCCTATACGTCTTACGGCCACTTATAACTACGCTTCTCCGTAATGGTAAAAAGTTATATGTACGTACAATGGATCAATGATCAATGACGTCACTTCGCCGGCTACATACTCGTAGGTAAGTTCTATTGTTTATAATAACATGTGATGGTTCTAATAACTTGAGGAGCTCGTGGCTAAGTAATAACAGCCGCACGGGTCGATCCATCAGGTTAAACTACGCTTGCCGGGGTTGGTCCGTGGATGGGTGACCATCTTTACATACCGAGACTCCTCCATGCCTCGGAAAGCACGTTAAGCCGTTGGTCCCGGCTGTAATTCGTGGATCTTTGACAGTCGTTACGAAGGGGTATCGTATTACCCAGTTACTGGGTTGTGGAGGTCAGATAGGCAGTCGCTCCATGTAAAATACTGGTATTCAGCTGCATCCGGTTAGACTGGAAGCCGACCCCAACATAGTTGAGAAAAGGCTAGGCAGATTGATTTTTTTTTGGTTCTAATAACTTGACAGTGTATTACATGCCTATTATATATGCAACTAGCGAACCCGGCGCTGCTTCGCACAGTTTTTACGACTTGACAAAACTATATTACACAGAAGTTAAATATTAATGTATTAACATTATATACCTTCCGGAATAAATTCTCTAAATGATAGTGAAAACCGCATCAAAATCCGTTGCGCAGACATCAAAAGCGACTTAGCGACTTTATTTTATAATAAGTATTGTTTTTCTGTTATTAGAACTATCGAACAAGTAATTCACCGTTTATATAATAGGTAGTAGATACTGTATAGTTTACCAGGAAGACAAGAGGATGTATCGGTATGTAACGATTCATGAACGTGATTGACCAAATAATACTCGTACGTCTTCAATCAATTCACTCAAGCTCTTCATTCATGCATAATTTGGACCCTGTTCAGATTATCCCACGCTATGTAGAGCCTCGTCAATGCATCAGTCGCAGCTCTAAGTTTAATTGAAAATGCAATTTATGCAAATATAATCGGCCGCTAACTTCATATTCCCTCGGGTGATGTAATCCGGGATATCCCTCGATAATTGTTCTCTGTCCGAGTCGACCATCTGCTGTGTACATTGGAATAGGAACCTTTTAATGAGGACCGGTGTTCGGTGAGTGATTTGCTCATCTAGTTTGGTGAGCAAATTGTAACGAGAGGATGAGGTGTGGTTGAAAAGTAAAATCAGCTGCAGTTGCTCATTTTAATTGGTCTACAAAAATACGCCTTCTTCCCATGGGGGTAGGTAGGCAGAAACTACGGAACGCCACTTGCTACGATCTTTACATACATACTCCTTTTGCCTCGTTTACGTTCATACATCTGGTCACACACGCACGCCCGCGTCGCTTGGAATTGGTCTAGTCCACGAAATAATATTTATTTTGTCTTCGTGGTATATTTTTGTTGGATATGTAATTGTTACTATATCAGAAATGGTACACAGAGCAGCGGGTATTTATTAGGGCCAAAAGTCACCTTTGAGAACAAACAATATTATAGTGGATAACTGGATTTAACTTCATACAAAATAGTAATTGACAAATGACACATAATCATCATCATCTTCCTGCCCATGTCCTATGTTACTTGAGGTCGGTCTGCGCAACACGTTTTCTCTTTCCATTCTCCCCTGTCAACCGTCATGCTATCATTCACTCTCTTCTCTTTCATATCATTCCTCACACAATCCATGCATCTTTTCTTTGGCCTTCCTCTCCCTCTCCATCCATCGACATGTATATTCATCACTCGTTTAGTCACATACGTTTCTTCCCTCCTCATCACATGCTTATACCAAGCTAAACGATTTCCTTTTCTAACACTGGCACCACTTTCAAACTTCTTCTTGTATACTCATTTCTTACTTTATAAATAAATGCCATGCAAATATATTTATCTCCTACTTTCACATTTAGGTCACTAATTAATTTGTACCAAGCAAGGCGAGGGGGGGGGGATGTCAAGCAGTGTACTGCGATAACTTTAACCTCATCATTGCACACATCATCATCACCATCATTATAGTATTTTACATGGAGCGAATGCTTATCTGACCTCCACAAACCAGTTACTGGGTACCCCTTGATAAGACTTGTTGTCAGACTTTCGGGCTTCCGACGACCCGTAACGACTGTCAAAGATCCGCGAATGACAGCCGGGACCAACGGCTTAACGTGCTTTTGGCAGCATGGAGAGGTCTTGGCATGTAAAGATGGTCAACCATCCACGGACCATACGTGGCAAGCGTAGCTTAACCTGATCGATCAACCCGTGCGGCTGTTATTACATAGTCACAAGTCCCTCATTATTTATTTATTTATTTATTTATTTATTTATTTTAAGGAGAACCAACAGCTTTAACAGATAGATAACAATTGAAAATAAAACATAAAGCCAATTACAGGTTCTCACGGGTAAAAACAGAAAAAGTAGTACAAATCTTAAGATCACTAACAAGCACGATAGAAAGAAAAAAAAAAACCACAAAAACAATATTACATACCTACAAACATAAAATATAAAAGGTACAAAAAATCTATGCAGTTTTGAAGAAGTCAGCGTTCAGCCGACTGCGTGCAGTATAGGTTTTGGTGGTAAATGGATCAAATGAGAACTCTTTACAAAGAACATTAAAATCCTTACTCGCCCGCACCATATATGAGTTTTGCCTGTAGTTGGAAGAGGTAAAGGGAATGAAGATAGGCGGATTAAATCTAACTGATCTCTGGGGGACATTAAAACGCAATTTATGCAGGAGATCCGGACAGTCAATCTCGTTAGATAAAATTTTTAAGAGAAAAGTGCAATCAGCCAGTCGACGACGATTTATTAGTGGCTGAAGGTGAAATTTCTTGCAGAGACTTATATAATTATCAGAATGGTATGGTATACGAAGCCGAAAACAAAGAAAACGAACAAATCTTTTTTGAATATTTTCAATACGGTCAATATATTTGCCATAACACGGGTTCCAGATTTGTGACGCATATTCAAGATGACTTCTCACAAAAGAGCAATAAAGAATCTTAAGGGTTTTGGCCTTCTTGAAACACCCTGCGAGTCTCATAACAAAACCCAGAGACTTCGAAGCTTTGGCAACTATTTGCTCAATGTGCACACTAAATAAAAGTTTGGAATCATGAAAAACGCCAAGGTCACGAACACCGTCACATCTCTGTAATGGCTGCCCTTTAAGTTTGTAGGTTGTAGGGAGAGGGACACGTTTTCTGCTAAAGGTGATTACTGAACATTTAACAGGGTTCAAATCAAGCCTATTGATCAAGCAATAATCATCCAATCGCACCAGGTCAGATTGCAGAGCATTCATGTCATCATTTGACGAAATTGCAGAAAATATCTTCATATCATCGGCAAAACAAAGCAAATTTGAGTTGCGAAAACAGGAGTCGATATCGTTCACATAAATTATAAAAAGTAACGGGCCCATCAAGGAACCCTGAGGAACACCACTAGGTGCTGAAACCCAGCTTGACATGTAGTTACTGATAACGACAGCCTGAGATCTGTTTTCTAGGTATGAAGTAAACCAACGAAGTAGATCTCCTCTAATACCAATGTTAAAAAGCTTGGTTATCAGAATATTGTGGTCAATTCTATCAAATGCCTTACTATAATCCGTGTAAATGACATCCACCTGTGCCCCACTATCCATTTTGTCAGTTAGAAAGTCATTGACCAAAGCCAGGTTAGACACAGTTGAACGACCCCTAAGAAAACCGTGCTGAGAAGGGCTAAAACACTGACTGAGTGCTGCGTAAACCTGGTTATAGACCACTCTCTCAAAAACTTTTGCTAATATGCACAGTTTGGAAATAGGCCTGTAGTTAACTATTTCGTTTTTGTGCCCTTTTTTATGCACCGGAGTTATAAAGGCAGATTTCCAGATTTGGGGAACAGAACATGAAGAGAGCGATTTTTTAAACAAAAGAGATACTGGTAAGGCAATGGTTTTAGCACACCCAATCAGAAACTTAGGTGATAAGTGGTCCGGACCAGCAGATTTAAATGGATCAATTTTACTAATTAGCTCGGCTACAACATTTAGGTTAATCTCAATTGAGTGAATATCCGAGGGTATATTGGAATTTATGGCCGTTTGGGGAGAACAATAATTAGCAGGCACATCATTGGTACGATCAAGAAAAGTTGAATGAAAGTGGGAAGAAAATGCATTACAAATAGACTCAGGGGAAGAAATCGTCACATCACCATACTTAAGGAAACTGGGTATTGCATTGGATTTAGATCGTTGTTTCACAAAGCTCCAAAATCGTTTAGGATTCCTTTCGATGGAGGCTTCTGTATCAGCTAAATAGTTGGTGTAACAATCTGCTTCAAGTTTATTAACCCGCTCACGTAAATATTTAAAGGTCGCCTCGTCTGAAAGTCTGCCATAGGTCTTAAATTTGCGGAGATATTTAGCCTTCTCTTTAATCAAGCGTTTAAGTGCCGGGGAGTACCAAATAGGGTATGAGCTGTGAAAGACTTTCATAGCAGGAACAAACTTCTTTTGAATTTTCGCTATAGTAGTATAAAAGTAATTTACGGCATCATTAAGCGACATGTCAGAAAATAACTTCGTCCAGTCAATAGCTGCTATTTCCCTGTTAATGGCCGCAAAGTCAGCTTTACCGTAAAGGTAACGAGTAAAAGGAGCGGGAGTTAAATAGGTGTACTCAGCAAAGTCCACGTCGATGCAGAGGGCCGGATGATATTTGTCAACGGGTGATAAAGGTACTGAACATTCACAAACTGAAACAATTTCATTACATAAAACTAAATCAAGAATCTTACCATATTCATTCAATATTCCATTATATTGATTGAACCCTAAAACACGCAATTCATCTGTTAGCATGTATTCATCACATGTACAAACATTCTCAGGTGATAAAGTGTTATCACATAATTGCCACAAAATTCCACTCAGGTTGAAATCACCGATAACTAAATAATTATCGGACGGATTGTTAAGCACTATACTGTTCAAACTATGGAGAAAATTCGATAATTGGTCAGAAAAAGAATAACCCAGGTTTTGTTTACATAAATAGATGACGCAAAGATTCAATTTGAGGTAACTTCTTGTGTTAGGCTGACGTACACTCAAAGTTACCCACAAGTCTTCAGCCGAGGAGTGAAATAATGGTTGGGAAACAGCAGAAATACACTTACGGACTGCTATCAACACACCACCTCCACGAGATTGACCTGTGAGACAGTAATCCCGGTCGCGACGCCACACAATATACTTATCACCGAATAACTCCGAATTAGATATGCCGTCAACTAACCAAGTTTCCGTTAGAACAATAACATCATAAGAACATAGGCATAGTTGGCGAAAGAAGGATTCAGTCTTGGTACGGAGCCCACGAACATTCTGATAATAGACATGCAGTTTTTTACTATTGTTCAAAGCCATTGATAATTTACACAAGATGTAACAACCAAGTTATTAACACGATAATAACAACCACACAAGTAAAAAAACGATAAAAGACTAGCGATTGTAATGACTGTGTTAGTGTTTGCGAATAATAAATACTCATAGTAATTGTAATATAACAAAATAAAAACGAATAGTAAACTAGTAAGTAGGGTAATTAGGAATAAGCTATTGATAAACGGCACAAAAAACTCAGCAATATCACAGGTAACTGTATGAAGAAGCAGGCAGTAACTAGATGCAATAATAAGTGCGAGCGAGATAAGCATAGATTGGGATGTTCTAATGAATAGAACAGCGCGATAAGAGAAACAAAATGCCCATTTGCACATACAATAGCGAGGTGACGAAGCTTCGAGCACGTCAGCGATGCTAAACCTTTTACATAAAATTAAGTGAGAAACAGTTGCAGTTAAAACTACATAATTAAAAATAAATTTACTTCTAGACATAAGTTTTAAAATATTTTGACAAAATAATGATAACCGAAAGACACCCATTACACCCAAGATAACAAATTCACACAACTTTCCATACATACATCTATGTACAAACAATTTATGAGCTTATCAATTGACTCTCAGTTATCATGGTGACCGACAATCAGTGCTTTGGGTGCGCCGGGCACCACACTCGAGTGTAAATCGATTGGTTAGTTAATATTGTACTCAATCGGCCGGTGTTGTGGCTTTATCTGATTATGTGCCTACTCGCTTGTGTGTTACTTGGTTAGTAGAAAATGAATGATGGATCGAGTAAAAAAAGTTTTTTTTTTCACATCGTGTAAAGTTGTTTTCAGGGTTCCGTACCATGTTAAAAAGGAATCGTTGTGGTGTGACTCAGTCTGTCTGTCTGCCTGTCACAGCTGGATATGTCAAGAACTACTAATGCTATTAACTTGAAATTTGGAATAGTTTTAGATGACGTTTGCCCAATTATGAATTTGCAAATAAGAAAAAAAAAAAGAAAAAGAAAAATATACATTTTTTTTTTGCAACAGAGACTGAAGACCGTGTCTTAAAAATTCGAAGAAAGGCTACTAGGGCAAGCGGGGTATCATATGAAAGAGCTCTGTTCGCATATTCTCGAACATTTTTTTTCTGCCACCTCAAATACGTTCTCCGATACACAGTCCAACTGCAAATTTAAGTTTATAATTCCAAGAAAATTTTTTTTTTATGTGATAAAATTACAAATTAACAATTTTCGGACTTTTTCCTTTACTTGTGCTGTGAGACCTTGTTTCTTGCCAAATTTCATGATTCTAGGTCAACGGAACATTCTACAAATATAGATAGGCAGACTACTATACATAAAATAGCTTTGCAACTGATAGTAATCCGACGACTGACGAAACACGAAGTTTGCCGAGGGACATTAAGAAAATAGTTGTACTGTACATCAAATTCTAGTCAATAAATGAAACGTCCACTGAACGTCAACAGACCATTACCCCAGACTTATAGAGCCGTCATTATCGGCTAATTGGTCTAAAGGCTGCGGGCGTATTGTCCGTGCTCGCTCCATTAGCCCAAAACAGAATACCGGAATAGATTTTAGTGCATTTTGACTTTAAAGCGTCAGCGGAGTTTGTTAGCGGCCGCTGGATAAAGCGCTGCAAATTAAGTGGTTGCTTTCGGGGTCTATTTACATTTCTGGTCTTATTTTGATTTGCAGATCGAATACCTTTTATAGAAGGAAGTTTTAGTGATATTGATGGAATAACTATACGGTTTCGAAAACAGTTATCTTATAATTATATAAAAGTTAAATAAAATGAAAAGTCCTGACTGACTTGACATCAACGCCCAGCCCAAACCGTTAGACCGAGAAAGCTGGAATTTTGCACAGAAGTTCCCTTTATAATGTTAAAAAGGCATAAGGAAGGATTTTTGTTCCCGTGGGATATTCGACATCCACGCGGGCGAAGCCGCGCGGGAAATGCTAGTTTTCTATATAAAGATTGCACTACATTGTGTATTAAAAGAAAACACAATTGAAATGGAAGAATTGTAATTAATCTATCAGGACAAAAAAAAACATACATGTCGAATTGAGAACCTCCTCTTTTTTTTACGTCGGTTAAAAAGTTGAATAATGAAAATCTAAGGGTCGGTTGCACCAAGGGCTAGGTTATAGTTTCCGTAAAAGTTAAAATGATCATAGAATGACTACCTGCTGTTGCGCCGTCATGTCAAATGTAAAAGATAAAGTTCAGAGCAGGGACATGACATTCGACGCGTCTGACAGAATTGACAGATATATAACAATAACTTTAACTAGCGAAGCGTGGGCGGTTAAGGTCACAGTTAAAGTTATGACGTCAGCTAACAAATTGTCAAATGGAACAATCCATTTTTTGTCTAACAGGAACTTTAACAAACATCGGTTACACCATCTTACTTTAACCATAACAAACATTGAACTGAAGGTGCGATGTTTGTTATAGTTAAAGTAAGATGGTGCAACCCACCCTAAGGCAAGAAGGTAGGTATGTACTGCGGAGTTTATTATACCTACCTCAAAACATTATCCTCCTTATGGGCTCCGCCACAATCGGGTATACAGGGTGTACCAGCAAAAATTTAAAATATCAGCCGTCCCATACATTTGGGTCGAGTAGGTATATTTTTTCGCGATTACGATATTGGTCGCATGGAGAAAGTTTTTTAGTTTGATAGTCTGCCGTATGATTCTGTAAGACCTCATTCTAAACTTCAAATCTGAATCCGCTGTGAGTTTCTTGATTGGCATTCTAAAAACTCGGTGGATAATTCGAATTTACACTAGCGCTACCCTTGCGAGCGTGTCAGCGAGTTGAACTAAATTGACCGTAAGATTTTGACAGATAAAGTATGAGATGACGTAAGAAGTGGCATTCAGTAAGGTAATTCCCCCGTCACTTCGACGCTCACTTCGCACTCGAACCCGATTCAGTGTCAAATAAAAAGCATCTATTTTACGAGTTAGAGTGAATAGCGATGTGAGATGCGAGTTGTTGTTTGAATTTTACAGAATCGACGTACTGTATCATACCCTTAAATTTGACCACACCTTTCTGAAACACCCTGTATATATATATTTGCAAATTGCTCTATTATTATTTGAATGTAATAGTAACTACACCACGTTAACATACCACTCCTACCAAATCTCTTTAAAAACGTTGTTATTAAAATAGTACTGCAAAGAATTACTCATGATCCTCGAGGCTTCGATTCTATACATGTTTACACGGAAAAACAAACAACGGTGAACTAGGTCAGCGTATTACCAACCAGCATTTATTGCAAAAAAGCGGGTAGCTTGCGAATCATCGTTAAATAGGAAGTATCCGCATGTTTTCCGCGCTGTACGCCTGTTATTGTGAACTTCTGATGTGTTCTTGATAACAAAGTTTGAAATTGTAGTAAAGGAACGTTACCAGACGTTTGAAAAGCTGTCATTGGTGCCGATTCTGTTGTGCACAAACTAAACTTAATTTAGGCTATTGCTAACTTTTTCTCTCTATTATGACAAGAAAGGGACGGAAGTAAATTAGAGCTGTCAAATTAGTTACAACAAATTTTTCCATAGACATTTAGACGACACGTAAAAACATGTCGACTAAAAAACACGGTGAAGCGCAAGGCGTGAACTAGTTTGACATCTCCAACTTAGTTCATAGCTATAGCTGTCCTTTTCTCGCGCTGCCTGTTAGTAAAAGATAGCGATTCTCTAATTTTAGTTTAGTGCGTTCACAAGCGAATCGGCACCAATGTCAAACGTCTGGCGAACTGTCACTAGGATGTCAGGACACAAGTTTTGTAGAATTGATTTTGCTCATACAATTAAATACCACAAAGTACTAAATATTAATAGTTTTATTTTAAAAATACACAACAATACAGAAATGCTTGGGTAATTATATTGTATAAGAAACGTAGAAGGAAGTTTTATAATATAATCAGAGTTTATTTTAGCATAATAATAGTATAAACAGCCTATAATGTTCTCATTGCTGGGACACTGGAGGCCTCCTCTCTTTGAGAGGGAGTGATAATTGTTTTTTATTTATTTCTGTAAGAAAGAGGAGCTCGTGGCTAATTAACAACAGGCGCACGGGTCGATCCGTCAGGTTAAGCTACGCTTGCCGGGGTCGGTCCGTGGATGGGTAACCATCTTTAGATACCGAGACTCCTCCGTGACTCGAAAAGCACGTTAAGCCGTTGGTCCCGGCTGTCATTCGTGGGTCGTTGACAGTCGTTACGGGTCGTCAAAAGCCCAAAAACCTGACAACCAGTCTTACCAAGGGGTATCGTATTACCCAGTTAATGGGTTGTGGAGGTTACCAGTGGCGTGCACAGAGATTTCAGACAGGGTATGCACGTCTAAAATAAAAATAAAAACTTTAACAAGCTGAAACTAGTACCTAAGTTTTTTTTTTCCCGACCGTTTGTTTTACCCGACCTCATCTACCATAACCCTAATCTTACACTGACTCTTACCGCACGGCGCCATTGGCTTCGCATGATGTTTGTTTGCGACCACAACGAATATCTAAAATATTTTAATCTGAATATCCGATAAAGGTCCAAATATTATTTTTATCTTGATTTGTAAACAAAAAGCAAGGGATAAAATACAATGTGTTTGTGTTATACTCAACATGTTTGCCAGTAGGTAATAATTAGGTATCACAAAACTTTTCTATGAATATAACGAGAGGCATTACCTTTTTTTTCGAGTTAAATAAAACCCGGGTTCACACCTTCCGTTTACAATGAATTTAACTTTTTCCTCAAAATATAACGTCGAAAAGCGGCAGATTTTAATTTATTTAACACACTTCGGCAGCACAGGTCTCACAGGTTTATTTTTCAACTTTTTACAAATGATTAAAATAATTACATAATAATATACAGTCAATCACTTGCGCCAAGAAAAACAATCAAATCAAAACAATATGGCGAAAAAACAAACAAATATTGCAAGTTGAATAAAAGCGTGTAAAAACTTTACAATTACAAAATAATACGAACTAATCTTGGTCAATCCGACTAAAAAAGTCAACCCTCTGTAATCAACAACTAAACGGTGCTTTTACGGCTTCTTAATTTGGACGGGTTGCAAAATAAGCTGTGCTTCCAGAACTTAAACACACGCATACATTTTCACGCACACAGTCACACTATTGCTGTGTACTACACGGGTTGCGTTGTATGAAAAATAAGCACGGCGTTGTTCTGCTTATGCTCACCGGGAGCGCTGCCTGCGCGGTTGTCGCCGCTCGCTTCAAGAAATTAGTTTCAAATAAAAGTAATAGATGGAGCGTAAATCGCGTTATAAACAGTGAGATAGCGAATAAGTTAGATTAATATAGTTATTACCATGATTTTTCTTGCGTTAAAGGTATTTATCATTTCGAGGGGCATGTATGTATGGGACTACAGGGTATGCAGAGCTTATTTGCATGTATGGAGTGCACGCCACTGGAGGTTACATAGGCAGTTGCTCCATGTAAAATACTGGCATTCAGCTGCATCTGGTTACGGGAAAAGGCTAGGCAGATTGATTTTCTGTAAGAAAGTTTGTACAAACACTTTTACACGTCAATCATATTTTAAAAACTAGATGAGGTCGGAGTTTTCTATCTGATTACTCTGAGAAGAATGTCGAAACAGACTCAGAAGTCACAGTCTCTTTGTTTGTGAACCAGAAGTGGGCTGTAATCTACTACGCGGCCCGCGGGTCCAGTGCAGGTTAATAGATAGATGTCACATGTCTTCGAATTTTTGGTTCTAGGACATGCCAGTTTCCTCACGATTTTTTCCTTCACCGTTGAGAGCAGTGGTGATGAAATTATTTACACAAAGTAAAGCACATATATACATGCACATATATACATGGTCTTTAAGGCCGGCGGTAAATGCCCTGAAATTATACCTGACATTATGTTCAGTGGCTCGAAACTAAATAAGGTAGATTCTTTCAAGTACCTCGGGCACTTTCTCACCTGACAATGGACAATGTAGACATTGAAAGGGAGCGCAGGGCGCTATCGGTCCGAGGTAATATGCTGGCACGCAGGTTCTCCCGATGTAGTGTAGATGTCAAAATCACCCTTTTTAAGGCATACTGCCAAAGTTTCTACACGGGAAACCTGTGGGTCGCGTATGCCAAAAGAGCGATGGACGCGCTGCGCGTCCAGTATAATAATATTTTTAGGATGATGTTGCGAAGGCCTCGCTTTTGTAGTGCTTCAGAGATGTTTGTGCAGAATCGAACCGATGGTTTTCATGAGGTGATTCGCAAAAAAACTGCATCTCTATTAAGCAGAGTACGAGGAACTAGCAACAGCATCCTCAAAATAATAGGGGAGGATATTACCTCTCCAGTTTTTAAGAAAATGGTAAGGACGGTGATCAATAAATAAGAATCACCAATATTGTGCCACTTTACTAACAATAGTCTTAAGTCATTATTGTAATTACTAACACTTTGGATCTTGGTTATCTGAAATAAAGAATAAAGAAAAAGCGCTTATCTTGGTTCAAACCTACTACCTATTACAACTCGTAAGTCGTGGCCGTTACCACTGGGCTGCCACTGCTCCTACCACCCACTTTTGTTAGTTTTTTTTAAACCTAATTATTAAGGATAGGGCAAGATAGACATTAGGGAGCTTGTGTATTCTATGCTTCCGATTACGGAGGTAGGAGGAACACTGTAGGGTTTTAATCGGTACAGTGACATAACTAGTGACGTAACACACCATCTCACATATACCTACACACACGCGTATCAGTACTTTTAATTTTATTTTTAATTTTAATGTAATTTTTGTTTTGTTTAATACTGGCTTTATTGTAATTTGTTTAGTTCTAATTTTATTTTATTTTAATTATTGTTCTCAATTTGTTATCTAATTTTGTTTTTGTTTTATTGAGATTTTTATTTGCATTCTAATTTTATTTTTCTTATTATATTTTTAGATAATTTTAATGTTTAGTATTAAACTTATTTTAAGTAATAATTTCATAATCTATTGCTACATATACTTGGTTTTAATTGTTACCTAAATGGAAGAAGTCACTGGCTCCTGAAATACAGGTTCTCCAACCTAGCCCTGGTACCAGAGTTTTAAGTTTTTCTGTAACCTATTTATGGCAATAAAGAATTAATTAATTTATTTAACTTTTCGTTCTTCCAGACTAAAATTCAGGAGTATTTGACCCATCACTCACGACAGGGCATTCCAACCAAACAGGTTTGGTTAGGTTAGAACTGTGACCAACTACGCGCGAGCCGACCGAGCGAAGCGTGCGGTGGCGCGGCAGAGGCCGGCGAGCGCTACGTCAAAATTGATTGCAGTAGCAAAATTAGGGCACTCCGACAGTTTTCTAAGAACTATATCCCGGTAGATATCCCTAGGGATATAACTATATCATGGCTACAACCGATAGATATAGATTTCTCAACCACAGCATCGTCAACCCTGTGGTTACCTTTGAGCTGATAGAATGCAGTGCAATAGAGGGTTAATTAGAACATTTCATTCGTTTCTATTGTGAACACATTCTGTTCCCTTAATTGCTTTTGTTATACTACACTTTGTGGACAAGCAGAGAATGGAAAATGAAAACCAACTTGAAAAGTAATAAATGAGAACTAGCAACGAGGCATTTGCAGATTTGTGTAAAAGGGAACTAGGTACTAAATTAAGTAATGTTTGTCTGTTTAACTGTCAATATTCTATATGACAGGTATTAGTACGGTCAGAAAAATTAATTGCTTAACAAATTGGCTACCAACCTATTTTCGTGTATTCATATTACAGCTGTCATTCTTTGACAGATGAATGATTGCTTTAACATAGCAAATTGGCGGAACTTACTGTCGATTCTCGCCACGGTGTTCTAGGTTATCACGTGTGTCTAGAATTTTTAGCTATTTTTGTGTGATTGTTGATACTTTTGTGACTTTTTATTGTTTAAGTGTATTGTTCTTGTGTTCGTAACCAGGTTTGTATTGTGATTGTCTTATTTTAAGTCTCGTTCTATTCAACATGGATGAGAATAAACCCCCTGATCCTGACCCCCCAGATATTCCAGATCCTTCAATTCCTTTTTCTCCTCTGTCTCCGAATCCACTCGCCCAATTCGCGGATGTTGTTTGTAGAGTTACAGAAATGGATGCAACACAATCCCAACAAAATTCACGCAAACGTTCTGGTACCGAAGAAATCTTGACTTCTATCCCTCCAAGCAAGCAACCAAAAAGCCAAATTGGTCGCTCTAAGTACTGCGTAATGGATAAGGCTCCCTATATTGTTCACGTTTCTCGAATTGAGAATCAACCAAATGCTGGCACCACCCTACATCCTGTTAATTTTGGTAAATTCCTTATGAATAACAACATTGCGAACATTGTTCGTGGTGGTGTTAACAGAGTCGGTAGAAACCGTGTTTCAGTGGAGTTTGCTTCTCCCCAGGATGCTAACTCTTTTTTGAATAATAATCTGTTGTCCAAATATAGTTATACTGCATCAATCCCTACATTTAATATCACAAGGATGGGTGTTGTTACCGGTGTTCCCTCAGATCTTACGGAAGAAGAAGCTCTAACTTATTTGACTGTGCCCTCAGGCTGCGGGCAAATACTGAAAGTCCGCCGTATAAACAGGAAAACTCAAAGAGATGGAGTTAATGAGTGGAAATCCACTGAGACATGTGTTCTGACGTTTGATGGTCAAGTTTTACCAAATAGGATTTACTGTTGTTATACATCCCTCCCTGTTGAGCAGTACATATACCCGACAATCCAATGCCGCAAGTGTTGCAGATTTGGTCATGTGGCGAATCTATGCAGGTCTAAACCCCGCTGCAGTAAATGTGGCCACGATCACCCTGGTGATGGTTGCAGCATTTCTGAGGGCGAGGCATTCTGTGTGCTTTGTTCGGGTAATCACTTTGCTAATAGCAGGTCATGCCCCGAGTATGGTAGACAGAAAGCTATTAAGACTGTCATGGCTGAGAAATCTATTCCCTATGCAGAGGCTAGTAAGATTATCCCAACAGCTTCCCGTAATTATGCCAACATCGCCAAAACTCCAATTTCTCAGTCTTACCGCAAAACTGTGACATTTAAACCCAAGACCCATGCCCCTCTTTCCCCGTCTTATGACAAAGTTTCTCATCAACAAATAGTTAGTTCTCCCCTACCTTCACAGCCTAATGGCTGCGCTCTTAATTACAACAATGCTACTTCTAATAATACCAGTTCTATTATTGAACTGCTTATAAAACTCTTACCTACTATTATCTCTTCTTCTTCTGCTAGTTCCCAATCACCGTCCAACGTTGCCGATCAACTTATTACACTACTTCTACAAATTAAAAATGGCGTCTCGCCAAGTATTCCTACAGTGGAATGTGAGGAGCGTGTGGCATAAAAAGCACGACCTCATATTTCTTTTAAATAAATACAAGCCACTGGCTTGTTCCATAGCTGAGACTTGGCTCACTCCAAGTCTTAACTTTCGTATGCCACACTTTAACATTCTCAGATGTGATAGATCTGATGGCTATGGAGGATCGGCTCTCCTTGTTAACAATCGGGTCCCCCTTATTCCCTTCCCTTTGCCTTCGCTCACAGGTGACATGAGTATTGTAGCAGGAGGGGTGGAAGGCATTACAGTGTTTTCGTTATACATTGCCCATCCTCATCACGATTTTTTGGCTATTTTAAAAAACATTTTTTCCAATATTCATGGACCAATTTTGGTTATGGGTGATTTTAACTGCCACCATTACAGGTGGGGGTCGGAGCGCTGTGATGCCTTTGGTATAGCTCTGGTTGAGATCTTGGACGACCTGGATCTATGTATTCTCAATAATGGTTGCCCAACTCGCAGATCCCCTCCTGGTCAGCAAAAAAGTTGTGTGGATTTAACTTTTTGTTCGGTTGAGTTGGCAGCTTCAACCCATTGGGAATGTACGACCTTGTCGCATGGTAGTGATCATTACCCTATTGTTATATCTTTGGTCAATAAGACTTATTTAGAGAAAACTTCCCCTCCACTTTTGAAATATAACCTGTCGAATCCAGATTGGACAAAATTTGTATCATTATTGGAGGACAAGATTGATACTCTTCCAAATTTAAATTCAAGTTTAACAGATCCTTCTGGTCACTGCCATGCCAAAAGCTGTTATGAGAGATTTGTCACAGCCATTACCTCCAGTGCGGATTCCTGCTTTCCGCTGAAAAACAGTGCCCGTAACAAAATACCTTCTCCCCCGTGGTGGGATCCAGAATGCACTTCGGCAATCAGGGAGAGAAATGAGGCCGAACAGTGTTACAATGCAGATATGAGCACCGAAAATCTACTGACATATTTGCGGATAAATGCCAGATCCAAGCGTCACCTCCGCAAGAAAAAACGTGTGGGTTGGGTTAAGTTCTGTACCTCCTTATCTCCCTCTACTCCAATCTCGTTAGTTTGGAAAAACATCAATAGGTTTAGACGTGGGTGCTCTTCATCAGTCTCTTCACCGATCACTAGGGAAACCGCTGATTTTTTTTTTGACAAAATTGCTCCACCATATGTTCCTCTTTCTTCTGAATGTTCCAATAATATGTCCCTGCAAAGTGTTTCACAGGATCCGTTTGATGTGCCATTTACTTTGAAGGAATTGAATGTGGTACTGAGTCATGTTCGGGACTCAGCCCCCGGTATTGATGGCGTGCCATATTCTTTTATTGTTCATTCTGGAGACAAGGCTAAACTTTACTTCCTTGACATCATTAATTTTTGTTACAGTAATGGTTGGGTTCCGGATCAGTGGAAGTTACAAATTGTTATCCCCCTATTGAAGCCAGGCAAACATGTAGATGATCCGAACGGCCTTAGACCAATTGCTTTATCCTCTGTCTTGTCCAAACTATTGGAACACCTTATTAAAAATCGACTTGAGTGGATAGTCGAAGCGAGAGATTTGCTGCCGAATTATCAATTTGGTTTCAGGAAGGGGCTCGGTACTATGGATAGTGTTGGCGTTTTAGTTACGGATATTCGCTTAGCGTTTTCCAAAAACGAATCCGTTGTAGCCGCCTTCCTAGACATCTCCTCTGCATACGACAACGTTCTTCTTCCCGTACTCAGGCAGAAACTGCACCAGCTGAGTCTCCCGGTTAAGATGATCGAATGCATCTGTGCTCTTCTCTTGTCTCGCTCTTTAGTTCTGAGGGTCCAGGGAGAGGATTTTGATGAAAGACATACTTGGAAGGGACTCCCGCAAGGCTTCGTGCTGAGCCCCCTTCTTTATAACCTGTATACAGTGGACATTGGCTCCTGCCTAAATAGTAACTGTCACATCCTCCAATATGCCGACGACTTAGTCTTGTATGTGACAGATTCCTCCATCATAGACGCTGCGTCATCCCTATGCCTCTCTCTGGACTCTCTGAACCAGTGGCTTTTAAGCCATGGTTTGTCGTTATCGGCACAAAAAAGTTCGGCAGTAATTTTTACTCGTAAAAGATTGATCCCACACACAACAGTGGACATTTCGGGTTCTAATATTCCGTTAGTGAATAAGGTAAAATTTTTAGGCGTTTTTCTAGATACAAAATTAAATGGTAAACATCATATTAATTTATTAATTAAAAAATGTGAAAAAGTGGTTTCGATTTTAAAGGCTCTCTCGGGTGTCTGGTGGGGTGCCCATCCTTACACTATGAAATTGGTCTATAACGCCCTAATTCGTAGTGTTCTAGACTATGGTACGTTCCATTTAGTGCCATGCAACAGGGGTGCTTTGGCGGGGCTGGATAGGATTCAGTCAAAATGTCTTCGGATCATCTCTGGTTGTATGAAGTCTTCTCCCATTAACGCATTGCAGGTTGAGTGTGCTGAACCTCCCCTGACCTTGAGACGGCAGTATCTGGCCTCCCGTTTTCTGGCTAGGTTAATATCTAGATCTTCCCATCCCCTTTTAGCAAGATTGAATGAGTTAGATGCCTTATGTAGAAGCTCAAATTTCTGGAAAAACAAAGAAATCCCCTTAATCATAAAAGCATTTCGTCAAATTCATAATTTAGCATGTCCAATTGAACAGAATCCCCGTTTACCTCTTTTTAACGTTCCCTATGAAGTCTTATGTTTCACACCAAAAATTTTCTTTGACATCGGTATTTCCAAAAAGTCCCCTTCAGCGAATTCGGCCTTCAATGCGGCGGTGGGAGAGCGATGGTCCGGGTTCCAAAGATTTTATACAGATGCTTCAAAATTTAATGATCTCAGTAACATTGGCGCTGCGGTTTATTACCAAAGCTCCAGAATTATTCTACAGTACAAATGTCCTGAGGAGGCTTCTGTGTTCACGGGCGAGTGTGTGGCTTTATTGGAAGCTTGTCTCTTCATAGAGTCACATCATAATATTGACAGGGCCGTTATTTTCACTGACTCTCTTAGCTGTCTGCAAGCCTTAGTACAAAACCCTTTCAAAAGTAAATTGCACAGTTCCCTTGTTTTAAAAATTAAAAAATCTTTATTATCTTGTGCTAGTAGTCAAAAGGAAGTTCAGTTAGTTTGGATACCTAGTCATTGTGGCATTAAGGGCAATGAGTGTGTTGACGCTTTGGCCAAAGATGCTTGCTCTTCAGCAACAGCTGAACCCACCTACAACATTCATCAGGGGTATGACTTACTGAGCCTTCCAAAGGCTAAACTCCAATCCTCATGGCAGGAACACTGGAATATCACTGGAAGGAAAAAGGGCAGGTTTTACTATGCAGTACAACCAATAATAAAATCTAAACCTTGGTTCTATGGCTACAAAAAAGCCTCCAAAACAATTATTTCTACCCTTTGTAGAATTCGCTTGGGTTTCTGTTGTACTCCGGTTTTCTTGCAGAAGATTCGTGTTCGTGACTCCTCTCTCTGTGAGTGCGGGTTGGAGGAAGGCACTCTGGACCACATCTTCTTTGAATGCTCGAACAATGTCCCACCTTTAGATTTATATAGACGTCTCCAAAAATTCAAGATTCCTCTTCCGATTAATTTTCCTTCTTTGCTAACACACTCCTCTCCAGATCTGCATGTGGCGCTGATGACCTTCATCCGTCACAATAATATAAAGTTATGAATTACTCCGTTTGTGTTGGTGTGGTATGCGTGTATTTTATGTTTTAACAATTATAATATTTATTTATCTCTATTTTTTGTTTGTTTCAGTCCCGTACTAATCCAACAAGTTATTTAATGTATCAACTGGATCAACCAAATAATAATAATAATTTTTTTTTTTTTTTTTTTGTTTCATACACACTTGTTTTTCTAGCTCACTTTAGACATTGGCAGAATAGTCGACATCGGCTTTGCTTGCCATTTATTAAGAATAGAATAGAATAGCAAATTGGCGTAGAATGTCAATTTGATAACCAATTGATTACCGTGACTGCACTTAGATAAATAGTATGTTAACTTAATAGTCAAGTTTGCCACACACAATGGTCTACATGAAGGACTAAGTGCGGAAACCACACTCTCTAACATAGAACATAATAGTCAAGTAGAGAAGTATTTTCGTCTTCTTATACCTATTTCAATTATTATGTTACGAGTACCAGATTCTATCTACAATGCTAGCTTATTAGAACACAATTTATGACCTTGGCCTATTCAGATACCGAGAGAGAGAGAGCGATATCGGTGTCGCGCTCGGTACGCGATACCGAATCCGTACGCGATATCGCTGTCGCGCTCGGTAGCGATGCTGAGGGCCTAGACAAAGTAACATTCGACTAACGACGACGCTATGCCATTTCTCTAGCCCTAAACCCCCGTTCGCACGGGCGTAATAAAATCGCGGCGGGATTTTATAGCGCAATGGATTTTCAACTCTCGTTGTTGAGCCGAGCGTTGAGAATCCAACTTAAAAATAACAGAGTACATTCTAGCGCGTCGAAGACACACACTGTTGGATTTTGCACTCTCGGCACTAAGCAGAGCGTTGAAAATCCAGTGCGCTATAAAATCCCGCCGCGATTTTATTACGCCCGTGCGAACGGGGGCTTAGAGGACCTACACAAATGGCATTTGCTTCGGAGAGATTCTATATCTACAATCGCTACAGCTTCAGTGACATTGACATGATCACGTGACATTTCGATAGCTTATGTCAAACCCATACATTTTTACTAGCGTCATCGCTAGTCGAATTTTACTTTGTCGCCCTCTGGTCCGCCTGTGCCGCCGTACTGTCAGGCGATATCGTGTACCGAATAGGTATCACTACCGAGCGCAATAGCGATATCGCTTTAAATATCTGAACAGGCCTTAAATCCTCCAGCTATAGTTATAAATAAACGTATTTTCTACAAAGAAAAGAGGTCTGCACCGATAAAAACTTGTTGTTTTTAAACTGCAGAACCTATCAGATTTCCTGGAAAGCTCGCCGATCTGTCTGCAGGGCGAGACGAATCCTTTTCAATTACTTTCACTCTCTACTATGGAAGCTAATGAACTTGTAGGTGAATGAATGAATGAATAAATCGATAAAGAAAAAGTCAATGTTACAATCAATCAGTCTGAAATATTTTTAAACATATTTGAGTAGTATTACAGTAATCCACGACAGTGCATTTGTTTGAGATTTTATGTAATTCTTATTAAATGGCGTTTATGCACGATGTCTTTGGAAATTGAAGTCTGTTTCTATTACCTATCTATCTAAAAATAAATAAAATAAAATAGCCTTTACTGCTGTTTCATTGAAATAGATGCCTATTTACTAAAACTAAATTGATTTAAATATTTCTAACTTGCACTTGAATGCTTGGCAACTGGATGTTTGTGTGGAACAGCTTGTCTATCGACAAAGACCTCTTCTAAAGATTTCCACTTATTCCTGTCTCTTGCTAAACGGGTCCATATGGGACCAGCTATTTTTTTGAGGTCATCTTCCCATCTTTTGATTTGTCTGCCTCTATTTCTGTTACTAACTTAGTCCATTTCTCTTTACTGTCCCGTCCAACGCCATTTAAGCTGTCTGTAAGCTGTGAGTGCATTTTTAAATATCCTATCCTATCTATCTAAACTTAGATAAATAAAATCGCTTGTCGCGTCTGTCCTTGTGAGCGCTTAGATCTTCTAAGCCAATGGATTTTGATGCGGTTTTCACCACCAATTAGAGCATTCATCCTGAAAGGTTTGTGTAGTATATGTACATTTAACTTAGATCATCACCGTCATAATCTGCCTAGCCATTTCCCAACTATGTTGGGGTCAGCTTCCAGTCTAACCGGATGCGGCTGAATACCAATATTTTACGTTGAGCGACTGCCTACCTGACCTCCACAACCCAGTTACTGGGTAATGCGATATCCCTTGGTAAGACTGCAGGTTGTCAGACTTTCAGGCTTCTGACGACTTATATTTAAGGCGATACCAAAATAAATTGGGGGCTTTTTCGTAACCATTTTTTTCACTATTACAGCATTTATATGGATTTAATTTTTATTGGATATACGTTTATTGACTATTTGTTCAATGCTCTGACTAAAGGAAAACGCATGTTAGAATTTAATTCTGAAAAGACCTCTACTTTTTTATATTTTTTTCTTTAATTCTGTAAAACTAAGTAATTTAATTGCAAAATTGCATTCAAAATGTGCGTATTATGTAATTGAAAACTCTGGCTGACAAACAATTTTTATTTGGTTTGGTACTTTTATTTTGGTTCCAACGCATTGATGCGTTCTCTTTTTTGTATGCAGAAGTAATTGACTCTGTCACTTTTTTATTCCCGCCCAGTTCACCTTTTACATATCACCTTAACTAATAAAATAATAGTACAAAAATCTCTATGTTTTAATTATGTATAAACACAAAAGAAGAATGAGCGCCTGTTTCACCACCGACGAAAGTTCTGATTAACTTACTTGGCAGATAATTTCATACAAATTCTGTTCGATTTTTGAATTTATTCGGTAAGTAGTGGCTATATGGACATCGTGAAATAGGCCCTTAAGATTATTTGAAACTATGCTAGATATAAATTAAAGCGGTCTCAATGAAAATTTATACGTTCGGTGCACCCTGGGAAGTCAACCCGGCTACCACCTTGCTGACTAGCTAATTGTTATTACTGAGCTATTCTCCTATAGTTCTTGCTGATATCAGAGAAGAAAGGAACCAATGCGTGTCGATAGACTTTAGAGTTCAATGACCTGCCTGTGCCAGTCAACGTCACGACGCATACAGAGTGTGACTGCACATGCTATCTATCTATATAAATAAAAACTTTTTTACAAAAAAAAAACAACCGACTTCCAAAAACACCACTACAAAGTGAAAAATAACTTTAATATCGGAAGTCGGTGTCTAGTTAAATGTATTTTCGTTTTTTGCCACCGACTTCCGAAATTAAAGTTATTTTTCACTTTGTAGTGTTGTTTTTGGAAGTCGGTTGTTTTTTTTTTTGTAAAAAAGTTTTTATTTTTCACTTTTTAGTTGTGTACCTACCCCACACAAATTCTAATACCACTATCTGCAAAACAAACTAATAGAACATCATCCATATAAAAGTGGGGAAAAAATACGTATTATTGCAGCTAACTCAAAAACTACCCAAGCAAAATTAATCAATTTTATATGGGACCAACTGTGATGTATACCCTCTCGAATGAAACAAAAAAAATCCAAATCGGTCCAGCCATCTTCGAGTAATCGGGGAACATACATAAAGGTTCTGACGAATTGAGAACCTGAGGAGGTTCTCAATTCGTCGGAACCTTTTTTTCTTTTTGAAGTTGGTTAAAAAGGAGTAGTCCTGACTGACTGACTTATCAACGCCCAGCCTAAACCTTTAAACCTAGTAAGCTAAAATTTTGCACAGAGGTTCCCTGTATAATGTAGACAAGGAATAAGGCAGGATTATGCGATAGTACGTTCCCATGGGATATTTTCCGACATCCACGCGGGCAAAGCCACGGGCAAAAGCTACTCACACTAAGAATAAGGTAGCTACAGGCCTATCAGAAGTAACAAAAAAACACAAATAACATTCCGCCTGATCCCCAAAGGGTTAGGCAGAGATGTATTAATTATACACCCACATTTCGCCAGCTATATTAAAGTCCCATGTAATAGGGGGCAAGTCCCATACGCAAAATACGCGCTTTGACGTGGAGTTGCGGATACCAGCCTCTTATTACCTAGGGGGCAAGTCAACAACACACACACAAACACACTAGTAGACACACACAGACACAGTAGTAGTAACAAAAACGGTAATAAAAAATCATGTTACATTAAAAATTTACCATACCAATCTCAAACGGGTGCACTGCTACTATCAACACTGTCAAAATACGAGGATCAATTCCAATACGTGATGGATGTGAGTTAGGACTGCACTATACAGGATGTTCTGTACCACGATATCAGTGCTAAAAGAGGAGGGGATAATTTTAACCAAAACTGCCACCAAATACAAACTGCCAAATATTTGTAGCCACTTTCGAGATATTTTTTTTGTGTTTTCTCAGCAAGTCAAATGCAATAATATCAAGTATGATTATTTCCGATGTGCAGTTTATATGACTACTTTCATCAGGTGTTAAAAAAATAAGTATTTTGGAATTTTTTGGGTCTTGGTCATTTTGCTATTCAAGAATTGTCACCGAAAAGTCAAATAAACAAGCATCTTAGGCTAACGTGACGTTTTTTGACCACTCTCAAATATTATTGACATTGCATGCCGTGTGACCAAACATCCTATATATACTCTCTTAATACAACAAAGTGACCGACAATAAACGACTCATCCACACTCACAGATTATGCGGTGATGGATCATATCCTGCGATTTTATCGCCCTGGGGCTTTGAAGTGTTAAAACTGTAATTGGGACATTACGAAAGAGGGATGACACCATCTGTCCCATAGCTCCATCTCGTTCCCGTACTCGAACAATGATGGGTCTTATACGACTTATTATGGCCCCTCACTAGGCTAGATGCTGCTCTGCCCCAGATTCTATGTTAGCTGGGGTCCGAAGAGACACTGATTT
Source organism: Cosmia pyralina (assembly GCA_946251885.1). Lineage (NCBI taxonomy): Eukaryota > Metazoa > Arthropoda > Insecta > Lepidoptera > Noctuidae > Cosmia > Cosmia pyralina. Next base: position 23,030,919 of record OX276345.1, on the reverse strand, counting down.
TGTCATGGGTCATAGGTAGTACAAAAAAGTGCTAACTGGTTTTGAACTTCTGACCTTAAAAGGTTTCTACCAGTTAGATAAAGGTCAAATGGTAGTTGTATAAACTGTTGGGCGACTGTTTGAGTATGAGTTTTTCTGCTTCTCGTGTCGTCTATCCAAGTATGTTATCAACCAGTTTGAGGAGAATGACAACATTCAAAGGTTACATCGTTTATTTTCGTAAAAACCGAACTTTGCCGAATTAAATATGACTGGTATATGGACAGAATTAGTGCGTTAAAATCTATAATAATTTAGGTGGGAATATAAATCAACTTCTATTGTCGATAGTCACATTTTATTCGCTATGTTTCGGTTTTTCCGAAGATAAACGATTGAAATTAAGTACGTTGTCGTATCAATGATCATTGACAGATCATTATGGTACTTTTGAGCATGTTCGTACTCGAGGATTCGAGTTCTACAGCGAAATGCCTATGCCCAATTTTTGGTAGTTTATTTTCCCATATTATTTTGTATTGATAAAATGAAGTACAGCCTATCATTACATAATTTTATTTATTATGCCACCAGACTTTATTTTGATATAAATATTTCCAGCTGAAAATAAACCAAACTTGTTTAAACATTTAAATTAAAATCGTAATGCGGCCAATATGCATTGAAGGAATTAAAATTTTCGTTTGTAAATGTATGTAATTACAAACGATTTTCTTTTGTATTATGTATGCAGTTACAGGTGATTTATTGTTTCGCCACTGAATGGGGATCGGATGAACAGAATAAAAATCATGCGATATTATTTAGGTCAGAAGGGAAAGAGTTATTTACGTATGCTGGTTTGTTTTAGAATAAAGCTGGTATCAATAGTAATGGCAACTATTTGGACGAGTAATGACCGGTTTCTGAAATTTTTAAACTGAGATTATCTGAGATTATTGGTTCGATATCGTGTTTCTAAACACTTCGTTAAGGAAGAATTTAGCTTAAAAGTCGAGTGAATTACTATCGAGGGTTTATCTGAGAATCTCAAAAACCGAACTTATAGGTTTCTGGTTTATATTGCGTTTTAGTTGTTTTATGAATAAGGGGGTAAAAGTAGTACTCCGTTTAAGAATTTTTCAGAAATCGGTTATAAGTGATTTTTATGGTACAGTTTGCATGTGTGAGTTTGTCATAGCGTCAATATGTAGGTGTAGAGTTCTTGAATGTAGCGTGTGATGCACTCTGCAATTACTTTGCGGTATCTTGTAGAATAGGTGCAAAACATATAGCGGGAATTGAATTGGAAGATGTTACCAAGACTATAAAAAATATGAATGTAAGTTCTTCCGCAAAGTAATGATCGACGAACCATACCTACAGTAGGTACTTAATAGTGATGAAACCGATCCGTTATTGAAGCCAAAATCGTGAACATAATCGATGAACCGCTAAACGAGCGTATCTCGACTTTGTCTACAGACAATATCACACTTAACTGACCCAATTTCTAAAGGTTGCATCTTGTCCTAATTCCGTTGTGGGCTAAAATGTGATTTCAGTGGGCCAGCATTTCTCAGCTGAATATGAAAATAGCTCTTTACAGAGAATTTATGAAGTGCTATCAAAGTGAATTGTTGAATATTTGTTCATGTTAATACTGATTTTGTAAGACTGATATTGTTTCTAGATAAACTAGATGTTTGAAATGCTGGTCAAGCGTTTGTTGTTAGACAAATGTTTGGTGAATTTCTATGAACAATATCAATCTGCCTAGCCTTTTCCCAACTATGTTGGGGTCGGCTTCCCGTCTAACCGGATGCAGCTACCAGTATTTTACATGGAGCGACTGCCTATCTGACTTCCACAACCCAATTACTGGGTAATACGATACCCCTTGGTAAGACTGGTTGTCAGACTTTCGGGCTTCTGACGACCCGTAACGAAGATCCATGAATGACAGCCGGGACCAACGGCTTAACGTGATTTCCGAGGCACGGAGGAGTCTCGGTATCTAAAGATGGTCACCCATCCACGGACCAACCCCGGCAACCGCAGCTTAACCTGATGGATCGAGCTGTACGGCTGTTATTATTTAGCCACGAGCTCCTATGTATATATCCACGAATTTCTATGAACCTATATATCCACGAATTTGTATGAACATGAGAACAAAATTACTTACACCCGTGACTGTAAGTTTAGAATACAAATTCACAGGAAATATTATCCCCCCTAAAACCCTGACCTGGCCTTTAAAAACTGAGGAGATTCTGTTAGTTTTCAAAATCATTATGAATACATACTTTTGAAACATTAAAAGCACTAAGATTGGAACATTCCATTAATTAATTGTCATTGTTTCATTAAGAATACAATAAACTTTTACAGTAACCTTTTGATTTTGAAAAAATTTTTTGTTACCCTGGAACTCGTCGAACTTGTTCTAGAACTCATCGAGTAGGATACAAATAACTTTTTTTTTTATCTTCCAAAAATGATGAAACAGGGGGCCGCAAAAGTTGTCAGTTTTAGACAATTTCTGTACGAGCTCTATGGCAACTACTAAACAAATTAGGTATTTGAAATTTCTGTATATCATGTACTGTATTTAATCAACAAGCGCCGATAATATGGGCGATTTTCGACTATGACTGCATAAAATAACTTTGTAATTCACAGTATCATTATGTAATACAAAGAAATTTGCGTTTGTTAAAATAATCTTCGTTTAGTATTTTTTTTTTTTATTTAGTGTTAAATATTGTACGGTGGCACGGAATACCTCGTATGCGAGTCCGACTCGCACTTAGCCATTTTTTATTTGTTCGTCTCTACAGCGTCACCGTTACATAATACGGATGTTTGTGAGATGTTCAGCAAGACTTTAGTTTTGTTAGATGCTATTATCTCCGATTATTACCAACCTGAGACGAGAAATATGAACCGGTAAGTGACAACCAGCCAAGAGAATATCCCATATTTTCATGTAATGTAGGTCTTATCAGAAAAGTCTGTTAATTTTATGCTGAAAACCAATCAGTCTAGCCTTTTCCCAAATATGTTGGGGTCGGCTTCCAGTCTAATCGGATGCAGCTGAATACTAGTATTTTACATGGAGCGACTGCCTATCTAACCTCCACAACCCAATTACTGGATAATACGATACCCCTTGGTAAGACTGGTTGTCAGACTTTCGGCCTGCTGATGACCCGTAACGACTGTCAAAAATCCACGAATGATAGCTGGGACCAACGGCTTAACGTGCTATCCGAGGCACGGGGGAGTCTCGTTATATAAAGATGGTCACCCATCGACCCGTGCGGCTTGTATTACTTAGCCACGAGCTCCTCTGCTGCTGAAAACCAACTATACCTACTGTAAATATCTTTCAACATGGACAATACCAGTACGTGTTGCCAGGACTGAAAGACTAAAAGTCACCCAAAGGGCAATCATTGGAGTGGGCTATGCTTGGAGTTTACCTACGTGATCGAATCAGAAATGAAGAGATCCGCAAGAGAACTAAGGTAAGCAACAGAGCCCGCAGAATTGCCAAACTTATGTGGCAGTGGGCAGTTCACATTGCTCGCAGAACAGATGACCGATGGGGCCGAAAGGTTCTGGAGTGGCGGCCGCGTACCGGAAGACGTAACGTTGGAAGGCCTCCCACAAAGTGGACCGATGAGCTGATGCACAGAACCGGTCGAAGTGGCAGTGCTTGGGGGAGGCCAATGTCCAGCAATGGACGTTTTCGGTTGAAATGATGATGATGTACAGTAATTATGGTTTCAGCATTTTAAGATAACCCATCACAAGACTATAGTATGTACAATAAACAAAAGAGATATCTAGGCAGGGTATACTAACATATTTGTATGCTTCATGTTCAATTTCGTGAAAATATACAATTTTGTGTTGGTGTGTTACAATTTAGGAATATTGCAAAAACAAAGTAATATATATTTATTTATTTATTTATTTATTTAACCTTTTCGCACACAAAACGTACAAAGGCGGACTTAATGCCTTAGGCATTCTCTACCAGTCAACCAAGGGTGGTGAAGAGATTAGATGGCAGGTGCTCAGTATGAGAGGAATACTTTTATAAAGAACACTAAAAATATATCTTAATTAATTATAAATAGACTTTATACAAGCACATAAATAGGTTATAAACTAATAATACACATACATACACTTACTATAAGATATACCTATAATATATATATATATTACAATAAATATTATAAACAAATTCAAGAGAGAGAGAGGTGTTGAAATAACTCTACACTATTTGTTTCGAAAATAACTCTGCAATTTCCGCTTAAATGCATACCAACTGATGGCCGTCCTGATATCAAGAGGAAGCGCATATATAAATTTGAACACGAAGCAATTCACATACAAATATGTTAGTATACCCTGTCTAGATATCTCTTTTGTTGACTGTACCTACCTATCATGAATCTATGTGCACTTAGGAAATGAGTTATAGAAGTTAATGTTGACAGCGGAACTCTACAGGCTGTTATGGAAAGTTTTAGTCATATTAATAATGATAGTCCGAGCAATAACACTATAGTGTTATTGCTTTACTGTGACGGAGGATAGGTAGGTGTTGGCAGGTTTGAGCTTTTAGTATCCAGTTTAATAATTCGATTATGGGAACATTTGATTTTGATTCATGAAACAGTGGAAGATCGTGTTTCGGAAACGGTTTCTAGCATAATAAACAGCCTGAGCATAACAAAGGACATAAAATGGAAATTTGTCGAAAATAATGTTGGCTGATTATGCTGTTCGAATTATAAAATTAACCTCTAAACTTCCACTATCACATCTCCTCTAAGATTCTGTAAGAAAGCGTTTGCTAAGTTATGCTTGACATCACGATTGGTTTTAATGATAATATTAAGTCTTGGGGTGATGTTCATAAATCGCATAATAACCTATTCTGTCCCTTATTTTATCTCTTACTTGACACACCAAATAAAAGAGCCAATATCAGAAATGGCATATATAGCCCAGTCAATAAAATCAAACATCGCGCAATTTTTTTTATAATTGAGGAAATTATGAAACCTAGAGGCACCACTTTAGAATTACCTTAAAGCTAATTTAATTCTATACAAATCCTTGTTTGAAAACTTTTCTCTAGGAACATTAGTTCAGCCGTTACGTGAGTATCGATAATTTTGTACTTTTTGTGAAAAAAGTGCCCATTTTTTACTGGCTGTATCTTCGCAACCAATAGACCTAGAGTGTTTGAGTTAGGCTCAAATTGTACCAAATTTAGTTTGCTTTACTAAAATGTTGTTCTAACAAAGATACTTAAAAACGCGTCCGTAAGATATATTTTTCAAAAAACTGAAACAAGTGCAAACTGGATGTAGATTACTCTCAGGGAACCTAATAACATACTCGTATAAAAGAATCGTAGTTACATGCGCGTTGGCGATGTTTACATTTTTTTTGTGTCGATTATGATTGGACTAACAACACCGAGCCAACCAACTTCCTAGATCGAAGAAATTATTGTTTGTATATAAAATCAAGATGAAAAATTCATAACTAAAAACCACAAAAATCCATTATTTGAGCACTTTTATCCGACATTAATTTGTACTTTAAGTCACATTTAACCAACGAAGCATTAAACATCATATAATTTTGTGTATTATTTCAGATTTAGTCCATCAAAAATAGCCTAAAAATTAACTAAAGCCTTTTGTACGTATTTCTGTATAAAATCATATATATTTTCAGTCATCGTTTGTGCCTTTTTCGCTACGTATACTACCGCCATCTTTGGTCGAATCATAGAAACGTTTTTCGGAGAGCCGTGAAGTTAGCTCCTTTATAATAAAGATTAGGACTATTACAGGTATATATATAGGAATATATAATATAACTGCTGTACAACAGCAATGTATATGAATGAACATTCTGGTTTCATGATTTTTCAGGTTATTTTCAGTTTCTGTCATAACCTGTTTATTGATCATTTTGGGATAGAAAACACTTTGTGTATGAATACTATATCATTTTTATCTAATCAGTTTATGTTCACGTGTGTGCCCTACATTTTATGATTGCACCTCATAATCACGCGATGAATAAATAAAATATGATTAACTATTCGTAAAAAGGAAACTCGTAACCTAAATTGAACTGAGCAAACGTAACTTTAATAAATTAAATAAAGGAGGAATGGTGTTTATAATTAAATTAATTGGATCTGAAATGGCTGAATAATTACTACGGCGTTGGTATAATCCACACGCAGTCCCGCACACAACATTACGTATCGACGCAGAGAAAATTGTAAATACAAAAATACACTTCATTCTCTCTTGTTTCGAAACATCTAAGTTATTGGCTTAGGGTGATAAAAACACCTACGCGGTATTTCTCGCGAAAATGGCACACGAAGCCTTACAATCTATCACTCACCAGAGTTAGGGGCATGGGCGCGGCGCGACTCAGCACCCACCGCACTCCTTTTACTAAATGAATCCACGACTATTTACTGCTTCGATTCTCGCCATTTTCTCAATAAAACCACCGAACATTTAGCTAAAGACTCAAGAAGATGGTCGCCCTCGTCGCCGCCGTTGTTGCTAGGTGCAGATCAATTGCCAACCCTTGTAGGTTACATGAATGAAACCTACACATTTTCTGTGCGTCATAGCTATCATATCGCTCGCACCCGACGCGGACCTTCAGATACGGCACGAATGTACTAAAATTACTGAATATTTTGTAAACGTCTTCAAAATTCAGTCGATTGAACGTGAACGTCTCGTTTTGGATTTGGCACGTAAGAGGGGCGGAGGGTTAGTGTAGAGCCTGACGTGTCAGTGTCGTGTGTCGAGCGAGTGGTAGACGGCGCTGACGGAAGGTCGGGGAAGCCGGGCCGTCGGCTGGGGCGCGAGCCCGGGCTCCGCTGACGTCAGCGACGGCTCGGCGCCGAACGGCGGTGCTCACCACCGGCCTGCCAATTATTATTTTATGTACACGAACGGCGCGAAACAAAAGGCGGCGACGGCGACGGCGGGGCGCGGGCGGAGAGCGCTCGCCGCAGGAGCGACTCCAGGCGCCATCTAGCGGGCGCGCGCCGACCACTCGCGCCTACTCCTTTCGGTCTGCGGACGATCGAATTGAGACGAGACCTTTGCGCTGACCGACCCTCACTGGCCGACCGGACTCCGGCAACACTGTCACTGATCGGGAGTAGCGCGGAGCGTGGATGGGGGTGGCGGTTACGCTGCGGGCTTGGGGGTCACGTTTCGCAAAATGCGTTCACTGATGCGTACCGTCGTCAGAGCGTGGCTGCGTGTGATGGTGGCGGTCGGGTGGGCCATGCTGTCAGGCGGCGCGGGATAGGCGCGGGCCGGGCATGGCGGGCTCCTGCTCGACACTGCGGTGCGGGCGTCCGCGGCGCGCGCTGCACGCCACTGACCCGCGCACCGCCCGCGCCCGCCACGCCGCCGTCGCTGCGCGCGCACGCCCGCACCGCCGGCGGCCGCACCGCGCGACCGAGCCTTCGGCCTCCGGCCTGCACCGCGTGCACCGGCACCACACCGCACACGGCCCACGCAACACAACACACGCTACCTATCGATTCTACTCTTGGGTTCTGCACCTTACGAAAGGTCGTCACTGTGCACTCTCGCTCTGAGGCAGATTGACAAGTGTAAATAAACTAGACACGCAGACTGATTGACGTAACGACGTAGCTCTTCATTATTCGTGTTATTGGCCTGAACATGGCCATTCGGAGTACGTGTTAACATTTTTCAATTCAAGTAACATTGACCCTAATAAAGGTGTATTGTTAAGTGGTTATATACATACTTACTGTACATATAGTAGGTAGATATATATCGCTAGGAATTGGTGTCTGAATCCAGTTCGTTTGCAGCGAGACACGTCGTCGCCGCGTCGTCAAAATTTTACGACTTCGCTCAAGTGTGCTAACCCAAACAGATTCTATCTGGCACAATGCGATGCAGGATTTCCTTCCTGCTAGCTGCCGAGTACCTCATCATCTCTTAAACGGTATCTATGGAGGATCTTCCTTGGGTTATCTTATTATAGGTATAGCTATGCTTGTACACAAATAACTTATAAATATTAGGGGCAAGTAACAGACTTAGTGTTGCTAAGATTACTTATATTAAAAAAATATTGATGATGTTTTCAAATAGACAAGTATTTTCATAATGTCAATATTAATTAGAATCAACAAGCCAAAGTAACTTTTAGACATTTCCTAGAAGCCAGCCAACACGAGCGCACATTTTGACACAATTCTTTTAAATTGGATCCTCCGCTCTTCTTTGCCTTATACTCTGCTTATCCTGTTATTTTTAAAGCATCGCACGGTTATTGTAGCATCATCTCGAAATCTTTGCACTTCCCTTTACCTTGTTTACGTAAGTGTACAGATGTTACATATTTTATAAGATTCGGGTGACTTTTGTAATAGTGTTAAAGTCCTGTTTTGCGACTGTTATTAAATTGTCACTGAGCTAGGGTGCAAAAAACTAGGCAGGACGTCAATTTTTGAGATTATAGGTGTACTTAGTATACCATGTAAAGTAGCTGCAATAGGTACTATGGACAAAACTTAAGCATGCTCACTTAAGAAAATATTCCTGTGAGAGCGCAGCTAGTGACAAACGAAAATTGTGCGATCGAGTCGTGAGCCGTGCATGTGATTATCGCCTTTGAGGTGATCATGCGGAACTTTGGCCCATAGTACCTATTAGTAGGTACTCTAATACTTTGGACAGTATTTCCTTGGATTCGATCTCGGAACAACGCACTACATCCCTTAGTTGACATAAACTCGCATCTGAAAAATGTTGGTCAAGTCTTTATTAGCAGATCTGGGTATTATGAATAACAGGTCGGATGGAAACTCTCGAGCAACGGCTTAGCGTTGTTTTTCTTTCCGAGCCACGGAGGGGTCTCGATATGTACCTAATGGATGGTCTGACCTCGGCAAGCATAGCTTAACCGTCAATCAACCCGTGTGGCTGTTATCATTTATATGATCACACGAGACACGTAATATTTAAAACTTTTTTACAAAAAAATACAACCGACTTCCAAAAACAACACTACAAAGTGAAAAATAACTTTAATTTCGGAAGTCGGTGTCTGGTTAAATGTATTTTCGTTTTTTGCCACCGAGATTCCGAAATTAAAATTATTTTTCACTTTATAGTGTTGTTTTTGGAAGTCGGTTGTATTTTTTTGTAAAAAGTTTTAATGCAACTGGGGTACCCAATTGATGCAGCCCACAGTTCAAATTCAAATTCAAATTGTTTATTGGCACAATTAACATATTATAAACTAAGAAGTGTTTGGAGCCTCCCTTTAAGCAAAAAATGCCTGTATTAGGAGACTCCGCTCTTCCATAACATTGCAGTATTATACATTATACTAACTGTGTGCTAGTAATAAAATAGTTGATAAAAAATATAAAAAAAAATAAATTAAATTGATAAATTAAATTAATTACTAACAATAAATAACACAATTTATTGTTGTTGTATGTGGAGTAATGTGTGGTGTGGTGTAGTGTAGTGTGTTGTGTGTGGTGTAGCGTAGTGTGGTGTGTGTGGGGTAGTGTAGTGTGGTGTGTGTGGTGTAGTGTAGTGTAGTGTGGTGCGTTGTGGTGTGCGTGTGTGGTGTATTAGATTATGGTATATTATATGTTATGAGTTTCGGCTACTAACCGTGTTCCAGCAGTGCCTCGGTTTCCTCGTAGGTAAGTGGTTTTATCCAGTCTATTATACTTTTTTTACAGTCTCGGTAATTTTTATTATATACATACACAGTACCTACCCCACACAAATTCTAATACCACTACCTGCAAAACAAACCAGAACATCATCCATATAAAAGTGTGGAAAAAATACGTATTATTGAAGCTAACTCAAAAACTACCCAAGCAAAGTTAATCAATTTTATATGGGACCAACTTTGATGTATTACCCTCTCGAATAAAACAAAAATTTTTCAAATCGGATGACTGTAAAAAGTTATGCGTGGTCATACATTAAAAAAACAAACATATTACTTACGTGTCGAATTGAGAACCTCCTTTTTTTCGTCGGTTAAAAAGAAATAATTAAAAATCGTCTTTTCACTAACTATAAATTTGATATTAAAATATCTAAGAAACTAAGCTTAGTCAAGTAGGAGGAAAATCTGACTGGCCTGTTTCACCACCTACGATTAAGTTCCTATTAACTTGGCAGATCATACAAATTCTGTTCCATTTTTGAATTTATTGGGTGAATAGTGGCTATTCGGACATCGTGGAATAGGCCCTTAGTCACCGCGTGATCCAATATTACGTGTGACTCTTCCAAGAAACTGAAGGTATTAAGTACGTGTTTCTAGAAAGTGAAAAGCTATTATATAAGGCTTGTCCTAGAGTGGTGAAACAATGTAGAAGATTAGTTGTTTTTACTACTTGATGTACGCACGACTACAGATCAAGCTATACATTTCCAGTATAAGCTGATCTCGCATTATGTAGGGTTTCCTTACAATGAGAGGTCAGTGTAAACTGGAAATTATAGCTTGATGTGTAGCCGTATGTACAGGCCGTAATTGAAATAAGTGAAAGTCGCAGGAGTCGTTGTGCTCATCATTACGGACAACTTTTGCTACGGGACCGAAGCAGATATCGCAAAAAAAAATCTGCTCCTCCATCAATTACGTTCGCATTTTTTTTTGTTTGTCAGCCTATAATTGTGTCCCTTTTCTGGGCAAAGGCGTCCCCTTTTTCCTTCCAAACCTCCCTGTCTTGTGCGATCTCTGGCCATGTGGCCCAGTAAACCTTATCAGATCGTCACACCACCTTCGCCGTGGACTGCCTCGACGGCGGTGTCCTTCCAGGCGTCTAGTGAGTGACGATATTTGCCCATCTCTTCGGGTGCGTTCGTACGACGTGTCCGGCCTACTCCCACTTCAGCTTGGCTGTTTTTAGCGTTCCGTACCTCAAAAGGAAAACACGGAACCCTTAAAGGATCACTGCGTTGTCCGTCTGTCTGTCTGTCTGTCAGTCTGTCAAGACCCTTTTTCTCAGGAACTCATGAAGGTATCAAGTTGAAATTAATATCAAATACGTAGGTTTATGGTCCTTTGAAGCTCTAAAAAATCAAGTTTCTAAGTCAACGCAGTAAAAAAATACGGATATTTATGCGACATATTTTGATACTCGCAACAAGTTAAGGGCACACTATTTAAATATTCCTGTTTTTAGAATCAATTTTAAATAGTCAAATTAGGGTATTTATATCCTGAAAAAAAATATGTCATAGATACATCCTTGCTTTAGGTAAATCTACGGTTCAAAACACGATAAATTGTAATTTGCTCGATGAAAAAAAAAATCCGCAATGGGGTCGATTTCAAAACTATTTTTTGTTTCATTTCCTAGTTATAGCACAAAATTATATGAAAATTGCATGTACCATGAGGTAATAGTATTTCAGAGGGAATTCTATGGTTGGATTTTTAAGTGTAATACATTTTTTTTAAATAAACTCAAAATTAGTAAATTTGGCTAAATCCGCTCGCGATCAGTGTCCTGCGGGACGTCACCGAGGTTGGACTTGTGTCAAAATTTTTAAAAATTTGCTCTCCCTGCAGTTGTTCAAAAAAAAATCGAATAAACGAAGAACACATTAGATATGAAATTGCGATAGCTCAGAAAAAATATCTCGTAATTATATTATAGTTTTAATTCATAATATCGTTTTCGTAAATGTGATTATTTCTATGTGGTATGATGACGTTTAATTGTCATCTTACGATAGTGTTAAGACACATTGCAAATTATTATCGGTAAATTTATAGTCAAGCGCGAGTAGTTTATAATTTTTTATCGTGGTCCTTGAAGAAGTTTTAAACACATTTTTCTAAGATTTTTTCATCAGATTCATCCATATTACTATTTTCACTCTTCATCGAACTGGTTTCGCTACCATACCCTACCATATCCTACAATAATCACACATAATATAAATACAATGTGTCCGGTTGTCGGTAAAACTAAATAACAATAAATAAAAAACAATAATAACAATGAATAACTTAAATAAAACTTATCTGGCGATTTAAAAATTTGCCCTTATAATAGTAGATTCGATAAATTATAGGTGTAGCAGTAGGTACGTCCCTTGATAATAAAGTACGGCAATTCTTCCTTCATATGTAGTTGTCGATATTTACTGATCTTCATGAGCAGTGGTCAACATCAAAAACAAAAGAATATAGTTACAGCATAAGCAAAATAGTACGACCATTTTTAGCCCATACTTAATAAAAATATTATTGTTTTTTTTATTCAGTCACTAAAAGGGTTAAATAGGGGATGAAAGTTTGTATGGAAATTCACCATTTATGTCGATGGAATACCATCGGGCACACGGCTTGTCTACTTGATAAAATTCTTATATTCACTGACAGACAATGCACAGCCTAAACCGCTGGATCTAGAAGCATGAAATTTTGCAAAAGAGTTCTTTTTGTAACGAAAGTAATTAAATTTCTATTAAAATTGCAATTTAAAAAACCGTTGCAATTTTGAAATTTCACCTTAGTACCGCAAAATCATGTTTTTCTCTAACTAGCTTCTGCCCGCGACTTCGTTCACAATATACTAAAACAACAGACACATTATAAAAAACTTTCCTGTACAGTACGTTAGTAGTTGTGGTATCAGCAGCCTAAATTATACAGAGAGTCGTCCGTTTAAGGAGCAGCTTGTCCTGAGGTCGAAACCCGCAGCCTTAACAGCATATAATACCTAATGGCACAACACTGATTGATTCTTACAGATTGTTCCTGATGAACCCTGCTGTCGCTAAAAAATATAACAGTGGATTGTACACACGGGATTTCTCATTAATACTGTCAGCTAACCATTGATATTTATTTATATTATAAACATAGATGATATAAGAGGAATAAACTTCATGTATTCTGTGTACGTTCTACGAACTATCAAATAACAGTATATCAAAATGAAAAAAAAGAATCGAAAAATATATCAACAGTTGAGAATCGAACTTTTGTGGTTTGCTTTGATGAAAGTTGACTAAAATAGACGTTCTTATGTTATTATTATGTCATGATTGACATCCTTCCGCTAAGCCTTAACTCAAAGATTTAGCGCGATGATAATCATTTAAAGGTTAAATCTGTAACTATCTACTATATGCTCATTGAAGCTCATTGAAGTAATGGAATAATTCACACACTGACACCGATATCGGCACGATATCTACCAGCGAAGACAGTGCGGGGTGAGAGTAGCGGGCATTCTTTCACTTGAGCAAACTTTATCACACTGCCGACTTCGAGACGTCGATACTTATTAGTGTGCTTGTTTGTCGCGTCGCGATGGTCATCGATATTCACCAATATCATGGGGCCGGTAATAATTGTACCTATCGCTATCGAATCGTGTTGGTATCGTTATCTAATAATGTGAAAACAAAACGACATTTTATGTAATAATCTTAGTTTACTCCACCGTAGACACCATAAAAAGTAAACATAAGGAAAAAAATCGACCTAAGAAAAACTAATTAAGTTGGTCAACTGCAAATATTTTACACCGTGGCATGGATTTTCTGTGAAATCGTCGGCGGCGCGTCGTAAATAAACACGTCACGCTGCATTTGGGGGAGGCGGAGGTAGCGTTTCAAAGGCCTACAGGCCCGAATAACCTGGCCTTAATCAAATATATTAGGATACTTCCCGTTGATCTAGAATCATGAAAGGCATGAGGCAAGGCCTCACCTCACAAGTAAAGGAAAAAGAAGGAAATCGTTAATTTGTATTTTATAGCATAAAAAAACAATTGTGATTTTTTAGTTTTTCAACTACAATGTTAAGTATGTTTTTGGGATAAATTCTTTTCAACTACGGAACCCTTCATTGTGCGTGGTCCAACACGCACTTAGCTTGATTTTTTCTCCAACATCCGCTAATTGAGTTAAATAGCGCAGGGTGTAGGTATTTTTTTCATATTTGAGAGTCAGTCCCATAGTATAAGTTGTTAATTTTCATGAGTTCACTCGCAAAAAAGAGAGGAGCTCATGGCTAAGTAATAACAGCCGCACGGGTCGATCCATCAGGTTAAGCTGCGCTTGCCGGGGTTGGTCCGTGGATGGGTGACCAACTTTACATACCGAGACTCCTCCGTGCCTCGGACAGCACGTTAAGCCGTTGGTCCCGGCTGTCATTCGTGGATCTTTGACAGTCGTTACGGGTCGACAGAAGCCCGAAAGTCTAACAACCAGTCTTACCAAGGGGTATCGCATTACCCAGTTCCTGGATTGTGGAAGTCAGATTGGCAGTCGCTCCGTGTAAATACCGGTATTCAGCTGCACCCGGTTAGACTGAAAAGGATAAGCAGATTGACTCTCAAAAAGTATGTTCCTAGTTCAAACCTTTCGCTACAACCATTGATACAGGGAGTTTGATTTACAACTCAAAGCTAAGCGCCACACGTTGCACGATCACAAAACTATCTTCATTAATACATGAAAGTCATCAAACACGCATTTCAAAATAATGCAAAATATAAATGATCCTTCAGCCACTGCCGGCAGTACATAATGTTTGAGTTCAAGTTAACAAAGTTAGATGATGACATTGTTTGGTGTTCTGCAGGCTTATGTTTTCTGCTTAGTGCAATCTAATCTCCGAAGCACGTGGCTTCGAAGACTCGTTCGATTTGACGTCGTCGGATGCTGAGCTATATATCTGTGTAAGCTGGTAAATGTAAAGTTGGGATTGCGTATTACATGAATGCGTGCTGTATCTATATTTACTATAATACACTTCTGGACACATCTATTGGCCCACCTTAGAGTTTAGGTTTCGATGGCCCCTACCGAAATATGATTGCTAGATTGAACAAAAACTGTTGATGCAGTTTTAAACCTGATACATTTTACCAACTTTTTCGATCGTATTGTTTTAAATTTTAATTCAGAATACCATACGACATGGAGCTACGCCTAACAAGTCGGATATGCGCCTTGTTAAAGGCAATTGATTTTTGAATAAAAAACATGTTTTATCAAATAAAGGTTTAATTTAATAACGCGTGTTGCCTCCATGGGCATCTACCACAGCTCTTATACGATTAGGCATAGAGTTTATCAACCGCTCTATGAAATTTTGAGGGATCATCTCCCATTCCTCTTCTATGGCAGTTTTCAACTCCTGCATCGTCTGGGCAACTGGCTGACGAGCCCTAACACGTCTTTTTAGCTCGTCCCACATGTGCTCAATGGGGTTCATGTCTGGGCTTCTGGCTGGCCAGTCCATAACTGTGATGTTCACATCCCGAAGATATTCCCTGACGATGCCTGCCGCATGGGCTCTTGCATTATCATGCATAAAAAGGAAATTTGGGCCCACATAGTCCGCGTATGGTATCACGTGAGGTTCTAAGCACTCACGAATGTACCTTTCAGCATTTAATGTTGGCAGCCGTGGTCCTGTAACAACCTCAAGTTGAGTTTTGCCGCTCGCGGATATACCGCCCCAGACAGTCCATGAGCCACCGCCATAAGCAACCCTCTCTTCAAAGCAGCATTGTACGAAACGCTCTCCCTTACGTCGGTAGACCTTCTTCCTTCCATCATTGCCATGTAACACAATTTTAGACTCATCAGAAAAGAGTACACGGCTCCAATCTTGCTGTGTCCAATTTAAATGACTGCGTGCGAAATGAAGGCGCGCTGTTCGGTGGGCTCGCGTTAGTTTGGGGCCATTAGCTGGCTTGTGTGGTACCATATCGCGTTCTTTTAACCTTCTCCGAACTGTTCGAGCGCTCACAGATACTCCGTGGAAGTCGCGAAGTTGGTTTTGTATCTCAATGGAGGTAAGGTGACGATTTCTCAAGCTGGTCGTCACGATGAATCGATCCTGCCTTTCAGTTGTGACCCGAGATCGTGGCCTTCCTTGGCGACGAACAAAGCCGCCAGTCTCTAGGTACCTCCGATAAACATTTCGGACCGCAGATCGACTTAAATTAAGTTGAGCACTCACGTTTCTTTGGCTGTGTCCGGCCTGAATAAGTGCCACAGCTTGGGCGGCGACTTCAGGTGAAGTATCCATAGATTATTGATAGAACCTCACCTTAATGTTAAGAATAAGTAATGTTTGTTGCAAAACCAAAGATATCAATCACTTTTTCAAGAATTAAATCCAAGTAAACCAATAAAACCAAGTTTTCTTAATATTCGATTGTTTGATATCAACAAACAGGCTCCAAATTGTCTTCTGTTTCTTTAAATTCTTTGTTCGAAATTCAAAAAAATACTATTGAATGAAATTGTGAATGTGCCAGGTTCAAAACTGCATAAAAACTTTTTGCTCGACCTAATATAAAATTTTAGCTAGGACCAAACGAAACTGAAAATACAAGGTGGGCCAAAAGATGTGTCCAGAAGTGTATTATAAAGCTGGTGCTAATATCAAGATCTGCTGGTTTGAATTTTTTGAAAAATTATTTTAATGTTGGATAGCCCATTTACCAAGGAAGGCTATATAACATCACGCTACAACCAATAGGAGCGGAGTATCAACGAAAACTGTTGTAAAAACGGGGAAAATTGATTCTTTTTGAGATATTCTGTTGCCTGCGCTGCGTAAACGGTTAAACTTACGCAACAATAATTTATGACGGAATTATTCGCTTAAAAAGTTCTAAAACATTTTTATCTTTTAAGGTTGGCCCACTTTAACTTTTTAAATGGTAATCAAACTATAAAATAATGCATTATTTGCGAAGGTGTTTTCATAAACATGGTATTAATCCTTATCTAAATAAATACGTTATTCAGCACAAGTATTTAATTTTAAACAAAATTGCCCTTAAATCATTTCATTTAACCTCACGCTAGAACCCTTAGGAGCCGAGCAAAAATAAAAAAGTCAGAAAGAACGCTAAGCAAAAACGAAGTAGGTAATAGCGCGGGCAGGCGATGCAATGCGACGGGCGGGGTGGATCGGGGAAGCAAGAAATTTCACGCGGACGAAGTCGCTGGCAGGAGCTAGTTTTCTATGTTCTATCTATGTTAAGGATTTGGTTTCCGTACTTAGTCCTTCATGTGGACCATTGTGCGTGAAGCTAGTATTTACATAAGAAAGAAAAAAAAATAAAGAAAGAAAGAAAAAAATAAGAAAGAAATAGAAAGTTTGTGGGAATTGGTTAATATTGTGGTAGAGTCAGAAGAGTGCCTGATAATGGCTAATGTTTATAGATCTGGTTCTGTAGTGTACACGAGTATGTAAAAGAAGACGTAAGAGTCATGTTTTCTTTTGTAGATTCATTACCTGTCTTGCCTTTTATAGTTGCCTGAAAATTTATTATTAATTTACTATAATATAAAATGAGGCTGTAAACAAACACTGAATGATATTTCAATCTTAGAACTTCATTGGTTGGAAATACCAAACAAAAGTGATTCAGTTATTTTCAAAACAACTTGGATTTGACCCGAACTTTACCTTGAGGTCAAATAATAGTCAAGTCTCATAACCGTTTTGCATTGCTTTTTTAAGCTCTGGTTACTCAATTTACCGGAAATTATAGATAACAATATTTAACTGAAATGTGGACATTAATTCGTAATATTATGAGATAAAATATGTCCTTTGTTCAATGCAACTCAAGCAATATCATGAATAAAGAATTCTATTGTTGCATCTCACATAATGTATGTTCTATATGAGACGGAAGCCCGTTTTAAAGTCACATGGTAACATATTTTTGCTCGAAAGGATACGCATGAGAAACATTATAAATTATGCTCCTCGTATGTTCTCAGGTTTCATTCGGAATATGGTTTAAATTACATACACCCGAGCGATGTTCTGAATCTAAATTTTGTGTAAAATTCGAAAAAGCTTAGGAGATGAACTGAGTTATTTCAGATTGTGCACTTGTCTATTTCAGGACTCCGTCATACCTACTTACAGGAATAATTAACATAAGTCACTCCTGACTCAATAAAGTGGTATTGTAAATGATCTTTCGCATTTATCACAGATTTTAAGTAAGTTATTATCTTGATCTTGAGGAGCTCGTGGCTAAATAATAACTTTAATAATAATAAATTTCTCTAATGTATTTAATATTATGTGAATGCAAATGAGGATGGGCGCTGATACCTATAACACAAGATATTAAGTTATCTTAGCTTAGGTATTAGTAGCAACTCTAACATGTAAACATTTTAACTACCTTTTGGCCTATTTTATGTAAACCTGTTTTCTTTATGTTTAATTTTGAAGGTACAAATAAACATTTTTATTTTTTATTATTATAATAACAGCCGTACAGGTCGACCATCTTTACATACCGAGACTCCTCCGTGCCTCGGAAAGCATATTAAGCCGTTGGTCCCGGCTGTCATTCGTGGATCTTTGACAGTCGTTACGGGTCGTCAGAAGCCCGAAAGTCTGACAAACAGTCTTATCAAGGGGTATCGTGATACCCAGTCATTGGGTTGTGGAGGTCAGATAGGCAGTCGCTCCATGTAAAATACTGGTATTCAGCTGCATCCGGTTCAACTGGAAGCTGACCCCAACATAGTTGGGAAAAGGCTAGGCAGATTGAATAAAGTACGTTCTTAATTACATGTTAGTTTTTTGGACAAATCATTTATAACCTCTATCTCTGAGTGACATGTTTGTTTACCAATTATGACAAGTACAGCAGAACACACTATATCTACCTACATTCTACTTCATACACATGACAACAACAAACAGGACGAGAACATCATCGTCGCACCTTGTGTCGTAGCACTGAATATTGTATGACCATGCAGACGTTTCGCAAACTGCGCCCACTAGCCCGAACAACTCACTTCGTCTTGGAAATTACCTCATTGGCCTAGTATCCGCAAGCGGTTACAAATCGTGAACACCTGGATTCGATCCCCATGCTGTGTTACCAATGATGTATTTCTTACAAAATTCTTAGTTGACTTTTTACTTATTCATTACCAATTAATAGCCCCAAGAGTGACTAAAAGCTCATTAAGACATTGCAGAGGATATTGAATTTGGAACCGAAACTTAGAAAAGGTACCTTTAAAAAAAATATGAAAATGAAATTGGTTTATTTTCACAAATCGCACCTTTTTGGGAACAAAGCGTCACTTTTGCAATTTTTTCGCATTTTCTCTTCATGTATTTTTTAAAAAATAGTCACGATTATCGGTGAAGAATCGCCTTATTACTCTAAAACAGTACAGAGTTATTAAAAAAATCTCTTCCTGTAAAGTTGAAAAACATGTAGAAGTGACCATTTGTGCCCAAAGGTGCGAAATAATATCAACAACCAGTGATGAAAAGTACTACTAGTACTGTTACTAGTGTAAATAGGTACTGTCTGATAAGTTTCCATTGTTTCTGGTTCATGAGTTGATCAAGTCTGCTCCGCTAACGGTACAGCTGTTGTCACTGGAAGCAATGAGCTCACAATACTATTTTAGACTGTCAATGCTGCTGTCAAACTATCACGGCCGTCCAAGAGGAAAAATCTTGGAGGTGCTTCCCCGCAAAATCTCAGATAAGAATTCTATATAAAAAAAGGGTCATTGTATTCATCATTATAAACAACTTTTACAATTGGACCAAACCAGAAATCGCAAAAAAAAAATCGCACTTCGCACTAAAATACGCGAGGAAAATCATTTGAATAGAGCTTTTTCAACAGATTAAGTAGGAAACTCTTCTGTTCTGTATATATATAAAGTCAACAAAAGAGATATCTAGGCAGGGTATACTAACATATTTGTATGTGAATTGTTTCATGTTCAATTTCGTGACAATATACAATTTTGTGTTGGTGTGTTACAATGTAGGAGTATTGCAAAAACAAAGTAATATATATGTCGGAACGTCAGAATTTACTCAGTTAGATTTAGACAGACACGTGGGCAGAAGATGGGTTTCGTGCAATGAAAACACACTGGGTGCGATACACGGTGTTTAAAATCACAATCTAACACAATCACTAAGCACAATGAATCGAATACAGTTCCGTGGCGTAGTAACCCCGATGTTGCTCCGATGCGATCCGACTCTAGACTGTTCTTCTCGCCATCAGGTTAAAACATCACGACTCTGTAGAAGCGCGCTGTAGGCGTGTGCACCTCACGTGATGTCGCCAGTGGCGCGCTTGCGATTCGTTACGCGTCCGTACTATTGACCGGATCCGACATATATAAATTTGAACATATCTCTTTTGTTGACTGTACATAATAATATTATAATCTCCAATCGTACATAATTATGATGTTGGAAAAACCACTTCATCCCCAGTAGTGAGCGAAAATGGATTGAAGAAGAATAAGCAGTAGGTACCTTTGTACGCAATACTTATAATTATGTTGTATCTGTATATATTTTACTTTGTGTACATAAATAATAAAATAAATAACACGAGTAGATGCATTACGTCTTGATCAAAAACAGTAGTTAAAGGTGCATAGCAAAGACAATATTTGCGTACTCCTGGGTTAGATGCTAGCAACTTACAGCTATTAGGATGAAGCCATAAAAGTAGCGGAGACTGCAGCGCCTCGTACCACCTACATACTACTAAGTATAGTAACATACCGGAAAAATATATAACTCAAAGTGAAACTCAAAAACTCAAAGCATTTATTTCAAATAAACCAATTACAGGCACTTTTGAATTGTCAAGGGGTCGGTCAGTCAGAAAGATGAAGCTAGTTGCTCATTCCAAAGCGTAGTAGGTCCCTATGGAGAAGAACGAGCAAGAAACTTCACGGACACTCTTTTAAATCAAAATATTTTTACAAAATATTGGTTACATCGTTCTTGTTGTAAATATACATGTGAGAATAATGTAGAAAGACGTGCACGTTAAAAGCGTCCGTAATAAAAAGATAAAACAAAAAAACAACTAAATTAAAAACAAAACTTAAAAATAAGCCGTGGCAACTAAGAGATGACCAGTCCCAACTGACGGCGCCCGTTCAACCAATAATATAACTTTACTACGTGATAATATGCCCCACTTTACAACAGAATAAGCTTAAAAATACTTTACATCCCAGCACTGCTCATTTCAGTGCACCAGGTAGTTTATTGGCCGCCATATCCCGGCTGGCAAAGAACCGTAGCAAGTTTTGTCGACCCAGTTATAACCAGCCTCAAACGTATGGCACGTGGAAAGACGACTCGTTCTTAGGGTTACGCAGACATGCTACTTTATGCGTCTGCTATCAGCAATTTTGCGACTTTAAAAATGCTGCATCGCGTTTTAGCGACTCTATGGACAAGATTTCACAGAGACTGTTTGTCAGAGAAAACAGATGACGGCGCCATAATAAATGTACTGTCGCTATTTCGGCGCCGTCATCTGTTTTCTCGTTGACGTCCCATTTCCAGTGCGGTGAACAAACAGTCACAGGGCCAAGTGTAAAGTAAGACTGTTTGTCCACCGCTCCGGGAACGGGACGTCAACGAGAAACAAGATTATTCGGCCATAGTAAATGGTACTGTCGCTACTTCGGCGCCGTCATCTGTTTTCTCGTTGACGTCCCGTTCCCGGTGCGGTGAACAAACAGTGTAAGCGTCTCATACAAATGTGAACTTTAATCTTATAACTTTAATGTTCATATTCCAATGAAACACTAGCTCACATAGACTTATACGAATAATAATATTACAATTCTATATAAATAAAAATCAATTGCCGTATGTTTAAGTACGCGCATCATTTCAGAACGGATGCACCTATTTGGCTAACAATTTTTTTGTTGTGTTTGTAACTGTCAGGACAAGGTTTGTATGAAAGAAAATGTTTGAAAAGTTGACGGGAAAGTTGGGAAATTCGGAAAAACTGAACGTGCATTTTCTATGGGAATTTTGTATTAAAATATTGAAAAAAAAGGATTATAAGTATTTGCATGACATTTACTTAGTAAGGAAAGTCAAAGTGAAAAAAATAATAATCCTGCCCTAAGCGTTCGGTTGCGCTAGAAAAATCGCGCGTTTCAGTGACAATGTACGATGCACGCGTTTTGGCAACTCTCTGCGTTTAAGTGCTTGTAATGCCTAAAGCTTCATTAAATCACTGCGACTGACATCGAGCATCTAAAAGCTGATAACAGAAGCAGTAGCAAGTCTGCTATGTCCCTAAAGTTATGGACATATAAAATGAATCTATTCCATGTATTTCAGATTGCAGGATCGTTACATAGGTATCGAACGTGGGTGTAAAATAGTAGTTTGTTGGCAATGTTTTCCTAGAAGGCTCGTTTCGTGAGAATTGAGTCAGCCTGTTGCAGGTATTGGCTAGGTAAAGGGTCTTTTAAATTACTTAAATTACTGGTACATACAATCGAGGAGCTCGTGGCTAAGTAATAACAGCCGCACGGGTCGATCCATCAGGTTAAGCTACGCTTGCCGGGGTTGGTCAGTGGATGGGTGACCATTCTTTACATACCGAGACTCCTCCGTGCCTCGGAAAGCACGTTAAGCCGTTGGTCCCGGCTGTCATTCGTGGATCTTTGACAGTCGTTACGGGTCGTCAGAAGCCCGAAAGTCTGACAACCAGTCTTACCAAGGGGTATCGTATTACCCAGTAACTGGGTTGTGGAGGTCAGATAGGCAGTCGCTCTATGTAAAATACTGGTATTCAGCTGCATCCGGTTAGACTGGAAGCCGACCCCAATATAGTTGGGAAAGCTAAGCAGATGATGACTGGTACATACAATCAACTAATGGTTATTACGTATTTTTAACAGTAAAAGTGCATAAAATACAAGGTTTAGCACAGCTTACAATTAACAGGATATGTATGTACGTAAGGTGGTTCATTGTTTTTTTTTTTTTAATGTAAAAGAGCGCTTCTCGCCATTAAACGTAAATGTTTGGCGAGTTTAGATTTAAGAAACACCGCTGTATTGTAATTTCAGTAAATAAATAATAAAAAAAAAAAACAATATTCTACAAATACTAATCGTTTTTGACCAAAGGGACGGACCACTATCTGCTCAGCTTTTTCCATCTATATTGGAATCGGTTTGCAGTCTAATCGAATACCAGTATTTCTCATGAAGCTACTGCTTGTCTGATCTCCACAACCCAGTTACTTATTGGGTAATACGATGACCCTTGGAAAGACTGCTTGTCAAACTTTTGGGCTCCTGTCTACCCGTAACGACTTTCAAATATACACGAATGACAGTCGGGACCAACGGCTTAACGTGCTTTCCGAGGCACGAAGGAGTCTTGGTATGTAAAACTGGTCACATCCACGGCCCAACCCCGGCAAGCGTAACTTATGTGCTATATGTGCAGCTGTTATTACTTAGCCATGAGCTCCTCAGCCACGAGCTCCTCCATAGACTGTAGTCACTACTTGCTATAAATAATCTCATCACAGAATTGGACTGACACTTCTCCATTGCTCACCATCTACGGCCACTAGGTGATGATGGTGAGGGGATGACCAATTTTTTTTCCAGAAAACCCAACCCTAGCACGTGATGCATCATGGTGACGAAGATGACATCATCGCGTTATGCTGTACCTAGAAATGTGAGTCAACAAGTGATACGAAGTAAATGATTTAGGTTTTCAGAAACTGGTAATCAGTGCCATTGTTTTTGTTGACCTTAAGCTTCTAATAGCTTTCTGTTTAGAACTAAAAACGATGTTTAGATTTATGACCATTATTAGGGCTCCGTACCAAGGAAAAAACAAAACCCTTATAGGATCACTTCTCTGTCTGTCTATCTGTCAGTCAAGACCTTTTTTCTCAGGAACGCGTGGAGTATTAAGTTGAAATTAATATCAAATACGACGTGTCGTTATATGGTCCCTTGGAGCTCTAAAAAAATCAAGCTTTTAAGTCAACGCTGTAAAAAATACGGCCATTTATTCGACGTATTTTGATACTCGCAAGTAAATCAAAACCTACAGGGTACCTTGCCTTGACCTATAATCATGAAATTTGGCAAGAAGCTAGGCCTCACAGCAAAAGTAAAGGAAAAAGTTCCAAAATTGTTCATTTGTAATTTTGTCACATAAAAAAAAAAATTTTAGGATTACAAACTTCAATTTTCATTTGGAGAATTGACCGCGACGTATGTCAATATATGGGAGAACATGTTTTTCAACTACAATGTTAGGTTAGTTTTTAGGATAAATTATTTTTAACTACGGAACTCTTCATTGTGCGTAGTCGGACATGTACTTGGCCGGTTTTTTTTTACTTGAAATCAAAGTACCTACAGCGTTATCCTGATAGAGCATAAAAATTGTCCTACAGCAGGGTCAAGACCTTTCTCATACAGAGTCCATTAAAACTCCAGGTTTTTTCTCGACAAATTATGTAAAAGTATCTTTCAAAACTGCTGCAAACTCTTACATACGAATGAAACCTCTTCATATCACCATTTACCTATCAACAAAGAACTACCTTCCAAACTGCGTACCCCGAACAACATCCTCAATTACATCGGAAAACTGCATCGGGAGTCTGACGAGTAAATCCCGAACTTCCAAAGGTAGGTACTTGACCAGCTCCTAAACTAGAGCAGGTCACAAACGTACCCCGTCAGACGCGAGCCTTGCATGCACGATTAAAAGGGGTCCCAGTTTACATTACACGGAGCGTTAAAGAAAATTTCAATGAAAAATAAAACACGCTCTTTGAGTAAATTGAATAGTTTTTATGCAGCTTAGTGCCTGGTCTTCTGCTCGCATAATGATAGCGATAGGCAATCCAGTTTTTGAGGAAAAGTATAGTAAGGAATAAGTATCTTTATTGGCATAAAATGTGTAGGTATAATAATGTCTGGTATTATATAGGGTGACTGGTAATTAGTGACCGATACCTAAACACATGATTGTGCTCCTGATAACAAACAACTTTTACTATGGGACCAAACCTGAAATCGCAAAAAAAAGAATCAGCTGCTCCTTTCGTCTTATTTAAGTGATCGCAAACAATACGTTGTCATAAATAAAGTACAGGAAAACTTACATACTTCATATTTGTCCGACTATAGGGAAAAAAAATGCGGCGTCCCACAAGGCAGTATCTTAGGACCCATTTTATTTATATTGTATATAAATGACATTCCACTAGTGACTAATCATAAATGCATATTATTTGCAGATGACATTTCAATTATAGTGACATCTGATAAGAAGGATAAGTCAATATCTGACCATGAAATGGACATTAATAGTACTATTGACAATATTTTAGGATGGCTACAGACAAATAAATTAAAAATCAACTTAGACAAATCTAATTTTATACAATTTAATAAATCTAAACATGCTAAATACAATTTTACACTTAATATTGATAGACTGAAAGAAGTTACACAAACCAAATTCTTGGGTGTACTAATAGATCAAGACTTAAATTGGAAAGCTCATCTAGATAATTTGTGCAATAGGATCAATAAGTTTGCTTATGCTCTCAGACAAGTAAAGAACGTGACAAATATAAAAACGGCAATTACTACATACCACGCATATGTAGAATCCATTTCACGTTACGGGCTTATTATATGGGGGAACAGTACGGATAAACATCGAGCATTTATTGCACAGAAAAAATGCATCAGGGCCATATGTGGACTAAAACCAGATGAGTCCTGCGAACCGTTTTTTAAAAAGCTAGGTTTATTACCACTTCCCTCACTTTACATATACGAAATCTGTAAATTTGTGTACAGTAATAAGGGATTGTTCAAAAAAGCCTGTGAAGTAATCTCTCGACCCACAAGGGATCCACTCAGACTTATATTTGAAGATACTCCTAAGTCAGCCAAGTATGCTAAAAGCTGCCTTGTGATGTGTGTACGTATATATAATAAAATCCCAAAAGAAATAAAATTATTAAATAATGTTAACTTATTTAAAAATAAACTGTATAAATGGCTGAATGGACATAACTTTTATGACATTAAAGATTTCTTTAACTTGAAAATATAAAATGTATATATAGGTACCTACTTATAGGTTTTAACGAAAATGTTTGTGATGAATGATTTGAATGACTATTATTATCAATTAATCTGTGACATTCTATAATTTTGAATCTAACATGTTTTATTAATTATTTTGCATGCAATTGATACAATTGACTGTATAGCTAAACATGAGGACATTATATGTAAACCGCTGTAACAACTTTATACCATGTTTAAGGCAAATAAAGACTTATCTTATCTTATCTTATCTTATCTTATCTACATTTTGACGAGTTAATGCGAACATGAATGTGTGGGGCAGCTGATTTTTTTTTCGCGATTTCAGGTTTGGTCCCATAGTAAAAGTTGTTTGTTTAAGTATCGGTCACTAATTACCAGTCACCCTATATAAATGGTATATATATGGTATCTATTTATATATACTAATATTATAAGGAAGAAAAATGTGTTTGTAAGTAGGGGGTAATCTCTGGAACTACCAGTCGGATTTGAAAAAATCTTTTTGCATTTAATAGCCCAATTCTTGAAGAAGTTTATAGGCTATTTTATCCTTAGGAGCCGAGCAAAAATAAAAAAAGCAGTACACACGGGTGAGCGATACCACACGTTGGTTCGGGGGAACAAGAAATTTCACGCGAACGAAGTCTCGGGCAGAAGCTAGTGTTATATAAAACTACCTTTGCAGCATCATTAACTATCATTTCAGCAATTTAAACCATACCGGCCAAATTGGGGCACGCAGATGACCATCGCTTTTATTTGCAAGGGTAATCGGTTCAGAGTCCCATGGACCACAATAATAATCTGGATCATTTAACCATTGTGTCAACTGCTTCGCGCACAGTGAACTGCCTTGACTGGAGACCTTATAATATATAGCATCCACTGAATAGCCCAGTTAAGCATCTGACAATCTCCGAGGTAGACATACAAGATTCAAAAAAAAAAAAATATCTGGATCATATAACCTCTGTGCCTGCTGCTTCGCGCACAGTGAACTGCCCTGTCTGGAGGCCTTGTTTATATAGCATCCACAAAATAGCCCAGTAAAGCAGCTGACAATCTCCGAGGTAGACATACGAGATTCAAAAAAAGAAATATCTGGATCATTTAACCATTGTATCTGATGCTTTGCGTACAGTGAACTGCCCTGTCTGGAGGCCTTATCTAAAAAAACATCCACAAAATCGCCCAGTAAAGCAGCTAACAATCTCCGAGGTAGACCTACGAGATACAGAAAAAAAAGCGCACAGTGAACCCGATAAAAATAGACAAACTACTTCTCCCTTATCTTAAATCATACAACAGACACCTCAAAAGCAACCATAACATCCAATCCTGACTTTACAAATCCCATCATTCTTCACAATTCATTTCATCACCGCTCCACATCTCCACATACATTATTACACTGCATACATAACCCACAATGTATTCACAACCGGAGAACGCAGTCCAAATCTACGTATAAATATTTTCGAGCCGTGTCCGCGTTTCCGAGATCCGTGTCCAGCGAATATTGCACTTTGCTGCGAACTCTTTGTTCATGTAGGCTGTATTAGACTGCTTTTTAGGGTTCCATACGATGTTGCTTTGTTCTTATACGATGTGCAATCTTGGAGGAAACGTTTTGTTTGTTGTTTTTTGTTAGAATGTCCTAATATCTGCGTCTGATTTGCTTAGGCTTTGAAGATTGTTTGGGGGCATGACTATATACACGATAAAGGTGTTTTTTTTTTTAGGTTTACATTGTTGCAAGTCGTCTAAGAAGAGTCATTTGCTTAATCAACCATAATAATTAAGAATATTGAGACTACTGACTTCAATTCAATCCGCCTAGCCTTTTCCCAACTATATTGGAGTCGGCTTCCAGTCTAACTGGATGCAGCTAATTTTACATGGAGCGACTGCCTATCTGACCTCCACAACCCATTAACTGGGTAATACGATACCCCTTGGTAAGACTGGTTGTCAGACTTTCGGGCTTCTGACGACCCGTAACGACTGTCAAAGATCCACAAATGACAGCCGGGACCAACGGCTTAACGTGCTTTCCGAGGCACGGAGGAGTCTCGGTATGTAAAGATGGTCACCCATCTACGGACCGACCCCGGCAAGCGTAGCTTAACCTGATGGATCGACCCGTGCGGCTGTTATTACTTAGCCACGAACTCCTCGAGAGACTGCTGACTATACGCCCATTTTCACTAACGCAAGGTAACACCTAACTTAATGCCTAGTGTGTGAACATGAGAATATAATAGTTTAAACCCAGATTATCTGACAGCTTACTCGACAGCTACTGCCATTCATTTCTTGTAATTTTGAAATGAATTTCCTTAGGAAACCAAACTTCAAAATAATAATAGCAGACTACACCACCAGACACCACACCACACTTTTACTGGTCCATAAATGACCTTATCAACTTGTCGATCGAATGACAAAAATCAATTAAGACCCACACTCTAATTGCGCAACACACTACCAATCGGAATCGGTTTCATTTTGACAGTTCAACAACATTCATTGCGTTATTTACGTTGTCGAGCAAACGAACTTTTCCAACATTATGAAGTAATGGATTAGCAATTTGCTTCAAAATGATTCAGATTCTGATCGATAGTGTGTTTCACAATTAGGGTGCTGATTAAGAGTCAGATATAAATAAAAGAAAAAGACCAAAATACATTATCAGAAGTATTAAAATCCCACTCGCACTTTACTGTTTTCTTCTTCTCCATCGTACACTGTCTTCGCATAAAGTATTTAAATGTATAGCCGGTACGTTGTAAGCGGATAGTTTTCTTTTTATTCACCCGGTTCTTATTATACGGTACCATAGTTCTAGTGGAATATTTTACTGTGTTTGTTACCCGCTCGAGCAAAATACAATGACCCGGCTATGGAAGCAGGGAACTTGTAGGATACTAGCTGTATGTTGGCTCAACAATCTTAAGGGCCTGGGCCTCAGATTGCGAAAATTGTCTTAGCATGAATGGCTGTAGTTTCACCAGTTCTGCAGTATTCACTTTGTAATGAATATACAGTAAAGACGAGGACTACTGCTAGGTACTCGTATCATAGGTTGCGAATTTACGAGTCCATACAATTTTCTCGATACAAAAAATCTCAAAGTTACCTCTAAACCGTACAATATATGGAGAATAATCAACGAAAAATTTCAAATTATGTCACGAAACTTTGCAGGATAATAGAACTATGTATAATGCAGGTACCATAGGTTCGTTTTTATTTTTTAACCGTTTTATTTACCGTAAAAAGATGAGATCAGAAAAATCAAGCTTTATAACCATTCACACCTCGAACCGCCCTGCCGCCCGGCCCCCGACAGGACCCCGATTCTCAGTACTTGTACCAAAGTACTCTGTGACTGCATACGTGGAGCTGTCATCATGGATATCCTCCGCCAAGGGGTTTTACTGGACTTCTAGCAGGTAAAACATCCTCACTACTTTCTCACCACATACGGTGGGACTTCAAGATCTCTAAAAGTGATATTAGGTCTTTACCTATGAAATTGCCGTTCTGCAGTACTGGCCATTTCAAATCAAAATAATTTTTGTTTGGCTAAGAATTCTAATTTCAAATTAATTTTATTTTAAAAACATGGATTTTTTTTTTCCAAAAGTAGTCATTTGTTTATTGATTAGTGTTACATTTTTTATCGCATTTCAATCTTTTTCGTCATCATGGATACGTTAAAAATTCGAGTAATTATGGAATATGAGTACCGTCGTAGCAGCAACGCGGCACAAGCGGCACGCAACATCAACGACGTTTACGGAGCTAACACTACAAACCAACGCACCACTTGTTATTGGTTTGCTCGCTTCCGTTCTGGAAATTTCGACCTGAAAAATGAACCTCGCGGTCGTCCGAAGACTTTGGTCGACAATGACGAATTAAAGGCGATTGTGGAAGCTGATGATACACAATCTACGGCTGAATTAGCAGCAGCTTTCGACGTTAGCGTCAAAACAATATTGGTCCATTTGCGTCAAATTGGCAAGGTAAAAAAGCTTGACAAATGGGTGCCCCACGAACTCAATGATCGCCAGCGCGAAGTACCTACGCGTCAAGACGTGCCTTGCACTGCTCAACAGACACACAAATGAAGGAATTTTGAACCGCATTGTTACCTGCGATGAAAAATGGATTCTGTTTGATAACCGCAAGCGCTCAGCAAGTTGGTTGGATCCTGGTTCAGCACCTAAACAATGCCCTAAACGAAAACTTACCCCTAGAAAAGTGATGGTCACTGTTTGGTGGTCTAGCGCCGGTGTGATTCATCACAGCTTCTTACCAAACGGGGTGAGCATTACTTCAGATGTGTACTGTGAAGAACTGAACACAATGATGGAGAAGCTGGCACATCTCCAACCAGCATTGGTCAATCGCTCGTCTCCGCTGCTCCTGCACGACAACGCGCGACCTCATACTGCACAGCAGACGGTCTCCAAGTTGCAAGAACTGGGGTTGGAAGCTCTCCATCATCCGCCCTACTCACCAGACCTTGCGCCTACAGACTACTACTTTTTCCAGAATTTGGACAACTCCTTGGCGGGAAAAAAATTCAATACCCGAAAGGCAGTACAAAATGCCTTTGAAGAATTTGTTGCCTCCCGTCCAGCTGATTTCTTTAAGAAGGGCATCAATAAACTGCCACTGCGTTGGCAAAGATGCATTGATTACATGGGTGATTACTTCGATTAATACAAATAAAAAATGCATGAAAAAAATTCGTTTAAATTTTTTCATACAAAACGGCAATTTCATAGGTAAAGACCTATTACATTGTCCTTCCTATGCTACGCTAAAAACCTCGTTACCCCGGAACATTTCATTTGCCAGGTAAACTTCCCAATCTTATAGCAGGATACGAAACAGTTCCACGTCTGAAATATCAGTGATTACCTTATAAACCATATTTTGACAGTCTCACTGTTTTGAAAGAGAGGTGCTCGTGGCTAATTAATAACATCCGTATGGGTCGATCCATCAGGTTAAACTATGCTTGCTGGGGTTGGTCCGTGGATGGGTCTGTAGGTACATACCGAGACTCCTCCGTGCCTCGGAAAGCACGTTAAACCGTTGGTCCCGGCTGTCATTCGTGGATCTTTGACAGTCGTTACGGGTTGTCAGTAGCCCGAAAGTCCACCAACCAGTCCACCAAACACCAGTCCACCAGTCCAACCAAACAGAAACCAACCAACCAGAACCAGTCTTACTAAGGGGTATCGTATTACCCAGTAATTGGGTTGTGGAGGTCAGATAGGCAGTCGCTTCACGTAAAATACTGCATTTCAGCTGCATCCGGTTAGACTGGAAGCCGACCCCAAAATAGTTGTGAAAAGGCTAGGCAGATTGACTGTTTTGAAAGTTTCAATAACATCTTAACGGTCCAGAAAACAGCAAACCTGCTTCACGACAAAATTACGTATACCACTATAGATTCTTTCACAATTAATTCACTCCTCACCCAATCATCATACAAATACATCCAACTTTGTTACACTGCATTGCATTGCAATTGCAACTGCCATAGTCAGATTTAATAATAAGCCGTAGTAAACTATGCGATAATGTAGGCACCGTTCAACGGTTCAACATAGTGCTTGGCAAACAATTGAGAATTTGTAATTCATAAGTGAATAGGTATAAATCATTATTATTAATAGTACGTATGTTTTACTGTAACGTGGGACTGGAATGTTGGTGGATGACTGTGTCATTGTCTGATTGAGTTATGTAGGCACTGAAAAGTGGGTCTTCATCTTCATCAGCTGCAGCCTGCAGCAATCCACTGCTGGCCTCCAATCAACTATAAAAAACCGGCCAAGTGCGTGTCGGACCACTCACAATGAAGGGTTCCGTAGTTGAAAAGAATTTATAACAAAAACAAACTTTTACCTTGGCTAGAGGTTTACAACGTGGTAATGCCGCCAGTCTCTTGGGTACGTTACTAGTCGACAGCGATGCGGATGAATTTTTCGACGCCATATTTTAGTTTATGAATAAAAAAATAATAACTACACTAATTACTTAAGTTAGGATATCATTTTGTTAGTTATATTAATTAATTAAGTATAAGCGTAAATAATATTTTTATTCTGAATAAAGCATTACAAAAACAAACTTAACATTATAGTTGGAAAACATAATAAATGATTTCCCTTAGATTGATATACGTCATTGTAATTTTTTTGTAATCGGAAAAACCTTTTTTTATGTGAAAAAACTACAAATTACCAATTTCCGGACTTTTTCCTTTTGCTGTGAGACCTTGCGATTTGCCAAATTTGATGATTCTAGGTCAATGGGAAGTACCCTATAGGTTTTGATTTACTTGCGAGTGTCAAAATATATCGCGTAAATGGCGTATTTTTTTATTGACTTGACTTATAAGCTTAATTTTTTTAGAGCTCCAAGGCACCATAGACCTACGAATTTGATATTAATTTCAACTTGATACCTACCTCCACGCGTTCCTGAAAAAAAAAGGTCAACGAAGTGATCCTACATATAAGGGTTCCGTTTTTTCTTTTTGAGTTACGGAACCCTAAAAAAGGGCTCTTGTGTCTTATAAACATTTATAAGACACAACAGACAGAGACAGACAGATTATTTTTGAATTATATTGACATCAATATAATTCAAAAATAATCTGTTTCTAAACATTTAACCCATGACTTCTCTTATTTTCAGTTCTCTACAGCAGCATTCGTACGTTGACCTCACAATGGTTATCAGCCGTTGTGGACGTGAGCTCTAAAAGCCATTGTTCTTTTTCTATTTGTATGTAGTATCCAGCATACATTATGCAGGCCAAATAGCTGTAACCTAAAAAGGTAGCTACTGCAAATAGCCATAGATTTATGAGAATCACCAGATAGTGGCCACTTTCAAATTTCCACGATTACTTACTATTCAATAAGTGCAGCAGAGCGGAGTAGCGGTGGCTCAGTGGTAACAGCCACGACTTTCAAGTTGTAGGCCGCATTTTCGAACAGACAGGCGCTTACTTTATGAAAACTATTTCATCACCACTGCTCTCAAAACGGTCAAGGAAAACATCGTGAAGAAACCGGCGGCATGTTATAGATATGAAAATTCGAAGACATGTTACATTTAAGGCTCCACTGTACTTTAGCACCCGTGCGTCCGAAACTTCATAATTTTATAGCGTGTTGATATCTTTGAGCAAACCACTTCCGCAAAATATTACACTGCGCAAACTATTAGTTTTTGAGAAAAAAAAAAAAAAAACTAAAGTTTGTCAACCTATCACACTAATTACTTAAGATGCAAGAGCGAGCGAAACGAGCTCGGGACTTGTGGCACCCCGACTCGGACAGGTTAGGTTCGAAGGGGATGACGGGGTCTGAATCCATCCGGGGTCCGCCATCCCCTTCGTGGTTATTTTTTTAAAACCACCCAGAAATAGGAGCCCCACCAAGCGGGGCTCCGTCGACCACGCCTTACTACAAAAATTTTATATTTATGTGACCTTGACCTTCGAGACGTTTCAAACGACCTTAAAAAAAAAATTTTCGCCATTTTTTTTGTGCACTTTGGGGTTTCCAAAAATACATTAAAAATGGTCTATTCTACCCAAAAAAAAATAGCTACTATACAAAAGCGATGGGTGCTAAAGTACAGTGGTTTCCAGCAGTGGGAACATTATAGGCTGATTGTAATTATGCAATAAGTAAGGAAACATACATATTTCAATACAAACATTTTTAATAACCCACAAACTCCTTTTTCACTACAAATTCACGTAAAAACTCGCTCCATCGATGCCAATCCATTACAGCAACATGAGTTAACAATTCTTCAGCGTTCCTACGGGAGCGCAAACCGAGGATAGTCACGCAATTCTGTTGCGTATAACTATACCCTCCATTACGCAAATTGTTCATAATAATTAGTGACTAGATATACATATGGATGGAGGAAGATAATTACTGCTTTATTGGTACAGTGAATACCCTGCTGTAAATGTGACACACCAAGTTTAAAAACCGACTTCGTATTTTTCACTCATACGCTGGTTGTAGAGTCAGCAACAAGAGTCAATTAACACTTGCAGTTTTTTAATCTTAATTATTAAGCGAAATATTTAATACAAATCGGAACAGAAGTACTTAAAATTTCTTCTTAACAGTCTTAACAGTTAAACGAAAAAAAAGCAGTTTATCGAATAATTTTTTGTTAATTTAGATGATGTCAAAAAGTTGCAGTGTTAACCGACTTCTGTTGCTGACCGTACCAGTCTTTTTCCTATAATGGCACAGTCTGCCTCAAAAAAGATTTATGAATCGATATTAATTAATTTGTCATTTGTTTGTTTCATAACAAAAAAACAGTTTTTAAATTGTCTGTCTGTTTGTTTCGGCTAATCTCCGAAACGGTTGGAGCAATTTTGACGAGATTTTCACTGGCTAGTAGCTGATGTTAATGATAAGGAGTAACTTAGGCTACTTTTATTTTGGAAAATGAATTTGGGTTCCGCGCAAAAAAAAATAAAAACCATGAAATTGTGAACAAAAATAATTTTTGTTTTTTAATTTTTTAGCCTATAAACATCCTCGAGGATGTTTATAGGCTATTTAACATCACGCTACAACCCTTAGGAGCCGAGCAAAAAGAAAAAAGTCCGAGCCTATTTTTCCTTCTCAGTGCATTTCCATCTAACGACGCCTTAAACTTACACACTTGAAAATGGTTTAATTTACTTTACATTCATGTAACTTAAATCAATGCCAAGTGATGTGTTAGTTATTTACGACAATAATATGAAACAAAAACTTTATATTTATCTGTTGCGTGTCACAACGACTTGTGCTGTCATGTAGTGTTTTTAACCGACTTCTAAAAAAGGAGGAGGTTCTCAATTCGGATGTTTGTATTTTTTTTTTTTTTATGTTTGTTCGCGCATAACTCCGTCGCTTGCCAACCGATTTGAAAAAAATATTTTTTTGT
This sequence comes from Cosmia pyralina, assembly GCA_946251885.1. NCBI lineage: Eukaryota > Metazoa > Arthropoda > Insecta > Lepidoptera > Noctuidae > Cosmia > Cosmia pyralina. Next base: position 22,995,871 of record OX276345.1, on the reverse strand, counting down.
TGGAAAGGGTATACTTCCCAAATTGTCCCATTTTTGTCAAAATCCAGTTCTGATGATGGGATCCTGGAGAAATCGAAGGAACTCTTCAAATATTATAGGCACACCTATAGCGATTTGGGTATTTTTTATAGTAGCTCGTGCATTTGCTCTCGGAAAGCACCACTTGGTGAAGTGGAACTGATGATGAAGACCACAGATGGCTACCGGAACTACTCAATGATAAATATTTCACGGGTTGCGATTCGATTACTTTAATATGGTTGCTAAGCAATTTCCGCTCGTCACACAATGCGTGTGGTGAGTGGTTGTTCTGGTTCTTACCAGCAGAACTCCTCAATAATTAACGTCCCAGCATCGGGAAAAGCAATATTTTGTAACATGTGATGAGCAATTGACATTAAACTATTGTAACTTATACAAATTATAAACAGACCCACTAAAAAGTGAAAAATAAAAACTTTTTTACAAAAAAATACAACCGACTTCCAAAAACAACACTACAAAGTGAAAAATAACTTTTATTTCGGAAGTCGGTGGCAAAAACAAAAATACATTTAATCAGACACCGACTTCCGAAATTAAAGTTATTTTTCACTTTGTAGTGTTGTTTTTGGAAGTCGGTTGTATTTTTTTGTAAAAAAGTTTTTTATGTTTACGAGTGGGTTGCACTTTTTTGTAGCTTGTAGCTTGTACTCGTAATAAAGATGATGGCCGTTGTATTTTCATGATGGTTTTGTTGCTTAAAAAAAATATATTATTCTGAATTATAATACGCACTAACATTTCAGAAAAAAGAAAATTGTATCGTACTGTTTATCTATGCAAACAATAATTTCCTTAAGGAAAAGTGTTTTATTGCGTCTCTCTTACACAAATCTTTAAAAGAAAAGTTATTTTATTAACAAGTTATATTATAAGTACAATCTGTGATTCGTTTCTACCTTCACACTAAAATCGCATGTAATTTTGTCATAAATGAGCAACTATATTTCCAAATACATATATTATACTAGCTTTAACCCGCGGGTTCGCCCACGTGCAGGTCGCAAATTATCCCACGGAAACGATACCAGGATAAAAAGTATCCTATGTCATAATTCAGGTCATGGTCTACGTATGTACCAAATTTCATCCAAATCCTTTCAGCCGTTTTGTTGTTCATTAGGATGTTGATAACTCCTAGTTAGCAAACTATTTGGCAATACAGGTACGTAGGTAGGTAGATAATAGTAGAGAGGAGCTCGTGGCTAAGTAATAACAGCTGCACGTGTCGATCCATCAAGTTAAGCTACGCTTGCCGGGGTTGGTCCGTAGATGCGTAACCATTCTTACATACCGAGACTCCTCCGTGCCTCGGAAAGCACGTTAAGCCGTTGGTCCCGGCTGTCATTCGTGGATCTTGGACAGTCATTACGGGTCGTCAGAAGCCCGAAAGTCTGACAACCAGTCTTACCAAGAGGTATCATATTACCCAGCTACTAGGTTGTGGAGGTCAGATAGGCAATCACTCCATGTAAAATACTGGTATTCAGCTGCATCCGGTTAGACTGGAAGCCGGCCCCAACATAGTTGGGAAAAGGCTAGGCGGATTGATTGAGATAGGTATATAAGTAAAAGAGGTACCGGCACCACTATTGATAGCATAACTGCTGTAGTAATTGGCCACGCTTTAGTAACTGGTCACTCATAATAAAGAGGTAGAAACAAGAAGAAGAATGAATGAATGAAAAGGACGAAAACATTCCTTTTTGTCCTTTTAATTTTTTTACTACAGCAGTTACCCTACTTGTCTACTTACCAGTTTTTCCTACCTACTAGTGGTACCAAACATGTAGACAGGTAGGTAGGTAGTTATCAATATCTATACCTGAACATTTACCCAATTAAAACCAGCACACAGTCTGCCTACCCGCCTAACACAATTTCCCTTCATCCATCTAGTTCAAGTTGCAGTGTAGGAACTAGGGAGCGGTGTTGACAATGCCGTCCAATACTTTATAACAATAAGTGGTCAGGAAACCCAGTTATGTGTTACATCAAACAATTATGTGAGGACCTGAGTGATGGGGGCGGTTTGATGTGCTTTTGTTTTGTGGCAATAGCCTCAGACTTGAAAAATAAGTGGCAAAATATCGGTGCACCTCTGCCTACCTTTTTGGGGGAATACAGGCATGAAGATATGTTTTGTTTGGTCTATTTAATTTATTGATATAAAATATAAAGTGAAAAGCGTTTTCCAAAGATGATAATAGCTACAACTACAGCTTTACATTCATATATTAGGTCTTTACCTATGAAATTGCCGTTCTGCAGTACAGTAGTGCTATTCTGCAAATATCTCACCGTGAAAACATTAGTGAAGTGATCTTAAAGTAAGCTGTCAATAGTGTCAACCCCTAATAGCATCAGGTGGAATGACGGCTCATTTCACGCTCACTTCACCTACTCGTAAGTTTTCACGGTGAGATGTTTACAGAATAGCACTACTGGCCATTTCAAATCAAAATAACTTTTGTTTGGCTAAGAATTCTAATTTCAAATTAATTTTATTTTAAAAACATGGAATTTTTTTTCCAAAAGTAGTCATTTGTTTATTGATTAGTGTTACAATTACATCGCATTTCAATCTTTTTCGTCATCATAGATACGTTAAAAATTCGAGTAATTATGGAATATGAGTTGGTTAGAAGCTCTCCGTCATTCGCCTTACTCACCAGACCTTGCGCCTACAGACTACTACTTTTTCCAGAATTTGGATAACTTCTTGGCGGGAAAAAAAATCAATACCCGAGAGGCAGTACAAAATGCCTTTGAAGAATTTGTTGCCTCCCGTCCAGCTGATTTCTTTAAGAAGGGCATCAATAAACTGCCACTGCGTTGGCAAAGATGCATTGATTGCATGGGTGATTAATACAATTAATACAAATAAAAATGCATGAAAAAAATTCGTTTAAATTTTTTCATACAAAACGGCAATTTCATAGGTAAAGACCTATTATAAATTTGATTTGATTTGTAGTTGTACCGAAGTGTTATAGATTGTATTTAGATAATTACCCTGTAAAATAAACTAATATGTTTAAGTTCCTAAATAATGTTTACTATTCAAAAATAAAATAAAGAAAACAAAATAAAATAAAAACTGGTCCAGAGCGAGTCGGACTCGCGTACCGAGGCTCCGTTCCGATTTCGGAAAAAGTGTGCTATTTAGAGACATCGTTTTATTTTTCCCGTAATCTTTACATAAACTTCTATCACATAGAATAACTTCAGATTTTTCTGTACGCAAACTTCAGAGATAAGGGGGGGGCAACGGTATTTTTTTTAAATGTTTCATCAAAAGTTGAAAACTATGCGGCCTAAAAAAAATAAAAAAAAATTTTGAGAATATGCGAACAGCGGTTTTTCATACGATATCCCACATGCCTTGTAGCCCCACTTCGAATTTTTCTGACCCCCTGTTGCAAAAAAATATGTATATGTTTAATTTTCTTTCTTTCTTATTTGCAAAATCGTTGGGCAAACGTCATCTAAACTATTCAAAATTTCAAGTTGATAGCATTAGTAGTTCTTGAGATATCCAGCTGTAACAGTTGGACAGACAGACAGACTGAGTCGCACCATAAGGGTTCCTTTTTACCGTTTTGGTACGAAACCCTAATAAAATGAACATAGACGGTGTTATTACAAAACGAGGTTTTTCTTCGTCATGGTTTAAACCATCGAGCCAGTTTTTGTAATATGAACCTAGCTTTGATAGAAATACAGTTCTTTATACAAAACTGACAACTTAGTCCGGTACCAAGTTGTCAGTTTTGTAAAACTGACATCTTAACGTGTCAGAATAAAGCTCAAAATTCAAAAAAGGGTCCATGGTTTAAGCCTGGGTTTGAAGATGAACCTTGTTTTGTAATAAGACGGAGAGTGCTTTATCTACAATAAATCGACTTCTAATTATGTACTAATACTTCCCTATCAAAGAATTCTTTACTCTATAAAACAGCCCTATACAAAAAAAAACACGCATAAACAAATCAGTAAACACGAACGTGAAAGAACCAGACGCAGATGCAAGCCACTTCTCCGAAATGAACAACTATTTACTATACGTTGTTACATAACTCAATTCTGCGAATATCCCTACAACCTACCAGTACCCTACAACCGTCCCAGTTATACAGCCCGTCAATCGCAAAGTTCAAGTACGGAAGGGGGATGCAGTGTCCTGCCGCGGCGGCGGTGACCTACTGACCGAGGTCGACGACCGGTGCACTGCAACCGTGCAACGTGCAACGTAGCAGACGCGCTCGCTACTCGTGTGAGCGGGCATTTTCATGTCGTCTTTTTGTGTCGTGTAAAGGGGTCTTTTTGTGTTCGAGTTTTGAATTTTTGTGGATTGTTTTTTTTTTTTTTTGAGGAAATAGGCATATTTAACGTGATGCTGTTTTGTTATTACTTTTGTGTTTTTGTTTGTTATTTTGCCTCTTTAGGGTTGCAAAAAACAATTTGTACAGAGAAAATGGATCAGAGCCTAACGGAGGAGAATTTTGTTTTTCTGGCACCAACTATCGACGCCTTGAAACCTACGAACGCATTAAAAAATCATAATAATTTTGCGAGTCATTGATAAATCCTACTGTTGGGCTAAATACTAAAAACTTTCTATCATTTTTAGAAAAAAATACAGGACATAATTCTTTACCTGTAGATTACAGAATAATCTATAATAAATCTGTGGTTTTAAAATATCATGGTAAATCTCTCAACATTGTGAATACAGTTACAGTAGGAATGTATGGAAGAACATGTTTTTCAACTACAATGTTAAGTTTGTTTGTGACATAAATTCATCCCAACTACGGAACCCTTCATTGTGCGTGATCCGACACGCACTTGGCCGGTTTTTTCATGCCAAAATTCTCTATTTTCTGCCATCTCCATCCATGCAAATATCTAGACTGCCGCACCATCTACAAAAAAATCTAAAAACTAAAATTAATTAACCAAACCAAGAAAATTGTAAAGCGTTATCAGGTCAAATGTAGTTAAAAAAGTTAACTACAGAAATGGGTCAGCAGCCCGACTGCCTTGCTCCGCGTTGCAATCTTTGAACGCTCAAGTACTTAACTTTACTTAGAGCGGTTCTGTGTTCCTTTAGCTGTTTAGCTAGTTGATTCGGCTTCGGAGCCCGAGGTGAGTTTGGTTTCTTGTTTGAATATTACATCAGGAGTTTAAAATTTACTTTTCGACATTGCTGCATCTGTAGGTACACGTTTTCTATAAATATCTTTATCTGATTTTTAGGGTTCCGTACGTAACTCAATTTGTTTTGGGATTACTTTGTTACCTTTGTTCTTGCAAAATTTCATGTTTCTAGGTCAACGATAAGTAGTAGGTTTTAATTTACTTGCGAGTATCAAAGTTGACTTAGAAGCTTGATTTTTTTATGTATTTAATATTAATTTTTCAACTTGTTACCTCCACGCGTTCCTGAGAAAAAGGGTCTTGATAGATAGATCGACAGAAAAAGAAAGTGATCCTATAAGGGTTTAGTTTTTTCCTTTTGAGGTACGGAACCCTAATAAAAATACGTAAAATTTTCTCAGTACCCATTAAAATTGAATAAAAAGTTCCAAGTTACAAGTAGTAGATGTTATTATGTACAGTACATTTTCTCAAAGGCGTTGGTAGATGAAGGTGCCGTGACCTGACTCCGCTGCAATTGACCCACGAACCTAGAAAAGTGTCAACGTCGAACAATAGACGGTTCACACTACATATGCCTACTGTTCAATGGGATAGAGATTTTGTTGAAAGTGTAATAAATAAACTAGATTTTGGAATATTTTTTAGATGTTCGCACTATGGAAATTATTACTTATTAAACATGAAGGACGAGCTCGTGACTAAGTAATAACAGCCGCACGGGTCGATCCATTTGGTTAAGCTACGCTTGGCGAAGTTGTCTGTGGACGGGTGACTGACCACCTTTACACAACGAGACTCCTCCGTGCCTCGGAAAGCACGTTAAGCCATTGGTCCCGGCTGTCATTCGTGGATCTTTGACAGGCGTTACAGGTCGTCAGAAGCCCGAAAGTGTGACAACCAGTCTTACCAAGAGGTATCGTATTACCCAGTAACTGGGTTGTGGAGTCACTCCATTTAAAATACTGGTAATTAGCTGCGACCGGTTGGACTGCGGAAGCCGACCCCAACATAGTTGGGAAAGGCTAGGCAGATTAAAACATTAAAGAAAACACTAATTGTGCACAAAATAGTTAATTCCTTTGTTTCAGATGGCATAATAATTCTAACTTCCTAACTAATATTATAAATGCGAAAGTGAGTTTGTTTGTTACGGTTTCACGCTAAAATGGCTGAATGGATTTGAATGTATTTTTTTTTTCAGGTAACAAAGACCCATAGATACCTACATACCTTAGCCTAAGTATACATAATAATATAAGTAACAATTTTGTTAGTAAATAAAACTTAATAACTATGTTAGTATGGCACATGGGGTAGACTATGACCTGGATTAAGACATAGGATACTTTTTATCCCGATAGTAAGTTCCCGTGGGATAATTTCCATCCTCCACGACGGCGAAGCCGCGGGCAAAAGCAAACAAAATTTAAAATCCGGAGTCACACGTCATGTTAGGACATAAATCGAACAGATAACGTGTGACTCCGGATTTTTAATTTGTCTGTCTTTTTCTAATTTCAGATGAGAATTTTTCTTCTTTCATACTTTTTAGAGCGTTATTTTTCGGTAGTCGGGTTTTAGTTTTTAAACTTACTTTTTATAATATTTGATATCCAACACGTCATCATATTTTTTTTTTAGTTCATGTCTTTATGTCCTCTAGAGGGCGCCATATTCAATTTAATGTGACATTAAAAAACTTTTTTACAAAAAAATACAACCGACTTCCAAAAACAACACTACAAAGTGAAAAATAACTTTAATTTCGGAAGTCGGTGTCTGATTAACCCGTCGCGCGCTAATTAGCAGACACAATTGAAATTCTATTGTTATCTGTACACATGGTGTGCAATCGACATTTTAAGAGTTACATGTATTTTCGTTTTTGCCACCGACTTCCGAAATTAAAGTTATTTTTCACTTTGTAGTGTTGTTTTTGGAAGTCGGTTGTATTTTTTTGTAAAAAAGTTTTTATTTTTCACTTTTTAGTGAGTCTGTTTATAATTTGTATAAGTTACAATAGTCTAATGTCAATTGCTCATCACATGTTACAAAATATTGCTTTTCCCGATGCTGGGACGTTGATTGTTGAGGAGTTCTGCTGGTAAGAACTAGGAGAACTCCTCAACAACCACTCACCACACGCATTGTGTGACGAGCGGAAATTGCTTAGCAACCATATTAAAGTAATCGAATCGCAACACGTGAAATATTTATCATTGAGTAGTTCCGGTAGCCATCTGTGGTCTTCATCATCAGTTCCACTTCACCAAGTGATGCTTTCCGAGAGCAAATGCACGAGCTACTATAAAAAATACCCAAATCGCTATAAGTGTGCCTATAATATTTGAAGAGTTCCTTCGATTTCTCCAGGATCCTGTCATCAGAACTGGATTTTGACAAAAATGGGACCATTTGGGAAGTATACCCTTTCCAACAAAATAATATTTTTTCAAATCGGTTGGCAAGCGACGGAGTTATGCGCGAACAAACATAAAAAAAAAAAAAAAAATACAAACATCCGAATTGAGAACCTCCTCCTTTTTTAGAAGTCGGTTAAAAAAGCCTATAACCAGCAGACAAACAAGACCCTTCTAACGATACCTCATTTGTCAAATTATGATAATTAGTTTAGAAGTTATGAGGGAACAGATGAACATTCATACATACATACCGGTCAAAATCATAACCCTCCTTTTTGCTTCGCCGTAGTTGGGTAAACATATAATAATATAAGGTTCCCATTTATGTTGGAGTCGGCTTCCAGTCTAACGGGATGTATCTAAATACCAGTATTTTGATATATGGAGCGTCTATATGGCGTAATCGCGTAAGCCATGACAATGACCTATTAATTTACGCATATTCCCATACATTCCTACGAACGTTCGCACTGTCTAACAACATGGCCACACCTCACCGTTAATGGATACTGCAGTGCGCTGAGCTGCTGTGGCTGCGTTCTCTATTCACGGGACTGTGGAACTGACCTCATCTCTGAGTACGTTGTACGGTCAGTGTCAATAATATCGGGACAAACCGACTGTTCAAAATGATCTAAACAACTATGAACATGAAATATTAGGTAACTCAATGACACAAGGAATGTTGTGACAGGTCTTTATCCAACTGAGATAAAATTTAACTTTCTTAGTTGTTCAGATCATTTTGAACAGTCTGTTCGTCCTCATGTTTTTGATGATGACTGTACAAGATAGATACGGCTCAATCTGCCTAGCCTTTTCCCAACTATGTTGGGGTCGGCTTCCAATCTAACCGGACACAGCTGAATATCAGTATTTTACATGGAGCGACTGCCTATCTGACCTCCACAACCCAGTTACTGGGTAACACGATACTTCTTGATAAGACTGGTTGTCAGACTTTCGGGCTTCTGACGACCCGTAACGACTGTCCAAGAATGACAGCCGGGGACCACAAGATAGATAAGGATCGCTTAGTAAAATTCATGTAGGCCTGTTTGTTGAGAGGTTATAGAAAGATTTGGAAACTTATGGTTTAAAACGTCGTCGGCGTCTCCAAATGCAATGTAGGTAACACACAGATATTGGGTAATTATTTTAGTTTTTAGGGTTCCGTACCTCAAACGGAAAAAATGGAACCCTTATAGAATCACTCGTGTGTCTGTCCGTCTGTCACAGCCAATTTGCTCGGAATCTAATAGACCGATTAAGTTGAAAATTGGTACACATATTAATTTCTGTGACCCAAACACGGACGGGTAAAGTAAATAAATGAATTTTGAATACGGGAGTCACTTTTGGAGGGCAAATAAGAAAAAAAAAAAAAAAAAGTTGTGCAAACTGTACCGTGTGACATATAAAATAAAAGGGCTTATAATGAAGGTCTCAAATATATTTTTTTTTATACAAGTTATTTAAGAAAATAGACGAATATTGACCATTCCCCCCCTTATCTCCGAAACTACTGAGCCTAAAATTTTGAAAAAAATACAGAACATAGTCCTGTAGATTAAAAATACAAAATACAAACACAGAAACAGAACACAGATTACAGGAAACCCAATAAGAAGTCTGTGGTCTTAAAATAACATGGTAAATCTCTCAATATAGTGAATACAAACTTACATTCACAGTTGAAATGTATGGGAGAACATGTTTTTCAATTACAATGTTAAGTTTGTTCCTGCGATAAATTCATCCTAACTACGGAACCCTTCATTGTGCGTGGTCCGACACGCACTTGGCCGGTTTTTAATTAATGACAACACAACACACACACACACATGTATGTCACAACATTTCATTCGTTTTTTATGAGCTTTTTATTTCACCTTTAATTCAATAAAACGGGCACACACTTTCCTAAGAGTTTATTATTGTAGCGTACGGCACTCGTGGTTTGCAGCTGAAAACCAGCGTCAGGTGATACACCTTGTGTTGTCATCTGATATTATGCTGAGTTGAGGCCCTTTTGGCATTATAATCATTGTTTTCTATTTTTTACAGTTTTAAAGTGTATTTTTGCTGTAATGCCAATAAATGCTTATTTTTTTCTTTCTTTCTTTCAATGATAGATAGCAGTACCCAATTATGGTCTTTATATGTACATGAAGTAAAGTGTGGATCTTAAGCAGACCATATTTTGAAGGACAGTGCTTAATTTCGAGGGCTACAAAGCGCATTTTATCACTGCATATTATGTTCTAATGGAAACATAACACAGAATCCACTTTGTCACTGAGCCATTTCATCTGGAGTCAATATAGGAACTTTTAGATATTAAATGTTTTTCGTAGTAAACAATGACATAATGAAAAACAACCCCATAGATTGAAGACTTCGTAAGTTGTTTGAGGAGATATTTATAGTTAAGCACGACGATCATAGTAGGTCAAAATAACTCACACCTACTTACTTGCTGGACGATATCAGAGAAAAAATAATTATAAGACTACCACGAATTCACCTAACACCCTAATTCAAACTAAAACAAAGCATTTCATTCAAATAAACCAATTACAGGCACTTTTGAATTGTCAAGGGTCGGTCAATCAGAAAGATGAAGCTAGTTGCTCATTCCGAAGCGTAGTAGGTTCATGGAGAAGAACGGGCAAGAAACTCAACAAACACTCTTTTAAATCAAGATATTGTTACAAGCAATTGGTTACGTCATTCATGTTGAAAATAAACAAGTGAGAACAATGTAGAAAGACGTGCACGTTAAAACTTGGAAGTTGGTTGTATTTTTTTGTAAAAAAGTTTTTATTTTTCACTTTTTAGTTGTGGTACCTACCCCACACAAATTCTAATACCACTATCCGCAAAACAAACTAGAACATCATCCATATAAAAGTGTGGAAAAAATACGTATTATTGAAGCTAACTCAAAAACTACCAAAGCAAAGTTAATCAATTTTATATGGGACCAACTGTGATGTATACCCTCTCGAATAAAACAAAAAAAATCCAAATCGGTCCAGCCATCTTCGAGTAATCGGGGAACATACATAAAAAAAAAAAAAAAAAAAAAAAAAAAAGGTTCCGACGAATTGAAAACCTCCTCCTTTTTGAAGTCGGTTAAAAAGCGTCCGTAATAAAAATATAATAAATAAAAATAAAAATAAAAATATTTATTGCATTTAAACAAAACTTAACTCACATGAGTTGGAGATCACCTTTTAAGCAAGAGGATGCTTGTGTTAGGTGACTCCGCCCTTCCATTTAACATAGTCACAAATATGCAATTAGTAAGCAATATAATAACCAAAATTATTTAAAAATAAAAAATAAAAATAAAAAAAAAATACAAATACAAAAATACAACAAGGAGCGCATTAGTGTGTTGTATATGAGTGATTTATAGAATGTGTGTGTGTATGTCTGTGTGTGGGTGTGTGAGTGAGAAGGTATGAGTGCGTGTGTAATGGTGTGAGCGTGGAATTGAGTATATGAATTAATTTCATATAAACATTAAGTTTCTGTTTAGGATAAGGTTAGGTTAGCCCTACGAACAATGTCTTGGGATCGGAGGAAGCTTGTACAACTTCCTCCACTAACAGATAGGTTACCATGGTCCTACTAATTACAGGAAAGGTTAAGGAAGCGTTGATACCAAAGCCTCAATGTCGTCATAGGATTTATTCTTAAGCCAATCAGACACAGCTAATTTACAGTCACGGAGTTTCATAGGAAAGATGTGTAGCTCTTTGTTCAGCAGGTTGTATACGTGGGAAGATTGCTTTTCATATTGCCTCTTAGCAAAAACAGATCTGACTGGGACAGATGGAGCAACTAAGTAGCCTCTTCTGCCATCTTTACGCGGCTTTGTGGGATCATACGAAATGGATTTGTGTTTTCTCAGGATAAGTTGGAGTAGGTAAAGTTTCCTCACAGAAAGAAGGCCAGAGGCTTTGTAAAGACTTTCAGTAGGGAATCGATAAGGTTTAAAGAGCATAACCTTAAGCAGAGAACGCTGCGCCCTCTCAAGTTCCAAAAATTTAATTTTTGTTGCCCCTCCCCAGCATGGCAAACAGTACGTAAGAATCGATTGTGCCAACGAGACGTAAACTTTCTGCAGAAGATTCTTTGAGACAACATGTCGCAATGATTTGAACGTCCATATTAATTTCCTAACTCTTTTCATGATTAGTTCAGTATGCATATGCCAGGATAGGCGCTGATCTATCATGATGCCCAGGTATTTAGTGTATTGTAACCTGTCAATTTTTGTGCAAGAGCAGTCAGGAATTGTGGGATTGGAACAGCAGTGTATCTTAATTTGGAATTCAACCGGAGGCTGGGTGTGTGCATACTTGGTAAAGCATATGTAATTGGACTTGGAGGCATTAAGTGTGAGGAGGTTACGATTGAGCCAAACTGCAATCTTAGACAGGCCAATTTCGGCTGATCTTTTAACTTTTGCCCATGTCTTATCAGCAAAGACTATTGCAGTATCATCCGCGTATGAGAAAATACGACCCTCATCAATGCTTAAATTGCAAAGGGTATTAATATATATGAGAAACAACGTCGGACCAAGAACACTCCCCTGTCCAACGCCATATGACGTCGTTTCCTCTGAGCTAACAAAATCCCCTATTTTTACTGTTTGTTTGCGATTAGTAAGGTAGGATTTGAATAATTCGAGAGGTGGCCCCCTTATACCAATGCTGTCAAGCCTGTGCAGAAGTATGGGGACAGATACTGTGTCGAAGGCCTTTTTGAGGTCAAGAAAAACTGCCAGACATTTGCTACCCTTATCCACTTTGTCGACTATAGTAGAAGTTAGTGACAGGACTGCATCTTCAGTAGACCTACCCTGCCGAAACCCAAACTGAGATGGCGAAAGAATGTTGTGTTTAGAAAGATATTTAATTAAGCGTGTGTTTAGGAGTCTTTCTAGGATTTTCGAGATAGATGGCAGTACTGAAATTGGCCTATAGTTCGACGGGTCTGACCCGTCTCCACACTTGTACACTGGCGTTATTAGGGCTACTTTCAATGCATCCGGGAAGAATCCGTGCTCAAAACAAAGGTTTGTTAAGTAAGTTAGGATTGGGACAATGTGTTCGTGTGCAGCTTTTAAAAATTTAACTGGAATGTTGTCCCATCCAGGGGCGCTGTCTGGTTTTAAGCCCATTAGTGTAGCATGAACTTCATAAGGGTCTGTGTCGAGTAGAGCAAAAGATGAGGACGATGTATAGTCAGGTTAGGGTCATTATTATTGACTGAAACAGACGGAGGCAATGTGATTTTATCCGCAAGAAGTTTTCCTATATTAGAGAAAAAGCTATTCACCTTGTTAATAGAGTTCTGCGGGCTATTGGACATTTCAAGGAGATCTAAGCTATTTGTTTTTTTAGGTCTTCGCTGTGTGATATTATTAATGATATCCCAAGTTTTTTTAGGATTTTTGTATGCTTTATCAAGTTGGTCTCTGTCATGTTTACGTTTTTGTTTTTTGATGATGTAATTACAGTAATTTCGGTATCTTTTGTAGGTTATTTTTAATACCTCATTGAAGGGGTCAAGTCTCAGTCTCCGTTGCATGTTGTTTCGGTATAAAAACTAAAAACACAAAATTAAAATAAGCCGTGGCAGCTAAGAGATGACCAGTCCCTACTTATACCCCGTATTTTCATGTTAATCCAATGTGAAAACTGTGCAAATGTAAGTAGCAGTTTAAGTGCATCACATATTATTATATGCTTCATCCCACACAAGTTTTAAAGGTTGGCTAGCGAAAAGAATTGAGGTTGCGCTTGTAAGTGATTGGCTGTCACTTGTAAGTACTTATACGGACGCCATTTTCTTCCCAACTCCTTATGATAATAACTAATAACTAACTTACATATGTAAAGTTTCAGATTTTTAAGGATTCAATGCTAAGAGATTTTTAAGGAATGAATAACGATGTTTTAGCTATAACTATAAGTTAAAACTTCTTTCCACTATAGAGGAAAGATGTGGTCGAATTTAAGTGTGTGGTACACACCATCAAACTGAACAACTTTCTCCATGGGACCAACATTGTAATCGAGAAAAAAATATCAGCCGTCCCATACATTTGGATCGAGTAGGTATTGAAGCGTTGTACGGGACATCTGATAACATTTTCTCGATTACGATGTTGGTCCCATGGAGAAAATTGGTCAGTTTGATGGTATGTACCATACCTGTCTGATACACCCTGTATCGACGCTGGAAAGCGATTTTGTTGTATTTTGAAAAATAGCAATTTTTCTTCTTCTTGAAATCAGAAGAAAATACGGCGTCGGACGGTCTGAGCAACGTTTTCTTACGATGTTTTATTTTTTATACGACGTTGACTTTTTCTAAAAATTTTTAACAAAACGTACCTACCTACTTCAAAATTAAACTTTAAACTTATTTTTTTTTTCTATCTCCTAAGATACAGGACTACCTAGTTTAGGAGACAGGGTTACATGATCTGTGTAGATTTATGTAGATATCCGTGTTTTGTTGTTTTGTACATCTGCTCTTGTGAACCTATCATGAATCTTGTGTGTGTAATAAATATTATTCTTATTCTTTTATTCTTAAATACCATAAAATCAACTATTTTTAAATGTTATAAAATTACATACAGTAAAATCATAAAACGATTTTGGTGAGAGGTAACGATTAGAACGATTTTCCAAGATACAGCAACATTGCTGCTTGAAATTGAAATATCAATATTGCTGTAACTACTTTATAACGCATGATAGACTAACTTTAGAATGCTATCATTAGAGGTATGTGATATATTTCATTATAAGAAATACGTGTTCCAAAAATTACCTCTCTGATTCAGATAATGACCAATTTATACATTTTTCAAATAGTATTTTGGCTTTGGTGTAAAGTTCAACTTTTTCGAGACAAAATTGCTTTCTTGCATCGTTATCTATTATTTGAGTCCTACAATTTATTACTGTGTACGCGTTCGTCTTTCCCTTCAACATGTAATTTATCCTTGAAAGGGTGCAAAAGCATGCCCACGCCAGACAAAATGTACACTAATACTTGTTTTTACACCGACCTATGTTTTACAATTAAAAGCGAAGGAAGCGGAGGGAGGGGTGGGGGGGGAGGTTAATAATGGTAATCAGTTTGTCATGAGCATATATACTCGTAGTATCAGAGAATACCTATTAATTGAGAAAGTGACACCAAACCTCACACCTAGAGCGTTGGTAATTAAAATGAAGTAAGCAAATAATGTTTAAAAAACCAGCCAAGTGCGTGTCGGACCACGTACAATGAAGGGTTCCGTAGTTGGGATGAATTTATCCCAAAAACAAACTTAACATTGTAGTATTACATATTCTCCCCTACATTCCAACTGTCAAGTAAGTTTGTACTCACAATATTGAGAGATTTACCATGTTATTTTAAGACCACAGACTTCATATAGGTTTTCCTGTAATCTACCGACAAAGAAATATTTTCTGTATTTTTTTCAAAGTTTTAGGCTTAGTTGTTTTGGAGATAAGGGGACAATTTCATATATTTTCCTAAATAACTAAAAAACAATTTATTTTAAAATTATAAAAAATATATATTTGAGACCCTCATAGTAAGCCCTTTCATTTGATATGTCACACGCTATAGTTTGCTAAACTTTTTTTTGTAATTTTCTAATTTGCCCCCCAAAAGTGACTACTATAAGTATACAAAATTCATTAATTTACTTTACCCGTCCGTATTTGGGTCACAGAAGTTTATTATGTGTTTCAAATTTCAACTTAATTGGTGAATTAGATTCGGAGCAAATTGGCTGTGACAGACGGGCAAACAGACAGACACACGAGTGATCCTCTAAGGGTTCCGTTTTTTCCTTTTGAGATACCCTAAAAATATATCTTCCTAAAAAAAGTACATAATGCAAAAGTTCTTTACTTAATAGTTTATGAAGGCTGATTGCTGACAGACTGTCTCACTCACAGCTGACAGACTCAGAAAAAATCAAAACCCACTTCACCTACATTTTCTAAGCATTTACTTAACCCATTCACTCAAACGTGAGTGCAAGCAACTTGCATTGAACGATCCTTTGAACTCTCTTTGACACCCGACACTGTACGGGCCTGCCTTAGTAAGTCAACGTGCTAGCGATTGATTGCTAATTAAATATTGAACGTGTTAATGTGTAAGTGATTTAGTTAGTGCGTTTACATTGGTAGGTACTGTGATTTCATATTACGTACAGGCTATAGGTATTAATTGGCTTAACGCCAAGACATTCCTAAGAAAAGGGGGTAACACTACAATATAATAATGTTACAGTAGTTTATCTTCATGGAAAACGACCGAAACGATGCGCTTCGTAATCTCAGTCTATACCAGTACGCAACAGTTCGAGTGCGCGGCAGTTACGCACGATTTACGCGTATTTATCTACCAAGCGGCCGTTGGTAATTAATTCAAGGTCATTGTTCAAATAAACTACTGTAGATTTATGATTCGTAAAGTTTTTTTTATGGAATGCTATAGTTTAGGATTCATTTAGCGGATCATACTTTTGTTTTTTTTTAAGGGCGGGCGTTTTGGGGGACTGCCTTGTGTAATTTTGATGTTCGAAAAGTGCTGATCTCAGCCTAGTTTGAATAAGAAGAAGAAAAATAAGAATAATTAAAAAAAAAAAACTAAAATGACTAAATGACTTTTGTTTTTGGTTTTTTTATTAGACAAGTGTTGTTACTGAAGAATGTAATAAATGGGAAGATTTTTTTTTTCCTTGTCCTAGGGCTCATGAATAGGATGGATCCTAATCTTATTACAATCTAGCCTTATAAATAGACTAATAAATACATTAAATTACAACTTAAGCTATTAAATTGTCTTTACTAAGAATGTGTCTAATAGCACTTTTCTTATTGTCTCTATTAAGGCGAATACACTCCGTTTTTGTGTTTGTTTGGCACATTTGTACTTTACACTATTCACTAAGCACTAGCTCCAACGGTTTTGTTCTTTTTAGTCTTCTCACTATGTTTATGTGGTCGAGAAGCTGGATTGCCTCGACGTTCACATACTGATGAAGTCTCTTTTCGTGAGCTTCTGCAAATTTCTGGATAATTTTTTCAATGAACTCAACTTTTAGGTCCCGATGTAAGTCATCATTTCGTATGTACCAAGGTGCATTTTCAAATGGGAAGTAATAAAGAAATAATATTACTCTTGTTTCCTAATCTCAACTAAATCCTATATGTATATCGGTCTTCCAAGAGTGGGGATTATAAGCATTTAAAACAGCGGTCATCGGTAGGCCCACTTTTAGCAGCGAACATTTTCAAACTTCTCTCGGATTTGACGAGCAAACATAGAAAACAGGACCAACCTAAATAAAACAAAAACCAACGCGTATTAGGTTGTGGTTGCACCAGTCGGGGAAGGCACAAGGGAGGGCGAAATGGGCATCGTTCTACGCTCCGCCGACAAGAGGGAAATAATTTCACACGTCGTGTTCACAAAGCTGCCGCTGCCATAAATTAAAAAGGGGGATGTTTTAGGCATGTCGAGATATGCCTTTATAGTGCAGCCATTTTACTGTGTGTCTGTGCTGGTTTTTGGGTGGACCCATGAATATAATGTGGAGAAAAAAACACATCTTTTTGATTTACAGATCTAAACTGATGTAACTACGAGTACCTTCTGCTTTTTAATTGCAAAGTAGTAATTTATTTTTATCCAGAGCATAATTCAAATAGTCTCAAAAAAAAAACATCAAATAGGGATAACTCGAGGCATTTGCTAGTGCGCTTACAGAACTAGATCCTTTCTGGCATTTTACATTATTGCATGTCTATGAAACAAAAAACAACTCACTTTGTAGTAATTAAAATTCCAACATAAGCTTTGCGAGCATTTGCACATGCTAGTAAAACTCCAGTACCTAGAAGTTAGTGCCTATATTTTTTTTCTACAAAAATAAAATGTTTTCGTGTTCACGAGTTCAGTTCAGAGTTCAGAGAGAACAGCGTTCAATTCGACAAGCCCATTAGACCTATCCGAAAAAGTTTTTTCATTATAATTAACATTATTCTGAGGAGCTCGTGGCTAAGTGATAACAGCCGCATGAGTTAATACATCAGGTTAAGCTACGCTTGCCGGGGTTGGTCCATAGGTGGGTGACCATCTTAACATACCGAGACTCCTCCGTGCTTCGGAAAGCACGTTAAGCCGTTGGTCCCGGCTGTCATTCATGTATCTTTGACGTTATGGGTCGTCAGAAGCCCGAAAGTCTGACAACCAGTCTTACCAAGGGGTATCGTATTACCCAGTTACTGAGTTATGGAGGTCAGATAGGTAGTCGCTCCATGTAAAATACTGGTATTCAGCTGCATTATGTAGACGATCGTACACGTAAGAAATGACAATTGCAATTTATTGTTTAAAGAGGGGGGGGGGGGGGGGGGACCCTTTAAACGATAAATTGCAATTGTCCTTTAGGTTGAATACTTACTACAAAACCTGTCCCCATGCGTAATTTAACAACTGCCAATCAACGGCCCACAGCACTTGAACTATGTCTCGTCCATCATTTTTAATCAACAAACGCTATGTGGTGAAAATCGAAGCCACATGTTTTGGTCCTTCGATGTGGAAATGTACCAAGGATCAAAGATATTATTTGCACATGTAGGAAGCTATATTATAATAAGACTAATAATTTATCGCAACATGTTATAATATTTATTGAAGCCAGCATTTGTAAGCAGAGTTATTACAGAGCGGAAGTGTCGTCACATTGTTTCGCGAGATTCAATTATTTCAAGTTCCGTTTTCTTTCACAAACTCTTTCGCTATCGCCTCGCCGTAAAGGATTGCACTCATTTACAGCTTCTTTGACTTGTTACAACACTGGTGCTATCTTCTTTTGTTTTCCGTTTCTTTTCTCGTTTTGTTTTAAATTTCAATTTTATTGCGATTGTTGCTGAAATTTGTGTTTTAATCTTTAATCTAAGCCTTAAGTTGCTAAGGAAGTAGCATAATCAGCCTATAATGTTCGCACTGCTGGGACACAGCCCTCCTCTCGATGAGAGGGAGTGGGCCCAGTGCAGGTAGGTAGAAGATGTCACATGTCTTCGAATTTTTATTTCTAGGACATGCCGGTTTCCTCACGATGATTTCCTTTACCGCTCTGAGAGCACCAAGTAAAGCTCCTGTCAGGGTTCGAACCTACGACCACTACCGCTCTTACCTAAGGAAGTAATCTCTAGCATTTAAATCATAAATGAACAAGCATTTTATATCAGCACGCTCTATGATGCGTGTAGCTGATTTTCGTCCATTTCCTTCCACCCATTGGGATTCCGTGATAATATTGAAAAATGTGTAGTGTTATTTATTCAAAACTAGCGACTCGCCCCTGCTTTGCACGGTTTTTACGACTTAACAAAACAACGATATGTTTTATTATACAGTGCCCTCCAAAAGTTAGTTGACATTTTGCTATACTTCAGCTGCAATGCTACATTATGCTATCAACAGAAAAAGGGTTATAAAAAAAACAGGTTTTCCCTTATCATTGGGACGTAGTTGAATCAGTCAATAAAAAAATGATTAAGTACAGCTGAAGTGGAAAAATGTCTACTAACTTTTGGAGGGCATTGTATGTCGTGTTTAATATTCATGTTTTATGCACATAAACATTAACACAAATTAAATGACGGTGCAGCCTGTGGGTCAGACCGCGTCCAAATCCGTTGCGCAGTTTCGAAGAACAACGCGGTCAGACAGACAGACACGAAAAGCAACTTTTATAACACGACATGTTTTTCAAACTATTGCTACGTAGAACATAATTAGTTTTAATTAGTAGTTTTCCTTTTTATAAATTAAATTGTATAATGTTATTAACAATTGTATACTAATTCTATCTAATTTTGTATAAATTTATCTAATTTTGTTTAATTCCATTTAATTGCATCATATTTTGTCAAGTTTTATGTAGTTTAATCAAATTTTTTGATTGTGTGTGTGCTGAATACTGTAAGTTGGTTGTTAATTTTTTTTTTTTTCCCCGTTAAGGTATTGCTATTTTGCGATGCATGTAACACTGGCCGGTAGTAAACTGTAGTAATCCTTTCACAGCTCGATGATTTTAATACATTGTAGTTGCCATTTAATGGATAAATGAGTAACTTATATCGGTGATTACTTTTTATGGGGATTATGTGTGTGATGTCATACTTAGGTACATAAATAGTGCTTACTGTACGAGGTATTATATAAGCTCGGTGAATATTCTTGTAGTGATGTAGTCGCATTGTTTTACTGAAATGTTTGATAAGGCCCGAAAAACAAAATACGTTTGACGGAAAAATGGAAAGCGAATGCATGGCCATTCCATGCAGGTTTAAATTTTTTCTATCTGCTCCATGTTGGTTGGCATGCCTCTGAAGTTTATTATTTAGGAACTAGTTTCACCCCTCACTCTATTTACATAGTTGGCATGGTTCACAGGCCCAGTTTATACGATACGTAAAGTACCCAAAGTAATGCCAAAACCATTGAAAATCTATACTTTTCATTAATAATTTGATAGGTATTTTATGTAAGATAAAGATTTATTATTTTGCAAATATGGGTACAATACATGGTGATACAGGGAATAGCTTCAGAGGAGCTCGTGGCTAAGTAATAACAGCCGCACGGGTCGATCCATCAGGTTAAGCTACGCTTGCCGGGGTTGGTCCGTGGATGGGTGACCATCTTTACATACCAAGACTCCTCCGTGCCTCGGAAAGCACGTTAAGCCGTTGGTCCCGGCTGTTATTCGTGGATCTTTGACAGTCGTTACGGGTCGTCAGAAGCCCAAAAGTCTGACAATAAGTCTTACCAAGGGGTATCGTATTACCCAGTTAATGGGTTGTGGAAGTCAGATAGGCAGTCGCTCCATGTAAAATAATGAAATTCAGCTGCATCCAGTTAGACTGGAAGCCGACCCCAACATAGTTGGGAAAAGGCTAGGCAGATTGATTGGGAATAGCTTCAGCCATATTTTACTAGTAGGCATACAAAAAATTATGGAATAATTAATCCACTAAACTAATTTACTAAACGTTAACAAACTGAACAAAAAACAACACAAAACCAACCATAATTCTTATTTTAAAACATTATTATCATCCTCAGTTTCAATTTTTTTTTTCACTTAAGAATTCTGTTATGCTTTAATATGCTTTGACTGTCAAAAAACTTCGAAGCTTTTTTTTAAATAATGATAGCAGCAATTCTTTCCCTTTTAGGTATTTTATCATAATATGACCGGAGCCATGCAATCTAGACACGTGTTTTAGTAGTAATAGTAAGTAGTAATTTAAACGTAGGTACAACCAACTTTGTCATTAATTGTAATATTAGTAAGATTGCGTTTGCTCTCGACGGCGATGGTTGCTTTAGTTACATGATTTACAAGCCAATTTTTCAGGATAAATAGGCACTACATTATGTGTCCCATACTTTCCTTCAAGGACACACTTTTATCCAGGATAGCGTGATGGCGTAACGAGGGTTTGATAAAATAACGAAAATCATGTTGGTATCTAGATGTTAACTTTCAACCAAAAGTGCTTCGATGAAAGACCTAGATAACTGGACAAATGTGTTATGAAATAAAAAACCGGCCAAGTGCGTGTCGGACCACGTACAATGAAGGGTTCCGTAGTTGGGATGAATTTATCCCAAGAACAAACTTAACATTGTAGTTGATTATCATGTTCTTCCATACATTCAAAGTAAACTATTTTCTGTACTTTAAAAAAAAAAATAGGCTCAGTAGTTTCGGAGATAGGTATGGGGGAATGGTAAATTTTCATCTATTTTCTTAAATAACTGGTGTGGTAAGTTATTGCCCCTTACATCTTTTTGATTATGGGCGGTGTTAAGGTGTCTGTAGTTTTGCCTTAGGCATGTTAAAATAAATTATTCTTAAATTAATAAAAAAATGTACTTGAGACCCTCACAATAAGCCCTTTCATTTGATATTATGTCACACGGTACAGTGTACAAAACTTTTTTAATTTTCTTACTTTTCTCCCAAAAGGTGACCCCCATATCAAAATTCATTTACTTACGTAACACTTCCGTGTTCGGGTCACAGAAATTGCTATGTGTACAAAATTTCAACTTAATCGGTTTATTAAATTTTAAATCTTGTTATATTTTGCTTTATGCTGACGATATGAAGATTCATAAAACTATCCGTAACCTATCTGATACACAACTGTTACAATCTGATTTGAACAGATTTGAAGAATACTGTAGACGTAACAGGCTTGAATTAAATGTTTCAAAATGTTTTCACATGGTTTTTACACGCCAGAAGTCTGTAATTGATTTCACTTACAAACTGTGCAATATCAATATAAGCAAAGTCAATAGTATTAGGGATCTTGGGGTTGTACAAGATAGCAAGCTACTCTTTGGTCAGCATATTGATAGTATAGTAAATAAGGCGTCTAGAGCACTTGGTTTCATTATGAGAACCTCAGTATGTTTCCGATCACTAAAACCGATTAAAGTCTTGTATTGTTCGTTCGTACGTAGCCACCTTGAGTATGCATCACAAGTCTGGAACCCACAATACGGGATCTATAAGTCTCGTATTGAGGGCATTCAGAGAAAATTTCTTAAGTACCTGGATTACAGGGCGAAACAAGTTTCTATTGATTACACTCACCGATGCAGAAGGTACCATTTCCTACCGCTTGACCGTAGACGTCATATTAATGATATAATATGTTACTTGTTTAATATTGCAAATGGTTCAATTGACTGTCCTGAACTAGTTTCAAAATTAATGATACGAACTAATCAGATGGGGCTGCGGCAGCGACCACTTCTACATGTACCTTATGCCAACACGAATTATAGGCGTAATGCATTCTTTCTGAGAGCCAGTCGGAGTTTTAACGAAATTTGTTGTGAGCAAGACATTGACCTTTTCTGCACCAATGCAAGCACACTAAGGAAGCTCTTAGCTAAGTCATTTTTTGTACAAGAGGCACCTGCCTGCACGTGAACCGTTTGATGCCCAGATTGGCTTAAATTAGTTTCACTTACCAACTCTGAGGAAATAACTGTATGGAATAGAATATAAGTCGCTGTTTTGCTTATAATGTAGGTATAAGTACAGATAAGATGTAACTTAGACTATGAGGGAGTAATAATTTTGTATTTATCTGTGGAGGCTTGTAAATAGCAATTTAGTTTTACATTATTGTTATTATAATGTTATTAGTCTGTAAGCCTTCCGAAAATAAATAAAATAAAAAATAAAATATTAAATTCGGAGCAAATTGGCTGTGACAGACGGATTCTATAGGGGTTCCGTTTTTTTTTCATTCGGACATAATGGTATCCTGATAAGGTTACGTTTTACCCATCTAGGAAACGTAAAATAAGTAGCAGAAAACTCATTATTCTTTAATGAAAACTACTTAGTTATTTAATGACACATCATAATTGAAATATTTTCAACAATTTTCCCTACATATACGTATAAAATAAGCCCAATTAACGCGGTGCTAATCCAGGGTATTTATTCCCGTAAGCCGTGAGGTGCAGGTGCGTCGAACAGCAGGCCACCGGTAATCCGCTGATTTACTGTTCAACCCACAATAATTGTTGCTCGGTTTGGTGATTACTGAGAATGGTGATTGCGTTATTATTATTGATAGGGTTCCAAATTTTATTACTTTCATTATACAAGCGAAATAAAAGTGTGCTTTTTTATCATGATAAAAAGTTAATTTTAGTTGGTAATAAAACTATCGTTTAAAAAATTAAATTACTTAAACGATAATTTTTGTATGAAAATGCGTAAAATATCAGTTATAATATAACAAAATATCACGCTTGCGTCCCCAAAGGTTTAGGCAGAGGTACCTATAGTTAGCACATATGTAGGTACACTTCTGCCTAACCCATAGAGGGCGAGTCTATTGCCAGTTTATTATCAGTTTTATTTAACGAATTATGTCTGAATAAAATAATTATGATATCCTAGTATGTTACGCGCATTCCATACTTATAATGCTTATGAATTGGATTTATAAATCCAAATATCGACTTTTGACATTAGGTGCATTGAAAGTAACAAAGCACAATGCCCCTAAAACGTAAAGGTATTCCTCAACCGCTTTATTATTCAATCTACAATTTGGAGCAAATTCGGAAACGTTATATTCCGTACTCAATGACGCGAAGCAGTGTCGTAGTTCAACATAGCACGAAAACCAAATACAAAAAACAAACATCATTATAACCGAACTACTGTTTAGATTTCATCGCGCCAACGAAACTTTTCACCTAATTACTTAGGCTGTATTAATATAGGGAAAGCGACATAAAAATAGGTCATATATTGGCGAAAGAATGGGACGGAAAATAGTGCAACAAATTGTGGTATGGCGCTGTCTCGTTCTCGCGCCGGAAATCAATAATGGCATCTCACCACGTGGAGGCAGGAAGCAAGTCTGCTCCATTTACACTGGCCTAACGTGGTGAACGGACGACTTCACGAGACTCTATTATTACAGAATTGAATCCGAGCGTCTTCTGTTTTGGACTCCGAATGGAAATTGAATTTCCAATCGATAGCATCGGTCGGAATACTTCGACGAATAGGCCTTTGTCGATGTTGCGGTATTCTGATTGACTCTGATTTTTATAGGTAGGTACAGTCTAGATTAGACTAAGAAAATGTTATTTAAAACTATAATACTAGACAGTTATCGGAATTAATGTAATATTATTCAATTAAATTTTACTCAGAAGCCACGTTACACGTTTCTTTAAACACGAAATTAGGCCAAATACGCTAAGCACGAGTCAGACTTCCAACCATTATCGTCTGTGCGTCTGTGCGAGACAAGTAGGGACATCTATCGGCAGTGAAAAAAAAACAACCCAAGGTCACCCAAGCTTCCGCACTTTGACATAGCAAACTTTTCGGTACGCAGAAGCTTTTCTTGAAAATTGTTGAAGCTAGATAGCTCTAGCGTCGCAGAAACAAGTTACCGTTTTTCTCTTACCGGACGCTGGTATCATTGTCGCTGGGCTCATTTTAGTTAAACATTTTCCCGCTGCTAGCGCCTGGGCGCTAGATGGCGTTACTCGATAATTTTAGTTAGTGCAAGTGACTGTCGCTAGAGTGCTCTGGAATCGCAGTTATGATTAAGTTCCACTGTTTTCCACTTGCTACGCGGCTACGGTGGCGCTACGTATGCTTGAATCTAAAAGAGGACGACTGTCGATAAGTTCCAACTTTTTGTTCGTATATTTTAAAATGTTTTGCTGAAATCAATTTAGATTTTTTACTATAAGTTCAACCAATATTTCAGGGAGATAAGTAACTAAAAGTTTGTGTAAAAAGATCTGTTGGAAGTGAAATGATTATTGAAACTTTAAAGTTATCAAATTCTTTATCATGTTACACCACCATAAATACACACCACGCACCATCATAAATTTGATTTTACAATTCATTTGAACTAAGTGGTTTAGATAACTAGGTAGTTAAAAACTTAAAATGTCACAAAATAGTACGAATTCTATGTATTTATTATTCTTAAAAGAATCAATATAATACGCTAAACATTAACTTACTGTCTGTGTAACAATAAAAACCAAATAATATTTTTAGGCAGCCCTCAGCATATACAACTTATTTTCAACTATTTTTCCTAGGAGGGTACTAGGAGCAAAACCTAACATGCAGATTACAGAGAGAAGGCATAGGTAAAGGTATTTACGAAATCATTTATGAGAACATTATAAGATAGCTGAGGGCTTGATTCACAAAGTCGAGTTGTGATAGCTACGCTACTATCTACCAAATACGAAATGATTTTATAAAATGTATTTTGGGGCAATATAAGTGTAATCTAGCTGTGTAGCACTTGAAAGTGAGTTGCTGAATGCGTTGCATAGTGCTTCATACAATAATGTAGTTGATTCAATTCATGAAGCAAAATGAATCTTGTGAAATAAGCAAATCAAATATGAAGTTCATTCCTGTACTCATTTCTGTAATTGTAGCATTTTAATGATGCTCTGGCATTTTGAGTACTTTATGTGGGCTACCCAATGTCCTTTCTTTGGTATTGTTCGTTGAGACGATGAGCTCCTCATGTCCTGAGTTGAGCTATACACGATTACTGACGAAAATTCTTGCACTAGTTGGACAAATCCACTCAAATTTGTGTGGTTCTTTCCTCAAAAGGCAATTTCAGACACGGATCTACATGATCCTTACATGATCATGAAAAGAGACTTTGACCCCTGGCTTTGTTCGCTATTTCTTCTCAGGGGTAGTCATAAAGGAAATGTCGAGCTTCATCCATCCGAGTCCATCAAGCTTTTTTTTTAATATGATGTGTGAAGGAATTGATTCGATATCGTAGTGACAGGTTAAACAATTTCATTTAATATCAGCAGAAGATAGACAGATTGAATACTCTTTAATGTGTACAGTCAACAGCACTAATATGTGCTTATTGATTGTAACCAGCACGCTTAGCATGACCGCCATAGAAATGGGTTTTGTTGACGGAAGAATATACAAAATGGCAGATTGTAGAAATATTTCTACGCATTCTACACGTGTAAGCATGGCAATCTCTCATTTTGTCTATTCTAGCGTCGACAAAACCCGTTTCAATGGTGGTCATGCTAAGCGTGCTGTACGCAAAATACGCGCTTGAACGTGGAGTTGTGGACACCAGCCTATAATATACAAAATACTATATTTTGAAACCCATACCTACTATTATGAAATAGGTCTTTTCTCTAAGTTGCAATCGTTATTCTACAAAAATCGCTTTTGAATTGTGCTAAGTGTATACGTTACCAGCCTCACCCGATTTCAAGCCTAACTAGTTTAGCCCGTTTAGCCTCGTCTTTGGAAGTAGCGCTCGCCGGCCGCTGCCGCGGCACCGCTCGCTTCGGTCGCTCGGCTCGCGCGCGGTTGGTCATAGTTATAACCTAACCTAACCCATTCCCCTTCCTAACCTAACCATTCCATTCCAACCCATCGGGTTGCACTGGTTTAGTTATAAATCAGTTTCGCCTAGGACAAACTAGTTTGTCTGAAATCGGGTTTGGCCGGTAACATATACATACATAAATTACAGTTATTAATTACAGCCAGCATGGGTGTCTCAATGAGTTTCAAAAGATCTGCCACTGGATGAAAAGTTTATGCTTCCCATCTAGCGAGAACGACGTTACAGCGCCATTTCGTAATAAAAAAGTAGTATTAATTTAAACATCACTTACATAATATCTCCCAATTTGAGCCTCGTGTGTATGAGCGCGCAGGTCTTGTGGTCTGACGCAGCCAGCGCGGCCCGGCGCCGGCGCACCGGCCGCGGCGACGCCGGCGGCGAGTCATCTGCGGCGGCCGCGCCTGCCGCATATCGGCGCACGCCCGGGGAGCTGCCGCGCCGGCGCACGGACGCGTGCCGCCCTCCCACGCCGCCCAGCATCCTGGAAAAGATAAGAAGAAAAGTTGGATCATTCGGTTTCCATCGAAATGGTTGAGCTGAATAGTGCTCATCCATACGTCATGTTCGTGAATGGGCGTCATCAGTAGGTACTGATCATCTCTTAGCTACCACACCTTGTTTTAATTATTTAATTTTTAAGAGTTTTTTTTTTTTTTTTGTACTTGGACGCTTATAACGCGCACAACGTGTTTCTACATAGTTCTTACATATACGATATTTATAATTTTAACATGAATGATGTTACCAATATTTTTATTTAAAATAATGTCCTTGGATTTTCTGGCTCGTTCTTCTCCACAGGAACATACTACGCTTTGGAATGGGCAACTAGCTTCATCTTTCTAACTGGCCGACTCCTTGACATTTCAAAAGTGCCTGTTTATTTGAAATAAATGCTTTGAGTTTAAGTTTGGTATGTTAGTTCGGTTTACATACAGTTCATACAAGTCTTGCCGTTTGAATCATTCGTTTTTCATGTCATTGCTTTGTCATAGACGTACAGTTGTAATTTCATGTGTGTGGTTTGAGTGTGCTAGTTTGGTTTGGAACTCAATCAGAGCCCTCATTCGTCATGACCTAACCTGGTGTCATCATGAGCCGAACGACGAAGTGAAGACTCCCTCTTACAGAAACGAAGTTTAACTCCCGGCAATTTTAACATAATAGGCAGAGAACTATTAAGTATGCTAAAGATTAGCTAAATCATAAAATCGAATAAACAGCAGTGGTGGCACAGTGGTAACGGCCGCGACTTACGAGTTGCAGGTCGTGGGTTCGAACCCAGACAGACTTTACATTGTGTAAATTATTTCATCACCACTGTTATCAAAACGGTGAAGGAAAACATCGTGAGGACACCTTGAAACATGTCTTAGAACCGAAAAATTCGAAGACATATGACATCTACCAACCCGAACTGGGCCCGCGTGGTAGATTACAGCGCACTCCCTCTCACAGAGAGGAGGCATGTGTCCCAGCAGTGGGAACGTTATTGGCTGATTATGCTATAAAATCTAATTTTTAAGACGTAAATTGTATCCAGCATTTCAGTAATATCTTCCCCATAATTCAGTAAAAGTAAACCCATCTTAAATTACGTATAAATATAATTTTCGTGCCTATTTTCAATTTCGGTTTGAGAATCGATGAGAAACCTTTCGGTACATTAAAAATTAGATTACCTTTAACCTTTTACAGTTTAACCGTTTGTTGAGCTCATTGAAAGAAGCCATTAAAATTTCTAATATTTTTTTTTATAAAACCATGAATTTAATGTTTGTGAACAATAAATTATTTAAACTATGTACAAGTATATAATAATAATAAAAAAAGGGGAAGAGCTCATAGGGCATCAAAAAATTCATCCGCATCGCTGTCAGTGGGAACAGTGCCCAAAAGGCTGGCAGTATTGCCACGTTGGATGGCAATGCTAATTCTTTGAGCTAAAAATAGGCCAGCCCTCTGGTCCCGTGTGGAGTCGACCAACCGCTAGGCGATGTCCCGAAATACTTGATGAGCACTCGGACCCCAAGGCCCTAGTGTTTCAACCCCAAACGGCTCAAACATATAGCTATATATATAAGGTATATATAAGGTTGTTATATTTGCGCCGTTTGAGGTTTTCTGCACCTGCAGCAGCCGCTCCAACACAGCACGCCGTGCTAGGAAGATGGGATGGCGCGAGGGTGTCAACACAGGTTGCATCCCACACCAAAGGCCTACCCAACTTCCAAGGCATTATGGTCATTCTGTCTGGTCTCTTCCCATCGTCGCGTACCAAGCCATTGGGTTCTAAAACAGCTGGCACCCCGGCGGTGACAAGAGCCCGACGGATGATGTCGTTAATGCTGGCATGTCTTGCCATCCGACCAGCGCTTTTGCTGCAGGATAGGCCATGGTATCCGAGGCAGTCGACTCCTTCACCGCACTGACAGCGATGTGGAGCCCCGCAAGGAGCCCCCAGACGCAAACATGTAGCGAGCCGGAATGTGGTGTCACTCAGCATAGTGCCTATGTTGGGTGACGGTAGCGCCTGAAGTCAGAGGCCCGATTCCCATTCACCCACAGCCAGCAGGCGGGCACGCTCTGCAGTATTGGTGGACGTATTAATAAGACTATTCCGTACCAACCTACAGAGCGGCTCATCCCACTGTCTCTGGGAAGACGGGTTCTCGGGCTGAACCGTATCCGGGCAAGCCACTTTCTAG
Source organism: Cosmia pyralina (assembly GCA_946251885.1). Taxonomy (NCBI): domain Eukaryota; kingdom Metazoa; phylum Arthropoda; class Insecta; order Lepidoptera; family Noctuidae; genus Cosmia; species Cosmia pyralina. Next base: position 22,966,450 of record OX276345.1, on the reverse strand, counting down.
GCGTTCACCGCATCGGTCAAACACGGCACTTCAGAGTCAACCTGAGAAGCGGCTAAAATTTTTGTGGTTAACTTTTCGGTGCTGTGGACCGAGGACAGGAACGCCGGTAGGCTTACACTAGAAATTTTTCTAATTAATTAAAGTGTGACCGCAGTCATCTTTGAGTCAGGATCGAGAGAGCTAATTTTATGATTTCCATGTCAATCAGAATGGGGTTCCTTTGATGCTTTGTGGGTGAAATCTATCAATGTTTATGATGGCTTTGCACTGGGCTAAAAGATCATCATAATGAACTGTGAAGATACTGTAGAGAATGTATGGAGGAATTAGAGCTCAATTTTGGTTTATATTTTTAAGGGGGATTTGCTAAGGTAGCTCGCGAAAGCCAAATTGTTTTGCGTTTTTTGCAATTTGGAGGTCAGTGTAAGGTCTTGATCAAAGTATGATTCGCGACAATACAAAATATGTATTTACATAATTTTAATCATAAAAGTCATCAATACATCTCTATACGTTAGATTTCCTCCGGATTCGTCTGATTTCCGAAATCAGATTAATGCGAAGGAAATCACAGCGCAATCACCTTAATAAAAACTATTCATTCATTCATTCACTCACTGAAATACAACGCACAACCTAAACCAGGGTAAGAGACATGCAACACAAGAGTTCCTTTTAGCAAGGTGAGCACTAAGGAAGGATTTTTGAAAATTAATTCCCTAAAGGGGTTAAATAGGGGATAAAACTTTGTATGGAAGTTCTTTACTTTTATCGACAGGCTTTTATGTTAATAAACCTGTAAATATTGCAGGACAAAACTGAATGGGATTGGCACAGGTTCCTGATGAACGGCATAATTCAAGATTGTTGTACTTTTATTAAACCATGTATGTGATTGATAATGATTGATGACATTCAGCAACAACTTCATGACATGTCATGTACAGGGTATACCAGAAAGGTGTGGTCAAATTTAAGGATGTGGTATAGACCATCAAACTGAACAACTTTCTCCATGGAACCAACATCGTAATCGCGAAAAAAATATCAACTGTCCCATAGAAAACTTCAATACCTACTCGGCCCAAATGTATGGGACGGCTGATTACTTTTTCACGATTACGATGTTAGTTCCTTCGAGAAAGTTGTTCAGTTTGATGGTCTGTACCATACCCTTAAATTTGACCACACTTTACTGGTACAGTCAGCAACAAAACTCGATTAACACTTGCAGTTTTTTAATCTTAATTATTAAGCGAAATATTTAATTCAAATCGAAACAGAAGTAATTAAAATTTTAAGAACATTAACTCTTAACAGTTCAACGAAAAAATAACAAATGTACTGTTTGAATCATGGCGTGGTTATGCAGGCTCCAATGAGCAGCGCACATATTACGGTAATTATTTATTCAGCTCGAGGATGTGGTGCCTTTTGAGGCGCTTGGTGATATTTGGATGAAGCAGGTCTACAGCCAACTGGTTTGGATCGTTTTTAAGTCCTTGTATGCATTTCCAACCATTAGTATATTCTCCTTTTCAGTGTTTACTTTAAACCTACAGGTGACAATTCGACAATTTTATAAGATTTATTTATTTTATTTTTATAAGCTTTTTCATATTTTTTAAGCTTTAATAAACAGCACCTGTCCGCAGACTAAATAAAAAACCAAGATAGCGCTGTCAACAGTGAAGTGAGGCCGCACGTTTCGGGTTTCGTTAATATGTGTGCACGTAATGAGGTGTAGTTTAGTTTTAGTTTGGCGTAAATCTTCTGCGAAGCAGTAATGCTCGCAAAGGAGGAGGCGGGACGCGAGAGGGAGAGGCAACAGCCGCCAGCCCTCGCGCCCCTAGCCGCCGCAGGAGACGCCCTGGGCGGCGGGAATCTATCGCCGATTCCCGGCCACCGTAGGCGCGGGCTTGCGGACGACGAGTAATGGGCAGCTCGCCGTCCGGTAAGGACCAGGCCCGGGTCGACGGCGCGTTGTGTTCCACGCGCGCCTCAAAGAGATGTCAGCAGTGACGGGGTCCAATAGGGCCGAAGCCGCCGGGGTCGCGGGTAGTTCGAAAGAGATACCGTGGCCCTGGCACGGGCAACTGAAGGAACACGGGTGGGTTTTAGTCAGTAAAAGTCTGACACACCCTCCCGCTCTGCCCGGAGCGGGAGAAGTCATTTGATGATTTCCCATCCACAAAAAAAAAAAAAAAAAAAGCGTGTATGCACAGAGCGAGGTGTAGTTTTGCGCTTTTGCTACACTGTATTGTTCGCAGCGCTATGTCTGGGTTTCTTATTTAGTCTGAGCACCTGTCGTGAAAATGCGAAATTTTGACAATCTTTGACAAGAATGTCGCTTCGTCAGTTACATCAAATAGGACCTTAACTCTACACATTTAAATGATAACGCGTAGGTAGCGACAATTTGGTAACCTCCCACGCAAAAGAACCGCAGAATCTCATTTCCATTAATGTCCATTTACAATTTTGATTAAGTTTCTCGAGTCAGTAGGAGAGGTAAACACCTGTATGAAAGAAGATGAGACACAGATTTTGAATGAATGAATGATAGCTTCATTTGTTAGAATATAGGATGTACATTAGATGTTATACAGTATGTTTGTTACACTAATATTCAACCTTTCGGTTGTGCAAATGGTAAGTCAAAAATAAAAGCACGTTAAGCCGTTGGTCCCGGCTGTCATTCACGAATCTTTGGCAGTCGTTACGGGTCGTCAGAAACCCGAAAGTCTGACAACCAGTCTTACTAAGTGGTATCGTATTACCCAGTTACTGGATTGTGGAGGTCATATAGGCAGTCGATCCATGTAAAATGCAGGTATTCAGCTGCATCTGGTTAGACTGGAAGCTGACCCCAACATAGTTGGGAAAAGGCTAGGCAGATGATGCATATTCATATTAGTGACTATCTACGTAAATATCTGAGGAAATTATTACATGATATAATTTGATGATGTTATTCTATAAGTTAAAAAGTATGTAAACACAAAAATGACGATGGACAAGACAATTATTTCAAGAGAGGAAAAAGAGAAATGGACCAAATTGATAACGGAGTGGTGCCCAAGGGATGGAAAAAGGAGCAAAGGGCGACAAGCGAAATAAAAATAATAAATAATAATAATTTTTAACCGACTTCAAAAAGGAGGAGGTTCTCAATTCATCGGAACCTTTTTTTTTTTTTTTTTTTTTTATGTATGTTCCCCGATTACTCGAAGATGGCTGGACCGATTTGGTATACATCACAGTTGGTCCCATATAAAATTGATTAACTTTGCTTCGGTAGTTTTTGAGTTGGCTTCAATAATACGTATTTTTTCCACACTTTTATATGGATGATGTTCTAGTTTGTTTTGCAGGTAGTGGTATTAGAATTTGTGTGGGGTAGGAACACAACTAAAAAGTGAAAAATAAAAACTTTTTTACAAAAAAATACAACCGACTTCCAAAAACAACACTACAAAGTGAAAAATAACTTTAATTTCGGTAGTCGGTGGCAAAAAACGAAAATACATTTAACTAGACACCGACTTCCGAAATTAAAGTTATTTTTCACTTTGTAGTGTTGTTTTTGTAAGTCGGTTGTATTCTTTTGTAAAAAAGTTTTTTAGTAACTTCAGTTGTACACTAACATTTATTTTAAAACTATGCAACGTTACAACAATGGAAAAGAGTGTTTTCGATGAACTCTGGCACCCAAAGTAAGATTTAACTTGTGTTTAGCGAAACGTTGGGAAGACAACGTCGAAATAGTAGTTGGTCCAGACTGGATTCAGAGAGCGAGAGATAGAGAGAGATGGAAATCTATATAGATTTGGGCCTTGGGATTAGGGCCTTTGACAAAGGCCTCCTACATAGAAGGCCTTTGTCAAAGGACAAGCTGCTTAAAGAAAAAAAAAGTGCACCGAACGTTGATATTTAAGAAAATTTTAGTAGAAATAATATAGCAAATCATTTAGGAAACATTGTAGAACCAGCGATAAAGTCTTATGTTATTCTATTTATATTATAATATCCTTTGAATTTTCACATTTTAAGTATTAGGCTGAAGTTTATTTATATCCAAACTTCAGAAATACTTTTTGTATTTTATGGAAACACTTTTGGTATGGCGCGCTTCCCTGGTGCGCAGGGTGTGGAGGGCTGCAACAGTGTCTTCAGCATGGTTGCGAGTCGCCTGGACTGTATGTACAGTCAACAAAAGAGATATCTAGGCAAGGTATACTAACATATTTGTATGTGAATTGCTTCATGTTCAATTAAGTGACAATATACATTTTTTTTTGTCGGTGTGTTACAATTTATAAGTATTACAAAAACAAAGTAATATATATAAAATTTTACGTGGGTCACTGTTGTGCCATCTCTCATGGGATGTCGCAACAGTGTTATTTCTTGTATTGTTTTTCCTTTTTTTTTATTTAGTGTCTGTGTTTACTAACATAGTCGTAAGTTTTACTAACAATCTTGTCGAGTCTTGGTTACTCGAATAAAGAAACATTCTATTCGATAGGAACCTTTCACAATAGGTATAGGTACCTATTTATTTCGTGCTCGTTAACGAATTTATGTATCGTTGGAAAATTAAGGGCCATTATACAATTAATCCCCTACAATTAATTTATCGTAAAGTGTCGTGTAAAATTAAGAAAACGTAACATTCGTTTTAATTTGATTCTTTATGATTTCAAGTCACGCCACAGTGATTTCATTAAAGTAAAGCAAATTGTTATTTCTATAATATATATTTTCTTGTACCGTTTACGTCTGGATCTGGCTGAATGCTTGAGAAACGCAAACACAGCAGTGATTGCAAAAAGCACTGTGTTCACGAATTAACTATATACTTACATGTAAAGTTAAAAGGGATAAACTACCTACCCATAAACCTTAAACTTACTTCCTACTATTAATATAATAAAATGTGTTTGTTGGTTAGTCCTTCATTCACGCAGCATTGGAGCGTCGTGATTTTAGCATTCATATAGTTTATGGGCTCGTGGCTCAGTAATAACAGCCGCACGGGTCGATCCATCAGGTTAAGTTACGCTTGCCGAGGTTGGTCAGTGGATGGGTGACCATCTTTACATACCGAGGCTCCTCCGTGCCTCGGAAAGCACGTTAAGCCGTTGGTCCCGGCTGTCATTCGTGGATCTTTGACAGTCGTTACGGGTCGTCAAAAGCCCGAGTCTGACAAGCAGTCCTACCAAGGGGTATCGTATTACCCAGCAACTGGGTTATGGAGGTCAAATAGGCAGTCGCTCCATGTAAAATAATGGTATTCAGCTGCATCCGGTAAGACTGGAAGCCAACCCTAACATAGTTGGGAAAAAGCTACGCAGATTGATATATTTTATGGCCTGGAAAGTAACATAGGTATACTATATTTTACAAAAAAAAAACTACCCCGAAAGAAGTGAAAATTAACGAAATTGCGGGCTTATAGTACAAAATAAATCAATTAAATACAAACTATGTTTCTACCTCCACTATCAAACGCCTCATTCATTTGAAAGCAACAGGCATCTCAGTAATGTATCCTACACGAGTATATCGTACAAATCTCACACAAGACGAGCGCGATCCGAATCAACAGGTAGATCAATTTGGGAGTTCTGCGGATCGCAGCTTGGTGTCAAAGTCGCGGTTTCTAACTTTATCTTGACGTGGAGGTCTGAAGACAGATTTTGGTGGAGTTGGCAACAATACGTATACAATTTTACATGCACAATAGAGTTATGTTTTGTTCATCCGGTGATTTTTCTGGTGATTCAAATGAGCTAAGAAATCACTAATCAAGAAAAGTTTTGCACAATATAATGCGACCAGTGCAAGGTAAACAAAATTACTCGCGATAACCAAAACTTGAGTCAAGTGTTTCTTATCATATCAGCAGCACTTGAGAATGCTTTTTTGTATACCCTTATAACTTTGTGGACTGTTTACGTCTTAAACTCTTTTTAGGGTTCCGTACCCAACGGGACCCTATCACTAAGACTCCGTTGTCCGTCCGTCCGCCGTCTGTCACCAGGCTGTATCTCATGAACCGTGATTGTTAGACAGTTGAAATTTTCACAGATGATGTATCTCTGTTGCCGCTATAACAACAAGTACTAAAATATAGAATAAAATAAATATTTATGGGGGCTCCCATACAACAAAATTGATATTTTTGCGTTTTTTATAGATAATGGTACGGAACCCGTCGTGCGCGAGTCTGACTCGCACTTGGCCGGTTTTTTTAAACAAGAAATTAAATTTCGTATATATGGTGCAAAACTTTTTTTGATCATATGTCACTTAGACATGATACAAAACTATTTTATTTAGAGATAAACATAGGCTTTTGTAGGTACTTGAAATTATTTCTGAAAATAGTTACAGATGAAAATCTTTACAAGATTAACGAATTTAATCTTTCCCTTGCATCCATAGCACAGTATATAAAAACTTTTTTACAAAAAAATACAACCGACTTCCAAAAACAACACTACAAAGTGAAAAATAACTTTAATTTTGGAAGTCGGTGTCTAGTTAAATGTATTTTCGTTTTTTGCCACCGACTTCCGAAATTAAAGTTATTTTTCATTTTGTAGTGTTGTTTTTGGAAGTCGGTTGTATTTTTTTGTAAAAAAGTTTTTATTTTTCACTTTTTAGTTGTGTACCTACCCCACACAAATTCAAATACCTGCAAAACAAACTAGAACATCATCCATATAAAAGTAGTAAGTATTATTGAAGCTAACTCAAAAACTACCCAAGCAAAGTTAATCAATTTTATATGGGACTAACTGTGATGTATACCCTCTCGAACAAAAGAAAAAAAATCTAAATCGGTCCAGCCATCTTCGAGTAATCGGGGAACATACATTAAAAAAAAATTAAAAAAAAAAAAAAAAAAAGGTTCCGACGAATTAAGAACCTCCTCCTTTTTGAAGTCGGTTAAAAAGCTCTAAAAGGACTCTGAACCTAAACGGTAAGTAATTTGATAAGTTACTTTAACAATGAGCCTTCCTAATGTTTCAGCTCCTAAACTTCTCACATCCCGGTCGTCACCGTAATACGAAGTGGTGAGCTGGATCCCAGTTGTTGTATTAAGGATAACGTTAGGTTTGGCGACTGCCGTTCAATGATAGCACAGTTACGAGCCCGAATAAAATCGGATTTACAGTTTGTTTCAACCTTTGTTTATAGTGAATGCTGGCTTCAATTGCTAGTTGGTAGTGGAGTAAAGAGGATTTCGGGTTTTAGTTTCGTTCGTGAATTGAAAAGGAGTGAATGATAGTTGTTTACAGTGATATTGCTCTTGGAATAACTGGAGTCTGGAGTTACAACAACAAAATTCTTCACCCGTTCTTTGAAAACAATGCTTTAAAACAAAAGAAAGCCAAAACCTTTGTTCTGCACTTTTTGAATTAGGAATATAACTATAAATGGATTTATCAGCTAAATCACGTTTTGCTTCGATTTTTGAGAACAAAAAGGTTTTTCCGATTCGTAAAATTAATATTGTGCTGCTGGGGAGCGAGTTGTAAGTCGTAGGTTCGAACCCAGACAGGCGCTTTAATTTGTGTAAATTATTTCATCACCACTGCTCTCAAAACTGTGAAGGAAAACATCGTGAGGAAACCGCCATGTCCTAGAACCAAAAATTCGAAGATTTGTGACATCTACAACCCGGAGTGGGGCCGCGTGGTGGATAACAGCCCACTCCCTCTCACTGAGAAGAGGCCCATGTCCCAGCAGTGGGAACGTTATAGGCTGATTATGTATGGGGTGCTTGTTGCGCTGCTTCTTCCCAGCTAAAGCTGCACTAGGAAGTGGTGGAGGGCAGGCGTTTTGGGGGGCATGTCTTATGTAATTTTGACGTTCTAAAAATTGCTGTTTATCTTATAAATTCTTTCCTAGTTCTAGCCACAAGTTCCAAATCAATAAGAACTTGCGGCTGTCACAGTATAAACCTTTGTATGACACCCGCGTCTCCCTCAGAACATGTCTTATGTAATTTTTCCCTCTAGATAAAAAGGGTGAAGGGTGAAAGTACATTATTCTGCTAGTAATTTGACAGAAATTGCTTAGGCAGTCCAGCGGTTTCCTTTTTCACGATGTAATATTGTAACCGTATTTACGAAGGTTGAATTTTTTGATAAGAGTTTCTCGTCTATTCTATTCTGAACAAAATATTTTGATCGGCTCTCTGATATTCGATCGAGTGCGAATTAACTCGCGAGTACGAGTTGATTTTATAGTATAGCTGTATAAATAAAAAGAGAAGTCCTGACTGACTGACTGATTGACTGACTCATCAACGCCCAGCCCAAACCCTTGGACCTAGAAAGCTGAAATTTTGCACAGAGGTTCACTTTATAATGCAGACAAAGAATAAGGAATTCTCGGTAGTACGTTCCCGTGGGATGTTTTCGGACATCAACGCGGGCGAAGCCGCTGGCAAAAGCTAGTCAAGAATATGAGGTCCACGTTAAATACAATCCTGTACTATAAACACTTTGTTTTAAAGCTGCCAGTAACAGTTAATAGTCCTCCAGACCGAATTTCAGCCATGGTGACCAATCTATGCGGAGACCAGTCTTCGGCGCAGGAGATATTTTAGTGCACACGTGTGTGCGCAGACACAGGTGCACTCTCTCTTACCTCACTCTCATAGTTCGATGGGACGGCAATCCGACACGACCGGAGAGAGATCAGGCGCAGGACCAACGACTTAACGTGCTTTGCGAGGCACGGGGGTATCACACCACCAACTCCCAAACGCCGTTGTTATTACTAAGAAGCTTCTAATGGAAAACCCATAACACTTTGACCGACCCTGGAATCGAACTCAGGACCCCACGCACAGCAGTCGGTCTTTATATGCGATACTCGTTTGAATTTAAGGCGAGTAGTGCTGCCAACTGACTGTGCTGCCACCATTGAAAAAATAATTGTAAGCCTGGAGAAAAAATGTGAACATAGGAAATTTCAAAATGTTCCATCATTTTGAAATTTCCAATGTTCACATTTTTAGTCAGATAAGATAGGTCAGGTGAGGTCAAAAAAATCAACACTAAACCTCCCAGGTTTGAAGCCTTAGTTTAACGCCAAAAACGGCTGTTTTTGGCGTTAACTGCTAAAACTTCGAACCTAGGAGGTTTAGTGTTGATTTTTTCATATAAAAAATTCTACCTCATTAAATTGACTAAAAATGTGAGCATAGGAAATTTCAAAATGTTCCATACCTCCAGACTTATGTTTTTTCCTCAATGGTGGCGCTAGTTGGCAGCACTACTTGCCTTAATTAACCAAATCAAAATACCTTAGTACCTTTATTAACTAAACATAAATTATCTAAATTCTCTCTTTGCATGGAACATTTATTCCATTCTGTATCGGGAGAAGGGCGTTGTTATCCGCTCTCATAGAAATATAACTTCTTTCATATATCTATGTCCGCTCTACAGTTTATATATACTTTTGCAGCTATCATCGTTTTACTTGTTGTACTGTCTTTTGTTATTGTTCCGAAAATTTTTTTTATTTTTTATTTAACTTTAAATGAAGCAACTGTCAACGTTTTAAAACGGCTGCCAGTTACAGCAACGACTACGTCTGCACAGATAAGATAAGATAATCATGTTTTTGCTCAAACTTGAGTACAATACATGCAACACAAACAGCATGTAAGACAAAAACAGATCATCCCGATTGCCTTAGACTAGCATGCAAATATTAAGTAATATAATAAAACAATGAATACCTAATGTCACTCGGCAATGAAATCATAACAAAAAAAAAATATAATAATAAGTCCTGCACCAACCGGGGGTTGTCCTTGGGTGAACTTGCATAGTGCATACAGGGATAATCGTCGGCTGGTGCCTCCTCGTCATTTAACTCTTAAAATGTCGATTGCACACCATGTGTACAGATAACAATAGAATTTCAATTGTGTCTGCTAATTAGCGCGCGACGGGTTAAAATTGTTTATGGGGCCTCTGCGAGTTGGCTTTGGCCCCTCGTACGCCTTCCAAAGTCCGGGACCCCAGGGTCCCGAGATATGTCAAATGCAAATAATAAATATAATAATAAATTTTAATTTTAAAAATGTCATGACAACCAGGCCAAACAGTTGTGAATGAAATATCCGATTTTAGACAATATAACTGTCTGAAATCGGATATTTAATTCACAACCCGATTGTAATAAGATAGGTATTCTATTAAATAAATTGAAGCACCTCAAAATCTTGTTACGTATTTGTCCGAATGTAAATAGAAAACGTTCCATTTGTGACTTTCTGTTCCAACTTATTTCATGAGACCAATTCATTAAACGAATCAGGTGAAATTAAGGAATTGTGATTTGGTTGATGTTGCTATGGGCTGCTTAGAATACTGTGGAAAATCGAGATAATATTCTTTGTAAAATATGTTAGTTCTGTAATAGGTATGATATTTCTAGATATTTATTGCACATGAGATAAAGGTATAAGTGGTGGTAGAAGGTAACACTTATTATAATAAATTAACCTTTAGGACTTCTTTAGAGCTATAACATCCTATTCCTATTAGCATCATCTGCCAAGCCCTTTTACTATTATTAAGGTGCAACAAGCCGCGGACACGAACTCCTCACTGGTGGGCGTGGCCAAAACGCACGCTATCTCACTTGGCATCGTGTCCGACAGAGATAGTATCAGTGATGAGCAGTTAGGCGCTACACGTACACAAACGTCGTTCCGAATAGTTCTGAACTGAAACGACGTTACACGATGCACACGCATACATACACCTGACTGCCCGCTCGCCAAAATTCTGAGAATTTGGGAAGTACAAGCCGGCTACAGATCAAGCTATACTTATCCAGTATAAGCTGATTTCGCATTGTATAGGATATCCTTACAATGAGAGGTCAGTGTAAACTGGAAATGTATACAAACCCGTACAAAAGTGTATGGGAAAAATGTCGTAAAGTTCAACCTTAAGGTCGTATTCCTGTGTAACAAATAATAATAAATAATAATAATAATAATTTATTTATTTGTTAGAATATTGTTGTAAAGGTGTTACACAAAGTATGACGTCCATAATATTCTGCTGTTTCCAGCGTACAAATATTTTACAGAATCTAAATTAAATGTATTAAAACAATATTATTATACCTAAATTAGATGTCACATATGATGAACTATACAATGTTAAGGTTAAGGAAAACGTTAATTAGGTACTATCAAATACAATGTCAAGAATAATTAAAATATAATGTTAAGAATTATTAAATACAACTTCATGGGTAATTAAATATAATGCCAAGAATGATTAAATACAATTTAAAGAATTATTCAATACAATGTCATCGTTAATTAAAACTCTTTAGTAACAGAGAGTCAAGTCGTCATCTAATTTAAATGTTGAATCAAATTTTTCATTTAAAAAGTCATTTGTTGAGTAGTAACACTTATGCAATAGAAAGTTCAATAATTTCTTTTTAAATGTCATGAAGTTAAGATTTTTAAAAACATTAGGTAATTTATTATAAACACGAATTGCCATACAGTAAACATTATTGGAAAATAGTTTAATTCTTTGTTGGGGTACACATAATCTGTAGATATTTCGACTTTTTCTTATTACAACATCATTATGTACTTGAAATAAAGCTATGTTTTTGTGTACAAAGACACAGATTTCAAATACATATAAAGATGGTAGTGGTAAAATTTTTAAAAAAAATTTTAAAATACGTTTAGCAGTGTCGAGCTCTTTGTGAAAAAACTCGTCCGAGGAAAGTATAGTCAACCACGGTTAGACTTTGACAGCGGCTTTATTACATACGAGTACTATCGAGGAAACATACATCTATACACCGTAAGGACTATTCTTGCTTGCAGCGCTCGGCCGCTATAGTAAGACTTGGTAACAGAGATGTCGTCATCGTGTGCACGGGATTTTGTTTTCAAATTGGTCACAATCAGATTTCCTCGATAGTACATACATAAATAAACTCACGCCGTCTTCCATGGGGGTAGGCAAAAACTATAGAACGCCACCTGCTACGATCCTTACATAATCCTTTTGCCTCGTTTACGTTCATACATCTCATCATATTTTATTTTGTTTTCGGCTCTATTTTCTAGCACTAAGGGCGGTTTTTGTAGTTCAAGTGTTACTACTGAATTTGGTTGACCCTATTATTACACCCCAGTAGCAATTTGATTTTAGATTAAAGATCACGTTTTACGAAAGGATATTTTCCTTAGTTCTGTTATCTTCGTTTTTGTCGTCAATAAATCTAAAGGTTGCTATCGCCAAGTCTACCGGCTAATGGTGCCCTAAGGTGATGTACAATCACGGACATTGCGGTGAACCACTTTTCAACCTTATTGCCTTAGTAATAAGGTCGAAAAGTGGTTCCCCGCAAATGTCCGCGATTGTACCTTACCTACCCTTGATTTATACTAACCGAGCGGATAAGGAACTGTTATTCTTACTATTTTTCTCCTATTTTCAGGAAATACTAATTAATAGAATTTTGTGTTTACTGTTAGAAGTAGCTTTATTTTATTTATCAGAGAAAAAGAGTCGTTACAAACATGGCTCCGTACGGCATTTCATACAAACTTTCAAGTCCTTTTTTAACCGACTTCAAAAAGGAGGAGGTTCTCAATTCGTCGGAACCTTTTTTTTTTATGTATGTTCCCCGATTACTCGAAGATGGCTAGACCGATTTGGATTTTTTTTGTTTTATTCGAGAGGGTTGGTCCCATATAAAATTGATTAACTTTGCTTGGGTAGTTTTTGAGTTAGCTGCAATAATACGTATTTTTTCCCACTTTTATATGGATGATGTTCTAGTTTGTTTCGCTGGTAGTGGTATTAGAATTTGTGTGGGGTAGGTACCACAACTAAAAAGTGAAAAATAAAAACTTTTTTACAAAAAAATACAACCGACTTCCAAAAACAGCTACAAAGTGAAAAATAACTTTAATTTCGGAAGTCGGTGACAAAAAACGAAAATACATTTAACTAGACACCGACTTCCGAAATTAAAGTTATTTTTCACTTTGTAGTTGTTTTTGGAAGTCGGTTGTATTTTTTTGTAAAAAAGTTTTTTATCGAAATGAATAAACCGATTTTAATGAAACTTCATACGCATAAGCAGGATACATAGGTCTAAAAAGTTAGTTAAGTACATTTTCTGTTGCTGCTGAGTTCATTATATAACATAATAGAAATGTATTTTTTAAATTATTTGGTCCCGTGTGAGCGAGAGAGGCGACAAAATGCAACAGCCCTCTTACTCGGTAAGTATCTAAATGTGGTAACTATCAAGCTAGGAGAGAGGAGCATCAAATCAAGCTGTACCTACCTAGGTTTGATTTTATCTTCATTAGTCATACATTAGGTACCTACCTATTGTAACGTAAAGTGTTTTTCATAGATTACTTCAAGAATTATCTCCTCTACGACACACCATAAGTTTTAATGGACGAAACATTAATTAACACCCAAAAATAATGGCTCATTCTGAAAATCAATCTCCAGCACATTTGGTGCGGAATCACTATAAAAACCAGTCATAAACCCATTAATTTCAATAAACAGGGCAGGAAGGACAACATTTTATGACACGTCTATTACCGTAAAATCCTCTCTCTCCTTTATTATCGATGACCTAATGTTCGACTATTCATTCTGTTTCGGAACATGTTATGATGTTTTTCTATTGAATAAAATATTAAAAAAAAAAACTTTATTTTGTACAAAAACCTTCAACAATGCTTAAAAACTAGGTCGCATGAATTTCAATGAATAAACGTCATACAGATCCCAAACTAGGAGTCTATCCTATATTATAGCCTTTCTATATTCTCTTGTGTAGGTCTGGAGTGAATACAGCTAGTTGACAGTTTTTGAGACAACAATTAGTAGGTAATGTTCTTTGTGGTTTATTTTTCTCAAAATATGAAAATTTTAGCAAAATAATTGTTGAAATGGAACGCAACCAATAAGCTGCCCCACCTGTCATCTGTCAATTTTTGTCGCTGTCTTTTGTCTTTGACATATACTCGTAGTTGTGTGCCACGTATCTCTTGATCTCTTCTCTAAAAAAACTCTGTACAAGTTTTATTACAATATATTATTGTTGAACCAAGTTCCACGTTCTTTATTATTTTACACAGTCAGTTAGTTTCCTACAATAATCGCTGCCGCCCCGCTGCCCGCAAAATTCGAGGCAGAGGCCTAAGCCGACGTTCGCACGGACGTAAAAATATCGCGGCGGGATTTTGACGCGCACTGGATTTTCTACTGTCGCTGTTGAGACGAGCGTTGAGAATCCAACTTAACAACAACAGAGTGCATACTAGGGCGTCGACAAAACACACTATTAAAAAAAAAACAGCACTACTATAAAATCGCCGCGATATTTTTACGTCCGTGCGAACGTCGAGTAATTGTATGAAGTTATTATTTTTTAAATCTCGTTTTATAGAATTCTGTTTTGCTGGGGTTTTTTTTAATGTTGGCAATTACATGGTTCAATTATTTTGATTGAAAGCTGCAGAATATAGTATGCCCATTTAATTATTCACTTTTATGTTTACACTATCTGTTGTCCGCAACTCGTCAGCGTGTATTTTGTGTTTCACCATTTTTAAATAAATATCCACGATGTTATAGCCTAGCCTATGTCGTTCTTCAGGTCTGATCAGGTCAGGTCTACCTGTCTATAAAATTTCATAATGATCGGCTCAGTGGTTTAGGCATTGAAAGGCTTGTGTGAACCGTGTAATGTTGTCAATTTAAAAAATATTATTTTGCATCTGCTAAACTTTAAATGAAGTTGGTTTAAGGGTTCAAGGATTTTTGATATCATTTGAAGTGAATTCAATTTTCTCGTTAACAAAGAAAATTAATAACCTTTCAAATAACAATGCTTTAGTCGAGTCTATCCTTGTTACGAAGACTACTTTGCGCATAATTTAGATAAAGGTCGATGAAATTACTTTCAACAATGACAGATTAGTCACTGTTTTAAATGGATTTGTGAAAATATTCCGTTAATTTGAATTCTTTTATTATAGGTACCTTAGAACCTTTACAAGCACTTGTACGGGTATTATCCTCTCTTGTATCCCACTAAATTCCTGTTGGGTTGCTTAAGTTTCAATTCTCTTGAAGTAAGACGGTCACGCGATCAGATGACTGTAATATTTAAAATTCTTACGGGGATTATTGATGTTCCTGATCTCCATAATGAAATCTGCAATCTATTTGTCCCGAGCAATTATTGTCGTAGCAGAAAACACCGCTTACTGGCTGTTCCAACTTGTCGTACTGTTGCACGCTCCAAGTCACCTATTCCTCGGACATTAGCCGCTGTTAACGCTCTCCTGAACTCAAACACAGATTTTGATGTGTTTGTGACTGAATGGAAGATGATTCTGTCAGAGTGCTTGAATTTTTGTGAGAAGAATGCATGACTGTGTTAAATAAATTATATATTATGTAGTGTAAGTAATTATATTTAAATAGTGTAATTGGTTTCGGCCGTTCTATTTAAAATAAATAAATAAATAAATAGGACTCAGAGACGAAAAACATCATTCAGCATCTATCTGGCATTTGCTGATATGAATCCAAATGAACCGTTCACACAAATAATTCTATATTTTTTAATTTGTTGAAATGTGTTCCTTTTATACGTACTGTGCCAAATAAACGTTTTCCATTTTTTAACCGACGAAAAAAAAGGAGGAAGTTCCACGCATAACGTTTTACAGAGTCGTCCGATTTGGAAAAAAATGTTTTACTCGAGAGGGTAAACCTCAAAGTTGGTCCCATATAAAATTTATTAACTTTGCATGGGTAGTTTTTGAGTTAGCTTCAATAATACGTATTTTTCCCCCACTTTTATAAGGATGATGTTCTAGTTTCTTTTGCAGGAAGTGGTATTAGAATTTGTGTGGGGTAGGTACCACAACTAAAAAGTGAAAAAAAAAAATTAATGGAATGCATAATAAAGAGTATTCTATTCTATTCTATTCTAAAAATAAAAACTTTTTTACCAAAAAATTGCAACCGACTTCCAAAAACAACACTACAAAGTGAAAAATAACTTTAATTTCGGAAGCCGGTGGCAAATACGAAAATACATTTAACCAGACACCGACTTCCGAAATTAAAGTTATTTTTCACTTTGTAGTTTTTGGAATTCAATTGTTTTTTTTTTTTTTTTTTTTTGTAAAATTCTTTTATTCGCTTCACCATTTTAACATTTTTTCACTTTTCTGTTCCAAGTAAAATAAAAAAAAATACATAAAATTCTTGACCTAATCATCAAAAATCATCAACTGTATTGTTCGCCTCCTCTTACACGAAGAAAAGAACCCCAGAGAATTATTTCATTCTTTTCTTTTTGTAAAAGCAACAACTTTGTTTCCACTCGTCGGCTATAAATCGAAGTTTCAGAATTATTAACAAGACACAATGTGCGGGTACGTTAGCACATTAATATTCTAAAAAGATACGGAGACGTTTTCTTTATCTTTTCGAAAGAGGGATGTTTGGAAATTGTTCGTGATTTATATTTAATTTTTTGCTTATACAGGGTGTTTGGTGCATCGTTTGCCAAATTGAATTGGCCGAAAGAAGAGGTCATTTGCTATCGCTTCAGGCTCAAGTACTCATTTTTGGCCACACCGGTTTTTTTATTACAACTTTCTAATTTTTATTTTGAAAAAATCCAAAACTCAGCATTAAAGCTTAAATTAAAAAAAAGTTTTAAGTGTAGTCGTCAAATTTCATTTTTATTTACATATGTACTGTTGTATGGCTCTATCAAATTTAAAATTACTTGCCAGTTACATCTAGTTTTTTTTTAATAAATCACAAAGTTTTTGGAAAAATAAAAAATGAACTTAAAACTCAACTTTAAATAGCTATAAAAAAAAAACTAAAAGCGATCGGGATCTTCGAATTATTTTAAAAAGTTCTCTAGTCTATCCCCTTTCCAACGGTATGTAATGTGTTAAAAAACTCTTTTAATATCTTTAATAATTAGCTAAATGTGTAGTCGAGACACATCAGGCTGATATTGGATATTACGTTTAAAACACTAGTTTTCGCATAAATTACATGCTATTAGTAGATAGATACTGTTATCTCACGTCTTACGTAGTCTCTTATCTCGTTCTTACATAGGGAACTTTCCTCGAAATTGAAAAAAAAATACATTATTACAAAAATAATCATTTATTAATAAGTAATTTAATTACATACTAATCTTACAAGAATTAGAATTTCTGCAAACAGAGTTGCCCTTATTATTAGCTGATTTGCCAATTTTCAGTGAAGACAGGTCTTTTGTTTTCCAACATGACGGTTGTCCCGCTCATTGGAGAATAACCGTCAGGGAGTACTTGAATGATGCATTCCCGGACTCATGGATTGGGAGGGATGGCCCTATTCCTTGGCCTCCACGTTCTCCAGACTTAACTCCGTTGGATTTTTACGTCTGGGGACGGGCCAAAGAACTCGTCTACGCCACGGAAGTTGAGACAAGAGATGATTTAGTCCAACGCATTGAGGCGGCTTTCATGACGATCAAAGCAGAAATGCGTTTACGCACCACTACAGTTGAGATAAGACGAAGATGTCGCGCGTGCATACGCAATAGTGGTAGACAGTTTGAACAAGACTTGTAAGATTAGTATGTAATTAAATTACTTATTAATAAATGATTATTTTTGTAATAATGTATTTTTTTTTCAATTTCGAGGAAAGTTCCCTATGTAAGAACGAGATAAGAGACTACGTAAGACGTGAGATAACAGTATCTATCTACTAATAGCATGTAATTTATGCGAAAACTAGTGTTTTAAACGTAATATCCAATATCAGCCTGATGTGTCTCGACTACACATTTAGCTAATTATTAAAGATATTAAAAGAGTTTTTTAACACATTACATACCGTTGGAAAGGGGATAGACTAGAGAACTTTTTAAAATAATTCGAAGATCCCGATCGCTTTTAGTTTTTTTTTTATAGCTATTTAAAGTTGAGTTTTAAGTTCATTTTTTATTTTTCCAAAAACTTTGTGATTTATTAAAAAAAAACTAGATGTAACTGGCAAGTAATTTTAAATTTGATAGAGCCATACAACAGTACATATGTAAATAAAAATGAAATTTGACGACTACACTTAAAACTTTTTTTTAATTTAAGCTTTAATGCTGAGTTTTGGATTTTTTCAAAATAAAAATTAGAAAGTTGTAATAAAAAAACCGGTGTGGCCAAAAATGAGTACTTGAGCCTGAAGCGATAGCAAATGACCTCTTCTTTCGGCCAATTCAATTTGGCAAACGATGCACCAAACACCCTGTATAATGGAAGGTGTTTATGTTGTATATGTTTCTTTAAACTATTGAAGAAGGAAGTGAAGACTAAATTAAGAGGGATGCGCCGTGGTAGCCCGCGAATTTTTTTTTTTTTTTTGGGTTTTATGATACTCGACAATAATACATATGTATTTACATAATTTTAACCATAAAAATCATCAATACATCTTTCTAAGTTACAGTTCGTGCAGATTCGTCGAACGAATGAAATCTAACGAATCTGTACGAAATTTAACTTAAACTCAACTCTACTCTCTCTCTCTCTCTCTCTCTCTCTCTCTCTTCTACTTTATTCTCTTACTTTTTTATGGTTAAAATTATGTAAATACATATATTTTATTGTCGCGTATCATATTTTGATTAAGAACCTGACACGCCCTGAAAATTGCATAAAACGCATGAAAATTTGAATTTCGCGGGCTACCACGGCGCATCCCGCTTAACTAATTAACTATCTTATAGAGTCAATACATAGACACGACAACCGAACATAATAACCATATTAGCATGCTAGATATGATTCAGTAACTGTACCTACATACATTGTGTATTGAGTCTGTAAAAATACATACACAATTTGTGTATGTATTTTTACAGACTCAAAGTTAAATTGTGTATGCAAAATATAGTAGAAATCAGATAAAATAAAAAAATCCTCATCTGAAAAGACGAAAGAAGAATAAGGAAGAAAAATGTTTTTTTTTTTATATCTTTATTAATTTATAGAGGGTTTGATCAAAGAAAAAAAAAAGAAAAAGATAAAAGAAAAGAAGAAATATAGTTTCAATGATGGCTTAATTTAATTAAACTTAACAAAAAATTCAAAGTATTATTTTATGTATAACCACCACCAAACCACCACCATAACCACCACCACCACCACCAACCACCACACCACCATAACCACCATAACCATTTGTGTGTGTGTGTGTGTGTGTGTGTTCGTTAACCGTTTCGTTTATTAACCGAGCGAGCGAAGCGTCTCTGCTTCAAGTCTGGCGAAATTTGCTTTCGTCTGTCTGTTTGTTGGTACTCCTTTAAAGGTCGTCACGAAACTTTGGTATACAGGTT
This sequence comes from Cosmia pyralina, assembly GCA_946251885.1. Lineage (NCBI taxonomy): Eukaryota > Metazoa > Arthropoda > Insecta > Lepidoptera > Noctuidae > Cosmia > Cosmia pyralina. Next base: position 22,946,965 of record OX276345.1, on the reverse strand, counting down.
TTACGACTTTATAAAATTTTTCGTCATCGGAGATTTTTGGTTGTAGGGCTACTTCCTCCAAAAAGGGGCAAAAAGGGGGCTACGGGATATCTCCGCCTTATGAGATCCGATTTTGATGGTTAATTTTTTAATTGAAAGGTTAGTGAAAATGTGACGAAAAACAAAACATGGTAAATATCCCGTTTTAAATAAATGTGTTGCAAAAAAGTTTATGCTAGCGAGGTTTACTGTTCCGCAGAACTACAAAAAAAAAACATTACACAAAACATTACATAAGCACACACATAACATTACATTACATAAAGAGGCAATTTAAAAAACATTACACTCCTTTGGGCAGTCGTGTAAAAATCCGAAATATTCTTCAACTTTTAAGTGACTCCCTCGTTGGTAAAGCGGTAACAAGCGCTACAGCTGAGCATGAGGTCTTGAGTTCGATTCCCAGGACAGGCAAAGTGTATTGTGTTTTCTATCTGGGATTTCTCAGTAGCAGTCCGGAGTCTAGATATGTGCCTGGTTTTATTTATTTATTACTTGGGACTTCAACATAACTGGCGAAACTCATTGTAAGGAAATCCTATACAATACGAGATTAGGTTATACAGGAAATGTATAGCTTGATGTGTAGTCAACAAGGAACCCTTATAGTTTCGCTATGTCCGGCCATCTGTCCGTCCGACCACAGCTTAGCTCAGAGACTCTTAGTACTAGAAAGCTATAATTTAGCATGGATATACATATTCATCACGCCGATAAAGTGGTAAAATAAAATGATGAAAAAAAAAATTTTTAGGGTACCTTCTGTGCACGTAAAGTTGGGATGTTTTTTTTTTCTCGTCTACCCCATAGTGTGGCATATTGTTGGATAAGTCTTTCAAAAATATTGTGGGTTTGTGAAAACAATTTTTCGATTTAGGGATCCGTTTCTGAAATATTAAGCTTTAAAATGCAAATTTTTGTTAGAGTCAAGTGCCCCCCCCCCCCCCCCCCCCCCCGGCCAGCTAAACGGTTAGGTTTGGATGGGTGAAAAAATTCACAGTAGTAGTGTATATAACGAAATTAAAAGAAAAACTATCACAGCTAAGTAGGCTTTTCAAGTTTACGAGTAATAGTCAACCAACTTGTAAAATGTACTTGGAACAGTAAAAATTTCGAACAAATTCCATTAAAAATTACTTATACATATAACGTTGTTAGTTGTGTAAAACAGATAGTAAATATAAAGTTTATCAACCATGTAAAAATATACAAAAATAAAATCATAACATTCTTATTAATAATTATTTCTAATTTAATAATATTTACGCTCGAATAACGACGGGCGGCGCGCGGCGGCGTGCACTACGGAACCTTATTACTGCGTGTGTCCCGACACGCACTTGGCCGGTTTTGCTAATAAAACATCTGTTCCAACTTCAACAAACAAAGTGGAAATATCAGCCCCTCCCGGAGGATCAAAGTCCATCAGAGGGAAACTTATTTAATTTGTAGCCTGAATCAACATGCTGATTACTGTTCATGTTGTTTACGTATTTTTAGTTAGGGTCAGATGGACTTAACTTTAGAGGTGAGAACTTGGACACAGTTTGTGGGGAAAGGGTTGAGAACAACTGTGTATGTTACTCTAAAACTTTCTTCATCCCCGTTTACACTAACACTAGGCGACACCTATACGAATGTCCAAATAAAAAACGCTATTGGATTTTCAACGCTCGCCTGAGTGCCGAAAGTTGAAAATCAAACAGTGTGCTTTAATAAAGGCGTTACGTTTAGGGTGTTAAGGACTAATGCCCGGTTTCTGAGCTATTTAAACGGAGTTTATCCATTCGATAGTGATTATTGGTTCGATATCGTGTTTTGAACTTTATGATAAGGAAGAATTTAGCTTAAAAGTCGAGTAAATTACTATCGAGGGTTTATCTGAGGACCTCGGAAGGAATTCGCTTAAGGAGGATGCGCTGTGGTAGCCCGCGAAATCCAAATTTTCTTGCGTTTTATGTAATTTGCAGGTCCGTGTCAGGTTGTATCTTGATCAAAATATGATACGCGGGAATAAAATATATGTATGTGTCGGATCCGGTCAATAGTACGGATGCGTAACGAATCGCAAGCGCGCCACTGGCGACATCACGTGAGGTGCCCACGCCTACAGCGCGCTTCTACAGAGTCGTGATGTTTTAACCTGATGGCGAGAAGAACAGTCTAGAGTCGGATCGCATCGGAGCAACATCGGGGTTACTACGCCACGGAACTGTATTCGATTCGTTGTGCTTAGTGATTGTGTTAGATTGTGATTTTAAACACCGTGTATCGCACCCAGTGTGTTTTCATTGCACGAAACTCATCTTCTGCCCACGTGTCTGTCTAAATCTAACTGAGTAAATCCTTGACGTTTCCGACATATTTATATAATATTAATCATGAAAATCATCAATACATCGCTATTAGTTAGAATTCGTGCAGAGTCGTTAGATTTCGTTCATTCGATGAATCTGCACAAATACTAACTTATAGAGATGTATTGCTGATTTTCATGGTTAAAATTATATAAATACATATGTTTTATTCCCACGTATCATATTTTGATCAACATACAACCTGACACGGACCTGCGAATTGCAAAACACCCAAAAAAAAAAAAATTATTTCGCGGGCTATCACAGCGCATTCCCCTTAAATAGATATTTTTTTCGAATCAATTGAGAGTCTAAACTCCGTTTAAGAATTATTAAGTTTAAGAATATTGAGAGTCTAAACTCCGTTTAAGAATTATTAAGTTTAAGAAAATTGAGAGTTTAAACTCCGTTTAAGAATTATTAAGTTTAAGAAAATTGAGAGTTTAAACTCCGTTTAAGAATTCTTCAGAAACCGGGCATTAATGTTTCTGTTCTAGGAGCTGTTGGAGCTGAGAATTAACTTAAGATTATTTGAACAAAACAATTCAGCTCCTAGAATAGAAACATTAATGCCCGGTTTCCGGTAAGTTTGCAAACAAACTTACAGCGAATTCACACGTGGATGTATCATCAATCGCTTTTAACGAATTATTGTCACCTACATACCCACTGTGTTTAGTGGCACCGAAACTCTTATGACCGTCACGCTGACGAATAGTGAGAAATAATGGTCCGACTAAAATAAATTCACGATTCGTCATGAGCATGACCACATGTAAGTACTTACTTATTGTATGTACGAACACAGGCCTTCACACACAACACAGCTACACCAGAAAAAATAATTAGATCCCCCAACACCCAATAATTTGCGTGGTAGTAGTCATTTCATACAACTGTCAAAGAGTTACAGTAAATTGTCATTTGAATATACGGACAACATACATCCACCACGCAAAGGCAGCTTAGAAAAAAGTGCTATTCACGGTATAACTTTCAACCAATGTCTGTGTGTAGTAAAAGGCTTTGGTAATTGTTTTCCAAGCGCATGAAAAACATTTAGCAAAACTGCGATCAGCCACCCACAGCTAATGGGATACAAATATCATATATTATTTAAATGAGCAATTTTGTAAACACGTTCTCAAAAACGGCTCTAACGATTTCGATGAAAGTTGCAGTATAGGGGTTTATGGGGGCTAAAAATCGATCTAGCTATGTCTCATTTCTAGAAAAATTCTTTTTTTCTATTTTCACCCGAGCAGAGCTAGGTCAACCAGGTACTATTAATGGAATGAGAGGTAATGGTAAAATTTATATGTCGGATCCGGTCAATAGTACGGACGCGTAACGAATCGCAAGCGCACCACAGGCGACATCACGTGAGGTGCCCACGCCTACAGCGCGCTTCTACAGAGTCATGGTGTTTTAACCTGATGGCGAGAAGAACAGTCTAGTGTCGGATCGCATCGGAGCAACATCGGGGCTACTACGCCACGGAACTGTATTCGATTCGTTGTGCTTAGTGATTTTAAACACCGTGTATCGCACCCAGTGTGTTTTCATTGCACGAAACCCATCTTCGGCCCACGTGTCTGTCTAAATCTAACTGAGCAAATCATGACGTTCCTACATATAGAATAAAGTTTTCTTAACTTTTCAAAGTCGAATGAGTTTTTGAAAAATCATCGCCGGGGTAAAAAGGGGTTGATTTTAAAATTCACAAACAACAACAATATTTTACCTCTTTTTAAGAGATTGAAGAGACTGAAAATGTAGTCATAGTTCGTATCTTGAGGTAACATTAATTAGTGTTTATTTCACAACCGATTCACTCGGTCTAAAGTTTTTCTTATTCAATGCACAACAAAATGGTAACATTTTTTTATGCCGTGCAAATTAATTAATCAAAACTTACGGTTAATGTAGGTACTCCTACTTACTAAACCGCGCAAGATAAGTAACTAGGTTGAACCTAGTTCTAACCACATTTCTGCACTTAGCCTAGAACAAGGAACTAAGCGCTAACTTAGAACCACTTAACTAGATAGCTTTTGGTTGGTTGATTACAGCTACATCCTTCTTTTATCCAAGCTATTGTTGATACAAATAAAATAAATATTATTTGGTTCGTACTCCTTCAAAAGAGATTTCAGAGTGGTAATTCCAGTATTTTTAAGAACATTCGCACATTGAACATCGTGCTTGAGATGGGACCAGATTTTGAACATTTTTAAATACGGAAATGGACTTCAGTTGATTGATGCTAACTTTGTTTTTTTTTTCATGACATTATAAACATACATTAACTGACGCCTTATCCCGTGGGGGTGGGCAGAAACTACAGAACCCTACAACAATATTAGTAGGAGTAATTTAATAGGTTAGGAGTAATAAAATAAACAATTACGCGATGGAAAAGGTATGGCCACTCTTTTAAATAAAGGACGTAAATAAAGGGGTAAGTCTATCTTATCAAACGCACCAAAACATTAGTAGATAAAACCCGTAACAATTTCATGACCCAATTTCCAAATATCCTGTTACCAAATTTTGGGTCATCGGGCAATATTGCCGAAGTCAAGTCGTGGGGAAACGATAATGATTAATTTACATAATCTGACAGAGCGCACAGCCAATATACAAGGTGTCATTTTCAATCAATCTGCCTAGCCTTTTCCCAACTATGTTGCGGTCGGCTTCCAGTCTAACCGGATGCAGCTGAATACCATTATTTTACATGGAGCGACTGCCTATCTGACCTCCACAACCCATTAACTGGGTAATACGATACCCCTTGGTAAGACTGGTTGTCAGACTTTCGGGCTTCTGACGACCCCTAACGACTGTCAAAGATTCAAGAATGACAGCCGGGACCAACGGCTTCCAAGGCACGGAGGAGTCTCGGTATGTAAAGATGGTCACCCATCCACGGCCTAACCCCGGCAAGCGTAGCTTAACCTGATGGATCGACCCGTGCGGCTGTTATTACTTAGCCACGAGCTAATCACCATTAAGGGGTCATTGTACTCATCATTATGAACAACTTTTATGGGACAAAATCTGAAATCGCGAAAAAAATCTGATGTTCTCTACGTTTTGACGAGTAATTACGTACGTTAATGTAGGGAACAGCTGATTTTTTTTCGCGATTACAATGATCCCTTAAGAAGATAACGGTGATTAAAATTGCAGCCAGTAGTTGTAATTCCAAACATCTTACAGTGGGCTTAGCACGAACGCGCAGAGTGAACTAAAATTTAACAATTAAAATTTTCGAATAATTGAAATAATCGTTTCGCACACAATACAAACTTAGTTTTAAGACTGTTCGTATTTTTAGGTGATACTCGTACTTATTGTGCTTGTTGCACAAATTTTAACCAAAATGCTATAGATTTTCGATTCAAAATTCTTTTGAACATAGGTACGTTACGTTTACCTTCACGTACGAGGACCTCAGATTTCATGATTAGAATATTATGCAAAGGAACAGTGTCTCGAATTCGGGTATAAACAAATAAATGGCGGGTCAGGGGCTCTCAAAGTTTTGAGGAAAGTTTTGCTCAATGACGTATTAAGTTTCCTACAAATTATTAACGTATATGGCTATAAGAGGGGAAGACCAAAGAGACGATGGATGGAACGTGTGTAAGATCCTCCTCGCCTTTGTACCTATTTTAGTACGAAAAGTTTAAACAAATCCTAACTAATAATATAAATGTGAAAGTAAGTTAGTTTGTTACCTTTTCACGCCTAAGCCACTGAACCGATCATCCTGAAATTTTGCATATACGTTGTCAGTTGTACAGAAACGGACACAGGGTACCTTTCATTCCGAAAAAAATACTGTTCCCGAGGAAAACGACGATAACGTTCTTATGATAACAGATGGCGCCACGTGTCTTTCGAATCATGATTGAATTGTAACAGTACAAGCAGAGTATAACCCGAATTGATTGTCAAATTCTAAATTAAAGCGAGCGATAAAGATGATAACGGGGCTAGAAAGGGAGTGACTACCGAGATGACGACTAATAGAGAAGTATGGAAGAAAAAGACATGTTGCGCCGACTCCAAATAAAATGGGATAAAGGCAGGAGAATGATGATGACACTATTATTAACATGAAGTTCTAGTTTTTGAAGGTCTAAGGAATTACTGTACGTATACAATTGCAATAAGATTCTAATCTTATTGCAAATGGAGTAACGGACTGTAAAAAAGGTTTGTTTAAATGTCTACATATAAACAAACCTTTTTTTACAGTCCGTTCAACCGATTTTGACTTCTATTACGTTAGTGACATGACAAATGGCAGCAGCAGTAAACAGTTGGTATTGTAACCACTTTTTTGCCTTTAATGCCATCCTTAAGCCTACGGAACAGAAGTCAAAATCGGTTGAACGAACAGTAAAAAAAGGTTTGTTTAAATGTCTAATCTTATTGCAAATAGAGTGTAGGTCTGAACAAGCAGGTAACTTACAGATAGAGGATTTAACTCGTATTAAAAATGCGAAATCCTCGCAAGTACTCAATATTATGTTTAACACAACTACTATACTTTTTTGAGCACCTGAAAAAATAAAAATAAACTAAAATGTACAGCAATATGTCAGCATAAAACTGTAAGACGAGAGACTAAAGGAGAAGTATAAAATTTTATCAGCATTCAAGAACGTAAATTAAAATATTTCACTATACTACGTAAATCTTAAGTTTTCTTAAGAAAATAAAAACATCCCACTGGACTTAAAATTAACACAAAGACTAAGTAACAAAATATCCAAAAACATTTTTCATTTCTCATTGCAGCTTTTTTAAATGGTAAAACAAATCTGAATGAGAACAACTTTTCTAAGGCTGGGGTGCGACTTTTAGAAACCTATAACTCACAATTCATTGGTTTTGATATTTTCGCGCTGCCGCAATCTAAATTTAAAAGACTGGTTTCACAATCTCTTGCAAGTCGCCAATAAGACGGTTGCTTATGTCATCCGCTTTCTTCGATTCGTCGACATAATTATAGTGTTTTTTCTTATAAATATGTACTTTTTACTATTTTCTTTTTTAGCATGCGTTCGTTGTCATACTTCAATGTTATTTCGTGGACAAGTGTGGGTTATACGTTTTTTTCGATTGTATAATAATTACTTTGTTAATGCTGTAATGTATAACTGTTTTTTGTCCCAAATAAATAAAATAAAATAAGGAGTCGGTTTTTTACAAAGTTATGAATGGTCGTTGTAATAAGATCATTAAATAATTTATTGTATATTCAACAAGATTGAAAAGCTACTTGTGCAAGTTATGTGCTTCAGTTACACCTACTTAATGTTTGTTACATGTGTGGAGTTTCATATGATTAAACTAGCCGTGCCCCGCGACTTCGTTCGTTCGCGAAGTTGTAAGATACACAATATAGTAAAATATCGGCCACATTTTAATAAAACTCCCTCGTCCCCCGACCCGCCACGTTGCATCGCCCGCCCGCGCTATTACTTCGTTTTCGCTTAGCGTTTTTTTAGACTTTTTTTCTTTTTACTCGGCTCCTAAGGGTCATAGCGTGATGTTAAATAGTTTATAACCATCCTCGAGAATTGTTCCTTTTGACCAACAATTCAATTCACAATTTCATGGGTTTTATTTTTTTTTAGCGCGGAACCCTATTTATTCCTTTTCCAAAATATAAGTAGCCTAAGTTACTCCTTATAACATCAGCTACCTACCAGTGAAAGTTCCGTCAAAATCGGTCCAGCCTTTTCGGAGATTAGCCGGAACAAGCAGACAGCCAGACAAAAATTTTAAAAACTGTTTTTCTGTTATGAGAACCATACCTACTTTCATTTAGTAAAAAGTTATTATTTTGAAACACATTGACATTTCAAAATTATTTGTATAGATATAAATAATTAAATAATATTGTAATATGTCTTAATAGGTAATAAATAATCAGCATTAAGCGTTTGCGAAAAACATTTGGATCGATAGATCAAAAATTATTAATATTTAATAACTCAGCGTTCAATGTACATTGTATCTAATAATGTACTATATATCTATATAATTTGAGCACTTTTATAGCAAAAGCGTATTTGAGAAATCCTAATTAATCTTTAATACTCATATTTACAGTACCTTCCTAAGTAGAACTACGCACCTTAAATATTTAAGTCACTGAATACATAGGAAACAGGAAAATATCCACCTTAGAACTTAATACTTAGCGACAAAATAAATAATTCAACTTGTTAGCATAATTTATTTACATTGTTTTCCTTATTGACAAAACATGAAGAAACTTAATATTCTTCTTATAAGGTCGTAAATATTTGAGAGCCGCTTTCTTATACAGAAAGGTCTTGAAAATGGTGTAGTGTCGTGATAGATACGCCCCTTCTCTCTGACAAGGGTCAAGTCTCTAAAAAAAAAAAAAAAATAATTATTTATTTCGTAACCATAATCTCATAGTCTCTATTATGATTTCTGAAGACGGGTTCAAAGATATTGGTTTGGACTGATTTGCGTTAAGTCTGCTATTGATTTATGGTTGAAAATAAAACGTATTCTGTCTATCTATCTATCTTCAACATCAGTTTTAGTATATGCGAAACCCGGAACACGTGTCTAGTATTTTTATGTAAAGAATCTATGTACAAAATTTCAAAACTGTATCATGAAAATTCACAAAGTTATAAGCTTGTTATGTTACCTGGTTGTCCGTACAAAAACATGATCACCACGCGGTGTCCGCTGTACGCCCGTGCCTAGTGCCGCTATGACCTGCAGTGACTTGTATTCGTCGCGCGGTGTCCATATTGTAACATTTTTTAAAGATTTTTGGGGCAAAATATAACACGGTATAAAAATTATTAGAATCGATTCAGTTATTTATTCTAAACAAACTATATTCAGGTTTCGCCTAAACTAAAAATAATGTTGTTTATACAGGGTGTCCCGTAATTAATAGATAACCTCTTAAGGAGTCATTGTACTCATCATTATGAACATCTTTTACTACAGGACCAAACATGAAATAGCGAAAAAAAAATCAACTGTTCCCTTCATTTATTTTCACATAACTCGTCAAAATGTAGGGAAATGCAGATTTTTTTTTTTCGTGATTTCAGGTTTGGTTTGAATGATTAGTACAATGACCCCGTAAGAGGTTATCCATTAATTACGAGACACCCTGTATATAACCTACTACGCTTTGGAATTGGCGACTAGCTGCATCTTTCTGACTGACCGACCCCTTGACAATTCAAAAGTGCTTGTAGTTGGTTTATTTGAAATAAATGCTTTGTGTGTGAATTTTGAGTTCTTTATTCAATACATCCTGATCTCTTTTCGGGCATGTAAAGTTTTAATAAACTTTTTAGATACGGTACCGTAAAATAAAAAAAAAAAACACATATTAACTTTTGAAGAAAATGCTCTAATCCTATTTCCTACTCATATTACGAGTATAAATGCGAAAATTTAGATGGATAGATGTTTGTTACTCAATCACGCCAGAACGGCTGACCAGATCAGGATAAAATTTGGCAAAGAAATAGATTATAGTCTGGAATAGTACATAGGCTACTTTTTTTATCTCTGTAGTACTTTCCCGTGGGATAATTTCCGACATCCAAGAGACAACCTGACACGGACCTGCGAATTGCAAAAAACCCAAAAAAAAAAAATTATTTCGCGGGCTACCACAGCGCATTCCCCTTAAATAGATATTTTTTTCGAATCAATTGAGAGTCTAAACTCCGTTTAAGAATTATTAAGTTTAAGAAAATTGAGAGTCTAAACTCCGTTTAAGAATTATTAAGTTTAAGAAAATTGAGAGTTTAAATTCCGTTTAAGAATTCTTCAGAAACCGGGCATTAATGTTTCTATTCTAGGAGCTGTTGCAGCTGAGAATTAACTTAAGATCATTTGAACAAAACAATTCAGCTCTTAGAATAGAAACATTAATGCCCGGTTTCCGGTAAGTTTGCAAACAAACTTACAGCGAATTCACACGTGGATGTATCATCAATCGTTTTTAACGAATTATTGTCACCTACATACCCACTGTGTTTAGTGGCACCGAAACTCTTATGACCGTCACGCTGACGAATAGTGAGAAATAATGGTCCGACTAAAATAAATTCACGATTCGTCATGAGCATGACCACATGTAAGTACTTACTTATTGTATGTACGAACACAGGCCTTCACACACAACACAGCTACACCAGAAAAAATAATTAGATCCCCCAACACCCAATAATTTGCGTGGTAGTAGTCATTTCATACAACTGTCAAAGAGTTACAGTAAATTGTCATTTGAATATACGGACAACATACATCCACCACGCAAAGGCAGCTTAGAAAAAAGTGCTATTCACGGTATAACTTTCAACCAATGTCTGTGTGTAGTAAAAGGCTTTGGTAATTGTTTTCCAAGCGCATGAAAAACATTTAGCAAAACTGCGATCAGCCACCCACAGCTAATGGGATACAAATATCATATATTATTTAAATGAGCAATTTTGTAAACACGTTCTCAAAAACGGCTCTAACGATTTCGATGAAAGTTGCAGTATAGGGGTTTATGGGGGCTTAAAATCGATCTAGCTATGTCTCATTTCTAGAAAAATTCATTTTCTCTATTTTCACCCGAGCAGAGCTAGGTCAACCAGGTACCTACTATTAATGGAATGAGAGGTAATGGTAAAATTTATAGAATAAAGTTTTCTTAACTTTTCAAAGTCGAATGAGTTTTTGAAAAATCATCCCCGGGGTAAAAAAGGGGTTGATTTTAAAATTCACAAACAACAACATTATTTTACCTGTTTTTAAGAGATTCAAGGGACTGGAAATGTAGTCGTAGTTCGTATCTTGAGGTAACATTAATTAGTCTTTATTTCACAACCGATTAAACTCGCTCTAAAGTTTTTCTTATTCAATGCACAACAAAATGGTAACATTTTTTTATGCCGTGCAAATTAATTAATCAAAACTTACGGTTAATGTAGGTACTCCTACTTACTAAACCGCGCTAGATAAGTAACTAGGTTGAACCTAGTTCTAACCACATTTCCGCACTTAGCCTAGAACAAGGAACTAAGCGCTAACTTAGAACCACTTAACTAGAGAGCATTTGGTTGGTTGATTACAGCTACATCCTTCTTTTATCCAAGCTATTGTTGATAAAAATAAAATAAATATTATTTGGTTCGTACTCCTTCAAAAGAGATTTCAGAGTGGTAATTCCAGTATTTTTAAGAACATTCGCACATTGAACATACATTGAACATCGTGCTTGAGATGGGACCAGATTTTGAACATTTTTAAATACGGAAATGGACTTCAGTTGATTGATGCTAACTTTGTTTTTTTTTCATGACATTATAAACATACATTAACTGACGCCTTATCCCGTGGGGGTGGGCAGAAACTACAGAACCCTACAACAATATTAGTAGGAGTAATTTAATAGGTTAGGTAGGCAAGGAGTAATAAAATAAACAATTACGCGATGGAAAAGGTATGACCACTCTTTTAGCTAAAGGACGTAAATAAAGGGGTAAGTCTATCTTATCAAACGCACCAAAACATTAGTAGATAAAACTCGTAACAATTTCATGACCCAATTTCCAAATATCCTGTTACCAAATTTTGGGTCATCGGGCAATATTGCCGAATGCTTTAATCAAAGAAAAGCAAGTCGTGGGGAAACGACAATGATTAATTTACATAATCTGACAGAGCGCACAGCCAATATACAAGGTGTCATTTTCAATCAATCTGCCTAGCCTTTTCCCAACTATGTTGGGGTCGGCTTCCAGTCTAACCGGATGCAGCTGAATACCATTATTTTACATGGAGCGACTGCCTATCTGACCTCCACAACCCATTAACTGGGTAATACGATACCCCTTGGTAAGACTGGTTGTCAGACTTTCGGGCTTCTGACGATCCCTAACGACTGTCAAAGATTCAAGAATGACAGCCGGGACCAACGGCTTAACGTGCTTTCCAAGGCACGGAGGAGTCTCGGTATCTAAAGATGGTCACCCATCCACGCATCTACGCAAGCGTAGTTTAACCTGATGGATCGACCCGTGCGGCTGTTATTACTTAGCCACGAGCTAATCACCATTAAGGGGTCATTGTACTCATCATTATGAACAACTTTTATGGGACCAAATCTGAAATCGCGAAAAAAATCTGATGTTCTCTACGTTTTGACGAGTAATTACGTACGAGTAGGTACGTTAATGTAGGGAACAGCTGATTTTTTTTCGCGATTACAATGATCCCTTAAGAAGCCAGCCAGTAGTTGTAATTCCAAAAATCTTACAGTGGGCTTAGCACGAACGCGCAGAGTGAACTAAAATTGAACAATTAAAATTTTCGAATAATTGAAATAATCGTTTCGCACACAATACAAACTTAGTTTTAAGACTGTTCGTATTTTTGGGTGATACTTATTGTGCTTGTTTCACAAATTTTAACCAAAATGCTATAGATTTTCGATTCAAAATTCTTTCGAACATAGGTACGTTACGTTTACCTTCACGTACGAGGACCTCAGATATATCATGATTAGAATATTATGCAAAGGAACAGTGTCTCGAATTCGGGTATAAACAAATAAATGGCGGGTCAGGGGCTCTCAAAGTTTTGAGGAAAGTTTTGCTCAATGACGTATTAAGTTTCCTACAAATTATTAACGTAGAATGGCTATAAGAGGGGAAGACCAAAGAGACGATGGATGGACTGTGTGTAAGATCCTCCTCGCCTTTGTACCTATTTTAGTACGAAAAGTTTAAACAAATCCTAACTAATAATATAAATGTGAAAGTAAGTTAGTTTGTTACCTTTTCACGCCTAAGCCACTGAACTGATCATCCTGAAATTTTGCATATACGTTGTCAGTTGTACAGAAACGGAACTGATCCCGAGGAAAACGACGATAACGTTCTTATGATAACAGATGGCGCCACGTGTCTTTCGAATCATGATTGAATTGTAACAGTACAAGCAGAGTATAACCCGAATTGATTGTCAAATTCTAAATTAAAGCGAGCGAAGCCACGGGAAAAAGCTAGTAATAAATAAAGATGATAACGGGGCTAGAAAGGGAGTGACTACCGAGATGACGACTAGATATAGACTAGACTAGAGAATAGAGAAGTATGGAAGAAAAAGACATGTTGCGCCGACCCCAAATAAAATGGGATAAAGGCAGGAGAATGATGATGACACTATTATTAACATGAAGTTCTAGTTTTTGAAGGTCTAAGGAATTACTGTACGTATACAATTGCAATAAGATTCTAATCTTATTGCAAATGGAGTAACGGACTGTAAAAAAGGTTTGTTTAAATGTCTACATATAAACAAACCTTTTTTTACAGTCCGTTCAACCGATTTTGACTTCTATTGCGTTAGTGGCATGACAAATGGCAGCAGCAGTAAACAGTTGGTATTGTAACCACTTTTTTGCCTTTAATGCCATCCTTAAGCCTACGGAACAGAAGACGAAATCGGTTGAACGTACAGTAAAAAAGGTTTGTTTAAATGTCTAATCTTATTGCAAATAGAGTGTAGGTCTGAACAAGCAGGTAACTTACAGATAGAGGATTTAACTCGTATTAAAAATGCGAAATCCTCGCAAGTACTCAATATTATGTTTAACACAACTACTATACTTTTTTGAGCACCTGAAAAAATAAAAATAAACTAAAATGTACAGCAATATGTCAGCATAAAACTGTAAGACGAGAGACTAAAGGAGAAGTATAAAATTTTATCAGCATTCAAGAACGTAAATTAAAATATTTCACTATACTACGTAAATCTTAAGTTTTCTTAAGAAAATAAAAACATCCCACTGGACTTAAAATTAACACAAAGACTAAGTAACAAAATATCCAAAAACATTTTTCATTTCTCATTGCAGCTTTTTTAAATGGTAAAACAAATCTGAATGAGAACAACATTTCTAAGGCTGGGGTGCGAGCCCCTGTCCACCGACTTTTAGAAACCTATAACTCACAATTCATTGGTTTTGATATTTTCGCGCTGCCGCAATCTAAATTTAAAAGACTGGTTTCACAATCTCTTGCAAGTCGCCAATAAGACGGTTGCTGGTGTCATCCGCTTTCTTCGATTCGTCGGTATAATTATAGTGTTTTTTCTTATAAATATGTACTTTTTACTATTTTCTTTTTTAGCATGCGTTCGTTGTCATACTTCAATGTTATTTCGTGGACAATAGTGTGGGTTATACGTTTTTTTCGATTGTATAATAACTACTTTGTTAATGTTGTAATGTTTAACTGTTTTTTGTCCCAAATAAATAAAATAAAAATTAAATAAGGAGTCGGTTTTTTACAAAGTTATGAATGGTCGCTGTAATAAGATCATTAAAGAATTTATTGTATATTCAACAAGATTGAAAAGCTACTTGTGCAAATATGTGCTTCAGTTACATCTACTTAATGTTTGTTATATGTGTGGAGTTTCATATGATTAAACTAGCCGTGCCCCGCGACTTCGTTCGTTCGCGAAGTTGTAAGATACACAATATAGTAAAATATCGGCCACATTTTAATAAAACTCCCTCGTCCCCCGACCCGCCACGTTGCATCGCCCGCCCGCGCTATTACTTCGTTTTCGCTTAGCGTTTTTTTAGACTTTTTTTCTTTTTACTCGGCTCCTAAGGGTCATAGCGTGATGTTAAATAGTTTATAACCATCCTCGAGAATTGTTCCTTTTGACCAACAATTCAATTCACAATTTCATGGGTTTTATTTTTTTTTAGCGCGGAACCCTATTTATTCCTTTTCCAAAATATAAGTAGCCTAAGTTACTCCTTATAACATCAGCTACCTACCAGTGAAAGTTCCGTCAAAATCGGTCCAGCCTTTTCGGAGATTAGCCGGAACAAGCAGACAGCCAGACAAAAATTTTAAAAACTGTTTTTCTGTTATGAGAACCATACCTACTTTCATTTAGTAAAAAGTTATTATTTTGAAACACATTGACATTTCAAAATTATTTGTATAGATATAAATAATTAAATAATATTGTAATATGTCTTAATAGGTAATAAATAATCAGCATTAAGCGTTTGCGAAAAACATTTGGATCGATAGATCAAAAATTATTAATATTTAATAACTCAGCGTTCAATGTACATTGTATCTAATAATGTACTATATATCTATATAATTTGAGCACTTTTATAGCAAAAGCGTATTTGAGAAATCCTAATTAGTCTTTAATACTTATATTTACAGTACATTCCTAAGTAGAACTACGCACCTTAAATATTTAAGTCACTGAATACATAGGAAACAGGAAAATATCCACCTTAGAACTTAATACTTAGCGACAAAATAAAAAATTCAACTTGTTAGCATAATTTATTTACATTGTTTTCCTTATTGACAAAACATGAAGAAACTTAATGTTCTTCTTATAAGGTCGTAAATATTTGAGAGCCGCTTTCTTATACAGAAAGGTCTAGAAAATGGTGTAGTGTCGTGATAGATACGCCCCTTCGCTCTGACAAGGGTCAAGTCTCTAAAAAAAAAAAAAAAAAAAAAAAAATATTTATTTCGTAACCATTTCTGAAGACGGGTTCAAAGATATTGGTTTGGACTGATTTGCGTTAAGTCTGCTATTGATTTATGGTTGAAAATAAAACGTATTCTGTCTATCTATCTATCTTCAACATCAGTTTTAGTATATGCGAAACCCGGAACACGTGTCTAGTATTTTTATGTAAAGAATCTATGTACAAAATTTCAAAACTGTATCATGAAAATTCACAAAGTTATAAGCTTGTTATGTTACCTGGTTGTCCGTACAAAAACATGATCACCACGCGGTGTCCGCTGTACGCCCGTGCCTAGTGCCGCTATGACCTGCAGTGACTTGTATTCGTCGCGCGGTAACATTTTTTAAAGATTTTTGGGGCAAAATATAACACGGTATAAAAATTATTAGAATCGATTCAGTTATTTATTCTAAACAAACTATATTCAGGTTTCGCCTAAACTAAAAATAATGTTGTTTATACAGGGTGTCCCGTAATTAATAGATAACCTCTTAAGGAGTCATTGTACTCATCATTATGAACATCTTTTACTACAGGACCAAACATGAAATAGCGAAAAAAAAATCAACTGTTCCCTTCATTTATTTTCACATAACTCGTCAAAATGTAGGGAAATGCAGATTTTTTTTTTTCGTGATTTCAGGTTTGGTTTGAATGATTAGTACAATGACCCCGTAAGAGGTTATCCATTAATTACGAGACACCCTGTATATAACCTACTACGCTTTGGAATTGGCGACTAGCTGCATCTTTCTGACTGACCGACCCCTTGACAATTCAAAAGTGCTTGTAGTTGGTTTATTTGAAATAAATGCTTTGTGTGTGAATTTTGAGTTCTTTATTCAATACATCCTGATCTCTTTTCGGGCATGTAAAGTTTTAATAAACTTTTTAGATACGGTACCGTAAAATAAAAAAAAAAAACACATATTAACTTTTGAAGAAAATGCTCTAATCCTATTTCCTACTCATATTACGAGTATAAATGCGAAAATTTAGATGGATAGATGTTTGTTACTCAATCACGCCAGAACGGCTGACCAGATCAGGATAAAATTTGGCAAAGAAATAGATTATAGTCTGGAATAGTACATAGGCTACTTTTTTTATCTCTGTAGTACTTTCCCGTCGGATAATTTCCGACATCCATGCGGGCGAAGCCGCTGGAAAGAGCTAGTTTATGATATAAAATAAAACGTATTCTATCTATATATTAGGTCTTTACCTATGAAATTGCCGTTCTGCAGTCAAACTCAGACTCAAACTCAAACTCAAAGCATTTATTTCAATTAAACCAATTACAGGCACTTTTTAATTGTCAAGGGGTCGGTCAGTCAAAAAGATGAAGCTAGGCGCCCATTCCAAAGCATAGTAGGTACCTATGGAGAAGAACGGGCAAGAAACTCCACGGACACTCTTTTAAATCAAGATATGGTTACAAAATAATGGTTACATCATTCATGTTGAAATTTTACATGTGAGAACGATGCAGAACGTTAAAAGCGTCCTTAAAAAAAAAAACAATTCAAATATTTAAATTAAATTAAAATAAGCCGTGGCCGCTAAGGTATGATCAGCCTTCACTGACAGCGCTTGTTCACGAACCTGACGCATAGATTAGCTAAATGATCCAACACGCGCCACCATCAGCGAGACATTAGAGTGAGCGTCACATACTCTCAGCCGCCAGGGCACATTCAAGTCAAACAAAGACGTACCCAGTAAATGGTAGCTTTAGAGTATGTACATAGTACTCACACATGTGCTATGCAATTATATAATACAAAGGAGAATGAGTCTATACAATGCAATGATAGTCTTACAATCTTCAGCAGCAGCATTCTTCAAATGTTAATTAATTAGTTGTGGTTGTGGAGCAGGACCAGCATTGAGCCAAGCATTTTTATCAGTTATGTAATCCCCAAACTTATAATATGCCTGCCTGCATAGTGTGCGTTTTATACAAGTTTTGAATTTAGTCTCATTGAGTTGAAGTATGTGTGGAGGTATTTTATTGTAACATTTTAAACAGTATCCCATGAACGACGAGTCTACTTTAGCTAGTCTGAAACCTGGTTGAGCTAATAGGTCCCTTTTTCTAGTACTATAATTATGCCTTTCACCTCTTTTACTAAAAAGATGTATATTTTTCCTTACGTACATGATATTTTCGTAGATATATTGACAAGGTACCGTCATGATGTTAATTTCCTTAAACAGTTCCCTTAGAGAATCGCGCTTGCGGAGATTATATATGGCTCTAATGGCTCTTTTCTGCAGAATAAAAATTGACTCGATGTCTGCAGCCCGTCCCCAAAGTAAAATACCGTAAGACATGATACTATGAAAGTAACTAAAATAGACTAGCCGCGCGGTATCTACATCAGTAAATTGACGGATTTTTCTGACAGCATATGCTGCTTAACTTAGCCGTCCTGCAAGTGATGTTAAATGAGGACCCCATTGTAGCCTTGAGTCGAGCGTGATCCCCAAGAAAACGGTTTTATCGACGAATTCTAGTTTCTTTTGATTCAATACTATCTCACAATCACTACTTTTTACATTTGGTAAAGAAAATCTAATGCACTTAGTTTTTTTTCCATTTAATACTAAATTATTAGCAGTGAACCAATTTTGGACCTGCAGTAGGGCGTTATTAACGTCGTCAAAATTTGTATCACGTCTACCTACCTTAAAAATTAAGGAAGTATCGTCAGCAAATAACACCATTTGTGGTTGATTTTTTAATAACTGTACAGTACTGGCCATTTCAAATCAAAATAATTTTTGTTTGGCTAAGAATTCTAATTTCAAATTAATTTTATTTTAAAAACATGGATTTTTTTTCCAAAAGTAGTCATTTCTTTATTGATTAGTGTTACATTTTCATCGCATTTCAATCTTTTTCGTCATCATAAATACGTTCAAAATTCGAGTAATTATGGAATATGAGTACCGTCGTGGCAGCAACGCGGCACAAGCGGCACGCAACATCAACGACGTTTACGGAGCTAACACTACAAACCAACGCACCACTTGTTATTGGTTTGCTCGCTTCCGTTCTGGAAATTTCAACTTAAAAATGAACCTCGCGGTCGTCCGAAGACTTTGGTCGACAATGACGAATTAAAGGCGATTGTGGAAGCTGATGATACACAATCTACGGCTGAATTAGCAGCAGCTTTCGACGTTAGCGTCAAAACAATATTGGCCCATTTGCGTCAAATTGGCAAGGTAAAAAAGCTTGACAAATGGGTGCCCCACGAACTCAATGATCGCCAGCGCGAAGTACGCGTCGAGACGTGCCTTGCACTGCTCAACAGACACACAAATGAAGGAATTTTGAACCGCATTGTTACCTGCGATGAAAAATGGATTCTGTTTGATAACCGCAAGCGCTCAGCAAGTTGGTTGGATCCTGGTTCAGCACCTAAACAATGCCCTAAACGAAAACTTACTCCTAGAAAAGTGATGGTCACTGTTTGGTGGTCTAGCGCCGGTGTGATTCATCACAGCTTCTTACCAAACGGGGTGAGCATTACTTCAGATGTGTACTGTGAAGAACTGAACACAATGATGGAGAAGCTGGCACATCTCCAACCAGCATTGGTCAATCGCTCGTCTCCGCTGCTCCTGCACGACAACGCGCGACCTCATACTGCACAGCAGACGGTCTCCAAGTTGCAAGAACTGGGGTTGGAAGCTCTCCGTCATCCGCCCTACTCACCAGACCTTGCGCCTACAGACTACTACTTTTTCCAGAATTTGGATAACTTCTTGGCGGGAAAAAAATTCAATACCCGAGAGGCAGTACAAAATGCCTTTGAAGAATTTGTTGCCTCCCGTCCAGCTGATTTCTTTAAGAAGGGCATCAATAAACTGCCACTGCGTTGGCAAAGATGCATTGATTGCATGGGTGATTACTTCGATTAATACAAATAAAAAATGCATGAAAAAAAATCGTTTAATTTTTTTCATACAAAACGGCAATTTCATAGGTAAAGACCTATTATATTCAATACACCACTTATAGACGTAGGTACTCTTTTAAGGCATGTAAAGTTTTGATAAACTTTTTAGGTACGGTATCGTAAAATATTAAACAACTCAAAAAATTAAGTGTACCTACTCGTTATTTTCTTATTTTATTTACGAGAGTCACAAAATCTATTTCAAAGCAAACATTGAACTTTACACAATAAACCAAGCTCGTAATAAAAACTTAAAAGTCCTCATTCAGTGTTTAATCTATGAAGTAGCTCAGGAAAATTCCTTCCATTTCGACTTAAGACGTTTTAAAATCACTTTACTAGTATGCACGGCTGCAGATCAAGCTATAAATTTCCAGTATAAGCTGATCTCGCATTGTATAGGATTTCCTTACAATTAGAAGTCAGTGTAAACTGGAATGTAATGCTTGATGTGTAGCCGTGTGTACAAGCTGTGAGCGACTCAAAAATAGGCCACTCCATTCATAAGGTTTTCAAACACCAATGCCGAGAAGCTCGCTGCAACTTTGATGAGTTTCAACTGAATGTGATAGGGACCACCGTGCTGCCATTAATAGGGTTATTATGAAAAAGGACGACTGTGCACTGTGCACTCTAACTCGAACGAAATAAATACCACTGTGCTTTACTAAAGTTTTCAAAAGAAATACCGGCCACTGTGCAATGCTTATTGGTTGTTACTACGTCAATCTGCCTAGCCTTTTCCCAACTATGTTGGGGTTGGCTTCCAGTCTAACCGGATGCAGCTGAATACCAGTATTTTATGTGGAACAGTCGCTCCATGTAAACTACTGGCCTATTGACCTCCACAACCCAGTAATTGGGTTGTACGATACCCCTTGGTGAGACTGGTTGGCAGACTTTCGGGCTTCTGACGACCCGTAACGACTGTCAAAGATCCACGAATGACAGCCGGGACCAACGGCTTAACGTGCTTTCCGAGGCACAGAGGAGTCTCGGTATGTATCTCATTGCTCTGCAGAGTGCGAGCCAGCCCCAACTCCATCCTGAAAATCATAGCTGGGAGATATAACTCTTTGATAATGCATAGCATTATTAAGAGATGTATCTCTCAGAATAATATTGTTGCTAAATAGATATTTAATATTAAGCTTTACTAACATAGTCATAAGATTTCTGTGTACTAACCCGCTATGGGTGGTACTTGTCCGAATTAAAGGTTATTTTTTTTTTTTATTTATGTAAAAATGGTCACCCATCCACTGACCAACCCCAGCAAGCGTAGCTTAACCTGATGGATTGACCCGTGTGGCTGTTATTACTTAGCCACGAGCACCTCACTGGTTGGTACTACGTATCAAAATTAAACGAAATAGGGACCATCGAGCACCCTTAATTAGGGATAATGAGCAACACTGTCATCCAATTTCATAGGAAATCGGATGTTGCGAATGTGAAGATGTTTCGTGGTTTAGGTAATTTGAGTTTTGAGTTACGAGAGAGCTGCGCGTGTGTCAAATGTTTTTGCCTGAGGGCTGAGCGGTTGAACATTATTTGTAAGTAGTACATCACCAGTAAGTATCGACGTCAATATTATTGAACGCTGCTACACTGCTTAATGTGGAGCTCGTGGCTAAGTAATAACAAATACAAATAGTTTATTTTCTTTAACATGGTATGTACTACATAGCTAGTGATAGAAATGTCCTTTTAAGCAAATAAATGCCTGTATTAGGACACTCCGCTCTTCCGCAACTTAAATTTACGTAATGTACATTCACAAACAAAATTAAGCCAATGTTTACTATTTATACAATTTTGAAAAATTACAGTAAAATAAAGTAAATTAAAATTATTCCAAACAAAGAATTGTAGAAGACTAAATTTTTATATCAGCTTATTACGAAATAATTGTTATAGTTATATGAGTTGGGAATGTACGATATATGTGTGTAGGGTGTGTGTGTGTGTTGGCTGTATGTGTGTGTGGTGTGTGTGTGTGAGGGATGTATGTGTGTATCAGGGGTGTATGTGTATGTGTGGTGTGTACGTCAACATTTTGAACATATGAGTAAGTGTACGCTTGAATGAGTGTGTTATGATGTGTGCTGCAGGAGGGCCTCCGTGTCCTCATAATCAAGTGATTTTATCCATTTAGTTATAAGAATAACAGCTGCACGGGTCGATCTATCAGGTTAAGCTAAGAAGGTCCGTGGATGGGTGACCATCTTTACATATCGAGACTCCTCCGTGCCTCGGAAAGCACGTTCAGCCGTTGGTCCCGGCTGTCATCCGTGGATCTTTGACAGTCATTATTGGTCGTCAGAAGCCCGAAAGTCTGACAACCAGTCTTACCAAGGGGTATCGTATTACCCAGTCACTGGGTTGTGGAGGTCAGATAGGCAGTAGCTCCATGTAAAATACTGGTATTCAGCTGCATCCGGTTAGACTGGAAGCTGACCCCAACAGAGTTGGGAAAAGGCTAGGCAGATTGATTTACACTGCTTAATGTCTATAGGTGGCGGTAGGCTCCGCCACCTCATAAGCAGTATTATTTTATTCATACTTTAGTGTGGGAAAAAGATGGAGCTATACAGACGTTGCTCTATGTATTCCATTTTATACAACCTTCATTGCATCGATACTACCAGAAAAAAATCTATACAAATAAATAAAATTAGTCTGTTTGTAATATGTCAAAATAATAGCTTTTTACGCGTATGAAAGTATATACGGTTCTCATATAAAAAAAAACAGTTTTTAAAATGTTTCTCTGTCTGACTGTTTGTTCCGACTTATCTCCGAAATGGCCAGACCGATTTTGACGTGACTTTCACTGGCAGGTAGCTGATGTTATAAGGAGTAATTTAGGCTACTTTTAATTTGGAAAAACCATTAGGGTTCCGCGCAAAAAAAATAAATCGCATGAAATTGTGAACAAAAGGTCAAAAGGAACAATTCTCGAGGATAGTTATAAACTATGTATTTAACATCACGCTGCAACCCTTAGGAGCTGAGAAATAAGAAGAACGAGAATGTGGCTGGTATTATAGTATATTGTGTATCTTAGTATATATTGAGAAGCTCGTGGCTATGTAATAACAGCCGCACGGGTCGATCCATCAGGTTAAGCTACGCTTGCTGGGGTTGGTCAGTGGATGGGTGACCATTTTTACATACCGAGACTCCTCCGTGCCTCGGAAAGCACGTTAAGCCGTTGGTACCGGCTGTCATTCGTGGATCTTTGACAGTCGTTACGGGTCGTCAGAAGCCCGAAAGTCTGCCAACCAGTCTCACCAAGTGGTTTCGTATTACCCAATTACTGGGTTGTGGAGGTCAATAGGCCAGTAGTTTACATGGAGCGACTGTTCCATGTAAAATACTGGTATTCAGCTGCATCCGGTTAGACTGGAAGCCGACCCCAACATAGTTGGGAAAAGGCTAGGCAGATTGATTTTTGTGTTTGAAGTAGAAGAGTGTGTATACCTACTTGTAGCAATGTCATCGACGTTACTAGAAATTGTTGAAATAACATCAAAGTGTCAGCTTGTTGAAATATCATCAGGGTCACTACCTGAAACAAAAGAATACACGTGTTAGTACTTGAAAGAGTAAAGTACCCCGATTTAGCAATGAAATGTACAGACAAACACGATATTTGGTACATAGGCAGCTAACTTGCAACTATTTTTATAATTGTGAGTGTGCCGAGTAGTCAATTCTTTTGTATCACTCGCTTTAGACATGCCTAACGTGACTGTTTATATTTTTCGTCAGAGCGGGAGACCTGCGGAATTTTAAACAAAACATGAACTAATTGCTGTTTTAACTTCTTTTTATTAAAGGAGGTGAATGAGTTTAATTAATGTAACGTCTCTAGGCACTTGTTTTATTTTTGTCGGCGCAGCAAATCTGTTTCAAAATATCGGATCTCGTTTTCAAGTAAGTATGGAGCTGATTACATGATTTGTCGATGTTTGTCTTGGTGATCAATATGGCTTTAAAAACTGCAATACTCAACTGTGTTTTTTCACTTGTCCATATTTTATTCATTTGAAAAAAAAACTCTTTCGACAGGTGCGTCACTTCCTGGCAGACATAAAACGTACTCAACAATTATACGAAAGAGAGAGAGTTGAGATTGTTAGCACGGAAGTGAGTGAACAACTCCACCGAACGGTCTTATTCGTTAGTAGCATGCATTCATGCTGCCTAAAGCTAAAGCGAGATATTCTTGCTCTAACTAGGGACAGTGGGACAGACAGTCTGAAAGCGGGACGTATGGTCACGTTAGGCATGCCTGCACACAATAAAAAAAAATATCAAATAGCATGTATTTAATCGACCTTTGGAGGTACTCGCGTAGGAGATGTAATAACACTCGATGTTCAGATTTGTAATGAATTTCAGTCAGTCAATCAGATCACAGCACCCTGTTGCCAGTTTGATCCGATTGTCGCAGTAGGCGCGCTCTCGCGCACCACACTGCTCGGAACACCGCGGTCATAAATATAGGTGGCACAAGCGCACCGGCCGGCATTCATCAAGGCGGCAGTGTGCAGTGGCGACGTGTGTGCCGCGCCCGCGCGCGCGGCTGAAGGTTGGGGCGAACGGCGAAGTCCGACGGCGGCGTGCGGCGTCTGCAGCTCCCACACTACTGAACCATTTCTTTAGCAGATTTCTTTTCTGAACTGTTTGCTTCCATGTTTCTTGGTCAGAGCGTCAAACGTGCTGCGAGAAAAGTTCTTTTCAGAACAGTTGATTTCACTGTTTCTTTAAACTAAGGGTCAAAACGTGCTGGTCAGTGGTAGCTACAGACCCTTTAAATATTTTGCATTTTGTGTTTCTAAAAATATTATTGAACATTATTATAAACCTCACATAAAGCTAAAAATATTAAATGGCCTAGTAACTGTGACCAACTTTGATGTAGCTGCACACACACATTTCCAATCTAACCTAATCCGTTTGGACGGTGTAATCTAGCTTAAATACTGCGACCAACTGTGAGAATAGGCCAGAAAAATAAAAAGTGTGCATCATAAGAGGCGTAACGCAAAAAGTTTTTAGAGTTGCATTAATTTAAAAAAGTGTGCATCATTAGAAGGCCAATAAGTTTATAGAGGATCAGTTAATAATTAATGTTGGCGGTGTAGTGGAAAGATGAATATTTTTCAAATAGCTTGTCCGACTGTACTTCTTGTTTGGTTACCGATTTATATTGATTTGAATTGAGGGAAATTCTAGGTAAACCTTTCAGCAATTCCGATATTATTTCATCGGAATCGCTGTGAGGATTACTCGCAAAAAAACCTATTTGAGTTTTATTACAAACATCAAAAAGAAAAACTCGGAATTTTTTTTTTTTTAATATATAGATATAGTAAAGCATTTTCGTGTATTTGAAGGTTTAGCTTTTTCCTTTAACATTAATGACATAATAATACAATGTACTTTAAAATCGAAATAGGGATGATGCCTGGGTAAAGAAAAGAAATTCTATTAAGTCCGTCAGTCAGTTAATAAAAAATATTAGACACGTATTTTTAGCTTTATCATATTAATACAAAATTACTTATATAATAAAACGCATTAAAGTTGGGGAGTGGGCTCGCTACGTCATAACTAAAACAAACTACGTGACATAATGCCACATTTTAACTCAATGTATCGCCGTAATCTTTTGATTACGTAAAAAAAAATACAACCGACTTCCAAAAACAACACTACAAAGTGAAAAATAACTTTAATTTCGGAAGTCGGTGTCTGATTAAATGTATTTTCGTTTTTGCCACCGACTTCCGAAATTAAAGTTATTTTTCACTTTGTAGTGTTGTTTTTGGAAGTCGGTTGTATTTTTTTGTAAAAAAGTTTTTATTTTTCACTTATTAGTGGTTCACATGTGCTTACCCCTTCACAGCGTATTGGCGTGATGTTATGTTATGAACTGGTGTAAACAACAAACAGACATGAGATTTCAGCAATCCCAGTCCATTTGCTATCATTTATTGAGGAGTTCCGTTGCATATCTCAGAAGTTCTTCATCAGATCTTCACCAAATTGAAATGGGACCACTCCAAGAAAGTACTCTTCCAAAAACTATCCAAATCGCTTCAAGTGTGCGTTATACGCATTTTAATTGGAAGAGTTCTCTCTATTTCTCCAGGATCCCATCATCAGATCCTGACTTGATGATCATGAGACCACCTGAGATGTATACCCTTTCAAACAAAAAAAAATAATCCAAATCGGTCCAGCCATCTTCGAGTAATCGGGGAAAAGGTTCCGACGAATTGAGAACCTCCTCCTTTTTGAAGTCGGTTAAAAAAAGAAAAATACCTGTACGTAGCTGCACCCCGCGATTTCACCCGCTTAAACCAGGATAGAAAGTAGCCTATGTGTTAATCCCGAGTATAAGCTATCTACATACCAAATTTCATCCAAATCGGTTTAGCCGTTTGAGCGTGAAGAAATAACAAACAACAAACACACAGACACACAAACTTTCGCCTTTATAATATTAGTGTGATATATATAGTCATCATCCCTATTCTCCTTTACAAATAATTTGGAAGTGGAAAACTAATAACCGTCTCGCTCAAGTTTGCTTCATAAAACACTTTACAATACGAAAGCCACAGGTGCTGAAGTAATCAAAGGGCAAGGGTGCTCACTACAAATAATTTGAACATTATTAGGTTGCCAATTCGTTGCGGTTGTAATAACGACAAAATGTTGACGAGACGCGGCGTTTTGGGGTGACGAACGTATTAAGGTGACTGTAATATAATATGTTTCAGCTCACGCCCCAATTTCTCATTATTTTATGAGGAAAATATTGTTCAGGTGTTTGAAGATTGTTTTCGTTTTATTTCTGAGATACAGCCCAACGTTATATAAATCCATCTCTACAATACAACATATATACATATTGTGTTTGGTAATTTCGGGACTTGTTAGTATTTTCTCACATTTTGCTAGGTACCTAAAATGAAATGATGACATTGTATGAAATATATCATCATCTTCATCACTGAGTACAGGCCTCCTCCCATATGATGCTTCCCTGGTCTGTGCTAGTCTCAGCCCGGTCTTCCTTGCGATCTTATTTAGGTCGTCCACCCACCTATGACAGCCTAGACAGCTATGTATGCCATGTACAAACTACTTATGAATAAAAATTTTATTTATTTTATTTATTTATTTACCTGTGCGAACGCTCCCTATAGACACGATAAAATATATACTCTCGTCAAAATAAGATTTTTGGGAAACACCCGAATTTATTAAGGTGACGATAAACGACTTTTAATAATTTTAATTTTTTCTTTGGAAGAACTAAGCATGACATAGTAAACACATTGTTTAAAATAGTTTTCGGAGAGCGGTCAATATGAAAAATATGGTCAAGTGTCCTTGCTCTTCGAAAATAAAGATGCCCGAATAATAAGCTGGCTACAGCGACAACTGGCAATCTGCCAATGAATTTAGGGACTGTTGGAGACAGAGGGAATGAATTATTATTTACTTTAATGATGAACAAGTTGTCTGTTTTCTGAGAGGTACTATGGTTGGTTTGACTTCGAAGGTACTAGATACCTCTGTATGTAGGTACTTTAGCGTTGTTAGTTTTTTTTTTTTTATCAAAATGTGGGATTTATGGAAGATCACGTCTAAACGAGGAGTGTAAATGACTTCGAAAAAAATGTATGGTAAAGTATAGTATTTTCTTAATAACTTAAATGTGAAAATTTTAGATTATGTTTAAACTACATAGTGTAATTAATTTGTAAAATTATGTCTAACGGGGATAAAAAACTGAGAATCATGCAAAAACTACCAAGCGTATTTTTATAAAAATTTCACCATTTTTAAGGTAATTTAATTATTTATATTATATTTATTTATTTTTATTTATTTATTAGTTTTATGTGTTTTAATATAATACCTCCTGTTTTATGAATATAAATTATTAATGCATCGAATTTTCGACAGCGCTTCTTGATGGGCGAGTCCTATTACTGGGTGGACGTCCGTTGCGTGAGCTCAGCACATAACACGCAAGCTAAGCACTCAAGGCCGTTGGCATATACCTGCATCTTAATGCTCGCGAGTGTACAAGTTAGGGAAAATAATTGTAAAGCAGATTGACTACCGACTTAAATTGTCTGTATATTTAAATTAAAATCGTCTTTCTTTGGCAGTTGTAAGAAACGGCTAAAACACGGCAAATTGACGTAAGGAAGGTCAGGTCAGGTATTTTTTAACAATTTATTTCCTTGATTGTAGGTTGTTAACGCCATTACTTTCTTTACTTTTATATTTCATGCCTAATTACTGGCAACTCTAATTAATTAGTATCTGTGTAACATAAAGTTCCTTCCGCTTTCCTTCTCCCTTCCACAACCCTTATAATGCCTAAGTGAGAGCGAGAAGGAAGATCCGCAATGGCGCCCATACGCTGTCGCCAAGAAGATCCGCCAGTTCTCAATCAACATCGACGCCTGTTGGGTAAAATTAATCCCAAGTCGAAAAAGGACTCATATTTTCACCGCGAAGAACGAAGATTGCTATTGAACAGTGCAAGTGCGTGTATGTGTGTTGTGGAAAGTGCAGATTCTCGTCCGTACGTGATATCCTGGACGCGCCAGCCACGTGGCTAAGGAAACCCTTCTCGTCGTGTCGCCATAGCTCACCAGGCAGGTACCATCATCATTTTCCCACACCACCAAAACACCTACTTGTGTCACCGAACCGCCCCTCATACAGTCCACTAAGAAAATTTCGATTTTCACCCCAAGGCTTTAGGCCGCCGCAACATTTTTTGGTCCTTCGAGCCGGATATCCAACAGTTTTTGGTCCTACGATCACAGATATCCAACAGTTTTGGTCCCATGATCACGGATACCTATTTTTCTTTATTCTCTTGATAACGGATATCAATATTATATCCGTATATCATCATCCCGCAACTATATTTCATTTCAATCTTCGTTCCTTATACTCTTATACTAAACCGCTTTAATTTATTCATTTATTACAATACCTACTTGTCATTGCGTACATTCACAGGTATTTCGCATCCCGCTCAACTTAATATTTTAATATACGTAGGT
The DNA here is from genome assembly GCA_946251885.1 of Cosmia pyralina. Taxonomy (NCBI): domain Eukaryota; kingdom Metazoa; phylum Arthropoda; class Insecta; order Lepidoptera; family Noctuidae; genus Cosmia; species Cosmia pyralina. The sequence continues at coordinate 22,917,870 of OX276345.1, read as the reverse complement.
AGAAGCAAATCTACCGCTCGCTCGCTTCGCTATCGTTCGGTACTAATTCGTAGGTACCACCTACCAATCCCGCACCGCGCGCAACTCGTTGAAGTTTGCGATTTATTTTAGCTATTATAAAAACCTACAAAAATATCGAAAATGCCTAAGAAAGTGACCATTGATTCGGATGATCAGATAGAATCCGCGATTCAAATAGCACTGTCATGTCGTAATATGATTTTTGCCCGCATGCAAATCATTTACGATTTAATGGAAAAAATGAAGTCCGGTATGGAACCGCTAGAGAAGTTCTTGTGTGCGTGTGTCAATGTTGATGCGTTGCGCACCGAGTTCCTCGAGGCATTTAATAAATATAACTCGCTTCTTCTAAGACAAGACCCGGAAAATAATATTGATGGTCAGTCGTGGATTAGTTTTGAGGAATTATATTGCTGCGTTAAATATAATTATTCAAATTACTCAAAATCATCAGCCACATCGGCTCCTACTTCTAGTGGTAGTGGTGTCAATAAGCAAACAGTTCGCTTGCCTCCCATTGAAATTATGTCATTCGATGGCGATATTCGTAACTGGCCCCTGTTCTATGCTAATTTTAAAAGCACGGTACACGAAAATAATACATTGACTGATTCGGAGAAATTATATTATTTGATGGGGAAATTGAAAGATAAGGCTCAAACCGCGTTCTCAGGAGTTTGCCCTAATGGCGATAACTACCAATTAATTTTTAATTCACTCATAAACAAGTACGAAGACAAACGTATATTAGCTTCTAGTTACCTTAATCGGATGTTTGAACATAAATCTTTTAATACCGCATCTATTCAAAATTTCGAATCCTTTTCTGATAATTTTGTTTCCGCCGCAAACGCATTAAAAAACCTTAAAATAAATGATTTATCAGATTTGATTTTTTTCCATGTCGCTATAAAAAAGGTTGATTCTGAAACCGCTCGACTTTTTGAAATGAACTCAAAAGACGAAATTCCTAAATTCGACAATTTAGTACAGTTCATTAAAAATCAATCTCGCATTTTACAAAATACTAAAGCTTTAAACAGCTTGAGTTTCACTCAGTCTAACAACAATCCTGTAAATAAAAAAATGTCTAAAACTCCGCAACCGCAATCTTACACTGTAATTGATAAATTCGCAAAATGTTTGTGTGATAGCTTTGTTCATAAACATTTATTTAAATGTCCTGCCTTTTCCAAAATGACACCAAGTGATCGTTTCAAATCGGTGAAGCAAAACGATGCATGTACTAACTGTTTAAGTATTAAACATAAGGCCAGAGTCTGTCAGTCTGAATCTAGATGTAAATCTTGTAAAAATAAACATCATACGCTTTTACACTTTAATCGCGAATCGCACGCGACTGTAATATCGAACGGTGTTGATGATACCGCACGTACACAATCGGGTTCAAACTCCACGGCTTCGAGCGAGCAAGATGCTCACGCCGCCGCCGCCGCCGTGCCGCTCGCCGCCACCGCTCAGAGCGCCCCGCAATGTAATGCATCCATTGCTGCGTCGATCTTTTACGACTCGAACTCCCGCGTATCAAAGCCGCAATGTAATACGAATACTACTATTTTGTTGTCAACCGCTACTGTAATAGTTCGAGATTCATTTGGTAAGGAGCATTTTATTCGCTGTCTATTAGACAGTGGCTCACAAATTAATTTTATTACCGCAGAATGTTGCAAACGATTAGGTTTGACTAGACATTCATCTGATACGCCTTCCGTTAAGGGTATCGGTGGTACGGAAAAATCCGTTAAGGGTTCCGTACAATTCGCTTTCTTTTCCCGTTTTAATCCGAACGTTACTTTTAACGTTAATTCGCTAGTTGTCGATGCAATCACCGATAATTTACCTACCGCTCCCGTAGATACTTCCGCCTTGCCTTACTTAAAAGGTTTACCGCTCGCCGACGAATCGTTTGGCAAACCCGGTCGCATCGATGTGTTGATCGGGGCTTCGCTTTTCCCGCATCTTATGCTGCCCCGCGTAGTTAGCAGCAACTCCTCCGCGCCGCCCGCCATGCAGACGGTACTCGGTTACGTCATCATGGGCACTGTGCCCGCGCTGCCTGTACGTCGTAATAAGCCTCCACAGTCTTGTTACTCACATATTTCGCAACCATCCGACAAAGACTCGTTAGAATCGGCGTTGAAAAAATTCTGGCAGGTCGATGAAGCGCCCGTCACTCTTTCGACGAGCAAATCGCTCGACGAACTTGAGTGCGAGTACTTTTATAATTCGACCACGGAACGCGATGGGGACACAGGTAGATACTCTGTAGCCCTACCGTTTCGCAGCGATGTGTTCTCATTGGGGAACTCACTCGATATCGCGAAAAAACGTTTTTTCTGCCTAGAAAAGAAATTAGAATCCGCACCCGAGTTACGTACTGCGTATGATGACGTCATTCGCGAATATATTGATAATGGATATTTATCTCCTGCTCCGCTAGATAGTTCAGACAGTAGTTGTCCTGACTATGTAATTCCGCATCACGCAGTTGTACGTTTAGATAAGACAACAACAAAACTACGCTCCGTGTTAGACGCTAGTGCTAAAACGAGTACTGGATTATCTCTCAACGATATTTTACACAGTGGCCCGAATTTACAGGGTGACTTGTTTACTATAATTCTGAATTTTCGATTGTTCGCATTCGCGCTCTCGGCTGATTGCCGACAAATGTTCTTACAGATTGAAGTAAGAGAAAGCGATCGTCGCTTTCAACGCATCTTATATCGTTTTAGTCTAAACGATCCTCTGGTTCTATATCAGTTTAACCGTGTCTGTTTTGGTCTCAAGTCAAGTCCCTACCATGCGATCCGCACAGTACAACAGTTGGTTCAAGACGATGGTCATCACTTCCCGCGCGCCAGCGCTATCATCGCGGATTCGCTGTATATGGATGACGTAGTCTACAGCGTAAGCTCCGAATCACGTGTAGTCCAGGTTTCGCACGAACTGATTAAACTCTTTAGAGGAGGTCAGTTCGTGTTGGTCAAGTGGACCAGTAACTCTCAAACTGTACTAAACAGTATTCCCGCGTCGCATAGGTTGACCGAACAACTAGAATTCGACAAGTCGGTAGAACAAAAGGTTCTCGGCTTGCGCTGGTGTAGGTCAAATGATTGTTTTGAATTTCTTATTTCCGCACCGCCAGACACGTGTACTAAACGTGCTATTCTGTCGGCCGTAGCTAGACTGTGGGACATCATGGGGCTTGTCGCGCCTGTAGTTCTCTATGCTAAACTACTTATCAAAGAATTGTGGTTACTGAAGCTCGATTGGGATGACACTCCCCCGCGTCACATCATAAATATTTGGCAAACTTTTCGCTCTGCCCTGCCGCTTTTAAATGATTTTAAAATCCCGCGCCATTTAGGTATTTTTGAAAATTGTATTCTTCGCCTCATTGGATTTTCCGACGCCAGCGAAAGCGCCTACGGCGCTGTCATCTATGCGCATGTCACTCGCAACGATGACGTAGTCGTTCAGCTGGTTTGTGCCAAGTCGAAGGTATCGCCGGTTAAACCATTGACTATTGCTCGACTGGAGCTCTGTGGTGCCGAACTCCTCGCTAAACTTCTTCGCCGTGTTCATGACACTTATAATCCGCGTTATAACGTTACCGCTAGCGACCTCGAGTTCGCTGAAACCATTTTGTTGCGTCATGTTCAAAGAAAACACTTCATGGATGATTATTCCGAGTTAAAAAATAATAAAATTTGTTCACCCGCTCTTATTAAACTCAAGCCATTTGTAGATGGTGATGATTTAATCCGCGTTGGGGGTCGATTAACTCATTCGGCTGAGGCCTATAATAGTACTAAACACCCGGTAGTGTTACCCCGACATGATCGCATAGTTGAAATCCTCGTAGACTATTATCATATAAAATATTTACATGCAGGTCCAGAACTCACTATGTCGTTATTGCGCCATAACTATTGGATTTTGTCCGCTAGACGCATTATTCGTCATAGAATCCACAAGTGTAACGCATGTCACAGGTGGAGACCGCGACCTCATGGTCCGCCGATTATGGGCGATCTCCCTAAATCTAGAGTAAATGATGCAACCAAAGCTTTTTCTCATACAGGGTGTGATTACGCTGGCCCTATACAGTATGTGCCCGTACGCACTCGAGGTGCGAAGAGTCGCAAGGGTTATTTATGTATCTTTACCTGTATGACTACTCGCGCTGTTCATATTGAATTAGCTACAGATCTTACGACTGTGTCGTTCATAGCCGCGTTGAAACGGTTTTTATCCCGCCGTGGACCGGTACAATGCTTGTATTCGGACAACGCGACCAATTTTCGAGGAGCTAATTCGTTTTTACGCGACTTGTATACTTTCATAAATAAAGAATACCGCCCGCGCTTTTAAGAGGAGCTCGCTGAGCATCGCATTAATTGGCACTTTATTCCGCCCGCGTCACCGCACTTTGGTGGATGTTGGGAGTCCATGGTGAAGGCCGTGAAGACTCACCTTTTCAAGACAATAGGTCAACAACTTCTATCTTATGAAGAATTAGTTACAATTCTCTCTCAAATAGAGTGCCTGTTGAACTCCAGACCTCTTACTGTTCTTAGCGCTGATCCGGAAGAGCCTAAAGCTCTTACCCCTTCGCATTTTTTACATACTGTACCGCTTAACTCATTACCCGCCGCGGAAGTAGGTTTACTGTCTGATCACCTGCTTCAAAGACACTCTCTTATGGATAAATTAGTCCAGTCGTACTGGAAAAGATGGCGAAGCGAGTATCTTCATAGTTTACAATCACGCTTAAAATGGAATAAACCTGATGGAGACATGATTAAGGAAGGCACTGTAGTAGTGATAGTAAATGATAATGCGCCTCCTCTATCCTGGCCTCTAGGTGTTATTGAGAAGTTGCATACGTCTATAGACGGTAGCACGCGAGTCGTTTCAGTACGCACTTCTAATGGGATTCTTGTGCGACCTGTGGTCCGCTTATGCCCCATTCCTACTCAGTAATATCTTATTCAGTCCATTCCCTCTTTAGTTAGATTTAAGTGTAATTTCACTGTATATATTATTATATTATTCTCTTTAAAGGTGACCCTTTAAGGCCGCGAGGAATGTTAACGCCATTACTTTCTTTAGTTTTATATTTCATGCCTAATTACTGGCAACTCTAATTAATTAGTATCTGTGTAACATAAAGTTCCTTCCGCTTTCCTTCTCCCTTCCACAACCCTTATAATGCCTAAGTGAGAGCGAGAAGGAAGATCCGCAATGGCGCCCATACGCTGTCGCCAAGAAGATCCGCCAGTTCTCAACCAGCATCGACGCCTGTTGGGTAAAATTAATCCCAAGTCGAAAAAGGACTCATATTTTCACCGCGAAGAACGAAGATTGCTATTGAACAGTGCAAGTGCGTGTATGTGTGTTGTGGAAAGTGCAGATTCTCGTCCGTACGTGATATCCTGGACGCGCCAGCCACGTGGCTAAGGAAACCCTTCTCGTCGTGTCGCCATAGCTCACCAGGCAGGTACCATCATCATTTTCCCACACCACCAAAACACCTACTTGTGTCACCGAACCGCCCCTCATACAGTCCACTAAGAAAATTTCGATTTTCACCCCAAGGCTTTAGGCCGCCGCAACATAGGTACTATGGACAAAACTTAATCATGCTCACTTAAGAAAATATTCCTGTGAGAGCGCAGCTAGTGACAAACGAACATTGTGCGATCGAGTCGTGAGCCGTGCATACGATTATCGCCTTTGAGGTGATCATGCGGAACTTTGGCCCATAGTACAATAAGAATAACAATTAACACCTGTTCGCACTAAAATTCTTAGTAAAACAAATCGGCAATATTTTGTTCATAACAATCATTAATCAGTTTCAATATTTAATTACAAGTTCAATCAAATAAACCGAGTTAAGATGGATGGATGGATGGATGGATGGATGGATGGATGGATGGATGGATGGATGGATGGATAGAGACTTACAATACCCGTTATAAACGATTTTCAGTTATTTCCCTTAATTAATTTATTACCTGACGTTAAGGAAAATGTTAAGTTGCTTTTTAGGGTAATCTGGGTAAATGGGGGTAATAGGGGTAATCTTCTGTTGAGTTGTGACTTGTTGCAAAGCGAAGCTACTATTAAAAAGCCATTGTGTCTCACGTAGATCTGCGTTCAAGGTTTTTAGGGTTCCGTACCTTTAATAGGAAAAACGGAACCCTTATAGAATCACTTCGTTGTCCGTCTGTCTGTCAGTTTGTAAAGACACTTTTTCTCAGGAACGCGTGGAGGTATCAAGTTGAAATTAATATCAAATACGTAGATCTATGGTCCCTTGGAGTTCTAAAAAAATCAAGCTTCTAAGTCATTGTAATCAAAAATACGGTCATTTATGTGACATATTTTGATACTCGCTAGTAAATCAAAACTTAAGGCTTAACTTAAGAGTATTTGCCGTTGTCCCAGAATTATGAAATTTGGCAAGTAGCTGCTAGGTCTCACAGCACAAGTAAAGGAAAAAGTCCGAAAATTGTAAATTTGTAATTCTATCACATAAAAAATATTTTCAAGTCTGTCAGTCTGTCAAGACCCTTTTTCTCAGGAACGCGTAGAGGTATCAAGTTGAAATTATTACAAAATACGAAGGTCTATAGTCCCTTTGGGTTCTAAAAAAATTAAGCTTTTAAGTCAACGCAATAAAAATATGCGGCCAGTTATGCGACATATTTTATATATTTTGATACTCGTAAGTAAATCAAAACCAATAAACTTCCCGTTGACCTAGAATAATGAAATTTGCCATGAAGCAAGGTCTTACAACACAAGTAAAGGAAAAAGTCCAAAAATTGTTAATTTGTAATTTTATCCTATAATATTTTTTTTTTTGGGATTACAATATTAAGTTTGTTTTTGGGATAAGTAAATTCTTTTTAACTACAGAACCCTTCATTGTGCGTGGTTCGACACGCACTTGGCCGGTTTTTTTTCAATGGTAACGCTGCCGCTCATCAGCTCTACTCGCCTTAACTCCTAAAATGTCGATTGCACACCATGTGTACAGATAACAATAGAATTTCTATTGTGTCTGCTAATTAGCGCGCGACGAGTTAATAGACGGCGCGTTAGGCCAATCAAAACAAACTTCTGGCTACTATCGTACCTTTCCAGTCAAAGTTCCACAACCTCTAATATTATCATCAATCATCAGAAATCGCGATTAGTGCATAAAAAAGCTTTTAGCGGTAACAAAGATGGGCATGAATTCGATATACATAAGTAATGGTTTGGTCAAACAGGTCAGGTCACCGTGGTTTTAGAGTGAAAGTCTTTAGCTTCTGACGCGCCAATTGCACCCCATGTGTGCATAAGGAAAATCCTTTAAAATCCTTTACATAATAGGTAGGTATAAGCTTGTATATTATATATATAAATGTGAAAAAACATCATCCGATGGGAAAAAAATCATCATGAGTAGTTGTGAACCTATGGGGATCGCAACTAACCCCCCCTCCCCTCCCCCTGGGGTTTTGGGTTCATACATAACTACATATGAAGGGTGGAGGTGACGAATTGATTCTACTGTCAGTTATTTGAGAGAATCATGATTAAAGCTATGCTATGGTTTGCTAGAAGAACGGCAGCCACCACAATAGCGTCTGTAATTTATCGGCAAATGACGTCATTACAAACAAACGATACAAGTCAGTCTCCACCCTTAGAAATTCCAGAATCATGACAAAGAACGATACTTTTTACCGCGCCTAATGTACATTTGTTTTTTTTTTTTTTACTTTAGACAGCTCTTTTTGTAAGCCAAATCGAAATTTAAAAGTTCCCTTCTTGGTTGCCATGATTGTGTTGAAGTAAAAAGTTCGTTCCATTTTTAAATTACACGATAAATATGAGTTTTTATAGTAATTTATTCGGCCGCCATACTAACATTGCCGGCCCCTTGCTCGCATGTATTTGTGCAGTACAGCATTTTGGATTTATCTCGAAGAAGGTTGTGAAAATAATGGTCGTATTTCTAAAGATGTTTGAGAAAAACCACTTGCGTTGGTGCTTCTCAATCCAAATAAGTCGTAGTGAAGTCATACAAAGATTTTATTATTATTTAGTCTGAGAGCTTTCTGGGCAACCCGCTTTCCCATTGTAGAGAAAAAGTGCACTTATGTCTATCACTCAGTGAACTGTAAGACGAAATAGAAAATACATTGTTGCGGTCTTATTTTTACGTAGTTCAGTGCTGGACAGCCTCCGAATATTTTTGCCAGAATACCTGGATACCCGATTCTTAAGTAAAAAGACCGTAATCACTCATTAACTCACAAAAACTCTCATTAAAATGTCCAATCAAAGTGCCTAATACTGTATTGTAACATTGGAGCTTACTTATTTGTCGAAAAACTATTTAAATCAAGTTTTATCTGGGCATCCACACCGGATTAATTAATTCTCAACGGAATCAAGCGATTTGAAATTTATTTCGGACCGCGTTGGATTTTAAGAAACGAAATCGTGTCATGGATTGATGTAATATTTTATGGCGAGATCAACACGCTCTAATTGGGATGATGAGTCAAAACATTTTTTTTTGTCCGTTATGTATTGGTACATATTTAAAAAAAACATTGGACACGTATTTTTTTTTTACGTAATCGTTTACGGCGATACATTGAGTAAAAATATGGCATGACGTCACACCTAGCTAGATTTTGTACGTGTCTAATATTTTTTTATTATCTGACTGACGTACTAAATAGCATTTTTTTTTTACCCAGGCATCATCCCTATTGTATTCTTTCCATATTATATCGAGGCTATTATTTTGTTTCCCTCTTCTGTAAAAAAACTCTTGAACACTGATCGCCTTTAAATTCAAATTTATCAACCAAAAATCAATCTGCCAAGCCTTTTCCCAATTATATTGGGGTCGGCTTCCAGTCTAACCGGATGCAGCTGCATACCAGTATTTTACATGGAGCGTTTGCCAATCTGATTTCCACAACCCAGTAACCAGGTAAAACGATACTCCTTGGTAAGATTGTTGTCAAATTTCGGGCTTCTGACGACCCGACTAACGACTGTCAATGATTCACGAATAACAGCCGGGACCAACTTTTCGAAGCACGGAGGGGTCTCAGTATGTAAAGATGGTAACCCATCCATGGAACAACCCCGGCAAGCGTAGCTTAACCAGATGGATCGGCCATGTGGCTGTTATTACTTAGCCACGAGCTCCTTTTTCAGCCTAAACAGCTCTCTTTATCAGTCTTAAAATATCACCGTTAATTAAAAGATTACCTTTTCCATCCGGCCGGGAGGGATTGGTTTTAGATTTACCAGGATCAACAATATCATAATCAATAATAGTAATCATAAAACAGCATCTAACCCGAATAAAATTCCAAACAGACAACACCACAACGTATTGAACCGGGGCCGGGGTGGTGGTGCCCTAACCTCGTTTGTATTTGTACCTACAACATAACTAAATATTGTAAGATTCTACTACTCAATTATAATCCCAGGCTAAAAAGGCTTCAAGCTCAACTATTCCCATTGCTCGTGAAAAGAGTACGCGGCATCCTATCCACTGATAATCTCATACTGCAAGATCTTGATTTCCCACAGGATGGCTGAACCTATCCTAAGCAAAGCGAATACTGGTAATATTTTTAGGAATACACTATTTAAAGAAAACTAGTTTCTTGTGCCGTCTAGTTGGGGGAAAATATTATAGTTATGGAATGACGGCGATGCAGTGGTGAAGCAATGTGCATTCTAAGTCAAAGGTCATGGGGTCAATTATTGTATCAAAAGATAAAGTAATAAAGCCTATAACCTAAAAATAAGGAGGCATGCCCTCATAAAGATAAAAAAGGCTGTCCAGACCATTATACTGGTCTATGGTCCAGACAATGTCAGTTCCAGACAATATTATTTTAAAGGTAAAAAGAACTTTAAAGTTAAATACTTGAAAAAGAACTGTTGTCGGGGAGACAACAGCTCTTTTCAACGAATACGCATAGAGCTGTCAAAAAAAATCTGGTTAGTAGAAAAGCTTTCGTACATAACTAAAAAAATACAAGTGCCAAATGGTATGAACAACATTCGTAGGTCGAATATATTTTGAAATATTTGTAAAACGATTTTAATAAAGCAATTGCAAAATGTTGTCCATTGCATGTATAAAGACAGTGTATTGTAATATTGTGTGTATTTTACATAATGTAAAATTTAGGAAAATTTTCAAAGTGATATATAAAATTACGAAAAAACTTTCATTTCCTTTTTAACCGTACTCGCATTTCAATCTGCCTAGCCTTTTCCCAATTATGTTGGGGTCAGCTTCCAGTCTAACCGGATGCAGCTGAATACCACTATTTTATATGGAGCGACTTCCTATCTGACTTCCATAACCCAAATACTGGGTAATACGATACCCCTTGGTAAGACTGGTTGTCAGACTTTCGGGCTTCTAATGACCCATAACGACTGTCAAAGATCTACGAATGACAGCCGGGACCAACGGCTTAACATGCTTTCCGAGGCACGGAGGAGTTTCGGTATGTATAGATGGTCACCCATCCATGGACCAACCCCGGCAAGTGTAGCTTAACCTGATGGATCGACCCGTACGGTTGTTATTACTTAGACATTTTCATAGTTCAAGATTATAAAATTACGAAAAAAAACTTTCATTTCCTTTTTAATCGTACACGCATAACTACAAAATTTTATGCCACAGAAAACGTATTCCTATCCAACCTAGTTTTCAGTCCATAAAACATGAAAGAACAAACATACATACCTACCTATTTAGACTGTACATTAAATGCAGCAAAACTTTATCAAAGAGCTGCTTTTCCATTTCCTAGGAATTATTATAGTATCCACTCAAGCAGGGGATTTTCAAACTACGAGTACTTTCAATACCTATGAAGTTACAGTCCCTATGAAGTTACAGTCACCAATACTTCAATGAAAATGCATCAGTTAACTCATTTCCACTTCAGAGCTCTTGAGAATGTTTCAAAGAACATCATTGAATATTTCATTGAACAAAAATATTAGTGCATTGAGCGAAAAAGGAAAAGAAAATTTTTCCCTCGGAACTTTTTTTACGAACCATTTGTACTGGTACGTCTTTTTTAAATTTAATTATAAATTCAACGTAATAATGTAAACTATATTTATACTAATATTATAAAGCTGAAGAGTTTGGTTTTTTGTTTGTTTGAACACGTCTCTAGAACTAACAGTCCGATTTGAAAAAAATCTTTTGGCATTTGATAGCCCAATTGTTGAGGAAGGCTTGGGCGTTTTAACATCACGCTAGCACACTTAGTAGACGAGCAAAAAGAAAAAAAGAACGCTAAGAGAAAACGAAGTAAAGGCACGGGCAGGTGATGCGATGCGACGGGGTGGGTCGGGGGAACAAAGAATTTTACGCGGACGAAGTCGCGGGCAAAAGCTAGTGCATATATAAAAGAGTGTTAATGGAGTTTCTTGACCGTTTTTCTCCATAAGTACCTACTACGCTTTGGAATGGGCAACTAGCTTTATAGTTCTGACTGACCGACTCCTTGAGACTTCAAAAGTGCCTCTATTATGGTTTTAATTAAATAAATGCTTAGAGTTTGATTTAGGACTGGTCAAACTGATGGGAATTACGGCCGTGACTGTGTGCGTCTATTGTTTTAATGACTAGGAAGTTACGCAACAATTCGCGTCAGTTTGATCACCTCCATACAATAGAGCAAGATCCCAGGGCCGCCAGTACTTTGAACGTACGCATACTTGTATCTGGGGAATGTTTGACAGATACAATTAATTGTGTCTGGGGATGTTTGACCGCTAAGATTGATCTGGTTGCTTACAAATAGTACTGAAATAGTTCAAAATTAAAAATATCTTTATTGTGGGCATATGTTAGTTAAGGTCTTAACAGTAAATTAAAGTTTCAATATGTCCTGCCTAATAGGCGTACAATAATTAAGTATTGGCGTTAAATTTAAAATTATTTTACATGTCAAATTTAGTTATTATAAATATCAAAATACAATGAAATTAATACATGGTCAACAATAAAATCAATAATTCAATAAATCCTGGATCGTGTAGTGTGTTTTATCAATTAAAAAGTTTCGTACTTAATTTAGTTTTTAAATACTGGAAGTTCCTTAGTGCTCAGAATGTCAATAGGTATTTTGTTGTATATTTTTGATGCAATGCCAAAGAAGCTTTTGTTAAGTAGAGCCGTTTTATGTGGTACACTAGAATTTTTTAACGTATGTCTTTTGGATTTAAGTTTATCAAACAGATTTTCATTTGTTTTTATAAATACGGCTACTTCATAAATGTAAATTGCAGGAAAGGTCAATATTTTAAATTCTTTGAAATATGGTTCACATGAATCAGGGACACGGATACCAGCAACCGCACGTACACATCTTTTTTGCGCTTTAAACACTAAATGCCTATTAGTGGCATTGCCCCAATATATTACTGCATATCACAGTGTCGACGAAACATAAGCATGGTATGCGGTCAAAAGAACTGATTGATCAACAGTTTTGGGTAATTTTTACAAAGCATAGGAGTACTGATTAAGTTTATTGCATATTGTGTCAATGTGTGTTTGCCAAGTCAAATCGTAAATCGTAATCTACCCAAAGCCCTAGAAATTTAACGCAGGTGACTTGTTCAATTTTCGTCCCATTATAATGAATATTAATGTTGTTATTTTTATGGTTACGCCCGAAATTTACTAATTTAGTTTTTTCTAAAGTAATAATTAAGTTATTATCTTTCAGCCAGTTAATTATATTGCAAAGAGTGGAATTTATGTCATGTTCAAAAGTATCAGTATTTTTACCTGTAAAAATGGCTGTGCTGTCAACAGCAAAAAGGACCATGGGATGCTGTGAAACTTTAGGCAGATCATTTATGTAGATCAGAAATAGCGGTGGACCTAACACACTACCTTGTGGCACTCCATACAGTACTTTTTTGGGCATGGATGTACGTTTTTGTTCGGTATTATTTAATAGATTAAAACTTATATACCTATTATGTAAAGGATTTTCCTTATGCACACATGGGGTGCAATTGGCGCGTCAGAAGTCAAAAATAAGTAAGATCTGGCGGCTCTGGGATCTTGGGATCTTGGAATATAAGTTAAGTTGACTCAATCGGCGCGAGTGTATTTCGTCCGGCATCCCGAGCGGGATTCCGCTCAGTTTGACCAGAGCTTTAGGTTAAGAATTTCAACAAATCAACTTGATGGCTCGAATTAATTAAAAAAAGTGAAATTAAAAGGGCGTTTAAACTGGAATTGGTCTGTTTACTCTGTTAGGTCATTAATAGAGTGATGACGGTCTTTAAATCCGCTCAAAACTCAATTTGAGCGGATTTAAAGACCGTCTTGTTTATGAATAAGATGGTTGGGTTTTAACCTACTGCAGTATAACTGTAGAAAGATTATCCTACTAATATTATAAATGTGTAAGTATGTATGTTTGTTACAAAATCACGCAAAAAACTGAACGGATTTGGATGTTTGGCACACAGGCAATTTATGACCTGGATTTCACCTGGATAGGATACTTCTTAGACCAGTAGTACGATCCTGTGGGATAATTTCCGACCTACCTGCGTAACCCTGGGCAAAAGCTAATATAGTATATATAAATACCAGCAGAATAAATCATAACAACGATTACTTATATAATTAGAAATTATAATTAATATAGAACTTTTGGGACCGTATTTCCAAATTTCGAGCATAAAAAATCACTTTGATTAATTTGATCACAGAAAAGATAAAGAGACCTCTTTATATGTTCTGTAATTTGATGCTAGTTTGGTTTTATTTATTAATCACAGCGGCAGCGGCGAGGCTCCGGGCGGCAAATCTGCGAGGTATTCTGATGATTGATATAAAATGCAATTTGTAAATAAATAATGGGCAACACCCGTCCGAAAAGTACGCAAAAAAAAATGAGAATGCAGGTTGCATGCAGCTCAACAATTGTAGCACCCCGACTCAGATTGGGAAGGTCTTCTTTTGACCACTTATAAAAACATAGGAGTATATTTGTCAACTTATGTAGAAAAATTTGAGAATCAAGAGATTGGAAATATTTTTTTGCATGGGAAATCATCAAATTACTTATCCCGCTCTGAGTGGAGCGGGAGGGCGTGTCAGACTTTTACTGACTAAAACCCACCCGTGTTCCCTCAGCTGCCTATACCAGGGCTACGGTATGTCTTTCGAAGAACCCGCGAACCTGGCAGGCGTCGGCCCTATCGGACCCCATCACTGCTGACATCTCTTTGAAGCGCGCGTGGAACACAACGCACTGTCGACCCGGGCCTGGTCTTTACCAGATGGCGAGCTACCTATTGCTTGCCGTCCGCAAGCCCGCGCTTACGGTGGCCGGGAATCGGCTATCAATTCCCGACGCCCAGGGCGTCTCCTGCGGTGGCTAAGGGCGTGAGGTCGCAAAAGTTGCCTCTCCTTCGCAGAAGACAGTGACGGCTTCCCACCCATTTTGCATACGTAGGGGGGCCTCCAACTACAAACTGCTTTTTACTTAGATACTGTTAAATGTCAACTTATTACTTGGGTTGTTGCACGAGGCACTTATTAATAATTTACTTTAGTTGTATTTACAAAGACAGAAAAATTTGTTATTCTGCACAAACAACACGATGCTGATGTCATTCAGGAGCGTAACATGCGGAGTTTCTTACTCAAAAACTATGTAATATAAAAGATGGGAAGGTACGGTCAGCAACAGAAGTCGGTTAACACTGCTACTTTTTGACGTCATCTAAATTAACACAAAATTATTTGATAAACTTCTTTTTTTTCGTTTTACTCTTAAGAGTTAATGTTCTTGAAATTTTAAGTACTTCTGTTCCGATCTGAATTAAATATTTCGCTTAATAATTAAGATTAAAAAACTGCAAGTGTTAATCGACTTTTGTTGCTGACTGTACCATATATTTTAATGTAAAGAATAAACTTTTAAATATTTAAAAGTTAAAATAGAGCTCTTGATAAGATGAGCACTTTAATTCCGACCTAGGTAAAGTAACTCCTCGATGTTTTGCTACAAAGTTGCTCGCCAACTTTTGATGAGGAAAAGTTTCAGCAATGATCCTAGAATTAACTTCATTTTTACCGGCGAAGTAAATCGTGTTATTTCGATTACCTGGGGGCTTACTATAAGCTCTTATAGCGTGGCAGAAGTTGAACGGTTCCAGTGTGAGAGAGAGACGGAGCTATTTAATCAAGCTAAGCTATTAACCATCCTTTTTTCTCAACGGATCCATGATGTTTTTTCACGTCATAGTACGGCACCTGGTCGTTGGAGTATCTTTGAAATAAATAAATTACCTGCTGGGTTTGTGTTTGGATTACTTTTATTGCATATGTTTTACGTTATGTCTACCTAAGTTACTACTCTCCGAGAAACAAGACTGCTGATGCCCGGTTTCTGAGGTTTTTAAACGGAGTTTATCAATTCGATAGTGATTATTGGTTCGATATCGTGTTTCGGAAAAATTCGATATGGAAGAATTTAGCTTAAAAGTCGAGTGAATTAATATCGAAGGCTTTTCCGAGGACCTCAAAAACCGAGCATAAGGATAGATAATTTTGTCGATTCAATAGCTATTGAGAGTTTAAACTCCGTTTACGAATTCTTCAGAAACGGGGCATGAATGTCAGTTTAGAAAAGTGTTGATGAATTATTTGAATTTTAAATTTTTCTACCTTTAAAAACCTGAAGGACAAATATTTAATTTACTTGGTGAAATAGTTATAATGCACGACGTATTGGGGCATATTCCACTATCAATATTATCACGCGATCCGCAAGCATCACGAATTGAAGATATTGATTCATATCGCAGTATTTCTAGATATTTTAAAATCCGCGATACTAAGGGGCGTTGCTTCAATAATATTGACTGAGCAAACGCATCGTGATATTTATTATTGTCCGTCAGTACGCGCTCGATAGCCTTGATAATTACCTAATACACTGTAGAATAATAGAGAGAGCTCATCAGAGAGTATTATGTTCCTTGAGCTATGTCAGAAGAATAGGATGAGTTGCGCTACGATTCTGAGTCTGCGGAACAAGGCGAGTGGAAAAATGATTCGAAATGGTTCATTCATATGTACGAGACATCCGCAACACGACTATAACTACTCTAAACTCAACTACATACTGAGGTGATAATATTGACAGTTTTATAGTTCGCTTCAATATTGCGATCTTGTCATAATATTATTGACATTACTAGGATAACGATAAATATTGATAGTGTAATATGCAATCGGAATCTGAATCATTTCGAAGCAAATTGCTAATCCATTGCCTCATCATCTTCTTGCCGTTATCCCATATTACTTGGGGTTGGCGCAACACGTTTTCTTCTTCCACTCTACCCTGTCAACCGTCTCGCTATCATTCACTGCCTTCTCTTTCATATCATTATTCACACAATCCATCCATTCATCATCATCCAATCATCTTTTCTTTGCCCTTTCTCCCTTTCCATCCATCGACATGTATATTCATCACTCTTTTAGTCACATGCGCTTCGTCCCTCCTCATCATATGCCCATACCAATCCATTGCTTCTTATGTTCGAAAAATTTGTCTGCTCAACAACTGTCAAAATGAAACCGATTCCGATTGACAGTCTGTTACGAAATTGCCCCGCTGTACAAACATTGTCCCCAAACACGCTGCAGCCACAAAACAACCACCATTTTACAAGAAAAATGTTGATTTACTTAAAACAAAACACTACTCACATTGTACTCGTACCCATTTTATATTATTTTAAACAAAAAACATGAACAAAATAGTAACAAACACGTTCCCGTCAGAATGACGACAGGAACAAACGGTTTGCAATCATGTGTTCGTTGCCTGTATGTAGGTAGTGAGAATGTAGTGTAATTTTCACTTGTGAAATATCATACTGGAGGTGTGAATCACATTTTATAGGAATAATGTGTGTTGCTGGTGTGAATCGTTGTTCTTGTTTTTTGTGGGTCATGTAAATGGAATATGCTGACGATATAAAAACTCTAGAAACATGTATGTACTCTATAACGTCACCAACACCTCAGAGGCAAATATGATAATTTATTTTACATAGATGTAAGCACTTTGTATCTCATTTTAAGTCAAACTCAAACTCAAAGCATTAATTTCAAATAAACCAATTACAGGCACTTTTGAATTGTCAATGGGTCGGTCAGTCAGAAAGATGAAGCTAGTTGCCCATTCCAAAGCGTAGTAGATCCCTATGGAGAAGAACGGGCAAGAAACTCCACGGACACTCTTTTAAATCATAATATTTTTACAAAATATTGGTTACATTATTCATGTTGAAAATATACATGTGAGAACAATTTAGAAAGACGTGCACGTTAAAAAGCGTCCGTAATAAAAAGATAAAACTAAAACAACTAAATTAAATATTAAAATTAAAAATAAGCCATGGCAGCTAAGAGACGACCAGTCCCAACTGACGGAGCCCGTTCACGAACATGACGCATGGATCAGCACCAATTAGCTCAACCATTTTGAAGGGAACTTAATGATCCAACACACACGCCACCACCAGCGAGACATTTGAGTGAGCATGACATACTCTCAACCGCCAGGGCACACTCAAGTTAGTGAAAGACGTACCCAGTAAAAGGTAGCTTAATAGTAGCTACATAGTGCTCACACATGTGCACTGTTAGTGAACTGTTATTTAAGTTCTTATGAGAATTAAATTCTTTTAACCTATATGCATAGGTAAGTAAATTTTTGGAGATGTGTTTGAACAAATAACACGCACTTTTAAGGGACTATGGAACAACACATTTTTTCTCTAACAGGAACTTTAATAAGGATGGGTTGCACCATCTTACTTTAACTATAACAAACAATGCACCTTCAGTGCGATGTTTGTATTTTTTGAGCGTGAGACTTAAGTTATTTCTTACGTCGCTGTTTTCGCGTATTTGTTAATGTTACTCACTTTAATCGTTGGTGGAAGCTTGTAATTGGCCTTCTTTTACACATTGTACTACATAGGGAAACATATAATAATAATTTTATTTCAAAAAGAGACAGCTTTGTAACATGACATATTTAAAGTAAACAGAAGTCTCAAACATAGGTCCCCTGGCTGGTCCCTGGCTGACTTGGGAGTCAGTGATCCTCCATGAAAAAGTTATTATGTATGACGTTGGTTATTTAAAAATGTAGCGACAAAGAATATCAAAAGGCACTGTTATTTATATATTTAGAATAAAAATTACAATCATGAAGTGTGCGTGTGCGTGTGTGTGTGTGTGTGTGTGTGTGTGTGTGTGTGTGTGTGTTTGAGAAGGAGAGAATAGAAGGTTTTCTATTTCGTCGTAGTTTTTCTCCATTAACCACGCTTTCTTTATCACGCTTAACACATTAGCTGGAAGCTTTCCTAAAATTAATAAAATAAAATAAGATAAAGCTAAGATACTTCTGCAATATCTATCATTAGCTACTACTCAGCACATTTGACTGCCACAAGACTGATTTTTGCGTAAATTGGCCAACTTTGACGTTCTTATTCTGAGAAACTGAAAGATTTCCACAACTTTGACTTATTGAGTGGTGGATAATAGTTATTAATATAGCACATAGCGGCCTCGCTCTTCACATTTTTTTAAATCTATTTATATAAAGCCAAAAAAATTTCGAGGCAAGTTTTTCATAAAATGCGCGACTGCATTTTTTCGAGCTCGTGAATTAACTACTGTACCTATGTAAATGAAATGAAAAATATACTTTTTTTACCGTCTCGAAAAAAATAGGGCAAAGACGACGTAGGGGAACGGAGTAGATGCTTATGGCATAGAAATTTTTTATTTGTTTTTATTTTTCAAGAACATACAAAAAAAAAGATCTATCAATAAATATTACACATTTGAAGTAAACTTAATAATATCGCTTAAATAGTGTTTTAGTCTATAGTGGTCTGAGAATTTTGAAATATGTATGGAATACCTATGTAAAAAAATCCTATTGAAAACTATAACACTACAAAAATACTCAGAATTAACTGTAAATTTCTCCATTATATTCCTGCATTAATATTATTATGCAATATTTATACCAGAATAAACGTTAGTTTATAAGAAATTGAACGCAGTGAGAGTGCAGTGGTGGTCCAGTGGTGAGTGCCAGTGGTGGCCCAGTGGTGAGTGCCAGTGGTGGCCCAGTGGTGTGTGCCAGTGGTGGCCCAGTGGCGAGTGCCAGTGGTGGCCCAGTGGTGAGTGCCAGTGGTGGCCCAGTGGTGAGTGCCAGTGGTGGCCCAGTGGTGAGTGCCAGTGGTGGCCCAGTGGTGAGTGCCAGTGGTGGCCCAGTGGTAATGGCTGCGACTTACGAGTTGTTGGTCGTGGGTTCGAACCCAAGCAAGCACTTTACTTTGTGTAAATTATTTCATGACCACTGCACTAAAACGGTGAAGACGTGGTAGATTACAACCCACTCCCTCTCGAAGAGAGGACGCCTGTGTTCCAGCAGTGGGAACATTATAGGCTAATAATGTTTAAGAAATTTAAATTTCATACTTTAAATTAAAAAAAATCTATGACTCAAGATAAACGTAATTACAACTGCCAAAGTGCTTCTTAAGCGATGTGTCGCCATGCTTCAATACATCTAATCTGACAAAACGCAATTATTGTGTGATAGGGCTCTTAAGATTTTGCTTGAAGGAGCTACAAGATAAAATCTTACATAGATTTTGCATTTAACGAGCGTGCATCACTCACTGCAATTTAAACCTTATGTGAATGACGTAAAAGTCACATGACGCACAATCGTGATTTACAACGACTAAAACATACTAATATATAATGTTCCAGGTACCATTTCAATTAAGATCAAATTGCGAGACACATTCTCGTAACTTTTCTCGTTTAATTCATTCCTTTATTATTCTCACACAGAAACAAAGACCTCAACCTCAAAATAAAGTAAAACTCAACTTCCATAATGAAACGAAAAAACGCTTTAAACCACTCGCAGACAAGCATTTATCCTCATGAATATATGTATTTGTTCGCCCACTTGAGAACACAGTTTGAAAATATTCCTCATCTTTTGAATAGAATATGTCCTAGAAATATAGGAAGTTTAGGCTGGGTTTTCACCAGAGAGATGAGCCGAGCGAGGGAAGCAAAGCTGTGAAAGGATATAAATATCTTTGTCGTAAGTAGCTGTTTAGCAAAGCGGGCAGGATATGCGAGGACAGTGGCGGAAGGATGCGGGGGCAAGGCTGGCAGCTTGAACGATTGCGTCGTCTACAGATTCAGCTTTACTAAGCTCTATGTATTATAGTTCCTCCTCGAAACCCTGCATATTTATGGCATTATGTGTAAAAAACCTTCGGAACTCTTTTTGTTGAACAATATCATGTTAGGAGATGTTTAAAAACGAAATTTTAATGGTGGATTTACACCTCGTGTCTAAAAGGCTTATCAATTAGATCACAGAATCAATAAAATGATTTGATTGGTTGTTGTTATTTTAGTCGGCCAATCACAGCAGTGGCCTTAGTGCGAGTTTTTATACTTACTCGATCACGTTATCGTAAATTTCTATTTGTACTGAAACTGAATAAGCGCCGTCTGGTGACTATAATGGGAAACACAATTATTCCATACAAATCGGCGTAAGTTAACGTTAACGTAAACGCGATCGAGTTAATATAAAAACTCGCAATATGGCCATTGTTAACATCCTGCTAGGGTCGCGGGTAGTTCGAAAGAGATACCGTGGCCCTGGCACGGGCAACTGAAGGAACATGGGTGGGTTTTAGTCAGTAAAAGTCTGACACGCCCTCCCGCTCCACCCAGAGCGGGAGAAGTCATTGATCCAAAAATAAAAGGCCACTATTACATGACTTTGACAGTCTTTTAACTTTGTGTTGATTATAAAATCCTATAAATTATCCTACAAAACTTTTTTCAATCAATTAATCAACTCAGCCTATGGCAGTCCACTGCTGGACATAGGCCTCTGCAAGGTTGCGCCACAACACCATGTCCTCCGCCTTCCGCATCCAGTCTGCCCCAGCCACTTTCTTCAGGTCGTCGGTCCATCTAGCTGGGGGGCGTCCCACACTACGCTTACCGATACGCGGTCTCCACTCCAGGACTTGTCTGCTCCACCGGCCATCGGTCCTTCGACAAACATGGCCAGCCCACTGCCACTTCAGTTTGCTTACTTAGAAAGCTATGTCGGTTACTCCGGTTCTTTTCCGGATAACTTCATTCCTGATTTTATCCTAGGATAAAACTTTTTTATAAAAAAAAAGGAACCGACTTCCAAAAAAACACTACAAAGTGAAAAATAACTTTAATTTCGGAAGTCGGTGTCTTTGGTTTTGTGTTTTCGTTTTTTGCCTCCGACTTCCGAAATTAATGTTATTTTACACTTTGTAGTGTTTTTTTTTTGAAGTCGGTTGTTTTTTTTTTTTTTGTAAAATAGTTTTTATTTTTCACTTTTTAGTTGTGGTACTACCCCACACAAATTCGAACACCACTACTTCCAAAAATAATGAGAACATCATCGACATAAAAAGTAGGAAAAAATACATATTAGGTATTGAAGCTAACTCAAAAACTACCCAAGCAAAGTTTTATTAACTTTGCTTGGGTAGTTTTTGAGTTAGTTATTTTACGTGGGACTAACTTGGAATAAAACAAGAAACTTTCAAATCAGACAACCATGTAAAAATTTATACATAAAAAATAAATATATGCATGTCGACTTGAGAACCACCTCCTTGTTTTTTTTGGTCGATTAAAAACTGAAAATCATCCTAAATAGGGTAACTGCTATAGTAATTGGCCACGCTTTAGTTAGTAATTGGCCAATTACTATAGCAGCCCTATAATTTTCATTTGCATACCTGTTCAGTGTTTAGTTATATCATTTACACGTTATAGAAATTTATTGAACCTATAATATTGTAAGCGCACATCGCATTAGTTTTATTTATAATAATATTATTATAATATATTATAATAATATATTATAACAATATAATATAAATTATAATATTTGTATTAATAATAATGTGGAAAATGTCGTGGGTTATACATTTACTCACTCTGTAGCTCTAATTGTGTGTAATATTGTAACGGAAACCCAAAAAAACAAATGAAATAAAATAAATAACACAGAACCTCGGGCCAGCATTGTCCACAGCTTTTGCTAAAATCTGTTCAGCAATTTTTCAGCTGAAGCGCTTGATTGTACCTGTCTATGTTAGACACCTCTTTTGTTGAAGCTATTGATTTTGTACTATCAAAAGGATTGTATGAGCTTTGGTGGCAAAAGGTTATTGATTGATTGTGAATAAAACTGGTGAAAAAACTATGTGAAAAGTTTTTTAAATGTTTTTGGTAGAAAATAGAATCGGACGCGGTTTATTAAAGAACTTTCGCTAGTAGATTGTTATGTCCTACAAAGTTTTATATTTGTTTGAAAGAAAGAAAGAAAGAAAAGTATTAGGAAGGATGTATTAGGTAGTAGGAAGACGAACAACTAAACTAAAAACACATTAGTAACGGTTTAAAAAAAAAAACAGAAAGTCATGTACGAGGCCAAAAGGCCAAAAATGTATCTCGGCATGATGCTGCGACATTTAAAATAAGTGTCACAGCGCTGGTATTCTGATAGGGCCCGCTGTGATGTCACGGGCAGATATACAAAAATACATAAATAATTATCAATTATAAAATACATAAATATAAAACGTTACAAATAAAATAATAACTTAATTCAAACCGCGTGTTACCCAGCCAGCCGCCCAGCGTTACCACATTACTTGTCTACGCTTAAAATGTCTGTGGCATTACAGTACATGTAATGTATGTTTTACTGCACTTGACGGTGGGTCTAATCAATCAAGTTTCCTGGAATGTCATAATTGTGATGCAACAACAACACGTTGCAGGTAGGTATGTAGAAGTAAAATAGCTTATAATTTCTTTACATATCCCTATTCACTCTACATCCTATGACACGCGTATTTATAAAACCTACAATTTTTTTTAAAAAATCACCCACAATAACTCCATATACTCTGCAGGGTAAATTCACCATTTCTATTCTGAGGAAATTCGCCAACAAAAACGCCACATAAGTTTGCAGGCTAAAATTACTGCCCTTTTCCGTATAACATGATATCAATCACAGCTGTCAGACTCAAGGTCAGAGTAAAGGTGTTCACATGACGTCACATCAACGTATCGCTCATAAGGTTATTGACCTTTCGCAACATTATGAGCTCTCATGAAATGAACCTTTGGAATTTTGTACTTATTTTTTCCGCCGTTTCCTCGTATGAGTGAATATGGGGTTTGGTACAAAAACTTATTTTTATGAACTACTGAATTAAGGTTTTTAGATCACTTTGTTGTTGCTGCTATCAGCCATATCATTGTTTACAAACAGAATGTTATGAATATGACGGTGGGCTTTGTTATAAGTACAGTTTAAAGTATGTAAGTACTCAGAAATGTTCCCTACTTCAAATGATTGACATTCAAATCTTCACGGTTTTTTGTCTACAAAAATATTTCTATTAATTAGAATTTAGATATCAGCCGTGTGATTCTGTAAGACCTCATTCTAAATTTCGAATCTGAATCCGCTGTGAGTTTCTTGATTGGCATCCTAAAAACTTGGTTGATAATTCGAATTTAAACTAGCGATACCTTGCGAGCGTGTCAGCGAGTTGAACTAAATTGACCGTAAGATTTTGACAGATAAAGTATGAGATGACGTAAGAAGTGGCATTCAGTAAGGTAATTCCCCCATCACTTCGACGCTCACTTCGCACTCGAACCCGATTCAAAGTGTCAATTAAAAAGCATGATCTATTTTACGGGAGGAGAGTGAATAGCGATGTGAGATGCGAGCTGTTGTTTGAATTTTACAGAATTGATGTACTGATACTGTTACCAAAAATACCTCGTCTGACCAATTGTCTGTACTATTTGTGTTTATTTCCTGACTACTTCAATGATAATCAACCTAATGTTAATTCGAAGAGTCAAATAGACAACTTCCAAAACCAATAAAGGCGGACATTGTCTTCTTTATTGGGGCTTAAAAGGGGCTCGTGGCTAAATTATAACAGCCCCTTGGGCTGATCGAAAGTTAAGGTACGCTTGCTGCGGTTGGTTCGTGGCATATATCGAGACCCTCTGTGGCTCGGAAAGTACCTGAAGCCGTTGGTACCGGCTGTCCACTGTCACGATACCTTAACCCTTACCAAGGTAAGGGGTAAGATATTGTGTTACCCAGTAACTGGATTGTGGAAGTCAGATAGGCCGGACTGCCTAAAATATTTCTTGTAAAATACTGGTATTCAGCTGCTTCGGGTTAGACTGGAAGCCTACTCCAACATAGTTGGGAAACAGCCATGATTTGCCAATATAGGAAGGGCAAGTTTAAAGGCAGCCTGCTATGGGCTGCTGTGGATATAAGCTGAGCACAGTTCACTTTTTCATTTGTATGAAAATATAGGCGGGATCCTCCACTGTGACGCTCCGAATGCGTGGCTGGCAAACAAATGAACCACGCAGCTGGGAAACAAATGAATCGCGTAGGTAACATGGAAATCTCTCCGTGCACATGCTACGTAGCAGTGGTCGGCAAACGTAACATCAAACTAAGGTCAAACACCTTACAACTTGAAGTTATTGGTTAATAAATCAAATGGGCCCGTAGATTTATTGGTGTGTAAATCTCAAACTACGTTGAACTTTGCAGAAATTGTTACGCTTACCTACAAGTCTTGTACAACGTTTTGATTATGTAAATGCTAACTAAACTTAGCTTGCTCACTTTTCATTTATTAGTAGTTGAGTGATCTTTATTCAGATCATTACACTACCTGCCTAAATAAAAAAAGTTCCAATTCCAGTGACGTAGCCTAATTTCTGAGAGACTTTTATTTGTAATAGTGTATCAGAAATTCAAATAAGATCAAACTCCACCCGCTGTCATAGGCCGCATCCTACGCAAAGCGAATGTCGCGCGAACATTCGACCATCGCGTTCATTTTGTTAGTGAACCCAAACGAGTGGTCACGCGGAAAGAGGGCACGTTCGGCTTTTCCAAACAACAATAAGTGACGAATGTGCGCGACGATCGCGGGGATCGAGGGGCTCGTGACCTAAGTAATAACAGCCGCACGGGTCGATCGATCAGGTTAAGCTACGCTTGCCACGGGTGGTCCTTAGATGGACATCTTTACTCGGACATACCATGACCCCTCCTTGCCGTGCTTTCCGAGGAAAGCACGTTAAGCAGTTGGTCCCGGCTGTAATTCGTGGATCTTTGACAGTCGTTACGGGTCGTCAGAAGCCCGAAAGTCTGACAACCAGTCTTACCAAGGATAATACTTGTTGTATTTACGATAGTATTACCAAGTACCCAGGTACCTTACCTCTAGGTAGGACCTCTACAACCCAGGTTGTAGAGGTCAGATAGGTTCCACGTAAAATACTGGTATTCAGCTGCATCCGATTAGACTGGAAGCCGATTTCAACATAGTCGGGAAAAGGCTAGGCAGATGATGTAAGCGATGATCGCGTATTCGCGCGACGGTCGCTTATATTAGGACACGGGTGTAGTCTTCGAAGTTGTTTTGTACTGTCATTTTAGTTTTGATAGCAGTATAATATGAAAATTGTATGTGAGTGTGCAAATAATTGTCCCAATAGTATACAGTCCCGTCCCTAAACTTTAATTTTGCGTATTTATGACAGTTACATGACTATTGATAATACAACTCTTATCAAATACTCATTGATGTCAAGTTTTAGTATCATGAATAAAGATCCTTTTCATTTTATATGAACACATGCCATCATAATAATCCGACCCTTTTTAATTGTTAATGTCCATATCTTTCCATTTATTCAGATCACACCTGTCATTTTTGACAGTTGTCTGAAATGACAATAACACGGAAAGTTGACGTAGGGTATCAATTTGTTTCACAATTGCTTTCCCTGGCGGTACAGTACAACTATTTTCAAAGAAAGAAAAACGTTTATTTGGACACAGTTCCTGAAACCCAAAAACAAAAGAAAAAACATGTGAAAATAATGTTTTAATAACAATAGTATGTTTTCCTAAATTCCCTCGGCAAACTTCGTGTTTCGTCAATCGACGGATTTCTATCAGTTTCCCTTTGCACTTGGTGCATACCGGACGTTCTCAATCGACTTGGAAGTCGTACATCGCTTAGCATATAGGTATGTAGTATCCACTCTCAATATGCGCTACATTCGTTTGAAGTCGAGTTTCACGTCAAACAAAGAAGATCTAGGTGCTTGCGTGTGACAATACTCTCGAAAGTCTTGTCAAGATGACCTTTCGAACTTGACAAATATAATCGATCACATATCTTCAGTATAGGATAAGACAAGGCTATTATTAGCTCCAATAACAGCTTGCCAAGGTTACATAGTAACATTTACATCCTAGGGTGTGGGATGCATTGGGCACGCCACAATTGCGGCGATAAGTACCTTCTTTGAGGAGTGGTTGGAGAGGCGTCACGGCGTCCTCACCTTCCGCCTGACGCAGGTCCTCACCGGACACGGTTGATTCGGGAGGTTCCTAAGGCGGGAGGAAACGCTCGGGTGTCACCATTGTGTGGATCGCCCGGAGGACACGGTGGAGCATACAGTGGAGGTCTGCCCGGCTTGGGCGGAGCACCGCCGTGTTCTCACGGAGGCGATCGGCGGCAGCGATCTCTCGCGTCCAAACCTGGTCCAGGCCATGGTGTGGAGCGAGAGTGCATGGGAGGCTGTCACCTCCTTCTGCGAAGCAGTAATGCTCGCGAAGGAGGAAGCGGAACGCGTGAGGGAGAGGCAGCGGCCGCGTCCTCGCGCCCCTAGCCGCCGTAGGAGACGCCCTGGGCGGCGGGAATCAATCGCCAATTCCCTGCCACCGTAGGCGTGGGCTTGCGGACGACGAGTAATGGGCAGCTCGCCGTCCAGTAAGGACCAGGCCCGAGTCAACGGCGCGTTGTGTTCCACGCGCGCCTCATAGGGATGTCAGCAGTGACGGGGTCAATTGGGCCGATGCCGCCGGGGTCGCGGGTAGTTCGAAAGAGATACCGTGGCCCTGGCACGGGCAACTGAAGGAACATGGGTGGGTTTTAGTCAGTAAAAGTCTGACACGCCCTCCTGCTCTGCCCAGAGCGGGAGAAGTCATTTGATGATTCCCATCCACAAAAAAAAAAAAAGTGAAACTAATGCCTCGGTCATAAGCCGAGCTTTTCATGAAACTTAAAGATGATGACTATCATTTAAAACGCAGTTTTTTAATCAATCCGGCTTCAAAGCGGCTATTTGTTATTGGGAAAATTATTCATGATTTATGTGAATGCCCTTTATTTCTTAATCTTCCTGGACTTAGTATGGATTAAAAGTAAAACAATGATGAACGAAAGATACCAGTAGTTTTTCCACATAACATAACATCACGCCTTGTATCCCCGAAGGGATGGGTTACCTGTAGACAACACTTCGCCTCCTCAGTAGTTTTTAGGGATCCGTACCTCAAAAGGAAAAACTGAACCCTTATAGGATCACTTCGTTGTCCGTCTATTTGTCTGTCAAAACCATTTTTTCTCAGAAACGCTTAGAGGTATCAGGTTGAAATTAATATCAAATACGTAGGTCTATGGTCCCTTAGAGTTCTAAAAAATTCAAGCTTCTAAGTCAACGCAACAAAAAAATACGGCCAATATTGAAATACTCGCAAGTAAATCAAAACGTATAGGGTACTTCCCGTTGACCTAGAATCATGAAAATTGGCAAGAAGCAAGTTCTTGTAGCACAGAAAAAGTCCAAAAATAGTTAATTTGTAATTTTATCACATAACCTTGTTTTTGGGATAAGTAAATTCTTTTTAACTACGGAACCCTTCATTGTGCGTGGTTCGACACGCACTTGGCCGGTTTTTTTTTTCAATGGTAACGCTGCCGATCATCAGCTAAGAAAATATTTTATAATGTTTTTCAGGAGGGGGCGCGAAAAAAAAAACTGACCTACCCCATCGAGTATGATACTGTTGTTTAGAACTCGTTGATTAAATGAATACTGTATTTTTTGTTTTAAAAAATAGTAGAAAACAAAGGAATGAGAAACCACCAAAGTCAGCTTTTTTTTTACAAAATTTTGTTCCGAAGAATTTTTTAGCTTCCCATTGACCTATGAACTTGAAATTTGGTGATAATGCTTATTATTACGTATATTTTACTAACAATTATCAATATATTGATAAATCAGATTTGGTACGGAACCCTAAATGTGTAAAGTCCGACACGCACTTGGCCGGTTTGTTGTTGGCTGCCACGATAGTGTTGCATGTTGTGCTCACCATTATGAACAACTTATATTAAAGGACTAAATTTGAAATCGCGAAGAAAAATCAGCTGTTCCCTAAATATTGACGAGTTATGCGAACATAAATGTAGGCAACAGCTGATTTCTTTTCACGATTTCATGTGTGGTCCCATAGTAAAAGTAGTTCATAATGACGAGTACAACATAATCGTGGCGATTCCCTAGCTAATAAAAAAGCAGCGTGTATACTGCCTCTAAACAAAAGCACACTGTTGGATTTTTAACGCTCAGTTTAGCAACTAGAGTTGCCTAAATATTATTGCACGTTGGATTTTTATAACGGGCATTAGAGTACCAATTGTTGGTTTGTGACTAAGAGTAAATAAGTAGTAGTAGATTAGATTTTGTTAAGTTGAAAATGTTGTTTGTGTGCAATGTGCATAGCCGGATTTTAATTACCGAATCATTGTTACTAAATGATTTTTTCGTACATTCATCAAAATGATGAAGAAAGTTTCAAAAATGTTTCAAGAATATTTGTTGTACAACCAAAATAGTTGTCGTGTAGATAAAACTTCATGGATCAATTCATAGTGAGAATCATTGGAAAATGCGTGGACGTCGGAAATTATCCCATGGGAACGTACTACCGGGATAAAAAGGATTCTTTGTCCTTACCCAGGTCATGGCATACCTGAGTGCCAAATTTCATCGAAATCCATTCAGCCGCTTAGGCGTTACCATCACACTATAGTATAATATACAGGGTGGCCAGAGAAGAGACTCTAAAGGTAAAATGTAGATGCCTTATAATGCGGGGCTTTTGAATCACCCCCAATATGAAAAATCTCCTAAATCACTTATTAGTGATAGTTATGTACGTTCCACGATTATTTCGTGGAACGTACATAACGTCACTTCTCCGGTCACCCTGTATAATAATTTAATTATTAAAACTGTATTAAAACTTATAATATGTCAACAATAACACAATGTTTTCCCTCTCAAACGAAACCATAAAAATCCCTAGCCACCAACATAATAAATAGCCCATTAATGTTCTTCCCACACGTTGTTAGCGAGGCAACTAGTCCATTATTTTATACTCGATCCCTGGCGAGTACTGGAAAAGCAACAGTTGGTGTTATTAGCGACAACTAGGAAAATATACTGAGGGTTGTTTTGAAGTGGGTTATTAAAAAGATAGAAGACTATAGAGTAATGATAAAACCAATATTTTGTAAAATTATTATGATTTAAAAGAGTGTCCGTGGAGTTTCTTGCCCGTTCTTCTCCATAGGGATCTACTACGCTTTGGAATGGGCAACTAGCTTCATCTTTCTGACTGACCAACCCATTGACAATTCAAAAGTGCCTGTAATTGGTTTATTTGAGATAAATGCTTTGAGTTTGAGTTGAGTTTGAGTTTGATAAAACTTTTCAGTACGTTAGTAAAATTCTGTATTTATTATTCTTACTCACATACAAACTTGGTATAGAATAGCAATATTTAACAAACTATTTAACTAGGCACTCAATAAATATCAGTATAGACTTTTGATTTCTAAAAGACAAACTTTAGGTTCGGAGGCTCAAGAGAACTAACTTAGAAAAAACTAGGCGACGCTCCAAATATCGTGTTTCCATTACATTCCGCTAGAAAAAACCAGCACTTTTGGCGGTAACTGTCAAATGAGACACTTTATATTTAGTATTTAACATCAACAAAACTTATTATTATTTGGACATCATGACATTCGGCCATCCGACATTGTGTTGCCTCCTGGCATACACACAATTATAATTTTTAAATTTTTATATAAATCATGACAATAGAAGTTAGGTATTTTATAGTATCACTATTTTAAACTATAGTTGTACTAGCATGGAAAACGGATTAAATATTTGAGAACAATAATAATTATCAAATTTCACATTGATGGAAGAGTGAACTTTTTTGGTTTAATAGAGCAGGAGATAACGAAACAAAAATTAAGCTTGTATTCTAATTAGCTGGTCATTCGCAGTAAATGTGATGAGGATATATCGATGCGTGGTTTAAGCTCGGGTTTGTAAGTGAAAAAATGGCGTTATGACTAGTTTGACTTGTGTGATCGAATGAAATGAATTACAAAAAAAATACAACAAAAAAAAAAACATAAAAAAGGGGAAGAGCTCATTGGAGTTTTAGGGGAAAGGTTTGTATATGTTGTTAAATAATACATTTGTCTTATTTCATGTTTTGTTCATTGTTAGCGAGACAACTAGTCCATTATTTTTATCCCTGGCGACTGGAGAAAGTGCAACAGTTGTTGTTATTAGTGGCTTCTTTAAAAATAAACTGAGGGTTGTTTTAAAGTGGGTTAGTAAAGGACAGAAGATATTATTAAGTAGTAAAGATTTTTAATTATCTTTAATAAAAAGTGAAACTGTAATTGCTGTTATAATTATGTTGTTTTCACTGATGGAAGAAAAAAAAGTCGCACGATTTAAAAACAAAATTGGTAACTACGAGTACCTAGAACTTCTAATGCAACGTGTCGTTTTGCATCCTCGTCAAATTTCAGGGTGTGATAAAGAACATCAAACCTAACAATTTTCTCCATTGGACCAACATCATAATCGCGAAAAAATTTTGAACTGTCTCATAGAAAACTTACAATACCTATTCGACGCAAATGGCTGATTATTTTTTCGAGAATTACGATGTTGGTGCCATGGAAAAAGTTGTTCAGTTTGATGTTTTACAGCACACCCTTAAATTTGACGAGGTGCAAAACGACACGTTGTATATTTAATTAAAACTTTCATATTTTTTCCATAAAATTTCGGTATATTGAGGCTAGGACTAGTAGAAGTAAAATAGGTACCTAGCTATAGTTAGGTTACGTACGTAATGTATAGATAATCATCATCTACCTAGCCTTTTCCCAACTATTTTGGGGTCAGCTTCCAGTCTTACCGGATGCGGCTTAATACTAGTATATTACATGGAGCGACTGCCCATCTGACCTCCACAACCCAGTTACTGGGTAATTACGATAACTCTTGATAAGACTGGCTGTTAGACTTTCAGGCTTCTGACGACCCGTAACGACTGCCAAAGATCGGAGCATAAGGCGGAGGACATCGTGGAGTAAGTGCGCCAGAAGACTAGGTGCACGCCGAGGGTGCAGTTACTGGAGTCGCGCCGCAACGTCAACTTCAAGGCGTTTGTGGTGCGTGTACCGAACTGTTACCTGCCCCTCGTCATGGAGGAAGACTTTTGGCCGCAGGACGTGGTGTTCCATTGCTTCCGCGGACAAGTTCCACAGGGCAGCACTTAAAGTCAAGCTAGTGCAAAGAGGAGTGTTACTAACATAGTCTTAAGCCTATTTTATTAACACAAGTTTTGTTTACATTGAAATATGTATGTTTAGGTTAAGGTATATTATTTATCTATGGGCCAGTGTCACCTGAAATAAATGGTTTATTATTATTTCCTTTATTTCTTTAATATATACATACAAATTACATTTTTAAATATTAGAATATAAAAATATAAAAACATTTAAAAATATAAAACATGCCCACCGGTATCGGGAACAGGGTCCAAGCTACCGGCGGTCAGGGCTCCAGAGAGAGGAACCTCCTAACAATACGCGCCGTGTCCAGAAGTACCGCTTTCTGAATCAGGCCCTTAATCCAGCCGCCCAACGAGAGCCTCCTTAGATGTTGGTCGAGGCTCTTGGCAATTAAGCCATTGGCTGATACGACTATCGGCACAATGGTTGCCGAGTCCACATCCCACATGTCGACAACCTCGCGAGCCAAGTCAAGATATTTGATTTGTTTATCTTTCTCGGCTTTCACGGGGTTCCCGTCATGTGGGACCGTTATGTCAATAATCATAGCGCGCCGCTCTATTCGATCCACCTCCACTATATCAGGCTTATTGGCAACAATAGTCCTGTCAGTGATGATGGATCGATCCCAGTACAATATGATATTTCCATTTTCGAGAACTGGGTCGGGCACATACCTATAGTATGCTACTTCCGATTCCGCAAGACTGTATTTCAGCGCGAGTTGCTGATGGATAATCCTGGCTACAAGGTTGTGTCTACGCAAGTACTCTTCGTTAGCAAGACGAGAACAGCCGGAGAGAATGTGTCGGATTGATTCTCCTGGACGGTGGCATGCCCGACAATTATTATTATTATTATAAACGACAACCGAAACGTTGGTTTCCGAGGTACGGAGGGTTCTTGGTATGTAAAGATTGTCATCCATCCACGAACCAGCTTCACCTGGTCGATCGACCCGTGCGGCTGTTATGACTTAGCCACAAGAGCCCCACCACGTTGTGTATAGATATGACACACATATTTTCTTACCAAGTTAAGTGAGATCGATAATAACAGTTCTTGATAGATTTAAAAATAATTTGACGAAGTTTTTCATTAAAAAAAAAAAAAAAAGTTATTGAAGTATAAAGTAAAAATAAGATTTAAAATAATTACAATCGAGGAAAATTTAATTCTAACTGTAATGTAGACCTGCCTGACCTAGGTTTATGAAAACCTGTGTTTCAGGCCATCAATTTACTTCAAACATTTAAAAAGAAGACAACAATAAAATTAGAAGCTAAATTAAAACGAAAATATAATATTTTCAGTGAAGAGTAAGCAACTATAACTATACTATTACTATACTATTTGGGTATTATTATTTTAAAACAAGATTATGTAAGATATATTTATGATTAAATAAAATAAACGAATAATATTAAAGTAGATAAAGTAGAGACTATTATTAATTAGGTAAAGGCAGAGACTTATATTAGAGTAGGTAGATAGAACTACTTTAAGATTTCTAGTAGTTTTTCCGTGTCTGCGTAATTGAGTTTTGCCAAATATTCCTGTAATAATAAATTACACCTATTATAACTTAAACTATAAATCTTTAGCACTCTGTTAATCTGGTTATACAAGTAGGGTCCTAAAAATAAATAAAAACGATTAGCAAAAGCATGTTTAGTCTGAGAGGTAGCACAAACTAAATCTTTCTTTCTTTTTTATAAATCTTTTTTTTTTTTTTATTGAAAAATGTTTTTATATTGGACATGAGTTTTTAGATTATAAATGGTAAGTTTTGTAAATTGAATTGTTATTTTTATTGTTTGGTGAATCTCTTCCATTATTGACATGATTATTATTGACATTTATGATTATTATTTTGATTAATTTCACATTATTTTATTGACATTTATTTAATTCAATAATACAATTTTAATGGGATTATCTGTTTAATGACTAAATGTTTATGATCAATAATTAATTTAAATATCAAATTAACTTGATTTTATATTTGCACGCCGAAATTAAAAGCAGGACAAGAGGACAATTTTATACATATTACCAACCTTCTGTACCTTATTTATACAAATAAATGATTTTGATTTGATTTGATTTGATTTGATAGATAAAAGAATCAATAATCGTCGAACGAACTTTCGATGCCAGCTCTAAAATAAGCGTTTATCATGAATTGACTTTTCGACAGGGCAAACGGACGAGTGACTAATGGATGTCTTCACAACAGACACTAGTGGTCAATAATATTAATCGAAGTGACAAACGACAGTCCAAAGGCCCGTGTTCTGATTGGCTATTAATTGGCAAGTTTTATACTCTGGTGAGCTTTAGTGGTGAGTTCACTGCGAGCAAGCATACTCAAGCGTTTCTAGAGGAGTTTCATTTCAAGTATTAGGGACAAAACTTAAGCATGCTCACTTAAAAAAATATTCCTGTGAGAGCGCAGCTAGTGACAAACGAACATTGTGCGATCGAGTCGTGAGCCGTGCTATGCCATTATCGCCTTTGGGGTGATCATGCGGAACTTTGGCCCATAGTACCTACTGTTGATATAATAGCATTTAAGTGATCTTGTAAACGGCGTGCTATGTTAATCAGTCTCTTTCAATGTTTATAATAAATAAATAAACCATTTATTTTCATAGATACATATTACCTTAACCTAAGTATACAAACTATTATAGTAACGTTTATCCCCTGACTCATCTGTATAACAATTAAAACAAATCAATCAATCTGCCTAGCCTTTTTCCAACTATGTTGGGGTCGCCTTCCAGCCTAACCGAATGCAACTGAATACCTGTATTTTACATGGAGTGACTGCTTATCTGACCTCCACAACCCAGTTATTGGGTAATACGATACCTCTTAGTAAGACTGGTTGTCAGACTTTCGGGCTTCTGACGACCCGTAACGAACGTCAAAGATCCACGAATGACAGCTGGGACCAGCGATTGACGTGCTTTCCGAGGCACGGAGGAGTGTCGGTATGTAAAGATGGTTACCCATCCACAGACCAATCCCGGTAAGCGTAGCTTAAACATATGTATCGACCCATACGGCTGTTATTACTTAGCCACGAGCTCCTCTTTAAATTTTTTACTAATATGAAGAAAAAAGTTAGTTAAGAAAAACATGTCATTTCATCTTAAAACATTAGAACATATATAAGGTACGGTCTATTCTGTAAAAGTCTCAACGTGAAATCTTAAATGAAGTGAGCTTGAAGTGAGCTATCAACCTCTGGTGATCCCTAAGCACCAGGCGGAATGACAGCTTCACCTATGTTTTCACGGAGAATTTTTTTGGGTTCCGTACCTCAAAAGGAAAAAAACGGAACCCTTATAGGATCACTTCGTTGTCTGTTTGCCTGTCAGTCTGTCGAGACCCTTTTTCTCAGGAAAGCGTAGAGAATTAAGTTGAAATTATTATCAAATTTGGATGTCTATGGTCCCTTAGAGTTCTAAAAAAACCACGCTTCTAGTAAACGCAGTAAAAAAATACAGCCATCTATGCGACATATTAGGTCTTTACCTATGAAATTGCCGTTCTGCAGTACTGGCCATTTCAAATCAAAATAATTTTTGTTTGGCTAAGAATTCTAATTTCAAATTAATTTTATTTTAAAAACATGGATTTTTTTTTCCAAAAGTAGTCATTTGCATTTCAATCTTTTTCGTCATCATGGATACGTTAAAAATTCGAGTAATTATGGAATATGAGTACCGTCGTGGCAGCAACGCGGCACAAGCGGCACGCAACATCAACGACGTTTACGGAGCTAACACTACAAACCAACGCACCACTTGTTATTGGTTTGCTCGCTTCCGTTCTGGAAATTTCGACCTAAAAAATGAACCTCGCGGTCGTCCGAAGACTTTGGTCGACAATGACGAATTAAAGGCGATTGTGGATGATACACAATCTACGGCTGAATTCAGCCGCTAATTAGCAGCAGCTTTCGACGTTAGCGTCAAAACAATATTGGTCCATTTGCGTCAAATTGGCAAGGTAAAAAGCTTGACAAATGGGTGCCCCACGAACTCAATGATCGCCAGCGCGAAGTACGCGTCGAGACGTGCCTTGCACTGCTCAACAGACACACAAATGAAGGAATTTTGAACCGCATTGTTACCTGCGATGAAAAATGGATTCTGTTTGATAACCGCAAGTGCTCAGCAAGTTGGTTGGATCCTGGGTCACCACTAAACAATGCCCTAAACGAAAACTTACCCCTAGAAAAGTGATGGTCACTGTTTGGTGGTCTAGCGCCGGTGTGATTCATCACAGCTTCTTACCAAACGGGGTGAGCATTACTTCAGATGTGTACTGTGAAGAACTGAACACAATGATGGAGAAGCTGGCACATCTCCAACCAGCATTGGTCAATCGCTCGTCTCCGCTGCTCCTGCACGACAACGCGCGACCTCATACTGCACAGCAGACGGTCTCCAAGTTGCAAGAACTGGGGTTGGA
This sequence comes from Cosmia pyralina, assembly GCA_946251885.1. Lineage (NCBI taxonomy): Eukaryota > Metazoa > Arthropoda > Insecta > Lepidoptera > Noctuidae > Cosmia > Cosmia pyralina. The sequence continues at coordinate 22,881,543 of OX276345.1, read as the reverse complement.
AGCTCTCCGTCATCCGCCCTACTCACCAGACCTTGCGCCTACAGACTACTACTTTTTCCAAAATTTGGATAACTTCTTGGCGGGAAAAAAATTCAATACCCGAGAGGCAGTACAAAATGCATTTGAAGAATTTGTTACTTCCCGTCCAGCTGATTTCTTTAAGAAGGGCATCAATAAACTGCCACTGCGTTGGCAAAGATGCATTGATTGCATGGGTGATTACTTCGATTAATACAAATAAAAAATGCATGAAAAAAATTCGTTTAAATTTTTTTATACAAAACGGCAATTTCATAGGTAAAGACCTATTATTTTGATTCTCGCATGTAACTCAAAACCTATTAAGGTACTTTCCGTTGACCTAGAATCATGAATTTTGGCAAGAAGCAAGGTCTCACCTCACAAGTAAAGAAAAAAGTCCGAAAATCGTACAATTGTAATTTTTTCGTGTAAAAAAAATTTTTTTGGATTTCTAGTTTTTCAACTACAATGTTAAGTTTATTTTTGGGATAAATTATTTTCAACTACGGAACGCTTCATTGCAGAACACACCGGCTGTTATCCTAAACACAAGCGTAAACTTAGGCTAGGTAGATTGTGACGTATTTAGGATTTAATACACAAAGTTGGTAAACTTTGTGTACTAAATCCTAAATACGTCACAATCTCAGTACTATCACGACTTGTTATCACTGTGCTAACTGCTATTCTTTTGTAAATAGTTCTAACTTTCCGCACTACCCGCATTATTTAGATGAAAGTTTCGTGGTTTCATTATTTAGTGACGAGATAGGGAAGTGTCTCGTGTGTGGTTGTTACAATGAAGTGGGACGAACTAACAATATGTGGAGTTACCATAATGGCATCACCATTTGAATGTATTCAGAAGATAGGTTTGTTTTTCAAATGCATTGAAATATAATATGGAAACCAGTTGGATTTGGTGATAAAACTCATATTTTTGTCAAAGTAGTCGGCATTAAATTTATTTTATCTAACTGCTAACAAAATTAACATATTAACACTGTTATTTGAAAATATTGTAAAAGCCAATTATTTTTAAAAGAGTAACCATGGAGTTTCTTGCCGGTTCTTCTCCATAGGAAACGACCAATTTGGAACCGTGCACCTAGCTTCTGACGTTTTATAAGTGCCCATGTAGGTTTGTGTGAAATTAAATATTTTGATTTTGATAGAAAGCCCAAGTGGCTTAAAGTGTTAAATAAATAAATTAATAAACTTATTGATAACACTGATACAAATAATTTTAAACTTTCCACAATTAAAAGAAATAAATCCGTCGGCACATGTAAATGCTAATGACACTTAACCTCCTAACCGCGAGAGGGACCACGAAGGTCCGATGCCAAAATCGTTCCAGTCTGTGAATCGGACCCCAGTGGTTCTATTAGCTCCCGACGTTATTTTGACTGTTTTTGTATTCATAAAAAAGCCCACAAAAACAAAATGGCCGTCACAGTGCATAGTTTAAACAAATTCATAAAACACTAACTAAACACTTATTTAACATAGTCCCTGTTTCATGAACATAAAACATTATTAAAACTTAATTTTAATCTACATGTGTAAACATAATAAAGTTGTCGTGTAGCAATCTAAAACAACTATGTGCTACGAGCGCTACGGGCTACGAACGCGCTACGACATGCTACGAGTTCATGCTACGCGAAATGTGTTCGCGGCACACTTTCACAGGAACTTGATTTTCTATTAAACTTTATATTTAAAAGTTGACACAATGGCTCGGTTACCTACTGGTTAAAAGGTAAGCATTTTTAAGAATTCATTCTTTAATTAATTATTTATTATATTATATTAAACGGAAAATGTTGGATGAATCTTAACTAATAATATTATAAATTCGAAAGTGTTTGTTTGTTTATTACGCTTGTACGCTAAAACGGCTAAACGGATTTGGATGAAATTTAGCACATGGGTAGACCATGACCTGCTTAGGATACTTTTTATCTCGGTTGTACGTTCCGGTGGGATAATTTCCGACCTCCACACGGGCTAAGCCGCGGGCAAAAGCTAGTTTTATAATATTTTTTGAAAATACTATGATCTTGATGATCATATTATTGCCTTTATCCCAATTTATGGGTCGACGCATCATGTCTTTTTCTTCCATACTTCTCTATAAGTGGTCACCTCGGTAGTCACCCCCTTTCTAGCCATATCATCTGTCACACAGTCCATCCAATCGTATTTTGAAAATAACTTTGCTATCAATTTTGTATCCCGTGGCAGAGTAAGTCCCATAAAGAAAAATAAAGAAAACCTGTTTATTCTGCACAAATAAAACGCACATTATAAAAAATTAAATTAAAAATTACAAATTACACAAAAACAATGTAAGCAAAAGCCTCGTATTCAATTTTAATTGATTGACCAGAGAGAATTTCAATTTTACAACTCTGACATATATAGTTATCTGTGTTACAACTCTACATTGCCTCTGCTCTGTGTTGTGACACTATGAAATGAAAACAAACCTAAACAAACATGCAATAAAAAGTGGAAAAATAATACTTTTATAAGAAAAACGACAAGAACAAATTAATCCGTGCGTCGTATCTGTGCAAGAAAAGGTCGTTGCTCAGCAAAATGCCGTGACGACGGGCGAGCCTATCGTCAGCGGCGCTGATTTTCAGCAACTACGAGTACCTATCGAATAACGCAATGACGTCCCCCTTGTGTGACCTAATAACTCGAGAAAGTTTTATTCACAGAGATATGAATGTGTGAATTTAGCTGAACATTAATACTAATATAAATAAAGAGAAATATACAAACAAAAATAAAACATGTCAGTGCGTAACTTTTATAAATATAAAAGAAATAAGTACTACATATACTATGGTCTCAATAGTAATAAAATAAATAAAAAAATATACTAAATAATTCCTCAATATGTATGGTGTGCTATTTTACCATAGATTCCCATGTGTGTCGTAAACACTTGCCAAACGATTATGTCAGGACAAAGGGCGAGAACATTCAACATATGCAATAGTTAGCATAGTGTATCATAACTTCAGCTGTAATAATGGGAAATGTTATCGGCGTGGGTTGCAGCGGTGCTGAAGTAGGCTGCGTTACGTCACGTCCGTCTGTCAGCCCGCCTTGCAGCGCCGGACAAGAGTTTATAAAAAACTTTTTTACAAAAAAATACAACCGACTTCCAAAAACAACACTACATAGTGAAAAATAAGTTTAATTTCGGAAGTCGGTGTCTGATTAAATGTATTTTCGTTTTTGCCACCGACTTCCGAAATTAAACTTATTTTTCACTATGTAGTGTTGTTTTTGGAAGTCGGTTGTATTTTTTTGTAAAAAAGTTTTTTTTTTTCACTTTTTAGTGGTTCACATGTGCTTACCCCTTCACAGCGTACTGGCGTGATGTTATGTTATGAACTGGTGTGAACAACAAACAGACATGAGATTTCAGCAATCCCAGTCCATTTGCTATCATTTATTGAGGAGTTCCGTTGCCTATCTCAGAAGTTCTTCATCAGGTCACTTTTTAGTGGTTCACATGTGCTTACCCCTTCACAGCGTACTGGCGTGATGTTATGTTATGAACTGGTGTGAACAACAAACAGACATGAGATTTCAGCAATCCCAGTCCATTTGCTATCATTTATTGAGGAGTTCCGTCGCCTATCTCAGAAGTTCTTCATCAGGTCTTCACCAAATTGAAATGGGACCACTCCAAGAAAGTAAAAAACCAAAAACTATCCAAATCGTTTCAAGTGTGCCTATAAAATTGGAAGAGTTTTCTCTATTTCTCCAGGATCCCATCATCAGATCCTGACTTGATGATCATGGGACCACCTGCGAAGTATACCCTTTCAAACAAAAAAAAAATAATCCAAATCGGTCCAGCCATCTTCGAGTAATCGGGGAAAAAGGTTCCGACGAATTGATAACCTCCTCCTTTTTGAAGTCGGTTAAAAAGGCATTTGACAAATGGATCGGGTCAGTCGGTGTACGGTTCTCAGCGAGTTCACAACTGTCTACAAGTATTTCCCACAGTTGTTCGTGGGAGGGTAACAAACGTTTCAAAGTGTGGTGCACTATTTTGTAATATGAAAGTTAAAATATCGGCGTTTTACCTGAAATAAAACGCTTATTAAACTACTTGCCTTATTCGAAGCATAATTAAACTATTGAGATAGGCTGAACCATGTTTCCTGTGCCTTTTCTTCCTTACGTTTCTAGCGATATAGCTCTGTCTCGCTCTCATGACGTCACCAGGTCAGAGAGGGGAGCGCATTTTTGAGCTCGCGCGCTCGGTCTTGTTCATTGGATGATCGACTATGTCACCTGGCAGAAATTAATATTATGCTTCGAATAAGGCAAGTAGTTTAATAAGCGTTTTATTTCAGGTAAAACGCCGATATTAAACCACTTGACCGTTATTCGAAGCATAATTAAACTATTGAGATATTGTCTGTTATCGCCTGGTGACGCTCATGACGAACGCCAATGTGTAGGGAAAGATCAAGAAAAAAGAAAAGATGTGTTTGAAAATATTCAACAAAATATCAATTAATCAACATAATTCACTATGAGACAGGTTTAAAAAGAGCAGTAATGCTGTCACTCCTAGAAGAGCCCGAAACCTGTCGTTTATAAAATCGATTAAAAGTGTTTGAGGACCTCCAATTTCCCCGAGCCATAATATCTTCCATGGGGAAGTTGTCCAACCAATTCTTGGAAGCAACAGCGGAATGGACACTTTCAGGAGTAGCAACAATACCTGCCTGACGCATCAGAGCTTTAATCCAGCCTGCAATAACAGTTCGTGAGGCCGCACGAGCTGTACCTCTCGTGGTGACAAACAAGTTAGGACATTTAGCTTCCTGACGTCTAGTGGAAAGCAGTGATACAGTTTGTTCAACCCCGTATACTGGGTCCAAATTATCGTTATCGGTCATAAGGAGTGTCAAGTCATGAATACGCCTACCAGAACAGAGTACTAAGAGGGCAGCGGCTTGACTCGAAACATCAAAAATGTAGTCATGATTTATTGTTCTAACGCCAAGAAAACATACAAAATCATCAATATTCCACACGGGTAACTTAGAAACAATTGTTTTTTGATTGAAATCGATTTCAAAATATGTTTCACCAAAGCATGATACTTAGAACACCTGAATCATTTACATTATTACAAAGGGTGGAGACCACAGACTTGTGTAACAATATTGTATTATAAGACAGTTTATGTTTTATATGCAGATCAGCCAGAAAACGAGCTAGGTCAGATCCTGAGGGATTCTTAGGGCTAATATGACTCTACACCACGAAACCCAGCGGTTCCATGCAGGTTTGCAAGTTCTTAGGGTAGAATCGCGCCAAGTACTTTTCAAAAGATCTATCTGAGAATTATTCCACTTACCTAAATGATGTGTCCATCCCCACATTTCCAAACTTCCAACACTAGATCCTGGACGCGAGGAGGTGGCAGTCCCGTTGTCACACCGATCAATACTTTGTTCAGGTTCTGTATTTTGAACGGTGGGGCCAGAGCCCGGGGCTTTGAGACCTCCGCGTCAAAAGACTTTCTCCCATCGCGGTGCTACTAACAAGTAAATTCCCGATGCCCGATTGAGGAAGCTCAAAAATCCTGGGAATCAGGAACGGGGGTGCGAACACCCATGCCAGATCGAATTTCCAAGCAATCGAGAATGCATCGTGGGCTACAGCTTGTTTGTCGTTCTGATCTTTCGACACGTAATGAGGGACTACGTGAGCGTTGCTGGAAGCAAACAGGTCCACTTGGGGAATTCCCCATTTTAAGAATATTATCTTGGTAATCTCGGGTATCAGATGCCATTCGGGGACCTGGCGAAACCGCGATAGGTGATCGGCATGGTTGTTGTACCTCCCCGGAATGTAGTACACATTGATTTGAATTTGGTACTGATCTATCAAACAAAACAGGTCGTATGTTATGTCCATCAATCGCGAGGATTTGGTTACCCCTGCGTGACGGAGATACGCTACTACCGTGCGATTGTCGCATTGTATGGTGACCGTAGATTGACTCAAGATACACGGGATGACTTTGAAAAACCTTCAATATTGCCAACATTTCTTTTACGTTGCAGTGACAATTCTTCTCGTTCTGGGACCACGTTCCCCATAGGGACTGGTTGTCCATCTGGGCCCCCCAGCCTAAGTCGGAGGCGTCCGTTTTAGTAGCTAGTGCGTGGTGTAGAATTGACGGATGTTGCAAATTGTGCTCCACCATTGTAGGTCGCCTATTGCATCTGCAGGTACAGTGTATACCTTGACAGAATTGTCCAATTGTAGTGTGTTTAGGAATTTCAATAGAGCTCGATAGTGCAATCTCCCTCTTTGGACAACAAAACTCGCAAAGTTTAGTGCTCCTATTACGCTTTGCAACTTCTTTAGGTTTGTCTTCCGCAAATATACGATTTCGCGAATCTTCGCTAGTAATGAGGGTACTTTTTCCCTTGGCAGACGTTTGAGGTTTAGCCAAGGATCCCACAGTACTCCTAGGTAAACCAGGGATTTCTTTGGTGTTAGGATAGATTTTTCGAAATTTATTTGCCAACCCAGATATTTTAATGTTTTTACGAGAAGACTTACATGGCCTGCGAGAACTACTGGGTCTTGGTGAGCCAAAAGAAAATCGTCGAGAAATACTAATATTCTCACACCTTGGCTTCTCATAATTTGGGCAATCCAATTTGTCAAACAACTGGCAAAAGTTTTTGGTGAAAATCTGGTGCTTGCATTTCCTTCCAATGATCGACGAAATTCGATAACTGACCGGCTTGAAATATTTTCATGTCAATATACATATACTTCTCTTGGCATTTAAGCCTGAAGGTGATGACCTTCGCTTATTTCCGCCACGTTTATGAGCGTGGTATCTTTGGGTTTGTTTGGCCCCGCGGGAGCGAAAGGAACCTCTATCCATTACGCCACTACCCTGTTGAGGATAGTTGCAATACGCATGTGCTGGTCCTTGCGAAGGACACTATATATTATGCTGCAAAAAGCCACCCTGCAAGGGGACGTTACAGTTCTGACAGCCTTGTGAAGGCATGCTTGAGTTATAGTTCTTACCCTGCGAGGGTGGAACTGAATATTGCCCCTGCAAGGGACGTATATACGCATGTGCTGGTCCTTGCGAAGGACACTGTATATTATGCTGGAAAAAGCCACCCTGCGAGGGGACGTTACAGTTCTGACAGCCTTGTGAAGGCATGCTTGAGTTATAGTTCTTACCCTGCGAGGGTGGAACTAAATATTGCCCCTGCGAGGGACGTATATACGCATGTGCTGGTCCTTGCGAAGGACACTGTATATTATGCTGCAAAAAGCCACCCTGCGAGGGGACGTTACAGTTCTGACAGCCTTGTGAAGGCATGCTTGAGTTAGTTCTTACCCTGCGAGGGTGGAACTGAATATTGCCCCTGCGAGGGACGTATATACGTATGTGCTGGTCCTTGCGAAGGACACTGTATATTATGCTGCAAAAAGCCACCCTGCGAGGGGACGTAACAGTTCTTTCAGCCTTGTGAAGGCATGCTTGAGTTATAGTTCTTACCCTGCGAGGGTGGAACTGAATATTGCCCGTGCGAGGGACGTATGAGCTATTTTCCAACTTGCGAAGTTGAGGTATTACCATAAGCCGATTTTGTAGATGTACCAGCCGATCTAGAAGCAGGCCAAAAGGCTTCTTTGATACCGCCAGCTTTTTCTAATGCAACAACTAACTGCTCAGAATTGAATAAGCTAACCTCAGATTGAGGTATTTTCTTTATTGCCGCTTTTATTAAGGGATCGCGAACAGCATTAGTTATGCTGTCTCTGCGCATCTGTATAGATTCAGCACTATGGCCGCAAATCATTTGCAATAGGTCTGCCGAAACCTTGCTGAACTCACCAGAAGTGAAGATGTCATTCAGCTTTTTTATAGCCTCGAAGTTAATTCTATCTGGTCTCGAACCCATGTCAAAAATGCACAAAGTTCCTTCTCCTTTTGTTTTAAAATACCGTAAGTTAACGAAGCATAGGCCCTCTCCGAGTGTGTCATAGGGTCTGATCTCCTCGTTTGCCTCGAGTTCGACGAAACCCGGGCTATGGTTATACGATTTAAAACTGAATTTCTCTTAAAATGTTCAAGTAACGCTCGTCTGTCTTTGGAACAGCCGGTTCCTTAAGCTTAGTTTCAACATCTGAATTATAAGACTACTACCCTCCAGTTCTAAATCATCCTCCGTGAAAAGGGAAAGGGCGTCGTCGGGCAGCGGTATACTATTATTTATATTATGTTTCACTTTACGCTCCGAGCGGCGATGCTTGTGCTTGCCCCCCGTTACGGTGACGGCGACGCGCATGTTTAGACTTATGGTCAGAAGAACTAGATGAACTGGAACTAGAATCGCTACTATCAGAGCTACTACTACTGCTGCTGCTCGGATGTGAACGCATCCGTTTGGCACTAGATTCTCTATTATTAGCGGTATTCGAAGGACCTGCGACCGGTTCATCTTGCGAAATTAACGTTATTTCTTTATCCATTACGTATTCGGTATTATACTGAAAACAATTGAATTACACACACTGGAAAAGAAAAAGAATAAACAACACGCGAACGGAAACCCGTTAAATTCTGAAAATATCAACGTTGATTCACTGTATTATCAATAATTATCATTCACTAGAAACAGTTTTAATAAAAATTGTAAATTGGTAAGTATGCCAACTTTCGTCGAAAGGAAAAATATAGACGGTTGTGAAAAAGAAATATAGATAACTCACCTGCTAAGCAGCAACCGTCTCCGGCAAGGAAAAGAACGCCAATGAACAAGACCGAGCGCGCGAGCTCAAAAATGCGCTCCCCTCTCTGACCTGGTGACGTCATGAGAGCGAGACAGAGCTATATCGCTAGAAACGTAAGGAAGAAAAGGCACAGGAAACATGGTTCAGCCTATCTCAATAGTTTAATTATGCTTCGAATAACGGTCAAGTGGTTTAATATCTAATTTAAAGTGATTCTGATGTGTTTCGATACCATGTATGATGTGCATTATATTAAATGAATATTATATTAATCTGTATGTGTTTCTATCAGAAACTAGCTTTTACCCGCGGCTTTGCTCGCGTAATTTAGAATGTGACAATCAATCCGAGTTGTACTCTGCTTGTAATAATCTAATTTAATCACGATTCGAAAGACACGTGTCTTTCGAATCGTGATTAAATTAGATTAACGTGGCGTTGGGGTCGGCACCCCAACATAGTTAGGAAAAGGCTAGGTAGATTGATTGATTGCCTTGTAGCGGGAACAGCCTATAGGCTAAACCACAAAATGGCTTACCCATCAGTCTAACGTGCGAGAGGATGTGAGTTCCAAACCCACTCATTACACTTTTGATAGAAAACTTCTTCCACGCAGCACATTGCTATAAAGCACGAACCTCCGACTGACTGTCCCGTTGGTCTGGTGGTCGCAAGCTCAACTGCAGAGCGTGAGGTCCTGGGTTCGATTCCCAGGTTAGGCAAATTTAAGTTATTGGTTTTTTCCATTACGGATTTCTCAGTAGCAAGTCGAGTTTGGAAGTTGGTGGTGTGATACCTTGGTGCCTCAGAAAGCATGTTAAGTCGTTGGTCCTGCACATGATCTCTCTCCGGTCATGTCAAATTGCCGTCCCATCGAACTATGAGAGTAACAGAGAGTGTACTTATATGCGCATACACATTTGTGCACTATAATATCTCCTGCGCACCTGGCTAATCTCCGTTGAGATTGGCCACTGTGTCCGAAATCGGTCGGGAGGATATTATTATCTTATTAATTGTATTATGTACAACCGACATTCCTAGTATGTAGCCCTCGTTCACAAAATCTGTACATCTGTACAAACAAATAAAATTGAAGTGTCTGTTTGAAATGTCAAAATAGCAGCTTTTTACTAAATGCATAATTTATGAAAGTATATACGGTACATATAACAAAAAAAAAAACAGTTTTTAAAATTTCCAGCTAATCTCCGAAACGGCTAGACCGATTTTGATTGGACTTTCACTGGCAGGTAGTTGATGTTATAAGGAGTAATTTAAGCTACTTTTATTTTGGAAAAAGAATTAGAGTTCTGCGCAAAAAATAAAACCCATGAAATTGTGAACAAAAAGTCGGATTTGAAAAATTATTTTTCCTGTTGGTAGCCAAATTTTCGAGGATGGTTAAAGTATATTTAACATCACGCTACGACCCTTAGGAGCCGAGCAAAAAGAAAAAATCTGAAAGAACGCCAAGTGAAAACAAAGTAATAGCGCGGGCGGGCGATGCAACGCGGCGCAGCGGGTCGCGGGATGAGGGAGTTTTATTAAAATGTGGCTGTTATTTTAGTGTATTGTGTATTTTACGACTTCCACGCGAACGAAGTAGCGGGGCACAGCTAGTATTTAAATACATAGATACTTGAGCTAGAAGTGACAACATTACAATAAATCTTAGTCGCTATGAAACGTGTGGGTAGGTAACAACAGCGCTATTTATTACTCACCTACGCTTAATAACGTGTCTTATCTAGCACTAGTAAATAATGTTAATGTACGTATCGTATGTTTTAGAATAATTTATTAGAGACACGAATTACTTTGAAAACTTTCATTTTCACATAGTTTTGTTCTATACGAATATGGCGATAGTTTTATTACTTAAGATGACTTTTGTATTGAATAGTTCAAACTATTTATCAGTTTTTACCAGATGTCAACATCAAATTAGTGGTTCAGCACTTTAATATCGTCAGAATGGTGTTGGAATATAGCAGTTTGCCGTGGACGTGATTACGACCATAGATTATACACATAAGGTACGACAGCGGCTCCCCTGACATTATCTCTGCCATTAAAAGGCAGCCATCACGCAACCATGGATGCGACGCACTGCTAGAGTGACAGTCACCAGCCAGTGTCACTCTTATCCGACCTTTTCGGTGATTCTAGTAACTTCGTAACAAAATGAAATGGCGCCACTTGCTGCGCCGTCATATTTATTATTTTCGATTAAGGTAGTGACAAAATTACAGTTCATATTATCTTCAGGTCCAAAACTAATTCACGACTATACATAGTACCTATTATAGTAACTGTAAAGAGTATTTATGTTTCTTTAATATACAGGCAAACAAAATTATTAATTATTTTAAACGTAGAAAGAAACGCAGTCTTTGAAGTTGTTTTAAATCAACACGAATAGAAAATACTATCGTAAACAGCACCTTAATTGCGTAACACATTATCAATCGTAGTTGGTTTCATTTTGAAACAAATTGCTAATCCATTGCTTCATATGTTCGAAAAATTTGTCTTCTCAACACCGCAATGAATGTTGTTGAACAGTCAAAATGAAACCAACTCCGATTGATAATGTGTTACGCAATTAGGGTGCAGGATATATTTGGGGCATTTAAATTATATTCGAGCAATACTTGCTCGAATCCAACAGAAGTGGAAATAGACCAGACACATGATCCGTACCTCAAGAAAAATGGAGCAAAATTGTTTCTGACTGGTACCCCAGAGATGCCAAGCTCAACAGAAGATGCCAACAAACGAGATGGGATGATTATTTAATACTCACGGCTAGAAACGGTCAAGGGTAACTCCTGACAGAACCCAGTGGAAAATGTTAGAGGCTTGTGCCAAAAGTCACGCGGATCTACGGGACATTATGTAGTGAAACCAAAACAAACAAGGTATTTGTATTTAACCCAGTACTCCAGAATATAAGGCTCGGCTTTAATTTTTTTTGACATGAAAATATCTTTTTTTTTTCTTTTCCTTTTTTTGCGTGGAGAAATGCTCATGCATACTGCACTACCACGGAGAGATTGTGCAGTTATGTGGGACTCCAACCAACTAAAACTCCACGGTGTCCTCCTCTGCCGCTTATGACGGGAACACGAGCACGCGTTAGCACTGATCCGCGAACCCGCCGCGGCTCTCCGTCACCGGACCCTCCTATGGGAAGAACTTCCCATCACCGGCGCACCAGAACATATTTGCACGCCATTACCACCCCAGGGACCAAACCAGCACATGGGCACCAGACGACCCCGTGTCTGGGTCCGCTTGGTCCCCCTGTGACGGGTCAGGTCAGTGGCCCCGCCACCTACCACTTTTCGTCTGCAGCGGATAGGGAGAGCGGCCAACACCATACCGACACTCCTCCCATGCGGCCCCACCGCGTCCGCCATCAGACGGTGGCAACCCCGTCAGGGCCGCGGAAGGTAGGGAGAGCGGCGCACCGCAATACCGGCACTCCACTCCCACCGCGGCCTCCAACCCTCAGCCGCGATGCGTCCCATACGACATCGCGGCCTGCCTCAGTTGCGATGTCTCCCAAGCGGCACCGCAACCTACTTGTTGGCCGCTACGTCGGCTTATCGGCAAAAGCCCTGACGAGCGGCCCCCTCCTCGGGTTCCTCGTCGCTTCACCGTAGGTGACCAAGCCACGGCTACTGAGCCCCTCCCGCCTCGACAATGCGGGAACCCACCGGGGGGACATGAAAATACCTAATTTATGTTCATTCTTTGACCATAATCAATACCGAACGTAATACTAGTATTATAATTAAGTACCTACATGTTTCACGACACCTACACCTCCAAAATAGGTACATCACAATGATCTCAAGTTTGAAGTTGATTGAAATACCGCGATGCATTTCTGAGTTACCTTCACATTCCTGAGCGATCCGGGATTAGTAAGACGTGACGTACAACACCTACACACCTTCATAGACGTACGGAATAAAAATACGTTGGCATTTGATTTAAAGCATTTGTGTGCTATTTATTGGCTGTAGTTCAGTGGAAGTGAAAATGATTGTGCGTTTTTTGACGATTGTAATAAACTCAACTATTGAAATCGTTCGATTCGCCCTACCACGCCTAAAGATAGTCACGTTTCTGTTACGTTTTGATACCTCTGACACACATGATGACGCAGTGACTTGACTTGATTCTCATGGTAACGCTTTTAATAATGTGTGAGCTCACTCTTGTCAGTATAGACGCCTTTTCGCGTGACTAAGTAGGGTGAGGGCAAATCTAGCGATGTAACTCTTTGAATATACTGATTTAGATGTTAGTAGGCTGAATTTGAATAGAGCAGGACATGTTTTTGAACAAAAAATCAGTCGGTTTTGACATTAGCTTTTTTTTAAAAAAACAACTTAATTATATTGTAGGCTACTACACTTCTGGACACATCTATTGGCCCACCTCAGAGTTTAGGTTTCGATGGCCCCTACCGAAATATGATTGCTAGATTGAACAAAAACTGTTGATGCAGTTTTAAACCTGATACATTTTACCATCTTTTTCGATCGTATTGTTTTAAATTTGAATTCAGAATACCATACGACATGGAGCTACGCCTAACAAGTCGGATATGCGCCTTGTTAAAGGCAATTGATTTTTGAATAAAAAACATGTTTTATCAAATAAAGGTTTAATTTAATAACGCGTGTTGCCTCCATGGGCATCTACCACAGCTCTCATACGATTAGGCATAGAGTTTATCAACCGCTCTATGAAATTTTGAGGGATCATCTCCCATTCCTCTTCTATGGCAGTTTTCAACTCCTGCATCGTCTGGGCAACTGGCTGACGAGCCCTAACACGTCTTTTTAGCTCGTCCCACATGTGCTCAATGGGGTTCATGTCTGGGCTTCTGGCTGGCCAGTCCATAACTGTGATGTTCACATCCCGAAGATATTCCCTGACGATGCCGGCCGCATGGGCTCTTGCATTATCATGCATAAAAAGGAAATTTGGGCCCACATAGTCCGCGTATGGTATCACGTGAGGTTCTAAGCACTCACGAATGTACCTTTCAGCATTTAATGTTGGCAGCCGTGGTCCTGTAACAACCTCAAGTTGAGTTTTGCCGCTCGCGGATATACCGCCCCAGACAGTCCATGAGCCACCGCCATAAGCAACCCTCTCTTCAAAGCAGCATTGTGCGAAACGCTCTCCCTTACGTCGGTAGACCTTCTTCCTTCCATCATTGCCATGTAACACAATTTTAGACTCATCAGAAAAGAGTACACGGCTCCAATCTTGCTGTGTCCAATTTAAATGACTGCGTGCGAAATGAAGGCGCGCTGTTCGGTGGGCTCGCGTTAGTTTGGGGCCATTAGCTGGCTTGTGTGGTACCATATCGCGTTCTTTTAACCTTCTCCGAACAGTTCGAGCGCTCACAGATACTCCGTGGAAGTCGCGAAGTTGGTTTTGTATCTCAATGGAGGTAAGGTGACGATTTCTCAAGCTGGTCGTCACGATGAATCGATCCTGCCTTTCAGTTGTGACCCGAGATCGTGGCCTTCCTTGGCGACGAACAAAGCCGCCAGTCTCTAGGTACCTCCGATAAACATTTCGGACCGCAGATCGACTTAAATTAAGTTGAGCACTCACGTTTCTTTGGCTGTGTCCGGCCTGAATAAGTGCCACAGCTTGGGCGGCGACTTCAGGTGCAGTATCCATAGATTATTGATAGAACCTCACCTTAATGTTAAGAATAAGTAATGTTTGTTGCAAAACCAAAGATATCAATCACTTTTTCAAGAATTAAATCCAAGTAAACCAATAAAACCAAGTTTTCTTAGTATTCGATTGTTTGATATCAACAAACAGGCTCCAAATTGTCTTTTGTTTCTTTAAATTCTGTGTTCGAAATTCAAAAAAAGACTATTGAATGAAATTATGAATGTGCCAGGTTCAAAACTGCATAAAAACTTTTTGCTCGACCTAATATAAAATTTTAGCTAGGACCAAACGAAACTGAAAATACAAGGTGGGCCAAAAGATGTGTCCAGAAGTGTATTTACCAATTTATTTATTTAATCATAACTTACTATAATTAAAACTAAAACTTACATATATTACAACACTAATTAACAATTACTCACATAAAAGTATCTATTTAATATTATATGTACATTGATATTTATTTACATTCATTTATTACATCACAGAATATACCACCGGTTGGTTGATGTCGATAATCGATACTTAGTGCGATAAACTATCGACTCGCTGGACATCACTAACCTAACGGTATTGTTACACGTCGCTTGCGCATGTAGGCGCAGCGGTCACCGCGCAATGTCAAACCAGTCGAGACTTATCTTCGGCGCAGAGCGCACGCCTTTCGCTCGCATATTTATACTGTCGCGAACTGCTAAGACTTGCTTGTGATTTGTTTTTACTCTGTTCGATTCATCTTCATCTTCTCCTCTGAACTCTGTCTATCTTTCATATTCACTTATTATTGTGCTAACGCTGTGCTTGTGCTTATCTCCATTGTGCCTTCTGTGTCCTATAGTGTGTGAGGATTGTTGAACAATATATTGCCTGTAACCGTGAGTTGAATTTTAATTACCAACCCTCTGAGAACCACGTTACACACCCTATTATTTTCACACATTCCACTTATATTGGTGACCCCGTAAGAACATGGGAGGAGATTCTTATAAAGACGCACGGAGCACGGAAACGTCATCTCCGCCTAGCACTAGTGAAGGGAACGATATGTCGATAGATCCGGGTAACGTTTATAAAGTCGGAGTACGTGTGCCACCGTTCTGGCCTGAAGAGCCGGAGATCTGGTTCGCCCAAGTCGAAGGCCAATTTGCCATCGCCGGGATCACAAATGACCTCACCAGGTTCAATTACGTCATTGGGCATCTTGACAATCAGTACTCCAGGGAGGTCAAAGATATTATCATCAACCCGCCTGCAACAAACAAATATGAAAAACTGAAGACGGAATTGATTAAGAGACTCAGCGCGTCTCACGAGAAGAAAATCAAGCAACTTTTGATGCATGAGGAACTCGGGGACCGAAAACCATCCCAGTTTCTCCGCCACCTTAAAAGTCTCGCGGGCCAGGACGTACCAGATGACTTCTTGAAGACCATATGGACTAGTCGTCTTCCTCATGGCATACAGACGGTGCTCGCAGGTCAACCAGGTGCAACTTCGATAGAAGACCTAGCCGACTTAGCCGATCGGGTAAACGATCTGGCTGCTACAACTCCAACGGTCGCTGCAGTTAACGACGCTATCCCTGGTTCAGTTCTCAGCGATCTGACCAAGGAAGTAGCAGAACTCAGGAAGCAGTTCCAGAAGCTGGCGTCCAGTCGAAACAGCAGGTCACGCTCACGCTCCACCAGAGACACTAGAAGTAAGTCTAGGCAGCGCTCGCAGTCCAATTACCGGAAGTTTCCGCTTTGTTGGTACCACGCCAAGTACGCAGACCAAGCTCATAGGTGTATTCGACCCTGCGACTACAAGTCGGAAAACTCGAAGGGCGGTCGATAATGACGACCGGCGATTGCCCTTCAAATACAACTGGTCGCCTATTCGTCACGGACCGTTCATCGAAAACGCAATTCCTAGTCGACACAGGAAGTGACCTCTGCGTTTTCCCACGGTCAATGCTTCACGATCGTCGTGCTCGGACTGGTTATAATCTGTGTGCCGCTAATGGTTCAAACATTGCTACATATGGTTTTGTTAATTTAGAATTAGATTTTGGTTTACGTAGAACATTTCAATGGCGTTTTGTAGTTGCCGATGTCACGAAACCGATAATTGGTGTAGATTTATTAAATTTTTACAACCTTGTAGTAGATTGCCGTAACAAACGCTTGATAGATAATTTAACATCAGTGACAGCTGTTGCTTCTTTGGCAAATTGTAAGAATGTTCATTCTGTTAAAGTCGTGACTGGTGAGACTCGGTTTCATAAAATTTTAGATGAGTTTCCCGAGATCACACGACCGGCTGGTAAGCATCACACTACACCACACCAAACAGTACACCACATACGCACGACACCAGGCCCTCCAGTTTGTTCATCTCCCCGTCGTTTAGCTCCGGACAAGCTCAAGATTGCCCAGAAAGAGTTTCAGTCTATGCTGGCCATTGGCACAGCTAGACCTTCTGAGAGCCCATGGTCGTCACCCTTGCACTTGGCACCGAAGAAAAATAACGGCTGGCGTCCTTGTGGCGATTATCGCCAGCTCAACGCCCGTACTGTGCCTGACAGGTATCCGATTAAGCATATCCATGACTTTTCCCAAAGTATAGCAGGGTGTAAAGTTTTCAGTACTCTGGACCTTGAAAAAGCATATAACCAGATACCTGTCAGCCCAGAGGACATTCCTAAGACCGCCATCACGACCCCGTTCGGTCTATTTGAATTTCCATATATGACGTTCGGTCTTAGGAATGCGGGACAAACGTTCCAACGATTTGTTGACGAGATGACGAGGGGGCTTGATTTCGTATACAGTTTTCTTGACGATTTTTTAATATTCTCCAAAAGTGACTCAGAGCACGAGCAGCACCTACGTGAAGTATTCAAGAGGCTGAACGAGTATGGTATGTTAGTCAACACTTCAAAGTGCATTTTTGGAGCACAAGAAGCAACCTTTCTAGGCTACCGCATATCTGAAAACGGTACCAGGCCGGTTGAGTCAAAGGTTCAGGCAGTGAAAGATTTTCCCGCACCAAAGAACGTGCGGCAACTAAGAGGTTTCTTGGGCATGCTCAATTTTTATAGGAGATTTATTCCTAAAGCAGCTGAGATCCAAGCACCATTACATGCCTTATTGACGGGATCGATTAAAGGAACGCAGCCAATCACTCTGACAGAGGAAACTTTATCAGCGTTCCAGGCCTGTAAAGATAGCCTCACCAACGCTGCACTGTTGGCCCACCCGGACTGCACCGCTAAGCTCGAAGTAGTTACAGACGCTTCAGACAAAGCAGTAGGGGCAGTCTTACAACAATTTAACGGGGACGCTTGGCAACCTTTGGCATTCTTTTCAAGGAAATTAAATCCATCCCAAACTAAATACTCACCCTATGATAGGGAGCTGCTCGCCATTTATGAGGCAATTAAATATTTCCGCCACATGCTGGAAGCTAGGCACTTCATAGTATATACTGACCACAAGCCCATCAGTTTTGCCTTCCACGAAAGGAAGAAAAATTGTTCGCCAAGGCAGTACAGATACCTAGACTTCGTTGCTCAGTTTACTACTGACATCCGCCACATATCCGGTAAGGATAATGTGGTTGCCGACACCTTGTCGCGCATTGAGGAACTGGCGGATCCAATTAGCCTTGAAAAGATAGCCCAAGCCCAAGTTGACGACCCTGAACTCGAAATACTTTTGAGTGGGGGTACTTCTTTAGAATTTAAAAAACTCCATGTCCCTGGAAGTCGAATTTCATTGTACTGCGACGTCAGTACCTCAGCTTCCAGGCCTTATGTACCTAAACATTTTCGAAAACAGGTGTTTGATAGCCTGCACTCATTGAGCCATCCTGGAGCTAGCGCAACGGCTAAATTAGTAGCTGAGCGATTCGTTTGGCCAGGGGTTATAAGAGACTGTAGGGAATGGTCACGCGCATGTATTTCGTGTCAAAAGGCAAAAGTTACTCGTCACGTAACTTCCCCACTTGGCACCTTTAATTTACCGCGTGCCCGATTCAAACAGATACATATCGACCTAGTAGGACCTCTACCTCTTTCTGAGGGCTACCGGTACTGCTTAACTGCTGTGGACAGATTTACCCGCTGGCCAGAAGCAGTACCGATAGCAGATATTACGGCAGAAACGGTCGCCAAAGCCTTGTTGTCAGCTTGGATATCTCGGTACGGCTGCCCGACAGACATTACGACTGATCGCGGCCGTCAATTTGAATCGGCCTTATTTCAATGTCTGTCCAAGATTGCCGCTTTCGAGCACAAGCGGACAACAGCTTATCATCCGGCATGCAACGGACTCGTTGAACGGTTTCATCGTCAACTCAAAGCCGCAATTGTACGCCATGCGAATGATAGATGGACTGAGTCACTGCCGTGGGTTTTGTTAGGCGTAAGATCTGCCTTTAAGGAAGACATACAAGCTTCCTCGGCAGAACTGGTATATGGGGAGTCACTGAGGTTGCCTGGCGAGTTCTTTGAGCCTACTGTTAGCGGAACCACAGATATATCAGAATTTATCGCAAGACTCAGGAATTTTGCTGAAAAGTTGCGTCCGGTACCAGCTTCCCGTCATGGCAACGCCAAGGTGTTCATTTTCAAAGAACTTGAAACCTGTGATCACGTTTTCCTACGAGAAGACGCATCACGGGGTTCACTCACATTAGCATATTCCGGTCCACACAAGGTCGTTTCTAGAGGGGATAAAGTATTTAAAATCATTGTAAAAAACAAGGAAATGACAGTGTCCATAGACCGGCTCAAGCCGGCCTTCATACTGTCCGTTCAGGAAACAAAAGCCACTCCCGAAGAATCACAAAATTACGTAACCCGCTCCGGGCGGCGAGTGAAATTTACAGATTTTTATCGCCCTTGACGGTCTCTGGAGGGGGGTGGTGTAGGCTACTATTTACCAATTTATTTATTTAATCATAACTTACTATAATTAAAACTAAAACTTACATATATTACAACACTAATTAACAATTACTCACATAAAAGTATCTATTTAATATTATATGTACATTGATATTTATTTACATTCATTTATTACATCACAGAATATACCACCGGTTGGTTGATGTCGATAATCGATACTTAGTGCGATAAACTATCGACTCGCTGGACATCACTAACCTAACGGTATTGTTACACGTCGCTTGCGCATGTAGGCGCAGCGGTCACCGCGCAATGTCAAACCAGTCGAGACTTATCTTCGGCGCAGAGCGCACGCCTTTCGCTCGCATATTTATACTGTCGCGAACTGCTAAGACTTGCTTGTGATTTGTTTTTACTCTGTTCGATTCATCTTCATCTTCTCCTCTGAACTCTGTCTATCTTTCATATTCACTTATTATTGTGCTAACGCTGTGCTTGTGCTTATCTCCATTGTGCCTTCTGTGTCCTATAGTGTGTGAGGATTGTTGAACAATATATTGCCTGTAACCGTGAGTTGAATTTTAATTACCAACCCTCTGAGAACCACGTTACACACCCTATTATTTTCACACATTCCACTTATAATATTATCAGTTTTGTGATATTATAAATTACCAAATGTTACCTACATAGTCTCGATATTTTTCTGAGATTTGTTCTTGTTTTTGTATACACTAAAAATATTATAAAGCTGCAGAGTTTGTTTATTTGTTTGGTATTGGTAATATTTTTGCATTTGATAGCTCAGTTCTTGAGAAAGGCTGTACGCTATTTAACATCACGTTAGGACCATTAGGAGCCGAGAAAAAAGAAAAATAAGCCAGAAAGAACGTTAAGCAAAAACGGAGTATTAGCTCGGGCAGGCGATGCGATGCGACGGGGTAGGTCATGGGAACAAGAAATTTCACGCTATTGTGTGTAAAAAGAACAGTGGGAAGTTATGGGGGGGGGGGACCTTTGGCCAAAAATGGGACAGCCGGTGAAAAAAAATATAAACCCCCTCGTAACCTCGTGTGTCTTAGTTTATTTTATAAGTTGTATTTTATATGTATTAGTATATCATTTTTGTTATGTTGTAATATTTTTTGTTTGTATTTGTGTATTGTATTTTGTATGGGCCACAGCTGCCTGAAATAAAGGATGAAATTAAATTAAATTAATAAATCTTGCATTCCTCCGTAGCTATTTCCAAAAATACCCCGCCACAACTTCAGTAATCCATTCACCTCAATCTATCTTAAAACACGCAGCTACAACTACGTATCAAGCAAAATCTAAATGGAAATTAAAACGCCGGCGGAATCATTGCTGTTTGTATTAGCCGGTTTTATTCAAGCGTCCGAATCGACGCTGCAATATACACGTACATTGTGAGTTTACCCGTCAGTCAAAACGTCAGAGGTGGAACTTCGGCAATATAAATGTAAATTATCGTACGCGGCCGATGGTATGGCATATACTCGGATGTAAACACTAGTTTAAAATGTACCTACATACCTACATGATACCGGAATATTCGGCATACACATTCGTCAAAAATGTTGAATATTGCAAACATTTATCGTGTTTAATATTTTGTGTTATGACGATATATTTGACGGAGCTTTGTTAAAAGATTGGCTAGGTACTCGTATTACCAACTGGTTACTGTTTTTTTGGAAAAATGAAATGCGCATATACTTATGTAGGTAAATAAGAGATTTTAAATCATTAATAATAATTAAAAAAAAAAAAAACATTTAGGTTACTTAAATTTTTTTAGCAGGCTTATTTAAACGATGGAATTTTATTCTATTTGAAGAAAAAAACATTTAATTGGCTGTGTTTTATCTAGCGGCGCCCCGCAATTTCACCCGCGTAAACCGGGATAAAACGTAGCCTATTTATTAATCCAGGGTATAAGCTATCTACACACCAAATTTCATCGAAATCTGTTCAGCCGTTTGAGCGTGATGAAGTAATAAACATACAAACACACACACACACACACTTACAGACATTCGCCTTTATAATTTTTAAAGTGTGATGAATGTTTTATATCATCCCAAAAATAAATACTTAAACGAAATAAAACTTAAGCTTTATAAAAAATGAGATATTAAAATAAATATGACGTTCGTTTGTTTAAACTGAACTAAATATAAACAATGTTTCTGGGAATATTCATATAACTGTCTGTTTGTTTGTCAGAAATTATCTCGTAAATGGCTCAATCGACCCGAATTCCTCTGACGTATTTAGAAAAACGTGAAGCAAAATCTGAATCATTCTAGTGTTTGAAATCGTTCCTATCATGTCATGATCTTCATTATTGACTAGGTACTTCATTTTGTTTAGGGGTCAAAAGTAATTTTTAGGGTCTACACGGTACCCGATAGGAGCAACTACGGCTGTGATTTTTACAAATGCTTGATCTTACCCAGTGTATTCAATATTCGGAGGGTTAAATCTAATCAAAATTTACTACAAAATTTCCAAACTTCAAAATTTCCTAAATCAATGGGGGCCATATATCTCCACCCTTCAAAAGCTTTTGTCCGTGTAATTCGGAGAGAAAAAGAAACGCCAAAAAATTTAGAAAAACGTAACACATTTCTTTCAAAAAACATGTACCAAATTGTATTTTCTGTGTAATTAGTCAGTACCTATACGGTTTACGTAATGCACTTCAGCTACCATAAAAAAATACTAGAAAACCTTAGTAGCTATCTACTTATAAATCAGAACACGTCACCGCCCACAATATTGTCATACATCTCAATTAACACCTAACGAACCCAGTATCTCTACTTAATGAACTATTCTGTGAACTAGCGAGTGGACGGAACCTCACATATCGTACCCGAGCGAGAAAGTTACTGACACACGCTCATAAAAAAGCATACTAATATTTACATAGTATAAAAATACAACCGACTTTCAAAAACAACACTACAAAGTGAAAAATAACTTTAATTTCGGAAGTCGGTGTCAAGTTAAATGTATTTTCGTTTTTTGCCACCGACTTCCGAAATTAAAGTTATTTTTCACTTTGTAGTGTTGTTTTTGGAAGTCGGTTGTATTTTTTTGTAAAAAAGTTTTTATTTTTCACTTTTTAGTTGTGTACCTACCCCACACAAATTCTAATACACTACCTGCAAAACAAACTAGAACATCATCCATATAAAAGTGGGGAAAAAATACGTATTATTGAAGCTAACTCAAAAACTACCAAAGCAAAGTTAATCAATTTTATATGGGACCAACTGTGATGTGTACCCTCTCGAATAAAACAAAACAAATCCAAATCGGTCCAGCCATCTTTGAGTAATCGGGGAACGTACATAAAAAAAAGGTTCCGACGAATGGAGAACCTCCTCCTTTTTGACGTCGGTTAAAAATGAAGTCGCTACCGCTGACTGTTCGCTTAGATCAACGGATTTTAATGCAGTATTCAGCAAAAGATGGAGTGATTCAAGAGGAAGGTTATTAAGAAGAGAAAATTACGGAAAACTGAAAGTACATTTTCTATGGGAATTTTGTATGAATTATTGAAATTTGGACAGGACAACGTCTGTCGGGTCAGGTAGTGTAATATGATGTAATAGTAATATTTATTTTTACGGGTGGCCACTAAACGGTCAATAGCATGCCCTTGGTGACAATCTGATAGCGACCTTCTTTATGTCCTATTACTAAGGATGGTTTTCGCAGTGCAAGTGTTCAATCAACCCAGCCTATCGTAGTCCACTGCTTGATATTGCCCAGGCTGCGCTACAACACTCTGTCCTCCGCCTTCCGCATCTAATCTATCCCCGCCACCGTTTTTAAGGTCGTCAATCCATCTAGCTGGGGGCGACCCATACTACGCTTGACGATTCGAGGTCTCCACTCCAGGACTCGTTTGCTCCACCGGCCATCGGTCCTTCAACAAACTTGGTCAGTCCACTGCCACTTCTGCTTGTTTTCTCTGCAAGCTATGTGGGTAACTCCAGTTCTTTTAGTGCAAGAGTTATAAGTATATTTGTCTGTACATAACGTGACGTCAGTTCACAACCCACGCTCTATTTTTCATCCCAGGAGATTGGATATGCGTTTTTTTATTCATTTTGATTGAGCTACCGCATCTGGAACATATTCATTTGAGTGACGGGTTTATTACGGAGCTAGTATGAGAATATCAAAGAATTAAAAATTGCTGTGATTTATGGAATGAAGCATATCCGTGAAAAAAAGACATTCAACCAGTCTTTATTAGTGAGTATTGAGTTCTTAGTTAAAAACTATATTTTTAGCGTGATTTCTATTTTATACCATTAAGAGGGCTGTTGCATTTTGTCTTCTTTCTCGCTCACACGAGACCAAACTTTTATGAATGTTAAATGAAAAGATGCTTTTATGAAAAATGTAATCAATTGGTGAACTAACAAATAATAATATTAATTTAAAAAAAAAAGCATGTGTTTTTAATAAAAATAAAGCAGTAAAACACGAAACCCACTCTCACATTGCCACACACACACGCACTCCCACACCCACAAACATGCACATGCACACACGCACTCACCCACACACACACACGCACACACACGCATGCACACACACACACTATTTTTAGTTCGCAGATTGTAAACTTTTGGTTATAAACTTAATTAGTAGATAAATTATTATAAGGTAGGATTGTAACACTTTAGCTCGACATATTTATCTGGAAGGAACTGATTCCCAACATACAGCTCACGCTAGTTTGGGAAACAGGGCTTGCACATGAAATGTAAATACTTGTTGTTGCAATAAACATTTTGTATTTGTATTTAATTGGTAATTATTAAAAACACATTTTTATTGTCTTACTTAATAAACTCACTGATATAATCACGCTTACTTCCCCAAAGGGTTAGGCAGAAGTGCCCGTAGTTCACCCACATTTTGCCAGTTATGTTTGTTTACATAACTTCCAATCAATTTCGATGAATATGCCAAGTGAAGCAACATTGTACGTTCAACTCGTACAACTCGTACTCGTACTTGTTCGTTCTGGTATTTTATTCTGAAAAATTTTGCTCGTACACGCGAGTTCATTGTTTGTAACTTGCGTAAGTACTATAAATATATAATAACTGATACCTGGACAGGCAACCTGCTAGGCTGGATTAGGTACTTCTTTTTTCTTTGTGGGTGGGAAATCCTCAAATCAAATCAAATCAAATCAAATCATTTATTCGCATAGAATGTAGGTATTGTCCAATAAGTTGTTATAAAAACATATAGTGAGCCGGGTACATTCTGCCTGAGTTTTGGCATGCAAAATTTTACAAATAATGTCACTATCAACAAGTGAGTAAAAATTATAAAATAGTGAAATAGATTAAAACAGAAAAAAAAAAATGATTAAGATACAAATAAATTATTTTAAAAAGTCCAGATTATGCACAACAATGTATCAAAGAATGTCAATAATAATTATTAAACTGTCAAGATGTCACACATAGGGTCATTCAAAAAATCACTTAACGAATAATAACATTTCCGTATCAAAAAAACCTTAAGTTTATTTTTAAATTGCTGTAGGGTGTCATTTTTTATGCTGTCCGGTAGTTTATTAAATATTATTGGACCCATGCAGAAAACACTTTTTCTAAGTAGTGCTGTTTTATAGCCACCGATAATTAAGAGATTGTTATATTGGCTTCGCACGGGAGACCTTTCTTGGTGTCCGAGACCTTAGCAAACAATTTTCCATTTCTTTTTACAAAAAGTGCCATTTCCAGAATATATAATGACGGAAAAGTAAGAATTTTCAAAGACTTGAACAGAGATTCACAACTATCTCTAGGTTTAAGACTACACATAGCTCTAACACAACGCTTTTGGACTTTAAATATGTTATCTCTTAGACTGCAGTTACCCCAAAAAATTATTCCAAACCTCAAAACCGATGCGACCAAACCATGGTATGCTACTAAAGACGTCTCTATATCAACTTTTTTTGCCAAGTTAAAAAGAACATAAGCTGCAGTGCTTAACTTTTTGCACACCTCTTCTGCTTGCGGTTTCCAAGTTAATTGATCGTCTATATGAATTCCTAAAAATTTCGCGACCTTTGTTTGATTGATCACTTGTCCATTGTACTGTACATTAACGTTCGGTGGAATTGTACGTTGGTGAAAATGCATCACATTAGTCTTTGTTAAGTCTATTACCAGGTTGTTTCTATCAAACCAATCAATAATACTTCTAAGGTTAAGATTGATATCCTGTTCATAATTATTAATATTTGTACACTTTACCAGTGCTGTGCTGTCATCGGCAAATAGAACCATTGGGTTTGGTATCTGACCACAAATGACTTCTCCCGCTCTGGGCGGAGCGGGAGGGCGTGTCAGACTTTTACTGACCCACCCGTGTTCCTACAGTTGCCTGTGCCAGGGCCACGGTATCTCTTTCGAACAACCCGCGACCCCAGCGGCATTGGCCCTATCGGACCCCATCATTGCAATACTTAGTCCTGGCGTGTTCAGTTCGACAGTCAGAGGGATTAGTGATACTGTTTCACCACCTACGATTAAGTTCCTATTAACTTACTTGGCAGATCATTTCATACAAATTCTGTTCTATTTTTGAATTTATTCAATGAGTAGTGGCTATTCGGACATCGTGAAATAGGCCCTAATTCAATGACTAATAGTGTATCTGTTAAGAATACAATTAAGAATGTTGACCAGCACAACTTTGATGGATTATTGAAACTAACATAACGTGCAATAATCTGTGGTAAAGCCTAGAAAAAGAAAAAAACTTTTTTACTAAAAAAATATAACCGACTTCCAAAAACAACACTACAAAGTGAAAAATAACTTTAATTTCGAAAGTCGGTGTCTAGTTAAATGTATTTTCGTTTTTTGCCACCGACTTCCGAAATTAAAGTTATTTTTCACTTTGTAGTGTTGTTTTTGGAAGTCGGTTATATTTTTTTGGTAAAAAAGTTTTTATTTTTCATTTTTTAGTTGTGTACCTACCCCACACAAATTCTAATACCACTACCTGCAATACAAAGTAGAACATCATCCATGTAAAAGTAAGGAAAAAATTACGTATTATTGAAGCTAACTCAAAAACTACCCAAGCAAAGTTAATCAATTTTATATGGGACCAACTTTGATACCCTCTCGAATAAAAAAAAAATCTAAATCGGTCCAGCCATCTTCGAGAAATCGGGGAACATACATAAAAAAAAAAAAATGTTCCGACGAATTGAGAACCTCCTCCTTTCTGAAGTCGGTTAAAAATAGAAGTAGTAGTAGATACTCAAACAATTTTTAGATGTTGATTGATCGTACCATTCTATCGTATCCTTTTACTTGGGGACCCGTAAAAGACGAATAGGGCTCTCTCCGCACTCGAACTGATAACATTTTTATTTATTTGCAATATCTTACGAGTTTATCTGTATATAACTTATTGATATAGCAATAGACTGTTGCTATAGAAACGAACTCAAAAATACTTAAAGAAATGTGAACTATTTTACTAGCAGAATATTATTTAAGTTATTTACAACATGCATTTGATTATCAACTTCAGTCAAAGTAGAGAGGTATTCCACTTAGGGCACTGATTTGAACGGCACATCCTCGATCGGCACCTAAACACTTCCACTAACGGCACTGAAACAAAATTTAGTAAAGTGCGGTTCGGTGGAACAGTTTATTGATATTACTTTCAGTCCCCGAACGGCACTTACGTTTTTTTTAATAATGATAACACAGTCGTGTCTTATATTATTAATTTATCCCGGTTAGCCTTAGGCCACGTCCTAACCATCGCGTTAATTTTGGTCAGCGAACACGAACACGTGTCTTCCGGTTTTCCGAACAAATTAGATAAACGCGAAGATCGCGTATTCGCGCAACCGATCACTTTGGTTAGGGCGCGGGGTAAAACGACAACCAACTCCTTTTTATGGGCAGACGTTTAAAAACAAAAGAATGCGTTCAGTCGTGCGGCGCATTATTTCGATTTTTCCATGTTTACAGAAACATCGATATCAAAGAAAAATCGAACGGCGGGAAAACAAATAAACAACTGATTGTTTTTTTAAATGTCATGGTATTTTATAAAATAAATTTGAATTTGGAATTCTAAATAGAATGAAAGATTCCCGACAGACGGAACGGACGGATGGTTGGTTTCCCTGTCCAAATTTCATGTATTTTCTTCGTGATTTTTTTTGTGAATTTTCCTATGTTTTAATATTTATTATTCTATTCCAGACGAAGACAAATCCAAAAACACAAAAATTGTAATAATCGACCCAGCTATTCTTGAGTTATAAATGATGTAACTAACACAATTTTTGACATTCTTTTTTATACAGGGTGTCCAAGAACCTGGCGTCCAACTGGATTCCCACGATGCCCCAAGTTCTAACAGTACTCAGAAAAATATTTTAAAAAATCCACCCTATGTACTTACAGAATTATACTGATTTCAAAAAAAAGGGGAAATGAGCACCCTGTGACATACTTTTGAATGCGGTGACTGCTAATGCTGATAATTTCGATATTTCTTGGAGGTTTTGTAATCTAGGGTATTGCTGTGTCTAAATAGAATGTAAAAATAATGTACTTATTGTACCATTTTAAAATAAAATATTATTTTAACTAAAGGTGATATGGAAAACTATTGAATTTCGCCACTTTGACCGACTGTAGAGTAAAAAAAATGTACCAAAATAGTATGGCAAGTGACGTCAAATTTTGACGCGTTTATTCCTCTTTTTAAAAAGGTATAATACTTACACATTAATTTGAAAAAAAAAAATTTTGATAATATTTTTACTCAACAACCCAATTTTTACGATGTCTAACAGAATTCTTAGAAAGAAAAATTTACGACGAATTGAATCTAACCTCTAAAGAATTACTATTGTATGCTCATAAAAATAACAACAGGCCTCTCAAAAAACAGGTTAGACCGTAAGGGACGGTATGTGCATGCATCTCACCATAGTGATTCGTTATTACAACAGGAGGGAGCAAGACAGAAACTATCTTTGCGATTTGCTGGTTCTTCTTTATGGTACCCCATTATTCAGGTAAGAGTGAGGGAGAAAAAGGTTAGAGGTGCGAGTGAGATAGATAGTGACGCTATCTGGGATCGTGCTATTTAGGATAACAGTACGGTCAGTACGCGTTGGTCCCCCGTCATGATCCAGCCTGCCCCGTCTGGCTGTCATATTATTATTAGCGACGCTCAGTCGACTAATAATTTACCTTAGTTTTAGGCCTGGCCGGGGGCTTTAAGTTCGCTTAAAGAACCCACAGGAAACGCCCGGTTGAGCAGTCTCGACCCTTAGTGGTCAACTGCGAGATGCCATATATAAATAACTAATAACTAATAACCAGTACGCGTCACTGCCTCCTGCCGTTACTACGCACCTCTCTCTTATTGTTACCATTGATCACGTACTACGATTTAAAGCTTTGTTTATTGGACTCGATTACTCTTTGTGCTCTGGACTTTGAAACGAACTCTTTACGACGACCTTTGCCTGTGTTTGGACAGTTTGTGTTTTGTGTGTGCTACCATGGCGACCTACACTCCGCAAGAATACGCAAATATGCACTACATTTATGGAGAATGTAGAGGTAATGGACGAGCTGCAGCGAGACTTTACAGAGAAAGGTATCCGAGGGCTACGCGATATCCCGACCATCGAGTTTTCATTAATGTGCACAGATCACTATGTGACGGGCGGTTCCCCAATCAAGTAGCTGGTGAAGGACGACCCGTAAATGACTTCATACGCGATGAAGTTTTAGAGGCGGTGTCGGCAAATCCAAGCATCTCTGTGCGAGGAATAGAAGCTGATACGGGGATACCGAAGAGCACAGCACACAGTATTCTCCAAAAAGAAGAATATCATCCGTACCACGTACAGCGAGTGCAAAGTCTTTTACCTCGAGACTATCCGAGCCGAGTCGCGTTTTGTGAAACAATCCTGCAAAAACATCGAGAAGACGAAAACTTTATCGACAAAATTTTGTGGTCAGATGAATCAACATTTAAGAAGGATGGCTACATGAACCTACACAACTTGCACGAGTGGCATGTGGAAAATCCGCACTTGATGCGAGAAGATAGATCCCAGTACCGGTTCAAAGTGAACATGTGGACCGGTATTCTCTGTGGGAATATTATTGGTCCATTTGAGATGCCCGAGAATTTGACTGGCGAATCATATTTAAATTTTCTTCAAAATGATTTGCCAAACTTACTAGAAGAGACCCCACCAGATATGTGGTTCCAACACGACGGCTGTCCAGCACATTTTCGCGTATCCGTTAGAGAGTTTTTGGACGAGCAATACCCGAACAGGTGGATTGGGCGATCAGGAACAATCCCGTGGCCAGCCCGCTCACCTGACTTAAATCCGCTGGATTTTTTTTTCTGGGGAAATATGAAGGAGCTCGTTTATGCGAAGCCCATTAATGACATCGCTGACCTTCGTGAGAAGATAACACAAGCAGTGCAGGTGATACGTCAAAAAAGTTACTCGCGAAACATAAAGCGGTCCTTTTTAAGGAGAGTGAGAGCTTGTATTGCCGCGGGTGGTCAACATTTTGAACATTTATTGTAATAAAATATCTTTAAACTAACATTCTTTGCTTTTATTCTACTGGGAACCCATCTACCTGTGTGTATTTCCTTCTTGCTCACTCTTGGAACCGAAGTAAATAATAGTAGTAACATAACAGTTTCTAAGATAAGAAAGGGTCCGACAGTTACCGTTAGTAGGTAGGCACTTCGTAAAAATTGGGTTGTTGAGTAAAAATATTATCAAAATTTTTTTTTTCAAATTAATGTGTAAGTATTATACCTTTTTAAAAAGAGGAATAAACGCGTCAAAATTTGACGTCACTTGCCATACTATTTTGGTACATTTTTTTTACACTACAGTCGGTCAAAGTTGCGAAATTCAATAGTTTTCCATATCACCTTTAGTTAAAATAATATTTTATTTTAAAATGGTACAATAAGTACATTATTTTTACATTCTATTTAGACACAGCAATACCCTAGATTACAAAACCTCCAAGAAATATCGAAATTATCAGCATTAGCAGTCACAGCATTCAAAAGTATGTCACAGGGTGCTCATTTCCCCTTTTTTTTTGAAATCAGTATAATTCTGTAAGTACATGGGGTGGATTTTTTAAAATATTTTTCTGAGTACTGTTAGAACTTGGGGCATCGTGAGAATCCAGTTGGACGCCAGGTTCTTGGACACCCTGTATATAGATTTATGATTCATAGATGCGTATTTCAGCCGCCTCAGGATGCGCAAGGTTATCATTGCCTGGAAAGCTTCGATTTGCATTTATTTGCAGGTGAGAAAAATCAGCTCCACTAAACATTTAGCAATGATCAATGTCTAGTTGTTGTTACCTTCCCTTTATTCCAAATGAGTATTCAGTAGGAACGGTTTTTTTCTTTGCTTGTGCTTCCGTTATGCATATAAACTCGATATGATATTATAGCGATGGTATTCTGCATGGGCGCAGATTAATAACTTATTTGCAAGCAATCTAAATAACGCGCGACACCGGTTGGCACGCGTGGGCGTACGCGAGCCGACACTCAACTTGTTGAAGGCACTCCGTTCATGCATCCCACACCCTAGGATGTAAATGTTACTATGTAACCTTGCCAAGCTGTTATTGAATCTAAAAATAGTCTTGTCTTGTCCTATACTGAAGATATGTGATCGATTATATTTGTCAAGTTCGAGAAGGTTATCTTCACGAAAAGGCATTTAATCTATAGAGAGTCATAGTTTCGCTATAAAATCAGTCTACCTAGCGTTTTCCCAACTATGTTGGGGTTGGCGTCCAGTCTAACCGGATGCAGTTGAATACCAGTATTTAACATGGAGTAACTGCCTATCTGACCTCCACAACCCAGTAACTGGGTAATACGATACCCCTTGGTAAGACTGGTTGTCACACTTTTGGGCTTCTGACGACCCGTAACGACCCATCCCCATCTACGGACCAACTCCGGCAAACGTAGCTTAACCTGATGGAACGACCCGTGCGGCTGTTTTTACGTAGCCACGAGCTCCTTGATCATAAATCTCTTTATAATACTACATGCAGCAGACTCAATAAAAATCATAGTTTATGGATCTCATAAGACCCGCAGGGATTCTCACAAGACCCGCGGTGGGAGATAGGTGGCCAAAAATATTTGTAGGGGACCACGTAGAACTTGTCATTATATCTTTCAGAAGTTATGGTTTTCAATTAAGAGCCCATACTACCTCAGCTTTTTATCTCGCTCGCACGATACTGCTCGCGGACTAAGTCAGAGCAAGACCGAGTACGGTGGGCGCCGATAGATTAGGTAATTGCTTTTTTCGGTGAAAATAATGCTTATTTGAAAAAAATAAAAAACATAAGACCTGCTTTATAATTAGTTCAGTTAGTATGCAAAGTTTCATGATCTAATTTCAAGTATTTTTTGAAAACCTTACTTTGAACTTTAAACTTTTTTTCAATCGAGAATATTTTATGAAATGGTATTTTCGTCAAACAAGTTAAGTTTAGGATGATGCGCTGTTGTAGCCCGCGAAATTACTTTTTTTTTTGTGTTTTTTGCAATTCGCAGGTCCGTGTCAGGTTGTATCTTAATCAAAATATGATACGCGGGAATAAAACATAATATATATTTACCCCTCACACGAGCGCGGTGTGAATCGGGTCCGTGAGTCATTTTACCTAATACTGTACGTGGTATGAGTTCTATACCAAGAAAATATTTTTTTATTATTAACGTTGTTCCATCACTATTAAGTAATAATAAAAAAATATTTTCTTGGTATAGAACTCATACCACGTACAATTTTAGGTAAAATGAGATTCACACCGCGCTCGTGTGAGCGGTTTTAATCATAAAAATCACCAATACATCTCTATAAGTTAGATTTCATGCAGAGTCGTTAGATTTCGTTCGTTCGGTGAATCTGCACGAAATATAACTTAGAGAGATGTATTGATGATTTTCATGGTTAAAATTATATAAATACATATGTTTTATTCCCGCGTATCATATTTTGATCAAGATACAACCTGACACTGACCTGCATATTGCAAAAAACGTAAGAAAATTTGAATTTCGCGGGCTACTACAGCGCATCCCCCTTAATCCTCAACATTGCCATATATTTATTTTAAAGTTAATGCTGCAGTATTTTCGACATAACAGAGGATCATGCTAAGCCATTTGAGGTGTATAATGTGAAACACTTAATCATATTCATAATTAAAATCAACATCAAAAATGTCACGACGGTTTTATCCATATCCAAACCACACAAAAATATTTACCGGAGGAAAAATATTTTACTGAGAACATCAAATAAAGACATGATGTGGCTGCCTAAACAAATACCGAACATTGGCAATTAAGTTCTAATTGCGTACTCTTGAGACTTAAGCCACACACGTAGAAATAGCAATAAGTTCAATAATGGCACGCTGTGTTCACACATTGGGCCATTGTTTATTGACCACCCGCTGTTCGTGTTGAACAAAAAATTAATTAATTTGTTGTTTACTGCTTTTCTACAAGCTTTTATTTACTTTCTCTTGTTATTATGTTAAAATGGACTCTTGCAAGCTACATCCTCTTTTTGGCCCATCAACTGAAGCTATGTATCGTTCCTTTACGGCAAAAATACGGAGCCACCAAGTATTTTTTCGCATATTTAGAAATTGTGGTCGCTTCGAAGACAGACGTAGATACAAAATCTAGAAGCACCTTTTTCTGAAACATAACCAATCAGAAGACTAATTCTCGCACGTAAAAACTTTCAAATTCAAGTCGCAATCTCATGCCAGCGACAATCAAATGTCAAAAATCTACGCTATATAATTTTTGACAGATTGAGATGAGATTGTTGTTAAAAATACGGGAATTGTCCCTCTATTTAAAACTCAATAAAACATCTTCTCATAAATCTATGTTTTAGTTTTCAACAGAATTTACTCAATATTTACTTTACTCGACCTGTTGCTTTCTGTATCAAGACAATCTAAAACCGACGTTATATCTTAACAGCTACGGTTCATTTTCGCAGTAATGTATTGAAATTGATAAAAATCTAAACCCAAAATGAAACATTGAGAGGAAACTCAATTTTGTGATGTGTTGAGCGATATTACCTAACATTAACATTATGGAGGCTCAGCACTGGCTTTTAAACCTCTCGACTTATTCATGAATGGGATTATGATTGAATTTTTCCAAAAATAAGAGCGCGTGCTTACATTTTTAATGCTTTTGTAGAACGACATAATCAGCCTATAATGTTCCCACCGCTGGGACACAGGCCTCCTCTCTTCGAGAGGGAGTAGGCTGTAATCTACCACGCGGGCCCAGTGCGGGTTGGTAGATGTCACATGTCTTCGAATTTTATGGTTCTAGGACATGCCGGTTTCCTCACGATGTTTTCCTTCACCGTTTTGGGAGCATTAGTGATGAAATTATTTACACAGAGTAAAGCGCCTGCCTGGGTTCCACGACCATGACTTACCTACCTACCTACTCGTAAGACGGGGCCGTTACCACTGGGCCACCACTGCTCTCTCTCTCTCTCTCTCTTTGGAGTACGGCAGTTGTTATGATTTATCTATCTCACTAGCCTGTACTTTCCCACTGCAGGGCAAAGACCTATTTCCCATTTCCACACAATTCTGTCTTTACCCCACGTAAAGGTTTCTAAGGTTTCAGGTTGGTTTCAAGTTTTCTTTTTATTTTTTTGTCTTTTCTGTTTTACAGGGATACCCCTAGTTTGCAGATCAGGGTTTCAATGTATTGTGCATAGCATAGCCACCTAGTTATCAATATAACATTGTTTTAGTTAGTACCTACTTTGGCTTTTCTTCAAAAAAAAATATTTCTTTTTTTTGCTATAGTATAGTTAAAATGTCGCTGCAGACTTGGTCATAAATCATAATCGGAGTAGGGATGTGCGCTAGTTGCGCGCGCTCAAGGCCATTATCGATAACAGAATCATATACGATGACTCAGACGAAAAATTTTAATTTTCTATTTTTAGTTTTATATATACGTTCTTTTGTTTATATATTTAATATGCTTTGTAGTAAATTTGGTAATAAAATAAAAAAAAATGTGTATTTATTTCTATTACCCATTTATAAATATATAAAACTATCGATATCACTCATCGACTGCAGTAATGCACAGGACTACGTGTGGGCGTGGCCTGCCCATAAGGCCCGTGAGTGGGAAAGAGAGCGAAACACTCGAATGATTTATGACCGAGTCTGCAGCGAGATTTTAACTATACTATAGTGTCGGCTAATCCTTTCTATAGGAGTCAAGCTCATCCCGCCATCTTCGTCTCTGCCTGCCTCGATGTCATCGTGCGTTTAATGGGACCCAATCGGTGGTTCTCGTATGCTATTTGTCATCTGACTTGCGGCAGACATGTCCGGCCCAGTTCCACTTGAGCTTGCCGACTTTATGATTTATGATTCAAATCTTAGTAAATTACCGAAATATTTAGATGTCATTTACGTGCATTGTATAAGCCGACGTTCGCACGGACGTAAAACTATCGCGGCGGGATTTTATAGCGCGCTGAATTTTTGACTCTCGGTATTGAGCCGAGCATTGAGAATCCAACCTAACAACAGCAGAGTGCATCCCAGTGCGTCGAAGAAACACACAGTTGGATTTTCAACTCTCGGCGATAAGCAGAGTGTTGAAAATCCAGTGCGCGAAAAAAATTGCTGCGATATTTTTACGTCCATGCGAACGTCGGCTTAGATTCTAAAGAATTTCATTTGCCTACTGTAAGTGTGAAGTGGTTACCATTGACCTGCACGTTCTTTTTTCCGTATGGAAGGAAGGCATTTAAGGCCAAGAGGGGGGCTTGTGGCTATGTAAAAGCAGCCACACGGGTCGAGCAATCAGGTTAAGCTACGCTTGCCACGGTTGGTCCATGGATGAGTGATCATCTTTACAAACCGAATTTCCTCCGTGCCTCAGAAAGCACGTTAAGTCGTTGGTCCCAGCTGTCATTCGTGGATCTTTGACAGTCGTTACGGTACGACAGAAGCCCGAAAGTCTGACAAACAGTCTTACCCAGGAGTATCGTATTACCCAGAAACTGCGTTGTGGAGGTTAGATAAGCAGTCGCCCCATGTAACATAATGATACTCAGCTGCATCCGAAGCCGACACCAACACAGTTGGGGAAAGACTATATCAACGTGTCGTTTTGCATCCTCGTCAAATTTCAGGGTGTAGTACAGAACATCAAACCGAATAACTTTCTCCATGGGACCAACATCGTATTCGCGAAAAAATTTTCAACTGTCCCATAGAAAACTTCAATACCTACTCGGCGCAAATGTATGGGACAGCTGATTATTTTTTCGCGAGAAAGTTGTTCGGTTTGATGGTCTATACCACACCCTTAAATTTGACGAGGATGCAAAATGACACGTTGTATAGGCAGATGATGTTGCAAGGAGGCCGTTTCCCTGCAGCGGATTAGTGCCAGACCAGTGTAGAAGGTATCCAATGTATCCGTATCCTTTAAATTGCTGCCTGGTAGGCGACAGAAATATGGCATGGTATTGCCTTTACATTCACAGATGCAGATAACTTTTCACAAGGGCTACATTTGTATTATATACAGGGTCAAATTAAATTAACTAGCAAAACTTCGCAGAAGTGATGGGTATCCATAACAAAATACGACAATATAAAAATAAAAAAGATTTGATGATTTTTTGGGGTCAAATACCGCTGGTAGCGTTGATTGAAATGTGAGTTGATAAAATCTGTTTTATTGTATTCAGATATCTATTGATACTCATCACGTCTGTGAAATTTACAAAAAAAAAAACTGATTTTAAACTGATATTTTAAGTGTCTACCTACACTACCGGCGGTTGAGAACCCCAAAAAAATCATCAAATTAATTTATTTTTATTTTATCATGTTTAGATATCCCAACACGTCTGCAGAGTTTCACTAGCTACTTTAATTTGACCCTGTATAGGCACGTAAAAATTTGCTAATTTAGAAATTAAAGTGCTCGATATAAATGTGGGAATAACGTTATATCTATCCTCCTTTAGCTTGTTGCAAAGTTATTCCGTTTGTTATTTGTTGATGGCCTATCTCTATGGCAACCTGTTGGGTTAGACCTGAATGGTTTATGAACGGACATTTATCGTCCTAAGTGACAAAGGCACTATAAAGCTGAACAAATGTTATTTGGGACACATTTATCAAAGTATTTTGTGGTAGGAGCAATTTAGCTAAACAAATTAGTTGGTAGTATACGGATGTATTCTTATCTTACCAATAAAATATAAACACTGGACAGTTGTAAGGCAAACTGAAACCTGCAGGCTGCATACATACGTAATCAAATGTGCAACCAGTCTAGGCTGGAGAATTGGTTAACAAAACTAGTTTAATCTTAGTTGCGGTGGTGCAATAATGCCAGTCTTATGACTAATCACACTAATATTATAAAGGCGAAAGTTTGTGAGTGTGTGTGTGTGTATGTTTGTTACTTCTTCACGCTCAAACGGCTAAACCGATTTGGATGAAATTCGGTATGTAGACAGCTTATACCCTGGATTAACACATAGGCTACTTTTTATTCCGAAAAAATGTAGTGCTCCCGTGGGATGAGAAAGAAATTCAAATATATTTGTTACTCTTTCAAACTCAAACGGCTCGACCGATTTTGATATAATTTGGTGTGGAAATAGCAGACATCCTGTGTACACATAGCACACATAGGCTACTTTACATCCTGAAAAAATGTAGTGTTCCCGTGGAATGAGCAATTTTTTTGTGAATACTTTTCTCACCGATTAAATAATACACGTTTTAGTGTATCTCATAAACCGCGGGTAACACCGCGGGGCGCAGCTAGTAATAACTAATGCGCGGTAATAATTTTAGCGTAGAGTGGGACGTCCCCCAGCTACATGGACCGACGACCTTAGGAAAATGGCTGGGATTGACTGGATGCGGAAGGCCAGGACAGGTTGTTCTCGCGCAGCCAGGAGGAAGGCAATGTTCAGCAGTGGACTGCGATAGACTGAATTCATATTTAACCATTAGGGAGGTTATTATGATCGGATGAAAAAATTTTTGGACAGTAATTTAACCTCTGATGCGTCGGGCCTCCTGTATGCGCAAGTGCCACAAACGTCAGTACATTTGGAAGTACTTGTTGATTTTTGGGCAAGCCTTCGAAAAAACGCAGATTTCGTTAATACATAGCCAGTTAAACGTTACATGTTATACCTTCCTGGCTTCGTTATTAGATTACCTAACTACTTATACCATTCATTATGCAAATACAACTGACCTTATCTAGCAACGATGCGTTAAGTTTTTGTTTTGATAATTTTCACTCACATAACCTTCAAACTTTCTCACATCACATCTAATCTACACAAACATTCACCAAAAAAACACTTTATTACGATAACACAATATCTGTAGAAACGATAAAACACCACACATTAACAACAATCCACTTATAAACAATAACTAAACCATAAAAACTATTTGTTTACGCAACGAAAAAATTTCGGCGCGAACTCCGCGCGGTGCCGACGGTAAAACTGACGGCGAAATATCGTTCGCGCAAAAACACTACGAACGAAATATTTAGCTATTAGCCAAAATATGTTTGTGGAACAATAATCTAACTACATAAGTGTATTTCAAACACTAAACAAAAATATTTATCATATAACATTACGTAATACGGCCATAACTAGCAAATTATGAACATTACAAAAGTTTCGTAACTTTTTCTCGACATATTTATAACTTTTCTATAAACTATCACTTCATACGAAATCTATACTTATTTCTCAGTAATTCTGTATAAACATCTCATAAGATTACTCATCGTTTCCTTCTTGAAAACATTTTTTCAAAACATAAACACCCGCACGAATCACTCGTAAAACAACAAATATGGCCGCCACAGAAGCACTAATTTCTTTCTTTTTTTTTTTCTTCCGTTTTGTTGGCGCTCCTGTTAAAATGTTACCAAAATAGGTCAAGCATGAATCGACTAATCGAATGATACAGCTAGATCGTGTTGCAAGTGCCAATAAATAGAAAATATTACCGTCCATTGACAACCATGCATGTTGACAGTTGTTATTATCCAATGGTGTAACGCCGACGTTTATAGGCATTAAATTTTATTATCCAATGGTGTTACGGCGACGCGCCAGAGGTTAATATTTCGGCGTTTGGTAAATTAGTGTGTTATTAAAACGTGAACAATACCTAAAAAAAATGGTCAGTTATTTCATCCATACAAAAATACTCAAGTATTATAATAAAGTAGCACTTCCCGCGCGGCTTCGCCCGCGTGGATGTTGGATAATATCCCACGGAAACTTACTACCGGGAATTCCTTCCTTATTCCATGTCTACATTATAAACTCAAAGTCAAACTCAAAGCATTTATTTCAATTATATAAACCAATTACAAGCACTTTTGAATTGTCAAGGGGTCAGTCAGTCAAAAAGATGAAGCTGCCCATTCCAAAGCATAGTAGGTACCTATGGAGAAGAACGGGCAAGAAACTCCACGGACACTCTTTTAAATCAAGATATGGTTACAAAATAATGGTTACATCATTCATGTTGAAATTTTACATGTGAGAACGATGCAGAACGTTAAAAGCGTCCTTAAAAAAAAAAAACAATTCAAATATTTAAATTAAATTAAAATAAGCCGTGGCCGCTAAGGTATGACCAGCCTTCACTGACAGCGCTTGTTCACGAACCTGACGCATGGATTAGCTAAATGATCCAACACGCGCCACCACCAGCGAGACATTAGAGTGAGCGTCACATACTCTCAGCCGCCAGGGCATATTCAAGTCAAACAAAGACGTACCCAGTAAATGGTAGCTTTAGAGTATGTACATAGTACTCACACATGTGCTATGCAATTATATAATACAAAGGAGATTGAGTCTATACAATGCAATGGTAGTCTTACAATCTTCAGCAGCTCCAACAGTATCTTCAAATGTTAATTAATTAGTTGTGGTTGTGGAGCAGGACCAGCATTGAGCCAAGCATTTTTATCAGTTATGTAATCCCCAAACTTATAATATGCCTGCCTGCATAGTGTGCGTTTTATACAAGTTTTGAATTTAGTCTCATTGAGTTGAAGTATGTGTGGAGGTATTTTATTGTAACATTTTAAACAGTACCCCATGAACGACGAGTCTACTGTAGCTAGTCTGAAACCTGGTTGAGCTAATAGGTCCCTTTTTCTAGTACTATAATTATGCCTTTCACCTCTTTTACTAAAAAGATGTAAATTTTTCCTTACGTACATGATATTTTCGTAGATATATTGACAAGGTACCGTCATGATGTTAATTTCCTTAAACTGTTCCCTTAGAGAATCGCGCTTGCGGAGATTATATATGGCTCTAATGGCTCTTTTCTGCAGAATAAAAATTGACTCGATGTCTGCAGCCCGTCCCCAAAGTAAAATACCGTAAGACATGATACTATGAAAGTAACTAAAATAGACTAGCCGCGCGGTATTTACATCAGTAAATTGACGGATTTTTCTGACAGCATATGCTGCTGAACTTAGCCGTCCTGCAAGTGATGTTAAATGAGGACCCCATTGTAGCCTTGAGTCGAGCGTGATCCCCAAGAAAACGGTTTTATCGACGAATTCTAGTTTCTCTTGATTCAATACTATCTCACAATCACTACTTTTTACATTTGGTAAAGAAAATCTAATGCACTTGGTTTTTTTCCCATTTAATACTAAAATATTAGCAGTGAACCAATTTTGGACCTGCAGTAGGGCGTTATTAACGTCGTCAAAATTTGTATCACGTCTACCTACCTTAAAAATTAAGGAAGTATCGTCAGCAAATAACACCATTTGTGGTTGATTTTTTAATAAATGGAGTAAATCATTAATATACACTAAAAAGAGGAAAGGACCCAATATTGAGCCTTGTGGAACACCCATTTTTACATTTAAACCAAGTGAAGTGATACCATTTATTTGAACTTGCTGTTGTCTATCATTTAAATAAGATTTTACTAAACTGAGCGCAAGTTTTCCAAGTCCGTAATGCTCAAGTTTCAAGAGTAAGGTTTCGTGATCGACGCAATCAAATGCCTTGGAGAGGTCACAAAAAATTCCTATGGCGTCTTGGGCCTCTTCACACGCGTTAAAAATGTGTTTTAATAAGGTTACACCGGCGTCGGTCGTACAACGTCCTTTGGTGAAACCAAACTGTTGATCGTGAAGTATTTTATTCGTGTTAAAATGATTGAGCATTTGATTAAGCATTACTTTTTCAAAAACCTTGCTGAAAACTGGCAACACGGATACGGGTCTATAATTATTTGTGTCCTTACTGTAAAGGGAACCTCTGTGCATGAGGCAGCTCTGCCAATCAGTCAGTCAGTCAGGACTTCTCTTTTCTTCTTTTTCTTCTCTTTTTATTAATGGCCAGTAAAAATGTTGGAATGGGCAGTTAGATAAATAGTTCGGCAGATCATAGGGTAAGTTGGAACTGTGACCAATACGCCCGAACCAAATTATTGTACACACGAGTAACTGCCCATTCAGTAATTTTGCTGTTTTATTATTTATTTCAATATTTAAATATTTTTAAGACTAATTTTTATTTATTTCGTTTACTGATCCTTTTCTACTGCCGAACTTGTAAACGTGCATTTTGTAATTTTTTATTTTTTAACTGTAATTATATTCTCTCTTCTCTTCTTTTTTTTGTTTTCTATTTTCTCTTCTTCATTTTTTTTTTATTGTTTGTATTTTATGTTTCACGAACTGTGTCCAAATTAACGTTTTTCTTTCTTTATATCAATGCCATAATTACTTATCCGTCCAACTGCGAGAGGGACCACGAAGGTCGAATGTCAAAATCGTTCCAGTCTGTGAATCGGACCCCAGTGGTCCTACCGGCTCCCGACGTTATTTTGACTGTTTTTGTATTCATAAACTGTATGTTTACTGCTTTTACTTGCACAACAATTTAAAATTCTGATTTTAGGTACCTTCCAGTGAATAGTTTTTGGTGTAAACTCTGCCAAATACGGGGCTAAACCATACGTAAACTTTTACTCTCATTCCACACAATACAGACCGCAATATCGTTTCAAAGCGCTTAAACGAATAATCTAAAGCTTTTATCGTAAAAATACTCCGAAATCAAAATAGCGAGGAATGAATTATTTCTATCAATTGATTTACAACTTTAAGATTTACACCTCGCTCCAAACAGACATAAAACTCAAAACTATAAAATAAAACTAAATGCGTGGATGTCGTAGATAAAACGCCCGATGAAAATATAATACGGCGAGGTGGTACATGGAGTAAAATATCCAAAAAAGACCAAGCTTCATAAAATATACAGGGTGTAAGTGTAAACAGCGGCAATATTTTAAGGGGTCATTGTATTCATCATTATGAACAACTTTTACTATGGGACCAAAACTGAAATCGCGAAAAAAAAATCAGCTGTTCAGGACATTTATGTTCGCATAATTCGTCAAAATGTTGGGAACAGCTGATTTTTTTTTCGCGATACTTGGTAAAAGTTGTTATGTAGGGAAAAGTTGTTTCTTTTTTCGCGATTTCAGGTTTGGCCCCATAGTAAAAGTTGTTCATAATGAGAGTACAATGACCCCTTAAAATATTGGCACTGTTTATCCTGTATATTATAATACAATATATAAAGTGAGCATTGCAGTTCGCTAATTATCGTCAACAGCAGTTACTAGATAGGTACCGATACCATCATCACGGCCATAAAAGTTCGCTAACCGAATAAAAAATACCATGTAAGTACGGTTTAATGATATTTTCACATACAAGTACAACATATGTAAATTAAAATCATTATAAATATCAGAATTTAATATATGTACCTAATAAATATCATATTTTGAGATCCACCTCCAACCAGCCTCTGGGGTTTGGAAATGGTAAAAAATATCCTAACATTCATAATTTATGAATGTTGTTTTCGCTTCTTTTTTTGTTATTTGTGTTTTGTTATATTGCGGATAGCATATTTTGGGAATCATGTTATGTGAACAAAGATGGTTGTAGGGTAACATTTATGCATTATGCAGCCGCATGTCATTCAGAAAACGAGTGTTTATCAATTTTATAAAAATGAGTATCCATTTCGTTTTTTGTCGTTCCGTCGAGAAATTGAGATGTGACCCATATTTTTGATGAGCCAGAAATCAGTTTCAAAATGATGTTGGCGATTCAAATGGTAGAGCTGTGTACATAACCAGCTAGACTTCAAATACCAGATAAGGAGCCGTACTATGACGTGAAAAAAGATCATGGATCCATCATGGTTCCAGTGTGAGAGAGAGACGGAGCTATTATACGACCTACAGCACCA
The DNA here is from genome assembly GCA_946251885.1 of Cosmia pyralina. NCBI lineage: Eukaryota > Metazoa > Arthropoda > Insecta > Lepidoptera > Noctuidae > Cosmia > Cosmia pyralina. The sequence goes on along the minus strand of OX276345.1, from coordinate 22,838,518 downwards.
TCCTTTTTTCACAACGGAACCATGATGGATCCATGATATTTTTTCACGTTATCACAAAGCACACCGTTAACTCTGCATTTTCATCTTAGCTTTTCCCACCGCACACTACTACGTTGCACAACAGTCAGTGCATGACGTCCATAACGACATGACGTCCCTTCTCCTAAACAATCAATCTGCCTAGCCTTTTCCCAACTATGTTGTGGTTAGCTTCCAGTCTAACCAAATCCAGCTAAATACCAGTATTTTACATGGAGCGACTGCCTATCTGACCTCCACAACCCAGTAACTGGGTAATACGATACCCCTTGATAAGACTGGTTGACTGAGTTTCGGGCTTCTGACGACCAGTAACGACTGTCAAAGATCCACGAATGACAGCCGGGACCAACGGCTTAACGTGCTTTCTGAAGCACGGTGGAGTCTCGGTATGTAACGATGGTCACCCATCCACGGACCAACCCCGGCAAGCGCAGCTTAACCCGTGCAGCTGTTATTACTTAGCCATGAGCTCCTCCTAAACGAGTGAATAATGTCACCTAAGTTATTAGGCACTTCCAGTATCTTGTTGGTATCTGTAAAGGCAGGAAGGTGAAAATTCTTCTCGTATACGTCGCGTCGCCTATACAATCTTTTCTACGTCATATAAATCACACTAATATTATAAAGGCGAAAGTTTGTGAGTGTGTGTGTGTTTGTCTGTTTGTTACTTTTTCACGCTCAAACGGCTGGACCGATTTTAATAAAATTACATAGGCTACTTTTTATTTTGTTTTATTTATTTTTATTACTCTTAGGAAGGCTTACAGGCTGATTACAAATAATATTTAACCACAGCATATTATCAATTTGCTAATAAAAAGCCTCCACAGATAGATAACATATCGATTAATTTAAGCTGAACAGTTAAAATTTAAGTAGGTTAGTTTTATGTATTAGTAGGTTAGTTTTATTTATTAGTAGGTTAGTTTTATTTATTAGTAGGTTAGTTTTATTTATTAGCAGGTTAGTTTTATTTATTAGTAGGTTAGTTTTATTTATTAGTAGGTTAGTTTTATTTATTAGTAGGTTAGTTTTATTTATTAGTAAATTAGTTTTATTTATTAGTTGGTTAGTTTTATTTATTAATAGGTTAGTTTTAGTTATTAGCAGGTTAGTTTTATTTATTAGTAGATTAGTTTTATTTATTAGCAGGTTAGTTTTATTCATTAGTAGGTTAGTTTTATTTATGACGGTCTACGCGGGTGAAACCGCGGGGCACAGATAGTACTTTATATGTAGAAGCGAACAAACACTACAGTTGTATTGAGCTTGGTCTCTGTTTGAGAACTAAATCTTCCTGAAGGATTTTCTCAAATGTTTTCTTTGCATATGTAATCGCTCGCGGCCCATTTGTTTTGATGGGATAATCCTGTATTTTGTGAGAAGCCCCAAAAATCTTAATGCATCGAGCAAACATGTTAATCTTTTCAACACACTTGTCTATACTAATAAATTGACTTGTTTTTCTTGGTGTTATTAATCCTGGCTATTGCGAATATCCATCTAAAATTGTAATCTTGGGAGTGACTGTCTATGTATGTAAATTGTATATCTACCTACAACAATCTGTACAAAGTTTTGAAAAACTTGGTGAAAACAAAAGTAGACTCAATACACGAGGAAAGAGCTTTCTCAATAACATTTATAATGCTTTGAACTAACTTCATACTCGTTGCTAACGATACCCATATCAGGAACCAATCTTAATCTCTAGTAATTATCACGCTAATTATCCTTATTTTTAAACAAACAACCGTCCCCTTTTAAGGGGGGGGGGGGGGGGTATAAACTCAAACGGCAACATGATCGAATATAACATCAAATCATTTTCCCCCGACGTATTACCTACTTCAAATACAACTGTTTCGTTATTCTTCACAAACAGCATTTTCCACTCAGTACCCTGCTATAATTATATTTACCACAGAGCACAGAATCGCCGAGACAGCCATAGTAATAAAATTTGTGGCCCTGATAGTGCGTTGCGCGCACAACTTCTGTCACGGACGCCTTTCAAATCCGTCAGTTTGTATACGTCATTTGTGTCGAAGTGCGAGAAAACGGTGACACTCTTGGTTTGTATGGAAAGTGTTGCCATTATCGCTTCTAGCAGCGGCCCCCGAGGCTTCTCCGTGCGTATATTTACCCATTTATGTGGGTGTTATGATTATTTATGTTGGCAACACTTCGGTACAACCTTACGGTGTTACTGCAATCATTATAATTGTACATTCTATTTTATCTTAGCTTCGTATTTTTGTAGCCTGAGGGTGCTCTTTGAGACGTTCAACGTTTTATTACCTATCCTTCATTGGCTACGACAAAATATTGTGATAAAAATATGTACTCTGTTATGTTGCAAAGAAATAAATAAACACATTGCATTAGAGAAAAAATATGGGAAACCTATAGGTACTGCAAATGCCTTTACAACATTTTGTTTGACTGATATATGTATAACCCAAGAAGGAATGTTAATGTTACACAAATATTATAATATTAAAGGTACTTAGTGATTACTTCCTTTAAAAGAATGACCAGCATTTAGTCAGAAGACGCAGGCCTAGGAAGTGCTAGCGTGTCGGCTTGGACTTGTTCAAAGAGAGATGGGGAAGGCTTTAGAAAGGACCTTTGCCTGGCAGACATAGTAAATGTTTAGATACTCCCGCATAGCATAGCACAATCAGCCTATATTCCCACTGCTGGGACACAGACCTCCTCTCGGTGAAAGGGAGTGGGCCGCAATCCAACACGTGGGCACATCAGCGGGGGTTGGTAGATGTCACATATCTTCGAATTTTTGTTTCTAGGGATGCCGGTTTCCTCACGATGTTTTCTTTCACCGTTTTGAGAGCAGTGGTGATGAAATAATTTACACAAAGTAAAACGCCTGCCTGGGGTCTAACCCACGCACAGCAACTCGTACTGGGCCACCACTGCACCGCAACGAATAGCTATTACAAACATTCCATGCAGTCTGTGCTGAATCGAACATCAATCAATTTTACGGAAGGAGTCCTCTAATTGCTGTTCAAAAATCCAAAACCCGATAATAGACTACCGCTATTCTGCCGACAGCCATTTGCTGTTGGGGACGAAGCAAATCTGGTAACCGAAAATGTGTAATTTTCGATTCGCAAGCCTGTCGAATAGTTGTGAATAGCTGGTATGCTCGATCAGCTTATACCTACTCTCTACTGAGTACAATATGGAATAGCCTTGATGTAAACAGGAACAAAAGATCGGAAACTTTTCCGATCAAATCAAACTCAAAGCATTTATTTCAATTAAACTAATTACAGGCACTTTTGAATTGTCAGTTAGTCAGAAAGTTGAAGCTAGATGCCCATCCCAAAACGTAGATCTCAATGGAGAAGAACGGGCAAGAAACTCCACTCTTTTAAATCCGATAAGTAATACAACATCCTGGGTACATTATTTTTGTTGCTTCTACATGTGAGAACAATGTAAAAAAATAAAAAATACTTAAAAACAAGTCAAAATATAAAATTAAAAATAAGCTCTGGCAGATAAGAGATGAGCAGTCTCAACTGACGGCGCCCGTTCACGAACATGACGCGTGGATCAGCACCATCCAGCTCAACCATTTTGTAGGGAACCGAATGATCCAACACACGTGCCACCATCAGCGAGACATTTAAGTGAGAATGAAAAACTCCCATTTGCCATGCTCTTTCAAGTCAAACGTAAGTTTGACTTGAGAGAGAAAAGGATGTTTGTAAAAACATCCTAATAAAATAATAAATTACATTAATTATTCAATTCAGTAATGAGGGCCTCCCACAATGAAACCACATGATGTTCCTCTGATGTTCTGAAACTCGAGTATCGGAACATCATGCGAGTCAGTTGAATTGAACTACTGCGGTTTCTCTTTCGCGGCGGAGGTGTGCAAATCCCCTAAAAGCTCAAACCCACAGATTCATAGTTTCCTAAAAACCATTGTACTACGCTGCCCACATCCGTTTCACTATTAAAACTGAGTCTGTTATTTGCATATACTTGTTTGCCAATACCATAATATAACATGCTAGTATTTGGTTTTAAATGTTCTGTACTAATGTTTGATTTAATTCATGTCTGGTTTTCGCTCCAATTCACGTTTATTTCAGGTTTGTATTCAAACAGTTATTAATCCTTTTATTTACATTTAGCAAAATAGTACACATAACTGACAAAATAGTATATATAACTGCCTACACTATAGAACGAAAAACCGTTTCTTCTAGGCGAACAGAAGCATGGGTTTCCTAGACAGAGTTGCCGTCTTAAAACGAACGCAAAATAAAAGTCATCATGAAAATTTGTAATTTTTGCTGGTGTCAAAAAAATCAGTGTCTGCATAAGGACGTCCTTCATTTTGTGATCGCTATATGACGACACCGCTCTCTAAGAAAACCTAAGTTTTCTAAGAAAATAAGACCTAATCATTCTAAAAATTACAGTGTAGTTACGAATCCCAAACTTTTGATTGATTTTATTTTTGCATGCTCCCGAACATTTATTATGTAAATACGGTAAATTTCGTGGCCGTCGGCTGCCTGTCCTGTGAGAAACTTGGCGTGCAGTGAGTAATTAAGCACACACATTGAGGTGGAGCCTCGTATCGTGGCTAATCTAGCTAGGTAACCGCTAATCTCCGTCTGAGAGCAGACCATAATTGTATTTGTGTAGAATATGCTAGTGTTGTTCTGCAACATATCTTGCAAATTTATATGGAACCAACTCAGAAGTATATTCTTTCAAACAAAAAAATAAGTATTAAAATCAGTTCTTAAATGACGGTGTTTTGTGGTAATTATCATAAAAAAATATCGAATTGAGAACCTTGCTATCTACAACTATTATAAGAAATATGAAGTGAATTTGTGTGTCGCAGACGTACTCAAAAGTTAAGCAACTGTAACAAATTTAATTACATGTACCGGAGTCAAACTTACGTACATAAAACATATTAAAAACAATTGAAAACAAAACATATTAATGTTGAGTTCATGGATTTTTTCTTAAAATAAAATAATAAATAACTAAGAAGTAGTTAGGGTTAGACTTACAAAAAAGGAAAGCTATGTCAAAGATTACCCTAATTTTAAAACTCGTGACATAAACAACAATTTATAATTGAATACGTTATAATGTAAGTATCTACATCAAAATTGTAACGAGCAGTCAATTCGTAAACTAAAGGTAAAAATCAGAATTTACCTAACAATTCAAACAATATTGAAATTCCTTCCCAAAATACATAAAACATTCACTTGTTTCACCCCCTGATTACTTAATAATCCCCTTGACAGCAATACCACGGTTACCTTCAACGCCCCTATCTAATCGACTCAGTCATGGAGATTAAAAAAACCAGCCAAGTGCGTGTCGGACCACGCACAATGAAGGGTTCAGTAGTTGAAAAGAATTTATCCGAAAAACAAAGTTAACATTGTAATTGAAAAAATGTTCTCCCATACATTGATATATGTCACGGTCAATTCTCCAACTGAAAATATATGTTTATAATCCCAAAATATTTTTTTTGTGATAAAATTACAAATGAACGATTTTCGAACTTTTTCCTTTACTTGTGCTAAAAATTTGATATTAATGACAACTTGATACCTTTACGCGTTCCTTAGAAAAAGGATCTTGACAGACAGACAGACAAAGTGGAACGATCAGCGAAGTGATCCTATAACGGTTCCGTTTTTTTCTTTTGAGGTACACAACCCTAAAAACGAGAAAGCTCTTGTTAGAAGTAATTTGATTAGAGGGATCTATCTTAATCCATTTTGGGGCTCTTGAAGGATTCAGTCGCGTTCAGATGGGTCGGTAAACGAAGGATTACGGCTATACATTTTGCAAAGGTATGACGGTATCTCATTACGGGAATTTTCAAAAAGTAATTTCGACTTTTTGATGATTATGCATTCGATTATGCTTGGAGGGTGCTGTGATGGAATTTAAAATGTTTCAACATGACTGTATCCCCGATGGGGTTGGCATAAACGATGGAACCTTTGAACGTTCTCTTACTGGTATCTTCTATCTATCTATCTACATAAATAAAAAGAGAAGTCCTGACTGACTGACTAATTGACTGACTCATCAACGCCCAGCCCAAACCCTTGGACCTAGAATGCTGAAATTTTGCGCAGAGGTTCCCTTTATAATGTAGACAAGGAATATGGAAGGAATTTCCGGTAGTACGTTCCCGTGGGATATCTTCCGACATCACGCGGGCGAAGCCGCTGGCAAAAACTAGTCTTCTATCTATATAAATAAAAAGAAAAGTCCTGACTGACTGATTGACTGACTCATCAACGCCCAGCCCAAACCCTTGGACCTAGAATGCTGAAATTTTGCACAGAGGTTCCCTTTATAATGTAGACAAGGAATAAGGAAGGAATTTCCGGTAGTACGTTCCCGTGGGATATTTTTCGACATCACGCGGGCGAAGCCATTGGCAAAAGCTAGTCTTCTATCTCCATAAATAAAAAGAGAAGTCCTGACTGACTGATTGACTGACTCATCAACGCCCAGCCCAAACCCTTGGATCTAGAAAGCTGAAATTTTGCACAGAGGTTCCCTTTATAATGTAGACAAGGAATAAGGAATGAATTTCCGGTAGTGCGTTCCCGTGGGATATCTTCCGACATCACGCGGGCGAAGCCTATGATAAAAGCAGATGGCCATTGATATGCCGAGCAGTAAGCATCTCAAGACTTTTAATAATGAAGGGTTAACACAAAACCAACCAATTTATTAGTTCCCCACTTTACATACGAACATACTGATCTTATTTAAAGACAATAATGGGTTCGCAAATACGGAACCAAGTGACCTGGAACAGTTTGTTTAAGAGTAATTAAGCTGAGTATTGATTAGTGGGTTTATGTGACTGTATTTTAGATTTAGAAGGTTAGGGGGTTAAGTTTTGATATGGTTACTTGTACTGTTATGTATTCTGTGATATTGTTCTAAATAAGTAAGTAAGTAAGTAAGTAAGGACCACTTGCGTGTTCATGGGTTATCCTAAATAACTCGGAGTTAACAGCTAACTCATGGTTAATCAATCAATCTTGCGCCACCTAGAGTTAGAGATAAACATAGAGTTAAACTTCTAAATATTTAACCCACCGATATCGGACAGTTAAGTCGCCAACCTCTGGGTTAGTGTAAGTAATGGCAAAATAAATTGAAGTTATGAGGTACCTGGTAACTTATTTTGTATTTAATATTGTTCGACGAAGTGAAAATTCAGTACTACTTATAACATCAGCAGGCAATATATGCCTGAACTCATCTAGAAATAAATACAAATTATAAAAACCTTAAACATATTTTTCCATCTGACGTTTTCGTCAATCAATAAACTAAATCTCCATGGAATCCACATACGTATTGTATGTGGTTTCCATGGAGAAATAGTACAATACGAATAAAATTAAATGTCATGTTATAAAATTTAAAGACAAGAAAGTATTACGTATCGTAAAAGAGATGGGTATACAATTTCCGTTCATTAATTTTTTGATTGGATTACATATCTGGGCAAAGACATTGAAATTCTCTTTTGTGTTTCGTCGATTGAACAGCAATGTTCCCAACTCAAAAAAACAACAAATAATAATAAAATAACCCTATAATAAATAATAATGTCAGATTAACTAACCCGGTGTTACTTTTAAGTGGCGCAATGCGTAATAAGAGTTCAAATTTTATTTACAAAATCCGAGTTAACAAAACATAGAGTTACACAGCCCATTTTGAGATTTATGCTGTTGTAAATAATTTGGAACTCAAGTTGCACAAGTAACATCATTGCATCCAATAATGCCTGGAAAGGTAAACTTTTCCATAAACCTGAAACCAACCACATACCTAAGTATTAAATTAAATTAGGTAGTATAAATTAAAAAAAAAAAAAACTATTATAAGAGCAGTGATGGACTGATGGCCTATTGGCAATGGGACTTACGACTTGTGGGTCGTGGGTTCGAACCCAGGCAGGCGCTTTACTTTGTGTAAATAATTTCACTACAACTGCTCTCAAAACGTCGTGAGGAAACCGGGATGTCCTAGAACCAAAATACGAAGACATGTGACATCTACCAACCCGCCCCCCCCCGCCGCCCGCGTGGCAGATTACAGCCCGCTCCCTCTCGAAGAGAGGAGGCCTGTGTCCCAGCAGTGGGAATATTATGGTCTGATTATGCATGTATATGCAGCTTTTGAACGCAGTTTAAATGGGTTGATCGCGTTTAGTTTAATTGGTAAAATCGCACTGTAAATGCATGTTTGGTACGGACGCCTCTAACTTTTTTATTAACATACAATCTAATATATATCAGGTTGTATGGTGTAAATTGCATAAATTTGAATTTATCGGGCTACCCTAGCCTTAAGTCTTAAAGGTTCTTAATTATAAAGCCTTCGTTCGCCTTATAAGCGAGACATAGCAGTTTAAGAGTGGGATACTACGCACTAATGCGTTGGCTTATAGCTATGTACAAGGATCTTTTGGCGCGCGGTCAAAATTAGAACTAACGCCGCCATCTTGTTTTTTCAATAAGTACATTTCACAAAACAATTGCACAATTATTTACCAACAGCGCCCCCTTGTCAACGTCTTTCGAGCGCCAAAAGATCCTTGTAGCAGTGTAGCTTAAAAGATTAAGGGTATATTTCTTACTTTGTGTAGATACGAGTATAGTTTGCTTACTTAGTAGATAATTTCATACAAATTCTGTTCCATTTTTGAATTTATTCGGTAAGTAGTGGTTACTCGGACATCGTGAAATAGGCCCTTAGTAAAGGCTCCCGTAGACAGGTGCGACGTGATTCTGGTAGAACAATTTCTATGTAGGTTCAAAGAAATTGTTCCACTAGAGACGCGGCGCGCTGTCACGTCGCTTCTGTCTGTGGGAGCCTTAACGCGACTTTCTTCGCTTTCAACGCAGCTAAATTATTAAGATCCAATATTACTTAGTAAGAAAGAACTTCCCTAGAAATAATATAGGACCTACTGAGCATGAGCAATTGAATTTGTTCTCGCTGATCCTATAATCTTATTTGTAATGTAAGGGGACTATTTTATCCATCAGTGAGTTTCTTGGCTGTTTACATCTCGCAGTAAATATACTTGGCGAGTGTTTTTTAGGGTTCCGTAGCCAAATGGCAAAAAACGGAACCCTTATGGATTCCTCATGTCTGTCTGTCTGTCTGTCCGTCTGTATGTTACAGCCACTTTTTTCCGAAACTATAAGAACTAAACTGTTGGAAATTAGTAAGTAGATGTATTCTGTGAACCGCATTATGATTTTCACACAAAAATAGAAAGAATAAGAATAAATTTTGGGGGTTCCCCATACTTAGAACTGAAACTCAAAAATTTTTATTCATCAAACCCATACGTTTGGGGTATCTATGGATAGGTCTTCAAAAATGATATCGAGGTTTCTAATATCATTTTTTTCTAAACTGAATAGCTTGCGCGAGAGACAATTCCAAAGTGGTAAAATGTGTCGTCCCCCCCCCCCCCCTGTAACTTCTAAAATAAGAGAATGTTAAAACTAAAAAAAATATATGATGTACATTACCATGTAAACTTCCACCGAAAATTGATTTGAACGAAATCTAGTAAGTAGTTTTTTTTTAATACGTCATAAATCGGTCTATTATTAAAACATCGATCAGTTAAATAGAATAGAATAGAATAGAATAGAATACTCTTTATTATGTACACCATTTAAATTACTGTTACAATTTTACAATGTTGAAATTTTACATACGAGTGACACAATGGGCGGTCTTAAAACGAACTACAAGAACTTTTATATTATGTTACTTGCTGCTACGGAGCCCTACATGGGCGAGTCCGACTCACACTTGGCCGCTTTTTTTTTCGTCGGTAGTGGTATCGGTATGTCTGAATACCTATTGGCAATGGGATTAAGTTATCGGACTATCCACCTACTCTTTCTGTTTAAAGTTCGACACGACACGTGTTTGGCTGCTTGTGTCGTGAAATTTTTAAGTAGGCGTGTTCTTTTGTTTATGGTAAGGTGCGTGCCTAAAATGATAACAACCAATCAATCAATCTGCCTAGCCTTTTTCCAACTAAGTTGGGGTCGACTTCCAGTCTAACCGGATGCAGCTGAATACCAGTATTTTACATGAAGCGACTGCCTATATGACCTCCACAACCCAGTAACTGGGTAATTACTATACCCCTTGGTAAGACTGGTTGTTAGACTTTCGGGCTTCTGGTTCTGACGACCCGCAACGACTGACAAAGATCCACGAATGACAGCCGGGACCAACGGTTTAACGTGCTTTCCGAAGCATGAAGGAGTCTCGGTATGTAAAGATGGTCACCCATCCACTAACCAACCCCGGCAAGCGTAGCTTAACCTGATGGATCGGCCCATGCGGCTGTTATTACTTACCCACACGCTCCTCCTAAAATTATAACAACCACACGGGTCAATCGGAGTGTAAGGTATGGGTGACCATTCATTACAAAGCACGTCAAGCCGTTGGTCCTGGCTGACAAACAGTCTTACTTCGGGGCATCGTGTTCCCCAGTTACTGGGTTGTGGATGCAAGATAGGAAGTCACATGCATGTAAAATACTGGTATTCAGGTGCATTCGATGGGCCGACCCCAACATAGTTGGGGTCGGCTTCCTTATCGCAAAAAAAACATTGTCATTCACCACGCTTGCAAACGGAATGATAATTGCATAAGTAACCTCTTGGCCTAGGGCTACACGCTTAATCGACACGCGTCTCGGATCCACACAGCAGCCGGTGGCTATGGCTAGGCCTTGCCGCCGGGCACTACACGTATGGAAACCTGTGTGGATTCACCTTTAGGGTACTTTTGCGCCAGAGATGTGCTATGCTACATTGCTATGGATGCCTTTGATATCCGCCAATCATATTCATGGGTCCACACAGCATAGCACTGGTGGAAACGTGTTCAACGAAGCTATGTTTTTTATATGGAAGGATGCGTGCTATGGATGCGTGCCATGGCTGGGAGCTATGGATGCGCGAGTGGAGTAACTATGTGCATCTTCCTCGCGGTGGCACATCTTCATAGCACATCTAACTCGCTCCGCTACACAGCTTAGCGTTAGTGGAAACGGTCACACAGTTTCGTAGCTTAGCTTTCACATCCTCGCAGCATAGCTGCATAGCACATCTCTGGTGGAAAAACAACCTTACGACGGCGACTGGGAGAAAACAAATGAAATAAGTCGTTTAGAACAGTATCTCACGAGGAACCACGACGCTACTTGTGGAGATGGTAAAAGCGTCTCGCTTGACGCAAACCACATCACTGGAGGCAGTAAACAGGAGCCACAAATATTGAACGAAGTGTTACTCAAGTATAGAATTAATTCAAACACAAGTAAGTACCTCTAATACCTTAGAAGGTTCACTTGAACCTGTAGTAGACACCTTTCGTTTGTTTGCTTGCCGCTTGGAATTCTAAAGACAATAGTATCACAAGACTTGTTTTATTCTTGAACATTTGCTTTCATTAAACGCTTTTTATTAAATCATACCCAAACATGACGTCTCAAAGACGTATTAATGTATTTGATTTAACGTTGTTTCGTAGTTTACACAGAACTAGTAACCGCTTATTGCTACCCACTACCTACCTACTTGGTATTATTATTATTTCCATTTATTTCGGACGGAATCCATATATGTGTTAGTAACAATTTTCTTACAATCTATATGTTAGTAGGTACACCACGGTAGGTAGGTATGCGGTCACTAGCTTCCCGTAGCTATTCCCACCCAGTGAGCCTGAATGGGACAGTCGTGGCGGGATGCAATCACTTGCAAAATGCTGTTGGTGCTACTGCGCAGTCTTTGAAATAATGACGCCACTTTCTTACACATTTTAGCGTGAAAACCGTCAACGCGCGCATTTGCGAACATTTGTGACGCACTACAATGTATACCTACATTGTCAATTTTTTTTTATATAAAAATCATCGAGATTTATTTATTATGTGTTAGTTTAATATTAATGTAATAAACACATAAACCTTCCGGAATAAATTCTCTAGTTGTAATACCACATCAAAATCCGTTGCGTAGTTTAGAAGAACAACGCGTTCACACAGACAGTCACGAAAATTTGTTTAAGTCCTATGAAATAGGCGAGTCTGTTGCCATAAGGGCTAAACACAAACCTGAATTCGAAAAGAAATTCCAAAAGGTAATACATTGAATTTCAGATTCTTTCTAAAAATAACTTAATAAACGGGCAACGGCTTTTCTACACTAATATTACAAAGAGGTAAAATTTGTTTGTAAGTTTTATGTAGGGGGTAATTTCTGGACTGCTAGTCGGATTTTAAATTATATTTGCATTTGATAGTCCAATTCTTCAGGAAGGTTATAGGCTCTTTAACATCACCGTATGGACCCTTAAGAGCCGAGCAAAAAGAAAAAAGCGGTAAACGAAGTAATAACACAGGCGAGCGATGTAATGGGACTCGGTGGCTCGGGGGAACTAGAAATTTCACGTGGATGAAGTCGCAGGCAGAAGCTAGTCAATCTGCCTAGCCTTTTCCCAACCATGTTGGGGTCGACTTCCAGTCTAACCGGATGCAGCTGAATACCATTATTTTACATGGAGCGACTGCCTATCTGACCTCCACAACCCAGTAACTGGGTAATACGATACCCCTTGGTAAGACTGGTTGTCAAACTTTCGGGCTTCTGACGACCCGTAACGACTGTCAAAGAGCCACGAATGACAGCCGGGAGCAACGGCTTAACGTGCTTTCCGAGGCACGGAGGAGTCTCGGTATGTAAAGATGGTCCCATCCACTGACCAACCCCGGCAAGCATAGCTTAACCTGATGGATCGACCCGTGCGGCTGTTTTTACTTAGCCACAAGCTCCTCGCAGGCACGCAGGCAGAAGCTAGTATTACATTATAAAACAATGTGAAGTCTATAAATCATGTCTGTCATAACTAAAGAGTACATATGTAACTTACTAAAATTCAACCTTACTCCCAATCCCTTTTTGTTTCAAATAATAATAAAACAAAAACGCATCATCGAATAAACACCCACCAGTAGCTTCGAAGTCGTCATAAAATCATCTCACATAATTAACATATAATATATTAGAATAGCTTCAATCTACATGTGCTATCAACATAGAACGTTTTCATCTGCCACGATCATTTGGAACGATAATAAAGGGTGCCGTAAACATGGGATTGGTTGGAACCCTCCATACTCATGTTTTATGGTGTGAAGGCAATTTGTGGTACTCTGAGCTTGGTGGTAAAGCTAAGAATAGTAGACTGATTATGATAATGTAAGTGTCTTTGTTTTATGGTGGTTGCTGATTATTTAGTTGACTTGATTTTATGTGTCTTCTTGTCTGTGGTTTTTTTGTCTAGGGTCTGTTTACTCCAAGAGACAAAATTAATTGCTGGTGTACTTCTAACCAAATAGATTCAATGCTCATTTACCTATGGTAGTCGATTTTTAAAAGTAAAGTCATAGCCGCAGACGTTTTCATCTTCGCAGATTTTTGCAGCTCATCTTTTGTTGAAATAATGTGGGTGTACCTGCTATGGGTACACCTCTCCCTTACCTCTTCGGGAAATACAGTCGTGATGTTATGATGACGATGATATTTTGTTTATAAATTGCTAGCTTTTGATTAATTATCCCACGGGAACGTACTACCACGATTACAAGTACACTATGTTTCCAGGTACACAATGTATTAATTCCGTACAAGACATTTGTTTTCATATAACTCTATCGGTATCGCATCGCACTCCAGTTAATCTCCCAGTCGGCAATATTCGACATATTTAACAATCATCGTCATATGTTAGCTAATTTACACAAAACTGTGATGAATTTCGGTTGTCATGGTATGGGCATGTGATGCGGAGGAATGAGGAAAATGTCGTGAGGCAAGTTTTAAGTATGAATGTCGATGGCTATAAGAGTAGGGGAAGACCAAAGAAACGATAGATGGATTGTGTGAAAGATGACATGGCTAGAAAGGGGGTGACTACCGAGATGACGAATAATAGAGAAGTATGGAAAAAAAGACATGTTGCTCCGACCCCAAATAGATTGGGATAAGGGCAGGAGAATGATGAAATGATGAGAGGGACAAACGCGGCTAGGGGACTTTGTTTTGTAATAATGTAGTGATATCGAATCAATAAACTTCTATTGCTTTCAGAACATAAAAAGAAAAATTATATACTAAAATAACAAAAAAAGTCTCCGTGCTTACCTCGGTCCTATGTGTATGGGACTGAGGTAAGCTCACAAAGCTAGGCGCGAGGCAATTGATGTTATTTTAGTATAATTTTTTTCCTTAACGTAAAGACGTTACGGAAAAAAATACGAAAGCGCTTTTGTAGACATTTTTGCGAAACGTATCGAATAAAATAAAGGCTTTAATCGACCAAACAGGGCCTGATGTGTAGAGCCCTTTAGTACCTATTCAAAAGATTCTAGATCTAAAGTAAATATTTCTTCTAATGTTATTTTAATCGCTTCTCGTAATGTCGCGGCAAATGGTCTTTATTTGCATTTATATTATTATGTGATTTGTAGAAGAGATTTTACTTTTTCATTCTGGGTTTTTTGAACTTTACATGAAGTGAAAACAACCAGAGTGTGTTTTAGGGTTCCGTACCCAAAGAGACTTTTTTCTTTTCGCTCGGCTCCTGAGGGTCCTAGCGTGATGTTAAGTAGCCTATATGTCAAGAATTGGGCTATCAAAAACGAAAACAATTTTTCAAATCCGGCTGGTAGTTCCAGAGATTAGCGCGTTCAAACAAACAAACAAACTATAAGCTTTACTAGTTCAGATTTTTAAACACCTGTAGTCTAAAATTAATCTGATGTGGTTTGATCCGTGCCTAAGCTACGATATATTTGAACCACATTCATCTCTATCTAAACTATTTATCCAATACAAATATCATGCCCACATTAATCTCACCGAGCTAACAGAAACCAAGTTTTAATATCCGTTGGAATCTAGCAATTGTTTGTAAAATCTGTTTAAAATCCGTTTCTGATTCCTCGAAGCACTCGCGGTATAGATCATGCCTCGTCGACTCTTTGAAGTATGTATGTATCTCATAGTACACTGGATTATGTTGAGGCTTTCGAGTTTCCTAGAAAACTGTTCACGGCTTAATTTAAAAGGAAAATATAAGCGAAAGAAAGCGACGTCGACGTGTGGAGCATAAAAGGGATTTCATGATTTTTCTTGCATAACAGCAATATGGCTGTGCGTTTTATTTATTCTAATTGCTTTACATGTGGCAGACTTTTTTTTTAACTGCTATTATGCTGTTGTTTTTGGATTTATAGAAAACCAGTATTGGAAAATGAATTGGCAGGTACTTAATCATCAAATGACTTCTCCCGCTCTGGGCAGAGGCGGGAGGGCGTGTCAGACTTTTACTGACTAAAACCCACCCATGTTCCTTCAGCTGCCCGTGCCAGGGCCACGGTATCTCTTTCGAACTACCCGCGACCCCGGCGGCATCGGCCCAATTGACCCCGTCACTGCTGACATCTCTTTGAGGCGCGCGTGGAACACAACGCGCCGTCGACCCGGGCCTGGTCCTTACCGGACGGCGAGCTGCCCATTACTCGTCGTCTGCAAGCCCGCGCCTACGGTGGCCGGGAATCGGCAATCGATTCCCGAATTAGTAGGTACTAAGGTGAGCATCCACTGGTCCGCGCCGGGCGCAACACACGCACGGCACACAGCGGATTTTGGTTTGTTTGTACGAAGAAATGAAAATACGGGTAGTACCGGTAGTGGACACAGCCCTTACAGTTCTAAAAAAAATTGAGCTTCTAAGTCAATGCAATAAAAAATGCGGCCATTTATACCAAATATTTTGATATACTCGCAAGTAAATCAAAACCTATAGGGTGCTTCCTGTTGTCTTAGAGTCATGAAATTTGGCAAGAACCAAGGTCTCACAGCACAAGTAAAGGAAAAGTCCGAAATTGTTGAATTGTTATTTTGTAATTTTATTAAGTACATAAAAATATTTTTTGGGATTACAATGTTAAGTTTGATTTTGGGATAAATTCTTTTCAACTAAGGAACCCTTCTTTGTGCGTGGTGCGACATGTACTTGGCCGGTTATTTATGAATGAGACCTATATTTTTGCCTTACGAATGTAGAACGTAGTATACTTTTTGCCACATTCATAAAGCAAAAGAGTGCGCTACGAAATCCAAGTGGAGTTTTAGAACCCCCGTTGTCAATAATCAGCCTGTATTGTTACCACTGCTGGGACACAGACCTCCTTTCTTAGAGAGGGAGTGGGCTGTAATCTACCACGCGGGTCCAGTGCGAGTTGGTAGATGTCAAGTATTTTCGAATTTTTGGTTATAAGACATGCCGGTTTCCTCACGATGTTTTCCTTCACCGTTGTCAATGCTTCGTGTATTTTATCTATTGCATTTCTAAAGTAATATCAAAATCGAAACCCCTACCTACAACCATCATCATCTACCTAGCCTTTTCTCAGCTATGTTGGGATCAGCTTCCAGTCTAACCGGACGCAGTTGAATACCAGTATTTTACAGTGAGCGACTGTCTATCTGACCTCCACAATCCAGTTATTGGGTAATAGGTACGATATTATACCCCTTAGTAAGTCTGGTTGTCAGACTTACGGGCTTCTGACGACTGTCCAACTATCAATAGACCGGAAAAACGACACCTACCCAATAAAAAATCTATCTCCTCTTATGTGCAAGTTTTTAAGTTGTGCCCACAACTTACTAACTCGGAACGTCAGGGAACTAGCCCCTCACACGAGTGCGGTGTGAATCGGGTCGTGAGTCATTTTACCTAATATTGTACGTGGTATGAGTTCTATACCAAGAAAATATTTTTTTATTATTAACGTTGTTCCATCACTATTAAGTAATAATAAAAAAATATTTTCTTGGTATATAACTCATACCACGTACAATATTAGGTAAAATGAGATTCACTCCGCGCTCGTGTGAGGGGCTAGTTATGACTTTGCAATGGAAGTTAGTATACTTGAGTCGAACCAAGTCGAACTTATTGAAAATTTTATACACTAAGCATCAAGATGTTTGAAGTACAAATACTGACCCGACATTAACTTTAGAACAGTATTTTCTTGTGACTTGTGATTTTAACCCGACTACGGCAAAGCCAAAGGAGGTTTAACATTTTAACAGGCTATGTAATGTATGCCTGTATGTTCACCTGCTCCCTCATAACTCATATAATACACATCGTATTTTGACAAGCGAGGTATTATGGAAGCGTCATGTAGTTCCACAGGATAAAAAGTTATTCGTATTTTAAATTTGTGTATCTGAGATGTCTTGTTTATATTTTCTTAGATGGTTAGTCTTAGTTGTGTGTCGAAGATTCATCATAATATTGTCTTATTGAAAATATTTCTGTCTTTTCGGTAAATTGGATCGGCTTTATGGGAATAAATTTAGAATTCCTCCTAAGGTTTGAGGATCATGGTATTGTCATCCAATCTTTTGAAACTTGCGTGGGTGCCACGAGTCGACGTAAGAAGCTTCTAAAATCGATGCCGGAATAACGAAAATATCAAACTAGATCACTATTGACAATATTTTCCTTGTCTGGGGATTATAATGGTCTGCTTTCTATCTATCTTTTATGTTTTAGTTATTTCTGAAGATCCTGAACCAATATTTCAATGTTTATCGAAGGGACCGGTTTTGCTTTTAAAATTATAAATATATCTTGTTACTAGTCCAATTAGACTCCGATAAGATGATTTTGGTATAATAATTAACGTTTAGCTAACCTCAAAACTCGAAAACGGCTGGACCAATTTGGATATTTTTTTCTTTTTAAATATTCGTTAAACTCCGAAAAAGTTTCTTATGAAGAGAAAAATTTGAAAAGTTGTCGGGAAAATTGGAAAATTCGGGAAAACTGAAAGTGCATTTCCTATGGGAATTTTATATGAAGTAAGTATTGAAATTTGGACGGGATAACGTCTGTCGGATCAGCTGGTCTTCTAATAAAAATGAAATAAGTACTGTTTGTTAGTAAGCGCATCACTTAAGAATGGCCGGACCGATTTAGAAAATACTTGTTTTAAAAAATGTTCGTAATAGTCCAAATCAGGTTCTTTTTTTTAACTTATATAGTCCCACTGCTGGGCAAAGGTCTCCCCCATACTTTCCGTTTGTCTTTATCTGCTTCCTTTTCCGGCCAACCAGTCAAAAATGAGTGTAGGTCATCTCGCCAGTATTTCTTAGGCCTGTCTCGGTGATGACGCCCGTCTTCAGGCGCCCACTGCGTGACGACCCTGGCCCATCCGTCCTGTTGCATCCTGTATGGTATGGATGGACTTACCGCCAACATTGGCAATGCCCGTATTCGAGCGAATTGTTGTGTTGAGAATTCTATCCGTTAATTTAATTTTCATAATGCTACGCCCCATCACTCTTTGGCAAACCTTAAGTTTGAACTTCTGAGCCTCGGTCAAAGACCAAGTCTGAGCGCCATAGGTTACAATAGCCAGGAAACACATGTCGACGAGCTGGCGCGAGTGATATTGGAAGGTCACCCTTCATTAGCCCTTTCATGGACCAGTAGCTTCTCCAATTCTGGAAAACTGAGGACAACGTCTGTCGGATCATCTTATCTAGTAATATAAAGTCTGGGGTCCAAAAAATATTTGGCTTAACTTCTACAGAACAATTAACTCATAAATTTGTTTGGACTTAATATTAAAGTAAAAGTATGAAAGGTTTCTTTACCTATTAAATGTACTAACAAAACTAATTTCCTCGAGATAGTTCTGAAGATATTTGAAGCGTAAAAATAGCTCTAGGCCTATTACGTTCCTAATTTATTACGTGATTATGTGTCGGACGGTTATAATTACAGCCTTGTTACGACCTTGGGCGACCCCTGATAATTTTTATAGGTACTTGGAAGCAGCGTGGAAATTATAATGCTTGGATGTAGAAAAAGGTACTTACGTTGGAATTGCTTTTCCGGAAAAACAGGAATAGAGCAAGTTGCTTTCTGGCGAGCTAACCATTTTTTTAACAATTTTAATTTTTTATCGAAATAAATTATTTTTAGTAGAGCTATTTTACAAGGAGTTTTCCTACAGATATTTTACTGTTCTTTCAAATCTCAATACGAGGAGAGGAACTTATATTCACAGTCGGTATAGGTACAGACAACAAAAGAGATATCTAGGCAGGGTATACTAACATATTTGTACGTGTATTGCTTCATGTTCAATTTCGTGACATTATAGATACAAAATTATATATTGCAAAAACAAAGTAATATATATAAAATTGAACATGAAGCATTACACATACAAATATGTTAGTGTCTCCTGCCTAGATATTTTGCTGTCTTTTGCTGTCTGTACATCAAAGAAAAATAACTGTCGTCCTGAACTGCGTGGAAGTCATTAAAACAGGAATTCGAAGTAAGATTTCGAACACAAAACGAATACGAACAAGATGAACGAATAAGATGGAGAGGTTTCTTAAGCAAACTATAGTTTATAAATATTGTTTCAGTTAGAAATGTAGTCTAGCTATCCTTATCTGATATCTAATGTATTTTTATATGTTTATTAGATTAAAGTAATTGTCGATGCCCGTCCAAAGCTCACTGAGCGCCTCCTTTGTGTTCGTCCGAAAAACCGACAATCGACGGATCATTGCGTGCGCGCTACGAATGCACGTAAGAGGAACGTAACACACAAAATTGTATGGGAAATATTACATTGCAAGTTACATTACATATTACGTTGCAGCTACTCTGGACACGGCTTTTGACATAAGCTACCATAAGAAGCCGTAATTATTATCGGTTTTCCGCGGTTTTTCTTCAATTTGGACGTTAATTATTTGAAGAAGAAAGAAAACCAGTAAATTGGAAGAAATAATTAGGTAGCTCTATTTTTTTTTTGTTATCGCTGCGTATAACCAGCGAAGGTTTACCGACAATAAATACTTACCTACTTAACAAAATATAACTGGCGAAATGTGTGTATTGACCGGTACTATAGGTACACCTTAAATTCAAATTAATTAATACATATAGAAACAATTATGGACCCTGTCGGGCACAGCAAACTTTCATAAGATAGAGGAAGTGCGCTGACCTACCAGCTACCAGCCAGCTCCTCTGCTGTGTCAGCTACCTCCACACCAATTTCTATCAAAATTAGTCTAGCTATTTGAGCGTAAAGAAGTAACAAACATACAAACACACACACTCACAAACATTCAGCTTTATAATATTAGTGTGATGTTACGTAATTACATATTTAAAATCAATAAGTATAAATCAGTAAGTGTAAATTATTTTAGTGAACAAAACCATCAACAAGCTTACTTCCCGTGACCCAAGGGCTGGCTTTTACCTTGGCCAGCGGCTTAGCATTGCCATACAACGTGGCAATGCCGCCAGTCTCTTGGGTACTTTACCAGTCGACAGCGATGCGGAGGAATGTTTCGACGCCATATTTTAGTTTTTTAATAGTTTTAGTTATGTTAGTATACGATTTTGTTATTTTTAGGTTATGTTTACAGTTCAACAAGCTTGAAATAAAGCCACATTTAATTCTCCCTACAGAAGCCTGAAACCTGCCCAAGAAGCTACAAAAGAAAGCTATTTATTCTTCGTGAGCCTCAAATAGAAACACAAAGGGGTACCTACTTATATCTCTTTGACAATAACAAAAAGGTGGAAGCAACAATAGAAAGTACTCCCGGCTTCGATTGCTGAGGGTAGATATATTATTACCTTTGAGGTAAAAGGTAGGTTGAATCCTGAATGTTAGTAATAGCACAGTAGCGATAAATTCATTCTTTGTTTTCAGGCAGCAATAAAAGGTGGCGAGGCATCATGTATGCGTAATTTAGCATTGGCAAACCATGAAAATTCAACTTCAACTTTATAAGTAAAAACAAGACAATTAAAACACGTGTGTGGTCTGATTTAAAACAAAATCAAAATTTTTGCAGCCGCCATCTCGGTTTTAAATTTTGAACAAATTCACACTTTCTCTCTAAAGAGAAAGTCGTAGGGCATAACGCTTTTTCGTTACGTGAAGATTTCTACCAGTCAAATCTTACCGCAAACCGCGTTAAAGAACTTCGTTGCAAAAAAACTTTGATACTTAGGCCCCGTGGCATCACAAGTCACTAAACTTACATAAATCACTTCACGCACTTAGTAAGCGTGAAGTGATTTATGTACTCGTAAGTTTTATGTATCGTTTGAAGAGGACAGAAACAATGATGTTTCATTAACTTAACTAAGGTGCAATACAGTGGTATATGTCAGACTAAATAATCCCTGTTACTCACTTTCCCGCGTGCACTTATTTGACGTCAAAGAGGGAACATAAGATACGAAATCAATAAAAACAAACCTAACATCAAATCGAATAAATCTCAAATAAATCCTAGTCAGGACACAACAACAAACCTCTTTATTCCAGGCAGATAACACTCACATAAGAATTTTTTTTTCAATACACTTCCTCGAAAACTGTTTCATATCGCACTACGATTAGGTTCACATTGCAATATATTTCACACGCGTGCGATTTTTCATTTTCCACCACGTGTGCGGGAATAAAAATTGCCACGGATAACTTATACGAGTACCTATACTTAGTCCAAATTGGTTCAATGCCTCTATTCACACCGTCTCTAGGTGAATGTTTTTTTTTTTATCTCGGCAAAGAGATATGCGTTTTTACGGCGTTAATATTTTTTGAATATTTAAATAATGTTTGTAAATAGAATATCATTAAAAACCATGATTATTACAATACAAAAAAGTTTATGAACAAATTAACATTTATTTGTGTTCTAAACTCAAAAATATTTGAATTTTCTATTTTTCATATTAGGCTGTTTATCGGGTTGTTGTTTGCTTCTCCTTCAACATGGCGAAAGCAAAGCGCGGAAAAAAAAGAAGACCCAGCTAGTAAATAAATAAATAAATTTGGAAAGCCTGACGTCATGCAAATCCTACATCGCGCAGGCAGAGTTTTCCGCAAGATTAGAATTTAAATACAACAGCCAAACCACAAGCAGCGGGCGGCAGCCCACCAGACACAATATCCGTCTGGTTGGAGGATCTTCCCTTTTCAATGGAGTATGAGAAACTCCCTCTCCACCCTCAATCAATCTGCCTAGCCTTTTCCCAACTATGTTGGGGTCGGCTTCCAGCCTAACCGGATGCAGCTGGATTCCAGTATTTTACCTGGAGCGACTGCCTATCTGAACTCCACAACCCTCCAGTAAGACTGGCTCCAGAAACTTTCCACCCTGTTCCTCTAAAATGCCAAACACCTATGACTAGCCGCCAAACTAACTCGCTCAACAATTGAAACACAAACAAAGCAACAGATGAAGTACACAGTCAACAGCGCGATGACGTCACCAAACTCCACACGTAGCCGGTTTTCCAATAAATCGTGACTTATTTATTACATGGGACGCATCAACAGGTCGCGCCAGCTGTCCAAACGTTCAAAGCGTTAGACAGCTATCCGATGGCGCGGAACTTGGCTAAAAGGATTATAAAAACTTTTTTACAAAAACCGACTTACAAAAACAACACTACAAAGTGAAAAATAACTTTAATTTCGGAAGTCGGTGTCTGGTTAAATGTATTTTCGTTTTTTGCTATCGACTTCCGAAATTAAAGTTATTTTTCACTTTGTAGTGTTGTTTTTGGAAGTCGGTTATATGTTTTTGTAAAAAAGTTTTTATTTTTTCACTTTTTAGTTGTGGTACCTACACAAATTCTAATGGTACCACTACCTGCAAAAGCAACTAGAACATCATCCATATAAAAGTGGGGAATACGTACGTATTATTGAAGCTAACTCAAAAACTACCCAAGCAAAGTTAATCAATTTTATATGGAACCAACTTTGAGGAACTCTTTCGAATAAAACAAAAATTTTTCAAATTGGACGACTCTGTAAAAAGTTATGCGTGGTCATACATAAAAAAAAAAAAAACGCGTCGAATTGAGAACCTCCTCCTTTTTTTTTTCATCCGTTAAAACTGGATTGATAATTATGTGTAGGTACTTAAAAGGGTTTTTGGTGATTCAGTGCTGTTTATGTTCACTATGACCACTTAACAATTCCTTACTTCGAACCTAATCACGACATCTGCTAATAACGTATTCTTTAAGACACAATGAAAGAAACTGCCTATATAAAAAGGGGTTTCTACAAGATACGATATTGACGTGGTTTGCAAGCGGCCACACGAAGCAAGAAGCGGCCTATCGTGGCGTGTAGTGACCACCGGCGTTATGCGCGTGCGGCGAGTTCATAAAAATTGTACGAAAACTGTAGTCCGCAGCTGGATGGCGGCGTTTGGTGGCTGTAGCATGTGGCCCGTGTGATGCAAGGCTAAATACGTAATTAACAACATATTTTTTTTTAATAATTCGGTCTGTCATCTTCAAATGATTGACAAAAACAGAACGATGTTTTAAATTCGTTTACCTCTAAACGTAATTAGTGATTTATAGTGCAAGCGGGCCTTAGCCGACTTTCGCACGGACGTAAAAATATCGCGGCGGGATTTTATCGCGCACCGAATTTTCAACTCTCCTTGTTGAGCCGAGCGTTGACAATCCAAAATAACAACAACAGAGTGCATTCTAGCTCGTCGACAATAACACTGTTGGATTTTCAACTCTCGGCGCTAAGCAGAGCGTTGAAAATCCAGTGCGCGAAATAAAATCGCCGCGATATTTTTACGTCCGTGCGTACGTCGACTTACTCTCTAAAATATGATTTAATATAGATTTTTTACTTTGGGTTTGAACACCGGAACTAACTTCTAAGAAACTACTAAGTACTACGAAACAATTTTTTTGCTTTGATGTTCTCGTTCGAGATTAATCTAAATGCTAACGCTGCTTTTTCTTCCAAACTAAATCTACCAGTCAGTTCCGCCTTTAAAGTAAAATAATCCTAGGGTTTCTTGCTTTATCTTTTAATTATGAAAATGAAAAATACCTAAAAATAGTATAGAATAAATACTCTTTATCATATTTTATGCAGCAAACGAATAAATAATAATAAATGTAAAATGTAATGCCTTTAAAGTAAAATAATCCTAGGGTTTCTTGCTCTATCTTTTCCATAAAATTATGAAAATGAAAAATACCTAAAAATAGTATAGTATATAGGTACTATTTATCATATTTTATGCAGCAAACGAATAAATAATAATAAATGTACAAATTTTACGTGGGTCGACACAATGGGCGGTCTTATTGCTAAAAGCGATATTTTGACGGCATCCTTTGTTAAAGGTACCTAGCTATTTAATTAATTTACAACCATAAACCGAACCCCCAATTAAATGTAGCAACGTCTCAAAATTAATCTGTTTATGAAGCCCAAGAAAAAGTTTCTATAGGTATGTTAAATTCAAAAGAATCTTCATGAACCATTCACTCAAGTAAAGTATATAAGCCTTAATATAAAGACAACAAATTGGAGACGCTCTTCATCAAAAGACGGGAGGCATTACAAGTATACGAACTAATGTACCTACCTACGTAATTATATTTTTCATTTCGTCAAAGAAAATTAAAACGCGAAGCCATAGAGGCTTTGCGATTTTCAATAATTGTACCGGAGTGAAAATTTTTACTCGGTACATTTATTGAGAAAATGTACCTATTTAAAATTATATTTATAGTTCAGAATCGTACCACACACATCTATCAACAGTTTGGTCAAAAAACATTTTAAGAATGCAAAGCATTTTATTTAATAAACATATTTTTGTGTAAAAAAGTAATGATTTGACATTTAAAGTGGGTAAAAATTGAGTTCAAAGATTCCGTTCCATACAAACATACATACAGGTGAAGCTAATAAAAGCGTGTTAATAAAAATTATGTGGATTCAATTGGACACTTTTGAAGGGATTAGTGGTTGGATTCTGGTACATTGTAATCATAGTTTCTTGAGCAGATTAAAAGAGGGCTTCGACGGTCACAAAGGCTTTAATGTAAGTAAGCTAATATGGGCATTCTCCTTTCAATGTAAGTCTCATCTCTTCGGCTTCTTGAATCTACATGAATCGTTCATTGTGATGCCCATGTTCAAATTATTTTTGTACTCTCTCATATCTATATCTACTAAATCTCAGTACATATCTTAATGTTAATTAACTGTCTGTGAGACAAATAATGAAAAAAGTTTTAAATCAAAAAAATCGAATTAAAGTTGTTTAGCAGCTGTGATTTTTTTTAGGTTTCCGTACCAAAATGGTAAAAAGGAACCCTTATGGTGTGACTCAGTCTGTCTGTCCGTCTGTCACAGCTGGATAAACTAACTAATGCTATCAACTTGTTTGGAGCAGTTTTAGATGACGTTTGCCCAACTATTTTGCATATATGAAGGAATTATTTTTTTTTTGCATCAGGGACAGAAAGGGGGTCTTAAAAATTCGATGTGGGGCTACTAGGGCATGTGGGGTATCATATGAAAGAGCGCTGTTTGCACATTCTCAATTTTTTTTTCTTTTTTTTTAGGCCGCATAGTTTTCGACTATTGATAAAAATGTTAAAAAAAATACCATTTCCCCCCTTGTCTGAAATTATTCTATACGATACAAGTTAATGTATAGATTATAGGAAAAAAATAAAACGAAGTCTCTAAGTAGTTTTTCAGAAATCATCAACAAAAATTACATATAAATGATAGTACGGAACCCTCGGTGCGCGAGTCCGACTCGCTCTTGACCGGTTTTTTTTTAAAATTAAACATTCTAATGGATACGGATGATAAAATGATGTCCTGACGATTATGAAATTTGATACGTACATACGAGTATAACAGATAGGATTAGAAACATGCCCGAAGATATAAAACGAATCAGTCCCAAGTTTAAAAAAAACCGTTCAAGTGCGTGCCGGACCACGCACAATGAAGGGTTCCGTAGTTGGGATGAATTTATGTTAAGAACAAACTTAACATTGTAGTTGAAAAACATGTTCTCCCATACATTCCAACTGTAAATGTAAGTTTGTACTCACAATATTGATAGATTTACCATGTTATTTTAAGACCACAGACTTTTTACAGATTTTCCTGTAATTTGCAGGTAAAGATCTATTTTCTGTATTTTTTTTTCAAAATTTTAGGCTCAGTAGTTTCGGTGATAAGGGGGGGGGGGGGGAATGGTCAATTTTCGTCTATTTTCTTAAATAACTTTAAAAAAACTTATTTTAAAATTATAAAAAAAATATTTTTGAGACCCTCATAGTAAGCCTTTTCATTTGACATGCCACGTTGTTGGATTAAATTTTTTTTTTTTTAATTTTCTTATTTGCTCCCCAAAAGTGACCTCTATATTCAAAATTCATTTATTTACTTTACCCGTCTGTGTTTGGGTCACAGAAATTCATATGTGTACCAAATTATAACTTAATCGGTCTATTAGATTCGGAGCAAATTGGCTGTGACAGACGGACACACGAGTGATCCTATACGGGTTCCGTTTTTTCCTTTTGAGGTACGGAACCCTAAAAAGTACTTAGTAAGTAGATACTCACACACAAGTCTAACCACCTACTCGTATTTACAGCAGATTTAAATGCATTCCACACTCTGCAGGCTAACTTATAAGTAAGAAACTACAGAGCTGTTCCCTACAGAGCTGTTCCCTACAGAAGCCGTCATCGCAGAGCTTGGTTCATTTTAACTTTAATTAATACACTCCTTTGTTTCACCACCAATAAGAGTTGTGTGGCGTAACTACAAGTACAGTCAGCCGCAAGACGACATCGGTAAAATAAATAATTGAATTGACTACAATCTTTGTTTCATAATACGAGTATTGTACCACAAAATTTAGTACCCATTGGTTACTAATGGTTACACATTGATAAGACAAATAAGAACACAAATATTAAATTATCAAAATAATTAATTCATGAATAAAAATAAAAAAAAATCTAAATCATTTATTTGCATAAATAAGGTACAGAAGGTTGGTAATATGTATAAAATTGTCCTCTTATCCTGCCTTTAATTTCGGCGTGCAAATATAAAATCATATTAATATTTTTAATATGTCGCAGCCAATTGGTTTAGTTAAGCTAGCCTTTGGAAGTAGGTTGGTCACAGTTCTATAACCAAACCCATATGGTCGGGGTACCCTGGTCTTAGTTACTGTGACCAATTCAGTTCTAGCGTCGTTCGTCTCAGTTCCAACCTAACCTATAATTTAATATCACTCAGGACGCTACATGAACGGCCGCCGTTTAGTTAACTAAACGCAGAGGTGGATTTGCCCTAAGGCACATTAGGCCCGGGCCTAGGGCGGTCAGATTTTAGTGGCGGCAAATCTGACAAAAAACTGATGTAACAAGAAATAACTGAACGTTCCTAAATATTCTAAGGAACCGCGCACATTATGGCGGGCCGCACTGCACCGCATCGTATAACAATAATCTTCCTAAATCACTTGTATAAACAAGGTTACTGGTTACTGACCAAAGGGGTCACTGTACTCATCATTATGAACAACTTTTACTATGGAACCAAACCTGAAATCGCGAAAAAAAATCAGTAACTCGATTTCGATAAAAGTTGGCAATACAGTAAATTCATTATGCAGTTTATAAGATGGGTGCTGAGAAAGGGGCGGCTGGTACATATTTTTACTGCATGGCCTGGGGCCTAGGGCGGCCAAGACTGCAAATCCGCCTCTAATTAAACGGATAAAGTAAACCAGTTGACTGCGACATATTAGGTACATCTTTTTGATTCTGACTGTATCTACTTAAATTACTAGTACAGACTAGTCTAGACTTTCACTGAGTTTCAGCTTCATTTTCTAGTTTCTAGTTGTTATATCAAATTGAATTTTGATTTTGTAGATTGTAATAGTAAATAGAGGAATATGATTAAACTGTCAATTCCTAAATCGAGTGTTGTGTTCTTGACGTAAATAATTTAGTGACAAAATAATAATAATTTAGTGGTTAAACAATGTTTTTGACGTTATTGAAATGTAATTATTTATGTTCCATGTTGGTTACACACATCAAAAAAGTCTAAGCAACACGCTTCATTTACAGAAACTGCATGTTTTATTAATTGATACTTCATTTTTTTCTTAACAAAGTAGATTGGTCTACAATCTTTTTGTTCTCGGAAACATACTGGCTGATTTTAAAAATAGAAACTTTTCGATTGTGTTTTGTTAAATAAAAGCTAATTATTTTTTCCCGATTTCATGTGTTTTCGTTGCTTGATTTGATATTTATCTCACTTTTATCATTTTGAGATATACAGTTTTTTTAAAACATTAAAATGTTCCCTACATTATAATGGTTGCAAAACTTGTCACAATGTAGGGAACAGCTTATTTTTTTTTCGCGATTTCAGATTTGGTGTCATAGTAAAAGTTGTTCATAATGATGAGTACAATGACCCCTTGAGGTTGTGCGTTATTTATATCACACCTTGTGTACAGCTTAACGCAGTTTAAACATATAGATAAAATTCATGTTCCGAGTTACCTGTAGCTTTAGGTAGGTACAGCAGTGCTATTCTGTACAAATCTCACCGTGAAAACTTGGGTGAAGTGAGCGTGGAGTGAGCTATAATATAGTGTCAATCCCTAGCATCAGGCAGAATGACAACTCACTTCACCTAGGTTTTCACGGTGAGATTTGTACAGAATAGCACTGCAGGTACCTCCTAATGTTACGGCCAGACCTGAGCCTCAAGTAGTGGGATGCGGGACAGTACCCGGAGCGTATACAATGCGAAGCTTTTACGTGCACAGCGCGAACCGCGAACCTCATTTTTAAAGAAAATGGGCAAAGAATTTCGGCTACTTAGAACTCTCGTTCATAAAATTAAAACAACAGAAATAAACTTCAGTTCAAAACCAATCCATTTCCTGAAATTAAATACAAAAAATTAAAAAAAAAATGAAATTTAAAAATCTTTTAAAACAACATAATTCTCGCATTATAAAATCGACGCAAAATAAAAAAAGTAGCTCATTCATTAGATCATAATTGAAATGATCTTTCATGTTCTGCATTAAAACTTATAGAAATACAGTAATACTTATTTTAACTGTAAAATTACTTCTTTAAAATCACGTAAATCAGAGAAATCGGAAAAATTTCGTGTACGGCCTCTTAACGTGTTTTCCGAGGCACGGAGGGGTCTCGGTATGTAAAGATGGTCACTCATCCACGGACCAACCGCGGCAAGCATAGCTTAGCCTGATCGATCGACCCTTGCGGCTGTTATTACTTAGCCACGAGCCCCTCAAATAACCTATACAACTTTAAAAATCAAAGTGAGCTGCGTATTAATCATAGATAGTAAAATAGTCTATGTCAAAGTCTGTATTAGGTACGCTTTGATCATGAATTCTCAGTGGGTATACTCGTATTTACTTTATATGTTTTCTACATGATATAGATTGTGTGGTTTCATTGTCAAAAGAAATGACACAGTACAAAAAAAGATTTTTCTGAGGAAAAAATACCTGATGATGAAAAATTTTTCTTTGAATTTTATCTATTGAAATAGTTCTCCAGGAGGAGCTCGTGGCTAAGTAATAACAGCCGCACGGGTCGATCCATCAGGTTAAGCTACGCTTGCCGGGGTTGGTCCGTGGATGGATGACCATCTTTACATACCGAGACTCCTCCGTGCCTCGGAAAGCTCGTTAAGCCCTTGGTCCCGGCTGTCATTGGTGGAGCTTTGACAGTCGTTACGGGTCGTAAGAAGCCCGAAAGTCTGACAACCAGTCTTACCAAGGGATATCGTATTACCCAGTTACTGGGTTGTGGAGGTCAGATAGGCAGTCGCTCCATGTAAAATAATGGTATTCAGCTGCATCCGGTTAGACTGGAAGCCGACCCCAGCATAGTTGGGAAAAGGCTAGGCAGATTGATTGAAATAGTTCTCCGGGTCATCACGTAGCCACATTTTAAATTGTCATAAATAAAAAGTGAGTATTTCTATTTCCTGACTTTTTCATTATGCAGATAACTTTTATCTAAAGAATAAATGTGACAGTTTGACATATTTTCTATACAAAACCTGTCAAAGCGCCATATTTATTCCTCAGATAAAAATTATCTGACTATTGAACAATCGGCCCTTTTTTTTTTTTTTTTTTTTGTGGATGGGAAATCATCAAATGACTTCTCCCGCTCCGGGCAGAGCGGGAGGGCGTGTCAGACTTTTACTGACTAAAACCCACCCGTGTTCCTTCAGTTGCCCGTGCCAGGGCCACGGTATCTCTTTCGAACTACCCGCGACCCCGGCGGCTTCGGCCCTATTGGACCCCGTCACTGCTGACATCTCTTTGAGGCGCTAAGCGCATGCTTGGAGAGGGGCCAGTTCCCACTTCGTTGGAAGACAGGGAAACTGGTCCTCATTAAGAAGCCGGGGCGCCCTGCGGACTCTCCGTCCGCTTACCGGCCCATCGTGCTGCTCGACGAGGTGGGCAAGCTCTTTGAAAGAGTCATTGCAGACCGCCTCGTCGGGTGGCTGGTGCAGGAGGGGCCGGATTTGGCGGAGAGCCAGTTTGGTTTCCGCAGGGGGCGCTCTACGGTGGACGCCATCATGCGCGTGCAAGCCCTCACAACGGGGGATGCTGTGGCCCGGGGTGGGGTCGTCTTGGCGGTGTCTCTAGACATCGCTAATGCCTTCAATACCCTGCCCTGGAGTTGCATCAGGGAGGCACTCCGGTATCACCGGGTGCCAACCTACCTCCGTCGAGTGGTCGAGGCCTATTTGACGGACAGGGCCGTCATCTACCCCGGTCATCAGGGAGAGTGGAACCGGCGAGAGATGTCGTGCGGTGTCCCACAGGGATCTGTCCTGGGGCCACATCTGTGGGACATCGGGTACGACTGGGTGCTGCGCGCCGACCTCCCTAGCGGCGTCAGCGTTGTATGTTACGCTGACGACACGCTGGTCCTGGCGCAAGGGAGGTCGCACCAGGCGGCGGCTGAACTAGCGACACGCGGGGTTGCGACAATCGTAGAGAGAATCCGGCAGTTGGGACTCGAGGTGGCCCTGCACAAGTCCGAGGTCATGTGTTTTCATGGTCCTCGGAACGCGCCACCGTCGGGTTCCCAAATAACGGTAGGAGGGGTTCACATCGGAGTCGAGTCGACGATGAAGTACCTGGGACTCGTCCTCGACAGCCGGTGGAACTTCGTGGAGCACTTCCGACGTTTGGCTCCCAGACTGGAGCGGGCCGGGGCTGCCTTGAAGCGGCTCCTGCCCAATCTGGGGGGTCCAAACGCCTCCTGCCGGAGGCTTTACGCGGGGGTCGTGCGGTCCATGGCCCTTTACGGGGCACCGGTGTGGGCGCGTTCCCTGAGGCTGCGACCAGCCCGCCGGTTGAACGCGTCCCAGAGGGTCATGGCCATCCGGCTAGTCCGGGGATACCGCACGGTCTCCTGTGAGGCGGCGAGCCTCCTTGCCGGATTACCGCCATGGGATCTGGAGGCAAAAGTTCTCGCGCACGTGTGGGAGTGGCGCGAGGAGGCGAAACGCCGGGGCGTAACTCCGCTGCCGCGAACAATCGGCCCTTAATTAACAATGCAAATGGTGATGTTTTATGCAACAAAACCAACAACAAATTAATAATTATGCACTAAGCATTCTCTAATCCAATTATAGTACCTGCTTAACAGCTAAGGTCGAGATCAATCTTCAACTCAAACAAGCATGCCAATTGAAGAGATGCCAATTTGCATGATTAAACCCATCTACGGTAATAGCTAGGAAGGTTAGCCATTTACTATAAACATTATGCGTAGCAATTAAGACGATTAGTAGGCATCTCAAAGGCCTAGTTGTTATTGGTATATTCATCAGGTATATAGGGGTGTATTTATGTGATAGTCGAACTAACTAGAGTGTGACGAAGTGCTTTAAGGATCAAAAAGTTTTTTGGAAATGGCAAGAAGAGTGTAAGCCAGCATAGTTAACTGAACCAAGCTAAAGCGGAAGAAGAGAAATTGATAGAATGAGAATACACAGTTAGTTACCTGAGTTAAAGGCGCTAATAAAGTGAAGCAATACAATAACTTATTCTCCACTACCCAGCGGATGTCGTCAGTTACTTTCAAAAGCGCGGTTACAGTACAATGGCCCGAGCGAAAACCGAATTGAAAAGGGGTTGACTCCAAGAAAAAATATTATTGTCTACTAGCTGACCCGACAGACGTTGTCCTGTCCCAATTTCAATAATTCAAAATTCCCATATAAAATCCACTTTAAATGTTCCCGAATTTTCTAATTTTCCCGACAACTTTTCCAATTTTTCTCTACATAAAAACCTTCTCCTGACAATAATTAACACAACAAAAAGAATTAGCGAAATTGTTCCATCCGTTCACGCGTGATGCGATGACCAAGGGAAATAGATATTAATTTTTATATACAGATGAACTATGTGCTCAAAAACTCAATAAAAAACTTTTTTACAAAAAAATTCAACCGACTTCCAAAAACAACACTACAAAGTGAAAAATAACTTTAATTTCGGAAGTCGGTGTCTAGTTAAATGTACTTTCATTTTTGCCACCGACTTCCGAAATTAAAGTTATTTTTCACTTTGTAGTGTTGTTTTTGGAAGTCGGTTGAATTTTTTTGTAAAAAAGTTTTTATTTCTCGCTTTTTAGTGGGTCTGTTTATAATTTGTATAAGTTACAATAGTCTAATGTCAATTGCTCATCACATGTTACAAAATATTGCTTTTCCCGATGCTGGGTCGTTAACTGTTGAGGAGTTCTGGTGGTAAGAACCAGGAGAACTCCTCAACAACCACTCACCACACGCATTGTGTTACGAGCGGAAATTGCTTAGCAACCATATTAAAGTAATCGAATCGCAACCCGTGAAATATTTATCATTGAGTAGTTCCGGTAGCCATCTGTGGTCTTCATCATCAGTTCCACTACACCAAGTGGTGCTTTCCGGGAGCAAATGCACGAGCTACTATAAAAAATATCCAAATCGCTATAGGTGTGCCTATAATATTTGAAGAATTCCTTCGATTTCTCCAGGATCCCATCATCAGAACTGGATTTTGACAAAAATGGGATCATTTGGGAAGTATACCCTTTCCAACAAAAAAATATTTTTTTAAATCGGTTGGCAAGCGACGGAGTTATGCGCGAACAAACATAAAAAAAAAAAAAAAAATATAAACATACGAATTGAGAACCTCCTCCTTTTTTAGAAGTTGGTTAAAAATGGAAGAATAGAAAAGTTATTATAATTAAGAGTCGAAAAAATTTCGACTATTGTAATTTTCCAATAGGCTACCGATAACATTATGCCGACTGCTGAAATGCATGCTGATTTCCCAACGGCTCAGACCACTGAATATAAACACATATACGCTTACTCATGCATGATTCTCCCCAAAACAATACTGTGCCTAATTCGACCTAGCCTACCATACACACTAGCATAGCAAGACATGCAAGACACATTACACAAATTCGTGTCACTCGTCGCAAGATTTATCAGATACCAACAGCTTATGTTTTTGTCTACCCTAAACTTCTTTAAGGGACATTCTAGTAATCATTATGAACATATCTTACTATTGGACCAAACCTGAAATCGCAAAAAAATCAGCTGTTCAGTATATTGTGTTCACATAAATCGACAAAAAAGTTGTTCATAATTAAGTATGACCACAATGAACCCTTAAGAGGTTTAGGGTAAACAATAACTAAGCCACTCTTCGCAATATAATTCACTGGCTGACGAATAATAACTTAATTATCAATTTAGAAAAAACTAAATTAGTCAATTTCGGGCGTAACAATAAAACTAACAACATCAATATTCATTATAATGGGACGACAATTGAACAAGTCAGCTGCGTTAAATTTCTAGGGCTTTGGATAGATTACGATTTGACTTGGCAAACACACATTGGCACAATATGCAATAAACTTAATCAGTACTTATATTATTTGTATAAATTATCCAAAACTGTTGATCAATCAGTTCTTTTGACCGCATACCATGCTTATGTTTCGTCGACACTGAGATATGCAATCATATATTAGGGCAATGCCACTAATAGGGATTTAGTGTTTAAAGCGCAAAAAAGATGTGTACGTACGATTGCTGGTGTCCCTGATTCATGTGAACCATATTTCAAAGAATTTAAAATATTGACTTTTCCTGCAATTTACATTTATGAAGTAGCCGTATTTATAAAAACAAATGAAAATCTATTTGATAAACTTATATCGAAAAGACATACGTTAAAATTTCTAATGTACCACATGAAACGGCTCTATTTAACAAAAGCTTCAAAATACACAACAAAATACCTATTGACATTCTGAGCACTCAGGAACTTCTAATATTTAAAAATTAATTACGAAACTTTTTAATTGATAAGCTTGCTACACGATCCAGGATTTCTTGAATTATTGATTTTATTGTTGACCATGTATTAATTTCATTGTATTTTGATATTTATAATAACTAAATTTGACATGTAAAATAACTTTAAATTTAATGCCAATACCTAATTATTGTATGCCTATTAGGCAGGGTATATTGAAACTTTAATTTATTGTTAAGACCTTAACTAACATATGCCCACAATAAAGATATTTTGAATTTTGAAAGCTTTTACAGTACCTACAACTATTTTATTAATGTCCCTCGGCAAACTTCGTGTTTCGTCGGCCGTCGGATTTCTGTTAGATGCCCTTTACACAAGCTTGATGCAGACCGGACGCTATCAATCGACTTGGAAGTATAATAGAGTTGTTAATACTCTTCTAGCTTAATGTAATTTATTTTAAAAATGGGAAGAATGCTGCTAAAGTGTGACGAAACACGAATTTTGGCGTGGGACATTAAGAAAATAGTTGTACTGTTTGCGCGCACAAATAGGTATACTCATAAGTACCTACATCTACATTGACAATAAACGAATCTCAACGTAATACCTCCTCGTGATCCTATTAAAATCCATTGCATTATTGACCATGTACTCGAGTACAATCAAAATCGTGGATATTGCGTCCCGGTGATTCGTACGGCAGTCGGTTTCTTTTGTTATCGGCTCGTCCGTCACGTGCCCGGACCGGATCGATTCTCGAGTATCTTTGTTGAAAATTGAAAGGACGCAACAAGAATAGTAAGCTTTTTCGTTATTGTTGTTACTCTCCTCCCTTTTTGATATAATACATGCACTTATATGGTGCCTGATGCAATGTAGTCTCACTGTACTGTTACTTACTATTGAAATAATGATGACATTGTTTATGTTGAAAATCTTGGTTCTAACACCTCAATAAAACTAGTTTGGGCTTTTTAAAATAATATAGATTTATTTAGCCAATTAAATTCACTAGGAAGTTTATACGTCCGTCGTCTCAACTAAAGCACAGTACGAGAAATAAAGTTATATTTTTGTGGGTAGGATTGGCAGGCTACCGTTTTACTTTTTAAATAAGTACCTACAATATATCCATTAGTACAGAATCGACTAAAGATTTATTTTTGTAAATAAGTAAATAAAAAAAATCAACAGTTTATTAAGTCATTTAACACAAATGTGACTGGATTGGTGTAATTCGGATCTACTTATTATTATTATTTTTTTAAGTCATCTCGTAGGTGACCAGACCTTAAAAGGCCGAGACTACTTAATCGGACAAACTTGGGGGTGCCTTAAGAGAACTCAAAGCTAGGGCATAAAACTTACTTATAAACTAAGCAACTGTATGCTAAGGGCACCCCCTGTGGGGTACGAACCTCGGCTTATGGCGTCGCTGGCTAGGGTCGCCTGTTTTGGGACAAAGGGTTGGGCATAGGTACATAGTACGGGCCATAGAAGTATAAAAAAAACCAGTCAAGAGCGAGTCGGACTCCCGCACCGAGAGTTCCGTTCCGATTTCTGAAAAAGTGTGCTATTTAGAGACATCGTTTTATTTTTCCTGTAATCTTTACATACACTTCTATCACATATAATAATTTCAGATTTTTCTCTATGCAAACTTCGGAGATAAGGGAGAAGACGGTATTTTTTTTTTATATTCTTCATCAAAAGTCGAAAACTATGCGGACTAAAAAAAAGAAAAAAAAATTTTGAGAATCAGCGTTCCTTCATATGATAACACATCGATTTTTGCCCTAATTCGAATTTTTAAGACCCCCTTTCAGTCCCTGTTACAAAAATATATATATTATGTCGGATCCGGTCATTGGTACGGACACGAAACGAATTGCAAGCGCGCCACAGGCGACTTCACGTGATCTACCCACCACCAACAGCGCGCATCTACAGAGTCGTGATGTTTTGAGCCTACGGCGAGGAGGACATTCTAGTATCTGATCGCATCGGAGTTAAGACGTCGCGGAACTGTACTCGATTCGTTGTGCTCAGTGCTTGTGATAATTTTAATTTGGAGTGATTGTATAGATTTTGATTTTAAAAAACACCGTGTATCGCACCCAGTGTGTTTTCCTTGCACGAAACCCATCTTCTGCCCACATGATATCTGAATCTAACGAAGTAAATCCTGACGATCCTACATGCATATATATTTTTATTTCTTTCTTATTTGCAAATTAGTTGGGCAAACGTCATGCTAAAACTGTTCCAAATTTCAAGTTGATAGCATTAGTTGTTCTTGAGATAACCAGCTGTGACAAACGGACAGACAAACAAACAGACACACTGAGTCGCACCATAAGGGTTCCGTTTATCCATTTTGGTACGGAACCCTAAAAACAGTGGCGCGTAGGGACAAAGTGGAGACACTGGGCTCCGATACATTTTCAACTATAGGCCATATCTCCTTCTTTCTTTTATCAATAGAACACGGGAACATTAGTTAAATTTTGAAGATATCACAGCTACGAAATGGTCGTCATCTCGAAGGAGCTATTAGCGGTCCTTATGGCTACAAACTTCAGGACTTGACTTAATCTAACTTTATTTAATATACGTCTGGACCAACTTTAATGAAATAAACAGCAATCAGAGAGTCAATTTTACGCTAATGGTCAGTAATTCTACAGCTTAGTACTATTTGACTTGTTTGAAATAATCTTAGGAATGTTGCGTGGTAAAAAGGATTTTGTTTGTCAGGAGAGGCACCAGAAAGCACGTTAAGCCGTTGGTCCCAGCTGTCTTTCGTGGATCTTTGGTTGTCGTTACGGGTCGTCAGAAGCCCGAAAGTCTGACAACCAGTCTTATCAGGGGTATTGTAACTGGGTTGTGGAGGTCAGACAGGCAGTTGCTCCATGTAAAATACTGGTATTCAGCTGTATTCGGTTAGACTGGAAGCCGACCCTAACAATCAATCAATCAATCAATCTGCCTAGCCTTTTCCCAACTATGTTGGGGTTGGCTTCCAGTCTAACTGGATGCAGCTGAATACCACTATTTTACATGGAGTGACTATCTGACCTCCACAACCCAGTTACTGGGTAATACGATACCCCTTGGTAAGACTTTCGGGCTTCTGACGACCCGTAACGACTGTCAAAGATCCACGAATGACAGCCGGGACCAACGGCTTAACGTGCTTTCCGAGACACGGAGGAGTCTCGGTATGTAAAGATGGTCTCCTATCCACTGACCAACCCCGGCAAGCGTAGCTTAACCTGATGGATCGACCCGTGCGGCTGTTATTACTTAGCCACGAGCTCCTCCTAGCCACGAACTGGAAGCCGACCCGAACATAGTTGGGAAATGGCTAGACGGATGAGGGAGGCACCGGACTACTTACTTCATTTTACCCAAGAAAACTTTGTGACACAACCTATTTCTATTGATACAGATAACATAACATCACGCTATATTCCCCAAAGGGTTAGGTCTGCCTAACCTTTTGGCAAATACAGCGTGCACCTATAGTACACCCACATTTCGCGAGTTTATTGCCATCAACCGAGCACAAATCAGAGAGAAATTCCGGGTTTATGTTTGAGTCTTTAGTATAAGAAAACAACAGGTTTAAAAAATAAGTTCCTAATTAAATCATACTCTTTTGCGTATATACGGCTATACATCAAGCTATATTTCTCCGGTTTACACTGACCTCTAATTGTAAGGAAATCCTATACAATGCGAGATCAGCTTATACTGGAAATCTATAGCTTGATCTGTAGCCGTGCGTACAAGAGTATGATTTTAATTAGGAACTTATTTTAAAGAAATTCAGAAGCTTTCTATAAACGGACATCAAAATGAAATGATGCTGGTCCATTACAGGCACACATAAGTTAAGGTTCTTTTAAACAGGCGCGACACGCGATTATATCGCAATGTTTGGAGAAGCCTTAATACTCTTATAAAGCCATTAAAGAAATGATGGATTGGATAAAATATTGTTCTACTAAAAGTAAGAAATGCTATTTATATCCATTCGGAGAAAAGAAAAACG
Organism: Cosmia pyralina; assembly: GCA_946251885.1. Classification (NCBI taxonomy): domain Eukaryota; kingdom Metazoa; phylum Arthropoda; class Insecta; order Lepidoptera; family Noctuidae; genus Cosmia; species Cosmia pyralina. The sequence continues at coordinate 22,799,905 of OX276345.1, read as the reverse complement.
ATAAAAGATAATATTGAGTTCAGTTGATATTCGTTACCTAGTCGATTTCATGTTAACGTGGCAGCTCAAGTGTAAGCGCTTCTACTTTCTTGTTATCTGTTGTTATGCGAAAAAGTGTAAGATTACTATTTTCTATCCTAACTTAATACTATAAAATAATGCGAAAGTGAGTTTGTTTGTTTAATATGCTTTCACAGTAAAACGGCTGAACAGATTTGGATGAACTTTAGCACATGGGTGGACCATGACCTGGATTAGAACATAGGATACTTTTATTCCGGTTGTAAGTTCACGCGAGCGAAGCCGAGTATTCTATAAAAGGAATACTTTGACCTTTAGCTGGAAAAAATGTATAGTTTGTTCAATTAGTCATTACGCGTCTTTTTTCAAATTTTTAAATTATTCACTTTATATATTGTACATAATTATGTACAATTTGATATTATTATAAATAAGTCACAATCATAATAATAATAATAATAATTAGTTTATTTTCTCCACAATATTACTCTTATTGCTATCCTATTTCTACGGTGACATATAGGAGGGGCATTATTTTATTATCATGGATGGATGGGTGGGATCTTTACATACCGAGACTCCTCCGTGCCTCGGAAAGCACGTTAAGCCGTTGTTCCCGGCAGTCATTCGTGGATCTTTGACAGATCGTTACGGGTCGTCAGAAGCCCGAAAGTCTGACAACCAGTTTTACCAAGGGGTATCGTATTACCCAGTAATTGAGTTGAGGAGGTCAGATAGGCAGTCGCTCCATGTAAAATACTGGTGGAAGCCGACCCCAATATGTTGGGAAAAGGCTAGGCAGATAATGATACTGCCATCTTGGTATTCGCATGCTTTCATATTACGATTACGTTATTAAACATAACCACGTCATCATAAATATCATAGTACCTAATATAAAACCACCATTCGATATGGCTTTAACAGTAGTTCCACTCCCCCGTTCCGTTTATTAAAAATACGTTCAACTTTCAATAAAACGTTTCAATCTCCGATGCGATACATAAAGGCTGCGAGTATTGAACGATACGGTTGCACCTTTCGAACGAGGCTCAAAGGTTTTCAGGGCTGTCACTTACTCATATTGCTCACAGTGTATACAGTGATTTAAAGTTAACTGACGAAATGTGGGTGCACCTCTGCCTAACCCTTCGAGATTACACGCGTGATGGAGGTAATGTTATGTTAAACAGAAATGATGTTCAAATACGCCAACTGCTTTGTTGTTATGGATCGAGCACCAATTCTACCAATTGTTACTTCATCCAAGAGCGTTGGCTCTGTACGGCATTTCATACAAACTTTCAAGTCCTTTTTTACCGAAATGAATGAACCAATTTTAATGAAACTTCATACGCATAAGCAGGATACATAGGTCTAAAACGCTAGTTAAGAACATTTTCGAAATGTCTTATTTAAAAAAAGATAATTGGAAATCTCTGTTTCTATGGAATATTTAAAATCGGTCGAATTTAGCCGCAACACTATTTTTCGAAAATATTCTTAACTAACTTTTTAGACCTATGTTTCCTGCTTATGCGTATGAAGTTTCATTAAAATCGGTTCATTCATTTCGATAAAAAAGGACTTGAAAGTTTGTGTGAAATGCCATACGGAGCCAACGCTCTTAAAGATCACAATCAAGATTACCAAGAGTAACTCTGATTGAGTCTTTAAAGTCGTACCAGAAACCGCCAACCCATCAATTACTTAACACAAATCCAGTTACTACTAAATCAATTAGTCTCAAAGAGCGACATGAAGCTACAATCAAATATTTGAACTTACTCCAGAGTGCGCATACATTGCCGAATCTCTTGGCACTATCTCTGCATGACATGTTCTCCAATCCTCACTGAACATGAACACTTAACTCATTTACAAACTCGCTGCAACCGAGTCTAGACGTAAGCTTCCATGTAGTTACGAGACTTACAAAGCTTAAGCTCCATATTAGTCCCCCACTCGTAGACAGACGAAACGAGTACTAGCATCCCGAGAGGGATGGCGGATTGAAAGGGGGTGAGAAGGGGGGAAGCCCGGGCAACAGGTGCCCGGAGCGTTGCCAAGCAGCCCTCCTACTAAATCAAACTTCAACAATATCACCGTTCACAATTTCCTCCTACATGGAGCTACGCAGCCAAAAGTCCGCATTCGCTGTTCATTAAAAAAGAGCAATGGACAGTGTCCATCTTGACAAGCTCGTCCGTCACTCTATACCAATTTGGGGAATGGCTGTTGTACTAAAAGTACCCTGCAATGTTGTAGTAGATGCAATAGCGAGCCAATTAGGGTGCAATATTAAAATCTCGGATTCCGACGCTCGGTTCATTTATTATCGTTTGTTTAATAACATTAATTATGCTTTGTGTAATTAAATTATTAGTCGTGTTTTATTACACAAGCTATTATGCAGAATTTGTTGAACAACAGTTAGTAGTTGCCAGGTAAACGGATATTGGGAGATAATCAAATAATAGTACTCGTATGTACTAATTAACCTGTATAAATAAAAATGAATATCTAAATGTGTTGCTAAGCGCAATGCTCGAGAACGGCTGGGCCAAATTGGTCAAGTTTCTTTTTCAAATATTCGTTGAAGTCCGAGGAAGGTTTTATGAAAAGAAAAAATGGAAAAGTTGTCGGGATAATTGGAAAATTTGGGGAAACTGAAAGTGCATTTTCTATGGGAATTTTGTTTGAATTGGACAGGGCAACGCACAGAAAAGATAAAGAGGTTCTCTCTCTTCTCTGTTCTCTCTCTCTCGTTATCTGTTCTGTGGGGCAACGTCTGTCGGGTCAATCATTGCTGTAGCAGAAAAAAAAACAGTTTTTTTTTTAATTTATTTAAGAATGGTGTGTTCTTATAAATAAATTTCAGGATTATCTACAGAACTTGGCACCCATTTAGATCCCAATTCTATAGTCGGCGAATTCGACAACCACACATACTTCTTAATATTGAACTTGGCTCCCATTTTCACACTTATGTTTATGATAGGTTTTATTTTACCCTATATTACTTATAATACCTACCCTTACCCCTTAAACATGTCACAGAGCCGCCTTGTATCCCACAACAACAAACATAAAGTAAAACTTTTGTCCTAGTAACGGATCTAGGTGAACCGCCGCTTACTTATGCAAAATCAATATATCAAGACATAAGAACATGCTACGTCCGATATCATTGTTCCAAGAAATTATACCTCTACAACCAAAGGGGTAGAGTGATATTGTAGGTAGGTAGTAGTGTGGAAGAAATTTCATAACACCATGCCTGTGAACCCCAAAGGATTAGGCAGAGGTGTAGGTATAGTACACCCACATTTTGTCAGTTGTTTGAGTTCCATGTAAAAGAGGGCGAGCCTATCGCCATCAACCAGGCACAAATCCGGACTTCAAGCTGCTACTGAGAAAAGAATTTCTTTCATCAAGAATGATGGAAAAACTCAATAACACTTTGCCTTTTTTTTTTGTGGATGGGAAATCATCAAATCTTCTCCCGCTCTGGGCAGAGCGGGAGGGCGTGTCAGACTTTTACTGACTAAAACCCGCCCGTGTTCCTTCAGTTGCCCGTGCCAGGGCCACGGTATCTCTTTCGAACTACCCGCGACCCCGGCGGCATCGGCCCTATTGCAACACTTTTCTTTTACTTTTTTTAGGGTTCCGTACCTCAAAAGGAAAAAACGGAACCCTTATAGGATCACTCGTGTGTCTGTCTGTCAGTCTGTCCGTCTGTCACAGCCAATTTACTCCGAATCTAATGGACCGATTAAGTTGAAATTTGGTACACATATGAATTTCTGTGACCCAAACACGGACAGGTAAAGTAAATAAATTAATTTTGAATATAGAGGTCACTTTTGGGGGGCAAAAAAGAAAATTAAAAAAAAAAAAAAATTGCAAACTACACCATGTGGCATATCAAATGAAAGGGCTTACTATGAGGGTCTCAAATATATATTTTTTATAATTTTAAAATAAATTGTTTTAAAGTTATTTAAGAAAATAGACGAAAATTTACAAAAAAAAAAAAAAAAACAAAAAAAAAAAATACAGAAAATAGATCTTTACCCGTAGATTACAGGAAAACCTATAAGAAGTCTGTGGTCTTAAAATAACATGGTAAATCTATCAATATTATGAGTACAAACTTACATTTACAGTTGGAATGTATGGGAGAACACGTTTTTCAACTACAACGTTAAGTTTGTTCTTAAGATAAATTCATCCCAACTACGGAACCCTTCATTGTGCGTGGTCCGACACGCACTTGGCCGGTTTTTTTTTAAAGTATAACACTGCCTTTTTTTTACTTTTTTTTTTATTGTAACACTGCCTGACATGGGAATCGAAACCAGAACTTAATGCTCAACAGTAGCGCTTGCGACCACAGACCAACGAAGCAGTTGTAAAAAAAAAATATGAGTGAGAAAAAAGAAAATAAATAAAAATAATCTCGGGTCTTTCAAAAGCCCTTTTATGAAGTAACTTCAACGAATGCTTTTGTCGGAGTAAAGCTTTGAAAAGGGTCACACTCGAACTTTAACAACGAGGAAATAATTCGGGGAATATTGGACAAACTTACGGCCGATACCTGTTGAGTTCATACTACATAATAAATGTAAAGAGTATTTTTCTTGTTCGTCGTATTAGGTAAACAAATATGGCATAACAAAATTAGATGAATTCTCAGATTTCGATTTTGAGAAACGTTTTGTGTCTTTGATAGGGGAAGCGCTAAGGTAGCCCGCGAAACTAAAATGTTGATTACAGTATGATTCGCGACCGTAACAAATATGTATTTACAGAATTATAATCATTAGAATCAGTAATACAACTCCTTAAGTTAGTATAATCCTCCAATGTCAAGATTTCATGAAATAGACATTCAATAGGGAAATAAGAAACTAGAGAGTTGTAATGATAATAATTCTACCCGACACTGACTATTGATACTGACCTGCAAATTGCAAAAAATGTAAGAAAAATTTAATTTCGCGTGCTACCCTGGCGCTTTTGCCTTAATGTTTAACTAGCTGCACCCCGCGGTTTCACCCGCTTAGACCGGAATAAAAAGTAGCCTATGTATTAATCCAGAGTATAAGCTATCCATCTAAATCGGTCCAGCCGTTTGAGCGTGAAGAAGTAACAAACATACAAACACACACACACACACACACTCACAAACTTTCGCCTTTACAATATTAATGTGAAGTGTGATTTGAAGCTGTTTTCGATCAAATTCATACTTTACTACTTGTACCATGAATCCATATTTAAAACATCATTCTGTCTCTACCACCTTCAAACGATTGACAAAAACAAAATGATGTTTTAAATTCGTTTAGCGTTAAGTGTATTTTAGTGATTTGTAGTGTCGCTTGCACTACAAATCACTAAATGTGTGCCAGTGATTCTTACCAAGACGAGACGTTCACCTATCTTAAAGTATGTGCATAATCAGCCTAAAATGTTCCCACTGCTGGGACACAGGCCTCCTCTCGGTGAGAAGGAGTCGGCAGTAATCCACCACGCGGGCCCAGTGTGAGTTGGTAAATGTCACATGTCTTCGATTTTTGTTTTTAGGAAATGCCGGTTTCCTCACGATGTTTTCCTTCACCGTATTGAGAGCAGTGGTGATGAAATATTTTACACAAAGTAAAGTACCTGTCAGGATTTGAACCTGCAACTCGTGTAAGTCGCGGCCGTTACCACTGTGCCACCACTGCTGCTGAGGACTTTAGACGGGTTAAAGTATGTAATTGATAAGAAAACTTCTGATTTTCCTTCTGGTTTTGTTTACTAAATTGGACATGTAAGGAAAAACCCACTGTACATAAGTAAGTCGTAGTAGAGTACACAATGGGAACTGTTAGTTTAACGTAGGTAGCATACACTGATGGATTGGTTACCATGTTGATAGATCTATCGTGGGTGTGTAGATAAGAACGGAGCTTGGATGCTATGTATTGTGCTGAAGATGGAGAATTTGTAAGCTTTAAATAAGGTGAAAACGAAATTATTTATAAAAGCATTTAAATAAAAAAAAAACATACACACACACACACACACACATACACATATACACATACAACACATACACACACACACATACACATACATGTTACACATATGTTATACATTTAACTGTGCATGTCGTGATGTTATGTTATCTGTATCAATAGAAATAGGTTGTGTCACAAAGTTTTCTTGGGTAAAATGAAGTAAGTAGTCCGCTGCCTCTCCTCATCTATCATCCGCCTAGCCTTTTCCCAACTATGTTCGGGTCGGCTTCCAGCTCGTGGCTAGGAGGAGCTCGTGGCTAAGTACCTAATAACAGCCGCACGGGTCGATCCATCAGGTTAAGCTACGCTTGCCGGGGTAGGTCAGTGGATAGGTGACCATCTTTACATAGTGAGAATCCTCTATGCCTCGGAAAGCAAGTTAAGCCGTTAGTCCCGGCTGTCATTCGTGATGGATCTTTGACAGTCGTTACGGGTCGTCAGAAGCCTGAAAGTCTGAAAACTAGTCTTACCAAGGGGCATCGTATTACCTACTTACTTACAGTGTATGTATTTTTTTTTCAAAATCAACGGGTTCGATTCCTGGCTAGAAATATAGATTTTTCAAAAATCCAATGATGCAGTTTTAGTTTTCATAAAAATCGAGCCCGAGACTACTTTGAGTACTTTTCGCTATTCCTCATAGTTCAGATTCTGCCATCCACGCCCACTTGAAAAATTCCCCTGTATACTATGTCCTGGAACCACCAACACCAGCCGCTGATCAATAAGTAATTTCTCCAACTACTTGTAACTTATAGAACACAACAGACAAAGAGACCACACCTTACGAGACAACGTACTTAAACGATGGAATAATAAAGACCCCATGTGTCAGCGGTGGTCTCAGTAGTAATGGACACAGGAATGAGGGTATTGGCAATAATGTTGATGAAGAGCTTTCTTGTCTGAGCGTGTTATCATGGCGCGAAGTGTATTTATTTAATTTGCTGTCAACGCGGCGCGTAGCTGTAATGTGAAAGAGGTCTTACTAAAGGCATTGGAAGTGTACGTTTTTTATATAAACATAACCTAAAAATCAGAAAATTATATCCCAACATAACTAAAACTATTAAAAACTAAAATATGGCATCGAAAAAATTCCTCCGCATCGATGTCGACTGGTAAAGTACCCAAGAGACTGGCCAAGGTAAAAGCCAGCCCTTGGGTCACGGTCACGTTTTTAATTTAAAAAAAAACCAGCGAATCGGACAACGTACAGTTGTAATTTGATTTACATGCAAAAAACTGAAAATGACGCATAAATGGCACTATTTTTTATTGCGTTGACTTAGAAGCTTGATTTTTTTAGAACTCAAAGGGACCATAGACCTACGTATTTGATATTATTTTCAACTTGATACCTTTACGCGTTCCTGAGAAAAATGGTCCTAACAGACTAACAGACAGACAGACAGACAAACGGACAACGAAATTATCCTATAAGGGTTCCGTTTTTTCCTTTTTAGGCACCCTAAAAAAATTGCCAGAATTTCGAATCCCGACTTCGACATGTGTTCCTTCAGTACTCTTTAAAATTAACTTTTGAACTCACTTTCAAATGTCCGGGACCGCTGCAACTCCACAAACTACAAATGAATATTTAAAGGAAAACCTTAAAAAGAAGTACATAACATAACATCGCGCCTGTAATCCCAGGAGGGATCGGCAGAGTATTCCCACATTTCGCCAGTTATGTTTAAGTCCCATGTAATAGGGGGCGAGCCTATTGCCATCACCCCCCCGGTAGGTTCCCGCATTGTCGAGGCGGGGGGGCTCAGTAGCCGTGGCTTGGTCACCCACGGTGAAGCAAAGAGAAACCCGAGGAGGGGCCGCTCGTCAGGGCTTTTCCTGATAAGCCGATGACGTAGCGGCCAACGGGTAGGTTGCGGTGGCCGCTTGGGCGACACCGCAACTGAGGCCGGCCGCGGTGTCTTTTTGGAGGCATCGCGGCTGAGGGCTGGAGGCCGCGGCGGGAGAGGAGTGCCGGTATTGCGGTGCGCCGCTCTCCCTACCTTCCGCGGCCTAGACGGGGCCGCCACCGTTTGATGGCGGACGCGGTGAGGCCGCAAGGGAGGAGGAGTGTCGGTATGACGTTGGCCGCTCTCCCTATCCTCTGCGGCCGAAATTTGGAAGGCGGCGGGGCCAATGACCTGACCCGTCGCAGGGGGACCAAGGGTGCCTAGGCACGGGGTCGTCTGGCGTCCATTGTGCCGGTTTGGTCCCACGGGTGGTCTCGGCGTACAAGATGTTCTGGTGCGCCGGTGATGGGGAGTAGGTACTCCCCAGAGGAGGATCCGGTGACGGACAGCCGTGGCGGGCTCGCGGATGAGTGCTAACACGTGCCCGTGTTCCCGCCATTAAGCAGCAGAGGAGGACACCGTGGAGTTTTAGTGGGTTAGAGTCCCACATAACTGCACTATCTCCCCGTGGTAGTGCAATATGCATGAGCATTTCTCCACGATAAAAAAAAAGAAAAAAAAAAAGCCTATTGTCATCAACCGGGCACAAATCCAGACTCCGGGCTGCTCCTGAGAATATCCTTGACGGAAAACACTTTGCCCGATCTAGGAATCGAAGCCAGGACCTCATGCTCAGCATTAGCACTAGCGAATGATATGTACTGTCTCAATATTGGCTAACGTGACTAAAAAATGATGATCTATGTTGGCAAATTCTTTTTGTGTTGTGATTATGATTGTCAGAACAAGGTTTGTATGACAACATTCATAAATTTGGATGGTATTTTTGTATAAAAACAACAACAATAATACGCAGCCTAAGTCCTGGAGATAGAGACATGAAATTCATCCGGGCGACGCCGAGCACGAACAGCCATAGTAGCTAATAAAAAAAAAAGTAATTAAAAAAATTAAAAACCCGACTGCGGTAAAAAACTTAAGTTAATAAAACTGAAAAGCTAAAAACAAGTATATTTTAAATTAAATAAATGTCGGAAGCAGGAGGGACCCATACCATGTTTATTATATTTTTAAATGGGTCCCGCCTGCTTCCAACATTTATTTAATTTAAAATATACTTGTTTTTAGCTTTTCAGTTTTATTAACTTAAGTTTTTTACCGCTGTCGGGTTTTTTAAATTTTTAATTACTTTTTTTTTTATTTTTTAGTTTTATTATTTAATGAGTTTGTATGCTAACCTATATACACATGACACACGAATACATTCAGATTACGCAGATTATTAACTTATCAGTTGATAGTTAAAGATTTCGCAGGGGATTTAGTTCTTGGTACGCGTATCGGTAAGCGTAGTGTGGGACGCCCCCCAGCTAGATGGACCGATGACCTGAAGAAACTGGCTGGAGCAGACTGGATGCGGAAGGCGGAGGACAGGGTGTTGTGGCGCAACCTTGGAGAGGCCTATGTCCAGCAGTGGACTGCGATTGGCTGAGTTGATTGATTGATTGACTGACGTATTTTGTACGATTTGTCATTTCGAATTACTTTTAACCAGATAAGTTGTATAAAGTTTTGTAATCACCTTTTAAAACCCTTTATATTGATACCCCACTCGACTGCTTTTGAGAAAAAAAAAATTTTTAAGACATAATTTGGCGCCAAAAATCCTCCACTTTGTTTTTTTTATTTTGGTATACCCAGTGTCACTATCACAGTAAATATGAATCTAACGACACCTCTCAAGCTAAAATCCAACGAGCCGTTCAGGCCGCAGAGCGTGCCAAACAATTATATAAATATACATACATACATACTCTCGAAAAACATAACCCTCCTTCTGGCGCAGTCGGGTAAAAAATGAGTCAGCGTAGAAAATTATATCCCAGAGCTGCAGATGAGTTATTTAAAAATAACTAGCATCATAACTTCAGTAAAAAAGTAAACGATCTAAATAAAATGAGGTACGTTGGACTGACCGACGCCGACGACGTCGCCCTCAACCAGGGCGTGCAAATTAAATTAGGAGGAATAACGGCATTAATATAGCCAACGCTATTAGGGGTGGCCAATTATTTTAGTCTGCAACAGCTTGGTATTGGCATAACAATGAACCGTTATCAATATTACTTTTAGAATAGAATCTATTTCTACATCAACTAAAACAGATTCAGCTGATCTGTTTGTTACCTCGTTTGCTAACTTATTGATAGGATAATTTACTAAAAAGGACACCTACAAATAAGTATTTAATTTTTAAACGAAATTAGAGGGCCTGACAGACGTTGTCCTGTCCGAACAGCGGGTCAAGTATCGGGTCTAATTGTGAATCTAAACCATCCAGGGATACTAAAACACACACAAAAAAAAAAATCTTCAAAATCGGTCCAGCCGATTAGGAGGAGTTCAGTGATACGCACACTTACAGAAGAATTCTACATATATATAAATAAAATATATTCCGACGAAGATGCTAGTAACTAATTAAAATGTGCCACCGATTCAGAGAACTCAAACTCATTGTTAAAGTAAATTTTCAAACTATTTACCTCCATATACACTGCTAAAAGGTAATGCTTCACTTTAATAATCAAAGAGAAACTAAGTCCTGCATATCGGTTCGCAAAGTGAATTACTGACAACTTGAGTTTACCGACGAAGGCACGTTTAGAAAGGAGAACCCAGGAGACGTTCCAATTTCTTTATCTGTCACACGTTCACAACGAAATGAAGTTCTCATCACTCTTTATTATTTTCCTAATGACACAAACGCTTGATTTATTCACATCAAAACTTTCTGTGTATCACAAACTATTACAGAAAAAAGTAAACTGTTTATATTATGTGAATGGCTACAGGAATTTTACCAATCAAATTATGTTATTCAAGTCTAAAAGCGAAAAATCTGTGCGAACCACTGTTTAAAATTACAAATAAATCAGAAACTTCTTTCAAAGGAATAGTAACGGAAGAAAAACACCGAAAATCGACTGTTTCTCATCTGGCGGAAGGTGTAAAAGTCGGCTAAAGGAAACCGATCACTTTGATGTCTAAAGTGATATACGTTCTAATAACCTTAACAGGATGTACAAAAGATTGACATGCAATTGCAGAGTCAAGGCTGATAAGTCATAACATTACGCATTGTATCCCCCCGCGAAGGGATAAGCGGAGATAGTAGGTACGGTCAGCAACAGAAGTCGTCTAACACTGCTACTTTTTGACATCATCTAAATTAACACATAATGATTCGATAAACTGCTTTTTTTTCGTTAACTGTTAAGAGTTAATGTTCTTAAAAATTTAAGTAAGTACTTCTGTTCCGATTTGAATGAAATATTTCGCTTAATAATTAAGATTAAAAACTGCAAGTGTTAATCGACTTTTGTTGCTGACTGTACAACTAAGACTTCTAAGACTCCGGACTGTAACTCAAAACCCAATAACACTTTGCCTGAACACGCAGTAATGCTTGCTTGTTTTTGCCACGACAATATGGCACATAATACGTATATTATTTTATATTATTATTCAGCGCTGTAGGTTTACCGATCAAACTGTACTTTCAAGCCTGAAACGAAATTGATTTTAGAGAAAGTACACCCAAGTACATCTTACCTATGTAACACGCTTATGCTTATCTAAAATGTTTTCTTGATGATGATGATGTCATCAAACTGATTATGACCTATGGCTTCCTATGATAAGCTAAAGGCAATGTGATGATCCCCTTGATCGTCCTAATGGCACTAAAAACCGGCCAAGTGCGTGTCAGACTTCGCACATTTAGAGTTCCGTATCAAATCTGATAGGTCAATGGGAAGTTAAAAAATTCTTCGGAACAACATTTTTTTTTTAAAAAAAGCTGTCTTTGGCGGCTTCTCATTCCTTTGTTTTCCAATATGTTTTAAAACAAAAAATACAGACGATAACCCACTTGATGGGGTAGGCCCAATTTTTCTTTCGCGCCCCCCTTTATCTGTATGGGAATCCCTTGGCATTTTTTTGCTGAACTGGGCCTTTTTGGCACAGCCGTGAGGCACACTTTCCTGCATTGTATTTTTTTATTTTTTGTTGTTGTTGCATCACAAATGAAGATTTTTTAATTTATTATTATTTTTTTGTTTTGCCTCTTTAATTTAGTCTGTGCTAAATAAATGTGTTTTCTTTCTTTTTCATTCTTTCTTTAAAAACATTTTAAAATATTTTTTCACAATTTATATGGGTCAACAAGATGATACTGATGAAGATACTGTGAAACTTTGAAGATCCCACCAACCGACCAACCAACCGATCCAACCGTTTGGCTGTAAAACCTGTGTGACAGATGACGGACAGACGGACACGTGAGTGACAGCAATAGGGCGCCGTTTGAACCCTTCGGGTACGGAACCCTAAAAAGTACCTACCAGTCTTAAAAAAGTTTTTAGGGTTCCGTAGCCAAATGGCATAAAACGGAACCCTTATGGATTCGTCATGTCTGTCTGTCCGTCCGTATGTCACAGCCACTTTTTTCCGAAATTATAAGAACTATACTGTTGAAACTTGGTAAGATGTATACCGCATTAAGATTTTCACAAACAATATATTTTGGGGGTTCCCCATACTTAGCACTGAAACTCAATTTTTTTTTTATCAAACCCATACGTATGGGGTATCTACGGATAGGTCTTCAAAAATGATATGGAGGTTTCTAGTATAATTTTTTTCTAAACCGAATAGTTTGCGCGAGAGACACTTCCAAAGTGGTAAAATGTGTGTATAAGAGAATGATAAAACTAAAAAAAATATATGATATACATTACCATGTAAACATCCACCGAAAACGAACGAACGAGATCTAGTAAGTCGTTTTTTTTTAATACGTCATAAATCGGTCTATTGTTAAAACATCGAACAAAGTTACAACGAACTACAAGAACTTTTATATTATGTTACTTGCTGCTACGGAACCCTTCATGGGCGAGTGTGACTCGCACTTGGCCGCTTTTTTTTATGTTTGCTCAATGTGGGACAACAGCCCTCAGTATATATACTTGCAATCCATATTCAATCAACGATACAGTTTTTTAATAAGCATGGTATTTTTTTTTTTTTTTTGTGGATGGGAAATTATCAAATGACTTCTCCCGCTCTGGGCAGAGCGGGAGGGCGTGTCAGACTTTTGCTGACTAAAACCCACCCATGTTCCTTCAGTTGCCCGTGCCAGGGCCACGGTATCTCTTTCGAACTACCCGCGACCCCGGCGGCATCGGCCCAATTGACCACGTCACTGCTGACATCTCTTTGAGGCGCGCGTGAACACAACGCGCCGTCGACCCGGGCCTGGTTCTTACCGGACGGCGAGCTGCCCATTACTCGTCGTCCGCAAGCCCGCGCCTACGGTGGCCGGGAATCGGCAATCGATTCCCGCCGCCCAGGGCGTCTCCTACGGCGGAAGGATGGTCATTTGATGGAGCAATAATTACAGTACCTACCTACCATGCAAATTTACATAATGTTAGCATGCTCAAAACCTTTTTTATCGTGCTTTATTAAACAATCTAGTACCTACATACTTACTCTATTAAAAAACCCATAATAAACTCATTGCCAGCAACAACATTGTTAATTACATTCGAAGTGTTAATAATGAAATTAAAAGGGAATACCTGGAATTATTTAGAACATAACGTAACACGGAGAGGCGGACAACAGGTAGTAATAATATTACGAACAAAGTTTCAAACTCCGACATACCGAAGTCAAGAACAATCTACCTGAACAGAACGCTCATTAGAATAACACAATAAACAATTTCAATTCTATAGTATATCTTTTGTTTGAAATTGAAGTTGGATTCAATGGAAATATGAAATTGATAATAATAGATGTCCAGGGAGAAAGCACTCATTCCTCTTTATCTTTTTCTTTCTCTGATTCATCATCATTTCAGCCAAAAGATGTCCACTGCTGGACATAGGCCTTCCCCAAGCACCATCACTTCGACCGGTTCCATGCTTTCCGCATCCAGCCAGCGATCCAGTATTTTTCGTTTTTTTTTCCTGTGGCCTTCACAAGGTCATCGGTCCACCATGTGGGAGGCCTTTCAACGTTACGTCTTCCGGTACGCGGTCGCCACTCCAGAACCTTTCGGCCACATCGGCCATCTGTTCTGTGAGCAATGTGCCCTGCCCCACTGCCACTCAAGTTTGGCAATTCTTCATGCTGTGTCGGTTATCTTGGTTTTCCTGCGGATGTCGTCATTTCTGATTCGATCACGTAAGGAAACTCCAAACATAGCCCTCTCCGTTGCCCTTTGGTTGACTTAGCCATCTAATAAGCCCCATTGTGAGCGACCACGTTTCAGTTATTGTTTGATAATGGGGGCATCATTTTTTGAAACGCAGTGTTGAAAGCTACGCTTGCCGCGGTTGGTCCGTGGATGGGTGACCATCTGTACTTAACGAGACACCTCGAAAAGCACGTTAAGCCGTTGGCCCCGGCTGTCATTCGTGGATCTTTGACAGTCGTTACGGGTCGTCAGAAGCCCGAAAGTCTTACCAAGGTTTAACCAAATCAAACTCACCCTATGCGAGCCGAACGATACGAGCAGACCGCAAAATATTGTAAAAGTCCTGTTCAACGATTTTTTTAAGAGCGCAGAATGACTCTAGTTAATCTTATTTGATTACTTGTTATTGAATCACTGCCAAAATAAACATGTCATAGGTACCTGCTACCTATCTACTATAACTAACAACATGTAATAAATATATCGTAAACCAAACATCACTCACTTGCAATACCTATGAGTATATGTCGCAAATATTGATTCGAAAGCATGTAAGCAAATACCTATACGAACACTGCATACAAATTCCAGGTATCTATCTCTGTGAAACCCACGATCTATAACAGGAATCATCAAAGGCGGTGTCTCAGAGCAAATACCTACGCTCTGTAGCTTACTAACTATACGGGTGGTAGAGTGGGTAGGGTACTCAGGTTGCATTCCAACGACCGATGCGGTTAGCCCTCTGCCGTAATTTTATTATTTTACTCTGTGGCTCTGATATCTGTCGTCTCTGATGTCTACGGATGTATGAAACTAACTTAGTAAGTTAATTGCTGTGAATCTATATTCCTACTATAAACGTAATCAACTTGACTTTTTAACACGCTTTTTAACACGCTTTTTGTTTGTATATTTATTTTGTATGTAATAGAATCTTTGAACACGATTACACACACACCCAACACACACACATCATCTGCCTAGCCTTTTCCCAACTATGTTGGGGTCGGCTTCCAGTCGAACCGGATGCAGTTGAATACCAGTATTTTTCATGGAACGACTGCCTATCTGACCTCCACAACCCAGTAACTGGGTAATACGATGCCCCTTGGTAAGACTGGTTGTCAGACTTTCGGGCTTCTGATGACCCGTAACGACTGTCAAAGATCCACGAATGACAGCCGGGACCAACGGCTTAACGTGCTTTCCGAGGCACGGAGGAGTCTCGGTATGTAAAGACGGTCACCCATCCACGGATTAATTCGAAATTTTGCACACTTATCAGGGCCCGATGACAATACAATAATTTATTCGCAATAATTTTGTCGCATTATCCTGATGAGTATCATCAGGATTAATGATTTCCTTCCGGAGAGGGAGCTTGAGAAACGGCTACCATATCCAAGTTTCGATTTCCAAAAGCAGGTATTAAGTATCAGCTAGTTTCTACATGTTCATGATGCTTTAAAACTAAAAAACACGCTTTTATAGTAGATCGAACTAAAAAATGAAAAATAAATTATTGTTTAAAAAAAACTAAAAAAACACACTTTATGAAATAGACTGAAATAAAAAGTAAAAAAAAATAATTTTTCAATGTCAGAATAAAGTAATTAACGTGAAAAAAAAGCGTGGGGTGCTTTCGAATTACAGAGTTAGTGTACTAAGAATGTCGTACAAAGCACCCCACGCTTTTTTATAATGACATTAATTTTCTCGTTAATCACTATAAATAAACTCGTTAAAAAGTAAAAAACAAATTTTTCAATGTCAGATGACATTGAAAAATTTATTTTTTATTTTTTAGTTCAGTTTAATGGTATTAAAGCGTGTTTTTTAGTTTTTTTTTAAACTATAATTTTAATTTTACTAGTTTGGCACTCGTACGTATTCTGGAACGAAAATCAACAAATTACTTGCTTAGCTAAAAAATTATTAAACGCGGGTCAACTGCTTTGATTACTTGACTGAATTATCAACAGCCAATAACATAACTTTAGGGTCTATTTCACCACCTACGATTAAGTTCCTAATAACTTACTTGGCAGATAATTTCATTCAAATTGTTCCATTTTTGAATTTTTCAGTAAGTAGTGGCTAATCGGGCATCGTGAAATAGGCCCTAAGTTTAAATTAACGCGTCGGCAAGTCGTTGATTTTCTTATCAGGGTTCAGTTTATCTAACGTCTCTAATCATTGTTACTCTTTCTTCAAAATCCAATAATTAAAAAAAAAACAGTTTAATCCAAAACCATTGTTGGAAAATACTCATTGGCAAGATTCCAGCCACTTAACCAAGCTAATTACGTTAACAGTTTCATTCATTCATTAATTCAGTCAATTAATATCATCATGGACTGTCCATTCCACTGAATGATCGATGAGTTATTGGTCAATCTGTCATTTCGAGCATAAACTTGTGGACTTGTTGCCATTGTTGCTTAATTAATATGTAGTGGTAATTTAAGTAATAATTTTGTATAGAATTAATTCTTTTTGTAAACAAAACTTACATATCTTCGCAATAGTGTGGGTACACCCATTTTTGAAAAGTGTCTCAATTAGATTTATAGTGCTAACAAGCCACTAAAAAAAACACAAAATTTTTATTCAATCGATAAGTGCCATAAAAATGCATTTAAATTTTACATTTTCAAATTTCGCACGTAATTTGACGAAAACGCTGGACGCAGTGGACGCCATATTGCTCTGTGATCATGACGTCAGTTGACTGTGTAAACAAAAACTTTTTATACGCTGATCAGTTGACAGTTGACACTTTTTAATTTACTCAGCCGTATGACGTAATAACATGGCGGCTACTTTCATGGCGTCAGAAAACACATTAAAAAAACTGAAAACTTTGAATTGAATTTTAAAATTTATATTGTTATTTTATGAACTAAAACTAAAATTTTCCGACTGCTTTTTGCCTAAGCTATCTAAGAAATAATATATTTTTAGATTTTTTCTCTTATAGAGTAAAATACCGTATACCGCTCCTAAATGTTTAGTTAATTTCTGCTTTAAAAATGTCTTTTCAAGGCATACATGAGTCGAGTTGACTTTTAACACAGTGCACTGTAATCTATCGAGACACATATTATTATCAAGCGATAATTACTCTGACGACAGAATAACAACATTCCATACATACGCACAGTTAATCGACCGGTACGTCAAAGATAATAAGCCGCTGCGTCTGTAACTGCTGATATACTGTGACATGGGTTAATGAGGATTGAGTGTTTAGTTAATATGCATAATTAACTGTAATGTATGATAAAGTGAAATATACATAGGTATGTATTAGAGGCTTGTGGGGTGAGTAATAACAGCCGCAGGGGTCGATCAGGTTAAGCTATATACGCTTGCCGGAGTTGGTCCGTGGATGTGTGGCCGAGACTCCTCCGCGCCTCGGAAAGCACGTTAAACCGTTGATCCCGGCTGTCATTCGTGGATCTTTGACAGTCGTTACGGGTCGTCAGAAGCCCGAAAGTATGAAAACCAGTCTTACCAAGGGGGATCGTATTACCCAGTCACTGGGTTGTGGAGGTCAGATAGGCAGTCGCTCCATGTAAAATACTGGTATTCAGCTCCATCCGGTTAGACTGGAGCCGACCCCAACATAGTTGGGAAAAGCCTAGGCAGATGATACATAGGTATCATAGGTAACTTTGCCTAGGCGAAGACAGAAACGATACTAACAGTAATGTTTCTCACGGATTCTTGATCATCATTCTCCTGCCCTTATCCCAATCTATTTGAGGTCGGCGCAACATGTCCTTTTTTTCCATACTTCTCTATTATTCGTCATCTCGGTAGTCACCCCCTTTCTAGCCATGTCATCTTTCACACAATCCATCCATCGTTTCTTTGGTTTTCCCCTAAGTTTTGATTATGAATGTCGATGGTTATAAGGGATAACCATCAACATTCATACTCAAAACTTTCCTCACGACATTTTCCTCACTCCTCCGCATTGTGCGGAAATCGGTTGTCATAGTATGGGCATGCCATACTATGACAACCGATTTCCGCACAACTTTTCAGTGACCGGTGCCACTTTCAGACTTCCTCTTATGTACCTATGTCTTATTCTATCCATCCGTGTAACACCACACATCCCTCTTAGCATTCACGGGGTCTTGATAAGTCTATCAAAACAACTGTCAAGATTTCGCGATGTAAAGTTCAGTGTGTTCATAGCTGCAATGCTTATTATATTACCTATGACACATCAGGCCGAAATAACGTCAATCAACATTGATTCAAGAACATTCTTAAAAGTAAATCAGCCGGAATTTCCATCTCGTAATTTTTGATAAATTTTCTGTCGTTATACTAAGTCAACTCTGACTAAAAAAATGTTAAGGCAAAAGTTTTTTAACCAAACACCTAAATATACTGGAAATAACAGTAAAAAATAAACATTTTATTAGTTATCTTATTACGCGAAAACCAGGCATGCTTATAAAATTTTATGTCATACCGTATTCCGAAACGTAGGTATCATTAAAAGACCTCAGTGTATGTACTTGAAAAATTTGCTCTAGAATCTCATGAGGTTTCTTATTACAGTGGTAGACTGAGCAAGTTGAATAACTTTAGTTTTGTACTCGGGTTTGCCAACATTGTACCTCTAAGCAAATATCAAACAATCGTTTAGTTGCCTTTAAAAAAAGTCGAGAGGTGTCGTGGGACACCCGGTTGGAAAGAACTTCGTTTCGCTATATATTAGTATGTATTAAATAACAGGCACAATTAAATAAATTAACAACGTTTGAGAGTAAATACATGAAAAAAAAAAGTCTGTCAACTCCGACGCACGACTGGAGTTTGCTCCTGTTTTTTGTGCCGTTTCGACTTTCTATTTTTTGGTCATTCTGTCGGGCAGAGTTTCTTCAATGAATCAGTGCTAGACAAAAAGCAACTTTAAGGTTCAAAGGCGGTCGTCCGTCCCTTATCACCCCTCCCCCTCTCCCATACCTACCCCTCCCCTTGTAATTCTCCTCTCACTCACCTGCCACCGCCCCCTCCCCCTCCCCTCCCCTATCATCCTCCCCACTCATCCCCCTTACCACTTCGTCTCACCTTCCCCCGTGAGACGGATTGGTAAGGATCCCCTTCCCCCGAATAAAAATAATGGTAACAAAGTTGTTACTTTATCAAAAGTATATAATTCTTTGAGTTGAGTTGACTGGATTCTTTCCAAAAATACAAAAAACGTCTACAAATAATAGTTGAGGTTATAGAGGCATGCCTCCTCATGAGGAACAGGGTGTAAAGTACACTCATCCTCCATAGAAAAGGGGGGATCCTCCGACCAGACGAATATCGCATCTGGTGGGCAACTGCCCGACGGTTGATGTCGGGATGTTGTATTTAAGTCAATCGCGCGGTAAACTCTGTTTGCGCGATGCAGGATTTTGCATGACGTCAGTGTGATGCGTAGTTCACATGTGGCGATGTAAATGCCGCCGCATCACTCCCCTCCGGAGACCGGAGGTCGATAGTGGGCTGAGTCGTGTATCTTGCAATGCTTGCCAAGGCCAATGAGTTTCCAGTGAGTCAGAACCGGGTGCCATATAGTTCACGGTGAGTCGGAACTGTCTGCGTTGATTCCCCAGTGAGTCGGAGTGGCGCTGCGTTATGCTCCACTGAGTCGGATGTGGTACAGTGCCGGGTTGAGGCTGACTGCTGGCGTCAACCAGGAGAGGATTTAAGGGCTCTGCTTGTTGACAGGCCGAAAGTGCAGTGTGCTGTGCCAAGGTTTCTGATAAGGCTGAGAGTGATGACCAGAAATGCGCGTCCACTGCATGCAGGTGGTCAGGATACCTGTTGATGCCGTAGGTACTAGCTGGCTGTGTGACTCACCGCTCGATAGCTTGAGGAAGTGATGATGATGACGTCTCGCTGAAGTAGTTGCACGAAGGCTGCACTGACGTTTTTACTCGGGATCACCAGTAGAGGTATGAGGAACAGGGTGTAAAGTTTACTCATCCTCCATAGAAAAGGGAGGATTCTTCGACCAGACGGATGTTGTGTCTGGTGGGCATCAACTTTTTATATTTCAGGTATTTGACAAGAACATAGAAAGAAAGAAAGAAAGAAAAATATTTTATTTGGGACACGCACAGGGAATAATCAAAGAGAGAAAACGGAGACAAACTTTACACAAACTACTAATTTATTATTCGTTTTGAGCCAAACCGCACTTCAAAACACTTTAAATCCAGACCTCAATATTTGAAGAAGATTTATCTGCCTATTTTACCAATCTAAAAAAGTTTCTATCTCCTTCACTTAAAAAATAAAATGACAAACAGTTAAAGGTCTCCTCCAAAAATATAACTTCTGTAACTTATTTAAAATTTACGAAAAGTTTCTGAAATGATTCAGTGTTTGCGTTCAATTTATAAAAGTTTACGAATTCATCAAACATTTTCAATATAAATAATGAATATATTAAAATAGACTGGTTCATCTATTTTGATAGAAATAATTTTAACTTTAACTAACTTCAAAGAGAAGAAGGTTTTAATTTTTTTCAAGCCTGTCACAAAGACTATTTCCTTGTTTTTGAAGTCGGTTTTTTATTTATTTTTTGCCTTCAGAATTTGATTTTTTTTACTTCTAACCGGCCAGCCTTATATATATACAGTCAGGGAAATTAATGAATTATTTTTCTAGGGTTCCGTACCCGAAGGGTGCCAAACGGATCCCCATTACCAAGCCTTCGTCGTCCCGTCTGTCAGCGGGCTGTATCTCATCAACCGTAATGGGTAGACAGTTGAAATTTTCATAGATTGTGTATTTCTATTGCCGTTATAACAACAAATAATAAAAACTTTTTTACAAAAAAATACAACCGACTTCCAAAAACAACACTACAAAGTGAAAAATAACTTTAGTTTCGGAAGTCGGTGTCTAGTTAAATGTATTTTCGTTTTTTGCCACCGACTTCCGAAATTAAAGTTATTTTTCACTTTGTAGTGTTGTTTTTGGAAGTCGGTTGTATTTTTTTGTAAAAAAGTTTTTATTTTTCACTTTTTAGTTGTGTACCTACCCCACACAAATTCAAATACCACTACCTGCAAAACAAACTAAAACATCATCCATATAAAAGTGGGGAAAAAATACGTATTATTGAAGCTAACTCAAAAACTACCGAAGCAAAGTTAATCAATTTCATATGGGACCAACTGTGATGCACTCTCAAACAAAACAAAAAAAATCCAAATCGGTCCAGCCATCTTTGAGTAATCGGGGAACATACATAAAAAAAAAATAAAAAAAAATGGTTCCGACGAATTGAGAACCTCCTCCTTTTTGAAGTCGGTTAAAAAATAAAATAAAGTAAAAAAAATAAAGGGTGTCTCCATACAAGAAACGTGTTGTTAAACTGAAGTATTTTTTTAAATATGTGTTGTGTGTGGTGTTATGTACAGTGGTACGGAACCCTTCGTGTGTGAATCCAACTCGCACATGGCCGGTTTCTCAAATTGACACACGTCAATTTACCGTGTTATAGCCATTTCATACCGATCATTCTATGACCTTGTGAAGGCCGCAGGAATCCACTGGATGCAAGAAGCACAGAACTGGTCCAAGAGGCGGTGCTTGGGGGAAGCCTATGTCTAGCAGTGGACGTCTTTCGGCTGAAATGATGAGCCATTTCATACAACTGTCAAAGAATGACAGTTGTGATTTGTTACTATGGAAGAAGTGTCGTGAGTCGTGACACTGTTTTCGGTCTGGCTCTCATTAGCCATTTTAAGTTCTTAGTACTTAGTTAATGTTCTTTTAACAATTAAATTCCCTGAGTTTACCAACTGAGTTTTTTTCGAAGGTTTTATCCAAATAACCCTATGTCAACCAATACAACTTGTACCCACTCACAACACGCAAGGGAATATAAGTTACAAGCAATTAATACTAATTCCCACGTTCTTCAATGAACGTCTATAGCATTTAACTATTAGATTTCATGCTCATGACATTTATGACAGCTGTCAGATTATTATTATTAATTTGCATTTAACTCTAATTGAGGCTTGAGAGGCATTCACTTAACGATTTAAATGTTTAGATTAAAACAATTAGGATCAGGATTAACCGTATTTTTTTTAATTGCTTTCTTAAGAAAACTCCCCTCTATATGGTAAAACGGTGCATGTATTCAATTAGTGCCTCTGAAGTTTCCTCGAGAACCAGGCATCCGGCAAATTTATACTAGAATATTTGGTGTGAGAGAAATCCACTATCCACACATCTATTAATTACTACTTTTATAACTGCTAAAGTTTGGATGGATGGATGAATGACGAATCTGGATGAAATTTGGCACAGAGTTAGATTATAGTCTGGAATAGTACATAGGCTACTTTTATCTCAGAAAAATGTGGGTCCTGTGGGATAATTTCCGACATCCATGCGGGCGAAGCCGATGGCAAAAGTTAGTTAATAATACCAAAACCAAACCAAACCAAACCATTATTATTAATCTAGCCAAACCACGGAATTAGTTCAATGTTAAAGTAAAGTTGTTAATACTCTTTCACAGAAATCCGAGGGGAAGGGAAATTGCAGTTTCCCGTGAATACGGATTACGCCTTCCAACGCTGAAATGTTCATAACAAGAGATTAGGACATAGTGTTTTAGTTGGTAACTAGCTTCTACCAGTGAGTTCGTCCGCGTGAAATTTCTTATTTTAACATACTTAAAACATTTACTTCCCATTTATATTTTTTTCTTTTTATTCTACCCTGCAATTTCCCACTGCTGAACAAAGGCTTCCTCCAAATCCTTCCAAGCATCCCTTTCCAGGGTCACCTCGATCCAACCCTTGCGGTACGCGTCTATGTCATCTCGCCACCTCTCCCGGGCCAGCCCCGGCGGCGCCGTCCATCCTCAGGCATCCACCGTGTGGAGACTGTTGCCCAGCGGTCGCTAAGCTCCCATATAATCCTATTTTAGCTTGGCAGCCTTTTTCCCTACGTCTAAGATCCCCATTTCGGAGTGCAGCGTGGTGTTTCGTATTCTGGCAAAGCTTCCCGTCAGTAAAATAATTTTAGAATCGGATCAGTAGTTCCGAAGATTACCCCTACATACAATCAATCTGCCTAGCCTTTTCCCAACTATGTTGGGGTCGGCTTCCAGTCTAACCGGATGCAGCTGAATACCAGTATTTTACATGGAGCGACTGCCTATCTGACCCCCACAACCCAATTACTGGGTAATACGATACCCCTTGGTAAAACTGGTTGTCAGACTTTCGGGCTTCTGACGACCCGTAACGACTGTCAAAGATCCACGAAGGACAGCCGGGACCAACGGCTTAACGTGCTTTCCGAGGCACGGAGGAGTCTGGGTATGTAAAGATGGTCACCCATCCACTGACCAACCCCGGCAAGCGTAGCTTAACCTGATGGATCGACCCATGCGGCTGTTATTACTTAGCCACGAGCTCCTCTGTTCAATTTCGTGTAAACTATTAAATTATGTTGCAACAAGAATTTCATAACGAAATATTCCCAATGCTCGCTTCAAATATAAATAAACATGTCGGATAACTATCTGGGATATGTGAGCTGAATAACTTAACTTACTGCATTTCTAATTAAATATAACTATAATCACGTCTGTAAATCCCGAAGGGTTTTGGCAGGGGTGTACCTATAGTATACCAAAATTTCGACAGTTATGTTTAAAGTCCCATGTAATACGGGCGAGCCTATTGCCATCACACGTAACAACACAAGTATAAACTTTTACTTAAATGGAAATTCCCTAAATAATATGTAACACATTTGTAAGTTTTGAAATAAACATTTATTTATTTTATTTATTTATTTATCAACCGGGCACAAATCCAGACTCCGGCTGCTACTCAGAAATTGCTGATGGAAAAATCCAATAACACTTGGCCCGATCTCGGAATCGAACCCAGTACCTCATGCTCACCAGTAGTGCTATTCTGTAAACATCTCACCGTGATAACTTAGGTGAAGTGAGCGTGAAGTGAGCCGTCATTCCATCTGATGCTAGGGGTTGACACTATTGACAGTTCACTTTAAGATCACTTCACCTAAGTTTTCACGGTGAGATTTTTACAGAATAGACCGGCAGTAGCGCTTGCGACTAACTAGACCAATGAGGCAGTTGATATTGCATGTATGATTCTGAACTAAAAATATAATTTTAAATAGGTAAATTTTCTCAATAAATGTACCGAAGTAAAAATTTTCACTCCGGTACATTTATTGAGAAACTGTATCTATCTTAAATTATAATAGGTTGGGGAAAAACTTTCTTCGCATTTTTTAAGAAAATTCAAAGCATTTTTTAATTTACATTATTTACATTTATCTAAAGTATTTAGGTACCATTTTGTTCGATAACTTTTTGTCATCTTGTAGGTAGGGACATGATCCCATTGCTATAGAAATTTTGGGACTTCTGTTTAAAATACCGCGACAAGTGATTTTGGCAGTCCTCTCGCGACGTTAACCTGACACTGCCTAAAGAATTCTGAAGAGACCGAAACAGGTGGAAATCTGAAGGTGCAAGGTCAGGACTATACGGCGGATGCATTAACACCTCCCAGCCAAACTCTCTTAATTTTTGCTGAGTGGCTAAAGATGTGTGAGGTCTAGCGTTATCATGATGAAAAACCACACCCCTTCTGTTGATTAATTCCGGCCGCTTTCTCTCAACTTCTTGCTTTAATCTCATCAGTTGTTCGCAGTAGAGTTCAGAGTCGATGGTCCTGTCTGGTGGTAACAGCTCATAATAAATAATGCCCTTCCAATCCCACCACACACACAGCATCACCTTGTTGCGAGTTAACCCGGGTTTCGCCACAGTCTGTGAAGCCTGACCGGCCTTTGACCACGATCTTTTTTGCACGTTCTTATCGTACGTGATCCACTTTTCATCACCAGTTATCAGCTTCTTCAAAAATGGTTCGGTTTCATTACGTCGTAATAAAGAATCACAAATGAGTACACGGTTCATTAGGTTTCTTTCAGTGAGCTCGTGAGGTACCCAAATATCGAGCTTTTTTGTGTACCCAGTTTTTTTCAAATGCGCCAAAACTGTTTTGTGGTCAATTCCCAGTTCTTCAGCTACGTCGTAACTACTGATATGCCGATCTTGCTCCACTTTTTCAAAAATGGCATCCATTTTATCCGTAATAGGGCGACCAGAGCGACGTGCATCTTTGACATCAAAATTTCCGGATTGAAAACGCTTAAACCAAATTTGTGCTACTCTCACAGACACTGCACTGGGTCCATAAACATCGCAAATTTTTTTCGCGGCTTGCGTTGCATTTTTACCTTTTTTGTAGTAAAATTTTAAAATGTATCGAATTTCTTCATTAGATTCACTTATCTTGACAGTACGAAAAACAAATGAAAATCACACATTTTCCTAATTTGAAATTGGAATTATGTTCTTTAAAATTTAAACTTTCAATGATACCAAAACCAGCCAGATACAAATAGTATAGCCAAAGAGATTTTATTTTAAGTTCATACATACTATAATGCGAAAAGACTTTTTCCCCAACCATATAAAAATATTTATAGTTCAGAATTCGGTCAAAAAACATTTTAAGAATGTAAAGCATTTTATTTAATAAACATACTTTTGTGTAAAAAAGTAATGATTTGACTACCCATTTGTAACAGCGTCCTTAACGTGCTTTCCGAGGCACAGAAGAGTCTTGGTATGTAATGATGGTCACCCATCCACGGACTGACCCCGGCAAGCGTAGCTTAACCTGATGGATCCACCCGTGCGGCTGTTATTACTGAGCCACAAGCTCCACACCACGCACAGACTCAATCACTGAAAATACACACATCCACACGGTC
Source organism: Cosmia pyralina (assembly GCA_946251885.1). Taxonomy (NCBI): domain Eukaryota; kingdom Metazoa; phylum Arthropoda; class Insecta; order Lepidoptera; family Noctuidae; genus Cosmia; species Cosmia pyralina. The sequence continues at coordinate 22,773,737 of OX276345.1, read as the reverse complement.
TAGGGATATTTCATACTCAATTAAATAACTCGAAAAGTACTGGCCGCATTGGAATCTTTTATACACCGATTTGTTTGTAATTTATCTCAGACTAATTCCAAATTCAAATTTTTGATAATTCTTTTGTTTCGGTGGCATAAAAATGTCTTGATGTGTAGGAGAGGAAATTTTCGTTTGTGCGAAATTTAGAAAGCAATACGAATTACATTTAGTTACAGTTTTTTTTCATTTTTAAACGAAAAGTAAAGTTAAAATTGAGGTATTGTAGCCATGCAACGCCGACATTTGACGAGGGCGGAGATGTTACGAGCTGTGGGAATGCTGGAAGCTGGGTCTGTTCAGCGTAATGTTGCTGAGGCCATAGGGACCCACCAAAATGTAATTTCAAGATTGTGGACACGCTATCGTGCCACAGGTGAAGTAGCGGAGAGGCACCGGCAGCCAAGCCGCATCACTACCCCCAGACAAGACCGATTTTTGCAAATTACTGCGCGAGCTCAACCAAATGCAACGGCAACTCAATTGGTCCAAAGGCTGCGAGTGGAACACCAAGTGCTTGTGAGTGACCAAACTGTAAGAAGGCGACTGCATGAAAGCAATCTACGCTCTCGTAGATCACTCCGGGTTCCACCTTTACGGAGAGGCAATCGTGGACGACGATTAGAATGGGTTCGGAACCACGTGGACTGGGGCCGTGAGCAATAGTCCAATGTGCTGTTCACGGATGAATCCAGGTTCGGCTTCCATCCAGATTCACGAAGGACGCGTGTTTGGCGAGTTCCTGGACGATGGAGCCGTCTCCAGAACCCTCAGGAAGTTCACCCATACCAAGGAGGAACAATTATGGTTTGGGCAGGAATTCGTCTTGGAGGACGGACGGATCTCGTTTGGGTGCGGGGCAATATGACGGCAGAACGATACGTCCAACAGGTGCTGGAGCCCGTAATCTTGTCCCACAGAACACAAATGGGGCAAGATTTCCTGCTCATGCACGACAATGCCCGGGCACACACGGCGAGAACGGTAGCAGCTTGGTTACATACACAAAATGTTAGGGCCTTAGACTGGCCTGCTTAATCGCCAGATCTAAATCCCATTGAGCATGCGTGGGATATGCTGCAAAGAAGAGCTCTGAAGGAAATTCCTGAAAATCTGGCTACAGAAGATCAACTTTTTGCGTACCTCAGAAGGACATGGGACAATATTCCGCAGCAAGACATTGACAACCTTGTTCTGAGCATGACAAATCGTTGCCGATGTGTTATGAACATCATGCGCGCTTTCTCAGACTACTAACTTCAAGTTTATAAACACAAATTAAATGATTTTTCTATTTTTTTCAGTTTTTACTCACAAATTAAAAGTTAATTCATATACAGTTTCCGTCTATGCTTCATTTTTTTCCATAAAATCCTGAAATTTTAATCTAAGTACCTTAACCATTATTAAAAAATGTTAGAATATTAAATAACGTATCTTTTAAATATATACATGTCATATAAATAATTAACACATTGATAGTAATTCGCTTTTTTAAAAATATCCCTAGACCGTGTTGATGTGTGTAATACGTAACTAAGTCATCATAGAATTTCGAAATTCTGTCAATATACGAGTCATACGGGTTATTGAAGTTTGTATGCGATAGAAATAGCAGACACAACTTGATATTTCATATTAAAAAGTATACTATTAGGTACTGTCACAATTATTCCATACTCAAAAGAGCAGGCTCCAAAAAAAACAAACACCGCTGATAGAGCAATTATACTATACCTATCAACAAGTTCCTTATATGTACATATTAGGTCGGGGAAAAAGTCTTTTCGCATTGTATGAACTTAAAATAAAATCTCTTTGGCTATACTACTTGTATCTGGCTGGTTTTGGTATCATTAAAAGTTTAAATTTTAAAGAACATAATTCCAAATTCAAATTAAGTAAATGTGTGATTTTCATTTGTTTTTCGTACTGTCAAGATGAGTGAATCTAATGAAGAAATTCATCACATTTTAAAATTTTACTACAAAAAAAGGTAAAAATGCAACCCAAGCCGCGAAAAAAATTTGCGATGTTTATGGACCCAGTGCAGTGTCTGTGAGAGTAGCACAAATTTGGTTTAAGCGTTTTCAATCCGGAAATTTTGATGTCAAAGATGCACGTCGCTCTGGTCGCCCTATTACGGATAAAATGGATGCCATTTTTGAAAAAGTGGAGCAAGATCGGCATATCAGTAGTTACAACGTAGCTGAGTAACTGGGAATTGACCACAAAACAGTTTTGGCGCATTTGAAAAAAACTGGGTACACAAAAAAGCTCGATATTTGGGTACCTCACGAGCTCACTGAAAGAAACCTAATGAACCGTGTACTCATTTGTGATTCTTTATTACGACGTAATGAAACCGAACCATTTTTTAAGAAGCTGATAACTGGTGATGAAAAGTGGATCACGTACGACAAGAACGTGCAAAAAAGGTCGTGGTCAAAGGCCGGTCAGGCTTCACAGACTGTGGCGAAACCCAGGTTAACTCGCAACAAGGTGATGCTGTGTGCGTGGTGGGATTGGAAGGGCATTATTTATTATGAGCTGTTACCACCAGACAGGACCATCGACTCTGAACTCTACTGCGAACAACTGATGAGATTAAAGCAAGAAGTTGAGAGAAAGCGGCCGGAATTAATCAACAGAAGGGGTGTGGTTTTTCATCATGATAACGCTAGACCTCACACATCTTTAGCCACTCAGCAAAAATTAAGAGAGTTTGGCTGGGAGGTGTTAATGTATCCGCCGTATAGTTTGACCTTACACCTTCAGATTTCCACCTGTTTCGGTCTCTTCAGAATTCTTTAGGCAGTGTCAGGTTAACATCACGAGAGGACTGCCAAAACCACTTGTCGCGGTATTTTGATCAGAAGTCCCAAAGTTTCTATAGCAATGGGATCATGTCCCTACCTACAAGATGGCAAAGAGTTATCGAACAAAATGGTATCTACATACTTTAGATAAATGTAAATAATGTATATTAAAAAATGTTTTGAATTTTCTTAAAAAATGCGAAGAAACTTTATCCCCAACCTATTATATGTATTCCAGATGACGGCGCGCCATGATATAGTCGATTTATGGTACAGTTTTTAAAAGTTGTAATTGATTATTTTTACTGTGTGGGTTAGAATTTATTTCTTTTGTGTTTTTTTTCATTAAGAGCGGGTAACACCGAATGGATTTGTGAGTGTCATGGCGATGGTGGCAATCACTTTGGAGGTGATCGTCACGCAGTGTGTATACTCGTATATAAATCCATTGGCTCTAAATGCAAGTTTATAAGTTATTGTGATTTGACCTAATCAGTAATAATCATTGTAATAATTATTTTTTATGGTCAAGTGTTATTGCGATATTTGTGAGTAAATTTAGTGCGTTATTTTGCGAGTATTATTTTTCAAATATCTACACGTACATGCCAATGATGGAGGAACAACTGATGACGGACAGCAGCGACACGTGGTGTCTCAGCCGCTAGAACATCCCTCATATATTTTTGACTCGCAAATTACAGTCACAAAAAATGTCTTTATTTATCTAAATTTGAAAGTATGTAATACATATTTAACTGTAATATAAACATAACCTAAAAATAACAAAATTATATCCTAACATAACTAAAACTATTAAAAAACTAAAATATGGCACCGTTGTCGAGTGGTAAAGTACCCATGGCACCGTTGTCGAGTGGTAAAGTACCCAAGAGACTGGCGGCATTGCCACGTTGTATGGCAATTTGAAAAGTAATTGTATAGTTGCTAAGTTGATGTAAGGTTGTTTTCTGTTTGCAAATTTTTGTCTTACTTCGTTTTTTGTTAGTCTAAGTTTTTTAATTGACATTGTTATGTAATTTAATATTAGTGTAATTAGCATAGATACAAGCGATTTGGTGTAAACTGTAATCTTATATTTTATGAATAAATGAATTGAATGTATGTTTATTTGATATTTGATCGTTGCATCAACCGATTCAAAGGCAGATCAGAACCAGATGACACAGTCGTCCGTTAATTTTACAGCCCAATGATGCACGTTATCCTGTGCGGTCACCAAAGCAGTGATAGACTAGCTGTGATCAATATTTCTGCCTAGAAATCTACCTGTAATAAGGGTCGAGTTCAGACTGTGGTGAAGCGATAAATCAAATAAATTCAAAATGATAGGTAGGAACAATCGCGGATGTTACCTACTTACAACCGTAACGATAAGCTAAAAAACTTTTTTACAAAAAAATACAACCAACACCAACAAAAAACAACCAACCAAAAACAACACTACAAAGTGAAAAATAACTTTAATTTCGGAAGTCGGTGTCTAGTTAAATGTATTTTCGTTTTTTGCCACCGACTTCCGAAATTAAAGTTATTTTTCACTTTGTAGTGTTGTTTTTGGAATTCGGTTGTATTTTTTTCTAAAAAAGTTTTTATTTTTCACTTTTTAGTTGTGTACCTACCCCACACAAATTCTTATACCACTATCTGCAAAACAAACTAGAACATCATCCATATAAAAGTGGGGAAAAAATACGTATTATTGAAGCTAACTCAAAAACTACCGAAGAAAAGTTAATCAATTTTATATGGGACCAACTATGATGAATACCCTCTCAAATAAAACAAAAAAAATAATCCAAATCGGTACAGCCATCTTCGAGTAATCGGGGAACATACATAAAAAGAAAAAAATAAAAAAAAAAAAAAGGTTCCGACGAATTGAGAACCTCCTCCTTTTTGAAGTCGGTTAAAAATTATGCTTATTGCATACAGTTAATGAAATTAATCAAAACAACCAATCAATCTGCCTAGCCCTTTCCCAACTATATTGGGGTCGGCTTCCAGTCTAACCGGATGCAGCTGAATACCAGTATTTTACATGGAGCGACTGCCTATCTGACCTCCACAGCCCAGTAACTGGGTAATACTATCGTATTACCCCCTTGGTAGGACTGGTTGTCAGACTTTCAGGCTTCTGACGACCCGTAACGACTGTTAAAGATGCACGAATGACAGCCGGGACCAACGGCTTAACCCTTCCCGTGCGGTCGGCCATGGCCACGGCCGCGGACTGGAGAAGGTTATTCAACATTTGACTGGTTAACGTGTTTTTCGAGACACGCAGGAGTCTTGGTAAGTAAAGATTGTCACCCATCCACGGACCGACCCCGGCAAGCGTAGCTTAACCTGATGGAACGACCCGTGCGGCTGTTATTACTTAGCCACGAGCTCCTCGACTTCTTATCAAAACAACCAATGTGTAGCTTTATTTTAAAACAAGTCGAACCCTTTCCTAACAACTAGGGCAACTCAAAATCCTTCAAATACCTACCTACTCGCAGTAAATAAACATTAAAAAGAAAAAAAATCTAAGAACAAATGAAATTCCAGCCAATCATCGATCAGGATTGCTTTTCCAACAAAATCTCGTAATAATATCGTCTGTAGGGAACGCTCCACGAAAAAATGTATTCTTAAAAAGGTGAAAATAGCTTCGCATGGTCCACTGAACAGCGGGCCGTTCACAATGGATACCTGTGGGCCTTGCACGAACACGCGAAGTAAACGTAACATTTTTTTTTAACGATTTTATAATAGAAAATACATAGGAACTCATACACTCAAACCACTGGAAGTTGCTAAGAGAGCTTCCCGGCGAAAGCTCTACCCTACATTTGATCAGTATAAAAAAGTCCTCACGGTCCGGTAAACATTAATCTTCAACATTTTATTAAATAAATAAAATAAATAAATCTTTATTTTCAGACCAGGAGATCCATATGTCAATTACTAACTAACACACTAACAATAAAATAACAGTAACAATTTGGCACTTATTAACTAAAGCACTATAATTAAACCTATCAATCAAAAATCATCTGTCATATATGAATGACGGTCTGTGAGCCGCCATCCAGTGACATATGATTAGGCCATCCACCCTGCTGGCTACAGTAGCCACGAGGTTGTTGGGGCTGTCGCGCACCCGATGCACCAGTGCACAGTGATGCGATTCGCAGACGCAGCAGCGAGCCGAAATCCGGAACGCGTGCGTCCACGAACATCCCCGACGCGCTACAGAAGCGCGGCAGCCCCAGCATTACCCGGAACGCGTTATTATACTGGACTCGTAGAGCATTGTACGAGTCATAACTGACCCACAGGGCGCACGCATACAGCGACTGGCAGTAGGCCCTGAACAGTATTAGCCCCCGTTCCCACGGGCGTAATAAAATCGCGGCGGGATTTTATCGCGCACTGGATTTTCAACTCTCGTTGTTGAGCCGAGCGTTGAGAATCCAACTTAACAATGACAGAGTACATTCTAGCGCGTCGAAAAAACACATTGTTGGATTTTGCACTCTCGGCGCTAAGCAGAGCGTTGAAAATCCAGTGCGCGAAAAAAAATCGCCGTGATATTATTACGTCCGTGCGAACGTCGACTTAAAGCAATACACACAAACTCTTTTTATAGCCTTCACACGCTTTGCTTTTACTAAACGTTTTTTTTTACTATCTTGGGCCATATATAACAAACAAAACTATCCCTGTAAATCAATCCTCTTACGAAATGTGTAAAAAACAAATAACACGCACTCTAACCAGTTTAAACTACGACGACACTGCATATCTGGTTACTTAACTGTCGTAGTAACTTCTCTAACACACCGTATCTAAACTCAACCTCCTTCCCTTCCGTTTACACACACATACCACACCTATATCATAATACACTCGCAAACCACAGCTACATCACAAAGCACACACAGATACTAACACTTCACACACTTATATTCCATTTGCAATAAGATTAGACATTTCAACAAACCTTTTTTACAGTTCGTTCAATCGATTTTGACTTCTATTACTTTGGTGGCATGACAAATGGCAGCTGCAGTAAACAGTTGGTATTGTAACCACTTTTTTGCCTTTAATGCCATCCTTAAATCTACCTTATAGAAGTCAAAATCGGTTGAACAGACTGTATAAAAGGTTTGTTTAAATGTCTAATCTTATTGCAAATGTAGTATAATATAACTTGATATACGTTTGCACCACATAGCTGTGCTTATAGTCCTAAGCAGTCTCAAAAATTTTGTGCTTCTTCTGTGGGTACCTGGGCTGGCGAACCTTAACACCTGTTAAGGCGAGTAATGCCGCCAAATAATGCCACCATTGAGAAAAAAATCGCAAGTCTGGGGATACGGAACATTTTGAAATGTCCTGTGTTCACATTTTTAGTCAGGTGAGGTCAAAAAATTAAAATCTGAATAAAAATGTGAGCAATGGAAATTTCAAAATGTATCATATCTCCAGACTTATGATTTTTTCTCAACTATGGCGCTAGTTGGCGGCACTACTCGCCTTAATACAGGTTACAATGAAACCTAGCTAGGACGCCAGATTCAACTCTGAATTGTTACTTTCTTTACCTTGTTTCTCTAAATTGAAAAATTATATCTGTAACAGACTGTACATAGGTACCACACTTGTTGAAATAAATATATTATTTATTTATTTAAAACATAAGTTTACAATGGTTACGTTCAAATCACTTATATTCTGCAGCTGCATCCAGTTAGACTGGCTTCCAGTCTAACTGGATGCAGCTGAATACCAAGTACATGGAGCGACTGTCTATCTGACCTGGTTAATACGATAGGTACCCTTTGGTAAGACTGGTTGTCAGACTCGGGCATCTGCCGACCCGCAACTACTGTCAAAGATCCACGAATGAAATAAATAAATTGTTATTGTTATTAAAATGCTTGTTTCGCATATATGTATAATATTTGGGTAGTTAGTTATTTAACTTTATGCTTTATGAGTGAAACTAATTGTGCTTGTCGCAAAAATATAAACCAAAATGCTACAGGATAGTCTTATTTTTTCAATTCAAACAAAGTTTTTACGTTACGTTTATACGTCACGTCTTCGCCTCTGAACAAAATTATGAGAAGCCGCCATATTGTCGGCTTAAGTACCTTGTAACATTTGTCTGTCGATGGCTTTAGAAGGTAAGCATATCTTATTATTTTAGGGGAAAAAAAATGTCAACCTTACTTCAAACAAGTAATTACGCTTTTCACATAATGTAGTAGATAACATGACAGATAATATATATATATTTTTTAAATTCTTTGTTTAATTAGGGACTTTTATGATCGCAATGCGTATGACAGTCCCATCGTACCCTAAATACACCCTGCTACAGCTTACATTTGGGTCATGAACCTGAACAGACTCTTCGCATCATCACCATTTGGCTGAGACAGAATTTTATGGAATGTGCCTACTTCAAGTCAGTTCAAGCTCAAACAGCTCCTTTCTATTGGACTCGTATCGAACACAGTCCATCAACAAGTGATGCAAGTCCTCCACAACTCCACACTCCACACAATTAGGCGAGTTAGTTTTTTTCATCATAAATGCAAACTTATTGCATGGCAATATTTAAATCAAGTATACAATTTACGAAAAAATGATATCATCATACTTCACATTCTATCTTTTCCATGATTCTATTTACAAGTTCAATTGTTTCGAATTGAACCTGACCAATTTAAATATTCCAACGACAATATAATAAAGGCAATTGTTAAACTTTTAATTTTATTATTTCCATATTGAATATTATGTACCTACTCATATGAATGACCCTTAACAATCTATTGTGTATTCATATAGTGTATCGAGGAATATATCGGGGACATGCTTCAATAGCAGTAGTACTGAGCTATTGAGACAAAGGATGGTTTGACACGTCTACAATTCATGTAGGTCGCAAGTCGCAGGCTTACAGAATATATGTTATAATAGAACCATCAGACATTATCACAGAAATGTGTGAGCAGTATTCAAATCAATTTATTGTGAAGTTCTATTGCTTAAAGTAGTCCTCTACGTTACGTAATAGACATCTTATGAGGTGACAGATGTTTTAATATTGTTGAAGTAGTGATTTTGACTAATAAAGTAATAATAATTTGCCAATCTTGCCAAATCTACCGTTAATGCTTAATTCACAGGGCAGGTTTGTCTTCGTATCTAAACATTTGTAAAGCTAAATCATCGCCTTACTGATTTGACAAGATATTAGCAATATCATGAATCTTTAAATCTCTCGAAGTCTATTAATTTTATAGAATACAGACAACAAAGAAACAAGCACGTCACTCTCCAGTGTCACGATCGCTCAAGTTGGTTTACTGCCAAACATCCAGGCCATGTTTTTGCCCAGGAAGACCGAGAAGATGGCTTAAACGTGGTGCCGTGACATCTAACCAAGGTGCTTCGTGCCAGTGACCTACACACGTCAACAGCATCATCATTTCAGCCGAAATACGTCCACTGCATAGGCATCCCCCAAGCACCGCCACTTCGACCAGTTCTGTGCTTCCTGCATCCAGCGAATTTAATATATATAGGTACATATATCTATTACATATACCGAGCGAAGAGCATATTAGATATATTTATGTATACATAAATATATCTAATATGCTATTCGCTCGGATGCATTCAAAAACAAATCCCGTATTGAAAATAATACAAAACTAACTTCAAAATTTTTCCAACGTACAATTAATTTCATCTAACAATTCATGCTTTGACCATTTTATAAAAGTTCACTAATTAAACTTAATTGTACGCTGACATACTGTTTCTTATTTGATATACAATACTACATACATTGTAAGGTGTAATTATGTTGCATGCACTGCTAGACATTCGTGTAGACATTTCAAGGGTTTTGTCAATTGCTTGTATTTTAATATATTTTTCAATCGTATCTAAAATTCTTCCAGAGGACTTGCAAATGTTGTACAGGATGGGTTCGAAAAGTTATAAGTACAAATCCAAACGTTTTTTTACACAAAATTTCTCTTAATGCACCAATAAATTGTTATCATCATTATATAAATATTTTATGTATCATTACAGTAATAAACTTTTTTGTAAATTTAAATGAGCGGCTTGCCAGCACACAGATAAGCCCTGAGAGGTTTTCGTTGTGTGGCTAAAACCAATTGTTCATAATTAATACGTGTATTGGAAATAAATAAATAAATAAAATAATAAATAATTTATAAAATTTAAATAGTCAATCTGCCTAGCCTTTTCCCAACTATGTTGGGGTCGGCTTCCAGTCTAACCGGATGCAGCTGAATACCATTATTTTACATGGAGCGACTGCCTATCTGACCTCCACAACCCATTAATTGGGTAATACGATACCCCTTGGTAAGACTGATTGTCAGACTTTCGGGCTTCTGACGACCCGTAACGACTGTCAAAGATCCACGAATGACAGCCGGGACCAACGGCTTAACTTGCTTTCCGAGGAACGGAGGAGTCTCGGTATGTAAAGATGGTCACCCATCCGCGGACCAATCCCGGTAAGCGTAGCTTAACCTGATGGATCGACCCGTGCGGCTGTTATTACTTAGCCACGAGCTCCTCCTAAAAATAAAATTTAAATAGCAAATGTAAAAAAATGTTGTGCATTATTCGAAACCATTTATGATTTAGTTAGATAATTTATTAGATAATTAGAGTAACTAAAAAGCTACAGCCATTAATACATCTAAAGATTTTTCTTTCGTATATGACATATTATTTACGTTTGCTGATAGGTACTTTTTTACTCCTTACAGAAATGGCGCATAAAGGACCTTCATTAAGTCCGCAACAAGATCTCATATTAATAACAGCTTACAGCGGATAATCCATAATTTCATTTTACAAACGATGAAAAGAAAAAATCGTATCCACCTCAAATAACTTCGTTTATTACTTGAGGCACATCACAATAATTTGACTTTACATAAGAAATTTAATCCAGGTATTCTTTATTTTTGTGGTTTATATACAATATACAAGTTAACACTATTTACACTAGGTACTAAAGTAAATGACTAACTAACTAAACTATACAAATAAATTAGAAAAATTTGAAACATAATTAGTTTTAAAAAATGGCGGAACATACATTTTGTAAACAGTTTGAACTACGGAATAATGGAAACTTACAATACATTACCTATTTTTTTTGTGTTAAATGATAAAACGAGCTTAAAATATATTATGTCTTCCTACAACATTTTCTACCACTATCTGACTAGTTTCTCATAAATAAGCCAAGATAAAACCATAAAAAAATGTTCAGTTCCGAAATCGTCTACCAACATGGCTTATCAGTAATGGTGAAAACGGACCCTAATATAAAATATTCACATCAAACCACTATATACCTACCCACATAAATAATATAAACGCTAAAAATTGCCTTAGGGATGCGGAATAGGCGTATTTATTATATCGACGACTCCGTAAGAAATGGTGTCCATTTCTGGCGAATTTCATATCAATTTTCTGAGGTGTAAGCGTATAGGTAGGTACACAATGTGATGCACGATCCGTTCGAAGAGCGAGTAATACCCTTGAAAGTCAGTCAGTTGCCCTTTACGTCATGGCTTTTGGATTACGGTGAGCCAAGGGATTATACAGGGAAGTACGTGACTTCATTACGTTTCAGAATCGAAATAACACCGTTGTAATGCATTTTATGTTCCACTTACAGATTTTAAACGAAGTACGACCGTAAACTTCGAAGTGCTTTGAAAGAAAAACAGATTTACAAACTCACATCAATCAATCGGTAAAAGTTTCAAAGAGCTAAATTAATTCGAAACCCAATATTGGATATTTAAAATAAACTCACCTTTAATTTACCAAAGGTGAAATACAATTAGTGAATGGAATACGCGAGCGAGACCATTCAATTTCCTTTTCTGATTTAAATTAACGTACTTCTCTTTGCACAATATTTCAACCGGCCCGGTGAGCAAAACAATGATGCATGCATTCATCAAAACTACTCATATTTTAAAGTTACATAAATCCCTGAAATAAGTAAATACTAAGCAGTTATAAATTGGATTTAGGACCAGCTTTAACTGAAACTTACTTTGCATTCAAAGTTATATAAAAACTGCTTACTTTATAAAAAAACACCACCCTTTGATATACTGAATAACAATTTTTTCACACTCCCCACATTTGGCACAAGTTTGCTCGCATAATTCAGCTTTTTCAACAACTGTTATAGGGATGCCCCTTCGTTGAATATATTATCGACATAAATAAAACTGAGAGTGGAATTTTTTTTGCTATCTATTATTTTAAGTTCGTTGCAATTCCCAAAATCTTCAACATTTTAAATACTTAGCCGCAATTTTGAGATCACTAGTCCCTAATGTTTTGGGAACTTTTTATGACCAGTTCGCTAAGCCGGACAGCCTAAACAAAGTGACATTCTATCAGTGATATCGACGATAGTATGAGACTGACACAAAGCTTATGTCAATTCTGTTGAAAGTCGTTGGAAATACGAATTGCTTTGAAAGCGATTGCCATTTGATTATACCGCACTTTATTTTGTTAATGTATTTCAAAGTCAAAGTCATTTATTTCAACTAGGCACCTAAAAGGCACTTTTCAACGTCAAAATTTACGAAAAATAGAATTGATTCGAGCTTCCCCTTCCAAAAGGTAGTTTCGTAGAAGAAAGGACAAGAAACTCCACCGTTACTCTTTAATATTTAACAATATTTTTTTGTTAAACATTTATTATTTAATAATATTCTAATGATTCGATAATGTAGGTAACATTATTGAATCATTAGATAAATGAAAATAATAGTCCCAATCGATTCAGCTTCGATGATCGAGTTCATGGCTTTCGCTTCCAAAACGATGATTATGTTATAAAAACACGTACTTACCTAATTTAATATCATTTTGATTGTACAGAAGAACTAAAACTAAAATTATAAATTACTTATCATAAATCTATGAAACCGCTACCAGTAGGCAACGTACCCAAAATGCTGGCAGCATTGCCACGCTGGATGGCAATGCTTAATCTTTGTGCAAAATACAGGCCAGCATTTTGGTCACGTGTAGCTTCGACCAAACGTGCCGAAAGATCTTTAAAAATTTTATGTGCTCCCGGTCCCCACGGACCCAGCGTCTCTACCCCAAAAGGCTCAAATATGTATCCACTATTATCCACTATTCATTAGAACATTATTAAATAATGTTGTAATTCTTGACTTTATGTAAAATTTTTCAAGAATTTTATTATATTATTAAATATTTATATTAAATTGTATTGTATTATATTATCATTATATTCTATTATTATTACATTTATAGTATCATTATAATCTATAATCTATTATTATCTAGTAGGTACCTAATATCACATAACTACTTATATAAAGTTTAGGAACTTTCACAAACATACATTTAATTTATAATTTTAACCATGTGTTAGATAAAGAATGCTGCATATTTACAAATATTGTAGGTTCCTAAAAATTTAACAAGTAATAAGTCAGTATGTAAGTTTAAATGATAAATCATTTGCCTCATAAACTCATAATAGATGTATGTATCCATCCCTACTTATAAGCAGCAAGAGTCGAATGCGAAATCAGCGGTACTCAAGTGAAGTGCCCAAGAGACGCGAGCGTGCCTCAACGCCCCACTTTGTCAAACTATGACCCAATATGATTTATCACGAAACCTGTATACATGAGTATACAGGTTCACTCATGTATCTCGGGATCCCTCGTGATTTGGAGTGGTCAGTGAGCGATGGACTGACGTGTAACCCAATCTTATTACGTTATAAGTGAATCTGGTTACCAAATAGGATATTCCAAATTGTGTTTCAGTCTGTTTTGTGGGGTGGAAATCTTTTTATGCAATGTAAAATAGAAACTATATATGGATGGAGTATTTAGGTTGATCTGATTCTTAATAATAATAATTTTTTGGACCTTAGTTGTTAGAATATGTACTGGTAAATCTGTATCCTTGTTTAGCTGACATTAGAATGTTCTTTTATAATCTGTGTTTACTGTCATATAGCCAACTCTTTCTTCTTAACCCGTCGCGCGCTAATTAGCAGACAAAACAAAAAAAAAACAAAAAAGTGACAGATATTTAACAATAACTTTAATTAGCTAGCTTGGGCGGTTAAGGTTACAGTTAAAGTTATGACATCAGCTAGCAAATTGTCAATGGAACAACCCATTTTTTGTCTAACAGGTACTTTAACACGCGTGGGTTGCACCATCTTACTTTAACAATAACAAACATCGAACTGAAGGTGCGATGTTTGTTATTGTTAAAGAAAGATGGTGCAACCCACCGTTAGATTGTCAATTTGCCGACAGTGGAAAGTTACAGCGTCGAATAAGATCAATCGATGTAGCGATTTGAATAATAAATGCCACCTGCATTACTGGATTGAAATGATTCATATACAGGCTGTAATTTCAACCCTATCGAGTGCATTTACAACTACCATTAACTTATCAATCTAGTTGTCGAAAGAGGGGTAACAATGTCCAAGTCCATAAGTTATTTTGTCACGAAATTCTGGAGCGGCCCGAAGTTTGGAATTTTTTCCAACAAATGACATGAAACTGAACATCGGCTGGTATCCAAAAAATGTGGGTATGTAGGTAGACACTTTTGCCAAAACGAACCAACACACGTAATTCTACCATTTTCCGTAATGATAATAATTTTGAATAATAATTAACGCTTAAATGTAAGTATTTTAAGCATAAGTTTTGCATGTCAATCAATCTGCCTAGCCTTTTCCCAACAATGTTGGGTCGGCTTCCAGTCTAACCGGATGCAGCTGAATAACAGTATTTTACATGGAGCGACTGCCTATCTGACCTCACAACCCAGTAACTGGGTAATACGATACCCCTTGGTAAGACTGGTTGTAAGAATTTCGCGCTTCTGACGACCCGTGACGACTGTCAAAGATCCACGAATGACAGCCAGGACCAACGGCTTAACGTGCTTTCCGAGGCACGGAGGAGTCTCGGTATGTAAAGATGGCCACCAATCCACTGAGCAACCTCGGCAAGCTTAGCTTTTTGCTGGTGTGAAGGTCACGCTTTTTAGAGCGTACTGCACATCACTGTACACGTGTAGCCTGTGGGTTGACTATACTGAAAGGGCGTACAGTACCCTCCGTGTCCAGTATAACAACGCGTTCCGGGCGGTGTTGGGGCTACCCCGTTTCTGTAGCGCATCAGGGATGTTCGTGATGGCACGCACTGACTGTTTCCACGCTACTATGCGCAAGAGGTGTGCGTCCCTGGTGCGTCGGGTGCGGGCCAGCCCCAATGCCATCCTGGCAATGATCGCTGACAGGCTGGACTGTCCTTATGTCCGGCATGGCTGTGGCAGGCATGTGACTGTTCCAATGCCGATTAGAAAATTATAATTATAATGTATGTATTTAATTTTAATTTGATATGATTTGACGTAGTTTTGATTTTATTTTAATTTGTTAAGATTTTGATTTAATGTAATTTAATTTTATTAATTTGATTTAATTTAGATTTAATTAATTTTACTGTATTTGTTTGTGTATTGTTGTTGTAATTGTGTAAATAATGAAAATAATAATGAGTCTATGTTACTTGATACTGAATAAATAATAATAATAAAAAAAAAAAAATATTAACCTGACGGATCGACCGTGCGGCTGTTATTAGCCATAAGTTTTGCATGTATATTGGAATATTTTGATGAATAACACATTCGGAGTATTAGATTTATTTGACGCAATGAACTAACCCACAAACCTCTCACTAATTTAGTTAAAATTAATGAGAGATTGTGGGTTAGTTTATTTGGCAAAACTAAGTTCAAATGATCATATGCTTTTAGAGCATGGCCCTCGTTTAATTAGTCAAACTGAAGGCTGAACTTAATTTCTACATTTAAATACATTGAACTAGCCTCACTCAAACAAAGCTGCTGAGATTTCAAAGAACCGAGCTAAGTCCTTTTGAGCTTAGCTACTCGTAGGTCCTCCGTTCAGCTTCGCTTATATGTGCATATAAAGGCTTCTCGGAAGAACCACATCGAACAAAGCTAGGCTCTATTTTAAATTAGATTTCTTTTGGCTGAGTGTGCCTTAAATTTCATAGTTTTTAAGTAGGTACACTATATACGCTGTAAGTTTCCAACATCCTAAAAAAAACTGATAATTTTATGCAACATTTCAAACATGTTTATGTACGTTAAAATAGTGCATCATCTTTTTTGAAATAAGATTTCACTATAGATGTATTTTAGACTGTCGACCCGTCCCTCTGCTTCGCACGGTTTTTACGGCTATTGTGACGTTTAATAAACAAGTTATACTGTAGTAGGGGTTGCGCAGTGGAGGGATTGTGGAGCGGTGCGCCGCACGCAGTGTTGTCCGAGCGGTCGTTGTGGCAGCACGCCTAGCGCAGTGATAGTGCAAATTGTGTTTCATTTGTTATCCTAAAACCTAACCTAAACCAAGACACCACAGCTATTAGTGTATTAAATACAAATCTTCCTGGAAATGATGGTGAAAACCGCATCATAATCTGTTGCATAGTTTAGAAGCAACGCGGTCACACGGACAGACACAAAAAGAAACATTAATTTATAACATAAAGAAAAAAAGAAAGAAAGAAAACTTGTTTATTCTGCACAAATAAAACGCACTTTAAAAAGAAATTAAATAAAACATGACAAAATACACTTAAAAGCAATGTGAGCAAAAGCCTCATATTCAAGTTTGATTGATATGAGACCAAAGACAATTTCCAGTTTACAACTTCACATTGCCTTTGCTCTGTGTTGTGACATTAGGAAAATAAAACAAACATTAACAAACATGCAACAAACAACCAAAACAAAAGTAGAAAAATAATACTTTTATAACAAAAACAACAAGAACAAATTAATCCGTGCGTCGTATCTGTATAAGAAAAGGTCGTTGCTCAGCAAAATGCCATGACGACGGGCGAGCCTATCATCAGCGGCGCTGATTTTCAGCAACTACCTATCGAATGACGCAATGACGTCCCCCCTGTGTGACTTAATAACTCGGGTAAGTTTTATCCACAGCGATACGTACGTGTGAATCTAGCTGAACATTAATACTAATATGAATAAAGAGAACTAAACAAACAAAAATAAAATATGTCAGTGCGTAACTTTTATAAATAAAAATAAATAAGTACTTACTTACCTTATGGCCTCATTAATAAATAATATATATATATATATAATATATATATATATATATATATATATATATATATATATATATATATATATATATATATATATATATATATATAATATATATATATGCTATTTTACTTCTACAGTTAAATATTATGACTTCAATAAATAAATAGATCTATGTATAAATGTCATGGCTTAGTGTCATGGGATATTTACGATGGCATGGCAGCCATTTGCAAAAGCATCGTCCATCTATCAAAGCATGGCGTTGTTTTTCTGAATGAGTACTTTTATTCTGTAAATTACAACATGCTCTGTGCTTGTAGTTACTTATTCAACTTTTCAAGCCGACAACCATGCTTTTCGGTTCAAAGCGGTTCAGGTACCTATAGCTTGATATAATGAAATGTTAATGTGGAATTATGGAATTACTATTTTAGTGAGCCGAATGGGTCATGTATCTCTCGATTACGAAGTAGCCAGATCCACTGGCATGTACAGAATACACAACCTTACCGCCTGTCATAACATGTATAGAAGTTACTCATATTCTTAGTCTACGAAGTGGACCTACATGCAGACTTCTTCCATCCTAATCTCCCCACGATAATGTAGGCTTTTTGGTAGAAGAACGAAGTTAGAGGCAAATAGGTATGTAGAGGTATGAGGAACAGAGTGTTAAGTTCAGTTATTCACTTTTCCTTAATGGAAAAGAGAGGATCCTCTGACCAGACGGATGTTGTGTTTGGTGGGCTACTGCCTGACTTTGTTGTTTGTTGTGCTAGTCGCGCGGTAAACTCTGCTTGCGCGATGCAGGATTTCTGTGACGACAGGTCTTTGATGCGTAGTTCGCATGTGGCGATGTAAATGTTGTGTAATTCGCAAAAAACCTTGGTAAAAGGTCCTTTTATAGATACAGACAGAGTGAAATAGCTACATAGGCATTTTATCTAGGGATTTACTAAGTCCCAATAGAGTTAATGGCAGAATGGGCCACTTTAAAACGGGCATTCGTCTGTCAGTTCAGTAGTTCAATACCTATGAGCTCGACTTTTTTTTTCTATCATTTATTTGTTTCCTCTTGATTATTTTAGTTTAAACTATAACTTTTGTTTATTTGCATTATTTTTAGTTAAATGACACATTTGACATAATGTGATCAGCTAGTGGCTAAATAATAACAGCCGTACGGGTCGATCCATCAGGTTAAGCTACGCTTGCCGGGGTTGATCCGTGGATGGGTGACCATCTTTATATACCGAGACTTCTCCGTTCCTCGGAAAGCAAGTTAAGCCGTTGGTCCCGGCTGTCATTCGTAGATCTTTGACAGTCGTTATGGGTCGTCAGAAGCCCGAAAGTCTGACAACCAGTCTTACCAAGGGGTATCGTATTAGGTACCCAGTTAATGGGTTGTGGAGGTCAGATAGGCAGTCGCTCCATGTAAAATACTGGTATTCAGCTGCATCCGGTTAGACTGGAAGCCGACACCAACATAGTTGGGAAAAGGCTAGGCAGATTGATTGATTGACACATTTGACATAATGTTGTTTTTTAACTTATATTATCTAAATTTAATAACGTTTATTTTGAAAACCTTTACCAATAAATGAGTATGACTAAATAATTAAAAAAATATACCACTTTTCTATTTAATATCGGTTCGCTCACTTCTATAAATTATGCACTTACATAAGTATACGACACCGAAGCTTAGTACTTTCTCATTTACCTCTATTTCATTTAACTCACTATGATGATAAGGCGTCCTGTTCGCAACAAGAAAATAGAATAAAACTAGTCTAAATCTTAGCTGTGTCTCGGTAAGACGTAGTCTTATTACTTAACTTCAAACAATGCTGCACCTCAGAAACTCAAGTAATAAGAAAATAATTTGAATGAAAGTTCTTTACAAAATAATTACATGGAATTTCACGTGAAGTTTATTTACTTTGAAGAAAGTGGTTAGAAGAATCTCCTGCTAACAACAGTCTGTAAAGATCGGCTGTGTTGGATACAGCAACATTTTGTATACATAATATAACATCTACCTAATAAATACAAAACTTTCGTTGATTTAACTTACCTATATAATAACAAAATTAAGTAATTGAAAGTGACCTCAGCAGAGCGTAAACATGATGCTATAAAATTGTATACAACGTGTCGTTTTGCATCCCCGTCAAATTTAAGGTTGTGGTATAGACCATCAAATCGAACAACTTTCTCCATGGCACCAACATCGTAATCGCGAAAAAATAATCAGCCGTCCCATACATTTGCGTCGAGTACAGTTGAAAATTTTTTCGCGATTACGATGCTGGTCCCGTGGAGAAAGTTGTTAGGTTTGATCTTCTGTATCACACCCTGAAATTTGACGAGTATGCAAAACGACACGTTCTATTAGGACCTATCTTCTTTTTTGTTGTGTCGATGGAACGACAGTGTATTATTTTTTTTGGCCTAAAACTTCACCATTTCCACGGCTTCGTTGGAGGCAGCACAGAGATTGCTACGCGGGGCTGCATTTTTTGGGGCCCAGAAGGCAGGGTAGGACCGGGTCTCCCTTGTTTGACCAAAAGGAATTTGACAAATTTTCACTTCCCAAAAAATTTTTCGCATAATTTCATTTGCCAAATTATTACTTAGCAAAAAATCTATTCACAAAAAGTTGTAACGCAAACCTAATGTTTGGCAAATGAACGTTTAAATTATAACTTGTTTACCAACTAGTACTTCTAACATTTTTTATTTAGTCAAATATTTCATTTGGAATAACAGTTTTTATGCAAAATTAAATAAGCCAAATACTTATTTAGTATCGTCAGTTTTCAATTCACCCTTTCCTATTCAGTCAAACTTCAATGACAAAAATGTGAACTACTAAGTGGGTAGGAGGTAAATCATAAATGGCGCTCAATGTGTGCTCTTCTTTTTCTATATAATGTAGTCGTTCCTGGCACAGTAGGTAGTAAGGTCACAGTTTTAACCTAACCTAACCTAACCATTTTTTTAAAATAAGTAATTAACCTAATCTGAATAATTCAGTTCCGGGTAACCTACTAAAAACAATCTCTTTTTTCTATTAATGCAAGTCGTTTCTGGCACTCGCCGGCCGCTACCGCGGCACCGCTCGCTTCGCTCGCTCGGCTCGTGCGTAGGAGGTCACAGTTTTAACCTAACCTAACCTACTCATTTTTTTTTAAATAATTAAGCTACTCTAACTACTTCCATAAATAAACTAATATCAAGTAACCATAAATTTGACTTGTTTCAGACAAATACAAGCACAAAAACTTACAAAGAAGTACGCAAAAGACATCAAATTTAACCAGCAAGTCAATGTCTAAAAATCTTATTTTTGCCTTAATATTTTTTGTCTTAACAAATCATTTCACCAAACGTTTATTTTCTGAAGATTGTTTGCTGTAATAAATCATTTGATTAAAGACCAAATTCCATAATGACATTATACTTAATAATATTTTGCCATGTAAAAATTTGACCAAATGAAAATATGCGTACTAAAATCATTCGAAATATTGCAATGGTATAAAAAAAGGTTGCTAAAATTTGTTTGGGTAATGAAAATTTGTCAAAATCTTTTTGGCAAAACGGCAGGCACCCGGGTAGGACCACATGCCCTGCTGCCATACCATCTTGGTAGCCCCCACTTGACGAAGTTGTAGTAGCATCTTTCCACTTGATTTCGGAGCGGTTCAGGAACTTCCAAGTGGCCCACAGAAGGTTGCACCAATAAATCTAACCTAGAATGCACAAGACTAAGCCAAGTGGAAAGAGAAGACTTCTGGAAAAACTGCTAACTAACGAACTTTCAAGACAAGTTTTCTACGATACTAGCCGAAAACAAAGATGTTTTAACAATCCAACTTAATAAGCACTAAATAAATTATATTGTGCTAATCTATATTCTACACCTTCTCATACCTACATTGATTTACGAACTTCTAAACACATAGGCCTTCAATGATTTTCTAAATCTCCAACTCCTAATCACCTAGCCTATACAAACTGTAGACTCAGTCAGATTGAATACTGAAAATAAAGACAGTAGAGAAAGAAAATAAATTATCTTGATCGACAGGTTGTCCTTCGAAGCCTCCCTAATCTCGGGGCTGATCCTTTAAATGTGTTTAACTAGAGCTGTTGAAATTGAAAAGATTTATCGACTCTTAAGTGATGCGAAAAGGGTCTCAATCCGAGGTGTGTATCGATAAATTAAGGCGATTGTGATTGAATAGGCCCCGGTTTCTGCAATCCGATTGAAATTAATCTGTATTCAAATAATAACTTGTTTGATTTGCTGTAGTTATTTTGATCAACCAATTTTGATAGATCACCTAGAATAGAATAGAATACTTACACACATACATGAGACATATGGCAACAGACACACACAAGATTTGCCAGAGTGTATTTTAAATTGTGTATTTCAGAAACTGGATACGACACTTCTCAAGCAATACCGAGATGAAAAAAAAAATTAAAAATGTTTTATTTGTTTATACAAGTAAATTTAACAACTAGTGATTGGAGTCTCCTTTTAAGCAAAAAGCCTGTGTTAGGAGACTCCGCTCTTCCAAAACTTAAAATATTAACATAATCGTTAATTTCACCGGTGCCAAACCAAATTTCAAAATCGATGTTAAGTACTAATCAATTACTAGATTGAAATCTGACATTAAGCCTGTATTTCTCAGTCCGGGTGACTTATAATTTTGTCTATTCTGTAAACTTTGTGTACAACAATCTTTCTGGGGTCATCCTTCCCTACAACACCAAACATGAAACACTTCACACATTCCAATTGACACTACGTTCAATTGTTTCGACACGTCACAAAATCAATTCAAACTTTTTAAACCTTGTTTTGTTTCCAAGACTAATAACGTACCACATGGGACACTTATAGTCAGATTGCGTCGGATTACGCTTGAATTATGAAGAGCGTAGAGGCCGCTTTAGCTTGTAGGGTGCTTAAAGCCTTTTTCTTTAATACGAAGGGTGTTTAATGAAGTGAGGATTTCGTTTTCGCCACAGACATGGATCTATACGGCTTTGAATATAAAATTCTATATTCGTGTTTCGTTTATGTTTAATTGTTTTTTTTTTCTAAGTTCTAATTAGAAGCTGATTCGAATTCCAAGTGACAGTCATTCATGAATCAGGGTATATTACCATCGTCGTACGAATATGACGAGTCACATGCCGCACGCGTTATTGATATAACAAAGATGTTATTTTAATAATTTTGAAAGCTCTACAAATGTTATCAATGAAGCTACAAGTGAAATCTATCGTGTCTACTATCTGTACTAATAATAAAGCTGAATAGTTTGTTTGTATGTTTAAACGCGCTAATCTCTGGAACTACCAGTCGGATAAGAAAAATTATTTTTGCATTTGATAGACCAATTCTTGAGGAAGGAAAAAAAATGTTAAATGGTAAACGGATGATTTGATTTGAAGGCTATAGGCTTAACATCTCATTAGGACCCTTAGGAGCCGAGCGCAAAAGAAATAAAAGTCAGAAAGAACGCTAAGCAAAAACGAAGTAATAGCGAGGGCAGGCGATGCAATGCGACGGGCGGGGTGGATCAGGGGAACAAGAAATTTCACGCGGATGAAGTCACGGCCAGAAGCTATATATATATATATATATATATCTCGCTATCTGTACTACCCCATCAACCTTTAAAATCTACAAGTCGGGAAAATTATATTTTAAGACGTCCTTCAAAAAGTATAAAAGTCTACATTTTCGACAAGATTCCACGCATAATTCACATGAATGAACGATATTGACGTTGTAAGCTCATAAAACTTATCAAATTCACTGAAGCGCTCGTGCAAATGTAGTGTAACCGTATTAACGACCTTACAAGGTGAAAAGAAACAACCATCGCATGTCGGTAATGATCGTGTATTACACGATATATGCAATATATCTCAGCAAAATGCCTACATAAATTCACCACTCATTTAAAAGTTCCCTCTTAATACAGGATATTTAATTTGGAGGGGACGCTCTAGCTAGAATGACATACAGATTTGTACACCACTTGCGAAGAAACAAGATACACTTTTCGACACAACTAAAACAAAATAAACATACCCCAATCCCGACTCAAAATGCACTCAACCAGCCCTTTAGTTATGTCCATAAAAATGTACAACAACTTGCCAAATGACATTAGAGAAGTAAAAAAAAAACAAATATAATAAATTGAAACAATTTTTGGAATCCAAGTCATACTACTCAGTAAAGGAGTTTTTAGATGACAAATCAATTGCAACGTAAAATTATTCTCTCTCTTATACACCAAACATTATGAAATATATATAATATAATATAATATGGAACTTAGAAAATCAAATATTAGGTCTTTACCTATGAAATTGCCGTTCTGAAGTACTGGCCATTTCAAATCAAAATAATTTTTGTTTTGCTAAGAATTCTAATTTCAAATTAATTTTATTTTAAAAACATGGATTCTTTTTTCCAAAAGTAGTCATTTGTTTATTGATTAGTGTTACATTTTTATCGCATTTCAACCTTTTTCGTCATCATGGATACGTTAAAAATTCGAGTAATTACGGAATATGAGTACCGTCGTGGCAGCAACGCGGCAC
The DNA here is from genome assembly GCA_946251885.1 of Cosmia pyralina. NCBI lineage: Eukaryota > Metazoa > Arthropoda > Insecta > Lepidoptera > Noctuidae > Cosmia > Cosmia pyralina. The sequence goes on along the minus strand of OX276345.1, from coordinate 22,749,933 downwards.
AAGCGGCACGCAACATCAACGACGTTTACGGAGCTAACACTACAAACCAACGCACCACTTGTTATTGGTTTGCTCGCTTCCGTTCTGGAAATTTCGACCTGAAAAATGAACCTCGCGGTCGTCCGAAGACTTTGGTCGACAATGACGAATTAAAGGCGATTGTGGAAGCTGATGATACACAATCTACGGCTGAATTAGCAGCAGCTTTCGACGTTAGCGTCAAAACAATATTGGTCCATTTGCGTCAAATTGGCAAGGTAAAAAAGCTTGACAAATGGGTGCCCTACGAACTCAATGATCGCCAGCGCGAAGTACGCGTCGAGACGTGCCTTGCACTGCTCAACAGACACACAAATGAAGGAATTTTGAACCGCATTGTTACCTGCGATGAAAAATGGATTCTGTTTGATAACCGCAAGCGCTCAGCAAGTTGGTTGGATCCTGGTTCAGCACCTAAACAATGCCCTAAACGAAAACTTACCCCTAGAAAAGTGATGGTCACTGTTTGGTGGTCTAGCGCCGGTGTGATTCATCACAGCTTCTTACCAAACGGGGTGAGCATTACTTCAGATGTGTACTGTGAAGAACTGAACACAATGATGGAGAAGCTGGCACATCTCCAACCAGCATTGGTCAATCGCTCGTCTCCGCTGCTCCTGCACGACAACGCGCGACCTCATACTGCACAGCAGACGGTCTCCAAGTTGCAAGAACTGGGGTTGGAAGCTCTCCGTCATCCGCCCTACTCACCAGACCTTGCGCCTACAGACTACTACTTTTTCCAGAATTTGGATAACTTCTTGGCGGGAAAAAAAATCAATACCCGAGAGGCAGTACAAAATGCCTTTGAAGAATTTGTTGCCTCGCGTCCAGCTGATTTCTTTAAGAAGGGCATCAATAAACTGCCACTGCGTTGGCAAAGATGCATTGATTGCATGGGTGATTACTTCGATTAATACAAATAAAAAATGCATGAAAAAAATTCGTTTAAATTTTTTCATACAAAACGGCAATTTCATAGGTAAAGACCTATTATAAATATGAATAAATAAACAATAACATAATTTAATAATAATGGAAATACTTCTAAGATTTTCATAATAATTACCTACAATATTCTTAAGCAATACATAAAATAAAAATAACTAATATACTATACACACACACACACACACAAGGTACTACATACACAAACCTAATAATATATAATTATACACTCATTTAAATACATCTAAAAATTTATTATAATACTGAATTGCTTGAATTACTACTGCTACTTGCCCTCTTCCTCTCTCTTAATGTTGCTGTGCCCGAGAGGGTTCATTGATGTTTTGTTTTATTACACCTTCTAATTAATACATATGGAATGCAATAAAGAATTGAGTATTGACATACTCGTAATTATAGTGACACCATATTGGTGATGTTCTTCAGAAACGTCAGGTGCATAGTACTCGCAACTGGCGTGCGTGTATGACCAGATGTATGAACATAAACGAAGCAAAGAGGAGTATGGAAGAATCGTAGCAGGTGGCGTTCTGTAATTTCTGCCCACCCATGGGAAGATGGCGTGAATTTATATGTGTATGTATCAATGTATGTGTATGTAATTTATATTTTAACTTGACTATCAAATAAGAGTGGAAAATAAACTCCAATAAGATAATACCAGCTGTAGAGTATACATATAACTTGAGATCATGACGTCTAGCGTCCGCCATATTGAATTTCTCATGACGTCATGACTTAGACTAACGTCATCAGCTTAGGTGAATCAATCAAGGACAATCTAATGCTACGCTATCTATACGTTAAAATCGGAATATTGAAGCTTTATAAGGTACGAGCAAGCAATACAAATATATATAGGTACATACTTGGCCTATGATAGCCATTTATTGCTTTGTGTTTCTTCTCAGAGGTCGGTTAGGAAACTAATTTTAAAATATTATTATTCCTTTTTAAACAAAAAAAAGTGATTTTTTAAACCAATTTTACAGTAGTCAAATATTTTATATTTACTTCGATCATTTTACCGTAAGTGGAGTTGTTATTACTATCACTAATCAGTGAATTCTGCTAGATATTTACCGCTACAAATTGGGCTTCAAAGTTGACCCGTCCACTGTTTCTTGGAGCTGTAACTAGCAGGTGATTAATTTATATTCAAACAGCAGCTATTCGGTTGGTCAAAATTTACTTATCGTTCAATCGACCGATTCCTCATCATTTATCAAAATTCCGACCACCGAGAGTCATCATAAACGTTTAAAAATAAATCAATACATAATGAATCACTCACTTACTGAACATTTGGCGAAACACCAAACGCCCTTATACGTCATAATAATAAAACTTCTATTGTCTCGTTCAGTGACCCGCAAAGTGTTAAGTTACTTCTCGTAGCCGCCTACGCCTGCTACGCAGCTACGCCGTAGCACGTCTACGAAATATAGCAACGCATTCTCTTACCATCACAATAATCGCTAATGGTTCTTTTCCACAAAACATAAACAGTAACCACAGCTTTCAAAGTTTACGACTGGCTATAAACTACATTCAGAGCGTTGATTTATTACTACTCCCTTGGCAATAGTGGTTTTTGTCGTCTTTTCCTCTAATACAACGCGCAATATGCCCAAGAGATTTTATCTGGACTCGACTCGAAGTTGAATTTCAATAAGTATGTCGATATCTGTCGGGGCCTCGCATAAATTACTCAACAGGTAGGTTGGTACGCTCTGTGAAGTGGATAAAGGCTTTTTGAGATTGTTTAGTAAGTCAGTGAATGAAATTGGTTTTCGGTTTGGCAATAAAAAAAAAGTTGTTGACAAAACTAAATAATACTGAGTAATACTCACTATGTTGTAAAATTTACAGTCAATAAAAGAGACAAAAGTAAACAGACACTACTGTTTAATCCAACTATTTCACGGGCCTATTTCACGATGTTCGAATAGCCACTACTCACCGAATAAATTCAAAAATGGAACAGAATTTGTATGAAATTATCTGCCAAGTAAGTTAGTAGGAACTTCATCGTAGGTGGTGAAACAGGCCCTGAGTGTCATAATTATGTTTAAAAAAACGTGTACGAGGAATGAAGTTCCTTTTCACGTATGATTAAAAACAAAAACAAAATTTTCGTAGCCGCCATCTTGGATTGATAATTTAAAGTTACTTCACTATTGACTTCAGCACCCTCGAAAACCATGAAAACGATACCCATGATGAAAAAATTGAAAATTTTCGCAGCCGCCATCATGGATTTAGGGTCATCATCAAGGGTCACTTCGTAGTCCGTCTGTCAGTCTGTCAAGACCCTTTTTCTCAGGAACGCGTGGAGAAATCAAATTGAAATTAATATCAAATACGTAAGTCTATGGACATTTGGAGCTCCAAAAAAATCAAGCTTCTCAAGTCAACACAATAAAAAAATTACGGCCATTTATGAGACATATTTTGATACTCGCAAGTAAATCAATGCCTAATAGGGATACTTGCCGTTAACCTAGAATTATGACATTTTCAAGTAAAGGAAAAAAGTCCGAATATCGTTAATTTGTAATTTTATCACATAAAAATTTTTTTTTGGGATTTCAAACTTAAATTTTTTGACATAATAAATATCTTTTACCGTAAATTTGCAGTTGGAGAATTGACCGTGACTTAATCATTAATAATGGGAGAACATGTTTTTCAACTACCATATTAAGTTTGTTTCCCTTCATTGTGTGTGGTCCGACACGTACTTGGCCGGTTTTTAATTTTAAAATCGTTCGAATTTACATTATGTTTAATTCGTGCGTTCGTGCTAGGTCCACAGATCTAATTCCAGCCGCTCCTAGTACACTATTAGTCATTCAATACATATTGTGTTGATGTATTGACGTGTAACATGACTACATCGAAGGGGTAGCAATCATGCAATGATTTTACAAACATCCACACAGTCTCACATACACACAAAAATACAAGCGCAGGTTGCTTATACGCTGGAGATGACATTGATGAAATTGATGTGATTATACAGGTTGCAATTATAATCATCTTCATCCTCTTAAAGGGTCATGTATTTATGTATAAGTGCAGTCTCCTTACCAGTGCGTCCGCTATCGGTACCGCACGCATTTTCACAAATAAAAATATATTTCATTTCTTCATACAAACAAACTAAAATCCGTTGAGTGCGATGCGGCTGGTGCAGACCAGTGGACGTCTACCTTTATTGATTTCCAGTGCAAGCGTAATAAAATGTAAAGCTTTATATCAGCAACACATTGTATCTTCATACAAGTTGTACAGTTTATGATGCATTGCATTTGGTTCTCGAAATAGCTAACTACTAGGTACGTTGTTTCTTCCGTCTGCCAAGCAAAGCGACATTGTTAAATCACTATAAATTGGAGATAGATAATGCAAGCGGTCGATTTCTAAATGAACGTTTACATTTAACAAATGAACAGCTAGTAGCAATCTACGTAAAAGGGGTCTTAGTGCAGGTAGCTGCTTGTATAATTAAAGAGCCTGTCTAGAAAATAGCAACAATTCTATTTGTTTTGTGAATGCCTGAAATCGATTAGAAAATTGAAAGTAATAGTTACAAGAACATTATAATTTTTTGTGTTTACTTTAAATTTTTTACGACGCTTTTCCACGGCCACGTCCATGCCACGTTCTAACCGACAGCGATCGTCCCACGAACAGTACGCGATGGTCGAGCTCTTTTAGAGCTTGTATAGATGACGCGACTCGCGCGTAAGAATTTTCACTGTGTGGTGGCGCGTTTTATGCGTGCTTTTAGGCGCAAGTGTTCTGGGACGGTTTGCGTAGAAAAAAACATTATTCACGTACAGCTTTTATCTTTTCGTCCGAATCACCAGCTTCACAAAAAAAAAAACTACCAACTCTTCCCAAGCGCTCTGTTCTTTCAGTTTCTGTTACAACAATTTGGAGATTCCACGTCCCATATCGTCGGTAAAAATTCCATAACGAAGTTATAACGTTCAATTTTTTTATTTTCTAAATACGTCCACCCGCGGCAACTATCGCGCGTGTACTGAAACGGTACAATGACGTCCCTATAATTATCTCGACTCACGCGTAGAACGCGCGCCAGTCGCACCAGGCTTGCATGCGATTCATGCGCGATTAGCAAAACGCGCGACTGCATGTGGACGGAATGTATGAGCAACTAGTACCTCACAATCGCGCGATTGTCTAGGCCTGACTCGACTCGCGTGTCATCTGGACAAGCTCTTGCTCTCTCGCGCGACTTTCGCTTTCGGTTAGAACACGGGGATAAGCATTCTGTAAACAATATTTAACATCTGTCAATACAATCAGGCAATCATGAATAGGTTTAGTACAAAAATATTGTTAAAACAATTTTATTAAGGCATCACTTTGTGTTTGTTTCATTTCTATACGCTACCTACATTGATTTTACATGATTCCTAGTATAATTAATACATCCGAAACTTGTAACATTCTCCTATTACCATTACCATAATATCCCTATCGCAAGTTTGTTCAAAATGCTCGCATATCCATAGCCTAGAGTTGAAATCCTATATCCGTAATAACCGTACCGAGCCGTACTTCAAACTGAATACGGTTAGTTGCCGGCACAAACGGAGATGACAACATAATTACTGCCGAAATTAGCAACAAGAATCTGCTGCCGTGTTCCGGTAATAGGGATGCCAGACGGCTGGCGTTGTCGAATGTCTAGTATTTCACACGTTTAGGTACACAAACGAAAATTGTTCGGCCTGGAATAATGTTCCAGCTAGTAAGGAAGTTAATGGTTCAAGGTGAAAATGATGCAACTGTGACAAGTTCAGCAAAGCTCAAGAATCAATCAATCTGCCTAGCCTTTTCCCAACTATGTTGGGGTCGGCTTCCAGTCTATCCGGATGCAGCTGAATACCATTATTTTACATGGAGCGACTGCCTATCCGACCTCCACAACCCATTAACTGGGTAATACGATACCCCTTGGTAAGACTGATTGTCAGACTTTCGGGCTTCTGGCGACCCGTAACGACTGCCAAAGATCCACGAATGACAGCCGGGGCCTACGGCTTAACGTGCTTTCCGAGGCACGGAGGAGTCTCGGTATGTAAAGATGGTCACCCATCCACGGACCAACCCCGGCAAGCGTAGCTTAACCTGATGGATCGACCCGTGCGGCTGTTATTACTTAGCCTCGAGCAAAGCTCAAGAATAATGTTTCGAAAAAAACGGGGTTCAAAATTAAATCTAATTTTTGTACGCTATCATTCAGCACTTCGAAAGGCTCACCCTACGTCGCATCCTAGAGTTATAACTGAGAAGAAGTGAAGAAATAAACTCCCGAGCTAAACCTTTTTAACCGACGAAAAAAGGAGGAGGTTCTCAAGTCGACACGTATATTTTTATTTTTTTATGTAGGTATGACCATGCATAACTTTTTACACAGAAGTCCGATTTGAAAACTTTTTATTTTAAGAGTATTCGAGGGGGTATTCTCAAAGTTGGTCCCATGTAAAATTTATTAACATTGCTTGGGTAGTTTTTGAGTTAGCTTCAATAATACGTATTCCAACCGACTTCCCAAAGCAACACTACAAAGTGAAAAATAACGTTAATATCGGAAGTCGGTAGCAAAAAACAAAAATACATTTAACTATCAGACACCGACTTCTGAAATTAAAGTTATTTTTCACTTTGTAGTGTTGTTTTTGGAAGTCGGTTGTATTTTTTTGTATAAAAGTTTTTTCTTCCTGCTTTCGTAAATAACATAAATACCAGTAGGGGTTTCGACCTGCCAAACCACAAACCTCCTCTCTTCTGGTTTTGGATCCTCTGCCAAAACTTTTCCCAACTTTGTTGGGGTCGGCTTCCATTCTAACCGGATGCAGCTGCATACCAGTATTTTACAAGGAGCTACTGCAACTGCCTATCTGATCTCTACAATCCAGTTACTGGGTAACATGATACCCGTTGACTGGTCACAGTATCCGGGCGTTAAATATTCATCATGCTTAAGAAACAGACTGTGAGCCATTCGTATGAGAGACGACGCCGCACTCTGAAAGCCGAACTTTATCTAAATGGATGCTCCATAGTTACGGCCGGAGATGAAGGCTTGGCTTGGCTAAATAATAACAGCTATACGAGTAGATCTTTAAGGTTAAGCAACGCTTGCCGAGGTCAGGCAAGGGATGGGTACCATGGGTTCATCCATAACACACCGAGACCCCTTCGTGCAAAAATGTGGTCCTGGCTGTCATTTGTAGAGACAGTCGTTACGAAAATCTGACAACCAGTCTTTCCAAGGTGTATCGTGATACCCGGTTACTAGGTTGTGCAAGTCAGATATGTAGTCGCTCCATATAAAATACTGGTATTCAGGTGCATCCGATCAGACTGGATCTCCAACATAGTTGGGAAAAGGCTAGGCAGCTGACTATGACGAATGTTGTATAATATTAGCCATGACTTGCTGATTTCATGTTGTTTTCATTAATGGCTTATTTACAATAAATTAATCTGATCTATTCTCACCTGTCGTACGAGTGGAGCAGCGGCGTGAGGCGCGGCCGATCGCCGTCGTCAACTTAGCAACATGGCGGAGGCGTCCGACAACTCCGAGCCTGCGCCTGCGCACCGCGGCACAACACTAGCACTACACTACACTCCGGAGCGTGTGCACATTGTATACACTTGCACACGTATTTTTTACTTCCGCACTGCACTTATTGTACCTGGAAAAAAAAGGTTTAGGTTATTTTTTGAAGTATGTACTCGTAGGTATTTCTAATGCGCAACTCCTACATGCAAGTCTAAAGTCGACGTTCGCACGGACGTAAAAATATCGCAGTGATTTTGTTTCGCGCACTGGATTTTCAACGCTCCGCTTAACGCCGAGAGTTGAAAATCAGTGTGTTGTTTCGACGCGCTGGAATGCACTTTGTTGTTGTTAGGTTGGATTCTCAATGCTCGGCTCAACAAGGAGAGTTGAAAATCCAGTGCGCGATATGATCCCGCCGCGATATTTTCACGTCCGTGCGGACGTCGACTTATTGCTTTAGGTACTTTAACTTCCGAGAGTTGCAGTTTTGAAAGAAATATGTATTGCATAAAGTCAATAAGCCGCGCGCTAGTGTTGTAAACCAAAACTGTTAAGAGCCTATACTACCTCAAATGGCTTAGCATGATCCTCCGTTACGTCGAAACTACTGCAGCATTAATTTTGAAAAAAAATTGAAAAGTCTATCAATATTTTTAATTATTTATTGACCGATGACCGAGACATACATTACAAATTATGTTCTTTCTTCTTGTTCTTCTTCTCCTTCTACTTTAATTTTTCTTGCTTCTAATGATCTTTTTTAGGGTTCCGTACCTTAAAAGGAAAAACGGAACCCTTATATGATCACTTCGTTGTCCGTCTATCTGTCTGGCAGTCAGTCTAGTCTAGTCCTTTTTCTCAGAAACGCGTTCAAGTTTAAATTAATATCAAATACGTAGGTCTATGGTCCGTTGGATTTCTAAAAAAATCAATCATCTAAGACAACGCAATAAAAAAATACGGCCATTTACACGAGATACTAGCAAGTAAATCAAAATCTATAGGGTACTTCCCGTTGACCTAAAATAATGAAACTTGGCAAGAAGCAAGGTCTCATAGCACACGTAAAGGAAAATGTCCAAAAATTGTTAATTTGTAATTTTATCACATAAAAATATTTTTTTGGGATTACAATGTTAAGTTTGTTTTTGGGATAAATTCTTTTCAACTACGGAACCCTTCATTGTGCATGGTCCGATACGCACTTGGGCGGTTTTTTTGTCATCGCATTGTATAGCTTGTCCACTCTGAAATGACGCGCCCCACTACTTAAATTTGTATACGTAAACTACGGTAAATGCGGTAGCGTCATTTCAGAGTAGACAAGCTATAGATGGTGTAGACATCGAAGTCGGTTGTAAATATTTTTATTCAATTTCGATGTTCATTCGTTACAGCAATTCGAAAACAAAAGGTTTTAATTAAAATGTGTGTCAATTATTTTGTACTAATAATAAAAATACAGAAAATATTCCATAACACAGAAAATTATTTAAATAAAAGCATTCATTATTTTTGCAGGACCGTTTGTTTTCCGATACCTACGTTTTAATTTTGCAGTGGCATCGAGTGTACTTATTTAAACAAATTCGCATAAACGATCCCGAAAAAGCGGACGGCGCCACTCTTAATATTCAACAAAAACTCGACGTAAGTACGACGAATTTATTCTTGAAATAAAAGAGAGCAGTGACATTTTGTTCTTCGTTACTTTGTCAAACGCACTTCTACATCTTAAAATCGAATTAGTTGATAATAAAAACGATAATTTTGTCTACGTGCGTCTATAAACGTCTATTTACAGTAAAAAAACATAACTCACAATATGACGGTCATAAATGGTTCGTAAATGTGTAGGTGGGAAGGGTACATGCCATATGGGTGGGTACTATAAAGTACGAACTCGAAATAGACGGCTCATCACGTGATCGAGTACTTATGTCAACTTTATGGACCACCTTTATGGTCTTAAAGCGAGATAACAATCGAGTTTGATGACCGTGGTAGGCTTTCAGTGAAAATCAATAGATGCATGAAGCCGAAATGAAAAGATTCGCTATGAAAGTGACGGTGGGACGTCGCGTGGGTGGTTATTAGTGATTTTACAGCTTTATTTATAATATAGACTGCGGGATTTTATTGATCGATTAAATGTTATTTTTATTCATTACAAAGAACATTTATTACGATACTAGTCACAGCCAATACATTAAAACTAGCTAGAAGACGAGTCACTTTAAACAATGATGTTTACTGTTTTTTTAACCGATGAAAAAAAAGGAGGAGGTTCTCAATTCGACACGTATGTTTTTTTTATGTATGACTGACTATGCATAACTTTTTACAAATTCGTCTGATTTGAAAAAAATTGTTTTATTCGAGAGGTTATACCTCAAAAGCTTCAATAATACGTATTTTGGCCCACTTTTATATGGATGATGTTCTAGTTTCTTTTGCAGGAAGTGGTATTAGAATTTGTGTGGGGTAGGTACCACAACTAAAAAGTGAAAAATAAAAACTTTTTTATAAAAAAATACAACCGACTTCCAAAAACAACACTACAAAGTGAAAAATAACTTTAATTTGGGAAGTGTCGGTGGCAAAAAAAGAAAATACATCTAACCAGACACCGACTTCTGAAATTAAAGTTATTTTTCACTTTGTAGTGTTGTTTTTGGAAGTCGGTTGTATTTTTTTGTAAAAAAGTATTTTGTAACAAATTGTAAAGAAAAAATAATTGTTTTAAATAAACAGCAGCTATAAATTGAATTTAGTGAGTCGTGCAGGTTCCACTTGACTACAATTTTCAGAAGTTTCTATCAATAATTCAGCGGTTCTTCTTTTATTTATTTACTGATAGCATGCTACACGGAATGCACTAAAAGTTTTTAAGGCCCTATGAATCGGCGCGGTTGCCTCGCGCATTTGGTAGGTATTTAAACATTGTTATTATTTTAAAAATCTTATCACGACAACTCAGCGAATTGCGCTAAACATTATTACTACCTTTTCATTTATATAAAAGATATGAAAAAAACGTCTGTTTTGTAACTATGAGATTCATTAAACATTACGAAAAGGGGTAACTTTGGGATTTTTTTCTATCCAGCAAAGTAAATTTAATCGTGTTATTAAAAGCGATTGGCTATCGGCCAGATCCTTAAATAAGATATATCTTTTTTCAGAATTTTATAACACTGGTTTTAGTTTCCCATGGATTAAAAAAAAACTAGTAAGCGCGGTCTCTGTCGGGTCATAGCGCCTTAAAGTTGAAAACATAAACTAGAAACTAGAACCGATCGACCGAATCAATCGATAATCCAATCATTGTACAAAAATGTTTAAACCGTACTCGTAAAACTGGTTTACAGTTGAAAACTATGTAAGATCACACGGTTGGCTGTCTGCCAATAGGATCAGCTGTAGAATGAAAATCACAGCGACTGACCAAGGTCCGGTCATTTTAGATACGTATTGCGTATTTCCGATACAAAACCTATTTTTTTCCCAACAAACCAGTAGGCTTTTACCAAAACCAAGATTTCAGTACAAGGTTTGCAGAATCAGCATGAACGCTATTGCTGGGAATAGACTGGAATACAAACGACAAACTGTTACACCATCGACAAATACTCATCAATATAGTATTCAATAACGCGCGTGTATTAGACGCAAATGAAACGTATGTTAGTAAACAAGATGATAACAAGTACAACACAAAAATACGTGAACCATTCTCATCCTTATGGTGTACACAATAAAGAGTTATGCCCCGTTTACACGGTGCAAGTTTCTGGATCGTTCAAGAGCACATGCCATAAAGCACATTCAATTTTATTGCCATTCAAGAATTGCATGCAAATTGTTCACACGCGTGCGATTCCATAAAATGGCGTACAAAATAATTGAATGAAAGTTTGCCATTCAATAAAATCGCATGCGACTTAATTGTACGTGTTGTTAAGACGGTGCCAGATATTTGCCCTTCAATTTTATGGTATCCCACATGCAATAAATTTCGTGTAAATGGAGCTTAAGTATACTATCTATTCTCCGCAGTTCAAAATCAATTACCTATTCCTCAATACCTACCGAAAATTCTTTTGTTCCGATTCGGCTTTCGAAAACCAAAACAGTATAGGTATATGGATTAATGGATACGTAGGTAGGTACTGTAGGTACGTATTGCACTTTGATTTTGCGTAAAAGCTTTTACCGTTGCCTCTGGTTTTAATTTTCCAGGAAAATTCGAACATTGAATTTTTTTGACATTCGAGAAGGATACAACTTTATTCATGAACTCATGCCTACTCTATATAGTTTTACGTGGTAAATAACAATGTGTTGTTACGAGCAGTGTTATGAATTCGCTAAAACGATCACATTGATTTGTGATCGGACATTAATTGTTTATCAAATTGACTACCAACTTAAATTGTCCGTCTATGCAATTTCCTGTGTTATTATATCCATTGTTATAAAACGGTAAATTGGCGTAGCGTATCAATTTGACAATTAACTTCCCTGACTGTACTTGGAAATAAAGTATATTTAAAGCGAGCCAGAAATATAGGTACCTTGCTTTATCTTGGTGAAATAATAACAGCTTTAGGGGCTCGGGGCTAAATAATAACATCCACACGGGTCGATCGAAGGTTAAGCTACTCTTGCCACGGTCGGTTCGTGGATGGGTGACCATCCATTTCATATAGAGACCCCTCCGTGCCTCGGAATTAAAGCACGTTAAGCCGTTGGTACCGGCTGTCATGCGTAGATCTTTGACAGTCGTTGCGCGTAGTCAGACCCCCAAACGTCTGACAACCAGTCTCGTGAGGGGTACCGTATTACCCAGTAACTGGGTTGTAGAGGTCAGATAGGCATTCGCTCTACGTAAAATACTGGTATTCAGCTGCATCGGTTAGACTGGAAGCTGACCCCAATATTGAGAAAAGGCTAAGCAGACTTATTTATTTTTAGTTGAAATGTGGTACATGAAAAGGGCGTTTACGAGTGATGTGTACCCTTGGCAGTCGGTACATCCACTAATCGTGCAGACGACCTGAATGGTACACCTTTGAATTAAACACGCATAGCTCGTACCGACTCAATCAAAAGACACGATCAATGAGTCAGTATAAAACGCATTTTATTCACTAAATTACCCAGTATAGGGGCTCGTGGCTAAATAATAACATCTACACGGGTCGATCGAAGGTTAAGCTACTCTTGCCACGGTTGGTTCGTGGATGGGTGACCATCCATTTCATATAGAGACCCCTGCGTGCCTCGGAATTAAAGCACGTTAAGCCGTTGGTTCCGGCTGTCATGCGTAGATCTTTAACAGTCGTTGCGCGTAGTCAGACCCCCAATCGTCTGACAACCAGTCTCGTAAGGGGTACCGTATTACCCCGTAACTGGATTGTAGAGGTCAGATAGGCATTCGCTCTATGTAAAATACTGGTATTCAGCTGCATCTGGTTAGACTGGAAGCTGACCCCAACATTGAGAAAAGGCTAAGCAGACTGATTTATTTTTAGTTGAAATGTGGTACATGAAAAGGGCGTTTACAAGTGATGTGTACCCTTGGCAGTCGGTACATCCACTAATCGTGCAGACGACCTGAACGGTACACCTTTGAATTAAACACGCATAGCTCTTACCGACTCAATCAAAAGACACGATCAATGAGTCAGTATAAAACGCATTTTAGTCACTAAATTCAAACTCCCTTTTAAATTCTACGCCACAATAACACCAAACTCTGAATAACAGAGAATAATACAAATACCGTATTCCGTATACCAGATAGACAGTCACTCCATGTGAAAATACTGGTATTCAGCTGCATACGGTTAGATTGAAAACAGACCCCAACTTGGTTGGGAAAAGGCGGCAGATGGCCCACTGTTCCCACTGCTAGGACACAGGCGTCCTCTCGCTGAGAGGGAGCGCACGCGGGCCCAGTGCGGGTTGGTGGATGTCACGTCTTCGAATTTTTGGTTCTAGGACATGCCGGTTTCCTCAATATGTTTTCCTTCACCGTTTTGAGAGCAGTGGTGATGAAATAATTTACACAAAGTAAAGCGCCTGTTTGAGTTCAAACCTACGACGCACAACTCGTAAGTCGCGGCTGTTACCACTGGACCACCATTGCTCCTATGAGGCCTCCTGCTCGATGTCGATGAGTATAGTACAAATAAAGGTATATTTTAATCAACCCCAACAAATACATTGTGATGACGTTGAACATCCTAGCGAGATGTGAACTAACAAGATGCGAAGCATTACCGTACCTAACGACTGCACGTCACGACACCAATAGAATAGAATAGAATAGAATAGAATACTCTTTATTATGCACACCATTTAAATTACTGGTTACAATTTTACAATGTTGAAATTTTACATACGAGTGACACAATGGGCGGTCTTATCGCTAAAAGCGATCTTTTACAGACAACCTTTGGATGGAGTATGGGGACAAGGAGAGACAATTCTGTAGGTAGTCCGTGGTGTACCATATACATATACAACAAATACATACATTAATAAATTTATATATATATATATACTTATACAATAATAAACATGAAACAAGAGCAAGGAACTATATATGTAATAATGACGTTTAAAGAGAGAGGAAATAGGCAATAGGCAAGGAGCTAGATACCTCGATTGTTAACTGATGTGAAAACTGCATTTGCACGAAAAACTAATAATAATTAAGTACCTGTAGTAGGTACAGACATCGTAAAGCAACGCTGAGTAATATAAAAATATATTTTACACACTTTTACATGATTTCGCAACAAAATACAGTTAGGTTCAATACCCGCGAATTTACATTTTAAGTGCTTACGATATACTTTTACGAATGTTACTACAAGAAACAGCAGTGTTTGATGTTCTTCTTTTGTCTTGTTCAATACAGACGAAAACACATTTTTTCTGCACAAAAATTAACTAGGTTAATCTATTTTTCCATTTTTGGAAATTGACCCTACACGGTTAATAATTTGTAACCTATTACTATGCTGTTTTGAAGCATTAGCTCTTAAACTACTGGGTAGTGAAGAGACAGTGGGTAGTGCAGTTATGTCGACAACGCCACTTGGAAAGTAATTTTCAGATGATCGCGCGATCGCTTCGAATTAATGAACATGGAAGATGGAAATTAATTCAAACAGTATGAAATACTTTCAGAAGTTTGTTAGAATTGAGCGTAATAATATTTTGTTTTCCACGTTATGGCAAACTCTATACTGTTTATTCAAGATGTATTTGAGGAAAAACATATATTGGAAGTAATAAGTTGAAGAATTTGTCGGGTTTCAACAAAATGCAAATGTTATATATTTTGAAATAATATTATCGCTCCAAAAACATTTCATGTAGGTAAAGTAAGTTGCCAAAACTTACATAACGCTTTCATTGTTAAAAAAATACCATATAGAATGCAAAGCCAAGCCCCTAACTCCAAACCTTACATCTTGGTCAAAATGTACGACTTGGTCATTTCGCGGCCGTCGCACAGACACTCCTAAGGGCTTAGAGTAACAAATTTTGAAAACACTGGTCTTTAATGTTGTGTCATGCAGTAGTTAAATGGAGCGGCCAAGCCATACATTTTGACCAAGATTTAAGGTTTGTAGAGTTAGGCCTTGTAGAGTTAGGCCTTGTAGAGTTAGGGGTTTGGCTCTACATTAGATCTGAACTTTTTAATAGTGAAAACGTTATGTAAGTAAGTCTTTACAACCTACTTTACATAACATGTTTTTGGTGGAATATCATTTATTTTTGTAGGGTGCTCTATTTCTCTCCTTAAGAAATACAGACTTGCACACCCTTTTTGGTTGGAGGGTGAAAGTTACAATTTTCTTAATTTTTTCTTTTGTTGTTTGTGTGCAAATCCTAGCCTGCATACAAAATTTCAGCTTTCTAAGACTTCGGAAAGTGCCATAGAGGTTTTGATAAGTGAGTGGGCCAGTCAGTCAGTTAGTCAGTGACAAAATCGACGTATTTTGGGTAATATTATAATCTAAACTGTAAAAGCTAGATAAATGAAACTGTGTGTGTTTTACAAGTCTGCTAACTACATCTTATTCTGAGAATTTGAGCTATCTAGCATTATCCAGACCGAAGCTATGGGTTTGAAAATACGACGAAGCGCTTCAAAGAAAAGGTATGTAGTGCCCTCTTGCTTTTTATTTTTGGCTCGTCTTGGCGGCAGATTATACGAAAGCCTTCGAAAGAGTAATCCACGTCCTTTTTTGTTTTTCTTAACATTATTGACTAGCAGAAAACTGTTGGGCTATTTACCCCCGGTGGGTTCCCACATTGTCTAGGCGGGGAGGGGGCTCAGTAGCCGTGGCTTGGGCACCCACGGTGAGGTGAAGAGGAACCCGAGGAGAGGGCCGCTCGTCAGGGATTTTGTCGATAAGCTGACGACGTAGCGGCCAACAAGTAGGTTGCGGTGCCGCTTGGCATCGCGGCTGAGGGTTGGAGGCCGCGGCGGGAGAGGAGTATTGCAGTGCGCCGCTCTCACTACCTTCCGCGGCTTTGATGGGGTCGCCACCGTCTGATGGCGGACGCGGTGGCGCCGCAGGGGAGGAGGAGTGTCGGTATGGCGTTGGCCGCTCTCTCTATCCTCTGCGGCCGAAAAGTGGTAGGTGTCGAAGCCACTGACCTGCCCCGTCGCAGGGGGACCAAGGGTGCCCAGACACGGTGTCATCTGGCGCCCATGCGCTGTTTTGGTCCCTGGGGTGGTCACAGCGTGCAATGTGTTGTGGTGCGCCGGTGATGGGGGTATTCCCCAGAGAGGTCCCGTGACAGACAGCCACGGCGTGTTCGCGGATGAGTGCTAACGCGTGCCCGTGTTCCCGCCATAAGCGGCAGAAGAGGATACCGTGAAGTTATAGTGAGTTGGAGTCCCACATGACTGCACTATCTCCCCGTGGTATTGCAGAATGCATGAGCATTCATTCATTGCTCATGCATTCTTTCTTTCAATATGTACCTGTTACCTTCCTCTCAACAGAGGAAGGCAACAGGCACATATTGTAAGAATGTGTTATGAATCTACATATTATTATATTATATCTATAAATAGTTTATTACAAAGAGAAAATCTTTATTGTATGTTTGTTTGTAATGGATAAACTTAAAAAATTATCTGATTTCAAAAGTTCTTTGACCTACAAAAACATACATTATCAGCGAGTAACATGGGCTGTATTTTATCGACTTTCACGTTATCGAACTCGCGGGCAGAAGCTAGTAAATAATTGACCGAGCGAGCGAAGCGTCTCTGCTTCAAGTCTGGCAAAATTTGCTTTCGTCTGTCAGTTTGTTGCTACTCCTCTACAGTTCGTATTTTACAACTGATCTGGACGAAACTTGGTATATATGTTTAAAGACTTTATATATTTTTTTGTCATCGGGGATTTTTTATTGGAGGGGTGCTTCCTCCAAAAAGGGGCAAAAAGCGGACTACTGGATATCTCCACCTTATGAGATCCAATTTCCATAGTTATTTTTTTATTTGAAAGGTATAAGGTACTTTAAGTTGGTTTCATAAAAATTTGGTGAAGATCTGATGAAAAAAAACATGGTAAATATTCCGTTTTAAATAACTTTAGTGGTCGTCTGTTCGCAGAACTACTACCACAAAACACTTTTCGTATCGGTCTGTATGTAGTCAAATATGAACGCGCAAGACTTGTTAAAAAAATATATTTATTTAAATACACGTGTGCTCAGCATGAGCTTTATAATACAATGGAACCCTTAAGTCTAGATTACATTGACTTATATACTACTGGAAAGTTTACATGTGTGTGTCTGTGGCTGGACCTCACATATGGCCAGCAACAGGCTGTCGATCTTATGTCTAATGGTCACCATTAATTTTATTGTAATTGATAATTTGTCACATGAATATAATGCCGACCTGGTACTGATGGGTGGCATGGCATGATCTTAGTTTACCAATACAGTACGGGGTAAGGGTTGGCTACGCATAACTAACTATGTAATATACTTAGTTCTTCTAAACTTCACAATGTTTTTTGATGCGGGTTTCGCCATCATTTAGAGCATTTTTCGGATGTTTTGTATAGTCTTTCATATATCAATTTTGATATTATTAATTACACTTGATTTTAAGCCAAGTAGGTAGTTTATAGTTCCCCAATACATCAATGTACAGAGACGTATACAGGATAAGTTGAATGTGAATATGACTAACTTTTACTAGGGGACCAAACCTGAAATCGCGAAAAAAAATCAGTTGCTCCCTACATTTTGACGCGTTTGGTGAAGATAAATGTACTGAACAGGCTGACTTTTTTTTCACGATTTCAAAGTTACTCCCATATTGAAAGTTGTTCATATTCATGAGTAAAACAACCTGTGAATATTTGCTCACTGCTTAAAAACTTATCCTGTATTTGAGAATTTGGCAGCAGCCAACAAGTTTAATAGATTAGTTTTCCTAAACTGGTTTCGAATTTCCCTTTTCAAAGTTATAATGGCAATTTGAATGTTGTGACGTAATGGTCATAACGTGACCAGAGGTTTGTTTAACAGGTTCACGAGCGGTAAATGAGACAGTAGAAGTGTTATTGTTACGACGGCTAGAGCCGTATAGTGCGCTGGAAATTGTTAAAAAATTTAATAAATCTCGTACAATTTGATTAAAATTGAGCCCTGTAATAGCAATGCTTTTTTTTATAATTATTTTTTATATCTGTGTCTAACAGTAGATAATGTACGTAAGAGTTAATTATGTACTCAACAGTGAGAAAACATTTTAAAAAAACTACACCAAAGAAGAAATCTAATACAATCCAATAAAAATAAGTCTCATATATTGGTACTATACTTGAGAGCGACAATAAGGACAAAACGCGATTTATATTAAAGGAAGATCTTCAGATCTTATTTCTCACTTTTTATTAGTAAGAGTCAAGGATAAAATATTGTACATTTTGTCAATATCCCTAACTCCCAGACTATAAGGCGGTACCCCGAACAAAACCTTGCGTTAGTACGTTATTCAGAGGCTAAATTAAGGGCTAATTTTTAAATCGTCAGACAGCTTGTATTTATGGAATAAATATGGCTGTTTGACAGCTTTTGTATAGAAAATATGTCAAACTGTCTTAATTATTCTTCAGATAAAAGTTATTTGACTACTGAAAAATTAGCCCTAAGAGTAACTACATCTAAAAGCACATGTTCGATATCCTATCATCACATTATACGTTTTTATTTGTTTTTATGTGTTATAAATACAATTCAAATCTCCTTGTAAAAAAAGTGGCTAAAATTATAGATTGCATGCATCTTTTGCTAAAGTTGACGTTCTAATCATTGGAAGATTACACTAATAAATAAAATATATAAATAAAAAAATATTGCAAACTTATAAGTGTGTGTGTGTGTGTGTGTGTGTGTGTGTGTGTGTGTGTGTGTGTGGATGGATAATTTAAAAATCTAAATAATTCACGTTTTATTAAAAGATCGCTATTCTTTTTTTATTAAAATAATTCCAAAAATTTTGTGAATTCTATGATAGAGCGCAAATGCGCAGCGAGCGGGACAGAGCGAGAATGAGCAGCGGGACAAAGGACCGAACGCTCAAGGTCGTTTGATCGGGGTATAGCGCCTAGATAGAAATGTCTCACAAACAACAAATAGGATGCATTACGCGAAGAGTGAAAATAACACAGGCCTCTATTCGGTTGTACCTCTTCGTCTCCATTCGGCTTTGGTGGAACCCGGCCTTAAATCACGCACTCCAAAGATAACATTTTATCACGGTGTTATAACATTACACGCCATATCAACCTGGTTTATTAATGTACTTTTGCGTCACTAACAGATTTCAGCATCTACTCTAGATAAAGGCTTCATTTGGACTTATCATACGAGTGCATTATCTATTATTATGTATTTTCATAGCTATATGGTATTTTGTAATGCTTATTGCTGGAAAGTCCAGAGACAAAGTCCACCTTTATCGTGGAAGTTGTAAAATTTGGCATTATTACCTATCAGTACCATAAAGATTATCATTTGGTTATTCCTAAAATGAAAATACTAAAATATTCATTGCCTTTCCTGTGTCATTTGGGTGCAGAAAATTAAAAATATCTTATAAACAGTTTAGAAAAAACCATAAGGTCTCTAGATATTCAGCGTCGCTAATGCACTAATACTTGGAACAATTATGTAAATAATAAATTATTACTTTAAGGGGGATGCGCTGTAGTAGCCCGCGAAATTAATTTTTTTTTTTTGGTTTTTTTATCAAAATATGATATGCGGGAATAAAACATAATGTAGTTTTATAACTTTGACCATAAAAATCATCAATACATCTCTCTAAGTTGGATTTCGTGCAGATTCGTCGAACGAACGAAATCTAACGACTCTGCACAAATTCAAACTTATAGAGATGTATTAATGATTTTCATGGTTAAAATTATATAAATACATATGTTTTATTCCCACGTATCATATTTTGATCAAGATACAACCTGACACGGACCTGCAAATTGCATAAAACGCAAGAAAATTTGAATTTCACGGGCTACCACGGCGCATCCTCCTTAAGTAACAAATTCTTCTTCGCAATTCCCATTCATTTGCTTACTTTTACTAACGACAAGATCAAATCGCACTCAAAATATGAACGTCACCTAAAGGCCTATTTTTAGGTCACGATAGAATCTGTTTTTCCGATTTAGGTTTATAGATATTTTTTTCTCGAAAAAAAAACCTAGCATTATTTTTTTCGCCATAATGTCAATACCACTGACTTACATTCAGCCATCTCCTTTACATGTCAGACCGAATTACTAATGTGATAACATGGACCTATTTCACAATGTCGGAATAGCCACTACTCATCGAATAAATTCAAATATAGAACAGAATTCGTATGAAATTACCTGCCGATCGATCGATCGATAAGTACATGGGATGTTGTTAGTAAACATTTATGAACTTTTTTTTTCGAAATTTTACTATGTACACTGCCAAAGTATGGAACTCTCTGCCAGCGTCTGTTCCCTTACACATATAATCCTACCTGCAAAGCAAGAGGGAACAGGCATCTTCTGGGCACGATCGTTCCATCATAGACCTCATCCATCGCTTTCAATCAGGCGTGATCAAGGTAAAGAGCAGGCCCAGATAGCAATAAAAAAAGTTGTATTGAAAATGCAAGATGGCAGCGTTAGTTCCGATTTTACTCATGCGCCACAATAATCTTGTAGCGCTATAGACTTTGACAATGGGGTTATTTACCGAAAGCTTCGCCGCAATAAGGAGAGATACTGCCAATTTATCCCGCTAGGATCTCAGCGTCGCTGGTGTTGTTTACCTATCAAACACCATTTTTTTGAAGGGAGACAGCGTGTTTGCTTTTGAATATCCTTGAAAACCTTCAACAGATAGACAGCTGACCGTTACCAGCGATAATGACGACAACAACAATTGGCTTTGCCTGTTCCTTCCCATTGAGCGCTGTGTGTTTGTCATTTGTCAAAGTCATCTTGAAGACAAAGCGACCAATCGGAGACAAAAAAACACTTTCCACCATTTCGCGGCAGTTTTCAGCAAGGAACTCCATTGGCAGCTGAATGAAAGTAACAAACACTTAGCGCCATCTACGTGACACTAATTTGACAGTTTTCAACTCCATTAGATTAAAAAATATTTACGTTTCATAAAATGGCGAGGTCATTAAAAACGTTTTAGTTTTTTTATTTACTCAACATTGGTCACAGGAGTGTAGTCTTTTGATCTATGATAATTAATTTTTTTGCAATAGCATATTCAGTGTGGTAGCGTCAAAAGATAAGTATATATACCTATTTCATGTATAGCAATAAATGCTAACCGAACGAAGGAGCTTGGATCTCACGACACAGGGAATTCTAGTGTGTTCCAGGAATCAACGCATTCGAATGTAATTTTCTAAACAATAAATTATTCTTTATTCGTATTCTCTTTATTCTTTATGATAAATTATGTGTCCGGAAAGAATTTGAAACTGACGAAGGTATAAAACTTACTTGACTGTACCTACTTATTACCTTTAAGTGAAGCAAAAACTTTGTACCCCTTTGTACGAAAATTACGCGGACGGAGTAGTATGGAATTCGGCACAGTTAAAGTTTATATGCAGAAGGTGTGTAGAAAGCTAATATTTTTATATAATATGCATTAGAAATAAATTAAATTAATAAAAAAAACATTACAGACACTACCATGCGTTTGACACATAAGTAATATAATAATATGTGGCCTCTTTGCTTTGACTTACATCTTTTTACATTATGTCACGTCATCCTGTTTGTCACTATCACATGAATATAACTATTGAAACTATAAAATGAATAGGTAAGGACAAATTTCGACCAATGGGCGACCACCATAGCGTAATAAAAACAGTCCACTCTATTTTTCTCTTATCTCAATATTGCAATAAGCATAATAGTGACAAGTTAACGAGACAAGTAGGTACCTTTTTGTGGCTGCAGCGCACACGACGCTGGCTGATGAACTGTGTGGACCGGCGAGGATCGTATTACAGGGTACCCGTGAAACAACGTCCAAAGAAAAATTACAAAAGCCTCTCTCCAAGGGCTTCCCAAAACACCCCCATGTACGTTCAGAAATTATTTATGGTTAAAGAGCTAGACGGTTTTTGAGAAAACGAGAAAAATAAAAAAGTCTGAAGTCAATGAGAATTTCCCAAAAATATAAAAGAACTTTCGAGCTCCTAAACTATCACACTAATCACACTAATATCACATCACACTATCACACTAATATAATAAAGGCGAAAGTTTGTGAGTGTGTGTGTATGTTTGTTACTTCTTCACGCTCAAACGGCTGGATCGATTTGGATTAAATTTGGTATGTAGATAGCTTATACGCTGGATTAACACATAGGCTACTTTTTATCCCGGTCCCCGCGGGTGAAACCGCGGGGCGCAGGTAGTAAATAATAAATAAAATACATGTGGTATTTCGGGAAGCCCTTGGAGAGAGGATTCTACGAGTAAACTTGTTTTTTCTTTAGACGTCATTTCACGGGCCACCCTGTATCTAGAGAGGTGCCATGCTCGCTTAATTGACTGCAAGCACTTGCATGGAACAACGAATAACTGGATACGGTTATTAATTTTCATTTTTCATTTTGTATGCTTCATCAAGATTGCTTTTTTCGTGCCGTTTGTCTTCCACGATAAATAGTGTTTTATGTGAGCGCAAACCGTGCGTCTTGTCGTTGCGTGTAGTAGCTGCAAGAAGACGCAGAGTTGTCGTTTGCATCTGCGTCTTTCCCCTTCGACTAGACGCAGAGCTGTCGTTTGCGTCTGCATCTCGTTGTTAAGACAGACGTCGTGCAGGAAGCGAACATTTTCTTTAAGTATTCGAGAGAGGCGGTCGTGTTGTTCATCTTGTCAGTGAATATGGATCCTCTAGTTGAAGGTGAAGTTGCGGAGTATCGCGCTCATAGCAAGACTGACGTTGACCTGTCGCATGCGACTATCGCTGCAACAAGTAACGAGAGCGTGCGACTTAGGCTGTCGTTGCGACTCTGCATCTCGACGCTAAGTGATGCGAAGCTATAAAAATATCTGCCACGGTTTCAATGGGAGATAGTATTGAGTATATAGATTACAATAGTGAAGAAATTTCGTACCCCAGAATAGTTAAATCAATTTGAGAAAATAAAGTAATTAAATGAACATTTACTTTATTCTGAATAACGTGGTTCACAAACTACGCGCGATATGTCGCTTCGTCAATGAAAACAATTGCTACCTCTTTCTAACTGTTCTGTGATTGAACACTAATTACGACGAGACGGTTTCTTAAATAAATCAATTCGCACATTTTTTTGTATGAAATAAATTATGACATGAGATTAATAATTTATCTTCACTATTGTAATCTATATACTCAATACTGTCTCCCATTGCAGCCGTGGCAGATATTTTTATAGCACCTTAATATGAAAATTGTAGGCCGCGCCTGTTGCAGTCACTAATGTCGCGTGTGCGCCATATTTATACACAAATTCGATTGTAAAATCGAAACATTTTGATAAAAATCTTGCACAAATAAAATTTGTGACAGACAATGATAATGTTCGTGTGAATATTAAAATTGTTGTTTGTTACCTCTACAGTGTAATAAAGGATAGAATTTGAACCCAAAAGTCGTTCTTACGGAATTTACTACTAACATTTGTGTAGGTACTTTATTTTTAGTGTTGCTACAAGTACTAAGATTGCAGCGCCATTATGGAAGTTGTATGGTTATAGGGCTTATTTAAACAATACAAACATTTTTTCGCCATTTTTAGCTTGACCTTTGAAGTTTTATTTTAACATATATGGAGCTGCTAGACGGGTTGCCCTATAATAAGTGCACTGACAGTATAACTTTTTTTTTTTTTTTTATCGTCCACTTGGACGATGTAAAATCAGGAAAATCTATAAGTATAAAATAAAAAGAGAAGTCCTGACTGACTCATCAACGCCCAGCCCAAACCCTTGAACCTCGAAAGCTGAAATTTTGCACGGAGGTCCCGTTTATAATGTAGACAAGGCATAAGGAAGGATTTCCCGATAGTATGTTCCCGTGGGATATTTTCCGACATCCACGCGGGCGAGGCTGCGGGCGAAAGCTAGTTAATTTGTTTATCAAATTGACTACCAACTTATTTTGTTCGTATATTCAAATCACAACAGTCATTTTTTGACAGTTATATGAAATGGCTATAACTTTTTAAATTAATTTAAAATTGACGTAGTGTGCCAATAATTTATAAACCATCGATTTCCCTGACCGCATTATTAAAAGGTTTTACCGGAAGATAAATGCTCTTAGTAACAGGTACTTGTAAGCGCATATCATCCGACAATAGGCCCTTGAGGGAACAAAACGTTACGTTTTTTTCCTCAGTTTGTTTAAAGTTTTCTTTCACCTGCTGAGGCACCGGCTGAGGTAAAGCATTGACTAGAATTTTCCACATATGTAATCTGTACCTACGAATAAATCTCAATGACAATCTCTTTCCATATCAATCCATAGCTTTTGCCTGTGACTTCGTCCGCGTCCACCCCGTTGCATCGCATCGCCTGCCCGAGCTATTACTTCGTTTTCGCATATTATTCTTTCTGACTTTTTCTTTTTTCTCGGCCTAGCGTGATGTAGCCTTTCTCAAAAACTGGGCTATCAAATGCATAAAGAATTTTTCAAATCTGACTTGCAGTTCCAGAGATTAACGCGTTGAAACATACAAACAAACAAACTCTTCAGCTTTATTATTAGTATAACTTATAGATTAAAGTATATATAGCAGGAATATAGTATAGTTAGTATAGATATAAAAAGGGCTCATCTTTTATATACGGGACTTGAAGTAGACTCTTTGATTTTTTTTTTGTGCACGTGCTTATTATCTTGAGCAATCTCACGAAGTTTCAAATCTAGGAAATTAATAATCTAATCTAATTAATTAATTAAAAATATCAAACTTTGTAACCTCAACTTTTGCACATTTGACGCAACTTTGACAGAAGGTGTTGCTATTTTAGGAAGTTTTAATATTTTATATTTGCATTTTGATTTTGCAAATAATAAGTGCTAAAAGGCAATGAGAACATAAGATGCAAGAGCGAGCGAAGCGAGCTCGGGATTTGGGGCACCTCTCCCCCCCTCCCCCTCCACTTGTTGCCTCGGCGTACAATAAACTTACTACGCCGAGGCAACATCGTGCCATATACTTTTACTTTATTGTTATTGGTCTACTTCACCGATTTGGTTTGTGGCATGCCACAATGTCGCACGATGTTACTACGGCGTAAATGAGGCTTTACAGTCTGCATGCGTTACCACTGATATCTTTATTTTTATTATAATCTCCGGCAAGAAATATTCCAAAGCAGCCAGCAGTACCAGGAGAAACTACAGGGGAACCCACGTGAATGAACTTGCTCAAACTCTAAGCCGAAAAGGTGGACACCAGTAACAAAAAAAAAAAAAATACTCGGCTAAAGAGACATGACATTACTAATCTCACCAAAAGATTCCCACAATAAGACAAAGAGAGAGTTTTCTGGAAAGAAACTTTTCAACAGTATATGACTCTTGTAGATTACATTTAAAACAGATATTTATCAGCCAAGGAAGTGGCTTATTGTACCTAAAACAGATATCCATGAAGCAGAAACAGCAAAAAAACTAAAGATGGATCCACACAGCCCGGCTTTACCGGCGGCTATAAGTGTGGTGCCCGGCGGCAAGGCCCACCTTTAGAATGATTATAAATTATAAGTAAAACAAAAAAATGTACCCTACCTATAGAACATTGGATGACTATAATTACCGTTCACCTAATAGTTAAGTTGGCTGTGTGGCAAATAGCTTGCATAATGTTCGTAGGCCATTGGTCACTTACAACTTGAAAAAAGAGCCATTGAGCTCTAAGTAGCCGCTGGCAATAATGCATTCAGAATCGAAGAAAATTATAGGAAAGAAAGACAAGGAAAACATTTGGGCTTTTCTCGAAAGATAACTAACAAACACACACGCTTGGAATAAATTTAAAAAAGGCAATTTATTACTAATTTTACTTCCAGGATATTGACATCTAAAACAACACTTAACTTTGATTTTTAAAAGTCCTATGTTTTGTATTAGTTAACATTATTAATAGATATTAATAGCATTTGCACGTGTGTATTTTCTTTGGTTTGTTACGATTCGTAAATCTCGTATCTACCTGCCTTTCCGTTTTCTTTGTGCTGCAACCGATTTTTCCCATAAAGTTAAAACTAGACATGTGTACCTTCCAGAATTAATATTTGACACGTGAAATGACTACAAGTACATAAGGTACCAACTACAGTTCTACACACCTTTAGTATAATATACTGTTGTAAAATATTTGTTTAAAAACATACCTACGCACACGAAATCCAACTTCCTAATTCAAAACTCACAACACAACACAAAACAAAACCGGCCACACTGCACTCATTATCGTTCGAACTGAATAAAAATAAAAACCGCTTCTCAATTCAAAAGTCCCGCCATTATGAATTGCATCTTATGGCAACATAGCGCGACGCGGCTGGCAACCTCACGTCAACAGGTCGCGTCCCACACTGATGTCTGCCGCCCCGATTCATCGTCCCGTTCGCGCTCGCGCCAAAAATAATACTCTCGGAAGGACATTGGAGGTTTTCAATAGCCCTGTTGCTATTGGAAAATGGCTTTACCTGGACCGTCATCTGATATTTCATTAGATTCACGTTGATTTGTTACGTGACTTAAATGTTAAGTGATATTAAACAATAACACTTTATCTTTTGAAAAGTCATTCATTACTTTTCTATAACAATAAAGAGGAAAAAATTGTGTTTGTATGTAGGGGGTAATCTTCGGAACTACTGATCAGATTCCAAAAAAATCTTTTTAGTGGGAAAATGTTACATGATAATTATAATTTACGTTAAACCAAGAAACAAGCGGAACAAGTCGTGGGTAGAAGCTAGTTTCATTTTACATAAAACTGTTGAAAGATAGACAACGCGCGCACAGCCTACTGATGATGCAAAAAGTAAGATATTTGCATACTTATTCTTAAAAAAAAAGGGTGTAGACGTCCAACGAGAATGATTTTTTTTATCAGATAATGGCTAGATAAGCTTTTCTGCGAACAGAACCGCAATCAGAAGCTAATAGGTTTCAAAAAAGGTGTTGATTGTTTAAGTATTGAAAGATTAAACAATGCTAAGACGTATTTACGATGTGTTTAAAGATATATTTATTGTCTAGCGCGTCTTCCGTTTGTTTAAATCGACGTCAAATTCTAATTCCGTTGTGTACCGACATTGTAATGTGTTTACGCGAGCGTGCGGGCATTTAATCATTTTTTACATTTAAAGGTCAGAATGGAGGGATTATAGAAAATCGGAGGACGTGTAGACCGGTCTATTCTGTACAAATCAATTCGGTGAAGTGAGATTGAATTTAACTATCATTTCACCTTATGATAGGGATTGACACTATTGACAGTTCACTTCACTTAATGCTTTCGCGGACGGTAAACGAGACGCATAGCATAACATAATCAGCCTATAATGTTCCCACTGCTGGGACACAGGCGTCCTCTCGCTGAGAAGGAGTGCACGCGGGCCCTGTGCGGGTTGGTGGATGTCACGTCTTCGAATTTTTGGTTCTAGGACATGCCGGTTTCCTCATGATGTTTTCCTTCGCCGTTTTGAGAGCAGTGGTGATGAAATAATTTACAAAAAGTAAAGCACCTGCCGGGGTTCGAACCTACGACCTACAACTCGTAAGTCGCGGCCATTACCACTGGACCACCGCTCACGAGACAATAGAAGTTTTTTTGTTATGACGTCTGTAGACGTCAAGCGCCCGCAAAAGCGGTAAGTTTACAGAATATACCAGCTGCAGCCTAGTTGCTTAACGCACTCATAATTGAAATCCTCCTTTTCACTTTGAAAATTCAACAATATTCACTGCGTTATTTGCGGTGTCGGGCGGAAGAATTTTTTGAACATAATTTGAAATGAGGTTTTTTTTTTATTATTTCTATGATTTTTAAAGTAAAAGGGATTGTGGTTGTGGGTGAGTAAAGCTTTGGTTTCTTAAGAAAGTGGTTCCGTCATTATAATAACGGCCGTCATGAAAATCTGTCATTTTCACCAGTATTTGACATTAAGATGTCAAAAAGGTGTAGGTACTATATAAGGTTAACCCCGTTCTGTATATGGCCAGCCATTATTGTGCGACCGTATACCGTTTTGTTAGGAAACCAAAGTTTTTGCCTACCATAATAAGGCGCGAGTTTATGTATGGAGATCCGATTTATTTTGAAAGGATAAATCTCATAAGGCGTAATGGGTCCCAAAGAAGATATTTTGACGCATGTCGGCTGCAAGCAAAACCAATTTTTGCCCTCAAAAACTACAAATTTGCCTTATTATTAATAATTTTAGATTTTCTTTAGTAAATTACGGGGACCAAAATACGATTGACACAATTTGGTTTCATACAAAAAAATCGCAAAGTTTCCACGAATATAGCATTTTTTATAAGAAAAAACTGTTTTATTCGATTGCTCGTGGCTAAGTAATAACAGCTGCACGGGTCGATCCATCAGGTTAAGCTTCACTTGCCGCGGTTGGTCTGTAGATGGGTGACCATCTTTACATACCGAGACTCCTCCGTGCCTCGGAAAGCACGTTCAGCCGTTGGTCCCGGTTGTCATACGTGGACCTTTGACAGTCGTTACGGGTCGTCAGAAGCCCGAAAGTCTAACAACCAGTCTTACCAAGGGGTATCGTATTACCCAGTAACTGGGTTATAGAGGTCAGATAGGCAGTCGCTCCATATAAAATACTGATATTCAGCTGCATCCGGTTAGACTGGAAGCCAACCCCAGCATAGTTGGGAAAAGGCTAGGCAGATTGATTTAAGCGATTTCAATAAAATTTCGTCTACACGTTCGTTCGCTATTAAAGACATAAGGGGATTATATTAATTAAAAGAAATATTTGTATAATTCTGTACGCTCCGTTTGGCCATACCACTGCTCTGAACCCCGTTACGGTATCATTTCGCCTTAACTAGTCTATTATTAACCCGTCGCGCGCTAATTAGCAGACACAATTGAAATTCTATTGTTATCTGTACACATGGTGTACAATCGACATTTTAAGAGTTAATCGGATAAACATAAAGTTAGAATTTGAAGGGTGTGTTGTTATCATAGCAGAGGTTACTAAGCAAGGATTTACGGAACCCCCTAAGGCTTCCCAAGGGTTGTTTTTTAACACAATATATTCCGGTTCAACAGCCATATTCTCTGACATATTGGATCGAATATTCTACCTCTGGAAAAGCCACGTCAAGAGAACTGTAACCTGATTATTCTTCATATGAAACTATTATCGTAAAAGCACAAGCGAACAAGCCCAAAATCTAATCTAGAATATAATAACTTATCCATTTACTTTTTATTACTAGCAATAACGTATAAGGTAAATCCAATTACTAACATAGAATGTAGTTACCTACTCTGTCTTTATGAGCAGTTGTCAAACTGTCAACTTCTTCTTCAACAAGTGGACTATGAAGAAGTTGACAGAACTTCTTCATAGTCCACTTGTTGCTACCCGATAGTAGAGAATAGAACGTCTGAAACCTGAATTTTATGTTCCTATTATAACATTTGTATGCTTATAAGCCGTGTGTCTTATACAACTTCTATACAAACTTTCTTCTTTTTATTTCTTTCTTAAGAATAAATTTAAAAAAGACCAGACGCGTGTTGCGTCTGGTGGGTTACTGCCTGACAATTGATGTGGGACGTTGTATATAGTCGCGCGGTAAACTCTGATTGCGCGATGCAGTATTTTCGCATGACGTCAGTGTGATGCGCAGTTCGCATGTTGCGATGTACGAGTAGATGCCGCCACACATGCATCTAGACTCGGAGGTTTAGGATGGGCGTTGTCTGTCAGTGAATACAGGAGTTGATGTGGTCAAATACGAGTGTGGTATGGACCATCAAACTAAACAACTTTCTCTTGGGACCAACATCGTTTCGAGTCGAGTAGGTAAGTATTGAAGTTTTGTATGGGACAGTTGATAATTTTTTCGCGATTTCGATGTTGGTTCCATAGAGAAAGTTGTTTAGTTTGATGGTCTGTACCCTTAAATTGAACCACACCTTTGATACAACCCTGTATATTCAGTTTTGAATTAAATTAGAAAGTAGCGAAGTCTATCAAATTGTATTCTTTGTAATTTTTATTTTTATTTTTATTCAGAATATAAAAACTTTTTTACAAAAAAATACAACCGACTTCCAAATACAACACTACAAATTGAAAAATAACTTTAATTTCGGAAGTCGGTGTCTGATTAAATGTATTTTCGTTTTTGCCACCGACTTCCGAAATTAAAGTTATTTTTCAATTTGTAGTGTTGTTTTTGGAAGTCGGTTGTATTTTTTTGTAAAAAAGTTTTTATTTTTCACTTTTTAGTGGTTCACATGTGCTTACCCCTTCACAGCGTACTGGCGTGATGTTATGTTATGAACTGGTGTAAACAACAAACAGACATGAGATTTCAGCAATCCCAGTCCATTTGCTATCATTTATTGAGGAGTTCCGTTGCCTATCTCAGAAGTTCTTCATCAGATCTTCACCAAATTGAAATGGGACCACTCCAAGAAAGTACTCTTCCAAAAACTATCCAAATCGCTTCAAGTGTGCCTATAAAATTGGAAGAGTTCTCTCTATTTCTCCAGGATCCCATCATCAGATCCTGACTTGATGATCATGGGACCACCTGGGAAGTATACCCTTTCAAACAAAAAAAAAATAATCCAAATCGGTCCAGCCATCTTCGAGTAATCGGGGAACATACATAAAAAAAAAAAAATAAAAAAAAAAAAAAAAAAAAGGGTTCCGACGGTTAAAAAACAGTAATTAAAAACAGTAATAATCACTTTACAATTTATTTCAACTTCAACGGTTTTTCAGTGGTTTTCATCACAATTTCGCAAAATAAGATTATTGCGACTAAACCCAGAAATCGAATTCAAGATCAAAAATGTAAACAAAGAAATGTCATTGTCAAAGTGACAGTTCAGGGGTAGTCAACATTTCCCTAGTCATTCTAATTATTTGATTTTGAAATCGGATGATAGTACTATGCCGACCAGGTTGGGACGCTCAACTTGAATCGATTATTAGGATAACGCAATACTATTTACGATTTTCTTAATGATTCACTTAATTAGAAGGAAAAACTTTTTATAAATAGAAAATAATTGATGAAAGTCCAAATGTTTATAGCTTCTGCCTTATTGCCAGTATTATAAAAATAATTTGCACGATTTTATTTCAAACAGTTATATTTTATTCTTGGATCGTAGTTTACGTCACTTTAAAGCTGAAAACCGTGTGCAATATTATATTTTACCTGTTTAAGATATGCCTACAATTTTAGCACTATGTTATAGTACTTTTCGGCAAACTGCACAATTGAGGTTATTATTTCAAATTGGCAACACCTTTGCTTACATTTTTGGTCTCGAATTCGACTTCTGAGATTAGAATCAATTCATTTTTTTTTTGTAACTTTTGACGTTCAAAAGTGCCTCATAAGTGCCTATTTGAAATAAATGATTTAACTTTGACTTTATCCGGTGAAAAACAATTTTACGAAGTTATAATTATGAAAAAAAAAAAACTGAAAATTTCATGCGAACCAGTAACAATAATATACAAAACTACTAAAATACGTTAAATTAACAGCAAATTAACTGAAATGTACCCATTAACCCACATTCCGTCTAACGAAACGAGACTAACGAAATATCCATCGGCCAAACAGTTTGCAATTAGTGATTTAACATTTACATCCGATGGATCCATTAAGCACACAGAATTTGTTTAATATAGGTCCATATGCAATGTTACCTATATACAGTCAACAAAAGAGATATCTCGCCAGGGTATACTAACATATTTGTATGTGAATTGCTTCATGTTCAATTTTACATATATTACTTTGTTTTTGCAATACTCCTACATTGTAACACAGCAACACAAAATTGTATATTGTCACGAAATTGAACATGAAGCACATACAAATATGTTAGTATACCCTGCCTGGGTATCTCTTTTGTTGACTGAACATACTTGTATGTATACGATTGTATATTATAACCATAAATACATCTAATTAAGTTAGATTTGTTCTTTTAAGTTTGATTTCGGAAATCATGACATTTTTGAACAATTCTAACATATAGAGATGTATTGATGATTCATATGGTTATGATTATGTAAATACATATTTGTTATTGTCGCGAATCATATTTTGAACAACATACAACCTGACACTAACCTATAAATTGTAAAAAACCTTATAAAATTAATTGGAATTTCGCAGGCTACCACTGCGCATTTACCTTAAGAATGACCATTGCTGTCGAATTTGTCGACGTTTTTGTGGTGAGAGGGGGTTCAACAAAGAACTTTGTACCCACAAACTTTGTAATTTATTTCGTGGAACTACCGCTTTTGGGATATTTCGAAGGCTTCAGTTGCAAACTTGGTACTAGTTTGTAACGCATTGTTTTTTTTTTCTTGTTTACGTCGTACGTCTGGGCTTGACAGAGTTCTTATATCCTTCCTCAATTTATTAGTTTTGTCAGAGAACTAGCGATATTTAAACTTTATTATGTAAGTTTTATTCGCCGTTAACTTCGATAAGAGAATTAATTTTTATTAAGGCCAATTTCCGTACTCATACTCAAAGCATTTATTTCATACTAGCTTTTTCCCGCGGCTTCGCCCGTTTGGATGTCAGAAATTATCGCACGGGAACCTACTACTGGGATAAAAAGTATCCTATGTAATCCAGGTTATAAACTATCTGTGTGAAAAATTTCATGCAAATCCGTTCAGCCGCTTTTGCGTGATTGAGTAACAAACATACAAACATCTAAACATACAAATTTTCACATTCATAATATTAGCCATTAGATAAACCAATTATCGGGGTCGGTCAGTCAGAAAGATGAAGCTAGTTGCCCATTCCAAAGCGTAGGAGGTTCCTATGGAGAAGAACGGGAAAGAAACTCCGCATACACACACAACAACACACTTACTAAAACTTAACGTAGGTACTTAAAAAAGGTTCTAATTCAAGTTGCAATCACATCACAATAATCAAAGTGAAAAACTTGTCAAACATGTAGGAAAATTAGAGTTTTTTTGACAGATTGTTGTGACAGACGAGAATGCGAGCATTATTATCTCCATGCTCTGGTCCCATGTTACTTGGGGTTGGCACAACACGTTTTCTCTTTCCATTCTCCCCTGTCAACCGTCACGCTAACAATCACTCCCTTCTCTTTCATATAATTCCTCACATAATTCATAATCTTATCTTTGGCCTTCCTCTCCCTGTCCATCCATCAACATTTCATCACACTTTTAGTAACGCGCGTGTCCTCCCTCATCACATGCCCATACCAAGCCAAACGATTTTTTTTTCAACTTTTCAAACTTTATATAATGCGAGCGTACTTATAAATACGGAAATTGCCCCTCAGATCGTCAATTTTATGAAGCTTTAATTTTTAGTAACTAAACTACACACCGCACACCCATACAAAACTCACAAACACAAACACGTCCCAATCCAGTAAAATCAACACAAATTAAACCTAAAACAAAGACTTGAGACGCAGATATATTCCAACGGCCTTAACTTGACTGATAGCATGTTCTGTTCTGAGCTCACAAAACGCGTCGTACTTCCACCCAGTAACAGGACTCGCCCATCAAGGAGTGCTGTCCCAAATTAGACGTATTATCACGTGTATTAAAAGATAAATAATTAAATTATCTTTAAAATCCTTAAGGTTTCATAAAAAATACGCTTGTTAGTTTTTGTGTGATTCTCAGTTTTTTATCGGCGTTAGACATAACTTTACAAATTAATTACTTAAACTATGTAATATAAACATAATTTAAAATATTCACATATTAAGTTATTACTACTCGTTTAGACGTGGTCTTCAGTTTAAAATCAATAAAAGTCGTTTATCAGCGTCTTAAGCCACAACTTGTCAGTGACGACTTGTCAGCCGTGAAGCGAGGCACTATAAATCAAAGCTAGTGTCATTATGACAGCTAACATTAACAGCAAAGTCTAACTGTTAACACCAGGGCACTGTGGTGACCATGGACCGTGGTGACCCACTTCCTTAGTCTGACTGACGTGGGAAGGAGCACAGCTGTCTATGGTATTGTTCTTACTATGATAATCTTAAAGCACAGGCCACACTGGGAGCGAAGCGAAACGAAGCTAAGTTCGTTTCGCATCGTTCTTCGGCTTTTAAGGGCCTGAGCACACCTCCGCCGCGAAACCGCGAAACCGCATGATGTTTCGCTGATTTTCCGCTACTCAAATCACGACCGGAACTTCATTTAACTGACTCAAATTGAACTACTGTGGTTTTGCTGCTATAGTTTCGAAGCGAAACGAACTCAGCTTCGTTTCGCTTCGCTCCCAGTGTGGCCTGCGCTTATAATAAGACTTGTCTTGAAGTTAGCGTGATTTTATATTCTGATCGGGTGCAAGGCTTAAACGTCTTAGGTAGGTATACGAAAAATTAAAAAAAAAACATCATGCCTGTGTTGGGACAAAGGGCCCTACCCTTTGTCCCAACACAGGCATGATGTTTTTTTGAGGTACATAGTACGGGCCATAGAAGTATAAAAAAACCGGTTAAGAGCGAATCGGACTCCCATACCGAGGGTTCCGTTCCGATTTATGAAAAAGTGTGCTATTTAGAGACATAGTTTTATTTTTCCTGTAATCTTTACATAAACTTCTATCACAGAATAATTTCAGATTTTTCTCTATGCAAACTTCGGAGATAAGGGGAGAATGGTACTTTTTTTTAATTTTTCATCAAAAGTCGAAAACTATGTGGCCTAAAAAAAGAGAAAATATGTTTGAGAATGTGCAAACAGCGCTCTTTCATATGATACTCCACATGCCCTGTAGCCCCACACTCAGTCCCTGTTGCAAAACAGTGTATATTTTTATTTCTTTCTTATTTGCAAAATAGTTGCGCAAACGTATCTAAAACTGTTCCAAATTTCAAGTTGATAGCCTTAGTACTTCTTGAGATATCCAGCTGTGACAGACGGACAGACAGACTGTCGCACTATAAGGGTTCCATTTTATCATTTTGGTACGGAACCCTAAAAGAGAGTTCTTGCACCAATTCATTCGCAATCGAATAAATTAACGTTATCGGGCTATGTAATAAAGCTTATCTAAAAGTTCGATTTACGTGCCGACACCGTCGAAATAAGTTATTTGTAATCTCGAAAACAACGAAATAAAGTAATTACTAAACTCGTATACTTTCCCTTCAAAAGTAAAATGATACGAAGTTTGGCAGTGGGCAGGCAACGTGAGTAATTAGGTAAGTTATGTAAATTATTGTGAAACTTTTGGAAAAATAACTAATTAAATAAATTTTCGTCAAGAGAATACCTTTCGAATAAAATTGTTTTGTAGCTTTTAGGGTTCCGTACGTCAAATGGAAAAAACGGAACCCTTATAGGATCACTCGTGTGTCTGTCGGTCTGACTGTCCGTCTGTCACAGCCAATTTGTTCCTATCTAATGGACCGATTAAGTTGAAATTTGGTACACATGTGAATTTCTGTGACCCAAACACGGACGAGTAAAGTAAATAAATGAATTTTGAATATGGGGGTCACTTTAGAGCGGCAAATAAGAACATTTAAAAAAAAGTTTTGTAAACTGCACCGTGTGACATATCAAATGAAAGGGCTTATTAGGAGGGTCTCAAATATATTTTTTTTGTAATTTTAAAACAATTAAAGTTATTTAAGAAAATAAACGAAAATTGACCATTAATCTTCAAAAGAATTTTTCAACTTCCCATTGACCTCAATGAGAAGTTAAAAAATTCTTCGGAACAAAATTTTGTAAAAAAACCTGACTTTAGTGGCTTCTCATTCCTTTGTTTTCCAAAATTTTTTAAAACAAAACATACATTATTTACCTACTCAACAAGGTCTAAACAACGATACTGCATTCGATGGGCTAGGTCATTTTTTTTTTCGATCCGACCTTTAGCTATATGGGCCTAAAACCTGTGTGACAGAGGACGGACAGACGGACACGTGAGTGACAGCAATAGGACTCCGTTTGGACACTTCAGGTACGGAACCCTAAAAATCGAGGTGTAATTTAACCTCTACGGTGAGTCTGGGGATAGTCAGTAAATCGATGTGTACCCTTTTGAGAGAGACCCTTTAGAAACTGTCTACATTACTCGCAGAGGTATTAGTAGAATTAGGGAAATTAAATTACTGGTTTCACCGGGATTGTTGCGGTCATTTAGGGTAAATGCAATTATGTATGTTCGGTATGTGTTATAGAAATTGTTTGACAAACACATTACAATAAAGCTTGTTATATCTGTGAGTGCCTCCCAGATACGTCATCACCATACATTCGGTTACTGTGAATGGATTGCGCAACCCAACTTGATGCATCCAATAAAACTAACCAGCAGATTCGGCGCGAGGCCTTTCGTCACATACATCGGTCGTTAGGACAACCTCTTAGTACCTACTCACCTAATATTAAGAATTAATTGTAATTACTTTATTAAATTCATTTAGTGGAAATTTTGGGTTTTTTTTGGACTCCTCCGCTGCCCATCACATAATTGGCGCAGCCGGTAGGATTGTCGAGTCAGTGCGTGCAAATCAAAGACTATAATTTCACGATCGAGCTGAACATTTGGACATTTGTGCGTGCTGTTCACGTTTCAACGTGCGTCGTCGACAATCCAGAAGAACCAGAAGCAGCCGTTGGAGATCCTGTAGACCGTATCCAGACATCGATACTACGGGAACCGCCGATATGTACTTTATGTGAGTTGCACAAATTCCTTACAGTCGGTCGCTATTTCCCACCTCCAAAATTTTCCACCCACGATCATCGCGATCTATTAGGGGTATCGAACCCCTGGGCAATCGGTTGTCCTCTCGCAACGCGCTGAGGGACGCTATCCGAAATTTAGAGTTAGATAACCTAGAAATAATAATGGAAAATCAAGACGATATGATCAATAAAATTGTTAAAACATTAAGACTAGTACCAGAATTTGACGGTAATAGTAATACTCTAATTAGATTTTTATCACTATGTGACCAGCTTGTGGCGAGCTATGTTGATCCAGCACCTGGTCATGAACTAACTAATTTAGCATTATTAAATGGTATATTAAATAAAATCACCGGGAACGCCGCTAGAACACTAGTAACAAATGGTGTTCCCCGGGATTGGAATGGTATTAGGAATACGTTAATTCATAATTTTTCAGACCATAGAGATGAGTCTGCGTTATACAATGATCTATCGTTACTATCTCAAGGATCAGATACGCCTCAAGTATTCTATGAGCGCGTATTAAACCTTTTAAGCACCATTATGACATACGTAGAAATACACGATGCTGTCGCTACCACCGTCGAAGCAAAAAGAACTTTGTATAAAAAACTAGCTTTGCAGACGTATCTACGAGGCTTAGCGGAACCTCTAGGATCTAGGATTCGATGCATGAGGCCTCCTTCCTTGGAGAAAGCATTAGAATATGCCCAAGAGGAAATGAACGTTGTTTACCTCCAACAAAAAATTGTACCTTCAAGTAAAAGGTTACTTCCAATATTCCCAAATATGCTAGCTCAGTATCCTCAGATGAATAGAAATTTGATGTCTCGAAATTTTGATCCAAATCGCTTTCTTCCACAGCAGCCTAGACCGTTTTACCAGGGACCCTCTAGAACCCAACAAATGTTCAAAGCTTTACCGCGATCCAATATGTCCACCGGATTTAGAGTCAACCCTAGACCCCCAACGTCTCAGCAGGCACCGAACAACCAGCCTCGACCAATGAGCGGTGTTAGTCACCCCGTTGCACGTGTTCTGTCACCAACCAATATGCATGATTGGCGTAATTACGGTAATCCACCTCCTAGTAATTACTTTAGGACACGAGAAGCAAACGTGAACGAATTTTTTGTACAAGAACCCGACTTTGACTATTATGTCCCAGAGGACTTTTACTACTGTGACTATGACTATGTCCCAGACTGTGTCCCAACTTGTGACCCGACTACTAACTCGACACTGACACAGGACGTCTGTGTAGGTGAACCCACACACGCAGTTCCACCTGAAAATCCAAAGTCGTCAAATTTTCCAAAAAAAACCCAAAATTTCCACTAAATGAATTTAATAAAGTAATTACAATTAATTCTTAATATTAGGTGAGTAGGTACTAAGAGGTTGTCCTAACGACCGATGTATGTGACGAAAGGCCTCGCGCCGAATCTGCTGGTTAGTTTTATTGGATGCATCAAGTTGGGTTGCGCAATCCATTCACAGTAACCGAATGTATGGTGATGACGTATCTGGGAGGCACTCACAGATATAACAAGCTACATTATAATGGATGCCTAGGGCATAGTCACAGTTTGAAATCACTGTTGACAAGTTTGATGAAATCATCACTATTTTCGGTAAAACGATCATGAATAAGTCCGCAGGATGTAAATACAGAACCACTTTCGAAAAATGGAATGGTGTCTTTACAACCTCACTATTTAAATTTCTGGTTAGCTTTTTAGTTAGTTTACGGAGGCGCTGCTGGAATAAAATATAATGCCTGCACCATTCATAACCTCACGAATACACTCTGATTCACTCACACACATTACAAACCCTCGCATTCTCACTCACATATTCGCGCTGCGTTTTTGTTTAAGTTTTAATTCTCTATAAATTATTATTTCATTATAGAATCAAAAATAAAACAAGTAAATTAAACTTATTGATATTGGAAGAGCAGCGCCTTTTAATACAAGCTTGTGTGCTTAAAAGAAGTCCCCAATCACTAGTTGTTAGGATATTACTTGTGAAAATAATAAAGCATTTTTATTTTTAGCTAACCCGAGAGACGTTGCCCTGTCCTCATGTATGAGAAAATTAATTTTCTTCATTTTTTTTTTTGTGAAATTTTCCAAAGTTTTAATAGTTATTCTGCTGTTCGGGACGGATACAAATGCAACAAATCAAAAACCATGAAAATCGGTCCAGCCGTTCTCGAGTTAAAAGTGTTCGAACAAACCAAACTTTGTTTTATATTTTATTTATTACAGATTTACGAGTAAACAAAAGTAGTTGTGGCTTAGGTGAAAACCAATCAAAATAGTTGTAGATTAAAAAAAAATATACCTAATTGTTGTTTCAACCAAATCACAATTTATTAACAAAAATAGTGGAGCAGATCAACAACATTTGATTTAATTAAGTGTACTTAGTTAAGATACTTAAGATACTTAGTGGGGCTTGTGGCTATGTAACAACAGTCGCACGGGTCG
The DNA here is from genome assembly GCA_946251885.1 of Cosmia pyralina. Classification (NCBI taxonomy): domain Eukaryota; kingdom Metazoa; phylum Arthropoda; class Insecta; order Lepidoptera; family Noctuidae; genus Cosmia; species Cosmia pyralina. The sequence goes on along the minus strand of OX276345.1, from coordinate 22,710,232 downwards.
ATCGATCAGGTTAAGTTACACTTGCCGCGGTTGGTCCGTGGATGGGTGACTACTTTTACATACCAAGACCCCTCCGTGCCTCGAAAAGCACGTTAAGCCATTGGTCCTGGCTATTGTTCGTGGATCTTTGACATGAGTCGTTACGTGTCGTCAGAAGCCCGAAAGTTTGACAACCAGTCTTACCAAAGGGGTATTGTATTATCCAGTAACTGGGTTTTGGAGGCCAGATATAGGCAGTCGCTCCGTGTAAAATATTGGTATTCAGCTGCATCCGGTTAGACTGGAAGCCGGTCCCACCATAGTTGCGAAAAGGCAGATGATGTAATTAACTACAACAAAATTAGGTTTGCGAAGGCGATTATCGTTGTTCCATCACTATTAAGTACTAATATCGAATTATATGCATTTAATTTGATGCGTTATCTATTTCCGAACGATTTAAGATACGTCAACACTGACTGAGACTTGTCTATGACATTACAAAATATTTTTTTCTCTGACATGTCATTGTTCGGTCCGTCGACTGTGAAAGTGTTTAATCTCGAACCTAACACATGTTTGAAGTGTTCCTGAGAGGCTCTTTAGCTTCGCTAAGAGATTCGGACTTATGAGGAAACAGAAGGTTTACTTTACAGCACATTTTAATGCACACTCTCTGATAGAAATCATACCCTCACTTACACTTACACCACACACTTAGTCACCTTAAATGTTTTTGTATGTTTGATCTGAGTTGTATGTAGAATCTATCCACTAATGCGCCCGGCTCCCCCGCGTGACGTCAATAGGATTGTCTTTGAGAAATATGAGACTTGTCGGCGCGCGGCGGGGCGCCTAGCTACTTTATACATGGCTTGTACACAAAAAATTTGTATCAATGGACAATCAACGAATGACTGTGGGACCCGCTGTTTAATCTATCTAAGTCTTCTGTTAGTGAGAATTTCATACCATGTTGCTTGTATATTTTAAGAACTTTGTGTAAGCTAAATTAATTAATTTAATTTTTTTTTTATCTAGAAACAGATAACGGTATAAAAATCAAAAACAGATAACGGTATAAAAATCAAAGACTTTCTCAGCGGTCATTGTATTACTATATATTTTTCTAGGACCTTGGTTGTTTTCTTTGTTTCTAGAATCATAGGTTATGGCTAAAAAAATCTTTTGCTTATATTATAAATACACGCAGAAAATTACCCGGACATTTACTTAACCAAAGTTTAATCTTTACTTCGATGGATAATTTAATTTTACTTTTCGAAATATCGATAGAAGAAAATGGTACATATTTTAACAAAACTTCTTTTCAAACTTCAAAAAACTTTCCGTGAAACAGAGATCAAGAAACGATTAATCTTTGTAAAACATCGTACCTCGTTAATTAATTTCTTTAAATTCTAACCCGTATAAATTGATTTTGTTCTTTATCGCAAACTGTGTTGTATATCACACATTTCAGAATACATAACTTATCAGCCTAGACTTTCAAGTATAGTGAACGGACCCTACACAGTGAACATTAATTTTATGATTTCTAGTCGAGAACTCTCAACGTATCATATCGTATCACGGTTGTATGTAATCTTTGTTGAGATAAAGTTATTGTTCACTTTGCAGTGTTTTTTTTTTTGGAAGTCGAATTTTTTTTTTGAAAAAGTTTTTATTTTTCACTTTTTAATTGTGGTACTTTACCTACCCCACATAAATTCGCATACGTACCACTACTTTCTAGATAAAACTTGACCAAATATATGGGGATATATGGGACTTTAATCCCTTTCAAACATAAAAATAATTATTAAAATCGGTTCATAAATGACGAAGTTCTGAGTAGGTAACAAACATTAAAAATACCTATTTCCTTCACTTTCACCACTACTTTAAATGTGCCTCGAGAATTGCATTTAGTTTAGAGGGTAGTAGCGTTCCTTTTTTTTCTTTTTTGTGGATGTGAAATCATCAAATGACTTCTCCCGCTCTGAGCGGAGCGGGAGGGCGTGTCAGACTTTTACTGACTAAAACCTGCACCCGTGTTCCTTCAGTTGCCTGTGCCAGGGCCACGGAACAACCCGCGACCCCGGCGGCTAGTAGCGTTCCCTAAACTTATAAAAAGAATCAAACAAAGAAAAAATATTTATTCTGCACAAACAAAATACACACTTAAAAAGTAGCCAAAAGACTCGTAACCAAGCTATAAAAGTTTGACAATTTTGTTCATTACTTGATGTCAGGGCTTCAGGGCCTGACACCAAAGACAATTTTACAACAAATTGTTATGTTCTGATGATTAAGTTCTGAAAGTCTGCTTTATGTAATAAGACATTGACGGTACCAAAAATAAAAGAATGAATGAAAATACATTTATTTGCGGTAAACATGACGTAGAGAAAAAACACAAAAACAAAAAATAAGAACAAGTCCAGCGGCTATTGAATGAACGTGTTACTGAAATGAGATGCTGTCAAAATCGCGACTACACTACACTACTCCTCTACTGGCACCCTAAAGCCTGTTCCACAGAGAACCATTATGACGGTAACGTACGCGAAGGTAATCAATCAAGCCCCGTTGAACCACATTCGAAGTGGCTTGACTTTCGGCCGGATTGGTGTCACCCCCTCCCAGCGCTTTATTACCAGATTGTCGAGGAATACGAAAAAAAGGGATTATTTAGTAATTGATGAATGTGTTTTTTGTGTCAGCATTTGAGCATTATAAATACAGTAACGGCGATTTTTGGTGCTTGTTTAAATTATTTGGAAGATTTTTATGTCCATTGTGATACCTAAAGGAGCTCGAGGCTAAGTAATAACAGCTGCAGGCGTCGATTGAAGGTTAAGCTACGCTTGCCGAGGTCGGTCCGTGGATGGCTGTCCATCCATTACATATAGAGACCCATCCGTGTCCCTTGGTCCCGGCTGTCGATTGTAGATATTGTCTGATAACTATGGGTTATCGTATTACCCAGTAACTGGGTTGTGGAGGTCAGATAGGTAGTCGCTGCATGTATAATACTGGTATTCAGCTGCATCCAGTTAGACTGGAAACCAACCACAATATAGTTGGGAAGAAGCTAGGCCGATGATGATGTCATACTTCAAATCAAATTGTTTTTTTATCATAAAAGCATTGTAGTACATGGTAATTTAAAGGGTTGACAAATTAGTGTACTAAAACTATAAGTGAAATGGTGGTGAGGAGCTGCATTCCCAGCTAGGTTATAGAATAACCTGTACAAGGGAATAATACTTAGAACTTAAACTCATAGAAAATCCGTAGCAAGTGTCAAGATTTTGTGTGCTTAATCTCTCTAAGGGCTGATTTTTCAATAGTCAGATAACTTTTATCAGAAAAAAAAAATATGACAGTTTCACATATTTTCTATACAAAACAATGATATAATACATCTAGATCGATCCACTGCGTGAGACAGCAATTTAAAACTTCAGTGTTGCTATTACGTAAAACTTTCCCAAAATATGACCAAAATGATATCTGGGCGGACTACACATTAAGTAAGTACTCTTAAAAATTATAATTTATGCAGGTTACGTGTTAGGAATGCCAAAGTATCTATGTGTAGGTAAATATGACTTCACGTAGGATGTACACTTTCAATCTTGACTCGATCGAGATAAATAAAAAAACTTTTTTACAAAAAAATACAACCGACTTCCAAAAACAACACTACAAAATGAAAAATAACTTTAATTTCGGAAGTCGGTGTCTAGTCAAATGTATTTTCGTTTTTTGCCACCGACTTCCGAAATTAAAGTTATTTTTCACTTTGTAGTGTTGTTTTTGGAAGTCGGTTGTATTTTTTTGTAGAAAAGTTTGTATTTTGCACTTTTTAGTTGTAGTAGCTACCCCACGCAAATTCTAATACCACTACCTGCAAAACAAACTAGAACATCATCCATATAAAAGTGGGGAAAAAAATACGTATTATTGAAGCTAACTCAAAAACTACCGAAGCAAAGTTAATCAATTTTATATGGGACCAACTTTGATGTGACCCTCTTGAATAAAACAAAAAAAAAATCCAAATCGGTCTAGCCATCTTCGAGTAATCGGGGAACATACATAAAAAAAAATTTAAAAAAAAGGTTCCGAACTAAAACTCAAACTCAAAGCATTTATTTCAATTAAACCAATTACAGGCACTTTTGAATTGTCAAGGGGTCGGTCAGTCAAAAAGATGAAGCTAGGCGCCCATTCCAAAGCATAGTAGGTACCTATGGAGAAGAACGGGCAAGAAACTCCACGGACACTCTTTTAAATCAAGATATGGTTACAAAATAATGGTTACATCATTCATGTTGAAATTTCACATGTGAGAACGATGCAGAACGTTAAAAGCGTCCTTAAAAAAAAAAACAATTCAAATATTTAAATTAAATTAAAATAAGCCGTGGCCGCTAAGATATGACCAGCCTTCACTGACAGCGCTTGTTCACGAACCTGACGCATGGATTAGCTAAATGATCCAATCCATTAAAAATCCCACGAATTGAGAACCTCCTCCTTTTTGAAGTCGGTTAAAAATACTACTAGAACATTTCGTTTATTACCCGTGGTCCCTGCCATAATCCCTGGAAGGGACCACGGGGAATTTTGTTACCCGTGGTCCCTCCGAGAAATGCAATGCTGTCGAATTAAAGTGGTAGTCTCAAAATATGATTCGCGACAATAACAAAATATCATCACGAATCGGCCCACTATCGTACAGTGAATTGACTCCATACAAACTGGCGGACATTCTACTATAAAAATATGATTTCAAGATTTTTGAAAAACAAATGATGCCAATGTGCTCTCCTCGATAATATAAATTGAAAGTATTCTTAAAGTATTAAAATCATATAACAAGACGAGTAACTGAAACAAAAAATAAAAATCATATATTTGTTGTTTATCTCCAAGGGGGGACACTAGGGGACATAAGTATGTTCGGACGAAAGCTCCTAAATATTATGCCAATATAAGCGACAAAACCGGAAAATGTGCGCCAATCGCAGGAAAACATTTTTTGACTATATTTTTCCATACATTGCAATCAGTTTAACTCACATTACTCCTAAAATTGGGGTTTAATCGAAAAAACCATAAGAGTACTTTCAATTTAGATTATTGAGGAGAGCACATTGGCATCATTTGTTTTTCAAAAATCTTGAAATCATATTTTTATAGTCGAATGTCCACCAGTTTGTATGGAGTCGATCCAGTGTGTATCGCCGCCGGTCTCCAGAGGGGAGTGATGTGGTGAGTGATCTACTTAGGTAATCACCACATGCGAACTACGTATCACACTGACATCACACAAAACGCAATTGGCATATATATACAACATCCCGTCATCAACCGTCGGGCAGTAGCTCACCAGACACAGCACCCATCTAGTCGGAGGATCCTCCCTTTTCTATGGAGGATGAGTGAACTTTACACCCTGTTCCTCATGCCTCTATAAGCACACAAAATCGGCACCGAGATAGTTATACTGGCTACACTATAGTGTTTCACTCGGTTTTGACACCATATTTTGTAAACTGTGTGTATTCTAGCCACCATCGATTTATTTGATTCGATTTGAATATCTATTTACAATGGGTCCAGAGTAAGGGGAAAAGGTGTTAAACAATAGCAACACAGCAAGTAACTATTTTCAGGTTATGGAATACTTATGAGAAATGAATATTAACGTAAGAAATCTTCCATATTTTGGACTAAAACCCATGTCAATACGTACGCACAAATGTATAAATTCAATAAATATACTGTAACAATAACTGTATTATATACTATATACTTACGAGTAAAAAGTGACTTAGTTATTTGCCTTTTCTGTGCGGCTTTTACAGCCTATTGTATCTCCCATTGTAAAGCATACAACATACACTAAACACATAACTAATGGAGTCTATTTCTCATAAAAAAAACACTAAAACTATCACAACAATTGCAAAAACTGTGCAAAAAATATTAAATTAATCGTCACAACATAAATTCTGTGACAGTAATGACAGTGACAGCATTTTGTTTGGCTAACATTTAAAAGTTCGCCATGCAAAAATACGGCACGCCGTAAGGGACATAAGATATGATGCTTTGTCTCAATTTTCCTACTAATTTCGTACATATGCGTCTCACCTCCACACGTCACGCTGTAATAATGGATACGTCTAGAAGTATGATGGTCTAAGATACAAAAGCTGTGAAATCGCCATATTTATTCCATAAATAAAATTTATCTGACGGTCGAAAAATTAGCCCTAAGATGAAGTGTCGGCTTTGTGGGATAAGAATGGTTTACCTACTGTGACTTGAATTGAATTACTTCTTTCAAAAGTCACATTGCTGCAAATCAAAAGCCAGCCATCCATCGGCATGAACCGCAAAATTACAATCACAAAGATGTTATCTAAACATAACTATAGGGCTGACATTATTAATGGCCCAGCCTTACGGCGGCCTAGCGCAGTTCCGTTCTAGCGAGCACCCTCATACGCTGAAATATCAACGAACTTGACATTGGTGACTCGCAGGTTTATGAACACGCTTTTTATTAACTTGGGTTATGGGTTAGAAACCTGCCCAGTTTTTATGTGAGTTTAAATTTTATATGGATCCACTTTCTAACATAACCCAAACCTTGAATAGTCCAAGATGTTATTAAAAATTTGTCTGCCACTACAATATAAATCTTCTCGTACATCTATTCTGTACCTACCTAATGTGTTATACATAATTTGTAATGTGTCTTATCAAGTGTAATTGGCTTTAGGATGTTCTGGTTAAATAAATTAATTAATCTCAAAATGACAATGATTGCTTGATGCTAAATTTGTTGGGAGAGCAGTGGTGGCCCAGTGGTAACAGCGGCGACTTATGAGCTGTAGGTCGTAGGTTCGAACTCTGACAGGCGCTTTACTTTATGTAAAATATTTCATCACCACTGCTCTCAAAACAGTGATGGAAAACATCGTGAGGAAACCGCCATGTCCTAAAACCAAAAATTCGAAGACATGTGACATCTACCAAACCGCACTGGGCCAGCGTAGTGGATTACGGCCCACTCCCTCTCACCGAGACGAGGCTTGTGTCCCAGCAGTGGGAACTTTAAAGGCTGATTATGCTAAATCAATTGGCCTTCATCATCTGCCTAGCCTTCTTCCAACTATGTTTGGGTCGGCTTCCAGTCTAACATACTAATAATACTGGTAATACTGGTTGTCAGACTTTCGGGTTTCTGACGACCCATAACGACTGTCAAAGATGACAAAGACCCACGAATGACAGCCGGTACCAACGGCTTAACTTGCTTTCCGAGGCACAGAGGGGTCTTGGTATGTAAAGATGGTCACCCGTCCAAAGACACAACCGTAGCTTAACCTGATCGATCGATCCAAGCGGCTGTTATTACTTAACCACAAGCCCCTAAATTAATTGGCCGAAAATCACAGTAACCTTGCGAGTCAACCTGAAGTTTATGTTATCATTATAAACTCCAAAACGCAGAGAATTGCATGTTGCATGTTGTTGTTGTTGCATGTTGGTCTCTGTATATTCTTTTTTAAAATTAAAAATGCCTTTATTATCATTATTAGGGGTTAAAGTATGTAATTGCCGTTTATTGTATTAGGAACTTCGAATTGACATAGAACCTTCATGGTTTTAGATTTTTGAGTGAAACTTTTTTCACATGGTACCTACGAAATTCTTCTTTTAAAAAATGTGCAACATTCGATTATCGACTTTCAGTTGTTTTTTTTTACTCAGCTTAGACAAGAAAGATGGATACTTCGAAAACTCGAGTTATTTTTGAATACGAGTTCCGAGGCGGAACTAACGCGGCAGAAACAGCTCGCAATATCAATGTTGCGTTTGGAGAGGGGACTGCTAATGAACGAATTGAAAGAGATGGTGGTAGCCGATCCGAGCCAAACTACCCAGGAATTAGCGGCATTGTTTAACGTTACCTTACCGTTACCAACAACACACTCATTGACTCATTTGCGTCAAATCAATTAAATTAAAATTATATTATGAGAAATGGGTGCCTCATGATTTGACTGATCTGCTGAAAGAAACGCTTGTTGAAACTTGTGTTGCCTTGTTGAATCGATACAGAAATGAAGGAATATTGGATCGAATTGTGACATGTGATGAAAAGTGGATTCTTTACGATAACCGTAAGCGAAAAATGCAATGGCTGACCCCAGGTCAAACGCCGCAACAGTGTTCTAAAGCAAGGCTTACCAATAAAAAGGTAACGGTAACTGTTTGGTGGTCTCAGCATGGTGTTATTCACTATAGCTTTCTCCAATCTGGTCAAACAATAACGGCAGATGTCTACTGTGCCGAACTCCGAACAATGATAGCAAAACTAGCAGTGAAACAGCCCCGACTCATGAATCGATCTTCACCATTATTGCTCCATGATAACGCGAGAACTCACACAGCACGAGAAACCGTTTTAACTCTACAGGAATTGCAATTAGAAAACATTTCGTCACCCTCCGTATTCGCCAGACATTGCTCCAACGGACTACCATTTTTTTCGTGATTTGGACAATTTTCTACGTGATAAAAAGTTTTCTTCTCAGGAGGCAGTACAAAATGCTTTAACACAGTTTGTCGAATCTAGATCACGAGAGTTCTATCGCAAAGGCTTATATAACCTTCTTATTAGATGGCAGCAATGTATAGATAATAATGGTAATTATTTTGATTAAATAAATATGTAAAATTAAAAAAAAAACGAATTTCTATTTTTCAGTACAAATCGGCAATTTCATACTTTAACCCCTAATATATACCATAGAGATGTTTCGGCGTCGGCAGACTGGCTCAGACTTCCCAACTATTACAAAGACCACAATCAGCTAATCGGAGGTAGGTACTTCAAGTTGAGTGCTTGTGGCAACAATTTAATTGTTTTGCGGTTCTGTTACTGGATTTCTTGGTGAAGTTATCTTTAGAACAATGAAGAAACACTTAATTGTTTCTTAATCCTAACCAATCTATCCTAATTTATCCTATTTTTTTTAGTCATTAAGGAATTAATTTTTTTAGATAATATATGCTATAAATATATGCTCTCCCTAATTACATAGGACTTAAACTCTGGCGAAATGTGGGTGAATGGGGAATATGGGCGTGATGTTATGTTATTTTGAAAGAGTCAAATTCTAATAGAAGGGAAGGTTACATTCGTCAATTGTACTAACCATTACATCAATAATTTGATGTTTTATTAATTCTTCCATCATCATCTTCCTGCCCTTATCCCATATTACTTGGGGTCGGCGCAACACGTTTTATTTTTATTTTATTTTATTAGGTTCACCAACAATTGTTTACACCTAGTTATAACAAAAATTACATGCTTAAAACAGTCTTAGAGTGCAACAATTACTTATAGGCAAACACCACATTCACAATTCAAGAAATCAATAAGCTAACTTACATAGTAATAAGCGCTAATTATTTATATAATTGGATTTGATGGTTTTCTTCTTCCATTCTCCCCTGTCAACCGTCACGCTATCATTCACTCCCTTCTCTTTCATATCATTCCTCACACAATCCATCCATCTTTTCTTTGGCCTTCCTCTGCCTCTCCATCCATCAACATCTATATTCATCACTCTTTTAGTCACATGCGTTTCGTCTCTCCTCATTACATTAATCTTAAAATAAAAACACAAATCAAATGACCCACCATTTGATTTGTGATTAATTTATATAGAGTTTTTAAATTATTTATAAAATAATTTAATTTCATTCATTTATTAATTAACAATTAACATTGTGTTTTCATTACATATTAAAAAAAAAATCGGGTAAAATTTATCAGGTTCTCACGGTTTCACTCGCTTTTTAGAGCAGGCAGCCGTTATTAAAAATAATATGACTGTCGCGATCCTTTTGGTTGCTTGTAGCAATCAAGATTAAAAATATCAATTAAGAAATAAAACGAAAAGAAACCTGAATATTTTTTGAAGTAATTAAAAAATATTGTGGAGGTCAGATAGGCAGTCGCTCCATGTAAAATACTGGTATTCAGCTGCATCCGGTTAGACTGGAAGCCGACCCCAACATAGTTGGGAAAAGGCTAGGCAGATTGTTTTTTTTTTTTTACTTTTAACTATACATACCTAAATAGTTCAACTAATCTGTGCGCGCGGCGCTATGTGTGGGCGCGGCGCTACTTGAACTCGGACGACAACTGCCGCGCTGCCGCGTCACTGCCAAGCTGTATAATTACAAGGAACGCACACATGGTACCGCGCGCGCAGATGAGTTGAACTATCTATATCTGTCTGAAGTTGGAGCAAACTAAAACTCAAAAAAAAAAAAATTAGAATAAGTTTTAGTTTATGGAAAAATAAAAATAATAAAATATAAAGAGAAGAACAATAAAAAAACATTTAATAAATCCCTATTCCCATTACAAAATGTTCCGGTAAGCGTAAAGGACCGCTGTAGATGACTGAGTAATCCACACCAGACAACATATGCAACGATGACGCAGCGTGTTGATCGATCGATACAGACGGTTACTTGAAAGTCACTCTGTAAATAATGGCCACCCTTTTGCAAATAGATTGAACATATAGGGATGGACGAAGGTCGTAGTTTACATTTTTCTTTCAAAGTGCAATACAAACTTATGCGGACTTATTACAAAACAAGGTCTATCTTTAGGTTGAAAGCATCTAATCATTTTTGAATTTCGAACTTTAGTTCGACAATGTCAAAGTTCTAATTACAAAAACTGACGTTAGACACGAGTCGAAGTTATTAATTTTGTATTAGGAACTTTACGATTATCGGAATTAAGTTTAAAATACAATAAATGGCTCCAAGATTTGGCCTTGGATTAAAATTGAATTCGTTTTGTAGTGAGACGGATGAAGTTTTATTTTGACGCAATATAAATATTATGTCAACTTGGGCGATATCAATAATCAAGTGGGCATGATATGATAAAGGATTATCAATCCTAGAAAATCCGAAAGAAAGTCAGCCTCATCATTCTTTGAACAAAATAATAATACCTGCAACCAATATACATATACTCGTAAATGAGACAAAAGCGCCTTGAGCATAGTTGTGAAAATAAAGTACCAACTGATTTCTTTTAGACTTTAAAATTAATATTCTTCACAGGGTAAACGAAGTACTCATCGTTCACTCAATATATCCTGCCTACGTAAATTTTACGCATCTTTTTTTAAATGCATCAGCGGGGCAGCCGTTTTAATTCATTTATTGGCTCTTGTCCGCCCACAGGCAAAGGCTTACACAGCACTCGTGCGTACATGGTACCGGCGCATGTTGCACCTCCGTATCGGTTTTAAGGATAAAATGTTCAGTGTAGATTTTTCCAAAAATTCAATTATTCTTACTCAATTTTCGAGAGGACAATGTTTTATAAAATGAAGCTCAAAGTAGTAAGTCAATCAACTCAGTTTATTGCAGTCCACTGCTGGACATAGGCCTCACCCAGGCTGCACCACAACACCCTGTAATCCGCCTTCCACATGCAGACTGTCCCAGCCACCTTTATAAGCACTGCCACTTCAGCTTGCTTACTCTGCAAGCTATGTCGATAACTCCGGATCTTTTCCGGATAAATATGCAGTAGTTATTAAGTAAATAAGAATAATCGCGACTATAGTTCTAACCGTGAGGGTCGGTTTAAGGGTCGTTTCCACTGACGCGGAGCTGGGCGGTTCGGCGCGGAAAAGAGCAGTGAAAAGTGGCAAGTGTTTCCACTGAACCGGAGCGGAGTGGAGTAGATATTTCGAGCACTATAATTGTTTGGACCGCCCTGCTCGACTCCGTTCTGTCCGGCTTTTGGGCCGCGTGTTCATACATTTTTGAAAGTCCGCTCTGTTCCACACCGCTCCACTGTTTCTATTGACGCGGAGTGGAGATTTCGAGCACTGTGATTGGTCAATTCCCGGTCCGCTCCTCTCCACTCCGCCTAGCTCCGTGTCAGTGGAAACGCACCCTTATCGTAGCACGTCCGAACGTAGCAGTGCCGCTACGCTGTAGCACAGCGCGTAGTGCATGGAAAAAAGCTTGTAGACACCGCGCAGTTTTTTTTTACTTTTTGTCAAAGGTTTTTTTTACAAAACGTCACACACATCCTCTAAAAACCGAGTGAAAACGTGGGAACCCGATATAAACTTTATAAATAATTTAAAATATAAAAAATAATAATATAACCTCTTCATCACTCACTCATCACACACACATAACACACACACACACACCCACCCTTACACAGACATACACATTATTATCACATTGTCATTTTCGTTCCCATCTCGGAATTAATTGCTAGCTCTCGTGGCACCCGTTCAGTTTCAAAGAAACAGGTGTCCTTTGCGTCTGCCTGAAATAATTACATCTTTGTTAGCGGCTCTTCACAAAATGTACGCATACGTTGTTGTAGTAACTGCTAGAGTAAGTATTACACAAATTGGAATTAAAATCAAAGGACATGTTAAATGAGTGTTTTCAAATTAAACTTTGAATCATAAGGAAGATTTGGGACAGCAAAATCTTCAAAGCGAAGTACTCTTTCAATAGAAATTGGGTGGCCAACATTTTCGAATAAAAGGATTTTTTTTTTAATATTTAATGGCAGTAGCTAGGCATTTATTTTACAAATGATCAATTGGAATAGCTTGCATGCGACATCCACTGTGGATGCTTATTTTACAAATGTGTGCTCTACGAGTCAATTTAAATCTAACATTAAGGACGCTATTACAAATGGGTAGTCAAATCAATACTTTTTTACACAAAAGTATGTTTATTAAATAAAATGTTTTACATTCTTAAAAGGTTTTTCTGACCAAACGTTGACAGATGTGCATGGTACGATTCTGAACTATAAATATAATTTTAAATAGGTACATTTTCTCAATAAAAGTACCGAAGTAAAAATTTTCACTCCGGTACATTTATTGAGAAACTGTACTTAACTAAAATTATATTTATAGTTCAGAATCGTACCATGCACATCTGTCAACGTTTGGTCAAAAAAACCTTTTAAGAATGTAAAGCATTTTATTTAATAAACATACTTTTGTGTAAAAAAGTATTGATTTGACTACCCATTTGTAACAGCGTCCTTAATACGACTTAATACGAACTAGTTTTTGCCAGCGGCTTCGTCCGTTTGGTTGTCGGAAATTATACCACGGGAACCGTACATTTTTTCAGGATAAAAAATAGCCTATTCTATGTATAATCCATGGTGTCAGCTATATCCTTACCAAATTTGTCAAAATTAGTCGAGCCGTTTGAGCGTGAAGAAGTAACTAACATACAAACACATACACACACACAAACTTTCGCCTTTATAATATTAGTGTGATCGTCAGACCGGCAGAGAACCGAAGTTGTCGACTTACAACTTCAGCTTGCTTATTCTGTGAGCTATCTCATAGAATAAGTAAGCTGAATTGGCAATGGGCTGGGCATATTAGCCGTAGAGCCGATGACCGTTGGGGTAGACGTGTTCTTGAATAGAGACCGCGAATCCGCAAACGTCCCTCAGGCTAGGTGGAGTGACGATCTAGCAGCTTGTAGGTAGCAGCTGCATGAGAGTTGCCAAAAAATCGAGTTCATTAAGAGGCCTATGTCCAGCAGTGGACTGCTTTAGGCTAATGATTTTCGTCAGACTAGTATATTCCCAACATTGAAAAGGTTGGCATCCCAACAATTTACGTCACAATTTATTATCCTAAGTACCTACCATAATGTATACATTATTCAATACTACCGTCAAAAGCATTATAATAATCGGAAACATGAAACTATACAGATATATTTTATATATAGCAGATAGCGTATCAGTTATAATTTTATTACAGCTGCATTGATTAATCAATGTCTGCCAATTAACGCGCAACAGCCTTTGTCCTCTGGTTACAATAAATTAAACAATTGAATTTAAGGTTGCACATTACATTTTTAACCGACTTCAAAAAGGAGGAGGTTATACAAAAAAAAAAAAACAAACATGTTTATTTCTGACCATAGGTTTGATTGACCATTGGTGCTGATCCATGCGTCATGTTCGTGAACGGGCGCCGTCAGTTGGGACTGGTCGTCTCTTAGCTGCCATGGCTTATTTTTAATTTTAATATTTAATTTAGTTGTTTTAGTTTTTATCTTTTTATTACGGACGCTTTTTAACGTGCACGTCTTTCTACATTGTTCTCACATGTATATTTTCAACATGAACGATGTAACCAATATTTTGTAAAAATATTATGATTTAAAAGAGTGTCCGTGGAGTTTCTTACCCGTTCTTCTCCATAGGGATCTACTAATCTTTGGAATGGGCAACTAGCTTCATCTTTCTGACTGACCGACCCATTGACAATTCAAAAGTGCCTGTAATTGGTTTATTTGAAATAAATGCTTTGAGTTTGAGTTTGAACTAGTTGATAACATTTTGTTGGTGAATAGCGCCTCCTTTTAAGCAGAAAATGCCTGTGTTAGAAGACTAAGGGCTGATTTTTCAATAGGCACACAACTTTTACCTGAAGAATAAATGTGACAGTTTGACATATTTTCAATACAAAAGCTGTCAAACCGCCATATTTATTCCTCAAATGAAAATTATCTGACTATTGAACAATCAGCCCTTAGTCTTTCTTAGGTAGGATAAAAGGTGATAAAAAAAATACTTACTACAATTTTACAAAAGATAAAGTATGTGTGTTAGCTTGTGAAGTAGGAGGGGTGTGGGGGTGTAAGTGTGAGAGTGGTGTGATGTGATGTGAGTGAAGTGGTGTGATGTGAAAGTGACTGACATTCGTGAGTGGAGTGGCTGTGTGTGGTGTGTATGTGTATGTTAGTTCATGTGTCATAATGTCATCAGTATTAATGTAATGCGCTTTTTCAGTATATGGTAATACCACCAAAGAACTCCACGAGAAACGCTCGACCTAATATGGAGTCCATAAACAAAATGCTTCCTTTGCGACTATATGATAACTTTTAAAGAAAGAAAAAGTATTAATTGTGACTCATCTCTCTCATCACCAACTAAACTATAAACACAATAATAAAAGTTAAGGAAGGTTAATACGGAAATGAAAAAGCACTGGTTTTGGGAAATAAACATTGTTTTATCTTATTTACTGGCTGCTGCGTGCAAATTTGGGCGCACACAATATTCCAGCCACGTTTGATCCGCTTTTGGGGTGGTTTTCGTGTAAGACTTTTCTACAAGGATGCATCAGATACTCTCTAGACAAAGAAATGTGAATTCCAAATTAGTTTTATATCATAATTATGTTAGATCCAGCAGATACTTGTTCTCAAAAGAGATTTTTATGTTGTACCTTTTTCTAAGCCGGTCTATTCTGTAAAAATATTGATAACTTAGGTGAAGTGATCTTAAAGAGAGCTGTCATTTTACCTGAAGCTAGAGATTGACACTATTGTCAGCTTACTTCACCTAAGTTTTTATAGTAAGATTTTTACAGAATAAGCAAGCGCTACTGCTGGGCATGAGGTTACTGAGGTTACTCCTGGGTTCGATTCCCTAGTTGGGCAAAGTATTATCGGGTTTTTCCTTCTGGCACTCAGTAGCAGCAGTAGCAGCCTAGAGTCTGGATTTGTGCCCGGTTGATGGCAATAGGCTCGCCCCCTCAAGCTGTCTAGCCTTTTCTCAACTATGTTGGGGTGGCTTCCAGTCTAACCGGATGCTACTGAATACCAGTATTTTACATGGAGCGACTGCCAATCTAATCTCCACAACCCAGTAACTGGGTAATACGATACCCCTTGGTAAGACTGGTTGTCAGACTTTCGGGGTTCTGACGACCCGTAACGACTGTCCAAGATCCACGAATGACAGCCGGGACCAACGGCTTAACATGCTTTCCGAGGCACGGAGGAGTCTCGGTATGTAAAGATGGGTACCCATCCACGGACCGACCCCGGCAAGCGTAGCTTAACCTAATGGATCACCCGTGCGGCTGTTATTACTTAGCCACGAGCTCCTCCTCCTAAATAATATTATTTAATGGGTAATTATTAAAAACACATTTTTATTGAGGCATTTATCTATCTCATCTCAAAAACATATAAGTAATAATTTTTGAGCTGAGTTTATGGATAACACAATAGAAATGTGTTTTTAATGATTAGGTAACTATTAAATTAATATTATTTACTAGGTCGCCAATTGATTACATTTTTGAAAAAAGCATCTTTTCATTTGACATTTGGTCACGTGTGAGCGAGAGAGGTGATAAAATGCAACAGTCCTTTTAAACATAACTGGCGAAATGTGGGTGTGCTATAGATACGCCTCTGCCTGACCCTTCGGGGATTACAGACGTGATGTTATGTTAAGTATGTTGTGTAAATCGGTAGGTTCAAATTCCGGCAATATTTGAACCTACCGATTTACACAACAATCCAGCAACAGCCACAAAAAGGCCAACTGAGACCCTTCCCTGAGTCTGTAAATACCCTTGTCAAAATCCGTAATGTTCCGTTTTATTCAACAAGTGTTTCACACTCAAGGAATCTCATCCCTTGGATTTATTCAGCGTTTTTAGATACCTTTTTTTGTAATATTGTTGGATGTTCTACATCCTGATGAAAAAATGGATGCTTGCTAAACATCTTATTTGCAGATGCGTGGATAAAATAAGTATCTACTCATTAGATTTGAGTGGGTTTAGAGTCGGTTTATTCCCGTTGTCCCCGTATACCATATCCCCTTCACGGGGACAGCGGGACGAGATTCAATGTATTTCCCGCTGTCCCCATAACGTACATTCGGCTAACGGGGACAACGGGAAGCAAACTTTTCACGAGTCGTTGTCCTCTAACTAACTAGTTCGGTTCTTGATAGCCTGTTAAAAATAATCTCTTTTTTTCCACATTTTTTTTTTCTGTAAAATCTAGTCGTTTCTGGCACTCGCCGGCCGCTACCGCGGCACCGTTCGCTTCGCTCGCTCGGCTCGTGCGTAGAAGGTCACAGTTTTAACCTAACCTATATATTTTTTGTCATAACAAATCATTTGACCAAAAAGACCAAATGTTTATTGTCTAAAGATTGTTTGCTGTAATAAATCATTTGATTAAATACCAAATAAAAAACTTTGTTTGATGGGTAAAAGATGCCGACTCACACATAATACTACACAAAAAAGAAAAAAACGGGGACTGTGGGCAATAATTTTTACTTATTTTATTCAACTATATTAACGGGGACAGTGTACGGGGACAACGGGAAGTATTTTTAAATATTTAATTGAAGTACGCAGTGTCCCCGTAGGACGGGGACACCGCGTACGGGGACAACGGGAACTACCGTTAGAGTCCGGGGATCACAGAACATTTATTATTTTTACTCACTCCTTCTTCTTATGGGGGTAGGCAGAAACTACAGGACGCCACTTGCAGCGATCCTTAGACTCTTTTTGCTTCGTTTACGTTCAGTACAAGTAAATGTGTACGTACAAGATGATAGTATGATTCACCCCTTCAATCGCATAAGTGTTACGAAATGATAATTATCGCCGAAACGTATGTCATGTATTTCCGCCCTAATACGAGTATGTACCCTTGGGCATTGACATTTGCGAAAGAGACACCAAGATTGGTGTACGTTTCAAAAAAAAATTTTGATGACCTACACAACAAAAGAGATATCTAGGCAGGGTAGAGTAACATATTTGTATGTAAATTGCTTCATGTTCAATTTTATATATATATTCCTTTGTTTTTGCAATAGTCCTACATTGTAAGACACCAACACAAAATTGTTTAGTGTCACGAAATTGAGCATGAAGCAATTCACATACAAATATGTTATACCCTGCCTAGATATCGCTTTTGTTGACCATAACTCAATACTCAATACTCAATCATTTATTGCATTCCACAATGTATATTCTTAGGTGGTAAGTAGACATTTGTTGTAACAATCGTGGACCCTGTCGGGCACAGCAAAACTCGCGCCTTCTTCCCATAGGGGTAGGCAAAAACTACAAAACGCCACCTGCTACGATCCGTACTCCTTGCTTCGTCTTCGTTCTCACATACCGAAACGTATATAATAACTTACCAAAAAAGCTTTTACTGGTTTTATAAAAAGACGTACTGAATGACGTAATATTTATAGGACCAATTTTCGGAGTTCAAAAATAGACTAATTTTCACAAAAAAAAACATTGTTTGGTCTTACAGCAAGGTCAACAATAAGAATAATTATACATATAATTTCCGTGATCATTTTCAGATACCTACTACCTCTTCATATTTCTTAGAAAGCTTCTAAAGTAGAGTTAGCCGACGTTCGCACGGACGTAAAAATATCGCAGCGATTTTTTTTCGCGCACTGGACTTACAACGCTCTGCTTAGCACCAAGAGTTGAAAATCCAACAGTGTGTTTTTTCGACACGCTGGGATGCACTCTGTTGCTGTTAGATTGGATTTTCGAAGCTCGGCTCAACACCGAGAGTTGAAAATCCAGTGCGCAATAAAATCCTGCCGCGATATTTTTACGTCCGTGCGGACGTCGGCTTACAATCATCTAAAAGGCTGTAATATCGCGTTTACTCTATTAAAAACTTTTAATAACCTCGTGCCGTATTTCTGCATGGAGTTTGAAACAATTTAAGCCTTTTGAACCTATTACCTGGAAACACTGTAAAAGTTCATACCTGCATACCTACGTACCATACAATAATTTTCCGATAGAGCGTAGCTCACCAAGTAGCTGATTTTCAAACGGATGACTTAGCACAGGACTAGTTACTTTGAGCTTTTACTTAAAATATCGTGGTACAATAACTGGGTTATGGAGGTCAGATAAGCAGTCTCTCTATGTAAAATACTGATATTCAGCTGCATCCAGTTAAACGGGAAGCCAATCCTAACATAGTTGGGAAAAGGCTAGGCATATGATAATGACTTAAAAGGGAGGAAAAAAGGCTAGGCAGATGATGATAACTTTAAAAAAACTCAGGAAATACTTAATCAAAACTGTACGTTGTGGAGATTTATTACTACCTAGGGTATTCCTACCTTTGCTATATACCTATCTGTGTAGATAATTTTAGACAAAATAAAACTACATGACGCAATACATACCTCTCAAATTATATGCAGAAATCGCATCTTATACCTACGTTAATTTATACATATGCACTCAACCCTTACCAGGTGTAAGTGTAAACAGTGGAAACCTTTTAAGGGTTCATTGTACTCATCATT
Organism: Cosmia pyralina; assembly: GCA_946251885.1. Classification (NCBI taxonomy): domain Eukaryota; kingdom Metazoa; phylum Arthropoda; class Insecta; order Lepidoptera; family Noctuidae; genus Cosmia; species Cosmia pyralina. Next base: position 22,690,956 of record OX276345.1, on the reverse strand, counting down.
ATGCACCACTTTTACTATGGGACCAAACCTGGGACCAAATGGGAAAAAAAATTTGCTGTTCCCTACATTTCCATGAATTAAGCGAACATAAATGTAATGAACAGCTGATTTTTTTTTCGCGATTTCAAGTATGGTCCCATAGTAAAAGTTGTTCATAATGATGATGTTGCCACTGTTTACACTTACGCCCTGTATATTAATTTAAAAATAGCAAAATCACGTCACCTTATATAAAAAAAACAAACGCGCTTTCAAAACGACTCCTTTATATTCCCACAAACGATTGATGGAAAAGTCACACGTAATTCGAGAATTCACTCAGGCCGATTTCAAAATGCCGCTGTCGAATAATAAATGAGGGCTATTCATATTCAGTGGGTCTTATATGAAAAAAGGCAATTTGTCGACCTTCGACACTCATAGTAGGTACCTACCGTGCGTAAACAAGGTAGACAGCGGTATCAATCGTATTCGATACAAAATGAATAGGTACGAGGATCTACTAATAGGACCTCTATCCATTACCTACACCACCTACACGCTCTGTGGTTGGCCTGTACCTGCCTAGGTCTAACTAGGCATAACTCAATATATTCAGTGCCTAGACATTCGAGAAACACCTTACTGAGGTCGATTACGGTCGGCCATACATTAGCTTGAGTTTAATATTTATGAGCAGAAAATGTTATTACCTTTTAAACGTACAGATATAATTTAATAGCTTTTTTAACCGATTTCAAAAAAAGGAGGTTTCTCAATTCGACCGTATATACAGTGTCCAGTAAATAGCACGACATACTGCAGGAGGTGATAGCTTGGGTCAATACCTATCAAAACAACACAATATATGTTCAGCAAAATCTTACGGATTTACAGTTTTACAAAATTTTCCGAAATATTGAAAAATATCTATCTTGAAACAGATTTTTAAGCATCTCGTAAAGAAAAATTCCTTTTCTAGCTTTTTTTTACATCAAATTATTTTTGAATAGTTACTTTAATCATTGATAAGTCTTTTTTTCTATCAAAAACAAGAATGTTTTTAAGAAATAGTACTTTTTGTTTAAATTTACACAGAACAATTTTCTTATCGCTTAACTTTAACCTACAGTGGTGAAAAAAACATGTATGTGGCAGTTTTGTACAACAGACTTAAAAAATAGCCTGTTTAATGGTGATTTTGGAAAGATACAATACTAGTGCATGTTCATAAAAAAAATACGAAAAAAATGCTATTGTAGTTCATAAGAGCATTTTATTTTAAATGCAAGTAATGTGACTTTGAACTCGAATCGTAGTAAGGTCGTACTACGGTTTGAATTACATAATAGTTCATCTACGGCTGACCGGCCAGCCGGTCTAAAAAAAAACGGTGTAAGTAAAAAAAAAACAGAGGATTTAACTTTAATAAACATTTATTTAAATAAATCACAATAAATGCTCAAATTGCTTCCCTTGTGACACTTTATAATATTTTATAATTTATAATAATTCGTGTAAACGAGCAGCTATTACTTATTCTCGTAGTGGTTTTTGACAAAATTACGTGAATTACATTTTCAACAAAATCAGCTTCTCTAGAACGAAAATAGCATTTTTTTAAATATTTTTTTAATGAAAATGCACTAGTATTGTATCTTTCCAAAATCACCATTAAACAGGCTATCTCTTAAGTTTGTTGTACAAAACTGCCCCATACATTTTTTTTTCACCACTGTAGGTTAAAGTTATGCGAAAAGAAAATCGTTCTGTGAAAATTTAAACAAAAAATACTATTTCTTGAAAACATTCTTGTTTTTGATAGAAAAAAGACTTATCAATGAGTAAAGTAACTATTCACGAATAATTTGATGTAAAAAAAATACTAGAAAAGAAATTTTTCATTACGAGATATTTAAAAATCTGTGTCCCGGCCATCGTAGGTGCGGGCTTGCGGACGACGAGTAATGGGTATGGGAGTAACAGGCCCGGGTCGACGGCGCGTTGTGTTCCACGCGCGCCTCAAAGAGATATATCCATGATGACGAAAAAGATTGAAATGCGATGAAAATGTAACACTAATCAATAAACAAATGACTACTTTTGGAAAAAAAAATCCATATTTTTAAAATAAAATTAATTTGAAATTAGAATTCTTAGCCAAACAAAAATTATTTTGATTTGAAATGGCCAGTACTGCAGAACAGCAATTTCATAGGTAAAGACCTAATAATAGGTCTTTACCTATGAAATTGCCGTTTTGTATGAAAAAATTTAAACGAATTTTTTTCATGCATTTTTTATTTGTATTAATCGAAGTAATCACCCATGCAATCAATGCATCTTTGCCAACGCAGTGGCAGTTTATTGGTGCCCTTCTTAAAGAAATCAGCTGGACGGGAGGCAACAAATTCTTCAAAGGCATTTTGTACTGCCTCTCGGGTATTGAATTTTTTTCCCGTCAAGAAGTTATCCAAATTCTGGAAAAAGTAGTAGTCTGTAGGCGCAAGGTCTGGTGAGTAGGGCGGATGACGGAGAGGTTCCAACCCTAGTTCTTGCAACTTGGAGACCGTCTGCTGTGCAGTATGAGGTCGCGCGTTGTCGTGCAGGAGCAGCGGAGACGAGCGATTGACCAATGCTGGTTGGAGATGTGCCGCTTCTCCATCATTGTGTTCAGTTCTTTACAGTACACATCTGAAGTAATGCTCACCCCGTTTGGTAAGAAGCTGTGATGAATCACACCGGCGCTAGACCACCAAACAGTGACCATCACTTTTCTAGGGGTAAGTTTTCGTTTAGGGCATTGTTTAGGTGCTGAGCCAGGATCCAACCAACTTGCTGAGCGCTTGCGGTTATCAAACAGAATCCATTTTTCATCGCAGGTAACAATGCGTTTCAAAATTCCTTCATTTGTGTGTCTGTTGAGCAGTGCAAGGCACGTCTCGACGCGTACTTCGCGCTGGCGATCATTGAGTTCGTGGGGCACCCATTTGTCAAGCTTTTTTACCTTGCCAATTTGACGCAAATGGACCAATATTGTTTTGACGCTAACGTCGAAAGCTGCTGCTAATTCAGCCGTAGATTGTGTATAATCAGCTTCCACAATCGCCTTTAATTCGTCATTGTCGACCAAAGTCTTCGGACGACTGCGAGGTTATTTTTCAGGTCGAAATTTCCAGAACGGAAGCGAGCAAACCAATAACAAGTGGTGCGTTGGTTTGTAGTGTTAGCTCCGTAAACGTCGTTGATGTTGCGTGCCGCTTGTGCCGCGTTGCTGCCACGACGGTACTCATATTCCACAATTACTCGAATTTTTAACGTATCCGTGATGACGAAAAAGATTGAAATGCGATGAAAATGTAACACTAATCAATAAACAAATGACTACTTTTGGAAAAAAAATCCATGTTTTTAAAATAAAATTAATTTGAAATTAGAATTCTTAGCCAAACAAAAATTATTTTGATTTGAAATGGCCAGTACTGCAGAACGGCAATTTCATAGGTAAAGACCTAATATAAGGGATGGCATGAATTTAAAGTCTCCATTTAAACTAAAGTTCGTTTCTGCAACTGGCTGTTAGGGATTGATAAAGTAAGTAAATTATGCGAAGAGTCTATACAAGCTGAAAGATTTTTATAGTAAAACTATCGAGTTTTGTAAGAAGACCTATTTCGACTCCACAAGTGTAATAAAACTTGATCCAAGCTAATTTCATTAAAAGAGTTTTATGATCCCAACGGTTTTACTGTCGCCTTTGCCTGACGGACTGCCGTTCGTGTCCTTCATCAAATCAGCCGTGGACATAGCTCACAGAAGCAAGCTGAAGTGGCAATGGGCCGGCCATATTAGTCGTAGAACCGATGATCATTGGGCTAGACGTGTTCTTGAGTGGAGATCGTGAATCTGCAAACGTAAGGTAGGACGCTCTCAGGCTAGGTGGAGCAACGATCTTCGCAGGGTGTCTGGATGAGAGTTGCCGAAAATGGAGTTGAATGGCGTGCAATAGGAGAGGCCTATGTATGTATGCCGTAGGATGACGATCAAATCAGTTACTTGCATCACACTAATATTATAAAGGCGAAATTTTGTGAGTGTGGAATTGTGTGTGTGTGTGTATATGTTTGTTACTTCTTCACGCTCAAACGGCTGGACCGATTTGGATGAAATTTTGTACGTAGATAGCTTATACCCTGGATTAACACATAGACTACTTTTCATCGCGGTCTTCGCTGGTGAAACCGCGTAGCGCAGCTAGTAGTAATATAGTATTATTAGAGTCGTATTGTCATTAGAACTACACACGGGAGTACTAAATTAAAATCGTCAGAAAACAAAAGATGAATTTGACTGAAAGAAACTAAATAATATCGTTTAAAAAGAAAGGGATTGCTATAAATCATTCTTATAGAGGCTTTAATTTGAATACCTTCAAACACTGTTCTAAAAACGTTATGCAAAATTGATTTCAACCGTCGCCCTCCACGCTGAGCTGATAATGTCAAAGTTCACGCTTATCGGAATGCCATCGGCTCTATTAATAGAACTGTGAAACTGAATTAAAGATTATGTTGTGCGTTTTTAGGGTTCCGTACCCAAAGGGTGCCAACGGGACCTTATTACTAAGGCTCCCCTGTCCGTCCGTCCATCTGTCACAGGGCTGTATCTTTTGAACCGTAATAGGTACTTGAAATTTTCACAGAGTGTGTATGGCGGATATAACAACAAAGAATAAAAAAATAAAATTAAAAGAAAAAACAAATTTTTAGTACTTGTTAATAAAAAGTTAAAAATAATTTAAACCTGATAAGAAAAATACCATTATATAGGTACCTACATTGCAACCTTTAACGATAATTATCCTTCTTCGTCTACGTCACAATAATCCCTTAACCCTCCCTTAAATATTTTTATTAAACCCTAAAACTTTACACCTTGTATTGAATCTTTGCGTTTTTATCACAGACACAATTTTTTTATAAATAAAAGCGTGTTACATTGTTATTGCTTTTACGCTTTTATTTATAAATAATTGTGTCTAAGCCACTGCCCTGAAGTCCACCTCGTCCTCGTATCCTACACTTTTGACAACAATTCCCAGTAAGTAGAAACTTCACTAAAGTGTCACATAGATAAAAAGCCTTATCGTTTTATGTCGTGTTTAGATATCGATCTCATGTCTGCGGAGTTTCGCTAGCTAATTTAATTGGACCCTGTATAGCTCTGTCCTAGATCTAAGTAAACAACTAAATTAAAAACATGGAAACATAATTCATTATCAGTTTTAAAATATCATTAACACCTTGCCATTAATTATCACATTTATCATTAGTTATCACATTTATTAATATTAACATTTGCCGGGGTCGGTCCGTGGATGGGTGACCATCTTTACATACCGATTCTCCTCCGTGCCTCGGAAAGCACATTAAGCCGTTGGTCCCGGCTGTCATTCGTGGATCTTTGACAGTCGTTACGGGTCGTCAGAAGCCCGAAAGTCTGACAACCAGTCTTACCAAGGGGTATCGAATTACCCAGTTAATGGGTTGTGGAAGTCAGATAGGCAGTCGCTCCATGTAAAATACTGGCATTTTAGCTGCATCCGGTTAGACTGGAAGCCGACCCCAACATAGTTGGGAAAAGGCTAGGCAGATTGATATTATTAACGGAGCAGAGCAGTGGTGGCCCAGTGGTAACGGTCGCGACTAAGAGTCTGTCGAGTCGGTCGTAGGTTCAAACCCTGACAGGTGCTTTACTTTGATTAAATTATTTCATCACCACTGCTCTCAAAACGGTGAATGAAAACATCGTGAGGAAACCGGCATGTCCTAGAACAAACGAAAACAAGTGACATCTATCTGAACAAACAACGTTCGACCGTATTTACCACAAACTTATCGTTTTGCCGCCTTCAAAGCGCAACACGACTTAAGTCACCCCGGGGTACGAACATCAAGAAAGACAATGGCAGCAAAATTCTTCTGGCCTTCCATGAACAAAGACGTCACTACATGGGCAAGGGCCTGCATCGGTTGTCAGTTCAAGTGATATCTATCTATCACTGGGCCCGCGTGGTGAATTATGGCTCACTCCCTCTCGCAGAGAGGAGGCCTGTGTCAGCATTGGGAACATTATAGGTTGATTATGATATGCTATGCTATTTTAACGGAGATTGACTCCTCTTTATTATGTGACAGAGACTAAGAGGGATGTGTGGATTTCTATCCATCGACTTATTCTTAAGACAAATGGAAAAAATAAGAAATGAGTACATAGAGGAAGTTTGAAAGTGGCATCGGTGACTGAAAAATTGTGCGTAAATCGGTTGTCATCATATGAGCTTATGATGCGGACGAATGAGAAAAATATCGTGGGGTAAGTTTTGAGTATGAATGTCAATGACTATAAGAGTAGGGGAAGATCAAAGTAAACGATGGATGGACTGTGTAAAAGATGATTTGAATAGAATTGCTAGAAAGGGGGTGACTACTAAGATGACGACTAATAGAGAAGTATGGAAAAAAGGACATGTTGCGGCCGACCCCAAATAAATTGGGATAAGGAGAATAATAATGATTTGTGACAGAGCGAACGGTATGTAGTCATTCGCATCCAAAAATCTTCTAACCAGTATTATTTTTCTCAATAATTTAAAACAGCGTACTATGTTTACTACAGAACAAATAAAACTCTATACAAATCTAGTAATTTAAACAAATACAAGATGCATTATGTGGCTTCACTCAGCTGAGAGTCGGTAACTAATGGATGTCTGCCGCCCGCTATATTGAGTTTTCAACTTGACAGGTGGTTTTATCCTGCCAAGTTTCTCTGGGCTAATATTGAAATCTGAAATAAGAAACATTGGAAAAATGGCTGTTAAAATATAGAAATGAATTTTCTGGCGCATAAATAAAATAAAATACTCGTATATATCTCATACCTTCCGGTATCTTATTAGGTCTTGAAGAAAGCACTAGGTAGTTTTTTCTAGAATCTTCAAAAAATCAATTCATTAGGGGTTATTCAATTTTATTAGGGCTTATCTAAGCCCTAATATCTATGTTAGTAGTTTTTTACTAAATAAGACTGGCCTTAGGTGAATATCAATCTTGCCCCCGAGATTGATATTCCCCTAAGGTCAGTCACTATCACTGGCAGATTTATGATCAATTTCTTTTGTTGTACCTAATGAAACCTTTTCATTAAGTCTTCGTTCACAGTAACTTTGAAAGAAAATAGCAAAATACAGATTAAATAGAATTTTAAACTTTACAAATTACTTTTACTTATTCACAAAACCAAAACAATTCAAAGAAAAGGTGTGCGTATTTCCATCTGGTAATATAATTTCGTGGTATCCAGTCATAGTGGGGTGGAGCAGGCTTATTCTGTAATAGATCCGAAGTATTATTATAGTAATAACAATGTATAACGATATTACTTTTTAGCTTTTTTGTCTAGACATAGTTTATTGCCCAAGCATAGGGTATTAAATTCATTAATTAGGTACCTACTGTTATGTGATTATTATAAACACGAAAATCACCCGTGACTTACTGACTAAAACTCACCCGTGTTCCTTCAGTTGCCCGTGCCAGAGCCACGGTATCTCTTTCGAACAACCCGCGACCCCGGCGGCATCGGCCCTATTGGACTCCATCACTGCTGACATCTCGTTGAGGCGCGCGTGGAACACAACGCGCCGTCGACCCGGGCCTGGACCTTACCGGACGGCGAGCTACCCATTGCTCGCCGTCCGCAAGCCCGCGCTTACGGTAGCCGGGAATTGGGTACCTTATGTATACCTAACCTTTCTGTCATCGCAAATGTCATCAGTCGGATCTTTACCTACATCTCTTCAATAATACTTAGGTATAGCATGTCCACACCGTAATGACGCGCCCCACTACTTAAATTTGTATACGTACACTACGGTAAATGCGGTAGTGGACCGCGTCATTTCAAGTTGACAAGCTATAAATAAATAAAATAAATAAATAAACCATTTATTTCGGTTGCATATTAGAAAATCAAAACATTCCTGAGAAAATTTCAAAAGAACAACGTACAAATCAACAAAGTTTAAAATAACGATGGTCATTTGATCAAAAGTTCAGCTGACCAAAGTCTGGAATATCAATGTTTAAATTATTTATTACACTATTGACCAAATCGTTTAAAGGTCAAAATGGATTACTGCATAAATTATTATTTTTACTGGATAACCCTAACCTTGGACAGTCGACGTCAGGGGCAGCCCGAGGTTCGGTTGGTTAGGTTCCTTTAAGCCCTGCAAACAGAAATAGGAGCCCCGCGCAGCGGGGCTCCGTCGACCTGCTGACAGAAACCCTAACCCTAGACGGTCGACATCACTGGGAGTTAGGTTCGAAATGTATTGATATTTTAAAACTACATTTAGCAACTTTTGATCAGTCGTTCATTTGATGTCACATACATTGGGATTATTTTTCTAAATAAAACATTTGGTCATTTAAATATTGTTATTTCGTTTATTGTTCTTTTGAGCTCGAGAAATTTTTGATTTTCTAATATATTATGCAACCTTTATTTCAGGCGACACAGGCCCATACCTACCTGTGGCCTGTACCAGGGCCTGTGTCGCCTGAAATATTGGTGTCCATCACAACATTATTGACGACAAAATAGATTATGTAGGAATGACACGATGTGTAAACCATATTATAGGTAGGTAGGTTAAGGTATTTATACCTACCTACATAATCTTTTTTGTCGTCACTATTGTTTGTTGTGCCAATATTAATAAACTAAACTAAAACCACTTACATTATCTACTGGGGTGATTAGTGTTAAATAAATAGAATTATGTACAGTCAACAAAAGAAATATCTAGGCAGGGCACAGCGACACATTTGTATGTGAATTGCTTCATGTTCAATTTTATATATTATATTACTTTGTTTTTGCAATACTCCTACATTGTAACACACCAACACAAAATTGCATAGTTTCACGAAATTGAACATGAAGCAATTTACACACAAATATATAGTACACCATGCCCAGATATCTCTTTTGTTGACTTTACGTGCGTATTTGGTAGTCCAACTAAAAATTTATTTGGGACTAATCACTCCTTGTCATTTAAATTAATCTTCAGAACGCTTACGTCTCGTTCTACACAAAAGTGCATTGCCAACTTTAAAAACAAACACAAAGTTTTTTAACTTTGATCCTCCATAACAAAAACGTTCCAAGAGCAACGTTGTCCAAGAACTCCAGAATAATCCCACAATGGTGAAAGGCAGCTATCGGCCGTATCTAGCGGAAATTGCGCCCCCAAGCCAAGGGCCGATCTAATCGGCTCGTTGCGTGTACCGCACAGATCATTAGCGCCATCTACTGATAGTTCTATATTTCTTTACCCACTTGTACAGGGTTGGTGGACCAATGGCATATGTGTCTAATATGCTATGAGACAAAAATGTAGGCACGGCATAAATTTGTGTACCTACAGTCCACAAAAGTGGTAAACAGTCAACAAGAGATGAGTGAGTATGCAATCAACTACATTTTTCAAGTGAAAACTTCTATAGGTGCACTTTGCGCTCTTTCTGAACTGTGAACGTAACTGAAGCATCACGCTCGGGTTGGTGACACTGATTCGGGTATACTCAGCTCCAGTCGGTCGGTGCCGCTGAATCGGGTATACTCGGCTCCAATTGATCGGTGACGCTGAATCGCGTATACTCGGCGCTGAATCGTGTGTACTCGGCGCTGAATCGTGTATTCTCGGCGCTGAATCGTGTATTCTCGGCGCTGAATCGCCTAAACTCGGCTCCAGTCGTTAGTTTTCACTTCTATCTTGTCGTGCGGTTGTGAGTATCGACATTGTAAGAATATCGTTCATATTGTTTTCCCGAATAACATACCAAAATGTTTTACAGTAAGATAAGATTAATTCCTGACACGAAGGAGCTCATAAATATTTTTCTAAATTGATTCCGCCATAACTAGGTTTGCCATCCCTGCACCATTACATTTACGTTTCAAAATCGTATCTAAATGTTTTGAGCCCCTTGTCACACTGTCAGTGACCTGTATTTAAGTCCGCCCCCAGTCGGTCAGATAGCTGATAACATTCTGGTTTATAGAGAATCGGTTGAAATAGGCGTAGTTTTCTTTTAAAATTATATGTTTCGACATTGACACGAACATTGCTTGAAAGAACTTCAAGGGTACCTACAAAGTTCTAAATGACACTTATTATACATCATCATCATCATTTCAGCCGAAAGACGTCCGTTGCTGGACATATGCTTCCCCCAAGCACCGCCACATCGACCGGTTCTGTGCACTAGCTCATTAGTCCACCTTGTGGGAGGCCTTCCAACGTTACGTCTTCCGGTACGCAGCCACCACTCCAAAACACACCGACTTACTTTCATAAATACCGTTTCAGTGACGTCATTCGCCGGCAAATTGCGGACGCTATGTGGCGGTCACCGCTCTTCTAGAAAAGCTTAAGAGCCTCTCGCTGACACTAGACATGTCTAAACGAAAATCCGAATCTCGATTTGGTGGTGTGAGATAACATGACGACAAAATTTTGTCGCGCAGCGCATGTTAGCCTGGTAACTCATCATGCTATATCTGACTGAAAAACAGAAGTGAAGCGTATAACATGACAACAACAAGTCGAACCGACATGCCGCACGAGTGCTTTTAACAGCGTGTGGCCGCGGTCACTCGTTAATTAGTACCTTTGATATTTATGTAATGATGCATCATAGTTATTGTTGTTTGTAGCCATTATGAAAGCTTTTAGTAGTGGAAAATTATATGGTGTCTATATTATTTCTATGCATATGCCTGACCTATTCTGCCTGACCTTCACAACTCAGTTACTTACCCAGTAACTACACGACACCCGTAAACTTTTGGGATTCTGACTACCCGTAACGACTGTCAAAGAACTACAAAGGGAGCAACGGCTTTTAGTGCTATTCCGAGGCACGGAGGGGTCTGGATAGATGGTCACCCACCCACGAACCGACCTCGGCAAGCATAGCTTAATCTCGTGTGGCTGTTATTATATAGACACGAGCCCATTTAAAAAAAAAAATGTAAGTTACATATTTTTTATTAACAAAAACATCGCACAAAGACGAACCATCGGTACTATAGGAAGTAGGTTAACAAAGCATTAAGTTAATAGCTACCTTTGATATAACATGTTCGTACAATGAAAAAAGATCATTCGGATAGTAACGAACATCCCGCTTGTTATCTGTACTAAGGTACAAATATAATAAAGATGAAGAGTTTGTTTATTTGAACGCGCTTCTCTTGAACTACCGGTCTGATTTCTTTTTTCTTTGCGTTTGGTAGAACAATTCTTGAGTAAGGTTATAAGCAATTTTCGTTCACTTATAAAGTTTCATTTGATTTGATTTGAAATTTTATTTACATCCCGCTACGACCCTTAGGTGCTGAGCAAAAATAAGAAATATCAAAAAAAAAAAAAAAAAAAAAAAAAAAAAAAAAAAATGAAAAAGTGTTTATTCACAGAAATATTATTATTATATGTTAAAACGAAAGAAAGAAAGAACGCTACAGACTTCTTATAGGTTTTCCTGTAATCTACAGGTAAATATCTATTTTCTGATTTTTTTTCAAAATTTTAGGCTCAGTAGTTTCGGAGATAAGTGGGGGAGAATGGTCAATTTTCGTCTATTTTCTTAAATAACTTTAAAACAATTTATTTTAAAATTATAAAAAAAAAGAGACCCTCTTAGTATTTCATTTGATATGCCACATGGTGTAGTTTGCAAAACTTTATTTTTTATTTTCTTATTTGCCCCCCAAAAGTGACCTCTATATTCAAATTTAATTTATTTACTTTACCCGTCCGTATTTGGGTCACAGAAATTCATATGTGTACCAAATTTCAACTTAATCGGTAAATTAGATTCGGAGCAAACTGGCTGTGACAGACGGACAGACAGACAGACACACGAGTGATCCTATAAGGGTTTCGTTTTTTCCTTTTGAGGTACGGAACCCTAATAAACCATTTATTTCAGGCGACACTGGCCCATAGATAAATACCTTAATCTAAACATACATATTATTTGAATATAAACAAAACTTGTGTTAATGAAATAGGCTTAAGACTATGTTAGTAGCACTCCTCTTTGCACTAGCTTGACTTTAAGTGCTGCCCTGTGGAACTTGTCCGCGGAAGCGACGGAACACCACGTCCTGCGGCCAAAAGTCTTCTTCCATGACGAGGGGCAGGTAACAGTTCGGTACACTTACCAACAACAATACAACAATGCTTTCAGGTTGCTGATGGGACTGCCTAGATATTGCAGCGCCTCAGCGATGTTTGCTGACGCACAAGTAGATGGCTTCCATGCCATAATCTGTAAGCGAGCGGCATTGTTGATGCGCAGGGTGAGAGACGGTTCCAACAGCTACCTGAGGGTAATTGCTGGTAAAATAGAAAGTCCTCTATGGAGACAATGGATACGCATCCATGTTAAATTAGATTAAATAGTTAAATAGTTCCTAGAATAGAATAGAAGAATAGTAGAGTAGAGAGAGAGAGAAAGAGTGAGAGTGTGTGTAGAGTATTCTATTCTAAATAGTTCCTAATGTATAACAGTACTAACATTTACTTTTAAGTTCTCTAAGTTCTCTCTCTCTCTATAGGGACACTCTAAGTTCTCTCTCTCTCTATAGGGACACTAGTCTGAAATAAAAGAAAAATTGAATTGAATTGAATGCGATGACACGCGGTGGGTCTGTGCCATATTTTATATTAAAACAAGAAATTTCACGCAAACGAGCTAGTGTCTCAAATAAAACCTCTTTCATTCTATACACTTTGTAAAACATATGAGAGAACTAGAGCAGCCAAGATTATTTACATACGGGCTTCGTAAAATAAATAAAAATTAGTACGCTGTATGACTTTGTTATGAGGAATATAAGTGTATGTGTCTGTTCTAGAAAAGTACAGTACAATTTTTTTCATAATGTCCCTCGGAAAACTTCGTGTTTCGTCAATCGTCGGATTTCTATCAGTTGCCCTTTGCACTTTGTGCAGACCGGACGCTCTCAATCGACTTGGAAATCGATGGATTTTATTTCTGTAGGTATACAAGGCGTCAGGGACATCGACGCACAACCTGTTACCATGGATTCAGTACATGATTCTGGACCCCCCTTTGTCTGTGTTGGTTAGTCCGTGGATGGGTGACCGTCTTTACATACCGAGGCTCCTCCGTGTCGCGGAAAGCACGTTAAGCCGCTGGTCCCAGCTGTCATCCGTGGATCTGTGACAGTCGTTACGGGTCGTCAGAAGCCCGAAAGTCTGACAACCAGTTTTACCGAGCGGTATCGTATTACCCAGTTACTGAGTTGTGGAATTCAGATAGACAGTCGCTCCATGTAAAATACTGGTATTCAGCTGCATCCGGTTAGACTGGAAGCCGACCCAAACTAGTTCGGAAAAGGCTAGGCAGATTGATTGGTGGGAGTGGTGAGTAAGGCAGATAATTACATTTTATATAACAATTTCTTTATACAATAGAAGCTGATTTCGAATAAAGTTCTAGGAAAAAACATGTTTGAGATAAACGATCATCACAGATATTATTTAAATCAATGTTATCGTGACTAACAAACTCATTTTCTGTGCCTCACTTTTTTCTTTCGCCATCGTAAATTCAACTAGCCTGTATCCTGACCAAGATTATAATTAGATTTACCGCTTGGTCGTAATTTTCCACGCCAAGCCCAGTAATATCTGACGAAGCAGTATTTTTTACCGTTAAGGCGTCATAGTCATAAAAGCAATAAAGAAAAAAGTAATATTATTATAATATGGCGTGAAGTTGAAAGAAAATTGATTGAAACCAAACATTAATATTCTTTCAACCCTCAAAATATGATCGCGTGGTCAATTAACCCCACGCGGCGCTAATACTAACTCGAAACACAAAAGAAAGTGAATTAGGAAGTTTTTGCCATGAATTGTTACGATTTTTGCCTGAAACTATGTGCCAGAGTGTTATTCGTAGATAAATAAATAACAAGTTAGGTTCAACTTGGAAGAATTTCCTAACAAAAAAAATGGCGTCACAAATAATTTTCGAGAGCTGTGTAAGTTTAGAAGCGTGTTTTAGGGTTCTATACCACTAAAGGAAAAAACGGAATCCTTACAGTATCACTTCGTTGTCCGTCTGTTTGTCTGTTTGTCAGTCTGTCACAAAAAAATACGGCCAATAAATGACCGTATTTTTTGTCTCACATATTTTGATACTCGCAAGTAAATCAAAACCTATAGGGTACTTCCCGTTGACCTAGAATCATTGAAATTTACCAAGAACCAAGGTCTCACATCACAAGTAAAGGAAAAAGTCCGAAAATCGTTAATTTGTGGTTTTATCACATAAAAAAAATTGCGATTAAAACTTACATTTGCAGTTGGAGAATTGACCGTAACGTGTATCGATATAATTATTACGGGAGAACGTTTTTTCAACTATACAATGTTAAGTTTGTTTTTGTGATAAATTCATCCCAACTACGCAACCCTTCATTGTGCGTGGTCTGACTCGCGCTTGGCCGGTTTTTTTTTTTTATTATGTTTCATAATTTTGAGAGAAAGCGTTATTTTACTATAAATAAATAAAAAAAAAATAAAATAAAATAAAAAATTAATAATACCATCTCGACAAGCAAGAATAATGTTTGACCTCGTAGGTGTAGACAAAAAGGAAATAAGATATTGAAAGATCTGTTTTTAGGATTCCGTAGTACACAACCCATAAAGTTTCGCCATATCCGTCTGTATGTCTGTCCGCGGCTTAGCTCAGAGACTCTTAGTACTAGAAAGCTGCAATGTGGAACGGTTATACTTACATTATTGCCTAATTACCCCGACAAAGTGGTAAAACAAAATCTTGAAAAAAAAAATTTTTTTATGTCATATTGTGTGAGTCATAAAGAGGGATGATTTTTTTCTCGTCTATTCCATGGTGTGAGGTGTCGTCGGATAGGCCGTTCAAAAATATTGCCGATGTGTGAAAACCATTTTTCGATCCGTTTGCGAAATATTAAGCTTTAAAGTGGTAATTTTTGTTAATGGTAAGTGTGTGTGTCCGCCAGCTACTTAAATGGCTGCTTTTGGATATGTGAAAAATAACATGGTATTAGTAGTACGTATATGTATATAATGAAGTTACAAGGACAACACAGCTACAATCATAAGTCAAGTAATAGTAATGAATAATAGTCGACCAACTTACATTTGCAGTTGTAATATAATGAGAGATAATGTTTTTCAACAACAATGTTAAGTTTGTTCTTAGGATAAATCATTCCAACTACGGAACCCTTCATTGTGCTTGGTTGGACACGCACTTGGCCGGTATCTTTAAAAGAAAAATCTCTTTGGGCGCGCCCGTGGGATTTCGGAGTTTGATATGCTGAAGACGACCACTAAACGACTTTAACAGGAAGGAGTCCAGGATACCCCAAATTCTCCAGACGTAATTATACCTACCTCCGTTTACCTCCGCTTACCTCCGGATTGGTGACCAAAACCAAATCTATAACGAAAAAAAAAACGTATAAACTTAAAAAAAAAAAAACTTTTGGTAAATGATAAACTTCCACATACCTACGTACCTACAAAGCAGACCATGCCACACCAACAAAAAAATAACACCACCTTTCAAAAATCATACAATTCGTTCATTCCATAACAGTTCATTATAGTTCACTCGACACAGTTACTGTCACCGCAGAAACGCACGTGCCACAAATATACTCTCTGACGCGGAAACCCGCCTCCTAGCGATTTATTTTACCAGAGAACTTTCGTTTTGTTCCTGTAACAAATAATATAAATGTATGTTACAGTTTCTGTATATTATGTAGTTTTATACGAAATATATATAAGTAGATGTAAATGATCGAGGGAGGTATTACTAGTCCCTTGAGTAAGTGATACATTGAGATTATGGCAGTATATGGTCTTGTAATGGATGGCTTGTAGTTGCTGTTGTATTGCATCGATCTATCTACTCAGTCTTTCGCTGTCTGCTGTTGAGAGAACTGTAGCAAGTCTCTGATCAAACTGTATTTCCTAATCCTCAACGGCGATCTCAAGGCCAATTCTCGTACCCACAGAGGCTACACTACACCACTTGCTACTTTTCCGACACGTTATAACAGCGCAACAGGGCATAATTCTTTTTTTTTCGCGGAGCGTCGTACGTTGTCACAATGAGAGCGCGATTACTGGCCGGTAAAATAAATTTCGACTGACATGTGTGTGTCTACACATATGTGCGGCGCGCCTGCCCCGCCCACAAGGCCGTTCTAACCTCTTTATCTTTTCTGTGCTCGTACCTACATAATCAGCCTATAATGTTCCCACTGCTGGGACACAGGCCTCCTCTCAGTGAGAGGGACTGGGCTGTAATCCATCACACAGGCCCAGTTGGTAGATGTCACATGGCTTCGAATTTTTGGTTCTCGGTTTCCTCACAATGTTTTCCTTCACCGTTTTGAGAGCAGTGAGAGAGAGTGAGCGTTCAAATTCAAGTCATTCAAGTCTCATGCCAGCGATAATCAAATGTCAAAAATGTAGGTTTAAGGTGAGCGTCCACTGGTCCGCGCCGGCCGCAACGCACGCACGGCTCGCAACGGATTTCGGTTTGCATTGTATGAATTCATATAGCACTGCGTCCACTATCGGTACCGCCCGCATTTTCATTTCTTCACACAAAGAAACCAAAATCCGTTGCGTGCCGTGCACTGCATTGGGGCCGGCGTGAACCAGTGGACGCTCAGCTAAACGCTATACAATTTTTGACTGAGATGAGATTGCGGACGTTGTTGTTAATAATACAGGAATTGCCCTCTAGATCATTATCAAATCAAATATTTGTACACAAAGGTTTGATAGTTGGTAGGTATACAATATATTGTAACTGCAACAACATTTCAGTATTAGACTTAGCGAATTCGTCAGTCAGTCTAACTGTCTTATTTTGTGATAAATTATTGATGCCTAGAAAAAATTTGATCAATCACTCACATTTAACCATCAAAACGAACAAAGTACAATAAAAAAATCAAATCCGAATACCGTAACATTATTACCTCCTAAAACGTCCTCATTCCGGAATCCCGAAACGATAAAAACAAAGATTGATTAGGAATTCAGTTCAGCTTCAATCAATCATTCGTTCCACTGAGAAGGTTTGTTCTCATATCTCGTGTGTACAGACCCTTACCTAATTATGCACATAATTATGGACATGAATCTACTAATTTTCATTTTATTTTTGAAAATTCGAGAGATGTCTTTTATGTATTTATGTAGATTATGGACTCATTTTTGTATTCTTCATATTTTAAAAAAAAAAAAGCTGAATAAAATTAAAACAATGTTAAAAATTAAAGAGGGACCTTAAGTTTTTAACTTTATTTTATTTTTATTATTTGTTCTTATAGCGGCAATAGAAATACACTATCTGTGAAAATTTCTACCATGTATCTATTACGGGTCATGAGATACAGCCCGCTGACAGACAGACGGACAGCGGAGGCTTAAATGGGTTCCGTTTGGCACCCTTCGGGTACGGAACCCTAATAAGTAGTGGCTTCCCACTTGGCTACAGTTAAAGTAGAAGAATAGTACATTTTGATACAAGTGGAGAATTTTTGTTATTGTATTCGAGGCAGAATTAACACCCGAGCCGAAGGCGAGGTTGTTTTTGAGCCGAGAACTGCAATAACAAATGTCCACGTGTATCAAACGACGTTTTTCAATACACTTTTGAAGAAATAAAATAAAAAAAAAACCGGCCCAGTGCGTGTCGGACCACGCACAATGAAGGGATCCGTAGTTGGGATGAATTTATCTTAAGAACAAACTTAACATTGTAGTTGATAAACATGTTCTCCCATACATTCCAACTGTAAATGTAAGTTTGTACTCACAATATTGATAGATTTACCATGTTATTTTAAGACCACAGATTTCTTATAGGTTTTCCTGTAATCTACAGGTTAAGGTCTATTTTCTGTATTTTTTTTTCAAAATTTTAGGTTCAGTAGTTTCGGAGATAAGGGGGGAATGGTCAATTTTCGTCTATTTTCTTAAATAACTTTAAAACAAGTTATTTTGTTATTTTAAAATTATAAAAAAAAAATATATTTGAGACCCCCACACTAAGCCTTTTTATTTGACATGCCACATTAGTTTGCAATTTTTTTTTTTAATTTTCTTATTTGCCCCCCAAAAGTGACCTCTATATTCAAAATTCATTTATTTACTTTACCCGTCCGTGTTTGGGTCACAGAAATTCATATGTGTACCAAATTTCAACTTAATCAGTCCATTAGATTCGGAGCAAATTGGCTGTGACAGACGGACAGACAGACAGACAGACACACGAGTGATCCTATAAGGATGCCGTTTTTTCCTTTTGAGGTACGGAACCCTAAAAGACGACCACTGAATAACGAAAAATATTTTTGTCATGAATTATTAGGAAACCATGATTTAAATTTTCTTTTTTTTTCCGCGCTTTGCTTTCGCCAGGTTAAAGGAGAAGCAAAGGTATAAAGCCGATATACAGCCTAATATGTAAAATAGGAAATTCAAAATTTTTGAGTTTAGAATACGAATAAATGTTAATTTGTTCATAAACTTTTTTTTATTGTAATAGGTAATCATGGTTTTTGATGATATTCTATTTATAAACATTATTTAAATATTCAAAAAATATTAACGCCGTAAAGACGCATATCTCTTTGCCGAGATTAAAAACAAAACATTCAGCTCCTAATAGAGACGGTGTGAATAGAGGCATTGAACCAATTTGGACTAAGTATTATAAGTTATCTGTGGCAATTTTTGTTCCCGCACACGTGTTGGAAAATGAAAAATCGCACGCGTGTGAAGTATATTGCATTGTGAACCTAATCGTAGTGCGATATGAACCAGTTTTCGAGGAAGTGTATTGAAAATAGTTTTAGGATTAGATACGTCGGTCAATGGTAGATTTAAAGACGTGACAAACCATCTTAGAGCATACCGATTCTTTTTGTAACTTTCAGACATTTTAATTTTATACATGTACAGTGTACCTACACTGGTTTCATAATTATGACAAATTATACAGCGTGTATCAGAAATTTGTGGTCGTATTTAAGGGAGTGACAAAGACTATTAAGGGGATTATAGCTACTAACAGCGCTATGGAACATTTTGCTTCCGATGCTCAAAATTTTAACAAAGAATTTTTTGTATCAAAAAAATCAACACTAAACCTCCTAGGTTCGAAATTATAGCAGTAACTGCAGTTGTTGTAATTAGTTACTACGAGTACTAAAACTTTTTCGAACCTAGGAGGTTTAGTGTTGATGACTAAAAATGTGACCACAGGAAATTTCAAAATGTTCCATATCTCCAGACTTATTAATGTTTCAATGAAGGCGCTGCCGGTTAGCACCTATACTCGCCTTAAGACGCAGATATATGCGAATGGCCTTGAGCGGTTAGCTTGCGTGTTCTGTGCTGAGCTCACGCAACGAGTCGTACGTCATCCAGTAATAGGACTCGATCAAGGAGCGTTGTCCCAAATTAGACGCATTATTAATTTATTTAACATATAACAAATTTTATTATTTATTAAAACACGTAACAGATAAATCATTAAATTATCTTTAAAATAGTTAAGGTTTTGTAAAAATACGCTTGATAGTTTTTGCGTGATTCTCGAGTTTTTTCTAAAATATTCACATAAATTATTAAGAAAATGCTTTTATTTACGTAACAAATATTTTTTCCAAATCATTAACACTACTCGTTTAGACGTGATCTTCAGTTTAAATTCATTAAAAGTCGGTTACTGTCGCCTTAAACTGAGCAACTTTCTTAATGGGACCAACATCGTTATTGCGAAAAAATAACTGTGCCGCACCCTTAAATATAACCATACATTTCCAAATTAATACGATACACACTGTATATTTATTTTATTCGGCGATTCCGCCACACACCTAAAATTTTTAACCGACGAAAAAAAGGAGGAAGGAGGTTTTCAAGTCGACACGTAAATTTTTTTTTTTATGTTTGACCACGCATAAATTTTTACAGAATTGTCCGATTTGAAAGATTCTTATTTTATTCGGGAAGGTATACCTCGAAGTTGGTCCCATGTAAAATTTATTAACTTTGCTGAGGTAGTTTTTGAGTTAGCTTCAATAATAAGTATTTCTTTCCCACTTTTTATGTGGATGTTAATGATTCTAAATTCTTTTGCAGGTGGTGTATTCGAATTTGGTACCCAAAACTAAAATGTGAAAAAAAAACCAACTGACTTACAAATAAAAACTTTTTTACAAAAAAATACAAACGACTTTCAAAAACAACACTACAAAGTGAAAAATAACTTTAATTTCGGAGGTCGGTGTCTAGTTAAATGTATTTTCGTTTTTTGCCACCGACTTCCGAAATTAAAGTTATTTTTCACTTTGTAGTGTTGTTTTTGGAAGTCGGTTGTACTTTTTTGTAAAAAAAGTTTTTATTTTTCACTTTTTAGTTGTGGTACCTACCCCACACAAATTCTAATACCACTACCTGCAAAACAAACTAGAACATCATCCATATAAAAGTGGGGAAAAAATACGTATTATTGAAGCTAACTCAAAAACTACCAAAGCAAAGTTAATCAATTTTATATGGGACCAACTGTGATGTATACCCTCTCGAATAAAACAAAAAAAATCCAAATTTGTCCAGCCATCTTCGAGTAATCGGGGAACATACATAAAAAAAAAATAAAAAAAAAGGTTCCGCCGAATTGAGAACCTCCTTCTCTTTGAAGTCGGTTAAAAAACACAACAAAGTGAAAAATAACTTTAATTTCGGAAATCGGTGAGAAAAAACGAAATTACAAAACCAAATTAAGGCACTACTTCCGAAATCAAAGTTATTTTTTTTTTGGAAGTCGATTGTTATTTTTTGTAAAAAAAGTTTTTTTATAACTATAAAATAGTACCTACAATAAAATGTCCAAAATATTTCAATATCGAGAAACATCAATAAACTTTTAGAGTGGCACTATTCAACCAATGACATCTATTCGTGACTGGTTATACAGAATTGAGCTATTAGTCTATCTGCAGTTCAATTATTCCAATATAAATATCGGAGTTTTCACAGAAGTGTCCATTCCATTTAAATCTTAATTTTGAACTAGAAAGAAATATCTTAGAATTAGGTTTGATTCAGCATGCGTTACTTTGTGAGCTGGGTTGATTTTAACATCAAACTTAGCCAAAGATTTATCATTAGTGTTGGTCAAACGGTTTGACAAACGTGAGGAGACCGGCATATTCTAGAACCAAAAATTCGAAGACATGACGTGACACCCATCAACCCGCACTGGGCCCGCGTGGTTGATTACGGCCTACTCCCTCTCACCCAGAGGAGGCCTGTGTCCCAGCTGTGGGAACATTGTAGGCTGATTATACAAACGGTTTGGCCGAAATTAATGACCAGTCTTTAAAGCTATAGAAGGAAATTATTAATTAAATAAATTGTTGACAACTGCCAACGTAATTATTAATATTTTCGTCGTCCGTCATAATTAAACCGTTTTTCGGCAGTTAGCACCCTTTTTTAGCAAGTTTATATCTGGAAAGAAGGTCAAAAACTTTCGTGAGCTCAATCTTTGGAAACTGTTGGAAATATTTAAATTGTATTTTATCTCAGCATTTTATGAATCAATTTTTGGTAATAAATTACAGAATTATATACGCATACATACATACATAATTTCACGTCTTCTTCCCATGGGTGTAAGCAGAAACTACAGAATGCCACCTGCTCTTAAATACCTACTCATTTTGCCTTGTTTACGTTTCATCTTGTCACTCACGCACACGGATACTACACACCTGACCTTTCTGAAGCATCTATAAGGTATATGACTTCTCACATATCTGCCTTAATGATGCCTTTTGTTTGTCACCTTTCATTCATCATCTCAACATGACCAAACCATCCAAGCATACTCTTGTTTGTCACTACATCTTATTTGAAACCGCACCGTTGCCAAATCACATCATTCCTCAGCCTATCATTCATAGTCACATGCTTCGCAAGAAACGCAGAATTATATAATTATTTATATTTATTGTAACATTACCATTCACACGCCAAAAAATAATTCTGTCAAGAACTAGGTCACACGAAAATTCTTATTCATACTCAAACTAAAATATCTTTCCTTACTAACAATATTACTGATATATACTAGAGTAGTATATCCCAAAATAAAGTACGTACTACCCACACGTACTAAGATATAGAGGGTCCATCAACTTCATACATTTAGGTTTCCTTTAGTAAATTGCATTGGGACTACGATATTGCATTCCGACTCAAGTAAAAGGCTATTTTCCTAACATATACCTACTAGTGTATGTAGGTACGTATCCACTTCTTCATATTTCAGGGTTTGTAACAACAAGGTTATGTAAGACTAGTTTTGTAACGAATTATATGTCCTTTAAGATATTACGGCATCTTTGAATATCATATACCTAATCATCATCTTCCCATGTTTCTTGGGGTCGGCTCAACAACACGTTTTTTTCTTCCATTCTCCCCTGTCAGTCGTCACGCTATCACTCACTCCCTTCTCTTTCATATCCTCACACAATCCATCCAACTTTTCTTTGGCTTTCCTCTCCCTCTCCATCCATAAACATCAATATCTTTTACCTCATATCAGTCAGTAACTGGTTAAAGATGAAAAGATTGCCAAACGCATGAAGCATTAAGATCGCAACTTTTCTTTTGCTGGTTTTTAATTGCCGGGGTTGTCCGTGGATGGACCATCTTTACATAACGAGACTTCTTCGTTGGTCTTCGTCTTCGCCTTCGTCGTCTTCGTCTTCCTTGGTCCCGGCTATGAAATCCATAGACAGTAAAAGGCTACACGTAGAACAGCCCACATAGACAAAGTTCAAACTCGCAGTTAATCTAAACACTAAGCGCGAGCCGACACGGAACATAATTAGATCACCACACGAGCCACTATATGCCTTTGTAGTAACATTCACTGAGTTCATACATTATGTCAGCAGCTGACACACCATGCTACCACTTCGTCATTATTGTGATCAGTCTACTCGTAAGACTATACGTTTATAAAGCATGTATCAGAAAGGTGAGGTCATATTTGAATTTTTGTACGGGGCAGTTGATTTTTTTTTCGCGGTTTAGATGTTGTTCCTAGTGCAAAAGTTGTTCAGTTTGATGGTCTGTACCACACCATAAAAGGTGAACACGCATTTATGATACAAGCCATCTATTATCTTATCCTACTAATATAATATTATAAATGTGAAAGTTTGTATGTTACATGTTTGGATGTTTGTTACTCAATCACGCAAAAACGGCTGAACGGATCTTAATGAAATTTGGCACAGAGGTAGAATATAGTGTGGAATAGCACATAGGCTACCTTTTATCCCGGAAAAATGTACGGTTCCCCTAGGATAATTTCCGATATCCACGCGGGCGAAGCCGCTGGCAAAAGTTAGTGGTCCCATATATCCTGACAGCTGACACACCACGCTACCACTTCTTCATTATGTGGTCAGTCTAAGGCAGTGGGCATGGTGAAAATGCGCATTAGTGCTTGTCTGGCACCAGCAAACAACTAATATCCTTTCATTATAAGTAACGATTATTTATTTATTGGTTACCTTAGTTGCTTTATTTATCCTTTTTAGCGACTGAAATCATATCGTTCAAACTTGATTGACAAAAATATTCCGCTAAATCTTTTCGTCTACTGTTTATACTCGTAGTAGTCTTTGTTTCCCGATTAATGTACTTTTACCTAAAGGCGTGTCTCCATTCAACATTGATTACCATCGGCACTTAATCGGAAAACTTCGGTTGACATCGGGTTTTACTCCGTCAATCACCATTAGATATTATTAGGTGAGGCAATAAAGGATTTTGGGTAGGGATGCCACAAAATTTGTTAGCTATTTTTGTTTTAAAACCTTGCTGTCTGAGGGACCTTCAAGTCTGCTTATAGATATTTTGTTTATGCAACGTTTATTATTGAAATAAGAGGTTGATTTTGATATATGTTCGTAATTTAAAATTACCACGACTCGTCATATAAAGTTTCTCATTCATCATCGGTAACTCATCTCAATACGTCTCTATATGAGTTAAAAAACATTTACCCATCTTTTAGATTCCGCCGCAGTCTATAACTAGCGTTCTCTTGTCTCGTGTCTTAGGCCTTCAACGCACTACCGTTGCGTCAGGCCGCAAGTCTATTTTATATGAAATTGTATAATTCCAACGCACTGATTTGCGGCCGGCCGTCAACCGCTCCAATTGACTTGAGACTGCGGCGCACCGTGCCAGTTGAATATTGCATTGTGCTGCATACCCACTACGCACTTTGCGGCCGGCCGCAGGGGCGCCTCTGTTGCCAGCCATCGTTCCACAGAATCACAGCAAAGGGTATATCCAAAATATATTTTTTTTTATTTTTACGATGACGTTTTTCATGATAATATAAATAAATAACTGAAGGAACTTCTTTGACGTCCATCTTGTGCAATATTTTAAGAAGAACCGAATAGAACCGAGACGATACGGCTAGCCGGTTGTGCGTTGAAGGCCGTCTGTAATAGACTGATTGTCAAATGCAGTTATTAGTAGAAAAGAAGACCTAGTGATCGACTAATTTAAAACTGCACGCCCCTCCACTCAAATTTTTATACAAACATTTGAAATGTGTATGCAACAAGCAGTGGATGGGCGTGTAATTTTAAATTAGACGATCTCTACATTTATATTATTGCAGGTATTCCCGTAGATATTCGTCACTGCTATAGCCCCTTTTGAAGAATACACGAAGCACAAAAAATACAACAGACTACGGGTTCTCGTGAATCGAAATGCTAAAAAAATACGACTGAAAAAATATATTCGCTCAAGACATCGGGCGATGCAAAGGACTATTGAATAGTATTTTATGGTATGCGTATAAATAAAACTTTACGGAAGCTTTTGACTTTAAGCATCTGCTTTACAAGTATGAGGTTGATAATAATAATAAATGATTTTATTTCTGTAAGTAAGTTTGCTCAAACATACACGTGAATCATATTTTAAAAAGAAGATGAGGTTTGCGTTTCCTATCTGACTAATCAGAGAAAAAAGGCCGAAACAAATTCAGAGGTCACAGTCTCTTTTAAAGTCCAGACATAATCTTGGTTTGGTTATGGACATGGTACGAATATGGCGTTTTTAGAATAGAATAGAATATAATAGAATAGAATAGAATACTCTTTATTATGCACACCATTTAAATTACAGGTTAAAATGTTACAATGTTGAAATTTTACATAGAGTGACACAATGGGCGGTTTTTAAAACTTTTATTTCTTTTTATTTTTTTAAACGTGCCGTTTCCCTTTCTTTCGAAATAAATACACCACTGAATTACAATAAAAGTTGTGGTAAAACGTGCACATGATGGACTTAAACAAACAACAAGCAGTGTTGTGCAGTGGTGGGTTTTTTAAATGTAAAACGTGAAAACTTGGCCACAAGCACCACATTTCACCATGTTTAAGTCCAATGTAATACGGGGCAAGCCTATTATTCTTGTTGAAACAGAATTGAATAGTTTACACGTCTAACAGACAATACGATTTTCTGGAGTTACTTTTGGTATTTTACCGAGTTCTGTAATTTAGTTTTTACTGTAAAATAGGTATGTGTATCTTTTAGTACACATACATTTCGCCAGTTATGTTTAAGTCCCATGTAATAGGGGGCGAGTCTATTGCCATCAACCGGGCATAAATCGAGTCTCCGGGCTGCTACTGAGAAATTCCAGTGGAAAAATACACTTTCTCCGACCTGGGAATCGAATCCAGGCCTTTAGGTCACACAGTACAGTTTAGGTATACACTTAACATATACACTTAACAAAAGAAACGAAGATAGAGGAAAATGTTAAATACTGTGACCCAGCTATCAATGCCCAACACAAAATACATAGAAGCCATTTGTTCCAGAATTGATTTTGAAGGATGTCTTATAGAATAATAAATAAATTAAGAATTACAAAAAATAATACTCTAAAAGTTTGTATGTAATAATTATTATTTATTTATTTTCAGACATCATTAATTTTTTTATAGTCTGTTTTTTATAACAAAGGAGTACCGAGTTATGTATCTCGCACATTTCCGATATTGACAGAGTGAGATGGGTCATTGATCGGGGTGGGGCCAACGCCTTGGTTTTGTTTTGAAATTGTTAAGCCCCGTTCATATTGAATACTTCTAAAATTTATTTTACAGGAGACATGTCCGCCATGACTCACGCACAAACAATATCGTCTAGTTCACTCACTAAAACACGTGCGACGCGCAGGTAGTCGATGACTCAACTGTATTGGTTTGTGTGGAACGGACTTTATGTTGATTACGTGGACCAATAAATAGCAACGCAGTCAAATTTTTCGGTACTCGTTTGTTGAAAAAAACAGACTATAGTAAAATAGTGCTTAATGCTATATTAGTTCACACATTAAACGCATGTATAATTAATATTGTAGAGCGGGATTGAGAGTGAGAGTGTTTGTGTGTGTGTTTGTATGAGTCAGTTAAGTTGAAGCAACCCTACCACACATAATTACTCTCAATATACCTCTTTGTCTTTAGTATTGACGATTACTCCAACTTTCTCCTGACAGGGGTCTGAAACGACATCGTGATTGCGGACTAATATAAACAAAAACGCCTAGCAATATTACTCCCGTAACTTTTAGAGCACGTACCTATTAACATGGGTGACGTGTGTCCAATATGGGCCACTGTGTACAGGGTGAGATGGGTGTTTGTTTATGAGTTAATTCGATAGATTATTGCAATAAAAGATACTTACTGGTGGTCATCACCTCACTGGGCATAGCCTGATGACCAGACTGATGACTTTATGGGTGAAGCTCGGATTTTTTTTCTGTTTCTGCTGCCTGGAGTACCTTGGAGTACCTTCTTAGTAGTTATTGCATACTTACTGGTTTTAAAGTTTTTTTTTTTAAGTTTTAAAGTTACCGGTTTTAAAGCCAATGAGGAGAGATTTCAACTAGAAAAGCACAGGCACATTTAAAGTATTAAAATTTCCTATTGGTTTGGAAAATAACATAATATTTCTGGAGATGAATTATTGATAACCTATCCTACTATACTCCGAATATAGCAATCAATAATTTATTGACTTACTTAATTACAAATCAACAAGAAAAGAAGAAAACACAAAATTAAATTATCAAGGCACGATTCCATCATGCGCATGATTTTATTCACCAGTAGCCAGTATGATAAAGGCGATAAATATTCAACAAAAAGCACAAAAGCATAACATTTTAGTACCCACTTCATAACGGACGTAATCTATCTAACTATACTAAATATTATAACCTGAAGATTTGTTTGTTTGTTTGGGTGAACGCGTTTATCTCAGGAACTACTGGTTTGAATTAAAAAATTCTGTTAGTGTAGATAGATAGCCTATTTATCGAGGAAGCCTCTACGACACCAATAGAAAGAAAGAAAGAATAATATTTATTATTATTTATTACACACAAGGTTCATGATACACAAGTACAAAACAACAAAACACGGATATCTACATAAATCTACACAGATCATGTAACCCTGTATCTTAAACTAGGTAGTCCTGTATCTTAGGAGACAGTGTTAGGCTACGGTTTGTCATGAAGGTATAATTGCAGCCAGAGTGTTTAGCGCTAGGGAGGTTAAGTCATACATTAAGAAAGAGAGAGAGAGCAGAAGAAGTAGAGAGGAGTTATAGAAGCGGAGCATCAATAAAAAATGTCACAAAACACGGGGAAAATTTATTCCTTTTGAGAGCTTCCGTTGCGTGCGCTGCGTAAACGGTTAAAGTTATGCAACAATCATGTATGCCGGAATTGTTCCTCTTTAAAAGTTATAAAAAAAAAGTCATATGTCTGTCTTCTAGGGTTAGCTCACTATAACTTTTTAATAATATTCAAATCTATACTAATAATAAAACTGAAGAGTTTGTTTGTTTGTTTGTATGTTTCAACGCACTAATCTCTGGAACACGGAACAGATAAAGAGATTAGAAAGGAAATAGTTCCTGATTTGTACTAGAACGCGTGTCGCCGCTTGTCCCCCACTCTGTAACTCCACTACAAGCAAGAGACCAATACGTATGCGTATTACGCACACAAATAAACCACACGCACTTAGATCGCGAGTTTTTACCTACCTCTTTATCTTTTCTGTGCTCTGGAACTACCAGTCTGGTTTGAAAAATTATTTTTCTATTTGGTAGCCCAGTTCTTAACATAATGCTAGGACTATTAGGAGCCGAGAAAAAAGAAACAAAGTCAGAAAGAACATTAAGCGAAAACGAAGTAACTAGCTCGGGCAGGCGATGCGATGCGATGGAGTGACGAAGTCACGGGCAGAAGCTAGTATTGCTCTATATTACATAGCAACTAAAATAATCACGGCAACAGGTAAGCTTGGATAATTTATCAGTTTATCTCGTGAACATTGATAAAATGTCCGTGACAACTTGTGATACAGATTCGCCTACATTATTAATAGGCCTATCGATTTTTATTGAAGGTGAAACGTCGAAATTAATCACCATTTTTGAAGTGACAACTTCTTTAGGCGATCTTTACGCTCTTTCTGAATAGTGAACGAAACCTGGACCGTCACGCTCGGGTCGGTGACGCTGAATCGGGTATACTCGGCACTGAGACGCATATACTCGGCTCCAGTAGTACTACTAGTCGGTGCGTGCGGTCATAAGCAAACACCGTCATTTTTTTCGAAGAAACGAACAGAATAACTTTTTAAGCGACGAAAAAAAAGGAGGAGGTTCTGAAGTCGACAAGTGTATATTTTGTTTTTTTCACCACGCATAACTCTTTACAAAGTTGTCCGATTTGAAAGATTCTTATTTTATTCGGGAGGGTATACTCCGAAGTTCCCATGGTCCCATGTAAAATTTATTAACTTTACTTGGGTAGCTTTTGAGTTAGCTTCTAAATTACGTTTTTTTTCCTACTTTTTATGTGGATGATGTTCTCATTTCTTTTGCAGGTTGTGGTATTCGAATTTGTGTGGGGTAGGTACCACAACAAAAAAGTGAAAAACAAAAACTTTTTTTACGAAAAAATACAACCGACTTCCAAAAACAACTCTACAAAGTGAAAAATAACTTTAATTTCGGAAGTCGGTATCTTTGGTTTTGTATTTTCGTTTTTTGTCACCGACTTCCGAAATTAAAGTTATTTTTCACTTTGTAGTGTTGTTTTTGGAAGTCAATTATATTTTTCAGTAAAAAAGGTTTATAGAATTAAGTCAATCTGCCTAGCCTTTTCCCAACTATGTTGGGGTCGGCTTCCAGTCTAACCGGATGCAGCTGAATACTTGTATTTTACATGGAGCGACTGCCTATCTGACCTCCACAACCCAGTAATTGGGTAATGTGATACCCCTTGGTAAGACTGGTTGTCAGACTTTCGGGCTTCTGACGACCCGTAACGACTGTCAAAGATCCACGAATGACAGCCGGGACCAACGGCTTAACGTGCTTTCCGAGACACGTAGGAGTCTCGGTATGTAAAGATGGTCACCCATCCACTGACCAACCCCGGCAAGCGTAGCTTAACCTGATGGATCGACCCGTGCGGCTGTTATTACTTAGCCACGAGCTCCTCGTTTATAGAATTAAGTATTGTGTGTTTAATTTATTTGTTATTTATATTTTATTTCATGCTGCACCGGTCGACGTCATGACGTCAAGGCCGGCTGTCGCTGAAAACCAGCGCTGGGGCTCTGTCTCGCATGGGGTCGCAGGTCGCAGCATATGCTGAGCGATGGCCGTTTTGCGTAATGTGACGTTTATTTTGCCCCAATTTACTCCTTTATTTTTTTTTTGTGTGTGATATATGTTTGCATCATGTTTACCGCAAATAAACGTATTTTTCTTCTAACATATCATAGTGAACTAGTATTCGGGAGTTTTATGAAGACCTGAGGGCACTGCCCTGTGCATCAATTTAGTGATCGCAACTGCGACTGCTGAGCGTGGGATCCGGGGTTCGATTCCTGGGTCAAACACCAAACTGTTTTAAGAGCACTGAGTCAGTGTTCTTAAAGCAGTTTGGTGATTGCAGTTTGATGTTATTTGCTGAAGACACTTGTCTATCTTCGTGAAAATGTCCTCAATTATTTTTTCCACGCCGGTTGTTGAGCTAATTCCCAGGGATCTAGAGTAAGAAAAAGAAAAAAAATGGATTTATTTGTCACAGAATCACATGCATACGAGTACAAAACTATAAGATAACACAAAAAATAAATAGTCGGCATATGCTAGCATGTCATAACTGTGAAAAAGGCTTCAACTCAGCCTGATGCTGATTTTCAGTGGAGAGAAAATAATTCCGGGAGAGCGACTGCGCTACCACTTTGCGAGATGAGATTGAAGGATGGCCAGGTAATAGTTAGCAAAAATCGCCTTTCATGAAATGTTCCCTCGTTAAAACAAAAGCCTCTCATACTTCGCACTATCACCAAAACGAAAATACACAACGCACCTAATCTGTAAGACCAAAATTGCTTTCTGAAAGTTATAAACGTTATGCGGGCTGTAAAAGGGATGGATGTGCGTACACGTAGCGTCTGCCCGCGGCTAAGATCCCGTGAGCTAGTAGAGTGTGTCATAATCTTTATTGCTTGGTCCCCGCCCGTGGAAACATGACTTGGTGATAGTCTTGCCAATTTGTAGGTGTATTCAAATACTCGTATTTATACCAATGTTAAATTTAAATTTTGAATGCGAAAGAAGGAAATGAGATAATAATGTAAAATTGATATTTTCTCGGGAGTCAAAGAACGTTTCTTGTAACTAAATATGCGTTTCACAACTGCCACGGGGGATAAGTAAGTAAGTATTATCTATCAGTAATATCAGTAAGTTTCCCTTAAAATTGTCACGAAAAAATAATAGCACATGAGAGCGTTTTTAAAGGTTTTTCGTAATTATTTTAATAAATTTAAATCAAAGTACAATTTGCTCTCTCAAATTCATATATCGTTGGTATTTTGTAAGTATGATTACTATTTTTTGAGTTATTTTGGTATTTACTCTTATAAAATAAAATACTTTTCTATATTGTAAGAGTAAATATAAAAAAAATAATAAAGAATTAAAATAATCACGAAAAACCTTTAGAAATGCAACTTTGCCAGCGCGCGCGGTTTAAGCTCTTAAGTAAAACAGGAATTTTGTACCTATCTTACAAAAGTACTCAATCAAACTGCCTAGCCTTTACCCAACTATGTTGGGGTCGGCTTCCAGTCTAACCGGATGCAGCTGAATACCAGTATTTTACTTGGAGTGACTGCCTATCTGACCTCCACAACCCAGTGACTGGGTAATACTATCGTATTACCCAGTCACTGGGGGGTATCCCCCTTCGTAAGACTGGTTGTCAGACTTTCGGGCTTCTAACGACCCGTAACGCCTGTCAAAGATCCACGAATGACAGCCGGGACCAACGGCTTAACGTACTTTCCGAGGCACGGATGAGTCTTGGTATGTAAAGATGGTCACCCATCCACGGACAACCCCGGCAAGCGTAGCTTAACCTGATGGATTGACCCGTGCGGCTGTTATTCTCTACTTACAAAAGTACGCGACTACAAGAAAAACTTAAACATACAAAACTAAATTCAGAACATAAGAGGAATCCATCTCCGCAAAAAGAGCTACAAACTTTTCAAATAGTCGTCGCGAAATAAAAAATGCATGAGCTTTATCAGAAGTGAGGAGACAAAGTTAGAACCATGAATTATTTAAAAACTTATATAAAATATTTAATGTACCAATATGAGAACACTTATTCCAAACAGGAGTGAAAAGATTACGACTTGGGGGGTTGCTTCTTGGCGGCTTCGGCATCGGCCTCACTCTTCTCGAAGTCACCAATCAGCTTCTTTACTTCAGTACTGAAAAAAAAAAAAAAAAAAAAAGTCTCATACCCCACACGTATGGGTTTGATGAAAAAAAAAAATTGAGTTTCAGTTCTAAGTATGGGGAACCCCCAAAATTTATTGTTTTTTTTTTTTCTATTTTTGTGTGAAAATCTTAATGCGGTTCACAGATTTCAACTTTCTCTGGAGTCAGCTTAGTCATGTCCAAAGTCTTGCTGAGCACCTTGATGGCCAAAGCCTTTTTTTTTTTTTTTTTGTGGATGGGAAATCATCAAATGACTTCTCTCGCTCTGGGCAGAGCGGGAGGGCGTGTCAGACTTTTACTGACTAAAACCCACCCATGTTCCTTCAGCTGCCCGTGCCAGGGCCACGGTATCTCTTTCGAACTACCCGCGACCCCGGCGGCATCGGCCCAATTGACCCCGTCACTGCTGACATCTTTTTGAGGCGCGCGTGGAACACAACGCGCCGTCGACCCGGGCCTGGTCCTTACCGGACGGCGAGCTGCCCATTACTCGTCGTCCGCAAGCCCGCGCCTACGGTGGCCGGGAATCGGCAATCGATTCCCGCCGCCCAGGGCGTCTCCTACGGCGGCTAGGGGCGCGAGGGCGCGGCTGTTGCCTCTCCCTCACGCGTTCCGCTTCCTCCTTCGCGAGCATTACTGCTTCGCAGAAGGAGGTGACGGCTTCCCATGCACTCTCGCTCCGCACCATGGCCTGGACCAGGTTTGGACGCGAGAGATCGCCGCCGCCGATCGCCTCCGTGAGAACACGGCGGTGCTCCGCCCAAGCCGGGCAGAAAAAAAAAAAAAAAAGCCAAAGCCTGAGCTTCAGCAAGAGTGGTCTCATTTTCCTTGTATTCATGTTTCAAACTGATACTGCAGCAGCACTGTTGTTTCCAATGCAAGTAGCCTTCCACCCACCGTAGTTACCGCTGGGGTCTGACTGGTATAGCTGATGGTAGCCGTAGTGCTTGTCCCAACTCATGTATAGGATGGACAAACGTAAGGGTCTCTTACCTCCGTACTGTGTGTAGGCTTGCTTGACGTCACACAGCCAAGACACAAGCTGCTCGCAAGGAATAGATTCACCTGACTGTAGGAGGTATCTCTGAGCGATAAATCTGAGCTCGATCGTCAGTATAGGCAGTATTAGAGATATTTCAATCTAAAACTGCACGCCCCTTCACTCCTTATTACATTATGCTTTTCAAATGTTTGTAACATATAAATTTTAATGGAGGGGCATGCAGTTTAATACTGAAAGATAACCTAGAGAAGAAGAAGAGACCTAGGTAACCATATTTCAGTGGTTTTCATTATAAAGACTTTAACTGTTCATAACAAATTTTATAGAGTAACATGGCATCACCAAAACCGCGCGAACGAATCCTTATTTAATCGCCACTCCGTTTTTATTGGCAGCCTATATTGCTTCCCACTGCTGGGCATAGAGCGTATAAGTTATCATCATCTGCCTTCCCTTTTCCCAACTATGTTGGGGTCGGCTTCCGGTCTAACCGGATGCAGCTGAATACCAGTAACTTTTCATGGAGTAACTGCCTTTCTGCCCTCCACAATCCAGTTACTGGGTAATACGATACCCCTTGGTAAGACTGGCAAAGATCCAAGAAAGACAGCCAGTTCCAACAACTTAACGTGCTTTCCGAGGCACAGAGGGGTTTCGCTATGTAAAGATGGTGACCCATCCAAGTACTGACCGCAGCAAGTGTAGCTTAACCTGATCAATAGAACCGTGCGTGGGTTTGGAAGGAAAAAGGAGGCCCCAGTAAACATCAACTTGTCAAAAACATTAACTTGCCGACTACTTGCCGATACAAAATTGATTGGCTGTTCTTTCAATAGTTTCGTTCTAAATACCTACCTACAGTTCGTAACTTATTATAACATCACACCTGTATTCCTCGAAGTAGTAGTAGTATAGTAGGTTCATCCACGTGTTGTGCCAGTACGAAAATCCTATTGCCATCAACCGGACAAAAGATCCCGATTCCGGGCTGCTACAGAGAAATTCCAGACCTAAAAACCCAATAACACTTTGAACCGGGAATCGAACTCAAGACCTCATGCTCAGCAGTAGCAAATGCGACAACTAGATCAAAGAGGGAGCTACAGTTCATAAACAAAATTTTACGAAAGCAATGCGATAACAGACTACTCTGATAAAAGTGCCTGATCTAGTTACAGTTCCCAGATGTGTTCATTTCATTGGGTTTGTCCAAAAAGCGAAAAAAGCGCAAACAACCCTAAATACATACGTCTTCAAGCAACTCAAGTTATCATAAGAATGAAATACGAGAATTGTCATGCATCTAACATATTCCAGGAGGAAAAAGCTGCCGATGAGTTGGTACAGTCACGAACATAAACATGTAACATTTAGGGCCTGTTCACACGTATCATAACCACACCACATCGCCAGCGACAAAATGTGGGCAATTAGTGGTTACGTGTCAATAGTATCGCTACAACTTCTTGCAGTTCTGTTGTGGTAACCACACGATGTGATCTTACGTTGCTGATAGTGTTTGCAGACAGACAGATCGACTCCGGCTTTGTCGTCTCGTTGATGCAACGTTGTGCGTTGTGGCCGCAACTTCGCCTTGATGTGGACGGTATCGCCCACACGGTTGTTTTTGACGGTCAAAAATGTAGTCCTTGAGAATAGACTATTAGCGTCCGTCTACGTGGTGTCGTTATGGTGTGGTTGTACACGAACATCGTATGTATACTCGTACGAACATAGTATTTTTAAAACCATACGTGTTTTCAAAAAGTTGCAATCGTTATTTAGAACGAGAAAATCGCTTTTGAATTTTGCGTAAATGTAACATATTTAAGCTCGTGATTGTACGTATGTTTCGAGATCCGCGTAAATAAAAAATAACAATCCTGGGTTATGTAGTGCTGTCTCTCAGGGAATAAGCTTGACTTATAGAGTTTCTTCTCCCTACACACTTCGTAAAAATGTATTTTTCAATATTCGATAACTTGCAGGGCATTGCGTAACAAACAGTAGGAATCGGTTTCATTTTGACAGTTCAACAACATTCATTGTGCTATTTTCGTTGATGAGGAGACAAATGTTTAGAACATATGAGGCAATGGATTAGCAATATGCTTCAAAATCATTTAGTTTGTGATTGATAGTGTATCACGCAATTAGGGTGCGCGATTAGATTATGATGGGTGTTGGTGGAAAAATAATTGGGGAAAGTAGGGTATACCGTTAAGTAATTGACAACCACTTTTTTTGTAAAACGATACTACGTAGTATCAGACATCATGGTAGTGGTATAATATTATCACTGTAGCGTAAATACCTTATTTTAATGTTTGGTAAAATGTTTCATATCAATTGCTGCGGTTTTCACCACAAATTACGGTCAATCTGCATATGTATGCAGCTGAATAGCATTATTTTACATGGAGCGACTGCCTATCTGACCTCCATAACCCAGTTACTGGGTAATACGATACCCCTTGGTAACACCCGGTCAATAAATCGTTTGTCAGACTTTCGGGCTTTTGACGACCTGTAACGACTGTCAAAAATCCAAGAATGACAGCTGGTACAGCTGTACGTGCTTACCGAGACACGGGGGGTCTCGGTATGTAAAGATGGTCACCCATCCAAGGACCAATCGCAGCAACTTGATCGATCGACCCGTGTGGCTGTTATTACTTAGCCACAAGCACCTCATATTAATAAATTTTTAAAAATATTCGCGGTCGATCCTTAGATGGGTGATCACCATCCACGGATTGACCGCGGAAATCGAGCGACCCGTGCGGCTGTTACTTAGCCACGAGCCCGAACTATAATGTATATTAAGAAATAACAGTGCATGACTAGTGCCATTCAAATCTTATCGTCAAAATTGTCGTGTACGGAACCTTTAAAAATCATTTCAGTAAACGTCACCTTCGCTCACGGCGGCGCTCACATTTTAATTGCTTTTCAAAACTCAAATACGTTTCCGTAAGTCTAAATTGTTTACTAATATAACTTTATATTTTCCTCTGTATATAATTTAATGTTTTGAGTCTTCCGAGTCAAAGTTTTTATGATTTATTTGACTGCTAAATACAGCTTGTATTCCAAAGGTGTGGACATATTTAAATTAAAGGTATGGTACAGACCATCAAACTGAACAACTTTCTCCATGGGACCAACATCGTAATCGTGAAAAAATTTTCAACTATCCAATGCAAAACTTCAATACCTGCTCGACCTAAATGTATGGGACGGCTGATTAATTTTTCGAGATTACGATGTTGGTCCCATGGAGAAACTTGTTCAGTTTGATGGTCTGCTGCACCACACCTTTCTGATACATCCTATATATAATATCAAGTGAGGTAAACCATTTTTCTTTTTTGGATCGCGTTGAGGTTTCGTTGAATGCGATAAATCCTAAGGGAGGGACAGTCAGCAACAAAAGTCGATTAACACTTGCAGTTTTTTAATCTAAATTATTAAGCGAAACATTTAATTCAAATCGGAACAGAATAATTTTGTGTTAATTTAGATGATGTCAAAAAGTAGCAGTGTTAACCGACTTCTGTTGCTGGCCGTACCTATGTTTTATTTTACCTTGGGGTACCTTCGCACAGGTTTCCTCTCCAACGATTTAGGAAATAAACGAGATATCATTGGATTCGTTTCGTCTTTGGTGTATGGTATTTGGTACGTGTCAGCTTAAATTCAATTTGGAAGAGATAAGATAGGGTCAAAAAAAAAACAGTCCATACCCTGATTGCTGAGTGGATCAGGAAAGAGGTTTTTTATGTAAATGTGATTTTGTAATTCAAACAGAGTTTATTCAGAAACCCTTACCAATGTATTTTTTATTTATTTATCAGAGGGGCTTTGGCTAAGTAATAACAGCCGCATGGGTCGATCGATCAGGTTAAGCTGCACTTGCCGCGGTTGGTCCATAGATGGGTGACCATCTTTACATACCAAGACCCTTCCGTACCTCGGAAAGCACATTAAGCCGTCGCGTCGGTCCCGGCTGTCATTCATGGATCTCTGACAGTAGTTACGGGTCGTCAGAAGCCCGAAACTCTGACAACCAGTCTTACCAAGGGGTATCGTATTACCCAGTAACTGGGTAGAGGAGGTCAGATAGGCTCCATATAAAATACTGGTATTCAGCTGCATCCGGTAGGCCTGGAAGCTGAACTCAACATAGTTAGGAAAGGACTAGGCTTGATGATGATGATCACTTCACCATTTTAAATAAACAAGAATAAAATTTCCATTTTTGCCGAACCAACGCTATTCACCTTACTCCATCTACAATCTTTCCACGAGAATCCGGAGAGAGACATATTTTTTAACACAGCAAATATGCTCAAGTTTCATACTCAACACCCCAGAGAACCATTCGTTTTCCAACGAATCGTACTATGTGTGATTTGCCGTTTCGTGGAAGTTAGCAACTTTTCAAAGGGCCATTACATAACTTCAGGCTTTGTAAAACGACTTATATTATCCTTATGAACCAGTAAATTATTATTGTATATTATGTAATTCTTTAAAAGTTATCCCTAAGGCCGCGTCCTAACCAAAACGATTTTGGCGTTAAAAACGGCCGTTTTTAGCGTAAGCTGCTAAGTCTTCGAACGTAGGAGGTTTAGTGTTGATTTTTTTGACCTCACCTGACCTACCTCATCTGACTAAAAAGGTTAGCATAGGAAATTTCAAAATGTTCTTTATCTCCAGACTTATGATTTTTTCTCAAGGGCGGCGCTAGTTGGCGGCACTACTCGTCTTAATAATGCTTGTCTGTTTTTCGCTCCCGATAATTACAACATTCCTACTTCCACATGTCATCTAATATAGTGGGACATTACCATCTTGCATTACTTATGTGTGCGTTTGTGTGCCGGTTTTGATTCGAATGTTGCGTTGGTAACTTATCTGCCTCATTTTACTTTTTACCCGACTACGGCGAAGCGAAAAGGAGGGTTATGATTTTGACCGGTATGTATGTATCTATGTATGTATGTTCATCTGTTCCCTCATAACTTCTAAACTTCTTATCATAATTTGAAAGAAAGAAAGAAAATACGTTTATTTGACAAATGAGGTATCGTTAGAAGTGTCTTGATCGTCCGCTGGTTATAGGCTATGTGACGTCACATTAAATTAAATGTGGCGCCCTCTAGAGTCCATAAAGTCATGAACAAAAAAAAAATTTAATATGCCGTGTTGGGTATCAAATGAAAGGGCTTAATTAGTACATTTCAAAAATACATATATTGTTAGCTATTGCTCGCGGCTTTGCTTGCATGCACCCGATAATTGGGAATAATTTCTAAAATCACGCCTCAGATATAAGCCAAACCTATTTTCTCTCCAAAATTACCCAAAATACATATATAATAATTATTCTTCTTTAAAACTGTAAATTGACTCTGCAAATACTTTATCACGAAATTATAACCCCAAAATAAT
Source organism: Cosmia pyralina (assembly GCA_946251885.1). Lineage (NCBI taxonomy): Eukaryota > Metazoa > Arthropoda > Insecta > Lepidoptera > Noctuidae > Cosmia > Cosmia pyralina. The sequence goes on along the minus strand of OX276345.1, from coordinate 22,652,356 downwards.
TTAAATAAAAAGTAAGTTTGAAAACTAAAACCCGACTACTGAAAAATCACGCTCTAAAAAGTATGAAAGAAGAAAATATTCTCATCTGAAATTAGAAAAAGACAGACAAATTAAACATCTCCCAACTAACAAATTAATGTTTTATAATAGTCAAGTTAACGTTTTACATTTTCATTTACGTTTATAAGAGTGGTCGCAAAAACGTACATATAAACGTCTAAAAAACGCGAAAAGGGCCCAAATTATACGACATTAATATCGTTTAGTAGGTATATAGAAGTCAGCCAATGACCGTTGAACGTTACATAAAAGTTAAATAAAAGTACAAAGACCGACTTTTTGGTCCAATACTTGTTGTGATGAGACCCTTATGTGACCGCGTATGTCACATTGCAGTTGTAATGACGTTGTACAGTGTCAAACAATACGAATCAACGACAACCGTTTTGATTCGCGTGTTTAATATTGTGCGTGTATGAAAGAATAAGAGAAGTTAATTTCCATGATTTCAAAATATCTATATTGTATCTACATTATTTAAGTTAGTGTGATATAATACTAATTGTGATAGGTATTTCTTCAGGGAACTTTAGTTTTATGACAATGTATATATGTGTTGTTGTCAAGTTTTTAATGCCCTCCTCTATTTCTTTGTAATTCAAGGGTTCTAATTAACTATTCAAGATATGTTTTCATAATAAAGCTCCAACCATCTTGTCTAAGTTATATGGCGACCTCTATAATACACTAATATAACAAAAAGGTCGCATATACTTTTCCTTGAGACCATGACGCCCCGGCCATTTTCAGCTGACTTTAGATTTCTCTCATCATTACTTACTTTTTAATTGAATCACTTTTGAATGACAAAATAAAATAGAAATAGTTTAATTAAAGTGTGGGTTTGACCTATAGATGATTTAAAAGTCTACTTAAAGTTATGTACTACCGTTGAAATTCAACATTTTAGTCTCATACAAGTCTTAATTAGTCTTCCATATGACTAAAACAGTTTTGTAATATATAAAGGTCCTGCACAAACTTTTAAGCGGTGTTTTAGTTATATAAAAGTTAAACGGCTGACACCATTATATGACGTCGTATAAGTTAGTCTTGAAAACGTTTACTCAACATATGCACTGACACCATTGTACGACGTCGTATAAGTTAGTCCTGAAAACGTTTACTGATCATATACACTGCTTCCATTATACGACGTCGTATAAGTTAGTCCTGAAAGCGTTTACTCAACTTTATAATAAGACATTAAAGTCAGGTGACTGAAACATCGTAAGATGAACGTCTATTTAACGTAATAGTTAACTAAATACCGATATATAACAGTTTTATAACATGAAGTCATATAAGACTGGAATTATATGACGTTTTTGCTAGTTGGGCTGGAGTCACACGTAATCTGTTCGATTTATCCCTAACATGACGTGTGACTCCAGATTTTTTATTTGTCTGTCTTTTTCTAATTTCAGAGGAGAATATTTTCTTGTTTCATACTTTTTAGAGCGTGATTTTTCAGTAGTCGGGTTTTTAAACTTACTTTTTATAATATCATTGCATTCATCAGATCGTAGACCAACTCGAATCATAGGCGACACCACGCGGCGACGCGCTTCTATCGAACTGATCCTTTGAAATAGTCAAGTCTATAATAATAGAAGCCAAAGCCGTAAATCCAAATTATTCGTTTGGCTTACGAAGAGCCGTTGCATCTCTTTGCATAATATCGCTATAACAATGGGGTTCGCTCTGAGATATTGTTCAGCCTTATCGCTGACTTCCACCTGCCTCTAATATCAATTAAGTACAACATCACGATTCTTCTTTACACATCGGAATTTTTAGAACTTGCTTCCATCAGTGATGTTTCTGAATATCTATCTAGAAGAAAAAAAACCGGCCAAGTATCGGACCACGCAAAATGAAGGGTTCCGTAGTTGCGATGGATATATCCCAAAAACAAACTTAACACTGTACCTGTTAGATATCTACGGCATCATCTGCGGTTACAGATCAGAACCTCCCGCTAAGTGACGGTAATTATATCAAATATCCCGAAGGACTAATGGCCTTATTCAATGGAAGTAGACATTACGGTCAATGGACGTTTCTATCTGACACAGCTATACATAGATAAGGGTGGAATAGATTATAACAAGGCATTGTCTATCCCGTAAAGGCTGAGAAATATCTACAGTATTTTTATCTCCCGGAGTGACACGCGCTTTACTTGTGTTTACCAAGTGTACAAACACGCTGTGCATGTGTGTGTGTAAGCGCAGGAGCTCTCGCTACCATCGAAGTCGGAAGAGTGTGTGAGGGTGTGTGTTATGTGCTAACGCTACTTGTCTTCACGAACAATTCACAGCCTGTTTGTACGAAACGACACGCGCTTTACTTGTGTTTACCAAGTGAACAAACACGCTGTGAATGTGTGTGTGTAAGCGCAGGAGCTCTCGCTACCATCGAAGTCGGAAGAGTGTGTGAGGGTGTGTGTTATGTGCTAAAGCTACTTGTCTTCACAAACAATTCACAGCCTGTTTGTACGAAACGACACGCGCTTTACTTGTGTTTACCAAGTGTACAAATACGCTGTGAATGTGTGTGTGTAAGCGCAGGATCTTTCGCTACCATCGAAGTCGGAAGAGTGTGTGTGCGTGTGTGTGTTATGTGCTAACGCTACATGTCTTCACAAACAATTCACAGAGTGTTTGTACGAAACGACACGCGCTTTACTTGTGTTTACCAAAAACACAAGTGAAGCGCGTGTCGCTTCGTGAGATAAAAATACTATACAGGGTTACTTGTAATTCGACGTATTCCTTGCAAGGTGTCATAGTAGAGTAAAAATGCAACAAATTAAACCATCAAATGTTCTACCGAAATTCAGTATTTTTTTTTGTATTTTTTGTCTGAGCAAAATATAAATTACGAAAAATAAAATGTTTATTTCAACTTTTAATTTTTTAACAATGATCTGTTACGGCGTCAGCTATGATAATAACTTAAATTCCAGTAAAGTCGGCTGTAAATCATTTATAAATTGTATTTTTCATAAAAAAGACTAAAACTCTAACTATCTCAAAAACTATTGAATTTCGGTAGAACATTTGGTGGCTTAATTTGTTGCATTTAAACCCTACTATGGCGTCCTGCAAGGAATACGTCGAATTACAAGTAACCCTGTATACACAATGGATTGGTATATTGATAGTAGACTTAGACTGTCAGAAACTAAAGATTAACATTGAATCCAATAACATTTTTGAGTAATAAAGGCACATGTGTGACAAAAAATCTTTGAGTTGAAGTGCAATTTCATCGAAACTTTTTTTTAGAAAACGCAGTTTTTATTATACTCAAGAAAATACTTCAAACACTTCAAGAAAGAAAGAAAATCACTTTCATCATCATCATTACCAGCCTTGTTCCACCCATTGCTGAGTATAGCCCCTAACCCTCCTCCCTTTTGTGCTATGCTTTCCACTTTAGCATAATCAGCCTATAATGTTCCCACTGCTGGAACACAGGCCTCCTCTCGGTGACAGGGAGTGAGCTGTAATCCACGCGGACCCAGTGCGGGTTGATAGATGTCATATGTCTTCGAATTTTTGGTTCTAGGACATGCCGGTTTCCTCACGATGTTTTCCTTCACCGTTTTCAGAAACAATTTACACAAAGTAAAGCGCCTGTCTTGGTTCGAACCCTCGACCTACAACTCGTAAGTCGAGGCCGTTATCACTGAGCCACCACTTTACCAGCTAGCTTCCCACTTTACCAGTACTTAGGTTAATACAAATAAAATTACATTAATGACTAATCAAAGAAATCAATCATCATAAAGTTTACGATGTTTTTAAAGTAAGTGCGTGCGATAACCCAAACAATCCCCAATAATATAATAACACTCCAATATACACTAATATCGATAATGAAAGAGACATATAAAGTAATTGCTTTGGTGGTTTTTGGTGGTTGCTTTGCTTTGGCGTTCCGTGCTATAGCGCTATAAGATTACGTATAAAAAAACCGGCCAAGTGCGTGTCGGACCACGCACAATGAAGGGTTCCGTAGTTGAAAAGATTTTATCGCAAAAGCAAACTTAACATTGTATTCCCAAAAAAAAAACTTTTTTATGTGATAAAATTACAAATTAACAATTTTTGGACTTTTTCCTTTACTTGTGCCTTGCCAAATCTTATGATTCTAGGTCAACAGGAAGTACCTACAGGTTTTGATTTACTTGTGAGTATCAAAATATGTCGCATAAAAGGCCGTATTTTTTTATTGCGTTGACTTAGAAGCTTGATTTTTTTAGAACTCCAAGGGACCATAGATCTACGTATTTGATATTAATTTTAACGTGATAGCTCTACGCGTTCCTGAGAAAAAGGGTCTTGACAGACTGACAGACAGATAGACGGACAACGAAGTTATCCTATAAGGGTTCCGTTTTTACCTATGAGGTACGGAACCCTAAAAAAGAGCGTTAGAAGGATTATGGTAATGCTAATATGGGGTGCTACAAAAACAAAGGAAGGGCGCTCGCACTATATGGGTTTCGTACTCCTACGGTACTACTTTAAATCAGTCAAGCAAATATTATAGAGCCTTCACGAGTGACGATTGACTTACCTCAACAAATAGTGACGTTCCATGTCTCTATTTTTGTTCTTTCTTCGTGAGTGAGGAGCAAAGGAATTCATACCATACAGCTTAATCTGTCAAACTCAATATTAAATTTCTGATATCGTTATTGATTCATTTTTGGGACAATATGGATTTAACTCCTTCACATTCTGGGCAGTCAGGATTACTACCAACTTTGCTAACTGGCCAATCTCGTCACTCATTTCAGTCGAAAGACGTCCACAGCTGGACATAGGCCCCTTCCAAGCACTGCCACTTCGACCTGTTCCGTGCTTCTCGCCTCCAGCGGATTCCTGCGGCCTAAACTAGTCATCGGTCCACCATATGGGAGGACTTCCAACGTCTACGGTACGCGTCTACGGTACGGTACGTCTTCCGGTACGTGGCCGCTGCGCCGCTCCAGAACCTTTCGGCCCCATTGGCCATCTGTTCTGCGAGCATTGTGCTCTGCTCACTGCCACCTGTACCCCGTTTACATTCAGCCCATTTCCACGGCAACTTGCAAGGAAACGGGAAACAAAATAGGCAACGTGGATGTGTAAACAGGTCGCTTCCCTTGCCGTTGACGTTGCCGGTTGCCTTGCCTGGCGATTCCCAAATTGGCGGTTTTTTGGCGAACAACAAAGGGCCGTTATAATGAGCGCGAATGAATGTTTATGTAGGTATTGCTCTCTCGCTTACTTGCTATCGAATTTCTACGTTCTCCATTGTTGGAAAGACATGTGATGCGGCAATGTAAACACTCATGTCCCTTGACGTTGCCACAGCAATATTTAGGGAAATATTTCTGGCAGCGCAAATGGCAATGGTTGAATGTAAACGGGGTTATGGTACAAGTCCGAGATGGGTTGCAAACTGCACTAGGTTTCTATGAATCGATATATATACACATATATACTGTCGTTTATATGAAGATAAAGTTTGCGGTTGTAGTCTGCAGCCCATCTAGGACTTATACTCGTACATTTACGTTTGGCAATTCGTCGGGCCCTTCACCATAAGCTATAATAATTGCTGAGGTTAGTATCCTGCTAGACAAAGGCCTCCCCCAAGCTTCGTCACAACGAATAAACATAACCAATAGATTCTAAAACCATTTTTAATCACCTCTTAAAACAAGAAACACTCACTCGTCTACTTCCTCTTAGAAGCTTTGTAAGGCCGTATTTCTAAACTAATATTTTAAAGAGACAAGATTTTTTTGTATGTTTGTTTGTAATGGACAAACTCAAAAAATACTTAACCGATTTAAACAATTCTTTTACTATAGAAAGCTATATTATCTGCAAGTAAAATGGACTGTTTTCTATCGACTTCCATGCGTGAATGAAGTCGCGGCTGTGGTCGCGGGCAGAAGCTACCTTTAATTATAAATTTGAAAGTAACTCTGTATGTCTGTCGGTCTGCCTGTCTGTTACCTTTCTAAGCCTTATCTTACAACTGAACGGATTTCAATGAAAGGGAAGGTAGGTATGTAGGGTATTTTCTAAAACCATTTTCCAAGCAAAAAACACTCTTCTACTTCCTCTATGTATTTTAAACAGCTTTGAAAGTATTACACAATAAAATATTCGAGAACACAGTCCCTAGACGAGTAGTAGTAACGTCCAGTAGTTTACAACGGTAGGTACGTCAAGTCACCTGCCTCGCAGCGCAATAGCTTGCTTTAACTTAGAACTCTTTTAAGTGATCTTGAGCTAAGTACTTTTACCTATGTTCGGTCTGCTTTATCACATCTTAAACGTTTTATATAGCTTAGGTTAATAGTTTGCAATAAGAATGAATAGTTAGCCATTTTATGAGGGGCTCGTGGCTAAGTAATAACAGCCGCACGGGTCGATCTATGAGGTTAAACTATGGTTGCCGGGATTGGTCAGTGGGTGGTTGACCATCTTTACATAACGAGACTTCTCCATGCCTCGAAAAGCACGTTAAGCCGTTGGACCCGGCTGTGATTCGTGGAATCTTTGACAGAACGGTTTTTTTTTTGCTTTATGGGTCGTCAGAAGCCCGAATTCTTACCAAGGGGTATCGTACTACCCAGTTACTGGGTTGTGGAGGTTAGATACGCCGTCTAATACTGGTATTCAGCTGCATCCGGTTAGACTGAAATCCGACTCCAACACATATGGGAAAAGGCTAGGCAGATTGATTTAATTAGCCATCTTAATTATACTCCTTAAAAAACTAATCCCTCTAATAGGCATTTTTTGGGTCCAAATTATTGATGCTGATCCGCGTTCCGTTTCAGTTACATCATTCAATTATTGTTGCTGGTCTGTAAAGTTTTAACAAACAACAAGAAACAAAAGAAAACTATCCACATAATATTAGGTCTTTACCTATGAAATTGCCGTTTAATATAGAAAAAATCAAACAATTTTTCTTATAAAAATTAAGTTCAAAAACTAAAACCCGACTACTGAAAAATCACGCTCGCCGCGGTCGGTCTGTAACCAATTAAATTAAACTTATTTATTTACATAAACAATGTGAGATTATACACATATTTGTAATGTGCTCGTCAAGACCTTTCTTTTGACACCAAACATATCATTAATATCTCATCATAATTTAATTTTTTTCGTGGTCAGAAATTTACGTGTAAAATCCACCATATTAAACCCGGACCATTATTACGAATCTATTGATACCTCATTCATTAAAATTGGTTCAGTAATTTAGGCGCTACTGTGGAACACACGTAAATACATACTTACATACATACATAGACTGCTAAAAACATATCCCTTCCTTTTGGCTTAGCCGTAGTCGGGTAAAAAGAATCATTATCGGTGAACTTTTGCCACTTTAATGAAAGTGCGTTGATGCCTCTGCAATAGAAATATTGGGGACGGGAGTCGATGAATTCTTTAAAGGCGTTTTTCACCTTTGAATTTTTTCCCCGGGGCTCATTGTTGAGATCAAAATTTCCAGAACGGAAGCGATCTAACCAAATCGCACCGTGCGTTCAGTTGCGGTATCTTGTCCATACACGTCGTTAATATTGCGTGCTGTCTATGATGCATTGGTGCCACGATGGAACTCGTATTCGAAAATAGCGCGCTATTTAGATTTTTCCAGGGTTACAGAAACATCGATATCAAAGAAAAATCGAACGGTGGGAAAACAAATGAACAACTGATTTTGTTTTGAAATATCATGCTATATTATAAAATTAATTTGAATTTGGAATTCTAAATAGAATGAAATATATTGATCTTCACACTAGCCGGTATCAAAAATCGTAAAAAGACTTATTATTAAAACCTTTTAAGCAGACCTATAAATCCAGCAAACATTCTGGTATATTTTGCTATTCCTAAAATCGTATGACCCTAACCTAAACTTTGATATTTTTAATTAAGTAAGGAACATTTAGACCTGCAGGTACTTAATTAGCGAAGTCCAAGAGTCAAAGTTGAGGTACCGGAACTTGTTATTTTAACTTTGAGTGCAGGGTCAAGCTCTTCATCGCTCGAGTGCTAAAAACACAGACTTACATTTTCACTAGGCGTAACGGTGACACTGTCTGTGCAAATGTTTCTATTTCCAGGTCATTCTGAAGGTGGAAATTAAAATAGCTATGATGGACAGTACTGCGAAGTAATTAATTTAACTTTTCAAGCAGATACTTGAAAAGTCTTAAAATTTGGATTTCCTTTTTATCCAACACGGTAAATTAGGCAGGGTTATATGTATCTACCTAGACACTATAACTGAAAATCGTAAACCGATTTCAAAGAAACAACAAACAGCAACAAACAAACAATATGCAACAGCAACAAAACAACAACACACAACATAAATAATTATTCCTTCTTTTTTCTCTTTTTAAAGAGATTAACATTGCAGCTACGAGTTTTGGGTGATTTTATGTACGAGTGTTTAAAAAGCTTCAAACACACCTACAACATAGATTTGGAAAACATTAATTCTTTGGAAAAATGGAGAATCGGAAACTACCTGTTGACCAAGCATTGAAGCGAGCCAGCGACTAAGAGCGCTCTACACAGACAAATTACAAGTTTCACTTAAAGACTCAGTCTCAACACTGTGCAGAACATTAACAAAGCCATTACTTTTAAATAGAAAGAGCTCTTTACACGAAATCTTATTCCAATAAATGAGTAATCCACTTAACTTGTGATTCGAGTTAGATTTTTTATCCGACTGCCCCAGAAGGACGGTAGTGGTTTTTTTTTATTCTATCTTGATTATCCATCATTCGGGAGATGTTGGCAATAGGAAAACATGGTTAAGAAAACAAAAATTAATACAAGTATAAAAAACGATTTTCTTTTAATGAAAATCATGGGTGAACTACAGCAATGCCCCCTGGTCCCTTTAGGGATCCATATCTCACTTCGACAGCCATGTTAAACTAAATAATTTAAAAATAAAACATGATTTAAGTATTTTTGATGTATAGATGTGTTTTTTTTATGAACCAATTTCAAACGATATATCGAATATATGTATATATCGAAACGTCTGGTTGACACTTCCCGTGACCCAAGGGCTGGCTTTTACCTTGGCCAGAGGCTAAGCATTGCCATACAACGTGGCAATGCCGCCAGTCTCTTGGGTACTTTACCAGTCCACAGCGATGCGGAGGAATTTTTCGACGCCTTTAGTTTGTGAATAGTTTTAGTTTTATTTTAGGATATATTTTTGTTATTTTTAGGTTATGTTTATAATAATCAAATAAAACTTACCATTTTCAATAAATAAACATCATTTATTATCCTAATTATCCTAATCCTAACTAATATTATAAATGCGAAATTACGGTTTGAATTCATTTATTTCTAAAGATAACAAATCGCTTAACAGAAATAAATACTAAAAATTACTTGATTAATACATTTTCAAATTGAGTTTGTTTGTGTGTAACGCTTTCATGCTAAAACAGCTAAACGGATTTGGATGAAATTTGGTATGCGGGTAGACCATGACCTGAAAAAGGACATGGACTACTTTTTACCCGACTGCGGTGAAGCACAAAAGGAGGGCTGTGTGTTTGACCTGTATGTATGTAAGTATGTATGTATGTCCGTTTCTTTGTTCCCTCGTAACTCCTAAACGAATGAACGGATTTAGATAAATTATACGTCTTTAGATTTGTCTTGGTATCGCGAGTGTCACTGGCAATATTAAAATCAAAAACAAAGTAAAATGGCGGATTTGGGGTGCCATATTGTGGAGATCAAAAATTTTTTTTTCTTCTAATACCATCGAGTGGGATATCAAAATGAAGGGTTTTAAAAGGTGGTTACAAAAATATATGCAACTTATATGGTTAAAAGTAATTCAAAGTGACAAATCGTAAAAAACACGTAAAAAAAAGGCTTGGCTATTTTTGTGCACTTGATCCAAAAAAATTACTCTCATGACCAAAACTTCTTAACTACATCGTCTGCGAAATCTTTCACAATTGTAAACTAAAAAGCTGGAAATAAAAAAAAGTAATTAAAAAAACTAAAAAACCCGACTACGGTAAAAAAGCTGAAAAGCTAAAAACAAGCCCATTTTAAATTAAATAAAAGTTGGAAGCAGGCGGGACCCATTCCATTTTTTATATTTTCTAACTCAAATGGGTCCCGCCTGCTTCCAACTTTTATTTAATTTAAAATGGGCTTGTTTTTAGTTTTTCAGTTTTTTACCGCAGTCGAGTTTTTTAGTTTTTTTAATTACTTTTTTTTATTACCGACATATCACGCGGGCGAAGCCGCTTGCAGAAGCTAGTAATCATATAATGAAGTTAAAAAATATATTGCATGTCTTTCTAAAACAGTATTTGTTTTGCTAAAAAATAAATGACAACAGTAACTATGTATTTTGAAATGAAGTTTTTTAACGTGACTTACGGTAGATACAGCTTTTTATTATACCGTAAATTTGGTCAATATTCATGAGGGCGGCTACGAAAATTTTGTTTTGGTTTTAAATCATATGTGAGAAGGAAGTTCGTTCCCTAGGGCCCCCGACCGCACACGTTTTTTTTTTCCTTGAGTGACACATCGTTCCATAAAACACCCCCAATGCAGTTACCGAAGGTGCAATCCAACAATTTTAAAGAAATGAAGAGTCTTGGTTTAAAATAATATGTCTCTTTTGTAACTCTATCCTATTACGGATTGACATCGTAATACGTATATTTTTACTGTCTGATTTGAGTGTCCATTGTCTACGTATTATGAGAGTAGTCTCACCTATCCGACTCATGAGACAGTTAACACGTTCACTGCGTCACGCGGTCTGATCTGCCAACGTTGTTTTGGTGCTATATAGGATCTATAATACCTGCCGCTATACTAAATGAGCGTTATCAAGTCGAATAGGCCTGGTTGACAGCTGTGCGTTTATGGTCGGAGTTTTAATTAGCTGCAGGAAAATGACACTTCTACTGTCATTTCGTATTTACTGATTCATTTTGAATGTTAATGTTTATTTCTTTATTGTAACTTGTTTTTAATGAATTGATTAACATAATAATGAAGTGGTAACTAAATCAAATTAGTCTAAACTGGTCTAAAGTAAAAAAATCATGGAATCCATTTGTCCAATGAATCCAATCGATAAATATCTAGGGCTGGATAAAAAACATCGATATCGGTATTATAATAATTTATTGATCTGGTTTGAAGTAGAATTACTAGACAGTGATTTATTTTGAAGAACATGCAGTCTATAATTATAATTACAAACCTTGTAATTATAGTCGGACTCACTTTTTTTGTTGTTGCGTTGCAATACTTTCCGGAGTATTTCAGTCGGCTTTCGGCTTTCATAATTATGTCGCTCTACAGTATCATCACATGACATTACAACACGGTTTTTATCGGCACATACACAAAATAATTTGAGAACTATCGAATATGACGTAACTCAAGCTGTCTAGTGATGAACTAGACCGAATAATGAAAAAAGTAATTTTTATCTGGTGCGGCTATCAGATCATCAGTATCGGATGTGTACGTAAAAAAATCCCTTGCGGTCGGTATCGGGTCTAAGATACCTGATATTTTTGAACTAATAAAAAGTAATGAATGAATAATTTTAAAGCAGAATAATCCCCATCTCACTCTATAGCATAACGGATATAAATGCATCCCGCTTCAGGGGAAAGTCAACGACTTTTGTACCCACACCATGGGACAGTTATGCATTAGGAATACCTGATAACGCAGTGAAACAGGGTGACAACGGTGAAAACCTTTTTTTTTTTTTTTTGTTTTGCTAACTGAGGTTTTATTTTTTTTCATGGACAATCAATCTGCCTAGCCTTTTCCCAACTATGTTGGACTCGGCTTCCAGTGTAACTGGATGCAGCTGAATACCAATATTTTACAAGGAGCGACTGCCTATCTGACCCATTAACTGGGTAATATGATACCCCTTGGTAAGACTGGTTGTCAAACTTTCGGGCTTCTGACGACCCATAACGACTGTCAACGATCCACGAATGATAGCCGGGACCAACGGATTAACGTGCTTTCCAAGGTACGGATTTATTTTTATAGACAAAGAACTTGAAGACTTCCTTTCAAGGGTCGCGGGTAGTTCGAAAGAGATACCGTGGCCCTGGCACGGGCAGCTGAAGGAGCATGGGTGGGTTTTAGTCAGTAAAAGTCTGACGCCCTTCCGCTCTGCCCAGAGCGGGAGAAGTCATTTGATGATTTCCCATCCACAAAAAAAAAAAGGTAGGTACTTATCTAGGTAGGTACGTTCCTAGTCCTCCTCAGAAGTATTTCATACTTAGTTATAGAGCAAGGACTAAAGTACAGGACATAAACTTTACACTTACTATTCGTCCTTTAATGACATTCAAATATATCCAACCAGAACTTAGATTTTAGCATTTTTTCGACCACGCAACGGTTTTCCGGGAAGTTTCTGCCATTTATTAAAATTGTTATTCAGCTCGAGCAAAACTAAAGGGGCCATAAGAATCAGTATAGGTACTTACTTAATATGATGGCAACCCCTAAGTTGAGGTAAGCCTGTTCTCATATGTCTAATAAATAAACCTTCTGTAAACTAGATACACCATAACTCAACAAGTGGGGTATGAACTCGGAAACTATTCGGAGTTTGAAATCCGACCGTTACTGTATACATTACGAAGGAAGCCCCTTCGGAAGATTAATACGTTCTGTTTAAGTGTAAAAGTTACTGAAATATTGATTTTAAGGGGTAGCCCGCGATATTCAAACTTTCTTACGTTTTTTGCAATTTGCAGGTCAGTGTCAGGTTGTATGTTGATTAGAACATGATTCGCGGCCGTAACTAATATGGCTTTTGCAGAATTATAATCATTAGAATCCGCAATACAACTCCATGAGTTAGAATTGACATCAAATCTCATGATTTCATGAAATAGTCATTCTATAGGGTAATATGAACTTAGAGAGTTGTATTGATGATTTGTAAGATTATAACTCTATAAGTAAATATTTGATACGGCAGCAAATCATATTTAGATCAAGATAAGTACAACCTAATACTGACTTGCAAATTGCAAAAAACGTAAGAAATTTTGAATTTCACGGGCTACCCTCGCGTTTTCGCCTTAATGTTACTTTTCGGTCCTCTTTTTACTTTTCGGTGCTTATTTCCATATTTCTTTTACAATTGTCTGTTGTTGACAAGACATGACCTGTAGAACTTAAAACTGGAATATCTTTAATTCCTGACTTCCTATAAAAGTATAACTGAAGAAACTGTTCAAACTGTACTTTTACATATTTTTCAACAGCAGGCGCAAAAAAAATTGTCAACAAAAATTTTTTTTGGAAATTCGCCATTGTTCTTTTAACACATGCGTGCTTTACTAAAGGGTAAATGTCTCTTCTTATATAGACGAGGAACCAGCAACGAGTGTCACGCTTGATGATTTCTAGTCGCCCCCTAGTCCAAGGTTTGCTTGTTGCATGTTTTCAGGTTTTCAGGCCAAAAAAATTACAGCATACGTCAAGTGTTTAACCAAATTAAGCTTCCGAGTTCCCCTATAAGAATGGAAACACATGGGCGGATAAAGCGACATGCAAATGCCCATCATCATTCATCATTCTCTAGCCCTTATCCCAATTTATTTGGGGTCGGCCGCAACATGTCCCTTTTTCCATACTTCTCTATTAGTCGCCATCTCGGTAGTCACCACCTTTCATGTCAGCTTTCACAGAGTCCTTCCATCGTTTCTTTGGATGAAGAAAAATAAGAACTAAGATAATAAGAATATATTATATTGTATTATTATTATTAACTTAATTAAGAAAAATATAATGTGAATCTGCGACGGTTACGAACACGTCGCGTCGTCGCGCCGACGGAAGAGTGATTTTCACGAAGATTGCCGGGGTTATAAGGATATTAAAACAAATACATAATACTAAGAAAAAAGACATTGCTGAATAAAATATTTGTATTTTAATCAAACACCGTCGTTAATGTAAACAAGTAGGTTTAGAAAAACAAACTGCGCGCTCGCGAGAATGCGGACGAGTTAGTGAGTGACTGATTAAAACAAATAAATGGATGGAATGAACCTGACGCGGAAGTTCAAAATGCCTGACTTAGAATAATGCCGGCCGGACGCCTGATCAAATGCTTGCGTGGCAAATCTGGCGAAAGCCTGGCATATGGTAACCCTATATGCACGAGCTTCAACGGCAGAGGCAACAGAAGAAATCTAGCCAGCCGCCGTCGACGGCGTCTGGCTAGATTTCTTCTCAACCAGTATACTGCAGATGCTTTAATTATGAAGAAGAAAAGCAGTTAACTTTAAAGGAAAGTCTGTCACACAAACAGTCAACGAACTAGCGGCTCATATTAGGGGTTAAAGTATGAAATTGCCGATTTGTACTGAAAAATTGAAATTCGATTTTTTTTTTTTTTAATTTAAAATATTTATTTAATCAAAATAATTACCATTATTATCTATACATTGCTGCCATCTAATAGGAAGGTCATATAAGCCTTTGAGATAAAACTCTCGTGATCTAGATTCGACAAACTGTGTGAAAGCATTTTGTACTGCCTCCTGAGAAGAAATCTTTTTATCACGTAGAAAATTGTCCAAATCACGAAAAAAAATGGTTGTCCGTTGGAGCAAGGGCTGGCGAATACGGAGGGTGACGAATGGTTTCTAATTGCAGTTCCTGTAGAGTTAAAACGGTTTCTCGTGCTGTATGAGGTCTCGCGTTATCATGGAGCAATAATGGTGAAGATCGATTCATGAGTCGGGGCTGTTTCACTGCTAGTTTTGTTATCATTGTTCGGATTTCGGCACAGTAGACATCTGCCGTTATTGCTTGACTAGATCGGAGAAAGCTATAGTGAATAACACCATGCTGAGACCACCAAACAGTTACCATTACCTTTTTATTGGTAAGCTTTGCTTTTTTCGCTTACGGTTATTGTAAAGAATCCAATTTTCATCACATGTCACAATTCGATCCAATATTCCTACATTTCTGTATCGATTCAACAAGGCAACACAAGTTTCAACACGCGTTTCTTTCTGCAGATCAGTCAAATCATGAGGCACCCATTTCTCTTTTTTTTTTATTTTATTGGTTTGACGCAAATGAGTCAATATTGTTGGTAAGGTAACGTTAAACCATGCCGCTAATTCCTGGGAAGTTTGGCTCGGATCGGCTTCCACCATCTCTTTCAATTCATTGTTATTCACCTGTGTGGGCGGTCTTCCACGTGGTTCGTTCTTCAAATCAAAGTTTCCATCACGAAAGCGTTTAAACTAAAATCGCACGGTGCGTTCATTAGCAGTCCCCTCTCCAAACGCAACATTGATATTGCGAGCTGTTTCTGCCGCGTTAGTTCCGCGCCGGAACTCGTTTTCAAAAATAACTCGAATTTTCGAAGTATCCATCTTACTTGTCTAAGCTGAATAAAAAAACAACTGAAAGTCGATAATCGAAAATTGCACATTTTTTTAAAAAAGAACTTCATAGGTACCATGTGAAAAAAGTTTCACTCAAAAATCTCAAAGCATGAAGGTTCTATGTCAATTCGAAGTTCCTAATACAATAAACGGCAATTTCATACTTTAACCCCTATTATTTACCTTTATAAGAAAACGTATTTGCATGCATTTCCATTCACCTTCTTTTGATCATAGAGAACCCTCCAAATTTGAAATCCCAAAAAATGCTTATCATTTACTATTCCACCAATCACGGCGAATCAGATTGTTAACTTTTTTTCTTTTCCAAATAATAGGTCTTTACCGATGAAATTGCCGTTTTGTATGAAAAAATTTAAACGAATTTTTTTCATGCATTTTTTATTTGTATTAATCGAAGTAATCACCCATGCAATCTATGCATCTTTGCCAACGCAGTGACAGTTTATTGATGCCCTTCTTAAATAAATCAGCTGGACGGGAGGCAACAAATTCTTCAAAGGCATTTTGTACTGCCTCTCGGGTATTGAATTTTTTTCCCGACAAGAAGTTATCCAAATTCTGGAAAAAGTAGTAGTCTGTAGGCGCAAGGTCTGGTGAGTAGGACGGATGACGGAGAGCTTCCAACCCCAGTTCTTGCAACTTGGAGACCGTCTGCTGTGCAGTATGAGGTCGCGCGTTGTCGTGCAGGAGCAGCGGAGACGAGCGATTGACCAATGCTGGTTGGAGATGTGCCAGCTTCTCCATCATTGTGTTCAGTTCTTCACAGTACACATCTGAAGTAATGCTCACCCCGTTTGGTAAGAAGCTGTGATGAATCACACCGGCGCTAGACCACCAAACAGTGACCATCACTTTTCTAGGGGTAAATTTTCGTTTAGGGCATTGTTTAGGTGCTGAACCAGGATCCAACCAACTTGCTGAGCGCTTGCGGTTATCAAACAGAATCCATTTTTCATCGCAGGTAACAATGCGGTTCAAAATTCCTTCATTTGTGAGTCTGTTGAGCAGTGCAAGGCACGTCTCGACGCGTACTTCGCGCTGGCGATCATTGAGTTCGTGGGGCACCCATTTGTCAAGCTTTTTTACCTTGCCAATTTGACGCAAATGGACCAATATTGTTTTGACGCTAACGTCGAAAGCTGCTGCTAATTCAGCCGTAGATTGTGTATCATCAGCTTCCACAATCGCCTTTAATTCGTCATTGTCGACCAAAGTCTTCGGACGACCGCGAGGTTCATTTTTCAGGTTGAAATTTCCAGAACGGAAGCGAGCAAACCAACAAGTGGTGTGTTGGTTTGTAGTGTTAGCTCCGTAAACGTCGTTGATGTTGCGTGCCGCTTGTGCCGCGTTGCTGCCACGACGGTACTCATATTCCATAATGACTCGAATTTTTAACGTATCCATGATGACGAAAAAGATTGAAATGCGATGAAAATGTAACACTAATCAATAAACAAATGACTACTTTTGGAAAAAAAAATCCATGTTTATAAAATAAAATTAATTTGAAATTAGAATTCTTAGCCAAACAAAAATTATTTTGATTTGAAATGGCCAAGTACTGCAGAACGGCAATTTCATAGGTAAAGACCTAATAGTTAATCATAAATAAGTAATAAAACCAATAAAATTGCACTATGAACGATTTGATTTTCAAACTTGGAACACGAGATACGAGTTACTTTTTACTTGTAGGTTGTCAACATTTTTTTTCATACTAGACTATGTTCACGTGTTGTGTAAAGGTAATGCCTTATTAACCTATAATAGGTATTGATTAGGTGACAACGTGTAGGAACATAATGTTAGGGCGCGGTTTCAATATTGGAATGTTGTCGTATGCCATGACATGCATTGCAGAAATATTATGTTAGATGAGTGACTCTTCTGAATAAAACTCGTTGTTTTCGAAATGGCTTGTAATTGACAGTTTGGCCTTTTTATCAACTTTGTTATTAAATGAGTCAGTAAACAAATATAAAAAAAAAACAGTTTTAGCACTACTCCCATCTTCCAATTAATAAAAACGCACGGCGAAGGTAAGTACTAAGGAAGAATTTATCAAAATTCTACCATTACAGGGGTGAAATAGGAATCACAGTTGGTAATTTTTAACCGACTTCAAAAAGGAGGAGGTTCTCAATTCGTCGGAACCTTTTTATGTATTTTCCCAGATTACTCGAAGATGGCTGGACCGATTTGGATTTTTTTTGTTTTATTCGAGAGGGTCACCACAGTTGGTCCCATATAAAATTGATTAACTTTGCTTGGGCAGTTTTTGAGTTAGCTGCAATAATACGTATTTTTTTCCCACTTTTATATGGATGATGTTCTAGTTTGTTTTGCAGATAGTGGTATTAGAATTTGTGTGGGGTAGGTACACAACTAAAAAGTGAAAAATAAAAACTTTTTAACAAAAAAATACAACCGACTTCCAAAAACAACAAAGTGAAAAATAATTTTAATTTCGGAAGTCGGTGGCAAAAAACGAAAATACATTTAACTAGACACCGACTTCCGAATTTAAAGTTATTTTTCACTTTGTAGTGTTGTTTTTGGAAGTCGGTTGTATTTTTTTGTAAAAAAAGTTTTTCCCTGTGTGAAATCCCGTTGGGCACACGGCCTCTACCTAATATAACTTTCATACCACATAAAATACTTATTATTGAATTAATAGGTAAGTACCAAAACTACTCGCTAACCATATCCCCTCATACGGTTCGTCCGTGAGTAATTTGCCTAATATTGTGCGTGGTATGGGTTCTATACCGGGAAAATATTTTTTTATTATTAACGTTGTTCCATCACTATTAAGTAATAGTAAAAAAATTACTTAATAGTGATGGAACAACGTTAATAATAAAAAAATATTTAAAATCTCACGGACCCGATTCACACCGAAACCGTATGAGCGGATATCTTGCAAGTACCAAGGAACAATTAATTTAGGATAAACGGTTCTACTTTCCAATAGAGTTTTCCAATTTCCTAAAAAATCTTGAAAAAAAAACAGTTGCTAAGAAAGCCGATTTTGCGAAGTGCACATTCTGTGTCAGACCCGACTGAACACAATGTTACTCAAAAGAGTATTTAATCTACCTACGACTACCGGTTTAATTTTTAAATTTTCCAGTCGTAGGTAATGTGTTCGAAAATTGAATGATTTTTTTTCAATTCGGTCAATCAAACGTAAGTATTCGAAACAAGTGAAAATCGTAAAGAAGTTTTACATGTTCAATGCCCAATATCTGTTCGAAATCGAAAAACCCAGTTTTATTGTCTGAATGTACGACAAACAAAAGTTTGTGAAGAAAGCTGAAACAAAGTTGGTAGCATCATTTACTTAGCCCTAAAATTCTAATTCTCGAGGGGAAAAAAACGTTTCAAAAGTTTGGATTTTGCCAAATCACTGCCGAGTGTCTATGGCATTTCGCACCTATAAAAACTCTTTGCCTATTTTGAATGTTTTATTACTGTTCTCAGTTCGAAAATATCTTTACCTGTCAAAAAGCTTTTAAGTACTTATCTAAAATCTTTTTACATAACTAATGTTAGGGTTCTCAACTTTGAGTTTCAATAATTTAGAGTCTCTCTCAAATATTGGATTATCTTTTTTGATGCAAGATAAATCTTTTCTTTGTTTGAAATGAAATAATTTAACGAATGGGATTCCTTTCAAATACAGATCCTTTTTTTTAAAGTCATCCTTTCTTTAAATGCAACGAAGATTCAAATACGCCGTAAACAAATAGAAATAAACAGGGAGACATAAAAACAGATAAGTTGAATTTTTTATGTCCGACATTAGCGTCAACTTGGTTTCAAATCTCGTTTTCATCATTTTCCGATTGTCTTTTTATGAGTTAGAAATACCTACTTAGTAAATTCAATATCTAAATGGGTTATAAAAAATCCATTTACATCATTAATTTCATAAATACCCATTAGTAATACTGAAAATAATACGTACCCGCACGAAAATCCAGAAAATGTTTAAAACTCCACAAAAAAATTCACAACACTAAAAACCCACAGACACAGCGTCTCACTACTAATTTAAAAAATAGACACCAATTAAATAAGGAAGAGAAGCGTTATTTTTTTAAATTATCGCGGTAAAGCCAAGGCGTTGATTCCGTACAGCCAGTCGCGACGGTAGGCGTCCTAACGTTGTTAACTCGCGTCGCTCACTGCTTCTCGCGCAGAGCTCGCGCCGTTTTCACACAATACTCACTTTTCAGACATCGGTAGCAATGCTCGTGCGAGCACTATATGCATAGCACAACTGTTGCTTTTGCTTTACATAAAGCTTCAAAAACACTTTTCAGGTAACATAGGCACCCTACGCGAGGATAGTGCAGGCTCATTTAATTTGATTAAAATCTTTTTGTATTTCCTACCGTTGTGCGATATAAAATTTTGTTGATGATGGAAGTAGGAAGGTAAAGCTGTTGTTAGTTCCCATTTGAGATACTTATTGCTCTTAGTGTTTCATTGTTCTGATTACAGCAAGAGATATGCTTTCAGTATCTTTAGCTGGATAATTTTATTAAGTACCTAAGGTCGGGTTACTTTGAGTCTAGGGCATAACTTTGGCCCAAATCGAGACAGCTGTATAAACTGCCCGAAGTGTCACGACCACACAACCGAACGCCGTATGTCCTTCGGTAACTATTACATGGTGATATAGACGCGTACTTGCGGAACCTAGTGTGGATTTAATGACAGTAAACATCTGTCTCGATTTGGGCCAAAGTTATGCCCTAGAGTCAAAGTAACCCGCACTTACTGTACCTACCTACTTTGTGTTCCTAAATTGCAGTTCTTTCTGTTTACATTTCTAAAAGTCTTTGAAGTTGAAGAAAACCTCTTTTATTTATTTATTTAGGATCTCCAATAAAAGATGTACACAATAGGTACATGTCACATTGATAAAAGGGCAACAACAAATAAAAATTAAAAATTCTTAAAAATCTAATTTTAGTTTTTCTATATTATAAAAAGCGTTTCTAAACAAGCCTGGAACATGTAGATTATTTTTAACGGAACGTAACTGCGAAAACACGGTGCGTGTGAAACTGGCGCTTCGCCCCCTTCCGAACATAGATCTTATAATAATCTGTGTAACCCAATTTTACGCGTTACTACGCGTAAATTAGCGACGGAACCCAGGTGTGCCGTGTCGAGTGCGTTTCATAGCTTAGTGTTGCCAGCCGATGCGAAATATTGTCCCATTCCCCTTGGTTGTAGGTACGTAGTCAAATATTGGTGCGATTAAAATTTATGGTTCGTTAATTAAGTTTCACCAATCAATAATCTATCTATCTTCTTCTATACATATAAAAATCAATGACTGTTCGTTAATCTCGCCAAAACTCAAAAACAACTTAACCGATTTGATTTTTTTTTGTTTTGTTTGCTCTAATAATAAAATAATAAACCATGTATTTTAGGCGACATAGGCCCGTAGATAAATACTAATACAGGGGTGGTTTAAAATAATAAAAAAAACATAGGAAAAAAGAAATTGAAATTTTGACAGGACAACATCTGGCGGGTTTATAAAAAAATCAATTGCCGTGCATTAGTCTCGCAAAAACTCGAAAATGGCTCGACTGAATTGATTTTTTTTTTTTGTTTTGTTTGCTTTATTACTGGGGTAGTTTAGGAAAAAGAAAATTAGGAAAAACCTAAAAGAACAGCCGAAAAAGTGAAATTGAAATTTTGACAGGACAATGTCTGACGGGTCAGCTAGTTTTGGGTAAAAACTTTCCTTAATTTAATGTTTCGTAGCAAGATCAATTCGTACCAATAAAGTTAGTAAAGTACCTAAATAAGAAACATAGTTACAAGAAGTAATTAATTTAATTTATTTGTTATGCTTTAGTGCCACAGCCTATCCTATAAAATAATTACTAGAGCCCAATGAAATAGAAGGCCTACGTTCATTCATTCAACACAACTTTCCCAAGACATACCTAGGTTGATTTTTTCCTTACAAAAAACAATATTTCCCCAATAGCAACACTGCCCCAAGTGATTGATGCTTTCCCGCCAAAAAGAATTACTGGCCAGTTTATGAATCATGGCCGACAAGTTTTACATAATAACGCTTGTTTCTGCCGCGATCGAAATAAAAGATAAAAATAAACACGTTATCAACGCACCTTTTTGTTTATGAGTTTGTCAGGATATTAATCACGGGAACAGTTGCCAACAGATATAATGTTTGGACTGTTTTACTATCGAGCAAAATATTTGTTTATGTTAGTGCTCGTACACACGAGCGGCACGCGTCAATGGCACGTCGCGTCGTCGACGGCTGCAGTTGCTTCTACCGTTGATGCCTGCCGCTCGTGTGTATGAGCACCTTCTTTCTTTATATCTATGATGAGCAGTAGCACTCAGTGAAAGAGCAGTCGATGCTTAATTCTAAGATGTGCCGGATACATCACTGAGCCAAAATGAGTACGTAAAAGAAACAAAGAAAATTATACAGAATTCTGGAATTTACTCTTAAGAGTTTTGCTGTCTGTACGCAAGGTAAGAAAATTTACACTTCATTTCATAACGATTCAAACTCAAAGCATTTATTTCAATTAAACTAATGAGGTTGCCCCTACCTTTTGAATTGTCAAAGAATCGGTCAGTTAGTCAGAAAGTTGAAGCCAGTTGCCCATTCCAAAACGTAGATCTCTATGGAGAAAAATGGGCAAGAAACTCTACGGATTCTTTTAAATCAAGATAAATATTACAAAGTCCTGGGTAGGTACCCACATTATTCTTGTTGCTTCTTTAATGTGATAACAATTTTTTAAAAAAATATTTTAAAGCGATTTCAAATATAAAATTAAAATTAAGCTCTGGCAGTTAGATGACCAGTCTGAACTGACAACGCCCGTTCACAAACATGATGCGTGGATCAGCTCAGCATCACCATCCAGCTCAACTATTTTGTAGCGAATATAACCCAACATAACTTCACGTACTATGTGGTGCATAACTAGTGTTTAAAAGTTTCATAGCAAGCCTATCAATCAGTGAAACATGGTCTAAAAGTTTAATCCCATCGTTAGTAAGGTAGGTACACACGGCTACACATCAAGCTATACATTTCCAGTTTACACTGATCTCTCATTGTAATGAAATCCTATACCTTTATTGAGAGATCAGCTTATACTGGAAATTTCAGAAACATCTCTGAATAGCCCAATAATCGTGCTTGTGCAGCAACACACACTATCGACGTAGGCGAAAAATAAACAAGAACTATTGTTTTAATGAAGCGGAATCACAGAGCTACATTCATTTCACGCGTTTCTTTAATTATCAGTTCGCCACAAAAAGTAACTCCAGCAAAAACTACATCGTAAAGATTAAAAGATCTCAGTGTTTATCTAAGGAAGTGTTTCATAGTTTCAGCTGGGTTTTTCCCGCGCAACTTGTGAGAGTAAACCAAAGAAATGGGTCACTAAAGTACAGTTGAACAAAGAGTTTGGTGGGCAGGCAAACATATTTGTATCTTTCGACTACACTGCCAAAATTCATATTAATTGTCTGCGTAATTACAGCTGTAAGAGTAGGGGAAGACCTAAGAAACGATGGATGGACTGGAAAGATGATATATGACTAGAAAGGGGGTGACTACCGAGACAGCGACTAATAGAGAAGTAACTACTCAATAGGCCTAGACAATTGGCATTCGCTTCAGAGCGATTCTATTTCTACAATCTCTATGAAAGTTATCGTTGGCGTTGACTTATGATCACGTGACATTTCGATAGCTTATGTCAACCCCAACCTTTTGGCTTACTAGCGTCATCGCTAATCGAATGTTACTTTGTCTAGGCCCGCTGCACTCTTACCGCATTTTTTTGTTGCGAACTATTTCTTATTATCTTTTATATTTCATTTCATTACACACAACCTTTTTCTACGTTTTTATTAAAACTGTTTATAAAAGTGTATATATCCCAGTAGTTATAGTTCGACAAAATATATAAAATAATGATTGAAAAAAAAGTAGGAGGCACTTATACTTCAAACGTTGCAAGTTACCAATCTCTTTGTTCGACAGTACTTTGTAGTCAGTAAGAAATGGACCAACAATCTTTGAGTTCCGAATCTGGCGCTGCAAGATGAAGTTCTGAAGTGGCGATTGGAGCTTTGTCTACTTCAGAATCGGAATTGGATCGATTACATGGTAGAAGTGTTCAGTGCGATGTTCTAATCTGTTTGGTGGACCAAGTACGCACAGCTACAGAAAAAGCTATATATTTCCAGTATAAGCTGATCTCGCATTGTATAGGATTTCCTTACAATGAGAGGTCAGTGTAAACTGGAAATGTATAGCTTGATGTGTAGCCGTGTGTACCTAGGTACTGTTTGACTAAGAGTTCATCACCCCACCAAATGTAGGTATGATGTTTACTATTCAAAATTTCTGCTCTAAGCCAATCACCCCATCGCATTCTGATCTATGTGGAAATTCAATGCAATGTGCACTTTAAATATGAGTTCGTGGCTAAGTAATAACAGCCGCACGGGTCGATCCATCAAGTTAAGCTACACTTGCCGGGGTTGGTCAGTGGATGGGACCATGTTTACATATCGAGACTCCTCCGTACCTCGGAAAGCACGTTAAGCCGTTGGTCCCGGCCGCCATTCGTGGATCTTTGACAGTCGTTACGGGTCATCAGAAGCCCGAAAGTCTGACAACCAGTCTTACTAAGGGGTATCGTATTACCTAGTTACTGGGTTGTGGAGGTAAGATAGGCAGTCGCTCCATGTAAAATAATGGTATTCAGCTGCATCCGGTTAGACTGGAAGCCGACCCCAACGTAGTTGGGAAAAGGCTAGGCAGATTGTGCACTTTAAATATAATTTTTAACGTGACGATATTTTGGTGGGGACGACCACGTCCATAAAATGTATGGAAATATGTGCATGTTTTAACGTTATCGTGGACGGAAAAGCGTCTTCATTTATTTCCATACATTTTGCTTCCTTGTGTTATCGTGATGCAGTGGACGTCCACGATATGTCGTACAAATTATAAAAGCGCACATTATAGGCACCGTTTCCAATTGCTAGATAAATAACGACTCTTATGTCTCGACAGTGAACATTCATAAGCCGACGTTCGCACGGACGTAAAAATATCGCGGCGATTTTTTTTCGCGCACTGGATTTTCAACACTCTGCATAGCGCCGAGAGTTGAAAATCCAACAGTGTGTTTTTCGTCGCGCTAGAATGCATTCTGTTGTTGTTATATTAGATTCTCAATGCTCGGCTCAACAACAAGAGTTGAAAATCCAGTGCGCGATAAAATCCCGCCGCGATATTTTTACGTCCGTGCGAACGTCGGCTTTCTGTCTATTGATTAAAGGAAGCTTTCAACAATTCATAAACAAGTGTATATAAACATTGTAATCGAAAGGTGTCATCACAGTCGAACGAGTTTACTCCCTAAAGTCGATAAAACGTATTCCAATAATTTCATTTTCACATCAAAGTGTTTGTCGGTAGACTGATGGCAGGAATTTGATAACACAAATTATTAATTTCGGGAGTAATTGTAAATGAATAGTAGGATAAAAGTTGGAGAATTAAATGGGGGAATGACACATTGAGCTTTGAGAGCGACTCTCACAAATTTAAGTGACAGGAGAACATTTTCTTATGGACCATTTAGACGGGGCCAATCCCTGACACAATCCACTAAGCCAATCCATAAAGTCAGTTCAATGAAAAGTGCAAAATTCGTCTCGTTCAGTTATACGAGTACATACGCCAGCCAAGTAGCCAGTTCAGTCAGATTCGGACGCTTTCATCTGAAAAAAGACGTAGTGGAATAACTAACTGGCTCGGATGGGAACACGCGTTCACACGAAGCCAATCCACTGCGAGAGTGATGGGGGAAGCTATTGGCGCTACCAAATTTTAAATCGTTCAATTACAATGGACTGGCTTCATCAATGGCTTGAGGCCAATGCAGTGGATTGTCTCTATTTGCACGATGCTATTATTGGATTGGATTAGTGGATTGTCACAGGGATTGGCCCCGTCTAAATAGCTCAATGTGCTATGTTTATGGTAGAGTACGTAAAAATGTATACTTATAATAAAACTACATACTATGAACATTCCCCTGTACTGAAACTTTTGACGTCTCCAGCTGGTGTGCATTTTGATTCTGATAAAGTGTTTCCAGCATTCAGCGGCGCTTTCTGGTATGTCACCCATAATTATAACGTCGCGTCATGTTCGTGAACGGGCGCCATCAGTTGGGACTGAACATCTCTTAACTGACCGACTTCAAAAAGGAGGAGGTTATCAATTCGTCGGAACCTTTTTTTTTTTTTTATTTTTTTATTTTTTTTTTTTTTATGTATGTTCCCCGATTACTCGAAGATGGCTGGACCGATTTGGATTATTTTTTTTTTGTTTGAAAGGGTATACTTCCCAGGTGGTCCCATGATCATCAAGTCAGGATCTGATGATGGGATCCTGGAGAAATAGAGAGAACTCTTCCAATTTTATAGGCACACTTGAAGCGATTTGGATAGTTTTTGGAAGAGTACTTTCTTAGAGTGGTCCCATTTCAATTTGGTGAAGATCTGATGAAGAACTTCTGAGATAGGCAACGGAACTCCTCAATAAATGATAGCAAATGGACTGGGATTGCTGAAATCTCATGTCTGTTTGTTGTTCACACCAGTTCATAACATAACATCACGCCAGTACGCTGTGAAGGGGTAAGCACATGTGAACCACTAAAAAGTGAAAAATAAAAACTTTTTTACAAAAAAATACAACCGACTTCCAAAACAACACTATAAAGTGAAAAATAACTTTAATTTCGGAAGTCGGTGGCAAAAACGAAAATACATTTAATCAGACACTGACTTCCGAAATTAAAGTTATTTTTCACTTTATAGTGTTGTTTTGGAAGTCGGTTGTATTTTTTTGTAAAAAAGTTTTTATTAAATGTATTGAAATATTTTTACATTGTTCTCACATGCAAGAATAATGTACTAACCCAGGATTTATAATAACTTGATTTAAAAGAGTGTCCGTGGAGTTTCTTGCTGGTTCTTCTCCATAGAGATCTATAGCTTCAACTTTCTGACTAACTGACCGACTCTTTGACAATTCAAAAGTGCATGTATATGGTTTAATTGAAATAAATGCTTTGAGTTTGAGTTTCCACTGTCATGGCGGATTTTGGTCAGAGATCAACGCGTTGACTAGCCGTAGCTCTCGACAAAACGATGATATCCCGATGTCAACATGTCTTTACTGCACGGATTTTCGTGCCTGAATTTCAGTGAATCCTGCGAGTAAATCGCGGGATTGCGACCTTAAATTACTGAATATTTTCAGAGTGTAGGATAAACATAAGCTTGATGAAAGTGGTGCTTTTAATATCAGTGAGTGACAACCCTAAACATGTTACACCTTTTCGTGTAGAGTAAGTATAGCTGCACAGAAGAATTATTTATTTTCTTATCATAGGCCCAATTATCTACGTAAATTACTAAATTCTCATTACAAATAGGTATAAGCTTCAAAGATATGTACATTACAAGTGCTATTGATATCACAAATCAATTTAATCACAGCAGATCCATTCCCACGTAGTCCTATTTAAATCTAAGAGCTTATCACAAATTCTAAGAATCAATTAGGTTAAATGGAACATTCTAGTACTTGCAAACGACGCAATGTTCCATTGGAATGCTTCAGCCAGACACATTGCTACAAGAACATTCTAGAAATCTTGATATCCAAAGTGATATCAACCCACGGTTAACCTTGGATTCTAAAATTAATCAAAAGTTAACATAATCGAGTTGACGTCATATTTTATTTAGCCTTTGAAAGCCTTTAAAACGTTGTTTTGCCTGAAAGTGAGCTATTTAGGCGCCGTTCTGCCCGAATATAATATCTGATGTCCAGGATACTTGTAGGTACCTCTATCAACTTAGTTTGTCGCAGTCCACTGCTGGACATAGGCCACTCCCAGGCTGCACCACAACACCCTGTCCTCCGCCTTCCGCATCCAGTCTGTCCCAGCCACATTTTTAAGGTCGTCTTTCCATCTAGCTTGTAGGCACCTACTAATTGTAAATGATCTGACTTTCTACTAAAACAAACTTTTTTCGCTTCGTGGTAACTACTTGTATGCAACAACACACGCGGTAATTTTAATCCCACTCCCGGTACCAATTTGACTTAACCATTGTACTATTTAGTATCTATAGGTACAAAGTACTTCCATGGACCGAACACACAACACCTTGACGTCTTCTTTGTATGGTCGTGATGTTTGTGTGTCTTGTTTGTTTTTTTGTTTCTTTGTTTGTTTCTTCGTTTGTTTATTGATCTTGCTGCAGATACTATACTGCCACTATCACAGTGGCAGTATCTGCGAAATTTTAAAACTTAAATACCTATTTTTAACCCACTTCAAAAAGGAGGAGGTTCTCAATTGTTCCCCGATTACTCGAAGATGGCTAGACCGATTTCGATTTTTTTTGTTATATATACATCACAGTTGGTCCCATATAAAATTGATTAACTTTGCTTCGGTAGTTTTTGAGTTAGCTTCAACAATACGTATTTTTTCCTCACTTTTATATGGTTGATGTTCTAGTTTGTTTTGCAGGTAGTGGTATTAGAACTGGTGTGGGGTAGGTACCACAACTAAAAAAAGAAAAATAAAAACTTTTTTACAAAAAAATACAACCGACTTCCAAAAACAACAATACAAAGTGAAAAATAACTTTGATTTCGGAAGTCGGTAGCAAAAAACGAAAATACATTTAAATAGACACCGACTTCCGAAATGAAAGTTATTTTTCACTTTGTAGTGTTGTTTTTGGAAGTCGGTTGTATTTTTTTTAACATAGAAAAATATCACAGACCTCCATTTAAAGATACTCCCTGCATTTTAAAGTCAAACAATAAACCACGACAGTCCAAAGACTATCGTCAAATCACGTTTTATAATAAGGGGGTGTAGGTTTCTTAGAAGTGTTATACTTGCGGAACATTGCTTTTATCTAAGCAAGCCCTATCAAGTT
Source organism: Cosmia pyralina (assembly GCA_946251885.1). Taxonomy (NCBI): domain Eukaryota; kingdom Metazoa; phylum Arthropoda; class Insecta; order Lepidoptera; family Noctuidae; genus Cosmia; species Cosmia pyralina. Next base: position 22,623,672 of record OX276345.1, on the reverse strand, counting down.
TAATAGGCAACCCTACCTGTGCAACTTCTCGGTGTTCACCTCTTAAACTTTCATTTTATAATATTCTAGAACTTGTTTTTATTTTTGTCTCCACCACCGGCGGACGGCACGATCGCGATTTGAATTAAAAATGTATTCATAAAATGTCGCGGTGCATTGAAGGTTCCTTACATTTTTTTATTATAATAATTTCTTTTAATAATAGGTCTTTACCTATGAAATTGCCGTTTTGTATGAAAAAATTTAAACGAATTTTTTTCATCCATTTTTTATTTGTATTAATCGAAGTAATCACCCATGCAATCAATGCATCTTTGCCAACGCAGTGACAGTTTATTGATGCCCTTCTTAAAGAAATCAGCTGGACGGGAGGCAACAAATTCTTCAAAGGCATTTTGTACTGCCTCTCGGGTATTGAATTTTTTTCCCGCCAAGAAGTTATCCAAATTCTGGAAAAAGTAGTAGTCTGTAGGCGCAAGGTCTGGTGAGTAGGGCGGATGACGGAGAGCTTCCAACCCCAGTTCTTGCAACTTGGAGACCGTCTGCTGTGCAGTATGAGGTCGCGCGTTGTCGTGCAGGAGCAGCGGAGACGAGCGATTGACCAATGCTGGTTGGAGATGTGCCAGCTTCTCCATCATTGTGTTCAGTTCTTCACAGTACACATCTGAAGTAATGCTCACCCCGTTTGGTAAGAAGCTGTGATGAATCACACCGGCGCTAGACCACCAAACAGTGGCCATCACTTTTCTAGGGGTATGTTTTCGTTTAGGGCATTGTTTAGGTGCTGAACCAGGATCCATCCAACTTGCTGAGCGCTTGCGGTTATCAAACAGAATCCATTTTTCATCGCAGGTAACAATGCGGTACAAAATTCCTTCATTTGTGTGTCTGTTGAGCAGTGCAAGGCACGTCTCGACGCGTACTTCGCGCTGGCGATCATTGAGTTCGTGGGGCACCCATTTGTCAAGCTTTTTTACCTTGCCAATTTGACGCAATTGGACCAATATTGTTTTGACGCTAACGTCGAAAGCTGCTGCTAATTCAGCCGTAGATTGTGTATCATCAGCTTCCACAATCGCCTTTAATTCGTCATTGTCGACCAAAGTCTTCGGACGACCGCGAGGTTTATTTTTCAGGTCGAAATTTCCAGAACGGAAGCGAGCAAACCAATAACAAGTGGTGCGTTGGTTTGTAGTTTTAGCTCCGTAAACGTCGTTGATGTTGCGTGCCGCTTGTGCCGCGTTGCTGCCACGACGGTACTCATATTCCATAATTACTCGAATTTTTAACGTATCCATGATGACGAAAAAGATTGAAATGCGATGAAAATGTAACACTAATCAATAAACAAATGACTACTTTTGGAAAAAAAAATCCATGTTTTTAAAATAAAATTAATTTGAAATTAGAATTCTTAGCTAAACAAAAATTATTTTGATTTAAAATGGCCAGTACTGCAGAACGGCAATTTCATAGGTAAAGACCTAATATTATAATTTCCCTGAGGTATGTTAGTTATCAACCTTACCGTCTTATTGCTAGGCAAAGCTCTCCTTCACACTCATAGCCTTCTCTATGTATAATCTCTCTTCTATGTATAATAATATATCTAATATGTATAATGCACATGTGTGAGCACTATGAAGCTACTATTAAGCTACCTTTTACTGGGTACGTCTTTCACTGACTTGAGTGTGCCCTGACGGTTAAGAGTATGTCATGCTCACTCAAATGTCTCGCTGGTGGTGGCGTGTGTGTTGGATCATTAAGTTCCCTTCAAAATTGTTGAGCTAATTGGTGCTGATCCATGCGTCATGTTCGTGAACGGGCGCCGTCAGTTGGGACTGGTCGTCTCTTAGCTGCCATGGCTTATTTTTAATTTTAATATTTAATTTAGTTGTTTTAGTTTTTATCTTTTTATTACGGACGCTTTTTAACGTGCACGTCTTTTTACATTGTTCTCACATGTATATTTTCAACATGAACGATGTAACCAATATTTTGTATACCTAAATATTATGATTTAAAAGAGTGTCCGTGGAGTTTCTTGCCCGTTCTTCTCCATAGGGTTCTACTACGCTTTGGAATGGGCAACTAGCTTCATCTTTCTGACTGACCGACCCATTGACAATTCAAAAGTGCCTGTAATTGGTTTATTTGAAATAAATGCTTTGAGTTTGAGTTTGAGTTTCTACACTCCTCTATGTGTGGGTTAGGTCATCTTCATCATTGGCGGCCTTGTTCCACCCACTGCTGAATATAAGCCTCCTCCCTTTTGTGCCATGATTCCCTGGTCTGTGGGTTAGGTAACCTACTTAAATTATGTTACCGAAAATCATAGGAAAAAAATATTAATTTCCACAAAAATTTTAATTAACAAAATCATGAAATCAATTATGAAAAAAAGTAGAAAATTTCAACGTTCATTACGTACGTAATACCTAATTCAGAAAATCGAACAAAGTATTTTTACGAATTCGCTTGTAAATGCGGAACAACCCACGAGGTTCAAGTTTTTTGTATGGAGTTCCAATACAATAAACTTTTTATTCGGAGAAGTTTTGCTGAAAATTCTCACTACGCTACGTGACAACGTGATTGGTTGTTTGTTTATAGGCTTTTTTTCTCACAGAAAGCACGTGTTTTGGTGGGAATGATTTATATTTTATTAGCTGTTTTTTTTGGGATATTACGAATACGTAGAGAACTTTGAATCCCCCTACAAAGTTGAATGGTCTATGGTGTGAATTTTAGTTGGTGTCCCGCAAATGAGTTAATTTCTGTACTTATACAATAATACAGAAATTAACTCAATAATATTTCAGCACTTAACTTCGTTTTACAATGTACTATTATATTTTATTACAAACATTATTGACAGAATAATTTTAACATACCATAACAGTAATTTATTCAAAACATTAAAACACATCCTACGGGCCCCTAAAACAGCAATATCCGTTTTATTGCCATTTGATGATCTTGTTTAATTTTATTTTTGTTCCTAGAATAAATCTTGATATTTCGCCCACGTCCCTCCTGTCGACCGCTCAACATATACTGCTAGATATAGATTACACTATATAGCTATATGTATAAAGGAAGTTGTGTCGTATTGATCGAACTCCTAATTAGTGGTGATGATCTTGTTTCATTTTATTTTTGTTCCTAGAATAAATTTTGCTATGTATTTAGCCCACGTCCCTCCTGTCGACCGCTCAACATATACTGCTAGATATAGATAACACTACATAGCTATAGTTTATAGGAATCTGTGTCGTATTGATGGAACTCCTAATTAATGGTGTTGGATTACCTAGTGCATGGACTATGCTAATTAGAAGTTGGTGCACCGCCTACTCAGGTCATTCACTTGTACCTATGCATTTTTTTAAGGAAATTAATCATGCTGAAATGTTTTGACGTATAAGATTTTGACTAATATTGCTTCTACATAACGAATCCGTTTAATAACTATACTTATTAAAAAAAACAATTGTTGGGATTACAATGATAAGTTTGTTTTTGGGATAAATTCTTTTCAACTACGGAACCCTTCATTGTGCGTGGTCTGACACGCACTTGGCCGGGTTTTTTATATAACCTGTATTTTTACTTTGTATGCACAGTATTTGTAGATACATCGTAGTCTTCCTCGAATGGGAGCAAATTGTTGAGTTAACGGAAAATATGGGCAGAAGGTTTTTTTAAAAGGGCTGTCACGACTTGGGAAATCAAACCTTCCCCCGTCCCCCAGAGAGAGAGAAACATTTGCACCTCCTCCTCTGTCTCTCTCTCTCTTGAGCAAAAACCTAGATCTGCGCCTGGTTTAACATAAATAATAATCTAACATACGAGTATAGCTCAGTATATTACTTGTTCTACATTATCGACTTAACGCAAGCATGCTAAAAGCTATTAATTTTTCTATTTTCCTTCGCTAAAATGAAGTGAAATCTGATTTTCTTCGCCGCTCCTAACATTGTCTTTTATAATTAATATCGCTGCAAGCTCACAAAACAGTTTAGGCTTGTCTAGGACATGCTGAGCTTTTTGCTGAGCAGAATCAACCTTAGCTTTATAGTCTCTAGCTTCTGCCCGCGACTTCGTCCGCGTAAAATTTCTTATTCCCCCGACCCACCGCTATTACTTCGTTTTTTTTCTTTTTGCTCGGCTCCTATGGGTCATAGCGATCATGCTACTATTGCGGAATAATTCTTGAGGAAAGTTAAAATCTTTTTAACATCAGTTAAAAAGCCTGCAACCTTCCTCAATGAATATAAAATAATGGTGGTGAATGGATGAACGAATGAATTATACCTATCATTCATTCGTTCATCCATTCAGTCACGACGGAAGAAAGGAAGAAAAAGAAAATACAGGCGCTTTGAGACTTTTGACAGGTGCCCGAATCTGACATCTCAGTGCTGCAGCCACCCAGTGTTCACTGGGTGGCTGCAGCTATTTATTTAGAAAACCGCAGCAGTTATTTCAGAAAACCCTCATTACTTCCACATGCGAAAGAGAGTGCAACAATGCGCTGGAACCAAAATAAAAGCGCCAAACCAAATAAAAATTGTTTTGAAAATAAATTAAGCTGTCTATCAAAAATGTTTTCAGGCAGAGTTTTCAATTACCTAATACGCACATTTTATATGCCATTTTGCAATGAAGTTACTTAGGATTTTAGAATTACATACAAAATATAAAAAAGTATAGGTTTTATCGGAATTCATTTCTTTCTTTCTGTCGAGGAAATGTAACCCAATTAAGTTTTCCTTCAGTCATAGTATTAATCTAATAGTCAATAAACATATATCCAAAAATTAAATCCATACATGCTGTAATAGCGAAATAAATGGTTACGAAAAAACCCCCCAATTTATTTTGGTATCGCCTGCTCCACCTTTTCCAAGGAAAAATCCAGAAAGAAACATTCAATAAAATGTTTGCTAGCTTCGAGCACAGAACTCGCGACGGCGAACACAAAAATGTACTCTCAATCAACTAGAAACTCAATAAACAACGGGTAAAACAACAAATAATTTCTATTTGATTGAGCAATTAAATAGCTCGATAGAAATACAGAAACCTGCTGTACCGTCTATAAAATCGAACTGAAATGAAATGCATTCCGGGAATGCGTTGCAAAAATAAATAGGTAAGACCCGCTTTCCACTCAGACAACGTTCATGTGAGAAGATATTAATAAAGACTTATTGATACGTGCACTGCTTTTTAAAGTCTATCTGATATAAAATCTATTTAATAGAGTACGTACGTAGAAAATGTATCCGCAACACAATTGAAAATGTAAGAAAATTGGAGTGCTTACTGGGGGGATGAAAAATACATAGGTATGAGTTATTTCCATGAAAGCTGAAACTTGGTAATTTAGCCGATTGTAACTACTTATGTAAAATTGGCATATTGCGTATTTACCAATCATAATTTGAATTGTTCTGAAGTCACACGAAAAATTAAGGCATGTTTAGCCGCTGACAACGCAACGCCACCATTGAGAAAAAAAACCGGCCAAGTGCGTGCCGGACCACGCACAATGAAAGGTTCCGTCTACTTGAAAATAATTTATCCCAAAAACAAACAACAATAGAATCCCAAAAAAAATTTTTTTATGTGATAAAATTACAAATTAACAATTTTCGGACTTTTTCCTTTACTTGTGGTGTGAGACCTTGCTTCTTGCCAAATTTCATGATTCTAGTGCTTCAGATTCAGGTTTCAGAATTTTTCATAATTTTTTGTAGCATCAAAAATAGCTGCTATCATCATCTGCCAGCCTTTTCCCAACTATGTTGGGGTCGGCTTCCAGTCTAACCGGATGCAGCTGAATACCAGTATTTTACATGGGGCGACTGCCTATCTGACCCAGTTACTGGGTAATATGATACCCCTTGGCACTCGTAAAACTGCAGGTTGTCAGAATTTCGGTCTTCTACCCGTAACGACTATCAAAGATCTACAAATGACGGCTTAACGTGCTTTCCGAGGCACAGAAGGGTCTCGGTAAGCAATGGATGGTCACCCATCCACGAACCGACCGCGGTAAACGTAGCTTAACCTTCGATGAATCTATCGAGATATGTCGTGTTTAAAAAATTGTTAGACAGTGGGGCTATCTGCCCAGAGTCAGACGGACTAACGTCTCTTAATACCTCTCAGGATAGGTACCTACTTATTTTAAAAAAGCACTCAAATAAAAAAAATATTTTTAAAGATTCATCAAAACTTTTAACTGAGGAAATCAAACAAATTGGGCCAAGTAACCCTCTTCAGTTACTTTTTGTTGGAGCTTAATGAAAAACTGTTGGTATTTTGTACAGCTTCCTCGGACGATATCATTTGAGACTTTTATGGTGGCAAATTACGTGGTACTTATTTATTTTTAAGATTTTGTGATGGAGCCTACGTGATTCATTTGCAATTAAGCATAACAACACGCCTGTACTTAATCCACTCTATCCGCATACTCTCAGACAGCATGGCTGTCCTGTAAACGCTAAGCAGTCACACAGTTGATTCTGGGCTAATATACGAGTGCCACTAGCGCCTCAATCAGGTGGGTAGCCCCTATAACATAGCCATTCAATGGGTCAACGGACATAGCGGTTCGGTAGGCAACGATGCAGTTGACAAACTTGCCAGGAGGTGGTCGAGCATGGCACCCATCGCACCACTCTGCTTCGGGTACCTACGCACTCTGGTAAGGAAACGCACCAGGGACAGCATCACAAACTATGCTTGCACCAAGGTATGAACAGACAGCTGTGCTGCTCGGGAGTTTGTTGCGCCACTTCTTCTTCCCAGCTAAAGCTAGTGCTTTAGCTGGGCTTCATCACTTCCTAGTGGAAGTGATGATGGGCGTTTTGTGGGGACTGTCTATGTAGTTTTGACGTTTAGAAAGTGCTGATTCTCAGCCTAATTTCAATAAATGATTTTTGATTTTTTTTTATTTGATTTGACAGGCAGGCCAATGAAACACTCCCTACAAATTGATGTCCGCCTCACGAAACAGGTTATACTACTAACTAAACAACCTGGCCAATGATCATTTAAAGGTCATTGATTTAGACACCTCTCTGTCATAGGAGTCACAGACAGTCAGCTATGCATGGCCTGCATGGAGGACGATGAGACAGCAGGTCATTTTCTTATATAGTGCCTGGTGTTCATTATATACAGGGCAAAGCATTCGGTAATCCAGGTACCCTCTGTGAGATTGTCAGTAACACTAAGGCATTTTGGCCTTCTTTGAAGAGCTAGGGAGAAACGAATTATCGATTTTCCCACCCGCACGCAATACACGCGCATTGACGTGGAATCGCGGACACCAGCCCGTAATTACCTATTACCACATTTTACACCTTCATGATAGTTTTACCCTCTTCATCAATACCGCCATGACACCAACAATATAAATATGAATATCGATTATTCCTAGCTCCTGGACTACAGGAGTGCACGGCGATGACTGCGATCGGGTTTTCACAGCAAATTGGACTTTTATGAGTAAACTCCGACTCGAGAGCGCACTGCACTGAAAACTCATCGTTAAAAAAAGCAGAAGTTTTCCCATGGGATTATATAGCATCTACCTATATTGATTATATTTATTTCTATATTGATTTGTATGTTATTCTATTCTATGTTAGTTAGGAAAGTACGTTTACATGTAAAATTTCAGGGTAGTCTCAATACCCAATACTCAAACTTATTTATTGCCTTCCACAATGTGAACTTAGGTGGTAGGGTGTGAATTTCAACATTCATACCTGTAATTTAAATGGTGTTCATAATAAAGAGTACTCTATTTTATTCTATTCTAAGGTGTGATCATTCTGGACTCAGTCGGGTACATCAAAGTAGGAATGTGGACGATGGCTTTAATTTGACTACTATGAACCCTTCATTGTGCGTGGTCCACGACTCAGCCGATTTTTAAATTACACGACAGATTATAAGCTTTCATAGCAATTTATTCGGCCGCTAAACACGATTATATGGATTTTCATACTAACATTGCCAGCCGCTTGCTCGTATTTATTTGACCAGTACAGCATTTTCGATTTATCTCAAAGAAGGTTGTCAAAATAATGCTCGAATTTCCAAGCATGTTTGTGAAAAATTCTATAATTTTAAGACCTCAGACTTTTACCTTAAATTTATAGGAGGATATTATACTATCATATCTATCTTAGATCTATGAGTCAAAAATAATAGGGGTTAAAGTATGAAATTGCCGTTTATTGTATTAGGAACTTCGAATTGACATAGAACCTGGTTTGAGATTTTTGAGTGATACTTTTTTCACATGGTACCTATGAAGTTCTTCTTTTAAAAAATGTGCAACATTCGATTAACGACTTTCAGTTGTTTTTTTTATTCAGCTTAGACAAAGGTAGATACTTCGAAAATTCGAGATATTTTTGAATACGAGTTCCGACGCGGAACTAACGCGACAGAAACAGCTCGCAATATTAATGTTGCGCTTGGAGAGGGGACTGCTAATGAACGCACCGTGCGATTTTGGTGTTGGTTCACGCTTTCGTGATGGAAACTTTGATTTGAAGAACGAACCACGTGGAAGACCAATGACCAAAAGACACAGGTGAATAACAATGAATTGAAAGAGATGGTGGAAGCCGATCCGAGCGAAACTACCCAGGAATTAGCGACATGGTTTAACGTTACCTTACCAACATTATTGACTCATTTGCGTCAAATCAATAAAACAAAAAAATATGAGAAATGGGTGCCTCATGATTTGACTGATCTGCAGAAAGAAACGCGTGTTGAAACTTGTGTTGCCTTGTTGAATCGATACAGAAATGAAGGAATATTGGATCGAATTGTGACATGTGATGAAAAATGGATTCATTACGATAGCCGTAAGCGAAAAATGCAATGGCTGACCCCAGGTCAAACGCCGCAACAGTGTCCTAAAGCAAAGCTTACCAATAAAAAGGTAATGGTAACTGTTTGGTGGTCTCAGCATGGTGTTATTCACTATAGTTTTCTCCGATCTGGTCAAGCAATAACGGCAAATATACGCGAGATCTCATACAGCACGAGAAACCGTTTTAACTCTACAGAAACTGCAATTAGAAACCATGCGTCACCCTCCATATTTGCCAGACCTTGCTCCAACGGACTACCATTTTTTTCGTGATTTGGACAATTTTCTACGTGATAAAAAGTTTTCTACTCAGGAGGCAGTACAAAATGCTTTCACACAGTTTGTAGAATCCAGATCACGAGAGTTCTATCGCAAAGGCTTATATGACCTTCCTATTAGATGGCAGCAATGTATAGATAATAATGGTAATTATTTTGATTAAATAAATATGTAAAATTAAAAAAAAAAAACAATTTCTATTTTTCAGTACAAATCGGCAATTTCATACTTTAACCCCTAATACATGGCACTGTATAATAGACATAATACGAATGATTTGTGAGCAGTATATTATTTCCTATACTTTTACCCGCGGCTTCGCCCGCGTGGATGTCGGGAAATATCGGCTCGGTACCTAAGAGTCCTAGAGTGATGTTAAATATGCCTATAGCCTTCTTTACAAATTGGGCTATCAAATGCAAAAATAACTATTAAAGTCCGCCTGGTGGTTCCAAAGATTAGCGCGTTGAAACAAACAAAAAAAGTGTGTGGGTCAGCCGGAGCTGACCCACACACTTTTTTTGTTTGTTTACTCCTGACGCAGACTGGAGTTTACTCCTGTTTTTTGTGCAGACTTTTTGATTTTTCGGTCATTTCTGTCGGGCTGGGTTTCTTCAATGCATCAATGTTATACAAAAAGCAACTTTAAGGTATAAAGGCACTCGTCATCCCTCCCCGTCTCCCTCTAAGCCCCTCTCACCCCTCCTCCTCTCCCTCTAATCCTCCTATCAACCCCTCCCCTTCCCTCCCCTCTCACCCTCCTCTATCATCCCCCTCACCGCCCCCTCTCACCTCCTCACCCACCCCATCCCCTCTCCCTCTCATCCCCTCACCACATCCCCTTCCCGCTAACCTACCCTCCCCCTTTTACTCCCTCTCACACCCCCTTCACCACTTTCCCCTCCCCCTCTCCATACCCTCCCCCTAACTACAACCTCCTATCCCTCTCCACCTCTTCCCACTCTCCAATCAATCAATCAAAGTCTCAATCTCTCTTCAATGAATCAGTGCTATACAAAAAGCAACTTTAAGGTGTACAGGCACCGTCGCTCCCCCCCTCTCACCCCTCCCCCTCTCTCTATAACTCTCCTCTCACCCTTCCTTCTCTTCCTCTAACCCCTTTCACCCATCTCTTCTTCCCACCTGTCACCACCCCCTCTCACCCCTTTCCATCCCCTCACCGCCCCCTCTCACCCCTTTCAATCCCCTCACCGCGTCCTCTCACCCTCCCCATCCCTATCCCCTTTTCCCTCTTACCCCCCTCACCAGTTTCCACTCCCCCTCTCCTCCTCCATTGATCATCCTCCCCTTCTCCCTCCTCACCACATCCTCCCCTTCCTCCTTGCCCTCCTCAGTACCCCCTCCCCTTTCCCCTTTACCTCCTCACCACCCCTTCCCCTGCTCCCCTCATCCTCTACCCTTCCCTCTGGAGGAAAAACTATGAATGACAAATTTTATTACTTGCTTAGGCAAGTATTTGTGCCAAGCTTCAAGTTAATTAACTAAATGGATAAGATATTTCATATAAGCCATATTCCCTGTTTTCACCCCCACAAGGGTGGAATTTAAAAACCGCTTGGGATATTTCCGTAACTTGACTGAAAGATTATTACCACCAATTTTCGAGTTAATCAAGCCCCACAGTAAAACTTGCCCTGTAAAACTGTCTACCCCTCTTCACCCCCTTGGGGGTAGATTTTTGAAAACCCCTGATACACGTTATTCTTCATTTTGGATCTCAAGTATAAATACTGAATTTCGAGTTAATCGGACCGCGCCTTAAAATTACTCCATACAAACTTTGAGACCCCCTATATTCCTCTTTAGGGGGTAGTTTAGGAAAACTAAAAATTAAAAACTTTATAATTTACTTAGATAAATATTCGTACCAAGTTTCAACTCTATTAACTCAAGGAATATGATTTTTCATACAAACTTTGGATCCCCGTTTCACCCCCTAGAGGGAGAATTTTGAAAATTCCTTTCTTAGTACACCTCTAGACCTCATAAGGAACCTACGTGCCAAATTTGGAATCTCTAGACCCAGCGGTTTGGGTTGTGTGTTGATATGTCAGTCAGTCAGTTTCTTCTTTTATATGTTTATAAGATATGAAATATAGGAAATATACTGAAGCTCCCAAATAATCCTAGATATTATATCAGACAAATTATAACCTATACCTACTTACTGAATGGGTAAATCACTGCAAGAAATCGTGTCATTCCAAAATAAGCCTTCAAAAGAAAGTTATAATGAAATTCTGAATGTCACACCATAAATCTTCCGAGATTGACATTATCGAAACTAAGAGTAAATCCCATTACTTCTCCCTCACATAATGTTACCGTAACTACGTCACGGCACTATTTCATATAAGCTTATTTTGATAATTATGAAGTTTCTGTGTATTTTAGAACTTTTACCCTTTGCCTTTTAAATGAGCATATGAATTGAAAACATGAATTAGTATGTCCCTGATAAGGTTGACCGATGAGACGTACTGTTGATTGCGGGAATCCAGTAGATGTGACATCTTTTTGGCAATTCATGAAGAGTCCATCAGCACTCCTCTTGTCTGAAAAAGTCTGAAATTATGTCTATTAGGGGAGTTTTATACAGCACCTATCAGAAATGTGTGTTAAACTGAAAAGAGTATGCTTAGATGTTTTGGTCATGTTGAGAGGATGAATGAAAGGTGACTAACAAAAGGTACTTATTTACAAGGCAGATGTGAGTGGAAACGGGAGGGCACGCCGTAGAAGAGGACCGTGACCTTGCTTATTGGTTCTTTAGAAAGGTCAGGTGCATAACCGGCGTGCGTGTTAACAAGATACAGTGTGAACGTAAACGAAACGAATGGAGTATGTAAGGATCGTAGCTAGTGGCGTTCTGTAGTTTCTGTCTGTACTTCCAATGGGAAGAAGACGACTTTTTGTTTGGCTAAGAATTCTAATTTCAAATTAATTTTATTTTAAAAACATGGATTTTTTTTTCCAAAAGTAATCATTTGTTTATTGATTAGTGTTACATTTTCATCGCATTTCAATCTTTTTCGTCATCATGGATACGTTAAAAATTCGAGTAATTATGGAATATGAGTACCGTCGTGGCAGCAACGCGGCACAAGCGGCACGCAACATCAACGACGTTTACGGAGCTAACACTAAAAACCATCGCACCACTTGTTATTGGTTTGCTCGCTTCCGTTCTGGAAATTTCGACCTGAAAAATGAACCTCGCGGTCGTCCGAAGACTTTGGTCGACAATGACGAATTAAAGGCGATTGTGGAAGCTGATGATACACAATCTACGGCCGAATTAGCAGCAGCTTTCGACGTTAGCGTCAAAACAATATTGGTCCATTTGCGTCAAATTGGCAAGGTAAAAAAGCTTGACAAATGGGTGCCCCACGAACTCAATAATCGCCAGCGCGAAGTACGCGTCGAGACGTGCCTTGCACTGCTCAACAGACACACAAATAAAGGAATTTTGAACCGCATTGTTACCTGCGATGAAAAATGGATTCTGTTTGATAACCGCAAGCGCTCAGCAAGTTGGTTGGATCCTGGTTCAGCACCTAAACAATGCCCTAAACGAAAACTTACCCCTAGAAAAGTGATGGTCAATGTTTGGTGGTCTAGCGCCGGTGTGATTCATCACAGCTTCTTACCAAACGGGGTGAGCATTATTACAGATGTGTACTGTGAAGAACTGAACACAATGATGGAGAAGCTGGCACATCTCCAACCAGCATTGGTCAATCGCTCGTTTCCGCTGCTCCTGCACGACAACGCGCGACCTCATACTGCACAGCAGACGGTCTCCAAGTCGCAAGAACTGGGGTTGGAAGCTCTCCGTCATCCGCCCTACTCACCAGTTCTTGCGCCTACAGACTACTACTTTTTCCAGAATTTGGATAACTTCTTGGCGGGAAAAAAATTCATTACCCGAGAGGCAGTACAAAATGCCTTTGAAGAATTTGTTGACTCCCGTCCAGCTGATTTCTTTAAGAAGGGCATCAATAAACTGCCACTGCGTTGGCAAAGATGCATTGATTGCATGGGTGATTACTTCGATTAATACAAATAAAAAATGCATGAAAAAAATTCGTTTAAATTTTTTCATACAAAACGGCAATTTCATAGGTAAAGACCTATTAATAGTTTTGTTGTAAATATTGCACTAGAATTTGACCAAGATTTTGAGAAGTTTTCACTTTGACAGCACACCCTTAGCTCGTAGCAATAAGCCAGGCCGTCACACACGTATTGGTCGACATCATGAAAACTACTAAACTGATTTTGATGAAACTTGCACTGTTCCCTAAGTTGAAGTAAGTGTAAGCGAATAAAAAAAATGGTCGCCGACCAATGAATAGTTTCGGAGAAATGCGTGGACAAACATACATACATACACCTATGAAATTTTGTATTTTTGCTTGGAAGCCCTTATAGATTATCATATGTGAATATATTGAAGTTCCACTATTATTACATAATATACATACGTGTCGAATTGATAACCTCCGTTTTTTGAAGTCGGTTAAAATTCAAATTCAAAATTATTTTATTTGGGACAACATAGGAACCATTTTTGTTAGTAAACATCATAAATACAACTTATTCACTGGGATTAGTAACAAACTTATGAATAAAACCAAGTTAATGAGTCAAAAATTAGGACTCAAACTATAAGTAAGATGATGTCATTTTTCGGAAAAAACCGCCAACGGGAAGTTTCTGACAGTATATAAGTAGTGTGTGTGTGTGTAGTGTATTAATTATTAACAATTTCTGTAAAAGACATAAAAATCAGCAGTCAGACTTTTTCTGACTTTTTTTTTTTTTTTCTTCCTTTTATCTTTTTTTTTTTTTTCTTTTTTTTTTGTCTTTTATTTGTACTCGTCAGTTTCTAATGTAAGGGAAGAGCGGAGCCTTCAACTACAGGCATATTATATGCCTAAATGGAGACTCCTCGACAGGCATTGTAAGCCAAATATGCTATATGAAATAATTTTTTTTTTTTTTTTTATGAAAAGTGAGTAGGTAATATTTTTATGCAACTTTGGTACTTGATACCTGAAAATTGGTCGTCGGCCCAAGCTAGTAAGACTGCGTACGTTCATACGAGTAGTACATACTAACACTACTCAATCCCATACATTTTGTTAAGTTCTGGCGGCCCTGGTATCTTGGACTATTACTTATTCCAATGTTACTCACAATATTTTACCTGCCTACTTTTGTATTTTTCTCGTTTCTTGATAAAAATTCGCCATGAAACTTTAGACTACGCACTTGGTGGCTTTTATAATCTCCAGACCCATAAGACAAGACTTACTTCAGTTGTAAAAGAAACGTGAAGAGTACACTCACAAATAAAACATATAAAAGAGGTCGCGTTGATATCACCGTCCCGTTTTTAACCTCCACATAAAATAGGAGGACACAAGCTTAGCATAAGTTTATTTACAACCATGGCCGTAGCTACGAATATCACTATCACTGTCTGTATGTGTGTATGTTTTGCATACGGTTTTCACCAATGGACGGAGTGATTCATGAGTAAGGTTTAGGTGTATAATTCATTATGGTTTTTGGTAAATTGGCTGAAATATTGACTGATTGATTGTTGAAGATGTCGGAAAAATCATGCCGACTGGGAGCGTTTCTGGCGTGCGCATTACGATAGTACATTTCCGTGGGATTATTTCCGACCTCCACGTGGGCGAAGCCGCGGACAAAAGCTAGTATACTAATAGATATTCTAGAACACTTCTTACGAATTTCTTAGTTTTATGGTGACTGTACTGAACTAAGTAGGTACGTGCCTTTGAATTTCGGATACGTCAGCAGTTAGGAAATATTCTATCTCATATCCAAGGCTGGCCCATTTATTTAGATAGAGATTAACCAATCTAAAAAAACTTTTTACAAAAAAAAAACAACCGACTCCCAAAAAAAACACTACAAAGCGAAAAATAACTTTAATTTTGGAAGTCGGTGGCAAAAAACGAAACTAAAAAACCAAAGACACCGACTTCCGAAATTAAAGTTATTTTTCACTTTGTAGTGTTTTTTGGGAGTCGGTTGTTTTTTTTTGTTTTTTGTAAAAAGTTTTTATTTATTTTCGTTTTTTGCCACAGACTTCCGAAATTAAAGTTATTTTTCGTTTTGTAGTGTTTTTTTGGGAGTCAATTGTTTTTTTTTTTTTTTGTAAAATTTTTTGTTTTTCACTTTTTAGAGGTGCCTAACCTACATAAATTCGAATACCACTCTGCAAAATAAATTAGAGCATTATTCACATAAACTATGTGGGAAAAATACGTATTAAATTTTTGAAGCTAACTCAAAGGCCACTTCATCAGAACTTGAAGATATGCGACCATCTCAGGAGTATACCATTTAAAAAAAAAACTTTGCAAAAAGGCAAATATACTTCGCGCTATGCCGTGTCAGAAGTTTGGAAGGCGTAGATTTATGTTGACGGAGATAACGAGACTACGAAATCTGACTTCTGACAATCAAGGCCACACAACATACAACTCAAGTACTTAGCGCAATTCGAAGCGGCATATAATTACCATTAAAATCATTTATAGCTAAAGTGCACCTCATGACAATTCCAATAAGCCCAAACACGGCTAGAATACATTGTTTTGTTACTGAGTTCCGGTGCCTACCTTCCGGCTTCTTCATCAGATCGGTTGGATGGTACCATTTTCATCAGAACCATTTCTTTAAAGCTTCGTCATAGTCGCTTAACTATCTTAATCGAGATATCTTATCGCCACCCGTGAAATACTTATTATCGTTGAGAAGTTCCCGTGGCCTTCTGTGGTCTTCTTCATCAGTTCCACTTCACCAGATGATACTTTCTGAATGCAAATGCTTGATTTGTTGATGAAAATACCAAAATCGCTATATGTATGCCTATAATTTTTGAGGAGTTCCCTCGATTCCTCATAGATCCCATCATCAGAACTGGTTTTTGACCAATCAGGACCAATCAGGATCCTTTCAAATAAAAAAAAAAATCCAAATCGGTTTATAAATGACGGAGTTCTGAGGTAACAAACATAAAAAAAAACAGTGTCACTGTGTATATTTTTATGCATGTTAGTCTGTAATGTATTTATTTAGTTTAGTTGTTGACCGCACTTTTGCGGTGAAATCGACGCGTGATCCCACTTTCTTGTCTCGGCGATGACTGAGCAACCAATGGCAAAGATCTATGTGTATTGCGTCTATAGGTACACTTTCTTTGTATGTAAGCGTAACCGCTGTGGAGGGGCGTTCATTTTTAGAAAGGTTTTCTCTACATAGTGTAATCATCATCATAATTTTATACTAAGTAATCTGCTGCTTCTTTGGTCTAGTGTTCGCAAGCGCTACTGCTGAGCATGAGATCCTGGGTTCGATTCCCTTGTCGGGAAATGTGTTATCAGGTTATTCAATCTGAAATTTCTCAGGAGCAGCCCGGAGACTAGCTTTGTACCAGGCTATAGACTCGCCCCTTATTACCTACAACATAACTGACTGACAGCCTGACTGCCTGACTTAAACATAACTGGCGAAATGTGGGTGTACTATAGGTACCTACACTTCTGCTTAACCCTTCGGGGAATTCAGGCGTTATGTTACGTAATCCACTACCTCTCCAACCGCACGCCCGATTTTTGACTACTCTCATCGAGCTGCAAAGATCGTGGCTCCGCCTAGCCTGAGCAACATTCATACTAATGTCCGGTTACTGAGGTATTTAAACGAGTTTACCCATTCAATAGTGATTATTGGTTCGATATCGTGTTTCTGAACTATACGTTATGGAAGAATTTAGCTTAAAAATCGAGTGAATTATCTACTATCGAGGGTTTATATGAGAACCTTAAAAACCGAGCATAGGGAAGGAATTCGTTTAAATAGATAATTATGTCGAATCGTTATCTGTTGAGAGTTTAAGCTCCGTTTAAGAAACTGGACAAATCTCTTATTTCTGAAGAATTCTTAAACGGAGTTTAAACTCTCAATAGCTACTGATTCGACAAAATTATCTATTTAAGAGAATTCCTTCGTGATGCTCGGTTTTTGAGGACCTCAGATAAACCCTTGATAGTAATTCACTCGACTTTTAAGCTAAATTCTTCCTTGGCGAACAGTTCAAAAACACGATATCGAACCAATAATCGCTATCGAATGGATAAACTCCGTTTAAATAGCTCAGAAACTGGGCATTATCGCCTTTTTCAAAAGGAAAAAAACTTTTTTACTAAAACATACAACCGACTTCCAAAAAACAACACTACAAAGTGTAAATAACTTTAATTTCGGAAGTCGGTGTCTGGTTAAATGTATTTTACGTTTTTGCCACCAACTTCCGAAATTAAAGTTATTTTTCACTTTGTAGTGTTGTTTTTGGAAGTCGGTTATATTTTTTTGTAAAAAAGTTTTTATTTTTCACTTTTTAGTTGTGGTACTTACTCCACATAAGTTCCACCACTACCTACAAAAGAAACTAGAACATCATCCACATAAAAAGTGGGGAAAAAATACGTATTATTGAAGCTAATTCAAAAACTACCTAAGCAAAGTTAATACATTTTATATGGGACCGACTTTGAGTAATATCCTCTCGAACAAAACAAAAAATTTTCAAATCAGACGACTCTGTAAAAAGTTATACATGAAAAAAATATATATATCGTCGGCTAAAAATCATACATTTTGGACTAAAAAATATTCGTTCACAGCAGGTTAACATCAACTCCGTCGAAGTGGCGATGCTTGGGGGAGGTCCATGTCCAACAGAAGATGTCTTTCCGCTGAAATGATGATGCTGATGACACTTACCTATTATTCAGATATGCAGGTCAAGTGAAGTTGAAATAACTAAAAATTATATAATTAGGTATATTCTTAGCTAAATACCCTTTAAAACTTTTCCTACCTCTTCAGATTTTCTTCCTATTAATAAGCAAACTTCGGATGCACTGCACACCTTCCATGATTAATAGATCTTGACAGATTTGAGTTTACCACTTAGCCATGTAACGATGGATCTCCCAGCATAATCTAAGTTTGGACCAGATTTGCATTGTCTGGTGGATATTTTGATTACAGGAAGATACTATTTCGACAGTTTCAAGGAGACTCAAAACTTTTCTTAATACGGTTATGTATTGTCCGAAAACTACACCAATCAATCACAATACAACGTGTCGTTTTGCATCCTCCTCAAATTTAAGGGTGTGGTATAGACCATCAAACCGAACAACTTTTTTCCATGACACCAACATCGTAATCGCGAAAAATAATCAGCCGTCTCATACATTTGCGTCGAGTAGGTACTTATTGAAGTTTTCTAAAGGACAGTTGAACATTTTTTCGCGATTACGATGTTGGTCCCATGGAGAAAAATGTTCGGTTTGATGTTATCACATCCTGTTTGACGAGGATGCAAAACGAAACGTTGTATAAATATGGACAGTAGAGAAACTACGAACAAACGTGCGAAACGCCACACACACAGACGCGCGCATCGACGATACCCCTAAGCTACAGTAAATATACTGAGAGCACCGCGACTATAGCTTGGGGCCTCGTCGGTGCGCGCGCCTGGGTCAGTGTGCCGTTTCGACCATTTGTACGTAGTTCCCTTACTGTCATATATTTACTGTGGCTCAATGTTCTGTGATATCAAAGCGATTTATTTTCGCTGTTCTAAATAAAAACTGGCCAAGTGCGTGTCGGGCCAAGCGCAGTAACAGGGTTCCGTAGTTGCACAATAATGCGGACTAAGAAGTGAGCTTTTTGTTGTTTCGTGAATATTTAAACGGTTTCGGCGGCTCACAACGTCTAAAAAAGACATGCCCATTTTACGTGTACAAAGGTACTCTAAAAAAATTTTTTTTTCATGATTTCATTTTACCACTTTGTCGGCGTGTTATCCATGCCAAATTATAGCTTTCTAGTACTAAGAGTCTCTGAGCTAAGCTGCGGACGGACGGACAGACTGACAGACGGACGGACATAGCGAAACTATAAGGGAGGAACCCTTATAGTTTCGCTATGTCCGTCCGTTGATGTTGTTGTTGACCTGTTGTTGTCTCATGATTATTTATCGGGAGAAATAATTTTAATTTGCTTTACGTAAGCGATTTACTGCAACCGCTGATTACCAACGGGGTACTGGTACTGTGACCCTCAAGAAAGAAAAAATAAAGGTGGGAACGCTGTTGAATCTTTCAATTTTCACGGTCAATAAAAAAAGCAAGAACAGTACTTAGTGATTTCTATCAATAAAATATAAAATCAATAGCGTTGCATAAATAAAACTGTTTTTAAGCTTAAAGGTTTACATTCTAAAAGCTTCTGAAACGAAGTGACGTATTCATGAAACCGAATACAATACAGCAAAAATGAATTGTGTCCAACGCACGAATTCACGCCGCCCGGCGGCATACACCCGCTCGTGCCTCCGGTGGCGAAGTTGTTTCAGTGTGGATGAAACTTACTATTTACATAATAAACTATCGGTAGTTTGAATTTAATTTACCACTGGATAAAGAGTAATTTTTATTGTTCAACAATCAAAGACTTTAATTCGAAATTAGTTTAAAGTAACCATTCAGTTAAAGACGAATGTTAAATTTCCCATACAATTTAGTATGTTCGCAAACAACTACGTTCCTCAAAGGTGTGCATGAAAAGGGGCCTCGTGCATTCGTAGCGCGAAAGCAGCGATCCGTCGATTGTCGGTTTTTCGGACGAACACAAAGGAGGCGCTCAGTGAGCTTTGGACGGGCATCGACAGCATAGGCGCGCGTAAGAAGCGCCCAGGCCGTCCAAAGGATTCGCATTGCTAGTCTGGACGCGGCTTTAGGAAAATAATTTGGTCGAAGGCTTATGAATTTGGAAGTCACTCGGAACCCCGTATAGCTAAAAATCCCATCTAAGCAGCAAATTAAGACGATGAGAACACTATATCAATTTAAGACCTCGCCCCTTCAGCGGCTTAGCAAAAGCTAGAAAGAAAGCTTCACTAGGTACTCCAAACATTGGCCAATCGTTACGAACTTATGATTTCAAGATGAGGAAAACAAAAACAATCGTCTCGTGTAAGCTATTATGAGTAAGACCTCACATAGACATCACCCCTCACACA
Organism: Cosmia pyralina; assembly: GCA_946251885.1. NCBI lineage: Eukaryota > Metazoa > Arthropoda > Insecta > Lepidoptera > Noctuidae > Cosmia > Cosmia pyralina. The sequence continues at coordinate 22,603,312 of OX276345.1, read as the reverse complement.
CGTCTCTATTAGCCGATACAATATTGGATCAAATAGCAGTGAGCACAATCCGCTGGCATTTTCTAGGAACACGTCCGGCTCCCCAGAACTGTAGACATAGCACGAACACGCGGAGTATGTGGTATAGGTACGTAACGTAAATTTGATCAGTTTTATAATTGAAAAAAATACTCGTTTCGCACAATGTTTTTAAAACTTTATTCATATCTATCAGAGCAATGGTGGCCCAGTGGTAACGGCCGCGACTTACGAGGTGTACGTCGTAGGTTCGAACCCCAACAGGCGCTTTACTATGTGTAAATTATTTCATTACCACTGCTCTCCAAACGGGAAGGAAAACATCGTGAGGAACCTAGAACCAAAAAATTCGAAGACATGTGACATCTACCAACCCGCACTGGGCCCGCGTGGTGGATTACGGCGCGCTCCCTCTCACAGAGAGGAGGCCTGTGTCCCAGCAGTGAGAACACTATAGGCTGATTATGCTTATTCATATCTATGGGTGATAATAATTGACCTACTTGTTGCAAAAATTCAAACCAAAAGATTAAAGGATAGTTATATTTTCGATTCGTTCGATATTATGTTGCGTTTGCATCCTGCGTTCGTGTTAGGGCCACAGTGTGGGAACTGGGAATATCACACATTGGTGACCTTACAGAGCTACGGGACGTACGTAAACAAAAATGTACATACCTGGTACCTAATTAGATATGGTAGGTATTTAAGTGGTTTTCCTAAAATGACGATCGCTGAAATTCAGAGCAAAAAAAAGTGCATTTTCTTTCATGATTATAAAGACTAAGTTTTCCGCACGGGTCGACCCATCAGGTTTAGCTACGCTTGACGAGGTTGGTTCGTGGATGGGTGACCATCTTTACATACCGAGACTCCTCCGTGCCTCGGAAAGCACGCTATGTCGTTAGTCCCGGCTGTTATTCGTGGATCTTTGACAGTCGTTACGGGTAGTCGGAAGCCCGAAAGTCTGACAACCAGTCTTACATGTTGCCCAGTCACTGGGTTGAGGAGGTCAGAGAGGCAGTCGCTCCAAGTAAAATACTGGTATTCAGCTGCATCCGGTTAGACTGGAAGCCTACCTCAACATAGTTGGGAAAAGGCTAGGCAGATTGATTGATTGAAAAACTACTTAAAAGTTTGTGTAGAAGAGTAAATAAAAATAAAAAATAAAATGTTTATTGAAGAAAAGCCAAAGTAGGTACTAACTAAAACAATGTAATATTTATAACTAGGTGGCTATGCTATGCACAATACATTGAAACCCTGATCTCCAAACTAGGGGTATCCCTGTACCTTTAAGATCAGTGTAGAAATAGTTGTGTATTTGCCAACATGAAATAACTGCTCAACTTTAAAGCATTTTCTTGCGCAGATGTATGGACCACGATCATACAGGAAAATTACAGGAAAACAATAGATGACGAAAAATAAAATTTATGATGCTCTCAAAGTTTTATCACTTTGAGTGTTAAGAAGACGACCGAGGCTAAAAATGTTATGTTCACTCCGATCCTCGTTATAATTTTCCAATGAAAATTATTGGAACTCATAAAATCTTCGACACTTAGGTAGGTACCTACAGGAACATAATATTTAATAGCTCATCGGTAAAACTTGTTTCAAGAAAATTCTGGGTAGGTAGGTACCTATATAATCCTTCAATTTTTCGCAATGAGTTTGCGAGAGATTCGTTGCTTATGCACGGTCTCTGAAGAATTCTTAAACGGAGTTTAAACTTTCAATGTTATTGAGTTTTTGTTTTTGTGAATGACATCTCGCAGTTGACCATTGGAGGTCGAGACTGCATAACCGAACGTTTCCTGTGGGTGTTTTAAGCGAACTTAAAGCCTCCGGCCAGGGCTTACAAACTAAGGTATATTAAGCGACTGTGCGTCGCTAATAGGAGAAAAGCCAGACGGGGCAAGCTGAATCATAATGGGGGGGTTAAGAGCTACAGGCTCAGCTATGCCCCCAACAGGCACAACTTCACCGAGTAGGGGGGGGGGGGGCGGTTACGATTGCGACCTCGGTGGCGAGGTCGGAATGTATATCTAGGTGGTTTGCGTTTGCAAACCGTACAGGTGGCCCTATTACTCTCCTGAAGGAGGGTTATGGGGTCAGCAGGGTCGGAGAGAATATGTCTCGGACGGCGAGTCTTACTGATTTTAGAGGGGGCGTAGCGCGCGGCCTCGACAACCAAAGGGTTGCGATGCTTCGCGGCGGCATCAAAGAAACGCTTCGAGTTGCGTTTCAAGAATTGATGGATAGTGGGGATTCTAAGATCAAGGTGAAGGTTCGCGTTCTGAACGAACCAAGGGGCTCCCGTTACCTTTCTGAGGAAACGGTTTTGTAATGTCTGCATCCGATGCAGATAGCGGGGTTTGGCGTATGCAAATACCGAACCCGCATAAGTCATGATGGGACGAATGTACGCAGTGTAGATGCGCAATTTGCACTTAAGGGATAATTTGCTGCGTGCATTTAAAACGTAATGTAATCTACCGAGGGCAAAAGCGGCCCGTGAACGTGCTTGCTTGATGTGCTCGAAAAGGAGAGGCGCTGATCGAGTGTCACACCTAGATATTTGGCTCGCTTCTCCCAAGGGATTGGCTTACCAAACATGGTGATTTGTCGGGGAAGGGTACGTGAGAAACACGGTTTCAGAAAGAAAACCGCTTGACTCTTGTCGGGATTGACCTCGATTCTCCACCGACGAAACCATCAGGCGAGGTTATCGACTGCGGTTTGAAGGTTACGTGCTATCGCGTTTTGATCTCGTCCCGAACAGTAAATGGCCGTATCGTCTGCGAACAGAGCCAACTGAGCCTTTCTACTTTTCGGGATATCGCTGGTAAATAAAGTAAAAATAAGGGGAGAGATTACGGAGCCCTGTGAGACACCTGCGCGAATCGGGTGGGGAGCAGAAAGTGCTTCATCAATACGGTAACAAAAAGTGCGGTTCGACAAAAAGTCTCGTAAGATGAGCACGAGACGGTCAGGCACTCCGAGTTTGTACAGCTTATAAATTAAGCCGTTGTGCCAGACTTTGTCAAACGCTTTCGCTATATCGAAAAAGACCGCGCCCGTCATCGAACTGCGCTGAAAATTTGCGCTTATGCGTTCGACGATGCGGTGAACCTGTTGTACACAGGAGTGTTGGGTTCGGAACCCATACTGCTCGTTCGGGATGAGGCCCTTTGTCTCGGCATAATCTCTGAGGCGCTTATAAATAAGTCTCTCATAGATTTTGCCAAGAACATTGAGCAAGCTAATGGGGCGGTAACTAGTGGGCTTGCTCTTGGGCTTGCCGGGCTTAGATATACCGATAACGGTGGCCTGTTTCCAGGCTTGGGGGAAGATGTTATTGCTCATGGCACCATTGAAGATGATGGTCATTAGCATAATTAAATTTGCTGGGAACAGTTGGAACACCCTGTTGGTGAGTCCATCTGAGCCAGGGGCTTTGCGGGGTTTTAGACCCTTGATTATCTCGTGCACCTCGTCCAGAGTGACGGGGGGCAGGGGACAATCAGGGTCCTCGACAGGAGGGAGGGAAGCTCTACGTTCGACTTCCACGTCGACCGCCGAGAGATGAGCTCAGAGTTCGGTGTGCATTGCGCCTCGAGACTGTCTGCAAGGCATTCCGCCTTGTCAACATCATCGAACGCGATAGTTTTATCTGGGCGGACTAGGGGGGGCATAGAGGCAGATCCTTGGGACCTGAGTTTCTTCTGGAGTTCCCAGAAGGCAAGGTGGGTTGACTCTAGCTCGCTCAACATCTTATCCCAGCTAGCGGAACGCAGTTCCTCCATACGAGTCTTTACAGACTTCTGTAAATAACGCATGTCAATGTTATGGATTCGACAAAATTATTCATATACTTAAGCAAATTCCAAGACCCCTCCGTGCCTCGAAAATCACGTTAAGCCGTTGGTCCCGGCTGTCATTCGTGGATCTTTGACAGTCGTTACGGGTCGTCAGAAGCCCGAAAGCCTGACAGCCAGTCTTACCAAGATGTATCGTATTACGTAGTAACTGGGTTGTGGAGGTTATTTATTGATTTATTTATTTATTTATTGACACACCAACGACTTATTCACTAAATCATTACATTAAATATATTCTATATCAACAGCTTTGCGGTGAATTTGTCACTTATAGGTGTGCACAGCACTTGTATGGTCATTAATAAAAATTAAAATGGAAATAACAAAATTAAAATTAAAATTTACAAAGCTTAAAAATAACAAATAAATTATGACATCATTAAAATAAATTAAGTTAAATTGTACAATATTAAATACATTGGATGGAGTCACACAAATACACAAATAAGCGTCAGAAGCCCGAAAGCCTGACAACCAGTCTTACCAAGATGTATCGTATTACGTTGTAACTGGGTTGTGGAGGTTAGATAAGGCAGTCGCTCTATCCCCCCCGGAGGGTTCCCGCACCCCCCCGGAGGGTTCCCGCATTGTCGAGGCGGGGGGGCTCAGTAGCCGTGGCTTGGTCACCCACGGTGAAGCGAAGAGGAACCCATGCGGGGGCCGCTCGTCAGGGCTTTTGCCGATAAGCCGACGACGTAGCGGCCAACAGGTAGGTTGCGGTGGCCGTATGGGCGACACCGCAACTGAGGCGGGCCGCGGTGTCTTATGGGAGGCATCGCGGCTGAGGATTGGAGGCCGCGGCGGGAGAGGAGTGCCGGTATTGCGGTGCGCCGCTCTCCCTACCTTCCGCGGCCTTGACGGGGTCGCCACCGTTTGATGGCGGACGCGGTGGGGCCGCAGGGGAAGAGGAGTGTCGGTATGACGTCGGCCGCTCTCCCTATCCTTTGCGGCCGAAATGGCGGCGGAGCGCGCGCGGGAGGACGACCCTCACGCGGCGCCGCTCCGAAGGCGGAGTAGGGGTCGGAGCAGACGACTCCTCCCAGGTGGGGGCCAGCAGGCAACGGGTGTGGGGGCATTCTTGCCTGTATTGCACAGGCCCCCACCAGTGTCGGACGGGAATGGCCAGGTGTTCCCGGTCATTCCCGTAGCCCCCCATCCGGGGGGGGCACGCGGGGCCCGCCAGCCAGGCGGGCATGCGCCGGGAGGGTTGTGGACGTAAAGGCTGAGCCGGTTTCCCATGGCCCTCCCATCACGGCGATGTGGGAACACTGCTGAGTTTTAGTGGGTATACTGTCATTCTGACAGGAGTCCCACATACCCCGTCTCGTCCCCCACGAGCGGGGATGCATAAAGCATTTCTCAGCGTCAAAAAAAAAAAAAAAAAAAAAAGGCAGTCGCTCTATGTAAAATATTGGTATTCAGCTGCATCCGGTAATACTGGAAGCCGACCCCAACATCATTGGGAAAAGGCTAGGCATCAATAGTTTATTTGGAGCTCACAATAATCAGTTTCACATAAATGTAACTTAACAACTTTGATGTTGATGTCGCCAACGATAACTGGTGACTAAGCCGACGTTCGCACGGACGTAAAAATATCGCGGCGGGATTTTATCGCGCACTGGATTTTCAACTCTCGTTGTTGACCCGAGCGTTGAGAATCCAACTTAACAATAACAGAGTGCATTCTAGCGCGTCGAAAAAACAGTTGGATTTTCAACTCTCGGCGCTAAGCAGAACGTTGAAAATCCAGTGCGCGAAATAAAATCGCCGCGATACTGTTACGTCCGTGCGAATGTCGATTCAGTAAGTATAAAAAGATTCAATTAGGTACCATCTTCGTAATAGAAACCTACTTAGGTCAGTCGGTAACTTGTAGGTAGCCATAACTTACGTAGACAACAAATAAGTTTCAACCTAGGTAACTTCTTAAAGAATCACACCACACTAATAGGTATTATAAAGACGAAAGTTTGTGAGAGTGTGTGTGTTTGTATGTTTGTTACTTCTTCACGCTCGAACTGCTAGACCGATTTGGATGAAAGGGGATTGTCCAATTTCTATAGGACTTTGGCCACTCATAAACAAACAGTTCAGCTAATATTATGTGATTGATTTAATAGCTCATATTAGTAGAAATGAGGATATAAACCTAGTTTTGTATCAAGATGTATGTTTAGATATGTTTTTAACATTTAATTGAAACAAGTTATGTATGAAATAAAACTTGTATTTTTTTATAAAATTATATTTATTCACCAGATTCATATGTTAAAAGAACATGGTCGAGGAACCAGCAGGCAGGCAGGTGGCAGGTGGATTAATATGTTCCTAATACCTTGCCCAACTTAAAAACCAAATAATGGTCATAATATGTGCACAGCAACCTATTGTTCTACGGCCCACCATACAGTTGCAGCAATATTGTTTTATTTCTGCCCTCCCTTCAGTGTTATTTGCATACATTATATAAACAAAATATCTTTTTCTGCTGATGTGTCTGCTCTGTATTTTCTCACGCAATAAACTGCAGTTGGCTGAAGGGAGCGGGAACCTTCCCGTAGGTTGCTGGCAGTATTTCTGCACAGCCCAATAGTATAGGAACCATCGCCTCTTATGTGTTCTCCATAGTAAGAACGAGCTTGTTTCAATTGATACGTTCCACTTGCAATTAGAATTAAATCTCTATATTACTTTATATAGTGTATTATCTATGGCGAATGATAACTGTCAATCAATCAATCTGTCATTTTGACAAATTGACACAACATTTTTTAAGCATCGTGTTGCCATATAAAAAAAAACAATTATATATCGATTCATTTGAAATCGGTCAAAACGTTAGAAGTACGAAATAATGTATAAAACGACAGTTTATCATTTCCTATGTCTTAAGTCATTCATATAATTTATTGGCATTTTTAATTATGTTATTTAATGAAAACTATGTTGAATACAGTGGAAAGATTGCACTGTATTTCAAATCGATTTGAATTTGTTGTTTTATGGAGTTTTGGTTTGGCGACACTGAAACCAAATCCAATGCCGTTCATGTGTAGCATCAAATCAGATACTAAAAATAAATGTTTTTTTGCAGTGCTGATTGATACAAAGTTATTTGCATCAGATATTTACTAAAATAGAATTTAATTATTGGTAAATTATTTTTTTGTATAGCATCGTGTTTAAAAATGGCCAAGTATTGACAATTCCCTTTGGTATATAAATAGCTTATACCCTGGATTAACACATATGCTACTTTTTATCCCGGTCTACGTGGGTGAAACCGCGGGGCGCAGCTAGTAAAAGATAAAGCTGACTTTCACGTTGTTTATTGAAACTTATGAAACTACTCGCAACCGGGCGGCGGCGTGCGTGTATGACCGGATTATGAACAAAAAAACTGGCCTTGTGCGTGTCGGACCACGCACAATAAACGGTTCCGTAGTTGGGATGAATTTATCCCAAGAAGAAACTTATCATTGTAGTTGAAAAACATGTTCTCCCATACTTTCCAACTGAAAATGTAAGTTTGTACTCACAATATTGATAGATTTACCATGTTATTTTAAGACCACAGACTTCTTACAGGTTTTCCTGTAATCTACAGGTAAAGATCTATTTTCTGTATTTTTTCCCAAATTTTAGGCTAAGTAGTTTCGGAGATAAGGGTCAATTTGGTCAATTTTCGTCTATTTTCTTAAATAACTTTAAAACAATTTCTTTTAAAATTATTAAAAAATATATATTTGAGACCCTCATAGTAAGCCCTTTCATTTGATATGTCACACGGTATAGTTTGCAAAACCTTTTTTTTATTTTCTTATTTGCCCCCCCCCCAAAAGTGACCCCCATATTCAAAATTCATTTTTTTTTCGTATTTAGGTTACAGAAATTCATATGTGTACCAAATTTCAACTTAATCGGTCCATTAGATTCGGAGCAAATTGGCTGTGACAGACGGACAGACAGACAGACACACGAGTGATCCTTTAAGGGTTCCGTTTTTTTCTTTTGAGGTGCGGAACCCTAAAAACGAGGCAAAAGTAGTATGTAAGAGGAGGAGGCGGAACGCGTGAGGGAGAGGCAACAGCCGCGCCCTCGCGCCTCTAGCCGCCGCAGGAGACGCCCTGGGCGGCGGGAATCTATCGCCGATTCCCGGCCACCGTAGGCACGGGCTTGCGGACGACAAGTAATGGCAGCTCGTCGTCCGGTAAGGACCAGGCCCGGGTCGACGGTGCGTTGTGTTCCACGCGCGCCTTAAAGAGATGTCAGCAGTGACGGGGTCCAATAGGGCCGATGCCGCCGGGGTCGCGGGTAGTTCTAAAGAGATACCGTGGCCCTGGCACGGGCAACTGAAGGAACACAAGTGGGTTTTAGTCAGTAAATGTCTGACACGCCCTCCCGCTCCGCCCAGAGCGGGAGAAGTCATTTGATGATTTCCAACCCACAAAAAAAAAAAAGTAGTATGTAAGGATCGTAGCAGGTGGCGTTCTGTAGTTTCTGCCTACCCCCATGGGAAGCAGGCGTGAGTTTATGTTTATGTGTAGGAATATAAAATGATATAATTATGTTATTGAACAAAATATCATTTTATATACCTACACATAATGCCTTATTCACAAACAGATTCGGGAATGCATTAATTGACAGTTTCTCAGAATTTCGAGTTTACTATAACAATATTGTAACAGCTAACTGAAAGCTTTATAGCGGGAATTTTCAGCAAGCTTTCAGTTAGTGTACCTATTTCGCGAAAATATTATTTTTTTTGTGTTTTGGAATTCAATTTTGTGCTTCTTCTAGGTATTAGGTAGGTACCTACTTAGGTATCTAGCACATATCCGTCAACGTCTATTACGTAATGATTAAATATCCCTTATACCTTATACCTATAGGCAGGTACATAATGTAATGTAGGTACTTAACTTGGACAAAATCATAGATTCCTGAAAAAAAATATACCTAATAAGTAGCTACTATAAATGATACAACTAATAAAATAACTGATAAATGGGAACCGATCACTTTTTTTGGAAATTTTTTTGTACGAATTTCATTTTCCGAAAACTATTGACCGACTTCTTTTTACCTGACTGCGCCAGAAGGAGGGTTATGTTTTTCGAGAGTACGTATGTATTTATGTATGTATAATTGTTTGGCACGCTCTGCGGCCTGATCGGCTCGATGGATTTTAGCTTGAGAGGTGTCGTTAGATTCGTATAAACTGTGAGAGTGACACTAGGTATATCAAAATATAAAAAAAAAACTAAATGGCGGATTTTTGGCGCCAAATTATGTCTTAATTTTTTTTTTTCTCAAAACCTGTCGAATGAGGTATCAAAATAAAGGGTTTTAAAAGGTGATTACAAGAATATATATACAACTTATATGGTTAAAAGTAATTCGAATTTGCAAATCGTAAAAAACACATACCAAGAACTAAATCCCCTGCGATATCTTTAATTCACATTTGTAAACTAAAAAAATATAAATAAAAAAAGTAATTAAAAAAATTAAAAAACCCGACTGCGGTAAAAAACTTAAGTTAAAAAAAACTGAAAAGCTAAAAACAAGCCCATTTTAAATTAAATAAATGGAAGCAGGAGCGACCCATACCATTTTTATTATATTTTTAACTGGGTCCCGCCTGCTTCCAACATTAATTTAATTTAAAATGGGCTTGTTTTTAGCTTTTCAGTTTTTAAGTTATTTTTTAACCGCAGTCGGGTTCCTAATTTTTTTAATTACTTTTTTTTGCTCTAGGCATTATTTGACATATTTTTAAATCATCGAAGTATCATGTGTCATAGGTATTATTTTACCGAACTATATTTCGCCGATTTACAAAATAACTTTTTGCTATTGGCCGAAGCCTCTTTTGAACTTTTTTCATTTGCCAAATGATTTATTTCCTATATTTTCACCACACCGAAACAACATTTTACGGAATATTTTTTGGTCACAAATATAAAGCTAGTTACTTGGTAGCATTTTCAATAAAAAATTAAAAATATGTTGTACAAAGTTGTTGACAGAAAAGGATCGCTGCAAAACTGACTTTACGCAGTGTTGTCTGCCCTACCCTAGAGTGTAATTAAAGCCCGCGTAGGCGCGGAGGGGTGGGGCGGCCCGCGAACTGAGAAGGTGGTTTGAAGGCCCGCCGCCGCGACTGAGGCTGGCCGACCAGGCCGGCCAGCAAGCCGAAGCTGCGGTGGTGAACGTTCAAACCATCTGCGACGATAAGCTAGCGTGGGGTCGCCCAAACCCCGCAGCGGCGGAGCCGTGACATAAACAATGCTTGCTGCATGTTGCATGCCTGCTTATTTTATTTTATTTTATTCAGAAAGGAACTCCAACAAAGGATACACATTACATGCATTATTATACAAAGTACTTTGAAGATTTGTGCTCCTTCAGTTATAGGAGAACACATCATGCATACATCATCATTTTAAACATAGTTTAGAATTGTATGAGTTTAAGTAGTTAAACACAATAAAATTTAAATCAAAGAAAAATTAAACAATATTAAATTAAACAACACATGAACATAAAATTAAATTAAACATTTGAAATTAAAACACGGGTTAAATAGTAAACAATTGAAGAGTAAAATTTAAAAAAATAAAATAAAAATTAAAACATTAAGATATTCTAAAACACAAATAATACAATGAAAGAGGCAACAATTAATAGGAACTATAAAGAGCAATTATTAACAATATATAAGGTCTTTACCTATGAAATTGCCGTTCTGCAGTACTGGCCATTTCAAATCAAAATAATTTTTGTTTGGCTAAGAATTCTAATTTCAAATTAATTTTATTTTAAAAACATGGATTTTTTTTTCCAAAAGTAGTCATTTGTTTATTGATTAGTGTTACATTTTCATCGCATTTCAATTTTTTTCGTCATCATGGATACGTTAAAAATTCGAGTAATTATGGAATATGAGTACCGTCGTGGCAGCAACGCGGCACAAGCGGCACGCAACATCAACGACATTTACGGAGCTAACACTACAAACCAACGCACCACTTGTTATTGGATTGCTCGCTTCCGTTCTGGAAATTTCGACCTGAAAAATGAACCTCGCGGTCGTCCGAAGACTTTGGTCGACAATGACGAATTAAAGGCGATTGTGGAAGCTGATGATACACAATCTACGGCTGAATTAGCAGCAGCTTTCGACGTTAGCGTCAAAACAATATTGGTCCATTTGCGTCAAATTGGCAAGGTAAAAAAGCTTGACAAATGGGTGCCCCACGAACTCAAAGATCGCCAGCGCGAAGTACGCGTCGAGACGTGCCTTGCACTGCTCAACAGACACACAAATGAAGGAATTTTGAACCGCATTGTTACCTGCGATGAAAAATGGATTCTGTTTGATAACCGCAAGCGCTCAGCAAGTTGGTTGGATCCTGGTTCAGCACCTAAACAATGCCCTAAACGAAAACTTACCCCTAGAAAAGTGATGGTCACTGTTTGGTGGTCTAGCGCCGGTGTGATTCATCACAGCTTCTTACCAAACGGGGTGAGCATTACTTCAGATGTGTACTGTGAAGAACTGAACACAATGATGGAGAAGCTGGCACATCTCCAACCAGCATTGGTCAATCGCTCGTCTCCGCTGCTCCTGCACGACAACGCGCGACCTCATACTGCACAGCAGGCGGTCTCCAAGTTGCAAGAACTGGGGTTGGAAGCTCTCCGTCATCCGCCCTACTCACCAGACCTTGCGCCTACAGGCTACTCCTTTTTCTAGAATTTGGATAACTTCTTGGCGGGAAAAAAATTCAATACCCGAGAGGCAGTACAAAATGCCTTTGAAGAATTTGTTGCCTCCCATCCAGCTGATTTCTTTAAGAAGGGCATCAATAAACTGCCACTGCGTTGGCAAAGATGCATTGATTGCATGGGTGATTACTTCGATTAATACAAATAAAAAATGCATGAAAAAAATTCGTTTAAATTTTTTCATACAAAACGGCAATTTCATAGGAAAAGACCTATTAATATGATAAATGTGTGTGACCTGTCGATACGTCAACATAAAACAGGGTCTGAAAATCGTGCCCGAATTAAACGTTTGAACTTAGCAAGATTGTTAGAAAAGATGTCTATGTCTCCCGAAGAACTCGAAACAATGTTGTATTCATAGGTCATCCTTGCAATGGGTGCGTGTTTTGCTAACTCGCTGCATGTCTGCTTGCACGCTGCATGCCTGCTTGCACGCTGCATGCCTGCTTGCGCTGCATGCCTGCTTGCATGTTGCATGCCTGTTAGCATGTTGCATGCCTGGTAGCACGCTGCATGCCTGCTTGCATGCTGCATGCCTGCTTGACTTGCAATTGCAATGTTCGGAAACATAATACTTCGAACCAATGTTATTTCGGCTAACTGTAACTTCGGTAAAATGTTTTTCGACCAAATGAAACGTCGAAGTAACGAAAAAAATCGAATTGATAATAGGTCAACTGATACAATGGCAAACGTGACTTCGATGAAGCAAAAAAAAAACGAAACGAAAATAGTTCAAAAATGTTTGGTGAAATGACATTCCGTCCAATATTTTTTGAACTTCTGATAGGTAGCCCAGATAAATATAAGTATATGTCGCAGCCAACTAGCTTAATAAGCCGTTTAGTTTACAGCCAAGCCTTTGGAAGTAGCGCTCGCTCGTCTCGTGAGCGTTTTATCACAGTTCTATCCTAACCTAACCTATTTGGTCGGGCTGCCCCAGCTTAGTTCTACGACCAATTCGGCTCGCGCGTGGTTGGTCACAGTTCCAACGTAACCTATAGGTAGTTGAATATCATTCAGGCCGCTAGTTGAACGGCATCGTTCAAAGGCTAAGCAGTTAACTAAAAAGCTAAAATTAATCTGATTAGCTGTGACAAAGATACAACCTAGGTAAAGTTTGAAATGAACGAATGAACTCAAGCACATTGATAGTCAGACCGAATCGACGGCGGCGACGGTTTGCGGACGGTAAACGAGACACAATAAGTAAGTAGAAGTTTTATTGTTATGGCGCGGTCCCACGGACTGCTTTCTCACAGGCCAGACCGACAGGCCGTGGGAATAGTCGGCCTACGGTGGCTTGTCGTCGCCCGTCCGATCGAATGTATGAGATGATCCGAATAATGCTCGGCACGGGGCGCGACAGGCCTCGACAGGCAAAACCACTAGTCTTTTATTTAATGTAATGTGTGCCATTACTTTTAAGAATTAATAAGTATATTAAATTCTATGGGAGACAAATAGGAATAAAAAGTGTCATCTGTCCCCCTATCACCAATAGGGGGACAGATAGGAATGAATAAAATACGAACTGTCCGGTCCCCTCGTTGCTAACAGGGGGAAAGATCGAACTTTTTTTTTTCCGATCTGTGCCCCCGAACCCGAAGGGACAAAGCGGGGTGACAGATCGGGATGATTCCCTAGTAGGTAATAATAGGTAGGTACCTACAGATTTCATTTTGTTACAAATTTGGTTTCTATTTCCGTGTAGGTACAATGGTCAAAAGAAATCCAACACGTAGCTTTGGAAAGAGATGATGGCTTTGTTCACTCGCTTCGCTGCAGCTGTATCCTAAATTATATAAAACGCCAAAATCCATTTTGCTCAATTTAATAGAAATGATACGGTGTTCGAACAATAATTTCAGTCAGTTTTCACGCTACGACCGGATTGCTCGAGGCGAAATAATAAAAAGAAGATCGTATTTTACGCGGCTAATAATACTTCAATGAAATGGATTCGTATTGTTTACGATTTAAACGTTATAGGTATCTAAGTCCTACCACAGATTAGTAATGATACAATAGTTTATCTTCACAGAAAACGGCCGAAACAACGCGCTTTGAAATCTCAGTCAGTCTCAGTTACGCAACAGTTCGAGCGTGCAAGCAAAACATAAATTAATATGATGTTTTTTTTCAGTTATAATATCAGTTTAAAAATCAGTTTTTTTTTTTTTGTGTAAACTGCACAGAGATGTGATGTGTAAGTATCTATAACTCAACACGATAAACAGATTTTATCAACTCAAACTTCAAGTAACAACACTACCGGCGGTCATTGACCAAAAAAAAACATCAAATTTTTATTTATTTATTTATTTATATCCTCACTTACAACTATTTTTACAGGTGTAACCCAATGCAATAGTGAAGAAAACTTAAAAACTTATTATCTAAAACTTATTACATATAATGTTATCCTTGTGAATTCACTCAGTGTACACGCAAAAACGTCTACCTCCTCTGCTACAAGGTTAAGGGTGCGAATTATTTTGTCGTGTGGCAAAACGTAGGTTTGATACCCAATAAAAGGTACAGTCAGCGTCAAAAATATCGACTGTTCAAAATGATCTCAACAACTAAGTAAATTAAACTTTATCTCAATTGGATAAAGTTCTTGTCATGACAGTTGTCGTGTACTGTCTTCATTCTGAAAAATTCCTTGTGTCATTAATTACATTACATTTTCATTGTTGTTTAGATTATTTTGAACAGTCTATTCGTCCCGATATTATTACGATCATATTCCAATGATATCCCTATTTCCATCGCCATCATCACCTACCTATGCAAGTAATGCAAGATGCTTTTTCAGATCTCTAATTAAAACTGCCAGTCAGATCCTATATATACCTCCCACGCCAAAAGAAACGAGTAAATACTTGTTGTATTTAGCACCCTACTAGGTGTTATTAAACCCATGCAGGCAGAGCCGGCCACTGACTACGACTGACAAGTGACAAGGCACTCCCACGCGTTTATTTTGCTTTGCCGAGTAAAAATTCTTAATCGAATGTCAGGCGTGGTAAACGCTCGGTTCTCAACGCATTCGAGAAGCGCCGCCGGTAATTACTTTTGAATCCATATCGCAGTTTATGTTCAAACCTTTTTTAATTAGATAGTAGATAAGTATGTACAGACGCCAGCAGGTCAAGCCACTCGAAACTGTCAAATTTTCCCAATCAACCTTGAACCTAATACTTTAGCGATAAAGATGAAAATCTATTAAAGAAATTTGACAGATTGTAGTAGCTTGATGTGCTGGCGTCTGTACCTTGAGATACTTACGTATTAGAAAACGAGAGTATTTAGTAAAATGCCAGAAAAGTTGCAGAGCGACAAAAGTGAGGCCAAAATTGGCCCTATTTTGAAATAACTGGAACATGCAAGCTCTTTGAAAAAACCTATATTTACCTACCTACTTAGATAGCTATGCCCAACTCTTATCTATTACAAACTATCAACTTACTTTAATAAAAACTATACCAACCCTACACGCCTACTACTACTTTCAAGGCGACCGACGACGTTGACTAGTTTGTCTCCCGATCTCCCCAAAGGTTGGTCGACCTAATTTCTTCACCCCCATTAATGGCATCAACAGCTCAGGGTCTATTATTTTTGCTCCCGAGACAGATGACCTCACACGCCAACACAACGGCAGCGGCATTGGAAAACTATGATCAAATCAAATAAAATTAATCATGCATTGAATGTCGACAATTTTGTTTGATTTAAAATGCCCTCAGAATGGTGTAGGTACCTATAACTTTATCCCTCTGACTTTTCAACGTATCTGGTCATCTACCTATTATCTCAACCTATGTACTAAAATAACAGCCACATATTTATATAAAAAAAAACATTAAAAAAATTTAAACACTCGGGTTTTTTTTTTAACTTAAGTTTTTTACCGCAGTCGGCTGCGGTAAAAAACTTAAGTTAAAAAAACTGAAAAGCTAAAAACAAGCCCATTTTATAAATTAAATAAATGTTGGAAGCAGGCGGGACCCATTTAAAAATATAATAAAAATTACGGGTCCCTCTTGCTTCCAACATTTATTTAATTTAAAATGAGCTTGTTCTTAGCTTTTCAGTTTTTTTAACTTAAGTTTTTTACCCAGTCGGGTTTTTTATTTTTTTTAATTACGTGTTTTTTATGATTTGTCACTTCGAATTACTTTGAACCATATAAGTTGTATATATATTTTTGTAATCACCTTTTAAAACCCTTTATTTTGATATCCCACTCGACAGGTTTGAGAAAAAATATTTTTTTAAGACATAATTTGGCGCCAAAAATCTGCCATTTTGTTTTTTTTTTTTATTTTGATATACCCAGTGTCACTTTTGAGACACACAGTAAATACGAATCTTACGACACCTCTCAAGCTAAAATCCATCGAGCCGTTCAGGCCGCAGAGCGTGCCAAACAATTATACATACATACATACTCTCGAAAAATATAACCCTCCTTCTGGCGCAGTCGGGTAAAAACTTCCCTATCTACGTTTACAATTTTGGTTTCAGCAACCAAAATAATATATAAAGAGAGTAGGCCTCGTATACAGAGACGCGGGGCGTCAGGCGGCGCGGTGCTGGGGCGGGATGCGGGGCATCAAGCGTTTTCTCCGTTTATGGCACGCACGCGGCGGCGTAAGCGGTGGCGTTCGAACGGCGCGGCGCACGCGGTGGCACTCGCGGTGTCGCACGGTATGCTATAAAGAAGTTAAACCGAAGAAACCCGCCGCGTCTCCCGCTGCGTCACCCGCCGCGTTCGCCGCGGCGTCTCCCGTCGCCTCCCGTCGCTTCACCCGCCACATGCGACGCTACAATTCAAACAAAAGCGTGTAAAATCGCTTCTCCGTAAACGCTCTCAAAGAACGCCCTGTTTGAATTTAGTGCGGGCCGCACCGCTCAACGCGACACGCGATGCCCCACGTCTCCGTAAACGAGGCCTGGATTGGTGACGCGGGAGGGAGCGCCGTGAAGTTGTTTTGTGAGAAACGGCTAGTCCTGAGATCGACACGCGCAGCCTTCAGTAGCAATTCCTTGTGAAAATTTTCTGTTTTTATAGAATTAATTAACGCTGCCGGCCGGCGTTCCTACATACCTATACTACTCGTACAATAAATTCTAATAATGGCACAAAACTGACACTTACACGCGTTCTTACAGATTATTCCTGAAGAACGGCTATCACTAAAGTAATCATTGACTTATACATATATTACTGGATAGGTAACAATAAATTATAAACACATGGGATTTCCATTAACAGTCGACTAGCAACAGATAGGTACTTATAAACTTATTAACCGACGAAAAAAAAGGAGGAGGTTCTCAATTCGACACATTTTTTTTTTTATTTGACCACGCATAACTATTTAGGTACAGAGTCGTCCTTGGGTAGTTTTTGAGTTAGCCTCAATGATACGTATTTTTTCCCCACTTTTATATGGATGATGTTTTAGTTTGTTTTGCAGTGGTATTAGAATTTGTGTGGGGTAGGTACCACAACTAAAAAGTGAAAAATAAAAACTTTTTTACAACCGACTTCCAAAAACAACACTACATAGTGAAAAATAACTTTAATTTCGGAAGTCAGTGGCAAAAAAAGAAAATACATTTAACCAGTTTTTTTTGGAAGTCGGTTGTATTTTTTTGTAATTTTAGTATCCATACATGACAGAAGAGGGTTTTTTTGTGTACGTTCTACGAACTAGAACATACGTAATAGTAGGTATTGCAGAATGTAAAAAATAAATAAAAACGAGTGCGGTCGGGGGACCCCCGTCAGGGAGCAGGGACGAGTTCCTTCTCAATCTCAAATAATGATGATTTAAAACAAACACAAATTTTCGCAGCCGACTTTAGACGAAAACTTTAAGAAAACGACACCCATGACGAAAAATTTGAAAATTTTCGCAGGCGCCATCTTGTATTTTCAGGAGCCCATCACGAACCCTCTCCCCTAACCTAAATACCTAGATCCTAGATACACTCCTACCAACTTATCTGTGAAATGGAACTACGGCCGTCATGTTAAAATGTCTTCGATTGTGCCTTGTGCCGACCTGTGGTGCCGACGCATGTCATTCGATTGTGTCGACGCATCGACGGTGGCGTCCTCTTTCAGTTCACAGATAAGTTGGTAGGACTGTACGGAAGGCGGGACGGGAGGGAACTGTCAATTGAGATATGTGAACCATAGACAATACCATAGACATAAGGTTAGGATATTTTACTTGAAGATTATGTCTCAATGAGGTTATACCACAAAACAGATAAATCTGTTCTGAGGTATAACATAAAGGTATGATAGGCATACCTATAGGTTGTTATACTACCTTGAATTATTCAAGCTCTATCTAGCGTCACACTAGCGTGGCCAACACAGGCGTACACTCCTACCAACTTATCTGTGAAATGGCGAAAATTGGAACTACGGCCGTCATGTTGAAATGTCATTCGATTGTCAGTGTCTACTGCATTCGGGTTCTCTGGTTGTTTTGTCGTGATATTAAAAGTGATGCTCTAAAGGTTTAAACCGTTTTTGAAGAAGAAGCTCGGGCGGGGTCTCCGATTATTCCATTTAATCAAATATACAAACGAATTTCGGCAGCGGCAGGTTAGTGCTGTCAACTGTCTTGTTATAAATTACCCGATACTTAACTAATTATTTAAGTCCACGAAATATTCGTTTCTATTCTTGCTGCAAGTTAGCGTAACGGTAACGTACAGAGGCCAGCACATCAAGCTACCAAAATCTGTCAAATTTCTTTGATAGATTTTCAACTTTACGACAAAGAAATAAGGTTCATATTCAATTGGGAAAAATTTACAGATTGGGGTAGCTTGATGTGCTGGCCTCTGTACATCTAATAGGTAACTTGCTAAGTGAATGGACAAACTAACCTGCCAGATTTCAAATTTCTACTAACATTTATTTTATTATCTTATATTTCAGGTGTGAGTCAAGGACTAATTTCAAAAATAGTTAAGGAAGGGCACGCAGCAGAAGAAACTGGTACAAAAATTCGGACACCAGGCAAGTCCTTGCCTGGTGTCCGAATTTTTACGTTTTCTCTCCAGAAAACGTAAAAGTGGATTTGTGCATGTTGATGATTTTGACATGGGAGTTATACGGAGGAAAGTACATGAATTTTATTTTGCTAAAAAAGAGGTCCCAAAGCTTCTAGAGGTCTTAAAGACAGAAATAAATTACACAGGACAGCGAGAGAGTCTGCGAAAGCTGCTTCACAAGATGGGATTTCGTTTCAAAAAAATCTCAATCCAATCGGAAGGTTCTTATGAAGCGTACTGAAATATCAGCTTGGAGAGCTAAGTACTTGCATGCAGTGGATAAAAATAATAAATCTCCCCAGCCCCGGCCCATAATTTATTTAGATGAGACCTATATTCACTCTTCGCATACATCGGGTAAATGTTGGCAAGGAGAGGGTGAAGACGGAGTATTGGAGCCTGTATCGAAAGGGCAAAGATGTATTATTGTTCATGCGGGAGGAGATACTGGATTTGTTACAAATGCACTACTTGTGTTTAAATCAAACACAAAAAGTGGTGATTATCATGACCAGATGAATAGTACCAACTTTAAAAAGTGGGTTATTGAAATACTTGTGCCTAATTTACGAGAGCCATCCATAATAGTGATGGGTAATGCTCCTTAACACCGTATTTGTGTGAATAAAGTCCCAAATACGAATTCCTTAAAAAAAGATTTGCAATTATGGTTGACCCAAAATAAAATTGACTACGGAGAGAATTTGACTAAACCTCAGCTTTTAGAAATAATTAAGAGAAGCAAGCCTGAACCTCTATATGAGATTTAAAAAAATTTTAGAAGACAATAGACACAAATGCTTATACAGGGTTTTTCATTAAGAGCGCTCGAACTTAAAAATAAAATAAAAAAACCTGTTTAAGTGATATTGCCACAATTTTTATTTTATTTTAAAGGATATTCGCTGACATTATGTATGGAATATAATTTCAGCCAAATGGCCGCCGCGACTCCGCTGTAGGTGGTGTATCCTGGTGGACCAATTTTGGATGACATTTTAGCATAAATGGGGCTCAATTTCACGAAGAGCCCGAGTTATGTAGGCCTTCAGGGCGGCAATTGACTGTGGTTTGTCTGCATAGACTAGAGACTTCACGTAACCCCACAGAAAGTAGTCGAGCGGTGTCAAGTCACACGATCTCGGTGGCCAGTTGATGTCGCCACCACGCGAGACGACGAAGCCTTCGAATTTCTCATCCAATAAATTTTATGTTTTCCGTGCTGTATGGCAAGTGGCGCCGTCCTGTTGGAACCACATGTTTGTGAGATCCATACCATCTAACCTAGGCCATAAAAAAATTGTTATCATCGTGCGATATCGGTCGCCATTGACAGTGAGCGCGGCTCCTTGCGTATCTTCGAAGAAATAAGGGCCGATGATACCGCCGAACCAAAATCCACACCAAACAGTGACTTTTTCAGAGTGTAGAGGCACCTGATGAATCTCCCGTGGATTTTCGTCGCTCCAAATCCGGCAATTTTGTTTGTTAACAAATCCACTCAACCAGAAATGAGCTTCATCACTGAAGATGATTTTTTTTCCGAAAGCAGGGTCAGTCGCCAAATGCTCTAAAGCCCAATCAGCGAATACACGGCGCTGTCTGTGGTCGTTGGGTTTTAGCTCTTGAGCTAATTGAACTTTGTATGGATGAAAATCCAAATCTCGACGCAAAATCCGCCAAGTTGATGTCGCAGAAAGACCCAGTTCTTGTACACGACGCGGTATGGACTGTCTGGGGTTTTCTCGCACACTGTCCCGAACAGCAACAATATTCTCCAACGATCTTGCGTTTCTTTGACGTACAGGCACTGCTTCATCGATCAGCGACCCGGTTGTCTCAAATTTCTTCATTAAACGACGGATTGTGGACTCTGCAGGACGGCTATGAACGCCATAAATTGGACGCAATGCACGGAATGTTAGGCGAATAGAGCACTGGTTTTGATAATAAATTTTAACAATTTCTACGCGTTGTTGAAGCGTGTAGCGTTCCATGGTGAAATGTCACGACTAAATATGTGTTCATGCCAAATTTGACAGCTATCGCTTTAGCAAGATGGCCGCTATGCGCTGTAAAAGTTCGAGCGTCCCTATTGAAAAACCCTTTATTTACCACCTTATCACTGTGATCTCAATCCCATTGAACTCATATGGAGCACAATGAAAGGAAAAGTTGCTGATGCAAATATTGAGCACAAAAATGCTGAAATTCCCCGCCTAGTTAGAGAAGCTTTTGACGCTATTACAGTTCATGAGTGGGCACAGCATTGTAAACACGTTCGCAGGTTAGAAGGAGAATACTTAAAACATGATTTGTATTTAGATAAACCTTTTATTATAGAAGTGGTAAGTGACACTGAAACCGAAAGCGATAGTGATAATGATGATAGTGGTACGGAAATAAGCGGAGTGTGGCCTCACAACCAGGATGAAGTTGTGAGGTTCACACACACAAACACACACAACAACTACTGCTACTACCACAATTACTGTAAACCTGGTTTTCAATCAATCATTGTAAAGCAATTTGTTTTTTTTTTTATTACACTACATTAGCACTAGGTACCACTGCTAATTATAATTAGTCAAATTTGGTGTTAGGGGTTAGGTACGGTCTTAACTAAATGCTAGACATCCAGGTACCCCTTGCAGGTTAGGTACCTACCTACTTAACTTCGCATTAAATGAAAGTTGTATCCCCCCGTGGAACATTTTATCTGCTGAATTTCCACTTCATTGGATTACTTTTTAGATATAGCCATTGTTTATTGCTGAGAGACAAAACTGTTAGCGTACCTACGAAACTGTAAATTATCAAATTCTTTTTATTTATTTTATTATTTTGAAAGGAATCATTGTTTTTAATTTGTAAAAACTGTAATTCCTATTAAACGATTATGTCTAATGTGCGATTATGTGTCTAATGTGAAATTTCATATATAAAAGTACTCTGTGTTGAAAACTTACTCAATTTTGGGCACCTTATATTAATTAGCAACACTGAATCGACGGTGCTGTCCTCTTTCAGTTCACAGATAAGTTGGTAGGACTGTACCCATAGCAGAACACTGAGGTACCCAAAACGTTTGCAAGCCAAATGATAAATGACGTCATGTGATGCCTTACAATTAACCCGTCGCGCGCCAATTAGCAGACACAATTGAAATTCTATTGTTATCTGTACACATGGTGTACAATCGACATTTTAAGAGTTAATCGAACTCTGCTCGAGTGAAAATAGAAAAAACTAATTTTCCCAGATATGAGATCTAAATAGATCGACTTTTCGTCTCAGTTTCATCGAAATCGTTAGAGCCGTTTTCGAGAACGTGATTGCAAATAATATATATACAAATATTGCTCAATGTAGGTAGGTATAGGATTTGTCCTCGGCTAGCACTATATAAAAAAAAGTACTCTGTGGCTAGCACGGGTCAAACGTGCTTGTGATGATGCGACCTATACATAAGTAGAGGCGCGACATGCCTTTCTTGAGTTTCTTGTTGCCGACTTCATAGTGTGACATGACATGAGTGACATAGTAAATAAAAATGTCTATGACCATCTGGATGGATATGCGACTAAATAAAATAATACGTTTGTAACAGTGCAGTTGATACAGATAAACAACTTCTTAATTTTGTTGGGAATTCATTCATTTTTGACACACGCATGAGTACGACTGAAGTTTGTAGATTTTGTAAACATTTTGTATGTTTGAGGTGAATAATGGAAGGAAAAAAGCAGTAAGTATTTCAACTTTGTACCTACCTATACCTTTCGAGAAATCTTTGCAGGAACGGCGCTACTGATGATTTCTAGTCTTGTCAATTTACCTCCTTACAAAATCATTTACACACTTGCATAGAAATTCATTCTCTTCACAGGACCAGAAGCACGAATGCTCAAATAAAAAAGCTCACTGAGTACATGAGCCTTAACCCGGCATTCGCAAATGGCGAGTTCACCGGGCCTTTGGGTTCCAGGAAAATGGAAGCCCAGTGGAGGGATTTAAAAGACATTTTAAAGGAACTGGGAGCTGATAAGTCCATTGAACAGTGGAAGCAGGTACTTTCTTGACATTATCTTTAGTTTAATTGTTGGAAATTGTGGGGCATTATAATTTGATTCATTATATTTTAATTGAAATTTACTTACTACTTCCAGACCTGGAGAGACTTAAAGCGCAAGGCAAGGCATGCAAATGCTAAGGCATCTGCTGCCCATGCCATCACAGCGAACCCTGAGCAACCAGTGCTAGTATCATCCGTAATGAACAATATTACATTATGTACTATTGGTGATGAGAGTTCCATTGGGACTGGCCCAAATGAGTCTGGCATTGGCCGAATAGTAAGTGCTTTCTTACTTACATAGGTAACATTTTATAGTAGTAATACTGAAACTAGCGACTTTATAAAATCAAACTTCAGATTCCAATGGCAATACCAGCTGCAGAGGCTCGTCTGTGCACTTCTTCACCTGCAGTGTCACAAGAAAATAATGTAAGTAGCAACCATCAAATTGGTTTATTCTAAATTACTTAAATATATACACAAGTATTCCGAAGATTCATCTCTTCCAGGTTATAATCACACTAATATTATAAAGGTGAAAGATTGTGTGTGTGTGTTTGTTACTTCTTAACGCTCAAACGGCTGAACGGATTTGGATGAAATTTGGCACACTGGTAGACTATGACCTGGAAAAGGACATAAGGACGTTTTATAGACACACCACGCGGGAGCCGCCGAAGCTAGTAGAAGATATTTCAGAAGAGCCTGCAGCTGGTGCCTCTGCCATTGCAGTGGATGCCTTGCAAGATCCTGTTCTATGTTCTATGGTTTGGTTTCCGCACTTATTCCTTCAGGTGGTTAGACTAACATTTAAGGATGGCATGTCCTTGGACTGCCTGCAGCCCGGTGTTGAGGTCCACCAGTTTTCTGGTTGTGTGTGGGTGAACTCCTATAGCAGTTGAAGGGGACGGGAACGACCCTGAACACCTGCTTCCACCCGGGCCCGTAGAACTTGCCAATAACGCCGCCGCAGCCAGTCATCAAAATGTACCACCTGTTGCATTTTTGGATATGCAGCGAGAACAAACTAATTTACTGACAGTAGGTATGTGTTTATTTGTTTCTTTTTGTATAGCAGAATCGTATGTATTCAAGAAATTGATACAAAGACGTAAAAAGTGAATTTGAATCAAATCTGCAGAGAAAATACGATGACTGAAAACAATCATTTCACTTTTAGGTTATTTTTTTGAATTTCTATTAATACACTTGTTACTTTTCGATTATTAAAAAAAATCGCAATATTTTAAGGTGTATCTACTTTTCAGGAAGTATCAACAACGAGGTGACAAAAAATAAAATTATGGAAACAGTAAATAAATTGAAAACTCTCGAAGAAAATGAAATGCCGACTTCTATCGGACAGCAGAATACTCCGGGGAAAATCGTCCACATTAAGCAACAGTTTCCAATATGGATAATTTTGATATTTTGGCTATAAGAAACAACAATTTTATGATTTGAAGAAATAAGTCCCAACACTGAGAAGCCTGAACAATGAGCTGAAGGAAGCAATTGGATTTATGGGATGCCGCAAAACCCTGAGAATTTTTTTACACAAGAACGGATTTGAGTTTGAAAACAATAAAAATTAACTGGCTTCGCTTACAGAAAAATGATATTGCGGTATGGAGACAGATTCTTGAAAGCAATACCTACATCAAAAGAGATTGGATGGAAGGTACTTAAACAGATTATTTACCAACAGATTTTTTTTTTTTTATATATATGACAACGCATGCAGGATTGGACACTTAAATTAAAAGTGTAGTCCTAGAGCTATAAAATCTTTGATTTAGCTCTAACTAAGACCTGACTAAATCTGTGACTTCGCGAAAAATTGCGACTAATTAGTCACTAAATTTGTGAGAAAACAGATCTTCGCTTGATGGCGTAGTTTTTGAGATATAAATGTGGCCAACCTGAGGAAATGTTCTCCAGATCGGCCACCTATAAACCCTTATAACTTTTGAACCAGTGACCGACAAATTCTGATATTTGGAGAAATTTTTTTGTTATCAAAATTAAAATCCCTAATGGTGGCCATGCCAGTGTCAGTCACACCTTAACTGCTGATGACTGGAAGAAGTACACTGATCATGTACTAAATGTTGAATATCAAATTAAAGGACTGTTTTGTTGAAAACGAGCATGAACGATTCAAAATACATGTTGGGGACAGTAGCAGTAGCAGCGAAGAAAGCAATGAAGCTGATTCAATGTTATCATGTCTACTCTGCACTCTCTTGGAATCCGATTTCGACTATGACTCATCAATCATCTCAACCCCTATATTTTGTGTTACCTAATTGTATTGTGTCATCACATCAGTGGTTTCTATTCCATAAATAAACTTATACTTAGAAATAAATTTTCGTTTAATTCAACCTTTTCTACATAAGGCCGTGCCTGGAAAGTTGAGCGGTGAACTGAGAAGTTAAAAAAATGCCAAGTTAGTTTCGTTTAGCGCTTATCTTTGGTACTGATTACGACTATACTCAAGGCGAAATATTGTAACGCTAACTTGCTTACCCACCATTGCAATAGGTTCGCGAATATGTAATGGCGGTTTATCAGATCTAAGTAAATACCAGGTAAGGTAATGGTCTAAGGGGTTTATTATTATTATCTGTTGAAAAATACAAATTTTACTTCTGTACAATATTACATGTCTAATTATTACCTATACAGGGTTTACCAGAAAGGTGTGGTTCAGATTAACTTAACAACTTTCTCCAAGCGACCAACATCGTAATCGCGAAAAAATAATCAGCCGTCTCATATTTGGGCCGAGTAGGTATTAAAGTTTTGTTTTGTCCCAGTCTGGCACCTCGCGGGTTCCCGAATGTTTCGAACTCCGGTATATTTTCCTGCTTTGAGCTTCTTATTATAATAATTGAATGCCATTTGGTGCAGTAATTAGCAGGAAATATTATTTTTTTTTTTTCAATTTCCAAATCTTATCACCACCTCCGAACAAACGTGATAAATTCTTAGTCATTAGTCTAAATGGGTAGCAAACATTGAGTCCCAACCATAGATAATCCATACACTATAACTAAACGACAAAAAGATAAATCACGTCAAGAAATTATCTCATGCCGACGGTTTTATCGCCCACTGTGATAAAATGTGTGGCTCAAGAAGCCATGTCACAGTAACCGTGCTGGCCCCGCAGAATTCTAATTGAAATAAATATGATTACGAACTCTTCTCTAATATCCTGTGCAGGAATTGCTGATCGAAGATGACTCGGAACAATCTGGATCAGATCATGGGGTTGGACCTCATTTCGCCAATCTCCGGGTATGTATAAAAGACAACATTTACGACCAAATCAAATGATTATAGGGTGAAAAATCACTAGTAAGTAAGTAAGTTCTGCGAGCTACTAGCAGTAGGCTCGCGAGGTTTGCCTGCTGGTGAACCTCGCGAGCAAGTTAAATTATAAAGACCAAGTTTCGTCCAGATCGGTTGTAAAATACGACCTGTAGAGGAGTAGCATCAAACTGACAGACGTTTTCTTGCCAGACTTAAAGCAGAGAGGCGCGCTCAATTAGTTTTCAAACTTCTTACTTGTTATTTTGCAGGAAAGCACAGAGGAACAGCAGCTTGGAAGTCCTATTTCTCGTGAATCAAATACGGAAAGCCCTTTGTCACGAGAATCCACCAGTCGGAAATGTAAAGAATCGAACGCAGATCCACTTTCAGATTCTTTTTCGATTTTTAAGAGGCAACGTCGAGTGCAAAGTTCGACAACAAAGCAGATGGAGGAAGGTTTTTCCTATATTAAAGATAGATCTGATCGAAGTGAAAATGAAGAAACGGTGGCCGAATGCGACTTGTACGGCCAGCTTCTTGCTCAAAAGCTGAAGCCGTTAGATGTAGATGACAGACTTGTGTTAATGAATGATATTGATAATCTTGTATTCAAATATTTGATGAGTATCAGGAAACGAAGCAAGTTATCAAGAAGTGCACATTTGCTGTCTATGAACCAAACGCACTCAGATAACCGACAACCTATCGACCTACCAGGACCTTCCTCTCGATCGAGTCAAACTCAAGATGGCTCTCAAAAAAATATACAAAATTCTCAATCAATGTCAATATATGGAGTGCCATTCAGAATACTTAAAATGGAAACTGAACCATCACCTCCGTAAACTGCTAGTTCCGCGCGAAACCCATCTGTGGGCGGGATCATAGTAGCACTACCTATCAGCTGGTGGTACTTAGATATTCAAGAATTGGTTCAAGAATGTGTTCTAAATTTAGATATCGATGACGATTACAGCTGACTCAAGAATAAACAAATACAAACCTATAAAAAATATATATATCCCCATGCTAACTTATTTGTCATGATATTTGGCCAAGTTACCAAACGGTATTTGCGGTATTAGCATGGCGGCCATAATAGGAGTAGCAAAATACTGCGTACTTACTGTATTGTCTAAATCTGTGTTATGAAATTAGTTAGGGCATTTTAGTTGTACAACGTGATGGTGCGAACTATATATAGTAGTAAGATATGTAGGACGAGGGCGGGTCAAAAAGTTCGCAGAATGGAGGGGTTAGAGAGGGTAGTTATTATTATATGTCATTACTTGGTGACTCAATACATAAATCCTAAGTTTCACCACAATCGGTTGGTTCATTAATTATGGTTGGAGATATCACTCCTGGATAAACAAGTGAATCGGACAGAAAAAAAAACTATGGAGAAAAAATTGATTATCGTGACGCGATTATGATACCTCAAAAGTGACATAGTCGCTCTTTTCAAGCAAGGCAGAGACACGATTGAAGACGATCAGCGCTCAAGTCGGCCAATTAGGCAGCGTCTTCAGACATTGTTGAAATGTTCTAGAATATGCACGCCTAAATAACACAGATCGCAGAGATGACTGGAGTATCATGTACGACCATTTTGAATTTTCTCCATGACCATCTTGGCATGTCCAAGGTCAGTGCAAGATGGGTGCCGGGAATTCTCACACCACTTCCAAAAAAACAGCAGCGCGTCGAGTGTTCGCGAGTTTTTGGAGGTGTATAGTGAAAACATGGATGTGTTTATGAACCGAAAACATGGATGTGTTTACGAACCGAATTGTGACTGCAGATAAAACTTTGGTTCATGACTATGAACCCGAGTCAATGCAGTGGCACAAAAAAGGCGCAGCACTATCTTGTCACAATCGGCAGGAAAGATCATAGCTAGTATCTTTGGGATTCAGAGAGATTTTATTGATCGATTGATCATAGTTGTCAATATCATGGGGCAATACTTACGCTACTTGAAAAATTATACGAAGAAAAGAGAAGGGGGAAATGGTCTCGAGCTCGAGGTGTTCCTTTTGCACAACACACCCGTTCACAAGTCACGTTGCGATAGCTGCCTTACACATGTGCGGGTTCGGAACTTTAAAACACCATCCCTCCTACAGATTTGGCCCCTTCTGATTATTATTTGTTCCCAAACATGAAAAAACTATTTTACAAAAAAATACAACCTACTTCCAAAAACAACACTACAAAGTGAAAAATTACTTTAATTTCGGAAGTCGGTGTTGTATGTACTTTCGTTTTTTGCCACCGACTTACGATATTAGTTATTTTTTACTTTGTAGTATTGTTTTTGGAAGTCGGTTGTATTTTTTTGTAAAAAAGTTTTTATTTTTTCTTTTTAGTTGTGGTACCTACCCCACACAAGTTCTAATACCACAACCTGCAAAAGAAACTAGAACATCATCCAAATAAAAGTGGGATAAAAATACGTATTAATGAAGCTAACTCAAAAACTACCCAAGCAAAGTTAATCAATTTTATATGGGACCAACTTTGAGGTATACCCTCTCGAACAAAACAAAAAAAAAATCGAATCGGACGACTCTGTAAAAAGTTACGCGTGGTCATACATAAAAAAACATACGTGTCGAATTGAGAACCTCCTACTTTGTGTGGCTGACTCTGGCTTGGCCACCATCAGGGATTTTAATTTGAATAACACAAATATTTAGTCGCTAATTAGTCGAAATTAGTCGCCAAATATCAGATTTAGTCGGTCACTGGTTCAAAAGTTAGAAGGGTTTATAGGTGGCCGATCTGGAGAGAGTCTCCCCAGCTTGGCCACATTTATATCTCAAAAACTAGGATACCAAACGAAGATCTGTTTTCTCCCAGATTTAGTCGCTAATTAGTCGAAATTAGTCACCAAAAATCAGAATTAGTCGATCACTGTTTCAAAAGTTAGAAGGATTTATAGGTGGTCGATCTGGAGAGACTCTCCCCGGCTTGACCACATTTATATCTCAAAAACTAGGATACCTAACGAAGATCTGTTTTCTCCCAGATTTAGTCGCTAATTAGTCGAAATTAGTCGCCGATTCACAGATTTAGTCGGGTCTTAGTTTAGAAGATAAAATGAGTTCAACTTTTAAGGTATAGTCCAAGAGCTAGATCGAAAAGATAACGAAAAATTGCCAAGATAAAAATATTTCTGTTAATATGTGTAATATACTTCTCGTTTTATCGGTCTAAAGTCATTAGAAATGTCAGAGAGATATAAATTCTCAATTAAATAATTTTGTTTATGTTATAAATTGCTATGTTAGAGTAGGTTAATTTTCTTTGAAAACATTACACCTGGCTCTTGGCCTATTTGGTGTCAAGATGTACAGTCGCATACAACTGTTTTACCAAATTATAATGTTAAGGCCTAAATTATGTTAGAATAATAAAACTTCTGTTGCCATATAAGAATATATGATGTATCTACCTAATACTATGCTAGCACGGGGACCCAGCGCTCTTAAATCAAAGATGTATATACCTATCTATATATATATATTAGGTATCTAATACCTAATATGACACCATTTGGCTCTAATTAAGGTTAGTATAATAAAACTTCTGTTGTCGAAATATAAAATTATTTATTACTTAACATTTTTTGAACTTACAGTAAAATGTTAAAAATAACGAAGGCTCGTCCCCAGCGTCCGCTGTCGCGGATAATAATATAAACACAACAATAAAAACAAAAAACAATATCAAATCTTTGCACTAACCATAATAATAACCTTAACAATATTTAATAGCAGTATTATTACTAAAATCCTTACAATCCTTACATAAATTTTTATTACAATAGTAATTTAAATCACAGTATAAATTTTAATCACAGTAGAAATTATAATCACACTACTTATACATTTTAATCACAGTAGAAATTATAATCACAGTAAAAAATATAATTACAGTATAAATTTTAATCACAGTATACATTTTAATCACAGTAGAAATTATAATCACAGTAAAAAATATAATTACAGTATAAATTTTAATCACAATAGTAATTTTAATCACAGTACCTATACATTTTAATCACAGTAGAAATTTTAATCACAGTATCTATTATTTATTTTTATGAGTTTACTTACAACGTGTAAATTAAGTTATGCGGTATTATTTCTGTGGAAGGTAAAGAAATTAAATCTTGCAAATCGTCAAAGCATTCCCAAGTTTTTGTAGACTTTCGGTAGCACCAACTTCTGTAATGACCTATAGCACCAGGTATGTACTCAATCACCGCTAAAGCAGTAAACTTTTGTTTTTTGACTGTAATAGTCACTGGTATGTTAGTCAGATTCATTTGAGAAATACCAGTCGTTTCAATAAATAAAATAGACGATAAGTAGTAATGAAATCTCACTTGCTTGCCGCAATCAGAGCACATCCCTTTGTCTTTCTCGATTGTTAATTTAATCGATTTGGATAATGCTGAAATGCCATCTTTTTTTATTACATCGATATTAATCGGTAAATACTGACACTTTCTTAATAAATTACTCTGACTAGAGCACCGCTCGCTAGTGCATTTTTTTTGGCGCATTGTGCTATAAAATAGTGGATAGAGAATGTGATCAATAATTTTGGACGTATTGCATTCGCAGTTAACAAGTTGGTGAAACGTGTCATCCTCTGTCCGAAAGTGCTTTAATAATAATTTAGTTCTGTTTCTATATAACTCGGTTTTATCCCCACTGTTCTCAACTATTTGTTGAATAATTTGACAAATTGCAACATCCTTATTCTCTAATATATGTTTTTTAACATGGGGTCGATCAACATAAGCTATAGCCAAACTTTGAAATATACTATCAAAAGCACAAGTATTAAAGGTGTCAACATTTTGTACATACGAATTAGTTACAGAGCCATTTTTTAAAATATGGATTGATTTAGGTTTTTTTGATTTAGGTTTCATCTGTCCTCTCCAATTTTCCATGGTGGATGGAACGTCCAAAAATACAGACTCTTGTTCGAAGCTTTTGCGATCATCTGTTTCTAAAGTTATAATGTTTTTTTTGACAGGTGTGTTGTCTCTATGTTGTCCTAAATCACTAATGGCTAATTTCAGGCAACCTTTTACTTGTGTTATATGCCTGATTAAAAAATCATCAATTCTTAATCTTTCCCTATTAGAATCCATTAAAAGAGTTTTTATGTCTTTGAAATAACTTTCTACATTTGTACTTGATGGATTAGGTTTGGATAAGTAAAAATATTCAGACATAACTTCACCCCATAAAGGTATTTTTTTTAAAATTCTATATAAATATGTTAGAAAAGTAGGGAAATAGTAAAGGTTTTCGTTATCAAAATTCGGTGTTATGTTTTCATTATATATTGTTTCTCGTGTCTGTACGTTTTTACAAAACCTTATCAAAGGGTTTCCATCTATATCATCATATTCTTCTATACATTCAGTTGTTATATCCTCTTTAGACATGTCACTAGGTATTGTTTCGAAATTCGTAATTATTGATTGTAATTTCAATAATGCATTACTACACCTGGATACCTTGTTTTGGTCTGTTAACCCACCATATCTGTTAAAGGCGAGTGTTATAATATCATCCAAAATATTTTTTAATTGGCTATAACTTGCAGTTTGCCTAAGTAGTAAGACACATCTAACATAAAAGTTCTTTACACGATTATCTACATGTTCGAAGCATGATTGTTTATACAGATTTTTAACGAAATGAGATTTATCGAGACGAATGTAACAAGGTATCCTAATATTGTTGTGATTATCGCCTTCTAATATGTTAAAGCAATTTTGTAAATAGCTATTTGTAGAAATAAACCCTGTAAAGTTTGTTACAACAGCACCTAATATTGCAGCAGAATCATCAGAGACACATTCATTTGGTGCGGATTTACCACTCAACCACTGCTTTAAAAACATACTAATATTTTCTTGCGTATTAACTTCAGATAACATATGGCACAACGGAATACTGCTACCATCTTCACGATAGCACATCATTACGTATAAAAACACGTGTTTTTTCTGTTTGTTTGCGTTTTTTGTAAAGATATTGACTTCTGGTAATACAGTTCCTTTGACAACAGAACCAGTCGCATCTATTGACACTCTAATATATCTTTCTGATCTAGAAAATAAATTATAAAAATAATTTTGTTCCCTTGACCAGTACAGAATAAAAAAAGGAAATATGGAAATTTGTCGAATAGTTTCATTGTATGGTGGTGTAAATGCCATAGACCAAACTGATAACACAGGTGAAGAGTGAAGAAAGGGAGCTTGTTTCATCCTACTTCTAATTTTTTGTAGAGCTCCTATATTTGGTATAATAGGTGGTTCTACATCACCTATTTCCATGTGTTGATTAGCTAGCAAATTTCTAGTAATTATTGGATGGTTTTTTGCTAAAGTTTCTTCTAACTGTTGCTTATGGTACTTTGTTACCCTAACTTTTACAGATTTATCGTGTTTATAATTTTTGTTGACATTTGTTATCGAACATTTCATTTCATAAAAATTTTCGGATGATGTGCAGCAGTTTTCAGAGTAATAAATATTGAGGTTTGCTTTGCATAGTTTGCAATAGCCTTGGCAAAGAATGTGACCATTTGGTTGAACTCTGTTTTTTTTAAATATCCATATACATTCGTTCTTGCTCTGTTTCCAAATTTCTTGTCGAAGAATGGTAGTCCACTTTTGTTTTTGAAATCTTCTTGCGGACTTGTAGCGTGAATTGGGTGTTTTGGGATCATTGCGGTAATAGTAATATTTTGTAGGCTCTATTTCTCGCCACTGATAAGCATCTATAATTATAGAAAATGTAATTTCACTATCTGTTTGGTTTTCCAAATCTTCATTGAATACATAATTATCTCCGGCAGATGACGTTCTGGTTGAAAATTCTGTCTCCAACACGAGTTCACTACACGAAATCGATTGTTTTTCTCTTTCTTCCTCTTGTTCAACATTTGAACCAAAAAAAAGTGCGTGGTTTTTCTTTATGCTAAGAAATATTGCATCCTTAGACATTTTTTTGTCAAATTTATTAAACAGGAGATCATAAATTGCATCATTTCTTTTTGGCTGTATTGGGTAAAGTACATCTTTATGTTCAAGATATACGGTTTTCTGGCTACCTAAGTTAACTTTAAACCCGCGACCGCGTCTTGACATTTTAGATGGTTTCTGAAAGTAAGTAAGGGACTAACTGAGTACATTAACATCACTATTTAGAAGCTAAACTGGGCAAGAGGAGAATAGACGCGTGGTGTCAGGAGGAAAAGCGCGGCCGCCGCGGTGACGCGAGCCTGCCGCGGCAGGCTCCGCTGGCCTCGCTGCCTGCTGCTGCCGGTCGCTGCTGTTCCGGTGTGAATCGTCCCTGATATAACACAGACAGTTTGAACTTATAATATACTAGCTTCTGCCAGCGGCTCCGCCCGTGTGAATGTCGAAAATTATCCCTAGTGAACATATTCCCGCAATAAAAAGTATCTTATGTACTAAAAAAACAAAGATAAAGAAATGCTACTAGTTAATTTACGTGGAATTTTAAGTTTTGTACTTAAATAGTCATAGAATTTATTCATACTTAGCCATGTTTACCTACGTAGATCAGCCGCAGCCCTACGTAAACATGGCTATGTACGAATGTGAGATTAATCTAGGTAAATAGCTTTTTTTAATACAAATATCTCATCCACTGGTATTTTTTCAAATTACATAATAACTGAATGTTAAATTACTAGATAATTTTGCTTACCTAATACAATATTTTTTGCATTTACAGTTTACCAAACTAAGCATAATAATATATAATTTCAAACTTACCCAAAGACTTCTCCTTATGTATTCTTTACACAGATATAATTAGTTATGTGCAGTTTCATACACTGCTTTATCTACACTCATACATTGGTAAATAAACCGGTATTATTTGAGTTCATAACTATTCTTAACAAGTTCCACTATAAACTGGCTGACTTTAATTTACGTCACGGGCAACTCGCTCTATGTAGTTCATCTGTACACGCGCATCTATCTCTTTCTTACTTACCATACATAAATGAAACGGAGCGCACAGGAGCGCAGCGATCTTGCTGCCAGCGACTTCCACATTTTGTTCTATAAATAATTACATTATAATATTTATTGTAGATCTGTTTCTAGGTAATGCTTGCTTTCCTTTTTTGGTAGGTATATAATAACAAAGAATAACTGTATATTTAGGTTTATTTAGAAACAAACATTCCACCTTAAGGCGATCCCCCCGGCAAAACCGCGTTTTTTGTCGTTATTCAGAGGCTATTAACTCAGTAATGAAGCGTAATTAACTATATCTAAAAGCACATTATTAATGTTCGATATCTTGTCATCACATTGCACATTTTAATTTATTTTTATGTGTTATAAATACATTTAAAATCTCCTTGTAAAAAATGTTCTAAAATTATTGATAGCATGCTTCTTTTGCTAAAGTTGACGTTCTGTTAATTTAAGAATTACACCAATGGATAGATAATTTAAAAATCTAAATATTCCACATTTTATTTTATTTGAAAAGATCGCTTATCTTTTTTTATTAAAAGAATTCCAATTTTTTTGTGGATTTTGTGATAAATGCGCGGGCGGAGTGAGCGGGACAGAGCGAGACTTATCAACGGGACAGAGAAGGACCGAATACTCAAGGTCGTTTGGTCGGGGTAGCGTCTTAAGACATAATAGGTATTGTCTAGAAACTACTTAAAGTGTTTTGTACTTGCTTGTACCAATGTATGGAGAAATTTATTACTTTAATATCTTTTTAATTACACACCGACTAAATCTGTGACTCGGCGACTAATTTCGACCAATTAGCGACTAAATCTGGGAGAAAACAGATCTTCGTTAGGTGCCCCAGTTTTTGAGATATAAATGTGGCCAAGCCGGGGAGAGTCTCTCCAGATCGGCCACCTATAAATCCTTCTAACTTTTGAACCAGTGATCGACTAATTCTGATTTTTGGCGACTAATTTCGACTAATTAGCGACTAAATCTGGGAGAAAACAGATCTTCGTTAGGTATCCTAGTTTTTGAGATATAAATGTGGCCAAGCTGGGGAGACTCTCTCCAGATCGGCCACCTATAAACCCTTCTAACTTTTGAACCAGTGACCGACTAAATCTGATATTTGGCGACTAATTTCGACTAATTAGCGACTAAATATTTGTGTTATCAAAATTAAAATCCCTGATGGTGGCCAAGCCAGAGTCAGCCACACTCCTACTTTTATTTTTCGTCGGTTAAAATAGAGCTTCATGGAAAGAAAACGGATAACGAAAAAGTGAAGTCGGCAATTGAAGGAATTGACGAAATCATTTTTTTTTTCGAAGGTATAAACATTATTTTAAAGGTCTGAGAAGTGTATTAGGGTTAATGGAGAATTATTGAAAAGAAAAAATATTTCACGTTTTGGGAAAAAAATTCACCCCCATTCCCTTTCATTCCGCGAACTTTTTGACCTCCCCTCGTAGGTACAGACGCCAGCAGGTCAAGCCACCCGAAACTGTCAAATTTTCCCAATCAACCTTGAACCTAATGCTTAAGCGATAAAGATGAAAATCTATTAAAGAAATTTGACAGATTGTAGTAGCTTGATGTGCTCGCGTCTGTACATTGATGGCTTCGTGAGGTCTATACAAGTGCTAGGAATGGTAAATTAAACCACTTTTTCTCAATTTCCATTACGGAAGAGTGTGTTATGTATATTATTAATTAATTTAACAAAAAAAATCTACGATGTTCTTTTATACATTAGTCAAACGAAATACATTAAATGCGAGGGTTCAATAAAAACAACATGACATACAACTATTGAATCTTTAATTACATCCAACAAGTACTCTTAAGCAAATCTTTTAAATCATACTTAACTAAAACATAATCGCTAAAACTCGTATCTATCTCATTTGAATGTCAGATACAAAACTATTTATATTCAACAGAAAAACCACTCATCCATTTGATACACTAAACTTATTCAAATAAAACAACGCACTCATAATTTCAGCGTCCATCGTCCGGATACTCGACTATCTTAATATTAAATGTATTCACAAGCCAGTGGCACCGGCTTTCAATATGAAGCCACGATGTACAGATCACTATCTGGTTACAAGTCTGCAACAAAATAGTATGCTAAATAAGAAAGAGAACTAATTACGAGCTAGCACAGACAAGCTGCAATTTGGTTGAAGGCAACTGATAAGGCATGCAAGCTAATATTGAACATCTAGTTTTAAAGAGGAACATCTAGTTTGCAAGAATGCATTGCAAATTGTAGTTGGTCTATCTTCACTCTCACGCTGTGTTAATAATCCCTATACATAACAAAAACTTTTCTACATAAACATATTTGAAATAAAAGTATTTTTCATCCCAGATGGAGTAGACAATACGACAGAAAAATTAAATTTCTTATAATAATATCTAATGACGTTCTCAGTCTGCATACAAAACTCAGTCAATGTCCAATCGGTTCAGGTTCAGAATGCCCAATTATCAAATGTCCAATGGTTTCAAAATGTCCAATCTTTGATAATATGGTAAATTTGTCCAATAAGTTATAATGAGCTTTATAAATAATCAAACAATAAAAAACAAAAAAAAAATCGCGATCGATCGCTTTACGACCGAATTTGGTCGCAAAATCCTAAAGGTGAACCCACACAGCAGCCGGCTGTGCCGCCAGGCACTACTCGTGTAACCGCCGGCAAAGCCGGGCTGTGTGGATCCACCGTAAGGGAGTCCATAGACGGCCAAAATTGCTTGACTACTTATTGGACAAATTTACCACATTATCAAAAATTGGACATTTTGAAACCGTTGGACATTCTGAGCCTGAACCGTCCAATGATTTAGTTAGTCACTATAGCTAGTCAGCAGGCAAAATCCAGTCCAACCATTAGACCATTTAGTTTGTTTGAAATAAGGTCCTGCTCTTTGACCTCGATTACGCCTGATGGAAAGCGATGGATGAGGTCTATGATGGAACGATCGTGCCCAGAAGACGCCTGTTTCCACTTGCTTTGAAGGCAGATGGGTTTTATATGGAAGGTAAAACCATGCCGGCTTCTTTTTAATTTCGATATTGGGATTTATTTGTTAATTTCGCATTTATATTGTCTTTTTACAGTTATTGACGTATTGTCTTCTCCACATTATATGTACGTAAATTAATTTCTTCAGTTCATGCAAAAAAGAATCTTTCACGCTCTTGGGTAATAAAGAAGTGAATACAAGGAAAAGATTCAGCTAAAACTACTCACAAACTCTACTTTAAGTATCACTCTTCCAAAGCTTGATAGTCTTGTCGTTCTCGAGCGCCGCAGACGCTATGATGTTCTCGGTGGGGTGGCATGCAGTACATAGTACGGTGTCCGTGTGGCCAGACAACCGCTGTACGATCTCTTTTGATTGCAGGTTCCAGATGTATACGAGGTTGTCTTCTGAGCCTGATACTATCCACTGTGGACAAAGGAGATGGGTTATAATACGGGGTTAGAACAAGCTAATCGGCGCAGCGCAGTCTTTGTGCTTTTGTTGTCTGTGGCGGCATCTACAACGCCACTTGCGAACTACGCATCAAAGACACACACACAAATCCTGCATCGCGCAAGCAGAATTCCAACAAATTCGAACAGTGACGAAAAATGGTAAACGAAACAAAACTACGTCGATTCCTATAAGTCTATTTACAAATAAGCCGTGTACGCCCGATAGATTCCCATCGGCAAAAAACACTACCCTCCTTCTGGGGCAGTCGGGTAAAGATTACGAACTGCCATACTTTTCATCCCCTATTTAAAGATTTTATCGTAAACTCTTCGATCTAGCTCTCTAATATACTTAAAAATTTAACTTATTATGAACTTATTATATCTTCTAAACTACGACCCGACTGTGATCTGTGACTTGGAGAAAAGTTGCGACTAATTAGCGACTAAATATGGACAAAAAAAATCTTCGCTAGGTGGCCTAGTTTTAGAGTTATAAATGTGGCCAAGCTGGGGAGACGCTCTCCAGATCGGCCACGTATGACCCCTTATAACTTGAACCAGTGACCAACTAATTCTGATTACAAATTAAAATCCCTGATGGTGGATGGCCACCAGTGTCAGTCACACGGCTGGGCGTTGTCTGTCAGCGCATTCAAGACTTTTATTAAATATATTTCGAAAGCAAAAATGAAAAATCTAACTATCCAACTAAGTTTGCAGAACCGTCGTGATATTGGGTAGATACTGAAGATAGCTATCACCAATTCATCATTCATGGTAGTAGTTATTCTTATTATGTACTAGCTTTTGCCCGCGGCTTCGCTCGCGTGGATGTCGGGAAAACATCACAAGGGAACGTCCTACCGGGAAATCCTTCCTTATTCCTTGTCTACAATACAAAGGGAACCTCTGTGCAAAATTTCAGCTTTTTAGGTTCAAGGGACTTCTCTTTTTATTTATATAGATAGATTTTACTACCACAGCATGTATTACCATGCATGCATGCATGTATTGCATGTATTTATTATTGTATTATTATTTGGTCACACATTGCCTAGAAACACGAATAGCGTGGCGATCTCACACGCACTATTTGTTTATAATGCGTAACATAACTGATTGCATAATGAAAATAATATTCATCTTGGTGATGTAAATGATTATCTTAGAAAGCGATTAGAAATCAGCATGGACAATTAACACATTACTACTGGGTAGCAACTGTACGAAGTCGCTAAGATAAATCAAGGGAATTCAACTTTTACCTTGACACACTTGCAATCTCTTATCAGCTAGCTACCGCAAGATAAAGCTTAACAAATCTGCGTAAGCGTTTTTACTGATAAGCTACAAATCTGATGAAATTATGGTTTCCGTGTAACGAAACTAACACACGTGGTTAGTTAGGAAAAAGGTAAAAATGAGTGGTAAACAAGCTTAATTATTTACGTCAGTTTTAATTAATCAGAAAAAAAATGCGTTTGCTGGATAATAATGTTCAGCAGTGCTTGTGACTCGGTGACTACTGGGCAAAGTTGCCTACAGAACTATAAACTGAACCTATGGAATACTATGCATAAGTTGTGAAGGTCACGAGAATCCAGATGGTGCAGGACCGGTTGTTGTGGTGATGATTAGCGAAGGCTTGTCTTTCGGCAGAAATGATAATGCAAGTAATCTTACCTTTCCACCGGTAACACTGAAGTTGGCGAAGATACAATATTTCTCATTCTTATGTCCCGTGTACGTCTTGAGGCACTTGCCCCGACTGTAGTCCCATAGTTTGAGGGTGTTGTCGAGCGTCGCAGCCAAGATATATTTGCCGTTTGGAGAGAACTTCACGAAAGAAACTGGCGGATTGTCGTCGTCTATCAAAGTCTTTAGACATTGACCTGACGCTGTATCCCAGATTCGACTGAAAGTAGAAAGGAGTTTCGTTTTAAACCACTGCCAGCTAGATAGAAATTCCTGAACAAAGCAGCTGAGTTATACTTGATGCTAATGCTGAGGGGTAAAATTAAGTGAACCACTATGAAACCAATTTGAACAAGGTTCCTTATATTACAAAACCATGACGTTTGATGTAATTGAAAAAATTAACAAAACACGGCTGCCCTGTCAAAAAACTAAGTAAAAAAACAAGTTGTATTCCCTGACTAAACAGATATCAATAAAATTGACATTCCTGATGGGGGACCATTCTGTGGAACACTTTTTAATCTAAAAGGTCCCCCCCGGATGCAATGACAATTTTATTTATCTGTTTATTCAGGGAATACAACTTGTTTTTTTTTACTTTTTAGTTCGAGTTCGTTTTTTGGCGAGCAGTCGTGTTTTTTTTTTTATTTTATATATTTTAGACATTAGCAGTCTTACTAGTCTGATTAGGTAAATTGTTTGCAGCCAAAGATGAAATGTTTGTTTTGCATGTACACCCTACATAAGTAAAATGTATGTCAATAATTATATAGCTACATTGTAATAATGGGTAGAGACACTGCCAATTTATCCCACTAGGAGTCACACCGTCGAAGCAATATAAGTGATATTTTTATGACGAGAGCACGTTTACTGTTTAGTACCCTTGACAACCTTCAACAGATAGCTGACAGTTACCAGCGATAAAGGCGTCGTCTATATTTAGCATTGCCTGTTCCTTCCCATAGAAGAATATTTTTTTTTTTCACAATTGAAAATGGAGCCATACTGCCTGCCGCAATATTGCTTTCCTTTTTTTATATAGCTAGGGTCACTCGGGTTGATGTAAGGATTCTAGCGATACCTCACACATCCAAATCTGTTCAGGCATTTATGAGTTATGGTGGAATATAGAAACTCACATACATGAACCCTGAAAACTAATACACTCATTTTTGGGCAGTTGTGTAAAAATAACAAGGCCTAGTAAATTAGGCTCTTACCATAATCCATCATAACTCGACGAAACGATAAGGCTGCCATCTCTGTTGAAGTGTACCGCTGAAACTGGATCCGAATGCGCCGGTAGCGTCTTCAAACATTTGCCTGGAAACAACAATTTTTAATAATAAATTAATTAAGACTATAATCAGTAAGGCAGATCGCCGGCAAGATAGTGAAAGCCAAAAAGAAAGTGTCGGGAGGAAGTAGTTATGTACCAAATGGTCCCATCTTAAGCAGTCAGGAAAATGCGAAAAATAAAAAGCGACAACGCGGCCCTTAGAATGAAGAGAACTCTGCAGGAATTTTAACTAGTCCCTTTGATAGATAGATTTCCGTATCACATTGTGAGACGTAATACCGATTTGGCCAGGACGTTAATAAGTATAAATAGTGCACTAACCTACTTCAACAGGAGTAGCAAGCATGACATTTAAAACTCTAGTTCCACGTGGCTATTATTAGAAGTAATTATCGTTGTGAAAATATGTCGATAGTCGTGTGGTAAATGGGAAAATGTTTTCACAGTATGGTGTTAATAATATGCTTGGCGAACGTTGTGTAACGAAGTATGTAGTTTCGGATTAGCTCTTTGAAGTACTACGCGCGTGACTGTGTCACACCTACGGTTTAGGTTCATTGTTTAACGTAATGGAGATGTATTATTAAATCGGTCGGTATGTTTAAGATGTGTTACAAAATGTGGATCGTTGACCGGTATTCACGCACGTGTCAGTTTACATATTATTTCACTTCTACGTAAAATGTAAATAAATTATAATAGGTACGTACAGAAATGCCGTTTTATTACTTATGTTACACAGAAGTTTCATCTGTTGCATGAAAAATCTGTAGGTAACTGGAAAATGGTAGGTAGGCAGATAGTAACATCAATTAGTTGCCAACTTTTTAAATAAGTACATAAGTAAGAACAAAAATAAAAAAAATACCGCTGCAGTTATGAATTAACAGTTTCGCGGCTACGAGCATGCGCACGACAACGTTCGAAATGCCGTTAACGGTAACAATTTAAGGGGAAAACGTTCTGCATTATTAAAATTTCACAACAATGGCCGTTTTTCAATGGCGTAGGTACAAAAAGGTTTAAAATCTCACCTGTTCTTACATCCCATATCCGTACACTCTCATCAAAACTGCCTGATACGATAAGATTGCTTTGTGGGTTAAAATTACAGCAGAACACGTAGTTGCTATGTCCCTTCAGTGTCTTCAAACATTTGCCAGAACTCAGTTCCCATACCTGTAACATGAAAATGGGTCGTAAAATATTTGTTGTGGGTGTTGCCATTCTATTTTGAGGTTTACGATGTACCTAATACCTATTCTAATGAAGCGGAAATGTCGAGTTTTATAGTCGGTATAAACAGACGACTCCCTAATTTGAATTTTAGTCCCTTTGGCCTGTAAATCAAATTTTATCTTGCCAAATTCTATTGTCATTTTTGGTAAATAAAAATCTGTCGAACTTCGTAGTGATGTTATTGTTGTATTTCGTGAGCTCAATGGTATCTGTGATGAAGTATTTATAAAACAGTTCACAGGAACTTCAAATGTAAGAAAAAACGCATATGGAGATAACAATC
The DNA here is from genome assembly GCA_946251885.1 of Cosmia pyralina. Classification (NCBI taxonomy): domain Eukaryota; kingdom Metazoa; phylum Arthropoda; class Insecta; order Lepidoptera; family Noctuidae; genus Cosmia; species Cosmia pyralina. Next base: position 22,561,037 of record OX276345.1, on the reverse strand, counting down.
GTACTTTTTTTTTTTCTTTTAATCGTAATTGCAACCTCTAGATAACTTTTGACACCAAATACATTGATCGTAATAATTAGATAAATAATGAATTGCTATTGCAACACCAGATATTGAGGTCAAAGGATAAAAATATGCAATGTGCATAACAATATAATATTAGTAACATATTACTTAATAATTTAAGACAGTAAAATCAATAGAATATAAACTGGGTTACTTTTAATTTAATTTTATATTGTTGTGGCTATATCTTTCGTCACCCTATTTGTTTACAGTAACTATGGCTTATCCACTGGTTTATTTTTGTCAAGTGGGTACTTTAGCAATAAATTAAACATTATACCCTTATTTCGTTTTGTAAAATTGTGTCACCAAACAGATTTAGGAATTTAGTCATTGTTTAACAGTGTTGCAGCTGCAACAATGTCTGTTAACATTTCCTGTTTATTTCTACCATAGTATGTGAATATTGTTTAATTTGACTTTGTAGTGTTCTTATATTGTTTGTAACTCTAAAAAATGCTACTTTAAGCAACTGGTGCAGATAGGGCAGTGGCTTTAGCTGACACTGGGCTGTCAGCTAAAAGCTACGATGCAGCAGCAGGAGCAGTTATAGGGCGCGGACTCGACGAGAAGCTCTCAGATTTCTTTCAGCCAGTCTTTTTCTAATCGTATGTTCGCTCACACTGACATTTCTCACCTCAAAAGCCCCGTACGTGCTTCAGTAGCGGTGCAAAAGCGATTTCTCCACAAGTTGCTGACAACGAAGTGGTCATCTCGGGTTGAAGTGCATCGATGTCGGCCCTGACCTGGCCTCCTTGTATATGAACCAGTCTCCCGAAATCATCTGATGGTATCCCGTACCGTGGTTCGAGGTAGGTACACCAAGTGTACGCGATGCGACGTGGGCTGTACCCAGTTGGGAGTCAGCTAAAGCCACTGTCCTAGCTGCATCAGGTGAATTCAGGTGGCATTTTTTAGTCGCAAACAATAAACGAACAATACAAAGTAAACTTAAATAATATAATATTCACATACTATGGCAGATAAGAACAGGAAATGTTAACATTGTTGCAGCTGCAACAATGTCAAAGAACAACTAAATTCCAAAAACACTTCAGTGACACAATTTTACAAAACGAAAAGGGGTATAAGTGTTTAATTTATTGCTAAAGTACTCACTTGACAAAAAATAAAACAGTGGATAAGCCATAGTTACTGTAAAAAAACAGGGTGACGAAAGATAGGTGGGCGGTTATTGTGCCTGTAAGTATAAATGTTTGTCAGACATTCAATACTAATAAGCATAGTTACAGTCTATAATTAACTATTTTCTACATCTGCAGTAACTTAGCAGATGTGTTTGTAAATTACAACACAAAAAATAATAATAATCAATGATGAAAGTTTTATAAAGCCCAGATTCTATCTATTAATGCTGTGGACATAAACACACACTGTTATCTTTTAAGATATCAGGAGGTGCACTGAACTAAAATGTATTTTATCAACTTTCCCAGACTTTAACAAAGGTAAAGTTTGTAGCTGGCCTTTGAGAATTAGAGCAAGTGGCAATAACGGTTATCAATCATGATAAGGTCATAACACCTATTTGGTCTATATCTTCATCTTTTTAAATTAAGAATTTTCAAACTTATCAGTCAAGGGTTGTCTATGATGAAATAAAAAAACAAATGTTTACTCTGGACAGTAACAATGTTTTACAGCATATAAGGCTGCTATACCACTGGCATTTTACGAGTGTTGGCGTTTCTCCAACGTCTGATTGTACTGTTGAAACTTAACGTGGCGTCAACGCGACGTTAACGCGACGTTAACGTTGCGTTTTTTGGCAACAGGTATCATCAGACGTTGGAGAAACGTCAACACTCGTAAAACGCCCAGTGGGATAGTGCCCTAAGTTGATGAATGCCTTAAAAAGACTGAGCCCCATCACAAAATTGCGTTTTGACTGATAAGATGTATTGAAGCATGGCGACGCATCGCATTAAGTTGTAATTAAGATTATTTTGAGTCTTTTAATTTATATATTTTTGTTTAAAGTATGAAATTTTAATTTCTTATGAACTAACGTTTATTCTGGTATAATCAGTTAATTCTGAGCGTTTTTAAGGTTCCGTACCTCAAAAGGAAAAAACGGAACCCTTATAGGATCACTTGTGTGTCTGTCTGCCAGTCTGTCACAGCCAATTTGCTCCGAATCTAATAGACCGATTAAGTTGGAATTTAGTACACATATGAATTTCTGTAACCCAAACACGGAGGGGTAAAGTAAATAAATGAATTTTGAATATAGAGGTCACTTTTGGGGGCCAAATAAGAAAATTAAAAAAAAAAAAAATGCAAACTACACCATGTGGCATGTCAAATGAAAGGGCTTACTATGAGGGTCTCAAATATATTTTTTTTATAATTTTAAAATAAATTGTTTTAAAGTTATTTAAGAAAATAGACGAAAATTGACCATCCCCCCCCCCCCCCCCAATCTCCGAAACTACTGAGCCTAAAATTTTGAAATAAATACAGGAAATAGATCTTTACCAGTAGATTACAGGAAAACCTATAAGTCTGTGGTCTTAAAATATCATGGTAAATCTATGAATATTGTGAGTACAAACTTACATTTACAGTTGGAATGTATGGGAGAACATGTTTTTCAACTACAATGTTAAATTTGTTCTTAAGATAAATTCATCCCAACTACGGAACCCTTCATTGTGCGTGGTCCGACACGCACTTGGCCGGTTTTTTGTAGTTCTATGGTTTTGAATGGGATGTTTTTTATAGCTATTCCATTCATAATTTAAAATTCTGAGGCGTTATGAACTAAAACACTATTTTAGATACTATTTATTATACATATTTTTAATTTCATTTGCTTATGTAGGTAGTAGTCAATCAATGAGCTCGAAAAATGCCGTCTCGCAATTTATGAAAAACTTGTTTAGGAATTTAGGCTTTATTTATATAAGAAAAAAATTGCGAAAAGCGAGGCCGCTATGTACTATAGGCAAAGTTGTCGAAGTCTTTCAGTTTCAGAATAAGAACGCCAAAGTTGTCCAATTTACGCAAAAATCACAGTCGAAATGTAATATGCCTCTTAATTAACTAGCCCACACAATACCTAGTGATAAGATTTCAAAACCTACATTTGTATGGGTAGTTAAATTTTTCCACAGAATATTACTTGTTGTTTAGATTAAAAGAGAAATACAATCGAATATCTTATATAAATGTATGTATGTCTATCTGTTATTCTGATACAATTTTCCGTAGCTACTAACGGGCGACGACAATTTACTGCGGTAACCTTTCCCGTACAAACGGTATTCGCGAATACTGCGACAATGAATTCGAGTGCGAGTGTGAAAAGGTCCTCACGCGATTCCTTATACCCCCTCCCCCTCCCCATTCCCGTAAAGATCATTCACCGCGCCTGCGCGACCCCTATTAACGTTCGCCGTTCGAATTTCGCGCGCATTACCGGTCTATGGTTTTGGGTACTTGTAATCAGGAAGTAACCTTGAGTATGTATGTCCAGTATGTAAAAATAAGTTTATTTTCTCTAGAGGTCCGTTATAAAAGAACTTTGACATTTTATCACCATAAAAAGATGTGCTGATATTCTGTAAACAAAACCTTTCATAGATTCATAGAAAAAAAACTATATTGAGCATAATATTAGCCTAAGATGGCTTGATAATAAAAGTTTACCTTTAAAGTTTTGTCATCACTGGCACTGACTATCAGCCTGCTGTCTGAGGACCAAGCCACATCACTGATACCCATTTTGTGTCCAGATATTGTCTTCTCAAATTTGCCATCATAAGCACCCCACACCTTAATAAGTTTGTCAGCAGCTGTAAAGTATAAAATTAAGTGTCATTTTACCATATTATCCTTATCCAATGATCTTAATGTGCAATTAGTATGACATTATTATTTCATTTGTGATGTCAGTAGTCAAAAAGAAATCATGATTCAAGTAAAATTCTGTGGAGTTGCTTGCCTAGCAACAGTTGTTTTAAATTGTAAATTGAATTGAAGGTCAACAAACTCGAATAAGTCAATGGAATTAGACATGGTTTGTATATTGTGCATAAGTCTAAAATAAATTGGTTTTATATGATTAGTCCTCATTTAAGGATAGGAACTTTCACAATGAATGGTTCACAGGTTTTTTTTATTTTAACATTGTTTCATTCACAGTATGACCTTGTTTAAAGTGTGTTGTATATCTATACCCAAAACCAACTTAGTGTGACTTACTTAAATAAGTCAAAAGAGGTTGACTAGACTTAATTATGTGACTACAAGATATTATTACATCACCATTTAACTAAACAAAAAAACAGTGATGTAAACTATTCTTATAATAATACATCCACCTATTGGCTGCCTGTTTTCAAGGCCAAGCTTTATACTAAACCATTGCCTCAATATTGCTGACTGATATTTTTTTTAAAGTTTAAAATTATTTGGTTAGGTATAATAATAATCTTGTAAGTAGGTCATTTATCCAGTTGGGTTGGTAGTATCCTAATCTTGATTTAGGGCAAGCATTTTACATAAAAAATTGTTTAGTTTAGGAGCTTCTGCTTCTAACAGGAAGCAGTAAACACCAAGAATTTCACAATTTAACATTCATGATTACTATTAATTTTATTGAACTGTACTCAAATAAAATTGTGGGTAAGGCCAAACTTCATGCTTAGTGACAGAGCATCAAGGCCTATGTTGGTACTCTGTTAAATCTTACACAATATAAAGTAATGATGAGTACACTGCAATAATAAACCAGGAGGTATTTTTAGGATACATTTCCGAAGAAATCTTTCAAATTAGACAATATGCTTATTAGGGATTAAACCTTGGTAGTTACTTCAGATCTATTTAAAATAAAGTTGACCACAAATTGATAGTGGAAGCTGATAATAACTAGATTAGACAGTATCATGACCTCTTCAGGGGTTCATAAAAAATAAACAATCTAAACATATGGGATCATCAAACGTAAATAAATAAGTGAGATGAACCATTAATTTATGCCAATGTGTAATACTCACAGGAGCTTGCCAGCCATTCTCCATTTGGACTGAATTTAACTGACGACACAGCTTTCGTGTGCCCCGCAAGTGTGAATTTGAGCGTGTAATTCGGCTTCTGGAAACCGACATCAAAATTAGCGCCAAATCGCACGTGCTCACACAAGTTGAAGTTACATAAACATGTGCCGCCCGCCAGACTGACGCAAACCAATGAAATGCAACGAGAGGACGCTACTTACCGCTACTGAAGACTTGTTCGACTGAGGAGCGGGTTGTGATAGCGAATTTGGGCCGGAAAGGTTGGCGGATGGCCCACCGTGTGTTTGGTGTGCAGCAGGGTGGCCTGGGCCGGGACCTAGCGGCACCATGTTTCAACTTTCGACGCACTACGCTTTACTTTGTTCGTCACCCAACACAATCACTATTACACAATGAAAAACAATCTAAATTAAACTTTGGATAAGGTAACACACGGAACTTGTCACTCACTCCAGTTTTTACATTTATTTCAACGTAGATTTTCAAAGAACATTCTAAATCCGGGCGTCCCAATGCGTGCATATTTCGCGAAGACGATCAGTGGTGCCAACCTACTTTTAAATTATTCCCTCCCGCAGAACTCTAGCTGGCCAGCCTATTGTCTTTGTTTAGTTAGTTTTGTAGAATTCTTACTAACAAACTATATTATTAATTAGTAGGAAGTAGTAGGTACATAACTTTTTATCAATTAAAAACAAGAAGATCTGTAAAAATCATGGTAAAAATACGTTTTATTCATAATAAAAAAAATAACACTTACAAAGTGTAATTGTTGCCAGATAGAAAATAAGTAGTTTTTCATTGTTGGCATGAAGGAATGACCTCTTTGACATTTCCAAGGTTATATTTGACATTTTGAAATTAGCCGCTGACCAAGTGAAGAATTTCCATTAGAAGTTTTATAAAACTACTCAAAATGGCATTAAATAAACTCAGTATTGATGCCCTCAACTTGGCCGGCAAGCGTGTGCTGATGCGGTGAGTTTTTCATATACCTTCCCATTATACGTAGGTATATACGTTATAGTAGTTATGTACCGTCCTTCGCTTAGCTTGAATAAAAAATAATCGAATGATTACAGAGTGGACTTTAACGTTCCCCTGAAAGAAGGAGTAATCACCAACAACCAGCGTATTGTCGCGGCTCTTGATTCCGTCAAATATGCCTTGGAGAAGGGTGCCAAGTCGGTCGTGCTTATGTCACATCTGGGCAGGCCAGACGGTCAGGCGAACCTCAAATACACTCTGAAGCCGGTCGCTGAAGAACTCAAGAAACTCTTGAACAAGTAAGAGATTTAATATGTATTTTGAAAACATCAGAAATTATCTATTGCATTGTGAATATATGCCAGTTGTTTTCCTTGTTAAGGTAAACATACAAGTCAAGGTAAACTGATTCATGTCCCAATATGAAACATAATAGTTTTACTTTAATTTTCTGACATTTTACAAATTTATGCCTGAATTTATTCAAATGTCACCAAACCAAGTCTTTCCATATTTATTGCACCAATACAATATCTACATAATCAAAATCGCACTTGCAGAGATGTGACTTTCCTCTCCGACTGTGCGGGACCTGAAGTTGAAGCTGCCTGTGCTGACCCCACACCTGGATCTATTATCTTGCTGGAGAATCTCAGGTTCCACATTGAGGAGGAAGGCAAGGGTATTGATGCCTCCGGCGCAAAGGCTAAGGCTGACCCTGAGAAGGTCAAGGCATTCAGAGCCAGTTTGAGGAAGCTGGGTGATGTTTACATCAATGATGCATTTGGTAAGCATTAAAATGAAAACTTTTTTAATTTTCAGCCTTCTTTCTCTCATATCAGGTGGCACAGACAATATAGCACAATCATCAAGCTCCTGCCCCTAGCCCAATTTATGGTTGAGGCAGCTTATCTGTTTCCTCACATCTTTAGTCTCTATCAGCTGTCATCTCAACATTAACCCCCCTCTAAACGTAATGATCTTTCACACAAACAAATTATTGGTTATAGTGTCTTATTTATTACCTTCTGTACGTTAAACTTATTACAGTTAATTTTTTTGAGGTTAGGACTCAACTTTTTCCTTCAAGTATTTTTGTATTTTAATTTTATTAATTTATTTATTAATTTATTTTTTTTAATTTTTTTTTATTATTTTTTTATTAATTTATTTTTTTTTTAATTTTTTATTTATTTTTTTTTTTATTTTTGTATCTTAATATTTTATTTTTCTTTTAACAGGCACAGCCCACAGAGCCCACAGCTCCATGATGGGTGAAGGCTTTGAGCAGAGAGCCAGTGGCTTCTTACTGAAGAAGGAACTGCAGTACTTTGCCAAGGCTTTACATGAGCCCGAAAGGTAACATTTTTCTGTCACTTTACTATCTAATAAGAATGTGGTCAATAACCTTCTTTTCTTTTTATCTTTTCCTTTACATAGAAAAACTAATGCATACCTTGAAAAAAAAAATTGTTTTTTATTGCAATTGTTTGTTTTGGACCTTAAGCAAATAAGTGTTCCATGTCAAATGGCGTTGTGGTGGAGCAGCCAGTACTACGCCTCCCACTTATAGAAGGTGGTTCCTCTTCAGCCTTTTTAACATCACTGTCGGGTTTAACATTTCAGTAACTAATGGGTTTGAATGCAGGGTTAGGCGTGCCTTGTATTGTTTTTTGTACCGGTCGATTTCAGACTTCACTTATGGCATTTGTAGATAGTTGTGGACCTTGAAAATTGATTTTAATCTAAGTCTGCTTCATGTCAAAGTGTTCAAGAATACAAATTTTTAATGTAAAAATTTAAAATGTTGTTTTCGCCCTTTGGGAGAATACCCTCTTAAATAAGTTTACACTAATTTTAGGCCATTCCTCGCCATTTTGGGAGGAGCTAAAGTAGCCGACAAGATTCAGCTGATTGAGAATTTGCTGGACAAAGTCAATGAGATGATCATCGGTGGTGGCATGGCCTACACTTTCCTCAAGGAGAAACAGGGTATGGCTGTAAGTATGGAACACATACAATAAACATTAATTAACAGCCAATAACCATTGCTGCAAAAGCAATAGTCAATTGTTGAATGAAAAAAACCCTGTACTTAAAATGACTTTTGATTTTAGATTGGAAACTCTTTGTATGATGCTGAAGGAGCAAAGATTGTGACTAAACTATTGGAAAAGGCCGCCAAGAACAATGTCAAAGTACACCTTCCTGTTGACTTTATTACTGCTGATAAGTTTGATGAGAATGCACAGGTGAGTTTTATTTATATTTATTGTTTTAATTAAATACGTAAAAATTGATTTTGAATGATGAAAGTCGCAAGATACGTCATGTCTCGCGATGTTTAGATATGTATGTTGCTGGCCCAACAAGCAGCTAGCCATTTGCTGGTAATTTTAATGGAACACACATTTAAATGATTCACTTTATTTTAGGCTGGTACTGCTGATGTAGCCAGTGGTATCCCTGAGGGCTGGATGGGTCTTGATGTTGGACCTAAATCAAGGGAAATCTTCGCCGATCCTATCGCGAGAGCTAAAGTTATTGTATGGAATGGGTATGTTTTATCTTCCTTTGTTAAATACTAGCAAAGTCGATTTTATGTGTAGTGTAATATGGTTGGTTTTTGTTTAACAGACCTGCTGGTGTGTTTGAATTCGAGAAATTCGCTGGTGGCACCCGGGCTTTGATGGATGGCGTTGTCAAAGCCACAGCCAATGGAACCATCACCATTATTGGTAAGCACCCTTGTTTCGACATCTTTTTTGTTATAATCAAGAACACCAATGAGTAGGAATAACTGACACAATACCATACTAGCTTGCTTCCAAAAGTAAATCTGGGCAAAGATACCCCCTGTTTGGAGTTGCACCAAGGAAAACAGTCCCATAGTTCGAAATATTTTATTATGATCAGCATATTACTCAGCTCACGTTTACCCGTACGCAAAATACGTGCATTGATGTGGAGTTGAGTAGGTAATAAGGGCTGGTGTCCCAGCCCATATTACCTACCTATTGCTCAGATTGGTTAGGTACGGTCAGTGCTTGCATTATCTGATCCTTCTAACTATACATAATATGTCTGTTGCATTTGTTTATGATATGTAAGTATATCAACTTACATTTTTTGGGTTATAAACCCTGTGCTTTTTCCCAACAGGTGGAGGTGACACGGCTACCTGCTGCGCCAAGTGGGGTACCGAAGACAAAGTCTCCCACGTGTCCACCGGTGGTGGTGCATCCCTTGAGCTGCTTGAGGGTAAGTTACTGGAAGCGTTTATATCTTATATTGGCACCCCACTTGACGTATTTGTGTTACTTGGGTAATAAAAAACATACCCTGTATTCATTGGAATAAAGCTAATTTTATGTTAACGAAATAACGCGAACGTTTGCGCAAATACGCCAAGTGAAGTGGCATTAGAAGAATGTGAATGTGTTATGTACTATAGGCTAAAAGACTACAAACTGTAGTGTTTCTCCTAAATAATGACGATAGTAAAAGATCCAAAAGTGCTTCTTTATGCGTCTATTTTTATTTTGCTTACTACAAGACACAATTATTATTTTCCGCGGCGATCCTTTTTTATTAAAGCTGTGTTTTTTTACGTTGCAAATCCTATAATATAATTACCGAAGAACGAAGAATACAAACTAAACGTAATTATGTTTTACCTTTTAATTTACTTTGCGTAGTATTGAAAACTTCGTAAATTTTTGGTAGATTTAGAAACAGACTGTGTCCATGTAGAACAATTTTTTTAGTTGTCCTATTGTATTTGTTAGAGGTAGAATAAAAAAAATTGTGTAGGTATATTTGTGTAAAAAACTGTATACAGGGTCAAATTAAATTAGCTAGTGAAACTCCGCAGATGTGATGGGTATCATTATATATTTAAACACGACAAAATAAAAATGATTTGATGATTTTTTCAGGTCAATGACCGCTGGTAGCGTTGTTACTAGAGATGCCGCGAATACTCTCTATTATTCGTATTCTGCAATACTCGACGTTTTTGTTATTCGTCGAATACCGGATTAGCACCTATCTATTTTTCGACATTCGGCGAATAGTTGTCTAAATAAAAATAAACTATTAATGAATGACTTAAAAATTATTAAACTTTTATTAATCTTTAAAAAACAAAACACACTTATTAGCCAAAAATCAGTCATGGAAGTTAATTAGTTAGGCTTTTTAATTAATAATTTAAAGTCCAAAAGGGGCAGATTATGGTGCAGAAAAAATGTTCGTTTGGGATCAAGTCTGTTTTGCTTTTTTTTCATAAATCAAACCTGCCTCAGAAAATAGTGTTTCTGAATAAACAGAGCTTGCTGGTGTGATAAAGTATAGTTTAGCAAGCTTACTCAAAATGGGGAATTGATTCTTATTGGTTGCCCGCCATTCTTATGGATTTATACTACTGTCACTACTGCCTTTGCTAACCTGGGCCCCAATTCTGTATGATTCTCCACCTATATCTTATCACGTGCAAACCACGTCAATATCGTGTCTTGTAGAAACCCCTTTTTATATATATGTGGTCATAGTGAATTAGGGCCCTGATGTAATGTGCGATTTCGTCAGCAGTGGCATTCTTGGGTTGCTCTTCAGAAATACCTACATCCCAAAATAGATTACGAGTTTCTGAAACGACATTCCCACTTTCATGTCTAAACGAGGTCTTTTGGATGCCATTTCTGGATCGGAATTATCATCTTCGTCATCGAAAGAAAGTCTAAGACCTTCTCTGACCGCAACTTTACGTACCCGTTCAGCTTGGGCAGCGTCAAAGAAAAAGTTCTTGTAGCGGGGATCTAAAAATGTCGACAAGAAATATTTTTTTTAGAGCACAGATCCTCCAAGTTGAAACGAGCTTTCTATTAACGTGTTTCTAAATGAATCAACGTGTTCAGTTTGTTGCATCAGCGCATCTTTCATTAGGTATCTGGTTAATAAACCCATCACTCGTGTCTGTCTGTCCGTCTGTCTGTCTGTCTGTCTGTCTGTCTGTCTGTCTGTCTGTCTGTTTGTCTGTCTGCCTGTCTGTCTGTCCGTCCGTCTGTCACAGCCAATTTGCTCCGAATGTAATGGACCGATTAAAGTTGGAATTTTGTACACATATGAATTTCTGTGACCGTCGAAAATTGACCATTCCCCCCCCCCCCCCCACTTATCTCTGAAACTACTGAGCCTAAAATTAAAAAAAAAATACAGAAAATAGATCTTTACCAGTAGACTACAGGAAAACCTATAAGAAGTCTGTGGTCTTAAAATAACATGGTAAATCAATATTGTGAGTACAAACTTACATTTACAGCTGGAATGTATGGGAGAACATGTTTTTCAACTACAATGTTAAGTTTGTTCTTAAGATAAATTCATCCGAACTACGGAACCCTTCATTGTGCGTGGTCCGACACGCACTTGGCCGGTTTTTTTTTAGATTACAGTAATGATTGATAAGTTCAAGAGACTACTACAAGTGTAATATTATTATTTGAGAATAAATAAACTATTTTTCATATTCTTTTTTTTATGTCGAGTAATAATGGCGATATTCAACTATTCGCCAACGATTAATCAACTATTCCCGGCATCTCACTTAAGGTGTGAGTTAATAAAATCTGTTTTAGCGTGTTGAGATATCGAAACCGATCACGTGCGTAAACTTTACACAAAAAAAAGCTGATTTTTAAACTGATATTTGAAGTGACTAGGACACTCGGGGGTTGATGACCCCAAACTAAATCATCAACTCTTTTTTTTTTTCGTGTTTAGATATCGATTCCCATCACGTCTGCGGAGTTTCGCTAGCTAATTTAATTTGACCCTCTATTATGCGTTTAGTGAGATGCCATCTCTGACTAAATTAATATCAAAGATTTATCACGGAAATCACACCTAGAAATTGTTGTCAGTTTAATACCATACATGTGAGTTGAGAGAGAGAGAGAGAATTCAGTTAGACCACAAACTTTAAAGCATTTCGACGAAGGATTTCGCTAGAGGGCGCTGCACGGCACGTACGTACTCGAAAGAAACGTTCGTTGTGGTTTGCTCTGTCCGGAAACCATACAGATAATTATCCAGAGAATTTTCGGAGTCCTCCAAATCTACATTCTAAAAAACAAAGTCGGGTTAGTTACACCATTTATAACTCAAGAACGGCTGGACCGATTTTTACGATGTTTGATTTGTTGGATTTGTCTCCACCCCGAATAGCAGAATAACTATTAAAACATATAAGTACAACGTGTCGTTTTGCATCCTCGTCAAATTTAAGGGGTGTGTGGGTGGGTGGGGTGTTGTAATTTAAGGGTGGGTGTGGTGTGTGGGTGGGTGGGTGACCATCAAACCGAACAACTTTTTTCATGGCACCAACATCGTAATCGCGAAAAAATAATCAGCCGTCCCATACATTTGCGTCGAGTAGGTATTGAAGATTTCTATGGGACAGTTGAATTATTTTTGCGAATACGATGTTGGTCCCATGGAGAAAGTTGTTCGGTTTGATGTTCTGTATCACATCCTGAAATTTGACGATGATGCAAAACGACACGTTGTATATAAAAAAAAAAATATGAAGAAAATTTATTTACTCATACATGAATTTTGGACAGGGCAACATCTGTTGGGTCTGCTAGTGTAGATCTAAATACAAGTGTACTTTAATTATCAGTATTAAATTCGTAGCTTACTAAACATGTAAATCCAGTTCCTATACTTGCCAGAGTAAATTAGAGGGCGACAAATGAAAAACATTGTTCCTAATTCAAAATTTATTTTTCAGGTAAAGTACTGCCAGGAGTTGCTGCTCTGTCTGACGCATAATACATAATAAAAAGCATGGAGTATTTATACCATATTTTAATGCTATAGTGATGTGAAATTATCCTATTTGATAGAGCGAGGAAATCCAGAAATCATGTTTTTAAGTGATATGTATGTATAGTACATTATTTTTAAGTTTTGAACAAGTGAATGTGTCATGTAAATCGAATAATGTAATAATTTATTACCACAAATAAAACAAATTTTTGTTTATATTTTGTTGTATTTTTTCTTGTTTGTGTTTTTATATCTCACACGTTCACATAACCACTGACATGTTAAATTCTCCATTATAGCCTCCGATATTTTGAAATTTATTATTGTTATTTTTTCCATATTTTATTGGCAATTTAATCAAGATAGACTGAATATGATTCTGCGCTGCCCCGGCAATAAACCACTTTTACAATATTTTAATTCGAAAAACTTCTTAAGGCAAACTGAAATGATTTTACCTACGTGCGTCTTTCACGTAAGGAAAGCTTCCTCCAGCCCTACAATATTCACAAGGCACGATATACCGTGAGGTGGAGTGAATTATAAATGTTCGTAACTTAATCATAAACCTATAAAGACGATCTCGTCTGTAAGATAAATATACCTATGTATGTATGAAGGTGAACGTTGACGCTAAAACACCAAGTACCTAATTGATTTACGGAGCGGTAATGTATTTGGAATATTAAGTTTTATGTAGAGTATCTAAATGCTTTGAAATATTGTCTGTCTTTAGGCAGCGCAGCGTTTAGTACGGAATAGAATTAAAATGAAAATGTTTGAAAGCATCCCTAGATAGCTTTATATGCTCATCAGAATCTATGGGTAGGGTACCTATTCATTCTGTTGTTTTAACGTTATCGTGCACGGAATTTTAAAAGCGTCTTCATATATTTCCATACATTTAACTTCCATGTGTTACTGTGATGCCGTGACGTGGACGTGGACGTCCACGATAATATCGCCACGTTAGAAATTATAGAAGTGCACATTACATACCTATCAAGACTATCAACTACTACTCTACTTTATTTGAACGAAGTCCTTTAATGCGGCTTGCGATAGGAGTAAACTGGTAAAAATCGTTACGTAACGAAAAAGCGTTGTGCCTCATGCGACTCCTCTCTTTCTCTCTCTCTCGAATGAGAAAGTGTGAATTTGGTCAAAATAAAAATCCCAAAATGGCGGCCGCGTAAATTTTAAAATTAAAATTTTTCATCATGGCGTCGTTTTCATGGTTTTCGAAGGTGCTAAAGCTGAGTCAAAAGGAAAATCCAAGGTTTCGAAAATTTTCAAATTTTTAGGGTTCCATACCTCAAAAGGAAAAACGGAACCTTTATAGGATCACTTCATTGTCCGTCTGTCTGTCAAGACCCTTTATTTCAAGAACGCGTGGAGGTATCAAGTTGAAATTAATAACAAAAAAATACGTACGTAAAAAAGTACTTCCCGTTGTCCTAGAATAATGAAATTTGGCAAGAAGCAAGGTCTCACAGCACAAGTAAGTAAAGAAAAAGTCCGAAAATTATTGATTTGTAATTTTATCACATAATTTTTTATTTTTTTGTGATTACAATATTAAGTATCTTACGTGACAAGGAACTTCGTTCCTGACGGGGTCCCCCGACCACAAACCTTTTTTTTTATTGTAATTTTCGTACTTATAGGTAAGTAGGTATATCTATTACCTAAGGTCTTATTTCTGGCTTCGATACCAGATGAATTTACGAAAATTGCTTGTGGTGTCAAGGTAAGATTTGCTAGCACGGATGACTGCCCTCTATGTAGCGAACCCGTAAAGGCTGCTTTGATGCACCTCTTTAGTATTGGTATCAAAATTATTTACTTATCAAACGTGTCTGTAGCGAGAATATAACCTCATAATTTTTCCAAGGACTACGGCGGACGTATATCGGCTGAGTTAGTACCTACGTCAATGTTGTAGAATAAGAACGTGGAGTCCGTAATATGCATTAGGACTGAGGCGTATTTATCGAAACAGTAAAAAAAAAACAGGTTTTTAAAAGTAACAACATGGAACAGATATCTCAAAACCGAAAAAACAGTTCCTGCCTGTTTCGCCTGTTCCGCAACCTACAACAGAAGTTGCCGTAACTGACTGGTGTGTGTATCTGTGTAATATAACAAGCTCTTCTCTATCTAGCTTATGGATGTGTACTTTGTTAGAGAAAGAGAGATACAAACGAAACTGACCTGGAACAGTTTGGAACAAGCTCTTTTCTCTTCCGACTTATTGTAATAGAGAGATAACATCTGTTCTCTGGAACATGCTCTTAAAAAAAATAGAACTTAAGAAAGATTGTAATCTGTTACAATCATAGAGTCTTTGGTTGCAATGTAACAGGCTGTTATTTATTTTGGAATAGGATTTTGGAACTGTTATTTCCCTGGAACTGGAACAGGTGAAACAGGTTTCTAATTTTACCTGTTACAGACCACCTCTAATATGCATATCATAAACATTACCGATAGTAACGTTCTAGTTAGACACGTGATACATCATCCCCATAATTTTCACTTGGTTATGTCAGCAAATATGCGACGTACGATAACATTTGAATAGGATAATGTCTTACACAAGTGGTTGCACGACATCTACAAGCTCATAATAAATTCCAATCTTATAATATTCTTCTAATTTGTAATCTTATAATAGCTTTTTATTATTATAGGACCGTTGCTGCTTTGTAAAGCGTGTAAGTATCATCTTCCCCAAGCAATTAATTCACTGCTGAGTCCTACACCTACCTCAGCGTCTTCCTTTTCTCCCTAGGGCTTATCCTCTGTAATCTGTGTCAATCGCGTGTGCCCCATCATCCTAAAAGAAATATTTAACTCCTCTGAGGCTTATTTTATTTATATTTTTTTTTTTTTTTTTTAATTGAATCTATCGCCGATTCCCGGACACCGTAGGCACGGGCTTGCGGACGACGAGTAATGGGCAGCTCGCCGTCCGGTAAGGACCAGGCCCGGGTCGACGGCGCGTTGTGTTCCACGCGCGCCTCAAAGAGATGTCAGCAGTGACGGGGTCCAATAGGGCCGAAGCCGCCGGGGTCGTGGGTAGTTCGTAAGAGATACCGTGGCCCTGGCACGGGCAACTGAAGGAACACGGGCGGGTTTTAGTCAGTAAAAGTCTGACACGCCCTCCCGCTCTGCCCGGAGCGGGAGAAGTCATTTGATGATTTCCCATCCACAAAAAAAAAGGCTTATTTTATTGACCTTCTAATGTTGTACAATTTTTTAATTAATGACCCTCTTAACCCTATTTTGGGCTTCTAATGCTGCACACTTTTTTTTAACAAATCAGACTCTTTTTTAACTTCTGGCCTTTTCTCAGTTGGTCGCAGTAAATAAGGTAGGATACCCCCAAGCCCCCAACCAAGCGGTAGTTTTAGAACTGTGATCAACCACGCGCAAGCCAAATTGGTCACAGTAACTGAACTAGGGCACCCAAACCAAATGGCGTTTAGGTTAGGAACAGTGACGTACGGCCAGCCATCGGCTACATCCAAGTTGGTCGCAGTTTCTGGTTATTTAGAATCTTTAGGACCCCAAAATAGGAATTATTTAAGGTTCACAAAAAGAGGCGCATTCATTATATTAGAGTGTTCAATAATATTTTTAGCAAAGTAAAATGGGAATTATTTGAGTTATTCATACCACTAGCCTTGTAGTTAGGTACCGCTTCCGACTTGCGCAGTTATTGATAACTACCAATTGAATATCAATATAATTATATGAATAATATATGGCGTGGAGGAGGATGCTGACTCAACAACACTTCAAGAGGATATTAACTCAGTCTTTCAATGGAGTATTGATAACAAGTTGCTTTTTAACACTGACAAATGCAGTAGGTATTATGTCTTTTAGTCGTTCACATAAACCCAAGCATATTCAATACTTAGGAGAGGAACCAATAGTTCGTGTCAACTCTGTCAAAGATCTCGGAGTACTATTTGACACGAAGCTTACTTTTCACGAACACATGAGGGCACTCGCAGCTGATTCGTACCGGAAACCAGGCTTTGTTATTAGGAACATGCGAGACTACCAACCCACTGGCCATTAAACTAGTTTACATGGCCTTAGTAAGGAGTAAGCTAGAATCAGCTGCAGTGATTTGGAATCCTCATGAGAGCACTTACGCCTTACTTCTTGAGTCCAAGTCCAAAAGGCCTTTCTTAGATTTCTCTACAAAAAACTCTTAGGATACTACCCTTTTTTTTAGTTTACAAAATTTTTACTTGGCGTACTAAACTTTAATTCTCTTGAAGTGAGGCGTAACTACTTCTTGCTTGTCTCAGCTTGCCGTATTATGCGCGGTGAGTCCGATTGCCCAGAACTTGTGGCTCAATTGATGAGGTTGTTTATTCCTGTTGTGCCCAAACACCAACTCAGGCCGCGAAGACACCCGTTATTGGCTGTACCTTCAGCACGCACAGTGTCACGAGCTAACTCGCCCCTCGTTCGGGCGCTTACGATGCTTAATGCTCTTTTGACATCAACACCGGAGTGTGGCTTATTTGCCGGGAGATGGATAGATGTGTGTCGTGAATGTTTAAGATTCTGTGAGTTAATGAATGAAGGATAAATAAGTAATAAGTAGTAATTTTCTGTTTCTTTTCTGTTGATTGCATTTATACCTCTACATTGTTTCCTATTAATTTCTCGTGTTCTATTTGTTATATTGTTTAATTTTTTATTGAGTTTAGTTTAAAAAAAAATTGCTGTACAATGCCTTAGATTTATTTAAATCTGTTATGTTGTATACGTATATCTTAAATAAATATACTTGTCTGTTTGAAACGGACTTTGTTCACACTTTTATGGCTTTTAATTTTTTCTGCGCGGAACCCAAATTCTTATTCTACAATAAAAGTATAACATCAGCTATCTGCTAGTTAAGTCCAGTACAAATCGGTCTAGCCGTTTCGGAGATTAGCCGGAACAAACAGACAGACAAACATTTAAAAAGAAATATTTTTGTTATAAGTGCCGTATATACTTTCATGTCATATGCATTTATTAAAAAGCTGTTATACTTATTAACATTACAAACAGACACTTAAATTTTATTTATTTGTATAGATAGATACTTTCCACTCCTATTATACAAATACAACCCAAGACCCAACAACAATCAGCGGGAGAGAACTCTGAGAACGCTAAACTCTTGAAACCCAAGCAAACTTAATCAAAAGAAAACCTGCCAGTGCGTGACGAACAGTGACGGACCACGCGTCGCGATCAGTGGGGTTCCGTACTCGTAATTGTTTTGAGTAGGTATAGAAATATCTATTGCTGTTTCATCGAATAATTTGCAATTTGTGTCCGAAAAGACTGACTGAGCGAGTCTGAAGATGGTAGCTTTGTATAGCATAAACATAAACATCCAGTAATGTTTCCACTGCTGGTATTCAGTTTTATCTTGCTATACAACGTGTCGTTTTGCGTCCTCGTCAAATTTTAGGGTGTGATACAGAACATCAAACCGAACAACTTTCTCCATGGGACCAACATCGTAATCGCGAAAAAATTTTTCAACAATCCCATAGAAAACTTCAATACCTACTCGACGCAAATGTATGAGACGGCTGATTATTTTTTCGCGATTACGATGTTGGTGCCATGGAAAAAGTTGTTCACATCCTTAAATTTGACGAGGATACAAAACGACACGTTGTTCTGGTATGCTATCTGAAAAATTAATTTTATAAAAAGTCCGATGCAATCTTAAACCCTTATTTATGTGTTTATGACCTATGGTTTTCATTGAATTGATTTTTAACCGACTTCAAATAAAAGAGCAGGTTATTTATGTTCGTCTGTATGTATTTTTTTTATGTTCATCGTTATATTCGTCAATTGTAGACCGATTTTGAAAATTCTTTTTCATTTGGTAGAGGAACCTTGCGCGTTGGTCCCGTATAAATTTCACTAACTATTGCTTGGGTAGTTTTTGTGTTATCTTCGATAATACCTACGTATTTAATCCACATTGTGTATCTTCATGATGTTATAATAATTCCTGTCACTGTTGTGTACATAGCAAGAGTACATGAATTGGTGTGGGGTAGGTAGGTACCTACTATAGTTAAAAAGTGAAAAATAAAAAAACATAAAAAAAACGACTTCCAAAAAAATAAACACTACAAAGTGAAAAATAACTTTAATTTCGGTAGTCGGTGGCAAAAAACTAAAATACAGATCCAAAGACACCGACTTCCGAAATTAAAGATATTTTTCACTTTGTAAGTGTTTTTTTTTAAGTTTTCTTTTAGTAAGCTTGATATATTAAAACATAAGGTGAGAAGTATTAGCGGAAGGTACACTGATTTAATAAACATAATCATAACATTACACTTGTAACGACTGAAGTGTTGGTAGGCCTATAACCCACACCCACATTTCCCAATTATGTTTACGGAGTTTATATTATTAGTAGGTACTTAACCTAAAGCTAATTTGACTACTGAACCCTAAAAGTAAGATAATTGTATAACTAAGACAGAAAGCCTTCTCGCCCCATCGAATGACGAAGACGTCGTAGAATAAAATAATGTTAGTGGCGCAGTTTCTGTAAGAACCAGAGCTAACAAAGAGTTTTCTGCAAAAAAAATCCATGTAGACTTCAATAAAAATAACAAAGATGGCGTAGCTTCAATCAAATTAAGTGAAATTGCCTTCACGAAGTCTCCATAGTATTTTCAGGCCTCGGGGCTGCCTTGAAGCGGCTCCTGCCAAATCTGGGCGGTCCAAACGCCTCCTCCCGGAGGCTTTACGCGGAGGTCGTGCGGTCCATGGCCCTTTACGGGGCACCGGTGTGGGCGCGTTCCCTGAGGCTGCGACCAGCCCGCCGGTTGAACGCGTCCCAGAGGGTCATGGCCATCCGGCTAGTCCGGGGATACCGCACGGTCTCCTGTGAGGCGGCGAGCCTCTTTGCCGGATTACCGCCATGGGATCTGGAGGCAAAAGTCCTCGCGCACGTGTGGGAGTGGCGCGAGGAGGCGAAACGCCGGGGCGTAACTCCGCTGCCGCGAGAAATCTTCGGTACAGCGGACAGAGCTCCGACGGGATCTCATGGCGACATGGAGAGTGCGATTGTCGCAACCCAGCGCTGGGCACGCTACAATTGCGGCGATAAGTCCCCTCTTTGAGGAGTGGTTGGAGAGGCGCCACGACGTCCTCACCTTCCGCCTGACGCAGGTCCTCACCGGACACGGTTGTTTCGGGAGGTTCCTATTTCGGATAAGGCGGGAGGAACGCCCGGGTGTCACCATTGTGTGGATCGCCCGGAGGACACGGTGGAGCATACAGTGGAGGTCTGCCCGGCTTGGGCAGAGCACCGCTGTGTTCTCACGGAGGTGATCGGCGGCGGCGATCTCTCGCGTCCAAACCTGGTCCAGGCCATGGTGCGGAGCGAGAGTGCATGGGAGGCCGTCACCTCCTTCTGCGAATCAGTAATGCTCGCGAAGGAGGAGGCGGAACGCGCGAGGGAGAGGCAACAGCCGCGCCCTCGCGCCCCTAGCCGCCGCAGGAGACGCCCTGGGCGGCGGGAATCTATCGCCGATTCTCGGCCACCGTAGGCGCGGGCTTGCGGACGACGAGTAAAGGGCAGCTCGCCGTCCGGTAAGGACCAGGCCCGGGTCGACGGCGCGTTGTGTTCCACGCGCGCCTCAAAGAGATGTCAGCAGTGACGGGGTCCAATAGGGCCGATGCAATGATGTAAAAGTCTGACACGCCCTCCCGCTCTGCCCAGAGCGGGAAAAGTCATTTGATGATTTCCCATCCACAAAAAAATGCCTCTATAAATAACATAAAAAGAGGCTTTAGGTAAGCGCTTGGTCCACGATACACTAATTTCAGAGCGGCTTTCTTAAATCTACCTAGCATACAAAGCACAACTAGCACAAGAAATTACAGCTAAAGGCATCACACGTAGAACGAATAAATTAATCTCTGAGTTCTCTAGCTTTATTGTTCTAGCGTGTACCTTCCCTACTATAGGAAAAAAATATAATAGCAAGCCATTCCTTCTAGGCCATTATCCGACGCCATTAGGGTTGCAATTAATTCACTATTGAAATATGAATTTGGATTAGAGTGCTTTTCCACTAGAGATATGCTATGCAACGTTGCTATGGATGCGTTTGATATCCGCCAATCGTATTCATTGGTCCACATAGCATAGCACTGGTGCTACGTTTTTCATATGGAAGGATGCGAGCTATGGATGCATAGTCGCGAGTGGTGCCTTGCTCCCCGTTTCCTCGTATAGCTTGAGCTGCGCATCTTCCTCGCACAGCTACCTTGCGGCGGCGGCGGCGCATTTTTAACCTACGAAAAAAAAGGAGGAGGTTCTCAATTCGACACGTATTAGTTTTTTTTTTATTATTATTTATGACCACGCATTACTTTTTACAGTCGTCCGATTTGAAAAATTTTGTTTTATTCGAAAGGGGGTCATCAAAGTTGGTACCATATAAAATTGATTAACTTTGCTTGGGTAGTTTTTGAGTTAGCTTCAATATTATATGGATGATGTTCTAGTGTGTTTTGCAGGTAGTGGTATTAGAATTTGTGTGGGGTAGGTACGACAACTACAAAGTAAAAAATAACTTTAATTTCGGAAGTCGGTGGCAAAAAACGAAAATACATTTATCCAGACACCGACTTCCGAAATTAAAGTTATTTTTCACTTTGTAGTGTTGTTTTTGGAAGTCGGTTGTATTTTTTTGTAAAAAAGTTTTTTTATAGCACATCTTACTCGCTCCGCTACCTAGCTTAGCATCAGTGGAAACGGTCACATAGTTTCGTTTAGTTGCTTAACACATCTTTGATTGAAAAGCACCCTATGATGCCTTTGACTCGAGTCGTTAGGCTACACTCTAAAACAATGTAAATAATTAGGTACAAAAATAATCTTTATAGCAAACGATAGCAGCTTCTATTGTCATAAAATGAAGCATAGAGATTAGAGGGAGTATGAGATAGGCACATCATGATGGTACCCAAAACAAAATCGCTATTCACTACCTACGCCTCTGTTAGCAAAACCAATCTCTATTTTCTTAAGCTCAACTGTCAACCCCTAAAAGGTGATAAATGATCGTAAGTAATGTTCATTAATAACCACTGAAGCCTGAAAAAAACGTGCGTTTTACTTACTTATCAGTCATCATAAGACTGCAATAGGCGTCTACAATCTAGGTACATTCAGCAACAAAATTCGATTAACGCATTTTTTAAATCTTAATTATAAATAAATAAATAAAAATAAAATTCATTTAATTCAGGCAAAAACCCATAACTGTTACATGTTAAAATAAAATTTCACAATACTGCCCCATAACACATCGGAATAAAATAAATGAATGGACGAATACAAATTGAAAAGGGTCAGAGAATAAAATAAAATAAAATGTCAATGCAATTCAAATAAACAAAGATGTCAACAAAACAATAATACAAAATTACAAAATTATCAGTCACACTATTAAAAATTTAAATTTTACATTAAAACGTCATTAAATGTCAACAAAACACGTCATTATAAAAATAAAAAATTATGAAGCGAAATATTTAATTCAAATCGGAACAAAAATACATAAAATTTGAAGAACGTTAACTCTTTAAAAAAAACTTTTTTACAAAAAAATACAACCGACTTCCAAAAACAACACTACAAAGTGAAAAATAACTTTAATTTCGGAAGTCGGTGTCTGGTTAAATGAATTTTCGTTTTTTGCCACCGACTTCAAAATTAGTTATTTTTCACTTTGTAGTGTTGTTTTTGGAAGTCGGTTGTATTTTTTTGTAAAAAAGTTTTTATTTTTCACTTTTTAGTTGTGGTACCTACCCCACACAAATTCTAATACCACTACCTGCAAAACAAACTAGAACATCATCCATATAAAAGTGGGGAAAAAATACGTATTATTGAAGCTAACTCAAAAACTACCAAAGCAAAGTTAATCAATTTTATATGGGACCAACTGTGATGTATACCCTCTCGAATAAAACCAAAAAAATACAAATTGGTCCAGCCATCTTCGAGTAATCGGGGAACATATTCCGACGAATTGAGAACCTCCTCCTTTTTGAAGTCGGTTAAAAAGCAGTTTATCGAATCAGTTTGTGTTAATTTAGATGATGTCAAAAAGTAGCAATATTAACCGACTTCTGTTGCTGACCGTACCTACCTATCGATTTGAACCTACGACCTTCCGATCACCCTCAACGATAAAGTACGGTCTATCCATCTTTATCTCAGATTTACTTTTACATCAGGTATATACCACGTAAAAGTGAGGGTCTGCTGAACAACAAAATAGTGTACACAAGTTTATAGTACCACCTTGCCTATAAAAGAGAAGAGGCAAAGATACCTTCGGGTCATATTCGTCGTAGTTTTCAATGTTACCTGTAACCTTATATAAAAGGGTACAGGACACTTTAAATTGTAAATATCAACGGCTTTGTATCGGTGGGTGAAACCAATCTGAACTTTATTGACATTTATCTGCAGTGTAAACAATTTGTTTTACTTTCATGAATGAGCCGCTCGCTGTCCTTTTAATTTTTGAGCCAGTTTATTTCATGCCCTATATCTACGCAATAAGTTTGCTTTTCAGGTGCTCACAGTATCGTTACCGGACCTATTGCAGCTGTACATGTGGTTGTTATCGATCGCTGCTTCGCGCAAGCGTCTCTATCATAAATTCATATATCTATGGTCTCTATACATTGCACGGAGACACGACACAGAAATTTTAAACAAAACAAACAATGAAATGACATCAATGCCTTGAAATACTTTAACAATGCTTAGGCAGGCGTTACATAGGGAATCAGCAGTTTGGAAATGATCTTTATTAACAAAATACAGCTGTTTCTGTGTTGCATACCAATTGGGTCTACTGCTTTCCAATACGTGAGCTCTGGTCCAATTGGCGAGGGCCCGCGCATGCCCAGTGGATACAAAGGTGCCTTTTTACCAAAAAATAATAATTTTACTTAGTGTCAGTGATGTAAAGGACATCTGACGCCGCCGGGCGAGCCGGCTGGCGTGAAAAATGTAGTAGAAAAATAGTCTTACTGAAAGAAAACATACGATTAGTTTAGTGAAGCGATTAATGTCAATTGTTATTGTGTATATCGATTGTATGTAGAAATATCGTTGTTTTTAGGTGAATTTATTATCAGGTAAGTGGTTGGTGTTTCTTGTTTCATTTTTGTTTTTATTTGGGCTCATCATCTTTAATGTTACTTGCTACTTTTATGATTTATTTATTTAGTGTTCCGTTGCTTAGGTTTGTAAACTTTTGTTTTTTTATTTTTCTCTCAGCGATTCCTTTAGAAAATTATCTTAATTCTATTTAATTCTAACAACATAGAAGCATAACATTTGAGATTTAATTTAATACATTTAACACTGCAGTTTTAAAATAATTATTTTCTCCAACTGTGTGTTTTCTTCAAACATTTTCCTCCACAAGTTTTTCAAAGAAAAAAGTTTATGTGAAGCTACAGGTCAAACGCAGTTAGGTACGTGTTTATTTGCTCGTATTAATAATTGAAAACGTACTGTTTGATTCAATCCCTAGTTAAATATTAGTGGACGGTTTTTTGGGTTGATAAGGGAATTGATTGATGAATAAATTGTGAAGAAGTTGTTCAAAACGAAACTTCCTTGGTTCAACCTTTATTTTACTTTGCCATTGAATGTTTACTTATGAGTAATATTAAGACTTAATGAGGGACGAACACGTTTCATATCGGATACATCTTTTTTTTAGCATAGTAGGTAATATACATTAATAAATATTGTTTTCAGAAAGATCTCTACGAGACACGTACTGAAAAATCGCATAAATAATGTATAAGTAGTACGTAGACCTAAGTCGATTTTAATATAATCTCGTTATGCAAGCGAAAGTGCATTTAATATATACTTAGGTACGTACGACTATTCGGTCAATAGTGCACATATCGGATCGGGGTGTTTCGGCATAGATGCACCACTGTTTTCACTAATTTTCAGTGCGAAAGTACCTAAATCCAAGTGCAGTAGTTGAGCCTTTTCCATATAGGTAGGTAAGCCTACCATACTTAGCTTATCACGAAGACAATGCAATTCTTTGTCTTTATTCCAAGGCCACTGTAGCAAATAGTACGATATTTTTTATCAAGAACAAGTCCTTCTCTACCTTATTATGATTAAGATAATTATTAATTGCTTACTGTAACTACCATGCTAGCAGCTCATAGTTTTGGTATGATTTCTCACGTCCATCACTTTATTGGCATCATCGTCATCAGTCTTTATCAGTCCACTGCGGGACTTAAACCTCTTCAATGGCATGCCACTGAACTCGATCCGCAGCCACACTCTATTACCATCATCATACTCTATTACCATCATTACACTTTACCATCATTACACTCTATTACCATCATCACACTATTACCATTATCACACTCTATTACCATCATCATACTCTATTACCATCACCACACTATTACCATTATCACACTCTAGTACCATCATCATACTCTATTACCATCATCACACTATTACCATTATCACACTCTGTTACCATCATCATACTCTATTACCATCATCACACTATTACCATTATCACACTCTATTACCATCATCATACTCTATTACCATCATCACACTATTACCATTATCACACTCTATTACCATCATCATACTCTATTACCATCATCACACTATTACCATTATCACACTCTATTACCATCATCATACTCTATTACCATCATTACACTTTACCATCATTACACTCTATTACCATCATCACACTATTACCATTATCACACTCTATTACCATCATCACACTATTACCATTATCACACTCTATTACCATCATCACACTCTATTACCATCATTACACTCTACTACCATTATCATACTCTATTACCATCATCACACTATTACCATTATCACACTCTATTACCATCATCATACTCTATTACCATCACCACACTATTACCATTATCACACTCTAGTACCATCATCATACTCTATTACCATCATCACACTATTACCATTATCACACTCTGTTACCATCATCATACTCTATTACCATCATCACACTATTACCATTATCACACTCTATTACCATCATCATACTCTATTACCATCATCACACTATTACCATTATCACACTCTATTACCATCATCATACTCTATTACCATCATCACACTATTACCATTATCACACTCTATTACCATCATCATACTCTATTACCATCATTACACTTTACCATCATTACACTCTATTACCATCATCACACTATTACCATCATTACACTCTATTACCATCATCACACTATTACCATTATCACACTCTATTACCATCATCACACTCTATTACCATCATTACACTCTACTACCATTATCATACTCTATTACCATCATCACAGTCTATTACCATCATTACACTCTATTACCATCATCACACTCTATTACCATCATTACACTCTATTATCATCATCATACTTTATTACCATCTTCATACTCTATTACCATCATCATAAGAGAAAGGTGTGGACTTTAAGGGTGTGGTACAGACCATCAAACTGAACAACTTTCTCCATGGGACCAACATCGTAATCGAGAAAAAATTATCAGCTGTCCCATAAAAAGCTTCATTACCTACTCGACCCAAATGTATGGGATGGCTGATATTTTTTTCTCGATTACGATGTTGGTCTCGTGGAGAAGGTTGTTCAGTTTGATTGTCTGTCTGTACCACACCCTTAAATTTGACCACACCTTTCTGATACACCTGTATATACCAATATCTCCTATTCATTGTTATACTCTAATTTCCGTGATTCCAGAATCGTAAATTCTTTTAACTACCATAATGGCCTGGTTGTTACCGGGTTCCGCTCTGCGCTATCCTCGTAATTTACTTAATAACTAGCTATTAGGGAAAACGTGGTAAGATCTTGTCGAGCTTTCCTGGTATTTACTTTGTCAAGTTTTATTATTTCTTGGCTTTATGAGACTCTTATATATGGAGGAATACAGTGACAGCATTTTGCAATATGACTTGATCAACGTGAGGGTACTTGTTTGACAGGCTTACACTGTTCTTTCATACCTATTGACATTGTATTAAGAAAACATTGTAATGCTAATTACTCGTATAAAAAAAGCATCTACCTAACCGTGGAGTTCCTAACCGGCTCTTTTCCCGAACGATCTGCGGCTAGCTTCTGTCATTTTTACGTGCCTATGTAAGTTTATGGGAAATAAAATAATTATTTGTAGGTATTTGAATTTTGAGCTTATCACACTTCACATCATAAATGTGTGTGTGTGTTTTATGTTTGTTACTTCTTCATTCTCAAACGGCTGGACCGATTTGATGAAATTTGGTATGTAGTTAGCTTATACCCTGGGTTAACAAATAGGCAATTTTTATCCTGGTCTACACGGGTAAAACTACGGGGGCTAGTTCACTTATAAAGGGCGCAGCCATGGGTGTTCCTCAATTTTACTCTAGTTGTGATTTATCGTGCCGTGAGCCCGTGACACGGAGTTTCATTATAGCAGCTGCCTGTTGCGCTTGGTTAGTCCGCTTTCGGATACCAAAATAGTGAACACACCCCTTTAGGTATAAAAGATGCATGTAAAATCGGAGATGAAATCGATACTAGCTGACTCCTGCATTACCACCGACCTATGTACAGTCAATAAAAGAGATCTAGGCAGGGCACACCAACACATTTGTATGTGAATTGCTTTATGTTCATATATCTTACTTTTTTTTTCTTTCTTTCTTTTACTATATTGTCACGAAATTGAACATGAAGCAATTCACACACAAATATGTTAGTACAGCCTGCCCAGATATCTCTTTTGTTGACTGTACATACGGCCGATTGCAATGTGTAGGTAGAGATTTGTATTGGTCAGTTCTAGAAGCAATTTTTTACAGGTTTAGTCCAAGGATACATACCTACATTAGTAGATATGTACCGGTACTTATTGCTGTAGGTAGATAGGTAATCGATTTATATATTCTACGGCTGCAGTAGCAATACATAATATAATAGAATCCAATCACGACTGCATAATTACTACCTGTCGTTTACAATTGCATGTGTATACGTAGTACTCGTATATTCGAGATTTGAAACCATCAAATTGTATCGTAAACATTGACATTGGAAATCCGACCTTTTTGACTTACATTTTAGTTTGAAACTCATTAAACATTTGTAATAGCTATGTTAAACCGCTCATTAGTGCCGTGTCAGAAACACAATGTTAGAAATTGCTTGTTTTGCTTGTTATTTAATTTAAAAGTTATTATGATCAACATTTTCGTAAATTTTTCTGAGAAAATTAATATGTAACGTTGCTTTAACCTTAAAACATCTAAACCAAAGAAAATTATAATACTGTAACAACATTTTAAGTTTTCTTTTTAATATTATTGATATTGTTTAGATACGCTACCGAATCTATTACATATAATAAAACATTATTTAAAAGCTTGCTAACGTTTTTAATATTATAAGCCTACGCTATTTTGTAGGTAGTTCGCTCTCATAGATATTGAGGTTTTATTCAAATGTTTAACTATTCTTATGAGTTGACTGACAATCAAGCTATATTGGTGTTTTATGTAAATTCAATTTCTATTGTTACCGACCTTTAGGAGGTTGATCCAAGCATTCCCTTTCGAGCACCTATTTTAAGAGCACCAAAGGTGTTCCCATCTGAGCACCAATCAATATTTTAACGTGGTGCACAAAAGGGAACAATAAAAAATATTCAACTGTATTCCCTTTTGAGCACCTACGGTAGCTTCTAGTGTTGGGGTGTTTAGTAAAATATATCGATAAAAATTGGCAGTACCTACTTTTGAACATCATGGGATACCTCGAATAACCTAACCAATACCTAACCTCGGGGTGTCTTTCGCTCTCTGTTGCATCTTCGCCATGTCGAGCGAAGGGCACCCCGAGGTTTGGTTTGGTTTGGTTTTAATTTTGACCTTTACCTCAAGGTCAATGATCCTGAGGTCAAGATCAGTGACCTTAGGAGAATCGCGGATCTTGACTATCGGAATGTTGACCTTGACTTCAAGGTCAATGGCCCTGAGGTCAAGATCAGTGACCATAGGAAAATAGCCGATCTTGACTTTCGGAATTTCGACCTTGACCTCAAGGTCAATAACCCTGAGGTCAAGGTCAGTAACCTGAGGAGAATCACGAATCTTGACTTTCGGAATTTCGACCTTGACCTCAATGTCAATGACCCTGAGGTCAATGTCCATGCCCTCGAGGTATCCATGATGGTCAAAAGTACTGCCAATTTGTATCGATATGTTTTATTAAACATCCCATCACTAGAAGCTACCGCACCGTAGGTGCTCAAAAGGGAATAAAGTTAAATATTCTTTATTGTTCCCTTTTGAGCACCACATTAAAATATTGATTGGTGTTCAGATGGGAACACCTTTGGTGCTCTTAAAATAGGTGCTCGAACGGGAATGATCCGGTCGAGTGTAAACGCCCGGAGGGGAGGCACTAGAAGGACATGTACCTAGTGACTTTATTGGGTGATGTTCTTCAGAAAGGTCAGGTGCGTCATGGTGCGTAGTACACGCAACCGAAGTACTTACATGATTGACAGGATGTATGGACGTAAACGATGCAAATAGTAGTCCTTATCGTATGTAAGGATCGTGGCAGGTGGCGTTCTATAGCTTCTGCCTACCTCCATGGAAAGAAGGTGTGAGTGTACCTATGTATGTATGTATGAAACGTTACAAATTTGAGTGTACTACATCAATATATTGCCAGTTGTTATGTAAATCCCATGTAACATCTAAAGGGCTAGTCTAACGGTGAGTGTATAGTGAGTACTCATGCCATCCCTTACATTTTGTATCAAAAAACTTTTTTACAAAAAAATACAACCGCCTTCCAAAAACAACACTACAGAGTGAAAAATAACTTTAATTTCGGAAGTCGGTGTCTGATTAAATGTATCTTCGTTTTTGCCACCGACTTCCGAAATTAAAGTTATTTTTCACTTTGTAGTGTTGTTTTTGGAAGTCGGTTGTATTTTTTTGTAAAAAAGTTTTTATTTTTCACTTTTTAATGGTTCACATGTGCTTACCCCTTCACAGCGTACTGGCGTGATGTTATGTTATGAACTGGTGTGAACAACAAACAGACATGAGATTTCAGCAATCCCAGTCCATTTGCTATCATTTATTGAGGAGTTCCGTTGCCTATCTCAGAAGTTCTTCATCAGATCTTCACCAAATTGAAATGGGACCACTCCAAGAAAGTACTCTTCCAAAAACTATCCAAATCGCTTCAAGTGTGCCTATAAAATTGGAAGAGTTCTGTAGAAGGTAGGAAGATAGTCAATGATACTGCTGCGTTAGAGGTAAAAGAAATATATATTTAACGGACCAAAGGTTATAATATAAAGGAGCGAGGGAGCACACGCGATGACCGCTAATCGTGTACTAATTGCTCAATTAATATTAATTAATAAAGTTAAGTAAAAATGCTTAGTCGTCGGTAGTGTATGGTTTCATCGTACAAGTTCTCTCTATTTCTCCAGGAACCCATCATCAGATCCTGACTTGATGATCATGGGACCACCTGGGAAGTATACCCTTTCAAACAAAAAAAAAATATTCCAAATCGGTCCAGCCATCTTCGAGTAATCGGGGAACATACATAAAAAAAAAAATAAAAAAAAAAAATAAAAAAAAAGGTTCCGACGAATTGATAACGTCCTCCTTTTTGAAGTCGGTTAAAAAGAAAGTGACAGCATCAATTTAAAAGTCTTCCTTATACTAATGTTGGTTTCGTGCAACTCAACGTGAGCATTTATTCTGACACTAAGTCACTATTATAAACAAAACTACGGGTCTTCTCGCGATATTCCTTTTTACGAGGTAAACAGGTACCTACTTGTTTCCCGACGTTTCGACCGCCTTGCAGCGATCGTGGTCACGGGAGGACCAAGTCACTAATATAGAAATACCGAAATTAATCAAATACCGCATCTACATAAAGTTATTACTTTTACGTGTTCTGTACGTGACACGGCATTATATTAGGTTGGGGAAAAAGTCTTTTCGCATTATAGTATGTATGAACTTAAAATAAAATCTCTTTGGCTATACTATTTGTATCTGGCTGGTTTTGGTATCATTGAAAGTTTAAATTTTAAAGAACATAATTCCAAATTCAAATTAGAAAAATGTGTTATTTTCATTTGTTTTTCGTACTGTCAAGATGAGTGAATCTAATGAAGAAATTCGATACATTTTAAAATTTTACTACAAAAAACGTAAAAATGCAACGCAAGCCGCGAAAAAAATTAGCGATGTTTATGGATCCAGTGCAGTGTCTGTGAGAGTAGCACAAATTTGGTTTAAGCGTTTTCAATCCGGAAATTTTGATGTCAAAGATGCACGTCGCTCTGGTCGCCCTATTACGGATAAAATGGATGCCATTTTTGAAAAAGTGGAGCGAGATCGGCATATCAGTAGTTACAACGTAGCTGAAGAATTGACCACAAAACAGTTTTGGCGCATTTGAAAAAAACTGGGTACACAAAAAAGCTCGATATTTGGGTACCTCACGAGCTCACTGAAAGAAACCTAATGAACCGTGTACTCATTTGTGATTCTTTATTACGACGTAATGAAACCGAACCATTTTCGAAGAAGCTGATAACTGGTGATGAAAAGTGGATCACGTACGACAAGAACGTGCGAAAAAGGTCGTGGTCAAAGGCCGGTCAGGCTTCACAGACTGTGGTGAAACCCGGGTTAACTCGGAACAAGGTGATGCTGTGTGTGTGGTGGGATTGGAAGGGCATTATTCATTATGAGCTATTACCACCAGGCAGGACCATCGATTCTGAACTCTACTGCGAACAACTGATGAGATTAAAGCAAGAAGTTGAGAGAAAGCGGCCGGAATTAATCAATAGAAATGGTGTGGTTTTTCATCATGATAACGCTAGACCTCACACATCTTTAGCCACTCAGCAAAAATTAAGAGAGTTTGGCTGGGAGGTGTTAATGCATCCGCCGTATAGTCCTGACCTTGCACCTTCAGATTTCCACCTGCTTCGGTCTCTTCAGAATTCTTTAGGCAGTGTCAGATTAACATCACGAGAGGACTGCCAAAACCACTTGTCGCGGTATTTTGATCAGAAGTCCCAAAATTTCTATAGCAATGGGATCATGTCTCTACCTACAAGATGGCAAAAAGTTATCGAACAAAATGGTACCTACATACTTTAGATAAATGTAAAAAATGGATATTAAAAAATGTTTTGAATTTTCTTAAAAAATGCGAAGAAACTTTTTCCCCAACCTATTATTTTAATACTCAGAAATTAATTAAAGTAATGAGTCGTAATAACATCGGCGTTCATATCAAATTAAAAAGGCGTTTGGTCGTGCCTTCGATGCTATAATTTATGAAAATGGTTCTAATAAGGTAGGTAGGTAGGTAGGTAGGTAGGTAGGTGTCAAGATCCATTATGCTAAAGCGAAGCGTTAATATTGTAAGTTAATTGTTTTGTTTTCTTCTAGACTAGGAATTTCTTCTTAGTGCACTAGTGAGTTAGACACGTCAACATAATGTTCCTTTGAATTTCTTAAGTAAGAAGGAGACGCTTTCCTTATCATGTCTCAAAATTGAGATACGTAAGATTAATATTAAAAAAAAACTCGAAAGAACTTCCCCTTATTGGACGGCAATATCAGAAACCCTATATTCAATAGATTTCATTACGAACTTTTTCAATTCCGAAGCATTAGAAAACTTTAATTTGAAAGAGACGAGTCCGCGTGATTGACTCACTTCCATCTGAATAAATTCTATTTTGATTGAAAACATTGATTTTTTTTTTTATTGATATTCATTCGTCTATTTACGACAAAAATTGAAAAATAGCAATTGCTTCCAACCTTACCGTAGCGGAAAATTGTCGTAGCAAAATTTACATAGACACGTGCTACGTGCTACAAAGCTACGGGGCTACGCGGGAATGATGTCACGTCAAGTCATTGACAATCGTCACGGTAGGGTGGCTACTTACCTACTCGTCTCTAACAATGAACCTGCTCTGAAATACAACAAGGAAAGGTGTTCTTTTATGTGAAATATGTCAATTGTTTCCGACAGTAAACTGAAAGGTTTTTGCGTCGTGTAAGTAACGTATATAAACTATTACGTGATGTGAGCACAATTCCACGGTATCGTAGTTCTGTTAGTTCAGTACAGTCAAAAATAAATTATTAAATTATTGTAGCAAGTAGAGGGAGTCTGCCTATAATGCATAGTGACAGCAAACCAGTGTGGCTGAAAAGTTTTGAGTCAAAGTCCCTTCATGTGTCACTGTTGTCTTGCGCTCCCGATTATTAATTTGCGAATACCCTCTTTAGTATAAGTACAGAGTTTCATGTCATTAGCATCATCGCGATTTTAATCCGTAAATATCATCATGTCTCAGTCATCCGTACCCCATCCCTAAGCTCAAAATTTTTAAGCCCCCCCGGTAGTTTGTTTAAACGGAGGTTTTCAGAAAAAGCACTTCTCCCGCGAGTGTCACGTCCGCGGCGCTCCACGTGCCAGTGTTCCTGTACTCGTATCTAAAAGGACCTAAAATATTGCATGATCAAGCTGCAGAGTATTTGAAGAAGTGAGTTATCATGACCAAAACGAAGTAGGTACAAAACGATATGCAAACTACCTCGGTAAATTGAGTAGGATGTGTCACGACCGAAGAAAAATGCACCATACAACTTCAAAACAGTACCACGGTTATCTATTCGTTATTGCCAGGAACTATTTATGAAAAACTTTTTTGTCAAAAAAAAAAACAACAGACTTCCAAAAAAAATACTACAAAGTGAAAAATAACTTTAATTACGGAAGTCGGTGTCTTTGGATAAATGTATTTTAGTTTTTAGCCACCGACTTCCGAAATTAAAGTTATTTTTCACTTTGTAGTATTTTTTTTGGAATTCGGTTGGTTTTTTTTATAAAAAAAAAAAAAAAAATATTTTTCACTTTTTAGTCATGCCTACCCCACACAAATTCGAATACCACTCTGCAAAATAAATTAGAGCATCATTCGCATAGACTATGTAGGAAAAATACGTATAAAATTATTGAAGTATTCTGATTCTGAAGCTAACTCTAAAGCCACTCATCAGAAATCCACCATCCAAACCACCATCTCAAATAAAAACGCTAAGCCGTGTCAAAAGTTTGGAAGGCGTAGTTTTATGTTGACGGAGATAACGAGGCTACGAAATCTGACTTCTGACAATCAAGACCACACATAACATACAACTCTAGTAGCGCAATTTGAAGCGGCATATAATTACCATTAAAATCATTGCACCAGAGACCAGAGTGCCAGAGTATACCTCATGATAAATCCAATAAGTCCAAACACGACTAGAACACATTGTTTTATTACTGAGTTCCGGTGCCTGCCTTCAGGCTTCTTCATCAGATCGGCTCGATGGAACCATTTTCATCAGAACCATTTATTTAAAGCTTCTTCATAGTTGCTTAACTATCTTAATCGAGTTATCTTATCGCCACCCGTGAAATACTTATTATCGTTGAGAAGTTTCCGTGGCCATCTGTGGTCTTCTTCTTCAGTTCCACTTTACCAGATGCAAATGCTTGATTTGTTAATGAAAATACCAAAATCGTTTTAAGTATGCCTATAATTTTTGAGGAGTTCCCTCAATTCCTCATGGATCCCATCATCAGAACTGGATTTTGATAAAAATGGGACCAATCTGGAATTATAGTCTTTCAAATAAAAAAAGAGTTTTCCAAATCGGTTTATAAATGACGGCAGTTCTGAGGAAACAAACATTAAAAAAAAATACAACCGAATTGAGAACCTCTCTTTTTTTGAAGTGGATTTATAAAAGCAACATACAACTTCAAAATAGTTACCACGGTTATCTATGCGTTATTGTCAGGAACTATTGATGAAAAAGGGTCCTATTGTGTCTCAAGATAATGTCAGGAAACGGTTAGTGGAAGTTGATCTTAAATAGTGTCGTCAAGAAACCGTTCTTTTCTGAGACACTTAAAAACACGAAAAAAAACTGGGCGGGGACAGGCCCTCACAGTCGCCTGATGCTATCCTTTTATTCAGGTTAGTATCAGGTGACTGTGAGAGACAGTCTAAGAACCTCGATGATATTCTTCTTTTTTTAATTATTAAAAAAAAAATACTAAACCGTGTAAGCAGAGCGAAGAGTTTGAGTTTACCAGTGTCTTCGATAATTCAGAATTTATCGCCCCCGTGGGATAATTTCCGATACCCACACGGGTGAAGCCACGGACAAAAGGTAGTTACCTATATTTTGCTCCACATCGTCCTATAATAATGCATTGTGCAGTTTCGTGCCGAGCAATAAGCGAAGCGAAACTGCGCGGGTCACGGGCTCACGGGCTTGCAAGGGGCGGGAATGGGAGCTGGGGATAACGACCCACACCCCTACGACACGTATTTTAGGTACAGCCAACAATTGAGGTAGGTAACTATACAGTGTGTCTTCATAATGCGCACATATCGAAATGAGGAAAACTATGCTTAACTTTATCCGATGGAAAAAATATTTTAAAAAATCTAAAAAAATATTACTTACTTAATCTTTTTATAGCATTTTTTAAATTTTTGTTCGCTGCTGTGATCCCTGTTACATACAAAACGATAAACTAAACGATCTATCACGATGAACCAAACTCGGTAATGATTGGAAATAGCAGGGCGTCCTCATAAAATAAAAATTAAAGTAAAAAATCTGCCCTCAATTGAGAATTAAGGTGTTTTTTTTTTTTCACAAAAAACTGGTATTTTTTTCACCAATTTTTAGAATAATTGTAAAATTTCTCAACAAAAGCCCCTATACTTACCTTTTTTATTACTTTAAATAATTTTACATCGTCTTATTTATCTAAAAGTAAAAATACCACGATTATAACTCAAACACAACATTTCCTATTAACTGTTAATAAAAGCCTTGCACACTGCTACGTACTTCTTCTTCTTCTACTTCAGCAGGTAGAGAGAATTTATATTTTATTTTTTTAAACATTTTTTCCGTCGATCAAATTAAGCATTGTTTCCCTCATTTCGATAATTATGTGCACATTATGAAGACTCGCACTGTATAGTCAAAAAAATTAATAATTCCACTAAACTGCCAATATTTTTTTTAACCTCTCAAGTCCTTAGTCAGGACTTTACAGGTTTAAAAATAATTACTTGTGTCTCATTATAAACAAAACTGAGAACGGCTCTTCTCGCGACTCCTGACTAATGACTAATGAGTATGAGACACAAGTAATTTATCTATTTCTACGTTACCCCTGGGGGGCACACGGGCAGCTATAGATTACTAAAATCGTCTACGAAATTACTGTTTAAGCTTAGAATAAGACACGATATTAAAGTCTTGACTACTCTCACACAACATTGTTAAGGGCTTATGGGGTTACACCAATAAATTTTGTATTTATAAAATATATACTATAAATATGTCGGATCCGGTCAATAGTACGGACGCGTAACGAATCGCAAGCGCGCCACAGGCCACATCACGTGAGGTGCCCACGCCTACAGCGCGCTTCTACAGAGACGTGATGTTTTAACCTCAAGGCAAGAAGGACAGTCTAGTGTCGGATCGCATCGGAGCTACATCGGGGTTACTACGCCACGGAACTGTATTCGATTCGTTGTGCTTAGTGATTGTGTTAGATTGTGATTTTAAACACTGTGTATCGCACCCAGTGTGTTTTCATTGCACGAAACCCATCTTCTGCCCACATGTCTGTCTAAATCTAACTGAGTAAATCCTGACGTTCCGACATATATATCTACTATACTACTATATATACTATAAAACCAAATGTACAGGGTGTTTGGCAGAACGTTGAACATACGAAAATGGTGGATAGGTGGGGTCATCTGCTACTTACTCAGCCCTAATTTATTTGGCCCTGGCCCTCTGGATATTTTAAATTTTTATTTTTTTGCTTTTTTCTAGTTTCACCACTTTCTTAACTTTAAGGTGTAATTTTTATAAAAAAATGGGTAAAACAGGCAATACTTTGTTTTTTTTTTAATCTTTAATGTTGGCAGATTCTTATAAAATTATTGTTTTATTCAGATGTTAGCTAGAAAAAAAGTTATGAGTCCTCAAACTTACAGAAAGGTGTAAAAAATTACTTAAATCTTAATTTCAACTTGCATTTTAAAAAAAACAAAAATTGATTGAGGAGTTCCAATTCTAGCAAAACATCCCTAGTGTGTGACCTTTCTAATGGTATGTAATTTGCTTTTATAAAAAAAAAACTTTAAGAGTTATTTCATAATTTTATCAAGTAGGAAATTTTTGACGAAACTCTACCTTTACGGAAAGTGAAATGTTTTGCGAAATTTAACACTGCAAGGTTCGTAAAATTTAAATGATCGACGGCTTGCCAGTAGCAGTGGTGCAAATTGACATTCACTATTCCCTTGGGATGGTTACACAAAGCAGGTAGAAATTTTGTTTCACTTTTGTGCAGTCAAAGCTTATTTTTTCTCTCTTTCACTCTCGTGGCACCGTGACGCCTCAGAATGAATTCTTTTCTTTTATTCAGTCCAGACTTAACTGCCTCTGCGACCTCACGTGCCCGTTACGCTTACGTTTGTTTTTGTTCACTTCGTTTTGTTTTATTGTTATCACTAGTTTTGTAACCTGTTAGTTAAGTTTTTTGTTATTACTGTTACCTGTTGTTATTGGTAAAGAAATGGCTGCTTTTACCAGTGAGGAATACGCGGACATGTTGTTAGCGTATGGAAGCGGTAATGCTAATTCGCGTGAAGCACGAAGGATTTATCAAGAGCGTTATCCCAACCGCCGAGTACCCAGTCATCAGACGTTTGCGAGTCTATGGTCTTTCAACACGATGGCTGCCCAGCTCACTGGAGTCTGATTGTACGTGAACATTTGGATAATTGTTTCCCAAATTCGTGGATTGGCAGGGAGGACCAATTCCCTGGCCTCCGCGATCGCCCGACCTCACTCCGCTCGATTTTTACGTGTGGGGAAGAGCAAAGGAACTAGTTTACACTACAGAAGTAGAAAGTCGAGAAGATTTGATAAATCGAATTAATGCTGCTTTCGAAGTTATGCAACAGGAGATGCTGCTGCGCACAACAACTGTAGAAATCAGACGTAGATGCCGCGCCTGTATTGTAAATGAAGGGCGTCAATTCGAACATCTGTAATTTATTAATTAAATAAATTATTTAAAATTATTTAATTGTTTCATTAACGCTCCTAACTGGTACAGCTATTTTCTTTGTACTTAATTCAAGAACTTACATAACTTTAATCGATCATTTAAATTTTACGAACCTTGCAGTGTTAAATTTCGCAAAACATTTCACTTTCCGTAAAGGTAGAGTTTCGTCAAAAATTTCCTACTTGATAAAATTATGAAATAACTCTTAAAGTTTTTTTTTTATAAAAGCAAATTACATACCATTAGAAAGGTCACACACTAGGGATGTTTTGCTAGAATTGGAACTCCTCAATCATTTTTTGTTTTTTTTTTAAATGCAAGTTGAAATTAAGATTTAAGTAATTTTTTACATCTTTCTGTAAGTTTGAGGACTCATAACTTTTTTTCTAGCTAACATCTGAATAAAACAATAATTTTATAAGAATCTGCCAACATTAAAGATTAAAAAAAAAAACAAAGTATTGCCTGTTTTACCCATTTTTTATAAAAATTACACTTTAAAGTTAAGAAAGTGGTGAAAATAGAAAAAAGCAAAAAAATTAAAATTTAAAATATCCAGAGGGCCAGGGCCAAATAAATTAGGGCTGAGTAAGTAGCAGATGACCCCACCTATCCACCATTTTCGTATGTTCAACGTTCTGCCAAACACCCTGTATATGGTCAAATCGTTGGGATTTTCCATATATATGTTATTTGACTATATTGTCTACGGCTGTACAAAAACTAAAACATGATTACTTGAAATTTTTTCGATAGAAATAAAATCCATAGTAGCACCGTCTATCTTCTGTTTTATACGATTATACGTAAACGGTTCCTTATTTTGCCGCTGTTTTGGTGGTCCGGTCCATTTTGTTTTTACGCATAAAATCCTGCCGCTCCCGCTCCGCCGCCGCTGCCGCCCCACTGCCCGCAAAATTCGAGGAGGCCTTAAACAAAGTGCGTTTAGTTTCGGTGCGCGTGTGTCTTCTATCTCGCGCGTCAAACTAGACAGCCATAACGCCATTTCACTTACACACCGAGCCAAAGCTGCTTGTTGTAAAGTTCTGTTTGTTTGACTGTACCTACGTGTGCAGCATGCAGCTATTATAACAATATAATTTCCGGGAAGGAAATCACAGCTCGGCTGCACATTGCGACATACACAAATACCGCCTAACAGTATTAGTGTGAAACATTCTATGTGATAAGAGATAAAAATTGTGATAATGCGTTTTTATTGGGTATGATAATTTGAATTTTTGAGTAAGTATGAAGAAATTGGAACAGCTGATATTTATTTGTCAGACTTGGTTCCATCACAAGTTGTTCAAATTCATGATCACATCTTACCTACATACTCCCCTTTAAATACTGTATAGTATTTTTACAAGACCTAATATGTACGGTACTTTATAGTAATTAATTTGGAGCTACTCCGGTCCGGGTCTTAACTTGAAATAATTACTGTTCCTACTGTTCCAGAAATTTCCCTCTTTTTCTGCTTTTGTAGCTACATTTTGTTGGTTTGTATGGCACAGTGCCGGCTCCAACTGCTTCCCGTGGGAGTTGTATTGTACATACTGTTGTAGGTATATAGTCATGGAGACGAGAGCTTAGAAACGAAGTCGTACTCCAAGCGAGTTGCAGAACTAAGCTAGTTTAGCTAAGCTCGCATAGCTGAGGTAATTTTTCATACTTGTGTGCTGACCTCAAACTACATCATAAGCTACCATGACGTACAGGATGAAATTGAATTCACGGGCATCCTTTTAATTAAGGGGTCATTGTACTCATCATTATGAACAACTTTTACTATGGGACCTAACCGGAAAACGCGAAAAAATATCTGCTGAAAAATTTTTTTTCGCGATTTCAGGTTTGTTCCCATAGTAAAAGATGACCGTTTAAAAGGATGTGCACGAATTCAATAATTGCATCCTGTGTTACTGGAGGATAAACTGATTAGAAGGAATCTAACATCAGTAAACTGCGCAAGTGCTTATTGCGGTATCTAATGTAACGTATTATTTTCTGTTGTAATGGGAATCGTGTCATTTGTGTCATGTCATAGATTTTTATTTTTATTCCTTTATTAATCATCTAATAGATATTATTTTCTATTTTGTGAATGAGAGAACGTTGCAGGCCTAGTAGACTGTACGTTTGATGACTATTTTTAACCGACTTCAAAAAAGGAGGTTACTCAATTCGATATTTTTATTTTCTTTGTGTGTTCCCGGATAACTTCGTCGTTTATGAACCGATTTTTATGATTCTTTTTTTGTTGGAAAGGAGATATCCCAAGGGTGGTACCATGATAAGGAAACCAGGATCTCATGATGGCATCCCAGAGAAATCGAGGGGAACCTTCAAATTTTATAGGCACACCTATAGCGATTTGGGTATTTTTTATAGTAACTCGTGCATCTGCTTCCGGAAATCACCATTTAGTGAAGTGGAACTGATGAGGAAGACCAAAGATGGCCATCGGAACTACTCAATTGTATTTCACAGGTTGCGATTCGATTATTGTTAAGCAATTTATACTCGTCACAATACATATGTTGAAATGGAGCTGATGGTGACTTCACCATCAGTTCCAGTTCTCCTGGTTCCTTACTGGGAGAACTCCTCAAGTATTAACGTCCTTGTATCGGGAAAAGCAATATTTTGTAAAAGGTGATGAGCAGTTGACATTAGGCTATTGTAACTTAGATGAATTACAGACTGACCCACTGAAAAGTGAAAAATAAAAAACTTTTTTACAAAAAATACAACTGACTTCCATAAAAATACTATAAAGTGAAAAATAACTTTAATTTCGGAAGTCGGTGGCAAAAAGCTAAAATACAGATCCAAAGACACCGACTTCCGTAATTAAAGTTATTTTTCACTTTGTAGTATTTTTTTGGAAGTCGGTTGTTTTTTTTTGTAAAATAGTTTTTTTCTATTTTGTCAAGTACCTGATAGATGTTGAAAGGCCTATATTGTCCTCCCATACCTATTAACACTGTTATTTGAAAATATTGTTAAAGCCAATTATTTTTAAAAGAGTAACCATGGAGTTTCTTGCCGGCTCTTCTCCATAGGAAACGAGCAATTTGGAACCGTTCACCTAGCTTCTGACGTTTCATATAAGTGCCCATGTAGGTTTATGTGAAACAAAATATTTTGATTTTGTTGTATAAGCGAGCTACATAAGCTAAACTAACTTAGCTTAGCTCTTGGCCTGCAACTGGCTTCAGTGTAGGATTTGAGCGTGCTAAGAACAAGGCTTCGTGTACACGATGCCGGAGCCGCCCCAGGCGCGACCCTATGCTCGTTGTTTTACTATGCAGGGTGAAATTTTAATTATTGTTTTCGTCTTAAAGGGTCATTGTACTAATCATTATGAACCAATTTTATTATAGGATCAAACCTGAAATCGAGAAAAAAAACATCTGCTGCAGTGCGATTCTGTATAACCATCTCACCGTGAATACTTAGGTGAAGTGAGCGTGGAGTGAGCTGTCAATTAGTGTCAATTCCTAGCAAAAACAAACTCACTTCACCTAAGTTTTCACGGTGAGATTTTTACAGAATCGTCCGGCTGTTCCCTACATTAAGGTTCGCATAACTCATCAAAATCTAGTAGTCCAAGCTCCTAGGACCGCCAGACCTTACTTATTTTCTGGTTAACAAAATGTATGGGATAGAGGAGTAGTGTTAGTATGTACTTTGAACGTACGCATACCTGCTAGCTTGGGCCGACGCGACGGCCAATTTTCAGGTATTAGGTACTAAAGTTACGTAAAAATATTACTCACTTTTCTTAAAGTCTGCTGATTTTTATGTGTTTTACAGAATATTTTTAATAATTAATAATCAATACTGTCAGACATTTCCCGTCGGCAGTTTTTTCCGCCAGACGCTTTAATAAAAACTCGCAAAAAATGACGTCATCTTACTTATAGTTTGAGTCTTAATTTTTATATAATGATGCTCGGGTAACTATTTCAATACTATGTACCTGAAAATTGGCCGTCGCCGTCGGCCCAAGCTAGAAGCTATGCGTACGTTCAAAGTACATACTAACACTGCTGTATCCCTCTGAAAATAAGTAAGGTCTGGCGGCCCTCGGATCTTGCTCTATAGGGAACAGCAAGTTTAGGGATGTTATATTCCTTTTTACAATAACGCTTAACGTGTAAGGTTTTAGTCCCCAAACAACATTGGGATACTTATTATCTTTAATTTCCTTACCCTTCTTTATTTGCTTTGAATAGGTATTTCAGAAAACAATACAAAATCAATAATTGAATCATTCATTCATTCATGCATCCCATTGTGTAGTGTACACAAAGGTTCAGATAGCATTCATGAACGTGAACAGTACACCAAAGGTATTTTCTTAAATTATTTTGGTTTCCCCGCCAACTGTAGCTAGATTTTGAGAAGGGTATAACAAAAATCTTTTAATTTTTAGCTAGGACAAATTACCAATTAATAGGGGATCTAAGTTCTGTTTTTTCAGCTTTACAAACTTTCAGCTAGGTTCAATTGCCTTTAACAATGTTCTTGAAACGAGATGTAAGTATACTTAGCACTTTTATTTCATGTTTTATTCGTCCTTACAACGTTGACCGATCTGATAGTACCGTTTTGTGACGTCAATAAATGATGTCTAAATCGTCGTTTTATTACCAGGCCTTTAATATTATGTACTTTATGTCGACTTACTTTTATAGTGTTAGCTACGACGCTAAATAAGTAGGCTCGTTGTTACTTATATGCAGGTACAAAGGTTTTATTTTCTAAAACTTTATACAACATGCCGCCAAAATGGCGACATTAATTCAACACACGGGCT
The DNA here is from genome assembly GCA_946251885.1 of Cosmia pyralina. Taxonomy (NCBI): domain Eukaryota; kingdom Metazoa; phylum Arthropoda; class Insecta; order Lepidoptera; family Noctuidae; genus Cosmia; species Cosmia pyralina. The sequence goes on along the minus strand of OX276345.1, from coordinate 22,517,885 downwards.
AGTGGCCAGTAATCGTAAAAAATATAATAAGATAAAATGATTCGAAAATTGAAAAAAAATCAAATAAACTAAATAATAACCAAAAAAGGATCACTCTATGCAAAAGACTCATTCATGAAACTATTGTTCTATGCCAGCTGTTAAAAGGCCGTTGACCAATACTTTTTTCTGTTCGTCGTTTGTATATTGTTCTGATCCAGCTGTAAAGTAACTTCATGAATAAATTTATTGCACAGAGTGATTCCAATTTTAATAAGCCCCCAGAAAAAAAACTCGAGTGGTGTGGCCTTTTTTTTCTCCTTCGTTTTACTTTCATTTCTGTGCTACAGGTATTCTGCACCAACATACTATTTTAGAAAATTGTAAATAAATCAATAAATAATATGTTTAATGAAATTAAAATGTCTTTAAAAAACGAAAACGCGGAACCGTATACGCGTGTCAAATTAATGTCACCATTGCAGCGGCACTTTGTATAATACTTAATTTTTTTTCATATTTATACAACGAGGTACAAAATGTTAAAGCTCACCATAGTAGGTAGGTACTTGAGTAGGTACTCTTAGCTGCCCAAGTGATTACAATAGATTAAAAGGAGTACCTAATGTTCAGGGACACGAAATATTTTACATAAAGAACAAATTCGTAATTCAATATTGTTTAGTTAACAAACATTTTACGAAATCTTTGTCAAACTATGTTATCAAACCGTAATAAATATTAAATGTACCAATACATGAACTACTGAAACAAAATTATCATGACAAATGGAACTGCTTTGTTCTTGGTTTCTTTTTTATTCATGAAATTCTTTAATGACTGTCGTCGGTAAAAAGATTCACTTTGAACATAATAAATGTTGTTAAGACATGATATTATTATTGCCACTTATTGAACGAACGAACGAACGGTGGAAAATAAAGTGAATATTGATTCGTCTTGGTGTCATCGTAAGCGTTAAGAGAATTCAATGGACTTACTGCTTAAAAGGCGGATCTATTATGTGCCTTAGTCGATGAAACGGTTCCGAAATAGGGCAAAAAGGCATGAAAAGAAAGGGTCACGAAATTCAGCTTTACAAAAGGTCAACATTATGCGAGATAATCACCCATTCAGCCAGCATTAATAGACAAGACTGGAGGTGACAAGCATGGTTTTACGCCCCAGTAGACTTGTTGTCCCAGCGTGGTTATAACAGTTTTGATTGCCTAGAGGCCAATGAAATTATAGTCACTGTTATATACCCACTAGTACGAAAGCGGCTCTACACAAAAAAACAGTCCATCATACAGTCATGCGTACGCGACCGTGACGTCAGCCGGCACTTCGTATGTGTTTACAAACAATACCGAAGCGACGAAGATTCTTGGAATCTTGTAACGCTCGAATGTTTTTATGGATGCCAGAGAACTGGACTCTGTCGTAGTGTATGTTTCGTTTGAATGTATGATCGTATAAAATTCACAAAAATAGCTATGTAAAGAGCAAACACAGTTAGTTTCAGATTTCTAGATTCTAAATTTTCTACAAAGAATAAACAAGCGACCTATATTTTTTATGTTCAAATGCATGCTGTGTTAACTCTTAACGTGAAACATAAACCACTTACCACAGTACAATATTCATTGAGACAAAAACTTGTTATTGTTTACTTTAGATTTTATGGCAGCGAAAATAATATTTTTTTAATGTCATAGACTAGTTCAGTTAGTGTTGTCGATCTCAAAAGGTTCGGACACAGATGATCTATCACAGTAAATGCATGGTATTGGATATTACTTACTATACTTAATAGTGGTGGAACAAGGTTAAAAGTAAAAAAAGATTGTCTTGGAACTTTGTTCCCACGGACAATCTACTGTTGGGGAACAAACTTCCCGCGGTCGCGCAAGTGGATACAGTTATTTCACTAGCCTATCGCCTATGGCCTGTATTGCCCTGTATTGTGCCCGTGTAGTCATGTAATGAGTACACAGTCAGGGTAGAGCAAATACTCGGGAAGTGCTTACATTCCAACTTCATAATTTATTAAGGCTCACGTCCACTTCACATCAAAACAAAAGTTTGCTGGACCTAAATAAATAATACAGTCCTCGTTTCAGTTGTTTCGAGTTGGACCATTCTCAGCTAACACTTTTGAAAAATTTAATGAGGGTTGCGGAAACACCCCATTTTAGCCAATTTCGGAACCGTAAACTGTCGTCTGACCAGGTTTTCCAAGCATAAAAGAGGTCAGATGTTGTAAACAAGTTAAACCCGTCCCGTCGATCCCACCGTAATCCTATTGACCCAATCATCTAAGGGAATATGGTTTGCGTACAAATGTTACGGTACGGATCTCGCCGAGATCTATCAGAATATATTATTCAAATCTCGTTTAGTACCTATATCAACAAGATTTGTAAAAAAAAATAGAACGAAGCTTAGGTGTTTATCTCATAATATTTTCGCGGAAGGTTTATTGCTAAAAGATTATTAAATATTGCTGCTTTAGTCTGCAAATTATAACGAAAACTGTGCCAAAACACCGCTTTTAGAACCGATTTTATCGCCAAATGTATATAGATACCCATCTATATTTACACCTGGAACAGTACAGTTTATCCGAGATCATACTTCCGAAACGTATTGCGGTATAATCCCTGTATTTTCTTGTTTGTTATCGTTAGAGCTTGGTTGGTTGGTCTTGTTTGTTTATTTATTTACTTTGTTTTATCCTATCAAGTGTGATTATCGTGTGGAGTGGTCTGAAAACTGTTGAAGTTTCTTTACCTTCGCTATCGTTCCTTGAGATCTTTCCACTAGGAAAGACAAGTCTAAGTAACTGTCAATGAAACTATGACTAAATAGTTTCATTGACAGTTACTTAGACTTGTGTAATAAAAAGATTCCGAGGAATTGATTATCTCTTTACCTCGTCGTTTGTTCTTATTATGTTTGTGTTTTTTCTTTGCGTCATGATTTATCGCTGCTTTTAAACGTATTTTTAGCCGACGTCATATTTCTTCCTTTTTTGAAATCTGTGAAAAACTATCTTTATAAAATTTCCGTCCACAGTAAATATCGCTAGAACAAAATGCCGGACTGGACATGGTTGGTGTTTGCGGCGGTGTTCGGGGCTGTCTCGGCTCTGTCGGTGCCGCTGGCACTGCTCATCTACTTCGTGCGTCCCTTCGAGAAGAAGCCACAAACTCCAGAGGACTACAGTTTACCTATCACCTTGCCACCTGTAAGTATTTGTTTTAATATAACTTTTACATACAAACATACATGAGTTTATGCCTTTTTCCCATAGGGTTAGGCAGGAACTACAGAACGGCATTTGTTTCGATCTTTAACTTCGATATAACTTTGATTATTGTCATGCTTGTTTCGCAGCTATCAGTCCACTGGATAAAGTCATTAAAATCAATTTAATGATTATGAATTAATCAATTAATTAATCATTAAATATTTATTCATTAACGTTCGAATGCTAATTCAGAATTGGAGCGATGAGCATGAAAAATACTTCAGATAAATTATCACATTGCACAAGACAATGGCTATGATAAATATAAGATTATCCGAGGGGATTGGCGCTGATAGCCGAAATACAGGAGGTTTTGCCTAGTTCGGCTACAGATGCTTAAATCATTTGTACTCAAAACTAGCCTATATTTAATTGGTAAACATTTGTAAAACAATCTAGAAATATAATAAATACTTTAATAATTTATACTTTAAATGGGGTGACTGGTAATGTTTATTAAGCAATATCTAAAAACATTATTTTACTAAATTATAGGCAAGCTTACATGTCGACGACATTGAAAAAGAAAACTGTACAATATTGTTTATAACTACGTAAAAAGATAGAAAATATAAGACAAAATGGCTGTACCTATAACTAAAAATTTCCTCGGAAAGATACGAGCAAGTTCATGTTCATGTTATTTCGCACACGAAGCACTATCTTGGAAAATTACATTTTCCATCAATCTTTCACGGCATTCACAAATTATTACGTGATGGAAGAAATAAAATAAAAACAAGCGTCGAAAATATAGTTAGCAAACATTTCATAAATATTTTCTATTCAAAATGTTTTTTCAGACTTTCATGATAGAATAGGTGTCGTTATTACGTTCCCAGAAGCGAGAAAAAAAAACATTTCAGTTTGAATACAGCAATTCAGTTAGTTCAAGCTACGGCAAGTTGGATAGGAAAATAAACAACTGCCACTTTCAGAGTTAGGTAACATTCACAAGTTGGCAACGAACTGTGCTTGTGTTGACGTGGAAATTATAGGTTCGATTTCTTTTTTTTTTTTTCAATCAGTCCATGCTTGTTTTTGTTGGAGTAGGTAACGATTGGAAATTGGAATTATATCGTGAATATGCGTTATGATTTATGATGTATGATATTACTCACGGTGGGTTATATTGTGATTTTAAAAAGAGGAAAATGTTACAGCAATTTGTTTTTTACGTTCGTCTGGCATTATTTATTTAATTAAACTTCATGCACACTGATGGTACCTACATAGGCAGAGTTAATGCCACAAGGTATTCTCTACCATTATTAATTACTAGCTGTTGCCCGCGGCTTCGCCCGCGTGGATGTCGGAAATTATCCCACGGGAACCTACTACCGGGATGAAAAGTATCCCATGTCTTAATCCAGGCTATAAACTATCTGTACACCAAATTTCATCCAAATTCGTTCAGCCGTTTTTGCGTGATTGAATAACAAACATCGAAACATACAAACTTTCATATTTATAATATTAGTAGGAGTAATGCATTTATCCCTCCTAAGGTTTTTAACGTTAGTTTTCTTTAGTGACTCGCTTTTCTGATAAACCAGTCCCAGGTACCCTACTTGATGAAAGGCCGAATTATCTTTCAAGTATCAAACCTCCAGAGATATACCTACCGAAACGAGTAAACGTATTTCGCGAGATAAAAAAACACACCTCACATTAGTGTTCGCTGGGTCTCTTCTAAAAGAAAGTCATCAATATTATACTGTCCTATAAAAGATTCCATTTTCTAACACCTTAAAAATGCCTTTAAAAGCGTAATAAAAAGTATTCCCATATCGCATGACTTGATCGCCAGCCAAGGTCGGAATCGGAAGCCAAGCCAGTACACTTCCTCGATTCTATGAAGTGTGATTAGAATTACGAAAACAGACCGTAGTTTTAATTTAATTATGTTATCGGTTAAAATATGTGTTAATTTATAGTAATATGTGTTTATATGGAATGCGGAATGTTACTGGCAGGTTTATGTACACAAGGCACAGAGGCGTTGGAGCCCAACTGTTTGACACCCTGCGATTCAGGTGCTTCATACACGGCATGGTGTATTTGACAGGTTTGATTGTTTGGTCAAACCAACGCAATGTGACATATGTAGGTACCTACTGTACAGATTTGTCTTTACAGGTATGTAATAACTGTGCGTGTGCGAAGTGTTAACACAATGTTATGCCACCGCACAAATATTGCTTTCCGATATAAAGAATCGGTGTTTTTCTCCGTCGGGATTTACTTATAGCTTCATCGAGACGGAAAAATAATTCATACGTGTTTGTTTCTCGCCAAAACTATTGTTACCCGACAGCCACAGAAAAAAAGTAATGTTATTTAGTTACGGTTTTTCATGGCACTGATACTAATGAGTTAAAAAAAAAAATAAATAACGATGTTCAAGTTTTCCTTCTATATTTGTAGATAAATAATTATAAAAAAAACCGACCAATTGCGTGTTGGACCACGCACAATGAAGGGTTCCGTAGTTGAAAAGAATTTATACCAAGGTTGAAAAGAATTGTCCAACTGCAAATTTAAGTTTGTAATACCAAAAAATATTTTTTTAATTGATAAAATTACAAATTAACGATTTTCGGACTTTTTCCTGTACCTGTGCTGTAAGACCTCGCTTCTTCCAAAATCTCATGATTGTACCCTCCTATAGGTTTTGATTTACTTGCGAGTATCAAAATATGTCGCATAAATGGCCGTATTTTTTTATTTATAGCTTCTAAATCAAGAAGCTGGATTTGTTTTAGAACTCCAGGGACCATAGATCTTCGTTTTTTATATTAATTTCACCTTGATACCTCTACACGTTCCTGAGAAAAAGTGTCTTGAAAGAGTGACGAAAAAATCCTGTAAGGGTTCCGTTTTTTCCTATTGAGGTACGGAACCCTAAAAATTGTGCAATTTTCGCTGTGGGGTGAATAGGCCCCTCAAGAAGTCTCAACTCCCGTTTCGGCCCTCAATACTGGCACGTGCCTAGTCAATCCAATCATGCTCCCTAAATCCATGCCCGAGTTCCCGACCCGTCTCCTCACTCCTGTGACGTCATCAGCCGAGAACAGAAGGCTAATTCCCGTTAATAAATACGTTTCAAAATTTAGTCGCGATCTCATCTCAGCGATAATCAATGTCAAAAACTTGTCAAAAATGTTGGAAAAGAGGTATTTTTGACACATTGAGACTGCTTAAATTAGAATGCGAACATTCTTTAAAATACGCGATTTGAACTTGCTGTTGTATTGTATTATGTTTTCAAGAACATAGGGTACTTACTTAAGACTAAGAAATCGGGCATCACTTTCAGAATGACGAGAGCCACGAATGCTTTCGTACTTTCTTTGAACCCTAAATATACAGGGTGTCCCGTAAATAATGGATCAAACGTAACGGGTAGGTAGCTTACCTAATTTCCAACAACTAATTTGAATATTAAAAAAAAAACCGTTACAGTAACCAGGATATTAATTTTTTTTCGAATTTTACGATTTTGTCTTCCAGAATTAAGCTTTTTTAATGCTGTCGCTGCAAATGATGACATTTTTAGGTATAATTTTTATTTAACATTTCTGAATAGCTTACTACTGTTATAAGATACCATTTTTTTGAATACCGTTTTATTTGCCTTAGAAAAAAAATCTTGAGTTGAAAAGTTTTTTCTTTACGATGTTAGGACCAAAATTGAAAAAATTCTCCTGTAAAAAAAATGTATGACACCGAAAACCACCATTATTTTAAAAACTTGTACTAAATGTACTTCTTACTTCACGCTGACTGAGGTGCAACTCCGCCACAGGTAGCGGTCCCAAATTCCGGACAGATGACGTCATCGGGTCGGAATATGCTAGCCGCTTAACTACCTGCTTCGATTACAAGCATTCAAGCATAAGCCATTACGAAAATGAAAAAATGGAATAGTACCAATTTAATTTATTTTCTGTCTTCATCACATTCATAGCAATATCTTTGTAACGATAAAGACTAGACGTAAGTTTTACACTAATTTGCAAACCTTATTAAATGTACAAGTTTTTAAAATAATGGTGGTTTTCGGTGTCATACATTTTTTTTACAGGAGAATTTTTTCAATTTTGGTCCTAACATCGTAAAGAAAAAACTTTTCAACTCAAGATTTTTTTTCTAAGGCAAATAAAACGGTATTCAAAAAAATGGTATCTTATAACATTAGTAAGCTATTCAGAAATGTTAAATAAAAATCATACCTAAAAATGTCATCATTTGCAGCGACAGCATTAAAAAAGCTTAATTCTGGAAGACAAAATCGTAAAATTCGAAAAAAAATTAATATCCTGGTTACTGTAACGGTTTTTTTTTTAATATTCAAATTAGTTGTTGGAAATTAGGTAAGCTACCTACCCGTTACGTTTGATCCATTATTTACGGGACACCCTGTATAATATCCGTTACATTCGATTCTCTAAAGAGCTACGGGATTACGGGAATGATATATACGAGTACATATCTGAGGATCTATTTATTTTAAGCCGTCGTCTAATCGGAACCAAATAAAATAGTGTTACTACCAATGATATTATAAAGGAAAGATACGCTACGTTCATATTGAGCGGCATTCGGATATTGTTGCGTTGTTATTACAAATGTACTTACATATTATAGGTGTATAGTAGTTTTCAACTATGATTGCGATGGATAATACGGAACGTATGATACAGAAAGAGGTAGCTTGGCATTTTAGATAATATAATTATATTGTCACGGACACGCTTTGTTTCGCTCGCTGCTATTAGCCGACTAAATCAAATTACAACAATTGTCTGAATTTGTCTGCAACAATTTGCGCGCGCTAGTGCCATATCTACCTCTTTATAATAATAATAATAATAATAACCCCACCGCCGTATCTCTACGTTGACGTCGTGGTGGGGCTTGCGCGCTCCGAACTCTGGGTCTGTGCCGATGGAGTTTACTTTGCCGAAACAGGTCTAGGGTGAGGAGCCAGACCAAGAGAGATACGTGAACCCGCAGGGCAGCATGTGGCGAGCTGTTGGGCAGTAGCGACCCCACGGACCCTATTTCCCGGGAGAAGTCTTGTTCTTCACCTCTGGCTTGCCTTTATTGGCCGGCTGGAGTGAACACTGACGGGAACAGAGCTCCCACCTCATTCTTGCCTTTATTGGCCGGCTTGAGTGGAGATTCGCAAGAGCAAACGTGCTCGGAGGAAGGAAGTATTCCAGTAAGTGCTTGTAGGGATCTTGACCATCTTCCGGGCTCTGGGATTGTTCTGAGAGCCGTGGAAGACCTCTCCACTCCTCAAGCACCTCAGGACATGTTGCTCCTTGTCGCTACGTCACTATGTGCTAGCGACCGTTTCCGGGGGCCCATTATTGTGTGTGCAAGTCACCCCCTGCCAATTTATCTGTGTATAACATTGGTCAGGCAGGGGACATAGTTCTTCCATAGTTCAAGGTACCCAATCCATGTAGCCACCCAAACCCATAGGCCCAATGTGTTTTGTTTCCATGTTCTGCAATAGTCCTGCACCAACCGGGGGTTGTCCTTGGGTGCACTTGCATAGTGCATACAGGGATAATCGTCGGCTGGTGCCTCCTCGTCATTTGAAATTGTCTAAGGGGCCTCTGCGAGTTTGCTTCGGCCCCTCGTACGCCTTCCAAAGGTCCGGGACCCCAGGGTCCCGAGGTAAGCCAAAGACAAGAAATAATAATAATAACCCCACCGCCGTATCTCTACGTTGACGTCGTGGTGGGGCTTGCGCGCTCCGAACTCTGGGTCTGTGCCGATGGAGTTTACTTTGCCGAAACAGGTCTAGGGTGAGGAGCCAGACCAAGAGAGATACGTGAACCCGAAGGGCAGTATGTGGCGAGCTGTTGGGCAGTAGCGACCCCACGGACCCTATTTCCCGGGAGAAGTCTTGTTCTTCACCTCTGGCTTGCCTTTATTGGCCGGCTGGAGTGAACACTGACGGGAACAGAGCTCCCACCTCATTCTTGCCTTTATTGGCCGGCTTGAGTGGAGATTCGCAAGAGCAAACGTGCTCGGAGGAAGGAAGTATTCCAGTAAGTGCTTGTAGGGATCTTGACCATCTTCCGGGCTCTGGGATTGTTCTGAGAGCCGTGGAATACCTCTCCACTCCTCAAGCACCTCAGGACATGTTGCCCCTTGTCGCTACGTCACTATGTGCTAGCGACCGTTTCCGGGGGCCCATTATTGTGTGTGCAAGTCACCCGCTGCCAATTTATTTGTGTATATTATATAACATTGGTCAGGCAGGGGACATAGTTCTTCCATAGTTCAAGGTACCCAATCCATGTAGCCACCCAAACCCATAGGCCCAATGTGTTTTGTTTCCATGTTCTGCAATAGTCCTGCACCAACCGGGGGTTGTCCTTGGGTGCACTTGCATAGTGCATACAGGGATAATCGTCGGCTGGTGCCTCCTCGTCATTTGAAATTGTCTAAGGGGCCTCTGCGAGTTGGCTTCGGCCCCTCGTATGCCTTCCAAAGGCCCGGGACCCCAGGGTCCCGAGATAAGCCAAAGACAAGAAATAATAATAATAATAACAAGATACATAGACACATTTTGTATTCATGTTACATCCTAAGACTTAGTAAACTAACAGTGGACACAAGGGGTGAAAAATAATTGTCTATCATACCAAAATTAAATCTTGTCTCCTAAACTAGGGATGGCCTGTATCTTACGAGACAGTAAACAGACAGTCTTTATTTATATAGTGTCATTGGTTACTACTTATTACAGATTTTTTAGAGTAGGTCTAACGGTATATCGTTAAGTATTGATTGAGTACTTCACAGTCGCTAATCCATGGTTACACATTTAGAAAACAAAAGCCGTAATGCCTTTATTTATTTAGCTTAGGTACGTACCAAATCGTATTTTCCCTATTTATTTATTTATTTAATATTAGGTTGGGGAAAAAGTCTTTTCGCATTATAGTATGTATGAACTTAAACTAAAATCTCTTTGGCTATACTATTTGTATCTGGCTGGTTTTGGTATCATTGAAAGTTTAAATTTTAAAGAACATAATTCCAAATTCAAATTAGGAAAATGTGTGATTTTCATTTGTTTTTCGTACTGTCAAGATGAGTGAATCTAATGAAGAAATTCGATACATTTTAAAATTTTACTACAAAAAAGGTAAAAATGCAACGCAAGCCGCGAAAAAAATTTGCGATGTTTATGGACCCAGTGCAGTGTCTGTGAGAGTAGCACAAATTTGGTTTAAGCGTTTTCAATCCGGAAATTTTGATGTCAAAGATGCACGTCGCTCTGGTCGCCCTATTACGGATAAAATGGATGCCAATTTTGAAAAAGTGGAGCAAGATTGGCATATCAGTAGTTACGACGTAGCTGAAGAACTGGGAAATTACCATAAAACAGTTTTGGCACATTTGAAAAAAACTAGGTACACAAAAAAGCTCGATATTTGGGTACCTCACGAGCTCACTGAAAGAAACCTAATGAACCGTGTACTCATTTGTGATTCTTTATTACGACGGCGACGTAATGAAACCGAACCATTTTTGACGAAGCTGATAACTGGTGATGAAAAGTGGATCACGTACGACAAGAAAGTGCGAAAAGGTCGTGGTCAAAGGCCGGTCAGGCTTCACAGATTGTGGCGAAACCCGGGTTAACTCTCAACAAGGTGATGCTGTGTGTGTGGTGGGATTGGAAGGGCATTATTCATTATGAGCTGTTACCACCAGGCAGGACCATCGATTCTGAACTCTACTGCGAACAACTGATGAGATTAAAGCAAGAAGTTGAGAGAAAGCGGCCGGAATTAATCAACAGAAGGGGTGTGGTTTTTCATCATGATAACGCTAAACCTCACACATCTTTAGCCACTCAGCAAAAATTAAAAGAGTTTGGCTGGGAGGTGTTAATGCATCCGCCGTATAGTCCTGACCTTGCACCTTCAGATTTCCACCTGTTTCGGTCTCTTCAGAATTCTTTAGGCAGTGTCAGGTTAACATCACGAGAGGACTGCCAAAACCACTTGTCGCGGTATTTTGATCAGAAGTCCCAAAATTTCTATAGCAATGGTATCATGTCCCTACCTACAAGATGGCAAAAAGTTATCGAACAAAATGGTACCTACATACTTTAGATAAATGTAAATAATGTATATTAAAAAATGTTTTGAATTTTCTTAAAAAATGCGAAGAAACTTTTTCCCCAACCTATTACTTCAAGCACACAAATGTACAGAGGCGGACTTAATGCCATGGGCATTTTTTACCAGTCAACCTTTGGGTGATGCAGAGACAAACAGTGGCAGGTGCAATGATGAAAAATTAAGGAATAAATATTTATTCAAATATAAAGATACTCATATACCTATTACAAACTATACATGTATACCTAATTATATATAAATATAAGCACAAATAAATATACACTAATACACGAATAAACTAAAACAAATAAGACAAACAATGGGAAAAACATTACCGTTGTGATCATACTGTCAACTTCTTGCGAATGTGCTCACGAACTTTTACTTTAAAAGATAATCGGTTGGTTACCATCCTGATTTCCTGAGGGAGCGCATTACACAGAGAGATGGACTGAATGAAGAAAGAAGAGTGAATGAAGTCTATACGGTGAGTGGGACATAGAAGAAGACGATTGTGAGATGAACGTAGATTTCTATTGTGGTTGGCGCAAATGTACTGAAAGTGGGGAGCTAGATAACTAGGGGAAGAGGGAGAGTCAAGAAATCAAAACAAGGTGGTCAGCGCCCTTTGCTCTCTGCGCTGGCGTATAGGCAACCACTTTAGAAGCGCCCGATGCGCAGAGACATGATCATATTTACGCAGATTGAAAACGAATCGAATGCAGTTATTAAGAAGACGGTCAAGTTTGTTGAGGAGATCTGCATTCAGGTCATAGTAGCACACATCACCATAGTCGATGATAGGGAAAATTAAGGACTGCACAAGCATTGTCTTGGTACTGGATGGTAATAAATTTTTCAGCCGATACAAAGCCCGCAGCGTTCCAGTTACCTTCTGACTGACCCTAGCGACTTGAGTACGCCAGTTCAGGGTACAATCGATGTGTAAGCCTAGGTCCTTCACGTCAGTGCTAAACGGAACGATCGTACTATTGAAGAGAACCGGTGGCAATGTGTTACTATCCACCTTACTAACACTATGAGAACTCCCAATGATGATCGCTTGACACTTATTTGGGTTTACTGCAACGCCAAATCTATCAGACCAGGTTTTTATTGCTGTCAAGTCCCTATTTAACTTGTCGATAGCGTCAGGTAATTCATCAACCCTCGCTTGACAGTACAACTGCAAGTTATCTGCATACAGATGATACGCACACTGAAGCTCGGAAGTTATAAGATTAATAAAAATAGAAAACAGAAGAGGAGAAAGAATACCGCCCTGAGTAACGCCAGTTTTCAAGTCACACCAGCATGATGAAGAATCCCCAACACGAACAGATTCCTGACGTTCCTGAAGGTAAGAGGAGAACCATTCCAGTGCTTCGGGAGAGACCATAACATAGGACAGAATAGCTAACAGTATGTCGTGACTGACGGTATTAAAGGCATTCGAGAAATCAACCAACACTAGTGCAGTAACCTTGGTGTCTTCCAGTCCTGCCCTTATATCGCCAGTCACTTTAAGAAGGGCGGAAACAGTGCTGTGCCCAGGCCTGAACCCAGATTGAAGAGGGCTAATTAGCGAGTTTCGATGAACGAAATTGGAGAATTGTTTGTGGACACAGGCCTCGAGCACTTTGGATAGGAAGGGAAGAATAGAAAATGGACGAAAGTCAGTAGGAAGAGAGGGATTAGAAACCTTTGGTAGTGGACGAACATAGGCTTTGCGCCACAGGGAAGGGAATACTCCGGTGTAAAGGGAAAAATTTACAATGTGGGTAATCGCGGGTAGGAGATGGTCCAGAATAGTTATTATCATACCACGGGTGATATTGTCACATCCCACTGCTTTCGATTTGATGGAGAGAATGATCTTTCTGATCTCTCCCGGTTCAACTGGAATGAAACTGAAAGGACTAATTTGAGGACGCGTCAGACCAGAGATAAGAGACAGAGTTTGTTGCTTGGTTAGACGATCCATGGTAGACACTGTGGAGAAATGACGGTTGAGATCGTCTAAGTCAATTGAATTAGGAAGGTCTAAATGTCGCGGTTTGCCGATACCAAGAGTTCCAAGAAATTTTCAAATATCGGCAGAAGAGGAAGAATTGATAGTATCCAGAATGTGGCGGCGTTTAGCATTGCGTATCATCTGATTGCATCTATTTATTTTCTGATTGCATATATTATATTTTCCCTATTGTTATTTACTTACCGAAAATATTTCTTTGTCAGATGTGTTGTATGTTTGACCAGCGCCCGTCATTAAATAGTGGCCCAATTACAGCTTACACCCCTTTAATTAAGCGCGTTGCCCTTAATTTCAGTGCGAAATTAATCTAACCGCTTCGATATTAAATGGCCGACTGATGAGGTCCGTGACGTCATCGCCTACCTATTGTTTTATATATTTGCGGATTTTACAAATTGGAAATGTAGGTGGGCCCACCTGCTCAGGAAAAACAATTTTTCATTTCGGGAAAGGTTATTCGATTCTTTGGGATAACAAAATATCGTACATGATTGTACATGCACATGACATACGAGTATTGTGACATCCGTACAGCTTGAGGTTTCACTTTCTTTCCAATCTTAAATTTTACGTTAGCCTCTATGAAGTATTGCATACTTTCGTCTATGGTTGCCTGTCAATAAATAAGAAACTTCATAGGCGTGCTTAATACAAAGTAAAATAAGTATAGGTAGCTACCATAGGAAATTCAACCCCCAAAACAAAACAGCACCCTAATTGTGTAATACAGTATCAATCGAAATCTGAAACATTTTGAAGCAAATTGCTAATCCATTCCTTCATGTGTTCGAAAAATTTGGCTGTTTGACAACGTAAATAACGCAATTAATGTTGTTCAACTGTCAAAATTAAACCGATTCCGATTGATGAACGACGACGGGTTGACATAAATAAAATAGACGTGTGTGTCTATATTTGTCTGTGCCCAGGCCACATTAACGTCAACGTCAATGCCCATAAACACCAGAACATAGCGGTAATTAAATTCGGTCAAATTATCGCGGTAAATGGTGGCTACACCTACGTCTATCGCCCTTCAACGCGATAATCAACGGTATATCCCGTTAATCTGGCCGCGGCATTATAATAACCCATAGACATGAGAACGTTTCTGTTCGTCTTTTATAGGTGTCCCATATGTCTCAAAGACATACCGTCACATACTCTACGACGATCAAATCGATTTCTCTATTCAACAACTGGACGGCTATAAACTTTGAGTGCTTTTAGTTCTTGAACGCAAATAAAAAGTTTTTAAAAAACGAGGTTTTACTCTTTATTAAGCCAGACTATACCACAGACTAAAAAGAACACTGACTATACATACATTTACATATTATAAAAGCGCCTACTTAGAGGGAGGATCTTCATAAGCAAGTGCTATTTTCTCAGCTGTCTTAGTCAAAGGGAATTATGAAGGTGGCAGATGCTAATGATCTTGCCTTTGTTCTCCCATTAATAGGCGTCTTAGTATGTCATTTATCATTTAAACTGTAACATCTCCATGATCCGTACTACAAATGAGTTAGAAAGATGTACCTATGTGTGTGGTGATGATAACTTTGTTGTTTGTCGTTGTCGCAAACCCGGTACAAAACGGAACAGTTTTTTTAGTTATAAATTATATTCCATTTTCTTTTTTACAGTCCGTTCAACCGATTTTGACTTCTATTCCATAGGCTTATGGATGGCATTAAAGGCAAAAAAGTGGTTACAATACCAACTGTTTACTGCAGCTGCCATTTGTTATACCACCAACGCAATAGAAGTCAAAATCGGTTGAACTGACTGTAAAAAAGGCTTGTTTAAATGTCTAATTTTATTGTAAATGGAGTATAGTTTAATCCTACAAACCCTAGCTTCAAAGCCACCATAACTGATCTAGTCCTTTCACCCCAGACTTCAACTCCTTAATATGGTATTTTCAAAGACACGGGAAATACTGCCATATTTACCATACTTGATACATTGGTTTAGTCGAAAGCAGAAGCAGAAGGTTTCAGCACTAATTGCCTTGGAGAACGCATCTGCTTCTTTTGAGAAAGCGTCGAATAGGCATTCATAGATCATTCGTAGATCTTTGACAGTCGTTACGACTGGCTGACTGGGGTGGCTTCTTGATACGACTGGTTGTCAGACTTTCGGGCTTCTGACTACCCCAGTCAGAAGCCCGAAAGTCTGACAACCAGTCTTATCAAGGAGCCACCCCCAGTAACCCCCACCCCCCAATCCCCCCTGGGTGTATTACCCAGTAACTGGATTGTGGAGGTTAGATAGGCAGTCGCTCCATGTAAAATACTGGTATTTAGCTGCATCCGGTTAGACTAGAAGCCGACCCCAACATAGTTAGGAAAACGCTAAGTAGATGATGAATTAAATATAAGGCAACCAGTCCAAGACCCCAATCAAAAATAATTCAAGCTTCAAATTCTAGGACACATATTCAGATCGATAGTGAAACTACAACGTTTAAATAGAACACTATCCCTCATCGGACGGACACGTAATAACAGCTAATTGATTGATCGTAGCAACATTGGACACACCTGCATAATTACTGCGTACATACTTGACAAACAGGAGGTCGGTATTTGATTTATTGTGCGGTAAGGGTGTTAATTGCAACTGAAGCCAGTAATTTTGGTATATGATGTGCGCTCCAGAGATTTGTTAGTTGATACTTAAGAAAATATTACCTACGTAAGTATTTTAGCTTTACCGATCCAGCACTTGATTATCGCGGTAAGCTGTAATCAATTTTTAACTTAGTAAGTTCTTAAAATATTTAAATACCTTCAATGAAATTTTCCTGCACAATAAGGAACTGTATACGTATAATCGTATAAAACAGAAAATAGACAGTGCTACTATGTAATCATGTTTCGGTTTTAGTACAGCAGTAGACTATATAGTCAATTAACACATAATATGGAAAATCCAAATGATTTAACCATATACATATACATTTGGTTTTATAAGAATTTTAAAAACACAAAAATATCGACGTATCCCCTTAACGACCCCTTCTTTAAGGACGCTGTTACAAGTAGGTAGTCAAATCATTACTTTTTTACACAAAAGTATGTATAATAAGTAAAATGCTTTGCATTCTTAAAATGTTTTTTGGCCGAATTGTTGATAGATGTTCATGGTACGATTCTGAATTATAAATATAATTTTAGATATATACCTACAGTTTCTCAATAAATGTACCGAAATGAAAATTTTTAGTTCGGCACATTTATTGAGAAAATGTACATATCTAAATTTATATTTATAGCTTAGAATCGTACCATGCACATCTATTAACAATTCGGCCAAAAAACATTTTAAGAATGCAAAGCATTTTATTGAATAAACATACTTTTGTGTAAAAAAGTAATGATTTGACTACCCATTTGTAACAGCGTGCTTAATGTGGTGAAACCCAAGAGGAAATTAATGTTCTAAACCTGTATGTTTGTAATCATTATTTCGGTGTCCCGCTTTAGACCGCTAAATTTATTGATATGAAAATGTATAGAGAACATGTAGAACTTATGAAAGTTTTATACTTATATAGGTTTTTCATAAATATTTTTTTAAAACGTAACTTTTTTCTAACAGGAGATCTTGAACGAGCTAACACGCGGGCTAGGCTGTACGCCAGAGGGCGCTCTCAACACGATGCTACAGTTCGTCTTCCAACAAAGCACGGCCGACACCCGCTGGCTGCGCACGCGCATGGCATCCGAACTCGCCGAGCTGCTCGCTAAGACGTCTTCTGGAAAGATCTTCGAGTCTTTAACGGTGAGGGATATTACATGCTAAAGTACTCATTTAGTGATTTGTGGGGGAAGTGGGTCTAATTGAGCACTAACTAAATTAATTTTAGGAGATGAAAGTAAAAAAGTATTAGCACAGTATAACAATGTTACAATAGTTTCGGCCAAAACGACGCGCTTCGAAATCGGACGGACGCGTATTTATCTACCGAGCAGCCGCTAGCCGTAGGTAATTAATTCAAGGTCACTGCACAGATAAACTACTGTAGATTTATTTTTCTGTGGTATTAGTTTTCGATACCTTTTTTGGTTGATATGAAAAGGTCGATTTTTGTTACACCTCGCTGGGTTGAGAAGATGAAGAAGCGAGGCTGACAGTGGTAGAGCAACTGGTATAAATACCGTCAGATAAGTTCTTAATCTTGGAAGCTTTCGTTTCAGCCATAGGTGCCATGATCTTATCATCGAAAGAAACTGAAGGCGAGTTAGTTCTCGCCTTCAAAGTTTCGAAGTTTATCTGACCTTTCTTCCGAATGCTGTCTGAAGGACTTTTAAATGTTACTCTAAAATAAACTGCGGGATCGCCCTAAATAATAAAATGAACTGTTAGCCGACGTTCGCACGGACGTAAAAATATCACGGCGGGATTTTATCGTGCACTGGATTTTCAACTCTCGTTGTTGAACCGAGCATTGAGAATCCAACTTAACAACAACAGAGTGCATTCTAGCGCATCGAAAAAACACTGTTGGATTTTCAACTCTCGGCGCTAAGCAGAGTGTTGAAAATCCAGTGCGCGAAATAAAATTGCTGCGATATTTTTACGTCCGTGCGAACGTCAACTAATTACGTTAGAAGCACCATTAAACCGATGCCTACGTTATATCCATTATTTAGTAAATATAGGTCGTGTGATCGGTGGTCAATGTATAATGCATGTTGCGTTTTAGCAATCGCCGATTGCACGAATTAGATCGCTGCTACTACCTGTGATATTCGACTGATGTAATGATAGATTGAATAACTTCCGTGTGGTTTCAGCTAGAGATCCTTTCATTTCTCTTGCTAAACGTAATACAGTCAGGGAAATTAATTATCTAGCTAATTATCGCCCTACGTCAATGACGACGTCGTGCGATGCGTCGCTGTGCTTCAATAACATAATCTGTCAAAACGCAATTTTGTTATATGCCTCTTAACAGTTATGCTTAATTTACCTGGCTTTAATTATTTATTACAAACCAAAAATCCCTGCGCATCATTGTGATTCTATCGGCAGAAAGATGAAGGGATAAAATCCAATACAAAAATGCCAATCAGGATTTCCGGCGTTTGACTGATTACCTATCGCTATAAATGCGGAAAATTAACTAAGTACCTACTTGGAGTTTTAATCGTATTCAGTATGCGAAAAGAATTAATGATTTACCAGTCTTTTAACCTCATAAAACGACAAAATAACGATTTAATTTTAACTTTACACCAGTCAAGCGGAAAATTATTTTCAGTTTATTGACTTTCCAAAAGGTAAAACAGGTCAGAGTTACCCAATGATGATGATGATGGTCCCAATGTTTAGCAATATAATGCATTTGAATTGAATTCAATTAAAACTATGCATTTAGCTATATTTTCATTCATTTATTCTCATACTTTTTTCACCTCACTGTTACTTTTTTGTTAGAAACTGGTATCCCTCCAACTCTCAAGTTACTGAATACAATTAAAAGTCCGATTATAAGCATTTTGGCGCACCAACTATTTACCTCTTTCTCTGAAAGAAACTTCAATATTCTAAAGGGCTACTGAGGTCTGTTTAGGAACTTGATGATGCGAATTTTCTACCGACCTCTTAAGAAACTTGGAAATTTTTAAATAAAATATTAAATATTAGGTTGGGGAATAAGTCTTTAAAAAAAAAGTTAAAGTTTTTTTTTTATGTATGAACTTAAAATAAAATCTCTTTAGCTATACTATTTGTATCTGGCTGGTTTTGGTATCATTGAAAGTTTAAATTTTAAAGAACATAATTCCAAATTCAAATTAGGAAAATGTGTGATTTTCATTTGTTTTTCGTACTGTCAAGATGAGTGAATCTAATGAAGAAATTCGATACATTTTAAAATTTTACTACAATAAAGGTAAAAATGCAACGCAAGCCGCGAAAAAAAATTGCGATGTTTATGACCCACTGCAGTGTTTGTGAGAGTAGCACAAATTTGGTTTAAGCGTTTTCAATCCGGAAATTTTATTGTCAAAGATGCACGTCGCTCTGGTCGCCCTATTACGGATAAAATGGATGCCATTTTTGAAAAAGTGGAGCAAGATCGGCATATCAGTAGTTACGACGTAGCTGAAGAACTGGGAATTGACCGCAAAACAGTTTTGGCGCATTTGAAAAAAACTGGGTACACAAAAAAGCTCGATATTTGGGGACCTCACGAGCTCACTGAAAGAAACCTAATGAACCGTGTACTCAGTTGTGATTCTTTATTACGACGTAATGAAACCGAACCATTTTTGAAGAAGCTGATAACTGGTGATGAAAAGTGGATCACGTACGACAAGAACGTGCGAAAAAGGTCGTGGTCATAGGCCGGTCAGGCTTCACAAACTGTGACGAAACCCGGATTAACTCGCAACAAGGTGATGCTGTGTGTGTGGTGGGATTGGAAGGGCATTATTCATTATGAGCTGTTACCACCAGGCAGGACCATCGATTCTGAACTCTACTGCGAACAACTGATGAGATTAAAGCAAGAAGTTATCAACAGAAGGGGTGTGGTTTTTCATCATGATAACGCTAGACCTCAATGATATGAAAGAGAAGGGAGTGAATGATAGCATGACGGTTGACAGGGGAGAATGGAAGAAGAAAACGTGTTGCGCCGACCCCAAGTAATATGGGATAAGGGCAGGAAGATGATGATGATGAACGCTAGACCTCACACATCTTTAGCCACTCAGCAAAAATTAAGAGAGTTTGGCTGGGAGGTGTTAATGCATCCGCCGTATAGTCCCTGACCTTGCACCTTCAGATTTCCACCTATTTCGGTCTCTTCAGAATTCTTTAGGCAGTGTCAGGTTAACATCACGAGAGGACTGCCAAAACCTCTTGTCGCGGTATTTTGATCAGAAGTCCCAAAATTTCTATAGCAATGGGATCATGTCCCTACCTACAAGATGGCAAAAAGTTATCGAACAAAATGGTACCTACATACTTTAGATAAATAAATGTAAATAATGTATATTAAAAAATGTTTTGAATTTTCTTAAAAAATGCGAATAAACTTTTTCCCCAACCTATTAGTAGCAGTTAGCTAAGTTGACTAGCAAATTATTCGCTCCAATGACCGGCGATTTGTGGTTCAATTGGCGCCAACGATTCGTGACCGCCGATGTGAAAACGCCCGCCCAACTCAAAATGAATTATAAAAAATCCAAACGGATAATATTACGTTTATCGTACCGTCAACACGTACTTACGAAACGTTGAATATCGATGTTGCCCTATCCCTATTTAGAAGCTCATGAGAACTTCTTTTGTCGTTTGGTTTGCTTCGACGACGCTTATATATTTTGTAATCGTACCTACAACTCTTGCACATTTTACTGATGGAAAATAAATTGCTTCTTAAAATGTCAATAAGCCCTAATCGACTCGGATTGTAAAACCGTTCGAGTGGCAACACTGTTTTAAGCAAGCACATCATCTGGCTGGGTCGAGCTAGAAGTCTCGATTAATCTATGAAATGTAGTGATGCTTAGCTCGAGTTATCTTCTTACACGAAGTACTTAAAGTGCTCTAAGAAAGACACTCTTCGTAAAAGGAATCTCTTGTGGATTTATAAATCTCTTTAGCATTTTTTTCTTAGACTAAATAGCTTGTTGCTACGGGACGCAAAGATAATAAAACCTTTCTCAAAAATGATTTCTTAGTATTAGATTAGGTCTTTACCTATGAAATTGCCGTTCTGCAGTACTGGCCATTTCAAATCAAAATAATTTTTGTTTGGCTAAGAATTCTAATTTCAAATTAATTTTATTTTAAAAACATGGATTTTTTTTTCCAAAAGTAGTCATTTGTTTATTGATTAGTGTTACATTTTCATCGCATTTCAATCTTTTTCGTCATCATGGATACGTTAAAAATTCGAGTAATTATGGAATATGAGTACCGTCGTGGCAGCAACGCGGCACAAGCGGCACGCAACATCAACGACGTTTACGGAGCTAACACTACAAACCAACACACCACTTGTTGGTTTGCTCGCTTCCGTTCTGGAAATTTCAACCTGAAAAATGAACCTCGCGGTCGTCCGAAGACTTTGGTCGACAATGACGAATTAAAGGCGATTGTGGAAGCTGATTATACACAATCTACGGCTGAATTAGCAGCAGCTTTCGACGTTAGCGTCAAAACAATATTGGTCCATTTGCGTCAAATTGGCAAGGTAAAAAAGCTTGACAAATGGGTGCCCCACGAACTCAATGATCGCCAGCGCGAAGTACGCGTCGAGACGTGCCTTGCACTGCTCAACAGACACACAAATGAAGGAATTTTGAACCGCATTGTTACCTGCGATGAAAAATGGATTCTGTTTGATAACCGCAAGCGTTCAGCAAGTTGGTTGGATCCTGGTTCAGCACCTAAAAAACAATGCCCTAAACGAAAACTTACCCCTAGAAAAGTGATGGTCACTGTTTGGTGGTCTAGCACCGGTGTGATTCATCATAGCTTCTTACCAAACGGGGTGAGCATTACTTCAGATGTGTACTGTGAAGAACTGAACACAATGATGGAGAAGCTGGCACATCTCCAACCAGCATTGGTCAATCGCTCGTCTCCGCTGCTCCTGCACGACAACGCGCGACCTCATACTGCACAGCAGACGGTCTCCAAGTTGCAAGAACTGGGGTTGGAAGCTCTCCGTCATCCGCCCTACTCACCAGACCTTGCGCCTACAGACTACTACTTTTTCCAGAATTTGGATAACTTCTTGGCGGGAAATAAATTCAATACCCGAGAGGCAGTACAAAATGCCTTTGAAGAATTTGTTGCCTCCCGTCCAGCTGATTTCTTTAAGAAGGGCATCAATAAACTGCCACTGCGTTGGCAAAAATGCATTGATTGCATGGGTGATTACTTCGATTAATACAAATAAAAAATGCATGAAAAAAATTCGTTTAAATTTTTCATACAAAACGGCAATTTCATAGGTTAGGTTCCTATTACTTAAAAGTAAAATTTTGTGCCTAACATTTACTTCTAAGAAGTAAGTCTTGTACCTACAGATATTAGAGAATGTAAAAAGAACGTCTTGCTCGTAAATTAATTAGTTAGTTTTAAGCTTCATAAGAGCTCGGTGGGCTGGATTTAGCCCCCAGCAGTTTGAGTACCTTACCGACAACAAAAAGTTTTGCCCTCTATACGAGACGTTCGGCAGTGATTTTGTTGGAAAGTTCCAAAGCCTGAAACTTTAGTTTTTAAGCATTCCCTGAGGATAACACGTATAAAATAATGTTTTCTTCTCATTTTACTTGTATTTTCTCAAATATGGGATCATAGTACGCCCGAGGGTTACATGTATACGAATATCATTAGAAAAATCGTAACAATATTTACGTCATGTTATCAGAGAATTTAACAATGTAAGGCTGTTAAGGGTATGTTCTCGAGTTCATAGACTCGTGCTTAAGCTTATATCGATTTTTAGCTGACTTCAAAAAAGAAGGTTTCTCAATTCGACCGTATATAAGTATTTTTTTTATGTGTTTTCGCGGATAGCTTCGTCGTTTTGTGTTTTTAAAATTCCTATAAAACCAAATGTATAGTTAAATCATTTGGATTTTTTAACCGACTTCAAAAAAAGGAGGTTTCTCAATTCGACCGATTCGATATATATATTTTATGTGTTCGCGGATAGCTTCGTTGTTTATGAACCGATTTAATGATTATTTTTTGTTGGAAAGGAGGAGATATCCCAAGGGTGGTACCATGACAAGGAAACCAGGATCTGATAATAGCATCCCAGAGAAATCGAGGGGAACCTTCAAATGTTATGGGCACACCTATAGCGATTTGGGTATTTTTATAGTAACTCGTGTATTTGCTCCCGGAAAGCACCATTTGATGAAGTGGAACTGATGAGGAAGACCACAGATGGCCATAGGAACTACTCAATAATACGTATTTCACGGGTTGCGATTTGAATATTGCTAAGCAATTTATGCTCGTCACAGTACATATGTTGAAGAGGAGCTGATGGTGACTTCACTATCACTTCCAGTTCTCTTCGGTTCGGTTCCTTACTGGGAGAACTCCTCAACAATTAACGTCCTTGTATCGGGAAAAGCAATATTTTGTAAAAGGTGATGAGCAGTTGACATTAGGCTATTGTAACTTAGATAAATTACAGACTGACCCCCTAAAAAGTGAAAAATAAAAAACTTTTTTACAAAAAAAAAACAAATGACTTTCAAAAAAATACTTGAAAAATAACTTTAATTTCGGAAGTCGGTGGCAAAAACTAAAATACAGATCCAAAGACACCGACTTCCGAAATTAAAGTTATTTTTCACTTTGTAGTAAGTATTTTTTTGTAAGTCGATTGTTTTTTTATTTTTTGTAAAATAGTTTTCATATGTGTTATTTGACTTGTCTACTGCTGTACTAAAACTGAAATATGATTAGTACTTCCGTCTACAATTTGTGTTATGCGATTTTACGTAAACAGTTCCTTCTTGTGCTGTAAAATTTGCTTTAAATCGAAGGTATTTAAAAGTTTAGCATTTTGTCATAAATCTACATAACGAAGCGAGTTTAGTTCCGGTGCGCGTGAGAGTCTTCTATCTCGTGCTTGAAACTAGACAGCCATAACTTCGTTTTACTTTTTAGTTAATAACATTAGTTATAAGGAGGAGCTATAAGAGGAGCTCGTGGGTAAGTAATAACAGCCGCACGGAACGATCCATCAGGTTAAGCTACGCTTGCCGGGGTTGGTCCGTGGATGGGTGATCTTTACATAACGAGACTCCTCCGTGCCTCGGAAAGCACGTTAAGCCGTTGGTCCCGGCTGTCATTCGTGGATCTTTGACAGTCGTTACGGGTCGTCAGAAGCCCGAAAGTCTGATAACCAGTCTTACCAAGGGGTATCGTTTTACCCAGTTACTGGGTTGTGGAGGTCAGATAAGCAGACGCTCCACGTAAAATACTGGTATTCAGCTGCATCCGGTTAGACTGGAAGCCGACCCCAACATAGTTGGGAAAAGGCTAGGCAGATTGAATATTAGTTATAAGCAGAATCCTTGTTAATAATAACCTTGCCTTGCCTGTGGACTTTTTTGTCTGAGATAAATTATTTTAATTTTATTTTATAACGCCATTTCACACACCGAGCTAAACCATGCTTCGATGTATCCTCTTAATGGGATATCGTCTCATGTACGTAATCCACTCGTGTCTCGACTGCCTCGAGTACCTACATAATATGCATAAAGCGGGTATTAAGTGCATCTATGATATTCGCTCGATATTCACGACTCGCTAGGTGAAAGACGTGGTGGATTGTGAAAGCGACCCGAGGCATCTAATTTCCATATTATTGGTTCCTTTGAACACTATTCTCTACATCATTATCTGGTACCCCTGCATCTATCAGGTCTACAATCTATCGGTGCTTGACTTACGGCATTTTGTGCATGCCAAAACCCCTCGATGGACCTGACGCCCGACATAATAACAGACTACTTACTCGTACTTAAAACACCAGACCGTTAAGTCTCGCACATACCAGGGAAGCGTGGCACAAAAGAGAGGGCTATAGGTACTCTACAGTGGGTGGAACAAGGCTACCAATGATGGTGATAATCACAGAAAAGATTATCTGTTCTGTGGTGATAATGATGACAGCAGTAGCTGCCACATTATTAACTAAGTTTTTTGTGTTCTTACGTGTGTCATATCCGTGGCTTTCCAAAGAAAAGTATGCGCTTCGGGAATCATCGTTTTTCTTCGGAAATACGAACGCGCGATGATGAGGTCTAATATAGAGCTGTTGCAACCATAGAAGTACAAGTTGTCTATTTTGTATTAGGTACCATGTTTACAAAATTGTAGATTAATAACTCTAGGTATGCAATTCCAAAAACCTATTCAAAACTTTTGAGTGACAAATGACGATTTGCGACCGGAGTGATGGTAATCTCTACAGAGAGAAAACTTCATACAAACGCGCAATGATACAAGCCACTCTAGCTACTACAAAGCGAGGTAGTACAAAACTTGAAGCATTACCTTCGAGGTGGGTTATCTACTCTGAGGCGCGACGTGCTAATTCAGAAACACCATAATTCCCGTGCCGCAAACTTTTCTTTGGAAAGCTGTTCATAACATATGCAGATAATGTGGCTCAAATATTTTTATATTTCTTTATTAACCACTGCACTTTCCTCCACAGCTTCGCTCCCTAGAAGTGGGCTCAGAATTCCCCACTATCACGAACCTACGTCTCCAGTCTGGTGAATTAGAAGAGGATGGGGCTCGTCTCAGGGCCCTAGACCTGAAGTTCGACCTGGCGTATGACGGCAACTTCCGCATCGATGTCGATGCCGTCATGCTGCTGGGGAAGATCGCTAACATATCTATTACTGGTAGGGTTTGTTTTACGTGACTTATTATATTGGATGAGGCTGGCACACGAGTGTGGAGATCGGCACAAGAAAAGAGAGACATATGCCCAGTAGGGGTTAAGTCGGGCTGTGAATGATGATGATGATTATATTAACCCGTTGATTGCTTATTTGTATCTGCTAATCCTGCCGGTCTTACCCCGGACGACGAGCCTTAGTTTAACTCACAAAATCTACAAATAACATATGTGTTAAGTCGTCACTGGCGTTCAAAGGGATTCAATGGATTTCATAATTATAGATTTTTTCTAATATTAAGTACCTAACCAATTTCCTGGTAAAAGTGTGACTTCATTATTAAAAACTACTCTTCAATGCAAAGAAAAGAGAGAGCAGTGGTGGCCCAGTGGTAACGGCTGCGACTTACGAGTTGTAGGCTGGTCGAACCCCGACAGGCGCCCGACCAGACCGAGCCAGATCTAGTGTAAATTATTTCATCACCACTGCTCTCAAAACGGTGAGGGAAAACATCGTGCGGAAACCGGCATGTCCTAGAACCAAAAATTCGAAGACATGTGATATCTACCAACCCGCACTGGGCCCGCGTGGTGGATTACGACCCGCTCCTTCTCTCCGAGAGGAGGCCTGTGTCCCAGCAGTGGGAACATTATAGGCTGATTATGCTTATGCTCCCTAATAAAGAACCCGATTCTTTTTTGTAACCGCTAATTTATTACCACGATAATTCTGCCAATAGTTAATTGGGGACTTGAATATAAATCAATGAAGACAAAGCGTACTTACATGAGCTTGGAATACCGATTTGGAAACTTCTGAAAGAACTTGAATATCGCCATATTATGTGACTTTAAAAACTCCAAAACTTTATTTTCTTTCATTCTTTGTTTCCTTATAAAGACACTCGGGCTGAGTTGGGCTAATATAGAAACAAACCCCGATTACGTATTTAGAAAAGATGTTTGCTTTTTTGAACTTTTTAAGACACCATTCCTATATAGCGGTCTTATTAAAAAAACAAGTTTATTTATTTACTATAATTTTTCTTTAGACATTTGTTTAAACCATCGAGCTAGTTTTCGTAATATTGTAATAACAACCTAACTGTGATCGAAATAAAGTTACATTTATACAAAACTGACAACTTAGTCCGGTACTAGGTTGTGAGCAATAAACTCAGAAATTATAAAAGCGCACATTGAATAGAATCCATAATACTTCAGGCAGTAAAATTCAACAACAATTATGTATTTAATTAGTGTTCATAAAAACTCAGAATTAGATTTATTTATCACACCTACTACTAAAAATAAAAAATGTTGAAAGTTGCCAACAAGCTCGATAGATGGCGTTGTACCGTACGAGCCCAATCCTGAATCGCGCTATGGTTTCGTTCAGACGGCGAGTATATAAGGCCCCGAATAATTTGTTTACGTTTGCATTAGTAGATCTATCAGATGCGATAGAAACAAATTTTTGAAAAAGTCAGTCCCTTTTATGGTTGACTTTTATAATATTTCGTTGAGATAATATCATCCAGCAAGAAAAAATTATGCTCATTTGCTGTTGTATATTTTTTTTTTTATTTATTATCTTTACAGCGCAGCGCTACGCTAACTAACAGCGCCATGAGTTACGACTAGTAAGAGTATTTTTGGAACTAAACTACACAGTACAGTTCACAACACAACACGTTACTTATCTTGAAAACATTGTGGACATTGGAATTTCGGAAATAATTGGATGGATGGCTTGCAAAAATATGTTTAAGGCTGACATTTTTTTTTTATAAATATTGAATCAGTTTTTTTTATTTGCTTTCTTTTTTTGTATTGTGTTAAATTGTATGTAAGTTGTAGTACTTAGCTACATTTGCAAATATTGGCTTGCAAAAATATGTTTAAGGTTGAAAAATTTTTTTTATAAATATTGAATCAGTTTTTTTTATTTGCATTCTTTTTTGTATTGTATGTAAGTTGTAGTACTTAGCTACATTTGCAAATATTAGATTAATATTGTATTTTCAATGGCCACTTTGACACACGTTGATTAGGTTTTTAAATTGATTTTGTTTATCTAACGTTTAATAAAAAACAAAAACTGGTTTGTTGGTGTAAACTTGGGTCTAAAGATAGAATACTCTTTATTATGTACCTACATACACCATCTACATAAATGTATACTAAAAAGCTGAAGTTTGTTTTTTTGTATGTTTGAACGCGCTAATCTCTGGAACTACCAGTAAATATTTTAGTATTTGATAGCCCAATTCTCGGGGAACGCTATAGGCTATTTAACACCCACGTTAAGACGCTCAGGAGCCGAGCAAAAATAAAAATAAAATTTGAAAGAACGCTAAGCAAAAACGAAGTAATAATGGCAGGCGATGCAATGCGACGGGGTGGGTTGGGGAACAAGCACGCGGACGAAGTTGCGGGCACAAGCTAGTATGAATATAAACGTAGAAATTTTACATAGGGTGACTGACACAATGGGCGGTCTTATCGCGGTAAACTTAAACGTAGTTCTGTAATAAGACGGAATAACTTTCAGTGGGTGGCCCCATTAATTAATACGCTTCCCTATTTGCCTTTCTTCCAGTGGAAAGCATAAGCGGTAACGTTAGGGTTATGTTCCGTCGCAATCCCTACACTCATTGGGCTATAGCCTTCGAGTCGCCACCGAAGCTTGAGCTCCGAGTGCGAGGGAGGTTCCAGGGCAGACAGATCAAACCTAGACTGGCGTCGTTAGTCGCGGCACATATTAGAAGGGCGGTGGCGCAAAGGCATACGCTGCCTAATTATAAGATACGGTAAGATTGACATTGGTGCCGATTCTGTTGTGCACAAACTAAACTTAATTTAGGCTATTGCTAACTTTTTCTCTCTATTATGACAAGAAAGGGACGGAAGTAAATTAGAGCTGTCAAATTAGTTAGAACTAACTTTTCCATAGACATTTAGACGACACGTAAAAACATGTCGACTAAAAAACACGATGAAGCGCAAGGCGTGAACTAGTTTGACATCTCCAACTTAGTTCATAGCTATAGCCGTCCTTTTCTCGCGCTGCCTATTAGTAAAAGATAGCGATTCTCTAATTTTAGTTTAGTGCGTTCACAAGAGAATCGGCACCAATGTTTTACATTTTTGCAATAATAACGTGACGATTGCAGCCGGCCTATCGTGTAAAAATTTCACCAATAAAACTTAGGTGAAGTGAGCTGTCATTCGACATGATGCTAGGGATTGACATTATTGACAGGTCACTTCAAGCTGACATCGCCTAAGCTTTTACGGTGAGACATTTTACAGAATAGATTGGCTGGTCTTCACCCAAGGACCTATTCCTAAGGTGAAGCCCTAAAATAGCGTCATAGACTAACTCAGCAAAGTATTTGGTTTAACACAAACCTGGTTTTGGTTTGGTTTTTTACCTACTTAGGTAGTATAGGTTAATTTGACTGATCAATGTTTAAAATTCTAATTTCCCAACCGTTTTCCTCGCAAGACGATTGATTCTAATTTGCAAATGGAAAAAGGGATCTATATCAAGAAATATTCCGCAATGAAACTACTTAGAAGGAAGTAAAGAGGCCAGTCAAGAAAGTGTATTTAATTAATGTATCATTCAAAAGTACGCTGAGAGTGGATGAATGTACCTACTTGCCCTTTCTCAACTTCTGACTGCTGAAAAGGATATGTACAGTCAGAGTCAATAATATCGGGATGAACAAACTGTTCAAAATGATTTACTTAAACAACTTAACTCCATGATACAAGGAATGTTTCAGAATAAAGACGGTACACGACAACTGTCATTCTGACAAGAACTTTGTCCAATTGAGATAAAGTTTAATTTTCTTAGTTGTTAAGATCATTTTAAACAGTCTGTTTGTCCCGATATTTTTGACGCTGACTGTACTCAATAAATTCAAAATTTTATTGGAATATAATGCCTACATTTGAAAGTTACATCTAACATCTGAAATCTACAAACCGTTTTCCAGATACAAACCATTTTTTCCGAAGTCAGACCCTGGTAGTTCGGAAGGCGACGAAGGGCCCTGTCCACACGGACGACTGACGGTGCGATTGATGGAGGTCACGCGACTGCAGTGGTCCGGGGGAACGGCTAATGTGCGCGCGGCCTTAGCTGTTGACTCGCATGGATGGGTGAGTTACCGAATTAGACATAGACGTATTATTGATAAAATCATCTGCCTGACCTTTTCCCAACTATGTTGGAGTGGCTTGGGAAATCAATTCCCCACCCCTCCCACCTCCCGTCCCTCAGAGAGAAACACCCCCCCCCCCCCCCCCACCCCCCACACCCCTTGAACGAAAACCTAGATCCGTGCCTGTATGAAAGAGATTAAACTCAACTCAAACTCAAAGCATTTATTTCAAATAAACCAATTACAGGCACTTTTGAATTGTCAATAGGTCGGTCAGTCAGAAAGATGAATCTAGTTGCCCATCCCAAAGCGTAGTAGATCCCTATGGAGAAGAACGGGCAAGAAACTCCACGGACACTCTTTTAAATTATAATATTTTTACAAAATATTGGTTACATCGTTCATGTTGAAAATATACATGTGAGAACAATGTAGAAAGATGTGCACGTTAAAAAGCGTCCGTAATAAAAAGATAATAACTAAAACAACTAAATTAAAAATAAGCCATGGCAGCTAAGAGACGACCAGTCCCAACTGACGGCGCCCGTTCACGAACATGACGCATGGATCAGCACCAATTAGCTCAATCATTAAAATAGGCTTTCAGGAACTGGTACTGGTAGTGTGCTACAATTTTAGTAAGGAACAAAGTTGCTAACGACAAGGAAATGAATAGGTAATAAATATGTTAACTGGACCAAGTACTATTTACAACAACATTTATTTTTCAAACGGACACTTAACTAATACGGAACTAACTGAACTCCAGGAAACATTCGAATTTCAAAAACCAATTTACTTCAAAACCTCATTTATTATTCACAACCTCTTATCTACTTATTTCCCCAATATATACCGCGGCTTGCCCGTTCTAGATGCAGTATTGCCAGTTGTAGCTGGACTAACAGGATACGCGTGTTGTCAGGGAATGGGGGCCGACGTATTAAAAAAAAAAAAGCATTTACCCACAACTTTTTCCCGTGGTGGTTTTGATACTCACCTCACAGGAACTGACCATTTTACGGTATAAAAAGAAAACCATGTCACTCAAACTCAAAGCATTTGTTTCAATTAATCCAATTACAGGCACTTTTCTACTGTCAAGGGGTCGGTCAGTTAGAAAGATGAAGCTAGTTGGGCCATTCCAAAGCGTAGTAGGTTCCTATGGAGAAGAACGCAAGAAACTCCATGGACACTCTTTTACATCAAAATAATCTTACAAAAACTCCCCAGCCCGCACGCTACGCAAAAAATCAGGTCATCGATGGCCCCGGCCCCGTTGCTGTGTGATGGAGGACAAACAAACATACTTTTTAAGTAGAATATTCACAACTTCTTATCTATTCCCAAAGGTATCGCTTCGTCGCGGCGTGCTTGTCTTGGACGTAGTGTTGCCAGCCGTAGCCGGACCGCTAGGACTCGTATGTTGCCAGGGCGTGGGAGCCGTGCTGGTCGACACTGTCGTACCGATGTCGCCTGCTTACCGCGCCGATCTGCGAAGAGATGATGTCGTGCTGGCTATTGATAATAAGCCCGTCAATAATGTTGCTCAGGTAAGATTCCGTGATTGCTCTGTTTCACCCAATTCAGTTTTGTCAAACTCTACGAAGAAGATACGGTTTTATTGGAACCAGGATACTTCCAATGTGGGACGCGTAGTGAACGGTGCTACTGGAAGTCCTCAGAAAATCTTTTAACAAGATCTCACGAGGGGTTACTACTCCTGGGAACTACTAAAGCCAAACAAACATTCCTTACAGCTGTACCTAGAAAAACATGACCTTTCATACCTGTCCTCGTGTCTTTGTATAACAAACCTACAATATTAAATGAGTTCAGTTGAAAAATGTGTCTTAATTCAAATGGTTATGATCCAAAATGTCTTGATTATACATATTTCAAACCTAAACATTTGCATGATTACCTCCAACAGGTAGGCAAACTCCTACGCCTAGTAGAACGTCGCTCGGTAACCGTACGGGTCAAACGCGGCGGCAGCGGCGCGGGCGCACGTCGCGACGAGGCGAGTGAACCCAAACGAATAAAGCCGAACTTCTCCTTCAGACGAGTGTCAGAAGTCATGGAGGGGGTCAGATTGCAGGGTATGAGGGCTGCGGCGTCGAAAAGTAATTTACAGGTTAGTGGAATGACTAAAGGATACAATGGTGGTAGGATTAAAAGCAATAGGGGATCCCTTATAAGATACTTTGTCATAAGCTTTCTTTGACTGGAGCCATATTTCAAAAAGCAAGTAAAAATATCCTTGTGTATATTAATAACAACAGTTTTCTACACCACCAATTCGCTTGCCAAACCTGGTGACGGGGCCAGTTTTCATCACTAAAACACAAACAAAATGTAGGAAAGTACCCTTCCTAGCCTATAATGCCTAAGCCACTAATGTTCCCTCTGCTGGGACACAGGCCTCCTCTCAGTGAGAGGGAGTGGGCTGTAATCCACCACGTGGGCCCAGTGCGGGTTGGTACATGTCACATGTCTTCGAATTTTTGGTTCTAGGACATGCCGGTTTCCTCACGATGTTTTCCTTTACCGTTTTGTTGCAATTCTTCCGTCTTCCATCATTGCGTTATAACCAAACCATTGTATCATCCATTTCACCAGGAACCCGAATCCAGCCCAGCAAAAACAGTGGAACCACAAAACGAGACTGATGCACAAGCCAAACCGAACACAAAAACAGACCCAGCACGGCCACTGAAAGCATCCGAACAGCCCGCTTCGGCTAACTTCGGGCTTCGGAAACGCCGCTGCTCCGTAGAAAATAAGTCTTCCGATAGTTCAGCCGGCAGTACCCCGCCAGCCTCCGGCGCGAGCACACCCTTACGACAAGCAAACGTTATTAACAAAACAGCTGTCAAACACCCAGACATACCCATAATCAGAACTGACTCTTCAGAATGTAGGTTACCAGAGAAAGAAACAACCGAAGAAGAAGAACAAATATTCGAAGTTGGAGGCCCCCGACAGTGTGAACACGTCGAAATATGCCAAATGTTCTGGACGAAAAACTCACCGTTAAAACCTATTATACCTTTTGACGAAGAAACCGAGTTCAAGCTAAATGAGAACCACAAATATCTGAACATCAATGTCTGGGCGACAGTTGCTGAGAAGGAAGAGATTCTGTTAGGGTATCTTAATATTCCGCTGACAGCTTTGTTGGCTGAATGCCAGGACTCAACGGTCCCCCACCAAATGAAGAGGTACCAGTTCTTGCCGCCAGATGTCGATATCAAGTTCAGGTGAGATTAGAATACCGCTAGATGGCGTTACACGTGGATGAAAAATTTTTTCACAGGAAGATATAATTTTTCTTTTTGTGTATGTGTGTTGTGTTTTTTTCTTCTGCATTGTATGTGATTGAATATCGGTCGTCTTTTCTGACTTATGCTACCGCTGCTGTTGATCTAGTGCGTTTGCACACCTCTACACATAGTTAATTTGGTAATATGTTGGCGCTATTATAGCTGCGAAGCCTTTGACGTATTGTCGGTTTTCTTGCACATAAGTACAAAAACACAAGCGCCGATTTTTTGCGCTTTTACCACCTCTTAGGAGCTGTTGCTGTTGGAGTGAATGATAGCGTGACGGTTGACAGAGGAGAATGAAAGAAGAAAACGTGTTGCGCAGACCCCAAGTAATATGGGATAAGGGCAGGAAGATGATGATGAGGAGCTGTTGCTGATGCGCAGAGCGCGGTACGCGTAGATGACCACCATAGAAACGGGTTTTGTCGACGAAAGAATAGACAAAATGACAGATTGTAGAAATATTTCTACGCATTCGACACGTCTAGGCATGGTAATGTGCCATTTTGTCTATTCTTCCGTCGACAAAACGTCGTCATGCTACGCGTGCGGAAATATTTATAGCGTAATATTTTTCAAATGAAACAATTTTTATTTCGACAATAACAACAATTTTTTATTGCATGTCTCTCGTACAATTCACAAGTAAGCATTATTTCTCTAAAACGTATAGTTTAAGTGTAAGTGTATCTGAATTTATTTATTTAAACTTGGGGTAATCACTATTAATAAAATTGATCTGTAAGATTTTAGATTATCTGTGCATTATTGGACATATCACCTAATCTTTAAAAAAATATTTGATGAAAGTACATATTTTTCCATAACAGATACCTTCGATTATGTTTTCACTAAACCATCGTTTTAATAAATAGGTACTTATGTCATCCTTATCCTGGTTCAGATTTTACGCATCTGGATAAAATGGTGAAATATTTCTCCCGTTGCGCAATAATTTCGACGGCGATGAATAAGACATGGTTCCGACACTGAGACAATGGTCCTAACGACCGACAGCTACTTATAGCAATGATCATATTTTCTTTAGCAGTTTTGGTAGCATGACATGAGGATTTCTCCCAGTTTACGTAAGAATTGTTTCCTAACACGTACTAATTAGGTTTCTGAGAAAATGCGGGTTTGGAATTGTGCCCGGGGAAACCTAGTTTGCCTCTTTGTCAAGGTCGTAACAACGCTCTGAAAACCACATAATATGAAGATTGTCATCAGCACAAACACAAAACATACCTAACAAGTGAAATTTAGGTGTACTATACCAATACTGATGAACAACCCTTCGGGGAATGCAGGCGTGATGTTATAAGTTATCATAATTACCAAGCGGTCATTGTGTTCCTACTATTAAATAGGCCACTATTACATTATCATTTTATCGTCAAAGAACAATAACATCTTATCAGTTTTAACGAAATAGTTGTACTGTATAATACAGTACAGCTATTTTCTTAATGTCCCTCGGCAAACTTCGTGTTTCGTCATTCGTCAGATTTCTATCAGTTGCCCTTTGCACTTGGTGCAGACCGGACGCTCTCAATCGACTTGGAAGTATATAGACTACAAGTCGATAGAGAGTCAATCGACTTGGAAGTATATAGTCGACCGGGAGCGTCCGGTCGACTTCGAAGTATATAGACTATATACTTTCAAGTCGATTGAGAGCGTCCGGTCTGCCTGCACCAAGTGCAAAGGGCCACTGATAGAAATCTGACGAATGACGAAACACGAAGTCTATTTCGTCAAAACATAATGCCTGATAAGATGTTATTGTTCTATGACGATAAAATGATAATGTAATAATGGCCTATTTAATAGTAGGAACACAATGACCGCTTAGTAATTATGATAACTTATATCATCACGCCTGCATTCCCCGAAGGGTTGGGCAGAAGTGTAGGTAAGAAAGAATATTATTTCTATTAATTTATACTAAAAAAAATTAAATTATAAAAAATATAAATTAAATTTAAATATTTAATCCTTTCGTACTAAAATATTTATTCATTTTTAAAAGAGTAGTTAATACTCTTGTAACTTAATGTAATTTATTTTAAAAATGCGAGGAAAGCTGCTAAAGTCTGACGAAACACGAAGTTTGCCGAGGGACATTAAGAAAATAGTTGTACTGTACATAGCTGTCACAACATTATTATAACTACCAATCATCATCATCACCACCATCATCATCATAATCGTCATAATTTTAGCCGAAAGACGTCCACTACTGCACATAGGCCTCTCCCAAGCACCGCCACTTCGATCGGTTCTGTGCTTCCCGTAATTACCAATATTAACACCTAATTATATTTCCAGTAAAAGCCACAAGTTATCATCACACGCAGGCTTCGAGCCATGCCTGTGCTTCGGCGACGCCCTAGTCTGGTGGGAGTGGGAAGGGTTAGGTCCTGCCCGGGCAATCCCCAGATCAAGCCGGGACCCAGTCTTACCCAGGCCCCCCAAACCGACTAGAGCTAGCCACGATTTTGTGCGAACACATTTCCATAGATCGACGCAATGCGATTTTTGTAATAAGAAGGTGAGTTGAGAACAAAGAATTGTAGAAATAGGTGAATACGTCATTCTTAAATACTTAGGTCGAGTGTATCATTATTTTAAATCTTTGCTAAACTTTTCTTTCTAGTACATTTTTGTAGGGATCTAGATGTTAATTAATCATATCTAACAATAGACAGTAAAAACATAATTTTCGATATCGTAAATTCCACACAAAGGAAAAATAACGACTAAGATATTTTATCGGGCCTTTGAACAAAATAAAAGCTGCCCAAAAATAAACTTTATTTACAGACACATTTCAGTGAACTTTTCTTCGAATACATTCACGTAAATTAAGTTATTTTTTGCCTGGGTCCTTCGACCTTTGTTACAAACACGTTCATTTTTCAGATATGGCTGAAAGACGCGATGCAGTGTCGAAACTGTGGGCTGTCCTGTCATAAGAAATGCGTCACTAAGTGTCAGGAGTCTTCGCCCTGTATTCCTAAACTGGATAGAGGTATGTGTTATTTTTAGAACCTTCCCTACTCTCTGCCCAGCAAACTTAGTCCGGTTGTAGATATATAGAGATAGGAAAGAAAGAAACACATTCTATTTGGGACTCACACAGGAAATACAAATTTGATTTACAACTTAATTGATGGCGGAACAGGTAAAATTCATGTTGACGTACAGAATGAATTGCGTTTTATTGTGAATGTATGTATTTTTCCTGCAGTAAGTAGTGCGTTGCGTTACTATGACGCATCAGCCTCGTTAGTACTTCACTCTATCAATCATTGTTACTACATATATTTTATTAGCTGCGCCCCGCGGTTTTACCCTCGTAGACCGGGATAAAAAGTAGCCTATGTGTTAATCCAGGGTATAAGCTATCTACATACCAAATTTAATCCAAATCGGTTTAGCCGTTTGAGCGTGAAGAAGTAACAAACATACAAACACACACACACACACACACTCACAAACTTTCGCTTTTATAATATTAGTGTGATATCAGTGTGCTGAAAATGTCTGGTTTCAACTGGTTTGACGACTCACCTACATTGTTCTCATTGCTGGGACACAGGCCTCATCCCTGTGAGAAGGAGCGGGCCGTAATCCACCACGCGGGCCCAGTGCGGGTTGGTAGATGTCACATGTCTTCAAATTTTTGGTTCTAGAACATGCGGCTTCCTCACGATGTTTTCTTTCAGCGTTTTGAGAGCAGTGGTGATGAAATAATTTACACAATGTAAAGCTTCTGTCATGGTTCGAACCTAGGACCTGCAACTCGTAAGTCGCGGCCGTTACCACTGGGCCTCCACTGCTCTCTTTTGACGACTGACGAGGCTCATTTTGCAATTTCTATTAACGATATACTGGATGACTTATTTTACCGTTTTGAAAAAAATAGGCTATAATAGGTGAACGGAGTAGAAGCCTACGGCATACCAAATGTATTTTATTTTTTCAAAAAAAAAAAAATTTATAAAATTAAAATTAAATTCATATGCACATTGCGTATGATTTGAATTTCGATATTTTTAAACGATTTATATTTTTTTTTTTAATTTCTGTTTTTATTATACTAATATGAAAAGTTTACGTCGAATTTGTAGTATTTATTGTTACTTAAATATTTTTTTCTGTTTAAGCTATTAAAAAAAAATAACTAGGTATGCCCTAGGCTTCACAGTGTACATAAATAGTGTAGGTGTGACGTCCGGCCTAGAGCGCGACGCGTCCTTTACTGTGCTGGCGCCTGTACCTACAGTCAGACTAAGATTATTTAAGCAAATTGAAACCAACATTAATTTGCAGTGTTATCTAAAGCCATTTCAAACATCTATTAAAGAATGACAGTCGTGATTTGAATATACAGACAATCAATTAATTTCCCTGACTTTATATCAAGTTCTTCACATTTAAATCTCACAGTTCCATACACCACCACGTATCATCATATACTGGATGTGACACGGGGTGGATACGGGGGGAGGGTACAGGTTGCAACGGCTGCAGCTGCAAAGGCTTCGATCAAACTGAGTCTAAAACTCTATATTACTAAGATATACATAGATAAGTCGTACTCGTACTTATCCTCGCAAAGGGGAGTACATTCTCGAAAAAGGCTTTCTCTGCTTGAGAAATCCCCCTCCCTCAGAAAGAAACATTCACACTCTAAAGCCAGATCCGCGCCTGAGTGACACACACACATTCACACTCTAAAGCCAGTTCTGCCGATGCACAACGTATGCATGTTGCTATTGCACAACTTCCCTACATCGGGGCATGGCCGACCGTCCGTCGTCTCATGAATGTGTATCGGCTGAGTCATAGGTATGTACTAAGGTAACTGGACGCATTTCCTGAAACTTGTGTTTGTTGAGTCACCTTGGGTTGAGGTCTAGGCAGAACATCCCACGTTGACATTCTGTTTTATGTGTGTAGGGTCAAATTAATTGTTTTGTAGAAAAAATGTTGCGTGGTGAGTGTTATTACATTAAACACTGTAAATCTATACTTATTATAAAATAAAGTCACTTTTCGTGTCTGTCTGTGTAGCCGCGTTGTTATTCTACTTAAACTACGCAAAGGATTTTGATGCGGTTTTCACTATCATTTAGAGAATTTATTCCGGAAGATTTAAATGTATAATTAATACTATTATACTTACATATAATATAAAATCCTTCAGGTTTTTTCAAGTCGTAAAAACCGTGCGAAGGAAGGCTGGGTAGCTAGTGTATAAATATTAGAGAAAAGATAAAATATTAAAATAGAAAAGATATGAAGGAGAGATTTGGATGAATATGGGGGTCATGGATTGCACAGCAATGGGATAAAATAATGTTAATAAAAAAAATTTAGAAGTGCAGGCAATAGTCAAATAGATTAAATTAGATCGTGAGTCCGATCCCCACCTGTAGCACCGTTCATGTGAACCCACTCGTTGGACAAGCACACTTAGCTGAAAAAAAGGGATTAAGAGGAATCCTAGATGTGTGCCTGAATTGTCCAATGTCCATAAGCGCTACGAAGGAAATCAGATGTAGCTTTTTCCATTATCATCTGAGCCATTACTTACGTATCTACCAAATAAGGTGAGTTCATAATACCAATCTGTCATTGTATCATACTTCAATTCTTGTTCAGACCATAATGATAGTTTTAATACCTTGTATTTGATAAAGACTTCGAACCTTCTGGCTTCTGGCTTTATTTCGTAAATAACACGAGCAACAATTATTTTTAAAAACTTGTTTACATTATTATTGCGTCGTATCCCAATTCCCAGGTAAGTAGTTGATATCAAAATAATTATAGTTTGGGGAACTTTCCTGAAAACGTTTTGGGAAAACCCGAACAACAATTCTACAATTCTTTCCTCAGTTTCTATACTGACCAAGTTCTATTTAAAAACATGTTGAAACTTCACACGAAGTGGAATGTTTTTACGCCGAATATTTTCTGCAAAAGGAATAAAATTCGCGAATATATTTATTCCGATCCGGCTTGAAATCGCGCCAAAATAACATCGTCTCTGCTGAAATGTGTCAACGACCAATAAGGTCGATGATCTTCGGATATTTTGATAGAAGTTAATAATGCACTCTAAAATTATTAATGATATTCACGGAGTCAAATATTTCTTGTAAATCAATTAAACCTTAGTTAATGTCACAGGCCGCTAATCCTTTCGTTTCTCTTTGTTTTCCTCAAATCTTGTCTAGACTTTCCTGGAGCTAGACCACCACCTCATAAAGCAGTATTATTTTAATCTTACATGAGTGTGGGAAAGAGATGGAGCTAGACGTCCTGTATAGCTCTATCTCTTTCTCACACTGAAGTAACATTAAAATAATACTGCTTTAAGAAGTGGTGGTTGGCCCCCTGATAATGATTCTTAATAAATTAGGTACGTGTTATTTTGTTAACCTACGAAAAAAAAGGAGGTTCTCAATTCGACACGTATGTTTTTTTTTTTTTTTGACCACGCATAACTTTTTACAGAGTCGTCCGATTTGAAAAAAAAATTGTTTTATTGGAGAGGCCCCAAAAAGCCTCAAAGTTGGTCCCAGATAAAATTGATTAACTTTGCTTGGGTAGTTTTTGAGTTAACTTCAATAATACGTATTTTTTCCCCACTTTTATATGGATGATGTTTTAGTTTTTTTGCAGGTAGTGGTATTAGAATTTGTGTGGGGTAGGTAAAAAGTGAAAATTAAAACTTTTTTACAAAAAAATACAAACGACTTTCAAAAACAACACTATAAAGTGAAAAATAACTTTAATTTCGGAAGTCGGTGGCAAAAAACGAAAATACATATAACCAGACACCGACTTTCGAAATTAAAGTTATTTTTCACTTTATAATGTTGTTTTTGGAAGTCGGTTGTATTTTTTTGCAAAAAAAAAATTATAACGAAATAGAGGAAAACTGTTCATCTATGTCTGTAGGTAGTAAAATGCCAATAGGACCAATTAGAATGTGATAAACTCAAATAATCGATGTACCAATCTATTGGCAAGCAAGATCATGCGACACGTCAACCTAGACGCACATGCTGTGGCAGCTTCTACCAATTAGATTAGACTCATGCCAAATTAAATACAGATCTATATCAATTCTAGTCCAAATTATCATTAATTTAGTTAAGACTTATAAAATTAATAGCTTTGCACAGTTATTTGCTTTTACAGCCACGTTCCCATATTTCTCGGGAACACTTAGTGAGCTAAAATTTGGCAAAGGTATTATTATCTTTCATCTGCTGCGTTGAGGTGTTATATTTACGTTTAGAAGCACGTGATTTTACTGCGCGAAATACTAAGGTACTTTAAATAAGAAATCGTCGACAGACGAATGTAAATGATACAGCTTTGTACGAACAAAGACATGAGCCTGCATTTAAGTTCAAGGAAGGAAGTGTTCTCAGTAAATTGAAATCTCAAGACACAGTTTTAATCCAAAACAAGTCAACGGATTAAAGCGAAATTTTCCTTAAAGCGCCAAAACATGTGGACTGATATTTGCTCGAACAAAGCTGACGCATCAAATCGATTCACATAATAGAGGAAATTGCGTCTCGGGCTTGTACCATACTCCATTTACCTTTGTGCTTCTTCAAATTACTTTTAGAACTCTCATCTAATTTACGGAAAGTGTTCGGAGTCAGATCTAAGGACCAAGAAAAACCAGTAGGATTGAACATACTCGTAATTACAAAGAATGACAAAAAATTTTAACAAAGACTAGGTATGTCTGTCTTGGAGAACTTTATTGTTGTTGTAAATTTTTAGTAAATCCACTCCAGCATCACAAAGAACAGTTTCATCTTCGGAAAGTAAAATGTGAACGGCTGCACGATAAATCTAAAAAGCGTCACATGTTGCAATAATTGCGTTACATCAGTAATTGCGCTATCATTCCGCAAATACACGCTAGATACTTACGCATTACATTTACAGTGATATGTGCAACTAATATAATGAAACAAACTTATTACTAGAACTGACGAGAATTCCAACACGGCAATAAGTATTATAAAAATTTAGAAGGTTGGCGTGCAATGCGATCGTCGACGCGGAAGAGATAATTATGCTCCACTTTACCATACTCTATTCTTTATAGAGCTACTTCGTTGTAATACTACGTAAACTGTAGTTACACGCATTTTACGATGCAGTAATTAAGGATAAGTCGCTGGATCGTCGTAAACATAGAAATGAGTATGTTTTAGAAAGTAGGACTTTTATTTATAGGTTCTTATATTTAAGTAGAGATACACACGTGAATGGGCTTAAGAACGATATTGTTGATGACTGCAGTAATGTTAGAGAACTTCCTAAATAGCTCTTCATCATCATCTGCTTAGCCTTTTCCCAACTATGTTTGGCTATTTTGGCGGCTTCCAGTCTAACCGGATGCAACTGAATACCCGTATTTTACATGGAGCGACTGCCTATCTGACCTCTACAACCCAGTTACTCGGTAATACGATACCCCTTGGTAAGACTGGTTGTCAGACTTTCGGGCTTCTGACGACCCGTAACGACTGTCAAAGATCCATCACGAATGACAGCCGGGACCAACGGCTTAATGGCTTTCCTAAATAGCTCTTATAGAAGAGTAAATTGCCATTAGAAGCGAGGAGGACAACATGTTCCTTGCACCGGCAAGCCATCTGCCACGTGTTACACAGCTGATTTTCTTAGCTGTCACGAGTTCCCTAAGCTATTCTCTGTGTGATTATTTTTAGATTTTTTTAGTTGGAAGTTGGAACTTTGAAAGAGGCAAGGTTTTGGACCGATGCAGACTATTTCTTGTCCTAAAGGTCACTGATGATGCCAATGGGAAATGAATGAGAAACTTGAAACTTTTTTTTCGAAGACATGTGACATCTACCAACCCGCACTGGGCCCGCGTGGTGGATTACATACCTTTTCCTCTCACAGAGAGGAGGCTTGTGTCCCAGCAATGGGAACGCTACAGGCTGATTATGCTATACAACATGGCCAATGTTTCTAAAAGAATCCGTCGATTGCCTTAAATAACACCCCCCAGAGAAAAACAAGCTCCACTTTTGGACCTCCTACTAATCCAGCAATTACATCATTGTCATTACCTACAGAGCGATTTGTTTTCTTTTTAACATTGGTATTTTATTATTTCCTCTAGATTCTTCAGGCATGTTAAATTGTCCGCCGCCCGAGTTGATCATGACCGAAGCCGACGCCATCGCTGACCCTGACTCTGATGATGAACCCGAGAGAAAAGACTCCCTAGATGTCCATGAGGAGGGTAAGTTTATACAGGAAATGGTTGTAGGGCTGGTTGGACAAAAAAAAACAAGTGCTACGGCTGCAAGTGATAAGATTTACACAAACGCCTCTAACGTTGAATACAGACACGAGATACAGTAATGTTAGGGCTTTAGTAATATCTCTAAAAGAGCCAAACCTCAAAGGAGTTGCACACCTCACAACGCTTCAGCGTGTGAGAGTGCTCTTCTCTCGATATGTCGCCTTGTCAAAATTTTCCAACATAAAACCGTTAGGCGCCATCTCCACGGGCGAGAGAATCGCGGCGATAGCCAGGCTGTGCCTTCAAATTATCGCCGCGATGATATCGCCGTGTGAAGATTGATTCATAGAGTTTCTATTGAATTCGGTGGCACGACGAGATTATCGCCGCGATTTTCTCCCCTGTGGAGATAGTGCCTTATACTCTCAATTATAATAGGTTGGGGAAAAAGTTTCTTCGCATTTTTTAAGAAAATTCAAAACATTTTTTAATATACATTATTTACATTTATCTAAAGTATGTAGGTACCATTTTGTTCGATAACTTTTTGCCATCTTCTAGGTAGGGACATGATCCCATTGCTATAGATATTTTGGGACTTCTGATCAAAATACCGCGACAAGTGGTTTTGGCAGTCCTATCGTGATGTTAACCTGACACTGCCTAAAGAATTCTGAAGAGACCGAAACAGGTGGAAATCTGAAGGTGCAAGGTCAGGACTATACGGCGGATGCATTAACACCTCCCAGCCAAACTCTCTTAATTTTTGCTGAGTGGCTAAATATGTGCGAGGTCTAGCGTTATCATGATGAAAAACCACACCCCTTCTGTTGATTAATTCCGGCCGCTTTCTCTCAACTTCTTGCTTTAATCTCATCAGTTGTTCGCAGTAGAGTTCAGAATCGATGGTCCTGCCTGGTCGTAACAGCTCTTAATGAATAATGCCCTTCCAATCCCACCACACACACAGCATCACCTTGTTGCGAGTTAACGCGGGTTTCGCCAGTCTGTGAAGCCTGACCGGCCTTTGACCACGACCTTTTTCACACATTCTTGTCGTACGTGATCCACTTTTTCATCACCAGTTATCAGCTTCTTCAATAATGGTTCGGTTTCATTGTGTCGTAATATAGAATCACAAATGAGTACACGGTTCATTAGGTTTCTTTCAGTGAGCTCGTGAGGTACCCAAATATCGAGCTTTTATGTGTACCCAGTTTTTTCAAATGCGCCTAAACTGTTTTATGATCAATTCCCAGTTCTTCAGCTACGTTGTAACTACTGATATGCCGATCTTGCTACACTTTTTCAAAAATGGCATCCATTTTATCCGTAATAGTGCGAGCAGAGCGACGTGCATCTTTGACATCAAAATTTCCGGATTGAAAACGCTTAAACTAAATTTGTGCTACTCTCACAGACACTGCACAGGGGTCCATAAACATCGCAAATTTTTTTCGCGGCTTGCGTTGCATTTTTACCTTTTTTGTAGTAAAATTTTAAAATGTATCGAATTTCTTCATTAGATTCACTCATCTTGACAGTACGAAAAACAAATGAAAATCACACATTTTCCTAATTTGAATTTGGAATTATGTTCTTTAAAATTTAAACTTTCAATGATACTAAAACCAGCCAGATGCAAATAGTATAGCCAAAGAGATTTTATTTTATGTTCATACATACTATAATGCGAAAAGACTTTTTCCCCAACCTAATATATGAAATTCATATTAACAGGGAAATTTTTGTAA
This sequence comes from Cosmia pyralina, assembly GCA_946251885.1. Classification (NCBI taxonomy): domain Eukaryota; kingdom Metazoa; phylum Arthropoda; class Insecta; order Lepidoptera; family Noctuidae; genus Cosmia; species Cosmia pyralina. The sequence continues at coordinate 22,473,401 of OX276345.1, read as the reverse complement.
TTTGGGAGTTACCATTTGCCACCGAGTTTAGCCATAAAAGTCAGTACTTTATACGTGCTGACTGCGGACTGGATTTATTGGTTTCTTCTTGGTTTATTGAAAATCGAAGCAAGTAAGAATTTATTAATGTGACAAGTTAGTTATGTGAAGAACGTTAGAGGCGCTTGCGTCGATCGTGTTACTTCCCGTTGCGTTAGTTGCGTGATAGATCTACTGCCAACAATGTGCGACGCTTGGCAACTTCTATCTGTTACTTCATATTTTCTACAAAGTGTCATCGTTACTAATAAATTGTATATTGTGTTTTACTAGTGCTTTTGACGTACGGTCATCAATCACTGGCATCAGAAATAACCAAATTGGCATAAAAAGAAAACGTTCCAAAAATCTTTCCAGATTTATTTTAATCTTCAAAAACTCTGCCTTCATACACAGTAAACTTTTATTTAAATTATATATCTATATGTTATCTTATATATGTTTATATAAAAATATGTTGTTTTCTTTTTGTTTGTGCACAGACGAATTATTCGAATGCTGACGATCGGAGAACTTTTCGCTATAATAACACCTCCGGCTCCACCCGTCACGTACACAGACATACACAGGTTTTTTTATATCTATATATTTGACTGCAAATACATGTTTAGTCTGTGAACAGTCCGAACGTGGTCCTTTAGCCCCTGTACATAATGGATTCCATACTTTAAAGACAGTGACAGGACCAGGGGGTGATCACCGTAGAATTTCACCAGCTTTTGTTGCCGGTATAATTACAGGCACATGATACATACTCTGGCATGCTAACGCACCAGCGATGTCTCTGGTATGCTAATGCACCAGCGATGTCTCTGGCATGCTAACGCACCAGCGATGCCCCTGCATGCTAACGCGCCAGCGATGCGTCTGGCATTCTAACGCACCAGCGATACCTCTGGCATGCTAACGCACCAGCGATGCCTCTGGCATTCTAACGCACCAGCGATGCCTCTGGCATGCTAATGCACCAGCGATGCCTCTGGCATGCTTACGCACCAGCGATGCCTCTGAGATGCTGACTCACCACCGATGCCTCGGGCATGCTAACGCACCAGTGATGCTTCTAGCATGTTAACGCACTAGCGGTGTCTCGGGCATGCTAACGCACCAGCGGTGTCACGGGCATGCTAACGCACCAGCGGTGCCTCGGGCATGCTAACGCACCAGCGATGCAGAGGCATCGCTGATGCTTCAGGATTGGAGATTTACCTAGATGTCGATAACTACTTACCATCTCAGGTGGCCTGCCTGTTTTTATGCTATCCAACACATAAAATCTGGTGAAGTCGAGCATGACCTCATGGGCATGACCCTTGCATCATTTCTGGGGCCTAAGTCTAATCGACAAACGTTGCAATGGACTCTCCATTCTCCATTCATTTGTACATTGGTAGACTTGGCCCCCCGGTGCTTGCTGGTGGAAAGCCTTAGTTGCCAGCCTCGAGGGACAGCCTCTCTGAAATGGAAACTGAATCCGCCACTGTCTATGCATTTACGCAAAATAGCAATCTATCAATGGGCAAAACGGAGGTAAACTATGCCATTATTTGCAGCAGCTGCATATTTGTTAGTCTCCTACGTTTTCCTTTACCTGCCGAGTGCCGTGTGACCCTAATGAAGTCAATAAATGCTTGAGGATCCTGTGTTGTCTAATGGTCCATTTCACACCAAATAATATTAATAAATCCATAATCACTCAGAATCGGAACAGCTCTGCCATAATTTTCCATGGTAGGTATGTCATAACTCATAACATAGCCCATAAAAATAATAATACTTACGTAAGCTACCTTAGCTACAGCAATAAAAAAATAAATAAAAACATGTAAGTACATAATGTCATTATAAGATCGTACCATGACTATCGCGCCCGTTAACCCCAAAAAGTGAATACTGACATAATGAACTCGTATGATTACAATTCACCAGTGTGGACCATCACACCGAGCCAAATAGACATTATAGTTTGACAAGCGTTAATAAAACATTGAATAAAATTATGTTATGAATTAAATCAAAATAGTTATCTTTTAGAAAGGGAAAGTCAGTAAAAACGCTTCGAACATAGTAATGCAGGAAACAGATTACTCAGTCACATAACGTTAGCCAATCTCATATTATATCAACGATGCAACACAATGCTATAAGTACCTACGAGTGTACAAAAATTAACCCACTTGGCTGCTTGACACTGGTTATTTTCTTAATTAGTTAATACATAAGCCGTTTGAAAGCACTCAATTCCTTATAAATGTGGTAATTTTTTCACTTGTCCTTTAACGCTCTGGTTAAGTTTGTTACCAAGGATTGCATAGTACCTACCTATCTAGTGAACTCAATATCAGAACTGTTTTCAAAATACCGCGAAATATCTCATTAAATTTTATTATAATTTTTAACATTCAGTTTTTATTGCAATGCTGTAATGTAATCTAATTAGTCGACTTTGGAAATGTTAGAAAAAATCTATGTATATTCTGCTGTCAAGTGTAAAAATGATTCCTCAAAAAGTCTTTTTTTGTTACCTACAATTTCATATTTACATTTATTTTATGTACCAATTCATCATGTAGTTTTGAATGAGTTACCCCTCCCAAGCCCAGCTACTTAATCCCTTTTAGAAGCTTCCATAGTTCCTCTACTATTTTTCCTTGATCCTTGTTTTTAAGTTACAAAAAAATCCTGTGTAATCCTCACTGTCACGCCTTATAGTCACCTTTTTAACACAATTTTCACCCAAAATCACATTCCTTCCTTCTTAGTTCTTAGATATATTCAAACTAGATACGGTAATATTCAGGTGGCGGAGCAATGAGCGCGCTGGTGGCTGGACTAAGGCGCGCTGGCTCCGCTCATTCCCTCTCTGCGCCCAAAAACAACGCTTCTTCCAGGTCTTTACCACCATCACCTAGTCATACACCCAGGTATGTTAAGCACACCATTATGTCGTGTTGTTAAACTCAACAACTTCAACCGGTAAAGACACCAGCTTTTGACGGCACCTTTTCAGCAATGAGACACTGATGCACCTACATTTAGTGCTGTTCGGAGCTGTGTTTTGCTTTTTTTACATGGTAAAAAGTCTGACTCATAGTTCGATTTCCCCGTACCCGATGCGGTCGAGATTTTTTTCCAAACTCATGACGTGTTTCATTTTTGGACAGCTACAAATGTACAAGGTGAAACTTTAATCACCGTTATCCTCTTAAGGGGTCATTGTACTCATCATTATGAACAACTTTTACTATGGGACGAAATCTGAAATCGCGAAAAAAATCAGCTTTTCCCTACATTTATCTTCTTACTATCTTACTACTATTATAAAAATGTGAAAGTTTGGATGGTTGGATGGATGAATGGATGGTTTGTTACTCAATCACGCCAGAAACGGCTGAACGGATCTGAATGAAATTTGGCACAGACATAGACTATAGTCTGGAATAGCACATAGGCTACTTTTTATTCCGGAAAAATGTATACGGTTCCCCTGGGATAATTTCCGACATCCACGCGGGCGAACACTAGTTCACATAACTCGCCAAAATGTAGGAAACAACTGATTTTTTTCGCGCTTTCTGGTTTGGTTCCATAGTAAGAGTTGTTCATAATTATTAGTACAATGACCCCTTATGAGGATAACGGTGATTAAAATTACACCCAGTATTCAGCGAGATATTATCAAAAGTGGTAGAGTCAGAAAATATGCATTGATAAGTCCAAAAATGATTTAAACCCTTTAGGTTCCGCGAAAAACGGGCCACCGACCACAGCCACCGGTGGCTGACGACAAGCTGTTTACATGATTTTTAACACGTTTTGTATGGAATCGCCGCACACGTGTAGCATGTGGCGTCCACTTGCGACCGGTGGCGGCCACAACGCCGCCTCCGGTCGCAACTCATGCGCCGCCGCTGCGGCCCCTCTCACATCTTACAAATTGTAGCGGCCACCGACTACTAGTGACGGCCACCGGCCAGCTTCGTAAGGCCTCTGCCTCGAATTTTGCGAGCAGCGGGGCGGCAGCGGCGGCGGCGCGTCTCGCATTGTCCCGCCCCGCTTCCGCGCCGCTGTTTTCGAGGTCCGGACCATTTGTTTTTACGCATAAAATCCGGCCGCTCCCGCGTCGCCGCCGCTGCCGCCCCGCTGCTCGCAAAATTCGAGGCAGAGGCCTAAGCGCGGTACCAATGGACGTGGCGCGCGACAGCCACCGGTGGCTGTATTCGGTGACCCGTTTGCGCGGAGCCTTAATTTTCAAGTTGCGGGCTGACAACTGCATGCGGGTGTTTGGAAAATCGCGCCGTGAGTTTGGCTATGACGAGCTTATTGCAAGGCTCCGCTTTTCAAAATGGATGACTCTTCCTTAACTTTATTTTCACACTGTATTACCACAGTCTATACATCATACAGTCGTCCGACGAGAGCCCGAGCTGCTTACGAAGTTCGGCGAACTACGTAAGCAGCTCGAGCTTCGTCGGGCTTCGGGTGTGGGACTGTGGTATTACTGTAATAGCTAGAAGGCAATGTATCATTTCTATTAAAATAAGTCGGTAATTTATTGAAATCGCGAAATAAACTATTGAAGAGTTGCGTGATAATACTTTACTTTGTTTTTAGTTCGCACATCATTATGTCCTTCAACTTTTGAAGACACACAAGGTATTTCACTGAACGTTACCTACCTATGTTTTCTCTTCATTCCTATTGTCGCCCCTTGCCGTTTCCAGAATCAACTGCCATAAATGTTTCCTCTTCCCAAATATCGTCATGGAGGGTTCTAGTTTTCACTTTAAACTTTTTACTTTATATCCACAGATATTTCGTTAAAGAAGTTTCATTTTCAAGGCTTCAATCCGTTAATTTGATAAATATTAAAGGAACTCCAACGCCAAGAACAGATAATTCTTCCTATCTAGTACTTACAAAACATTATAAGTTATCTGGATCGAGACAATCGAGTTCTTCCGACCTTATTAACTTACTTTTATAATACAAAAGACGTTACTGCCTTGCGACAGCTTTAATGGCACCTTGATTGTGGCCATGCGAACCAATATGGGAATCCTAGGCTATCGTTTGTCTTACGTACACACGGCTACACATCAAGCTATACATTTCCAGTTTACACTGACCTCTTATTGTAGGGAAATCCTATACAATGCGAGATCAGCGTATACTGGAAATGTATAGCTTGATCTGTAGCCATGCGAACATAGGTAACAGATTTATAGTTTTTAAGATAACTTAATAAACAACAAATCTGTTCCCCTGTCAACCAGATGAAAGGTATATGATATTGATGTGTCCATTGTCTTTATAAGAGTTACATAAGTACACTTTCATTTGGAACCGTTCAATCAAATTGTAAACCTTACCTATGTGATGTGCAGTGATCAGAGTTAGGTAAGCAAATCACCAAATTCCGATCACTGGTGTTTTGCATTCTTTTCTATTTTGTAGTTTGAATTCGATTTGTATGTTTTACATCTTTGTGGTCCTGTCCTGTCCCTGACTAGCCCTTATAACTGTTTGCCCTTCTTCCTTGAGCTCCCTTTTCATATGAAATGTGGACCTTGACGAACAGGGGCCATTGCTAGACCCGAAAAATTAAGTAGGTCCACGACTACGCTGTATTGCTTTTTCACATCTAACATACTTACATTTTATTTGACTCCTTTCGCAACACTCGCATACAATGTCGTAGAAGAATCTTTAGCCACACTGCCATAGCTCAGCTCTTCTGACAAACAAAGTAGTGTCTCTGCTGCTGGCTATAAAGTATGTCATCTTAAAACACATGACTATTCTCAAATCTTTTCTAACTCTTCTCACACAAAGTGGTTAAAGAAAGAAAGAGCCTACACGTTTTTTGACGAGCAGCCCGTGTGACGTAAAGGAAGCAGTCGCTGGAGTCGGGCAACCCGTTCGGCGCGTGCGGCGCGACGTGGCTGGCGAAGGGCGGCGTGGCGGCCATGCTGGCGCCGGCGCTGCGCAGCGCGCTGCCGCCGGACGTGCTGCTCGCGGCCGCGCGGGACTGCGCGCCTGAGCTCGCCAGCAAGCTCACCGCGCAACAGATACATGACATGGTGAGTGCTGACACTAATACTGACGCGTGGCGGCCATGCTGCTGCCTGACGTGGTGGTGAGCTTATTCTTGATTTTTTGAATATTAGACCCCTTCTGGCAGGAATTCCCCGGAGAAGTTCCAAGTTAAATTGTCACCTGATGATTTATTTCTCTGTAGACTATCAGCTTTATCAATCAAAAGGGGTTACAGAAAATTATAAATGCGTTTGTGCTTCATGTTTTCGAACATAGGCGCAGTTACCTTCAATAATGAGTAAGCAAATAGCACTGATAGAGTCATTGAACTGACGATAGAATTCATAGAATATTTTAACATAGAAAAGAATGTTTCAACAAACGTTCTTTCTTTGATATTGATCCATCAGATCACAAAGCAATAAATCCTTCCCAAAATAACGTAACCTCAACCAAGGATGCAACTTGTAATTATGAATCTACTGTATGATTTATTCCTAGGTCATCTATTATAGTCCAGTTTACAGTAACTGCACCATCGTTAATGAACATACAAGATCATGAAGTTTCTGCTTTTATTCGAAACTACTACCGGCTGCCCTCAACACGTACTGATTTTTTTAGGATAATACCTGTACCTGACACAAGTAGTAACTGGTGGAGGGGGGTAAGATCCGGTGTGGTAAGAGATAGCTCTTACCACACCGGATCCTACCCCCTCCCCCCACATTTACTGAAATGCTCCCAGGAATCAGAGCTCTTTGAACTCCTGAAGAACTTTTCTACTTCTATGTAATTTATATCAATATCATTTGTAACCTATTTATTTATATTTGTAGTTGCTAGCTGTACGAGAAGAGCTATCAGCAGAGGACGCAAGCAGCGCGGGCGACGCGAACGGCGGCGAACTTCGCGCATGCGCCCTCACCGCCCTCATGCTGCACTGCTGCGCGGCCGCGCAACTCGCGCAGCAACGCGCAGAGAACGCGCCCACATGATGATATTACATTATTGTTCATTGTGCAATGGCTTGTTTCATTTCGATTATTCCTAAAGTTTTCCCCAACATGATGACAACTAATTAGTTGTCACCTGGAACTCTACTGAGTGCCGTAACTCGCACTTACTGGCTGACTTATGGCTGATTAATAGTCTTTAAATTAGTCACTGTACAGGTTGTTAGGTTAAAAGAGGGACATACTTTAACGTAGTGTAGTACTCATGAAAATGAACAACTTTTACCATGGAGAAATGGGAAAAAGAAAATCAGTTGTTCTCTACAAAGTACAAATCCTACGCGATCAAAATGTACGGGGCAGCTGATTTTTTTTTTCATATTTCAGGGTTAGTTCCACGATAAAAGTTGATCATTTTCATGAGTAGGTACTACACTCCGTTAAAGTACCTATGTCCCTCGTTTAACCTAACACCCTGTATAATATATTGTGACGTCATAAGTCATTACTCCGGTGGCAAATTGTCTGAGAAAGCAAAATAGATGTAATTCTGCCTATTTGTGCCATACAAAGCTGTTGCACTTTTTCCGTTTCCTACTTCAATAACTATTGACTAACTAGTACAGACGCCAGCACACATAGATATAAAGATATTTCTATGCCAGCACATCAAGCTACTACAATCTGTCAAATTTCTTTAATAGATTTTCATCTTTATCGCTAAAGCATTAGGTTCAAGGTTGATTGGCAAAATTTTACAGTTTCGGGTGGCTTGACCTGCTGACGTCTGTACTATCTATAATATTTAATTATTTTGCCAATAATTAAGGCATCATCAATGTCATTTTAAACAAAAAATTCTATCTACATTTACCTACTCATGACCTTGACAACAAAACTCGTGTTGATATAAAAACAAACGTCAAAATAAACTAGTTAAACAGCTACAATAATTCTATTTCGGACAACGGATTATACTAAACATGACATTACTACGCACTAAGCTTGTTATATCAGAACACAAACTAGTTTTTTACGACTAACATTCGATTTTGTAAACATAGTCGAAATAAGACGTAATTTTTACTGAAGGATGAAGTAAACTTTCAGTATCGATGGTGGCACGAGTCTAATCAATTCGTCGTAAATACGCCGGATGTTTCTAATCGTCAGTAATTCTAAAACTGGAGACGCAGGTTTCTACTAATTAGCTTAAAAGTGATTCACTTTGAGAGATCTCGTGTAATTTGGACTAACGGAAGTCGAGACAGCTATGGACAAAAATGTAGTTTGATAACAAACAAAAGAAATTCGGAGAAGGAAAACGAGAGAGATTTTCCAAGAGTAGGAAAATACCAAATAATGGTTGATACTGATGAAAACATAAATGAACTCAAAAGCAAAACATTGTATGCAGTCCCAAGGCAATATTCCCATCTAAACTTTGCTATTAAACAAAAGAAAAATAATAAACGAAATCAGCAGCAACAAGAAAGTGGCATTGACCTTTTCATTCTTATTCCAACTACATAAGGTTTGTTTTCGGGTGTAAGGACGAAGGGATCAAGGAACGCGTGTACCAACTGCGTCGAATGTTCTTCCGAACAGGGAACTGGCTTGTGTCCAGCTTTTCCTGAAATAGCACAAAGGATCGACCTCAACTTTCGTTGTGAAAAAAACTTCTGCGAAATGTCAGCGATCGACCGACGGAAAATTTTGTGCGTCACCCAGCCGACCGGACTTTATGCGTGTGCGCCGGATACCATCTAGATAAGTGTCCGATACATGTGTGTTGGGTAGGTATGATTTTAGGTTATTCGGTAAGTACCTACCTAGTTACAGTTACAATAATGAATCGTGAAATCACCATCATCTGCCTAGCCTTTTCGCAAAGACTGTCTGTAAAAATAAAATTCATAATTACCTCCTTAATATTTTTTCTCAAAGTCTCACTATTATAAAAATATGAAATGTACAAAGAAAAAGGGGGCTACGTCTGCCAACAAACTGCTTTGCAGTTTGGCAGAAGTAATGTGTATTTGAAAAAAATATTTCTGTGAATAAACACTTTTTCTTTTTCTTTTTTTCAACTATGCTGAGGTCGGCTTCCAGTCTAACCGGATGCAGCTGAATACCAGTATTTTACATGGAGCGACTGCCTATCTGACCTCCACAACCCAGTTACTGGGTAATACGATACCCCTTGGTAAGACTGGTTGTCAGACTTTCGGGCTTTTGACGACCCGTAACGACTGTCAAAGATCCACGAATGACGGCCGGGACCAACGGCTTAACGTGCTTTCCGAGGTACGGAGGAGTCTCGGTATGCAAAGATGGTCACCCATCCACGGACCAACCCCGGCAAGCGTAGCTTAACCTGATGGATCGACCCGTGCGGCTGTTATTACTTAGCCACGAGCTCCTCGTATGAATCATGAAATATGAAAGGCTATTGGTAAATAAACTTGATCCCGGACAATATACCTTATCGTAAGTATACCTACTGCTGATGCAACGAGGTCGAGGAGTGATTTCAACAGGACCTAGAGTTAATCTACGTGACTCAGAAACTAGGTAGATACCTACCTACTGCTCTATAATTAGAAATTACTTATATTTAATTAATTAAATATAAGTAATTTCTAATTATAATTTCTAATTAATTACTTATATTATTATAAGTGGGTATGTACATAGTCAAACATTATGACTAGGTGTATATTAATGCCTAAGTACCTATTAGTCGTCACTAAGAAGACTATACTTTCTTGGAGTACGGAGTGACATTCATTGGAAGGAAAACTCAGTTCCTCCCTTCTTGTTCCGCTGTCACCATTTGATGTTGTTCTAAGATTGACAGAAAAATACCTGTGTCGCTGCTTGTCATCTCGTGAGTGATGAAGATAGAAAATTCTGCATTTTCTGGCTCACTAGTCGCCTAACAACACTACCTGCACATATATTATTACTAGCTTTTGCCCGCGGCTTTGCTCGCGTGTAACTCGGAAATTATCCCCGGGGAACGTACTGCCGGACCAAAAATTATCCTATGCTCGTACCCAGGTCAAGGCCTATCTATCCGTTAAGGTGTGAAAAGGTAACAAATAGACAGACAGACAAATAATAAATTCAAATAATCTTTTTTATACGTAAAACAGGTTTGTATGATTCCAAGGCCCGCTTGCACCAAAAACCATAAATACAGTTAGCGCTGAACATTTTTAAAACATCATTCCATCCCTGACAACTTCAAAATTAACAGAAATAGAACAATGTTTTCAATTCGTTTAGCGCTCAACGTATTTTGTGATTTGTGGTGCTAGTGGGCCTAAATGTTTAACATAAGAATAATACTTATTCATTTTAATATGATCACCATTAATTTTTGTGATTGACTACCACTGACCCCGTAGCCCGTAAGTGAATGACACATTCAACACACGTATAACGTGTTAACAAAGTTTTTTTTGTGACTATAAATTGTAATAACTTTGACCGAGTAGACCAATTTTAATATGACTATTACTGTATTTATAACCTTTAAATCTCTTAAAAATAAGTACATAAAAATATCAATATTACATGTGAATTTTAAAATCATTCCCTGTTTTACCCCCTTGAAAAAACGCTGAAACGCGTAATTCTTTATGCCTAACTTAACCCAAAATAAACCCAAATGCTAGGTTTCCCTTACAAACTTTTATCCCCTATATCACCCCCTCTATGATTATTTTTAAAACAAAAAGTAGCCTATGTCTTTTCCTAGGATGCCATCTATCTTTTTGGCAAATTTTATTGAAATCCGCTCAATGGTTTAGGCGTGAAAAGGTAACTTAAGACAGAGTTACTTTCGAATTGAATTTATCAAAATCCTATTTAAGCGGACGTCTTCATCATAGTAGCTCCAATCTTTAATTTCAGTTCAATCAGTCGAAAATCTAAGAAGATTTATACAAACTTTCATCCCCTATTTTATCCCCTTGGGAGTAGAATTTATCAAAATCCTTTCTGAGAGGATACCTACGTTATAACATCTACCTGCATGCCAAATTTCAGCCCGATCAGTTTAAAATTGACAAAGCTTCATACAAACTTTCATCCCCTATTTTATCCCCTTGAGGGTAGAAATTAACAAAATCCATTCTTGGTGGATGCCTACGTCATAACATCTACCTGCATGCCAAATTTCAGCCCGATCGGTTTAAAATTGACAAAGCTTCATACAAACTTTCATCCCCTATTTTATCCCCTTGGGGGTAGAAATTAACAAAATCCATTTTTAGTGGATGCCTACGTCATAACATCTACCTGCATGCCAAATTTCATCCCAATCGGTTTAAAATTGACAAAGCTTCATACAAACTTTCATCCCCTATTTTATCCCCTTGAGGGTAGAAATTAACAAAATCTATTCTTGGTGGATGCCTACGTCATAACATCTACCTGCTTGTCAAATTTCAGCCCGATCGGTTTAAAATTGACAAAGTTTCATACAAACTTTCATCCCCTATTTTATCCCCTTGGGGGTAGAACTTATCAAAATCCTTTCTTAGTGGATGTCTACGTCATAACATCTACCTGCATGCCAAATTTCAGCCCGATCGGTTTAAAATTGACAAAGTTTCATACAAACTTTCATCCCCTATTTTATCCCCTTGGGGGTAGAAATTAACAAAATCCATTCTTAGTGGATGCCTACGTCATAACATCTACCTGCATGCCAAATTTCATCCCGATCGGTTTAAAATTGACAAAGCTTCATACAAACTTCATCCCCTATTTTATCCCCTTGGGGGTAGAACTTATCAAAATCCTTTCTTAGCGGATGCCTACGTCATAACATCTACCTGCATGCCAAATTTCAGCCCGATCGGTTTAAAATTGACAAAGTTTCATACAAACTTTCATCCCCTATTTTATCCCCTTGGGGGTAGAACTTATCAAAATCCTTTCTTAGCGGATGCCTACGTCATAACATTTACCTGCATGTCAAATTTCAGCCCGATCCCTCCAGTGGTTTGGGCTGTGCGTTGATAGATCACTATGTCAGTCAGTCACCTTTGAGTTTTATATATTTAGATTGATTTATTAGATAGCTATTCAATTGCCATCGTAGTCTTAGTACTGTTGCGTGTGTTCGGTATTTAAGGTTCTGATTAATGGAATTGCAATTCAGCAAATCGCATCGCCAGGGTCGCTACAGTAGGTACCTACTGCCCTACCTACCAACATAATGGAAAAGTATTTCATAAACGTCAAAGGCTTACAGTGCAAAAGTTATTGGTGTCTGTAAGGGTCAGTTTGCCCCAATCGGAAAAACCCTCGCGGATGTTCGACGGGTACCGACCTAGGTATCTATAGGCTGGCTTCATATTTTATGGAAACGCTGTCCTACTCTGGGCCAACACAAGGCCAGTGTTACCACGTGCGACCTACTGTACCGATGGACTCAGAGACGTAGGCGGGGGAGTTCAAACCTATCCGACTGCAAAGGCGGGATGCAAAAAGTTTCTAGCTCGCTATTTCTATATGAACGGTCAAAGAAAACCTAACTTAATCGAAGCGGGGTGCTAAAAATTTCGAGCTCGCTTCGCTCGCTCTTGCAGCCTATTGTCTCCATAGCGGCTCCATTATCCTAAATGGACGGCCCTGTTTTTGGCCATGATTGGAAAGTGGCGGGAAGAGAGAAACAGTACCTAGGCTTTATTTAATTTGAACTCTGACTGAATTACAATAAATCCTCCAAATAATCCTTATAATAAACTCAGAAAATTATTTAAAAAACAGTTATGTTCCGCACAAAGAACAAAAAATGTTGTTGTATTATAAATTTGCCTACTCTTTATTTACCTTTTTTAAATCAGAAATTCTTTATTTCTTCTAAAAAAAAGTTAGCAATCCTAAACCCAGAAGTGAATTCCTGGCTACAACCCTGCCGATGGTCCTATACTTGCAACAATATTTTGACTGCGCGTACGCAGCATCCGCACCTGCTTCATCTTGTTTATTATTTAAAAACATCCGTCATTAGCCGTATTCGAACTGTGATTAAATCTGACTTCACAAAAGCTTTGTTTTGGGTGAATCAGGGGAAAATACAAAACGAAACATTGTAAGTAGGTATCTGTCTGTAGATACTCTGTAAGTATAGGTACAAGAACACGATGAGAAGTGACAGGTAGGTAGGCCTACCTGTCACTTCTCATCGTGTTCAAGTATTTACGTTAAATATTTTTAGATAAAGAGCTTATTCCAGCTGAATACTTTTTTTTTTTTAACCATGACCTCTAGTTTTCGAGATATTAGCCAGAAACCCAAAAAGGGCTTGCTAATTATTTCCTAGCTTGCCGGTCTGAAATCCCGTTTGCGAGCGTTGTAATATGTTACTTTACTACTACTAAAAGATCAACGCCACGTCCATGTTATGTTTGTCATCCGAGGCCACTGGCTGAATTTAGCCAGTTTTTAGGAAATATTTAGAAAACGTCTGAACATAACAACTTACATACTACAATTAATTATTACTGAATCCGTCTGCAGAGAAAAGTGCGTCGCATCGCGACTTTTCTTTCTTCTAATTCTTTTAGGAGGCTAACTTGCTGATGAATCAGCTGAACGCGATTAGGTTCCTACACTTGTCTGAATTCATAAACTATGCCATTAGACGTCTTTTAGGCAAGTCAAATCAAAAACTTTCCGTGTTTCTGTTTAAAAAGACTCCCAGTTGAATAATAAATTTCCCAATAAATAAAACGGAGATGTTTCTAAATGGGCCAAGATGAAAAAAGCAATACCTAGGTGTACGTACGCTACGTAGACACGAGGTCGCCACGTGAGTAGGTACATCACTACCTACTTAATCGATTTATTATCTAAAAATCTAAATGGGCTACCATCTTGAAATTGTTCCAAAAACTGAAAGTATCTCTGACAAAAGCGGCATTGACCTCAAAAATAAATACCTAACACATAAAAAATAAATAAGTAATAATATTTTCAAGAAACAAAGAAACAATGTTCGTTTGCATTTTACAGAAGTGGTTGCACCTGAGTGTTTGAGAGCAACATCATTGAACCCAAGAATATTTTTATAGGTGGATATTTTTCCCTCCATAATTAATGTCATAAAAAACTTTGTGGTGCAACGAACAAGATCTATTTGAAAATAGTTCTTGTTTGTAGCACCCTATAGACTTTAAGGGAAGTAGAAGGTGGACCTTAGGCTGAAGTTGAGGCGACCGTCATGAACTGCAGTTAGAAAAAAATGATGTTACAAACTCCATGAAACGAAATTGATTTTCGCCGTAGTTACCTAATGTTGATATACTTACCTCTACGCCATCGCCAGTAGAGCTGTAGAGTAACGATACACTATCCTCATTTGTTTGTTGCCTCATTGGAGTGAAAGAAAAACACGTGGTCTGTTTCAAAGTTCCTTGTTTATTTTCCAAAAATAACTATTTTAGTGCAAATAATAATAAAATCAGCAGTCGGGAATATAGTTTTTGGCACCCATTCAAGGTTAGCGTTGGCGAAAATCTACGACTCTCTTTGGCCGAAACTTCAAGGCGGTGCGTTGAACGCGGCATAGAGACGTCAACTTTTGACGCAATTAAATACAATTAGAAATATTGACTTTTTTCGTTTAGTTTGATCTTTGAACTTGGGCGAATTTTAGACATGTGATAAATCAATCAGGCAAAAAGACATGTCGATTCAATAGGCATAGCTACTACTTCGTCCACAATATTGTTAACCTCACGGTTTTTACAACGGAAATTTTAACGGTCCTTGAACGAAGTGTTACTAATTAGTTAAAGTTATAACACTTTCCTATGGATTTCTTGAATCACGATCGATGATGGAAAGTGAACCAAGGCCGTTATGAAAATAGTAGAGGAACCTGCTTTTATTAGGTACCGTACCTACAATCTACCTACTTATTTTTTATTAAACCGAGGAGATAGAGTCAATTGATTGTGCAGTACCTACTTAGCTATGTTCTATTTTGTTACTTTTACTTTAAAATGATGCAATTTCAGGAAATATAGTGAATAACATGTTCCCGACTCAAAAATAAAACTGTTTTAATTCATTGTAATCAAGTTAGCGCATCGAACGTGTCCGCAATAAATTGCAACATGTAACACATTGATGGCCCGTTGTGAATTAGGCTGGAAAATCATGTTCGACCGTCAGCCCAGCCTTTCATATTGAGCTGATCAACTGTATGCATTCAAACGAATATTCTCACAAACAATGCAATCAGATAACGGGCTCAGTAATCACAATGCTCTTATTGACGATGCGACGTGACAATGCGCTCCACTGAAAACGAGATCGCAGGATTGTTTATCCAAGCGGAAAACCGTTTTTCCTTTGTGACTGGAGTCAGGACAAAACCCGTGACGGGGTTTCATCCATCTCCCATAATATAACTTTCCGCAAGCTTCCGCCAGCAGCCAACCTGCGTCAACTGCGCAGCAGACAGTGCGAGCGAGACGGACATTTGTTGTTGTTGCGATCTCCCTCCCGCACCACGCTTCTTTGTTTTGGCAACGATATAAAGGCAGGCAGCAAACGCGGCGCTCGAATTTTACCAGAGTGCTACCGTGGACCCAGGCGCATCGCGTTTCGCTGCGGTGGTAGATGATTCGTGATTCTTTCATCTTGTGAAAGACTTTCATAGTCGTGACCACAGAAATCGTGACCTAATAGTGACTTAACTAAGGGATTGTGCAGTGACTGTTAATAATCAAGTGCAGTGATGAGGCCCCCTACGGAATACGATGGTGGAGCGAGGGTGCCCACTGAGGCGGAGGAAGGGAACCGGCCTGACGCGCGGCCCATGATGATCTGTGCCAGGCTAGCAGGGCGTGCCATCATCAGAGTTGTGGGACGTTGTGAAGATGCCCAGGAGAATAGTCAACTAGGTGCGTAGACGCTACCTAACAAAATATTGTGCAAACTTAAATCCGCATTAATCTAATCATGTGAGCAACACTTGAGCAACACCCATTATTTCATCAACAACATAAAGGGAAACTTTATTGTGACGAAACAATAATAAACAAGATAAAAATAATAAAACTAACTACTCGGTTCCTTCTTGAGCTACTACAAACCTACTGTATGAATAAAATATCAGTGTCATTGAGCGAATAACACCGGTCCGCGAATCGTAATTAATTCCTCAAACGCGCAACAAAAGAATAAGTTCATCGATCTAATCTAGAAACCTAAATATTTGCGCATTTTGGCTTCCTCATTAGTTTCATTATTTATACGTAAATGAATGATCATGATTATCTTATCGATTTGCAAAGGTATGATAATATTCTTGTACCCTTTAAGAATTAGAGCGTCTATCAAATAATTGCGGTCAAGCTGTGGATAACGATGACCTCTAAAGTTGGGTAAATGTTTACTAACATCGTGCTTATAAGCGTGTGAGAATTAATCAATGAATTAATGAAGTAAGGCCGTGACACATAATTGGGAGTGACCCAGCAAATTGTGGCCTAACATTATGTTAAAAAATCCAATCTAATGTCATAACATGTTACGTTTGCTAAAATGGACGACACATCTTATTTACTCAATACTTACAAAGAAGTTCAGGGACATGAAAATTACCTACATTAACAAAATTAGAATTACAAATAGGTAGATACTTACATTCTAAAAGATGAAGGCGCTAATGATCTCGCTAGCTCTAACTTTAATTGAATTAACGGACGGCATTTTAATTTTCATTTATTAATCAATTCTACTTTCTCTCCTATAGTCGAATTAACATGGAAATAAACAAGTCTAATATCAAACACGCAATTAAAATGATAACTGATAGACATTAAACAACTCTCCCTTTGTTTTTAGTTTTATCGTTATCGCGGTAGCAATCTTTAGCGCCAATAAAGATGATTCCGGCAGCGACATTGGTAAGACATGCTTCAAACATAAGTACCTACCATCCATTTTAATGATGCCACTATATACTATAAATATAAATACCTTAATTAACTAATACAGCACCATAATTTTAACCACATTGAACTCACAGTTCGTACTAAAGCTGAAGGAATTCATGACCTTACAGCTCTTGTTGACGAGGCCAAACAAAATTAAAAGTGCATCACAAATCATAGTAAAGTTCAATGAAATTGTTTTGTATTGATATTCAAATTACATTCGTTTGAGTAATCAGTGGCTAATGTAATCAGCTGTTTATTGATAAGAGAATGATTATCAAAATGTGTCATTTATTTTTATAGACTAGCGGCCCGTCCCTGCTCCGCGCGGTTTTTACGATTTTACAAGTTTTAATACTCCAGAATAAATTAATTCTCTAAATTACGGCGGTGAAAACCGCATCAAAATCCGTTGCGGGTAGTTTAGAAGAACAACGCGGTCACACAGACAGACACGAAGCTCGACTATAATGTAGGTACCTACATAATACAGGGTTAGTTTTCAATGACCAGCCAAATTTTCACAGGGCGTTCTACCCGTGAATACAAACAACTTTTACTATGGGACCAACTTTAAAATCACGAAAAAAAAAACAGCTGTTTCATACAAAAGTTCAATACCTACTCGACCAAAATGTATGAAACAGCTGATTTTTTTTTCGTGATTTCAAAGTTGGTCCCATAGTGAAAGTTGTTCATAATCATGGGTGAAAATTTGGCTGGTCATTGAAAACTAACCCTGTAGATATTGATTGTTTTTCTTATACAGGTGAAATATAGAAAAGTTATAAAGCAAAAACCCTCGACGAGAACGTGCATACTTGCGAAGACAATCGATATCGCATAGAGCAATCAGTTTTATTGTCATTGTTCTTACGTACTCGTAGATGTCACTTACGTTGATCTACGTAACCGTAGTCATAGGTAGAATCATTGCTAGGAGACTTCGAAGTGTAAATGTTCTAATAATGTAGTGCACACAATCACACAATATCGCTCATTTAATATCGCTAATATCGCTCATTTAATATCGCTAATATCGCTCCTTTTATCCGTTGAGTGTAGCGATTAGGTAGAGCGCCGAGCGCCTAGAGCCAGAGACGTTTCGTCGCAGGTTCGATTCTATATAGGGTGACTGGTAATTAGTGACTGATACTTAAACACATGATTGTGCTCATGATAACAAACAACTTTTACTATGGGACCAAACCTGAAATCGCGAAAAAAAAATCAGCTGCTCCTTATATTTTAACGAGATATTAAGTATCGGTCACTAATTACCAGTCGCCCTATATAAAGTTGAACGCATCCTCGATTTCCCATTGTGAACATGCGAAGGCGTTTGTTTAGGTACTTTTTTCTACACGTGTTTTATAACAATAAAACTACCGTACCCTACATTACTCATTTTAAAACCTATTGTACTATGGGCCAAAGTTCCGCATGATCACCTCAAAGGTGATAATCGCATAGCACGGCTCACGACTCGATCGCACAATGTTCGTTTGTCACTAGCTGCGCTCTCACAGGAATATTTTCTTAAGTGAGGAGCATGCTTAAGTTTTGTCCATAGTTACCTATCTTTACTACAAGATCATGTTTTTCTTATTACAATGTTTCGGTTTCGCATTGTTCGTAAAATAGGTATCTACCTATGTTCAAAAGTGAACCTAAGTATACCAAGATAGATGAGGTTTGTGATATTATGTACTTCATTATTTCCACATATTACAGCATAACTTATTTCCAATTCATAAGAGTCCATAAACTTCTAATTATTATGCGAATGATAGTCAGCTAGTGTTTCCAAAGATTTACAATATTGCTAAATGCGGTAAATATAAGCATAATTTTGTAACTTAGAACCACTTATATTAACTAGGTACAGTCAACAAAAGAGATATCTAGGCAGGGTATACTAACATATTTGTATGTGAATTGCTTCATGTTCAATTTTATATATATGTATTACCTACTTTGTTTTTGTAATACCCCCTACATTGTAACACACCAACACAAAATTGTATATTTTCACGAAATTGAACATGAAGCAATTCACATGCCGCGGCCGGGGTCGCGGGTAGTTCGAAAGAGATACCGTGGCCCTGGTACGGGCAACTGAAGGAAGACGGGTGGGTTTTATTTATTTATTTATTTATTTATTTCCCACCATACAATTATCTTTACAGGTTTAACACCTAATGCGATAATGTAGACAACTATTAAACATATTTTCAAAATCCCGCTACCTAGTTACAAACTAATAATTTTGTAGGTACTTATGGCTACTATAAACACAATAATTATTATCTATATCACAATAGGACCATAACTTAATTCAAAGAGGGCTCTCACTATGAACCCACCCAGAGTACAACAAAATATATCCATGTCTTCCGCTATACGGTTTAGGACACGGAGTGCGCGCGTAAACGGTGCCTCATTCACCAGCTTAGTACGGCCGCGCGGCACCACCAGCAGCCACGGCCGCCGCCTCCGCCACACGTACCTGTCCGGAACACACATGCATAGTTGCTGCAACACGCCTGGATTGTGAATCTTTCCCCTCAGTACCTTAAAGATATAGGAGACTAGTGCTAAATTCCTTCTAACTTTTAACTCATTGTACCCTACCATACCTAAGGTGAATAAGGTAGGATACTTATTTGGATAAAATGGGTATACTCCGTAAATCTTTTTATATAGATATCTAATAAATTTATTCTGCACTCTCTCCAACATGATACTATATTTAGCTTCATGCGGAGACCAGATGACTGCGTTAAACTCTAATTGGCTCCTCACTAAAGAGTTATACAATGCAATAATTGCCTCGATACTAGTAAAGCCCCTAGCTACCCGAAGTACGAATCCCAAATTTCTGTAGGCTTTCTTACAGATTTTTGTTACATACTCTCGAAATTCTAGTTTAGAGGAGAAGTTAACCCCTAGATCTCTGACTTCTGACACTTTCACTATTGGTACCCCGTCAATTTGGTATTGGTACGTAACTGGAGAGCGTGCCCGGCTGAAAGTCATAGTCATGCACTTCGAGACGTTAAATTGCAAATTATTATGTTTGCTCCAGGCTACCACCCTATCTATATCTTGTTGTAACTTTTGGCAATCTTCTCTGTTCCTAACCGCAAGATACAATTTCAGATCATCTGCAAACAGAGTGCAATGAGCATCCTTGACAACCGTGGGAAGGTCATTTATCATTAATATGAATCCCAACGGACCGAGGTTGCTACCCTGACTGACTCCCGACCTGGTAAAATAATTTTCTGACCTACTCCCTGCATACTCTACATACTGCTGCCTGTCACGCATGTAACTAGCAAAAAAGGTTAGTAAATGGGGAGTAAACCCTACACCTGCCATTTTTGTGAGCAGTATGTCATTATCCACCAGGTTGAAAGCTTTTTTGTAGTCAAAGAAAGCTACATCTGCCTGTCCTCCAGCATCCACTTCAGGTACAATATAACTCATGTAGATAATTAGGTTACTAGTGGTGCTTCTGGCTGGTCTAAAACCGTGTTGCTCATCTGAAAGCTGTACATTAACCTGCGAGAGAATGCTCTTATGTACTGCAGCCTCTAGTACCTTAGCTGGTGTCGAAAGCACAGCCACCGGCCTGAATTGGTCCACGTTCGATGCTGACTTTCCTTTAGGCACCGGAACGACCTTCGTTGTTTTCCATCTTTCTGGAAATACGGCCTCCGCCAGGCACTGATTAAAGATGTAGAGAAGTAAAAGTCGGTAAAAGTCTGACACGCCCTCCCGCTCCGCCCAGAGCGGGAGTAGTCATTTGATGATTTCCCATCCACATAAAAAAAAAAGCAATTCACATACAAATATGTTAGTATACCCTGCCTAGATATCTCTTTTGTTGACTGTACCTACTAAGCAATGTTTGTAGCAATATCTACGTATAACTAAGTAGGTACCTTGATACAGTTACGTAGCCTATGTCTACTTTTTTTTAAATTAACTAATAGTCATCTGTAATTAAAATTGGTTTAATTAACACACTAGTAATAGTAATATATCGTAAGAATATAAAATATTATGTGGCTAGAAACCAACAAAACCTATAATTCTATGGAGCGAGTAGTGCTGCTAACTAGCGCCATCATTGAGAAAAAAATAACAAGTCTGGAGATATGGAACATTTTGAAATTTGGAATGCTCACATTTTTAGTCAGATGAGGTAGGTCAGGGTCAGGTAAGGTCAAAAAATTCTACCTCATAAAGGAAATTTCAAAATGTTCCATATCTCCAGACTTATTTTTTTTTTTCTCAATCGTGGCGCTAGTTAACAGCTCTACCTACTAGTCTTAATGGAATTTATCATACTGTTGCATACCTATACGTTATTGGTAAATTACGACGGCTAATAGCCGTTTATTTTACCTACTTATTTATATTCTATGAACAGTAGATTAGTGAATAAAGCCCTTTATCCACACCATTTTCTAACTACGTAACAGCTCTTTACTACTGCTACTTTTTGTCACACTGTTACGTCCAATCTTCACGTTTATCTCTGCTCGAGGACATCATCAGAGAACCGCAAGAGACTACTCTGACTAACGACCCATTCATCAAAAAACTCAACCTCTCAAAACTCAACCTTATTACGTGGCGCATAGTGTAGCGAATGGCATTCGGTATCTCGAATGAATAATTACGCGAAATATGCCTGTTTACGCAACACCGAGGTTCAAATGAGTGTTTTGTTGCATTCGACTTTCGTAAACGAAGATATCGTGTAAAAATTGTGAAACTGAGCGAGGCCGGCCCGCTTTGGAACAGTGGCCTTTGTTACACGGATTAATTTCATATGGTTAATTAATTCTTTATGATACAAATCACGTTTTTTGCAACTACATCATAGTTCGAGGTAAAAGTATGTAGACGGTTACCTCGAGCTACGTTTTGTCAATCTGCAATCGTCTGCATCCCGCTCAAACTCTACTAAAGAAATCACTTCGGAATGAGCCTTCTATCCACTCGGTTTTTGGCACGCTTGATAAATAACGTGTAAAATATTTCATAATACTCCTTATCCCAATGTTTCAGATTATCTAGAGGAAAAAACACTAAAACAAAAAACAACTCCATCTCTGGCTACCATACAAAGTTGTAATGCCTAATATTAGTGTGTTATTTTGGAGAAGTGAAATCTTTTGCGCAGTAAACAATCATGTGCGAGCGTCCAGAACAAGAACGCGGATTACTTTTGCGTGTCTTTAATTAAATAATAGCAGTGTATGTTAATGTACCTACCTATTGAAGAGTTAATGTCTGCCTTCTGACACATAGTTTCAACAGCTATCAGGGTAATTTACTTATTTTAACAATTAGTTACGCACTAGCAGAGCTATTCGATTGATTATCGTTTTAATGAGATTTCAGTGTTAAATACCTACTAGTAGGACTAGAATTAGGACTAGGTAGGTGGTGCTAGACCGTGTAGGTATTACTTTTTCAGATCGACATTTAAACTCGCTCTAAACAACATCATGATCAGCAATGGCAACCCTAATGCGTAAAACATATCAATCACAATCTGAATGATTTTGAAGGATATTGCTATTCCATTGCTTCATAAGTTCGAAAAATTTGTTTAAAGGATATTGTAGTTGCTCTCCATGACACCATGACCCGTCACCTGATAGAGTTTTGCCAGATATTCAATAACAGATATCAAGAACATTTTGATACATGTGCCTTTCATATATTTATTTTTTCATCATAATCCACATTCCCATCCAATGCCATCCTTATCGGCTCCCGGAAAACGTCTAAGTACAAAGAATGCGCAAACGCGGAAGACCCGCACGCACATGTAACAATTCCGCGCCATAGTCGTCGGTCGGCGCCATTTGAGTGCGATCGATTTAGAACATCTCATGTACGCGTGCGTTTGATTTACAAACTCGAACAGCTTGAACTCGCCAGCTGAACACATGTTGGCCTTAGCTGATCAATTTATTCCTTATAGAGTAACACCGGCTGGTGGAGAGGTCACTGTTCGTTAATACACTTCCTTGTAGCGACGTGATTCACATAAGGTTGATTATGACAACAAGAAGTAATGTATATCTGTAATCAAGCCGCAGAAAAAATGCTTTGTAACAAGAAGTTTTTGGTTTTTATTTGTTGATGCGAAATTATGAACTCAACACAGCTATTTGTATCATGTGACCTGATCAGGGATCTTCTAGGCAATAAGAGCTTGGTTCCCCTTAAGTAGCTGTGTAACTATTATAGATACCGATCGTGAACGGTGGCCACTGTTTGTCTAGACTAGACTCTAGTAGAACAAAAGTAGGCCTACCTGTACCACAGCCTACTACTTCGGGATTAGTCAGTGTGCTCCCTCGTCCTCGAGACAGGTGTCAAATCGTGTTGTAATTCATTCTTCGTTCAGGCCCCAAACGAATCATCCGTCCGTAGGTAATACAGAGTAGGAAGCGCCCGTAACGAAGCCGAAGGGCGAAAATACAGACTTCGTGCTTATGGAGTTGACCCCGGGCCGGAAGTTATAAGTTTACGAGTAAAGTTTCTCCATTATCTTTACCGTAACCGTACAAAATATTCCCAGATTAATAATTACACAGATAAAACGACATTGATATTTATGTATGTTTTAATGTGATTAACCATCAAGCATTATCATACTAAATGCCAGGTGCTGAATATTTCACGGTCCCTGTTGTTGACCTCCTAGTTAAAGGTCCTCATCATTTATATTAAAGACTTGGTCTGGTCAGGGGGCTTACTATGCCTTAACTTCTGCCCTGCTATAAGATCAAACTATGAGCTCTTATGGCAGGGCAGAAGTTGAACGGTTCCAGTGTGAAAGAGAGACGGAGCTATATACGACCTATAGCACCATCCTTTTTTCTCAACGGATCCATGCTGGATCCTTGATCTTTTTTCACGTCAGTACGGCACCTGGACTGGTGAAGGTTAGCAAACTCCCTCTCTGTAGGTTTTCTCTGAGGAAGGAACCTAGTTTCATGCCTTTTATTAATCCGCATAAAATTATCCAAATCCAACAGAATCTACTATCATTGGAATCTACACGTTTTATTTTTATAGCTATACCCATCTTCGCAAACTGATAGACAGCTGATTGTCAATGCAATGTCAAACTCCTTAAACGTCAGTCAATGAGTCAATCGAAAATTCGAAATGTCAAACAACACAAATACAAAAAGAAACCCACGAATAAATAAAGTAATGCATATAAATCTAATACCAATTGGGCCTTATTGTTATAAGCACTTAACCTAGAACCTCATTTACGTTTCCTTTCAAACCAATTATAAATTGGAATGCTAATTTATTAATAGTTAGCTACGCGCTTCACGTGTGAACTTCGGAATATTTTATGGTTTTATAAATAACTTTTGGAACTCGCGCCGATACTCGTGTTCCCGTTCCTAGTTAGTTGCAGCCGGTGCTGTTAATTCATAGTAGTGCGTTTAATTTAAAAATGGCTTTAGCAGTGACTCGAGTGGTACTAAAATGTGAAGACGCTCAAACAACACAAGTACTAGGTATGATTAAGAGCTATTAAACACAAGGCTAATTATTATTGTAATTAAAACTAGAAACATATTTGTGCTAGTTAATGACGTAACTACTGATGATTTCTGCTCTAATAAACAGTTTGCAATGTGTCCTAAAAATGCTTAGAGTCATGAACAATTTATGGCAGAAAGTGTTTTTTTCTTAACACTGAGTGGAGCTGAACAAGACAAAATAAAAGTCTTATTGTTATGACGTCTATGGGTGTTTAGTGTCCCGGAAAGTGTTATCCTGCATTAACAGGTTAACACACAAACTAATTATAGTTTGTCTTTGGTTGGGTTCAAGGTGGGCATTAAAGCCATTATCTACTAATGCCCACCAATACAATACTATTAATGTCTATTATATTTTTTAAGTAGGCACCTACACTGCTGGATCAAAGTCTTTATATCCCTATCATAAAGCTCACCTGTGTGACTCACTGTAGGCCTATTAAAGTAACTTTGTTATGTGTCATAAGTAGAGATCGGATAATCGGATGCATATTAACCTAAAGTTGAGGTGTTGGCTAAGTATGGAGTGGGCTTTTGGATTATAAAATCCCAAAATTCCGGTATCGGCCAATTTTGACTTCTGATTATAGAATCGAACGTATAATTTGCTTAAGTTCAGATGTTAGTTAATATGGATTGCACTTATGTATCGAAAAAATCCCGGGATTCCGGAACGACAATTTTTAAGTTCTGATTTTGGAATCAAATGTTTTAGTTAGGTACTTGCGTTCAGGTGTTGGCTAATATGGATTGCACTATTGTATCAAAAAAATCCCGGAATTCCGGGATTCACAAATTTAGAGTACTGATTATAGAATGGAATGTATATTTACTTACGTTTAGGTTTTGGCTAATACGGAATGCACTTTTGTATCGATCGTCAAAATGTCGCGATTCCGGAATTGATAAATTAAGTATTTTTTGACTATTAGAGGGTAACTTTTTTATCTCAAAATTTTCACAGGGTGTTTTTCTCATGAACAACTTTCACTATGGGATCAACCCTAAATCACGAAACATAAATCAGCTGTTTCATACATTTTGGTCGAGTAGGTATTAACCTTTTGTATCAAACATCGTAAATTTTTCGCGATTTCAGAGTTGGTCCCATGGTGACAGCTGCTGAAAATGTAAATCCAAGATGGCGGCTGCGAATATTTTCAAAGTTTTCGTCATGGGTGTCGTTTTCATGGTTTTCAAGGGTGTTAAAGCTGATAGTGACATGAAAATGTAAATCCAAGATGGCGGCTGCGAACATTTTCAAATTTTTTGTCATGGGTGTCGTTTTTATGGCTTTCGAGGGCGTTAAAGGCGGTAGTAACACTAGAATGTAAATTCAAGGTGGCGGCTGCGAATATTTTCAAATTTTTCGTGATGGGTGTCGTTTTTATGTTTTTCGGGGGTGTTAAAGCTGATAGTGACTTTAAATGTAAATCCAAGATGGCGGCTGCAAATAATTTCCAATTTTTCGGCATGGGTGTCGTTTTTATGCTTTTCGAGGGTGTTAAAGCTGATAGTGACATTAAAATATAAATCCAAGATGGCTGCTGCGAAAGTTTTTAAAGTTTTCGTCATGGGTGTCGTTTTCTTGCTTTTTGAGGGTGTTAAAGCTGACAGTGACATTAAAATATAAATCCAAGATGGCCGCTGCGAACATTTTCAAATTTTTCGTCATGGGTGTCGTTTTCATGCTTTACGAGGGTGTCAAAGCCGATAGTGACATTAAAATGTAAATGCAAGATAGCGCCTTCTTTAAAAATGTTGATGGTTTTTTAATTACTATCACACGTGTTTTCAGGTTGAAACGCGATACGCTGCGCTGACGCAGGGTTAGTTAACTAGGCATCAACCAAGCGTCACGCATTTTGACTTCACTATCGGCATTAGCACACTCCAAACCCATGAAAACAATTTATATTTTAACGCCACTATCGGCTTTCTCGAAAACCATGGAAACGACACACATGACGATAAGTTAGAAAATTTTACAGCCGCCATCTTGGATTTACAATTTAACGCCACTATCGGCTTTAAACCCTCGAAAACCATGAAAACGCCACCCATGACAAAACATTTTAAAATGTTGGCAGTCGCCATCTTGGATTTACATTTTAACGCCACTATCGGTTTTAACACCCTCAAAAACCATGAAAACGACACCCATGATGAAAAGTTTGAAATTTTTGCAGCCGCCATCTTGCATTAATTTACATTTTAACGCCGATATCGGCTTTAAAACCCTCGAAAACCATGAAAACGACACCCATGACAAAAAAAAAAAAAATTTTGGCAGCCGCCATCTTGGATTTACATTTTAACGCCACTATTGGCTTTAAAGCCCTCGAAAACCATGTAAACGACACCCATGACAAAACATTTTAAAATGTTGGCAGTCGCCATATTGGATTTACATTTTAACGCCACTATCGGTTTTAACACCCTCTAAAACCATGAAAACGACACCCATGATGAAAAGTTTGAAATTTTTGCAGCCGCCATCTTGCATTTACATTTTAACGCCGATATCGGCTTTAAAACCCTCGAAAACCATGAAAACGACACCCATGACAAAAAAAATAAAATTTTGGCAGCCGCCATCTTGGATTTACATTTTAACGCCACTATTGGCTTTAAAGCCCTCGAAAACCATGAAAACGACACCCATAACAAAAAAATTAAAATGTTAGCAGCCGCCATCTTGGATTTACATTTAAACGCCACTACCGGCTTTAAAACCGTCGTAAACCATGAAAACGACACATGACAAGAAGTTTAAAAATTTTGCAGCCGCCATCTAGAATTTACATTTTAACGCCGCTATCGGCTTTAAAACCATGGGAACGACACCCATGACGAAAAATTAAAAAAAATCGCAGCCGCCATCTTGGATTTACATTTTGAGGTCAATATCGGCGTTAACACTCTCGAAAACCACGAAAACGACACCCATGACGAAAAATTTGAAAATGTTTGCAGCCGCCATCTTGGATTTACATTTTAATATTACTATCGGTTTTAACACCTTCGAAAACCATAAAAACGACACCCATGACGAAAAGCTTGAAAATTTTGCAGCCGCCATCTTGGATTTACATTTTAACGCCACTATCGGCTTTAAAACCCTCGAAAACCATGGAAACGACACCCATGACGAAAAATCAAAAAAAAATCGCAGCCGCCATCTTGGATTTACATTTTAACGTCACTATCGGCTTTAACACTCGAAAACCATGAAAACGACACCCATGTCGAAAATTTGAAAATGTTCGCAGCCGCCATTTTGGATTTACATTTTAATGTCACTATCGGCTTTAACAGCCTCGAAACCCATGAAAACGACACCCATGACAAAAAAAATAAAATTTTGGCAGCCGCCATCTTGGATTTACATTTTAACGCCACTATTGGCTTTAAAGCCCTCGAAAACCATGTAAACGACACCCATGACAAAACATTTGAAAATGTTGGCAGTCGCCATCTTGGATTTACATTTTAACGCCGATATCGGCTTTAAAACCCTCGAAAACCATGAAAACGACACCCATGACAAAAAAAATAAAATTTTGGCAGCCGCCATCTTGGATTTACATTTTAACGCCACTATTGGCTTTAAAGCCCTCGAAAATCATGTAAACGACACCCATGACAAAACATTTTAAAATGTTGGCAGTCGCCATATTGGATTTACATTTTAACGCCACTATCGGTTTTAACACCCTCTAAAACTATGAAAACGACACCCATGATGAAGTTTGAAATTTTGCAGCCGCCATCTTGCATTAATTTACATTTTAACGCCACTATCGGCTTTAAAACCCTCGAAAACCATGGAAACGACACCCATGACGAAAAATCAAAAAAAAATCGCAGCCGCCATCTTGGATTTACATTTTAACGTCACTATCGGCTTTAACACTCGAAAACCATGAAAACGACACCCATGTCGAAAATTTGAAAATGTTTGCAGCCGCCATCTTGGATTTACATTTTAATATTACTATCGGTTTTAACACCTTCGAAAACCATAAAAACGACACCCATGACGAAAAGCTTGAAAATTTTGCAGCCGCCATCTTGGATTTACATTTTAACGCCACTATCGGCTTTAAAACCCTCGAAAACCATGGAAACGACACCCATGACGAAAAATAAAAAAAAAATCGCAGCCGCCATCTTGGATTTACATTTTAACGTCACTATCGGCTTTAACACTCGAAAACCATGAAAACGACACCCATGTCGAAAATTTGAAAATGTTCGCAGCCGCCATTTTGGATTTACATTTTAATGTCACTATCGGCTTTAACAGCCTCGAAACCCATGAAAACGACACCCATGACAAAAAAAATAAAATTTTGGCAGCCGCCATCTTGGATTTACATTTTAACGCCACTATTGGCTTTAAAGCCCTCGAAAACCATGTAAACGACACCCATGACAAAACATTTGAAAATGTTGGCAGTCGCCATCTTGGATTTACATTTTAACGCCGATATCGGCTTTAAAACCCTCGAAAACCATGAAAACGACACCCATGACAAAAAAAATAAAATTTTGGCAGCCGCCATCTTGGATTTACATTTTAACGCCACTATTGGCTTTAAAGCCCTCGAAAACCATGTAAACGACACCCATGACAAAACATTTTAAAATGTTGGCAGTCGCCATATTGGATTTACATTTTAACGCCACTATCGGTTTTAACACCCTCTAAAACCATGAAAACGACACCCATGATGAAGTTTGAAATTTTTGCAGCCGCCATCTTGCATTAATTTACATTTTAACGCCGATATCGGCTTTAAAACCCTCGAAAACCATGAAAACGACACCCATGACAAAAAAAAATAAAATTTTGGCAGCCGCCATCTTGGATTTACATTTTAACGCCACTATTGGCTTTAAAGCCCTCGAAAACCATGGAAACGACACCCATGACAAAACATTTTAAAATGTTGGCAGTCGCCATATTGGATTTACATTTTAACGCCACTATCGGTTTTAACACCCTCTAAAACCATGAAAACGACACCCATGATGAAAAGTTTGAAATTTTTGCAGCCGCCATCTTGCATTTACATTTTAACGCCGATATCGGCTTTAAAACCCTCGAAAACCATGAAAACGACACCCATGACAAAAAAAATAAAATTTTGGCAGCCGCCATCTTGGATTTACATTTTAACGCCACTATTGGCTTTAAAGCCCTCGAAAACCATGAAAACGACACCCATAACAAAAAAATTAAAATGTTAGCAGCCGCCATCTTGGATTTACATTTAAACGCCACTACCGGCTTTAAAACCGTCGTAAACCATGAAAACGACACATGACAAGAAGTTTGAAAATTTTGCAGCCGCCATCTAGAATTTACATTTTAACGCCGCTATCGGCTTTAAAACCATGGGAACGACACCCATGACGAAAAATTAAAAAAAATCGCAGCCGCCATCTTGGATTTACATTTTGAGGTCAATATCGGCGTTAACACTCTCGAAAACCACGAAAACGACACCCATGACGAAAAATTTGAAAATGTTTGCAGCCGCCATCTTGGATTTACATTTTAATATTACTATCGGTTTTAACACCTTCGAAAACCATAAAAACGACACCCATGACGAAAAGCTTGAAAATTTTGCAGCCGCCATCTTGGATTTACATTTTAACGCCACTATCGGCTTTAAAACCCTCGAAAACCATGGAAACGACACCCATGACGAAAAATCAAAAAAAAATCGCAGCCGCCATCTTGGATTTACATTTTAACGTCACTATCGGCTTTAACACTCGAAAACCATGAAAACGACACCCATGTCGAAAATTTGAAAATGTTCGCAGCCGCCATTTTGGATTTACATTTTAATGTCACTATCGGCTTTAACAGCCTCGAAACCCATGAAAACGACACCCATGACAAAAAAAATAAAATTTTGGCAGCCGCCATCTTGGATTTACATTTTAACGCCACTATTGGCTTTAAAGCCCTCGAAAACCATGTAAACGACACCCATGACAAAACATTTGAAAATGTTGGCAGTCGCCATCTTGGATTTACATTTTAACGCCGATATCGGCTTTAAAACCCTCGAAAACCATGAAAACGACACCCATGACAAAAAAAATAAAATTTTGGCAGCCGCCATCTTGGATTTACATTTTAACGCCACTATTGGCTTTAAAGCCCTCGAAAACCATGTAAACGACACCCATGACAAAACATTTTAAAATGTTGGCAGTCGCCATATTGGATTTACATTTTAACGCCACTATCGGTTTTAACACCCTCTAAAACCATGAAAACGACACCCATGATGAAGTTTGAAATTTTTGCAGCCGCCATCTTGCATTAATTTACATTTTAACGCCGATATCGGCTTTAAAACCCTCGAAAACCATGAAAACGACACCCATGACAAAAAAAAATAAAATTTTGGCAGCCGCCATCTTGGATTTACATTTTAACGCCACTATTGGCTTTAAAGCCCTCGAAAACCATGGAAACGACACCCATGACAAAACATTTTAAAATGTTGGCAGTCGCCATATTGGATTTACATTTTAACGCCACTATCGGTTTTAACACCCTCTAAAACCATGAAAACGACACCCATGATGAAAAGTTTGAAATTTTTGCAGCCGCCATCTTGCATTTACATTTTAACGCCGATATCGGCTTTAAAACCCTCGAAAACCATGAAAACGACACCCATGACAAAAAAAATAAAATTTTGGCAGCCGCCATCTTGGATTTACATTTTAACGCCACTATTGGCTTTAAAGCCCTCGAAAACCATGAAAACGACACCCATAACAAAAAAATTAAAATGTTAGCAGCCGCCATCTTGGATTTACATTTAAACGCCACTACCGGCTTTAAAACCGTCGTAAACCATGAAAACGACACATGACAAGAAGTTTGAAAATTTTGCAGCCGCCATCTAGAATTTACATTTTAACGCCGCTATCGGCTTTAAAACCCTCGAAAACCATGGGAACGACACCCATGACGAAAAATTAAAAAAAATCGCAGCCGCCATCTTGGATTTACATTTTGAGGTCAATATCGGCGTTAACACTCTCGAAAACCACGAAAACGACACCCATGACGAAAAATTTGAAAATGTTTGCAGCCGCCATCTTGGATTTACATTTTAATATTACTATCGGTTTTAACACCTTCGAAAACCATAAAAACGACACCCATGACGAAAAGCTTGAAAATTTTGCAGCCGCCATCTTGGATTTACATTTTAACGCCACTATCGGCTTTAAAACCCTCGAAAACCATGGAAACGACACCCATGACGAAAAATTAAAAAAAAATCGCAGCCGCCATCTTGGATTTACATTTTAACGTCACTATCGGCTTTAACACTCGAAAACCATGAAAACGACACCCATGTCGAAAATTTGAAAATGTTTGCAGCCGCCATTTTGGATTTACATTTTAATGTCACTATCGGCTTTAACAGCCTCGAAACCCATGAAAACAACCCCACCGATATATTGACGGACCTTCCAGGGACATCCATTTTAATTCGGCAGCTTTGTATTTCTCGCGGGGACCACGTGTAACAAACGGAATATTTATGTGATCCCGATTTCCTGGTATTTTTAAATAAATAAAAGTACATTTTATAAGTAGTCGTTTCCATACCGTGTATATGTATCCGATTAGTTGAACATTCCCACATTTTCTGGAATCCCGGTACTTATATTAAGAAAAAAAATGTTAAGAAGCCGCTTCCATAGTTTGTTAGCCAAATATTAACTTTAGGTAAATATGCATCCGATTATCCGATCACTAGTCATAAGTGAAAGTTGTACATTGTCAGAAGCATACAATCAAGTTTTTTTAATTTACGGGTGTGATTAGGTATTGATGTTAGTTCTATTAAAATTAGCAGTAAGGGTACTACCCTAAGGGGTAAGGGTTCTGGGGTTACCAGCTACTAGCTGATTATAATATACCTTATACTATATACCTTTATATTATAGGTACAGTCAGCAACAAAGTCGAATAACACTTGCAGTTTTTTAATCTTAATTATTAAGCTAAACAGTTAATTCAAATCGGAACAGAAGTAGGTACTTAAAATTTTAAGAAAATTAACTCTTACAGTTAAACGAAAAAAAGCAGTTTATCTAAATATTTTGTGTTAATTTAGATGATGTTCTGTTCTGTTGCTGACTGTACTATCAACAAAATGGATGTCTCTAAACGTTAAAGTTTCTTTTTGTATATACTGATTCACCATATAAGGACCATATGGGTAGGGTCGAAATTGGAAACGCCTATCATTTGTTAATAGTACATTGGTGCCGATTCTGTTGTGCACAAACTAAACTCAATTTAGGCTATTGCTAACTTTTTCTCTCTATTATGACAAGAAAGGGACGGAAGTAAATTAGAGCTGTCAAATTAGTTAGAAATCATTTTTCCATAGACATTTAGACGACACGTAAAAACATGTCGACTAAAAAACACGGTGAAGCGCAAGGCGTGAACTAGTTTGACATCTCCAACTTAGTTCATAGCTATAGCCGTCCTTTTCTCGCGCTGCCTGTTAGTAAAAGATAGCGATTCTCTAATTTTAGTTTAGTGCGTTCACAAGAGAATCGGCACCATTGTTCTTTAATTTCATGCATTAATAACATTTATTGAAATCATTATTTCTCTACTTGTTTTGTGTCAATGTGCTCTTGAGACAGGAATTACTCACCAGGGGTTACAATTCCTTGATAATCACTCCACTATCTATATCTTAGAACAGTGGTAATCAGAGCCATAATATATTGATAGTGACACATTGTACAAGTTTCTTGAAACAATATATGCTATAAATTACTCACACTATCATTGACTGATAAGAAATATATAAATAAATAAGAAGTGTATGAACCACCTATGGCTGGTACGTACTTGAACATTATCTTAGTTGATGGCAGTGCAAGGGCCAAGTTCTAAACAATAAATATTTTTCTAATTTCAGATTTATCAGAATGTCAACTGATGCAAGTACCTGATGCTGTATACCACCTGATGCGACACACAGAGCTCAAGAGTTGTGATCTCAGTGGAAATGTTATTACTAAGATACCTCCTAAATTTGCAGTCAAGTTTAGTTTAATTACAGGTAAGTTTCAGTTTTAATATTATTTTAGTTAACCAGCATCAAATAACAGTAGTT
This sequence comes from Cosmia pyralina, assembly GCA_946251885.1. Taxonomy (NCBI): domain Eukaryota; kingdom Metazoa; phylum Arthropoda; class Insecta; order Lepidoptera; family Noctuidae; genus Cosmia; species Cosmia pyralina. The sequence continues at coordinate 22,439,601 of OX276345.1, read as the reverse complement.
ATGTTCAGAAAATGCATTTGTAATGCATTATTTAGAGATTACTGCAAATATTTTGAGTTAGGTACTCTATTTCTGTTATAATATTTTTTTGACATGAATAGTTAGTTACTTTGAATGTATGGTATCGTGCTTGTAACTTTGTAAGATACCACAGTAAATTAGATTATAAACATTGAGAATAGAAAAAATTCTTTAGGACTTCAGCAAAATAAATAAAATTGTAAAAGAGGAAAAAACTTTTCAAATACATAACCTCTACCTTTTTTGAAGTCGGTTAAAAAAGGGTTGGAATATTGCCAGTTAAAATTCATAACTAAAACCCATATTTCTTAATTCCAGATTTAAACCTGTCCAACAACCAAATGGCGAAGCTCCCCGACGAGCTATGCACACTGGCGTGTCTCGAGCGGTTGGACATCTCGCACAACACGTTCGTGGCGCTGCCCCACATCACCTTCCAGTGTCCCAGCCTGCACACATTGCTGGCCCATCACAATCAGATCATTGGTACTTGAACTTTTATTCTAAAGCTTTAATAAGGTAATTGTTTGGATGACATACTTTTTTGTGTGTGTCTTTAGCAGTAGAGCTAGAACTTAGAAAGAAATCATGTAGAGATTGTTAGAAGAAATAAGAAATAAACTGAAAAATATAAGCCTACAAAGTGAATAAAAATCATGATTAGTTTCGAACTTCGCCCTATTTTTTTAACACGATTATTTTTCTACTTACAGAAATTGATGTGGACAGATTAGCCAGATCCCGCGCCCTAGAGTACGTTGACCTCAGTGACAACCCCATTCCGCCGCGCACGCACGACGAGCTCAAGCAACTGTCGCGGCCCACGGTCTCAGTGTCCGAGAGACAGAAAGAAGACTGGGAGGAAGACCTTCTGATATAGAAGAGTGCACTCTTGTGGACTTATGCATTCAGGGCCAGGAGTTGCGGCACAGGTCAACTAGAGCATGTGTGGAAATAACGGGTTTATAATACGTGACTAATCAAACAACAAGTTATGCAATTTTTTCCAAGCTGTGGCTCTAGCGTAGATCGTAGGGAATGGTGCAATATTGATATCAAAGCTTAAAACAACTGGTCCTAACTAAACTGTGATCTTCTCTGTGAATAGAGGACAATATCAACATGATTTTATAGTGTATGCTTTTTTTAGTAATAATTGACAGCATTGTCGTGATTTGAAAGAGATTTGTAAGAGATTAATAAATGTTTTTATATCTTTTGACAAGGAAGTTAGCGTACTTAATTAGTCTAAATGTGATTTGGTTTGTTATGTCCTTTAAACTTATATGGCTTATATTAAAAACGAAGCAAATTAATTAATTTTATATAGCATTATATATTTTTTTTTGATACGTAAGATGGTCGGTTAGTATTATGTTGATATCTCATTGTATTGAATACTAGTCCATCATTAGTTAAGCTTGTGTGAATTCCAATAGGAATGAAATTATGTTTTAATAACTATTGATAAGTACACATAAAATAATGTCTATTTGCAATAATTATGTACTTACTAAAAGGTACGGTTGTTATTTTCTACTAATGAATTTGCTCTATGTACATGTTTTGCTTATAATTTTTATTGACTCAATTTTTATCCAAAGATTCATTGACTGATGAAATAAAAAAATAAAATTCTGTATTGAATTGAATGCAAAAACCCGCAATATTCGAAAATAATTAATTAAGTCTTTGTGATGTGTTTTGTAAGGAATACAATCAATAATAAATAAACGCATTTACGAAATGCACAAAAAATATAATGTCGTTTTTATAAACTCTCCATACTGTGCTCAAGGCCCAATGGCCGATACAGCCCGAACAAATTGAACAAGTTCACATTCAATATCAAGCTAGCAATCTTTTTCCCTAACCAAGCACAGAGCCCGGGTGCTTCCGAATACAGCTGATGAGCTGAATTCAATCATCGGGCAACAATAAAAATTAAAGGCCTATCGTTTAATCAGACGGTGCCAGCTATTTTTAGTGTGTGTGTGTTAGTGTCTATGACGGCTCCTGAGGCACAGATTAACTGAGGTAGCTGCGGGTGCGGGCGGGGTGTTGACCACCGTCAATGGGCCAACGACGAAAACTCGGTTCCAATGACTGAGCTCTGGCGACGCGTCACCACACCTTGTGTGACTGAAACTGGCATGACCACCATCAGGCATTTTAATTTTAATGCCGAAAGTCGCTAAATCGCACCGTCTCATTTTAGCGACAGACCTGTAAAACTTTTTCCTTAGGGCCCCATCCTCTATGATTAGATACCTACCTATGTATTAAAAGTGAGGCCAGAATGTATTTTAAAAAAAAATCCAGTAGGTCATGTCATATTGACTTAAATAGTCGTTTTATTTTGTATTTTTCGGACAACAGCAAAAATTGAGCAAAAAGTAAAAATTGCACTACCTACCGTACAATGGCAGGGCATGGAGCAGACGATGATCCAACACTAAAAGGTCTGTCCCGCATATTCAATAGCCAAACAAACAGAGGAAGAGCCAATGTAAGTATTTTTTTTATTAATTATTATCACTGACCCAACAAGGCAACTAAAATTAGGCGGCGTAGGTAGGTATGGACAAAAGTTGGACATTATTGACTTAGTCTCAAATAGAGAGAACTTCTTTCTCTGTTAAACTCTGTTTACAATGCCCTTGCGTCTCTCTAATAACACGAAACAGTCCCTGTCTAGGCATTCCCACTTACCACTGGATATCGGGGACGCCCCCAGCGCCATAAGGTGAAGACATTTTCCGAAATTGAAAATATCACAAGCAAGACCACGAAAAAATCTACCTACATTCTAGGTACTATCCTAACTACTATTAAAAGGCAAATGAGTTTGTGTTTGTAACGCTGTCACGGTAAAACGGCTGACCGGATTTGGATGGAATTTGGCACATGACGTGGAAAAGGACATAGGCTACTTTTTATCGACACAGCACACAGACAGAAGCTAGTAAACGTGAAAGTTTGTGAGGATGTATGGATGGATGTTTGTTACTCTTTCACGCAAAAAGTACTGAACGGATTTTGATTTTTGGCATACAGATACCTAGTTTATAACCTGGATTATTAACACTTAAGATACTTTTTATCCCGATATTCCTACGGGTTCGAGACTTACACTGGTGAAACCGCGGGGTGCTGCTAGTAATAACATAATTACATAATATCACACCCATATTCACACCACACCTGTATTTCCCAAGTTGGAAGATAGAGGGGAATAAGAAAAGGACTTTATGCAATTTACCGAAAGCTGTATGCAAGTACCCAAAAGGTATTTACTTATACCTGGTAGGTACATAATAAATTCTAGACTTCATTGAGCTACTACTACTGAGCTGTTGTTTCCACTGCCCACCTACCGAAAACCCAATAACGCTTAGGTACCTACAGCTACTTTAGAAGACCCGAGATTCGAGATCGAGACCTAGTCGCGCTTGCGACCACTAGACCAACGAAACAGTCTGGTTACCTATCTCTTTCAGCAACCATAGGCCAAGGTTTCCATTTCCCATTCCCAAAAAAACGTTCCGTCCCCATTCATGATAATCCACGAGTACAACCAAGAGACTAAGGTTGTAGTCCAACCGTGGACTTTGCTTAGTTTAGAATGTTTGTGTGTAAAGTAAAAAAATGTAGGTACCTACTTAAACCCGAATCGCTCTATCGTGGTATTAAAGGCCATTGCTCTTTCCCTGATCTCTGCGTAGGAAGAAACCCAAACAATAAAGTAAGTAGGTAGGTACACATGTAGGTATGGTTTTTCGTTATTGGAACAAGTTGAAGATCATTATAGATATTAGTTCACGTCGTTTATGGACTTTTCAGTTTTTGAAATAAATAATGCTAGAAAATGTAGGTGGGTCAATGACCGCTACCTATTGCCACGCTAAAGTGATTTGGGTATAGTTGATTACTCGATTGATTTTAATCTTTTATTTGCAGACATCTAAAGTGACCATGGGTTTAATTGCAGTAGGTATTATTTACTACAAGTTTTTAAAAGGCACGCCTAAGAAAAAGAAGTAAATAATTAAGTAAGTGCAATCTGTGTAATAAGGGCTAGCGCACATCTGGCGAGGCGCAGCGCAACGCAGTTTTCACTGTCAAACAATAATTATAAACATTACATTTCCTGAAATACAGTCGAAATTTCAAAATAAATAAATAGGTAACCAAAGACGCGCATCTTGTTCCGCTTTGATATGCACTCTCGGGCTAAGGAATTTTATTTATTTTCAACTTTACTTCAAGAGTTTATTATTTGTTGTTTAATAGGAAAATCTGTGTTAATTATTTATAGACATGGCAGCAGCCTGATGGGGATCTGAAGCATTTCCATAATTTTTATTTCTAGATTTGCTAGTTCCACACTGAAAAGTGGTATGCAAGTAATGGAAGATAAATCAAACGATATAACGAAACGAAACGTTTCCTATGACACTCTTGACAGTTTGAGTGTTTATCTTCCAAAACCTCCATCTTACACCGGTTCTTTAGCATTATTTTTATGTGGTCTCTTTCACCCCTATTATTAATGCAATACGGATTTCCTGCTGTCATAGTTATGGTAGAAATACTGTCGAGTTCCCAGTTGTTACACGGCTTTGGGAATTGCACCTACTTTGCGTTATTACATAAGGATTAAAATACCTTTTTATCAGGTAATATTCCTATTTTCACACAAATTCTTGCTGGAAATTCTATATTACAACGTTATTTAATCATTGATTAGTGCAATCACTAACTACTTGAAACATTTTCAGTGCATAATTATTTTTAACTCGGTTTTCTGTACCTTTATTATTTCATTTTAGAATGGCCGGAGACAGTTCTGTCGATGAATCCCAGCTTAAAGGCTTGGCCAAATACTTCAACAGCCAAACGAACAAGGGCAGAGCTAACGTAAGTAATAGTCGATTAAGTAATTAAATGTTAACAATAGCAAGTGCTTTGAGGTTATGTGAGATGTTGGAAATACCTCTAGGTAGTTTAGGCATCAATAGAATAAGTATCTCAATTTTTTTTAGATTTTAAAAGACTGACCTATCCAAATATGCTAAGGGCCTCAGAAATTCTTAACATTACTCCTACAAATTAGCTGACATTGCAGGACAGGTACTCCTACTTAGTTCCACAATTATACTGAAAAACTGATTTAATAGCATGAGTTCATAAAAAAAATAGATTTTTGTTGTTGGCTCCAATTTTCAGGCTGCCACTATTAATTTTTGATAAGACTGGATTGTTATGTCAGCCTTCATAATTGTCTAGCTAAAACCTTTTTGGGCTGCCTGTATTTAATCTAATTTTACTCAATAAATATTTACTTAGTTTAATTTTATTCAAAGGATGACCTTTGAACAAAATTAAACAATATTTTTTTTTTCATTATTCATAAAAGTTGCTTAACACCCTCAGCGCCAAAACCGATTGCCAAACCATACAAACCGGAAAAATTAATAATAAATGTATTTAGAAAACGTGTTTTTACCAAGTAGAATACATTTACTTTTGGATACACAACATCCAGACAATGTGTGACGAAAAGATATAACACAGAGTAGAGGCAATATAGAGTTCATAGTCTAAGTAGTATTGTTGAATTACTGTTTTAAATTGTTGTCTTTGGTCTGAGATCGTAGACAACTTGGATACGAGGCTTTTGCTTACTTTGCATAACGTGTGTACTTTGTTATTTTTTAGTTACTAATGTGCGTTTTATTTGTGCAAAATAAACGATTTTTCTTTCTTTCTTTTTCTTCTTATGGTGCTGAAGGTGTTAAAGTTAAGAGATGTATAAATATGTATGTTTAAACAGTTGCTAATAATAGCTTAACTTTATACAACATTTATAAACAAACGAAAAAAAAAAGTAAAAAAGAAAGAAAAAAAAAAATTAGAAATTAAAATTTTATAATATTTTTTTTATATATTTCAGACGGCCAAGGCAACATACGCATTCATGGGCGCCATGATTTTATACTTCACACTTAAACCTAAGGCGAAGAAGTAATCTGCATTTTAATGCTTGTCATTTGTGATCATTTTAGTACTTTTAATTTCATTAAGGGCAACATGTAAGTTATTTAGTAAATAAAATCATGTGAACTCATTGTTGAATTTGATTGATAATTTTATTTTAACCTTTATACACTGATTACCAAGTTATCAATTGCTCTTCAGGAGACTTCTGATCATGGATTGCGAACAATTCTATGGAAACGCTTAGCGTGACTGCCATAAAAATGGGTTTTGTCGATGGAAGAATAGACAAAATTGATTGATTGGCACAGATTGTAGAAATATTTCTATGCATCTAACCATGGCAATGTGTCATTTTGTCTATTCTTCCGTTGACAAAACGTCGTCATGCTACGCGTGCTGGGTGCCTATCCCTAAGACATATTCATTTCCAAATAGAGGTGTCCCATAATAAATGGATAATCTCTTGATGACCCTTATGAGGTTATCCATTAATTACAGGATACCCTGTATATTTATTAAAGTGGTCTGTAGTCTGTGTCATTCAGAGATGTGTGACAGTTAAGTTATATCTAAAACGCCGTGTGACATCAACAGCATTCACTGACACTGGCATGGCCACCATCAAGGATTTTAATTTTGATAACACAAAAAATTTGTTGCTAATTACTCCAAATTTGCCGCTCAATATCAGAATTTGTTGGTCAGTGGTTCAAAAGTTATGAAGGGTTCATTAGTGGCCGATCTAGAGAGCGTCTCCCCAGCTTAGCCACATTTATATCTCAAAAACTAGGCCACCTAGCAAAGATCTGTTTTCTACCAGATTTAGTCGCTAATTAGTCGCAAGTTTTCGCCAAGTCACAGATTTAGTCTGGTCTTAGTTTAGAAGATAATTATAATCGGTCTTATTACAAAACGAGGTTTTTCTTCGTCATGGTTTAAACCATCGAGCCAGTTTTTGTAAGATGAACCTAGCTGTTATAGAAATACAGTTCTTTATACAAAACTGACAACTTAGTCCGGTACTAAGTTGTCAGTTTTGTAAAACTGACATCTTAACGTGTTAGAATAAAGCTCGAAATTCAAAAAAGGGTCCATGGTTTAAATCTGGGTTTGAAGATGAACCTTGTTTTGTAATAAGACGGAATGAGTTCAATTTTTAAGTACCTATAGTCCAAGAACTAGATCAAAGATAAACTCATCGATCTAGCTCTTGGACTATACTTAAAAATTGAACTCTATCTTCTAAACTAAGACCCGACTCTCCAGATAGGCCACCAATGAACCCTTATAACCAGTGACCGATAAATATTGATATTTGGCGGCAAATTTCGACTACCTAATTAGCGACAAAATTTTCATGTTATCAAAATTAAAATCCCTGATGGTGGCCATCCCAGTGTCAGTCACACTAATTAATTTGGTACCTGCAATGCTTTATGAAGACGAAAATTTCAATAAAAGACAAAAATGAAATAAATATTTGTATTTAGTGCTATATGCGTGTAAAAAATAAATAATGCTGCACAGGATAAATCACAAAGAAAGCTTCACAGTTTCAGATCTCAAAAGCAAGAACAGTCATTTTTCTTTTTTCTTAATTAATTACTCTTTGGTTGTTATAGAAATATGTTAGATAGGACATGCCACAAGTAAAATAGTAAGAGAATTTATACTTATGGTTTGGAACTCCATGCACAAAAAGGGCAGTGACACATGATCATAGTACTTTTCTTTTTTTTCTTTTTAGGTGGTATTTGTTTATAAAACGATGGTACAGTGACGGATAATAATAATTAATACCATACCTGCACACATTAGGTGTGTGGAGCTCCTGAAGTGTTTGTATCAGCTGTTTTCCTCTATGTATGATGCAGAAGTTAATAAAAATATCATCTAAGACAACCAATTTTATAATTGTTCAAATATTTTAAAGATTTACATAATTAAGATTATACATAATTAATTTATATCATTCATTAATTTTTAATCATTTTAAATAAATAAATAATCAATAACAAAGCTTACATACTTTGCAGGACATTGCATACGTAATTTTATCATTTGTGCATTCTATATCTTTCAGTATAAAAATTTAAGACTAATCGTGAAACTCTAGCACCAAAAGCCTACAGATTAATAATACTAGCAAAGCAACTATTCCGTGAATGTATTATTAAATAAATAATTCGAGATTTAAAATGACAAAACAGTTTCGATTCACCAAGTTATCTATACATGGGCTGAGCATGGAGTTTATTATGTAGCTAGATGCATATTGATTACCTAACTATAGCTAGAACTGGTCAAATAGACTTTACTATATTGCTGTAAAACATTGTGTATTCATAATACAAAATATAGTTCTGATAAGCAACTTGTAACTTCTGATCCTACAATACAATGTAGGTATAGCAACACGGAGCAAATACAAAGAGGAGACAGCATAAGCAACTGTGCATTGTGATTCTCAACTAGGTCCTGACCTGACGTCATCATGTAGGCGTGGCCTTAGTCTAAATATAATTCCACCCGACATTAGATGGCGACACTTGGTGCCATGGGAACTAAAAATATTTAGGCACGTAGAGCGCAGTACCACAGTACTAACATATTTTATTTTATTTTATTTGGGTGGCTTACAGCTATCAATGCAAAAGTAACAGTGAGGTTATTCACGACAAGCCATTTACAAGCCTCCACGGTTAGAAATAATCATACGTACTGAAATTTGTTCAACATTCATTCCTAAAGACTCTAGATTTGTGTCAATCTAAAAAGTCCGATTTGACATGAGGGTGTCCCTCTTTGTCCCGCTATGTTTGTCTCTCTTTGGCATATGAAACGATATGAGCTGTCAAAAGTGAGTGAGAATGCTAAGAGGGATGTGTGGTGTTACACGAATGGATAGAATAAGAAATGAGTACAACATCTCTTTGTACTTACTCCGTGGTAAGTATAGCATTATGATTACTTGATTTTAAACACAGCAAAACTAAAAATTTGAATGGCAAGGGAAAAGATTGCCATCTTTTATGCAATCGTGTAGTGTTGTCAGTTGTTTTTACCCTGCGTTTATTGGGTTTCTATCAATTGCTTACTTACAATAATTATTGGCAACACGTTAGATGTTTAATTAAATGTATTTATCGACTATATTATTAAAACCCAAGCATCATTTTGATTACGTTGCTATTTTGCGTTAACAATGCACATTTTAATATCATGCCGGCGTCCTACATACAAATTGCAGCAAATGACTAGCTTTAAAAGTTTGATCTCCGAAATGAGCCACTCTTACAAATCCTATCTAATTCATTCGTACCCTCGTCTTCATGCCAACATCATCACAGTTCCATGCTTCAATCAGTCAATTTTAGTTAATTTGGTTCTTGCACATCATTAACTAGTACTGATAATTTTTATTATACTAGGTGTCATTTAAATAACTGACAACCTCATAAGAGGTCATTGTACTCATCATTATGAACAAGTTTTACTATGGGACCAAACCTGAAATCGCGAAAAAAGAATATAATTCATAATAATTAGTACAATGACCCCTTAAGAAGTTGTCAGTTATTTAAATTACACGTTGAATTGCTTGCCTCTGATTTATGATCCAAGAGAATCCATAAGAAGACTACTGTTTTAGTTCCGAAGTTAACGTTTCGGTATAAAAATACTGACTGCCCCGGATTTCTCAATACTTCAGTTCAGTAATATGAAAGTAAGCGAGTATTCGTTTTCGTAGCCACAGTCTTGTACGCGACTGAGAGTCGGCCTAGTGCCAATATAAATAAGGAACACTGGTGCGGAAGTTAGCAACCTGCATATGCGCGTTACGTGCATTTTTTGTTCAATGCAATCAATAACATTCCTATCCCTCATTTTAACGCCATTCTTTGGGGCTTTATCGTACCTTAAAAATATTATTTAAAGTCACCAAAACCAGTCCTTTTTGAAACACGGGCTTAATGTATTATTGCTTGTATTTGAAAAAACAAAATTTCGGCATGTGGAGTATAAAATTGATTTGTGACGAAAATGAGTCGCCAAAAAAGCCTGATTTTAGTGGCTAACTTATTAGGTAAACGACGAGTAAGAGATTACTAAGCGTTACGTTACATTACGACAAAATGGAATGCGGCAGTGTCGCCTATCGTTGTATACAATATTATTCATAAACACGTCCACACAAATTTGTAAATTGTTCGAGCGTCTGCGCCTGTACCTAAGCTATGGATGGAATGCTGTAATTGAAAAATCCGATTTGCTTTACGAGTAACGTTAACTTATATTGCACGCACAATATAAGGAAGTCTTACTTATCAAGTGAGAGTATAAAATGTTACTACGGTTAAATATCATGATTGCAATGAGTTATTTCTAGAGTATTCGAAGTGAGGACATTGCCGAAATCAATATGACGTATGTTGCAACTGCCCAATATCTTCATCAATGTTTCCATTTGGAAAACTGTTAATGAAGCGTACGTCCTTCAACGTATAAATATCTACGGCTCGACTAGGATGAATGCTTGCAAGTGCATGGTGTAAAATGGTGCCAGTGATCTTATTTATTACAGTAAAGACATTGGCAAATGCCCCTGCGAATAGGCGAGTTTAAATCAATTGTTTACATAGACTTAGTTCAAGTCTTCGTAAACACAATACAATGTATAAAACCAGACGCTTCATAATGAAAGAAAAATACATAGCCGAGTATATTTCTTTCTTTTTTGGTCCTTACGTTTATCATCAAAGATTTATCGCGGATAAGGTGATGACTATTTTTATTTAGATATTTGCAGTCTCGGCAAAAATAAAACTCGATAAAGTTAGCAACACCTTCAATTTTCACTGATTTGAATATTTTTCAACACCATTGTTATTGTGTTTCACAATTATTCAACTACCTACCGCTTGTTACTAGATCTTCTTGGTGATTTATTTCTATAATTGTCTTTTTGGTTCAAAGGTAATCAACAAGCCGATCACATCAACCTCTGATCCCACTAAGCTTGACGTGCGGCGAGTAGGGCGAGGTCCTCATGTATGGTCCAGGGACCGTCGGCGCGGTCTCAGAGCCACGTCGGCGCCCTAGTCAGTGAGTACAGAGGTGGGGGGTTGCTGACCGGCGCGGGCGCAGCGTCCGCCTCGGAGTCGGATTCTTCTGAGGAGACGCGTTCGGCTGCGCTTAGAGCTACGCGGGCGTACTCGTCCGTGTCTATGCTCTTGCAGAAGTGGATCGCATACCTGAAATATTGATTAAAAAGTAATTATCATAATATCTCATAGCATAACTACCGTGCGACAAACACAATATAGCAATCGAAGAGTGGTTTATGCACGAGATCCTTACCTGAGTTTCTCCCGTAACACAGACTTGCATGAGTATCTCGGCATCTTGAGAAGGAAGAAGCAGGTGTAGCTCTCAGGTAAGAAGTGGTCTGGTGGCTGGTATTTGTCTAATACCTAAAACGAAATTACATCATTATAAAGGGGAAATGATCCGGAACGAAGTGACCTGGCAGAGAGCCAAGGTTGCTGATATAGCTCACAGAATAAGCAAGCTCAAGTGGCAATGGGCCGGCCATATTAGCCGTAGAACCGATGACCGTTGGGGTATGAGTGGAGACCGCGAATCGGCAAACTTAATGATCTTCGTAGGGTAGCTGGTAGCAGCTGGATGAGAGTTGCCAAGAAAGAGTCCAGCTAAATGCAAATGGAGAGGTCTATGGACAGCAGTGGTCTGCTGTAGGGTGATGATGAAAGGGGAAGTAAACTAACGGCTGAGCTTGAAATATTGCATACTAATGTCTTTCGACTCGCAAAGGACCGCTTGAAGAAATTTAGTGTGGTGATTTACCCACAATCCTGGATTTTTGAACTACATACCTGTAATACAAAGTCCCTCTGCCTTGGATCTTGCGGTGCTCTCGGCAGTCGCGTCCGTCCCCAAACGAAGCGTAGGAAAAGAGCTCGTTCACTGCCCGATAGCTCCTCCATTACCTCCCAGAACCACTGCACTAGAGGTGCGTTTGGCTCGACTCCTGGGTAGAAGCAGGAACAAATGAAAATATTCACCGGATTTTTGATGATACAAAAATTAATACAAAAAATATTTATGGACATAAAACAGTACAACAAATGTTATGAATAACTGTGTTGCAGGAGCCAGTGTCCTCCCGTAATACAGACACAAATTTCGTTGTTTTAGGGCAACAAAAAAAAAAGATGTATTAACCAAGAAATAAAAAATAAATTAGAAGGAGTTCGTTTGGGAACAGCTTCCAACCTTGTCACAATTTTATCTGAGATTTCAGGCTTTTTGTCACTCTAAAGGCTTTAGACAACCAGAAGCCCTAAAATCATAGGGGCTAGGAAGCTTGCAGCTAGCATGTAGATTTTCACGAAGTATATGATTCTTGAACACAACATATAGGTAATGTCTTAAATAAAATAGTATTAGTAAAATGGCGAAGTAATCTTACCTTTATAAGTAGCAGAAGCCCTGAGCGAATGCACAGGTATGTCAGGTGAGCCACATACGAGTGTTTCAAGCTCTGCGGCATTGAATAGTGCGAGCAAAGGAGCTGGAATCACTCGCGACATACCGTCGCGAACTGCGCGGACTTGTTCGTCAAACTCGTGGAGCCTGTGGAAGGTTTGTTTCAATAATATCAGTTAAAACTTTTTTACAAAAAAATACAACCGTCTTCCAAAAACAACACTACAAAGTGAAAAATAACTTTAATTTCGGCAGTTAAATGGTTAAATTCGTTTTTTGCCACCACCATACATAAAAAAATATATACGTGTCGAATTGAGAACCTCCTCCTTTTTTTTCGTCGGTTAAAAATCGGTTAGAAGACATGTTGTACCGACCCATATTGTGTTGTTGTTGTAATTTATGTTGTGTTGTGATTGAGATAAGAACAAGAGAATGATGATGATGATGGATGAGTCAGTTCGTCTGCCTAGCCTTTTCCCAACAATGTTGGGTGGGGTCGGCTTCCAGACTAACCGGATGCAGCTGAAACATATATTTTACATGGAGCGACTGCTTATTTGACCTCTACAACCCAGTTACTGAGTAATACGATACCCCTTTGTAAGTCTGGTTGTCAGACTTTCGGGCTCCTGACGACACGTAACGACTGTCAAAGATCCACGAATGACAGCCGGGACCAACGGATTAAGGTACAGGCACGGAGGGGTCTTGTTATGTAAAGATGGTTACCCATCCACGGACCAACCGCGGCAAGCGCAGCTTACCCTGATCTATCGACCAGTACGGCTGTTATACTTAGCCACAAGCTCCCTTTGATATCCATCCAGTTAAAATCTGCAAATAGTCTACACGAGGCTGCCACGGAATATAAGCGTTAACGTGGAGCATGCGTTACGTCCTCGTGGCGTACGTTGAGCATAGTGCATAAGTCTTCATCATTGCCATTATTTCAGCCGAAACACGTCCACTGCTGGATATCTAAGGCCTCTCTAATGCGAGCTTCGTCTTCGCAAACGAAAGCTGTGGTGTAATCTATATAAATAAAAAGAGAAGTCCTGACTGACTGACTGACTCATCAACGCCCAGCCTAAACCCTTGGACCTAGAAAGCTGAAATTTTGCACAGAGATTTCCTTTATAATGTAGACAAGGAATAAGGAAGGAATTCCCGGTAGTACGTTCCCGTGGGATATTTTCCGAGTGCTAATTTCAAATATTATCAGTTATTTTTTTTTTAAATTTTAACTCTGTGCTGGGCCAAATTTCATCATGTCCTTTTACTCACAAACATGGACACGACTGAAGCAGAAGCTGCGCAAGTTGTAGCCTTAATACGCGAAGGCCTAAACGCCAAATAAGAAGGCACTTACAAAAACGTTGGGTACGTCTTTGTTTGACTTGAATGTGCCCTGGCGACTGAGAGTATGTGACGCTCACACTAATGTCTCGCTGATGGTGGCGCGTGTTGGATCATTTAGCCAATCCATGCGTCAGGTTCGTGAATAAGCGCTGTCAGTGAAGGCTGGGCATACCTTAGCGGTCAGGGCTTATTTTAATTTAATTTAAATATTTGAATTGTTTTTTTTTAAGGACGATGTTAACGTTCTGCATCGTTCTCACATATGAAATTTCAACATGAATGATGTAACCATTATTTTGTAACCATATCTTGATTTAAAAGAGTGTCCGTGGAGTTTCTTGCCCGTTCTTCTCCATAGGTACCTACTATGCTTTGGAATGGGCGCCTAGCTTCATCTTTCTGACTGACCGACCCCTTGACAATTCAAAAGTGCCTGTAATTGGTTTAATTGAAATAAATGCTTTGAGTTTGAGTTTGAGTTTGAAAATTCCATTCAAACAGTGTCGTGCGTAACATCTTCCTCGCCAGTTATGCGCGTCAACTTATCTTTCATCCTTATCGCTACATCTTCCAAATCTAATCAAACTTTGTGTTTTACCTGTAGTGTAGAGCCAACTGCACGTATTCGTCTTTATTGTCCGGTGTGACTCTTTTGTGCCTCGTTGATAGTGGAACTTCGTGGCCGGCCGCTGATGGTATTGAGAATGGGAGCTCGAGGTTTTGCAGTTCCTGATTACAACAAAATGTAGCTAATAATTTACGAAGAATAAAATTTCAGTAATTTTTCAAAAATTGGACACAGAAAATGCAAGCAATGTCAAATTATGATAAGTAGTTTAGAAGTTATGAGGGAACAGATGAACATATACAGTGTGTCTGTATTCGGACTGGCGAAAATTAAGGGGGTGGTACAGACGATCAAACTGAACAACTTTCTCCCGGGGACCAACATCATAATCGCGAAAACATTTTCAGTCGTCCCATACATTTGGCCGAGTAGGTATTGAAGTTTTGTATGGGATGACTGATTTTTTTTTCACGATTACGATGTTGGTCCCCGGGAGAAAGTTGTTCAGTTTGATCGTCTGTACCACCCCCTTAATTTTCGCCAGTCCGAATACAGACACACTGTATACATACATACTGGTCAAAATCATAACCCTCCTTTTTGCTTCGCCGTAGCCGGGTAAAAAATCGTTGACTCAAAATTTACGAAGCAGCATTTTTAGGGTTCCGTAGCCAAATGACAAAAAACGGAATCCTTATGGATTCGTCATGTCTGTCTGTCTATCCGTCCAAATGTCAGCCACTTGTTTCCGAAACTATAAGAACTATAGGTACTGTTGAAACTTGGTAAGTAGATGCATAGAATTAATAGGCTTAGAACCGCAGTAGTCGCACGCAAAGTGAAGCCATTTCAAGTTAGCCTTTAAAGGCTACGTACGGCTTTCGGGGTGTCAGTACTCAAGACCGAGTATTACTGTAAAGAGCTCGCGCAATTGCAAAAAAATGTCATACTGTACAGTGAAAGGGTGTCACAACTCATCACATAATCATGGAAAACATTTAAAGATTCCATTCCACGGGTAAGTACTGCCTATCATCTTATATTTTTGTATAAAACATTCACCAAAACAATAATAATAAATCGTAAATTTGACAGACGCCATTACAATGAAAATGTTCCTAGGCATAGGAAAATATTTTACCTCATTTTTTGTTATTATAATTTTGTACTGTATAATCTCAACTCACATAGACTCCATCGGGTTGGGTAATTAACGAATTAATTAATTAATTAAGGTAAACAAAAATTGTAAAGAACCCAAAAAGATAAATACAAGGAATGAAAACGTTGCTAAATTGAAGAGTACAACTTTGACGTAGCATTACCTATAACTGAAGTGACGAGTATTAGATTTAGTCGGTTAACGACTTCACGTGGTTTTTCGAACGAAGTTCCATAACTGACTTTTCGAACTTGGCGGATGGGGGGCTAAGTGAAAAAAATTTAAGATTTTTCCGCCATGAAATTCCATCATGAAATTCCGTCACGACGTCTTTATTTTTAATATGAAAAAAATGTTGTTTTGTTTTTAATTATTATTATTTATCAATACCGCCGTATCTCTACGTTGACGTCGTAATGAATAAATATGTAAAAATAAATAAATAAAATAAACTAATAACATAAATAATTTCTAAACGCAATTTAAATAATAATTCTGCCTATGCCTACCGAACAGTTCCATTTTCCCCACTTTTAGGGGAAAATGTCATTTACTTGCAACATTTCTCGTTTGCTTGTGTGCGTGTCGGCGAATGTAATTACGTGCCGCATAAGCACACATTCATTGTGTTGTAGCTTCAATTTTGAACGGAATTTTGAATGAAACTATCACTCTAAGTCTAATTACTCTAAGAGTAGATGTATTTTGTTAACCGCATTAAGATTTTCACACAAAAATAGAAAAAAAAACAATAAATTTTGGGGGTTCCCCATACTTAGAACTGAAACTCATAATTTTTTTTCATCAAACCCATACGTGTGGAGTATCTATGGATAGGTCTTCAAAAATGATATTGAGGTTTCTAATATAATTTTTTTCTAAAGTGAATAGTTTGTGCGAGAGACACTTCCAAAGTGGTAAAATGTGTGTCCGCCCCCTGTAACTTCTAAAATAAGAGAATGATAAAACTAAAAAAAATATACAGGAAGATTTTTTAGTCACCGTCCAAATTTTTTCTAGGCATTAGGTATCATTCACTAACACCATTTTTGAAAAAAAAAACGATACGTAAAATTTTCATATTAAATTATTTTCTCGGAAGAATTATCCGCTCTGCGTGGTCACCAGTTAAACGATAATAATACTACACTTGCCGCGCAAACATTCAATGAAAAGGGCAGCGGACACCCCGCTTACCCCCGCCCCGCTACACCCCTGCGCGACACATCTAAAATCTATCGTTAGTCGGCCCTGCGCATCCTATCGCGACGCAAGCGCTTACTTCCGTGTTCCCGCGCATTCCACCGGCGGCGCCCTGCGCTATCGTGAATTGTTGTCGTTTGTTTACAATGTATTCCTACCGCGAGTATTACGAAATGGTGCGATCTTACATACGTAGTGGTGAAAGCTTGAACGGTGCCCAGAGACTGTACGAAGCAGAAAGTATTCCCCGCCTTCGCAATCAAGGGATAATAAATCCCTCAGTACCTAATCGGCAAACGATTTTGGCCGCAAATCAGAGGCTATTAGACCATGGCCAATTTATAACTCCTACACACGCTCAAGGACGTGGCAGGCCGAGACTCGCAGTAGAGATCGAAGAAGATATCTTCGATTTCTTTGAACGGAGCCCTAGATTGAGTACGCGAGATGCAGCGCGGCGCTTCGGCGTAAGCCAATATGCCGTGTGGAAACTTCTCCATACTGCTGGGTTGCACCCGTACCATTTTCAAAAGGCACAGGCCTTGAACGACGCAGACGCCGTTCCCCGTCGAGCCTTCTGCGAGTGGCTGATCGCACACCCCGATGCTAACATTTTGTGGACTGACGAGGCCTTGTTTACTCGAGTGGGGCTGTATAATCAGCATAATGAACATTGGTGGTCATTTCGAAACCCACACATGATACGAGAAACATATCACCAAGTTCGGTTTAGCGCAAATGTGTGGGCTGGAATTGTCGACAACACAATACTGGGGCCATATTTCATTGAGGGACGGCTGACCGGGGGCTCGTACCTAGATATGTTACGCACAGTAATTGCTGATTTCATGGACGACGTGCCGGTAACCTCCCATCGAGATTTTTATTATCAGCAAGACGGTGCTCCGCCTCATTACTCCGCCGCCGTTCGTGATTATTTAAACATAGAACACGGTGATCGTTGGATCGGTCGCGGGGGGCCCGTCGTCTGGCCACCCCGGTCACCAGATCTTACTCCATGTGACTTTTTTTTGTGGGGGCGAAATAAAACGACGAGTGTATGTGGAGGAAGCCCAAAGCCTAGACCAATTAAAAGGGCAAATTGTACGTGCATTCGACCAAGTGAAAAGTGACACTGTAGTGCTAAACAAAATTAAAAATAATGTGCAAAAACGTGCAAGACTGTTTAGAGAGAAACGGTATGCATTTTGAACATTTATTAAAGTACTGTTAATGTTATTGTTCTAAGATGATTTTGATTAAATTTTTAATTATTTGTACATAAGTTGATTCAAATTTTTTAAATACGCCTAATAGCAAAACGTTTTGGCACGGTTTTAATAAGGTCTAAAGTTCTCATTTATCTAATTTATTTTTACTGTGTTTGTAATTGATTATTCAAGGATTACATTCTAATCATAGTGAACATAGCACAAACCTTTTGCTTATTGACGGTCCTAAGCCCGTGAAAGTATGAAGGGAAAATTTGCAACTTTGTTTATTATTGTGTTATCATCAATGACCGCGGCGCGCGGGGCGGGCCGGCCCGCGTAACTTCACTTAGCACGTACGCACGGCGCGGCAGTATCCAGAAACATATACTTTTTATAGATAACTTTGTGATGTGATATCTCAATATTTTTATATTGAGTGATACTAAAAGGAAAAACACGTATTCAATGATTTTCGCCAAAGATTAATATATCAAAATTTGGACGGTGATAAAAAAATCTTCCTGTATGTTGTACATTACCATGTAAACTTCCACCCAAAATTGGTTTGAACGAGATCTAGTAAGTAGGTTTTTTTTAATACGTCATAAATCGGTCTGTTATTAAAATATCGATCAAAGTTACAACGAACTACAAGAAATTTTATATTATGTTACTTGCTGCTACGGAACCCTTCATGGGCGAGTCCGACTCGCACTTGGCCGCTTTCTTTTGGAAAACGAGAGGTCATTTAGGTAGGTACGTAGGTAGGTAGGTACGTGTGGGTGCCCATATCGCAGTTCAGATTATGGCGGTGTTCGGATTAGCCTGGGTACGGATTATCGATCGATATAACAGTTTTTGACTACAGTAGTGTAGTCAAAAACTGTTATATTTTTGGGATAATAATTATTGTATCAGATCAACATCCGCGCATGTGAAACTTTAATAGTGGTGCCGATTCTGTTGTGCACAAACTAAACTTAATTTAGGCTATTGCTAACTTTTTCTCTCTATTATAACAAGAAAGGGACGGAAGTAAATTAGAGCTGTCAAATTAGTTAGAACTAATTTTTCCATAGACATTTAGACGACACGTAAAAACATGTCGACTAAAAACACGGTGAAACCGCAAGGCGTGAACTAGTTTGACATCTCCAACTTAGTTCATATCTATAGCCGTCCTTTTCTCGCGCTGCCTGTTAGTAAAAGATAGCGATTCTCTAATTTTAGTTTAGTGCGTTCACAAGAGAATCAGCACCAGTATATAATTTAAGTTAGTTAGAACATATACCATAACATAGTCGAGATAAAATGTAGGTACAGACAGTATTAATTGGGTAAGATTTTCGAAGGTATTTTAATAAATGAGTAGCCAAATAATGCAACCATGCATCCTTAAGTACTTTTAATAATATCAATTAATAAATCTTACCTTATTATTAGGTGTCATATCTCTAATACAAAGTAGTGCAGGCAGGAAGTCTTTGTCCACTTCTGCCAAGTCTTGTGGCCGGAGGGGTTGTCCTGCTAACTGGCGCCACACGCCTTCCGCGAGCGAGAGGGATAAGGGCGAGCCAGTGCGGATTGCAATGCCCATTAGTACACCTGTGTATGTATAACTTAGTTATAGATATAAAAGGTAGCATAGTATCATTATACAGGGTGTCCCGTAATTAATAGATAACCTCTTAAGGGATCATTGTACTCATCATTATGTACAACTTTTACTATGGAACCAAGCCTGAAATCGCGAAAAACAAAATTCTGCTGTTCAATGTATCCATCTAGTATGGTCTCAAGTTTCAAGACGCAATAGAACAAAAGCAATAAACAATCCTTTTAGATTTTATTGCTAAACTCGCTATAAAATAATAGTTCCTTTCTGACAGCCCATATCGTTTCATACGTGTAGGCCAAAGAGAGACAAACTTAGCGGGCAAAAAGGGACACCCTCATGTCAAATCGGACTTCTTAGATTGGACCAAACTTTATGAGTTTCGACTTACGGAGACTGCTTTTTGAAATTCGCAATTTGAGATACCGCGTATTTGGAAATTGTTTTCGTCTTACTGAGGAAAGTTCGAGTTATCGAGATTCAACTGAAGCATGAATGCTTTTTCGTTACGATTTCTACCACTCAACTACTACCGCAAGCCGCGTTGAAGAATTTCGATTCAAAAACAACGTCTTCATGTACTTATTTTACCAATAATTATAACGTATCATGTAGCACAAATTCTGCACGTATGAACAAGACAATAGTTGATTCACATATCAAAATGAAACGAGTCTCACCAAGAAACCGGAAGCAGTTCAAATGCAACGGAGTATTAGCAGTGGGCGTTAGTAAGAATGCGTCGCGAGATGCGCCTGCGTCTCCACGTCCATTGGGCGTGGCCATGAGGAGGGGGAGCGATCCATTCTGTAGCTCTTCACACATCTCCGCGATGCTCTCACTGTAGCCGCCGCCGCAGTCGTCCACACTCTCACCTGATACATGAATTACATTCAATCTCACATAATTTTAGTTTATCGCTCTTTATCTGCTCAAGCACATTTTAAGATCGATAGGTAAAGGGGGTAACTATTACTATTAATTAATACTACTACTACTATTACTACTACTATTAATTAATTACTGCTTAATTTTCCCAACACTGTATCATTTTTTTTTAAACTAGTAACATGTGGAAACGTAGTGGATTGTACATTTACTTATAGCATACTGTGTATCTAGATATAATATACAATGTACGATTGTTTGTTTTCCCAAATAAAAAAAAAAAAAAAAAAATATATTACTAATAGTCATAGTCATAGTCATAGTCATAGTCATTTATTCATTAACAATAAATTGTATCTGAAATTACAAACAAGTTAAACATTACAACAACACACAAATTAATATAACATTGTATTTACATTAAAGATCATCAATAGTATATAGACACTTGTTCAATAAGAATCTTTTGAGTTTTATTTTAAAAGAGCTAGAGTATATAGCACTCTTTAAATCTAAAGGCAGCTTATTAAATAAAATAACCGATTGGTATCTAGGACAGTGCTTCACAATATTTAAATTAGGCTGTATCTTGTAAAATTTCATATCTTGCCTACGCGTGCCTTCTCTAATCTCTCGTTCTTCTGCAGTCTCATATTCGTGTATATATTTGGCCATGTTACTTAAAAGCACGAGTACATAAATGCTCGGTACTGTAAGTATATCTAGATTAGTGAAGTGTTCACGGCAACTCTCTCTTTGCGGAATACGAACTATAGTGCGAATTGCTCGTTTTTGTAATACAAAAGCTCTTTTGATGTTATAAGCATAACTATTTCCCCAAAACATTATGCTATATCTAATTTTAGATTCTACCAACGCAAAATATACCATTTTTAATTGTTCAATATCAATTTCTGTTCTCAGAGCTCTTAACGCGTAACATGCGGAGCAAATTGATGCGCTTATCGCATTTAATTCAGGTTTCCAATTTAGTAGTTCATCTATATGGATTCCTAAAAATTTTACTTCCTTCACAAGATCAATTTTGTCATTATTTAAAACAACATCTAAATTGTCATTATTACGGGCTGTGGTTCTAAATAATAGTACTTTGGTCTTTGCAGTATTTATAGTTATAAGATCACTCTGAAATTATCACCAGCTGGGTACTTGCAGCCTTTTGGTCCCCAACCACATAAACAATTGAACACGTCATTTCGAAAAAGGCACAAGTCACTTTTTTAGGCATTATTCCAAAAATTTTGATTTTGTTTTTTTTTTATGAAAATGTTTCTTTTTTAGTAAATAAATATCCCAAAAATCATGTATGATTTTTATTTATCAACCTCTATATTCAATTTCTTCAGCACCATTATCTTATTTTATAAGAAATTTTTTTGTTGATTCAGAAAAGTTTTAATTAATTGACTCATGCCCCTTTCGAAATAACGGGTTCAATTGGTAAACTCGCGATACCGTGATAAACTCGCGTTATAGTCACACAGATTTAGTCGACGTTCGCACGGACGTAAAGATATCGCGGCGATTTTATTTCGCGCACTGGATTTTCAACGCTCTGCTTAGTGCCGAGAGTTGAAAATCCAACAGTGTTTTTTCGTCGCGCTAGAATGCGTTCTGTTGTTGTTAAGTTGGATTCTCAACGCTCGGCTCAACAACGAGAGTTGAAAATCGAGTGCGCGATAAAATCCCGCCGCGATATTTTTACATCCGTGCGAAAGTCGGCTTAGAGTCAAGTTAATATTGGTCGGCTATACCATAATGTCTCGGGAAGCCTACATCAACATTTGACGCACACCATATCATATACGTACCCAAAAACTTGATGGGCCCGCGAGACCCAAGCGAACTATTGTCGCCATAACAAAGTGTGATTGTACGTACCAACAAACTTGACCTTCCACACGCGATGTGGCAGGGCTAACGCGTCCTGTGTCAACGCTGGTAGTCGCGCTACCATCTGACCGAACACGGAGCGCATGCCGGCCGGGCCCGCGAGACCCAAGCCGCCGCGTCGGGCTCGACGGGCAGCGACGCGGGATAGTTCCACTACGGGACCGTGTTGACGTTCTCGGACCATTGTTGCCATTATAGCCTGGAACGATATGACATTAATGTCCGTTTGCATCACAACGCGCTTACAGACAAAATATCTTGGCGAGTTCGAACTTCGCGCAGAAGGCGCAGTAACATTTTTTAGGAATCAAATGGTGACATGAGACGAATGAGAGAACATGCGTGAAAGTTCGTAGTTCATAGGAACCCGAGGGTTCATAGGAGTCCGTACACGTATAGACGTGTACGGACTCGCCAAGATATTTCAGCCGTAGTGTACGTTTACTACTAACATAATTGAAACATCATTCTGTCTCTGTTATCTTCAAAGGATTGACAGAAACAGAATGTACGTTTAGCGTTTAATGATTTGTGGTGCAAGTGGGCCTTAGACTCAAAAGACCAAGAAGTTTGTGTAGTGTGTCGAAGGACCAGATACCGTAAAGTTAGACAATTTTCAAAGGTACCATCGTTTATTTCCGGAAAAACCGAACTTTGCCGAATTAAATGTGACTGTGACGGAATTAGTGCGTCAATCTATAATAATTTAGGTAAAAAGGTATAAGGTATACTCCATTTGCAAAAAGATTAGACATTTAAACATACCTTTTTTACAGTCCGTTCAACCGATTTTGACTTCTATTGCGTTGAAAGCATGACAAATGGCAGCTGCAGTAAAAAGTTGGTATTGTAACGATTTTTTTGTCTTTAATGCCATCCTTAAGCGTACGGAATAGAAATCAAAGTCGGTTGAATGGACTGTAAAAAAGGTTTGTTTAAATGTTTAATCTTATTGCAAATGGAGTATAGGTATTTAGGTTTTGGTTTAAATTCGCTATATTTCGGTTTTTCCGAAGATAAACGATGGAAACTTTGAACGTTGTAAAACTGTATTCCTTTATTAAGTTTATGAAAGAGGCGACCCTTTTTATCGATAAGATAGATACCTTATCGATAAAAAGGGCCGCCTCTTTCATACACACAGATACATCATAGATACAGAGATCTGTATTTATTAAATTAAAATGACGTTTATAATTATTCCCACAATTGGCTTACTAACTAATATGGGGCCAAAAAATTAGAACAATGTCACTTTATGCATACCTTTCTAAACGCAGCTTCCTTCACACTGTAAAACAGCAAGGTCCTCAACTGATCCAAAGGACCGTCTAGGATCAGAAGCGGCAGGTTTGGACACAAAAGGTCCGAGAATTGATGAAGTAATACCTGTAACAACATATTTTGCAAGTTGTAATGCCAACGAACTTCTACTTCATTTCTTTAATTCAAAAGTTACACAAACTGTAACTGTGTAACTTTTGAATCACGGTGAACGGTCGTTGGCTGAACGGTTAGTGATGCGATTACACAACATTGAACATAAAGTAAAGAAGTCTTGACTGGTAATATTCAGACAGGAACGAATTTAAGAAAAAAAAAAAAAAAAAAACATAGTCATGGGGACTGCCGACAGAACTGAAAACTTGACAGCGTGACGTGACGCGAGAAGTGAAGCGAACTCATAAGATTTTCCCCTACCAAAAATCGCTCAACACGCCTAAAAAAGTTTTCACTTCAAAGAGACATGAAATAACACTCACCAATCTATTACAAATGAGTTGTGACGCGAGATCTCGCAACAGATGGCACTCTAGCGGCGGGGCGGGAGGGGCGCGGGGGGCTCGGGGAGCTTCCACGCACAGAGCCACTGTGTGAGCACTGCCGCAAGCCACTTTTGTAACACGTTTGCCCTAAAAAAAATACATATAAAGTTGTGAAAGTCAAGGAAATATTGATTACCAGCTTACATTGGCAATCATCTGCGTAGCCTTTTTTGTGTTTCACGACCTGTGTCCAAATAACCGTTTTTCTTTCTTTCTTTTTCTCAAATATTGGGGTCGGCTTCCAGTCTAACCGGATGCAGCTGAATACCAGTATTTTACACGGAGCCACTGCCTTTCTGACCTCCACAATACAGTTACTGGTTGGGGCTTCTGACAATCTGTAACGACTGTCAAAGATCCACGAATGACAGCGGGGACCAACGGCTTAAGTGCTTTCCGACCTGATCGATCGACCCGTGCGGCTGTCATTACTTAGCCACGATCCATCAACTTAAATTGTCCGTATAATAATCACAACTGTCAACCTTCAACAGTTGCATGAAAAGGCTATAACATGGCAAATTGACGGAGGGTGACAATTTAATTTACCCGATTGTATATAAAATTACTAGCTTTTGCCCGCGACTTCGTCCGCATGAAATTTCTTGTACCCCCGACCCACCGCGTCGCATCGCATGGCCTGCTCGCGCTATTACTTCGTTTTCACTTAGCGTTCCTTCTTACTTTTTTTGCTCGACTCCTAAGTGTTTTAGTGTGATCTTAAATAGCCTATAGGCCTTTCTCAAGAATTGGGCTATCAAATGGAAAAATATTTTTTCAAATCCGACTGGTACTTCCACAGATTAGCGCGTTCAAACAAACAAGCAAAAAACTCTCAGCTTTATTACTAGTATAGATAACACCAACGTTTTGTGGTCGCATGTTCGGTAGTTTTCTACTTACGAAAGTCAACATCTTGGCATAAGTACAAAAAGATTTAGAACAGTTTCTTACCTGCAAAGCCATCAACAACCTCGGCCTTTGGGCAGCGAGTGTAGTACCATCTCCCAACTGTCCCTCATCATTGTCACCCCACGTGTAAACCTCGCCGTTGTCTGTACACGCCACGCAGTGGAGACTCCCTACAAGTATCAATACGTTTATTTCATACTATGTTGACATTAGTATCTAAGCCAAATAAAATGGGAGAGTGCGCTGAATCCTGACATACAGGTACACCTAGTTCAGGAGTCAGGGGCTTCAAACAAGTTTATGTAACCAGAATTATGAATACTCAAGAGTTTCTGTCATACTGAAGAGCTTAAACTGTTAGGAACAGAGAGCTACAGCGGTCTAGAGTTTGTAACGTCTGACCCGTAAAAATATTTGTATTTCGTGTCATTACAATATCTCTAGTTGTGATAGTAAACTTTGTAGTTAGGTCGGAGTGCCTTCCCAGGCAACTTTCAACGTTTTAAGTATCATGAAGGTTTTTAAATAGAAGAAAACACTCAGTTTAAATAGAATGTTCATCTCGAACTAGATGCTTCAGATTAGGGTGTTAAGATAAAAAAGTAAAAATATAAAAACCGGCCAAGTGCGAGTCAGACTCGCGCACGAAGGATTCAGTACCATTATCTATAAAAACGGCAAAAAAATCTCGTTTGTTGTATGGGAGCCATCATAAATATTTATTTTATTCTGTTTTTTAGTATTTGTTGTTATAGCGACAACAGAAATACATCATCTGTGAAAGTTTCAACTGTCTAACTATCACGGTGAGATACAGCCTGGTGTCAGACGGGCAGACAGACAGACAGACGGACAGCGGAGTCTTAGTAATAGGATCCCGTTTTAAAAAAGTAAAAAGTTTATTTGTCACAAATGAGAGCATTCACAAGAATTTGGTACATAGATACATTATTTATTTATTTTTGCTTTTGAGGTACGAAACTGATACCCAAACTAAGCCAGGACTTGTATTTTGGGAGATATGCAGGTATAACTTACCTGTAGCTATAGACACTATAGTTTTGCCTTGCATGCCAGTAACACGCATGGGTCTTCGCACATGCTCGTAGCTGCCATGGCCAAGTCGATGGTAATCGCCTTTGCCCCTGTTGTATACACATCAACATGAGAATCTGAGTCCGCTTATTAAACCTGGGGTATACTACCTGGGTGGGGGACATGGTAAAAGAATTTGTATAAAGCAAAACTCTCGTTCGAAACGCTTCAATTTGAAGTTTTTTTTTTATTACTGTGAAAGTAGATTAGTGGTAAAGCCATAATCACCACTCTAGCAGACGGATTGGCTAAGAATAGTGGTAAAGCCATAATCACCACGCTAGCAGACGGATTGGTTAAGATTAGTGGTAAAGCCATAATCACCACGCTAGCAGACAGATTGGCTAAGATTAGTGGTAAAGCCATAATCACCACGCTAGCAGACGGATTGGCTAAGATTAGTTGTAAAGCCATAATCACCACGCTAGCAGACGGATTGGCTAAGATTAGTGGTAAAGTCATAATCACCACGCTAGCAGACGGATTGGCTAAGATTAGTGGTAAAGCCATAATCACCACGCTAGCAGACGGATTTGGCTAAGATTAGTGGTAAAGCCATAATCACCACGCTAGCAGACGGATTGGCTAAGATTAGTGGTAAAGTCATAATCACCACGCTAGCAGACGGATTGGCTAAGATTAGTGGTAAAGCCATAATCACCACGCTAGCAGACGGATTGGCTAAGATTAGTGGTAAAGCCATAATCACCACGCTAGCAGACGGATTGGCAAAGATTAGTGGTAAAGCCATAATCACCACGCTAGCAGACGGATTGGCTAAGATTAGTGGTAAAGCCATAATCACCACGCTAGCAGACGGATTGGCTAAGATTAGTGGTAAAGCCATAATCACCACGCTAGCAGACGGATTGGCAAAGATTAGTGGTAAAGCCATAATGACCACGCTAGCAGACGGATTTGGTTAAGATTAGTGGTAAAGCCATAATCACCACGCTAGCAGACAGATTGGCTAAGATTAGTGGTAAAGCCATAATCACCACGCTAGCAGACGGATTGGCTAAGATTAGTTGTAAAGCCATAATCACCACGCTAGCAGACGGATTGGCAAAGATTAGCGGTAAAGCCATAATCACCACGCTAGCAGACGGATTGGCTAAGATTAGTGGTAAAGCCATAATCACCACGCTAGCAGACGGATTGGCTAAGATTAGTGGTAAAGCCATAATCACCACGCTAGCAGACGGATTGGCAAAGATTAGTGGTAAAGCCATAATGACCACGCTAGCAGACGGATTGGCTAAGATTAGTGGTAAAGCCATAATCACCACGCTAACAGACGGATTGGCTAAGATTAGTGGTAAAGCCATAATCACCACGCTAGCAGATGGATTGGCTAAGATTAGTGGTAAAGCCATAATCACCACGCTAGCAGACAGATTGGCTAAGATTAGTGGTAAAGCCATAATCACCACGCTAACAGACGGATTGGCTAAGATTAGTGGTAAAGCCATAATCACCACGCTAGCAGACGGTTTGGCTAAGATTAGTGGTATAGCCATAATCATCACGCTAGCAGACGGATTGGCTAAGATTAGTGGTAAAGCCATAATCACCACGCTAGCAGACGGATTGGCTAAGATTAGTGGTAAAGCCATAATCACCACGCTAGCAGACGGATTTGGCTAAGATTAGTGGTAAAGCCATAATCACCACGCTAGCAGACGGATTGGCAAAGATTAGTGGTAAAGCCATAATGACCACGCTAGCAGACGGATTGGCTAAGATTAGTGGTAAAGCCATAATCACCACGCTAACAGACGGATTGGCTAAGATTAGTGGTAAAGCCATAATCACCACGCTAGCAGATGGATTGGCTAAGATTAGTGGTAAAGCCATAATGACCACGCTAGCAGACAGATTGGCTAAGATTAGTGGTAAAGCCATAATCACCACGCTAACAGACGGATTGGCTAAGATTAGTGGTAAAGCCATAATCACCACGCTAGCAGACGGTTTGGCTAAGATTAGTGGTATAGCCATAATCATCACGCTAGCAGACGGATTGGCTAAGATTAGTGGTAAAGCCATAATCACCACGCTAGCAGACGGATTGGCTAAGATTAGTGGTAAAGCCATAATCACCACGCTAGCAGACGGATTTGGCTAAGATTAGTGGTAAAGCCATAATCACCACGCTAACAGACGGATTGGCTAAGATTAGTGGTAAATCCATAATCACCACGCTAGCAAACGGTTTGGCTAAGATTAGTGGTATAGCCATAATCACCACGCTAGCAGACGGATTGGCTAAGATTAGTGGTAAAGCCATAATCACCACGCTAGCAGATGGATTGGCTAAGATTAGTGGTAAAGCCATAATCACCACGCTAGCAGACAGATTGGCTAAGATTAGTGGTAAAGCCATAATCACCACGCTAGCAGATGGATTGGCAAAGATTAGTGGTAAAGCCATAATGACCACGCTAGCAGACGGATTGGCTAAGATTAGTGGTAAAGCCATAATCACCACGCTAACAGACGGATTGGCTAAGATTAGTGGTAAAGCCATAATCACCACGCTAGCAGATGGATTGGCTAAGATTAGTGGTAAAGCCAGAATCACCACGCTAGCAGACAGATTGGCTAAGATTAGTGGTAAAGCCATAATCACCACGCTAACAGACGGATTGGCTAAGATTAGTGGTAAAGCCATAATCACCACGCTAGCAGACGGTTTGGCTAAGATTAGTGGTATAGCCATAATCATCACGCTAGCAGACGGATTGGCTAAGATTAGTGGTAAAGCCATAATCACCACGCTAGCAGACGGATTGGCTAAGATTAGTGGTAAAGCCATAATCACCACGCTAGCAGACGGATTTGGCTAAGATTAGTGGTAAAGCCATAATCACCACGCTAGCAGACGGATTGGCAAAGATTAGTGGTAAAGCCATAATGACCACGCTAGCAGACGGATTGGCTAAGATTAGTGGTAAAGCCATAATCACCACGCTAACAGACGGATTGGCTAAGATTAGTGGTAAAGCCATAATCACCACGCTAGCAGATGAATTGGCTAAGATTAGTGGTAAAGCCATAATCACCACGCTAGCAGACAGATTGGCTAAGATTAGTGGTAAAGCCATAATCACCACGCTAACAGACGGATTGGCTAAGATTAGTGGTAAAGCCATAATCACCACGCTAGCAGACGGATTGGCTAAGATTAGTGGTAAAGCCATAATCACCACGCTAGCAGACGGATTGGCAAAGATTAGTGGTAAAGCCATAATGACCACGCTAGCAGACGGATTGGCTAAGATTAGTGGTAAAGCCATAATCACCACGCTAACAGACGGATTGGCTAAGATTAGTGGTAAAGCCATAATCACCACGCTAGCAGATGGATTGGCTAAGATTAGTGGTAAAGCCATAATCACCACGCTAGCAGACAGATTGGCTAAGATTAGTGGTAAAGCCATAATCACCACGCTAACAGACGGATTGGCTAAGATTAGTGGTAAAGCCATAATCACCACGCTAGCAGACGGTTTGGCTAAGATTAGTGGTATAGCCATAATCATCACGCTAGCAGACGGATTGGCTAAGATTAGTGGTAAAGCCATAATCACCACGCTAGCAGACGGATTGGCTAAGATTAGTGGTAAAGCCAAAATCACCACGCTAGCAGACGGATTTGGCTAAGATTAGTGGTAAAGCCATAATCACCACGCTAGCAGACGGATTGGCAAAGATTAGTGGTAAAGCCATAATGACCACGCTAGCAGACGGATTGGCTAAGATTAGTGGTAAAGCCATAATCACCACGCTAACAGACGG
Organism: Cosmia pyralina; assembly: GCA_946251885.1. Taxonomy (NCBI): domain Eukaryota; kingdom Metazoa; phylum Arthropoda; class Insecta; order Lepidoptera; family Noctuidae; genus Cosmia; species Cosmia pyralina. Next base: position 22,409,507 of record OX276345.1, on the reverse strand, counting down.
ATTGGCTAAGATTAGTGGTAAAGCCATAATCACCACGCTAGCAGATGGATTGGCTAAGATTAGTGGTAAAGCCATAATCACCACGCTAGCAGACAGATTGGCTAAGATTAGTGGTAAAGCCATAATCACCACGCTAACAGACGGATTGGCTAAGATTAGTGGTAAAGCCATAATCACCACGCTAGCAGACGGTTTGGCTAAGATTAGTGGTATAGCCATAATCATCACGCTAGCAGACGGATTGGCTAAGATTAGTGGTAAAGCCATAATCACCACGCTAGCAGACGGATTGGCTAAGATTAGTGGTAAAGCCATAATCACCACGCTAGCAGACGGATTTGGCTAAGATTAGTGGTAAAGCCATAATCACCACGCTAACAGACGGATTGGCTAAGATTAGTGGTAAATCCATAATCACCACGCTAGCAAACGGTTTGGCTAAGATTAGTGGTATAGCCATAATCACCACGCTAGCAGACGGATTGGCTAAGATTAGTGGTAAAGCCATAATCACCACGCTAGCAGATGGATTGGCTAAGATTAGTGGTAAAGCCATAATCACCACGCTAGCAGACAGATTGGCTAAGATTAGTGGTAAAGCCATAATCACCACGCTAGCAGACGGATTGGCAAAGATTAGTGGTAAAGCCATAATGACCACGCTAGCAGACGGATTGGCTAAGATTAGTGGTAAAGCCATAATGACCACGTTAGCAGACGGATTGGCTAAGATTAGTGGTAAAGCCATAATCACCACGCTAACAGACGGATTGGCTAAGATTAGTGGTAAAGCCATAATCACCACGCTAGCAGACGGATTGGCAAAGATTAGTGGTAAAGCCATAATGACCACGCTAGCAGACGGATTGGCTAAGATTAGTGGTAAAGCCATAATCACCACGCTAACAGACGGATTGACTAAGATTAGTGGTAAAGCCATAATCACCACGCTAGCAGATGGATTGGCTAAGATTAGTGGTAAAGCCATAATCACCACGCTAGCAGACAGATTGGCTAAGATTAGTGGTAAAGCCATAATCACCACGCTAGCAGACAGATTGGCTAAGATTAGTGGTAAAGCCATAATCACCACGCTAACAGACGGATTGGCTAAGATTAGTGGTAAAGCCATAATCACCACGCTAGCAGACGGTTTGGCTAAGATTAGTGGTATAGCCATAATCACCACGCTAGCAGACGGATTGGCTAAGATTAGTGGTAAAGCCATAATCACCACGCTAGCAGATGGATTGGCTATCAGATTGGTATGAATTTGAAGTTGTTTTAAAGTTTAAACCAACAAAATAATAGTTGTTCCCAATCGTTAATTTACTTACCAAGTATAAACACTTCCACATTGACACAACGCCACAGAGAATTGAGATCCACATTCAACTTTGACGACTCGCAGTCCTTTCAAACAGTCTATCCTCATTGGTAGCTTACAGCCTTCTGAACCACCACGACCTGAAATAAAAAGAGAAGACAAAAACTTATAATTTCGCTTGGATACTCACCCAAAGGTCGACTGGTACAAACTGCTATAATATAGCCCATTTAACGTGCAATCAATCTGCCTAGCCTTTTCCCAACTATATCGGGGTCAGCTTCCAGTCTAACCGAATGCAGCTGAATACCAGTATTTTACATGGAGCGACTGCCTATCTGACCTCCACAACCCAGTGACTGGGTAATACGATACCGCTTGGTAAGACTGGTTGTCAGACTTTCGGGCTTCTGACGACCCGTAACGTCTGTCAAAGATCCACGAATGACAGCCGGAACCAACGGCTTAGCGTGCTTTCCGAGGCACGGAGAAGTCTAGGTATGTAAAGATGGTCACCCATCCACGGACCAACCCCGGCAAGCGTAGCTTAACCTGATGGATCGACCCGTGCAGCTGTTATTACTTAGCCACGAGCTCCTCTTAAGCCTGTTTAACGTGCATAAAACATTAAATAAATATATTAATAAAAATTCCTCAATTCAAACAGGACAAGGATTGAGTCAAATGTTGCTACTGGAATAAAGTTAAGAATGTGTATGTTTATCTTACCTAGTTTCCCATAATCACCGTCTCCCCACGACCAAACATTGTCATCGTCTGTAATGCATAACGTTTGCGCATCTCCCGAGCCGCAAGCAACGTCTATTACACGGTTTGACGATAAAGCATCCACCTAAAAAAAAAAAAATACATCAATACATAATGTAGAAGAATAAATAAATAAGTGCCAGTTCGGATAGTTTGAATAAAGTAGGGAAAATAACAATGGAACGTCTGGCGTTTTTATTTCTGACTAGCTGACCGTCAGACGTCGTCCTGTCAAAATCAGTTAAGAGAAGAAAACAAAAAAAAAATTAAATCGGTCAAGCCGTTTTCGAGTTTTAGCGAGAGTAACGAACAGCAATTGATTTTTATACATAAGAAGAAGAAGATATAGAAGACTAATGGCATTGCCAGAACCGCTTCAATGAACTCAGCAGATTTGTTGCGCAAACGCATGTTCAGCAGACATTTCTACTCTAAATGTTTTATGGTATAGTTGATTTCCACGTGGGAAGTTGCGGGAAGAATAAGCCAGTTAAAAATAAAATTATGTTTCATATTTACCATTTTAGGTACAAGCTGATCCTCAGAGTCGCCATGCCCCAGTCGTCCGTACCTGCCTTTCCCCCACGTGTATATCCGACCACGTGCAGTCAAACACGCAGAGTGTGCGCCGCCGCAAGCGATTGCTACCACTTCCAGTCCCGATAAAGCTGTTATTAGTTTAGGTCGGTCGTAGCTCCTGAAGAAAATATTATTTTAGTATTAAAAGTTACGGAACAGCAGCAGGGCGTGGATGTGGAGCTGTGTCACAATCTATGTTCCACCTCTTATCCTGCCCTCCCCAGAGTGCGCTGCCACCGATAACGCCGTGGAAGTGGCGAAGTTTTGGGCCAACATAATTTGAAATAACTGTCGTGCCAACGACACTAACAGCGAATTTCACCAATGAAACTGAACGCGTTCAGTACATATAACCCGCGTTCAAGAGCTGTCAGTGTCAAAATTGTTATGGAATATTGACACTGACAGCTGTTGAACTCGGTTTATAAGTACTGATCGCGTTCAGTTTCATTAGTGAAATTATAAGAAGAAGAAGCATAAATTGCATTCACAGTATGCATCAATGATTTAAATATGTTCCGCTGTTTTTATGCTATGTTGCTCCGCGTGAAAAACATAACCTATTTTGCAGTCAGGCCAAAAGCGGTGCGTAAAGGTGAAAGTCCACTGGTCCGCACCGGCCGCAACCCACATACGGCACGCAACGGATTTTGATTTGCTTTGTATGTAAAAAATGAACTGAGCGCTAGGTGCGGGCGTTACTGATAGTGGACGCAGTGCTATGTGAATTCATACAAAGCAAACCAAAATCCGTTGTAGCCGGTGCTTACAAGTACACGTTCACCTTTAAACAATTAATAAGCGCGCTGGGAATTACCAACGTGGAGATTTAGAACAATGTCGCTGATGTAACATGCCTTTGCCAAAAGTAGTTGCCAAAAATTTAACTACCATATTTACAAATACAATGTTAAACACTAAACACCTTATTTTATTACGTATACTCACACTCTATTCCCGTGTCCAAGTTTACCATCTTCGCCCTCACCCCAGCTGTAAACATCACCATCAGCAGAAAGCGCTAAGCAATGCTTTCCTCCCGAATTACAAGCGACCTGGCAACACAACACACACACACTTTTACTAAATATTATTTTAAACGTTTTACTGATTAGTGTAATTCTGATCTAGTGTCTGATATAAATAAATCTTCTATCTCCTCGCAACGGGCATGCTTGTATGACCAGATGTATGAACGTAAACGAGGCAAAATGAGTATGAAAGGATCGTAGCAGGTGGCGTTCTGTAGTTTCTGCTTGCCCCAATGGGAAGGAGACGTGAGTTTATGTTTGTGTGTTCTATCAAATCACGTATTAGTTGTTGAATAAAATAATAGCAAAGCAATCATAAAAGTTGACATCAGATGACAACATATTAAGGACGCTGTTACAAATCAAGTCAATCAAGGAGTCAAATCATTACTTTTTTACACAAAAGTATGTTTGTACAGGTAAATGTACCGAAGTAAAAATTTTCACTCCGGTACATTTATTGAGAAACTGTACCTATCTAAAATTATATTTATAGTTCAGAATCGTACCATGCACATCTATCAACAGTTTGGCCAAAAAATATTTTAAGAATGTCATTTTATTTAATAACCATAATTTTGTGTAAAAAAAGTAATGATTTGACTACCAATTTGTAACAGCGTCCTTAAATTAAATGCTTTTAGGACCTTGGAGTGTATTTCGTACCTTTGTAATGAAAACATGTTGTATCGAAGCCAATAGAGTTGGTTGAGAGACGGAATCGATACCACCAATACCTAATCGTCCGCCAGCACCATAACCTGTAAAAATACAAATACTTTGTTAAATAATTTTTTTAATAGTAGCTGGGACACCATGTGTGCGCCATCTAGCGGGAAAATGGCCCCGAGCAGACCGTATGATGCGCCTTAAGGGCTCCGAATGATTTCAGGATTCTAAACGGAGTGTATTCTACTTATATGGCTATGAAACCCGCGGATAGACTTACCAGTAGCATAAACCTTTCCATCAGGCGTAACAGCAAACAGCGTCTGTTCCCCTCCCACTAACTGCACAGGATTGAGGGCTGCAAGCGCGTGGCAAGGCGTGGGTGTGCGCACCTTAGCACCCTCGACCCCGCCTAGCTGACCTCGGTGGTTGTGGCCCCAGCCGTACACTGCGCAGCCGCGGGAACCACCGCCCCACCAACCGCACCAGTCTTCTGGACGTCTGGGAGAGATAGAACGGTTGAGTGTCATAACATTGTTGGCCCACGGCGCAAAGGTAGCATCAAAGTAGTGCCGTAACTTCTGCATACGTTTTGAAAATATAGTCATCGTATTTTCAATAGAAAAGTTTACATGAATTTGGTCAAGGTACGGTCAACTGCACGTCAGTACCTTAAAACTTGAATTAACTATGAAATTGCCCTTACTGCTACGAATTAAAAGCACTGTCAAGTTGATACCATCAACGTACGGTAGAATGTAAGTACAGTCAGTTATAGCAATTAGCTGACCCACCTGGTTGAGATTTTTTAGAATACGAATCGATAGAATTTTATAATTCTTTTATGTTTTATTTATTTTGTAATTATATAAAAATAATATAAAAGAATTGCAAAATTCTATCGATTCCAATTCTAAAAAATCTCAACCATTTATGCAAGGGTGGGTCAGCTAAGTGCTATAAATAGGCACGATTCTAAACGAGAGTTCATCGTTGTTGCGCCTAGTGTTGCGCAACGTGATGTGCAGACATTAATTTTCATTAAAAAACTAATAACTTACTTGTTAACCCAATGCAGCAGTTGCTCATCATGCTGCTTAGTAAACTTGGTATTATCCTCCCACAGGAAAAATGATTCACTGGTAGTTTCATCACTATTATACACTCCAAGGTCTGCCAATCTTTTTCTCACATCTGCGACGAAAGGCGTGGGTAATGGTGTACGTCGTATGAGCGCGTCGGCGGTGCGCACGCAGAGACAGTAGCGTTTGAACCACGACCAGCGGACTGAGTCGGGGCCGCTGCACACGCGGGAATCCATGCGGAGCCCGCATGCGAGCCACGCTAGTTCCTGTAGAAAGAAAATTTGATTTAGTACAATGTTAGCAAGTTCTTCCGGTAAGGACTTGACCGCCCATTGTGTCAACCTATGTAAAATTTCAACATTGATATATGTCATTTGAATGGTGTGCATAATAAAGAGTATTCTATTCTATTTTACAACATACCTTAAGATAATGCGTGTGTAAGAGATGCGTGCCAGTACGGAGCGCCGGCTCCTCGTGTTCGTACTGCGCATGTAGCAGCTGAGGCAGGTGATGTAAGGCGGGCGGGGTTCCAGTACTAGTCTCGCATGCGCCCGCGCCGCATCCACTGCCGCCGCACACTACGCCGCGGAGGCGACGGACGCACCACACACGGGCGCGCCAAGCTAAAAAGGAAAGACGATTAAAACAGGGAAGGTTGCAACATATAAGAGAGAGTTGAATAATGCTGCACTGAAAAGAGCATAGCTCTTAGGAAGAATAACTAAAAGGTATTAAAATAAATGAAGGAATAGTTATTTATGACTCATGTCGACTTATACACTCGTCAGAAATCACCTACTTTCCGCACATGTAGCATAAATAACTATTTTTATTTCCTCGAACAATGCATAGTACAACGTTGTATGATACATCTGCGTAAGATGATTTACGACTCGTGGCGACTTAATTGGGGGGTCTAAGCATTGTTTTCAATTGATTAAGTGTGTATTAGCTTTATCTATACTAACATAACAAAGCTGAAGAGTTTGTTTGTTTCTTTGAACTCGTTAATCTCTGGAACTATCATTTTTGCATTTGATAAGTAGCCCAATTCTTGAGGAAGGTTATTTGCTATCTAACATCACGCTGCGACCCTTACGAGTCAAGCAAAATGAAACAAAGTCCGAAAGAACGCTAGAGCTTGTCTACACTGAAATGAGGCGCCCCACTACTTAAATTTATATACGCACAATACGGTACAGTCTGGCAAAAAAGTCTAGAAACGGAACAAATTTTTAATCTTTGTCAGTGTTGTCTCAGTCCGTGTTTTATCAGGCAACAAATGTGCATGACAACGATTAGATTGATTTAAAATTAACAATAATATCTAAAGTTCTGTCAGAAAAATGGTTTTTAAACTTTAAATTTTATAATGTATGGCTAGTGGCGCCCCCATTTTTTCTAATCTTTTGTGTCGAGCTGTAAATGCAGTAGTGGGGCATGTCATTTCAGAGTAGACAAGCTCTAAGCGAAAACGGAGTAAAAACGCAGGCGGGTGATGCGATGCGACGCGGTGGATCTAGGGCCGACACATCACGCGGACGAAGTCGCGGGCAGAATCTAGTGGTAAAATAAATCGTAAAGAATGGTTTAGGGCATAGTTTGCAACTCTATCTATTGCTTACTTATGTAAAGTGGCATTACCTTACAAAGGCAGGTCTTGTGATCAAAATAACACGTTTAAACTTAATCAAAAATTTCCCTATGGATATAAATATTCCATACTTACATAGCGTAGGCATTTGCGCACAAATAGCCAGAGCTTGCGCTAAGCGTGGCGCCAACTGATGATCATTTGATATGTCCGCTAACAAGGGACCATCGAGTAGTCTCCACGCCAACTCTACTGATGGACATGATAAGACGTAGCGATCTGAACCACTTTCCTGTTAACAAAAGAAATATAATGACATTTAATTATAATCTATTAGTCGACGTTTGCACGGACGTAAAACTATCGCGGCGATTTTTTTTCACGCACTGGATTTTCAACGCTCTGCTTAGCGCCTAGAGTTGAAAATCCAACAGTGTGTTTTGTCGACGAGCTAGAATGCACTCTGTTATTGTTAAGTTGGATTCTCAACGCTCGGCTCAACAGCGAGAGTTGAAAATCCAGTGCGCGATAAAATCCCGCCGCGATATTTTTACGTCCGTGCGAACGTCGGCTTAGTGCCCGGTTTCTGAATTAGAGTGATTACTGGTTCGATATCGTGTTTCTGAACACTTCGTCAAAGGACGAATTTAGCTTAAAAGTCGAGTGAATTAATATCGAGGGTTTATCTGAGAGGAGCTCGTGGCTAAGTAATAACAGCCGCACGGGTCGATCCATCAGGTTAAGCTACGCTTGCCGGGGTTGGTCCGTGGATGGGTGACCATCTTTACATACCGAGACTCCTCCGTGCCTCGGAAAGCACGTTAAGCCGTTGGTCCCGGCGTTCATTCGTGGATCTTTGACAGTCGTTACGGGTAGTCAGAAGCCCGAAAGTCTGACAATCAGTCTTACCAAGGGGTATCGTATTACCCAGTTAATGGGTTGTGGAGGTCAGATAGGCAGTCGCTCCATGTAAAATAATGGTATTCAGCTGCATCCGGTTAGACTGGAAGCCGACCCCAACATAGTTGGGAAAAGGCTAGGCAGATTGATTTATCTGAGAACTTCAAAAACCGAGCTTAAGGATTCGGAATTCGCATAAATAGATAATTTCGTCGAATCAATAGCTATTGAGAATTTAATGCCGTTTAAAAATTGTACAGAAACCGGGCATTAGTGCTTTGTCGCGTTTAACAGTGAGTTGCACGAAACCAACATTAGTTTAAAGGAGACTTTAAACTGATGCTGTCACTTTCTTTTTGATACAAAATGTAAGTGATGGCATCAATTTACAGTTTCCGTTAAACTGATGTTAGTTTCTGCAACTCAACTTAAAACAGTCGACAGCCCGAGTAGAAGTATGACAACTCGGGATTCAAGGTCTACGGTTTCCCCTAACGAGTTGAAAGCTTTTTTGATTTTGACTTAGATTAAATATAAAAACGTGGTTGGATATAAATGAATTGGTACATACGGTAATAGAATGTGAGGGTAGCATAGGATGAGCTGTGAATCTCCAACCCCAGCCATTGACAGAACCATCACTCGTAAATCTCCAACGTAATTCATCACCTGAACAAAGGAAATGAATGTTTATAAATCAAGTATTCATACTACAAAACAAAGTTTTGAAGCTTCAAATACGAGAACATTCTAGTATAGTCGCTATAACTATCTTACCGTTAACAATGATTTCCTGCGCCCAGTCGGTAGGTTCTCGTCCAGAACGTGTTGCTAACACGCGACCGGTGCTGTCCGAAATCGTCAAGGGATCATTGCGACGTTCCGTAGAACATCCTTGCTCAAAGACCACTCGAAGTGAAGACGCGCCGGAAATTTTCACAACACCTGTGTATTATTCAATTCATATTAAAAATAATTTATTTTCTCTTCACAAACAAATGAAATGATGAATAAATTAAAACATGCTTATAAATTATATGACAAAGTTTGTGAGAGACTGGTGTCTGCACTAGGAATACGTAAAGAACGCTCTGTTTAAACATAGAATTGCATCACTCAGAGCAATCAAATAATTTTAGCATTTATTTCCACACTGATTTCAGAGCGACGCTAACACAACATGCAAATGTTGCAACAATGTGAACGATTTTGAATGATCTCACAATGCTGAGCCTCCAAGAATGACAAAATCAGTCTAATTGACTGCCCAATCTTTTGACAGCAAGCCATTATTATACCTTGAGTCAAATCAATCTGCCTAGCCTTTTCCAATCTATGTTGGGGTCGGCTTCCAGTCTAACCGGATTCAGCTGAATACCAGTATTTTACATGGAGCGACTGCCTATCTGACCTCCACAACCCAGTTACTGGGTAACACGATACCCTTTGGTAAGACTGGTTGTCAGACTTTCGGGCTTCTGACGACCGGAAACGACTGTCAAAGATCCACGAATGACAGCCGGGACCAACGGCTTAGCGTGCTTTCCGAAGCACGGAGGAGTCTCGGTATGTGAAGATGGTCACCCATCCACGGACCAACCCCGGCAAGCGTAGCTTAACCTGATGGATCGACCTGTGCGGCTGTTATTAATTAGCCACGAGCTCCTCCTTATACCTTGAGTCTATACTAGAATGCAAGTTCTGTGTTGAAATGGCCTCGCATCCATGTAAAATCTTTCAAATGAAAGCAGATCATACCTGATATATCAGTGTCATCAGCATACGGGTGTGGGCTGTCCACAGTGACAGGTTGAGGAGGGGCGCGCCCTCCTCCTGCGGCCGCTTCTTCTAGTTCACACACACATACTTCTACCACCATGTCCGCTACGGCTGGTTTACTTGCGCAGAGAGCTGGTCAATTAAACATAATATTTAGTTGTAAAAACGTGTAAAAAATAAGAGGCCATTTAAGTTACTATAGGAAGTTTTTGAAATGGGTTTGGGAAATCCTAAACTATGAAAAGTAGAGCAAAGTCGTCATATGAGTCATGAGCTCGATTTTGTAGAAAATTAAACTGTATTTTTAGTTGTTTGGAAAAATATTTTACCCAGAAATCAATTCCATTCTTTTTAAAATTAAATAAAAATAAAAAAAATAAAATTATGGTAATTCATGCAAAACACAACAAATATGGGTAAGGAATATATCTTGTTAACGAATATTATAAGGTAAATCTAAGATGTTTTTTTTTGGAATCATTTAACTTACCCATAAGAACATCCGTAATGATTTTCACAGCGTTACTAGACTCGGGTATCCTGCCGGCAGCCGCTAACTTCAGTAAGTCAACGAGCGCTCGTGCATCTGATTCACCGAGTTGTGACGTAAATTCGTCTAGCGCCAACTGCAAGAACACTATGGGATAATGTCAAGAAACAAAAGACAAACGCCGGGAAAGAAATACTTTAAAGTCAACGATGTTAGACTATTGTCTTCTTATACATATTCAGAGAAGTCCTGACTGACTGACTGACACATCAACGCCCAGGCCAAACGTTTGAACCTAGAAAGCTGAAACTTTGCAAGGAGGAGATAATTTAGAAAAGGAATAAGGAAGATTTTATCGGTTGTAGGTTCCCGTGGGATATTTTCCGACATCCACGCGGGCGAAGCCGCAAGCAAAAGCTAGTATAAAATAAATGACGATCATCACGTACATTGTTTGGGTCATTGGTTTCAGTGATCGGTTCAAGCTTTTATATTTATGAAAGTAAAATGAGTCGGAAAAACTTTGGTACTATACCTCTGGTTTGAATGTTAACGTATAGTTAAGGACGCTGTTACAAATGGGTAGTCAAATCATTACTTTTTTACACAAAAGTATGTTTATTAAATAAAATGATTTATTCTTATAATGTTTTTTTGACAATTTGTTGATAGATGTGCAAGGTACGATTCTGATCTATATATATAATTTTAATTATTTCATTTTCTCAATAAATGTAACGAAGTAAAAATTTTCATTCCGGTACATTTATTGAGAAACTGTACCTATCTAAAATTATATTTATAGTTCAGAATGGTACAATGCACATCTATCAACAATTTGGCCAAAAAATATTTTAAGAATGTAAAGCATTTTATTTAATAAACATACTTTTGTGTAAAAAAAAGTAATGATTTGACTACCCATTTGTAACAGCGTCCTTAAAGTCAAAGTAAAATATTTTTTTTTTTTTAAATAGGTACAAAAAAGGCACATTCGTCAAAATTTACATAAAAATCGCGCCTTCCAAAAGGTCGTATGTAGAAGAATGGGCAAGAAACTCCACCGTTTTTAGAATATTTTTGTCAAATCAAACAGCGCGCGCTTTCAAGTGTGAAAGAGACTGTAGTGTGTAACAGTTACACGAAATCACTCCCACAGATTGCAGGAAAGCGAGAGGAAATATGTAACACATCAATAAATTATACAATTAAATAAACAACAAGTTATAAATCAATATAACTTACCTTAGGCGCCTCAGCTTGCTGTACTGTCATTGTGGCAGCAGCAACAGATACAGCGCTCGATGACATCACAGCCGAATGCCGAGACGATATCGAACCGCTGAGAGGACTACTTGCACCACTCTGAAAAAAAAATGTTAAAAAAAAATAAAGAAGTATCTAAAAAAAAAGTGAAAAATCTATGGGTAATTAGAACGGCGCTGTTACTATTATTACTTACGTAGACTGCAACTTATATGAAACAGCGAAACCAGTCTCATCATCTGCCTAGCCTGTTCCCAACTATGTTGGGGTCGGCTTCCAGTCAAACCCGATGCGGCAGAATACCAGTATTTTACATGGAGCGACTGCATATCTAACTTCCACAGCCCAGTTACTGGGTAATACGATACCCCTTGGTAAGACTGGTTGTCAGACTTTTAGGGCTTCTGACGACCCTTAACGACTGTCAAAGATCCACAAATGACAGCCGGGACCAACGGCTTAACGTGCTTTCCGAGGCACGGCGAGGCTTCCACCAGTATCCGCGTGAAATTTCTTGTCCCTCCGAACCCCCCCCCCCCGTCGGATCGCATCGCCTGCCCACGCTATTACTTCGTTTTTGCTTAGCGTTCTTTCCAACTTTTTTCTTTTTGCTGGGCTCCTAAGGGTTCTCGGGTAATGTTAAATAGCCTATCTATAACCTTCCTCAAGAATAGGGCTACAAATCCGACTGATAGTTCCAGAGATTAGCGCGTTCAAACAAACAAAAAAACAATCTGTTCAGCTTTATTACTAGTATAGATACGATGGGGATCAAAAAGTAGTGAGAACGACATACTCCTCGGTAAGAAAAAAAATAAATACTGGCAGGCATAGCTCAGATACATATTTGTAATAAAAGAAAAAAATCTTCGATTCTCTTTTGTTTTTTTTCTGAATGTAGTCATTTGTTTGCTTCGTGTCGGAACGTGTTCTCGAAAATGGAGAAAAACGAAGTGCGAGCCGTTATTAAATACCTCTGTTTAAAAAAGTTAACGACGCAAGAGATTCATTGCGGTTTGGAGGCAACATTAGGAGAGTCTGCTCCGCCTTATTCCACTGTCGCAAGGTGGGCTTCTCAATTTCGAGTAGGGAGAACGAGCACGGAAGACGAACATCGTTGCGGCCGTCCATCGACGTCAGTCACCCAAGAAAATGTTGCGAAAGTCGAGAAAATTGTATTGAGCGATCGAAGAGTTACCATCCGATGCTTAATTCAAGAAACAGGCATTTCATATGGAATAAGTATTCAATCCATATTGAAACAATCTTTGAATATGAGAAAAGTCTCCGCAAGATGGGTGCCGAGAATGTTAACCGACAGTCAGAAACAAAATCGACTTGACATTTCGAAGATATTGTTGGACAAGTTTCAAGAAGATTCTGAAAACGTTTTGTCTCGTTTCGTAACAATGGACGAAACATGGGTCCATCATTTTGATCCCGAGACAAAACAGCAATCTTCGCAAAGGAAACGGCCATCATCACCGACCCCGAAGAAGTTTCGTGCCGTGGCATCGGCTGGCAAGGTTATGGCCTCAATATTTTGGGACTCAGAAGGGATATTGATTGATTACCTGGAGCGTGGAACCACTATTACAGGCCAATATTATGCAGCTTTAATTCCTAAGTTGAGGAATGCCATCAAAGAGAAAAGGAGAAGGAAACTTCGAAGGGGCGTGCTGTTTCATCACGACAACGCACCCGCGCACAGGTCGGCAGTTGCGATGGCTGCCATTTAGCAAGCTGGCTTTGAATTGGTTGACCACCCCCCTTATTCACCAGATCTGGCGCCTAGCTATTTTTATCTGTTCCCCAAATTGAAAGAATACTTAAGTCCCCTTAAGTATTCTTCAGGTACGAAGACAATAACGAGGTGATGGATGGCGTGGAGAGCTTTTTGCAGGACCAAGACAAAACTTTTTTTATGAAAGGGATTGAAGTCTTGGAAAAGCGCTGGACTCGGTGTGTAGAGAGACTCGGAGACTATGTAGAAAAATAAATTATGTTATCAATAGTCATTATAATCTATCTCATTCTCACTACTATTTGATCCCCCCTCGTATATATACTTGCTAATTGTTTTATGTGACTTACCGGTAACGTAGCCCTATCAGCCGGCGCTTCGCCCCCTCCAGTTCGGGCATCCGCCTCAGCATCTTCATCTTCAGTGTCTATAGTCGTAACTACGGGCACAGCGGCTGAACTCGCTTCGTGAGCGCGTAATGCTTCAACTAGTAAGTTACGTGCCTGGTAATAGCAACGAGAATAACGGTGATTTAAAGTTTTCAGTTCATGAGTTTTGCTAGAATTTCGGAACAATGCAAAATATGTGATTACAATACAAATGAGTCTGGAATAATAAGCTGATTTGTTTTGAGGATGTTATAATACAATTCTAATACGGGGTCAAATTAATTAGTTAGCGAAACTCCGCAGATGTGCTGGGTATCAATAACTAAACATGATAAAACAAACATCATTTTTTTTTTTTGAGTCTTCAACGCTGGTAGTGTAGTCAGTATCCACTTAAAATATCTGTTTAATAAATTATAGTTTAAAAAACTAAAAAACACGCTTAATACCATTAAACTGAACTAAAAAGTAAAAAATATTTTTTTCAATATAAGAATAAAGTGATTAACGAGAAAATTAATGTCATTGTACAAAAAGCGTGGGGTGCTTTCGAGTTACAGAGTTAGTGTAAGAATGTCGTACAAAAACCCCACGCTTTTTATTACATTGTCATTAATCACTTTATTCTTATATTAAATTATTTTTTTTTAAATTTTAGTTCAGTTTAATGGTATTAAAGCGTGTTTTTTTAAACTATAATTTATTTTTAAATTTTTTAGAGATAAATCATAATCCTGATGATCCTGACCATGATAATGGGACAAAATTTTTTAATTATTGTATTGTCATCGGGCCTTGATAAGTGTGCGAAATTTCAGATTAATCTAGCCATTTAAAGTGGGAAAAAATCGAGTTCAAAGATTCCGTTACATACAAACATACATACAGGTGAAGCTAATAAAAGCGTGTTAAAAATCAGTTTTTTTTTGTGTAAACTTCGCGGACGTGATGGGTGTCGATATCTCAACACGATACAACAGTTTTTATCAACTCGCACTTCAAGTAAAAACACTACCAGCGGCCTCGCAGTGCAATAACACCACACTGCCCTCCGCAGAGAAGAACAGTCCTAGGCGCCAATTCCCCGTATGCAAGGTTCTGCAAGGTTGTAAATAGCTGCAGTGATAAAATCGATTTGCACTTTGAAAGTTTGGGCAAACTGAAGGCCAATTTTCTTAAGTATCTTCCTAAATAGATAAACCTTTCTTTATCTCACTCAAAGGAAATGTGTTATGAATTGTATTGAATTGTTAGAGTAATTATTTAGAACTTTTGATAAGTAATTTAAAAACTAGAATAACATTAAAAAACTTTGTACAACTTCTTTATGCATGCGGAGTTAACCTGTAAGTGATTGTTGCACTGTGTTGCATATACATTATTGCAAGTTACCTTTAACATAAAACTTGTGCAAACAATTGTTGGTGAACCAATAAAAATAAATAAATAAATAGACCTCAAAAAAAATCATCCGTTTTCTTTTATTTTGTCATGTTTACTGTTAAGATATCGATAACCACGTCTGCGGAGTTTCGCTAGCTAATTTAATTTGACCCTGTAATGCAAAAATATTAGGTCTAGTATTCTTGTTACGTTATATGGTGTAATGACAGGGAAAGTGAGACCAGCGTGTCTAGACAAACGAACATTTGATTAGCGATGGCGCTATAGTGTGGCCATTAGTGCTGTGCACTCCCTGATGTATGCGCGCGGCGAGACGGGGGAGAGAATCGGCTGCTGCGCTCTGTCAGTGCGCCGTCAACGCTCATGGCAGCAGGTAGTGTTATCTGTAGCGGACTGTCTATGTCAGACGCACATGAGATAAATATTCAAAGATGGGTCGTGCGTTATCTCGTGGAGATGGTTCACTTGAGCTGTCGTTGAGTGCGGTCGTGTCCAGCTGCGCTCCGACAAAAATAAAAAGTCCCACGGCGCGAGACATACCGAAGTGGTTTGCGATCCTAGCATCGGTCATAAATACGAATTTAGCGTTTCTGCGGAAGTGCCCGCGAAGTAAATACAACCTGTGCACCGCTCGCGAAGTAAATTCAACCTGTGCAACTCAAACGAACGACCCGCTGCAAGAGTGGAACGGAGCATCCGCCGTAGGATCCTGAGTTCTAAACTCCAAGCAAGCAAAATCGGTGAGGCCGTTCCTTATATTCCTTAGTCTAAAGTAATGCATGTTCATAAAATTATAGCATCAATTCAAATTACCAGGAGATAAAGTTAGACATAAAGTTTACCTACTTCTTAAATATTGCAAATCAACAAAAACCTCGGAACAAAAACTTGAACCTTTTTTTTTTTTGGTTGAATGTCAAGTTACGGCAAGATAAATTCTATGTTCACACAAAAAATTTTTTGCCCACACAGTAAAGCTTCAAACTAATGTCTTTGTTTTAAAACACGTGTCGGTCACTCTAACCAATTTTGTTACCATTCCAACAAAAATATAACAAAACAATGGCCTCGATTGTACCAATGTTGAGGGACGGAAATTGTCTGTTTAGAGCTATAGCATTCCAAATAAACAATTTAATGGGGCTGACATTCGATCACGTGTCTGTTCGTAAAGACCTTCCAAATTATGTTTCGGATAACCGTAACGACGACAGAATTTACTTAGCACTTTTGAATAATATTCAGGACTTTCTTCCTGACAGCAATCTGTCTCAGGAACAACGTATAAAAAAAATACATTACCGCGCAGTTTAACGAGACGTTCTGGGGTGGTGAAGACATTTTAATCGCTGCATCCGAATTCTACCTCGTAAATGTGCATGTTCACACAAATAACGAGAACACACTGGTGTACGTACCTACCGGCAACTCATTGCCCGGCAATATTCACATCTTCTATAAAGACCGGCATTATGATAGCTGGGTCACGATCGACGATGATCAGTACATCAGTAGCCAACGAAGTCTAACGCAGAAATTATCAAACGCCAAGGCACCACAACATATAGAAAACTCAGCTAACCAGTACAACATACGAGTTGAGCAGGAACAGTCCACAGAACCCCGGTTCCAAATCACCAGCCCCCATTTAGCTAGCCCACTAACACCGTGTCATCAATTACCGTTATCACTAAGTACACCAATATCAGATGTAGTCGCAGATGACACTGGATACACTATACTTAGAAACCCGCCAACTACCGCAATTAAGCACATCTTCCCTAAGTTGCGTATTGCAACATGGAATGTCCGCGGGGCCTCAAAACCGACCAAAAAGGATAAAATAGACGCTGAACTTTCACATAGGGATGTCCACGTAGCCTGCCTACAAGAAACAGGGATGAATGAAGGAACGTACAGCTCCAGGCATTACGAATGGCACCTATATTCAGCCGCTAGTACAACACACCGGGGACTGGCAATTTTAATCAGAAAGGATGCCCAAATTGCAATAAATAACAAGAACTTAGCTGTCGTTGAGTGCGGTCGTGCGCTCCGACAAAAATAAAAATTCTACGGCGCGAGACATAAGTGAATTGCGATCCTAGCACCGGTCATAAACATTATTTAGCGTTTCGTTGGAACTGTGCACCTGATCTCAAGCGAACAGTCCGTTGCAAGGGTGAAACTGATCAGCCGAATTAGGATCCTGAGTTCCAAAGTCCCAGCAAGCAAAATTGGTGAGGCCGTTCCTTATATTCCTCAGTCAAAAGTATTTATTGCATGTTCATAAGATTATAGTATGAATCCAAATTCCCAAGACATAAAGTTAAACAAAGAGTTTACCTATTTCTTAAATATTGCAAATCAACAAAAATCTCGGCACAGACCCTTTTTTTGTTGAATGTCAACTTATGGCAAGCTAAATTCTATGTTCGCACAAAAAATTTACCCCATACGGTAAAGCTTCAAAATAAGGTCTTTGTTTTAAAACACGGGTTGGTCGTTCTAACCAGTTTTGTTACCACTCAAACAAAAACATAACAAAATTATGCTTCCATTTGTGAAATTGTCTATTTAGAGCTATAGCATTACAAATACTTATACAATTTAATGGGGCTGACATTCGACCACGTGTCTGTTCGTAGACCTTGCAAATTATGTATCGGCTAATCATAACGACGACAGAATTGACTTAGCACTTTTGAATAATATTCAGGACTTTACTCCGTCTTCAATTCTCAGAATAAGATCTGCATTAAGCAGGAAAAGCACTACTAAAAAACGTTGTGAACAGGCCACTAGAAACGCTGAATCTCTATTACCATTCGAAATAAACTCAAAAATGGACTGAAAATTAGCCAGACTCATGTATCGAATGGTGGTCGTACCTTGTATGACACACGGTTCGAAAGTATCTTCACTCACCAAAGCAAACAGGACAAGACCGAAAAGATATGAGAGAGTTATCAAGAGTGACTTGATTAACCGCGCTAGGAATAAACAAACACGAAAGAAAATGCATGAAATCTTAAACGGAAAAACCGTAACCAAACGCATTAAGAACCACAGGATGTGCTATCTCGGACATGTCCACAGGCGTAGGCGTCGGGAACCGCACCTGCTACATGCAGCAATGCAGTACAGGGTAATATCCAAAAATTCGGCCGCCCTATTTACACATGGAAAGCAGGACATAATTTACTTCGATAAGGAAATCAACTTTTGGGTAGACACGGCTGAAGATAGAGATAAAATTAAGAAAGCTGCTAACGAGATTTACAAGAAACCTGAAATGGATAGCAGTGAGACCTCAGACGAAGATATTGGAAATAACAACTCAAACTCAAAGCATTTATTTCAATTAAACCAATTACAGGCACTTTTGAATTGTCAAGGGGTCGGTCAGTCAGAAAGATGAAGCTAGGCGCCCATTCCAAAGCATAGTAGGTACCTATGGAGAAGAACGGGCAAGAAACTCCACGGACACTCTTTTGAATCAAGATATGGTTACAAAATAATGGTTACATCATTCAAGTTGAAATTTTACATGTGAGACCGATGCAGAACGTTAAAAGCGTCCTTAAAAAACAATTCAAATATTTAAATTAAATTAAAATAAGCCGTGGCCGCTAAGGTATGACCAGCCTTCACTGACAGCGCTTGTTCACGAACCTGACGCATGGAGTAGCTAAATGATCCAACACGCGCCACCATCAGCGAGACATTAGAGTGAGCGTCACATAGCAGCACAACGTGGCATAGCAGTGACACCAAAAGTGTCGAAAGCGCAGTTTAATTGCCAAAAGATTCACCGGGGAAGTTGAACTTGAAGCAACGTGGCAGTGACGTCATAAAAAGAGCCCGTCCATAATCCTGTCGGGTGTGGCGACAGGGTACCATCCGTAGGTAGGTACTTGAATTGACTTCTCGGGTCGATTAAGAACTGAATGCGATTTCAAAAAACAGCAAAGTACTATCAACGACTTTTGTGCGTCACACCCATACGGAAGGTATTCGTATGCACGGGCCAGTGGCTAGTGGCCTCCATTGTTTTCGTCCACCAATAGCGCTTCGGCGCACATTATAAATGAAAAGGTTAGAACGCCAAGAAAAAACAGCAATTAACGTTTAAGAAAAGGGACATTGTTTATTTTAGGGTCATCTTTCTTAGGCGACATTCTTAGTTCATTGGTCAAATAAAACAACTAACTGTAAAAAGGTCCATCCTTCATTCATTGGTCAAACACAAAAAGGGCGTTGACTATGATTTCAACGTGCAACCGAAAAAGTTTTGAAAAGGGTGAGGCACAAAGACTTTCGATAGTTGCACGCTGGCGCTCCCGCTTCGCAGGCGCCTCGCTCGGGTGTGACCGAAGCTTAAGATTTCTACAAAAACTGACAACCGCCCATAAATAATAAAAAACCTAAGCACTATGATACGAGTAGCTGGGTCACGATCGAGGCGATCAGTACATCAGTAGCCAACAAATTCTAACGCAGAAATTATCTAACACCAAGACACCACAACATACAGTAAACTTAATTAGCCAGTACAACATACGAGTTGAGCAGGAACAATCAGAACTCCGGTTCCAAATTACCAGCCCCTAATTACCACAGGACAAGATCGACTTCAATAAGGAAATTAACTGTTCGGTGGACACGGCTGAATCAAGAGATAATATCAAGAAGGCTGTTAACGGGACTTACAAGAAAACTGAAACGGATAGCAGTGAGACCTCAGACGAAGATACTGGAAGCAGCAACGTGTAATACAACATAGCAGTGACATAAATGGTGTCGAGAATGCAGTCTAACCCCGCCAAAAGATTCACCGCTGAAGCTAGATTTTAAATAACATGTTATTACTTGCCGCGGGTATACCGCATCCTTGCCGCGTGTGTACCGCGGTAGCGCGTACTTGTAGGGAGTGTACCGCGTCCTTGCCGCGAGTGTACCGCGGTAGTGCGTACTTAGAGCGGGTGTACCGCGTCTTTGCCGCGTGTGTACCGCGTCAGTACCACGTCCTTGCGCGTGTGTACCGCAGTCATTCGTTTGAGTGAAAGAAAACCTGTCTCATGTAATGTTGACATTTGTTTTTAAAAACGAACGTCACGATCGACGACGATCAGTACCAACAAATTCTAACGCAGAAATTATCTAATGCCAAGCACCACAACATACAGGATACGTAATTAGCCAGTACAACATACAAATTGAGCAGGAACAATCCACAGAATTCCGGTTTCAAATCACCAACCCCCAACTACGCAGGACAAGATTTACTTCAATAAGGAAATTAACTTTTCGATGGACACGGCTGCATAAAGAGTCAAGAAGGCTGCTAGAGATATACAAGAAACAGGAAACGGATAGCAGCGAGACCTCAGACGATGATTTTGGTAATAACAACGTATAATACAGCATAGCTGTGACATAAAGAATCAAAAACGAAGTTTAACCGGCAAAAGATTCACCGGAGAAGCTGGACTTGAAGCAACACGGCAGCAACGTCATAAAAAAGCCCATCCATATTATATCACCCGTCTCTCCACTATTCCAAGGCTTGCTTTACGGTGCATACTGGGTATGGCTCTTTATCCCCTCCATATCCTAAGGGCATGTCTTCCCTACCATTACCGCGCCCCCCGGTCTACTCACTGATATGCAATGGGCTCTGTTGCACCATGTAACATGAGGCAACAGGGTCTAGTGTGAATCTCTGGGTTCATTCGAGCAATCGAGTCTGGTTAAACCACGCTGGGGTCGGTGCAATTCATTCATTCATTCATTCAAAGATGGGTCGTGCGTTATCTCGTGATATGAAGACTGTCATTTTTAAGGTGGCTGAATATTTTAAGAAAAGAAAAGCTACTTACCTACTTTTTATAAGTGGGTAAATGAAAAGTTAAAAGATAAGTTGCTGCCGAATTCTGTGGTTGTAATGGACAACGCGTCTTACCACAGCGTTCAGGTTGAGAAGAAACCAACTATATCAAGTCTCAAAAGTGAAATGCAGAACTGGTTGCTACGCCATAATGTAGAATTTTCAGGAACCATGACAAAGGCTCAACTGCTACTTCTTATCAAAAATACACAAAAAGAACCCGTGTATAGAATTGACGAACTCCTGAAAGCCAGTGGACACACTGTTCTGCGTTTACCTCCGTACCATCCAGATTTAAATCCAATTGAGTTGGTCTGGGCTGATATTAAAAACAACATATCCCAAAACTATATTAATTCTTCTCTAGACGAAAAGATAATCTTATTGGATAAATTGTTTTCGGAATTCACGTCGGAAAAATGGCAGAGATGCGACGATCATGTCCAGAAAAATGAAAATGCTTACTAGAGTCACGATAGTAGGTTCGATAATGTTATCGATTCATTCATAATCAATTTGCAAGACTCTGATTCAAGTTCCGGTGGCGAAGTGGAAGATGAAGATGATGACGAAATGGAAGATGAAGTTGAAACAGAATCTATGTCAGAATAACTTTCGTTAGAATATATAATTGTTTGTAAATATAAAAAAATGTTCAATAAAAAAAGTCCTGCTTTGAATTATAAGTTTAGTTCTTATTTATCACCTGCATATTTTTAATAAAATATGAGTATATTTGGGTTACATTTTAATCAACTAAGTAAGTATAATATATTACAGATAGATAGCCTCCGACCATCGTCCCGCCACAAGTCTTGCCCTAGAAATGCAAACTGATATCGTAAGATCTGTCCGACGTGTATCGATCTCATGTGAACTCATGCACTTTTTTCTTCGCCTCCCACCTCGCCGCGCATACCTCAGGGAGTGCACAGCACTAATGGCCACACTATAGTAGAAAAGCCAAAAAATGTATGGGGTTGACATAAGCTATCGAAATGTCACGTGATCATGTCAATGTCACTTTGAAGCTGTAGCGATTGTAGAAATAGAATCGCTCCGAAGGGAATGCCATTTGTCTAGGCCCTCAGGGACAGAAATTAGCCGCCGGGGTCGCGGGTTGTTCGAAAGAGATACCGTGGCCCTGGCACAGGCAACTGAAGGGACACGGGTGGGGTTTAGTCAGTAAAAGCCTGACACGCCCTCCCACTCCACCCAGAGCGGGAGAAGTCATTTGATGATTTCCCATCCACAAAAAAAAGGGACAGAAATTAAGATGCGTGCGTAATTAAGATTTTACCTGCGTGATATGTAAAGCTAGCAGGATCAAAGACAGTGCATGTTGCACGGCCACAGGCGGTTCTAACGCCAACGCCGCAGCCGCTAGTGATGCTCGCGGCCCCTGAGGCTCATCTACTACCACTTCTTCCGAGTACAATCCTGTGAAGAGTAAAAAAAAAGTTCGTATGAAGGTCTCAAGGAGTAAACTTGAGAATTTAACCAGCAATTACTATGAGAACTATCCACTTAGCGCTGGTCTAATTGTCGTACTCTAGTATGACAATTTTTCGTATTACTAATGGTAACGTATTTCATACAGTCTATAAATATTCTGGAATAGGAACATTATTTAAACGATAAAAATATATGTGCTAACATATCTAATAAGTCTTAGTTCAGTAAATTATTATATGTAGAAAAAAACTCTAATATAATCATTCTAGCAGCGCCCCGCGGTTTCACCCACGTAAGTCTCAAACCCGTAGGATTATCGGGATAAAAAGTATCTACGTATCAACGTGTTGTTTTGCATCCTCGTCAAATTTAAGGGTGTGGTATAGACCATCAAACCGAACAACTTTTTCTATGAAAAATAATCAGCCGTCCCATACATTTGCGTCGAGTAGGTATCGAAGTTTTCTTATGGTCCCATGGAGAAAGTTGTTCGGTTTGATGTTCTGTATCACACTTTGAAATTTGACGAGGATGCAAAACGACACGTTGTATAAGTATCTATAGGTTATAAACTATCAGTGTGCCTTTCATCAAAATCCGTTGAGCAGTTTTTGCGACAAAAAGTAACAAACATCCATCAATCCATCCTCACAAACTTCCTCGTTCTTAATATTAGTAGGAAGTAGGATATGATTAGATTTAGTCCAGAAGACTGATAGGCCAAGTTTTTTAAAGTTTCCTCTCACCTACTATATTGCCGTGCCTGACAGGGTCCATAATGATCTCATAATATAATTTTAATTTACCACCTAAGTTCACATTGTGGAATGCAAATAAATTATTGAGTATTTATTTTTAACGCAGTTTGTCCTAATTACGAAATTCTCTAGTAGTAAAGAGAGATACCCCTATTTACCGAGACTCTGTGCTCCTAAAGGATCCTTCAATGTAGGGAACGGTAGCGGTGCTATATGTGGTGAATGCGCATCAGTTTGTAAAGCAGCTGGTCTGAGTGACCAGGCGGCTGAATGTGACGACCCTGCGGCTGCCCTTTGTACTCCTTCGACGCCAGCTACCAAAGCGGGGCGGCGGTTCACGCAGGTGGTACCGTTGCCTTGCTGGCCGTGGTCGTTGTCGCCCCAAGCCCAGACCTGTGGAAACGAAATATTTTATACATATCTCTGAAGTTTCCGATATCAAAAATGGCTAACTTTGCAAGCTACATAATCATGTATTTGTTGAGGATCTCCAACAAAATGAATACGCAATAAATAATGGCCAACATCACTCCATCACTAGGACACCACAGCATTAAATATAAATATGGCATAAGGTTAGCTTGATTCTTTCAAAACATCTATGACTGTATGCCAAGGGAGGCTCAATGGTCAGCGGAGCTAAAGACATTTGAGTACTGAGTTTGGATACTGGAACGCTTAGAACCAATTTACAGTGAAACTTGTATGTAATAATGATGTCAACAATATTTACCTGATGTTCACTAGTAACAGCAAGACAGTGCAATGCACCAACAGCTACATGTATAACTCGGCGCCCGCGCAACGCCTCCACAAGCGTCGGCCGACGCACATGTGCGTCACATCCGTGACCTAAGCGGAAGTAGTCACCTTTACCCCATGTCCAAACCTAAGATTAAAAAAATCATCGTCCCACTAATCTGTCTTTGAAGAAGAAAACCAATATTTAAAATCAGTATCTCAGATAATTATGAAGTTTTGGAACTACATACTTAATGTCATACGCGACAAAGTTTAAATTTCATTGCAGCTATAAGAACCTTTTTACTATAAATGGTCATTCAAACATCAACTTAGGACTACATATCTCCCAAAGAAAGGCTTAAGTACTCGTAGATACGTTTTGGTCGCAAAATGCAAAATTAAGGTATCAGTTGGGAAAATACCATGCGCAAAATGGCGGTCGCGCAAACTTCAACCCGGCCAAAAAGTTTGGGGACTACTGAGCTTGAGTAAGTAGCAAAATATTAAAATTATCTAAGATTCTGAATTCAAATATAGATAATAATACTGTTACCTCCCCATCTCTAGTCAAAGCTAGGCTAAATTGTGCGCCGCATTCTACTTGAATAACTCCAAGAGTATTCAGTCTTTCTATATTCATTGGTACTGCGCAACCATCGGACCCACCACGACCTGAAACCGAGGAACCTGGTTCACGTATTGCTGCTTGCTAAGGTATTCTAAGGTTAAGGAAGTAAATACCCTTCTTAAAGGTGGTCTTCCGAAGGCGAACACAACCGCAAACCGAAGCGGCAACGCTCGCCGCTCAATCGCAATGACAGACCGCAGTGACAGGACTGGTTTCTATGAAACTCTTTCAAAACACTTCCGTACATGGTGACATTGCCGCCTCCTACCGTTTTCGGAAGAGCACCTTTATTTTTAAGGGCAATAAAAATTCCTAACAGTAACTTACCTAGCTTGCCAAAATCTCCGTCGCCCCATGAGAAGACTTTGCCACACGCTGTCAAGGCCAAAGTTTGCGCATCTCGAGATCCACAGGCCACTTGAACTACTCTCAAGCTAGATAGAGCTTCCACCTAGAACATCAAAAAAAAAAACCTATATCTATATCATGAGAATCAAAACAAAAACTTGTGATATTAATCATAACGACACTAAAATGAACGCTTATCGTTTTTTCGAAATTGAACACAAAAAAACGAGACCTTATTACTTAAAAAGTAAGGTTATGTTAGCGCCGTCCCCAACACAGTAACTAATTATTTGAACCAGATATTCTTTTGCACGATCGTTTTAGAAAACCCGCGATCCTGCCACGAGGTCCAGTGCCGAATCCATATTGCCCGATCACCCAATCAACACACAACCATCCACACGGATCGCGCCAAATGACTGAGGCGCCTTTGAGCATTAAAAAAAAAGCCGATACCGCCTGGATCGGCTGCTGCACGGAGCGCGAGCTCCACCGCGTGTGCTCGTATCGCGCGCGGCATGTCCACACTGACCGCGCATTTGGATCGCGCTCCAGCCGCATCCGATCCGAGCGCACTGCATCATCCGGTGTGGACCTAGCTAATTACTAGCTAACGTCTCTATGATGTTCTATGTATTTTATTATTATTGCTTACCATCTTAGGAAACAGCTGCGTCATATCGTCACCATGTCCAAGCCTGCCATACTCGCCCATGCCCCACGTATACAGATGCCCGCGCGCAGTCACGCACGCACTGTGCGCAGACCCGCACGCAACGCTGACCACTCGTTCTCCGGCTAATGTTTCTATGAGACGGGGCACATCTAGTGTGATGCGGTTTCCGTGACCTAGCTTGCCATCTTCGCCTTCACCCCAGGAATAAACCTAGGTACAGAAATGTTAAACTGAAGAGTTTGGAAGATTGATTTTTTAAGGTCGTGTGTACAAGATGCTCTGAATGATAGTTCTGCCATTGTGCGCAAGAGGTTTTATTTGAAAGTGGTTTTAGCAGTTTCTCAATTAATAAAAATATAATACAATATTTACTTTTTATTTAAATTCTTATGATACTATTTCATGTCGCTATTTCACCCGATCAAGGCGGTAAACCACGTTTGTACTGCCAATCAAATGTGAAGTTAAATTATTTCACGAAGGCGTGTCAGTTATTGAAATTTAAACCTTATGCTTAACAACATAAAGGCTTCAACACGACTTCGTGAAATAGTTTATCTATACCAATTCATATGAAAGAAAATTTCTTTCAAAATTAATTTAATTTTCTTGCTTTTGAGAATGTTATACAAAATACAGTCCCCAAACACATAACAATTCATACGTAAAAACTTTGATATCCCTTACCTTTCCATCAGCAGTAAGCGCAAGCGCATGTTTCCCTCCAGAATGCACGGCTACTCGTCGTACAAGCACATGTGCAAGGTACGGGTTAGCACGCGGACTGGACACGTTGTTACTGTGCCCTAGGCCAAGCCGACCGTTCGTACCCTCGCCGCATGCGAATAACTGTTGAATACAACGTTGAAAGTAACGGAGGCCAAGAAATATGTCGACATGATAATGAGGCTATGTGAGATTGTGAGGACATAGCTCAATCGTAATGCCATGGATAGAGCAACGTGTGACATTGCACAATCGAATGTCAGAAATATATAATGTCTACTATTTCCACGTTTGTAAGTGGTTTTTGAAGATATGCAGAGATCATACGAGAGATATAAATACGAACGCTAAGGCACGACAACGACACCAACGACGACGACGACAACAGCGTTCAAAGGTTCCGTCGTTAATTTTCGGAAAATCCGAACTTTGCCGAATTAAATGTGACTGGTCTGGTCCAATAAGGGAGTGACGGAATTAGTGCGTCAATCTACAGGGTGAAATTGAATGAATTCATCATTATGAATAACTTTTACTATGGGAACAAACATGAAATCGCGAAAAAAATATTTGCTGTTCCCTACATTTTGACGAGATAAGGGGAACAGCTGATTTTTTTTTCGCGATTCAGGTTTGTTCCCATAGTAAAAGTTGTTCATAATGATGAATACAATGACATATATAAAAGAAACCTCCTTTTTTTGAAGTCGTTTAAATATTGCCCATGAATTCAATTTCATCCTGTATAATACTCGTAATTTGGGTGGAAATATAAATTAATTCCTATTCGTCGATAGTCACATTTTATACGTTATATATATTTAAATTTTTCCGAAAATATTTTAAAGCACTCTGCTAAGAGAACGATTCATTACACGGTATTGAAAAACCTCTTTTGGTAGATGGACTCTTTAAAAAAAAAAGAAAGAATACAAGTTGTATAAAATAAATAGTTTTAGTTTTTCTTTTGAAGTAATAATAGCAATGTAAACTTACCTTTCCATCATGTGACACAATAAAGAGCGTTTTGGATCCGCCTGCAATATGTACGGGGCGGTAAGCGCTGAGACTTGGCGAGAACACAGGAATTTTAACTTTAGAGCCTTTCACGCCACCCAGTTGGTCTTTATCATTCAAACCCCATACGTAGACCTGTAAAAGTCACGTTTCGCGTTAGGCTGCGTTTTCACTAAGCGTTCTGAACAGTTCTGAGCGAGCAAGCATTTGTTCTCGCGGTAAATGAGGACTTAAGCGAGCGAACATGTTTGTTCAGTAATAAACGTTTGGACTCGGCGAACAATGCTCGCTCGCTCATTATTTCAGTGAAAACGTCGTTTTCTCGTTATAGTGAAAACAGATGTTTTCTGTTTTGAGCGAACATCGGCAGAAGAGCACAATTTGCTTTGAACAAATGTTCGCTCGGCAGGGGAGTGAAATCGCGGCTTTAGACCAACCGTAGAAATAATTATTATTCTTTAAAAAATACACTGTTTTTTTCTGAAAATATATTTCTTAAATGCATAATTGACTTAAATAACAAAATTTGGTTACATTATTAATTTTCTTTTGTATTCCACTGTGGCGAAGCCCAGAAGGTAATATTTTAAAACTTACTTTAGGACAGTCACTTGGCAATGCTGGTGGATTGTTATCAGCAGAAACAGCGCCCGTCGGATTATCTTTTTCCATCCAATCTTCTGCTACAAAGTTCATACTCTGAAACATTAATCACAATCAAAACACGCTCTTATATCTACTATATTAGAGTTGAATTTTGTACGCTTACCTGTAACACTTCAGTATAAAGTGGGTTTGGTCTGAAGCCCGTAATGTAAAGGCCATGCACTCTGCAATCGGCGTTCACATTTCGATTTTGTTTTATTCCGATTTCAATACAGGGGTAATACTGGAACAAAACATAGTAATATATACGAGTAAGAGCTATTAGCTGCTTTTTTTTTTGAGTTAAACGACAATATTATGACTAGCGTTTTTAGTTGGGAAAAGTTTTATTTTATGGAAATTTTGATACGAATCTTATCATTCTAGAATCACATGAAATGCGATAGAACTTACTCATAGACAATGTATTAACAGTACTAGTAACCATGTCTTCTTTTACCTAAACGTCAGTCTTTACTTAAGGACGCTGTTACAAATGGGTAGTCAAATCATTACTTTTTTACACAACAGTAAGTTTATTAAATAAAATGCTTTGCATTCTTAAAATGTTTTTAGGCCGAATTGTTGATAGATGTGCATGGTACGATTGTGAACTATAAATATAATTTTAGATATTATAGATTCTCAATAAATGTACCGAACTGAAAATTAAGAAACATACTTTTGTATAAAAAAGTAATGATTTGACTACCCATTTGTAACAGCGTCCTTAAGTTATGCTAGGCCCGAAATCCAATGTTCTAAGCCACAAACCTGTTTACAATCAGCCAACAGCTGTATCTGAGCTAGATGCGCGGGCGGTCTGTCCCTCACAGACGCAGCGGGCGCGCAGGGCACGGCAGCAAGTGGCGCAAGCGCGGCGTCGTCGAAGGTGGCTCCAGCGCGAACGGCTAGCGCGGCCGGCCCATGCGCGCCGCCGCCTACGCCGAGACCGAGGCGCCGGATGCGCACGCCGCTGCGCATTTCTACGCGAATCCAGTGCTGTAATCATAAGTAAATCGGTTTCGATCTTTTGATGAAAAAAGGACTCCATTACCACGGATAATAATAAAAATAAACAAAATAAAATAAAAATAAATTACTACAAAAAATAAAAAATAAACTTTTTGTATCAGACTATTTAAAAAACCTAGTGTTAGTAGTTAGGGGGCGTCCATTACTAACGTGATCTCAAAATGGGAAAGGAGAGTCAATGAAAATCTCACGTTATTGAAAGGATTTGCTAGAATTTCTCTTTCATATGTATAGTGATCATTTTTTTGTTATGGTTTTTGTTTGGTACAACTTTACTCAAATAGATACCACCATCTATCTGCCTAGCCTTATACCAACGATGTTCACTCAAAAAGATAGCCATGTCGCATCGATAAATGTTTCATGATATCTCACCTGCCCATTCCCACTAGAACTTTGCCAGTACGTATGTGGCTGGGAATCAAGCAAGCGTCTTGCGCCGGCGCCAGGTCGACATGACGACACGCGAACGGCGCGCACGGCGCCACGCCAGCCTACCGCTGTTCCACCGGCACTTTCACCCCATTCCGCTGTTTATAAGAAAACATGTATCAAATTATAAAAAGATTCGAAGAAACCAATAACAGATGGTCTAATTGGCATTCATGATTCGACTTTATATTGAGAGCCTCTTTATTTTGGCCGCGTAGATTGGTAAGAAATGGAAGTATTGGCAACTTACATTGATCAGTAACGAGTTCCATCTCACTGACTTGCCCCGTCCAACCAGGTTGTTGAGGGAAATCCACTGTTAGATCACGACCATTGTTTGATATTGCTGCAAAAAAGAAGGTTGATACTTTTCTAGCGTCTTTTCAGTCGGCGAAACGTGACTGTGATGCAAATTCTAAACATATAATAAAACGGTAGAATCCGGTGTATTTGTACATTGAAGATAAGTGATAAAAATAGAAAGGGGGTAACTAAAGAAGAATAATAGAAAATAAACCAGCTATTTTTATTAGAATTCTTTTCTGTCTGTCTGTTTGTTTGTACGCGCACATCTCCGGAACTATTGAACGGATTTTCATGTAGTTTTCACATGTAGACAGAGATTAACTTGGTGCAGAATATTAGATCGGAATATTTGTTTCAATACAATCAGAACGTTTAAAAAAAAGTTTATGGTCTTTTAAAGAGTTTTGGAAATTACTTTTATACTGTTAGACAATTTCTGAACAGTAATTCTAACAAAAAGTACTAGGCGTGCGTGAATTCACGATAGTATTATCAATCATTAGTATTATGTATTATTACGTCTTGAGTAGTGTATTTGTTACTTTTATTGCAAGTTATATATTGTATGCCTACTGTGTAATATACTGCTGTTTGTTATTCCTATCAAATAAAATAAAACAAAAAAATAAAATTATGCTTCTAATAGGATTTGGATGAAATTTGGCACACATAGTTTATAACCTGGATTAACACAAAGGACATTTTTTTATCCCGGAAATAGCCGGGATTATTTCCGACATCCACGCGGGCGAAGCCGCTGGTAAAGCTAGTTAAATATAAGGGTACGTATGCAAAAGTACATCCCCGATGCTTTTCGACCACCAGCATACTCTAAAAAGTCAGTCCCGCAGCCAGGTTTGTTAGTTTGTTTTGAACACAAGCTATATTCCAGGGGCCGTACTATGACGTGAAAAAGATCATGATCCATCATGATTACATTGAGAAAAAAAGGATGGTGCTATAGGTCGTATATAGCTCCGTCTCTCTCTCACACTGGAACCATGATGGATGGATGGATTTTTTCACGTCCCCAGTACGGCCCCAGTATAGATCAATATTTAATAATACATTGTAGTTAATTATTACAGAAATACGTACAAGTAACAGTCCCAACGCTGGTATGGTCAATACATCCCCACTTGTAACGCGGTTGGGTGACAGCGGCACGCACGCGCACTCGGTCGCCCACAGCAAATGGTGGAGTGCCTGATACAACTTCAGCATGCACTGCGCGAACGCCAAACACACGACCTAGGCCGCGCCATTCCACCTGAGCAATGGATTATGAATTTTGATTTTCGAACGAGAAAGGTGTCTCTAAATACATTTACCGCTAAACATATTTAAAACATCGTTCTGTCTCCGTCAACTCCAAAGGATTGACGGAAATGGAACATGTGTAAAATTCGTTTAGCGCAAAATTATTTAGCGATATGTTCTGCAAGTGGGTCTAAATGAAAAGTTTAATAAAACATGAGTGTTTCCAGACATTACTTTTTAATGCGCTTTTGTAGTGCCTCTGGCATGTTCGCTCACGCGCGTGTTCATGACTTTCACGCAATGGTGAGGAGGAAAACGGCGTCGCTATTAGAGAGAACGAGGTCAAGTCCTAACAGCATTCTGAAGATGTTAGTGGACAAGTTTAACTCACCGATAATGAATCACTTCATGCAGGTGTTGGTTAAGCAGGAGTGATTCATTTCATCCGGTGAAATGTTTTTTTTTTTTTTTTTTTTCTTTGAGCTTTGTACCTAGTTATAATAACACACTAACATAGCGTTTAAGTTTTTTTTGTACTAACTAACTAACATAAATGGATCATTGTTGTCTATGGAAATAAATAAATTTAATTTAATTTAGATTTTTCTACTTAGATTTTTTTAGATTTTCTTTTAGTCTTTTTTTTACCGAGTTACAACGCCTCGCATAAAGTTCCTAAAGACAGGTAAAGTGAAGTAAAACAATATAAGGCTTGGAGAATGCAAATAATCTGAGCCCCTAGTAGAAATTAAAGTTATAACAATGTTTTATGAAATAATGCGATAAGTACATATAAACAAATATTATCTAAGCGTCAATTAAATAAACTACGCATATAAAAAACGCAGAAGACTTACGTGTAAGAAGACATTTTGTTTTATATCACGTTCAACTTTTTGTACTTGTCCAACATCGCCTAAAGCAACCTGAAAAAACACGTATAAACTCTCAAAATAACTGAAGCAAGCGTACTTACTGAAAAAAGCGTTTACATGAATTCAACTAAGCCGCAAATTTTAAGAACATCAATCTAGCGACAAATAGCAGTAGACCTGTTTTAAAAAATGTGACGGTGTCAGAAAACTTCGAAATAATGTATGGGACAAATAGAGAAGGTGATGTGTAGAACTGTGTTTAGATTAGCAGGTGAGCAGGTTTCCGTAGTGTTGAAGATAACCTGTCACCGAAGGTCTCCACGAAGCGACAGATAAATCTAAGTGGAGGCAGCACATAAATAGATAGATGCGAGAAGCGAAGTCAGGGTCAGTATGGAGTTTGGAGAGACTACTAAGAAAATAATAAGTTTAGTGAGATAACATGTAGGCCCTCAAATGAGCTGAAGCTCTTAGTGAAGAAGAATAAGCATGTACGGTGTGTTCCCTGTGGAATCATCCTAATACAAAAAAAAAAACGTATAGTATAACACAATACTTACAGGTTCAACAGCCTTACAGCACCGTACAGTCATCCCCGGGGTGATGACGTCAGACAAGTACTGCGCATACTCTTCTTCAGAGGCGAAACAACTGCGCCATCTGTACGGAATCTGTTTCTTTTCCGGTTTAGCACTCAAAGGTCTCATTTCGAAGACTGAGTCGTCCATACCATGCTGAGGCAGTTCTAATAGGTATATGACTAAAGATTCTAGTGATGGTAGACTTGTTCCACCTGTAAGGAATATTGAGCTATATAACTTAGTCGATAGAGTTCACAATTGTTTAAAGAATTATACGACCACGGATTCTACTGAAAGTAGACTATAAGGAATATTCAATTTTGCAGTTTAGATCATAGAATTTATATTTGAATGAGAAGTATCTTTGTTTTTTTTACCTAAGGCTTGAATAGCGCCATAAACAGCGTGTCTAGAGAAACCCATTTCTATAACTTGTTGCACTTGTGAGGAGTTCGCCCATGTATTTAGATCTTTTCTTGCTGTAAAAAATGGTAGAATATAGTCATGCTCACGCTTAAAAATATAGTAGAGATGTGATAATGTTTTTTGATATACTTACATAGAGATGCCGTACTAGTTGATGGGCCCATAGATATCTGCATTACATTACTCTTGTCTATGATTGGCATTTCGGGTGGCGTATCGTGGTCTTTGTCGTCTCCTGTAGAAGTAATAATAATACAGAAACATCGTATTACTAGCAGTTCTGCGAACAGTAGACCTCGAGAGCACTAACTTTTATGCAACACAGCGCGATCTAGCGGTGCACAGTAGCGCCATGTAGTGATCTTATTGTAAAACTAACATTAATATCGGTTTTAAAGCCTCCATTTAGAGAATTCTGATAATTATTTTTAGAATTCTCTAGTTTTGTGATGAGGTGGTCCCATGTGCTCCATTAATCCCTACCTAGTAGTTAAAGGGCCGATTCCACTGGTAGAAATCTAAATGTGAGCAATTTACTGCATTTTGAGGAGCTATTTTGCACATCACGCCGAAGATCCTCATCAGATCTTCACCAAATTTTTATGAGACCAACCTAAAGTACGTACTACCTTTAAAATAAGAAACGAAAAATCAAAATCGGATCTCATAAGACGGAGATATACAGTGTAGCCCTCTTTTTGTCCCATTTTGGAGGAAGTACAAACCTAATCAAAAATCCCCGAATAGAAAAAAAAATCTATAAGGTCGTAAAACCGGATTACCAAGTTTTGTCCAAATTGTAAAATACAACCTGACAGACGAAAACAAATTTTGCCAGACTTGAAGCAGAGTCGCTTAGCTCGCTCGGTCACTACCTGAGGTATGTGAGCGGTGAGACGGGGGAGGGCGCGATTAACAAGATTGGCAGACTGAGTTAACTTCACCTTTGTCTACCTCCCCTGCCTCATCGCTCACATACCTCAGGCGGTGACTAGCACTTGCGCGTACAATATAGTTGAATATCCAATCAAGACAGAATTTAGTTAAGAATGACACATTGAGCTTTAGAATTTATAGCTTGAGTTTGAAAGTCTCAAACTCAAGCTATGACTGACAGAGACAACGCTCTACAAAGCACCACTTTTTCTAAAACTCGGTATGTTATATTTACGGGCTGTAACTTGTTGTCTAGGATAAACTTATACTCACCATTAACATGAGCTGCTAACTGTTGAACTATAGTAAGTGCCGCTGATTCAAGTTCACGTGGCGTATGGGATGCGGCAAGTGGACTCGGGCGAGTGGCTAGCGCTAGTAACCGACGCAGTAACGTTCCTTCTGTACCTAATGTTGTTCCTCTGTCTATGTTACCTGAAATATTTTCATTGTGATAGTAATTTGTTTTTTTTTATCAGGTGCATGGCTATGCGATTAACAACTTTATATAGTGTGTGGTTAAGGATGCGTTTAACTTAAACACGTTCAATATTTAAGCGTTATTAAAATTGGATTTCTGCAAAAACGTACCCGCATGGTCTGGTGGCTGCATCAGAACCTTTCGCAATCTTGTTCGAGTAGTCAACAGACCACGAACTGCGCATAATGTTAGCAGTTCCATTTGCTGCTTTCGTAGTCCGTATACGTCGATTTCAGCTAGAAAGTAAGATGGAAAACAATACAATATTGCAATACTTATATGTCGTACGTATCTGTATCTATTTTACTCTGTGTATGTATACATCTACGGGTGTAAGTGTAAACAGTGGCAATATTTTAAGGGGTCATACTCATCATTATGAACAACTTTTACTATGGGACCAAACCTGATATCGCGAAAAAAAATCAGCTGTTCCCTACATTTTGACGAATTATGTGAACATAAATGTACTGAACAGCTGATTCTTTTTCGCGATTTCAGGTTTCGTCCCATAGTAAAAGTTGTTCATAATGATGAGTAATGACCCCTTAAAATATTAGCACTGTACACCCTGTATACTAATAATAAAGCTGAAGAGTTTGGTTTTTTTGTTTGTTTGTATGTTTGAACTCTAGAACTACCAGTCGGATTTGAAAAATTATTTTTGCATTTGATAGCCCAATTCTTGAGGAAGACTAGATGCAATTTAACATCACACTAAGATCGTTAGGAGCCGAGCAAAAATAAAAAAGTCAGAAAGAACTCTAAGCAAAAACGAAGTAATAGCGCGGGCAGGCGATGCGACGGGGTGGGTCGGGGAAATAATAAATTTGACGCGGACGAAGTCGCGGGCAGAATATGTGAAGCTAGTAAATAATAAAATAAATAAACTTGAATAAAATACTCAATTACACTTTAGAGAGTTCGTAAGATAAAATGAAGACTCGGAAACCGAACACCTCTCATACCCCAGCGACGCGACCACCCTTGAGTCTCACGGGTGCGCTGGGACTTGATATGTTAAGATTGAGTATCAAAGTGGTTTATGCTGTTAGAAAATTGGCTTTCCACATTTTTGGATCAAAAATATATACCTAACCGATTGATTACGTAAAACGAAGCCTTTCTTTATCCTTACCAGGTAAATGATGAGGATGCATAGGCGAGGCTTGTGGTCCAGCGCCTAATAAAGCAGCGCAAACACGTAAGGCACTCTCACCGCCACCTAGCGGTAGGGAGAGACGGTCGCCTTCCGCGCTCTGTATACCGCTTAGTTCAGTCTGACGAAGGAAGATACATGATAAATGCAAGATGTTACAATGACTTTAAATGCAGTAAATAGAGTTTAAAATTGAATGCCTATTTGGTACCTGCCGAGTTACTATAAATTTTACTATCTACGCATTTTTTAAGAAGTATACACCAGGGTGTTTGGAAATTTTGTGCAAAGCTTTAAAGGGGTCATAGTTGACACCTTTAGAGCATTTTGAGCTACACATGTCTTAGACGAAGTAGGTTTTTTTATTTGTAAATACTATTTTTAGTTTTTTTTTTAAAATAACCCTATTTCTGACAGTTAATTGCCAACAGTGGCCCAGTTAAAGTTGGTATATTTTTTTTTTTCACTTTTGTGTTTTGACTGATGTGTGAATCTAATAAACCAAGTATCAAGCATCTGTGTTATTTAAAAAAAACTAAAACTTTGCAGTTCGAAATAATAAAAACCTACTTCGTCTAAGACTTGTATGGCTTAAGGTTTTTGCACCCAGCTTCCAAACACTGTATTATCCAATTTTTTACTATCTTTGTAAAGGAGAAGGGAAAAATCCATGGGTTTCATTTTTTTTCGATATTTTCTTTGATATTCCACGATTACATTTATTTGCTAAAATAAACATACCTTAGTAGTAGTATTATCATCATGCACTAAAGTAATTTTCGCCCTAGGCGACAGTTGCGTCACAATCGCATTGCGTGGCGGTGATCCGGCCGCTACTTTCTGTCCCAGTCGTATGCGCCATTCTACACCACCGACCACTCCTAGTGCACCCGCTGCAAATAATAATAAACCCTATAATTTGGACCATAAAGTAACATTTTGTGTGTTGTAATTAAGGTATATGATTATGAACTTATAGAGACATGAGGAACAGGGTGTAAAGATCACTTATCCTCCATAGAAAAGGAAGGATCCTCCGACCAGACTGGTGTTGTGTCTGGTGGGCAACTGCCCGACGGTTGATGTCGGGACGTTGTATATATGCTAGTCGCTCGGTAAACTCTCGACTGCGCGATGCAAAATTGCGTGACGTCAGTGTGACGCGTAGTTCGTATGTGGCGATGTAGATTCCGCCACATCACTCCCCTCCGGAGATCGGAGGTCGATAGCGGGCTGAGTCGTGTATCTTACGATGCTTGCCAGTGCCACTTGTGGTTCCAGTGAGTCGGAACCGGGTGCCGCATAGTTCACGGTGAGTCGGAACTGTCTGCGGTGATACCCCAGTGAGTCGGGGTGGCGCTGCGTTATGCTCCAGTGAGTCGGAGTGTACAGCGCTGGGTTGAGGTTGAGGCTGAAGGTGATGACCAGGAGTGCGCGTCCGCTGCATGCTGGTGGTCAGGATACACGTTGAAGCCGTGGATGCTGGCTGGTTGTGTGACTCGCCGCTCGAAAGCTTGAGGAAGTGATGCTGATGATGTCACGCTGAAGGAGTTGCACGAAGGCTGCGCTGACGTTCATACTCGGGGTCACCAGTATAGAGGCATGAGGAATAGGGTGTAAAGTTCACTCATCCTCCATAGAAAAGGGAGGATCCTCCGACCAGACGGGTGTTGTGTCTGGTGGGCAACTGCCCGACGGTTGATGTCGGGACGTTATGTATATGCTAGTCGCGCGGTAAACTCTGATTGCGCGATGCAGGATTGCGTGACATCAGAGTGACGCGTAGTTTGTATGTGGCGATGTAGATTCCGCCACAAGCTTTATGGCTCAGTAAATAAAGTGAAATTTGATTGCGTGTAGCGTAAATGTATAGCTTACCAATGAGACAACTCTCAAGACTAGGCGGTGTGGGTTTCATCGTCTGTGTTAAATCTTGACTAGTATGCGGCCACCAATGCCAGTCGCTTGTTACCTGTCAAAAAAGAATGTTGATAAAATAATAATAGACCAAATTTCGGCCATGGTGACCAATCTCAGCGAAGCCTTACGGGGCAGTCAAGTGTTGATAAGTTATTGTCCATTAAGGAGGATGCGCTAAGGTAGCCCGCGAAATTCAAATTTTCTTGCGTTTTTTGCAATTTGCAGGTCAGTGTCAGGTTGTATGTTGATTAAAATATGATACGCGCCCGTAGCTAATGTGGCTTTACAGAATTATAATCATTAGAATCAGCAATGCAACTCCATAAGTTAGAATTGACCTCAAACCGCATGATTTCATGAAATCGCTAGATTTGAGGTCAATTCTAACTTAGGTATGGAGTTGTATTGCTGATTCTAATGATTATAATTCTGTAAAGCCATATTGGCTACGGCCGCGTCTCATATTTTAATCAACATACAACCTGACACTGACCTGCAAATTGCAAAAAACGTAAGAAAATTTGAATTTCGCGGGCTACCTTAGCGCATCCCCCTTAAATCAGTAGTATTCATGCAGTTGGCTGTTAAACTTCGTTAGTCAGTGACAAGATTTTTCGCATACTTCGATTTTATCGATCAATACCTTTTTTTTTTTTTATTTCAGCCGCGTCTGGCAAGCTACTTTGAAAATGTAAGACTTACCGTTTGTGCAGCTAACTGCAGTTTATCCAATAATAACGTCGTTACAGGTGTAT
The DNA here is from genome assembly GCA_946251885.1 of Cosmia pyralina. NCBI lineage: Eukaryota > Metazoa > Arthropoda > Insecta > Lepidoptera > Noctuidae > Cosmia > Cosmia pyralina. Next base: position 22,371,426 of record OX276345.1, on the reverse strand, counting down.
GCCACTGCGCAGCTGCGTGCAGTTGTCTAACTAACTGTACTAGCGCAGCACACGTCGATCCTGTGTAACTAGCTGTCGCTGGGGCGCGCCATCTGTTGTCTGAAATGGATACATTTTAGTCTTAATAGAAGGCATAGTAGTATAATAACAACAAACTAAAACAATAGAGCTAAAATAATATGGGTAAAAAGATGAGAGAGATAGACGATTTCGAAACTAGGTTTTTGGCCCTCTTTTATTTAAACGGTATTTTCGTACAAAAATATTGAGTGGTTCATGGGAAAAAAAATAGACTATGAATCATATCATTGCAGTACCAAACTAAAAGGATAACCATTCAAATTCAACCAACCAGAATTATTCATAAAAGTCCTTACCAACTTCTTCTTCATCAGCGCTATTGCCAATAGCCTGATGGTTCGGTTTGAAGGCCGGATCCCACGAGTGTGTTTCAAGCCATAATCGTCCAATCAGCGCCAGTAACTGAGCACCAACCGTTCGTCGCCACTCGGGAGGTCCAGTGTGTTCTACTAGTACACGACGAAGAAGCCAGAGAGACTGGATCTGTGGAAACAAGCAATATTAAGGACGCCGCTGTTACAAATGGGTAGTCAAAACATTACTTTTTTACACAAAAGCATGTTTATTAAATAAAATGCTTTACATTCATAAAATGTTTTTTGGCCAAATTGTTGATAGATGTGCACTGTACGATTCGGAACTATAATAATTTTAATTATGTACATTTTCTCAACAAATGTACCGAAGTAAAAATTTTCAGTCCGGTACATTTATTGAGAAACTCATTCTCTCTAAAATTATATTTATAGTTCAGAATCGTACCATGCACGTCTATCAACAATTCGGTCAAAAAACATTTTAAGAATGTAAAGCATTTTATTTAATAAACATGCTTTTGTGTAAAAAAGTAATGATTTGACTACCCATTTGTAACAGCGTCCTTAAGAACATTGTTTAAAAACCTGTTTTGTTGTTGATGAGATACAGGCCTGCAACTAAAGTAAGTATAAGGCACCTCAAATCAAATAATTTAGCCAATGCTTTCTGGTAAAGCATTAGAGTACATAATAAACTTTTTGGGGGAATGAACAAGAAATTATTTAGAGGTAAACATGACACTTACTTGTAAATAAATGAGATCTTGTGAGATAGGTTTGTCTGCAGCTGAAATAATACTATAGCAGAGCTCGAACCACGAATCAGTGCATAAAGATATCCGCATCTCTAAACTTTGTGCACTAGCTGTAACAAACGAGGAAAAACATTATAAGCTTTAAGCAAAATGTTCTATAAATTAGATACTGTGAACATGACAGCAGATATTTAATCAAACAGGTAATTCAGAATTAATTGCTTTAGTTAATCAGTTTTCGCAGAATTATTATCTGGGTCAGTTAACTGGTACTTATTTAGGAGATGAAACAGGTATAAGAAACAAAAATTTTAAGGATGATCCTTTTATTGACCGACTAAAATAAACAGAATACGATCCTTACCTCGTAACAACGCCAAAGCCGTATGATAATGCGTTGCAAACGCTGTCGGCGGCGGCGTTGAATGCGCATGTGCTAAAGTCAACAATCTCCGTTGTAACGCAGCCACGTTTCGTCTGGCTACTGTACCGACGGAAGCGAGCGCGCAGCCTGCGCCCGCGCATAGAGCTCGGATAGCACCCGTGCAAGCAGATCGGACCTCGCTTACTGGCCACCATTCTACGCTGTTATCCACGACGGCAGCTGAACGAGAAGAATTATATATTCATAAATTATCTTAAAAAAACATCATTCAGCCAGTCTATGTGAATACCAAGTAAAAATCTGATATCACCATTTACTTGGAAAACATACATGTCTGAATATATCTAATAAAACATCTTTCAACATATAACTTATGTCGTGTTACAAAGGTTCCTTGTCAATGAGACCAAAAGCAGTTCCTTGGCTCTATAAAATCGGCGATGAAGAAATTAAAAATCTTATATAACGCTTACCAGTCCCATGTACAGTTTCATCTACGGAAGGTGGTGGTGATGGCGAGCGGGCTAGCTTGAGGTCGTATTTACCCTCTTTGCCCATGCGATATGAGTTAGTACCTCCCGCATCCCATGCTACTCGTACCCATCCATCTTCTCCTAATTCACCTATGACGCGACCTTCGCCTCCGGGAACACCATCCTAGAAAAACATTTACTGTCGGAATGTTGGCGAAAGTATTGATACCATACAGGGTGCATCAGAAAAGTGTGGTCAAACTTAAGGGTGTGGTACAGACAATCAAACTAAACAACTTACTCTATGGGACCAATAAAATATCAACCGTCCCATAGATTTGGATCGAGTAGCTATTGATATTTTGTACGCGACAGCAGATAATTTTTTCTCGGTTACTATGTTGGTCCCATGGAGAAAGTTGTTCAGTATGATAGTCTGTACAGTCAGCAACAAAAGTCAATTAACATTTGAGTTTTCTAAATCTTAATTGTTGAGCAAAATACTTCATTAAAATCCGAACAGGTGAAAATTTTAAAGAAAATTAACTCTTATCTAATAAATGAAATGCTAAAAAGCAGGTTATCGTATCATTTTGTATTCATTTTGACGATATCAAAAAGTAGCAGTGTTAACCGACTTCTGTTGCTGACCGTACCACACCCTTGAATTTACCACACCTTACTGTTACACACTGTAGAAAAAAATCGACGATCTTGTGGCCGAGGAATACGACAAGTCATGAACTTTTTCTAAAAGAAAATGGAAAAGTAGTAAGGGATTAGACCGGGTCTACACTGTGCTGTGCTGTGATAATATTTTTGGTAGTAAATGAGTCATTACACGTTTTTTTAACAGAATAGGGTCGGGGTCTAACTATATTATTATTTATTAATTAATTTATAGCTTTTTGGAATTCGGTTGAAAATACAAAAAACTAAAACCAGTTAGACAGAAGTGTGCCTACATTGTCGTTTATTGATTTTATAAGCCACGTCAATTAAATAATAATAATTCATTTATAGCATAATCAGTCTATAATGATCCCACTGCTGGGATACAGGCCTCCTCTCTGTGACAGGGAGTGGGCCGTAATCCACCACGCGGGCCCAGTGCGGGTTGGTAGATGTCATATGTCTTCGAATTTTTGGCTAGAACCATGTCCTAGAGGACATGCTGGTTTCCTCACGATGTTTTCCATCACCGTTTTTGAGAGCAGTGGTGATGAAATAAACTACACAAAGTAAAGCGCCTGCCTGGGTTCGAACCCACGACCTACAACTCGTAAGTCAGGGCCGGTATCACTGGGCCACTACTGCTTCGTTTGCAAACAATCTATATAAATAAAAAAGAAGTCTTGACTGACTCACCAACGCCCAGAAAAAAACGCCTAGAAAGCTGAAATTTTGCACAGAGGTTCCCTTTATAATGTAGACAAGGAATAAGGAAGGAATTCCCGGTAGTAAGTTCCAGTGGGATATTTTCCGACATCCGAAGCCGCTGGCAACAGCTAGTTTAATATAAACATATTGTAAATATGATGGTCAAAGCTTGTTGTCCTTACCTGATCACCCCACTTCCAATCCTTGCCTCTCACTACGCGAGTACCGATCTTCATTAACGAAGCTAGTTCAGGACCTGACAATGAGGCTCCGCGTGCGCGAGCGCCTAGTCTCTCATCTTCGAATATTATTAAACAATCCGCTGAAAGAAAAGTAATCTGTATTCATAATTGTCATGTCTCTTTTTAAGTTTTTTTTCACGTTCACCCAGCTTTTTTGAGATATAAGGTTTGGTTATAGGACAAAATCACTGGTTGGGGGGTTACCCAGACTGGAGTCCGTAACGATATCTATGTTCTATCATGTCAGATAAATAGATAGATAGATAGATGTTGCCTTCAGTAAATTTTATTACGATTGCTGAATGTGGCTTATAGTTCTAGATCTTCAATCATATCCGTGTCATATGTCAGGAATTTATTTAAAATGTAACTTTAAGCTTAAGGACCTATTTCACAATGTCCGAGTAGCCACTACTTACCGAATAAATTCAAAAATGGAACAGATTTTGTATGAAATTATCTCACAAGTAAGGTAATACGAACTTAATCCTAAGTGGTGAAACAGGCCCTTAATGTACTGATTATAAGGGCCTATTTCACGATGTCCGAATAGCCACTACTTACCGAATAAATTTAAAAATGGAACAGATTTTGTATGAAATTATCTGCCAATTAAGTTAATAGGAAGTCAATCGTAGTTAGTGAAACAGGCCCTAACTGTGACATCTAAAATAATTAATAACATTAAAAAACTATTGAATTACATTTCGACTTCAATCCATTACATATTAGGGATGTAAGCTGAGATGTATCGCCTCCAATTTGTTTCAGTAACGTAAGGCAGGAGCTTAAAGCTCCACTGTTTATTAGCTGCTCCAACTCAGGACCCTGACATCCCTCTATAAGGAGTGATAGTAGCGTTATCAAAAACCTGAAAGTAAAAAAAAATTACGTACATTTGAAATCAGAATCTCAGATTATTATCCAAGTTCTGAGAACACAAACTTAATGTCACACATGACAAAGTTCAAATTCCATTGCAACCGAAATTTATTTAGGACAAACGTTTAATAAAAAATCAACTAATCTCGGAAATGAAACTCGAGATCAAAAATGTAAACAAAGAAATGTCATTGTAAAAGTAACGTTTCAGGGGTAGTCAACATTTTCCTAGTCTATAGGACCTAGGTCTAGAGATAATGAGCATGATTAAAAATCTTACCTGGCTCTCGAAGGCCGATTCAACAGCGCATGCGCTCCATAATTCGCGCTCATTTTCAACGGCAGCGCTTGAGTATGTTCTCCTTCTAATACCCTCGCTTTTAACTCTATCAGTATAAAATCCATCAACTTTGACCTTTCCAATAGAACCATATACTTTGAATAAGGAATTACAGATTCTATGCCAATCAATGGATGAGTTAATGGTATGGTAGGTTTGAGTGGCATGTATGGAACTGCATCAGCCATACAAGCGCCTAACAAACCAACGAGGGCCGCGTATTTAATGCTGTCAGACAACGTTTGTGATGAGTTGAGAATACTATTGATCATGTAATAACCGTTCTTCCTTATTTCTGCTCGTTGCACCTAAAATTGAACTATATTTAAAAGACTATAGAGTTGAAATTAATAATTTTTTTGTAAGTGTAAATGCTAAAATTCAATATTAAACCTTATTTCAAAAACATATGGTACATGTTAATTTACAGAAATCATACCTGACAATACAACGCTCTTCTTAGTATGTCTATATCACAGGGGTTTTCAGTCATGACGAAATCTATAATGGCTATTGTCAAACCTTGTTGCTCTTGAGTCACTTCTTCTAGCAGCCAATATAAATCTAAAACAGAAGAACATCGTTGAATGAATTTTACTACTAATATTATAAATGCGAAAGTCGGTTTGTTTGTTTGTCCTACTTTCACGCAGTAACGGAACAACGAATCGCCGTGATTGTACAGTCAGCGTCAAAAATATCGGGACGAACAGACTGTTCAAAATTATCTCAACAACTAAGAAAATTAAACTTTATCTCAATTGGATAAAGTTCTTGTCAGAATGACAGTTGTCGTGTACTGTCTTCATTCTGAAACATTCCTTGTGTCATTGAATTAATATTTCATTTTCATAGCTGTTTAGATCATTTTGAAGTCTGTTCGTCCCGATATTACTGTCGCTGACTCTGTAGAGGTTGTAAGAGGTTAATAGACTACGTTTTATCAAGTACTAGCTTTTGCCCACTGCTTCGTCCGCGTCGAGGTCCAAAATTATCCCACGGCCCACGGGAACGTACTACCGGGATTAAAAGGTATCCTATGTCCTAATCCAGGTCATGAGCTACACATGTGCCAAAGGGAAATGCCCATTTCATAAAGAGGTTTTGGCCAAGTGACGCCCACGAAAGAAACAAATTAGAGGCATTAGGGTCGACATCATAGATAAAGATACAAACACTATTTTTTACATAGAACTCGGTTGGACTTTTAAAAATCATAGTATAAAAATTCAAGGACATACTTAAAGATTTCCGATTTTTTATTCGTTCTCATTTAAATATATGACGAGCACGTCATCTAGAAATTGGGCTGGGGGATTTATACACTTCTGGACACATCTTTTGGCCCACCTTGTATTTTCAGTTTCGTTTGGTCCTAGCTAAAATTTTATATTAGGTCGAGCAAAAAGTTTTTATGCAGTTTTGAACCTGGCACATTCACAATTTCATTCAATAGTCTTTTTTTGAATTTCGAACACAGAATTTAAAGAAACAAAAGACAATTTGGAGCCTGTTTGTTGATATCAAACAATCGAATACTAAGAAAACTTGGTTTTATTGGTTTACTTGGATTTAATTCTTGAAAAAGTGATTGATATCTTTGGTTTTGCAACAAACATTACTTATTCTTAACATTAAGGTGAGGTTCTATCAATAATCTATGGATACTTCACCTGAAGTCGCCGCCCAAGCTGTGGCACTTATTCAGGCCGGACACAGCCAAAGAAACGTGAGTGCTCAACTTAATTTAAGTCGATCTGCGGTCCGAAATGTTTATCGGAGGTACCTAGAGACTGGCGGCTTTGTTCGTCGCCAAGGAAGGCCACGATCTCGGGTCACAACTGAAAGGCAGGATCGATTCATCGTGACGACCAGCTTGAGAAATCGTCACCTTACCTCCATTGAGATACAAAACCAACTTCGCGACTTCCACGGAGTATCTGTGAGCGCTCGAACTGTTCGGAGAAGGTTAAAAGAACGCGATATGGTACCACACAAGCCAGCTAATGGCCCCAAACTAACGCGAGCCCACCGAACAGCGCGCCTTCATTTCGCACGCAGTCATTTAAATTGGACACAGCAAGATTAGAGCCGTGTACTCTTTTCTGATGATTCTAAAATTGTGTTACATGGCAATGATGGAAGGAAGAAGGTCTACCGACGTAAGGGAGAGCGTTTCGCACAATGCTGCTTTGAAGAGAGGGTTGCTTATGGCGGTGGCTCATGGACTGTCTGGGGCGGTATATCCGCGAGCGGCAAAACTCAACTTGAGGTTGTTACAGGACCACGGCTGCCAACATTAAATGCTGAAAGGTACATTCATGAGTGCTTAGAACCTCACGTGAGACCATACGCGGACTATGTGGGCCCAAATTTCCTTTATAAGCATGATAATGCAAGAGCCCATGCGGCCGGCATCGTCAGGGAATATCTTCGGGATGTGAACATTACAGTTATGGACTGGCTAGCCAGAAGCCCAGACATGAACCCTATTGAGCATATGTGGGACGAGCTAAAAAGACGTGTTAGGGCTCGTCAGCCAGTTGCCCAGACGATGCAGGAGTTGAAAACTGCCATAGAAGAGGAATGGGAGATGATCCCTCAAAATTTCATAGAGCGGTTGATAAACTCTATGCCTAATCGTATCAGAGCTGTGGTAGATGCCCATGGAGGCAACACGCGTTATTAAATTAAACCTTTATTTGATAAAACATGTTTTTTATTCAAAAATCAATTGCCTTTAACAAGGCGCATATCCGACTTGTTAGGCGTAGCTCCATGTCGTATGGTATTCTGAATTCAAATTTAAAACAATACGATCGAAAAAGATGTTAAAATGTATCAGGTTTAAAACTGCATCAATAGTTTTTGTTCAATCTAGCAATCATATTTCGGTAGGGGCCATCGAAACCTAAACTCTAAGGTGGGCCAATAGATGTGTCCAGAAGTGTATTTGATTGAAACCTTGCCCAGCCCAAGAACCCAGGTTCCATATTCGCGTCAGGTCCTTCGTGAGAAACAGGTACAGTATCCATTGGCAAGCCGGTGTCGTCGAGAGAGGCGGGTACAGAATCCAATATAAAGCCAAGATCGTCATCGGAAGCGGTTACAGGGTCCATAATCGTAATCAAAGTCGTCGGAATATTAAATAGAAAAACGCAGTAGAGAAAAAAATCACGAGTCGCAAGAAAACAGCACCAAACAAAATGTGAAATGTCAATGTCAATCAGTTGTCAATTACGATGATTATTGACGTAGGGATGTCTTTAAGAAATCGATTTATCGAAAAATCTATAGTTTTGTAAAACTTGAAACACGGAATCGGTTAAATGGATCGTATTTAGAAGCCCGAAAATAGACAAACATTTTTTTTTGTCTCTAAAGAAAATAAAAGCGAAACAACTACATAATGTCAAAAATAGATTTTCCTAAATACGTATTTTTGGTAACCGGTTTTAGTGTATCGTTTTTTCAGTAAATGTTGTCATCCCTACTTTGACAGGTTTGAGCAACGACCGGAAGTGTAAATACGATTGAGTTTCTTGATTAAATCGGCTTATAATTCCGGAGCTTTCAATACAAATAAGTACTAGCAATATTTTAGTTACTAAATGGGTATTTTTTTTGTATTTGTCACATTGATGGGCAAAACATGGCCAAGAATAGGCGTTTCCCTTTCATTAAAATCCGTTCAGCCTTTTTAGCGTGAAAGCCAAACATACAAACAAACTCACTTTCGTATTTATAATATCAGTTAGGAGTAAGGGAGTCGCGGCTAAGTAATAACAGCCGCACGGGTCAATCCATCAGGTTAAGCTACGCTTGCCGCGGTTGGTCCGTGAATGGGTGACCATCTTTACATACCGAGACTCCTCCGTGCCTCGGAAAGCACGTTAAGCCGTTGGTCCCGGCGTTCATTCGTGGATCTTTGACAGCGATACGGGTCGTCAGAAGCCCGAAAGTCTGACAACTAGTGTCACCAAGGGGTATCGTATTACCCAGTTACTGGGTTGTGGATGTCAGATATGCAGGCGCTCCATGTAAAATACTGGTATTCAGCTGCATCCGGTTAGACTAGAAGCCGAACCCAACATAGTTGGGAAAAGGCTAGGCAGATTGATTAAGGATTAGGAAGTTAGGATAACGGATCAACGAATCGCCGTGATTGTGCACAGATATAGTTTGTAGGTAAGAGAGTAATAGGCTACGTTTTATCAAGAAAATTGCATGGTTCCTATGGAACGTGTATATAACATCAAGATCATAACAAGTTAGTCCTACATACAAAAAAAAAAGAAATTAAAAAAACTGAAGGATTACCTTTCTCTTCACACGCAAGTCTAGAAACCCACGCATTAACAAATTTATTCCTCTCAGAATTATCATCATCCTTTTCTTCGTCAGCCATTATCAAATCAGTCTTCAGGTCATCAGCTTGCAACATAACTTGCTTCTCACTCTCCATCGATTCTTTTAGAATCGAGTTATCGGTAATATCGTTAATCGAACTAATCGACATTTCGTTCGTTGGCGTTTTATCATCGTTGTCTTTGTCTAACACATCGTCTCTGTCTCCTTTGTCTCTGTCACCGCGACCTTCGTTTTTCATGTCATCATTATTTGATGCGTTTTTCAAGTCTTTCTCTAACGGTTTGTCTTTGACTTTTAGGGTTACCTTAGATCTAATCATGGGGTCTTTTATGGGGGCTGTAGGGGTTTCGTTGTATCCTTTCGAAGGTTCGACGACGATGCTCGGAGCGTCTTCGGGCGTTTTAGAAGCTTGGGCTATGGATGACTTTATGAGAAGTGCGTCACCCTGTAGAAGGCTGCTAGTAGCCTTGAACATACTCTTGCTAAGACTGTTTTGCCTATTTCTAAGATCTTTTGTAGTTTCGAAGCTGTAAAAGATATTGCAAATATAAGGTGCTATAAAAATATCTGCCACGGCTGCAATGAGAGGCAGTATTGTGTATATAGATTACATTAGTGAAGATAAATGATTGATCTTCATATATATTGATCGTCATAAATTTTTTCATACAAAAAAATGTGCGTATAAATCTGAATTGATTTATTTGTATGAAACCGTTCCGTAGTAATTTGTGTTTATCACAGAACAGTTAGAAAGAGGTAAAAATTGTTTTCATTGACGAAGCGACACATCGCGCGTAGTTTGTGAACCACGTTATGCAGAATAAAGTAAATGTTTATTTAATTACTTTATTTTCTCAAATTGAATTAACTATTCCGGGGTACGAAATTTCTTCACTATTGTAATCTATGTACACAATACTATTTCCCACTGAAGCCGTGGCAGATATTTTCAAAGCACCTTATATATCGTTAACTTATCAGAAGGTTTCTAGCATGACAAATTTTGTCATGAAAGCTAATGAACTATTATGTTACCATTTACTAAATCCAGGTGTTTTGGCTGCTCGCATGACTTTCTGGAATATTTTCTTGGCAGTGGGCGCCCGATGAGATGGCGGTCGTGAGTGTAACGCTGATATGGCTGGTGACATCGCCGCGCGTACTTCATGCAGAAGGAAACGCGCCCTGTCTAGAGGCGCTGCGCATACCTAGACATGTTCCGTAGCTGTATAGTAATCGTAAATAACGGAGGATTAATAAAAATAAAATGGATCAGCAATATACCTCTTTATAACCTCGTGACAGCTGTTGTCTCGTCCTCATTAGAGTCCATTTACTTTGCTGAACGGCTTTTACGATTTCAGACATCGCAGGTGATAATTTCACTTCGCCTTTCTCCATTTCTAAAACACATGAAGTAGTAGGCGATACTTATCAGAGTAGTTAAGGATGCTGTTACAAATGGGTAGTCAAATCATTACTTTTTTACACAAAAGTATGTTTATTAAATAAAATGCTTTACATTTATTTATTTATTTAAACTTTTCGCGCTTAAAATGTACAAAGGCGGACTTAATGCCTTGACTTAATGCTTTACATTCTTATTTTTTTTTATTTTGCCCAAATTGTTGATAGATGTGCATGGTACGATTCTGAACTGTAAATATAGTTTTAAATAGGTACATTTTCTCAATAAATGTACCGAAGTAAAAATTTTCACTCCGGTACAATTATTGAGAAACTGTACCTATCTAAAATTATATTTATAGTTCAGAATCGTACCATGCACATCTATCGAACGTTTGGCCAAAAAACATTTTAAGAATGTAAAGCATTTTATTTAATAAACATACTTTAAAAGTATTGATTTGACTAACCATTTGTAACAGCGTCCTTAAATGTCTTCCGCCTCCGATCAATATTTATATGAAGCTCAAAAAAAACATTTGCTAACCTTGTGAAAAGCAACCTTCAAATGAAACCGTTCAATAACGGACTACAAAACAATAGGGATGATGATATATGTTTTTTTAAACTCTAAAAAATATTGTTTGCAAATAGTGCAAACAATATTATAAAAAGTGCTTATAAAATTGCCAAGATAAAAACATTTTAAAATAACTGCTAGACCTAAAGAGGTCTAGCAGTTATTTTAAAATGTTGTTGTGTTTGTTGTTGTTGTGTGTGTTTGTTTTGTGTGTGTGTGTGTGTGTGTGTGTGTGTGTGTGTGTGTGTGTGTGTGTTGTTGTTTTTAAAAGATAAAAGAAGTTACACATTCGTGGCTTGAATTTTGTGATAGTGCCGATTCATACTAGCGCCATACATTGTCCATACCGCGCGACAAGGGCAGCAATGATCACCTCCAAAAAATTTTAAAGCGTGTAGCTTCTCCATATTTCCGTCGATTTTACAGATTTTTTCAATTATCTCATTTTACTATGCCTTCTTTGACATTACATATTTTTTTCGAACATTTCTAATACTAGTCATCATCCCTATTCGAGCTAGTGGCTGTTTCTCTTCAATGTGTCAGTTATCCTGATCCAATATCCAACACAATAAAAATACAATCTTACCAGCCATAGCAGTCGCTAACGCATGCTCCTTCAGACCAGCATGGTACAATAAAGCCGCTAACAGCGCTCGACGCAGTTCTTCAAGCGGATGTTCAGGTGGAAAGTGTGGTGCGCAACCTTCCCGTCTCTCACACGCCCACCATAGATGTAGAGCTAGCGGATCCTAGAAGATCAAAAATACGATGAGTTGATAGGTTTCTGTTTTTCCTATACAAATACACTACCTATTTGAAACATAAAGATCGACGAATACTTAATACCCCGTTTATTTTCAGGCATTGCCCTTCGTCCTGCCGGAAATATTTTCCTAAATATTGCTGTGGCAACGTCAAAGGAAATGAGCGTTTACATTGCCGCGTCACATGCTTTCCTATAATGGAGAACGTAGAAATTCGATAGCAAGTGAGCGAGAGAGCAACACCTACATAAACACTCATTCGAGCTCGCGTTGCCGGCCCTTTGATGTTCGCCAAAAAACCGCCAATTTGGGGATCGCCAGGCAAGGCAAGCGGCAACGTCAACGGCAAGGCAAGCGACCTGTTTACACATTCGCGTTGCCCATTTTATTTCCCATTTCCTTGCAAGTTGCCGTGGAAATGGGCTGAATGTAAACGGGGTATCACAATCACAATACTCGTAAAGTAACGATACAATAATATTGATTGTGGGCAATTTAGCCGACGGTTTTGAATACTGAGCTTATGGCTACATTTTGATATTTCCCAGCTTATAGTCGGTACTTACGTTGATTTTCTGCAGAAATATATTTTTTTTCTTTCTTTTATTTTTTTTTTTCAATCTAATTTGCGCACACGTAAAATTGTACAGTACAACGTAGCATACGAACCAACAATACAGGGTGGCATGGACATTGACGCACAACCTGTTACCTTGAAATTTTTCGTCGGTTATAAAAAAAAAATTAACTGCTCCATACATTTTGATCACGTAGGTATTGCACTTTTGTAAGAAGTTTTTGTGCGTTGAAGTTTTTAATAACCGACGAAAAACTTCAACGGTTGGGGTCGAATATTATGTACTCTAGAGGTTTGATGCTTTGGTCAAGCCTCGAAAATGTTATACTGGCTGACATTCGATCATTCAAATATTGTTTGTGTTCTAGAAAGAAAAACGAACCTCGTTTTTTTTTGTAGGATGACAGATAGATTTTAGCTAGGGCTCCGTTTAGGCAGTGTGATATATTTTTATCTTGGAATAGAGTTATAATTATAAATTTAAACGGCATAAGCCTTTCGTCTCCCGGCCTGTCTCTATCATTGTGTTACCCCAGGACCTGCGAGTACCCCGGTACTCCGGTACTGTAAAGGCCCGCTTTTACAGTACTGAATCCATGGTAACAGGTTGTGCGTCGATGTCCCTGCCACCCTGTATACATAGCATATTTCTAGTAAAAATTGCCCACCTATGCGACCAAACTTAACCCCCGAAAAGTGTATGGTAAATCTGAAGCATAAACTGGGTGTCAATGTACTGCGCATTTACTCGTATTATCCTCTCAGATACGGGGCAGCAATACTACTTACGTGCAACTTCGGCTCCGCAAGCGCATGTAGCAACGCTTCAGCTCTCGCAGGGGATTGCGCGACGCTAACCCGGGGCGGGGGGCGTGACGTTCTCGTTGGAAGAGGCGCTTCACCGGCCGGACTGTTACCACCAGTGGAGGAACCACTACGAGCTTCGGCTTTTTCTTCGTCGAAGGGATTTGTTAGTTGAGGGACCTGGAACAAAATGGCATGATAGACGTCACTGTCAAAGCAATGGACTAATTTTCAAAATATTTTAAAGTAACAGTGGAAATGTACTCAATACTCAATCAGTGTGGAGGAGTGAGGCAAATGTCGTGGAGTATGAATATCGATGGCTTTAAGAGTAGGGGAAGACCAAAGAAACGATGGATGGATTGTGTGAAAGATGACATGGCTAGAAAGGGGGCGACTACCGAGATGACGACTAATAGAGAAGTATGGAAAAAAAGGACATGTTGCGCCGACCCCAAATAGATTGGGATAAGGGCAGGAGAATGATGATGACTCAATACTCAATCGTATCTCTTCATCACCAGAAACTGATAAGAGTTTAGAACATAAATGTTGAACTGATAAAAATAAAAAAAAAGATCGATACTGATCGATCTTTTTTAAACTAACATAATGTGGATACTGATCCACATTATGTTAGTTCCAAAGCATCGTTGAAAGCACATGATCGTAGTATGTGGTAGCTTCATAGACGTGGTCTCTGCAGTATGAAGTATCGCACAAACCTGCAGGCCTCCTCTCAAGAACACAGCGGCGGCATACGGCGCAGCATCTCTCTCGGCCTGCTGTACTGGCAGCGAGCGCGCCAGGCGTGAGCCGCATTGTGTCAGACCCACAGCGACGTTGAACGCACATGTTGATAGTATGTGGTAGGTGCGGAGGCTGGCTAAACTTTCCTGTTCAAATTCGCAAAACACGATCATATTATAATCCATTTATAATAAGATTAGACATTTCAACAAGCCTTTTTTACAGTCCGTTCAACCGATTTTGATTTCTATTCCGTAGGCTTAAGGATGGCATTATATGCAAAAAAGTGGTTGCAATACCACCTGTTTACTGCAGCTGCCATTTGTCATGCAACCGACGAACTAGAAATCAAAATCGATTGAACGGACTGTAAAAAACGTTTGTTTAAGTGTCTAATCTTATTGTAAATGGAGTATAGTTAGTATAAAACTGCCCGATGTCAAGAAAGCGTTCTTTGACTGTAAGTTACTATACGTAAAGTAGGCAATAGTCAGTGGTAACGAAACCAGTATAGGCTGGCTTCGCATAATATTTAAACTCCGTGCTACGCTAGGCCAACTCAAGGCTAAAGAGTTACCATTGACGTTGACGTGCGGTCGACTGTACGATCCAGTTGGTACCTTATTGGACGTTAATGTCACTGAAAAAAAAGCTCTGAAATCTGTCTCGTAGAAGCATATTATTGTTTTTTGTACACCTACTTTTTACTTTACAAAGGAGCTCGTGGCTATATAATAACAGCCGTACAGGTCGATCCATCAGGTTAAGCTGCGCTTGCCGGGGTTGGTCCGTGGATGGGTGACCATCAGTGGCGGCTGTACCTTAAGTGCGCTCGTGCGACGCACTACCATTCTCACGGAATAGAAAAATTTTCTATTCCGTGACCATTCTACCTATACCATACTACCTATAAATAAAATAAAAACTTTCAAAATAGTGACCTATACCTATAACATCCATACTAATTCTACCCTACACAGAAATTACACTGATTACATGGTTTTGTTATTTGAGTTAAACAAAATCAAGCTGACCTGTTTTGATTTCTACTGCAAAAGAATTAGATCTTATTTTTGCTTGAACAAAAACGGCACCGTGCGCTCGCTAAAGCGCACGCAGCGAGCTCTAACAACTTGTATGAAAGACGATGGAAACCGCCGGGCGCGTGAGACGGAAGGTGCTTAGTACAAAATGTATGCCATTTTTAAGATAGATACGTGCGCCGCACGCACCCGGAAATTGCCGAAAGAATACGAAAGCCTCGGGCTCGGGGGGCGCGCGGGTGGCGCGGGTCGCATGCAATAATGCATGACCCGAGACCTTGACCCACGCAGTACGCACTTGTTATTGTTACTTTTCGCGCGCGCAGTTATTGTTTACCTTCGTAATTACTAATCTAAGGAAATAGTGACGATTTTGTGAGTAAAAATGAGTGTAAAATACAATATTGACTACATTAAAAGCAACAGGACTTATCAAAATAAACTGGACATTAAATCAGCTGGACCGCCCCGACCTTTCCTCAATTTAAAACAGGAATGTAAAACCACAAATAAATCGTTCACGAGAACTTTCAAAAGTGAAACTAAAAAAAATGGTTATGTGGATGTGAGCGACTAAATGCTTTTTTTTTCAAAAAAGGAACGCAGAATCGATTTAAAGTATAAATAAAATAGACATTTCCAAAATTAATATATATTTTTTTTTAAATCGTGGGATTCATCTAGTGCATTTTCGGATACTGTGAGTGTTGTGTGCCTTGCGTCAAACAGTTAAAATTAATTTTAGACTAAAATGTGTTGTGCGAGTAGAAGAGAAACAATTTTCGTCGTTTTATTTGTGTCGTCAACTGCATCTCATCACTGCGCCACGCTATACCTGCCAGTTTCCACTAGACCACGCGAGGCATGTAATTGTCTCGAAACGGCGGGTGTCCTGTTCATAAGGTAAAAATTTGATATTTTTAGGGTTCCGTACCTCAAAAGGAAAAAACGGAACCCTTATAGGATCACTCGTGTGTCTGTCTGTCTGTCTGACCGTCTGTCACAGCCAATTTGCTCCAAATCTAATGGACCTATTAAGTTGAAATTTGGTACACATAAGAATTTCTGTGACCCAAACACGGACGGGTAAAGTAAATAAATGAATTTTGAATATGGAGGTCACTTTTGGGGGGCAAATAAGAAAATTAAAAAAAAAGTTTTGCAAACTACACCGTGTGGCATGTCAAATGAAAGGGCTTACTATGAGGGTCTCAAATATATATTTTTTTATAATTTTAAAATAAATTGTTTTAAAGGTATTTAAGAAAATTGACCATTCCCCCCCTTAACTCCGAAACTACTGAGCCTAAAATTTTGAGAAAAATACAGAAAATAGATCTTTATCTGTAGATTACAGGAAAACCTATAAGAAGTCTGTGGTTTTAAAATAACATGGTAAATCTATCAATATTGTGAGTCCAAACTTACATTTACAATTGGAATGTATGGGAGAACATGTTTTTCAACTGCAATGTTAAGTTTGTTCTTAAGATAAATTCATCCCAACTACGGAACCCTTCATTGTGCGTAGTCCGACACGCAATTGGCCGGTTTTTTTTATTTGAAAATATTCACTAAACCTATGCAATGCACCACCGGTTCTCTAAGGCACCAGCCGCCACTGGTGACCATCTTTACATACCGAGACTCCTCCGTGCCTCAGAAAGCACGTTAAGCCGTTGGTTCCGGCTATCATTCGTGGATCTTTGGACAGTCGTTACGGGTCGCAAAAAGCCCGAAAGTCTGACAACCAGTTTTACCAAGGGGTATCGTATTACCCAGTAATTGAGTTGTGGAGGTCAGATAGGCAGTCGCTCCATATAAAATACTGGTATTCAGCTGCATCCGGTTAGACTGGAAGCCGACCCCAACATAGTTGGGAAAAGGCTAGGCACATTGTAAACCTACTTTTGGAAGTGTTATTTGCAGTTGGTTAACTCACATAGCATCTGTAACTGTATATCTGGTCAGCATACAGCCCCACACACTTCTCCGTCACCCTCGACAAATACGCAGCATGTGGTTCTACACTCATAGCGGCCGTCGCATCGGAACCTCGAAGCTTCCGTATCATTTCGACAGTACTCGCGCTCTCGCACTCGAAGTTTTCGACGTCGAAAACGTGGCCTGCTATCACGACCCAGGAACCGCCTTCCTTTGTGTGGTTTTGGAGATCACATCTGGAATAATTAAGGTTGTTGGAGTCTAACGCGTTAACTGTCCGCGTACCTTACACAATAGTTAAATAGTGAGTGTGCATAATATTTATTGCAGTGGACAGTCAATGTGGTAAAGGAGAAGTGCACAACGTCTGCCAATTGAAAACATCAGCGCCACAGTAATTTCAAATAATGATAAATTTGAAAAATATGATATTTATTTTGTTATTGTGTTGCAGTGTAACAAGGCAAGGCAAAGCATACGGCAATTATAGTTTTTGCGCTCTAGCATGGTGCGGGTGACATTTGACGAACTGTTCCTTTTCACTCTTGAACGTTATCGCGATTTGCAATCATGATTTAATATTTTAGCTGCATCCTAAATATCATAATCGTAAAATACGGATTCAATTATAACTGTAGTAAATTAAATAAATCATCCTGCCAAAATGTTATTATCTACAAATAAAATCAAATTTAAAGAAAAATGAAGCAGTGATAGGCGTGTAACAAAACGCCATAGACATGTTTAGTGATGTGATGTATTGCTATTATGGGTTTTTATCGATAGTCGATATTTTTTATAGAAAAAGAAGTTTACTGTACGTATTTTAAAATTTATTTTGTTAGACAGCTATAGAGTTAAATTAGCCGAAAAAATTATACTTTTTTTAAAATAAATACCGGTAGTCCTTTGAATGTGATTTTTTAATGTTTTGTATTAAATACATATTTTAAAATAAATTTCATTTTTAAAATTATTAGGAGAACGAGATTTTTGCTGCAAGAATCGTTACCGATAAAATTGAATTGCCATACTGACATGTGTCACCCGCACCATGCTAGAGCGCAAACATTATAGATAATTAATTTACTTCCAAATAAAACTGTTCTTCAACTGATGCTTCGTGGACACTAGTCTTGGCCAGCCTAGCAGGACAGCGTAAACTTGGCGGCGGATGGCAGCAGATGGCAGCGACTTGGCAGCGCCATCACAAGTGTGTGCTATCTTCACAAAGAGCTAAATGACGATGTACTTACTTGCGAATAATACTGTTCTTCAGCTGTTGCTTCTTGGACACTAGTCCTGGCCAGCCCAGCAGGTCGGCGTCTAACTTGGCAGCAGACGGTAGACATTTTGCAGCGTCATCACAAGCGCGTGATATCTTCACTAGAGAGTCTGCAGAGTCAGCTAGAGCGCATGGGGAACGGGCTGCGCAAGCGCCTACCCAGGCGCCTAGCTCACTAACGACGCGACCTGAGAAATGTAGAAGTATTTTATTGCACGTGGCCTCAAATCTATGATCAAACGTCATTTGGTAAAAATAAATGGAGGTATGACATCTAATGCTCTTCCTTGACGATTTTTTAAAACACAATAAAAATTTACCTAAATAAACGCCTTTATCATTTGAACAGAAAGTATCATGGGACCAGGGCCTCCAGAATACTTTGAATAAAAATCATTCCTATCTAATTATGTATACTAATACCTATTATAATAAATGCGAAAGTGAGTTTGTTTGTTTGTTACGCTTTTACGCTAAAACGGCTGAACGTATTTGAATGAAATTTGGCACATGGGTAGACCATAACGTGGATTAAGACATAAGATATTTTCCGACCTCCACGCGGGCGAAGCCGCGGGCAAAAGCTAGTATGTATATAAAAATCAATTGCCGTGCGTTAATCTCACAAAAACTTCAAAATGGCACGACCGATTGTGATGAAACTCCAACAAAATCCAACAAAAAAAATCCAACAAAAAAAAGGCATTGCAACGCATTAGCGAGTCTTTCATAAATTAACAGGTATATGTTTTCTTACCAACAATATCAGCTGCCACAAGTTCACATAACGCTATAAGCTGCGTATTATCCGCTCTATGCACAGCCCTTGTGAACGAACTCAGAGTAGCTTGTACATGCTCAGCTAGTAGCTCTATGTATTGTGTGATAAGTGCGCGCACGCCGCCTCTGGTACTTCTTCCCCCCCGTAACCACATGGCTTCGCAGAATAGTAACCTAAGGACAATATATTATGAAGACAAATGTTTGTAAGTTTACCTAATTTTTGTAGGGCATAGGACCAGTCAGTTCGATTTTCAGTAAATTTTAAGATAAAAAGGTTAGTAATTTAAGACGGGGTAGTAAGACCCAGAAAAGATAAAACCTAAACTTTTAAGCCCAATAATTATAATTGCGATAGTTACTATAAACTCCAAACATGTAAGCCAACTGTTTTGAAAAACCAATTTTATTAGCACCACAAAAGTGTCAATTTGCCAACGACTTCAAATAAATTTTATGACTTTTTTCAATAGCAGGTACAGTCATTCTGAAATCAACTTAATTTACACTGGAGTAAAGTTGATATTCGTTTAAGGGAATAAAATTGACAACTGACAGTGACTGACAGAAACTGTCAAAAATTTAAAATTTATTCGAATATTAAGTAATGCTAGGTATAAAAGGGGTGTGTAACGTTTGATATAATAACAAAAGTTCTAATGATCACAAGACCTAATTTCATATGGTATAATGAACAGTTTATATAACGCACATTTGAAATAATATTCAATTAATATAATATTCAGTTGCTATAATATTCAAAATCTATAAGTCACGTTTAATATAATTTGGAAATGTCTACTTTCAATTTTGCAAAAACTGATTAGATTTTAAACGCCCGCAATAATTAAAAAAAATCTACGATATGGCGACAACATAATTATATACCGGCTTGTAGTTAGGTGTGTAGGTTAAATCTGTTCCAAAACCGAATCGGGGTACTCCGACTTTACGTAGACTTTTGGCTCCTACCCTAGAGTGTATATGAAAACCAGAAGCGCGGAAGGAGAGCAACCCCCGCCCGCTGTAACAAAACATAGGCACCTATGGGTGCCTATGTTTTTTCTATTTTTTTTTTTTTTTTTTTTTATGTTTGTTCGCGCATAACTCCGTCGCTTGCCAACCGATTTGAAAAAATATTTTTTTGTTGGAAAGGGTATACTTCCCAAATGGTCCCATTTTTGTCAAAATCCAGTTCTGATGATGGGATCCTGGAGAAATCGAAGGAACTCTTCAAATATTATAGGCACACCTATAGCGATTTGGGTATTTTTTATAGTAGCTCGTGCATTTGCTCTCGGAAAGCACCACATGGTGAATTGGAACTGATGATGAAGACCACAGATGGCTACCAGAACTACTCAATGATAAATATTTCACGGGTTGCGATTCGATTACTTTAATATGGTTGCTAAGCAATTTCCGCTCGTCACACAATGCGTGTGATGAGTGGTTGTTGAGGAGTTCTCCTGGTTCTTACCAGCAGAACTCCTCAACAATTAACGTCCCAGCATCGGGAAAAGCAATATTTTGTAACATGTGATGAGCAATTGACATTAGACTATTGTAACTTATACAAATTATAAACAGACCCACTAAAAAGTGAAAAATAAAAACTTTTTTACAAAAAAATACAACCGACTTCCAAAAACAACACTACAAAGTGAAAAATAACTTTAGTTTCGGAAGTCGGTGGCAAAAACGAAAATACATTTAATCAGACACCGACTTCCCAAATTAAAGTTATTTTCCACTTTGTAGTGTTGTTTTTGGAAGTCGGTTGTATTTTTTTGTAAAAAAGTTTTTATTTTTCACTTTTTTTACCTTGCCAATTTGACGCAAATGGACCAATATTGTTTTGACGCTAACGTCGAAAGCTGCTGCTACTTCAGCCGTAGATTGTGTATCATCAGCTTCCACAATCGCCTTTAATTCGTCATTGTCGACCAAAGTCTTCGGACGACCGCGAGGTTCATTTTTCAGGTCGAAATTTCCAGAACGGAAGCGAGCAAACCAATAACAAGTGGTGCGTTGGTTTGTAGTGTTAGCTCCGTAAACGTCGTTGATGTTGCGTGCCGCTTGTGCCGCGTTGCTGCCACGGCGGTACTCATATTCCATAATTACTCGAATTTTTCGTTAAAAATTCGAGTAATTATGGAATATGAGTACCCATCCATCATCCGTCATCATGAGTATCCATGATGACGAAAAAGATTGAAATGCGATGAAAATGTAACACTAATCAATAAACAAATGACTACTTTTGGAAAAAAAAATCCATGTTTTTAAAATAAAATTAATTTGAAATTAGAATTCTTAGCCAAACAAAAATTATTTTGATTTGAAATGGCCAGTACTGCAGAACGGCAATTTCATAGGTAAAGACCTAATATAAAAAGAACATTATACAATTTGAAAATCATATGAAATGAACGTTATACTAAATGTAAATAGAGAAAATGAAAATTATGTCAAATATTAAATTATATCATATGAAATTAGGTTAAATGTTTTTATAGCATATGAAAATTATACCATATGAAAGTTATGTCAAACGAAAATAGACTATCTGTTATTATACCAAACAATTCACACCCGTATAAAAGTTTGGTCGAATTCACCTTTACAGGAAATAACATTAATTTCTCGATTGGGTGTTTGTCGTATGAATCGCTGCTGATAATTTCTCGCTATCAACAAACAACAAGTATAATATAAATGGTTAACGTTACCTTTGGAATCGTATGAGTAGATCACAGCTAGGACTGACGGTGTCGTGTCCTTTAGGATCGTCCGTCTTGCTTGTATCGCCGTGCATTATAGCGTTTATATGCATCTGCGTCTGACAGGAGGTGTTGCGAATTAGGTGTTTTACCTGTTGAAAAAAGATGGTATTGATTACATGCTAGATTGTTTAGCATAATCAGCCTTATAACGTTCCCACTGCTGGGACACAGGCCTGTCTCTCTTCGAGAGAGAGTGAGCTGTAATCTACCACGTTGAGTGCAGGTTGGCAGGTGTCACATATCTTCGAATTTTTGATTCTAGAACATGGCCGGTTTCCCCTCGATGTTTTCTTTCACCGTTTAGTGAGCAGTGGTGGTGCAATTATTTACACAAAGTAAAGCGCCTGCCTGGGTTCGAACCCACGACCTGCAACAAGTCGCAGCCATTACCACTGGGCCACCACTGCTCTTTAGTAGACTGTTTAGCGATGCGAAAACTCATGACGCAAAAGAGCGTTTTCGATCATCACAATAATAATAATATCATTGCTTTCAAGGGCTATTTGTTATTTTTCACTTTAAACATTATTTCTTGCTTTACATTTTAAATATCAAACTTACCAAGTGCATTAAAGGAACTGATGCTCCTTTATCTGACGATGTCGCGTTGTTTATTTGGTATTCTTCCGTGCAACCTACAAACAAAGAATATATCATGATAATAAAACACTGCATGATTAAAATCAAGTATAATTTAAGTGTTCTTACACACGAGCGAAACGCATTAACGTCAGAGGCAACTGCACGCGTCGATAACCGCAGCCGACATGTCGGCCACTGTTGGCGGCAGCCGCCGACCTAAAGCGACGCTTGTAGTTGTAGCGTGTCGCGTTCGCCATTTTGTCACTCCTGAACTATTTACAGTCCACTGACAAAATGGTGGACGTGACACGCTACAACTGCAGACGTCGCTTTAGGTCGGCGGCGGTCGTCGGCTCGTCGACGACTGCCGTCGACGCGTGCAGTTGCCTTTGCCGTTGACGCATATCGCTCGTGTGAACACTGAGAATTACGTAGAAATTATTGATGGAGACAAACCTGTTACAGTATCAGCGTCATCTCCTGCGGTTGCAGGGGGAAATCCACGCTGTCCGGTAACTATATCTATTTGATCGTAATCCCTGAAAAGGAAACCTTGGATTTCAGCAATTCATACCAACATTTTTATTTAGAACCTTAATTTTAATAAACAACACCTATGTGTCCTTTTGTTTTTATTATTTTTATAGATACTCATTTAATTTAGTACCTTGTACCTTATATCTTGTGTAAATAGTTAGTTGTATAATTATTGTTATTAACATTTCCTGTTAATAAATATTTTAATAATACATACGCATCAAGTTGTAGATGATTGTACGCGTCCCCAGAGTGAGCCTGTAACGCGTTACGTAACGCATCGCGTAACCCACCACCGCCGAGTAAGGACCAAACTAGGAGCTCTGTCATGAATCTTGCGCCTGTGCTAGCTGGCACTGATCCTGTAAATATGATAATGGAAGATAGAATGTTGTCCAATGGAAAACTGTCAAATTAGTTAACATTATGCACTGTAAAATATAATATGTGGTCATTACTTTCTACTTTTTTTCCTTGATGCATTTGCAACTTGTTCTCACCTTGAGGCAATAACGTAATAAGATGATGCGCCCGCACTTGCGGTGTAGGCAACAATAATGGCCAAGCCGCAGCCAACGCCCGTCTCGCCGCAGTGGCCGCCCCTGGTCCCGCGCGTCCTTCCACTAAGGCGACCAAAGCAGTATGCACGCCATTGCACCAAGAACGAGGTTCGCCTTCCGTGTCATCGGGTTCGGGGCCACGGGAACATTGCCATGCTTGCACCTTGAATATAAATGCAATTTTTGAAAATGGAATTTTGTAACACTAGCCACCAAAAAGAAGAAAATTATAACAAATACACATGTTCGTGATGCAGATTTGGTTGAGTGTCACTTACTTGCAGTCTCAATAGATTCAGGCAGGATATAGCCATACATTCGACCTCCTTTATTGTTGCGGAGCTGCTTTGTTCGACGACTATCCTCAATAATCTTTCTAGAAGTCTGCAAAAGAGTACAACTACATGAGTAAATTTTCTACGTATTTGGTGACGAAAATTAGATACTAATTTAGTTACTTACTTGAAAGTACTTTCAGATAAATCAATAACGAAGGGCAAGGAAGATGGTAGATCTCTAGGACTTTCTTCGCTCCATACTAAAATCTGTGCAGGACCACTGGAAACACCTGCAAAACGATCAAAAATATTTACTGACTATTTTCTGATGGATCTTTAAGAGTGGCGATCTGAAAATGGCAACTGAGTAGTTTCGATGAGGAGGCCAAAAACCTGCCAATTAGTTTCTCATCACATATTTTTTTGATATCATTGGGCTGAATAGGGCTGATGCCTGGGAAAAAAAATATATATACCAATATTTAATTCATCAGTCAGATAATAAAGTAAAGTAAAAAAAATAAAATAAAAAAAATATAATAATAAATAAAAATAATAATAATATAATAATAAAGTATATATAAATAAATAATAATAAAAATATATTAGACACGTATCTTTGCTTTAACATATTAATAAAAAATTACTTAGATAAACCGCATTAAAGTTGGGGAGTGGGGGCTCGCTACGTCACAACTATAACAAACTACGTATAAAATCTAGCAAGGAGTGACGTCATGCTATATTTTAACTCAATGTATCGCCGTAATCTTTTGATTACGTAAAAAAAGAAAAATACATTATCCAATATTTTTGTTAATCATTTAAGGCGAGGTTATTCGGGCCTGTAGGCCTTTGAAACGCTACCTCCGCCTCCCCCAAATGCAGCGCGACGTGTTTATTTACGACGCGCCGCCGACGATTTCACAGAAAATCCATGCCACAGTGTAAAATATTTGCAGTTGATCAACTTAATTAGTTTTTCTTAGGTCGATTTTTTTCCTTAGGTTTACTTTTTATGGTGTCTACGGTGGAGTAAAACTAAGATTATTACATAAAATGTCGTAAATTTGTTTTCACATTATCAGATAACAATACCAACACGATTCGATACCGATAGGTACAATTATTACCGGCCTCATGATATTGGTGAATATCATGAGGCATAATCTTGACCATCGCGACGCGACAAACAAGCACACTAATAAGTATCGACGTCTTGAAGTCGGCAGTGCGAAAATGTTTGGTCAAGTGAAAGAATGACCGCTACTCTCACCCCGCACTGTCTTCGCTGGTAGATATCGTGCCGATATCGATGTCAGTGTGTAAATTATTCCATTACTTCATTGGGCTGAGTAAGAAATGCATATAGCAGATTTAACCTTTAAATGATTATCATCGCGCTAAATCATGGAAGTCAATCATGACATAATAATAACATAAGAACGGCTATTTTAGTCAACTTTCATCAAAGCAAATAGCTTAGTGGTTCGACGACTGCTTTGCAAACCTGTAGTTAAAAGTTCGATTCTCAACTGATGATATTTTTTTTCGATTCTTTTTTTACATTTTGATATACGGTTATTTGATAGTTCGTAGAACGTACACAGAATACATGAAGTTTATTCCTCTTATATCATCTATGTTTATAAAATAAATAAATATCAATGGTTAGCTGACAGTATTAATGAGAAATCCCGTGTGTACAATCCATTGTTCTATTTTTAGCGATAGCCGGGTTCATCAGGAACAATCTGTAAGAATCACTCATTGTTTGTCAGTGTTGTGCCATTAGGTATTATATGCAGGAACGGCACGAACAGGCATTTATTTATTCGGTGTCTGGTTAAATGTATTTTCGTTTTTTGCCACCGACTTCCGAAATTAAAGTTATTTTTCACTTTGTAGTGATTTTTGGAAGTCGGTTTTTTTTTTGTTAAAAAGTTTTTATTTCTCGCTTTTTAGTGGGTCTGTTTATAATTTGTATAAGTTACAATAGTCTAATGTCAATTGCTCATCACATGTTACAAAATATTGCTTTTCCCGAAGCTGGGACGTTAATTGTTGAGGAGTTCTGCTGGTAAGAACCAGGAGAACTTCTCAACAACCACTCATCACACGCATTGTGTGACGAGCGGAAATTGATACGAGTAAGCAACCATATTAAAGTAATCGAATCGCAACCCGTGAAATATTTATCATTGTGTAGTTCCGGTAGCCATCTGTGGTCTTCATCATCAGTTCCACTTCACCAAGTGGTGCTTTCCGAGAGCAAATGCACGAGCTACTATAAAAAATACCCAAATCGCTATAGGTGCGCCTATAATATTTGAAGAGTTCCTTCGATTTCTCCAGGATCCCATTATCAGAACTAGATTTTGACAAAATTGGGACCATTTGGGAAGTATACCCTTTCCAACAAAAAAATATTTTTTTAAATCGGTTGGCAAGCGACGGAGTTATGCGCGAACAAACATAAAAAAAAAAAAAAAAAATACAAACATCCGAATTGAGAACCTCCTCCTTTTTTAGAAGTCGGTTAAAAACAAAAAACTTCGCATGCAATGGGAAATTGCTACTGAAGGCTGCGGGTTTCTACCTCAGGACAAGCTGATCCTCAAACGGACGACTATCTGTATATTTAGGCTGCTGATACCACAACTACTAACGTACTGTACAGGAAAGTTTTTTATAAAGTGGCTGTTGTTTTAGAATATTGTGAACGAAGTCGCGGGCAGAAGCTAGTTAGAGAAAAACATGATTTTGCGGTACTAAGGTGAAATTTTAAAATTGCAACGGTTTTTTTAATTGCAATTTTAATATAAATTTAATTTCATTCATTACAAAAAGAACTCTTTTGCAAAATTTCATGTTTCTAGATCCAGCGGTTTAGGCTGTGCATTGTCTGTCAGTGAATATAAGAATTTTATCAAGTAGACAAGCCGTGTGCCAGATGGTATTCCATCGACATAAATGGTGAATTTCTATACAAACTTTCATCCCCTATTTAACCCTTTTAGTGACTGAATAAAAAAAACAATAATATTTTTATTAAGTTGGGCTAAAAATAGTCGTACTATTTTGCTTATGCTGTAACCATATTCTTTTATTTTTGATGTTGACCACTGCTCATGAAGATCAGTAAATATCGACAACTACATATGAAGGAAGAATGGCCGTACTTTATTGTCAAGGGACATACCTACTGCTACACCTATAATTTATCGAATCTACTATTCTAAGGGCAAATTTTTAAATCGCTAGATAAGTTTTATTTATGACAGCGGTTTGACAGCTTTTGTATAGACAATAATGTTAAACTGTCATATTTATTCTTCAGATATAAGTTATCTGACTATTGAAAAATTAGCCCTAAGACATCAAAATTTATTTAGCATATTTTTTAACCGGCCCCGCTCATGTCGGATTGCCATCCCTTAGGACTATTTACCTAAAAAAAGTGCAAGTATCAATATGTTAAAAGTTACAAACCAACAAAGATACGATAGGTACGTCATCGACGAACTTGCTTTGGAACATGGGCACTGAGAGATACGGTTACCGCCTAACCAGGGTACGTTCACACGGCGCTATTTTTTAAGTGTAAGTATAGAATACGATATTTTATCGTATACAGTGACTTTTTGTACTCAAAACTGAAAGTCTGAAGTTCACACAGAGCCAAAACGATACGAGAAAATATTATTTTCGATCAACGCGGCGACGATTTTTATCGTGTTCATGCATTAAGTCATGTTAGTATAGCACTTTTGTTTGAAACAGCTATTGGAACGAAACTCCATTCGACTTTCTCTCTCTGTCTCTTTCTATTATATCTTGAAAGAGACAAAGAGAGAGAGGACGAAAACGACGACAGACGAGGACGGAGAGGGGGGAAATTTTCGAATTTTTCATCATGGGTGTCGTTTTCATGGTTTTCGAGGGAGCCAAAGCCGGTAGTGAAGTCAAAATGAAAATTCAAGATGGCTGCTGTGAAAATTTTGTGTTTGTGTTTTAAATCATACGTTAGAAGGAACTTCATTCCTGACGGTGGTCCCCGACCGCACATTTTTATTTTTTCTAATCTTCACTGTTGTTGCCAGAGTCAAAGTTGATTATATTAGTATCCAACCGACAACCGGACACATTGTATTTATATTATGTGTGATTATTATAGGATATGGTAGTAGCGAAGACAGTTCAATGAAGAGTGAAAATAGTAAAATGATTGAATCTGATGAAAAAATCTTAGAAAAATGTGTTTTAAAACTTCTTCATAAAGGACCACGATAAAAAATTATAAACTACTCGCGCTTGGCTATAATTATACCGATAATAATTTGCAATGTGTCTTAAAACTATCGTAAGATGACAATTAAACGTCATCATACCACATATACATAATCACATTTTCGAAAACGATATTATGAATTAAAACTATAATATAATTACGAGATATTTTTTCTGAGCTGCCGCAATTTCATATCTAGTGTGTTCTTCTTTTATTTGAATTTTTTTGAACAACTGCAGGGAGAGCGAATTTTAGAAAATTTTGACACAGGTCCAACCTCGATGACGTCCCGCAGGACTCTGAGCGCGAGCGGATTTAGCCCGATTTACTAATTTTGAGTTTATTTAAAAAAAAATCTATAAAACTCAAAATTCCAACCGTTAAATTGCCTCTGAAATACGATTACCTCATGATACATGCAATTTTCATATAATTTTATGATGTAATAAGGAAATGAAACGGAAAATGGTTTTGAAATCGACTATGTTTCGGATTTTTTTTTCATCGAGGAAATTACAATTTATCGAGTTTTGAACCGTTAATTTCCCTAAAGCAAGGATGTATCTATACCATATATTTTTTTCAGGACCTTAATACACTAATTTTACCATTTAAAATTGATTCTAAAACAGGGAAATTCGGATAACCCCCCGTTAAATGAAGAACAAAAAAAAAATATTTGTGGTCATCATCCCTATCATTTCTACCTAAAACTAATAGCTTAGTCAAATTAACTTACCATGAGCCTTAAAGGAAGGGTTGAGTACTTGCAAGAGTTGCGGCACCGGTCTCGTTATTTGTGCGCGCTCGTGTGTTCCCCACGCGTACAATGCGCCCTCTGACGTCAGAGCGACGCCGTGAGTCGAGCCCAGAGAGAGATCTACTACTCTTATACCTAGGAAAACGTTAATAATAATTGAATTGGTTAGTAGAATCACTATAAAGTAAAAATATCAAGAAGTACTTGTGGAGCGCGGGGTTTACCTTGCAGAGCGTCCAATATTTTCGGAATCTTCACGTTTTCGAGATTGCCATGACCGAGGCGATAGCTTTCACCTTTACCCCAAGTATAGACTTGACCACTGCAAATAAGACACTTGAATCATTAACACAATTCCATTGTTCCAGAGAATATAAACAAAGTGTTAAAAACTTTTATCTAACGTGTCACGGGTTCAAAGGTAAAAAAAAATCTATAATTTTCATGATTTTACTGTAACTTACGCATCCGTTAGAGCAGCATTCCAATGTTCTCCTGTATAAACGCGGTTGATCCTCAGCACCGATAGTGACGTCAAAGTGCGCGGAACACCTCCCTCGGTGTCTCCAAACACTTGCACCGCACCTTCCCATGTACAGCAAAGAGTTTGAGCTTCACCCCAACCTACAGTAGGAATAAATGTTAAGAAAACTGAGTTCAACATCAATGGCCATTTCTCTAATGTACCGAAGTCGTTTTTGAGTCAGACAATATTACGAAGCTGCATATCATGTATTTTAGGGGTTTTTAATAGCAGAGGATATTATTTTAATAAAACAACAAAGAATTTTGATTTAAGTGGAGAATTTTTGTTATTGCATTCGAGGCGGAATTAACACCCGAGCCGTAGGCGAGGTTGTTTTTGAGCCGAGAACTGCAATAACAAATGTCCACGTGTATCAAACGACGTTTTTCAATACACTTTTGAAAAAATAAAATAAAATAACGAAAAATATTTTTGTAATGAATTATTAGGAAACTATGATTGAAATTTTCTTTTTTTTTTCCGCGCTTTGCTTTCGCCAGGTTGAAGGAGAAGCAAAGGTATAAAGCCGATAAACAACCTAATATGAAAAATAGAAAATTCAAATATTTTTGAGTATAGAACAAAAATAAATGTTAATTTGTTCATAAACGCTTTTTTTATTGTAATAATCATGGTTTTTGATGAAATTCTATTTATAAACATTATTTAAATATTCAAAAAATATTAACGGCGTAAAGACGCTTAACTCTTTGCTGAGATTAAAAAAAAACATTCACCTCCGAATAGAGACGGAATAGAGACATTGATTGAACCAATTTGGACTATGTATAGGTATAAGTTATTTGTGGTAATTTTTATTCGCGCACACGTGTTGGAAAACTAAAAATCGCACGCGTGTGAAATATATATTGCATTGTGAACCTAATCGTAGTGCGGTATGAACCAATTTTCGAGGAAGTGTATTGAAAAAATATTTTGCACACAGCTACGGTGTTATTAGATGTCAGTTTAATTCTGCAAGGCTTCTGACTGTTTTCTTATTTGCAGAGGTCATTGGCGCTTATCCAGGCTTCCCTGGGAAGCCTTAGTAAATTAAAGCCTTCAGCGAGGGCAATACACTTATTAGCTTACTTAGCTTCAGACTGCACCAATATGACAGCACTTTCATTCATTTTTAGGGTTCCATACCAAAATGTGGTAAAAAGGAACCCTTATGGTGCGACTCAGTCTGTCTGTCATAGCTGAATATATCTTAAGAACTACTAATGCTATCAACTTGAAATTTGGAACAGTTTTAGATGACGTTTGCCCAACTATTTAGCTAATAAGTTTTTTTTTTTTTGCAACAGGGACTGAAAGGGGACTTAAAAGTTCGAAGTTGGGCTACTAGGGCATGTGGGGTATCATATGAAAGAGCGCTGTTTACACAGTCTCAAATATTTTATCCTTTTTTTAAGTCGCATAGTTTTAGACTTTTGACTTTTGAAAAAAATACCAAGGTGTAGGGCCCTTATCTCCAAAATTCGCATAGAGAAAATCGGAAATTATTCTATTTGATAGAGGTTTACGTAAAGATTACAAAAAAATTAAAACGATGTCTCTAAATAGGACACTTTTTCAGAAATCGGAACGGAACCGTCGGTGCGGGAGTCCGACTCGCTCTTGACCGATTTCTTTTATATCTTCAATTCGGTTATCATTATTTATTTATTATTTTATATTACTATTAAAAGTTACGTGTTACCTAAAGCGACATCGATGACTCGTTCAATATTGTGTGCGTTGAAGGAGACAGGTTGTGGTGTGAGGCAGTTTTCTATAGTGCCGTGTCCGAGGCGGCCTTGTGCACCTCGCCCCCAAGTGTACAGAGCACCTCGAGATGTTATGACAGCACTGGAAACGAAAACACTCTATCATCAAAAGAACCTAAAGCATCACGCACAGCACATACGGGACTTCATTTATCTGCCAATGTGTTACGAAAAATAAAATTGGTGGTTCGATGAAACAAATGAAGGTGTTCGGCTCAATTGAGCCAAGGTTGGTTTAATAATTTTATTAAGGTCTGTGCTTGCAGCCAGGGTTTCGGCAGGTTCACTCCAATGGACTAATGATGCCTGGTACATCTTAGCGACGAGAATAAGCTCAGTTTTAATGCTTACGTACCTGCAAGCAGCACCCGCAGAAACTCTCACGACCTCATGATGAGATAGATGGTGTAGATGCGCAGGCGCATCTCTTGGCGCGGTGTCACCATGTCCGAGTCTTCCATCATCACCAGATCCCCACGACCACACTCCACCACATGATGAACAGCACAAGAAATGCCGGCCAGCAGGGTGGCACGATACTTGTGTGATTGTCTTACTTTCAAGACCTGTTAAGGGAAGAAAAAATTTAAAAAATGTGTCGGTCAGTACTTCAGTGGTCCTCAATAAGCCCACGTTCACACCAACGCTTTTTTACCGTCACTTGATATTCAACGCTTGGCGCAGCGCCGGGAGTGGAAAATCCATTGGGCGCAAAAAAAGCTGCATCATCTTATCAAGAAATCTGTAAGGATTTTAGAGATTTTTTTTCTTTGGGTAGTTAGACTAACAGAAATCATCATCTGCCTAGCCTTTTTGCAATTATATTGGGGTTGGCTTCCAGTCTAACCGGATGCAGCTGAATACCAGTATTTTACATGGAGCAACTGCCTATCTGACCTCCACAACCCAGTTACGTACTGGGTAATACGATACCCCTTTGGTAAGACTGGTTGCCAAACTTTCGGGCTTCTGTCGACCCGTAACGACTGTCAAAGATCCAAGAATGACAGCCGAGGCCAGGACCGGCTTAACATGCTTTCCAACGCACGGAGGGATCCTGGTATGTAAAGATAGTCACCCATCCACGGACCAAACGCGGAAAGCGTAGCTTAACCTGATTGATCGACCCATACGGCTGTTATCACTTAGCCACAAGCCCTCTCATACATATAAAATGTTCAGTATTATACAAATTCTTCTTATTTTACCTGGAACTAGCTGTGGCGTCATATTGTCATACGGTAGAGTGTATACAGCACCATCATGAGTCAGTAGCAAAGCCAACTTCTCAGCACACGCTATTTGTTGAATCCTTAGAGCTCCCAATTGAAGTGCTCCTGAACCAACTGACACTACTTCTTGTGCGGATTCTGTACACTTAGAAAAATAACACAAGAAACATTTCAGTATTAATGTTATTTTTTTTTTCTTCAAAATATTATGTAGGTACAGTATGTATCAGAAAGATGTGGTACATACCATCAAACTAAAAAACTTTCTCAATAGGACATTGTTGTAACGTTGCATAGTTTTAAGATAAGTGTTAGTGTACAACTGAAGTTAATATTAATACATACAAAGTTTCAATACCTACTCGACTCAAATGTATGGGACAACTGATATTTTTTTTCTCGATTACGATGTTGGTCCCATAGAGAAAGCTGTTCAGTTTGATTGTCTGTACCACACCCTTAAATACACCACACCTTTTTGATACAACCTGTATGTTGGCAATACTTATAATACTTACAGTAACAAAACCTTTTAAGGGTGGTAATAAGGGCGCTCCAAGTCTGTCTAGGTGACACAGTAAGGCAATACCAGCCTTTCTTACGCCCATCAATCCATCGCCACTTGGGATGTTTAAGTCCCTGAAACAATAACAATCATAAATAATTTAAAAAAAAAGATATATTTATACCCTCTACCTGTTTTATGGTAAAATTAAAATCACAACAAGCTGAGCTCCTACTTTCTAACAATTAAAATAATATTGATTACAAAATACTTACTTGAGGAATATTTCTGTAAGATTAACTTCAGTAGTTGGTTCACTGTTGAGGATAGGATTAGGCGCTGTCACTTTTGCCATACGTCTTAGAAACGGTCCTAATGGCGCAGTACATTCTTCTAGTACAATCCTAAAATAAAAGAAGATTTAGTTGAAGCTTTAATATAACGTAAATAAATAGATGTTTCATTTTACGATGTTGTGTTCCTTTCATGACTGTTATGTCAATGGCTAAAGCTTCTAATTCGCGCGTCAATCTGCTTCGCCTTTTCTCAACTATGTTGGGGTCGGCTTCCAGTCTAACCGGATGCAGCTGAGTACCAGTTTACATGGAACGACTGACTGTCTGAAGTCCACAACCCAGTTACTAGGTAATATAATACCCCTTAGCAAGACAATACTTGTCAGACTTTTGGGGTTCTGACTACCCGTAACGACAATCAAAGATCTACGCATGACAGCCGGGACCAATGGCTTAGCATGCTTCATTGAACAACATTCATTATAATTTGTTACAGAGACAGAAGGTATTTATTAGTATAGTGGACTTGCCTATTATCCGGTTGACGTTTCTGTCGAGGAGGTAAAGTGACTAGAACATCAGCAGCCTTCAATAACGTGGGTAGTTCAGCTCTCCTTGCACACAACTCTACCCATACGCAAAGAGAAGTCCGCCAATCCCCTTGTGGGACATTACAGCCTACTTCTCTGTTGACAAATAAATATTTCACTATGCGATCGAAAATATATAACTTATTAAACTCATAACAAGACCATCATTTGAGACTTCAATGTGTTCAAACAAACCCTGTTCAAGTTACATTCTTAAGCAATCATTCACTAATTACACATACTTGTTCTCTCTCACACACCGGAACATAAATGTATGACTTAACCTCCCTCGCACTAAACACTCTGGCTGCAGCTTTACCTACATGATAAACTGCCCTGTATGGCCTAACACTGTCTCCTAAGGTACAGGACTACCTAGTTTAGGATCTGGATAGTTTAGTTTAGGATCTGTCTACACAGATCATGTAACAAAAAAAAAATTAAAAAGAAAATATGTTTAGGTAAAAATAAAATAATAATAATATTTAGGTAAATATATTCTCACAATAAATCTACATTTAGGTAGATATCCGTGTTTTGTTGTTTTGTACATCTGCTCTTGTGTACCTATCATGAATCTTGTGTGTGTAATAAATATTATTCTTATTCTTAATTAAAAACTCATTAATTTGTATTAAGTAGGTTTCAACTTTATATCTCATCACTTTTTCCGACAGTTATTGTTTGAATAATTATTATGCATATTTATGCAGTCATCACTTTTTATTATAGATTACTTACACAGTTCATCTTTTATCAAGTGTACTAAATATTTTTTTTTTAAATCTAGATTTTATTAGTCTGGATATCATCTATACTCCATCGGTTTAGGTAACTAAATAAAGGTCACACTCAGGTCAGGTCAGGTGTGGTAAAAGAAACAACATGTCTGGTTAACCGACTAAACGTAATACCTATCACTTCAGTTGTCATGCCACGACACGGTTGTACTCTTCAATTTAGCAATTTTATAATTCGTTGATTAACGTTGCTAAATTGAAGAGTACAACTGTGTCGTAGCATGACGACTGAAGTGACAGGTATTACGTTTAGTCGGTTAACCAGACACGTGGTTTTTTTTTAGTTTGCCTTTATTTAATTACCTAAACCGATGGACCAGAGTCCTTGTCAAGACAAATCAATTGAGCCCAAACTCGAGAGGGTTGCGTATTTTTATTACCGAGTTCCTATGGCCCTGGCCACCTTCCGGCTCCA
This sequence comes from Cosmia pyralina, assembly GCA_946251885.1. Taxonomy (NCBI): domain Eukaryota; kingdom Metazoa; phylum Arthropoda; class Insecta; order Lepidoptera; family Noctuidae; genus Cosmia; species Cosmia pyralina. The sequence goes on along the minus strand of OX276345.1, from coordinate 22,336,330 downwards.
TCATCAGACCATCTCGATGGTACCAATATATTGCATTGTCGCCGATTTTACATACATATGCCAAATTTCAGCTCAATCTAACACTGGGAAATGGGTCAAATTTAACTTGCAAAATTCCAGGACATTCATACAAGTGAAGTTAAATAAAAGCTTTTAAAATACATACCCAATCACAACCTGATGTAGGAACTTAGCAGCGCTATCAACGACTTCGGCCCATATCTTCTGCGAGCGCGGCGCAGGAGTTGATCCTGTGCCAGCGAACAGTCCCGCATCAGGGAGCGCACGTACCGCATCAAGAGCATCACGGAGTAACGCTGAACATACGTCCGCATCTTCACCGCATCGCCATGCGCGGCGGACAAGAGAGAGGGCTAAGCGAAGAGCGGCGCGGGCACCGACACGAGCCAGACCTATAGCACTGCAAAAGAAAAGTGTAATAAATATACTTAAATCTTTCTTAACAAATGCTTATTTAGGTGATTTTTTTTTCAGTATGGGTAAGTTCTAAACTACAGGTCATAGAGAAAATGCTGAAAGGAACCAATTTTAAAGAAAATAGAAGTGACATTTATTTAAAGAAAGTATGAAGATATTTTACTTTAAAATAAATATATTTGAATATTCTGCGCATTTTAAAATGAATGATGTAAAGTCATTGGTATAAGTTATCAAAGTTATAAGTTATCAAAAATATTATATAATATATTTCTTTATTGAACTAGTTTTTGGGTAATTTACAAAATAAATTACCCAATTTCTCATACATACAAGTTGTTTATGGAAATAACTTTCAAATTGATTGCATTGTATAAACTGTCCACACCAAGCCAAATACAAAACAGGGTTCAAGTTCACATTCTGTTTTGTGAAACCTAATGAATAAAACAAAAAGCATTTCAATGACCAAGTTATTTGTGACAGTCACCATATCAATGCATCCTGCGTATTACATGTTCATGCTTACTTAACAGTGCAACGGTTTCGCAAATAGATAAAGCAATATTTTTCAAACTGTTCTACAACTGACTAAATTATCAACCAAAAAACCAAAGAGAATTCCAGCGAGGAAACATGGTAAACCTCTTTTCTTTTCATCAGTCTGTTTTGTGACAGTATTTTTTGTAAGAAATATTTTCTTTTTTATTTGCAATTTAAAACTTTTTTTACCTCTCCGAGTCATCAGTCTGCTCCTCACAATCCTCCTGGCTCTCAGTACTCCCGTCACCTGGTTTGTTCAGAGTACCAACCACATTGCTCAATGCTCTGTTACTGACTGTGTGAGGTGGTTTCTTATCTATTCTCACTCTTTTTACTTCTTTGTTCTGGCTTTGATCTCTGAAAAAAGAATTATTGTAAAGAAGAAGTATTTCTTCGGCATAAAATTGTTACACTGCCGCAATTTGTTAATCATTTGACATTAAGCCTCATGTCTTTGTCATAAGAATCATGATAAATGACTTCAATTTGAAAATATTTAGATATAAAATTTTGAATAAGTATACAACATAAAAATTAAATGACCTTATAACAGCTACAAGATGCCTGTTGCACAACGCAATGAGTCGACGGAATTGAGATATAAATGGACAGCTAACCGCCGTGTTGATTGCTCTCGCTCTCTGTTCCCAGATCAGGGCCTCCATTAAACTTTGCAGACATTCTGGACCTGAAGACAGAGGTTTATTACTGGCATAACAAAAAAGGGCTCCAAAATGTGAAATCTGTCAAATAAATTATTTGAAGAACAAAGGAACCATGTGGTCATGGTTTTTTTTTTAATTTTAGTAAGTTCATAAAAATACCTGGGTCTTGTTTCCACTTCAGATCATCAATAATCTGATGGGATGGTGATGGTGCCACCTGCTTTGATTGTATAGAGATTCTGAGCTCCTCCTCTGCTGACAGAGCACTGCAGGGTGGGCAGGCACACCCTGAGTGTGGGCCACAGAGACCATCACAACAGGTGCAGGTCAATATCTATATAGGGTAAATTAAATGTTTTATGTTTCAGCTTTGTTTATTTCATTTTAATTAAATATTTACAGTAATTTTCAAAAGGAAACAATTGCTATGTTTACAATTTTAAATAGGTACTTAAATAGATGCAACTGAAAATACACATACCCTCAGACCACAGTAATATTTTCCACTGTCACCAAGTTTAGCAGTAACACCAGCACTATTTACGAGCCCATTTCCGGCGTCGAAATATATTTCTCTATCTTGCAAGAGACTGTTAAACAGAGTGCACAGAGCATCAGGGTTATGTAGCGCATCCTGTAAATCAGGATTTAACCATTTTGCATCCAAATGCTGTTGTGGACGAAATATGAAATCGTCCTGCTCGTCAGGGACAGACATTTTCGCAACCGGTGCCTTGAACTCATTCATACACCCATTTTAAGTAATAGCAAAAACTATTTTGTGAAATCTTAACAATTTCAATCGATCGTTCTTATATTTTCATTCTAGAATATCGAGTAAAAAAATTATTAAAATAATACATCGAAACGGGAATCGACAAATCAATCGGACCGACCGTAGAAAACTGTCAAATGAAGATCGTTCCGTTTTTCGGGAATCAGCTGTGTAATTTCATTTATAATGAAAAACTAATAATGAATACTGGAAAAAATATTTTGCTCATTATGATTTTTCATATCTGCTTACATCAAAGAGAATTTGGCTTTGAAAAATTATTGTATCAATTAATTTGTAAACGTTTAACTGTCATATGGCAATTAAAAACCTGCCTTTTGTTATGATAAATGGAACGTTGTTACTGTCTGGGCGTCTTTGAGAGTCGTTCTGAACGTGAGCTAAAAGAAAAAATGTTGTAAATTTCAAAAAAGAAAAGTAATCGTACATTTTAGAAAACTGTTGCAATTATTTCATTATACAAATCATTGTTCCTAATATTTGCAAAAAAAATAAGCCATATTTCTAGTTATTACTAGAAATATGGCTTATTTTTTTGCATACATCAGAAAAGTAAATTTTAATAATAGTGAAGCTTCGAAGATTGAAGTATTCAAATGCACCTGCTACATTGATTTATTGATTGGACAGTGCACACAGATAAAAAACATAAATTCATCGCCGTCGTGTTATTGTGCGTTTGTGATGTGTGATTCCTACGCAATAATTAGTAATTATAATAATTATATTGGCATTTAGATGGGTCCTGTGCTATTGTTGCAATGGATACAGACATATTGATTGAGAATAAAGACTGCTTATACGGTAACTTCTGATTTCATATCTTACGCTCAGCTCCGGCTAATTTACAATAACAATGTGGTGCTAATTTCCTTTGAATCATGTTATTGACCCCTCGAAACGTATTTTGTGATCGCACGTGTCCTTGACTACGCTTTCGGTTTTATTTCAAAGCACGTAATTAGTTACAAAGAAAAAAAGATTTCTCGTAAACATGTGCCTCACGAATTATGTTCTATCGCGTAGTAGAGACAAGAAAGTTTATATCGTGTTTTATCACTACCGATAAGAGCTGTCACTTGCATTTTGCACCAAATAAATTGTATTTTTAGGTGAGGATTTTCTTGATCAGTTGTTGTCGAACGACTACAAATGGACGTCGCTATTGGATGCGCCGGATGCCTCGCCGAGCGAGATCCTGGCTGATGCAGCACCTAGCCTGGTGCCGCCGATATCACCTATGTTAAGCATTAAGTCATCAGAAGGTAGCAGCAATTCAGATTCGGGCAGTGATGATGATTCCAAAAAGTAAGTTTTGCAGATACTTTCAGTTTCAGACACTTTCACTTAATAAACTGGATTTTACATAATTTTTGGAGTAAAAGCACATGCACTTTCACTTTTTATTTTTATTGTAGAGGAAAAACTTGTATCTTAATCATATAAATTAAATACTTCTTGGAATGTCTGGTGGTGACATGCAGAAATAAAGAAACTCAATTATTGTATACTTCAAAGCTAACTAAGTACCTACTTTCTTCTGTCTTGCAGCAGTTCCAGTAGTATTTCAGTAAGACACTCATCCCAGTCACCTTTTGATTGGACATCAAATTTTAGTGAGGAACCTACCAATAACCTGAACCTTGAAGATATTGAATTGTTCCTGCAAAAAACTGGTATGTTATACTACTGGTATGAATTCTTGTTAAATTCTCTTTTGAAAATGATCATGCAAGGTAAAATCGCAGGGTTCACAAAAAAGCAAAGTAAACATATTATTGTGAATCATGGCTACTTTTATTTGTTTTGATCTCTGTGCACTCACTGTTTGTGCAGATTAGTGCAATAATTGTATGGTGTGTTGACCCTTACTAAAGATACAAATAACGCACCCTATTGAGCCTCCTTTCAAGTAGAGCAGTTTAAAGTAAAAATTATTTATTGTATAGACCTCACAAAGGTAAGCATATTATATGATTAATAATTGTTATTTGTACACAGCTCCCAGTCCTGCTAACCCACCTTTACACAAAACACAAACAAATGGAAAAACTCCTGAAAGAAATGGACCCATTATGGCCATTGAAAATGGTGTTATTAAGGTACTGATCATGGTATTCAAACTCAAAGCATTTATTTCAGTTAAACAAATTACAGGCACTTTTGAATTGTCAAGGAGTTAGTCGGAAAGATGATGCTATAGTTGCCTATTCCAAAGTACTATGCTTCGGAATAGGCAACAAGCTTGTTCTTTGAAGAAGACACATTTTAATCTCTCTCTATTCAGGAAAGTAGCAACTAATTGTAAAAGATCAATCTCCCAGTGCTGAAATAATTTGTTTAAGTTGCATGCTACAACAAAAAATACCAAAGCTTGGATTGCGGGAAGCTGTTTATAATTTATTGTCTTTATTTCAGGGCATTAAAATGGAGATTGAAGACTGTGATACTGAACTATGCAATACTTTTTCTAAGTTACACAAAGGTGAGTTTACCTATTAGCCCATTATCATAGTAACAAAGAAAAGTTTGCTACCTGTATTTATGAAAAAAGTCTTTTTTTTATACAAAACTTTATACATAAGCAAGCATTACATAATAGTTATAAACATTAACAATTCATGAGAATTTGTTGCATGAGAACATAAAAACAATATAAAATATTACATGTGAGGTGACCTTCTATGTGCTTGCAAGTACTGACATTAATTGCAGTTGTATAGTATATTTTTTATTATGTGCTTCAAATTGCCTTCACAAGCAGTTGCTGTGTACTCATAATGTTCAATAGAAGTTTTATTGTTATATACGTTTATGGCTGTTTAATGTCCTTGAAAGCATTACTTTGTAAGACTAAACTGCCATAAGAGGGCTGTCGCATTTTGTCACCTCTCTTGCTCACACAGGACCAAATTTTTTAAGAATGTTAAATGAAAAGATGCTTTATTGAAAAATGTAATCAATTAGCAAACTAGTAAATAATATTAATTTCATAGATAATATTTTTATTTTTAATTCTCCTGCCCTTTTCCCAATCTATTAGGTTGGGGAAAAAGTCTTTTCGCATTATAGTATGTATGAACTTAAAATAAAATCTCTTTGGCTATACTATCTGTATCTGGCTGGTTTTGGTATCATTAAAAGTTTAAATTTTAAAGAACATAATTCCAAATTCAAATTAGGAAAATGTGTGATTTTCATTTGTTTTTCGTACTGTCAAGATGAGTGAATCTAATGAAGAAATTCGATACATTTTAAAATTTTACTACAAAAAAAGTTATCATGCAACGCAAGCCGCGAAAAAAATTTGCTATGTTTATGGACCCAGTGCAGTATCTGTGAGAGTAGCACAAATTTGGTTTAAGCGTTTTCAATCCGGAAATTTTGATGTCAAAGATGCAAGTCGCTCTGGTCGCCCTATTACGGATAAAATGGATGCCATTTTTGAAAACGTGGAGCAAGATCGGCATATCAGTAGTCACGACGTAGCTGAAGAACTGGGAATTGACCACAAAACAGTTTTGGTGCATTTGAAAAAAACTGGGTACACAAAAAAGCTCGATATTTAGGTACCTCACGAGCTCACTGAAAGAAACCTAATGAACCGTGTACTCATTTGTGATTCTTTATTACTACGTAATGAAACCGAACCATTTTTGAAGAAGCTGATAACTGGTGATGAAAAGTGGATCACGTACGACAAGAACGTGCGAAAAGGGTCGTGGTCAAAGACCGGTCAGGCTTCACAGACTGTGGCGAAACCCGGGTTAGCTCGCAACAAGGTGTGTGGTGGGATTGGAAGGGCATTATTCATTATGAGCTGTTACCACCATGCAGGACCATCGATTTTGAACTCCACTGCGAACAACTGATGAGATTATAGCAAGAAGTTGAGAGAAAGCGGCCGGAATTAATCAACAGAAGGGGTGTGGTTTTTCATCATGATAACGCTAGACCTCACACATCTTTAGCCACTCAGCAAAAATTAAGAGAGTTTGGCTGGGAGGTGTTAATGCATCCGCCGTATAGTCCTGACCTTGCACCTTCAGATTTCCACCTGTTTCGGTCTCTTCAGAATTCTTTAGGCAGTGTCAGGTTAACATCACGAGAGGGCTGCCAAAACCACTTGTCGCGGTATTTTGATCAGAAGTCCCAAAATTTCTATAGCAATGGGATCATGTCCCTACCTACAAGATGGCAAAAAGTTATCGAACAAAATGGTACCTACATACTTTAGATAAATGTAAATAATGTATATTAAAAAATGTTTTGAATTTTCTTAAAAAATGCGAAGAAACTTTTTCCCCAACCTATTATTTGGGGTCGGTGCAATATGTTCTTTTTTTCCATACTTCTCCATTAGTCATCTCGGTAGTCAGTGTAGTCACCCCCTTTCTAGCCATGTCATCTTTCACACAATCCATCCATCGTTTCTTTGGTCTTCCCTACTATTACAGCTATCGACATTCATACTCAAAACTTTCCTCACGACATTTTCCTCACTCTTTTCCTCACTCCTCCGCATCACATGCCCATACCATGACAACCGATTTCCGCACAAATTTTCATTCACCAGTGCCACTTTCAAACTTTCCCTTATGTACTAATTTCTTATTCTATTTATTCGTGTAACACCACACATCCCTCTTAGCATTCTCATCTCAGCTTCATGCTTTTCATTCATCCCTTTTGTGGCCGAACATTCTGATCCATACAAGACAGCAGGTTTAACCATTGTTTTATATATCTTCCCCTTAAGTTTAAGGGGAATGCGGGAGTCGCAGATTGTTCCCGTGACCTGCCGTTATTTCATCCATCCAGTGTTAATCCTGTGCTTAACCGTCCGATCTAGTTCGCCCTCTCTTTGCACGTACCGAAAGTCGGAGCAGACTGGGAGAAGCGCGCCATCAAGTGCCATAGCTCCAGAACTGGAAATACCGCCGAAATCGAAGAACATATATTCAGTTTTGGTTCTGCTGATTTTCAAGCCAACATTCTCCAGCTTCTGTTGCCATTTCTCTTATCTGCTCCGAATCTCAGGCACATCTTCACCAACAAGAACAATGTCATCGGCAAACAGCATGCACCAGGGTGCCTCTTCCTGTAGATTCGACGTCAGAGTATCTATAATCAACAGGAAGAGGTAACAGATAACATTTTTAATGTGGCATTTATTTAATTGATCTCAAAAACAGATAATACTTTTTGAGCTGAGTTTATTAGATAACACAATAGAAATTTGTTTGAATAATTATGTACCTACCTATTCAATTAATATTATTTACTAGTTCACTAATTGATTACATTTTTAAAAAAAGCATCTATGCATTTAACAATCTTCAAAATTTGGTCTTCTTGCTCAATATTTACAATGATTAATAAAAACCCATTTACTTCTTTCAGGAAATGGTTACCAACAAAATGCATACTTTAAAGTAGTAAATGAAAACACGTATAATTCGCCAAACGATAAGCAAATAGTAGTGAATGGTCAGATTCAGCTGATGGTAGAAGTAGAACATAAGAAGATGCCCAGTATACTTAAGAGGAATTCCAATGTAGTGACGAAACCCCCCAATATTGTGATCCCGGCAGAGAGCACAATGGGTGGGAAGATTGCCATATCACCGCTGACTCAGACCAAGTTCAATGGTGCCAAGGATCATCAAGTACAGGTTGGTATTTATACATTTTATAACTGCAGACTTAAGTAGTATAGGTGTAGGTGTGTGTGGTGTGGTGTAGGTGGGGGGTGTAGTGGTTGTATTTAGGTAGTAGTAAACTTATTCAGTCTTTATACCAAATATTATAATTTCAATGCCAATAAATTTTTGTACTTACCCTTATTGTTTTTATTTTATTATGATTCGCTTTCTATGACTTTCGTATATTGTATTTTGATTAATTTTAATGATTTCTTCCTTATCAAACTTCTTGTATTTACCTAGTTAATAGGTCTTTACCTATGAAATTGCCGTTTTGTATGAAAAAATTTAAACGAATTTTTTTCATGCATTTTTTATTTGTATTAATCGAAGTAATCACCCATGCAATCAATGCATCTTTGCCAACGCAGTGGCAGTTTATTGATGCCCTTCTTAAAGAAATCAGCTGGACGGGAGGCAAGAAATTCTTCAAAGGCATTTTGTACTGCCTCTCGGGTATTGAATTTTTTTCCCGCCAAGAAGTTATCCAAATTCTGGAAAAAGTAGTAGTCTGTAGGCGCAAGGTCTGGTGAGTAGGGCGGATGACGGAGAGCTTCCAACCCCAGTTCTTGCAACTTGGAGACCGTCTGCTGTGCAGTATGAGGTCGCGCGTTGTCGTGCAGGAGCAGCGGAGACGAGCGATTGACCAATGCTGGTTGGAGATGTGCCAGCTTCTCCATCATTGTGTTCAGTTCTTCACAGTACACATCTGAAGTAATGCTCACCCCGTTTGGTAAGAAGCTGTGATGAATCACACCGGCGCTAGACCACCAAACAGTGACCATCACTTTTCTAGGGGTAAGTTTTCGTTTAGGGCATTGTTTAGGTGCTGAACCAGGATCCAACCAACTTGCTGAGCGCTAGCGGTTATCAAACAGAATCCATTTTTCATCGCAGGTAACAATGCGGTTCAAAATTCCTTCATTTGTGTGTCTGTTGAGCAGTGCAAGGCACGTCTCGACGCGTACTTCGCGCTGGCGATCATTGAGTTCGTGGGGCACCCATTTGTCAAGCTTTTTTACCTTGCCAATTTGACGCAAATGGACCAATATTGTTTTGACGCTAACGTCGAAAGCTGCTGCTAATTCAGCCGTAGATTGTGTATCATCAGCTTCCACAATCGCCTTTAATTCGTCATTGTCGACCAAAGTCTTCGGACGACCGCGAGGTTCATTTTTCAGGTCGAAATTTCCAGAACGGAAGCGAGCAAACCAATAACAAGTGGTGCGTTGGTTTGTAGTGTTAGCTCCGTAAACGTCGTTGATGTTGCGTGCCGCTTGTGCCGCGTTGCTGCCACGACGGTACTCATATTCCATAATTACTCGAATTTTTAACGTATCCATGATGACGAAAAAGATTGAAATGCGATGAAAATGCAACACTAATCAATAAACAAATGACTACTTTTGGAAAAAAAAAATCCATGTTTTTAAAATAAAATTAATTTGAAATTAGAATTCTTAGCCAAACAAAAATTATTTTGATTTGAAATGGCCAGTACTGCAGAACGGCAATTTCATAAGTAAAGACCTAATATTATGTGAATTATGTGGTCGCCTATAATTGGAAGCATGTGTTTCTGTCCAGCTGGGCCCCGCGAGCTAGGCTAATAAAACTAGTAGCAATGCTTTGTTTGTTCAATGTACCTCATGAATTTATCAACAGGATCCAATGTACCTCGATCATTTTGATAGAAATCACGATAAATCGCCTTATCTATCCAGCGGGGCCCTCGGCTATACTGCGCTCGTAATACATAAAAAAAAATATAGATCGCGTCTGCTCCTAATGTACCTCTCGATTCATGTATTAAGTTCTAGGAATTTTTGATAGAACAGGAGAAATTCATCATGAAAGGTTTGTCTTTCCAGCAGGGCCCTTATTAAAATGAATACGAACAGAAAAAGCGTACCATTTTTATGTATTACCAATGTACCTCAAAGTTCTTCACGTTTTACCAAGTTTTGATACTACATTACGATAATAGTAGTATTTGCTTGGAAGGACAACTAAATGGATATATTCCGCAATGAGGATAGGAGTGCTAAACTATTGATATTGCATAATTTTTATCAGTTGAAAAACAAAACTTGTTAAAACGTGAAGAACTTTGAGGTACATTGGTAATATATAAAAATGGTACGCTTTTGCTTTTCGTATTATTAGTATTTTAGTATTTAGCAGACGCGATCAATATTTTTTTATGTATTACGAGCGCAGAATAGCCGAGGGCCCCGCTGGATAGATAAGGCGATTTATCGTGATTTCTATCAAAATGATCGAGGTACATTGGATCTTGTTGATAAATTCATGAGGTACATTAAACATACAAAACATTGCTACTTGTTTTATGGGCTTAGCTCGCAGGGCCCAGCTGGATAGAAACACATAATGGAAGTGCACATTTGTATTGTCCATATCTATATCCATATCAACTCCACGACAATGCGCGTATTTTGCGTGTGGCCGTAGCTATGTTAACATGCACATGTAATTGTGTAGCCTCTGTTGGTGATCTAATAAATAAATGATTTTGCTCTAAAATATGTGGTTATTTAAATATTAATACATTTTAGAACTGTATACTTATTTAGTTATAGTGCTCATCATTTCAACAATCAAATGTTATGATTTGACTGCAGTTACTCTAAAATATGCTTATGTTACAAAGTGACATGCAAATGCAATGTTTACTAGTGAAATAACTAACACTGAATGATATTACATAACAAAGTGATGAGAACCAGAAACATTTTATATACCTACACCGCATTTGCATTAGCATTCATAATTAGCGTATAAAGTTCCCACTGCTGGGACGCAGGCCTCCTCTCTTCGATAGGAAGTGGGCTGTAATCAATCACGCGGGCCCAGTGCGGGTTGCTAGATGTCACATGTTCGAATTTTTTGGTTCTAGGTCATACCGGTTTCCTCACGATGTTTTCCTTCCCGTTTTGGAAGTAGTGGTGATGAAATTATTTACTCAAAGTAAGGCTATGCACTACGATTTTAATCGTTTCGAAATAAAATCCAAACAAAAATTGTTTTTCAAGCGATTTTTTACCTTAGTGCGCGAACTCTAGTAGGTATATTAGTTATATTAGTATTGTTCACAGATTTACGAGTATTATCCGCAACGATTAAAATTCGTAGTGCGCGCTTAGCCTAAAGCGCCTGCCTGGGTTCGAACCCACGACCTACAACTCGTAAGTCAGGGCCGTTACCACTGGGCCACCACTGCTCTGCACACTGCATATAATGACTCTCATATAAAAATCTAATTAAGGACGCTGTTACAAACGGGTAGTCAAATCAATACTTTTTTAGTCAAAAGTATGTTTATTAAATAAAATGCTTTGCATTCTTAAAATGTTTTTTTGCCCGAATTTTTGATAGATGTGCATGGTACGATTCTGAACTATAAATATAATTTTAGATAGGTACAGTTTCTTAATAAATGTACCGGAGTGAAAATTTTAACATCGGTACATTTATTGAGAAACTGTACCTATCTAAAATTATATTTATAGTTCAGCATCGTACCATGCACATCTATCAACAATTCGGACAAAAAACATTTTAAGAATGCAAAGCATTTTATTTAATAAACATACTTTTGTGTAAAAAAATAATGATTTGATTTGTAACAGCGTCCTTAAGCTGTAAAGCATTGACAAAATTGATGTTTACTGCAGTAAAAAGTTCTTGTTGCTTCATGAAGGTAAATCAATAAAAAGTAATTGTTTGTTTTAGGTCACCTCACCTAGCAGCAATGTAGTGATCAACCCTAAACCAGTTGTACCCACCAATGGCACAACTCCAAACACAGTACAAAACCATGTGATACCTTCTAATGCAGAAAATGAATGTCCAAAGAGTCCTACAATAGACCTCTCGAAGTTCAGTGAAGCTGAGATCAGAGCTATCAAGAAGCAACAGAGAATGATCAAGAATAGGTAAGGATATCAATATTATAATGACTGACTGGACAGGTCCACACAAATCTGTGTGGTTGTTTCGTCAAAATACCATTTCAGACACTAATCTACATGATCTGAGTCTGGACTTTCAAAGAGACTGTGACCTCAAGAGTTTTTTTTTCGGTGTTTCAAGAATAAAATATTATTTTTAAAAAAACTGGCCAAGTGCGAGTCGGACTCGCACACGAAGGGTTCCGTACCACCGTACAATATTTAACATCTACATATTTAAATAAAATACTTTAGGTTAAAGAAAACACGTTTCTTGAATGGGAACGCCCTTTAATTTTTAACTTTATTTTATTTGTTGATATACCGGCAATAGAAATACACAATCTGTAAAAATTAACGGTCTACCTATTACGGTTCATGAGATACAGCCCGCTGATAGATAGACGGACGGACAGCGGAGGCTTAGTAATAGGGTTCCTTTTGGCACCCTTCGGGTACGGACCCTAAAAACGACGCTCCGTACGTCGTTCCGTAGATAGGATCCAGCTTGATCCTATCTACGGAACGACGTACATTTTAAAAGGGATGATGATTAAATTAGAATTTCTAACCTATTACTCGTAAACTAGAAAAGCCTACTTAGCTGTGACAGTTTTCCTTTTAACTTCGTTATATATACTACTATCGTGAATTTTTTCACCCATGCCAAACTAACCGTTTAGCTGGCAGGGGAGGGGGTGACACTTGACTCTAACAAAAATCAGCACTTTAAAGCTTAATATTTCTAAAACGGATCCCTAAATCGATCAATTGTTTTGACAAACCCGCAATATTTTTGAAAGACCCATCCAATAACATCCCACACCATGGGGTAGACGAGAAAAAAAAATATCCTCACTTTACGTGTACAGAAGGTACCCTAAAAAAATTTTTTTTCATGATTTTGACTACGGAATCCTAAAAAGCAAATATGTATGTGATCTCTATTCAAATTATTTATTTCTCCTTAACCTTTATTTTAATAATAGTTTTCCTTGTAAAACTGGTTACATAATTTAAATCTATTAAAAAACAAAAATAATAACCCAGTGAGCGTCATAATCTTTTGTAATAGTGAAACACTATTCATATTTGACTTTTACGCTTCATACCATTGACTTAAGGTTCACATTGGTTTGGTATCTACGTTAAATTGCACGAAACAACATTTTCCGGGCAAGATTTACAATTACTATGCTTTCTATTTTGTAGGGAATCGGCATGTCAATCTCGACAGAAAAAGAAAGAATATGTGTCGGCTTTGGAGCAGCAGCTGTTTGAGGCACAGCAAGAGAACGCCAGGTTGCGACTAGAGAATAAATTACTAAGAGACCAGCTTGAAAATGGTGGGAGGGGTCGAAAGGTAAATATCAACTGTAGATTTTTCACTGACTTTAAAAAAGGATAGGTTCGGATTTTGTCAGATTTTTTTTAGCTCGAATATACTTGATTTATACGACAAGAGCAGTGGTGGCCCATTGATAACGGCCCCGACTTACGAGTTGTAGCTCGTGGGTTCGAACTCAGGTAAGCGCTTTACTTTGTGTAAATAATTTCATCACCATTGCTCTCACAACGGTGAAGGAAAACATCGTGAGGAAACCGGCATGTGCTAGAACCAAAAATTCGAAGACTTGTGACATCTACCAACCCGCACTGGGCCCGCGTGGTGGATTACGGCCCACTCCCTCTCGAAGAGAGGAGGCCTGTGTCCTAGCAGTGGGAACTGATTTTGTAGGTATGTTATGTACACTTGATTAAGGTGTGGGCCGCGCGTGAGTAAAGCATTAGTTCGAACTCACGACGCCTCACTCTGCGGACCGCCTCTTAACTTTTGAGACAATGCAGCTTTTCTTTATATCATAACCAGCTTTTGCCCGTGGCCTCGCGCGCGTCGAGGTTGGAAATTATCCCACAGAAACGTTCTACCAGGATAAAAAAAAGTATCATATATCCTCGTAACTCAGGTCTACCCATGTGCCAAATTTCATCCAAATTCATTCAGCGTTTCAAAGCGTGAAAGCTTCACAACAAACTCATTTTCGTATTTATAAGATTACTCGTAGTTAGGATTATAATGTATTGTATTAGCAATTTCATAATTTTACGAGCGTTATAATCTGATAAATATAATATTTATGCAAAATTTTTCCCTATCGCTTTTGACACGATATAATTGCTTATCAGGAAAATTGTATGACATTCATTTCATACCGTATAATATAAAATACTCGTAAGTCGCTCCATATAAAATACTGGTATTCAGCTGCATCCGGTTAGACTGGATGCCGACCCCAACATAGTTGGGAAAAGGCTAGGCAGATTGCTAATATGAACATCCATAAAGTTCAGAACAGTTTAATACGGCTAATCTATACATATTATAAAATAAAATCTCTTTTCGTGACTGCCTGTGTGGCCGCGTTGAACTTCTAGACTACGCAACGTATTTTGATGCGGTTTTCACTATCATTTAGAGAGTTTATTCCGAAAGGTTTATATGTATAATACATTAATATTTAACTTATATATAACTAGCGACACGGCCCTGCTTCGCACGGTTTTTACGACGTCACAAAACATGAAGGTTTCTATATTATATATAAGTTAAATATGAATGTATGATACATACAAACCTTCCGGAATAAATTCTCTAAATGATGGTGAAAACCGCATCAAAATCCGTTGCGTAGTTTAGAAGTTCAACGCGGCCATACAGGCAGTCACGAAAAGAGACTTTATTTTATAATTATGTATAAAAGATATAGAAACATTCATTCATGTTTTGTCAAGTCGTAAAAACTGTGCGAAGCAGGGCCGGCAGTGCTATTCTGTACAAATCTCACCGTGAAAACTTGGGTGAAGTGAGCGTGGAGTGAGCTATAATATAGTGTCAATCCCTAGCATCAGGCAGAATGACAACTCACTTCACCTAGGTTTTCACGGTGAGATTTGTACAGAATAGCACTGCTGGTCGCTAGTTACCTATATTTTGTTTAAATAATATAATACAGGTGTGGGTGGCAATCTGACCTTGTTCCAGTTTGCATACCTATATAATGACTTTATTAATTACTTTGGTCGTCAAATACAGATGGTTTGTGTTTCCACAGATGCCGCGGCTCGACGCTTCACTTCTGATACCTAAGAAGAACATAGCTGTTATATTCGCTATGATCTTCATGGTTTCGCTAAATTGGAATGTTTTAGGGTAGGTAATTTGCATTATAGTATTTTTATCTCATGAAGTGACACGCGCTTTACTCGTGGTTACCAAGTGTATAAACACGCTGTGAATGTGTGTGTAAGTGCAAGAGTTCTCAGCACCGTCCGAGACAATGGTGAAATCGGAAATGTGTGGTGTTAATTATATTATTTTATTTACATAATTTAAAATCTAACAGTCTTTAAAAAAAATGTACAAGTATATAAAAAAGGAGGGGAAATAATCATAGGGCATCAAAAAATTCGTTCGCATCGCTGTCTGTCGACAGCGATGCGAACGAATTTTTTAAAAAAAGAAAAAAAGAGCCCAAAAGGCTGGCAGCATTGCCACGTTGTATGGCAATGCTAATTCTTTGGGCAAAAAATAGGCCAGCACTTTGGTCACGTGTAGAGTCGACCAACCGTTTGGCGATGTCCCGAAAAACTAAGAGGGCACTCGAACCCCATGGTCCTAGTGTTTCAACCCCAAACGGCTCGAACATATAAGTCCCAATAAGATTGGAGTATTTGCGCAGTTTGAGGTTTTCCGCACCCGCAGCAGCCGCCCCAGCACAGCCCACCGTGCTAGATGGCGCAAGGGTGTCAACACACGTTGCATCCCACACCAAAGGCCTACCTATCTTCCAAGTAGTGTGGGTGTGTGTGCTATGTGCTGTTGCTACTCATCTTCTCGCACACCATCACAGCGTATTTGTATACTTGGTAACCACATGTAAAACGCGTGTCGTTTCGTGAGATAAAAATATTGTACCTGATTGATGTCTATTTATTACGGCTTTCCTGAAAACTAAAACAGCGTAAACGCACATTTGTAACTTCCGAGTCATGGATTTAATTTTTAAGGTTTTTACACATTTCATTTCCATCCTCATTGAAGCAGTTTCTTGATTACTTAATAATTTTTGTTTAGTTTAGGTATCAATTTCAGAGAATGCATGACAAACGTTTTAGAAACGGGAAGCTGAGTTATTGGTAATAGTGTTGTTTCCTTATAATTGCTTAGCTGTAAAAGAAACCATTAAAGTAGTTCATTTTCCTCGCTTAATCATGAACCTGTACATAATGAAGCCGTAAACAATGTCTACGTTTTACAATTTTCCTCATGTTTGAATGTTTTTCATTGAAGTTGGAACACAAAGCCTTTTGTCGGCCCCTCAGCTCCACATCACACAAGACATCTACTGTGGTCAGAAGACACTGCTGTAGATATCGCGACTGGTGTGTACCCCTTTCCTTTATTATTCATATTCTTCAAATTAGTAGTTGATCCTATCAATATATGATATTATCATATAGTGATAAATAATAAAAGTGCACAATTAAAACAAATAAGTCAATTAATTATCAACCTTATTTACTTGTCATAAGGAACACAATGGTTTCAAAAGCGATGAAGCGATGAAATCATTGTGAACTTGACCTTCTATAAAGTCGTTTACAAAATGTTAAAACCATTACTTTTAGCTGTTTCTTCTATGCAGAACTGGAAATTGATTATCAAAGTCAATCTTTTAATTTGATACCTTGAATTTTACTTGTCATTCTAATAACGAATATTAATTACAGATGACATAAGTAACGGTACATATGTCACAGACTGTCAGAACGTGACTGTGAAAGCGACGGACTTCGTGAATATAAATCAGACTGAGAGCATACGAATAGCGGGTGAGCTGAACCGATGGATCGGCGGCGGCAAGACGTTGAACTGGACGTATGATGTGCCGAGGAAAAAACGACAAGCTTACCTGAGTGAAGAAAAGATTCATGGTAAACTTGACCCTTATCAAGAAA
The DNA here is from genome assembly GCA_946251885.1 of Cosmia pyralina. NCBI lineage: Eukaryota > Metazoa > Arthropoda > Insecta > Lepidoptera > Noctuidae > Cosmia > Cosmia pyralina. Next base: position 22,319,193 of record OX276345.1, on the reverse strand, counting down.
CTGAGTAGTCGGAGTGACGTATGTCAAATCTAAACCTTGAAAAATGTATGGTTAAATTAAAGTTAATATTAATTTTAAGTACTCTAACTATATGAACCCTGAAACTTCGTGTAAAGGTTTTCATTTTCTAGGAAAGCTTTCTCAAGCTCTCGATCTCTTTGTCCCATATGACATATCGCCACAATGGGGAAGGCATCTATCAAACTGACGCTGTCGTAGCTAGTTCCCAACACAAGCTAATATTACAAGGCGTGAGGTGGTTTTATTTTATTTTTGCGAAAATGACGCGTTGTTGTGTTCCTAAATACTCCGAAATTGGTGTCTACCATATTCCCGAGAGGCCCTAAAATTAGAAATTGTGGATTAAAGCATTTCGTAAACATAAAAAAAATATTAAACCGAGTTCGAAACATTTTGAAGAAAGTGATTACGAGGAAATATTCAAGGTTTTAAATTCAGACACTTTCCATGTCAAATACTTGGTTAAAAATATTGAAATAATCGAAAATAACGAAATCCGACTAATATTATAAATGTGAAAGTTTGTGAAGATGTTTGGATGTTTGTTACTCAATCACGCAAAAATGGCTGAACAGATTTGTATGAAATTTTTATCACGGTAGTAGGTTCCCGTGGGATAATTCCCGACATACACCCGGGCGCAGCTGCGGGCAACGGCTAGTAGGGAAATAAAACCAAACCCACGAATGAACGAAATGTAAAATTTATTATAGACCCTAGCTATGATCTCGCCACCTACCCGACCTTCCCCATGGGGTTGTTTCCCGGAAGCTTCACCGTCAGAGAACGCTGTCTGTTTGTCAAGTGACAAGTCTTCAAGATGACTTTGATAAGTATCAAAGTCATCTTGAAGACAAAGCGACCAATCCGCGATAAGAAAACACACTTAGCGCTATCTAGCGACAAAGTTTTCAGCAGGGAACTACATTGACAACTGAACTGAATGAAAGTAACAAACACTTAGCTCCATCTACGCGGAAATAATTTGACAGTTTTCTTCCTCATTGGTGCTACAGTCTGATTTTTAATTCGATGGAATTCTGACAGCTGTAATTTTTTGACAGTTTAGATATCATAAACCTTTTCTGTCTTGTCCTTTTTATAAGTTATTTATATGACTAGAATTTTGTGGATATAAAATAACAAAAAATATGAAAGAGAATGAGATCAAGTAAACTTTATAACAATGTAAATAGTGTTTGTTCTGTGCATTCAATGCACACTGACTAAAATATTAATTTTATATGGCTAAATGGAAATAAAAAGAGTAGGAATCATAAGCACTAATATCATCGTCGTTGTCTGTCTGGAGTTACAAGAAGCGAAGTTTTTACAATCAAAATGGTATTTCTAAAAAAGGTTTGTAACCTATGGATTAGTGGACAGGGGTTCCTGTGAAAGAAAAATAATTACCTTACTAATTATTGTAACTTCAATAATTTGATAATATAAAATCTGATTACCTTTTTAAAATTATCAGTCAATTTTTAAGTTTTAGTTTTTCTAATTGAAACCTTAAATTCAAGAAAGTTTTTTTTTTTAATTTCGTTTCAATGCGTTCCGTTTTAATAGTAGGACTGTTTTATTATTGGCAACACTTCTGATTTGTCAGAATTCCGTCGAATTAAAAATCAGACTTTAGAGAATACATTTCAAATCCACCAAACATAAATACTCTTTATCCAGACTTTAAAAATGCATTTGACATCCTTTGACTGAGACTAGCTTCATTCGCTGATGCCTTTAACCATTGTCTTAGGGCGGGATGGCATCTGTATCTGTGTGTGTAAATGCACTCTCTATTAACAACTACAAAATGTTACTAAAACTTCATATATTTAAATTTCCAGGTGGTTTATTAGAAACCTACAGGCTATTCAACAAATTGCAATTAGACGGCAATCTCGTCGAAATCCCTAGCGTAAAGAATCAGGCGAAAACAGTCAAAGATAAGTCGCGATTACGACGACTGAGGAGGAATAAAGAAATAGACTTCGCTGAAAACGCAGTCATAGACTATGAAACTCTTTATAGGAAACCTATAAGGAAAGCTGTGAACGATTTCAATATGGATGACATGGGTGAATGGAATGCGTTACTTCAAGCACTTCATAGGCGGGATGATACCTTCTATATTGTAGGCTTTGGTAAAGGAGAACATCTATTGTTACCAGCCGTATCACATAATGTTACTAGACCACCGAAAATGGCGCTGATTTTACCAGCTAGGAGTGGCAATGGTGAGTTTGCGAAATTCTGTGTTGTGCTCTCCAATAATGAACCTCATGTACGCTATCATAAGGTTCAGTTTTTAATGAGCCACCCATAAATGATAAGTTACGTGTATCGAAGTTTCCTAATTAGTCATTTTAATTTCAGATTCTCTGCTGAACGATCACGTAACACTGATGCAAATTGATTGTTCAGTCGTCAATACAACTTTAGTCAAGTTAAAATCTGATGCACTGCCCGAGAGTTTAAGGAAACAACCTTCCAATGACGCATCAACGGAAAACGAAGATAAACGAGAAAATACCACTAGCTATTACAAAACAAATAACGGTAATGTTGATACTAATGTCTTAAAAAACACTAGTAGTATATCAAATTATTCTAAAAATCAGAATGTGCCACATAGAGAAGTAGATGTGGGCAGAGACGATTCGTTTGCACACTACTTATTTTCTAAATACGAAAGTCCTAAAGATAGTCCAGTGAAAAGGCCGCGTAGCAAAAGTAATAAAAATGTGTAAAAAAATATTCCTACATTTTCTAATAACAGTTTAAGTTCAACCTGATATAAAGCAGTGTCTTATGTCGCGGGCGCCATATTGAATCCCTCGCTGCACTCAGGATTCTTGGACTCGCCGAAGTCCTAAATAGGATACATTTTCCGATTGCAAATTAAACTCGAGTTTTTCTTCTTGTTCGTCAACGAGCCGCGGGATGATAATGATGTAATTCAATTTAATAAGACTTCCTTTTTCATGAATCCAGTAATGTATCCACTCGCGTGTTCAGACTGCCGTGGCCGCCCAAAACTTAAACGTCCAGGCGACTAAAGCAGCCTAATAGCTGTCATATTTACTTTAAAACGTATTCTATCTATATTCTATGTTAGAAGATTTGGTTACCGCACTTAGTCCTTTATGTGGACCATTGTGCGTGGGCCATGGCGGCCGTCAGGGGTTATTCCAACCAGCCCACCTCCCTCCAGAAGTTGATCAAGTCTCCCGGTCTGTTAAGAACATCTGTGAAAGATCTAGGTGTTCCGAGGGTTTCTGTTCGAATCTGGGTGACGCCTTCTCATTTACGGAGCACGTGCGTAACGGTTTCCTCAGCCTCCATACAAGCCTTGCACAGAAGACTGTCCGTTGTTCCTATTGTGTGGAAGGCTTTGTTTACTGAGCAGAGTCCCGTCACCAGGCGCAGGCCGTTCGTATCCAGGCGTAATAAACGTCTGGTTAGCCTACCATCTCGATATGGCATAGCCTCCCTGGACTGCCTGCAGCCTGGTGTCGAGTACCACCAACTCTCCGCTAGTGTATGGGTGAACTATAGCCACCTGCGTAGCTGGTTGAAGGGGATGGGTACGATTGGTGCAGGTCCACAGACTGACGTGCTGGATGCTCTCATAGCTAGTTCGTCAGCTGCGTCGTTACCCAGTGATCCGCTGTGTCCTTTAAAACGTGTTTGTACCATGCTTACTATTTAACACTTCTAAAAATTATACGAGATGACAGTGTTTTAAAAATAATTGATTATTAATGATTGAATAATAATTGTTTGTTCGATTGATTTATTATTATGGACGTTGTGCGTGCGTACTAGCGCTCTAAAAGCCCCGCGCGAGTGGATAAAATTACAGTCGGGGACTATTGAACAGATTGTCACACTACGTCAATTTGCGGTGTTATATCCATTTCATACAACTGACAAAGAATTACAGTTGTGATTTGAGTTTTTAGACAATTTCGGTTGATAGTCAATATATATTGTGTACATCTTTTGTTGGAGATCCTAAATCAATAAATAAATATGCTTATCAATCAAGCAAGTTCCCCGGCTGACATACTTTTATCAAATAGTAATAACTTAGATGAATTTAGAGAAGAAACAATCAGTGTTTTCATTCTGTAACTGATTATTTTTTTACGTGGGTCCAGTGCGGGTTGGTAGATGTCTTCGAATTTTTGGTTCTAGGAATTGCCGGTTTCCTCACGACTTTTTCCTTCACCGTTTTGAGAGCACTCGTGATGAAATAATTTACTTTGTGTAAATTATTTTATCATCACTGCTGTAAAGCGCCTGTCGGGGTTCAAACCTACGACCTGCAACTCGTAAGACGTGGCCGTTATCACTGGGCCACCACTGTGCACTGCTCTTACTGAGCCACCATTGCTCTTATTGGGCCACCACTACTCTTACTGGGCGACCACTGCTCTTACTGGGCCACCACTACTCTTACTGAGCCACCACTGCTCTTACTGGGCGACCACTGCTCTTACTGGGCCACCACTGATCTTTCTGAGCCACCACTGCTCTTACTGGGCCACCACTGCTCTTACTGGGCCACAACTAATCTTACTGGGCCATCACTGCACTTACTGGACCACCACTGATCTTACTGGGCGACTACTGATCTTACTGGGCGACCACTGCTCTTACTGGGCCACCACTGATCTTTCTGAGCCACCACTGCTCTTACTGGGTCACCACTAATCTTACTGGGCCATCACTGCACTTACTGGGCCACCACTGATCTTACTGGGCGACTACTGCTCTTACTGGGCCACCACTGATCTTTCTGAGCCACCACTGCTCTTACTGGGTCACCACTAATCTTACTGGGCCATCACTGCACTTACTGGGCCATCACTGATCTTACTGGGCGACTACTGCTATTACTGGGCCACCATTGATCTTACTGAGCCACCACTGCTCTTACTGGGCCACCACTGCTCATTGTTAGTCATACAAAAATAAATTCCATAGGGATTGATACCTATACTTCGACGTTTTCCATTACTTAAACATAAAATTTATTATAAACAACATCAATAGATTAAGGTTAATTGTATCGATCTCAATACGTCGAAACCATAAGGTATGAAATTATTGTTTTGATAGCTATAAAAGATTTACCTGAAAATATTTATGTTACAGTGTTATTGTAAATAGTCATAGAAAAAGAATAAGAGATAGTTTTTGACAAGCCTACTTAAATATTAAGCCAAAAGTAATTTAACTGTGTTGGCTGTGTGTGTAATATTATTATAGGTTTGTTATTATTATGCAATATTCCATTTACTGGTCTATTTGGGTCGAACAGTTTCATTATAATAATTTTTCAGAGCTAGTCTTATTGTATTGGCCTCAAAGTTTTTCGCATGGCTGGCCGTTGGCCTGATATGATGTATGAAAGTACCTGTTCTACGTGTTTGCGCTCAATTGGCTATTTTAAGAAATTAAAATTACTTTCTAGACTTTGTTAAAAAAAATACTTTTTTTTACTGATGTACTATGTCATGAAAGTACCTACACCATAAAATTTGTCTTTGAGGTGAACTGCCAATTTGATGGCAAACACCTAAAAGAATCTTTACAAATGAGGAATGAAATTGTGTAAGGCGAGGTTGTTAGGTATAGGTACTTTGTTTTAGTTAAGATGTCCATATTTAAATAATTCATTTTTAATATTGTACCTCAACCTAGTTATTCGTTGTTTAGTGTATATTTTCAAAAGTTCATGTATAAACTGTATATTGAAGTGTTTGTTTTATTAGTAGTTCTCTCTAATGCTCCTAATTGAGCTAGGACTGGAATAGCTAGCTAATAATCTATATTATAAAAACGAAATTTTTGTTGATGTTCGTAATAGTCCAAATCCGTTTCTTACGGAAAGAAAAAGTTGAAAATTTGCCAGGAAAAAAGTGCATTTTCTATGAGAATTTCGTATGAATTATTGAAATTTTGACAGTACAACGTCTGTCAGTGTCGGGTCAGCTAGACTTTTATTTTTTTTTTTTATTAATAAAACTAAAATGCTATTCGTTGGTATTTAAACACAACTTAAGAACGGCTGAACCGATTTGGCAATTTTTTTTTTTTAATTTTCGCTATAGTCCGAATCAGTTTCTTACAGAAAGAAAAATTTTAAAACTTGCCGGGAAAATTTGAAAATTCGGGAAAACTGAAAGTGCATTTTCTATGGGAATTGTGTATGAATTATTGAAATTTTGACAAGATTATGTCCGTCGGGTCAAATGTTATTTGAACTATTAATATTTCAACATAATATTATAATAGGTATTATGAAAGAGTTGTCATATTTATAACTAGGTATCACAAAAGTAACTTATATTATTTATATCACTTGTTGTATAATATATGTTGAATTTATTTCACGGGATATAATATTTATTCACATATTTTAAGTGTTCAATATTATGTTACGCACCTTTTTGTATAAAAATCTGACTGTATAAGTATTGTTTTTTTTATTCCGTAAATCGAATATTCAAGTTATAAGTAAATTATATACATTTTTATAAACTGTTTCAGTTATTTTACACCCATGTTTCGATTCTTGTTACCCATTTGACAAAAATGTGCATTGGTGAAATTTCACCAATGCACATTTTTGTCAAATGGGCAAAAAAGGCTTGATAAATTGACTTGACCAATTGGTCAAGTCAATTTATCAAGCCACGGTATCTCTTTCGAACTACCCGCGACCCCGGCGGCATAGGCCCAATTGACCCCGTCACTGCTGACATCTCTTTGAGGCGCGCGTGGAACACAACGCGCCGTCGACCCGGGCCTGGTCCTTACCGAACGGCGAGCTGCCCATTACTCGTCGTCCGCAAGCCCGCGCCTACGGTGGCCGGGAATCGGCGATCGATTCCCGCCGGCCAGGGCGTCTCCTACGGCGGCTAGGGGCGCGAGGGCGCGGCTGTTGCCTCTCCCTCACGCGTTCCGCTTCCTCCTTCGCGAGCATTACTGCTTCGCAGAAGGAGGTGACGGCCTCCCATGCACTCTCGCTCCACACCATGGCCTGGACCAGGTTTGGACGCGAGAGATCGCCGCCGCCGATCGCCTCCGTGAGAACACGGCGGTGCCCCGCCCAAGCCGGGCAGACCTCCACTGTATGCTCCACCGTGTCCTCCGGGCGATCCACACAATGGTGACACCCGGGCGTTTCCTCCCGCCTTATCCGAAACAGGAACCTCCCGAAACAACCGTGTCCGGTGAGGACCTGCGTCAGGCGGAAGGTGAGGACGCCGTGGCGCCTCTCCAACCACTCCTCAAAGAGGGGACTTATCGCCGCAATTGTGGCGTGCTCAGCGCTGGGTTGCGACAATCGCACTCTCCATGCCGCCATGAGATCCCGCCGGAGCTCTGTCCGCTGTACCGTGATTTCTCGCGGCAGCGGAGTTACGCCCCGGCGTTTCGTCTCCTCGCGCCACTCCCACACGTGCGCGAGGACTTTTGCCTCCAGATCCCATGGCGGTAATCCGGCAAGGAGGCACGCCGCCTCACAGGAGACAGTGCGGTATCCCCGGACTAGCCGGATGGCCATGACCCTCTGGGACGCGTTCAACCGGCGGGAATTTATCAAGCCTTGACTTGACGACTTAACAAGAAATGTTACTTGCAGAATCCTGTTTTATTTTATTGTGGGTAACAACTTAGTTATTTAAAAAAAAAAACTTCATGTCGAACCAACTGACAATTTGACCCCGAGACAATTCAACCCCAGGACATAATACCCTTTGGTAAGGACACTCACGGTACTATGCACTACTAGCACATGTGTGAGCACTATGTAGCTACTATTAAGCTACCTTTTACTGAGTACGTCTTTCACTGACTTGAGTGTGCCCTGGCGGTTGAGAGTATGTCATGCTCACTGAAATGTCTCGCTGGTGGTGGCGTGTGTGTTGGATCATTAAGTTCCCTTCAAAATGGTTGAGCTAATTGGTGCTGATCCATGCGTCATGTTCGTGAACGGGCGCCGTCAGTTGGGACTGATCGTCTCTTAGCTGCCATGGCTTATTTTTTAATTTTAATATTTAATTTAGTTGTTTTAGTTTTATCTTTTTATTACGGACGCTTTTTAACGTGCACGTCTTTCTACATTGTTCTCACATGTTTTTCAACATGAACGATGAAACCAATATTTTGTAAAAATATTATGATTTTAAGAGTGTCCGTGGAGTTTCTTGCCCGTTCTTCTCCATAGGAATCTACTACGCTTTGGAATGGGCAACTAGCTTCATCTTTCTGACTGACCGACCCATTGACAATTCAAAAGTGCCTGTAATTGGTTTATTTGAAATAAATGCTTTGAGTTTGAGTTTATGTAAGGGTGGGTCAGCTAATTGCTATCTGACCGTAAATACATCATTTGATGGTGAATGTCGATTCTTCAATCCATATTTTGGCGCAACGTCAATCCACGGATTTTCCGTGCGCACCGTAATCCATAGCCTCACCCCGTTTGGCGACGCGACATTTGTCCGTGACTGCGAAAACCATGGTCCGTGGCATACGTTATGCTCGTTATTTGCAAGTCAACACGAATTAATTACCTATGTATTAGGTTGGGGAAAAAGTCTTTTCGCATTATAGTATGTATGAACTTAAAATAAAATCTCTTTGGCTATACTATTTGTATCTGGCTGGTTTTGGTATCATTGAAAGTTTAAATTTTAAAGAACATAATTCCAAATTCAAATTAGGAAAATGTGTGATTTTTATTTGTTTTTCGTACTGTCAAGATGAGTGAATCGAATGAAGAAATTCGACACATTTTAAAATTTTACTACAAAAAAGGTAAAAATGCAACGCAAGCCGCGAAAAAAATTTGCGATGTTTATGGACCCAGTGCAGTATCTGTGAGAGTAGCACAAATTTGGTTTAAGCGTTTTCAATCCGGAAATTTTGATGTCAAAGATGCATGTCGCTCTGGTCGCCCTATTACGGATAAAATGGATGCCATTTTTGAAAAAAATGGAGCAAGATCGGCATATCAGTAGCTGAAGACCTGGGAATTGACCACAAAACAGTTTTGGCGCATTTGAAAAAACTGGGTACACAAAAAAGGTGGATATTTGGGTATCTCACGAGCTCACTGAAAGAAACCTAATGAACCATGTACTCATTTGTGATTCTTTATTACGACGTAATGAAACCGAACCATTTTTGAAGAAACTGATAACTGGTGATGAAAAGTGGATCACGTACGACAAGAACGTGCGAAAAAGGTCGTGGTCAAAGGCCGGTCAGGCTTCACAGACTGTGTCGAAACCCGGGTTAACTCGCAAGAAGGTGATGCTGTGTGTGTGGTGGGATTGGAAGGGCATTATTCATTATGAGCTGTTACCACCAGGCAGGACCATCGATTCTGAACTCTACTGCGAAAAACTGATGAGATTAAAGCAAGAAGTTGAGAGAAAGCGGCCGGAATTAATCAACAGAAGGGGTGTGGTTTTCCATTATGATCTCACACATCTTTAGCCACTCAGCAAAAATTAAGAGAGTTTGGCTGGGAGGTGTTAATGCATCCGCCGTATAGTCCTAACCTTGCACCTTCAGATTTCCACCTGTTTCGGTTTCTTCAGAATTCTTTAGGCAGTGTCAGGTTAACATCACGAGAGGACTGCCAAAACCACTTGTCGCGGTATATTGATCAGAAGTCCCAAAATTTCTATAGCAATGGGATTATGTCCATACCTACAAGATGGCAAAAAGTTATCGAACAAAATGGTACCTACATACTTTAGATAAATGTAAATAATGTATATTAAAAAATGTTTTGAATTTTCTTAAAAAATGCGAAGAAACTTTTTCCCCAACCTATTATTTAGTATTTTGGCGGCGCCCATCCATTTGATTTAATCCAAATGAATGATAGTTGGGACCAATGGCTTAACGTGCTTTCCGAGGCACGAAAGGGTCTCGATATGTAATGGATGGTCACCCATCCATGAACCGACCGCGGCAAGCGTAGCTTAACCATCGGGCGACCCGTGCGGCGATTATCACTTAGCCACGAGCCACTTATAATTAATCTATATATAAATGAAAAGACAAGTCCTGACTGACTGATTAACTGACTCATCAACGCCCAGCCCAAACCCTTAGCCTTAGACCTACATATGGGAGAACATGTTTTTCAACTACAATGTTAAGTTTGTTCTTATGATAAATTCATCCCAACTACGGAACCCTTCATTGTGCGTGGTCCGACATGCACTTGGCCGGTTTTTAACTTTAAATTCGAATATCTTTACTTGCGATGGGTAAAATAGGCAGGATGTTGTTTTGTATTAATGTCTAATAATAGCAGACTCTCATAAAATTATTGTTTGGTACAGATGTTTGTAGGAAAAAAAGTTTACGAGTCTTTAAAGGTACAAAAAGGTAAAAAAATACTTAGAGCATAATTTTGACTTGCATTAAAAAAAAACTAAAAGCGATCGAGAACTTAGGATAACATCAAAACATCTCTGCTGTATGAGCTTTCTAACGGTATGTAATTTACATTTAGGTAGGTACTAAAACAGAAAGTCAGAACTTATTTGACAATTTTATCAACTAAGTAGGAGGTTTTTGACGAAACAGAAAATTAAAATGTTTTGCGAAATTTAAAACTGTAAAGTTGTCAAAAAATGTAGCAATCAATTTAAATGAGGGGAGTACCTACTTAAATTACCCATTCAAAGGGCCTTTTTCTGTTACCTAAATATCGGTGGGTAATAAAACAATTAAATTACATTTAAATGATTTTATTCAATTAAGTAATTGCTCAAATTGACGCCCTCCATTTTCAATGCACGCGCGACATTGCGTCTTATTTCAACGGTTGTCGTTGAAATAAGACGAAGATGTCGCAGCATCTCTCCCCTCATCACTTCGAATGCAGCATTAATTCTGTTGATTAATTCTTCACGCGTTTCTACTTTCGTGAAGTACCTAGACAAGTTCTTTGGCTCTTCCCCACACGTAAAGTCGAGCGTAGTGAGGTCGGGTGATCGCGGAGGCCATGGGATTGGTCTGCCTCTGCCAATCCACGAATTGGGGAAACAATTGTTTAGTAGCTCGCGTACGCTCAGACTCCAGTGAGCTGGGCACCCATCATGCTGGAACACGATAGGCTTGTCTTCATCAAATGCTTCTTGTAGCAATGGTGGTAGATCGTTGGTCAAAAACTCTAAATAATTGCTCCCATAAGATGTTCGGGCAAACAATTGTGCCCTATGAGCCTGTTTCCAATCACTTCGGCCCAGACATTGACTGAAAATCTTCTTTGGAACCTCTTCGTATGTGGGTTTTGATCTTTAGGGGCCCAATGATGCAAATTATGCAAGTTGGTAATGCCTTCTTTATCGAACTTAGATTCGTCCGTCCACAGTAGGTATGCTCCGCAAAAAGTTGACATCTTCTACATCAGTATACAGCAAATGGCGACAGACCTGCATTCGCCTCCCAAAGTCATTATCTTCAAGATCTGTAACAAACCAAACACGTCTTAGACCAATAAAAAAAATTACCTAATGGGTTAATAATCTAAAACTACATTCACTAAAGGGAATGCAATGCAGTGCAGTGCAAAGATGCCTGATTGACATGACACAAATAAAAAACTGGCGAAGTCAAGGTCAAACTAATTTAAAATTTACTTTTTTATTTAATTGCAGAAACTTACCTACTCATGCCACAATTTTGTTTCGGATCAAAACAAATGCTTCGGCCAGTTTCTTCATCAAAAGCAACAGCAAAAGTAACGTCACAAAGTCAAAGTGACAGTTAAATTTGTTTCTTCACAATTTTAGCTGCTTTTATTGTTACTTTTGCCTCTAGCTTTTGCTGCTCATTAAGCTGATGTGAAAGCTAAAGCAATTGTCATTTTGTCAAAATTGTATGTACTCTTGTAGGTTAGAATTATTCAACGCCTGTTTGAGCTGTAAGCTAACATAAATCACTGCACATTTATCTGTGTAATAAGTAATAGCCTAGATTTTATTTTATTAATGAAATAAGTAATAAAATGGCATCAAGATCGTCCAGTGAAAGTTCAAGTTCATCAGACGATGAACTTATCATGCATTATTTAATGCATAGGAATAAGAGATTGAATATTCGCAAGGATTTTTTTTATAGGACAAGGCTGATTTTCTATTGCGATACAGAAAGCCAAAGGAAACAGTTATATACCTCAGTTTATTGTTGCAAGGCAACTGACTCCAACCACTTTAAATAAATTTTTAGCTTCAGTTTAAGATCACAGGTCCTAATACATAGGCTGCACTAAAAGTATCGGGAATGGAATATTTCCATTGTTCCTGTCATATTAAAATCTTTTTAATTGAAAACTCCTTGGTTTTAAAAATCGAATACCATTTATTTATTTAAAAAAAGATTCTCGGTCTTGTCACAAGGTTTTGTCAAACTTGTTTAGTCGTTGAGAAAATGGAATTGACTCGAGAAAATTCAAGAGCAATGATTTATTATGACTTTCGAAGTGGTTTAACACAAAAACAGTGTATTGACCGGATGATTTCTGCATTTGGTGATGAAGCCCCATCCAAAACCACAATTTATTGCTGGTTTGCTGAATTTCAACGTGGACGTGTCAAGCTCAGTGATGATCCCCGTCAAGGTCGTCCAAAAACTGCAGTCACCCAAGAAAACGTTGATTCTGTGCGTAAGCTGATTGAGGAAGATTGACATGTGACATACCGCGAAATTCAGGCAACTTTAGACATTGGCATGAGTCAAATACAAGTAATCTTGCATGAACAATTACTTAGGTGTAAAAAAGTTGTTTTCCCGATGGATACCGCATTCGCTCTGTGAAGAGCAAAAAGCGGCTCGCGTTACTTGGTGCGTCAGAACTCTCGAAAGATTCCACGCAGGATCCTCAAATGCTGTATACAACATCGTATCAGGTGACGAATCCTGGATATACGCGTACGAACCCGAAATAAAAAAGCAGTCACGAGTTTGGGTGTTCGAAAATGAGTTAAAGCCAACAAAAATTGTTCGTTCACGGAGTTGAGTTCACTTTTGCACTCCGCCAATTGTGCGAGAAGTACAGACGTGCACACAAGAATTTGCACATGGTGTTCATTGATCTGGAGAAAGCGTATGATAGGGTACCTCGGGATGTGTTGTGGTGGGCCTTGAAAGAGAAAGGTTTGCCCGGGAAGTATGTAGAGTTAATTCGTGCTATGTACAGTCAATCTCGTACCTACGTCCGGTCGGCTGCTGGAAATACCAACGAGTTCAATGTGCCTGTTGGCTTGCACCAAGGGTCGGCTTTAAGTCCTTACCTCTTCCTGTTGATTATGGATGCTCTGACGTCGAATCTACAGGAAGAGGCACCCTGGTGCATGCTGTTTGCCGATGACATTGTTCTTGTCGGTGAAGATTTACCTGAGATTCGGAGCAGATTGGAGAAATGGCAACAGAAACTGGAGAATGTTGGCTTGAAAATCAGCAGAACCAAAACTGTTTATATGTTCTGCGATTTCGGCGGTATCTCCAGTTCTGGAGGCATAGCGCTTGATGGCGCGCTTCTCCCAGTCTGCTCCGACTTTCGGTATCTCGGTTCACTCGTGCAAAGCGATGGCGAAGTAGATCGGACGGTTAAGCATAGGATCAACACTGGACGGATGAAATGGCGGCAGGTCACGGGGACAATCTGCGACTCCCGCATTCCCCTTAAACTTAAGGGGAAGATATATAAAACAATCGTTAGACCTGCTGTCTTGTATGGATCAGAATGTTGGGCCACAAAAGGGATGAATGAAAAGCAGTTGCATGCAGCTGAGATGAGAATGCTAAGAGGGATGTGTGGTGTTACACGAATGGATAGAATAAGAAATGAGTACATAAGAGGAAGTCTAAAAGTGGCACCGGTGACTGAAAAGTTGTGCGGAAATCGGCTGTCATGGTATGGGCATGTGATGCGGAGGAGTGAGGAAAATGTCGTGAGGAAAGTTTTGAGTATGAATGTCGATGGCTATAAGAGTAGGGGAAGACCAAAGAAACGATGGATGGATTGTGTGAAAGATGACATGGCTAGAAAGGGGGTGACTACCGAGATGACGAATAATAGAGAAGTATGGAAAAAAGGACATGTTGCGCCGACCCCAAATAGATTGGGATAAGGGCAGGAGAATGATGATGACTTCGATTTGAAGAAATACTACTAGTAAAAACTTATAACGTAACCTACTTATCTAAGTAGATAAAAATAAATATTCGGAAGTTTTCATATCGAATAATACTCAGATTTATGAATGAACGCGTAGTGTGTTAATTCAAAAATCTTTTTCTTTTTTTTTTTGTACATACATGTTGAGGTTTAGGGGTTTATGGGCTTTATAAAGGGGGGCCAAATTTTCATTATTTTTGCGATAGTAAATACCGTTTTCGAGATAAAAGCAAAAGAATAAAAAAACTATTTTATAAACTCAGTAATCTACCTATGTATTTACCTCTCTATCACTTTCACACCTAAACCGTATACAAAAACTTATTACGTAAGTACTAATCTAAGTAGACGTAAAGAAATATTCAGAAGTATTCAGAAGTCTTCAAATCGAATAGTAGGTACTCAGATTTATGAATGTAACATATAGTCTCTGGCATTAACGCCGTCTTGCGTTGAATATCAAACTTTAATAGATAAGTACTCTATGCGTGACCGAACATGTACTTAGCTCGGCGAATGATTGCGAATACTACTCAAAACTTCCGAATGCTTTCGCGAATAATACGACGGGAATACTTCGGAATATTACTCTCCGGCAACGCTACACTGGAGTGTGGTGAAAAGCATGCCTCCCATCTGCCCGGAGAACAGACCACACTTTCCATATGGTCAAGCCAAGTCGTCTAGCTACCACCCTTATGCTAGTGTTAGGGTCTGCCTCAAACTCAGCTAGAATTTAGAATAGAATACACTATAAATAATTATTTGATTGTAAACTATACAAGTAAAAACGATGACCTGTCGGGTAAAATTACAAGTTTCTGAACGCGTCATATTTGACACACGCAAGGCTGGCTGGCAGCCTGGCAGTAGTGGCAGTTTGTCATGGTTCGTCACTGTCACTTGTCAGATAGAGGAGGTGTCAGAAAATGTAACCTAACCTAACCTCACGACGGCGACGCGACGCTCAAAAATTATCAGCCCAGGCGAAGTAAATAAAAATATGACTATAAAACTTCGATTACTGCTGAAATATTGAGGTTTTCAGATAAAAAAGTGCCCGCAAAATGAACTGTTTACGGTTGCTACGTTTAGCCGAACGGCAAAAATTTAAAGTTTTTCAGACAGCTTCGGCTAGATTCATCTCAAATCATCCTATGCGTTTCGTGGAGACACAGAACATGTGGAAAGAAAAGGATGATGTATCCAAACGATGGCAGCTGATATATAAAGCACCTATGGATACAGCACTAAAATGGGCTTCCACATATTTAACCTTATCAACGTCTATTGTTGCGGCCGGCACATTTTACTATGGTACTTTTGTGTATGATAAATCTGACGCGTATAACCCTGTAACAGTCGGTGATAATGTCGTCATTGCTAACAGCCCTTTGGAGTGCTTTGTATATCTTGGAGCATTTCTTGTACTACACGCTGCTGTAAAAGTATTGATATCAAAATATGTTATCAGGTTGTATCAAGATGGCGACAATTATTTAGCAGTATTCAGAGGTCATTTGTTCAATAATATAATTAAACATGAATTCCATTTGAAGGAGTTTAAAAAATTGAGTCCTACTTTTGTGGTTTCATGGGGTGATGCCAGGTTTGATCTTGGTAACAAACACGGGATAATATTAGAGAATTACTTCAAAACTCCCGAACATTTTAACTACTTATTGAACAAAAAGAGTGCCGATAAACCTGATGTGGATGACTGAAAAATGTGTTTTAATTATTTTTGTAGTTGGTACTATAATTTAGTTCTAGATGTAATGAGCTGTTGATTTGATTAAAGTATTGTTTTTATAAAACAAATACTTGATGTATTTTCATTTTATCAAATGATAATTCAGTTCCTGCAAAAAATAAGATATTGAAGAATCAATAAAACCTAGGTAGGTTTTCAATGAAAGAATAATGTTAACAGAATAATATAACATACATTTTAATTTGCTAAATAACTAATCTACACAGTAATAAAGTTAAAATCCACCAGCAAATGCATTATTCCACTTATATCTTGAATCTCGTTTCAATGTATCTCCATCCATTTTCTTTTTACTGTTTTCAAATTGTTCCAAAGCTTCAATTTGTTCTTGCTTTGGCACCAACTTCTTGGTGACCAAACATTGACCGTTTTCCATCAGAACAGTGTAATTGATATCATCTTTGGTTGGCTCTCCATATGGGAATTCAATTGGTGTGACCTTTATTAAATGCTTTATTTTCCAAAGCTTTGAGTTCACTTCTGGTATGTTTTTCACTACAGTAACATGATTTTCACACTGAAAATAAGAAAGATATTAATTTTATCAGTCTGATCCCACCGCAAGCAAAAGCCTTGCTGAAAGAAAGACTGAATTTTCTGAGTTAGTGTATAATTACAACAGCCCCTATTTGAAGGGTGCATTATTCCAGATTGACATATGCTACATATTATGTAAATATATACAAATAGAAATGCATAAAATATACAAAATGAAAAAGTGTATAGAATTCATGCAAGTCTAGTACTTTTTGTTAGGTTACTGCTCAGAACTAGTGCACAACATGTTGTGAACAGAATACCATCTTCACATGTAAATTGCACCCTTGCAAAGCCGGAGAGCGGATTGTTTGTAATTAATAAACCATTTGGATCTACAAAGTTCTTGAAAACTGTAGGATCAGTAAAAAGTAGGGATATTGAATATTTGAGCAGTGATAGCCAAATATTATAATTATATATTTATTCCTCAGTGTTTTGTGATTCTAATTATTGATGGTGCATTTTTCACTCACTTCTTCCAAAATGTTAAATTCCCGAAGAATATCTTTTAGCCAGTGTGTCTGGTTTTTGCTGGGTTTGATTCGTTCAACTCTGAATAACTTAGCAGGTGTAACTTCTGGATCTTTGTGATCAGGATGTCTGAAAATGTTATACCTGGTTAGACATACGAAATGGAATATGAAATTACTAGCCGTTGTCCACGGCTTCGCCCGCGTGGATATCGGAAATTATCCAACGGGAACATACTACCGGGATAAAATGTATTCTATGTGTAAATCCAGGTTATAAACTATCTGTGTGCCAAATTTCATCCAAATCCGTTCAGACGTTTTAGCATGATTGAGTAACAAACATCCAAACATCTTCAGAAACTTTTACATTTTTATAATATTAGTAGGATTTAGGGATTCACTTCCTTTAGAAGTTCTCATACCTTGGATAATATACTATGCCCCCTGGATATCGGATTCCACCAGGCGCTTTATAGCCTTTTGATCTAGTTATTGAAACTAAAGGGCTAAACACTTTTAGCAGTTGCCCGTTCATTTTTATTTGATCACACAAATAATATCAATATTCAGACTCTTACGATAACCTCAAAACCAAAATATTATTCTGAAGTTTATAATGCATTGTTGCCATGTTTAATTTTCTTGGTTTCTGTCTGTCTGAACTCAAAGTTGGTTGTTTGTTACCCGGGCTCATAAATCCGGATAAAAAATTATTATTTTGAGATAAATCAACTCATTTTATGATTCTGTAGCCAAAGGGCAAAAACGCAATCGTAATAAATGTTATTTTTTTTTTTTTTTTTTTGAAATGGCATCTCGTAGTGTGACCATGAGAGGTCCCGACTACTTAACCGGACTTTCCTGTTGGTGCCTTTAAGCGAGCTCAAAAGCCTCCAGCCAGGGGCATAAATACTAACTAAATTATAAACTAAACGACTGCGCACTAAGGGCACCCCCTGTGGGGTACGGACCTCGGCTTAGGGAGTCGTTGTCATTGACCAATGATATACAAGGCAAAGCAATAGGCTGGATCAAGTTAGGGGAATTATTATTATCAGGGGAGTTTAAAGCTACAGGCTCAGCTACGCCACCAGCTGGCTCGATTAAACCGATCAAGGGGCATGAATTTACATTTACGTTAGATGGTCTTAAACGCGGTGGGCCTCGGCGGCGAGGCCGGAATGTAGATCTGTGTTTGTGTTGGACTGTGCTAGTGTCCCTACTACTTTCCTGGAGGAGGGTGATAGGGTCATCGGGTTCAGTGAGGGCATGTCGCGGACGGCGGATACTACTGATTCTACTGGGGACATAGCTAGCGGCTTCGACAACCAAGGGGTTGCGATGTTTCACGGCGGAATCAAAGAAACGCTTGGAAAGGCGTTTCAAGTACTGACGGATGGTCGGGACTTTAAGGTCAAGGTGGAGGTCCGCGTTCCGAACGAACCAGGGGGCTCCCGTTACCTTTCGGAGGAGACGGTTCTGAAGGGTCTGCATCCTATGGATGAGGTGGGGCTTTGCATGCGCAAAGACTGGGCCCGCATAGGTCATGATAGGTCGAATGCACGCTGTGTAAATACGCAACTTGCACTTAAGGGACAACTTGCTGCGTGCATTCAGAACGGAGTGTAAACGGCCGAGAGCAAAGTAGGCCCGCGAACGAACCTGCTTTATGTGCTCTGAAAATGATAAATGACTATCGAGCGTCACACCTAAATATTTGGCTCGCTTCTCCCAAGGGATCTGCTTGCCAAACATGGTGATCGGCCGAGGAGGGGCGGTGAGCCGATTACGCCGTCTCGTAAAGAGAATGGCTTGGCTTTTATCGGGATTGACTTCGATTCTCCACTTTCGAAACCACTTGCCGAGGGCATCGACTGCGGTTTGGAGGGTGCGAGCGATCGAGTCAGGGCGAATTCCCTTGGAGAAAATGGCCGTATCGTCTGCGAACAGCGCCAACTGTGCCTTTTTACTCTTCGGGATATCGCTGGCGAAGAGGATGAATATGAGGGGGGAAAGCACAGAGCCCTGAGGGACTCCTGCGCGAATAGGGTGGGGGGAGGAAAGTGCTCCTTCAATGCGATAGCGAAAGGTGCGGTTTGACAAAAAGTCTCGTAGGATGAGCACGAGACGATCCGGCACACCGAGTTGGTACAGCTTATATAATAAGCCGTTGTGCCAGACTTTGTCAAAGGCCTTCGCTATATCAAAGAAGACAGCACCAGTCATCGCACCGCGTTGGAACCCAACGCTGATGTGCTCGACAATACGGTGGACCTGCTGCACGCAATAGTGCTGGGTTCGAAAACCGAATTGCTCGTCGGGAATGAGACCCTTTGTCTCGGCATAATCTCTGAGACGCTTATAAATAAGCCTCTCATAGATTTTGCCGAAGACGTTGAGCAGACTGATAGGCCGGTAGCTAGAGGGCTCGCTCTTAGGCTTGCCGGGCTTAGGGATACCGATAACGGTAGCCTGTTTCCAGGCGTGAGGAAAGATATTATTACCCATGGCACCATTGAAGATGATGGTCATGAGCATAATCAAACGGGCAGGGAAGAGTTGGAACACCCTATTGGTGATTCCATCTGAGCCGGGGGCTTTACGGTGTTTTAGACCCTTGATTATCTCGTGCACCTCGTCAGGAGTGACGGGAGGCAAGGGACAATCAGGGTCCTCAACGGGGGTAATAAATGTTAAAACGAGTTCTATTTAAATAGAGAAGTGGAAAGAGAGTAGGTAGGGGAGTCTAGGGCGGGCTTTGCCCTGCAGTGGGACATCATAGGCTTATAATAATAATAGTGCCTCGTTTACCACGCGTTCTTTTTTTCGGTCCGATTTGGGTCTGATTCATTGTTCACCACTAGCTCACTCTCTAGTCTTTGTCAGTGTGGTCAAACCATGGGTCAAACGTTGATATGTCTGAGGGTCAAACCACTGAGTTATAATATATCTATGGGTCAAACTCTCCCTCATAAGTATCAGTGCTGCCAACCCGTACGATAATTTAGCCTATGATACGATGTACGATAGCGTATGTCTAAACTACGTTTAATGTATTTACGATAATTTGGAAATTTGCATAAAAAATGCCATAATGAGATGAATTTCCACAAATAACTAACTTCTTATTGTGTTGATTTTTAAGATAAATAGAAGACTAGTATTAATAATGATTGATAACAAAGAGCTCGTGTAATAGTGAATGTCTCCACTGTGTCGTGAACTCGTGACGGTGGATATGGTCCTGTTCAAATTGTCGTGGCATGCACTGTTTACTTAAAAATAACACGGCACGATAATAATTTACAACAGTGCAATTTTTTAATTTTCTTACTGTTTGTTTACGTCACGAAGAAAGTCGTCAATACTCAAAGCTATGAGAAAACATTTTTTAGGTACGGTTTGTGCTGCTAGACTGCCTACCTACAACATTGTACATGAATTATTATTGTAATTTATTCTGTTAGTATTTAAAATCAATCTGATAGGCGTCGTCCTACAAGACGAGCGATAACCGGTCAGATCAAATAAAAAATACCAAAAAATTATTGTTTACGGGGTTGTCCAATTGTACGATAATTTTGTAGAAACTGTAAACACTGTTGAGTATTAATATTCTGTGGGACTTTTTGGCGGGAAGTCAAACGAGGCGGTAATTTTGATTTCGCAAAAAGTTTATTAAATATAAAATTATACGGAAATACCACATAAATAACTTCTGACAAGACCTCGAACCACCATGAGTGTCACCAGTGGCGGTGAGGAGCCGCCAGAGCCAGGGGAAAAGAAGAAAAGAAAAATTACCGGTACTCGAAATTCTGACTCTATAAATAAATACAATATTTTTACTAAACCAAACTATAAAAGATTGTTTATAGAAAATACGAGTTCAGAATATATAGTATACGTCGAGTCGACAGAACAGGAGAAGGTAGGGAATAAAAATCCTATCACACTCACCAACCTAATATCAGACAATGTTAAAGGAGTCCTAGGTGTACATAGAGTAAATGCGCATAAAATAGGAGTAACATTTAGAAAAGCGACTGCGGCCAATAATTTTCTAAAAATGGAAGAGTTCCTGTGGAGGAATAAATTTAAAGCATTCATACCATCCTATCTGACAGAAAGGATTGGTGTATTGAGGTTTGTGCCCAAAGAACTTTCCAATGAAGATATATATAAAAATATAGTGTGTGACTCTGAAGTAATATCAATTAAGAGATTCATGCGTAAGGTAGAAGGAAAATTAGTGCCTCTGAATACAGTTGCTGTCACCTTTGCATCAACATCTTTACCGCAATACGCCTACATACAACTATTTAGATACGAGGTGAAAACATACATACCACCACTATTGCAATGTTATAAGTGTCTTAAATTTAACCACTCTGCTAAGACTTGCAGAGGCGAGCAAAACTGCTCTTCTTGTGCTGGTCGTCACTCCTACAAAGAATGCGATGTCGAAGAGATCACATGCATCAACTGCGCAGGTAATCATCTTGCCATTTCACGAGACTGTCCCATTAAAAAACAAAAAATTGAAGAGAAAAAGGCAAAATTTCTGCAGCAATCGTATGCCACTGTTGTGAAACCAACCCCTACATTTAATGAGAAATCTTTCCCTGTTTTACCCAAGGTTACTGATAAGGCTAAAACTAATGAAACTTTAGATATTAAACAAGTAGCAAATAATGATATTATAATTAACGCAATTGTTAAATCGTTGGTTGCATTAGGAAACAAGAGTGACTCTGATGGACCACTCACACATAAGAAAATAAAAGAAATATTTTTATCAAATTTAATTTAAACATGGATAATTATCTAAATATTTTACAGTATAATATACAAAGTTTACAGAGTAAAAGAAGCCTATTACAAAATTTATTAATTGAAAAAAATATAGATATCTGTCTTCTTAATGAGACTTGGTTCAAATCTAATTCTATAATTCCACACTTTCCCACATATAATTTAATCCACAAAAATTCCATAAATTCTCACAATGGAGTAGCCATTTTGGTGAATCATCGTTTAAAGTACAAAGTAGTTAATACACACTTCTCAGAATCGATTCAAAACTTATGTATCACTATAGAAACACAATTTGGAGCAATGGCAATACTTTGTGTGTACAGCCCTCCAAGTATCAGGTTTGACTCGGCAAAGTTAAAGGACATAATCAATAACATACCCAAACCTTGTATAGTTATGGGTGATTTTAACGCTCATAACATAGCCTTTGGATGCCATAGTGATAATAATAGAGGTAGATGTTTATATAATATAATTGATGAATTTGACTTATGTATTTTGAATGATGGATCACCAACAACTGTTCCATATCCTAATAGACAAGCTTCAGCGATAGATCTTGCCCTTGTTAGCTCTTCAATAGCTCATTTATGTAACTGGTATGTTCATGACGATCCCATGGGTAGCTATCATCTTCCAACCTTACTTGAGATCAACATTCAGCCATCTATGTATGACACATCACCTCCTGTGGATCAAGAGAAATATATTTATAGCAAGGCAGATTGGGACGAATATTATAGCCTATCAGAAACTTGTTTTTCCCACTTGGACTTAATAAATGATTCCCCTTGCAATGCATATAACCATTTTATAGAAACATTAAATGATTTAAGGAATATAACAATTCCAAAACGAAAATTAGGTGCAAACACAGCAATTAAAAAACCAGTACCATGGTGGAATACAAAATGTAGTGACGCTGTCGCAAAATCAAAAGATGCATTAAAGTATTATTTTTCTCAACCCAACATTGAAAACTGGATAAGGTATAAAAAACTAGATGCAAAAAAGAAAATAATTCTGAAGGAAGAAAGTTCTTCTTCTTGGCAAAATTTATGTAGCAGCTTCAATAGGTTAACTCCAGTTTCTAGGATATGGGGATACATTAAAAAATTTAAAAAAATTGGAACAAATCGAAACAAAAACATCAATGATGAGTGGGTTCCAAGTTTTTTAGATAACTTAGCAGATTCTACTGAAATAGATGATAATAGGTGTGAGTATTTGTTCGAAAATGCTACAGAAAATGATGTAAATGTATTTCTCAAGAACAATTTCACTATAGAAGAGTTCAAAACATCTTTAAAGAGTAGGAAAGATACTACACCGGGATTGGATGACATACCTTACATGTTAATAAAAAAATTACATTTAAATGCACAAACAACATTAATTAATATTTATAATAAACTATGGAATGAATTAGTAATACCCGAGTCTTGGAAAACACAGTGTGTCATTCCAATTTTAAAACCTAATAAACCTGTAGGTAGTGCTTCTTCTTATAGACCTATTTCCTTATCATCTTGTCTGGGTAAACTCTTTGAAAATATGTTGAAGTTAAGATTAGATTATTTTGTTGAATCTCAAAACTTAATTCCTCCTATACAGTTTGGCTTCAGAAAAGGTAAAAGTTGCTCTGAAAGCCTTGTATCATTATTATCAGATGCAAAACAGGTTAAATTAAGTCACTCTAATGCAATCTGCGTGTTTTTAGATGTAAAAGGTGCTTTTGACAATGTAAATATAGAAGAACTCATTCAAGTATCTCACGATATTGGTATACCTGGTCATGTTCTAAAATGGCTTTATTCTTTTTTAAACAATAGAACTGTATTTGTTAAATATAATAATAAATTGCATGGACCTAGGACTGTCAACAAAGGCACAATGCAAGGGGCAACTTTGTCACCTTTACTTTATAACTTATACACTTCTGAAATATTAAAATATGTAGATGTCCCAGGTGTAAATATCCTGCAATTTGCAGATGACTTGCTTTTGTACAGCATAAATCAAAACATAGATATAGCAATGTCTAATATCAATAAGGCTTTGTCTCAATTATACAGATATTACCATAGTAAACTTAAATTAGAAATTAGTCCAGAAAAGAGTTCAGTTTTAGTTATCAGTAAAAATGTAAATACTCCTAGCAATATTAAAATTTCATACAATAATGTAGAAATTCCTGTTGTTAAGCAGCACAAATTCCTAGGCGTCATTATTGATGATAAATTAAAGTTTGATGAACATATTAACCATATAAGTAACAAAGCACTGAAAGGTATTAATCTATTGAGACATTTAGCAGGAAGTTTTTGGGGATCTGACCCCAAAGTTATGAGTATGCTGTACAAAAGTATAGTGAGAAGCCATTTTGATTACAGTAGTTTAGCTTACATGAATGCCAATAGCACCTTGTTACGAAAATTGGATGTAATTCAAAATATGGGACTGAGACTTATTTGTGGTGCTATGCGCTCCACACCTATTAATTCTTTAGAAGTTGAGACATGTATACCTCCCCTGACATTACGAAGGTTGTTGTTGGCTGAGAGATTTTTATTAAAAGTCATGGCATCAGATGATAATCCTTTACTAAAGAAACTAACAATACATCCTGAAATCTCACAGTCAATTCCTCCCAATGCCATTTCTGCTTCTTCCTTGGTTGGTGGAACTCTACCTGAAATGCCAACAATATTTGGACATGTAAATAAGAATTCACAAGATATTGTTAAAAACAATATTTGGCCTATATACAAAATTCCTTATAATGGTATTATTAACAGCTTTGCAATCCATTTTGACACGGTGCACAATGAATTTGATTTTTTACAGTTTAAAGACAATAGACCAGAACATTATATTATATACACAGATGGATCTAAAACAGACCATAATGTAAATGCAGCTTTCTATGATCCACAGCTAGACTTCACCAAATGTATCAAATTAAACAGGGTGTGTAGCATTTTCACTGCAGAATGCTATGCAATTTATTGTGCACTGCAGCATGTAAATAGTCTTGTAAATAATGTACATAATATTTTGATAGTTACAGACTCCAGAAGTGTTTTGTCTGCTCTACATAATGTAAATATTTCTTATAAGTTAAATTATATTATTTGTAATATTAGACTTATAATCCAAAAACTACTTGATAACTATATTAAAGTAGAATTTGTATGGGTACCTTCACACAGTGGCATTCGTGGAAATGAGGTAGCTGACACGGCGGCCCGTTCAGATCATGATGAGGATCGATCGGAGTTGCTCAAGGTTCCATTCACTGATTACTACAGCCTTTTTAAAAAACTTAATAGACACTTATGGAAGGAGTATTGGGACATAACCCTGGAAACGAAAGGCAGATGGTATGCTGAAATACAAAATGAATTACCGATTAAACCTTGGTATCATAACTTCAAATACATCACAAGAAGATTTATAACTATTATAGCACGCATGAGATTGGGACATTGCTTAACACCAGCTCACCTGAATAGGATTCGCATAATTAACAATAGTCGATGTCATCATTGTGGAGCAGAGGATGCTGATTTGGATCATATTATCTTACAGTGTTCAAGTTTTAACATTCAACGTTTGATTTTGGTCAGTGAATTGAGTGAATTAAATGACAATGACAATGACATTGAAAGTGAACGTCAACCGTCACAAAGTGTTCCCCGCCGCGTTCAGGATTTGTTAGAAAATAAGGAATATTTTAGTGTGTTGTATAAATATATTTGTAATACTATAGAAAAAATTTAATTAATGTTGTTATTTAAATGTCTAGGTTTGTATGTTTAGTATGAAAATAACGATGTTAACATAATATCACTGAGATGTACCCACGCAACCCGAAAGGGTGGCCAGTTGGTAATAATGAACAAAACTATTGATGTAAAAACTTATTAATATGTTAATGTTATTTACTGAAGTGTAACTCGTACCTTATTACCTTTGTATTGTAATATTACCATTTATGTATGCGACTGAAAGACTTGTATCTATGGTCATGAATAAAAAAAATATTAAAAAAATTATTAATATTCTGTACTCATTAAAACTGTCAAGTGTCATTGTCATAAATAAGTCGAGTATTTTCAAAAGTTTGTTGTACGTTTTACGTGGGAATTGGTTTTTATTAATTTATAGTATAATTTGATAAGATTTTTAATCAGTGATTATTGATAGTGTTTTTACGAAGTGACTGTTAATTTTTTTAAAAATTGTATTTAAAAAAAAACAGACTTAATGAAGAAAGTTCGGTTTGAGAGTCCTGTAAAAGTTTTTAAATCCATCAACATGAACGAGCGTGAGTGCCACTCACCTCGTCCTCTGATTGAGAGGCAGTTACATGCCAACATACCTGACCTTTATAGTCATCCGAAGGTTTTGCCTTATAGTAATGACCCAGTGCAATTGTTTGAATGTAGCAATAGCTCCCCATATCCAATAATGAACAAAACACCGTTGCCGGGCTACCAGAAGGGGCCTGACGGGTCGCCGTCTAACGACTTGGAACTAAGTATGCTTGATGCTTCCTACCACGAGCCTCGAATACCAACATTTAGCAGGTCTGTCATAAAGCCTGCCGATATCAATCATAATGCTGAAGCTATTACAATGAAATATGTGCCTCAAAATAATTCCCAACTGCAAACGTCCATTGAGAATAAAGCAGTGAATTCTCCTAATGAGCTTATCAAAAATAATGATTTCTTTATAAAAAGGGACAATTTAGACAAATTCCATTTGGATACGAGTCCTGTACAAAAGCAATTTAGTCAGCTAAGTTTAGATAAAGAAAATTATCCTTTTAACAAGAAATCGGAAATCATGCAAATGGCAGCAATTAGTCTACCTGAGAATTTAAAACAAAATGTGCCACAGCCCACTAGTCTTGGTAATATGGGCTGTAGCTGTCATCATTGCATTAAACAAATAGCTTCACCAATTGCACACTATATGACAAAAGAACAAACACCTCGGCATCACATGGCTAAGTGTCAGCCCAATTTCATTGTTCAAAATACTAGCAGACACAATCAATGTCCATGTAGATTGCCTCCACCGCCCAGCAGATGCTCCTGTTGTAACCACACACCACCTCCTAATCAATACCAGTACAACACTTGTGACATGGATCAGGTAGCTAGTCCAAAAATGAATGCAGTTGACAAAAAAACCTGGGCTATAGAAAAATATGAACAGAGCAAGAAGTCAGACTCTATGGAGGTTGAAAAACAGACAAATGTTAGTAAGGAGAAGAGAGAACCAACTGTGTCTGATCTTTTCAAGATTATTAAGCTCCAGAATGAGCAGCTACAACTGCTGCAAGAGAAAATGGACAAGTTTATTGCAGCCGGTCAACAAACACAAGTGCCTGCACTAAGCCACACTACAGAACATGTAGCTATTGAGACCGTTGGCAATGAACAGCACAAAATATCTATAGGAGTCATGACCAGTTTTGAAATGGTCCGAACTTCAACAGTAATCAATAAAGAAATTTTGAAAACAAATGATAATGCTCAAATACAATGCAATAGATCCCAAATAAGTATAAAGGAGGTTCTGTCTAAGGGACAGTCTCCTAATCCAAACTTTTTGGATGGCATTGCACCTGTGGGAGAAACTATGAGAGCAGAGTTTGAGGCCCAAGGAAATGCTGCAACTAATGATTGTTTGCCAGGACCAGCTGGTATGAATGATGAGAAAACATTGAATGAGTTGAGCTTGTATAATGTTCAAATAGATAATGCTACACCTCACATGTCACCTGAGCAGAGCTTATATTTGGATATCAGAGATTATAGCGAGTAAGTTTAATCATTACCCTGTTACTATTGGTTGATTCCCTAGAAACTAAAATTTTAAGACATTGTGACATCTAGCAACCCGCACTGGGCCCGCGTGGTGGATTTCGGCCCACTCCCTCTCGCCGATAGGAGGGCTGTGTCCCAGCAGTGAGAACATTATAGGCTGATTATGATGATGATAATTGATTGATTAATTTTGTTTTATTAGTAAAACGCTGCAGTTTTTTTTCTCCAAATACTAGTTTATCAAGCTTGCTCTGCAAAATAATGCATGTGCAGAAGTTGCAAATCAAAATGCAGTCATAAATACAAACTAATACTCTACGCGTTTTGCATCTGCACGCACTCTCTGGCGCGGTTGAATCGTCGGTTGCACAAACGCGAATGAAATGGCTATGTAGCCCGTATATGAGTTGTAACAACACACTATGATAACGCTACAATTTCATGTTTGCGCCGTTTTAAACCTACTATCCGCAAAAATGCGTAACAAAAAAGTTGTTAGTAACAGCAATAGTGTAAATCTTGTTATCTATACTATCTCTATTCTATACCATTATTATAAAGAGGAAAGATTTTTTTGTTTGTTTATTTTTACCGAATAAGCTCCGAAACTACTGGACCGATTTTAACCATTTTTTCACCAATATAAAGCTAAGCACGAAATAACATAGGCTATAATTTATTTTCAAAAAATTTAGAGATCCTTAAGAAAATGCAATAATGTAACCCAAAGTAGCAAAATTTTGCCTATAAAATTAATTATTTGGCGTGCGCTGAGAAAACTATTGATGATGCATAAAAAGTATTTAAGTACTACATAATTAAAGTACCTACTCCTTATTATCTTCAAAAAAGTCCGCGAGGCAATATATCTAACTATCATAGTTAAGTCACAATAGCAGCTTTTGTGTTCTAAAATTTAATTAGATCGCCGGGAGAAACTTAAGTTGGTTACATTCGTATCGTAGTATTCATTAATTCTTATTCAAATAAATAGTTTTATCATCAAGGGTATTTATGTAGCAGTAAATTACTTTTTAATTAATTCGAATCGGACATTTAGTTTCGAAGTTATCACGAGTATAAAAATGCCATACGCGTTCCGTTCGACGTCGCGCTTCTCATTTTATATATTTTATACTAGTCTAAGGTCGCGCTGCCGCGCCGCGATAAACTCGAAACTCAGTAGTTATATACTTGAGACTAAAAAAAATGATGAATAACGTGTATTTATTTATTTATTTATTTAACCTTTTCGCACACAAAACGTACAAAGGCGGACTTAATGCCTTAGGCATTCTCTACCAGTCAACCAAGGGTGGTGAAGAGATTAGATGGCAGGTGCTCAGTATGAGAGGAATACTTATATAAAGAACACTAAAAATATATCTTAATTAATTATAAATAGAATTTATACAAGCACATAAATAGGTTATAAACTAATAATACACATACATACACTTACTATAAGATATACCTATAATAATAATTGTATATATATATATATATATATTACAATACATACATATTATATACAAATTCAAGAGAGAGAGAGAGGTGTTGAAATAACTCTACACTATTTGTTATCAGGTGTTGTGTATCAGGGTTTTTCGAAAATCTAGCCATAAGGGGGTGAAAAGGGGTAGTAAATTTTTCAGGGGAGGATTTTACTGCTGGGCTTGATTAGGTAAATCGAAAATTGGTAAAATAATCTTTCAGTCAAGTTATGGAAACATCCGAAACGATTTTTTTAAATTCCACTCCTGTGAAAACAGGGAATACAGTTTATATGAAAAATCTTAAATGCATTTGGTTAATTAACTGGAAACTTGGCACGGATACATACTTGCCTAAGTAATAAAATTTGTTGTTTTATTTTATTTTTATTCAGAAAGGAACTCCAACAAAGGATACACATTACATGCATTATTATACAAAGTAGGTACTTTGAAGATTTGTGCTCCTTCAGTTATAGGAGAACACATCATGCATACATCATCATTTTAAACATAGTTAAGAATTGTATGAGTTTAAGTAGTTAAGTAGTTGTTAATAGTTTTTTAAAACTACCCTGGAGGGAGGGTTAGAAGGGGAGGGGGAAGGGGAGGGGTAGGTGAGGGGGAGAGAGAGGGGATGGGTGGTGAGGAGGGAGAGGGGAGGAGGATAGGGGCAGGGTTTGGTGAGGAGAAGAAGGGTGGGTGAGGGGTGAGGAGGAGGGGAGGGGTTGTTGAGGGGCAGAGGGAGGGGACGGGGTGGTGAGGGAGAAAGGGGAAGGGGTAGTGGTGAAGGAGGTGTGAGAGGGGGAGCGAGAGATTAGCGGGAAGGGGATCCGGTGAACGAACGTGCTAATCTCTGGAACTATCAGTGGGTTTTTAAAGAAACCTTTCGCATTTTATATTATAGCCCAAATCTAAAGGAAGGCTCTAGGCATATTTAATATCACTCGTTCTAGGACCTTTACGTTGCGAGCTAAAAGAAAAAAAGTCAGAAAGAACGCTAAGCGAAAACGAAGCAATGGCGCGGGCAGGCAATGCGATGCGACGGTGCGGGTCGGGGGAACAAGAAATTTCACGCGGACGAAGTCGCGTGCAGCAGCTAGTCAGTTATAAGTTTTGACTTTCTTTTTCAGTTCTGAAGCAGGAAGTGATGACCAATCAAATGTTGGATGGACATATTACAACAAAGTTATGGTAATATCATCACCAGTATTTCTAATTACTTACCTGCTATTTGAAGTCAAACTCAATTTTTAAATAATACTTTATTATAATTTTCAGACTCATGTCAATGGCATGCTGCAGGATTCAGACATGCCATCCTCAGCGAGTGCACTATACAGAAATACAAGACAACAGATGCAGACTGTGCAAATGCAGATCGACAAGACAAATGTTAGTGTTACTAAAAGGTAAATTAAGATTGCCTGGAATCCAACCAGAACAACATTATCTCTCATTGAATGTAGCATCTTCATCTTACCTCATGAGTGCAATAAAATATTTGAGTTTTGAGGTTTACTTCTTCACCAAATTCACACTGAGTTTTGTACAGAGTATACCTAACAAATAATTTACACTGATGGTTATGAAGGTAACAGAGGAGCTCGTGGCTAAGCCACACCCAGTGCCACCCAGTGCCTAAGGCAGTGTGGACAGCCGCATGGGTCAATCCATCAGGTTAAGCTACGCTTGCCGGTGTCGGTTCGTGGATGGGTGACCATGGTCCCAGCTGTGATTCGTGGATCTTTGACAGTCGTTACGGGTCGTCAAGCCCGAAAGTCTGACAACCAGTCTTACCAAGGGGTATCGTATTACCCAGTTAATGGGTTGTGGAGGTCAGGTAGGCAGTCGCTCCGTGTAAAATAATGGTATTCGGCTGCATCCGGTTAGTCTGGAAGCCGACCCCAACATAATTGGGAAAAGGCTAGGCGGATTGGTTATGAAGGTAATAAAAAAGACTGGCGCAGTTACGTCGGGGCAAGGTATCTTAAATTTACCAACGTAAATTCGTCCGTATTTATTGGTAACAAGATATAGATTCCATAGCTCAGAGCCCGACCACGGGGCATCAAAGAAGATTTCTTTATGGGGTTTTGAAGATCGCGCTAGAGGATACCGCGGTGGGATGCGACGACATGCGGCGGGACGAGAAGGCATGCGACGGTATGCGCCGGAGTCCGCTAGCATACGACCGCGGGATCGATGATGTGTACAATGTATAACATAAATAACGCACCCCCTCTTGAGGAGTCATTGTACTCATCATTATGAACAACTTTTACTATGGAACTAAACGAGAAATCGCGAAAAAAAAACAACTTTTCCCTACATTTATGTTCGCATAACTCGCCAAAATGTAGGGAACAGCAGATTTTTTTCTACAATGACCCCTAAGAGGTTGTGCATTATTTAAGTTGCACCGTGTAAATGATCACATGTGCCTGTTCTTCGTCTGCGAAAATCGATAGTAACACCAAATCGAAATCCACTATTTCAAAAACTTCAACACTAACTAAGCAAGTGTCGACACTAGCATGGCCACCATCAGGGATTTTAATTTTGATAACACAAAAAAATAGTCGCTAATTAGTCGAAATTTGTCGCCAAATATCAGAATTTGTCGGACAATGGTTCAAAAGTTATAAGGGTTTATAAGTGGCCGATCTGGAGAGCATCTCCCCAGCTTGGCCACATTTACATCTCGAAAACTGCCCACGTAGCAAATATTGTTTTCTCCCAAATTAGTCGCTAATTATTCGCAATTTTACGCCAAGTCACAGATTTAGTCGGGTCTTAAGGTTAGATGATATAATGAGTTCAATTTTTAAGTATAGTCCACGAGCTAGATCGAAGAGTTAAGACTTAGCGTAAAAAAATCGTAGTAAAAAAAGCGTAGTAAAATCTTGGCGAAAAATTGCGACTAATTAGCGACTAAATTTGGGAAAAAACAGATCTTCGCTAGATGTCCTAGTTTTTGAGATATAAATGTGGCCGGCTGGGGAGATGCTCTTCAGATCGGCCACCTATAAACCCTTATAACTTTTGAACCAGTGACCGACAAATTCTTATATTTGGCGGCATAAATTAGCGACAAATATTTTATGTTATCAAAATTAAAATCCCTGATGGTGGCCATGCCAGTGTCAGTCACACGCTAAGCAAGCTCGAGGGGCCAGGGCCACGCCCCGTGGCATACCGCGGGATCCAGTAGTGCGCCGGCGGCCGCTGGCGCCATCGCAAATCATCAGTGTGCGCTGGCCGGCGGCAAATCTTCCTCGATGCCGTCCGCTGGTGAGCGCTGGCCTTTAGCATAATTAAAAATTCCTCCATAATTTTTACATTGTCTCCTAATTTCAGAGTTAAATTCGGCGACGATCCCCTCGGGCTACATCAACCGCACATCTACGCGTCTACTGACACCAGTTTGAAGATGAACCAGTTAGCTGCCAAGTACTTGAAGAACGGGTCTCCAATAGCAGCGCCACATCGGCCGGCTCCCAGGCCTGCACCTGCGCCTGCGCCTATCGACATGTCTTTCGCGACCAGGAATTATATGGAAAGGCATAAATTGTTGCAAGGTATGCAATGCTCTGTGATAAATATGATAATACATTTTTTGCGTTTTAATTATATTTTGCGGAAGCGCAGTTCCTAGCTGTTGTGTGTGTACCCACCTTAATAGTTATAAGTTCATACTGTGCATGCAACAAACAAACAAACAAATATTACCACTGCACCCAAGGTATGTAAAGCGGGGGCTTAGGGAATAAGGAAGGCCAGCAGCATCCTCCTTGGTAATATTCTGCAATC
This sequence comes from Cosmia pyralina, assembly GCA_946251885.1. NCBI lineage: Eukaryota > Metazoa > Arthropoda > Insecta > Lepidoptera > Noctuidae > Cosmia > Cosmia pyralina. Next base: position 22,286,191 of record OX276345.1, on the reverse strand, counting down.
ACCACATTTGAGGCCAAGTCAAAATCAAAATATTTTATTTCACATAAACCTACATGGGCACTTATGAAACGTCAGAAGCTAGGTGCACGGTTCCAAATTGGTAGTTTCCTATGGAGAAGAAGTGGTTTGCTATATGTTGTTTTCCGTAATTTGAAGGCCTATGTTCAGCCGTGGCTATTTCCAGCTAATGTAATAAGCAATCACATTGCCTGCAGTAGAGACATTGTCTAAATGACGTATGTTTTATTTATATAACTATTCTTTTTATTTTTAGGTATACCAGCGTCGTCAAAATCGCCACCGCCAGGTGAGATGCCTAGATTTTTAGATATAACTGCTTTGAAACAGCAGCCCAAGTTTTTATAGTTAATTGTAGTGTTTCGTTTATATTATTATTATTTTTACAATTAAGTGCAGTTCTTAAAGTCATAACTTTTATTATATTGTGTTCATTAGTTTAGACTAGATTTATAAATGACTTACATCTTTAATGTTAGGTGTATTTGTAGGCTAAAAATAAAAGAGACACCAGATTCTGAACAGACATTTATTTTAAACCTCAGAGAAAATAACAGAGTAAAACCCTACATTATATAAGTAGGTATATTTTGTTACTGGAACAGTTGTTTTTATTATATTACACTTATATTTGTTCAGTATCTTGGGTTTATTATGAAGTATTATAGTAATATACATTAATTTTGTCTACGTATATGATATAAACAATAAATTTAATTTCATACAATGTGCTATCTTTTGATTTTGTTTCACACAATATCACATTTTGTCGAATTAGGTGATTAGGAAAATTAAGCCGCATGTACATTAGTAAAAAATACCTCGTTTGACTAATACAGAGACATTGAATTTATGTGCATTTAAAAGTATACATTTATAACACGCATGCATTTTCCTAAATGCGTCGAAGATGCATTTGTCATTAATGCCCATGCGGAATTTATACTCTCATTTAAAATATCTTTTTTAAAGATCTTTAATAAACTTGTGAACTACTTTAACATCATTATAATTTATCTTTCGGAGGTATTCAAATATCTCTCACAGGCAATTGTACTTCCATAACTTTGGATATTGCAATAAAATTATTTTTATGATACACCAATATTCTGCTTATAATATTTTCTATGATCAATATTCTTCGTAACTCTTTCCTATGTCGAAGTGGGAACTATAAACAGCACAATCATAAACTGAGAAACATCATAAAAAAATACAATCTTATTTTTAGTTATTTACACTAATAGTTCAACATACATTATTGGGACACTTCACATACATAATTGTTATAATTAAGAAACAAAAGAAGGATCTATATAGAGTAGTTCTACATAATTTACTATCGCAAAGCTTACATCCTGAAAGACTTGTCTGTTTTACAATATATTTCATTTTCAATTGGACAAAACTTTATGACTACATATTGCACACACATAATTTTAGTTTTCATGTGATATCAGCATTCATTATAATTCTTATGACTTAAACTTATAACTATCAGTTTGGTTCTTTTCTTTGGTTAGTAATTTACATTTTCGCACGACATCGAAACATTCAACACACTACTAGATTTTCTGTAATACAAGTAAATAGGTAACTTTAATGAATACATTGAAATGTTAACACTACTGTTACTTCTCTATGTACATTGAAGATAATCTGTCTTAACACTTAAATAAGATTTCAATTCTCTTGCATCGCAAAATATTACAGTTTTACACTATTAAGTCTAGAAAGATAACCAAATAATTGGATGGCACTTCTTCTCTGGTGTCAAATAGACTTTCGAAAGATAATATTATAATCATTTCTTCATAAATCGTTTAATCCTAAAGAGAACTATTTTACATCACTTTTTTGTCTTACATGTTGAAGTCAAGTGACTAGAATATTACATTAAAACATGAGATTCTTCATTTAATTATAAATATTATTTATTTGAATTACATAGATCGGTAGTTACACTGTACATTGTATATTTTTGTAAAAATTGTTGCTAGGTCATAAAATTTCTTATCCATTAAATTATTTTAACACTGAACGACCATCTACATCGTAACTGTAAGTTTAAATATAATTTTGTTTATACAGTATCTTTCCCTTATATTGAGCATATATTTTGTGCAGAGCAATTAATTTAACTGTATAGATATATAGGTATATAAATGATTCTTATTTTCAATAGCAGGGAAGAGAAATAATTATACATAAATTGTTATAAAAGTATTATTTCTGATAAATCTCCAATATTGCAACAATGATAGAATATTATAATAGTGTCAACGTAAAATAGCTTCATACTAATTTGTCCATACGCTCTACGAAATATAGTTATGTTCACTACACATCACCCATTTGTTATATCACATCTTATCCATTCAAAAGTATCCCTCTAATATCTACTCGTGCTATGTCTACATGTAACCATTCTACTTGATTTAAAAATATTTTTCATTATAGATTATTTTTATCTAGACATTTTAAGTTGGCTGTACACGACATAAACTTTAAATGAAGTTCTCTAGTGTTCCTAAGACTATCGATGACAATATTTGCAATTCTGGAAGTTGTGTCGTGTATAAACAACTTTTTCAACACTCAATACCTATAGGTACCTATGGTTGTATATCTAGCTACTCATACTTTAAAATTGTGCACCTGGTTCCGTATTCGATAACAAGCTACGAAGTTTATTTGGTTGTCTACGTATCACTTTATAAAGTTTCATCGTCACCTCCGCCTCTCGATTTGCTGTCTAGTCTCAACTCTGCCAGTCTCTGCCGAATGCTATTTGGCCTGAAAAATAATGGAATTGTTTGTTATAGATATTGCAGTCTAACCATCAACTTCGTATCATTTTGGGTATATAAATTAACAGCCTTCAGCCTTTAGCCTTTTGTGTCATAGCAGTTCGTTTTTTGTAGTGCAAGTGCTACCATACCTGTCATGTGATTGGTTGTACAGACGCCAGCACATCAAGCTACTAGAATCTGTCAAATTTCTTTGATAGATTTTCATCTTTATCGCTAAAGCATTAGGTTCAAGGTTGATTGGGAAAATTTTAAAGTTTCGGGTGGCTTGACCTGCTGGCGTCTGTACAAAATTAATAATTTTATGATAATACTAGCTTCTGCCCGCGACTTCGTCTGCGTGAAATTTCTTGTGCCCCCGACCCACCCCGTCGCAATGCATTGCCTGCCGCACTATTACTTCGTTTTCGCTTAGCGTTCTTTCTGACTTTTTTCATTTTGCTCGGCTCGGCGGCGGATAAATAGCCTTCCTCAAAAATTGGGCTATCAAATGCAAAAAGAATTTTTCAAATCCGACTGGTTCCAGAGATTAGCGCGTTCAAACAAACAAAAAAACAAACTCTTCAGCTTTATTATTTGTATATAGATATAGATTCACCTGTCAGAGAAGTAGGATGTGACCACTTGGTCGGCGGAGACCGACTGTCGCTGGTATGCTCCCGCGCTCAGGTTGCTCTGCGGGATCTTGTAGATGCGCACGCACCGCCCGCTGTTTTCTGGTAGTACTGAAAATTATATAAAAAAACAAACATTCGAGTGGTTTCCAAACTTTTTTTTCTCATCTGTAAATTCTAGGAGCAGGTCAGAGCGAACTTCTGGTTGGCAATGCAGAATTTTTTTAGGCTTAGTAAACATTCAACTGTTCGGCCTAATTGACAGAATTCATTCGTTTGTCCCTTCTCCCGCTCCATCCAGCTTAAATAAAAAAAAAAAAAAAAAAAAAAAAAAAAATATAAAAAAAAAAATAAAAATAAAAAAATATATATATATAATAATAAAATAAAATATTGCAGCATCGCAAATTTCTGTCTTCTAGAAGAATATAAAAAGCTCTATAGCTAATTTAAAAATACCAACCTTGCGGAGAAGTGGGTGGTGAGATCGGAGCCATTCGTGTCAGTGGCGGTCTAATGTTCTCTTGCTCAGAAGAAATCGAGCTGCTTCTGCTTGACGCTGAATTGTTCTCCGAAGGTGCAGTGCGATTAATACTGTAAGGGTCTCTGTAAACAGAAATTTGATAAGTATAAGAAAACTGGATTTTTTAAGTATGGTTGACCGAAGATACGAAACCATTTCGATCGATTTTACTAATAGTAAATATTCTCCAAGATTCTAAAACAATTTAATCAGAACCGAGACCGGAAAAGCTAGCAGCAATGCTCGTTAAAATTAACTCGGAAGTTTTGCTTTGATGCCAAATTGTCAAGTAGTTTGGCTTTTTTTAATAGTCTTACTGTTTCATTTGTTCAAACCTCCAATCTCCAATTTTGTCGCTACTTAAGGGAAGTTATATCGTTGCTTACCTATCATGATTATCATCTTCATCGAGAGAATAAGGTCCGCATTGTTTGCTCATCTGCCGGACGAGCTCGTCGTGTAGGCTGAGGCACGGATCTATCTCCCGACTCAAAGGCACGTATTCCGGTGCGCATGCCACATAGAATATATCCTGAAACTTAATTTGTGTTACTAAAGTAGGCTTTCTACTTTTCCTGATGATGGTATGATAGAAGTTTCCTTTCTGTTCACAATTGTTCGAGACGTCCTTAAAAGTTGACATTTCGTCGCCCTAGTGCTTGAATGGCTAGCCGACCATTTTTTTTTTTTGTAAAAATGGTCGGTTGGCTACGACCATTCTTTTTTTTAAAATGGTCGGTTGGCTACGACCATTCTTTTTTTTAAAATGGTCGGTTGGCTATTCAAGTACTAGGACGGCGAATTTTAAGCAGAACGTAAACCCTTTTTTTTTGTGGATGGCAAATCATCAAATAAGTTCTCCCGCTCTGGGTGGAGCGGAAGGGCGTGTCAGACTTTTACTTACTAAAACCCACCCGTGTTCCTTCAGTTGCCTGTGTCTCTTTCGAACAATCTGCGACCCTGGAGGCAACGTCCCTATGGGACCCCATCATTGCTGACATCTCTAGAACGTAACCTATAGATCTACTAACGATCACGGTTGAGTAAATAAAGTCTTAATAACAGTCTATGAATAAACGGCCAACGAGCCGAGCTAATAGTTATCAAATTCTGACAAAGCCTGAGATTTTCTCTGTTTTTTGCAAGATTTAGGACTATAATGAGGCGCCAAATGAGCACAAAAACAAACATTAGTTAGAATTGCGTATCTAGATAAATAGACGTTTTTCGAAGTACGAGTTTATGTATTATTATAAAATTTGCCGAGTTTGGTACTTACTCTTCGCCCGCAAAGCAATTTCAGTCCAGGTATGCAGGCTGCGTGTACTAAGGATCCATTAGCAACTAGTCGTATCTCTAATAAATCTTCGGCAAATGCCATAATGTAGGGGAAAGCGCAAACTGAAACAAAATTAATAGTTTATTTAGTAAAGTACCTACACAAGAACAGGGAAATCATCGTGTTAAACATTAACCTTATTCATAAAAAACTAAAACGCTCTCTAAACATATTTTAGCTAAAGAAGTGTTTTGTCAATTTCTTTCGAATTATGATTTGAGTTTGAAAGAAGAAGACATAACACTTCTATGACTAAAATAGGTTTATAGAGCGTTTTAGATTTTTATGAATAAGGGGGTAAGATTTTTGTGACTCCGAAGAATTTGTTAAAGATTGAAGACTTGGTCGAGAGATACTTTCATATTTATGTCGTAACAAATGATGCGGCTTTACTGAAAATGATACTAAAATGTAATATTAGTCCTTACCTACTGCTGCAGGCACAGTTGTCCAATGAAAATCATATTCGCTATCACTTTCCAGTCCTTTACTTGTTAGTCTTTCAAAATGGCACGTATCTGAAAACCATAATTAATTTAGGATTCCAAATCCAGTCCCCAAACAAAGACAATTTTTGGAGTTAAAAATGCTTACGATTATAACATAAAACAATTTGTCCATCCCGCTCATCTCCTATGCGTAAGGCGTTGACGAGAGTTCCACGACGGGGTCCGCTGTCTTCTGAGTTTTCTGCTCGCTTTACTGCCTGCAAAGTATCAATATAATATAGAAATTAAAAGGACTCATTAAACAACCTTCGTTCAAGTTGGAGGGCTTACCTGGCCTGTCCCAGATTCTAAAACTTCCCAATGATGCTTGTATCCAACTACCATTATTCCTACTTCTCCGTCCATCAGCTTGATCAGTATAGGAGATTCACTTAGTTGGATATCCTGTAACAATACAACATACTCATGTAGCTATTTTTTTTCTTTCCTAGCTAAGCGTTGTTGAAGTTGTCAAATATTCAACTTACTTTGATATGTGTATATTCGAAACCCATCTCATTGTCAGTCTTTGATTCTTCAATCATAAGCATCACTCTTCTACCAATTGCTACCGCTAATGTTGTTTTACCTCCTTCACCTAAAACATCGAAAAAATATCATGCTTAGTTCTATCTCTTTGGTTGCTTTCGGCCAAAGTGATTTCTGTGGAAACTGTCTCACTAGAGTCGCTAGACTAAAATTCGTTCGATTGGAGGGCTCTTTTGTCATTGATATGAGTAGGTAAGAATGCTGTTCAAGTTTTGGACTAGAGTAGATAGTTGAGAAAAAAAGTCACACATACCCGTTTCTAGTAGATCAAAATAATGTGCAGTCTTAGTCCGTGGAAGCCTCGCATGCTTGCAGTCCTGCAGTGGTCGCATGGCCCAGGCGCCGGCGCACAGCTCCTGTATGGGCAGCGCATACAGCCCCGCGCCGCCCGCGCCCCCGGTGGTAGACCCGCCCCCCGCCACCACGCGCGCGCCTACACGGAACAGGCCGGCTCGCTCGCTGACTCGAGCTGCTCGAACGCAGCCTTCCCATCTTAGTACTACGCGAGTTGTCCCACTTTCTGTTGGAAGCACAAAAGTTTAAAAGATCAAATATCGTTGAGATTTTCGTGTGAAAAAAAATCTGAAACGTAGTAGGTACGACTTGGGCCATATCTATTACAAAAGAAGAGTAACAAGACGACGCATTTTTACAAATAAGAATAGGCAGATTTGTTTGAGCGACGCTGAGTGGTCTCGAGGGAAACGTTTAAAGCCGTGTACGCACGAACTAACAAAAACATGGTGAACACGAACATCGAAAACTGTTGTTCAACAGGGTCCTGAGTCCACCATGTTTTGTTCGCTCGTGCGTACACGCCTTTAGGATTAAGTTGGACTAACGATCTTCAACGTCAGGAAAATCCAATGCAATAAAAAGTACGTACCTTCTAAAATGTATGTGTTGGAAGTAGTAGATAGTAAAAGTCGTCCCTCTGCCAGTTGTTCGGCACAGACAGGCGTAGCTGGGAGTGGTGCAGCGCGCCACACTTTACCTTCCCACGGGGCTCTCCGGGAACCGCCACACCCTGAACCCATTAATTATGTTACAACAACAAATCTCGCCAATGTAAAGGAACGAATAATGTATCGAATTAACTTGCTCAAACTGGGCGATCCGCAGAAAGCAACAAATTATTTTAGTTTTGTGTTCTACGAGGGCGGGTCAATAAGTCCGTGACTTTTTGATTTTTCCGTCTCTTAATTGAAATGGCAACACTGCTCCCGTCAACAGTCATCTGTCAGATGACTCCTGTCAAAAATTGAACAAGCTGTGACATTTAGTTTGTTTTTGACAGCCGTTAATATCAGACTACCGCGTTGACTGAGAAGAAAATGGAAAAAAGTGAATTTCGTGTGCTCATTAAGCATTATTTTTTGCGGAAAAAATCCATTACGCAAACCAAGGCTAAGCTTGATAAATATTATGGGGACTCTGCACCATCCATTTCCATGGTAAAAAAGTGGTTTACTGAATTCCGATGTGGCCGTACCAGCACGGAAAATGCCGAACGTTCTGGACGCCCAGTTGAGGTCTCCACATCCGAAACAGTTGAAAAAATCCACGATATGGTTTTAGCCGATCGGCGATTAAAAGTGAGAGAGATTGTGGAAGCCATAGGCAACTCGCATGGCTCAGTGGTTTCAATTTTAAACGATCATTTGGGTATGAGAAAGCTTTCCGCAAGATGGGTGCCGCGTTTGCTCACAATCGACCACAAACGCAAACGTGTGACAATTTCGCAGGAATGTTTGGCGTTGTTCAATCGCAATATGAACGAGTTTTTGCGCCGTTTCGTAACCGTGGACGAAACGTGGATCCACCACAACACACCGGAGACCAAACAGCAGTCAAAACAGTGGGTTTCTCGGGGTGAATCGGCGCCAAAGAAGGCAAAGGTGGGTTTGTCAGCCAACAAAGTCATGGCGACTGTTTTTTGGGATGCACGCGGTATTATCCACATTGACTACCTTCAAAAAGGAAAAACAATCAATGGCGAATATTACAGCAACTTATTGGGTCGATTCGATGAGGCATTGAAAGAAAAGCGACCGCACTTGGCCAAGAAAAAAGTCCTTTTCCATCAGGACAATGCACGGGAGCACACATGTGCAGTTTCTATGGCAAAAATCCATGAATTGGGCTACGAATTGCTCCCTCATCCGGCCTATTCTCCCGATCTAGCCCCGTGTGACTACTTCTTGTTCCCAAACTTAAAGAAATGGCTCGGTGGAAAGAGATTTGCCTCCAACGACGAAGTCATCTCACAAACAAATGCCTATTTTAAAGACCTCGACAAATCATATTTTTCGGAAGGGATAAAAAAATTGGAGAAACGTTGGGCTAAGTGTATAGAGCTCAAAGGAGACTACGTTGAAAAATAAAATAACTTTTTATCTAAAAATTTGTGTTTCATTTAAAAAGTCACGGACTTATTGACCCGCCCTCGTATGTTAAAAATTGGATACATATATATTCCATTCCACAAAATCGGATATCAGACTAGCTACCTGATGATACAAGACTAGTGGGAGCATCGCCTCGCAATACCGCATCAAGTTTGAGCGCTTGTCCCACGTGCAAGAAGTGTTCGGTCCGCGCTGCGCCCGCGCCGCCTGCGCCTGCGCCACCTGACCACACGTCCGATAGCGCTCGACGTGAAAGCATTGGCTGAAAATATTACTCTAGTTAGTAAAAAGATGGAGAGAAAAAATATAAAATGGTAGAGGAAGGAGAAGGAAGTCGTAAAAGGTAATTAAGGTATTTTTTTTTCTTTCATCATAATTATATGCATAGCATAGTGTTAAGCGCTCAAATATGCGTGAAAATGACTCTTCCATTCCAGCTCTCATTGAAAATATCGCAAAATCGTGCACATTAATTTTCCGCATCTGTCGTAGCTCGTCGCCTTTATTTGGGATTTGATGGACACATTTTCGATTGGCAAGGATTCAACAGTTATGCCTCTGGCAAGCCTTTCCTCACAGGCATGATGATAATGATATGAATATGATCTGGAAGTGAAAGAGAAACATATTTTTAGAACGATGCACGGGTAAGCAAAATGTGTTTGCGAATAAATAAAAATATTGTGTTTTTAAAATGAGCGCATAATAATACGGAAAACAGAAATCTTTGTGCATGAAACGATGTTATTAAAAAGTTTTATACGAGTGCAATATGTAGTTCTATAAGTAGAAGCTCAACTTCTTTAGCGTAGCTACTACAAACTTCGCTGCTTTGTTTAGATCCTAACTAGAAAGCTGCGGAAAAATATACTCCAACAAATGCTTGCAAGTGCAACCTGCTGCTAACTAAATTACAAGCGCGTGTGGCATGAAACACTTACGGCAATGTGTATAATTGTATTTAGTACAGGTACTAAGCAGAATATTATAAGGTTCTGCTAAATTTCAGAATTTTAGGTCCAGGGGCAGTTAAAATCACTGCCCTAATTAGAAAACTTCACAGAACTATGTCCTAAACGGAGAGACTAATTAAAACTTCTAATCTAAGAAGTAAACAAAGAATCTTTTGAAGTAGCAAGTGCGTATCAAAGTGAAACTTACCACCTTATGGTCGGAGCAGTGTTCCGCGTAGATGTCCCTTATGAGTGAGTCCAGGGTTCGTTGTCGTTTCAATGCAAAAGTAGGCGTTTGGAAGGCCGCTTTCTCTCCGTTCATTAACTTTACCTGGGGATTTTGAATTGTATTTTGTCAAGTTCGAGTCATAATAAATTGTAAAATAATATATTTTGAAAGCAAATTATCACTGGAAAAGGGTTACGGCCCGGCCACGACATTGCGCGAATTGTCGAGACGCGCAACGCACAGTGGCTAGTTGGGATCACACGCAATGAATTAGGAAAACCGCTGCCGCCGCCGCGCAATGTCGTGGCCGGGCCGTTAGAGACCAAATGCTTGGACGGCTGAAGATTTAGACGAGATAATTTACTTCCGAATGACCTGAGAAGCAATAAACATCTCATAAGTATTTTTAGAAATTGTTTGCCAATCTCATGATTGGCAAACAATTTCTAAAAATACTTCACTAGTCATTCTCATAATGACTTCTAACCATATATACATAGGTACCTGTAAAAGTTAACTCACCAATAGAAATTCTCTAAACAGTTGTGGATCGTTGAATATTGGTGGACAAGGTAACGAGGGGCCAAAGGGTGGCACCGTATCGTCACTGTATACGCTGAGCTTGTATCCTTCTTCCACCTCTGAAACTACTGCGAATATGTCTGTTTTATCCATAAGGAAAATCATCCACATCTTGCTGGATAAAATAATTATTATAGAACCACAAGCTTAGAAGAATAGCGAGCTTTAACACAGACAACACGACTGTTTTTCTAGGCAGTAGTGTTTTGTATTTCTGTTCATATTTACACAAATATATTCAAAAGTAAAAGCAATATGCTACAAAAAATTCACTACCCAAAAGTGACTTCTATAGTGAACAATAAAAATCCATATCCATGCAGCAGACTGTAAAATATTGATAAAAGGATACGTGTGAAATGGCTTTTGACGCACTGCGGATTAAATGTATTGTGCACCGAGTCGTCTGTGAACACAATGTTGACGATGTCGTTGCCGATGTGGCGCTTCCTCTCCAGCTGCAATAAATACATACAAAGTTGCAGCGATATGACTACAGTTAACGGGTTACTGCTGTACAAAAGAGTGGATTGGGTATCGAATTTCCAAGTATTTTGAACCGAGGTTTCGTGATTCTATTTAGAATTGTACTGAATCGAACTGCTGGACAAACTTTAGGACTTAGAGGTTTACCTAGAGCATACGCTGTTCGTTTGTTTGTTGTTTCGGTTGTGTTCCCACTGTGAAGTGTGTTCTAGTTCCAGCCATGTACTCCACCGCCTGTACGGCCGCCGTCAACAACTATTAGCTTCGTATTGACAGAAAACAACCGAAATAACCGCCGAAGTTCAGTCGAAATGTGGAAGGTACAGTCCACCTCAAAAAGATGTAAACATCTACATGAATTCATTTAATTGTCTACAATCTTTGTTCTATAATATTGTACCAATGTGTGGCCACAAAACATATGACACATTGGGTACTTAATTGTAGCTGACTGTACATTTACCATTGCATAATATTTCCTGAACGTTAGGTTGGCGGGCGTAGCGCTCTTTGAATAGAAAACATGAGATTATTTAAGTTCTTTTCATTCATTTACTTTACCAACTTTATCAAAACTGGCTAGACGCCAATAATTTATTATTAAACTAGTAGTTAAAAACACCAGGCGCCGCAGTGCGACTTGGCTGTCCTATCTCTGAGATCCTAAACGAATTACGAAGTACAAAGTTTAACTGGGGTGTCACAGTATAATAACATTATTCATCACAAACTTGTAAATCTTACAACATAATTTGGGGCATTTTGTTGAAAAAATGCCGCAAAAATTTGGAAAGGCGCATCATAGACCCGAAGTTTAATGGAGTAAGTTAAGCTGGTTTTGTTAGACGGCACAAGTTTACTAAAGTTTATAATACCAGATTTGGGATTTATAATGCTTTTTATTATTAAACGGGTGTACCTATACAAATAACGTAAAAAAGCGAAATTTTCGGTGCAGATGACCTGGACTATATTCACAAAACAAAATGAATGGTTCGAAGAATTTAATTAGAAGATACATTGTAGCATTAAAGTTTAGGTAAATGCTCCTTATTATAATTTTATGACGCTCACCTGTTGCTTATTATCCTTGGAAAACGGCAACATTGTGGAGACGTGAAACATAATTTCGTGTCCTTGATGCATCGTGTAAATGGAATGGCTGCCAGTCATGTCACCTGTACGGGCACAATTAAGATGAGTCTAGATAAGACGAATTTAAGCAATTTATTTTCATTTTATGCTGAAGCTACACTTTCTGGGAGTCATTAAAAACTCGTGCTTATTATGATACTCCGAAAAATTAGCGAAAAGTACCTACCTCCGTGAGTTTCTATGAATGTTTTTGGTCGGATTTATCGCGGAAACAATAATCTTCGTTGAAGCCTAGGCACGTGTAGGTAAGCCTCAGGGTCAAAGAAAATAAACTTTTCTACCGTTTGTTTATTGCGTAATATGTTCTAACAAATTGAAATATGAATCTCACCTTTGACGTCCAGCCCCCCTCGAAAACGGTTCCAGCCGCGTAATCGAATTTTATCTCCCAAAAGTGAAACAAATCTGTCCCATTTCTCGTCGCCATTCTCTGTAAGATTTTCAACATTTAAATGTCCTTTCTCAGAAATGTATTTAATATTACTTTTAATATTTAGTGTTATATTTACCGTTGGAAAGCATTTCGTCGTCAGTCTTTTGGCCAGGTTTCATTAGCATTACTCCTATTTTAAAATTTACAGAGCCTTCCTGTTCTTCCAGTAGTAGAACGTCTTTTTGCAATTCGGCACATGTTATCTAAATTATATAAAACGATTACATCACACGTTTGTAAATAAGATATTAACTCATGGTAGTTTCAAAATGTAACACAATTACTAACCTCTCTTGGGACCTTATCAACTCGTTCCATTGATGGGAATTGTCCTAGAATCTGCTTGACTGTTGGCCTAGTCGGTGCCTGTCCACCGCCACTGTTCCAAGCACTTGGCGGCAGATATATCTTATGGGCGCCCTATAAATGCATTATAATTTTATACATAGATCAGACGAGCCAGTTTATTGCTCGTCAGAGCTTTGAGCGCTCCAATTAACGTTCTCTTCCTAGCTTTCAACTTTTATAGCACACCTTAGAGATTACGCTCGTAAATGTTGTTTTAAGCAAAAGAAGTGAAATAAGTTTAACTACTTAATTCGTCAGACAATAAAATCGTAAAGCAATCAATAAAAATGAAATGAACAGTACTGTTTTACGTTTCACGATCCAATAAATTAATTATTCTGTCACGGAGGCCATACGGAACTATAGCAGTCCTTCTGAATATATCAAGCGTAATATTTTTTCCAATTTTATTATCGGGGCGATAAAGGGCGTTATAACTTAGTGCTGACGTGCGAAGTAAAAGTGATTGAAATCTTGAAGGGCGCGTGCCGTAACTGTAAGTTACTTCTCACCATTTTATTGAAGAGGATGGCTCGTAAAAGTCCCGCGCCACCTTCCTGCACCACACTCAGAAGGTACGGCTCTCTGGATCCATCCACTCCGATGTAGTTCTGATGCACTGTAAACATTTTATGATGGTAGAATATTATGCAGGCTTTCGATGCAACTGGAGCTAGACCACCACCTCTTAAAGCAGTATTATTTTAATCTTACATGAGTGTGGGAAAGAGATGGCGCTAGACGTCCTGTATAGCTCCATCTCTTTCTCACACTGAAGTAACATTAAAATAATACTGCTTTAAGAAGTGGTGGTTGGCCCCCTGGATTGCTGAAACTCGGTTTTATAACTACCCTGTATTCCGAATAAACTGATACCTACACGGTGTAGGTACCTATTTCGATTCGGTACTCGATATACCTACCGATGTTTGTACCAACTTTACTAACGGCCGAACCCAATAACCTACTTTCAGTAAAAGACAGATCGCACTGATGATAGACAATTCTATCTGTCCAGGGGGCCTAGACAAATCATAAATCCCTTTTCTGTAAGCGTTAACGCCAACGGTCTTTTCGTTGGCGTTAACGCTTAGGTACAGAAAATGGATTTTGTCTAGGCCCCCTGACGTTCCTTTCGTTCGTTCGTGTTTTTTTGTTTTTAACTGTATTAAATAATTGGGACGCTAAAAACATAGATAGATAGGTTTTTCTATCTCCAGTAGGTATGCCAAAACTGGTGATAGATAGGTTATTAGTTTCGGCCGTAGGTAAACTGAAAGCGTAAACGAAATCCAATTCGCAAACATTGGTCTGCTATATAATAGGTCTTTACCTATGAAATTGCCGTTTTGTATGAAAAAATTTAAACGAATTTTTTTCATGCATTTTTTATTTGTATTAATCGAAGTAATCACCCATGCAATCAATGCATCTTTGCCAACGCAGTGGCAGTTTATTGATGCCCTTCTTAAAGAAATCAGCTGGACGGGAGGCAACAAATTCTTCAAAGGCATTTTGTACTGCCTCTCGGGTATTGAATTTTTTTTCCCGCCAAGAAGTTATCCAAATTCTGGAAAAAGTAGTAGTCTGTAGGCGCAAGGTCTGGTGAGTAGGGCGGATGACGGAGAGCTTCCAACCCCAGTTCTTGGAGACCGTCTGCTGTGCAGTATGAGGTCGCGCGTTGTCGTGCAGGAGCAGCGGAGACGAGCGATTGACCAATGCTGGTTGGAGATGTGCCAGCTTCTCCATCATTGTGTTCAGTTCTTCACAGTACACATCTGAAGTAATGCTCACCCCGTTTGGTAAGAAGCTGTGATGAATTACACCGGCGCTAGACCGCCAAACAGTGACCATCACTTTTCTAGGGGTAAGTTTTCGTTTAGGGCATTGTTTAGGTGCTGAACCAGGATCCAACCAACTTGCTGAGCGCTTGCGGTTATCAAACAGAATCCATTTTTCATCGCAGGTAACAATGCGGTTCAAAATTCCTTCATTTGTGTGTCTGTTGAGCAGTGCAAGGCACGTCTCGACGCGTACTTTGCGCTGGCGATCATTGAGTTCGTGGGGCACCCATTTGTCAAGCTTTTTTACCTTGCTAATTTGACGCAAATGGACCAATATTGTTTTGACGCTAACGTCGAAAGCTGCTGCTAATTCAGCCGTAGATTGTGTATCATCAGCTTCCACATTCGCCTTTAATTCGTCATTGTCGACCAAAGTCTTCGGACGACCGCGAGGTTCATTTTTCAGGTCGAAATTTCCAGAACGGAAGCGAGCAAACCAATAACAAGTGGTGCGTTGGTTTGTAGTGTTAGCTCCGTAAACGTCGTTGATGTTGCGTGCCGCTTGTGCCGCGTTGCTGCCACGAAGGTACTCATATTCCATATTTACTCGAATTTTTAACGTATCCATGATGACGAAAAAGATTGAAATGCGATGAAAATGTAACACTAATCAATAAACAAATGACTACTTTTGGAAAAAAAATCCATGTTTTTAAAATAAAATTAATTTGAAATTAGAATTCTTAGCCAAACAAAAATTATTTTGATTTGAAATGGCCAGTACTGCAGAACGGCAATTTCATAGGTAAAGACCTAATATTAATAATGAAAATTATATCTAACACTACCTATGTAAGAGCAAAATAGATTTTATGTGTAGGTATACCGTAAAGTTAGCCACTTCGGATTACATTCCAAGAACCGACACTACCGTACGATGACTTTGGATTCTATCAATAAAGTAAACTTTACCTAGGACCCGTGTAAACAATTTCGGGAAGTGCCACTAAACGTAATACCTATCTACTTTATAATAGGACTTAGTAAAAAAATAATGTATAAATGCTGGTCGTTTTTTTTGAAACAAGGTAATTTATGAGCAGTGGTGGCACGTGCGTTCGAATCCAGGCAAGCGCTTTACTTTGTGTAAATAATTTCACTACCACTGCTCTCAAAACGGTGAAGGAAAACATCGTGAGGAAACTGGCATGTCCTAGAACCAAAAAATCGAAAACATGTAACATCTACCAACCCACACTGGGCCCGCGTGTTGGATTACAGCCCACTCCGTCTCGCAGAAAGGGAAGGCCTGTGTCCCAGCAGTGGGAACGCTATAGGCTGATTTTGCTGGTAATATAATCAATAAAAAAAAAAAAAAAAAAAAAAAAATATATAAAAAAAAAAAAAAAAATAATTTTTTAATTTTTTTTTTTTTTATATTCTTTAGTCTGTAGGCACGTTTGGATATGGATTTTTGCTATTATCATCACCATAATCATTGGCAGCCTAGTTCCACCCACTGCTGAGTACATGCCTCCTCCCTTTTGTGCCATGCGTCCCTGCAGTCCCTGGTCTTTGCGAGTCTCATCCAGGTTTTCCCTGCAATCTTCTTTATTTTTGCTATAAGTACCTATTTTCCCTTATTTATTTATTTAGGATCTCCAACATAAGGTGTACACACGGCTACATAACAAACTATACATTTCCAGTATAAGCTGATCTCGCATTGCATAAGATTTCCGTACAATGAGAGGCCAGCTTATACTAGAAATGTATAGCTTGATATGTAGCCCTGTGTACACAAAACATGAAACATAAATAAAGGGCAACATCAGGTATCAGGGTAGTAGGTGTACTCCTTCACTTATAAGAGACCACAAGCATGCACAATAAATTTACAACTAAGCTAAGTTAAAATATTTTTTTTTTTTATTAGCCTACATTGTGTCCCACTGCTGGGCAAAGGCCTCCCCTTTTTCCTTCCATACCTCCCTGTCTTGTGCGATCTCTGGCCATGTTGGCCCTGCAAACCTTATCAGATCGTCACACCACCTTCGCCAGTTAAAATATTAATAATAAGTAAAATAATAAGTAAAATTTGGAGAAAAGTAAATACTTACATTTTTAAAGGACAAAAAAAAAAAACAGAAAGGAAATAAAAAAGAAAATATAACAATTACATTTATTTATGAAACAAGGTTTAATTTGTATCACTGTAATTAAACCTTGTATAAATGTAATTGTTATATTTTCTTTTTTACTTGAGAAAATAAAACAACAATGAATAAGGCATATAATCGGCTAAAACATTCGGCTTGACTGAGTAAACAACAAACAAAAACCTCAGTGAGTTTTGTTTACCTTCGTATGCTGGTTTTCATATTGTTTGGCATTTCCATATTGTTTTTTTTTAGGGCAGCGTAGTCTTAATTAATTAAGCAGCGTAGTCTTAATTAATTAAGACTACGCTGCCCTAAAAAAAAACAATATGGAAATGCCAAACAATATGAAAACCAGCATACGAAGGTAAACAAAACTCACTGAGGTTTTTGTTTGTTGTTTACTCAGTCAAGCCGAATGTTTTAGCCGATTATATGCCTTATTCATTGTTGTTTTATTTTCTCAAGAGAATACATAAATGAATTATGGCGAGGTGCCTTAAAACTGGAGAACCTATTAGATATGACGACTAGGTACTTTGATTCGAAAACGGTTATAAAAATCAAGAAATTCTTTGTTGAAAATCACACAAAGCATGTTTCATCGAGCCAAAGCAGTTTGAAAATATCGCCTTTTTTATCGGATAATTCTAACATCAACGCTACAAAGCGATTTTCACGTTTCCATTTTATAATTCCAGGATATTCATAGACGATATAAATAAAATGGAAAATATTTTATAGGCTTTACGTAGGCTTTAGTTTACCTATAAATTTTATTTGTAATTTTAGTTTCGGAATGTAAAGAGGCAGGTTCATAAGCGTTTAAGTCAGGTATAAATCTAGAATAACGAGGGTCAAAGCGAGTTCAAAATAGACTAGGTTTGGTTAATATTTGTTACACGAAACATCATAGGTGCACATTAGTTTTCTGCTTTAACGCTCCCGCAGACAGGCGCGTTCGCACCGACACGTCGCGCTTGTCTGCGGGAGTCTTTAAATGGGGAACAATAAAAATAAGTATGTACATATCTACCGATACCTACGCATGAAACGTCTTGTTGATAAAGGAATTCAATAACTTGGAGGCTTTATACTGGCTTAGCTTGAGATCAAATGGCACGACTTTTATTTCTATTGTGAGTAGGTACGCATTATATTCTTTCATATACGTATCCATATGCTTATAGGCCTTCTCATAATAAGTAATGTTTTTTCGGGGCATGTGTGTGTGCCCTTTGGAAAATTAAATTATACTTCCCTACTCAGTATCTAACTTCCGGTGTAGGTATGGGACCAAATTATGGATTACCACAAACTGTACCTACCTATTGCCATGCACATCGATTATGCTTAAAGTTATGAAATTCATAGGTATAGCGTTCCCAATTACGCTTAATTGTGATTGCGGTAGGTAATTTTTATACCACCATTAAAACAGTAATTTAAGTTAGGAATTATGTATCAACATTGATTAGGATTAACTGATTGATTGACTTAACTGATGATGATAATCCAATAAGCGATGTAAAAATGATTCCTTACATATTTTAAGTAGGTACCATACATTGAGGTAATATGTACTAACGTAGTACATATTAGGTATTTACCTATGAAATTGCCGTTCTGCAGTACTGGCCATTTCAAATCAAAATAATTTTTGTTTGGCTAAGAATTCTAATTTCAAATTAATTTTATTTTAAAAACATGGATTTTTTTTTCCAAAAGTAGTCATTTGTTTATTGATTAGTGTTACATTTTCATCGCATTTCAATCTTTTTCGTCATCATGGATACGTTAAAAATTCGAGTAATTATGGAATATGAGTACCGTCGTGGCAGCACCGCGGCACAAGTGGCACGCAACATCAACGACGTTTACCGAGCTAACACTACAAACCAACGCACCACTTGTTATTGGTTTGCTCGCTTCCGTTCTGGAAATTTCGACCTGAAAAATGAACCTCGCGGTCGTCCGAAGACTTTGGTCGACGATGACGAATTAAAGGCGATTGTGGAAGCTGATGATACACAATCTACGGCTGAATTAGCAGCAGCTTTCGACGTTAGCGTCAAAACAATATTGGTCCATTTGCGTCAAATTGGCAAGGTAAAAAAGCTTGACAAATGGGTGCCCCACGAACTCAATGATCGCCAGCGCGAAGTACGCGTCGAGACGTGCCTTGCACTGCTCAACAGACACACAAATGAAGGAATTTTGAACCGCATTGTTACCTGTGATGAAAAATGGATTCTGTTTGATAACCGCAAGCGCTCAGCAAGTTGGTTGGATCCTGGTTCAGCACCTAAACAATGCCCTAAACGAAAACTTACCCCTAGAAAAGTGATGGTCACTGTTTGGTGGTCTAGCGCCGGTGTGATTCATCACAGTTTCTTACCAAACGGGGTGAGCATTACTTCAGATGTGTACTGTGAAGAACTGAATACAATGATGGAGAAGCTGGCACATCTCCAACCAGCATTGGTCAATCGCTCGTCTCCGCTGCTCCTGCACGACAACGCGCGACCTCATACTGCACAGCAGACGGTCTCCAAGTTGCAAGAACTGGGGTTGGAAGCTCTCCGTCATCCGCCCTACTCACCAGACCTTGCGCCTACAGACTACTACTTTTTTCCAGAATTTGGATAACTTCTTGGCGGGAAAAAAATTCAATACCCGAGAGGCAGTACAAAATGCCTTTGAAGAATTTGTTGCCTCCCGTCCAGCTGATTTCTTTAAGAAGGGCATCAATAAACTGCCACTGAGTGATTACTTCGATTAATACAAATAAAAAATGCATGAAAAAAAATCGTTTAAATTTTTTCATACAAAACGGCAATTTCATAGGTAGTACAGTCAGCAACAAAAGTCGATTAACTCTTGCACTTTTTTATCTTTATGGTACCATATTACAGTCAGCAACAAAAGTCGATTAACACTTGCACTTTTTTTATCTTGCAGACCGAAAACTAAGCTATGCCAAGGCTAAACTAAGCTATGCCAAGCAAGCTAGGCTAAGCTAAGCTAGAAATAAATAGCGTCCACACCAACAGCTAAGCCAAAGCTCAGTACGTACAACAAAGAACACTGGACAGCATTGGCGAAGGATGTGCAAAGGGTGTGCGAGGTAGCGGGAGGGGCTTAGCTTAGCTCGTGTAGCTGCGCATCGGCATACATAACTAACTTAGCTTCGCATATTTTAGTTAGCTACATAGCTTAGTTCGCATAGTTTGCGGTCTGCACACAAGTATGGAAAACTGCGTCAGCTATGCGAGCTAAGCTAAACTAACTTAGCTTAGCTCTTGGTCTGCAACCCGTATAATTATTAAGCGAAATATCTGATTCAAATCGGAACAGAAGTACCTAACATTTTAAGAACATTAACTCTTAACAGTTAAACGAAAAAAAGCAGTTTATCGAATCATTTTGCGTTAATTTAGATGATGTCAAAAAGTAGCAGTGTTAACCGACTTCTGTTGCTGACCGTACTATCTGTGGTACTATTGTAATAGTTCCATAGTACGCTTCTTCGGGTACCAGCATTATTTGCGTTACTCTTTATTCTAATTATTTTCCCTTTTAAATATGCCACTTAAGAGGCCGTATACGAAATTTTGGCGATTTCGCTAATTTGCGTGATTTTACAGTTACAATTCTGTATTTCTACAAGTTTTAAAAGGCACAAAATGAAAGATCGTTTTAATTTGATTATGATTTTTTAATGTATGAGCTACTTATTTATTTTTATTATTTAATTTTGATTAATCGATCTAATCCGGCGACTGTTTTGTGAACTTTTGCTGTAAGGCCTCTGCCTCGAATTTTGCGGGCAGCGGGGCGGCAGCGGCGGCGGAGCGGGAGCGGCAGGATTTTATGCGTAAAAACAAATGGACCGGACCTCCAAAACAGCGGCGCGGTAGCGGGGCGGGACAATGCGAGACGCGCCGCCGCCGCCGCCGCCGCCCCGCTGCCCGCGAAATTCGAGGCAGAGGCCTTAGAGGTTTAGAATATCACATATTTACAAATCGTTTTGACGTCTAAAGGGTGTGCAAAAATTACAATGTATTCTTATGAAAGTCGCCTATATGTATGAATATTTTTTTATCACTATCATATAAAATTTTTGAGTAAAAAAGTATTTAACTTAGCCAAATTTTAGAGAAAATGGGCAAAGAATTGAATTTGATTTCGGCACTTGGAACTCTTGTTCATAAAATTAAAACAACAGAAATAAACTTCAGTTTAAAATCAATCCATTTCCAGAAAAAAAAGCAAAAAATTAAAAAAAATCGCAAAATAAAAATTAGTTCTTTCTCAAGATCTTTCATGTTGTGCACTTTTAGACATACAGTATTTAAGCGTTATCAGGGACCTGCACCCTTATTGCGTCACACATAGATCGGAATCTGAATCATTTTGAAACAAATTGCTTCTCCATTGCTTCATATGTTCGAAAAAATTGTCTGCTCGACAACGTAAATAACGCAATGAATGTTGTTGAAATGTCACAATGAAACCAACTCCGATTGTAATGTGTTACGCAATTAGGATGCTGGGTGTAACGTTTGACTCTAAATTGCTCTTTTAATTGTTATTAAAGCTTTCGAAGCACTTGGATTTATTTATACTTAGGTTATCGGCTGATTTTAAAAACGTAAAAATTAAAATTCTTTATTGTGCTTTTGTCAGCAGCTATTTGGAGGACGCCTCACAAGGTCATAGGTCTGGAATCCTAATTATAATATTTATATAAACAGAATTGAGGGGATTCAAAAGCGGTTTCTACAGTTCTTGCAGTACAAACAAAACTAGGAAATATACTTCCAGTTGCGCGATGTAAGAGGTTTCTTAACTTACTACTGTATGAGCGCAGACGCATTGCAGATAAAATTACGTACTTATTTAAAATAGCAAATGGTACTATAGATTGCCTTGAACTGTTAGGAAGTTTAGGATTATTTAGTTACACACTGAAAAATGCTTTGCAAACCTATTTTGTTACATATCCCTCATTCCAAGTCCGCATACAGGCAGAACTCGTTTCTAATCCGTGCGAGCAGAAGTTTTAATAAATAGTCTGGTGAACATGATTTGGATATATTCAATACCAGTGTTTTCAGCTTAGGCATTTGTTGGTGAAAAGCTTCTTTACGACAGAGTAATAAAACGATTCGATTCGATTCGTGTTTTGATTTTTGACGACGTCTAAATGATTTTTAGTTTGTGTTGGTTGATCGTGTACTATTTGTTTCCTAATTTATGTTATAAGAGGTATTTTGTACCGACCTTTTTTGTTAAAACTTTTTTGTTTCATTGTTTATCAGTGGAAACTTGTAAATGGCCTTCAGTTTCATCTATACATTTATACTAATATTATAAAGAGGAAAGATTTTTTGTTTGTTTGTTTGTTTGTACCGAATAAGCTTCGAAACTACTGGACCGATTTAAAAAAAAAAATCACCAGTACAAAGCTAATTTATCAGGAAGTAACATAGGCTATAATTGATTTTAATAAAAATTTGAGATCCTTTAGAAAATGGCAATAATGTAACCCAAAGTAGCAAAATTTTGCCTAAAAACTTCATTGTATGGAGGGAGGAAGTGGGTAGGAGGATAGGGGCAGGGGTTGGTGAGGAGAGGAAGGGTAGGTGAGGGGTGACGGGGACGGGAGGGGATGGTGAGGGGGGAGTGGGAGGGGACGGGGTAGTGAGGGAGAGAGGGGGAAGGGGAAGTGGTGAAGGGGGTGCGAGAGTGGGTGAGAGGGGGAGGGAGAGGTTAGCGGGAAGGGGATGCGGTGATGAACGTGCTAATCTCAGGAACTACCAGTCGGATTTAAAAAAATCTTTTTGCCTTTTATCCCATATCTAAAGGAAGGTTATAGGCATATTTAATATCACTCTAGGACCTGTACGTGGCGAGCTAAAATAAAAAAAGTCAGAAAGAACGCTTAGCGAAAACGAAGTAATAGCGAGGGCAGGCAATGCGATGCGACGGGGTGGGTCGGGAAACAAGAAAATTCACGCGGACGAAGTCGCGGCCAGCAGCTAGTATTTTATAAGGACATTGTCTACTTTAGCTGTAAGTTTCCCGAACAAAATAAAATAAAAATAAAATAAGTAATTTATTTTAGGTACTTTTAGCAACTGCCTTTTGGTCGAGACAAATAAAATTAATAGCATGTATAGGAGTTAACTGTAATGTTCAGTTGTGAGTGGATTACAGGGCTGTAGGTAACCCTCATTGTTTCAGGTTCGGTGGACATCTCTGTCGTTGACGCAGGCTCTGCGACACTCTATTTTGTTGTACAGAACTCATTTTCTTTTAAGGATATAAGTGAATTCGCTTGAAGGAATTTAATATCAGTGCTCTGTAAAATGAGTGTCTGTCGTGTAAGCTATCACAGTACCTAAAATTCTGCAGTAAAATAAAATTTTGGTAACCTCCTGGAACTATTTCCAAGACAAAACTTAATATTAAATTGTTGTATTATTACATGTAATTTAGAGTAGATGGAAATTAAATAAACAATCTTCCGAAGATTTTCGCATTTAATCTGTCTGTACAGTACCTATCTATTTACTAAGACTTTCGTGGCAGTAATAAAATGTAAAGTTTTGCTGAAAAGGTCCCAGCTGTTAGAATATCGATTGTTTGTCTGACAGTGAAGAATGTTTGCGACGCTGAAATGAAATAGACATTGACTGAATTGACTGTTAAGACCCGCATTCTAATAAGGTTAATAACTATTTCAACTGTTGTTACAAAGTTGGCATAATGACTACTCGTACGTGTGTCATTGCCCTGATATTAGTAACATTTGCACATTTGTAATAACGTTCGCCTTTCGGTGAAAGACACATGGTGAAAATAATATAGCTATAAAACCAGAAGTTTATGCGATTCGTAACGGTATGATTAAGTCACGCAAGTACGATAAAGTCGAGCGTTTACAGCGAATAGCTGGTGATGAAATCAACCTGCTTCCTACTCTGATTGCGTTCAACAAGCTCTTAGCGTTGTTTGTAAAAAAATCTTGACACCTGGGGTTAATGTTCATTCTTCGGAAAAAATACAGGCTCATCTTCATTTGTTTGTTTTAGGAGGAGCAATATTTATAGTTACGTAACGACTGCCGAAAGAGAAACAGAATATGCTGCACAGTGAAACACCGCATTTTGCTGTCATATCTAATATGTATGATTCACCGACGCACACCACACAAAATTGGGCTCTCAGAATGAAGATGAAGCTCAATTTAGACTCACATGTATCATGCAAGTTACATAATCTCGACTTCAAGTGCACGGGAAGCCATGTTCCTATTTTGGGAGGAGTCCGGTGGGACATGTACCAAATTAATTTCTGTACAATAGTTTAGTATTGTAAGATTGTATGGTGCAGAGTCGTACTCAAGTACATTTAGAATTAATCTCAGAATCTTTAGAAGTCATCTCTTCAGAAATAAATGAAGCGATTTATCGAGAGAATATATCGATAAATGTCCACCTGGACATTGATTGAGCCATCACCATTACACACTGGAAACGGGAATAGCAATTTTTCACGTGAACCACTGATACGGATTTTGCGGTAAAACGTTCGGAATTTTTTATAGATCTGTATTTTCTGCAGATAGGAAAACTTGGGAGAAGGGATATCTATGTAGACGGTTCATTTCTTCAATCTACTTGTTTGTAGAAGACTTGACTATCGAAAACATACTAACTGAAATCTATGAAAGTAGGTATACTTACCTATTCTTTTGTTCAGATTGCAATGAAAAATTATTATATATCATTAATTTATAAGTAGTTTAATAACCCCAGGAACTGCCTCGCTGGAGACACATAATCGTTAACTGTTATAAATAATCCGCCCGATTACAAAAGGTGGGCACTGTCACAAGCAGCTGTTGGAACGGCTCGTTATTGTTGTAGGTACAAGACAGAATTCATTCTCGAATAAACTGACGTAATAACAACACACAACTGCCTACCTGGAATTATTTTATTTTATTTAGTAACTAGCTGACCCGACAGACGTCTTGTCCGAAAGTTCATACAAATATCTCATAGAAAAAAGGACGTTAAATTTTTCTGAATGCAAAAATTTTCCGGGAAACTTAAAATTTTTCTTCCCCTAAAAACCTAATTCGGACTGTTACGAACAATTTAAAACAAAAAATAGCCCATTGAATGTATACTAACTTTACTTGTTTTTACAAACGAAATGGTTTCCTTCCCAGTATTTTCAATCATTTAATTAATTCATTTAATTTTCCTCCACCCTTTAAAAACACATCATAATTATGATGTGTTTTTAAAGGCTGGAGGAAAATTAATTAGGTATACCTTTATTCCGTATGATGACGAAATTCCTGTAGGGCCAGGCTGATTGTAAAGTCGTTTAGGAAAACATTAATGTCACGCGTTATTTTTATTAAGTAGTTAGCGATTTATAAAAATAATATTGACTCATCTTTTTTTAAGTGAACCGTTAGCTTTTCTCCATAAATAAATATTTATCCCAAGCAGTTTTGCCGAACTTTGTTTAAAAGGTAAAACTTCTAGCTGTCTGAGGTTCACAGTCTAACTTTGTAACGACTAGACTAGACGAGAAACTACACTAAAGGAAGAACTCTTCTTGTCATCGCCCCCTTACGGGTCATGAATTTTCTATTCATAAGAAGTGCACTAGTAACAGAAGTTCACATTTTAACCCCACTCGCACCCTCACAACAACGACGTAGTTTTTAAACAATAAATTAATACCATCTAATAAATTTGACATAATATTAAAAACAACATAGTTTTGTTTGTAAAATGGTTTAGGTACTTATCCCTAGGGATTTAGCTGTCTACCGTAATGTATATGAAAACTGTGTGCCCTAATTTTGTTACTGCGACCCATTTCAACGTAGCAGTTCATCACAGTTCTAACCTAACCTATTTGGTCGGAGTGCCCTAATACTTATACTTCTAGATCATACTCGTATCATAGATTATTTCTAGTAAGATAGTTAGTGGTTATACCACTTCCATATAAATAAATTTATTATGGCTACAACCATTTTGCTGCGACATATCCATAGTAATTCATATCCATATCTATACTCCATACCATGTAATAAATGCGAAAGTAACTCTGTCCGTCGGTTTGTCTGTCTGTTACTTTTTCACCCGTTACGGCTGAACGGATTTGGATGAAATGTCACACAGGTAGACCATGACCAGGGCCAGGACATAGGATGCTTTTATTCCGGTAGTATAGTTTCCCGTGGGATAATTTTCGACATCCATATGCGCGCAGCCGCTAGTTTCATTATATTAACCGAAAATGTTTGTCATTTTTGTCGTCGCGAGTTCATTAGCACCGTCTATTCAGCAAAGAGAAGCCTGAATGGAGTATAATTTAGGCCAACACGACGTAATAATTATTTGAGGCACAATAGGTATTTTACTCCTAACTGGATATAACAGGGCGAAAATGCCTTCCTGAATAAAATCCATCAAGTTTTCAGCCAACCCTGAAATACCGAAGAAACACAGGGACAATAGCTTCGCTATTTCAATTTAATTCACTAAACATAACTTCTTTGTGAGTGAATAACTCAAAGGAAATTACAATAATTTTCTTATTTCCTTTTGCTTCTCAGAGGAGTGGATAATTCCGATGAAAGAATGCGAGTTGTTAACGACTCTTCACTGCTATTTATTTTATTTTTACCGTTGTTTAGTATCCACTCTATTTAATTTGTATTTAATTGTAAGGTTACATAATTTTCCAGTTCAGTAATTTCTCTTTGATGGAACATTAGGCAATATTTTGATTTCAAAAGATGGTATTCATTTCTAAAGAAATTATAGGTAAGTACAACGATTTCAAAAGAAAATAAATTAATGATTATACTCACTTTTTCCAAGAAAATACTTGAAGTACCATCGTGTTTGAAACTCGGGGTTTTCCAGCACAGGCGCGCTTGGAGGTCCAAATAACTGTGAAGAAACAGAAACAATAAATTTGATATAAGGTAAATGATAAAAAGATGATAACGACGTTTTTTATAACCAACTTCAAAAAAGGAGGTTCTGTATTCGACCCGTATGTATGTTATGTATGTTGACGCCCGCGATTTTCTCAAAAACTAACGAACCAATTTTGATGCTATGCATATTTATGCATACCATCAAAATTTTAAGTTAAATACTTATACAATTACTTAAGTTAAAATAAATTTAATTTTAAAAAGTTTAAACCGACTTCAAACTTTTCTAAAAAACTGAACAGCTTCTGAAGTTGGTGTGTTCAATTCTTCAATGCATAAGGTGCTTTGCACCGACTTCAGAAGCTGTTAAGTTTTTTAGGAAAGTTGCTTTATTCGTTTAAGTTTTTTGAAGTCCGATTTTACTTTTTTGTTATTATCAGATCCCTATTTTATATTTTTTGGTCAAATTTTTTTTTCTTTATCTTCTAGATTGTTAAACTAGTAGGTAATACGTAGGTAATATCTGCTTAATGACATCTTCCGTTTCGTTTGAGCTCACAAACTTCAATTAATTCAATTCAATTAAAAAGTACCAATAATGTGAGTAGGTACTTAAATATCGTATCTACGTAAAACTTTTTCATTAATAAAAGGTCAGTATTTTGATTAAAAATCAACATTTTAACGGAAAGTTTTTGAATCTTTCAACTTTTCAGCAACTCACTATGTAAAAAGCTCTAGTCAAAAACACTCCTGCCGATCAGAATTTTACCCTATAGAAATAAGTTTTCAATGTTCCCGTGAAATATCTGACACAGTGTTAATAGAAAAATCTTTTTTTATCTTTTGTAACGACAATTTTATGATTGTTCACGTCATTTTTTTGAACAGTTTAATAACATGTGTTATAAAGATGTTTTGAGGAATCCATACCAAGTTAAGTGTAACGTTACTTTGTAACTTTTAACAAAAGGGTTACTTCTTGAAATCTTAGATAGAGCTTATTCCTGATAGAATAGAACAAACTGGAAAGAATAAATAAATAACCTTTGAGTAATCTTCAGCAGACGCCTTTAAGTCCTAAGCTTTTACTCATAAAAAGGTGTCGTTTAAACCAACTGCGTTTAAATGTCGTAAAGTTTTATTCTCACGATTAAATGACTGTGGCTTCTAAACTTAGTAAAATTTATCTCTGAAACATCTGTCGACTCTCCATTTTTTTTGTGCAAGTTATGAGTAGGGTTCTAATTTTTCCGAAGTTTTTACGACTATAATTTGTGAATATTAGCTACGTAAAAAATCTGAACCTATACTTATTAAGTTTATTTGTATAGACAATCAATTAAAAAAAAAATCAGAAAGGTCAGGTGCGTAGTACTCGCAACCGGCGTACGTGTAAGACCAGCATCCTAATTGCGTAACACACAATCAATCGGAATCTGAATCATTATGAAGCAAATTGCTTAATCCATTGCTTCAAAATTTGTCTGCTTGACAACGTAAATAACGCAATGAATGTTGTTGAACTATCAAAATGAAACCGATTCCCATTGATAGTGTGTTACGCAATTAGGGTAGGTAGGTACAGATTATGAACGTAAAAGAAGCAGAGGAGTTATGTAAGGATCGTAGCAGGTGGCGTTCTGTACTTTCTGCCGTGGGAAGATAGCGTGAGTATGTATATGTAAAAAAATTGGTGGAAATAATTATTGTGAGCTGCACCGAAGCTGCACGAATTACATCCGCCATAACATGCGATATAATTCATAACTAATCATTGCTCGCTCAGTCCATGGCTACTAAAGCAGGATGTATGTATAATATATGTAATCATGTGTGAGAAGGATACCCTATTCAAATTTCTGAACACATATATGAGGCTGGGTTGCCCGGATATTTGGCAATAAACTTTTGACAAAGGCCCACAATGATTTTTGCTATGCCTTCATTTTGCTATTCAACATTTTTGCTGATAAAATATTCATCTCTATTTTATTATGGATGTTTTTAAAGACTACATTTTTGTTACATACCTACATGGTGAATGAGTAATTACGGTCGTTATGTCATTGTGATGATTTATTAAGTGAGCTCGGGGGAAAATGTTACCAAATGGGTCAGCTCTGTCCTGAGGGAAGCTTTAACGCTTGCGTATTATTTTCTGGATCCTCTGCATGAATATAGAAATGAAGTTTACATTCCAAACACTAGTATTTATTTTTAAATTACCGTTGCATAAACTATCTAAACACTAAAGAGTATAGAACGTGGAAGCACAGCCATGAAAGCTACACCACAAACTAAATCGAAGGAACTCAAAATATTTTCCGAAGATTTACCAACAGATAGAAAGTGAATTCTTACCTCATCTTTCTCCCCCAGCGAGTTGCCGTTTTCAAGGCGATAGCGCCGTGCCACTGCGTCCAAGGCCCCGGGGTCTCCGGACGCCGACAGCTGCGAAACAAACATTACTATTAATGACTGACACTTTTAATCATTCGTAAAGGGTAAGAACTAATAAAAGTTTTAGCTTCTTGTCGAGTCACGTCCGCCCGCAGGCGTCCGTTGCTGTAAGTACCTACCAACATGAAGGATGCCTGAGGCACTACAACGGTTTGGGCCTATAATTAACACGATTGAAAATCGGGCTGTTTAAAGTTTTTTGTAATTATAAAGAAAAGCTTAAACCTTTAACAAAAACTAAAAAGTTTAAACTGCTTTTTTCCCGACTACTTGCTGAAATTTTTATTTTTTTCTGTGCTTTTAATGGATCGTACGGTTCCGTACCTCAAAAGAAAAAAACGGAACCCTTATAGGATCACTTCGTTGTCCGTCTGTCTGTCTGTCAGTCTCTCAAGACCCTTTTGCTCAGGAATGCGTAGAGATATCAAGTTGAAATTAATATCAAATAGAGCTCTAAATAAATCAAGCTTTTCGAAGCTTAGGTCAACGAAATAAAAAATTACGGCCATTTATGCGACATATTTTGATACTCGCAAGTAAATCAAATCATATAGGGTACCTACTTAGGTACCGTTGACCTAGAAAACAAACTTAATATTCAGTACGTATATGTATAAAGAACTATCTTGAAAAAAAGTTAAGTACCTTAGTAAAAATAATAATATGAACTTTACCACGTACCTATAATGTTTTCAAAATTCAGAACTAGAGATTCAGTATTAATGAATAAATTAATGTTCTAATAATAAACCGGTTGAACTTGTAATAATACATCCTGCACTGCACCCGACTTTATTTTAGCGCCATTAAGGCCTCGCTTCTATTTTTAAAAACTTTTACTAAACCTGACATTGGCTAATTGCACAAACCGTACGAAGCCAAAAGAAAAAAAAAAAAACATTGTTTTATTAAAATATTTGTGGCCAGCATTGTCATAAGGTGAAAGTATAAATTTTTATAGATTTTTATAGGTAGGTATTTATTTCAAGCAAACGGGATGAGATTTCAATTTTGAATAATTTGTTTATTTTCCTTTCTAATTGTTCATACCAAAAACTCGAAATACCAACTTACATTGTTTGACCTCAAAAGAAAAACAAATACGAAAATAAATAAGTAAGTTATGTAAAATATAATATTCAAAAGAAGAAAATGAATACCTCTCAACAAAATTTCGCTCCTATTTTGGTTACTTGATCCCAGAGACTACGAAGTTTTCAAATTGGATGATAGGAATGGAAAAACTCAAACATGCGGATGAAGACTGTTTGAAACTTTCATGAGTTCCAAAATGTTTGTATTATTATGTTATACGATATTGGTCGTAGGCATAGATACGGCTTTATTGGGACTAATAAAAATAATTGAACAGGTAGGTACGAGTATTCATACACACGTAAAAGCGAAAATGGATGCGGTTATGAAAATAAAAAAAGAACACTCCTACTTAGCTAGTGCATCAAAGGAGTATCAACGTTCATCGTAAAACCTTCTTCAAATAAAGTATAAACAAATGAAAAACACTGTTTCATGTTCGTGTTTACCGCGATGCAAGCCGATATTAATGACTCTTTGATTACACCTTTATACTGTAAATCAGGGCAGCTCGTCAACATTATATTAAACTAACTGCGCCTCGCAGTTTCACCCGCGTAGACCGTGATAAAAGTAGCCTACAGGGTATAAGCTATCTACATACCAAATTTCATCCAAATCGATCCCGCCGTTTGGGCGTGAAGAAGTAACAAACATACACACACACTCGCAAACTTTCGCCTTTATAATATTAGTGCGAAGTGTGATTACTCTTTTGGCTCGATCTAAATGTGCGAATCTTGTCACAATTACTTATACGATCAGTATGTCTATAACCGATAGGAATCGTATTATCTTGACTGACAGGTTTAATTTACTTAATGTTCCTGCGGTAGTCCTGTTTTAAAATAGCTGCCTAACATTTGAGGACGGATTCTCTATTTAAGTCGAGGCATGATGGTCAGGTGCTGGTCGATCGTTATCAATCAAGACTAATGAGAATTTAACTCGGGTTGAAGACCCTAAAAGTGAAGTAGGCGTATCAAAATCAAATAAAATCAATTTACATAAACGGGGAACGTTAGGGGCTTATCCAACTTATTCGAAATTTTTCATTCTTATGAATATTTGATTGCTTTTCCCAAGGCAAGGCCAATGAGACGTTATGAATATCTTACATGTCATTATATTCTGTAATAAAAAGAAACGTTACAAATGAAGAACCCCACAAAATGTAAAGGGAATAACTACGCATTTCGCCACATTAAACAAAATCTTGGGAACAGAGTTTATTTATGAATTATTAAACTTGAATCGAATTCATTTTTACGAACGAATTGTGCTTGAAATCAAAGCTACTGAAAGTAATCGGTTATTTGATTTTCAAGTACCAATTTCAAGGTTTGAAACGTTCTTGAAAAATACGTTTAATTAAGAGATGTCAGCTTTAATCGAAATATCACTATTTATATACCTACATTTAGTATTAAATAGTTCCACTACCAAACTCTGGATCCGGTTAAATGTTTTCTATTCAGTCGCTGAATGTAATCAAGTAAACAATGCCCGTCATTACTGTCGGTGGTTTAGCAACAATAAGGATTCAATGGAGGACTTAATTAATCCTTATTTTGGGCAACAACAAGACTATATTCGTACCTCGTATGGTACTGTGAGCTATGATGATATTCCCTGCAGACTTCAAGGCTAATGAAACTACTTAGGTACTTCATTAAAACGGCACGGGCCCAATAGCGGAAACTACCGAGCAAGAAGTTGTGAGTTCGATCTCAACCCACTGTACTGCACAGGGTTATTTGTAATTCCACGTATTCCTTGCAGGACGTCATAGTAGGGTTAAAATGCAACAAATTAAGCCACTAAACTGTTCTACCGAAATTCAGTATTTTTTTGTAATTTTTGTCTATAAGAGAAATAGAGAGAGAATAGCTATTCAACGCGGAAATGCAGCCAGTGTTCTTAGCACCATGCCTCATGGACACCCACTTTTGTTAGATTTTAAGGTTTAGTTTTGTATTTAATTTTACCATACCATAAATTGGTAATTAAATAAATGCCACAAAAAAAAAGAAAAAAAAAGAGAAATATAAATTACGAAAAATAAAATGTTTAATTAGTGATCTTTGCCAAAGTTTTAGGCATTTTCCAACTTTTAATTTTTATCAAAGATCTGCTACGGCATCAGCTATGATAATAACTTAAATTCCAGTAAAGTCGCGCCGCAAATCATTATTGAATTGTATTTTTCATAAAAAATCTAAAAATCAGAAATTTCGGTGGAATATTTGGTGGCTTGATTTGTTGCATTTTAACCCTACTATGACGTCTGCAGGTAATACGTCGAATTACAAGTAACCCTGTAAACTCGTGGCTAAGTACAGCCGCACGGGTCGATCGATCAGGTTAAGTTACGCTTGCCGCTTGTGGATTGGTGACCATCTTTACATACTGAGACCATAGAAATATAAAAAACAGTACTGAGACCCTCCCGTGCCTCGGAAAGCACGTTAAGCCGTTGGTTCCCTTTTTTTTTAACCCATTTTTAGATTTATAATTAGGTTGTTGTTAGGTTGTTTGTTAAAGTTATTGTTGTGTTTTTATTGTTAATTTTATATTGTAGGTACCCGAGAATAATAATTAATGTGTCTCTATGACTATAGTTTTAAGTCTTCTATATTGTTATATAGAGTATAGGTATGTAGTTTATAAGTTAGGCTTTATGCCCATGTGCACATACTATTGTAAATATTCGTATGCCGCTTTTAGCGGCGGATGTGTCCTGAACACAATTATTTTATATACCAACTTTGTTGCTACCATATCCGACGAATAAATGTCTTTGTCTTTGTCTTTGTCTTTGTCTTTGTCATTCTTGAATATTTGACAGTCGTTACGGGTCGTTAGAAACCCGAAAGACTGGCAACCAGTCTTACCAAGGGGTATTATCGTATTACCCAGTAACTGGGTTGTGGAGGTCAGAAGGCAGTCGCTCCATGTAAAACTACTGGTATTCAGCTGCATCCCGTTATTCTGGAAGCCGACTCCAAGACCCCAACACAGTTGGAAAAAGGCTAGGGAGATGATGAGACAGGAAATCAGGAACACATATTTTATTTATTGATCAACCCGCTCCCATTGCTTTGATAAAACTTTCTCGTTGGTATATATATCTAAGTCACGGCATGAATTTGGATGAGGTTGTTTTACGATTTCTGTTTCCCTTCCTAACTCATTGTTAGTAAAAATGAATATATTATATCAAACCGTATTCTACGGAAAGTAGGCCTCGCATAAAGAAGACGCCATAAC
Source organism: Cosmia pyralina (assembly GCA_946251885.1). Classification (NCBI taxonomy): domain Eukaryota; kingdom Metazoa; phylum Arthropoda; class Insecta; order Lepidoptera; family Noctuidae; genus Cosmia; species Cosmia pyralina. The sequence continues at coordinate 22,252,500 of OX276345.1, read as the reverse complement.
TGCCATAACGAATGGCCCTAGGGGCGTTGGTGATCGCGGTTGATATATCGCACTATGGTTTAATATCCCTTAGCCGACTCTATGGTACCCCGGAGATTGCGAAACGAGGTAATGATGTTAGTACCTAATCAAAAATCATGGGGTTGTTATACCATCATGACAGAATTCCATTCTTAAGGGGGCAAATTGTGTAACACGCTATCAATCGCAATCGGTTTCATTTTAGCAGTTCATTAACATTCATTCCGTTATTTACGTTGTCGAGCGGAAAATGTTTTTAGACACATGATTAGCAATTTGCTTCAAAATGATTCCGATTGATAGTGTGTTATGCAATTATGGTGTTGGTCTCATAAATATGTAAAAAAAAGCTCGGAAATACTTGCCACTATATAACTTATTTTATAAGACTACATCACATTTAACCTACATTTAGTAGTAACGCTGCTGCCACAGGCCAGCCTATACATTCTGTTTAATGTCAAGTCCGCCTGGCAAGCAGCGCAACGCGTTACAATAGCTCCCAATAACTGTAAACCTACAGCTAGTAAATACGCTACAACGAACGCAACGCCATTTTCAGAAACATTGTTCATCATAAAATGTGCATCGATACGTTAATGGCGAATTTTGACAGATATTCGCGCGAACGTGGCGGGAACCCGTTAGCAAAATTGTTTATGATCGAGTTTCGGATATCGGTTTAATATTATAATCTGTAGAGTGTTAGGAGGATTTTCGGCAATTTCGGTATCGAATAACGGATGCCGATGACGATATCGGCTGAATTTGACTACCTATTTATTTGAGGGAAAAACAATGGATAAAAAAGGTTGTTTTGAATGTGATACAAAAAGGATATGCCGACATATCCAAGGATCAGAAAGGTTCATCCATGGTATTACAACTACTTACAGTAATTTTTGTATTTTTTTTAACAATTTTCCTGTACCGCCGTTACCTACGGTTACCTACGGTTTTCTGAGAGCCTATTATAATTTTTTCGTGCAAAAATCCAACAAACTGGCTTTTCGATACGTCTCTTGAAAACTGGGGCGCAACCGTCGGCCTAAATATAAGGGTCAGTTCATATTGCAAAGTCACGCGGCTTCGCGGAAAGGGCGTGACGAAGAGATACAATGTATGCAAGATACGGCTAATAGCGGCCTGTCACGTCGTCACGGATCAAGGTGCCTTTGGACACCCACAATTACTGGTACTTGACCTACACAATCTATCTTTTTGATGCTGTCACTATAGGTACAGTCCTACTTAACTTACCTATCTGTGAAATGGCGAAAATTGGAACTACGGCCGTCATTTTGAAATGTCTTCGATTGTGCTGACGCATCGACGGTGCCGTCCTCTTTCAGTTCACAGATAAGTTGGTAGGACTGAACATTTATTATTCGGTTTTTTTAACGGTGGTAACGGTGACCTGGAAAATCGGACTAATCGGAATTATTGGCTAACGTATTCATGTCCGCCATTAAAGTTAATCTCTCAGTAGAAAAGCATTTTAGCAATATTTCTCAGTAGGTACCGCCTCATGGGTACCGCAGATTCTATTAAATTTTATTACACGTAGGTATCTTAGCTGCCATAACAAGAAATAAGCTTCACTTCAGCATAGATCGCTGCAAACCGCATTACACAATTTCTTCTATTATATAAGCAGAAAAGTACGGAAAAGAACAGAATTTCAAAACGGAATCGTACCTATCCACAAAACAATATTGATAGTTTTACCTTTGCATTTTGGATTGACAAATGAAAGTATAGAATATAGAAACCGTGTGCTACAGAACATGAGAACATGTTATTTATGAGTACCTAGATAATAGAAACCGTCTGCTACAGAATATGAGAACATGTTAGTTGGTACCTACATAATAGAAACCGTGTGCTACAGAACATGAGAACATGTTAGTTGGTACCTACATAATAGAAACCGTGTGCTACAGAACATGAGAACATGTTAGTTGGTACCTAAATAATAGAAACCGTGTGCTACAGAACATGAGAACATGTTAGTTGGTACCTACATAATAGAAACCGTGTGCTACAGAATATGAGAACATGTTAGTTGGTACCTACATAATAGAAACCGTGTGCTACAGAACATGAGAACATGTTAGTTGGTACCTACATAATAGAAACCGTGTGCTACAGAACATGAGAACATGTTAGTTGGTACCTACATAATAGAAACCGTGTGCTACAGAATATGAGAACATGTTAGTTGGTACCTACATAATAGAAACCGTGTGCTACAGAACATGAGAACATGTTAGTTGGTACCTACATAATAGAAACCGTGTGCTACAGAATATGAGAACATGTTAGTTGGTACCTACATAATAGAAACCGTGTGCTACAGAACATGAGAACATGTTAGTTGGTACCTACATAATAGAAACCGTGTGCTACAGAATATGAGAACATGTTAGTTGGTACCTACATAATAGAAACCGTGTGCTACAGAACATGAGAACATGTTAGTTGGTACCTACATAATAGAAACCGTGTGCTACAGAATATGAGAACATGTTAGTTGGTACCTACATAATAGAAACCGTGTGCTACAGAATATGAGAACATGTTAGTTGGTACCTACATAATAGAAACCGTGTGCTACAGAATATGAGAACATGTTAGTTGGTACCTACATAATAGAAACCGTGTGCTACAGAACATGAGAACATGTTAGTTGGTACCTACATAATAGAAACCGTGTGCTACAGAATATGAGAACATGTTAGTTGGTACCTACATAATAGAAACCGTGTGCTACAGAATATGAGAACATGTTAGTTGGTACCTACATAATAGAAACCGTGTGCTACAGAACATGAGAACATGTTAAGTTAGGATACCTATATTGCATCGGTTTAGTAATTAAATGAAGGTAAACAAAAAAAAAACTACGTGTCTGGTTAATCGACTAAACGTAATCACCTGTCACTTCAGTCGTCATGCTGCGACACAGTTGTATTCACAGTTCTATTTAACAACGAATTATAAAGTTGCAAAATTAAAGAGTACAACTGTGTCATGACAACTGAAGTGACAGGTATTACGTTTAGTCGGTTAACTAGACACGTGTTTTTTTTTTGTTTATGTTTATTTAATTACCTAAACTGACGGAGTATAGTTGTTTTGTTTTTGGTGATAGTGGAGCGGAGTAGGTACAGCCAGGGAAATTATTATTAGGCTAATCGACACCCTACGTCAATTTGCTGTGTTATTGCCATTTCATTATTGCTTTTGCAGTTGTGATTTGAATATAATAAGGGACAATTTGAGTTGATAATTTATTTGATAAATAATAGGTCTTTACCTATGAAATTGCCGTTTTGTATGAAAAAATTTAAACGAATTTTTTTCATGCAATTTTTATTTGTATTAATCGAAGTAATCACCCATGCAATCAATGCATCTTTGCCAACTCAGTGGCAGTTTATTGATGCCCTTCTTAAAGAAATCAGCTGGACGGGAGGCAACAAATTCTTCAAAGGCATTTTGTACTGCCTCTCGGGTATTGAATTTTTTTCCCGCCAAGAAGTTATCCAAATTCTGGAAAAAGTAGTAGTCTGTAGGCGCAAGGTCTGGTGAGTAGGGCGGATGACGAAGAGCTTCCAACCCCAGTTCTTGCAACTTGGAGACCGTCTGCTGTGTAGTATGAGGTCGCGCGTTGTCGTGCAGGAGCAGCGGAGACGAGCGATTGACCAATGCTGGTTGGAGATGTGCCAGCTTCTCCATCATTGTGTTCAGTTCTTCACAGTACACATCTGAAGTAATGCTCACCCCGTTTGGTAAGAAGCTGTGATGAATCACACCGGCGCTAGACCACCAAACAGTGACCATCACTTTTCTAGGGGTAAGTTTTCGTTTAGGGCATTGTTTAGGTGCTGAACCAGGATCCAACCAACTTGCTGAGCGCTTGCGGTTATCAAACAGAATACATTTTTCATCGCAGGTAACAATGCGGTTCAAAATTCCTTCATTTGTGTGTCTGTTGAGCAGTGCAAGGCACGTCTCGACGCGTACTTCGCGCTGGCGATCATTGAGTTCGTGGGGCACCCATTTGTCAAGCTTTTTTACCTTGCCAATTTGACGCAAATGGACCAATATTGTTTTGACGCTAACGTCGAAAGCTGCTGCTAATTCAGCCGTAGATTGTGTATCATCAGCTTCCACAATAGCCTTTATTGTAGACCAAAGTCTTCGGACGACCGCGAGGTTCATTTTTCAGGTCGAAATTTCCAGAACGGAAGCAAGCAAACCAATAACAAGTGGTGCGTTGGTTTGTAGTGTTAGCTCCGTAAACGTCGTTGATGTTGCGTGCCGCTTGTGCCGCGTTGCTGCCACGACGGTAGTCATATTCCATAATTACTCGAATTTTTAACGTATCCATGATGACGAAAAAGATTGAAATGCGATGAAAATGTAACACTAATCAATAAACAAATGACTACTTTTGGAAAAAAAAATCCATGTTTTTAAAATAAAATTAATTTGAAATTAGAATTCTTAGCCAAACAAAAATTATTTTGATTTGAAATGGCCAGTACTGCAGAACGGCAATTTCATAGGTAAAGACCTAATATTTAATTTCCCTGAGTTTACTAAGTTTTTATTTAAAACTCAGGTTATAAACTATCTGTATACCAAATTTTATCCATATCCGTTCAGCCGTTTTTGCGTGATTGAGTAACAAACATCCAAACATACAAACTTTCACATTTATAATATTAGTAGGATAGTAGAATTAGTCAGGCAATGAGTACCTAGTTCAAAAAATTACTAAATTATTAAGCCTGCATTGAAAACTTTTACCGGTACATTACCTATTTACTAAATCTCTTTTAGGAAGATAAATATTTTATACCTCCATATAGGTAGGTGTCATTCATTGATCAACGATTTTTATAAAAACAATATGTCAAATTTAATGAAAAACTTCAGTATACATACCTACTTAGCCCAATCAATGACCTATTTGAACTTTGTTCTCCTAACGTTTAAGTTTGTAATACATAATGCCCCGTATCAAGTATTGAAAACTATCAGAGGTATATCATATTAGGTACCTCACGTACACAATCCGGAATACGTAACTGAAACTATTTCAATAGTCTATTGCCGTCAAATTGCCTCCATCATAACTATCGGTATTTTATTATTTAGAAAACTTAAGATCTTTGCTTAGAAAGTTTCTTAATAAATCTAGATAGTAAGTGCTCATACACACGAGCGGCACGCGTCAGTGGCAGAGGCGACTGCAGCCTTCGACAAGGTGCCGCTTGTGTATTTGAGCCACATTGTCGACGACAGTCAACGACGCGTTGACGCGATGGCTGTCATCGACGCGTGTCGATGGCTGCAATTTCCTCTGCCGTTGATGCGTGTCGCTCGTGTGTATTATGAGCACTAAGTTGTTTGTGAGCGCTATTTAGATACTGTGAAATATTTTTCTGAGATGAGAACTTGAGTGAAACTTACTTAGATTAGCGTTATACCAATCTAGGCTTTATCGTCATAATCCTGTAAAGATTTTATTGTTCTACACAGTCGACACCTTACATTGTGTTTTAAAATAAGCCTGCCTGTAAAACATGTTTAATGAAACGGCATTAAAGTAACTGCTGTAAGTAGGCTATGATGAAGTGTTGAAGCTTGTCCTTTTGTTATTTTGCATTTCATTAGTTACGGGGTTACAATGTGAAAACTTACCCACACAGTAGGATAATATAAAAATAAAGTTGAGTAAAATATGGTTCAGTAAATGTAGGTAACTGTATCTCAAACCAAACGTCCTTCCACCTGAAATCACTGAAAACGCTCGCGCTAGAGTTTCAGACACATTTAACAAAGCGTCGCTGTCGACCTACATCTCATAAATCCTTGTGTACAACCACAAAAATTTAAAGAATGCTTTATCCCTTCAGCTTGTATAAAAGTAAGGGATTTTTGCCACTCGCTGTGGTGTCTAAAAAACATGTTCATTTGCTACTTATTTTAAACCGACGAAAAAAAAGGAGGAGGTTCTCAATTTGACACGTATGTTTTTTTTTTATGTATGACCACGCATAACTTTTTACAGAGTCGTCCAATTTGAAAATTTTTTGTCAACCTCAAAGTTGGTCCCATATAAAATTGATTAACTTTGCTTGGGTAGTTTTTGAGTTAGCTTCAATAATACGTACTACTTTGCCCCACTTTTATATGGATGATGTTCTAGTTGCTTTTGCAGGTAGTGGTATTAGAATTTGTGTGGGGTTGGTACCATAACTAAAAAGTGAAAAATAAAAACTTTTTTCCAAAAAAATATAACCGACTTCCAAAAAACAACACTAAGTACACAGTGAAAAATAACTTTAATTTCGGAAGTCGGTGGCAAAAAACGAAAATACATTTAAATAGACACCGACTTCCGAAATTAAAGTTATTTTTCACTTTGTAGTGTTATTTTTGGAAGTCGGTTGTATTTTTTTGTAAAAAGTTTTTTGTAGGTACTATTAACCTGTCCCTGCTTCGCACGGTTTTTTTCGACTTGACAAATCATCGAGATTTCCTTATTATAATATAATAAGGAAATCTCGATGATTTGATGATTTGATGACTTACATATTATGTAAGTTTAATATGAATGTATTGTATACATGAACTTTCCGGAATAAATTCGCTAAATGATGGTGTAAACCGCATCAAAATCTGTTTTGTAGTTTAGAAGAACAATGCGGTCACACAGACAGACATGAAAAGTGACTTAATTATGTATATAATGTAAATTAGCTAAGCCAAGTTTCGTTTTCGTGGAATTTGCTGATCTTATAGACATCTTCTCGTATCTGGTCTACATAAAATTAAAGTCACTTGAAAAGCCGCTGTCCCACAGCCCGTTAACTGACAGGCCGCGCCAGGCGTTGTGCTACATGTCGAGGCATATTGCGGCCTGTGCCGAGCATTCCCATTACAGGCCTCATCGGATGCGACGGGCTCCACCGTCTATTGGCCTGGCCTGGCGTGATCTGGCCTCTGAGAAAGCGGGCCGTGGGACCGCAGCTTAATATTTTTGCACTTCTTGAAACATGGTAATGATAAATGAGTAGTAATATCGTTCTTTATGTTTATTAACCGACTTCAAAAAGGAGGAGGTTCTCAATTCGTCGGAACCTTTTTTTTTTATATATTTTTTTTTTACCCGATTACTTGAAGATGGCTAGAGTACATTTTCTCAATAAATGTACCGAAGTAAAAATTTTCACTCCGGTACATTTATTGACAAACTGTACCTATCTAAAATTATATTTATAGTTCAGCATCGTACCATGCACGTCTATCAACAATTTGGCGAAAAAACATTGCATGAATGTAAAGCATTTTATTTAATAAACATACTTTTGTGTAAAAAAGTACTGATTTGACTACCCATTTGTAACAGCGTCCTTAAGGCGCGGTAAGACGCAAATTTTTAAGGTTAGGTAGTAAATCTTATAAATAGCGATGCGTTTGATTTTAGTTGAATCTCGTGTCCGCCAAAACGAAAGTTATTTCGCAGTTTTAATTTAATTAAAAAAAAAAAACACCAATATGCTAAAACTTTTTAAAATACTTTCTCTAGTTGGTCAAAATTCCTTTTTTATAGTTACAAAAAATTAATAGTTGTCGCTCAAAATATTGAGCCCTTTTATGCAATTTTTTTATACACTTTCACTATACATTGTATTTTTTATGGGCTTTTAATATACATATAGCATATACGACTAACTGTGCGACGTAAAAGTGGACGTTTTACGGTGTTCCGCTTAGGACAGCGCCTTAACAATAAAGAATCGGTCAAGTGCGTGTCGGACCACGCACAATGAAGGGTTCCGTAGTTGAAAACAATTTATCCCAAAAACAAAGTTAGCATTGTAGTTGAAAAACATGTTCTTCCATACACTGACGTCACGGTCAATTCTACAACTGCAAATTAAGGTTTGTACTCCCAAAAAAAATTTTTTTATGTGATAAAATTACAAATTAACAATTTTCGGACTTTTTCCTTTACTTGTGCTGTGAGACTTTGCTTCTTGCCAAATTTTATAATTGTAACGGCTAGTACCCTATTGCTTTTGAATTACTTGCGAGTATCAAAATATGTCGCATAAATGGCCGTATTTTTTTATTGCGTTGACTTAGAACCATGATTTTTTTAGAGCTCCAAGGGACCATAGACAAATAAGATAAGATAAGGATAAGTAAGGAAGTAGGGGGGGGGGGGGGTAAGTATTTTATATTATTACTTCCACGCGTTCCTGAGAAAAAGGGGAAAGATTGACAGACAGACAGACGGACAACGAAGTGATCCTATAAGGGACTCGTTTTTTCCTTTTGAGGTATGGACCCCTAAAAAAAAAACCCTTTAATTTGTTCGAAAAGTATGAAATAACAAAGAAAAAATATGTATTAAGAATGACTCAGAGAGAAACAAGAATTTCTGACCATAAATAATGTTATTATTCTTGTTTTGTTGTGTTTTCAAATACGGTATTGGTGTTACCTATTTCAATATTAAATTCCGAAAGTGTGTCGCAACACTTTAGTTAGTTAGCTAGTTTGGAAGGTTAGCATCGTAGTTATAGTTTGATCAACAAAATAATTGCCTTGTTTGTTTGTTTTCAAATTCAATTAATTTCTGCGTCCACTGCAGAAATGCTGAATGAGACTTTGTCAGGGGATATTAAATACGATGGTTGGGCAGTAAACCCGTAAGTGGTACCAAAGTTTCCTTAACAGTGTGGTAGCAGTCACTCGGGTCTCTTGCTCTCAGGTCCATATTTAATATCTAGCTTCTGCCAGTGACTTCGTCCGCGTGGAATTTCTTGTCTCCTCGACCCACCCCGTCGCATCGCATCGCCGAAATTTACCCAAAATTCGACATTTATTTAATTTTTTAATTTTGAGGAAACTATAAAGCCACTTTGGAATTAAAAAAAAAGAAAAAAAAATGCCCATATTTGACTAGCTCTATCTTCGCTACCAATAGACCTAGAGTGCTTGGGTTAAGCTCAAATTATAGTAAATTCAGTTTATTTCACAAAAATATACAACAAAGATTCCTAAAAATGCGTCCATATGGTATATGTTTCGAGGAGCTCGTGGCTAAGTAATAACAGCCGCACGGGTCGATCCATCAAGTTAAGCTACGCTTGCCGGGGTTGGTCCGTGGATGGGTGACCATCTTTACATACCGAGACTCCTCCGTGCCTCGGAAAGCACGTTAAGCCGTTGGTCCCGGCTGTCATTCGTGGATCTTTGACAGTCGTTACGGGTCGTCAGAAGCCCGAAAGTCTGACAATCAGTCTTACCAAGGGGTATCGTATTACCCAGTTAATGGGTTGTGGAGGTCAGATAGGCAGTCGCTCCATGTAAAATAATGGTATTCAGCTGCATCCGGTTAGACTGGAAGCCGACCCCAACATAGTTGGGAAAAGGCTAGGCAGATTGATTGATGGTATATGTTTCAAAAAACTGAAACAAGTGCCAGAATTTCGCAGGTTTTCGTGCACCATGGGAGTAGCACAAGGTTTTCAGTGCTGCAAACTTGGATATATACTACTCTCAGGGAACCTAACAACATATAAACATATCGTAGTTACATGCGCATTTGCGATGTTTGATGTTGTTATTGACTTGGCTAATGTATAATAATCGCAATTCTAAAACCAAGTGGCGAAATTTGTGTGTACTGTAGGTAGTTAGGTACATCTCTGCCTAACCCTTTGGGGAAAACAAGCGTGATCTTATGTTATATGTAAAACTAGCCGTTGCCCGCGGCTTCGCCTGCGTGGATGTTGGAACTTATCCCACGGGAAACTACTACCGAGATAAAAAGTATCCTATGTGTTAATCCAGGTTATAAACTATCTGTGTGCCAAATTTCATCCAAATCCGTTCACTGTTTTTGCGTGATTGAGTAACAAACATCCTCACAAAGTTTCACATTTATAATATTAGTAGGATTAAGTTTATTTACCCACATTTTGAGTTCGTTTACAAATAAAAGTCCCTTCCTCGATAAATCCTTTACTGTCCAGGCTGCTCGTTTGTGGAATGCATTGCCAGTTCAAATAAAACGCGCGCAGTCGTTACCTATGTTTAAAAGGCTCGTAAAGGAACATTATTTGTCGTTGTGATCGTGTTCACGTAACTGTAAATATCTTTAGTCTTCATTTGTTTTCGTTGCTTATATTTAGTATGTATGTATTTATGTATCTATTATTTAGGTTATGTATGTATCTATTTTAGTATAATATTGTAAGTAGGCACTTATTATTTGCACCAAAGACAGCCCCATTTCATATCCAGGCAAATCACTGTCCATTCTATGGTTGCCTGGAAGAGATTGCAGAAAGCGATAAGGCCGCCCATTGTATATTTTGTAGTTTGTTTGTGAATAAAAAAGTCTCGTGTGCAAAAACACCCAAACTAGAAGAAATATCGTGAGGCCAAACAAATATTTTATTCTCTGTGTAAATCTAACCCTTATCCACGATAGGTGCTCATCCACTGTGCTGTGTATAATTGGGTCAGCAAACTGTGGCTGGGATGACAAAATATTTCCGGATGAAAATGAATTCGAGTATCTGCCATGCAAAAGTTCCGTATACATTACACTGAAGCGAGCATCAAAAGGGTTATCGATAATCACTATCAATATGGTTTTATAAGAAACTACTTGTATCTCATTTTTTTTCCGAAATAAAATATTAAAGAAATTCAACGTAAATTAATCTTTACCAACAAAAATAAAGTTAGGGGTCTGCGTAGCGTATCTGCTACGGCGTAGCTGATGAGCTACGTCGCTACGATTTCGTAGCAAGTCACCGATCCTTTTTTTGTTGAGCCTTGACTAGTCGTCAGAGGATACCGTTTTTTTGTGTCAGTGACCATTTCTGATACTAATAATATATTGTTAAGAACCTAACTAGGTACGCACGGCTACAGATAGAGCTACACATTTCCAGTATAAGCTGATCTCGCATTGTATAGTATTTCCTTACAATGAGAGGTCAGTGTAAACTGGAAATTTATTGCTTGATGTTTAGCCGTATGTACTAGTAGTACCTAATAGTTCCTGTTTATCTTATCCATGGTAACATAATTCTTTTTATTTATTTTCTTATTATTGTACATGTACACACGGCTACACATCAAGCTATGCATTTCCAGTTTACACTGACCTATCATTGTAAGGAAATCCTATACAATGCGAGATCAGCTTATACTGGAACGGTTTAGCTTGATCTGTAGCCGTGCGTACACCCTTGAGGTATGTTGTCGAGATACTGTTTTTATTTTTTACCAACTTTATTTGTTGACCACCTGCAACAACAATAAACAATAGGAATTCTATTCTATTCTACCATCCCTTACGACACCCTCCCTCCCTCCTTAGTTACTTATAACTATCTTATAAAAATTACTTTACTCACAAAATATCAATACTGTTTGCAGTCACACATCAAATATTCGATCATACGTTTTCCGGAATTTGATTAACCTTTGCGCGAGTTTGATAACCGAAACAAACTTCCAAAGGTCAAAGCGGTAAGTGAAAACTTCGAGCGCCCGCGTCGCTAAATGAAAATTGATAAATATATTGCTGTTTCATTTCTTCTTACAAAGTAGAAAATCTCTTTTGTTACAGTTATCAAGTTTTCCGATAAAGGTAGGTAGTGTCAATTTCTTTGAAACAAAGGAAATTGAAGCCGTTATTGCTTATTTTGTTTGCTCAACAATGATGAAAAATGTTTCATTTTGTTATAAATTGCATTCATTTTTCATTTTAGAAGTAGGTATATTTTGTGGTTATAAAGGGAAATGCTCAATGAGGCGTGAAATTAACTTTAAAATGCGGAGTTGGTGAATGTGCACACGCTTCATTGAAACACATGTTGTAGTTATAGTGGTGGTTATTTTGTCGAATAGGCGTAGAGTAAACAAGCTATTTATCACTAGAAGGAAGGTCGTGACGAACAGTAATGTAAAATATTAGTCTAAAGTACAAAACAGCAGACGAGACACTATGATATTGTAGGTATAGTCTGACCGATATCGCTGTACCGCGCCTTAGGAATGCGCGGCGAGCGGGGTCGGCACCCTAATTGCGTAACATATTATCGATGGGAGTTGGTTTCATTTTGAAACAAATTGCTAATTCATTGCTTCATATGTTCGAAAAATTTGTCTGCTCGACACCGTAAATAACGCAATAAATGTTGTTGAATTGTCAAAATGAAATCAACTCCGATTGATAATGTATTACGCAATTAGGGTGCTGGACTGACGAATAAGCGGCGGGGATGCTGTGAGCGTTGACGAATGAATGGCCTGCACTTCCCCCCGTCTCGCCGCGCACATACCTAAGGCGTGGTACAGCGGTATCGGTCAATTGACCCCCTACTAAGTGGGTATAGTTTAATATTTCCTGAATAAAATTATGATAGTACGTATGCCTCTATCAAACTTGTTTTCCTTCGGGGAAAACAGGCTTCATATAATCTTTTATGTGTTTATGTATGGATTAATCTTTTTTTTTATCTCTTGTGATATTCCTGGGAGAGATGGGCCGCGAGCGGACAGAAAATATATGAGTTAATAAAGATTCATCATTTAACAACCAATCCCAATAAGAATAATGCCTCGATTGCTTTTTTTGTATTTTTTTTATGTATAGGTTATAATTATCTATAAATAATAATTATCAATACATAATAATATAGTAAAATAGCAATGTTGTCAAATTACTTCTTTTCAAAAATATTCAATGTACACAGTACATTGAATATTTAAAAAAAAGCAATTGTTGCGAGGTGTGGGAACGTGTCTGATGCCGAAAATATAGTTTTTAGAATGTTGGTCTGTTTCTCTGGATGTACCTATGTTCCAAATTGGCGCAAAAACGGCTCAGCAGATTTGGATGAAATTTGTCAGACTGATAGTTTATAACCTGTATACTAGGGACTTGTAGGGTATTTTTAATACCGGTAATACGTTCCCGTGGGATAACTTTCGACATTTACGCTGGCGAAACGGCGGGCAACAGCTAGTATTTTTTATAAAGTTTTAAACTTTTAATATTTGCGGTGTAATATCAGGGAATCTAAGATTACTTTACATAAGGTAATAAGGCTGCCAGTGCAGGATTAGGCAGACTTATTACCTGGATTATCCTTTGTGAGCCGTGTTATGCTTTTAGCCAACCTAGGCTTCAGGACTTCCAGCACTTAGGTCGTTGATAGAGTTAAATAGGCCATATTAGAAGCACTTACCTATGCTAGAATAGGCAGACTGTATAGATTAAGTTTTAAATAGTCTGTGTGTACCTATGAAACCTTTATAACATGTGTGCATAAATAAACATTAATATCATTGATTGATTTTATTTCAAACTAGCTGATCCGACTGACGTTGTCCTGTCAAAATTTCAATAAATCATACAACGTTCCCATAGAAAATGCACTTTCAGTTTTCACGAATTTTCCTATTTTCCCGGCAACATTTAAATTTTTCTCTTCGTAAGAACCTTCAAAAATATTTGAAAAAAAAATATCCGATATTGGTCCAGCCGTTCATGAGATTTACGCTTAGCAACACATTTAGCCATTCATTTTAATTTATACAGATTATGTTGTTTATAAGATCTGTTGTAGATCTTGGACATTTTATTCTGTTTTGTTAATTTGATGCAGTGTTCGTGAATAAAGTTCGAGGTCAACTTTTCCCACTTATTTTGCTAGTTCGCAGGAATGCATTAAAATTAATTATACTATACTCTAACCCAAAAAAAATAATTATTATGTATAACTCGTATATTTTTAAAAACGAAACTATTCTTAACCCTAAATAATAATGTTCCATAAAATATAAGAACAGCAATAATAATTATTGTGTATTAAATTTGAATCAAAGTTTGAAACTATAAAGTTCTCTTTGAGCGCGCCGCTTGCAATAAAACCATGAATACACATCAGAAAATAATTTCCTTTGATAGAACTGTAACAAGTAGCTACGTATCACTATTGCGTACCTTACTTTTTTCCATCTCAATGAAAACGACAACCCATTGTGCAGATTCAAGAACCTTTATTGATACCTTCGTATTTATACATACTAGGTATTTAGCGTAACCGAAATATTTGAAGTATCTCGGTTTTCAATTTCTTAATTGGAATATTTCAAGTATCATAATATCGGAACCACAATACAGTTACGATATTTCATCGAGTTTTTTTAATATAATGGTAACCCAATTAGTCAGCCGTATGCCTTCAAAGAAAAATATATGTAGGATAGAAAATCCCTGGGTAATACCCATACCCATATATTAATCAAGCGCATTCCGACTAAGCGACCCGATTATATGGAACACTTGTAAACTCATGAACATAATTATTATTATTATTGAAGCGAAAGGCTTCAGGCGTACTAATTAACTTTCAAACAAATTAGTTCTAGAGTAACTGATTTAATGGTATATTAGCTTTTTATCTAATTTAGATTTTGTTTTTAGTATTTTAGTCATACCTCTAGAGAGACTGAAATGTTGTGCGAATATCGGTTGTCATGGTATGGCCGCGTGATGCGGAGGAATGAGGAAAATGTCGTGAGGAAAGATTGGAGTATCGATGTCGATGGCTAAGAATAGGAGAAGACCAAAGAAACGATGGATGGACTGTGTGAAAGAAATGAAACTACCGAGATCACGACTAATAGAGAAGTATGGAAAAAAGATCATGTTGCGCTGACCCCAAACAGATTGGGATAAGGGCAGGAGAATGATGACCTCGATGAATCTAATCTCTAGGATTAGATAATAGATAAATTAGTTATTTATTAATAAAATAAAGTTCCAATAAATATTATCTGTAACCTAAATGTATGATTTATAATTTTGCTACTACACCCTCCATTTAAGTACATAATAATACTCTAATAAAGTTTGACAAACGAAGAAATTATAATAATCCTATTGAAAGATGTAACAGCATACGTCCTCCACACATAATGGTCCACATGAAGGATTAAGTGCGGAAACCAAATCCTTTAACATAGAACATAGAAGGTGAACGTCCATTGGTCCGCGCCGCCGCGCACCGCCGGCCGCAACGCACGCACGGCACGCAACAGATTTTGGTTTGTTTGTGTATGAAGAAATGATAATGCGGGCGGTACCGATAGTGGACGCAGTGCTATATGAATTCATATAGAGCAAACCACAAAATGTAAGATAAATTTCCCTAATTTATTTCCGAATGATCGTTTCGATTGCAATTGATTCGCAAATAAGTATAGTAAACCTAGATTTTGTCAGTACACGACGTGTTGTCAGGCCATTCTTTGTAAGTCCGTTCACTAAAGAAAACATGCTGGCCGAGTTCACGACACACTGTAAACACTCTATATTGACATCACATATGTGACTGGAGAGTCAATGCCACTTGATTTTGACAAGTTTTGCAGCTCAGAAAAATACGTCTTTAGAAATACGTTTGGTTTGTTTTTTCCTCAGTGTCTGACCAGTGTGAGTGTGTCTCAGTGTGTCACTCCATTTACAATAAGATTAGACATTTAAACTAACCTTTTTTACAGTCCGTTCAACAGATTTTGACTTCTATTCCGTAGGCTTAAGGATGGTATTAAAGGCAAAAAAGTGGTTACAATACCAACTGTTTACTGAAGCTGCCATT
The DNA here is from genome assembly GCA_946251885.1 of Cosmia pyralina. Taxonomy (NCBI): domain Eukaryota; kingdom Metazoa; phylum Arthropoda; class Insecta; order Lepidoptera; family Noctuidae; genus Cosmia; species Cosmia pyralina. Next base: position 22,236,760 of record OX276345.1, on the reverse strand, counting down.
TGTCATGCTACCAACGCAATAGAAGTCAAAATCGGTTGAACGGACTACAAAAAAGGTTTGTTTAAATGATGGAGTATAGGTAGTATTTATAGATCCAAAATGAAACCAATGACGGCTTTTATTAACCGACTTCATTAACCGATTTCAAAAAGGAGGAGGTTCTCAATTCGTCGGAACCATTTTTTTTTTTTATGTATGTTCCCGATTACTCGAAGGTGGCTGGACCGATTTGGATTTTTTGGTCCCATTTAAAATTGATTAACTTTGCTTCGGTAGTTTTCAGTTAGCTTCAATAATACGTATTTTTTCCCCACTTTTATATAGATGATGTTCTAGTAAGTTTTGCAGGTAGTGGTATTAGAATTTGTGTGGGGTAGGTACCACAACTAAAAAGTAAAAAATAAAAACGTTTTTACAAAAAAATACAACCGACTTCCAAAAACAACTACCTACAAAGTGAAAAATAACTTTAATTTCGGAAGTCGGTGGCAAAAAACGAAAATACATTTAACTAGACACCGACTTCCGAAATTAAAGTTATTTTTCACTTTGTAGTTGTTTTTGGAAGTCGGTTGTATTTTTTTGTAAAAAAGTTTTTATTTATTTATTTATTAGGTTCTTCAACAATGAGTACACTACTACTTTGAAATTTGATTTTTGAAACTGTTCAAAACTCTCAACTTCTTTAATACCCAACTTGTCAAAGATAAAAGTAGAGATTATGGCTAACCTCCAGGCTATTATTAAAATATCCAGAAAACGAACGATTTCCTTTCTAGTTTTCTGAAAAGCAAAAAAAAGTTGAAAGCTGAAAGGTAATCGTTTGGCTTGGTATGGGCATGTGATGAGGAGGGACGAAACGCATGTGACTAAAAACTAAAAAAGTTATGCATGTCGAGGGATGGAGAGGGAGAGGAAGACCAAAGAAAAGATGGATGAATTGTGTGAGGAATGATATATTATAAAAGAGAAGAGAGTGACTAAAAGTGTTATGCCCATTTTCACCAACCTTAAGTGATACTTAAATGAATTCCTAAATATGATTGCACTGTCGGATTTTCAACTCTTGGCGCTGTTAAGCCTTGCGTTGAAAATCCAATAGTGCACTTTTATTTAGGGATTCATTTTAAGTGTCACTTAGGGTTGGTGAAGACGGGCATTAGTCAATCTTATTACGCAATAGAGCGGTTCGTATACGTAGGTATTACGACGAAAGGTTGGGTAGAGGCGATAACACTACTAATGATGCTTACTCAGAGCGAGGCCAATTTTTATCATCAGTTAGCCCACAAACGACCGCTGCCTAATCCATCCATCCATCATCCATCATCATCATCCATTTTTTGGAGCAGTCATTGGAAGGTATTAATAATAATAATCATTTTAATAATCCCCACCACCGTATCTCTACGTTGACGTCGTGGTGGGGCTTGCGCGCTCCGAACTCTGGGTCTGTGCCGGTGGAGTTTACTTTGTCGTAACAGGTCTAGGGTGAGGAGCCAGACCAAGAGAGATACGTGAACCCGCAGGGCAGCATGTGGCGAGCTGTTGGGCAGTAGCGACCCCACGGACCCTATTTCCCGGGAGAAGTCTTGTTCTTCACCTCTGGCTTGCCTTTATTGGCCGGCTGGAGTGAACAATGACGGGAACAGAGCTCCCACCTCATTCTTGCCTTTATTGGCCGGCTTGAGTGGAGATTCGCAAGAGCAAACATGCTCGGAGGAAGGAAGTATTCCAGTAAGTGCTTGTAGGGATCTTGACCATCTTCCGGGCTCTGGGATTGTTCTGAGAGCCGTGGAATACCTCTCCACTCCTCAAGCTCCTCAGGACATGTTGCCCCTTGTCGCTACGTCACTATGTGCTAGCGACCGTTTCCGGGGGCCCATTATTGAGTGTGCAAGTCACCCCCTGCCAATTTATCTGTGTATATTATATAACATTGGTCAGGCAGGGGACATAGTTCTTCCATAGTTCAAGGTACCCAATCCATGTAGCCACCCAAACCCATAGGCCCAATGTGTTTTGTTTCCATGTTCTGCAATAGTCCTGCACCAACCGGGGGTTGTCCTTGGGTGCACTTGCATAGTGCATACAGGGATAATCGTCGGCTGGTGCCTCCTCGTCATTTAAAATTGTCTAAGGGGCCTCTGCGAGTTGGCTTCGGCCCCTCGTACGCCTTCCAAAGGTCCGGGACCCCAGGGTCCCGAGATAAGCCAAAAACAAATAATAATAGTCCTCTCCACAACAGGCGTCATCCCAAATCATCTTCTCCATAGCCTTAAACTACTAAACCTAAAAGAAACCCTCTATATCACCAACAAAAAGCTGCAATTTTAAATACATGTCGAATTGTACACACTGCGTTTACTTGGCTTCGGTCCGTAAATGTTGCAAAAACCAGCCAAAGAGCTGAGAAGAAAAAACACTAAAAAAAATAATAATAATTAAATGATTATTATTTGCTTTATTTCATTTATAAACATATTATTTACATTTTTAAATATTTTTATAAAAACATAAAATAAAAAAACATTTAAAAATATAAAAAATAGTAGCCCACCGGTATCGGGAACAGGGTCCAAGCTACCGGTGGTCAGGGCTCTAGAGAAAGGATGCGTGCCGTGTCCAGGAGTATTGCTTTTTGGATCAAGCCCTTGATCCAGCCGCGCAATGAGAGCCTCCTGAGGTGTTGGTCGAGCCTCCTGGAAGCCTCAATCGTGCAGGCCTGGGTGTCACCACCGGACATGCCTGCTGACGTCAATGACGAGACGGAGTGGTTCCGGGAGGCCATGTCCGAAATATGTGACGTGGCAATGCCCCGGGTCCAGCCCGGACGCGCCTGGCGCCAGGTGTACTGGTGGTCGCCGGAGCTGACGGCTCTGCGCGAGGCATGCGTTGCTGCGCGGCACCGGTACACCAGGCACCGCAGGCTCCGTATCCGCCCTCTGGATACGGAAGCCATTCAGGCGGAGCTGTATGAGGGGTACAGAGCGGCGAAGACTGCCCTCCGAGCGGAGATCTCGCGGGCCAGAGGCCTGGCTCGCGAGAAATCGCTGGGGACTCTGAACAGAGATCCGTGGGGACGCCCCTACAAAATGGTGCGGGATAAACTCCGCCCATGGGCTCCCCCGCTGACGCAGAGTCTCCGGCCGCAGCTCGTGGAGGACGTGGTGAGCGCTCTGTTTCCTTCGCGAGGGGAACATACTCCCCCGCCCATGGCTCCGCCTCCTGCGGTGCCCGATGCGGACCACATCACCGACGACGACGACGATGCTCCGGAAGTGACCGAGGTAGAGCTGAGAGCGGCGGTACGTAGGCTGAGTGCCAAAAATACCGCCCCAGGACCCGACGGCTTGCCAGGAAAATCCCAGTTCAACTCAGGACTTTTGGCAAGTTACTTTAATGCCGGTTCGACAAAATAGTGTCAGTGTATTCCTATTCTAACTGCAATTGATGAAGATACAACAGTTTTCAAGTGGTGCAAAAACATAAACATTGGACAGCTGACCGGTACGGGTGAGTCACCGAGCGCGCGCGCGCCGCACTACCACATCACACTACGAGTATATCTGTCGCAGTCACCCCACAGCTATACGCGCTGCTGCTATCTTGCTCACACGCTCATCACGCGCTCGACACGCACGCGCTCGCATGCAATTCAAATCTACGTTTTAAAACTTAAAACAAACGGCACGGTGAATGCGCTGTGCGAAGGTTGATTGGGTTGAATAGAGAATTAATATAATTAGTTATATACGAACGAGTTCGAGTCCCATTAAACTCACTTTTGTCGACTTTCTTTTCTATTATTTATAATATCGGGACAAAATGAATTTCTTTGAAAACATTACACTTCGCAGTCGACGACGATCTGAATCAGCAATACAAACGTTCGATGAATGTAGTTCTAACGATTCGACAATAGAGGGCGCCACAAATAATAGCGTACCAAATATTATAAATGACGAGAATGAAGAAATGGAAGACCTTAAACATCAAATTAGTGGACTTAATTCACAGTTACAGGCGGCTCACGAGGAGATAAATAATCTGTCTATAGAAAATACAGAACTAAAGAAAAAAATGGAGAATATGAATATTAAACATAAACTTGTAGAAAAGGCAACTAAAAAGTTAGCTAGCGAGATAGTAACACCAAGTAAAAGAACTAAGTCATCTACACCTCTTAGAGAAACTCTACTCAAAAAACACAAAGATGATTCCTTAAGATATGCGAATCCGAAATTATTAACGTCTACACAAGTTACTCTACAGAACCAACTGATTCAATCTAATAATAAGAGGACAAACAAGACTACGCAAGAAGATAATCGCAAACTATGTATAATAAGTAGCAACCAAATTAACAAAATATTACCTATAGCAGAAAGCACTTTTCCATATCACCAAATCGTGGGATAAAAAATTTATTATGTAACATTCAAAGTAAACTAACTGATTTCACAAAAATGGATAGTTGTATAATATTTATCGGAGAAGAAGACTTCCGACAAACTAATAATTACTTTGACATAATAATGACTATACGCGAAACTTTATCAGCTATAAAACATACAAATGTAATACTATGTTTACCGACATATAAATACAATTATTATTCAACAGTCTATAATTTTAGAATTGAAATATTTAATAACCTTCTCTACCAAGACATACAAAATTATAATTATGCCACATTATTTGACTCAAATCTAAACTTGTCGTGGAACTATACCATGTTTCAAAGACGTAGTGGTCGAATTAGTAACCACGGAATTACAAATATTTTCAAGGATATTAAAGGCTACGTTTATAATAACTGTAACGCAAATAACATGAAATCTATGAACGAAACCTCAACATTTATAGATCCTTTAATTTGCGATTCACCTAATTCTTACTGTTCATTTACTTCTGCTGGTATTAATGATCAACATCTTTTTCGTGTATGACAGCTTATGCATATTACATCAAAACATAAATGGTTTATTGGCAAAGAGTGATATAATAACAGAACATTTAGATACTTTTGCAAACGGTGGGAAGTGTGTGGATATACTCTGTTTTACGAAACATAATATGAAGCAGAGTGACGTCGACTTTTTGAACATTCCTAACTTTACTTTGGCTGCATGCTTCACAAGACAAAAGCGAAATGGTGGCTCTTGCATACTGGTTAATAACCACATTAGTTTCTCTGAAATTGACTTGGTAAAAAATGCTAACATTCCTAACGCATTCGAATGCTGCTCTGTAGAATTAACTGATCACAAAATTATAATATTGTGTATATATAGAGTTCCGAATCAAAGTAACATGAATTTTTTCTTTAATAATTTAACCTACTTATTAAGAAACTTTTGCTATAAAAATAATAAAAAAATAATAATCTGCGGTGATTTTAACATTGACATTCTTCAGAAAACTAAACATTCTACTTTATTTAAACATCTGTTAAAGGAGTTTAATCTGAATATAGAAATAAAAAAACCTACGCGACCTAGTAGTGGTACTTGTCTGGACAATTTCCTTCACAACATACGAGGCTGCAAGAGTGAGATATTGGAGCTAGGTGTGTCTGACCACACAGCTCAAATGATGAAGTTTCCTGTACAACGAACATGTATTTTAAAATATTACTATGTTAATAAACGCGATTACAGCAAAGAAAACATTAATCTTTTTAGGAAATGTATTGCAAGTCTTAGTTTCTCTGAAGTTTACGAAACAGATAATGCAAATAGAAGTTTTGATTCATTTTATGATTTGTTTAAACTATTTTACGATCTCTGCTTCCCAATTATAAAACGTAAAGTGCCCACAGTTATTAGACCAAAGTGGATCACACGGGGGATAAAACGCTGTAGTAAGAAGAGGCGAACTTTATTGTGGCAATATAGAATAAAACGAAACAGTGATTCAAAAATGGCTTTTAAAACCTTTTCAAAACGATTTAAAAAAGTGATCAAATTAACACAGCGAGCTCAAAATAGCTATTTTATTGGAACAAGTACCAATAAATCTAAGGCAACATGGAAGGTAATAAATAGTATGAAACCTAACATTCCTAAAGCTAATATAAATGTAATAAATGTGAATGACAAATATATAACAAATCCTAAAATGATAGCAAAGCAATTCAATGATTATTTTGTAGACTCAGTTCAACCAAATGATAAAAACTTTCAGACGAATAATAATGTTAATACATTAGGGTCACAATCTATGTTTATGGAACCAACCATACCGAATGACATTCTTATTATAATTAACAACCTTAAAAACACCAAGAGCACAGGATATGATGATATTGACACAAGAGTAGTTAAAGCAGTGGCTCCTCTTATAGCACCTATATTAAGTGACATTATAAATAATTGTATTGTAAATGGTATTTTTCCGCATAAGTTAAAGGTTTCCATTATCAAGCCGTTACATAAAAAAAATGACAAAACAAATTTAAGTAATTATAGACCAATAGCTCTAATACCGATTTTCTCAAAGATCTTTGAGAAAGTTCTTTATAATGGTATTTATAATTATTTTGAAAAACATAATATTTTTTGCAAGGAGCAAATGGGTTTCCGAAAGTCAAAAAACATTAATATGGCCATATACAATTTTCTTGAAAAAATACATCACAACATGGACAATAGGAAACCAGTAATGGCAATGTATATGGATATGACCAGGGCATTTGACTATGTGGACCATAAAGTATTGTTGAATAAGCTGAATAGATACGGCATCAGAGGTAACGTGCTTAAACTCATACAATCTTATTTGGAGGATAGGAAACAAATTACTCAAATTAGTCAAGTGGATCTTAAGTCCAAAACTGAAGTCGTATATTCGTCAAGCTCTAGAGTTCTCTGTTACGGTGTTCCGCAGGGTTCTGTGGTGGGACCCTTACTGTTCATTTGCTACATTAACGACTTTCCTCAAGCATGCATTCACCATATGTCCTTATTTGCCGACGACAGCGCAGTTATATATAATACCGGTAGTAATGAAGAAATAGAAGATGATATTAACACTAGTCTTGTTACGATTGTTGACTAGCTGAACGCTAATAACCTTAAAATTAACCTAAATAAAACTAAAATTATGAATTTTAAAATTAGACAAAAAACACTGTCACCTTTTCAGGTAAACTACAAAGGTGACCAAATACTTGAAACTAATGTTACAAAATTTCTTGGACTTAATATTGATAGCGATATGTCATGGAGGACTCAAATAGATAATGTGTGTGGGAAGCTCAGTAAGTTTTCCTATGCTCTTTATATGCTAGGTAAAATTGTGAATAAGACAGCGCTCCTGGCAGCTTATCATGGTTATGTGGCCTCTACTTTGCGATATGGCCTTATATTTTGGGGCAATGCTACTAAGGTTGAGGAAGTATTAATAGCTCAGAAAAAATGTGTTCGAGCTATATGTAAAATAAAACGAACGGATTCTTGCAAGCCACATTTCCAAAACTTAAAAATATTGACTGTACCATCACTTTATATTTATGAAGCCTGTATATTTGTAAAAAACAACATGTCTTTATATAAATCTGTCGAAAGTCAACGGCGCTCAAAAAAATTGCACACATTAAGCACTAAAACACAATTTCTATATAATAGTATTTATGCAATGGCTCCAAAACTTTATAACAAATTACCTGATCAAATTGTATCAAGCAGCAACATGAATGAGTTTAAACGTAAGCTATTTAAATTATTGATTAACAAGGCGTATTATTCTGTCAAAGAATATCTTAATGACAAATTGCAATAATATTCAAAAAGTAGTTCCCATAACATAATTATATTTTTTACTGACATTTTCTATTTTATTTATTGTATACGAAATTGTGACTAAATACTAGCTATTTGTTTATGTACCGTCTTATTTTATTGACATATTATTATTAATTAATAGTGTTTGGCATGAAATTGTGACATTTGCTAACATATTGATTTTATTTTATTGTATTTCTTTGAATGTGACATTCCATTTTGTATGCCTTCTGGCGGGACATAGCATGGACCAACATTTTTATTTTTATATAACATCTGTATAATTTTACTCTATGTGCACAAAATGATTAAATGAATTTGAATTTGAATTTGCCTGGGTTCTGGCCTTTGGGGCTCTCGGGCCTCGACTAGGGGGGCTCCTAAGCGCATGCTTGGAGAGGGGCCAGTTCCCACTTCGTTGGAAGACAGGGAAACTGGTCTTCATTAAGAAGCCGGGGCGCCCTGCGAACTCTCCGTCCGCTTACCGGCCCATCGTGCTGCTCGACGAGGTGGGCAAGCTCTTTGAAAGAGTCATTGCAGACCGCCTCGTCGGGTGGCTGGTGCAGGAGGGGCCGGATTTAGCGGAGAGCCAGTTTGGTTTTCGCAGGGGGCGCTCTACGGTGGACGCCATCATGCGCGTGCAAGCCTTCACGACGGGGGATGCTGTGGCCCGGGGTGGGGTCGTCTTGGCGGTGTCTCTAGACATCGCCAATGCCTTCAATACCCTGCCCTGGAGTTGCATCAGGGAGGCACTCCGGTATCACCGGGTGCCAACCTACCTCCGTCGAGTGGTCGAGGCCTATTTGACGGACAGGGCCGTCATCTACCCCGGTCATCAGGGAAAGTGGAACCGGCGAGAGATGTCGTGCGGTGTCCCACAGGGATCTGTCCTGGGACCACATCTGTGGGACATCGGGTACGACTGGGTGCTGCGCGCCGACCTCCCTAGCGGCGTCAGCGTTGTATGTTACGCTGACGACACGCTGGTCCTGGCGCAAGGGAGGTCGCACCAGGCGGCGGCCGTACTAGCGACACGCGGGGTTGCGACAATCGTAGAGAGAATCCGGCAGTTGGGACTCGAGGTGGCCCTGCACAAGTCCGAGGTCATGTGTTTTCATGGTCCTCGGAACGCGCCACCGTCGAGTTCCCAAATAACGGTAGGAGGGGTTCACATCGGAGTCGAGTCGACGATGAAGTACCTGGGACTCGTCCTCGACAGCCGGTGGAACTTCGTAGAGCACTTCCGACGTTTGGCTCCCAGACTGCCTTGAAGCGGCTCCTGCCCAATCTGGAGGGTCCAAACGCCTCATGCCGGAGGCTTTACGCGGGGGTCGTGCGGTCCATGGCCCTTTACGGGGCACCGGTGTGGGCGCGTTCCCTGAAGCTGCGACCAGCCCGCCGGTTGAACGCGTCCCAGAGGGTCATGGCCATCCGGCTAGTCCGGGGATACCGCACGGTCTCCTGTGAGGCGGCGAGCCTCCTTGCCGGATTACCGCCATGGGATTTGGAGGCAAAAGTCCTCGCGCACGTGTGGGAGTGGCGCGAGGAGGCGAAACGCCGGGGCGTAATTCCGCTGCCGCGAGAAATCACGGTACAGCGGACAGAGCTCCGGCGGGATCTCATGGCGACATGGAGAGTGCGATTGTCGCAACCCAGCGCTGGGCACGCCACAATTGCGGCGATAAGTACCCTCTTTGAGGAGTGGTTGGAGAGGCGCCACGGCGTCCTCACCTTCCGCCTGACGCAGGTCCTCACCGGACACGGTTGTTTCGGGAGGTTCTTGTTTCGGATAAGGCGGGAGGAAACGCCCGGGTGTCACCATTGTGTAGATCGCCCGGAGGACACGGTGGAGCATACAGTGGAGGTCTGCCCGGCTTGGGCGGAGCACCGCCGTGTTCTCACGCAGGCGATCGGCGGCGGCGATCTCTCGCGTCCAAACTTGGTCCAGGCCATGGTGCGGAGCGAGAGTGCATGGGAGGCCGTCACCTCCTTCTGCGAAGCAGTAATGCTCGCAAAGGAGGAGCCACGCGGCAATAAAACATGTATTTACATAATTTTAATCAAAAAAACCATCGACACATCTCTCTAAGTTAGATTTCGTGCAGAGTCGTTAGATTTCGTTCGTTCGACGAATCTGCACGAAATCTAACTTAGAGAGATGTGTTGATGATTTTCATGATTAAAATTATATAAATACATATGTTTTATTGCCGCGTATCATATGTTGACCAAGATACAACCTAAACACGGACCTGCGAATTGCAAAAAAACCCAAAAAAATAATAATTTCGCGGGCTACCACAGCGCATCCCCCTTAATATGATAGCTTTATTAGAAGAGGCTGATTACTTTATATTCTCAAAAACCATACGGAATAGGCAATTAACCAACGACAAGTAACTTAAATCTGATGAAAATTTTGAAAATAATTCCATGACACTTAATCATCACAAAAAAGGTTACTTACATAAGGTTGTCCTAGTACCTAATAGTAGTCATTAATTTAAACGTTTTATTCCTCTAAACATTTTACTCATTAAACATTTGAATTACTTTTAAATATTTCTTCAAAGCATTACTCTCAAGAAAGTCAACAATGCGTTAAGAGCTTTAAGATTCAACTTGAACGTAATCGCTTCTAGGTTTGCGCTGGCGCGAGCGGTTTCATGTATCGGTGGTTGTAATTGTTTCTCTATTAAGAACCTGTACCTACGTACTATGTAGGTAGGTATAGTGGGTACCTACAGGTAGAAGGTTCCAGCTTTAAGGTGAAGTGTAACGAAACGCGGAGTTGTGTGAACGTTTGCGAAGACAAATGTTGCTTGAGGGAGATGAAGTGAGGAGTACTCAATTTTATTTGTCCTGTTCTACTATTGATAATGTCTTGGTATAGTATTTTTAATGTTTCTCTTTCTAAAAGGCCACCCCTGCTGGCTAGCCTATCTTAAAATATATCTTAAAATAGATTATATTTTAAACAAGCTGACCCGACGACGTTGTCCTGTCCAAAAGGAGATCATTCATTTTAGGCTAAATATGTGAAAGTTGCGGCCAAAACAAAAAAAAAAGGTTATATTCCGTTAGAACACGTCATTCTATTCACTTTTCACTATGTGACCAAATCTGTAGGCCCATTCCCTACGTTGTTATACGAGTTTGAATAATACTGTTTTCAGTATGCATGTAATATTTAAAAGAATAATAATAAAAAAATAAAAGAAAAACAGAAAAAATAGAAAAAAACTTCTTTCGTAAAATAGTTTTTTTTAGTTTGGCATTTAGCCCAAAAATGCCCAAAAATGGACCGTGAATGTTCTCCTTTCAATAATTCATACAAAATTTCTATTGAAAATGCACTTTCAGTTTTCCCGAATTTTCCAATTTTACCGGCAACTTTTCCAAATTTTCTCTTCTCAAGAAGCTTCTCCGGACTTCAAAGAGTATTTGAAAAAAAAAATGCCGAATTGGTCCAGCCGTTCTCGAGTTTTGCGCTTAACAACACATTTAGCCATTCATTTTTATTTATATAGATTTTTACGTACAAACTTAGTAGATTCTTTTATAAATTAAGAAAAACCGTATTCTCTTACTTAAATTGTTCATTAGCAATGTATGATACGTATCATCAGTTCCGATAATAACAACTCTCCCAAAAAAAAAACGAGAAATGAAAGCTGTTTCATAAAAGGTTTTTCCAAACAGGAAGCGAGAATGAGGAAAATTACCTCCTGAATTGACGAATTGACGTCACGAAAACTGGCTTCCGATGACTGGATATGAATAGAATGTCACTACCAAACGACACATTATATCTTGTTGAAATACTATAATATATACAGGGTGGAAATGAATGCTACTTGAAGAGAAATATAACATTAGATAGGAATTGAGTATGAATGGTCCTTGGCGAATGATATACAAGAAGCATAACTGAATCTATGGTTCAGCTAAATATTTAATGCGATCAGCTTTGTTACCCTCATTGGTCCTTTAGAAAAATTATGTTATTCGGACACCTAATAGGTAATTAAAACAAAGTATTTTTTCTACACGCCTGTGAGTTCCATACCGAAAGACCTTGCCATTTTTAACCGACGAAAAAAAAGGAGGAGGTTCTCAAGTCGACAAGTATTTGTTTGTTTTTTTTTTAATTACGACCACGCATAACTTTTTACAGAGTAGTCCGATTTGAAAGATTCTTGTTTTATTCGGGAGGATACCTATACCTCGAAATTGGTCCCATGTAAAATTTATTATCTTTGCTTGGATAGTTTTTGAGTTAGCTGCAATAGTATGTATTTTTCCCACTTTTATGTGGATGATGTACTAATTTATTTTGCAGGTGGTATTCGAATTTGTGTGGGTTTTTAAAGTTATTGTTTTTGAGTGAAAAGTAAAAAGTTTTTTAGCTTAACGATGTACATTATTAATATTATGTTAAGAAATATACCATAATTATGTATTCCTTTACCGAATACCCGAATTTCAGTTGTTATCTATTTTCGTGGCTCTCCACAATGCTTTTTAAACCCCTGCCCTTATTTTGGTACTTGTACCCTTCCCTAATAGGGCTTGTCAAGTAGATGTAACTGGAGTATGAAATTTTTGTAGTAAATAGGAATTTGTAACGTCATTCTGTAGTAAAGTATGGCTACATATGGGAGCAGAAAAATGGTTATGTATATGTCATAGCTAAGCCGTCTAGTTAACAGCCTAGTATTTGGAAGTAGCGCTCGCCGGCCAAAGTTGCGGCACCGCTCGCTCGGCTCGCGCGCGGTTGGTCACAGTTCTTTGGTCGGGGTGCCCCGGCTTATTAACTGCGACCAATTCGGCTCACGCGTGGTTGGTCACAATTCCAACCTAACCTATAATTGAATATCATTCAGGCCGCTGGTTGAACGGCCCCGTTTAGTTATAAGGCTAGGCTATTAACTAAAAGCCTAATTAATTAATAGAGAATTTGGATTTGAAAAAGGTGGTCATCCTCATCGTCTCAGACGAAACTGACGAAAGACGTCCACTGCTGGACATATAAATAATAGGACCAGCGGATTCCTGCGGCCTTCACGAGGTCATCGGTCCTCGGTAAAGGTGGTAAGTACATAGAACTGAATAATCCCTGTTTTAAAACATAAATCGTAACTTATACTTTGATAATACCAGCATTATTTACAAAGCAGTTTGTGTTTATATACCCGTCTCTAAAGTTGAGTAACATTTTATAGTTTAGATAGAGCAAAATATGAGTCTACGTAAAATTCCCGTAAAGTTTTATAAATGAGTTTGAACTACCTACTTCCGATTTGTATTGTTTGGTATGCCAAAACTATTACATCAAAGTTTTATTAATGATAGTTTTAAGATACGTACTATGTGTAGCAATATTTTTTAAGCAATTTTTTAACCTATTTATGTTTACCTACAAGTGAATTTGTAATTCTTTTGGGAAATATTTAACCGTAATTTAATTACATACTCCTTTTGTCTCGTTTACGTTCATACATCTGGTCATACACGCACGCCGGTTGCGCGTAGGTACTACGCACCTGTCCTTTCTGAAGGATATCACCAATAAAGTCACTATGTCTTCTTAGGGCGTCCCTTCCGTTTCCACTCACATCTGCCTTGTACTTAAATAATATCTTTTATTAGTCGCATAGCAGGTGGTTTCTGTAGTTTCTGCCTACTCCCATGGAAAGAAGGCGTGAATTTATGTATGTATATATATGTACATTAACTTATTAAACACATCAACGTGTCGGGAACATTTTGATGTTCCCGACAAGTTGATGTGTTTAATAAGTCACACAGAGATAGAAAAGAGGGCTGGCTTTTATGTCGCCGTATTTCAAACTGAATAGTTGTTTGTATGTCATTCCTATTTATTTGTTTATCTGTCCCTTCAGACACAGTGCTGGAATTTCGCGTTTATCTCAGAAAAATTGAGATACCAAAAATAAGGGATCAACTGTCCAAAAAATGTTTACGAAGAATTTATTGTCTGTAATCCTCACTGCGTGGCATTACTGTGATTGCTTTCGCGTATAAATCTGAGATAATAAGAAATAATAAATAAATTTGAATTAATTCCTTTTAATATGGACAGAGGTGGTATTCGCTGTAGCGATTAATCGAATTATCTGCGATTTCGAAATTGTGAAAAGGTTACATGAAAATGGAAAATTTTCGTAAAAATTTGCTGGAGGAGTATTTATTTATTTATTTATTTAATTTAAAGAAGGCTTACAGACTAACAAACCAATAATACAGAGAATGTAATATAAAAAAAAAATAGCTAATAACAAGCCTCCACATATATATATTTCTTGGAATCAATTAATTAACTCGTTAATACCATTTTCCATTATCACCAATTTAATTTAAAAGATCGACCGAACCCTTATGAAGAAGAACTCGTAACTACTTTGAAGACCTTTAAAGTCACAACACAACTACGCACTGACTTTATGAACGCAATAAAACTTAACACAAAAGCAAAAGTGTCTATTCACTAGTAACGCAGGACAAGTACGAACCATTGTTCGTGCCATTGTGAGCAGTTATCACACAACAAAGGCTGTGGAATTGATACAGCCCTTTGAGCTGAATCATCTTGCTAACGATTTATATTTAACACTTAAACCTGTCTCGAAGACTCGGTTGTCCTAAAACTTGTACGTCAAGCGAGCTTTATACTATCTACGGTACTTAAACAATTATTGTTAGATGAAGTCTGAGGCATTTCTTGAGACCAGCACCCTAATTGCGTAACACATTATCAATCGGAGTTGGTTTCGTTTTGACAGTTCAACAACATTCATTGCGTTATTTACGTTGTCGAGCAGACAAATTTTTCGAACATATGAAGCGATGGATTAGCAGTTTGTTTCAAAATGATTCAGATTCCGATCTATAGTGTGTTACGCAATTTGGTACAATCAGCCTCAAAAAGATGACAAGAATCCCGTTTGTTTGTTTACAATTTGTGTTCCATAATACTGTATCATTAGCTACAATTAAGTACCCATGTATAATAACTAAGTTTGTAGAGAAAATCAGCTGCTCCCTACATTTTGACGAGTTTGATGTAGATAAATGTATTGAACAGCAGATTTTTTTCGCGATTTGAGGTTTGGTCCCATAGTGTAAGTTGTTTATAATGATGAGTACAATGACCCCTTAAGAAGATAAAAACGATTAAAATTTCACCCTGTATGAAGTTCCTTACAATGCCCAACTTTTAGCTGCAAAAGTTAAGACAGTACTAAACTTGGCATATGATAGCAGCTCTTATCGCATTTCTTACCTACATTATTATTCATTACAAAGTAAGCTGAATATGACCTGTTTTATTTATTTTGTATCTGCTTTTCGGCGCACTGAAGTTTAATTTTGAATATCTGTTAAACAAAAGGCTTTGTGACTTGAGCTTTGTGAGAGCACATATTGTAAATGATCAAAGTTGCCTCGTAAAATATTCTGAGGATCATTAAAAATGTCGTACAGTGCGTAAACTTACTTTGCGTAGGCGTGACTGAATATGTAAAAAAATTGACTTCTTTTGGAGGTTGTACATAGACTTAGTAATTAATGCCCTTTCAAAAATCATAATTAAGTTAATATTTTATAAAGTTTCACAATTATTACCAGTTTCTACACACAGCTTCATCAACTATATAGGTACCCCAGCAAAAGAAACGCAAGTTCAAATACGACATTCACATAACTGCTAAACCGATGTAGTATGGCGTTTGGCGATGCGTTGGGTGAATCCACGTCCAAGCTGTTCTCTTTTTGAAAGTACTTATTGTTTGGGAAAGTCGTAACAAATTCAATAATAGAAGAACATTTTTGAACTTGAGAGGTTTCCACATAGTGACGTTGTCTGTACATCATCATCATTCTCATGCCCTTATCCCAATTAATTTGGGGTCGGCGCAACATGTCTTTTTCTTCCATACTTCTCTATTAGTCGTCATTTCGGTAGTCACTCCCTTTCTAGCCATATCATCTTTCACACAGTCCATTCATCGTTTCTTTGGTCTTCTCCTATTCGTACAACCATCACATTCATACTCAATATTTTCCTGACGACATTTTCGTTATTCCTCCGCATTACATGCCCATACCATGACAACCGATTTCCATACAACTTTTCAGTCACCGGTGACACTTTCAGACTTTCTCATGCTGTCTGTCAATTAATCTGCCTAGCCTTTTCCCAACTATGTTGGTGTCGGCTTCCAGTCTAACCGGATGCAGCTGAATACCAGTATTTTACATGGAGCGACTCCACAACCCAGTAACTGGGTAATAATGGTTGTCAGACTTTCGGGCTTCTGACGACCCGTAACGACTGTCAAAGATCCACGAATGACAGCCGGGACCAACGGCTTAACGTGCTTTCCGAGGCACGGAGGAGTCTCGGTATGTAAAGCTGGTCACCCATCCACAGACCAACCGTGGCAAGCGTACCTTAACCTGATGGATCGACCTGTACCGCTGTTATTACTTAGCCACGAGCTCCTCTCCTCCACGGCTCACGCTGCCTGTACATGCCCGTTTTATATTTCTAGGAGTACTAGTGGTAGGACTAGTGGTGTACATAACTTTATTTTTTATTATTATAACTGAAGTTACAAAAACAATGAATACATTCACTTCATCAACAGCTGTTATAACTTGACGTGATATATTATTATCAATTGTGTTACAAGCAATTTTCTGTTTCTTCTTTTATATATTTAGATAGATAATGGATATGACTTCACACAACAGCCACAGAATTATAAAAATAATTCGGTATAATTTGGTTTTTTCCATTACTAGTAACCTGTTGGGTTTGTGCGCGGATGATGGCACTAGCCTAGCCAAATGTGGGTGTAGGTACTATACCTAAAACTGCCTTTAGGAGAATATAAGAACGGTGTGTATGTTATGTAAATATTATATTAATAATAACTTCTTCTTCTAATTATAACTTCTTCGTACGATAATAAAGAGTATTCTATTCTATAAACAGTTATGGAAAAACATTTTTACAAAAAAATACAACCGACTTCCCAAAACAACACTACAAAGTGAAAAATAACTTTAATTTCGGAAGTCGGTGTCTGATTAAATGTATTTTCGTTTTTGCCACCGACTTCCGAAATTAAAGTTATTTTTCACTTTGTAGTGTTGTTTTTGGAAGTCGGTTGTATTTTTTTTTTTGTACAAAATAATACCACCGACTTCCAAAAACAACACTACAAAGTGAAAATACCTTTAATTTCGGAAGTCGGTGTCTGATTAAATGTATTTTCTTTTTTGCCACCGACTTCCGAAATTAAAGCTATTTTTCACTTTGTAGTGTTGTTTTTGGAAGTCGGTTGTATTGTTTTGTACAAAAGTTTTTATTTTTCACTTTTTAGTGGTTCACATGTGCTTACCCCTTCACAGCGTACCGGTGTGATGTTATGTTATGAACTGGTGTAAACAATAAACAGACATGAGATTTCAGCAATCCCAGTTCATTTGCTATCATTTATTGAGGAGTTTCGTTGCCTATCTCAGAAGTTCTTCATCAGATCTTCACCAAATTGAAATGGGACTACTCCGAGAAAGTACTCTTCCAAAAACTATCCAAATCGCTTCAAGTGTGCCTATAAAATTGGAAGAGTTCTCTCTATTTCTCCAGTATCCCATCATCAGATCCTGACTTGATGATCATGGGACCACCTGGAAAGTATACCCTTTGAAGCAAAAAAAAAATAATCCAAATCGGTCCAGCCATCTTCGAGTAATCGGGGAACATACATAAAAAAAAAACAAAAAAAAAAGGTTCCGACGAATTGAGAACCTCCTCCTGTTTGAAGTCGGTAATAATGGTTATAGTTAGATTCTGTTTTATTCGAAGCCCATATAGCGCTGCAATCTTGCACGCACCACTGGCTCTATTGTTTTTGACAGTGTATTGAAATTGAAAACTGGCCACTGTTTTTTTTGAGGTACATAAATTGCGGATTTCCAAATTTTAATCTGAAGCTCAATTTTTAGCCGATTCCTATAATTTACGGACAGTTATTATATGGATAATTTACGGTTTTATGGTTGTTATATGGAAGCTACTTCGATTATCCAAATAGATTCGTAACCTAATTTTACCTGTGAGGGCTATATGTGTGTTTTTTTTTATATCACTGGTAAAATTTAGCTTACGAAACTATTTTTATGCCCAGTTAAAAAATGCCACATTTTTGTAAGCAAAACGATTTGTTTTTGTTTATAGGATCCGAGCATTAATCATGGCGATTTCGTAATATTTTTTTATGTTAATGGTTTCCCTCATTATTCAGCCCTAACTAGAATGGGTACGAACCCTGTAGTGGGTCATTATCCAAGGAATGCGAAATTTGCTTTTTTTGCTGTAGAAACTTCCTCAAGTTTTTCTCTATTCCTTGTTAGGGTCTCGTCACTGGTATTATTACCTGTAACTCATGCCTATCATTTTGGAAATTCGACAATCGACATGTGGGATGTGGATACAGCAATCATTGTGCCGATAGTCGTGACGGCCAATGGCATGATAGCCAAGAGCCTCGATCAACACCTGACAAGGCAGTTAGGCAGCTGGATTGATCCAGAAAGCGGTACCTCTGGACACGGCGCGTGTCGTTAGGAGATCTCAGGAACCCTGACCACCGCTTGGGTCCTGTTCCCGATACCGGTGGGCTACTATTTTTTAAATGTTTTTATACTTTTCATATTCTAATATTTAAAAATGTAATTTATATGTATATATTAATGAAATAAAGGAAATAATAATATCAATCTGTCTAGTCTTGTCCCAACTATGTTGGGGTCGGCTTCCGTCTAACCGGATGTAGCTGAATACCAGTATTTTACATGGAGCGACTGCCTATCTGACCTCCACAAACCATTAATTGGGTAATACGATACCCCTTGGTAAGACTGGTTGTAAGACTTTCGGGATTCTGACGACCCGTAACGACTGTCAAAGATCCACGAATGACAGCCGGGACCAACGGCTTAAGGTCCGTAAAGGAAATAATAATCTAATAATTATAACATATTTATTGTAAAACTTAAGATTACATGGTAAGGTAGGAAATCATGGCATGCAAACATGGGCATGGGTGGCATGGAAGGTGGTGGTGGTAGGTAGGATTTTCTTCCAAAATCAAAGCAAAGAAAGCAATTATGGTGCTGGTTTCTGGAACGAAAATTATCGTCGTGGCAAGTCAAGTGATCTGAGGGCTTAGACAAAGTAACGTTCGATTAGCGATGACGCTAGTAGAACCGCCAAAAAAGTCAAAAAATGTATGGGGTTGACCACAAGCTATCGAAATGTCACGTGATCATGTCAATGTCACTGAAGCAATAGCGATTGTAGAAATAGAATCGCTCCGAAGCGAATGCTATTTGTCTAAGCCCTCTGATTGGCTATTGATAATTCAGTCAACCAATCAAAGAAGTTAAAGCGTGCTCGATAATCTGTTAACTAATTATTGTGTTGATTTCCGTTCCAGAAACTGGGGGTTAGACATTTTACCAACATTTAATAACCTTTTATGAACCAAGAGCTATATTTAATAAACACAGGGAGCAAGCTATTCTCATAACAGTTTCCTCTAACCTAAAAATATATAATAAATCATTATGTTTATAAAAAGGCACACGTTTTAATATCCCTGCAACAAAGAGGATAAATATTTAAGCTTGTAATTAGAAACTAAATATAGCTGAGAAGCGTGTGGGGCGGACGATAAACAACTCGATTTATTTTTATAAACAGCGCACTCTACACTAATAGTTTGTTACTTTTGGTGTTACCGGCTTTGAACTGTTCAAAGCCGGTAACACCAAACCCCGGCCGCCAACCGCAACGCCGGTTTGTGTGTGTGTGTGTGTGTTAGTGTGTGTGTGTGTTGTGTGTGTGTGTGTGTGTGTTTGTGTGTGTGTGTGTGTGGCTTTGTTAGTGTTGTGAGTGTGTTTGTGTGTGTTTTTGTGTTTTGTGTGTTTGTGTGTGTGTGTTTGTTGTGTGTGTGTGTGTTCTTTGTGTGTGTGGCTTTGTGTGTGTGTTGTGTGTTTGTGTGTTTTGTGTGTGTGTGTTTGTGTGTGTTTTGTTTTGTGTGTGTTTGTTGTGTGTGTTGTGCGTGTGTTGTATGTGTGTGTGTGTTATTTACCTACATCAATTTTTAGAAACATAACATCATTCCCCGAAGGGCTAGGCAGAGGCATTTTGCCAGTAATGTTTACGAGTAAGTCCCATGTTATCGGAGGCGAACCTATTGCCATCAACCGGGCTGCTACTGAGAAAATCCTGAAAGCAAAACCCAAAAATACTTTGCCCGACCCGGGAATTGAACCCAGAACCTCATGCTCAGTAGCACTTGCGACCACTAGATCAACATTACGTCTAAACTTTGCTATCATCAGAATTATGTTCACTTGAATTCAGGTACCTAGGTATTCTACCCAAGTTTGTTTGTTTGTTTTGTGAAATTTCATGAAAACGTGCAAGCATGCATTGTACCTACTTAGTTACTGTACTCCTTATCGTCATGCTTGTGAAGATTCGCTAGAGTCAGACAATACCTAAGCTTTGCAAAGATGTGAAACTCGGTTCAAGAAGACAACTTTGTACGGAGAAAACTCGCCGTTTAAAATCAATGAAAAGTTTGTAGGTAATCTACGTTGAAGGTCGGCTAGCCGTCACGGGGAAAAGGAAGTTCGTTATATAAAAGTTTTGTTGCGGTGAAGTATGTTTAAAAAAAAAAGAGAAGTTATCTAACTGCTATTAAGGCAAAAGCAAATGAGGAAAATGTCGTGAGGAAAGTTTTGAGCATGAATTTGGAAGGCTGTAAGTGTAGGGGAAGACCAACGAAAAGTTGGATGGACTGTGTGATAGATGATATGGCTAGAAAGGGGGTGGCTACCGAGACGACGACTAATAGAGAAAATGGAAGAAAAAGACATGTTGCGCCGACCCCAAATAAATTGGGGTAAAGGCAGAAGAATGATGATGATTCAGGCAAAAGGCATAATACGAATCGTTAGTAGAAATGGCGGATACACGTGTATTTAATTAAGTCCAATTTCAGTCAGCTAACAAACCGAGCTAATTATTTGTACAAACTTTGTAGAACTTTCAACGAAAGGTTAATTAGAATCATTTCAATCATTGCCTGACAGACGATGTTTCATAACATAAACAATTTCTTGTTTCTATAATATTTAATTTTTTACTTTTTATTTCATCTTGGAGACTTGGCGAGAAATTAATTTGGGGCCACCTTTTGAGTTAAAAAAATAATTAAAGTTGACCTTCAGATTAATTTCGTGGCAATTTATGAGAGCTTTAAAATCCTGTTTTGCTAATTTTCTAGATTATTACGTTTGTCTGAAAGATTAGACACATTTGTGATTTTTAACATATTGAAAGAGAAGGGAGTGACTGAGCGTGACGGTTGACAGGGGAGAATGGAAAAGATAACGTGTTTTGCCTATTCTAAGTGACATGGGACACGGGCAGGGAGGTCTGTCTAAAGTATTTTGCTTCTTAGCAATTTCCAATTTGACCCAGCAGCTACAATCAAATAGGTATACATATTATACCTATATCGACTAGAAAATTTCACGAAGTTTAAATTAGGCGAATGTTAACCAAGAGGCCTTAGTGCGAGTTTTTATACTTACTCGATCGCGTTAACGTAAACTTCAATTTGTACTGAAACTAAATAAGCGCCGTCTGGTGACTATAATGGGAATAGTACATTTTGATACAAGTGTAGAATTTTTGTTATTGCATTCGAGGCGGAATTAACACCCGAGCCGTAGGCGAGGTTGTTTTTGAGCCGAGAACTGCAATAACAAATCTCCACGTGTATCAAACGACGTTTATCAATACATTTTTGAAGAAATAAAATAAAATAACGAAAAATATTTTTGTCATAAATTATTAGGAAACTATGACTTATATTTTCTTTTTTTTTCCGCACTTTGCTTTCGCCAGGTTGAAGGAGAAGCCTATAAACAGCCTAATATGAAAAATAGAAAATTCAAATATTTTTGAGTTTAGAACACAAATAAATGTTAATTTGTTCATAAACGTTTTTTTTTTTATTGTAATAGTCATGGTTTTTAATGATTTAATATTTATAAACATTATTTAAACTAAGTATAAGATATCTGTGGCAATTTTTATTCCCGCACACGTGTTGGAAAATGAAAAATCGCACGCGAGTGCATTGTGAACCTAATCGTAGTGCGATATGAACCAGTTTTCGATGAAGTATATTGAAAACACAATTACCTTTTCCATACAAATTGACGTAAGTTAACGTTAACGTAAACGCAATCGAGTAAGTATAAAAACTCGCACTGAGCCCTGTTACCTGAATGAGACGCGATCAAAAATACGTTAAACACAAACTTTCATAACTGTTCGCGACGATGCGTCACAAAACAGTTTTAAATAGTTTTGAAGTCATTGTGTTTTATAGTTGAAAACAGTGATAAATAGTGTTTCTTAAGGAAATCGTAAGTACAACCATTATAAATTCCAATTAAGTGGGCTACATAGCCGAAATGTATAGTTTTGTTGGTGCGTCCAGGTACCCTAGATCAAGACCTAGCCCTGGCTGTACTATTGGAGGTCTAGTCTTCCTGAAAAACCTACTTAATTGGATTTATAGGGATCGGAAACGTTAGTTTGCTGTTTTTTGTTAATTTGTTTTATCGATTTAGGTTGAAATATAGCTGTGATCTTGTAACTCTCATAGTGTTTCAGGTCATTAGACCAGCTAGAGATACCTGTTTAATCTATTAATATAGCTTCATTGGTTTTCGAGTAAATTAGCTTGAAAAATAATTTTAAATCGAAATGATAAACTTTTTTGTGTTTCCACTGTAAAATCTTTTCAGTAAATAAAGTTACAGGAATTATAGGTATCTCAATCGCTGGATAATTTAATGATAATTCTGGTAATGTGTAACATGTTATAATTATAGTTATATTTAAGCTATTTATAAGCAATTTTTGTAAACTTTAATAATAAAATTCTGGTCATAATAAAGTTAAAATCAGGAGACGATTCGCGGCTCTCAATAAGGTAAAGTTTCGAGGTACCTAAGCGCGCAAGCAAAAATATAGTTTTGTATTGTTTCGTAGCCATAGGCATGGTACCTATTTATCGCCATTCTGTTCCTGAAGAGTTACGCAAGTCGTCTCCTGAAATCTCCTGAAGACTTATCAGACTGCTGTTATTATTTTCATCAACAAGAAACCCTTCCCCGTCAAGACTTCACACATACTCGTAGCTACTGGTCGCCAGCTTGCAGATATCCTGAGCCTATAGGTGCAGGACGTCAGCGCCGTTTGGACTAGGAGGCCTAACCTCATATAGGGATACACCTGGATAGGTGTACACCCTCCTTTCAACACATCGTGTCCATCGATCACGCCCGTCCGGCACAATAACAATCGCTCGCCTCTAAGCTAAATAATAAAACTACGACAAAAAAATAAGGTCTGGAGTCATTGTTAGAATATGACTCAGCTAGATTTGTAATAAACATTGCATGATAAGAATTGCTGAAAGAAAAACAACGTCCTTCAAAAATATTTTATCTATGAAACGTAAAAATGTGGCATGGACGGCCGGAGTCGGTACCAGTAGTTATAGGCACGTTCTACACGGTACGGTTTCTTCACTGTATGGCGGGCGGCGCGGCGTATTTAACCGCGCCGTAGAAAAATCGTATGTGGTTGTATATGCGCAATTGCGCATACGGTGACGCCGTAGTGCCGCCGTGTTTGTCAACAAGCTTTCATAGTGATCCATGCAACACTGACGACCGTGCCTGCACACGGCAAACCAAACGTGTCACGGCAAGAAAAACGTGTGTACAACGGGCCTGCGGTTCACCAACCCGGAGAATTGCAGTCACTCCATATATTTATTTTATTGGAGTTCTCAGACATATGAAAAAAGATGTATATTGTTAGAACTTGGTATTCTTCGCAATAAAGTTTATATGCAATAATGAAGCGAATGAAGTTCGTCGCTAGTGCATTATTTAAGTCACTCGACTGGCTCTTACCACCCTTATTTTAACTCTTTGTGAAATGTTTTGACAGTAAAATGAACGTTTTCTGTTGAGAATGCTATGTAATTTTTAACTGTTATTCTTTGAATATGAAATTATTTGACTTTAATCAAGTACCATAAGGAAAAAAAAATATCCTAATTTTATTTCTCGTATTTAAACAAGCTAGGGTAATACCCCGTTTACATCAAATTGGCGGATTTTTGGCGAACATCAAAGGACCGCCGGCCGGCAACGCGAGCGCAAATACTCATTATCATTTATCTAGGTATGGCTCTCTCGCTCACTGGCTATCGAACTTCTACGTTCTCCATTGCTGGAAAGACATGTTACGCGGCAATATAAACGCTCATTTCCCTTGATGTTGCCACAGCAATATTTAGGGAAACATTTTCGGCAGCGCGAATGGCATTGGCTGAATGTAAATGGGGTATAAAAAATTGCGCAGTACCATGTGTGGTGCATCAAAGTAAGTACCTACTTTCTATACGTATAAACTACGTATTTATATTGTATAGTATAGTTATTAAAGTAAGTTGGAAACAGTAACGCGCGTGATGGTGCATCATAGTATATTTTCATCAAACTGATGAACAATTCCAATACTCTTATCTACTTAATTAATCCTTATTAGTTTCGTGTCAATCAGGTGAGCATACTACTATGTATTTGCTACATTCTAGCAAGAATACAGATGTGTGTGACCCAAGAACATATTCGACATAAAATATCTTCCAACAAGATATCGTTCGTTTCAGCACCTATTCACGGAGATGGTTCGTATATACAGGGTACCATAGAATTTAAATCGAAAATATAATCAGCTGTTCCCTACATGTATGATCGCATGACTTGTCAAAATGGAGCCCTATTGCTGTCACTCACGTGTCCGTCAGTCCGTCGTCTGTAACACAGGTTTTACAGCCAAACGGTTGGAGCTAAGTATTCAAATTTTAACAGCATCAGCACCTTGTTGACCCAAAGCCATAAAGATTGTCAAAAATATTTTTAAATGCTTACAAGGCGCGAAAAAAAATTTTGACCTACCCCATCGAATCGGGTATCGTTATTTAGAGCTTGTTGAGTAGATAAATATTGTATTTTTTGTATTAAAAAATATTGGGAAACAAAGGAAAGAGAAGTCACCAAAGTTAGCTTTTTTTTACAAAATTTTGTTCCGTAGAATTTTTTGACTTCCCATTGATCTATGAACAATGTTTATTATTACGTATATTTTACTAAAAATACCAATTACTGATAAATTAGATTTGGCACGGAACCCTAAATATGCACACGCAATGGGGATTGTTTAAAATTTTTAACCATTAGATTTTATTTAATTTTTTGAAAATTTAGAGCATTTTGAGAAACTAATTTGAATATTTTGATGATTGGCTCAATAGTTAATTTTTTATTGAATTTTAAAATATTTTGAATTTTCAAGGTAGGTGACGTCATCAGTGGCACAAAAGATTGTGGCGTTGCCCCACTAGTACATAATTAAAAATTTAAATCTGTCAACACAACGTCATCCATCTCAAATCTGTCAAAGTGCCAATAGATGTCATACGTAATCGAATCATATCCTAACCTATTTACAACTTATTTTTCGAAATTTTGACCGAAACGGTAGCTTTTAAACGCAAAGTGGTTTTTAAGGTGCAAGACTACGTTAATAATCGAGGCGACGACATTATTGTTCATTTCCCTGAACCACAATGAGCGATACTTTTGTTAAAGCCCACTCGCGCAAGTTTCTGAAATACTTACATCAAAGTGATCTTCGCAGCAATACATTGTATAAACCTTGCAATATTCCACGCCTACATCATGACACCACTTTTCTCGCAAATCTTCTCTAATACGAACAAAAATTTTGTTTGGATTATTATTACTATTATTGCTGCAAGTTGGAACAAAGCGCTTCCTGTATTCCATAATTCTTCCAATATAGTAAATGTTGTCGAGTGTTGACATAATGTAATGAGATTTACGAGTATATGAGATTATGAGGCAAGTCGCAGGAATAATAATTGTAAAAACTTTATACTTATGAGGTTATGTTTATATTATAATTTGACACTTGACAGATTATAGACAATACTTGCCATTTACTTTTTATTTTTTGAGGCAACGATACAAAACTGTACGGCCAAAGCTGACGTAATTTGAAGGGAAAACAAGGTCAATCGTATTTTATCAAAAAAAAAAACAATAAAATATAAATATTTTTCAAGATTAATTAGTCCGTAATTATCAGTAACGCTATTCCTCGAAATGGTTTTTCAATTACATCATATTAAAAAATATGAACAATGCCCATTGGCCGGTTTTTTTTCACGATTTCATGTTTGTTTTTTTTATTCAAAGTTTTTCTTAATGATGAGTACAATGCCCATGAATTCAATTTCACCCTGTATAAAGCAGCCGTAGGTAAATTGTAATGCTGAAAATGATGGGTACATTTACCAGTTTCACCCACCCGCGCTCTGCGGTATCCTACACCTCGCTTCGAATGCTCCACTGAACATTTTACCTGTTCTGTGTATCTTTTACCGGTAAACTCTGTTTCATATCCTGAACTCTGATTAATATTGACAATGTCAGTTTACTAATATAAACGATTAAATAGATGGTAATGAGATTTAGAAAAAAAACGGTCTGTTTTATATTAAGATTTTGAAATCATGAGACTCGCCAAATATCACCGGCAACGCTACATTAATGGCTAAAAACTGTACTGTAGGTACCCAAAAAAGATTTGGCAGTCTATGGTTTGTAGTTTTCACGTTCATCAAAATGTTTTTTTTTGGTTTTATGATGTCTGGTTTTTATTTTTTTTTTCATAAACACTAATAAGAAATTGCCATCTAGGCTGTCCAACATCCAACGACCCAATTTAATTAGTAAATTAAAGTGAGCTTAACTAAGAGAAAAAGCGGAGGCTTTCATTAAAACTAGTTAATTCTTAGATATTTTTCTTCTTTCTGCATAGAAAATGTACGTCCACTGGATCCTCGTTAATTTGTGTTTTAGTTTTATAATGTACGCCGTACGGTGTAAACTCTTTATTACGAAACTCAAGGGACCGAGCATTTTTAGGGTTCAGTACCTCAAAAGTAAAAAACGGAACCTTTATAGGATCACTTCGTTGTCCGTCTGTCTGTCTTCTCAGAAACGCGTGGAGGTATCAAGTTGAAATTAATGTGTGAAAAGTGAAAGTGGAAAAAAACAAGATAAGTCATCGCAATAAAAAATACGGCTTTTACGAGTATGCGACATATTTTGATACTCGCAAGTAAATCAAAACCGTACTATAGTAACCGCAGTAATACGATACTTCCCGTAGACATCAATCAATCATGCA
Source organism: Cosmia pyralina (assembly GCA_946251885.1). Lineage (NCBI taxonomy): Eukaryota > Metazoa > Arthropoda > Insecta > Lepidoptera > Noctuidae > Cosmia > Cosmia pyralina. The sequence goes on along the minus strand of OX276345.1, from coordinate 22,209,493 downwards.
ATTTGGCAAGAATCAAGGTCTCAAAGCACAACAAAAATAGTTTTTAGCGTTTACAACCTTTTTGACTGTGACGTAGGTATATCAATGTATGTTAAGTTTATTTTTGAGATAAATTCTTTTCAACTACGGAACGCTTCATTGTTCGTGGTCCGATACGCACTTGGCCTTTTTTCGTTATAGTGAGTTTTCGTTAAGTGGAGTGAAGAAAGAGAAACAACCAAATACTGATCACAATACTTTTTAATATTTTTATTATTTATTTATTGGTTTATGACTGATAATACGAGAGGTGCCTAGTGTGTTTAGTAACTGGGGCCAACATTCCTAAAGACAATGCAATCCAAGAGCTATGTCACATGTGTTCTAGGCAATTTACAATAACAAAAGCAAGGCGGCTATTTACGACCTCAGGTGTCTTTCTTACGCTCTGCGGTGGACGCCATCATGCGCGTGCGAGCCCTCACGACGGGGGATGCTGTGGCCTGGGGTGGGATAGTCTTGGCGGTGTCTCTAGGCATCGCCAATGCCTTCAATACCCTGCCCTGGAGTTCAGGTTCAGGGACGCACTCCGGTATCACCGGATTGCCGCCATGGGATCTGCAGGCAAATATCCTCGCGCACACGTGGGAGTGGCGTGAGGAGGCAAAACGCTATGGCGTAACTCCGTTGCCGCGAGAAATCACGTTACAGCGGACAGAACTCCGGCGGGATCTCATGGCGACATGGAGAGTGCGAAAGTCGCCCAGCGCTGGTCACGCCACAATTGCGGCGATAAGTCCCCACTTTCAGGAGTGCTTGGAGCGGCGCCACGGCGTCCCACCTTTCTCTGACGCAGGTCCTCACCGGACAAGGTTGTTTCGGGAGGTTCCTGTTCCGGATAAGGCGGAAGGGAACGCCCGGGTGTCACCATTGTGTGGATCGCCCGGAAGACACGGTGGAGCATACAGTGGAGGTCTGCCCGGATTGGGCGGAGCACCGCCGTGTTCTCGCGGAGGCGATCGGCGGCGGCGATCTCTCACGCCCGAACCTGGTCCAGGCCATGGTACGGAGAGAGAGTGCATGGGAAGCCGTCACCTCCTTCTGCGAAGCAGTTATGCTCGCAAAGGAGGAGGCGAAATGCGCGAGGGAGAGGCAACCTCATGCCCTTAGTCGCCGCAGGAGACGCCCTGGGCGGCGAGAAATTATAGCCGATTCCCGGCCACCGTAGGCGCGGGCTTGTGGACAGCGAGCAATGGGTAGCTCGCCGTCCGGTACGGACCAGGCCCGGGTCGATGGTGCGTTGTGTTCCACGCGCGCCTCAAAGAGATGTCAGCGATGATGGGGTCCGATAGGTCCGACGAGGCCGCCGGGGTCACGGGTTGTTCGAAAGTGATACCGTGGCCCCAGGGCCACGCAACAGCACGCAGGGCACTGGCAACTGAAGGAACACGGCTGGGTTTCAGTCAGTAAAAGTCTGTCACCCTCTTCCGCTCCGTCCAGAGCGGGAGAAGTCATTTGACGATTTCCCATCCACAAAAAAAAATAAAATAAAAGGTTTCTTAGAAATTTCGGCACCTCAAAGGTTTAGGCGGAGCCTTTTGTAAATTGGTAACATAAACAGATGCTGGTTATATTTACTGACGTCTACATATGGACGTATTTCTTCGTGATAGAGAATGGCTGTTGCGCTATAAAGAGTGTATCAATATGCTTTAAGGTAAACCAACCAAATTGAACTAATTTCTACGTTTTAGGAAGTTTTACGTTAAATCGAAAGACGTTATAAAGAGTTTGCATTATAAGTAAGTATTTGAATTGACAAAGTTGTGTCAAATGTCAGGAAAAAGTTTGTGTTATTTCAAAATAATTAATTCCTGGAAGATTTCTGACATTGCCTGTTAAACATTACCTATTAGTTTTCTAGGCAATTCACCAACTAAAAGTGGGTTCACGTCGGGTTTTAATTCACGACCACTTTGCATCTAAACCATTACTACTCGTTATAGATTGTACAATAGATTTGCCGTCGTTTCAGTTGATAGGATATTGCAGCCTTTAAATTTTTTATGTTAAAAAAGGCATGAACTTACTTGTTCAACGGATCCATACTGTCTTCTAGAAAACACGCCTCGCCTCGAGATCAACTCGCTTGCCGATGATCTGAGGACAAACATAATAAATGGTTATTAAAGAAGGGACACAAACTTGTAAAAAGTGCATACAAAGGCAGACTTAAAAATCATTCAAATCAGTTGGCCGTAGACCTGCTTTTAACTAAATTTCACCAAGCGCCTCAAAAGGCACCACATCCTCGAGTTGAATAAATGATTACCACGTGCGCGGTGCCCTACTTATGCACGCCATGATCCAAACAGCACATTTGCTTATAGCCGAAAGACTGATTGCAGTTAAGTTATAATAAAAAAAGTACAACTTAGTATTTAATTAGCTCAATAAATATAATACCAATGAATTATGCATGCAAACAAGACAATACTGTAGCTGTTAGCAAAACGACAAAAGAATTTTGAAAGGTAATAACTTCACTAGGTAACGCAATACCTACTATTATCTAAACTTAGGTTCGGTACAAAGGAATAATATTAAAACTCTGCAATCGTCGTTTTAACTTTGCAAATAACTTTGGTGCAGATAACGGAGAACTGCAAAGTGCATATCGTGCAAATTTTTCACTGTTCGTTCCCGACGTTCGGGACTTTAGACATAATGTTTCGAATTTATAAAACCTACCGAACTGAAAAGGTTGCCGTGAATCATGTTGTTTTATAGATGAGCCAATGTCATTAATTAATGAATTGATCTTTCAGCAGATAAACGTCCGATTATAATCCCAGCATCGTACTTATTCCATTTGAAACTGAAACGAAGATATGATAAGTTAATTCACCATTTATTTTCACCGTCTGCAATAAAAGAAAATCGAAAATGTTCACCCCAGAACCGTTAAACTACTTTACTACGCAATACCAAAGTGTAATTTATTCGAATCCATTCCACGCAGACCGAGTTAATGCCTCCCTGATAGTTCGACATCACAAAGTTCAAGCGAGTGAACCATAAGACGAGTGAACTATCGGGCAGCATCAATAGATATCATCAGTCAGATTTAGAGCCCCATTAACTCGAATACACTTCGAGAGCGAGTTTCCTACGAGTTAATTGCAATCTCGACCCATCTGACAACTTTAACACGCATCTAACTGGTTCCGAAAGGTCAGATCTTTATTGAATTCAATGTATCTGCGAAGTTAGCCCTTCGTGACCTATGACGTTTATTCGGCGGATGGAAGCGCAGGCAGTTAGAGGTCGAGAGTCTAGCAGATGCGGTACGCTGATTTGATTTGATTGATTGGCACGTTCTGAACACCTGACGTGAACCGAACGGCCATGTAAATTGACTTTGAAAAACTGCAAAACTTTTTGGTCCATTCTTAGGGACCGGATGCTGTTGCGATGCGGCCCGGCCTGCCCATGCATATTATATGCGGCCCGGCGCGATTTTAAAATGAGCGCTTAACTTAAGTCTGGTTTTGTGGTTTTTCTTCATAGCAATTGCCATTTCCTTAGAAATATCGACTATTTTTAATCGTAGCGTGTTTAGATAAAAATGCATTGCTACATAGTCCTTGGAGCCGTTGATTAGAAGCTGTCGGAGTAAGTATGTTTAGATCGTTTTGTTCGAAACTTCATTCGGTATTAACTTTTAGTTAGCCGAGCTATAATTACGTGTCTAGGACGTACCTATGCATGTCGTTCACCTCACCAAGTTGCGCAGTAGGTGATGTAATACCGAAACGAAGTTTAAATTCTACCTAAATGTTTTCATAACGAAAACGGTTTTAAAATATGAGTGTTGCCTGTTTATGGAACGTAAAAATAGAAGAAAAGTTTACATTTCTGACCATAATCTTTCTTGGTAGATAAATTATTGGTTACTCTAATGAGTTTTGAACATAATTTATTACTTCTGCTTATTTTATTACTGGTTCGTGGAACATCTTATGAAGATCTTCGTATAATAGCTAAATACTTAAAACATAATCAGAATATAATGTTCCCACTGTTGGAACACAGGCCTCCTCTCTTTACAGAGGGAGTGGGCCGTAAACCACCACGCGGGCCTAGTACGGGTTGATATAATTATGTCACGTGTTTTCGAATTTTTGGTTTTAGGACATGCCGGTTTCCTCACGATGTTTTCCTTCACCGTTTTGAGAGCATCGCTGAGGAAATAAATTATACAAAGTAACGCGCCTGACTGGGTTTGTACCCACGACCTACAACTCGTAAGTCGAGACCGTTACCACTGGGCCCTCACTGCTCTTAATAGCTAATTAATTCATGGTATTTTATTCGGAAACCAAGAGTTCCAGTGATATACCTAAAAAGAAACAAGAATTCCCTTTTGTAATCTAGATAAAAGAAAGGGTATTCTTTTATAATTAAAAAGGAAAGCAATCTTGGGATTGACGCTCACGTGACGTACGGACGTGAGGGACCAATACTATTTCTAAACACAATACCTATAATACGCACTTTGATACTTTCTGTAGAAAAATGACTGATTCGAAAGTGACTGTAAAGATTTTATGCAAAGGGCAACCTTATGTGATGCAGGCTGGCATTCGATTATTCTAGCAAGTGTCGAATTACGTTTGAATCTGAAAGGTTAGCGTTTTGTTCAGAAAAAACTGGTCAAGAGCGAGTCGGAATCGCGCACCGAGGGTGCCGTTCAGATTTCTGAAAAGTGTGCTATTTAGAGATATCGTTTTATTTTCCCTGTAATCTTTACATAAACTTCTATCACATAAAATAATTTTAGATTTTTCTATGTGATAGAACTAATAATCAATACTGTCAGACACTTCTCGTCGGTGGTTTTTTCCGCCAGACGCTTTATAAAGCTTGCAATAAATTACGTCATCTTACCTATATTTTGAATCCCAACTTTTTTATAATGATACTCGGGGAACTATTTCAATACTATTTATAATACACTTCTGGACACATCTATTGGCCCACCTTAGAGTTTAGGTTTCGATGGCCCCTACCGAAATATGATTGCTAGATTGAACAAAAACTGTTGATGCAGTTTTAAACCTGATACATTTTACCATCTTTTTCGATCGTATTGTTTTAAATTTGAATTCAGAATACCATACGACATGGAGCTACGAATAACAAGTCGGATAACCGCCTTGTTAAAGGCAATTGATTTTTGAATAAAAAACATGTTTTATCAAATAAAGGTTTAATTTAATAACGCGTGTTGCCTCCATGGGCATCTACCACAGCTCTCATACGATTAGGCATAGAGTTTATCAACCGCTCTATGAAATTTTGAGGGATCATCTCCCATTCCTCTTCTATGGCAGTTTTCAACTCCTGCATCGTCTGGGCAACTGGCTGACGAGCCCTAACACGTCTTTTTAGCTCGTCCCACATGTGCTCAATGGGGTTCATGTCTGGGCTTCTGGCTGGCCAGTCCATAACTGTGATGTTCACATCCCGAAGATATTCCCTGACGATGCCGGCCGCATGGGCTCTTGCATTATCATGCATAAAAAGGAAATTTGGGTCCACATAGTCCGCGTATGGTATCACGTGAGGTTCTAAGCACTCACAAATGTACCTTTCAGCATTTAATGTTGGCAGCCGTGGTCCTGTAACAACCTCAAGTTGAGTTTTGTCGCTCGCGGATATACCGCCCCAGACAGTCCATGAGCCACCGCCATAAGCAACCCTCTCTTCAAAGCAGCATTGTGCGAAACGCTCTCCCTTACGTCGGTAGACCTTCTTCCTTCCATCATTGCCATGTAACACAATTTTAGACTCATCAGAAAAGAGTACACGGCTCCAATCTTGCTGTGTCCAATTTAAATGACTGCGTGCGAAATGAAGGCGCGCTGTTCGGTGGGCTCGCGTTAGTTTGGGGCCATTAGCTGACTTGTGTGGTACCATATCGCGTTCTTTTAACCTTCTCCGAACAGTTCGAGCGCTCACAGATACTCCGTGGAAGTCGCGAAGTTGGTTTTGTATCTCAATGGAGGTAAGGTGACGATTTCTCAAGCTGGTCGTCACGATGAATCGATCCTGCCTTTCAGTTGTGACCCGAGATCGTGGCCTTCCTTGGCGACGAACAAAGCCGCCAGTCTCTAGGTACCTCCGATGAACATTTCGGACCGCAGATTGACTTAAATAAAGTTGAGCACTCACGTTTCTTTGGCTGTGTCCGGCCTGAATAAGTGCCACAGCTTGGGCGGCGACTTCAGGTGAAGTATCCATAGATTATTGATAGAACCTCACCTTAATGTTAAGAATAAGTAATGTTTGTTGCAAAACCAAAGATATCAATCACTTTTTCAAGAATTAAATCCAAGTAAACCAATAAAACCAAGTTTTCTTAGTATGCGATTGTTTGATATCAACAAACAGGCTCCAAATTGTCTTTTGTTTCTTTAAATTCTGTGTTCGAAATTCAAAAAAAGACTATTGAATGAAATTGTGAATGTGCCAGGATCAAAACTGCATAAAAACTTTTTGCTCGACCTAATATAAAATTTTAGCTAGGACCAAACGAAACTGAAAATACAAGGTGGGCCAAAAGATGTGTCCAGAAGTGTATATATTTATTAGTAAGCAGCCAGATTAATCGTAGTGGTCAAACTTCCCCCAGATACAGTTAATTGTGTCTGGAGGATGTTTGACAGACACAATTAACTGTATCTGATTATTAATTATTAACAATATTCTGTAAAACATACATAAAAATCAGCAGTCAGACTTTAAGAAAAGTTAGTAATATTTTTACATAACTTTGGTACCTGATACCTGAAAATTGGCCGTCGGCCCAAGCTAGCAGATATGCGTATGTTCAAAGTACATACTAGCACTACTCTATCCCATTACATTTTGTTTATCAGAAAATAAGTAAGGTCTGGCGGCCGTGGGATCTCGCTCTATTGTATGGAGGTGTTCAAACTGCCGCGAATACATAGTAGCGTGACTGCTACTCATTAAGACAAGCGTCGCGCACAGTCGCGTCCCGCGCGGGTTTTCCATTGTGGCCAGAGCTTTATGTCCGTGGTTATGTTGGATACCATTAAATTTTTCTTCTACTGTAGTTTAACTTATAAGTCTCATGCTTCTATACGATGTATAATTTTATCTAGGTTATCATTTTTGGTTCCTGTAACTGCATGAAATGACATTGATCTCCAACACAAAAGTAACAGACACATGTGTTCCATATAAATCCTGTGTAGTATTCCGACACAGCCTCCGAGACAGTTCGCAATTTCGTCATGTCCGGCCGGACGAATGGATGGTCAACACGCGATGTTATATATCCTTCACATCAACTCACCTTTGTCATAAAATTTCAAGGGAATGCCTTCAATTTCCTGAGAGATAAATGTGAAGAGGAACTTGAAAAAATGCTGTAGCGTGTTGTACATAAGAAATGTAGGTAGTTAGGTAGGTACGAAGTATACCTATTTACTTCATATACTTACCAAAAAACAGACACTTTTTCAAACCGATATCATGTCGCAATACACTTTTATGGTAAGGCAGATATTTGCCGAGTTTGTTTTAAGACGCAGATATATGCCAATGGCCTTGAGTGGTTAGCTTGCGAGATCTATACTGAGCTCACAAAACGCGTGTACCTATGTCCAGCCCAGTAATAGGACTCGCCCATCAAGGAGCGCTGTTCCAAATTAGACGCATTATTAATTTATTAAACATATTATTATATTAAAACATTTATACTAAAAGATAAATTATTAAATTATCTTTAAAATGGTGAAGGTTTCTTATAAATACGCTTTATAGTTTTTGCGTGATTCTCAGTTTTTTATCCCCGTTAGACATACATTTACAAATTAATTAAATTATGTAATATAAACATAATCGGGTAACTGCTATAGTAAGGCCACTCATTAAAAAAGAGCTCATGAATGAAAACGACCAAAATATGAGCTTGCTTGCATTCGCTTGTTTCTACCTCTTTTTTAATGAGTGGTCAATTACTAAAGCGTGGTCAATTACTATAGCAGTTACCCTCTAAAATATTCACATATTAAATTATTTAACAAATGCTCTATTTTAACATATATTTTGTCCAAATCATTAACACAAATCGTTTAGACGTGATATTCAGTTTAGTATCATTTAAAGTCTGTTATAGTCGCCTTAACTTAAAACTTAGAACTTTTTCAAACCAATGTCAGGTCGCAATACACTTTTGTGGTAAGGCAGATAAAATTTGCCGAGATTGTTTTAATGCTTTATACTACATTTACAATAACATTAGACATTTAAACCAACGTTTTTTACAGTCCGTTCAACCAATTTTGACTTCTATTCCGTAGGCTTAAGGATGGCATTAAAGGCAAAGAAGTGGTTACAATACCAACTGTTTACTGCAGCTGCTATTTGTCATGCCACCAACGCAATAGAAGTCAAAATCGGTTGAACGGGTTGTAAAAAAGTTTTCTTATGTTTAAACTTATTTTAAATGTAGTAAGTATAGTTTTAAAGCTCAATGTATTAGCTGCAGATTTTTGGAACGAAATTCTTTAACGCGGCTTGTGGTAGAAGTAAACTGGCAGAAATTGTGACGTAACCAAAAAGCGATAAGCTGTCAGTTTCAAGTGTCAAAAGGTATTATTTATTTGAATCTTGAGACCATACTACACTTCTGGACACATCTTTTGGCCCACCTTGTATTTTCAGTTTCGTTTGGTCCTAGCTAAAATTTTATATTAGGTCGAGCAAAAAGTTTTTATGCAGTTTTGAACCTGGCACATTCACAATTTCATTCAATAGTCTTTTTTTGAATTTCGAACACAGAATTTAAAGAAACAAAAGACAATTTGGAGCCTGTTTGTTGATATCAAACAATCGAATACTAAGAAAACTTGGTTTTATTGGTTTACTTGGATTTAATTCTTGAAAAAGTGATTGATATCTTTGGTTTTGCAACAAACATTACTTATTCTTAACATTAAGGTGAGGTTCTATCAATAATCTATGGATACTTCACCTGAAGTCGCCGCCCAAGCTGTGGCACTTATTCAGGCCGGACACAGCCAAAGAAACGTGAGTGCTCAACTTAATTTAAGTCGATCTGCGGTCCGAAATGTTTATCGGAGGTACATAGAGACTGGCGGCTTTGTTCGTCGCCAAGGAAGGCCACGATCTCGGGTCACAACTGAAAGGCAGGATCGATTCATCATGACGACCAGCTTGAGAAATCGTCACCTTACCTCCATTGAGATACAAAACCAACTTCGCGACTTCCACGGAGTATCTGTGAGCGCTCGAACTGTTTGGAGAAGGTTAAAAGAACGCGATATGGTACCACACAAGCCAGCTAATGGCCCCAAACTAACGCGAGCCCACCGAACAGCGCGCCTTCATTTCGCACGCAGTCATTTAAATTGGACACAGCAAGATTGGAGCCGTGTACTCTTTTCTGATGAGTCTAAAATTGTGTTACATGGCAATGATGGAAGGAAGAAGGTCTACCGACGTAAGGGAGAGCGTTTCGCACAATGCTGCTTTGAAGAGAGGGTTGCTTATGGCGGTGGCTCATGGACTGTCTGGGGCGGTATATCTGCGAGCGGCAAAACTCAACTTGAGGTTGTTACAGGACCACGGCTGCCAACATTAAATGCTGAAAGGTACATTCGTGAGTGCTTAGAACCTCACGTGATACCATACGCGGACTATGTGGGCCCAAATTTCCTTTTTATGCATGATAATGCAAGAGCCCATGCGGCCGGCATCGTCAGGGAATATCTTCGGGATGTGAACATCACAGTTATGGACTGGCCAGCCAGAAGCCCAGACATGAACCCCATTGAGCACATGTGGGACGAGCTAAAAAGAAGTGTTAGGGCTCGTCAGCCAGTTGCCCAGACGATGCAGGAGTTGAAAACTGCCATAGAAGAGGAATGGGAGATGATCCCTCAAAATTTCATAGAGCGGTTGATAAACTCTATGCCTAATCGTATGAGAGCTGTGGCAGATGCCCATGGAGGCAACACGCGTTATTAAATTAAACCTTTATTTGATAAAACATGTTTTTTATTCAAAAATCAATTGCCTTTAACAAGGCGCATATCCGACTTGTTAGGCGTAGCTCCATGTCGTATGGTATTCTGAATTCAAATTTAAAACAATACCATCGAAAAAGATGGTAAAATGTATCAGGTTTAAAACTGCATCAACAGTTTTTGTTCAATCTAGCAATCATATTTCGGTAGGGGCCATCGAAACCTAAACTCTAAGGTGGGCCAATAGATGTGTCCAGAAGTGTAGATGGTTCTGTATTAATACATAATATACAGCGAAAGGAACTTCGTTCCAACCGGGTGTCCCACGACACCTCCCGACTTTTTATCATAAAGTAGTGGATTATAGTACCGATAAAATGAGAATAAAAAGGACTTAATCCTCTCCGGATTAAGTTCTTTCTAAAGAGCGAAAAAGAAATGAATATAGCGCTTCCTTCTTTTTGTATGAAAATAAGAAGGAAGCGCTAAGCATTTTTTTTTTCTTTTCCAGGACTTGCTATGGCAAATCCTGGAAAAGACGCGATTTTAATATGGCGTCTTCGAGTTCTCGAAGAGCTTAGTTTTATTAGCTACATTTTTATTAAAATTTATAACAGTTTATTGTAAACCTCATTATTATAATCTATTAAAGCTCTCAAGAATACTGAACGAGACACAATAGAAGTTTTATTGTTATAACGCATAAGGGCGTTTATTGTCCGGCAAAGTGTTAATAACTTTCGTATGAAGGCTTTACACATAACAATGATAATATACCATGGGGGTAGCACAATGTAATCAATTGAATTAACTAACATTTGAAAGTTACTCATTTACTAAATAAATTTGGAGTTTTTTTCCTCATACCATTTAATTTTAAGATACCACCGCCATACCACCGCCACTATTACCACCAATTACCATTTTTTTTTTTAGAATTTGTAACCGGAAAAATACGTGAAAAGCGGAAAACTAAGGAAAATATATATGTATTACGACAATAAGCTGAGAAATATACCTACACCATCGATAAGAAAATACATTTATATCGATATGGGAAAACGAATCCTCTTTCCCCGTCGCGTCGATGTGCGATGGTGTAATTCCATATAGCGTTAGTAAGTATGTCATGTCATCTCATGATTTCCTAATCTTCACGGCTGATTTGAGGAGATGATATGACTGGGCCTATTGCACGATGTCCAAATAGCCACTACTCACCGAATAAATACAAAAGTGGAACAGAATTTGTATGAAATGATTTGCCAAGTAAGTTAATAGGAAGTTAATCGTAGGTGGTGAAACAGCCCATTAATCTTGCTGTTATAAGTATATAATATGTATATTAGGATATTACTGCCTTGTTGGTCTAGTGGTCGCAAGTTCTACTGCTAAGCATGAGGTCCTGGGTTCGATTCCCAGTTCAGACAAAGAGTTTTTGGGTTTTTCTATCAGGAATTTCTCATAGCCTAGATTTATTATTATTATTTTTTTTTTTATTATTGATTTATTATTTAGCCTAGATTTTTTTTTTGAGATTTTTTAGTCTAGATTTGTGCTCGGTTGATGGCAATAGGCTCGCCCCCTATTACATGGGACTTAAACTAACTGGCAAAATGTGGGTGTACTATAGGTACACCTCTGCCTAATCCGTCGGGAATTACAGGCGTCATATTATGAAATAATGTATTGCAAAAGTATTCATCACTGTCTATAAAAATAAAGACTACATTTGCATGCAGCAATGGAAAATAAACGAAGAGATAATATCTACATAAGTGATTCATATTGTACAGATTTACATATAAACATCCTGCACTTATTTATTCATAGTGATAACAAGAACATCTTTTCTATTATGTTGATGGGGGTATGTTAGGACTTTCCAAGTTATCAGTAGAATGACACTCAGATTTTCTCTGTCATGGGGTTGTGACTTAAGAGCTGTCCCATGTAGATAGCTACCACAGACGACGGTAATAAAGTTGTTCATTAAAATTGCATGTGAAGAAGGTCATAATAATGGAATAACCGTAAATATTATAGATTTATTACTCCTAGCCCTATCATATACTATAAATTACGAGAAGCGAAAATAGCGCAAACGGTTTGGGGGATAGTCAAGAAAAACAATCAGCGGGATAATCTTTAAGGTCGGTGCTTTTTCATCTTAGCCGGAGTTGGTTTTAAATATGCCGATAATTTTCCCGACCTTGCAATAGTTTAGAACATCGGTTATTATTACTGACAGTTGTAAATATTATGGGAACGAACACCTAAGTCAAGTTGTCACAAGAACGTACTTTGTTCTTAGAACTTACACAGTTGCCGTCGAAGTAAAGTTAAAACTTATGAGTTCAATAAGATAATGTTGGTGATGGCCTCGTGACCTGATAACTTGAGGGCACAATATGTAGAGTACAGAGTTTGGCAGTAAGTAATGGAGTTAGAGGTAAAGAACATGTAGACAGCGCCTTCTTTTCTCGTGGGTTTTATTTAAAAAACTCACGAGAAAAGAAAGCATCGTCGGTTCTTAGCCAAAAGGGGTAATTGCGTGACGCACTTCAATGGCAAACAGTTGAACAACATTAATTGCGTTATTTGTTGTTGAGCAGACGAACTTTTGGAACATCTGCGATTAGGCTTACATATGAGGTTAGCAAGGTTATTACGTCTGGACAGGAACGGTCTGCGCCTGGTGACGGGGACCATCACAAAACATTGGTCACAAACACTTCCACACAATAGGAATAACGGACAGTCCTCTGTGCAGGGCTCGCATGAAGGTTGAGGAAACCGTTGCGCACGTGCTCTTTGAATGTACAGGCGTCACCCAGATTAGAACAGAAATTCTCGGAACACCCCAATGTTTCACAGATGTTCTTAACAGACCAGCAGACTTGATCAACTTCTGGAGGGAAGTGGGCTGGTTGGAATAACCCCCGATGGCCGCCATGGCCCACGCACAATGGTTCACATGAAGGACTAAGTGCGGAAAACAAATCCTCTAACTTATAACATAGAGGTTAGCAATTTCCTTCACAATCTTACGGATTGTGATTCAAAGTGTGTTACACAATTAGTGAGCGGTATTAAACTAAAATAAAGAAAGAAAGAATTAAAGAAAGTATCTGCTAACCAACAAAAGGTATTTATTTACAAGGCGAAATGTGTGTGGAAATTCCGGGAAGACATTATAGTGACCTTATTGGTGATGTTCTTCAGAAAGGTCTGGTGCGTAGTACTCGCAACCGGCGTGCGTACATGTCCAGATGTATGAACGTAAACGAGGCAAAAGGAGTATGTAAGGATGGTAGCCACCTCGTTTTATAGTTTCTGCCTACCCTCTTGGGAAGAAGGCGTGAGTTTATGTATGTATGAATGTAACTGCCAACCGTGGTGATTATGACAAATATCACTTCAAGTATTCATTGTAGTGGTTATTAGAAGATCTATGTTCGGCAGTAGCCTTTTACTAGAATGATCTTGATTGCACAGAACAACAGCATTTGTTATACTAATCGCTGACTGTATAAGTTTTTTTTAAATGTTGAGTATCTATAATCTATATAAATAAAAAGGAGAAGTCCTGACTGACTGACTGACTGACTCATCAACGCCCAGCCCAAACCCTTGAACCTAGAAAGCTGAAATTTTGCGCACAGGCTCCCTTTATAATGTAGACGAGGAATAAGGAAGGATTTCCCCGTTGTACGATCCCGTGGGATAATTTCCGACATCCACGCGGGCAAAGCCGTGCTAGTATTTAAATAATTTCTTGGGTAATATGCAAAGCTCCATTTACACGGTGCAAGTTTCTGGACCGTTCGAGAGCAATAATCACATGCCATAAAGCACGTTCAATGTTATTGCCATTCAAGAACATTTGCATGCAACTGTTTACACGCGTGCAATTTCCATGAAATGGCATACAGTAATTTAATTTTTGCCACAAGTTTTGCCATTCAATAAAATTGAAAGGCGATTATTTCATGCAAGTTTGCCTCGTTTAAACACAGAGTTGCACGTCCTTGTACAGTTGATTTAAGTAATTACCCGTATTTGCGCTGCCAAATACCACATAAAATTCTATTGAACGTCTTGTTTCATTCGCTCATGTTTGAATGATAGAAAATTGTTATGATAGAATTGAATGCAATTTTATTGTACGTCCTGTTTATGCCTATACCAGTTTTGAACGGCAACTAACTTGCCCGCATCGTGCAGATAATTGCCCTTCAATTTTATGGTATGCCACAGGCAATAAACTTGCACCGTGGTTTAAAACCATCTAAACGAAACATGTAACAACATTCAACCCTTTATAAACTCTAAAAGCACTTTATACATGCACCTTTTACTCAAGCCATTTGTCTAATGAAAAAGATAGAGCTCCTATAATTTCATTGAAAGGTGTTTCAAATGGATACGGTCCATTTTGTCCGTCGGCAACGTTTCGAATTATACGTTCCTTGAACCTTGTTTACGTACAAAACAATTGTTTTTCTGCTTGTGGAGGAGCTAAGCAGGAATTTATTCTATGGACGATTCTAGGTTTTTGTTGTACCTTGTTTTTCTTCTATAGAATAGAATTTCATGTGAGATAAGTTTCGTGCTAGACTTGTTGGTAGTAAAATATAATGTAGTAAGTATTTAAGACCTTATTTGTTAGGTCGTTCAAAGAAAAACTGGTTAAGAAAGTTTTATAGAAGCCTTACCGAGTAGGTAAATGAAGCATATTCTTTGATTATCTGTTAAATGGGCTAGACGTTCTCACTGTTTTCATTAATTTATTTATATTCTGGTCTGAATTTTAGACTAACATCGTGTTAGAGCAAGATCTCAGAGCCGCCAGACCTTATTTATTTTCTAAATAACAAAATGTGTGGGATAGTGTTAGATCGTACTTTGAACGGACGCACTGCTAGCTTGGGCCGACGGACTAAAGGTACCTACGTAAAATATTACTCACTTTTCTTAAAGTCTGACTGCTGATTTTTCTGTATGTTATACAGTGCCAGACACTACCCATTGGCAGGTTAAAAAAAATGACGTCTACTTACTTATAGTCTGAGTCTTAACGTTTATGGATGATACTCGGGGAACTGTATCAAAGACAGTCAACAACAACAACATCCCCCAGACACAAACCATCTAATTATCACGCTCGCCGCCCATACTAACAGCGGCCTTTTAATTGTGTCTGGGGGATGTTTGGCAGTTACGATTCCTCTGGCTGCTTACAAATAGTATTAAAATAGTTCCCCGAGTATCATATATAAAAATTAAGACTCAGATTATAAGTAAGATGACGTTATTTTTTTGCGAGCTTTAAAGCGTCTGGCGGAAAAACCGCCGACGGGAAGTGTCTGGCAGTATTGATTATTAATTTTAACAATATGCTGTAAAACATACATACAAAAATCAGCTGCAGTTAGACTTTAAGAACAGTGAGTAGGTAATATTTATACGTAATACCTGATACCTGAAAATTGGCCGTCGGCCCAAGCTAGCAGGCATGCGTACGTTAAAGGTAATACTCTATTCCACACATTTTGTTGATCAGAAAATAAGTTAGGTCTGGCGGCTCTGGGATGTTGCTTCATCGTACGTAACATTATTAAACAAGGAGGAATAATACAAAATATTATGGTTCTATTAACTTGCATGTTGCAACTTCATTCGCAACAGCAGCAAGCATTTTTGTTCCTTTGTTTAAATAGATTAATGTAAACACAATATGTGTTTCATTATTACAGCCAGCACTTCTATATTTATTTGAACAATGCAACGAGTGCGGTCGTGAATTTGGTGTGGATACGTTTAATATACTTACGTGTCGTTTTGAATACTCATAGACAATTAAATCGAACAACTTTTTCCATGGCAACATTGTAATCGCGAAAAGGTAATCAGCCGACCCATACATTTGCGTCGAGTAGGTATTGAAGTTTTCTATGGGACAGTTGAAAATTTCTTCGCGATTACTATGTTGGTCCCATGGAGAAAGTTGTTCGGTTTGATGTTCTGTATCCTGAAAATTGACGAGGATGCAGAACGACACGTTGTATAAAAACTGCAAATAAGGAAAAGTTTCAAAATTGCAACATTGCTAATGTAATCACCGTGCCAAGTGTCGATGTCACTTCAATATCCGTTCCATTAAAGAAAATTTTAATGAAGATGCAAAAAAATCTGCTGCTTGCGACGTAATTTCATTAAAGTCCCAAGAAATGCTAACCTTTTAATTTTTTTCTTGGCCAGGACACTTTTCGTGAAAATTTTCCAATAATTTGGAGTGCATTGATCTGGTGCTGGGTGACCTCTCTTGAGGCTATTGAAATATCGCTTACACGACCCCCGCGGCAGATGACACTCGACACAACTCAAATTCAATGTGGAGAGGGGACTCCACTTCTTGGCGACACGTTCCAAATCTTACATTATGTAAAGTGTTATTATGTTGTCTATGGTATATGACTTTGTGAAGGTCAACTAGGTCTTTCGAAAAGAGATTTTTTAGGTTTATGAAATTGAAAGCGTCGTGAGAAGTTAGGTATAAAAGGTGAGAGCCGCAACTTTCGCTCGACACGAATTTTATGAATTCATATAGCACTGCGCCCACTACTGGTACCGCCTGCATTTTCATTACTTCATACAAACAAACCAAAATCCATGCGGCCGGCGCGGACCAGTGGACGCTCAGCTATAAAATGCTATGTTCTTTTCTTTTATTCAATACAAGATGGTAAGTCTTGATCTGAAGACGAAAGGCCTTTTTAAATGGACTTGATCATCTTGGTCTTGATATGGACTCATATTATATATTATTTCTGAACAAAGTAAGAATAATTTAACAGACGTTTATTTTTAATAATAGGTAACAAAAGCATGCATGTCTGGTGAGCAATGATGCTAACAATATTTTTTTTTTCATATTCCACAATATGCGGCCATATTTTTTTAAACATTCTCTTTCGTTGTTGATGCAAAGAATTGAGAACATCCTTCATCGGTTATTTAAAAGCCGGTTAAAAAAACTTACAATGACCTTCAAGGGCGGAGTTCCCGACTTTTAAAACGGCTGTGTAGATAATTAATCAGGTCTTTCCTTAGGAAATTTGACATAAACCAACTTTTAAATACCTAATCGGTGGTTCGAATTTTGGTGAACACAAGACTAAACTGTTCTAAACTTAATCAGAGAGATGACCAGAGATGTCAACTCTAGTTACCTGACCCTTCTCTTTTTAGAAACAAAAGCATCAAGATGCCTACAGAAAGGGTGAAATAGTCAAGTGGGTTATTTTTATCTAGAGGAGTTATACCTACTACCGATAGGTGCCTATATTGTGATACTATACCTACCTTATGGCACCTGTCTCAACGCTGGCGATTAGAGCTAGCAACAAAAACGAGTTGGCGAGCAGCGAGTACACGACGGTGATGAGCGAGATTACTCGCTCGTATGCGTATGCAACTATGGTAACTATGTTATGGTCAGATAGGCAGTCGCTCCATATAAAATACTGATATTCAGCTACATCCGGTTAGCCTGGAAGCCGACCCCAACATAGTTAGGAAAAGGCTAGCCAGATTGATGCGTATGTAACTATGTAGGTACCAACCGTGACTCTTTCAGCGAGTGTTCTGCTCGCAAAGCGACAGTCGCTGAGCGAGTAATCTCTTTGATAGCTCTTGTCGCTGCGACAAACAAGTACTCGCCGGGTGGTGTGAACAGTCAGCAATCAAATATTAATCAAGGCGACGATAACCGACTTTTAATAATTTTAAACTGAAAATCACGTCTAAACGAGGAGTGTTAATGATTTGCAAAAAAAACATACGTGTCGAATTGAGAACCTCGTCCTTTTTTTTTTCGTCGGTTAAAAAATATATGTTAACTAGCTGCGCCCCGCGGTTTCACCCGCGTAAACCGGGATAAAAAGTAGCCTATGTGTTAATCCAGGGTATAAGCTATCTACACACCAAATTTCATCCAAATCGGTCCAGCCGTTTGAGCGTGAAGAAGTAACAAACATACACACACACACACACACTCACAAACTTTCGCCTTTATAATACACACATCAAAAGTGTCTAGGGATCAAGCATTTTTATGCGGATTTCTTGAGATTGAGATGTGGCTTTGTAATAAATTTATGATTTTATAAATTTATATGGATCCTTTTTGGTGCATTTCATAATTTGAATCAGGAACTGTGAATCAAATTCGAGTAAAAGATGAAAATCAGCTGTCAATATTTTCCCTATAAAAACATACAACGCATTGAAGACATTATTAGTGCTACTGTTTCCCTACTACTGATTAAAACCAACGTTATTATGGAGCGGCGACGTCATTTAAGCAGGGAAGAAATGCTCAGAGCCGTGGGAATGATAGAAGCTGGTTCCCGGCAACGTACTGTGGCTTTAGCTCTGAATACAAGTCAGAGTGTTATCAGTCGACTTTGGACACGTTACCGAAGCACTGGTACCGTGGCTGAGCGCCATGGAGGACGGTATCGCTGCACCACACGGAGACAAGACCGATACATTCAAATTTTAACTCGAAGAGCTCCAACTATAACCGCCATGATGTTAGCCGTGAGGCTTCATCACTCTTCAGGGAACTTAATTAGCGACCAAACAGTCAGAAACCGCTTGCATGAAGTGAACCTTCATTCCCGAAGACCGCTACGGGTACCACCTATAGCAATGCACAATCGTAGGATTCGATATCAATGGGCTCTTGAACACAGAAATTGGGCAGAAGAACAATGGCGTTTCGTGTGCTTTTCTGATGAGTCTCGTTTTGGTATGAGACCGGATACAAGACGTATACGACACTGGAGAACCCCTGGACGCCAACAGCGATTAAAATCCTGCCAGGAAGTCCATCCTTATAGTGGTGGAACCATCATGGTATGGGCGGGTATTTGGATCGGCGGAAGAACTGAGTTGATTTGGATCAGAGGCAACCTCAACGCTCAAATTTATGCTGAGACGATTGTATCAGACGTCATCGTTCCTCTACAAGTGCAAATCGGTCCTTTATTTCAGTTAATGCATGATAATGCACGACCGCACACCGCAAGAGTTGTAAGACAGACTCTCGCCGCAGCTAACATCAATGTCCTGCCCTGGCCTGCTCAGTCGCCAGACTTGAACCCGATTGAGCATGCATGGGATATGCTACAGAGAAGAGCTCTGCCGAATATGGAGGGTATCCAGTCGCAAGAAGACCTTTTTTTGTTGTTGCAACGAACATGGGCGGCCATTCCACAGCGTGATTTGGATGAACTCATTTTGAGTATGCCAAACCGATGTTCTTGTGTTGTTAGTGTTCGCGGTAGAAACACGGATTATTAATTGTTTAAGTTACCCAATAAAATTTTAAAGAAAACTGTTATTTCAGTCTTTTTTTCGAACTTTAATGTTAGTGGTTCAAATGTCAAAAATCCCTTTATTAGGAAAATGGCAAATTTCTTTATTAATGCAAAGGTGACTTGGTTTATCGTTACTGTGACAAACGAAAACACTTTATTTGATGAATCCTTAAAGAAAATTTTAATTAATATCAATCAGGAGAAAAGTTATTGCAAAAATATATGTTGATCCCTAGACACTTTTGATGTGTGTATTAGTGTGATGTGATAAAAGCATTTTCATAATAACCTTATCTGTGAATATTTTAGATTATGTTTATATTACATAGAGTAATTAATTTGTAAAGTTATGTCTATCGCGGACAAAAAAACTGAGAATCACGCAAAAACGTATATCAAGCGTCTTTTTATAAAAGCTTTACCATTTTAAAGATAATTTAATTATTCATCTTTTAGTATACCTACGTGTTTTATTAAAATATTTTTTGTTTTATGTATAATAAATTAATAATGCGTCTAATTTGGGACACCGCTCCTTGATGGGAGAGTCCTATTACTGGCTGGACGTACGACGCGTTGCTCAGCACAGAACACGCAAGCTAACCACTCAAGGCCATTGGCAAATATCTGCGTATTATTTTGTATCTGTTTTACTTACACGGGACCTTTTGTATGTTTCTTGAGCGAGAAAATCGTTGATAGTCGTCGCCGCGGGACGGGTGCCTTAACCTGTATATTAGTACCGGTATACGTGGAAATTGCCAAACGTTTTAGGCACCGTTCTAGTTTAGCAGTTACGGCGTAAAGGAAATTAGCATTTACTTGATTGCCAATTCCGCGAACGTACAGAATAAAGACGTTATTTTCGGCTTAAACATCGTGTTCTGTCAAAACTTCTGGATCCTTCCACAAACTTGGTTTATGAGAGAAACAAGTAATTTTATAAAGTTATAGATAGGACTTGTATTTAGAATATTTTATACTAGGTATTTTTGTAACGCTGATTTATGCTGGAGCATGACCTATCCGCACCAAGTCTTGGATAGATAACGATGCTGTGCTACATGGATCTTTGGCGCTTAAAATAATGACATTGACAGGGGTCGTTGGTGGTACAGTACGACAACGTACAAAGGTGCCAACGTTTATTTTTGGAAAAACCGAACTTTGCCGAATTAAATGTGTCTGGTCCAATAAGAGAGTGACGGAATTAGTGCGTCAATCTATAAAAGGGAAAAGGTCACGAGCGTCAAATTTTTCAGGAGATGAAAAAACCTTCAATATCTTAAAATATGAATGGAACGTTAGTTTTTTTGTACTTTCATGTTAAACTAGCTTTTTCCCGCGGCTTCGCCCGCGTGGATGTCGGAAAATATCCCACGGGAACAAAAATCCGTCCTTATTCCTTGTCTACATTATAAAGGGAACCTCAGCTTTATAGGTCCAAGGGTTTGAGCAGGGCGTTGATGAGTCAGTTAGTCATACAGGACTTTTCTTTTTATGTATTGAGATAGCTTCTGCCCGCGACTTCGTCTGCGTGAAATTTCTTGTTCCCCAGACCCACCCCGTCGCATCGTTTTTGCTTAGCGTTCTTTCTGACTTTTTTCTTTTTGCTCGGCACCTAAGAGTTCTAGAGTGATGTTAAATATACCTATCTTCTTCTTCTTCTCAGTTCTTAAGAATTGGGCTATCAAATGCAAAAATAATTATTAAAGTCCGACTGGTAGTTCCAGAGATTAGTGCGTTCAAACAAACAAAAAAAAGTGCGTGTGTCAGCTCCGACGCACGACTGGAGTTTAGTCCTGTTTTTTGTTCCGTTCTGAGTTTCCAACTTTCTATTTTTCGGTAATTTCTGTCGGGCTGGGTTTTTTCAATGAATCAGTGCTATAGAAAAAGCAAGTTTAAGGTGTAAAGGCTCTCGGCCCCTCCCTCTCCCTCTAAACCCCCTCTCACCCCCCTCCCCTTTCCACCCCTATCTCAAACGCCTATCATCCCCCTCACCTCTCACCCCCTTGACCGTCCTCATCTCCTCTCCCTCTCACCCCCCTCACACCCACTTAACCGCATTTCCCTCCCCCTCTACCCTCACCAACTCCTCCCCTCCCCTCACTACACCCTCCTATCCTTCTCCCCCTCTCCACCCTCATCATCTTCCCCCTTTCCCCTCTCACCACCCCCCTCCCCTTTCCCCTTTCCCTCCTTCCAGATTTCGACAATGTTGATAAAGTTGTCCTTATGTGGAATGTTGGTGCCATGGAAAAAGTTGTTCGGATTGATTGTCTATACCACATCCTTAATGACGTGGTTGCAAAACAACACGTTGTATAGATTAAATGCTGGTAACACTCACTCGTGCACGGCCTGAACGCTGCCCACCCTGTGACGAACCATCCCTAATAAAGGAACTTACAAATGACCTAGGCATTTCAATTCTCGTCCATACAAAGTGCTCTGTATCCCTTCCAATCTGAATACGCTCTAGTGTGAGGCACAGTATTGTATTCAGTATGTAAAGGAAGCTATCTCGGAGGCTGTACACAATGGTACACGCTCTAATTGGGTCCGACTTCGGATTGACAATATGCGTATTGTTGCCACTGCAGGATGCCGACCGGGGAGATAACGGTCACTGCGCTTCGAATAAGATGTTTGCACGTGTAGGTTTAGTGCTTAGAATATGAAGCATGAAACAAGGAAATACGGCGTAAGTAGGTGCTGCATCTTCAGTATGATGAGGATTCCACTGAGAAGTGTAGAGTACAGAATTTAATTACTGATACTTATCTGTGTTTTTCACTTTTTAGGTGAAGACCTAATGATGGTATTCACCTAAACAGTGCTTCGGCTTCAAATAAAGAAATTGCTATTTATGGTCGTTAGACCATATTTAATTCTGGCGTATTAACCATATTTTTAACCGACTACAAAAAAGGAGGTTCTGTATTCGACCCGTATGTATGTATGTATGGATGTTTGTTTGTCCACGATTTTCTCAAAAACGAATAAACCGATTTTGATGATTCTTTCACTAACGTGATCTACATACTTTCAGGAAGGTTTTAGTTTATAATACATTATATAATTATTCTTATGTTCGAAGTTATATGCATAAATGCACTGTATCTCCGGCCTTTCTAAGCGGATTTTTAATGATTCTTCTTTTGGTTCGACTAGGGCTTACCGACTTATGTAATTGTATATTCAACTAAAAATAGAAAATAAATTTACAAAAACTAATAAAATAACTTTCATAAGACACAGCTTCTGAAGTAGGTGTGTTCAATTCTTCAATGCACTTTAGCTTGACACCGACTTCAGAAGCTGTTAAGTGTCTTATGAACGTTATTTTATTCGTTTTTGGTTTTGAAGTCGGTTTTTACTTTTTTGAAAGTAAATTTATTCTTAGTAGTATTATTGACTAATAAACGATAAAATCTGTTTAAAAATACTAGCTGGATTTGTTTGGAATTTGACACCTCATCAATGAATTATAACAAACAGCTACGGGGTATAAAATACAAATTATTCAAGTAACAATCACCTATCTAGCGCAAACTACGTTTCACGTTACTGACAAATTCTAGCCGTGTTAGTCCGTACGTAAACCGATGATGACAAATAGGAAGTGTCGTGATGAATGTGTTGCCGATACGATGCGGATACATGGCGCATCATGTTCAAGGGTAACATAACAAGCTGGTATTGGAGACAATACCGAGAGATTACTTAGCTGCCATTGGCGGAGAAGATAGTTTACACGTTTATTGGCTTTAGTAGAATGTGATGCGTTCATCTGACTAAGTAATAATAATAATAAAATAATAATAATAATATATAATAATAATATAAGTAATCCTCTCATACTGAGCACCTGCCATCTAATCTCTTCACCACCCTTGGTTGACTGGTAGAGAATGCCTAAGGCATTAAGTCCGCCTTTGTACGTTTTGTGTGCGAAAAGAATAAATAAATAAATAAATAAATAATATAGTCCGAGTGGTTGTTTGGACGGGGTCAAGTTTCGATATAATTAGTTTGAAGATTGTTGTGTAAGCTAAACTTAAAGGATGATAAAAAATATTTGTACTTTTAGATGAATTAAAACCTGCTCAAATTATCTGGCTGAATCTGCTTAGGTACACACGGCTAAACATCAAGCTACACATTTCCAGTTTACACTGACCTCTCACTGTAAGGAAACCCTGTACAATGCGGGATCAGTTTATACTGGAAATGTATAGCTTGATCTGTAGTCGTGTGTAACTATTACAAAGAACGACAAGTTTCTTGTAAGGCAGATTCAAGCAATGACTCGGGAAAATGCTTGAAAGGAAAATAATTTCTTAGATACACGTACTGACCTAGTATCTACCTACAGGTATGCAGGTGGTATGTGGTCCTTAGAATCTATAATAATAAAATTTGTAAGTTGAAGGGGGTAATCTTCGCAACTACTAATCCGATTCCAAAATACTGCAATAGCTACTGTAGCTTCCCAGAGTGAAATATTTTTGTAGGATATAGTCGTAAGTCGTAAATATATTTAAATGTCATGTTAGAATCTGAGCTCGTGGCTATGTAATAACAGCCGCACGGGTCGATCCATCAGGTTAAGCTACGCTTGCTGGGGTTGGTCAGTGGATGGGTGACCATCTTTACATACCGAGACTCCTCCGTGCCTTGGAAAGCACGTTAAGCCGTTGGTCCCGGCTGTCATTCGTGGATCTTTGACAGTCGTTACGGGTCGTCAGAAGCCCGAAAGTCTGACAACCAGTCTTACCAAGGGGTATCGTATTACCCAGTTACTGGGTTGTGGAGGTCAGATAGGCAGTCGCTCCATGTAAAATAATGGTATTCAGCTGCATCCGGTTAGACTGTAAGCCGATCCCAACAAAGTTGGGAAAAGGCTAGGCAGATTGATTGTTAGAATCTAAGCTCACAAAAGCATGCACTCTAATAAATAACCCAAATTTTCTCATAATAAATTACAAAAATTATACATTTTTATCATGCATGAAACTCATGAAAATGAATATTTTTGTTCAAGTATTATGAAAATAATATGTGGAAATGACAAAGTGTCGAAATTATTTTCACAGTCTCGCTTTTATGAGATGGAATTAATCAAAATGCATTAAAGGAAATATTCTCAATTCTCAATTCTCAATTCTCAATTCTTTATTGCATTCCATAATGTAAAACAGTTGGTAAGCTTAAAATTAATGACACAATTATGGACCCTGTCGGGCACAGCATAGTAGGAGAGAGGAGGAAGAGCGCTTCTTTTATTATTTAATTTATTTAAGTAGTTTAAGCTTTATTTCTTTGCTAATAAATAATAATCTAAATTCGTAATCAAAATGCATTAAAGGAAATATTCTCAATTCTCAATTCTTTATTGCATTCCATAATGTAAAACAGTTGGTAAGCTTAAAATTAATGACACAATTATGGACCCTGTCGGGCACAGCATAGTAGGAGAGAGGAGGAAGAGCGCTTCTTTTATTATTTAATTTATTTAAGTAGTTTAAGCTTTATTTCTTTGCTAATAAATAATAATCTAAATTCGTCCTAAATTCCTGCTGTTACCAGAAAGATGTGTCCGTTTATTTATTTGTTGTCGTATCCAAGGGTTGTTTAAATTAATTACAAAAGAGACCAATTTACCGTTTTATTTTTTGTTTTTTATATATTTTTTTATTTTGTGTGGAGTTTCTCAGTAGCAACCCGGAATTTAGATTTGTTCCCGGTTGATGGCATAGGCTCACCCTATTACATGGGACTTAAAAATAAGTACCTATAACTGGCAAAAAGAGTGATGAATATACATGTTGATGGATGGAGAAGCAGAGGAAGAACAAAGAAAAGATGGATGGATTGTGTGAGGAATGATATGAAAGAGAAGGGAGTGAATGATAGCGTGACGGTTGACAGGGGAGAATGGAAGAAGAAAACGTGTTGCGCAGACCCCAAGTAATATGGGATAAGGGCAGGAAGATGATGAACTGGCAAAATCTAGGTGTACTATATCTCTGACTGACCCTTCGGGGATAACAGGCGAGAGGTTATGTTATTATTACTGTACTATTGTCATAGGTAGGAAAATACAGTAAAATTTTCTGCGGTTTTATTCTTCATATTTGAAGTGTTTTATGATTTCTAGACTTGACAAGTAATTTGTGATTGAGTTTAAGCCTTTGGTTCAATGATATAACAGATTACTTTGAATCCGAAAAGAATTGGAGCAGGAGAAGAAAAAAACAAACGCGCGAGTATAACCATAAACAACAATAAGTGAATATAAAAAAAAGAATCAGTCTATATATTAAGTATTCAATTTGGACAAAAAATACCTCTTGACTTCGACAGTAGACTACCGTTACTGGAGAAGCAAATACTCGATACCTACCCACATTGTAACGTGCTCCGGAACATAAATCATGGAACACAAAAAATATAGCATAACAACTCTCGATGAAACATGCTACGACAGGGAACCGATACATCGCCCATACAAATGTGCTGCGTTGTTACCGAATTGCCGCCGACTGCGAGGCATATACGTTGGTTATGGAATAGAAGTGAAACAAAATATTCACTTTGTCTATTCCATATCCAACCTTTTTGGAACGAAGTTCTTTAACGCGGCTTGTGGTAGGACTGGCAGAAATTGTGACGTAACAAAAAAGAGTTATGCCATCAGTTTCAAGTGTCAAAAGTTTTGGTTTTTTGAGAAAGATGCAAAGAGTGTTAAAAACTTAAACAAAATCTTTTGGCATTTGAATCTTGAGACCATACTAGATTGTCTCTCTCAAAAGAACTTCGTTCCAAGCGGGTGTCCCACGACACTTCCGACTTTTTTTTTTCATAATTTTGTAATTCTTAATTTCGTAAAAATTAATCGTAGATGAACAATTAATTTGAGCACTGGAACTAAATAAAATAAAATAAATAAATAAAATAAATAAAAGGTTTATTCACAATAAAAATACAGAAACACACTTAAAATGTACATTATATTACAGTTCATATAATGCAAAATCTGTATAAAAGCATATAAACCCTGTCTCATGGACTAGGATAGCCGGTATTCTAAAAGACAGTGTTCGGCCAAATAATTGTTTTTAAATAATTAATACAAGAAATGAACGGTGTTGATGCTAATAATAAGCTTCAGTAATTTTGTTATGTGTAGTGAAAGAAAAGTTATGTATGTATGGTGTGTGTAATGTTATGTATGTATAATGTGTGTTATGTATGTGTGAGTTAAATGGAATGTAGTGTCACGTTTGAGTTTATAATTGGGGAATATAACTGCATGTTATTCTATGCTTACGGCAACGTCAAGCTTTAAACCTACAACTAAGTATAATATTGTAACTTAGTAAACGAATGCAGTAGTCATAAATTGGTAGGTAGGTACATACATACAGGTTGTCTGTCTAGCATCTCTAGCTGCACAGTTCGGAGAGCCGACTGTCAAATATAGGTCAAGGACCCTTCATTGCTACGAAGATACCCGCAGTTACACTGGACAGCTGCATAGTTATCTGTGGGGCTAGCACGAACGCGCCTACCAGTATCCGAACGAATAAAATATTGAAAATAATCGTTCCGCACATTATATTTAGACTTTAGGTATTCATATCTATGGGTTATACTAATTGTTTTTGTCGCAAAAATTTAAACTAAAATGCTGTAGGATAGTTGTATTTTCGATTCAAAAATAGTTTACGTCGTGCGTTCGTGTTAAGGCCTCTGTAGTACGCCTTATTGTGTCACACATCCGCCTGATATTATCTCAGTCTGAATGTCCTTGTACTAACGTAGGCATAGTTTGTGGAAACCCATTAAAGTTTATGGAAGCCGCCGAAACTCTCTACGTGTAATAAGTAATACCAGACTCGACTAATTAAGCTAAATGTTTTGGACCACCATCTTTATATGTAAATCGGACAATAGACTAGTCCACAGATATAAGAAACTTCTATGGACTAGTCTATTGTAACATCTTTCAACAACAAGAGATCTAAGTAGTGGTTAAACATGAGTCAGTCCAATACAAAAAGGTTCAGCGGCCTATCACAAAATTGCGTTTTGACAGATTACGAAAGGTATATTGAAGCATGGCGTCGCATCGAATTATGTAGCAATTTGGCAGTTGTAATTACGTTTATTCTGTCTTATTTTTTTTTTTGAAATTTTAATTTCTTCAAATATGAAACCAAAAACTAGTTCGTTTTTGGTTTCATATTTTGCCACCGACTTTCGAAATTAAAGTTATTTTTCACTTTGTAGTGTTTTTTTTGTAAAAAGTTTTTATTTTTCACTTTTTAGTGGTGCCTACCCCACACATCGAATACCACTCTGAAAAATAAATTAGAGCATCATTCACATAGATTAAGTGGGAAAAATACGTATTTAATTAGGTATTGAAGCTAACTCAAAAGCCACTCATTAGAACTAACTTTGCAAAAAGGCAAATATACGTCGCGCTAAGCCGTGTCAGAAGTTCGGAAGGCGTAGTTTTATGTTGATGGAGATCACGAGGCTACGAAATCTGACTTCTGACAATCAAGGCCACACATAACATACAACTCAAGTAGCGCAATTTTAAGCGGCATATAATTACCATTAAAATCATTTATAGCCAAAGTGCACCTCATGACAATTCCAATATAGCCCAAACACGGCTAGAATACATTGTTTTGTTACTGAGTTCCGTTGCCTACCTTCCGGCTTCTTCATCAGATCGGTTCGATGGTACCGTTTTCATCAGAACCTTTTATTTAAAGCTTCGTCATAGTCGCTTAACTATCTTAATCGAGATATCTTATCGCCACCCGTGAAATACATATTATCGTTGAGAAGTTCCCGTGGCCATCTGTGGTCTTCTTCATCAGTTCCACTTCACCAAATGCTACTTTCTGAATGCAGTTGCTTGATTTTTTAATGAAAATATCAAAATCGCTATATGTATGCCTATAATTTTTGAGGAGTTCCCTCAATTCCTCATAGATCCCATCATCAAAATTGGATTTTGATAGAAATGGGACCAATCTGGAAGTATATCCTTTCTAATAAAAAAACAATTTTCCAAATCGGTTTATAAATGACGGAGTTCTGAGGTAACAAACATAAAAAAAAAAATACAACCGAATTGAGAACTTCCTCCTTTTTTTTGAAGTTGGTTGATAAATGCAAAAAGCGAGGCCGCTATAAAACTATATTAATAATTATTCTCCACTACTCAATCAGTCAAAGTTGTCGAAGTCTTCAGTTTCAGTTTCTCAGAATAAGAACTCAAAAGTCGCAAAAATCACACGTCGAAAATGACGCCTCTTAATATACTACTAGTGATCCTACTAGTTACTTGCTAGTGATTTTTACACGTCATAAGACCAACTTCCATACAAAAATAGTCGTTCATCTACCTAATATTCATCCTCACAAGATATTTTTGTAAATATCTTGTGAGGGTTGTCCCATAAAGCCATAAAGACTGCTTGTAATAGCACAATTTCGACAAAAAACAATCATTCCTACTTTGTGTTAGAAATGCCAATTATATTATATGTTACCAAGTATAGATTCAAAGACATAATGGGATAACCATGCTTCACAATACGGAAACACGGCCGATGGAGTGAACAGCGGTATTTAATAGGCCTTTCTTGTTCTCACTTTATTAACCGACTTCAAAAAGGAGGAGGTTATCAATTCGTCGGAACCTTTTTTTTTTTTTATTTTTTTTTTATGTATGTTCCCCGATTACTCCAAGATGGCTGGACCGATTTGGATTGTTTTTGTTTTATTCGAGAAGGTATACATCACAGTTGGTCCCATATAAAATTGATTAACTTTGCTTCGGTAGTTTTTGAGTTAGCTTCAATAATACGTATTTTTTCCCCACTTTTATATGGATGATGTTCTAGTTTGTTTTGCAGGTAGTGGTATTAGAATTTGTGTGGGGTAGGTTCCACAACTAAAAAGTGAAAAATAAAAACTTTTTTACAAAAAAAATACAACCGACTTCCAAAAACAACTACAAAGTGAAAAATAACTTTAATTTCGGAAGTCGGTGGCAAAAAACGAAAATACATTTAACTAGACACCGACTTCCAAAATTAAAGTTATTTTTCACTTTGTAGTTGTTTTTGGAAGTCGGTTGTATTTTTTTTGTAAAAAAGTTTTTATTGCTTAATTTATTCATTCCATAAACTTAACAATTTTCTAGAACTTACTAGTTTATTTGTGCTTACATTTGTACATCGAAATGAATGAAAGTTATAACTACATAAAAACTTTTTTACAAAAAAAATACAACCGACTTCCAAAAACAACACTACAAAGTGTAAAATAACTTTAATTTCGGAAGTCGGTGTCTAGTTAAATGTATTTTCGTTTTTTGCCACCGCATTTTTTTGTAAAAAGTTTTTATTTTTCACGTTTTAGTTGTGGTACCTACCCCACACAAATTCTGATACCACTACCTGCAAAACAAACTAGAACATCAACCATCTAAAAGTGGGGGAAAAATACGTATTATTGAAGCTAACTCAAAAACTACCAAAGCAAAGTTGATCAAATTTATATGGGACCAACTGTGATGTATACCCTCTCGAATAAAATAAAAAAAAATCCAAATCGGTCCAGCCATCTTCGAGTAATCGGGGAACATACATAAAAAATAAAATAAAAAGTGTGTCATTCATAGTTTTTCAAAACTACGATAGAGGGGGAGGGGGAAGGGGTGGTGACGAGGGAAAGGGTAAGGGGAGGGTGTTTTGAGGGGGCGGGTGAGGGGATAAAGGAGGGAAGGGTTGGTGAGGGGGCAGAATGGGGAAGAGGGGGAGAAGACGGGGAGAAGAGGGGGACGAGAGGGAGGAGGTGAAGGAGGTGGTGAGTGAAGAGGGGAGGGGAGGAGTTGGTGAAGGGGAGAGGGGGAGGGGAAGCGGTGAAGGGGGTGTGGTGAGGGGGTGAGAGAGGGAGGGGGTTGAGCATAGGGAGGGTGAGGAGGTGGGGTGAGGAGGGTTAAAGGGACAGGGGAGGGGTGAGAGGTGGGGTGAGAGGTGGGGTGAGAGGTGGGGTGAGAGGTGGGGTGAGAGGGGGTGTTGAGGGAGAGGGAGAGGGGTGAGATGGGGATTAGAGGGAGAGGATGTGCGATGAGGGGATTTAGAAGAAGAGGAGGTGGGGTGAGGGGGGACGAGTGCCTTTACATATTAAAGTTGCTTTTTGTATAGCACTGATTCATTGAAGAAACCCAGCCCGATAGAAATGACTGCAAAATAGAAAGTCAGAATGACACAAAAAACAGGAATAAACTGCAGTCGTGCATCGGAGCTGACATACACACTTTTTGTTTGTTTGTTTGAACGCGATACTCTCTGGAACGGTAGTTCCAGAGAGTATCGCGTTCAAACAACAGAAAGTTTAAGTTAAGTTAAACAGAAAGTTTAAGTCGGACTTTAAAAATTCTTTTTGCATTTGATAGCCCAATTCTTAAGGAAGGCTAAGGCATATTTAACATCACTCTAAGACTC
The DNA here is from genome assembly GCA_946251885.1 of Cosmia pyralina. NCBI lineage: Eukaryota > Metazoa > Arthropoda > Insecta > Lepidoptera > Noctuidae > Cosmia > Cosmia pyralina. Next base: position 22,178,497 of record OX276345.1, on the reverse strand, counting down.
TTAGGTGCCGAACAAAAAAAAGGTCAGAAAGAATGCCTAAGCGAAAACGAAGTAATAGTGCGGGCAGGCAATGCGATGCGACGGGGTGGGTTGGGGGAACAAGAAATTCCACACGGACGAAGTCGCGGGCAGAAGCTATCTCATTATATAAAAAGAAAAGTCCTGACTGACTGACTGACTCATCAACACCCAGCCCAAATCCTTGGACCTAGAATGCTGAAATTTTGCACAGAGTTTTCCTTTATAATGTAGACAAGGAATAAGGAAGGATTTTTGTTCCCGTGGGATATTTTCCGACATCCGCGCGGGCGAAGCCGCGGGCAAAAGCTAGTGTATTATAAAAAAAAAATCGCTGAAACTTAACAAGCTGTCATTTTCTGTGATAGTGTACTTAGTTAGAAAATGCTGTTCACTAGAAGTAATTTACTTATCCCAGGTATATGTAGAGGCAGACTAGCATAAACTCTACGGAGCTTGAAGAAATCGTTTATTTCATCCATCGCAGTTCAAGTCAAGCACAAAATGATATTCAGATTTAAGAATATTCGATGTTGTTGTCATTTTACAGTTATATTACTGTACGAAGTATTGATTTTCATTCAAAGGTAGGAATAATAAAATACCATAGTTTGAGTTAATGTTTTTGACTGGTATCGATTATGAAAGCGATAACAAAAATTTTTATATACCTAGATAGATATAATAATAAGATATAACAATAAGAAAAATCGCACATATAAAATGATTTGATTGAATGTTTTTACAAAGCGATGTTTTTACGAGCGGAAACAGTCGTGAAAGGCGTTTGCAAAGGGTTGTAATAACTATCCAGAATCCCTAGAAACTCTTTCTTGTTCAATATCGGGAAGGATCCGCTTTTGTTGAATGCCTTGTGTGTACGGAACGCGTTCAAGGTTCCTTATTCGAGTAATGTTGCTAACTCGAACATAACAGATTTTTTTTGAAAAGAAAATTTATTTTGATCTACGAATAAAATATACATGATACAGAATTGATAACTTCTGGAAATTACCAACACTAATTTTACTGATACTACGACTTTACAGATCTTTACTTGGGCTTATGCTGCTGAACTGCTTTTCAACGATTTTCCGCACGAAGCTATACAATCAACCACTTTGCATCCTAGTACCTAGATGTATCGACGAGGATGGATGAGTACTCCATGTAATACTCATACTTATGTAAAATCATACTCATGTTATTGTCATTTCCTGGATAAGCTGCTTCCTACTAAGATCAAGATGGTTTAATGACCAGCTTCTTTGCCATGGTGTATTGCTGACTTCCTAACCAGCTTAAAGTAAGTAGATATAAAATTGCATAGCATATGTGTGAGCACTATGTAGCTACTATTAAGCTACCTTTTACTGGGTACGTCTTTCACCGACTTGAATGTGCCCTGGCGGTTAAGAGTATGTCATGCTCACTCAAATGTCTCGCTGGTGGTGGCGTGTGTGTTGGATTATTAAGTTCCCTTCAAAATGGTTGAACTAATTGGTGCTGATCCATACGTCATGTTCGTGAACGGGCGCCGTCAGTTGGGACTGGTCGTCTCTTAGCTGCCATGGCTTATTTTTAATTTGTAATTTAGTTGTATTAGTTTTATCTTTTTATAACGGACGCTTTTTAACGTGCACGTCTTTCTACATTGTTCTCACATGTATATTTTCAACATGAACGATGTAACCAATATTTTGTAAAAATATTTTGATTGAAAAGAGTGTCCGTGGAGTTTCTTGCCTGTTCTTCTCCATAGGGATCTACTACGCTTTGGAATGAGCAACTAGCTTCATCTTGCTGACTGACCGACCCATTGACAATTCAAAAGTGCCTGTAATTGGTTTATTTGAAATAAATGCTTCGAATTTGAGTTTACATGCCGAGACTCCTCCCTGCCTCGGAAAGCATATTAAGCTGTTGGTCCCACTGTCATACGTGGATCTTTGACAGTCGTTACGGGTCGTCACAAGCCCGAAAGTCTGACACAGTCTTACCAAGGGATATCGTATAACCCAGTTACTGGGTTGTGGAGGTCAGATAGGCAGTCGCTCCATGTAAAATACCTACAGGTATTCAGCTGCATCCGGTTAGACTGTGTGGTTATAGAATCAACAAAAAAGAAAGGTAAGAACTAAGGTAGGTACCTACTTGTACAAGTACCTTATATGAGATTTGTTCCAGCTAAGTGTTCTTTGGTTTCAATTATTTTATTTTGTCTAGGATTCTGTTTGTATAAACAGATTCCTAGACGAAATAAAACAATTTCGTCATAGATATCTCAAGTTATCTCAATAAAGCTTATAGCGAAAGACTTTCTATGCATTGTTGATATTACACACAACGCGAATAGATGGAACAGATACAGGAAATGAACTCGTCATCCATGCATACAATGTCAGGAAAGACGAATAGAATATTGCAGAGGAATGCAATAATACCGAATGCTCAAACTATCGATTATGGTAGAATGGTGGGCAATACAATTTTTGTAGGTTGGTTGGTTGTATGTAGCTTCATTGTGTATTTTGCGCTTTTAAATCGAGCTTTAAAATGCCGATAACCAGCTCGCTTGTTTGTATCGATACTGTTTGTATCTGTTGCAGACAGCAGTCCACAGCCAACATAGCTTAATTAGCCGTTGCTAGCCAGGAAGTAGTGCTCGCCGACCGCTGCCGCGACACCGTTCGCTTCGTTTGCTCGGCTCACATGCCGTTGGTCACAGTTCTAACCTAACCTATATGGCCGGGGTGCCCTGGCATAGTTATTGTGAGTACCTACTGCGAGTCTGCGACCTATTCGGCTCGCGCGTGATCGGTCACAGTTCTGAATATCATTCAGACCGCTAGCTGAACCGGCTGCGACATTCTACTGGTACTTATACCTACTATGCAGCTATGCCACATGTGAGTAAGGTCGATTATACAAAATACAAAAAATACAGATTCGTTTATTGTCACAGTTAGCATAATAAACATTAAGACGTGTTTGGAGCCGCCCTTTAAGCGAACAATGCCTGTATTAGGAGACTCCGCTCTTCCATAACATTGCAGACATTGCAGTATTATACTTTTACTAACTGTGAGCTACTATAATATAATTGATGAATTAAATATTAAAAAATGAAATGAATTTAATAAATGAAGTTTCAATAGATAACACAATTTCTTGTTGTTGTTCGTGGAGTATTGTGTGGTGTGGTGTAGTGAAGTTTACTGTAGTGTAGTGTGATGTAGTGCAGTGTGGGTGGTGTAATTTAGTGTAGTGTAGTGTAGTGTAGTATGTTATGTATAGTGTAGCGGAGTGTGGGGTGTGTGGCGTAGTATTATCCCCGATTCACATTCACAATATCACGGAATCCCGCTCTTATGACACCGGCTGATACCGATCCCTGCGTCTTTAGGGAATCAGTTTTGCAGCACACATCTGCATATAGTGTTCTACTTCGCACTTTACAATAGGTAATTTCGTGACGATTCCCACGGGCAGGGTATCAGGAAATCTATGGATAACAGAATACTGATTGAAATCCCTAGGAAGATAGATCATGTGCGTATCAACCTCTATTCAGCAATGAAAGTCTCAGTAAACCAAATACAGAAAACAATGAAACTATAACGCCAAAAGGTTTCACTCTACTGTGCAAAAGAAAAGTACCTAAGTATATAAAGTTTGGCACTTCACCTTTGGACTTGAGCTTAATGAAATTTCATCACGTTTCTTTTCATTAAAACTGTCTTAAAATATTATAATTACGAGACTTATTAAGATTTTGGTCGACGGTGGGTTATAGGGAAAATCTTTTCAATCTCTTCCCTTTACTTTGATAAATCAATCACAAAGAAGCATTGTTGAAGACCTTAATAGCAACTACATAATATGCAACAGCATAAATATATATTAATGTGGAAATATGCAAATATTGCAAATAATTTTGGTATTAAGTACGTTTATAAGGATAATTCTTCCTTCGCAGTCCTCTTAACTTCTTATTTTACGATTTATTTTCGTTGGCAAAGGGAAAGCTGTTTCCTCATGGCCAATTGTGGATAAGTTAAAGAGAAAACGATGAAGATAAACGCTCGGTACAACAGTTGGTTTTTGTATTGTGTGATAACACTAATGTGTGAATAAGAGCTTAGAATTTTCCCTCATAGTGACAGAAGTTACGGTGTAATTATTTTTAGGTTTGCTTGAGAAAGGAGCGAACATTCAGCATAAATGTATGGAGACAAGGTACTTAATCTCGAGGAGCTCGTGGCTAAGTAATAACAGCCGCACGGGTCGATCCATCAGGTTAAGCTACGCTTGCCGGGGTTGGTCAGTGGATGGGTGACCATCTTTACATACCGAGACTCCTCCGTGCCTCGGAAAGCACGTTAAGCCGTTGGTCCCGGCTGACATTCGTGGATCTTTGACAGTAGTTACGGGTCGTCAGAAGCCCGAAAGTCTGACAACCAGTCTTACTAAGGGGTATCGTATTACCCAGTTACTGGGTTGTGGAGGTCAGATAGGCAGTCGCTCCATGTAAAATAATGGTATTCAGCTGCATTCGGTTAGACTGGAAGCCGACCCCAACATAGTTGGGAAAAGGCTAGGTAGATTGAGACAAGGTACTTAATCTTCCCTTCAAAATGGTTGAGCTAAATGGTGCTAATCCATGCGTCATGTTCGTGAACGGGCGCCGTCAGTTGGGACTGGTCGTCTCTTAGCTGCCATGGCTTATTTTTAATTTTAATATTTAATTTAGTTGTTTTAGTTATTATCTTTTTATTACGGACGCTTTTTAACGTGCACGTCTTTCTACATTGTTCTCACATGTATATTTTCAACTTGAACGATGTAACCAATATCTTGTAAAAATATTATGATTTAAAAGAGTGTCCGTGGAGTTTCTTGCCCGTTCTTCTCCATGGGGATCTACTACGCTTTGGAATGGGCAACTAGCTTCATCTTTCTGACTACCGACCCATTGACAATTCAAAAGTGCCTGTAATTGGTTTATTTGAAATAAATGCTTTGAGTTTGAGTTTGAGTTTGATCGTCACTTCGTCGGATTCGTGGCTTAGAAGATTGCCGTTCACAAGCATGCATCAGAAATTGATGGTATTATCGGATTGCCGAGCAGAATCTTGTCTCGACATGACGTTATCAAAGTGGAGATACCTAACACTTAGGTATAATTTACTCGTATGGTCATAAGACAATTTTTGAATTTAAGCATAAACTTCTTTAATATTTTGAGAAAATCTAATTCTACTCGTAATTAACGATAAAGTGTTATTTTTAACAGAAAATCAATCAGTAGTGATCCGAAAAAATACATAGTAATTTGATTTTTTTTATAAATTTGCACCTAAATTCTACAAATTATATTATGTTGGTAGAATTTCTACGTAACCTGACATTTTAAAGCTAGACTCGTATCATTACATCGAGAGTCGCAATGTGTCTGGTATGTGAGCGAATCTGAAGTATTTATGTCCAGTGACAACTTGAACAGAATCCTGAAAGTATCTCAGTTATTTCTAACCATTTGTGGAAAGGATAACCCTTGAAACGTTACTGATTGAATTTCCTCGATCAAATTGAAGGACCTGCCATTCATTAAACAAGGTACGTATTAGGGGAGGTATGACAGCGTCAGCAACTAAGTACATAAAAAGTTTAAAATACTCTTCACCCCTTTACAGAATGAATATAAATTGAACAAGACCCATAGTATAGTTCTCTTCTCTAATTGACACCATGTAATTTGGGTCTCCGTCCCGAATTTTAATCATCCACGAGACTCAAATCCAATTAAAACATTTAATTTTGACCGACTGAATAGTGATAATGTCCAAAATTGAGTAGGGAATCTAATAAGAATAGTCAACAAAAGAGATTTAGTACAGCTGTACACAGATTTTTTGGCGCGTGGGTAAAACGGAACTAACACCGCCATCTTTTTTAGGATTCCGTACCTCAAAAGGGAAAAACGGAACCCGTATAGGATCACTTCTGTCATTTGATCTGTTAGTCTGTCAAGACTTTTTCTCAGGAACGCGTGGAGGTATTAAGTTGAAATTAATTTCCAATACGTAGGTCTATGGTTCATTGGAGTTCTAAAACAATCAAGCTTTTAAATCAACGCAATAAAAAAATTCGGCCATTTATGTACTCGCAAATAAATCAAAACCTATAGGGTACTTCCCGTTGACCTAGAATCATGAAATATGGCAAGAAGCGAGGTCTCACAGCACAAGTAAAAAAAAGTCCGAAAATCATTAATTTATAGTTTTATCACACAGAAACAAAAATATTGCGATTATAAACTTAATTTGCAGTTGGAGAATTGACCGTGACGTATTTCGATGTATGGGAGAACATGTTTATCAACTACAATGTTAAGTATGGTTTTGGGATAAATTCATCCCAACTACGGAACCCTTCATTGTGGGTGGTCTGACATGCATTTGCCCAGTTTTTTTTTCAATACAGTAAATGTTTACCAACAGCGCTCCCTGTTAAATTCATTGGAGTACTAAAAGATTCTTGTAGCATTGTATGGAGGCAGGTTTCAACAACTACTCGCGTGTGCTGAGTAGTGATGTCCTTGATTTGGGTTATCAGAGCAATGTAAAGTTAAAGTATGGCAATCACAACGATGTTTACACCATTTCTGTAACAAACCACATTCTTGTTGATTCAGCTGAAACAGCACAAAAGTTCACACATCGAATCAATGGTGCCGATTCTGTTGTGCACAAACTAAACTTAATTTAGGCTATTGCTAACTTTTTCTCTCTATTATGACAAGAAAAGGACGGAAGTAAATTAGAGCTGTCAAATTAGTTAGAACTAATTTTTCCATAGACATTTAGACGACACGTAAAAACATGTCGACTAAAAAACACGGTGAAGCGCAAGGCGTGAACTAGTTTGACATCTCCAACTTAGTTCATAGCTATAGCCGTCCTTTTCTCGCGCTGCCTGTTAGTAAAAGATAGCGATTCTCTAATTTTAGTTTAGTGCGTTCACAAGAGAATCGGCACCAATGTCTGTTATTTATTTTAATAACAGACATTGATTCGGTTGTATGAACTTTTGTGCTTTTTCAGCTGACTCAGCTTTTGTATGACTGTAGTGCTGCCAACTAGCGCCATCATTGAGAACAAAATCATAAGTCTACAGTTAAGGAACATTTTGAAATTTCCTATGCTCACATTTTTAGTCAGGTGAGGTCAAAAAATTCTACCTCATCTGACTAAAAATGTGACCATAAGAAATTTCATAATGTTCCATAGCTCCAGACTTATGATTTTTTCAATGGTAGCGCTAGTTGGTGGCACTCATAGAAATATACTTTCATATATCTATGGTGGCACTACTCCGGTATGCTATTGATATGTTAGCATAAAACACAGATGATCATAGCTTCAGTGCTGTGATAATAAATGGATTTGTTCCACTTTGAGTCAGAACTATAATGGCCGTAAACTTGTAGTTGACTAGTTATTCAAATTTCAAACTGTCTCGACTGTAAGAGAGCTATTCATGGTTTATTTTATGATATACAGGGTGTTTGGCAGAACGTTGAACATACGAAAATGGTGGATAGGTGGGGTCATCTGCTACTTACTCAGCCCTAATTTATTTGGCCCTGGCCCTCTGGATATTTTAAATTTTATTTTTTTTGCTTTTTTCTAGTTTCACCACTTTCTTAACTTTAAAGTGTAATTTTTATAAAAAATGGGTAAAACAGGCAATACTTTGTTTTTTTTTATTTAATCTTTAATGTTGGCAGATTCTTATAAAATTATTGTTTTATTCAGATGTTAGCTAGAAAAAAAGTTATGAATCCTCAAACTTACAGAAAGATGTAAAAAATTACTTAAATCTTAATTTCAACTTGCATTTAAAAAAAAACAAAAAATGATTGAGGAGTTCCAATTCTAGCAAAACATCCCTAGTGTGTGACCTTTCTAATGGTATGTAATTTGCTCTTATAAAAAAAAAACTTTAAGAGTTATTCATAATTTTATCAAGTAGGAAATTTTTGACGAAACTCTACCTTTACGGAAAGTGAAATGTTTTGCGAAATTTAACACTGCAAGGTTCGTAAAATTTAAATGATCGATTAAAATTATGTAAGTTCTTGAATTAAGTACAAAGAAAATAGCTGTACCAGTTAGGAGCGAATAATGAAACAATTAAATAATTTATTTAATTAATAAATTACAGATGTTCGAATTGACGCCCTTCATTTACAATACAGGCGCGGCATCTACGTCTGATTTCTACAGTTGTTGTACGCAGCAGCATCTCCTGTCGCATAACTTCGAAAGCAGCATTAATTCGATTTATCAAATCTTCTCGACTTTCTACTTCTGTAGTGTAAACTAGTTCCTTTGCTCTTCCCCACACGTAAAAATCGAGCGGAGTGAGGTCGGGCGATCGCGGAGGCCAGGGAATTGGTCCTCCCTGCCAATCCACGAATTTGGGAAACAATTATCCAAATGTTCACGTACAATCAGACTCCAGTGAGCTGGGCAGCCATCGTGTTGAAAGACCCGCAAACGTCTGATGACTGGGTACTCGGCGGTTGGAATAACGCTCTTGATAAATCCTTCGTGCTTCACGCGAATTAGCATTAGCGCTTCCATACGCTAACAACATGTCCGCGTATTCCTCACTGGTAAACTGTTATCACTAGTTTTGTAACCTGTTAGTTAAGTTTTTTGTTATTATTGTTACCTGTTGTTATTGGTAAAGAAATGGCTGCTTTTACCTAATGCTAATGCTAATTCGCGTGAAGCACGAAGGATTTATCAAGAGCGTTATCCCAACCGACGAGTACCCAGTCATCAGACGTTTGCGGGTCTTTCAACACGATGGCTGCCCAGCTCACTGGAGTCTGATTGTACGTGAACATTTGGATAATTGTTTCCCAAATTCGTGGATTGGCAGGGAGGACCAATTCCCTGGCCTCCGCGATCGCCCGACCTCACTCCGCTCGATTTTTACGTGTGGGGAAGAGCAAAGGAACTAGTTTACACTACAGAAGTAGAAAGTCGAGAAGATTTGATAAATCGAATTAATGCTGCTTTCGAAGTTATGCGACAGGAGATGCTGCTGCGTACAACAACTGTAGAAATCAGACGTAGATGCCGCGCCTGTATTGTAAATGAAGGGCGTCAATTCGAACATCTGTAATTTATTAATTAAATAAATTATTTAATTGTTTCATTATTCGCTCCTAACTGGTACAGCTATTTTCTTTGTACTTAATTCAAGAACTTACATAATTTTAATCGATCATTTAAATTTTACGAACCTTGCAGTGTTAAATTTCGCAAAACATTTCACTTTCCGTAAAGGTAGAGTTTCGTCAAAAATTTCCTACTTGATAAAATTATGAATAACTCTTAAAGTTTTTTTTTTATAAGAGCAAATTACATACCATTAGAAAGGTCACACACTAGGGATGTTTTGCTAGAATTGGAACTCCTCAATCATTTTTTGTTTTTTTTTAAATGCAAGTTGAAATTAAGATTTAAGTAATTTTTTACATCTTTCTGTAAGTTTGAGGACTCATAACTTTTTTTCTAGCTAACATCTGAATAAAACAATAATTTTATAAGAATCTGCCAACATTAAAGATTAAATAAAAAAAACAAAGTATTGCCTGTTTTACCCATTTTTTATAAAAATTACACTTTAAAGTTAAGAAAGTGGTGAAACTAGAAAAAAGCAAAAAAAATAAAATTTAAAATATCCAGAGGGCCAGGGCCAAATAAATTAGGGCTGAGTAAGTAGCAGATGACCCCACCTATCCACCATTTTCGTATGTTCAACGTTCTGCCAAACACCCTGTATATTATATTATGATTATATTACAAAGTCCGTTTACGTGTTACTCTACCATATAACTGAATAAGTTAAAAGAATGCAGCTATGCACATATTGTAGTATGTTGTTAATCCATCATTCATAACGCTTAATGACCGTAACATCGGTTTTGCTGTATGAATAATGTATGGTAGAGAGAAATTCGTTCGTGGGTTGAGGCTATATTTTTGTTTCGTGTATTTCAAGTAAACGTTATCGTTCATTTTAGGGTTTTGTACGTTTTTAAGTTTAAAATTCAGTTATTAAATTAAGAGAATGGGGAAATAAATTAGCTGCTTTGCAATCTTCATGCAATGTTATGGAAATTTTCCAAGAAGAACTGCATTATTCAAAACTATCAATCTGCATAGCCTTTTCCCAACTATGTTGGGGTCAGTTTCTAGTCTAACCGGATGCAGTACTTTACATGGAGCGACTGCCTATCTAACCTCCACAGGCTAGTTACTTGTAATACGATTCCCCTTGGTAAGACTGGTTGTCAAACTTTCGGGCTTCTGACAACCCGCAACGACTGTAAAAGATCCACGAATGAGAGCTGGGCCATTGCATAGCGTATTTTCCGAGGAACGGAGGAGTTTTGGTATGTAATGATGGTCACCTATCCACGGACCAACCCCGGCAAGCGGAGCTTAACCTGATGGATCGAGCCGTGCGGCACTTATTATTTAGCCATGAGGTCCTCTTATAACTACTATACTCGATATAAGTAACTACAATACATGAGCTCCTCTTAGAACTATATTCAAAATTATGTGTTCCATTATAGTTCTTCTCGAAAAATTTAAAACTTTTTATTTATCTATAAATAAATAAATAATAAATAATAATTTTATTAACTTCAGTTGTACACTAACACTTATCTTAAAACTATGCAACGTTTCAACAATGGAAAAGAGTGTTTTCGATGAACTCTGGCACCCAAATATATATCTATATAAATAAAAAGAGGAGTCCTGACTGACTGACTGATTCATCAACGCCCAGCCCAAACCATTGAATAATGTTCCCTGTATAATGTAGGCAAGGAATAAGGAAGTATTTCCCGGTAGTACGTTCCCCTTGGAATATTTTCCGACATCCACACGGATAAAGCCGCGGGCAAAAGCTAGTAAAACATATTAAGGTTAGTTCCGAATTAATTTGGATCATCAATTCCCCGAACAAGTATAAGGCCGCATTTGCACTACATATATTTTACTGCGCTGTTTAACATTCATGAAACATGGTGGTCAAAATTTACATGTTGCATGCCCGAAGTGGGGCATCGTGGTAATAAATGTCAACCGGGGTAACAGACTTGGTAACGGGGTAAGTCCGCTGACCAAGAGGCCAGTAGGCGTTTTAGGCCTCGCGTAACGTAATTATATTTAGCGTAACTTTAGATTCGTGAATAATAAAATAAATAAACCATTAATTTCAGGCAACACAGACCCATAGATACACCTATCATACATATTTGAATATACCTAAACAAGACTTGTGTTAAAAAATAAGGCTTAAGACTATGTTAGTAGGACTTCACTTTGCATTAGCTTGACTTTGTGCTGTCTTGTGGTACTTGTCCGCGGAAGCGAAGGAACACCACGTCCTGCGGCCAAAACTCTTCTTCCATGACGAGGGGCAGATACACGCACCACGAACGCCTTGAAATTGACGTTGCGGCGCGACTCCAGTAACTGCACCATCGGCGTGTACCTCGTCTTCTGGCGCACGTACTCCACGATATCCTCCGCCTTAGTGGTGATGTAGGCGGGAGATGTACACCGGTGTTTGGTTTTGCGGCACGCAGGCTAACTTCGGGTTTCGTAGCAATGTGGACTGTACTTGTTGTACACGTAGTAAAGATATACCTAAGAACTTAGAGTACATTTTAAAGTAGCACTTACTTTTTTTATATACGTTTCCTGACTATTTTCTTTTTTTCTGTTTTTCTTTTGATTTTCCTGATTTTCATGGTTTGATTCCGACCTGAGAATATAACCCAACACTTCCTCATTCTTTCTCACCTTGACTAAAGAGACGTTCTGTGATAGAGTTGAAACCCGGTATCAAATCGCTTCATTACTTCCGCCCAGTTCAACGCACCCTCGCCGGATTAAACTCTTCATTTTATTATCAAATCACGATCTGAATATAGGGGCGTTTCGTTCAATATCTCGGAGTGCTTCCTCCAGGCAGGTTAACGCAGTGGAAGAATTAGGACGCGTTTGTTTGATACGCGTATTACACCACTTCAACAGCGTAGTGAGTTTATACGATTGGAAGACATTTAATTAAGATTGACTGCTTCGTTGGTCCACTTCGGCGCTTGCGATCCCTGTCGTAAGTGCTACTATCGAGCAGGAGGTCCTGGGTTCGATTCCCACTTTCCCAGGTCGGGCAAAGTGTTATTTATTTATTTATTTACATCTTCAACAAAAGATGTACACAATACATGAAACATAAATAAAGGGAACATCAGGTATTAAGTAGGTGTACTCCTTCACTTATAGGAGACCACAGCATGCACAAAAATGTTAACAACTAAGCTAACAAAGTTAAAATATTAATAATAAGTAAAATTTGGAGAAAAATTAATACATTTTTAAAAGACAAAAAACATAAGAAATTAAAATATAACATTTAGAGACACCTAAATTATATCTATTAAACATTTTTTATATTTAGACAGAGACTCGCAGATGTCTAAATTCGTAGTTTTAGCAAATTCGTTATATTGTCTACAAAGTCTTGGCACAGCGGCGTAATGGCCGAGGTTAGTTTTTGAGCCAGGGATGTTAAAGTAAATTATATGTGTTATGCCTGGGAATCCGAGTCGGAATTTTTATATTTAATGAACTCAAAACTTCACTACAATCGATCGTTCCACTCAATATTTTGTGAAGGATGATGCAGTTCAGTTTCTTTATTGGGTTTATCCATCTCGAATTTCTCAGTAGTAGCCCAGAGTCTAGATTTGTGCCCGGTTGATGGCAATAGGCTCGCCCCCTATTACATGGGACTAAACATAACTGGCGAAATGTGAGTGTACTATAGGCACACCTCTGCCCTAACCCTTCGAGGATATAGGCGTGATGTTATGTTAAGACAAATAAGGTTTAGTTCAGTGCGAGTGTTCAGACATGCTTCGTTACCGAGTTGAATAAATGTTTTTTATAGGTAGCGAGGCAACTGCAGTGCGCTGCAATCAATGAAACTTAGCTCTATACCGACTGCGATTAGGCTGGCGGTTTCTGAAGGTACAATTTTGAGCCAGCACCCTGATTGCGTAACTACTCGTAACTGTCTATCGGAATCGGTTTCATTTTGAGAGTTCAACAATATTCATTGCGTTCTATACGGTGTTGAGAAGACAAATTTTTCGAATATATAAAGCAATGGTTTGGCTACACGGTCTATGTTTCTTCTAGTCATTCGCCCATCGCTTCATTGGACGTCGTACTTACTCTTTAACAAGTCTCAACTATTCCGAACGATCAAATATGTAGGCAAATGTCTACGCTCTATGGTGACGGTAGTGACGAGCTGGAGGCAAACATGAGGCAGGAAAAACAAATTACGCGTTACGGACGTGTCTCGTGAGAGTGATAGCTCTCGTATCTCGTAGAGATATTGTTCCGAAAGAATTCGTAGGTATCATGTGTGCACATCCAAAGCAAATCGGTCGTTAAGGCGAAAGCGCCAGGGTAGCTCGGGAAATTCAAATTTTCTTACGTTTTTTGCAATTTTCAGGTCAGAATTAGGATACTGACCTGAAAATTGCAAAAAACATTTTATGTTGATCAAAATATGATTCGCGATCGTAATAATTATGTATTTACAGAATTATAATCATTAAAGTCATCAATACAACTCTTTAAAACCGGGTAAAAAGCATTGAATTACTATTTCATGAAATCTTGACATTTGTGCATTACACTAACTTAAGTAGTTGTATTACTGATTCTAGTGATTATTATTCTGTAAATACATATTTTTTATCGTCGCGAATCATACAACCTAATACTGACTTGCAAATTGCAAAATAACGTAAGAAAACTTTAAGGCTGCCCTGGCGCTTTTCCCTTAGGGAACGTACGGCAGGAATAAATGAAGGAGATGACGATGTCGTTGTGTGTTACGACTTGAGAAGCTCGTGATAAGTGCGCTCAGCACACATCCGGGTTGTACGTGTTTTAGGAATTAAGGATGTTCTGGTTTGCAGTTGGGGCATTATCGAGGATAATCTAGTTTCAAGTTACAATATGTTATGTGTATTCAGAGAAGTTTTGCTTATCGTCTGCCTGCATAAGTATCAACAAAATAATCAATCTGTCTAGCCTTTTCCCAACTATGTTGGGGTCGGCTTCCAGTCTAACCGGATGCAGCTGAATACCATTATTTTACATGGAGCGACTGCCTATCTGACCTCCACAACTCATCAACTGGGTAATACGATACCCCTTGGTAAGACTGATTGTCAGACTTTCGGGCTTCTGACGACCCGTAACGACTGTCAAAGATCCACGAATGACAGCCGGGACCAACGGCTTAACGTACTTTCCGAGGCACGGAGGAGTCTCGGTATGTAAAGACGGTCACCCATCCACGGACCAACCCTGGCAAGCGTAGCTTAACCTGATGGATCGACTCATGCGGCTGTTATTACTTAGCCACGAGCTCCTCATTCATTCATCTTTTTCATTCATCAACAAAATAATAAGCTAACTATATAATATCATAAGCGTCATCTTCAAGGCGTTCGTGGTGCGTGTACCTGCCCCTCGTCATGGAAGAAGACTGTTGGTCGCAGGACGTGGTGTTCCGTCGCTTCCGCGGACAAGTTCCTCAGGACAGCACTCAACCTAGTGCAAAGAGGAGTGCTACTAACATAGCCAAGCCTATTTTATTAACACAAGTTTTGTTTATATTAAAGTATGTATGTTTAAGTTAAGGTAATCTATGGGCCAGTGTTGCCTGAAATAAATGGTTTATTATTTATTATTATAAATATGAACTAGATAATCCTAACTCATGTCTTTTGAGTTTATTTTCATTATTTATTCATTGTGTTCACCAAAGTTTGTGCCTTAACTGGTAGTATGTATCAAAGCTTGTCGTAAAACCAAAGTACAAAAGCTCTGCAATAAGGTTTTCCTTTAGCCCAATTACATTACGTATACGAAATCTAGGCTTGATCCTGGAAACTAGCGGCGGAATTGAAAATACATGGAACATGTGAATACAAATGCTGGTAAAATAAAATCCTAGTAAAGTGCGATTTCTTTAAAATTGGTATTGGGTTCCATCTACTTATTTATTTATTTTATTTTATTTTATTCATTAGGTACAGATACAGACAACAGATTAATAAAAAACAAAGAATGAGCCTTAACAATAAACAGTGAGTGAACCTGAAGTCCAATTACAATCGTACACAACTTGACCAAACAATGCTTCGTTTTCAATAAAGGTTTTAATTTTAAATGTATAAACAATCAAATAGAGAATCAAAATATATAGAGAAGAAAAAAAAAATACCTTTAACTAGAAAAATTTAGAAAAATTTAAAAAAAAACATAAATAAACAACAAATAAAATATTAATAAAACTTAAATTGACTAAAAAGGTCACGCAATGTTATAATTACTTATAATGCAGCAAGAAAGATTTGAAAGAACTAAATTTGTCGTGAAAAATGTCCACTTGTGAGCAAATAGCATTATAATTTTTACACATTCTGTGCAAAGGATTGTTCTGAGATACATTATTATTGCTTGGAGGAATACTAAACAGCTGTGGAATACGCACAGATCGAGTTGGTATTTTTATATCTAAATAATCAATAAGGTGGCCATCCAATGAACAATTTACAATTTTGTATAGGGTGCACAAGTCACTCATCCATCTTCTATGTTCCAGAGTTGCTAAAGAAAATCTTCGAAGTCGGTCAACATATTCCGGTATTTTACGTCGTAACCCATATTTTGAACACAGAGCTCTAACAAATCGCCTCTGCAACGCCTCTATACGGTCTGTATGTATTTTATAGATTGGTGACCATACAGATGAACAATATTCCACTATACTCCTCACCAAGGAGCAGTATAAAATTATCAAAGAATTCGCCTGCTTAAATGGTTTGGCAGTTCGAAGCATAAATGATAGCATACGGTTACCTTTACTGCATATTAAATCGTAGTGAGGTCTAAAAGATAGAGACGAATCAAATATAACCCCAAGGTCACGCACCTCTGTAACCCTCTCAACAATAGTTCTCTTGATGAGGTAATTATATAGTAATAAACTCTTTTTCTTTTTTGTAAATGTAATAACCTGACACTTTTTTATATTCAATGACATCAAATTTCTATCACACCAATTTACCATAATATCGACATCTGTTTGGAGAATTTCACAGTCACTATGATCAGATATTTGTCTAAAAATTTTTATATAAAAAATTTTTTTATATCATCAGCATAAGCTAAACATTCACTTTTAATTAGGTCTAACAAATCATTAACAAATATTAAAAACAAAAGTGGACCTAAATTGGACCCTTGAGGAACGCCTGAAGTTGCCAAGAACGGAATAGAATCATAACCACTGAGTGTGACCAATTGTGAGCGATTCAGTAAGTAGGACGTGAGCCATCGGTACAAATTTCCATGGATTCCTATGCTTTGAGCCTTCGCTAGTAGTATCAAATGGTCTACACGATCAAAAGCTTTGGAGAAATCTGTATTATACAGGGTGAAATTGACAATATTTTAAGGGGTCACTCATAATTATGAACAACTTTTACTATGGGAACAAACCTAAAGTAGCGAAAAACTTAATCAGCCCTTCCCTACATTTTGACGAGTTATGCGAGCAAATGTATGGAACAGCTGATTTTTTATCGCGATTTCAGGTCTGTTTCCACAGTCAAAGTTGTTCATAATTATGTGTACAATTTACCTCTTAAAATATTGCCCATGAATTCAATTTCACCCTTTATAGATTTTGACAGTTAGGTATCACAGATTTTATGCACATAAGTAATTGCCCTGAAATTGTTAAAACTTTATTTAGGTACTTATCTGTAATGCGGTTACATCCAAGCTATTAATTACTAGCTGCTTTGCGGAAGCCCACAATATGCTAATTAAATCCCCGAAAGCGAGGCGAAATGTTTTTAAGTTTAAGGCGAGTAGTGCTGCTAATTAGCGCCACCATTGAGAAAATAATCATAAGTCTGGAGATATGAAACATTTTGATATTTCTTATGCTCACATTTTTAGTCAGATGAAAACCGTTTTTGGTGTTAACTGCTAAGGCTTCGAACCTAGGAGGTTTAGTGTTGATTTTTTTGATACAAAAAATTCTATCTCATCTGACTAAAAATGTGAGCATATGAAATTTCAAAATGTTCCATATCTCCAGACTTATGATTTTTTTCTCAATGGTGACGATAGTTAGCAGCACTACTCGCCTTAAACAAATCTCTTTATCGGTCTGCCTCATTCGTGGATGCCATAATATATTGCTCTCGCGCTTTTGACTTTTGTTTTTCTTTTCATTTAAACGTCCACTGCCGGAAAGCCCATACAAGGGCTTTCCAGACGTTTACATTTACGTGGGTCACACTGAAAGTTTTTAGAAAATAAAAAATGGAATGATGTAAAAGTCACTTAATATTTTTCTTGCATTTCGAAGCAGTCTCCGATCCTTTCTAAGCACCGTCGCATGCGATGGAACCATTGACTGAAACAGTGGGCCCACTCTTCTTTAGGGATTTCTTCCACGCTTTTTTCAAACGCAGCCCCGTTCATCTTCAGGGTTCATAAAACGAATTCCTCTAAGGTTATGTTTTCTTTTTTGGAAATAAATAGAAAAAAGTCACAAGGTGCCAGGTCAGGACTGTAAGGAGGATGACTCACTAACTCCACACTTTCGATAGACAAATATTCGATAGTCCGTTTGGCGGAGTGAGCTGGAGTGTTGTCGTGGTGGAGGAGGATCCTGCTTCTTGGGCGCTGCTGTCTAATATTTTCCAAGACAAGTGGTAAACAATGACTGACATACCAATATGCAGTAACAGTCTTTTTATCTTCTAGGACAATTGTTGCGAAATGACTCGTCCATCCAAAGAATGAGGCAATCGTCTTTTTCCCTTGACTTCTGCCCTTCTTTATTTTTGTCGGCAAATCTTCGAATGGAAACATCCATTACGCAGATTGTCTTTTGGTTTCGGGTTAGTAACAATATATCCAGCTTTCATCATCTGTAACGATGTCATATACAGCATTCGAGTCACCTACGTCATACTTTTCAAGCATTGAGCGGCACCAATACAAATGACGGCGTTTTTGATCTTCTAACAAATTATGAGATTATCCATCTAGTACAAAGCTTTCTGACGCCTAAATTTTCATGTAAGACTTTTTGTTCTTGACTCATAAATGCCTAAAGCTGCCCGAATTTGTTGATACCCTTCTATCAGCTTCTATCATTAGCCGCACAGCACTCACGTTATCTTCAGTAGTCGCCGTAAAAGGACGTCAGTTAAAACGAAGGAATTTAGTACACGCATGCTCTTGAGTGGTGTGTATGTGTGTGTGTGTGTGTTTGTTGTGTTTTGTGTGTATGTGTGAATGTGTTGTATTTTGCGTGTGTGAGGTGGGGTGCGTGTGTATGGGGGTGTGTTTGTGTGAGTGAGGGGTTGTGCTTCGTGACTGGACTTTGGGTTAGCCCAAAGTCCAGTCACGAAGCACAACCCCTACACATACACACAAAACACAATAAACACACACACATACACACCACTCAAGAGCACGCATGTACTAAATTCCCTTCGTTTTATGATATATTTTTTTAATTTCAATTTTGTTGCATAAATTGTTAATGTTCCAAAATCGGGTGAAGACACTGACTTCTGTAACACAGGTACCACAGCTAGCTCAGGAGTTAGGGCTTCAATTTGAAATGTTACTCCATTTTTTATATCAATAAAATATTTTTTATTTATTTATTATTATTTAATTCATTAAACCAGTTATAAACAGTGGCACAGGATGGGGCTTCGTCATGAAATGCTAATCGAAGTCTATCGTAACATTGTTGTTGAGTAAGACCGCAACGAAAGTCGTAATAAATCATTGAACAAAAATTTTCTCTAGTCAAATCCATTTCGACGCACGACAGCCACTTTTTAACTCTTAAAATGTCGATTGCACACCATGTGTACAGATAACAATAGAATTTCAATTGTGTCTGCTAATTAGCGCGCGACGGGTTAAATTGCCACCAATTCGTAAAAACAAATTACATTATGATTTTATTACACATGATCTATAGATTCCAAAAGAGTTCCTAATTCGAAATTTAAATAAATTTTTCATCGCCTGCTTTTCATACTGGCCTATTCTAAAAGTTTTCAGTGTGACCCCGAACTGGCCAGACGGATTAGAGATCACAATCTTTTGTTTTATTCTTTTGGAGGACTGCCATTACACCTACTGACCTACAGATTAGAGATTTTTCACATTTTTTTTATGGAGTCTCTTCTGCTCATTGTCCACCATCATATCGAGCGGGTTGACGATGGTCAATGCACTTGTGAAAACCAGCTTAGGTTTGAAATTGATTGCTTAATTTTTAATACTACTAAGTTATATAGCACGCGAGTCTGTATAAAGTTAGAGTGAATTAAGAAACTTAATTACTCTATTTATCGCTAAGAAACTTATGTAGAATTGTAGGTAGTCTTATTTCGTACTACAAAGATTATAACTTCTGCATCTGCATTGCTATCGTCTAAACAATTACAGTTCCTACTCCACGGATCCCCAAACTATGCTAAATGCTAATTACATTATCCCCGGCCGCGGGGCAAAGCGTTTTGCAACTATAATCTCTTTATCGCCGTCCCTCATTCGTGAAACTCGGTAATATATTGTGACAATAGTTTCATCCTTTTGTTTGTTTGTTCTGTCATCCAACATATCCTACAATGCTACATTTCCGTGTAAAGGGTCACGTTCATTATCTATCTCTTTATGAAGATATTGTTTCAAGACCCTTTTTTGTGAATCGTTGGTGGGTCTTTAAAAAAGGTTATTGTGACAGTGATTGTGGTCCTTATTATTTACACACTGTTTTTGCCCGCGTGGATGTCGGAAAATATGTCACTTCTCTTTTAATTTATAGGTATAGATAGATAGATTCATGTCATAATTAATGTATCAAGGATAAATGGGTTTTCTTGTTCAACTTGAATCGTAGTTCTCATTCAGTCCTACTACAAATAAAGCCATTTTGACAACATTGCGAACCAAAACCGAAACAATGAAATGTTGTTAGTCAAAAAGTTTTTAGGTCAAACAATCCAGTATCTGGTAGGTATTGTTCAAAGTTCAAATATCTCTGTTTTTGGCCTCGTGTAGTAGTTTTTTATGCATCAACCAGTTATGGTGGTTGTTCAAAGTGTAATTTTAATTAATTAAGTTGCACTGTCGTAGTTAACAATACTGTTGTAATGATATTATAATCCAGCTAAGAGCATGACTAGTGCTAAGAAGCGCCTTTCCTGTATTTTCTCCTTTAGTAGTTACTCTGGTCTCAACACAATATGTGTTAAAGCTTTA
Source organism: Cosmia pyralina (assembly GCA_946251885.1). Classification (NCBI taxonomy): domain Eukaryota; kingdom Metazoa; phylum Arthropoda; class Insecta; order Lepidoptera; family Noctuidae; genus Cosmia; species Cosmia pyralina. The sequence continues at coordinate 22,157,972 of OX276345.1, read as the reverse complement.
CTTAGGTGTTGAATTGAATTTGTTCCTTCAGGTAATACAAGATCTAAAGTCCCTTGCGTGTCCCGCCCGACTACTGAGTAGCCTCGCTGATTTTATAAAAACAACGTTAAAAAAAAACCTATTATTATTGATTAATGAATTAACGAAAAAAATAAAAGAAAACTTTCGGACAGCAGACACGCAAGCGGTAATATTACATTACTTTGTAGAATGAGAATCTGTAAGAGAATTTAACAAATAAAAGAGACGAGTGAGTATGTAAAATGCTTCCAAACTGCAAGCGCCTTTCTGCACCTCATGTGTGCATACGGAAAATCCCTTTACATAATAGGTATATAAGCTACGTTTACGTTTATATATTATATATATAAACGTAAAAAAACACCATCCGATGGAAAAAAATCATCCTACGTAGTTGTGAACCTATAGGGTTCGCAACTAACCCCCCTCCCCCCTCCCCCTGGGGGTTTTGGGTTTATAAATTAGTATATAACTGCACTTGAAGAGTTATGTGACAATTAGTGTTAACACAAGTACACTCAGGCATGAGAGTACGAAAGGAGTGTCTTGCATTCAAGTCTATGAGTGGTAAAGGTGCCTTTCCCGATGTTGCTCTAGCGCCAAAGCACCATTTTACTGACAAATAGCGTGCGCACCACGTTATAGGTAACGTCTAGTATCGATATTGTCACAACCGTTAGTCGACGTTCGCACGGACGTAAAAATATCTCGGCGATTTTTTTTCGCGCACTGGATTTTCAATGCTCTGCTTAGCGCCGAGAGTGCAAAATCCAACAGTATGTTTTTTCGATGCGCTAGAATGTACTCTGGTATTGTTAAGTTGGATTCTCAACGCTCGGCTCAACAACGCGAGTTGAAAATCCAGTGCGCGATAAAATCCCGCCGCGATTTTATTACGCCCGTGGGAACGGGGGCTTACGGCGACGATAACCGACTGAAGGTCACGCCTTAACGAGTAGTGTTAATGATTTGGAAAACATATATGTTAAATTAAACCATTTTTTTAATGATTTAATGAGTGAATATTTTAGATTATGTTTATATTACATGGTGTAATTAATTTGTAATGTTATCTCTAAAGTGGATAAAAAACTGAGATCCACGCAAAAACTATCAAGCGTATTTTTTATGAAACTTTCACTATTATCAAGATAATTTCATTATTTACACATTCATTCATACATAAACTCACGCCTTCTTCCCATGGGCGTAGGCAGAAACTACAGAACGCCACGCAACGATCCTTACATACTCCTTTTGCTTCTTTTACGGTCATACACGCATGCCGCTTGCGAGTACTACGAACCTGACCTTTCTGAATTTAAATATTAATCTTTTATTATACGTATTTTAATATAATACCTTTTGTTTTATGTATAATAAACTAATAATGCGTCTAATTTGGGACAACGCACGTTGATGGGCGAGTCCTTTTACTGGGTGGCGACGCGTCGTATGTGTTACGACGCGTTGCGTGAGCTCGGCACAGAACACACAAGCTAACCACTCAAGGGCATTGGCATATGCTACTTAATCAAGATTGGAAACAACACAACACAATTTCTGATCACTATTCGAAACAAACAAAATTAGTTCGCACTCGACCCATCTATCTGTCTGTTTGTTCTAACGATATAATACAATGTGTACCCTGTTAGCATACTTTGCTTTGAGAATACAATTTTAATGAGACTCCGCCGCTGTTTGCTGGTTCGTGATGGCCGACACTAGTGTTGTAATAAAATCTCTTATAACACTGCAGATACAATGCTACATTGTATCGCGTGACCCGCTTTGTGTAACCACTCAAATGTGCAGATATTGCAGCCAATGACTGTTGGTACTCTTTGATTAACCACATGGGGCCTGCCCCGAATATGCGAATGGTGGATGCAGAATGTGAGATTTCGCATCAATTACCGAATAGCTTGATATTCTCTTGTATTCGACCTTTCTTTGTTTTACATAATTATAAAGATTTTTCACATATCGTATCCTTACAGTGAATCTCTAACAGAAAAGAGTGGCTGATAAAAAAATAGAAACAACCTGAAGCCGTACTATGACGTGAAAAAAGATCATGGATCCATCATGGTGCCAGTGTGAGAGTGAGACGGAGCTATATAGCACCATCCTTTTTAGGGTTCCGTACCACAAAAGGAAAAAAACGGAACCCTTATAGGATTACTCCGTTGTCCGTCTGTTTGTCTGACAGTCTATATGGTCCTTTTTCTCAGGGACGCGTGGAGGTATCAAGTTGAAATTAATATCAAAAGCGTAGGTCTATATAGTCCCTTAGAGTCCTAAAAACATCGAGCTTCTAAGTCAACGCAACAAAAAAATACGGCAATTTACGCGACTTTATTTGACACTCGCAAGTAAATCAAAACCTATAGGGTTCCCGTTGACCTAGAATAATGAAATTTGGCAAGAAGCAAGTTCTCACAGCACAAATAAAGGAAAATGTCCGAAAATTATTAATTTGTAATTTTGTCACATAAGAAAACATTTTTTGGGATTCAAACTCAAACTCAAACTCAAACTCAAAGCATTTATTTCAATTAAACCAATTACAGGCACTTTTGAATTGTCAAGGGGTCGGTCAGTCAGAAAGATGAAGCTAGGCGCCCATTCCAAAGCATAGTAGGTACCTATGGAGAAGAACGGGCAAGAAACTCCACGGACACTCTTTTAAATCAAGATATGGTTACAAAATAATGGTTACATCATTCATGTTGAAATTTCATATGTGAGAACGATGCAGAACGTTAAAAGCGTCCTTAAAAAAAAACAATTCAAATATTTAAATTAAATTAAAATAAAATAAGCCCTGACCGCTAAGGTATGCCCAGCCTTCACTGACAGCGCTTATTCACGAACCTGACGCATGGATTGGCTAAATGATCCAACACGCGCCACCATCAGCGAGACATTAGTGTGAGCGTCACATACTCTCAGTCGCCAGGGCACATTCAAGTCAAACAAAGACGTACCCAGTAAATGGTAGCTTTAGAGTATGTACATAGTACTCACACATGTGCTATGCAATTATATAATACAAAGGAGATTGAGTCTATACAATGCAATGATAGTCTTACAATCTTCAGCATCTCCAACAGTATCTTCAAATGTTAATTAATTAGTTGTGGTTGTGGAGCAGGACCAGCATTGAGCCAAGCATTTTTATCGGTTATGTAATCCCCAAACTTATAATATGCCTGCCTGCATAGTGTGCGTTTTATACAAGTTTTGAATTTAGTCTCATTGAGCTGAAGTATGTGTGGAGGTATTTTATTGTAACATTTTAAACAGTATCCCATGAACGACGTGTCTACTTTAGCTAGTCTGAAACCTGGTTGAGCTAATAGGTCCCTTTTTCTAGTACTATAATTATGCCTTTCACCTCTTTTACTAAAAAGATGTAAATTTTTCCTTACGTACATGATATTTTCGTAGATATATTGACAAGGTACCGTCATGATGTTAATTTCCTTAAACAGTTCCCTTAGAGAATCGCGCTTGCGGAGATTATATATGGCTCTAATGGCTCTTTTCTGCAGAATAAAAATTGACTCGATGTCTGCAGCCCGTCCCCAAAGTAAAATACCGTAAGACATGATACTATGAAAGTAACTAAAATAGACTAGCCGCGCAGTATCTACATCAGTAAATTGACGGATTTTTCTGACAGCATATGCTGCTGAACTTAGCCGTCCTGCAAGTGATGTTAAATGAGGACCCCATTGTAGCCTAGAGTCGAGCGTGATCCCCAAGAAAACGGTTTTATCGACGAATTCTAGTTTCTCTTGATTCAATACTATCTCACAATCACTACTTTTTACATTTGGTAAAGAAAATCTAATGCACTTAGTTTTTTTCCCATTTAATACTAAATTATTAGCAGTGAACCAATTTTGGACCTGCAGTAGGGCGTTATTAACTTCGTCAAAATTTGTATCACGTCTACCTACCTTAAAAATCAAGGAAGTATCGTCAGCAAATAACACCATTTGTGGTTGATTTTTTAATAAATGGAGTAAATCATTAATATACACTAAAAAGAGGAAAGGACCCAATATTGAGCCTTGTGGAACACCCATTTTTACATTTAAACCAAGTGAAGTGATACCATTTATTTGAACTTGCTGTTGTCTATCATTTAAATAAGATTTTACTAAACTGAGCGCAAGTTTTCCAAGTCCGTAATGCTCAAGTTTCAAGAGTAGGGTTTCGTGATCAACGCAATCAAATGCCTTGGAGAGGTCACAAAAAATTCCTATGGCGTCTTGGGCCTCTTCCCACGCGTTAAAAATAATAATAAATAATAAATAAATAAATATGTTTGGACATATCACACAACGCCATCTAGCCCCAAGCTAAGCAACCTAATGCTTGTGTTATGGTAACGAGATGGCTGATAAACTGCTTATATACATTTTTTTTTTTTTTTTTGTAAATACATACATATTATAGATAGAAAAACACCCAGACTCGGAACAAATACTTGTAGGTCGTACAAATATTTGTTCCGTGCGGGAATCGAACCCGCGACATGCTGCGCAGCAGTCAATCGCTCAACCACTGCGCCAACCGTGTCGTCAAAAGTGTGTTTTAATAAGGTTACACCGGCGTCGGTCGTACAACGTCCTTTGGTGAAACCAAACTGTTGATCGTGAAGTATTTTATTCGTGTTAAAATGATTGAGCATTTGATTAAGCATTACTTTTTCAAAAACCTTGCTGAAAACTGGCAACACGGATACGGGTCTATAATTATTTGTGTCCTTACTGTCCCCGGATTTAAAAAGTGGTATTACCTTACTGTATTTCATTAAATCCGGGAAAACTCCCTGATCCACACACAAATTAAATATTAAGGCTAAGTAAGGCGCTATAGTCTCAATTATGGAGGTACAGACTTTAATAGACATTCCCCAAAGATCTTCGGTCGGTTTGATCTTAATTTGCTTAAAAGCTTTTATTACTGTTATGGGGTTAATGTGCTTAAAGTTAAATTCAATCGGGCAGGCCGAAACGTTCGCCTTTACTAAATTAAAAGAAAGTGAGGGCGAGGAGTTTAATATTTCAGTAGTTTTAAGTGGGATACTGGTAAAGAAATTTACAAATTCTTGAGCAACTTCTTTGCTATCGCAAATGAGACCACATGACGTCTCCAGTGTGTAATCAAAATTATGCTTTTTGATCCTATTAGTTTCATTATTGATAATTTTCCAAACTGTCTTACTTTTATTCTCTGCTGATTTAACCTTGTTGCTAATGTATAAAGCTTTAGCTGCCTTACAAGTATTCTTAAAAATTCTAGAGTAAGTAGAAACATACTTATTAAAAGATTCCGTGTTAATATAAGGCTTAAGGCCATACAGCTCGAAAAGTCTTTCCCTACTTTTCCTGAGTCCTCTAGTTGCCCAGTCACTAAATAAAAACTTAGGGCTTATAGTTTTTGTGATCTTCTTAAAAGATTTATCGAACTCTGTTTGGACTACCGAAAAGAATTCTTCATACAAAATATTAACATTGTTCATTGTTAGTTCTTGGTCATTTAACTTACCAATTAAAGTGCTATTAAATTTTTTTAAATTAGCAGATGTTATTGGTCTGGATTGTATCTGCACTTTTTGTATTGGTATGTTGGACTCAAAAGTTACAGTTTGACCGCTGTGATCAGAAGGGAGATAATTAACGATGGATTTATCTAAATAGTCACAGCAACAAAAAACATTATCAATACATGTAGCAGTAGTCGTAGTAATTCGGGTTGGTTCTACAAACACATTTGACAAATTGAATGATTTAAACAAATTTAACAATCTACTGGTATTTGAATTGTTTTCTAAAATATTAATATTAAAGTCACCACAGATAATTACTGACTTATTACCAGCTGCAAGTTTTGCCAAAACTTCTTCCATTACTGACTCGAATATGTAGTAGTTTTGATAATTTGGAGGTCTGTAAACGCACACTATGACATGCTTATCCAGCTCAACACAGGAAAGTTCAATGCTATGTTCAACCGATAGTTCAACTATGTCTGTACGAGTTTTTGATTTAATACAATTTTTAATTAAGATTAGTGAACCACCTCGCATCATTGATGTTCGATTAAAACAACTGGCCACACTATAATTCTCATAATTAATTAACATTTCGTAATCTTTTAACCAATGCTCAGTTAAACAAATAATGTCAAACATTGTTTTTTCTAAAAACAATTCAATTTCCAATTGTTTGGATGAAAAACCTTGAATATTTTGATGAAATAATTTCAAGGATTTCTGCTTAGCCCCTTTTCTGCAGTTAACAATTTTAGTGCTAGAAAATACCTTTTTGTTATTAGGTGTAACTATACTGTTAGTGGTACCTTCTGTTGTCTTACAAACTACACTTCTGGACACATCTTTTGGCCCACCTTGTATTTTCAGTTTCGTTTGGTCCTAGCTAAAATTTTATATTAGGTCGAGCAAAAAGTTTTTATGCAGTTTTGAACCTGGCACATTCACAATTTCATTCAATAGTCTTTTTTTGAATTTCGAACACAGAATTTAAAGAAACAAAAGACAATTTGGAGCCAGTTTGTTGATATCAAACAATCGAATACTAAGAAAACTTGGTTTTATTGGTTTACTTGGATTTAATTCTTGAAAAAGTGATTGATATCTTTGGTTTTGCAACAAACATTACTTATTCTTAACATTAAGGTGAGGTTCTATCAATAATCTATGGATACTTCACCTGAAGTCGCCGCCCAAGCTGTGGCACTTATTCAGGCCGGACACAGCCAAAGAAACGTGAGTGCTCAACTTAATTTAAGTCGATCTGCGGTCCGAAATGTTTATCGGAGGTACCTAGAGACTGGCGGCTTTGTTCGTCGCCAAGGAAGGCCACGATCTCGGGTCACAACTGAAAGGCAGGATCGATTCATCGTGACGACCAGCTTGAGAAATCGTCACCTTACCTCCATTGAGATACAAAACCAACTTCGCGACTTCCACGGAGTATCTGTGAGCGCTCGAACTGTTCGGAGAAGGTTAAAAGAACGCGATATGGTACCACACAAGCCAGCTAATGGCCCCAAACTAACGCGAGCCCAACGAACAGCGCGCCTTCATTTCGCACGCAGTCATTTAAATTGGACACAGCAAGATTGGAGCCGTGTACTCTTTTCTGATGAGTCTAAAATTGTGTTACATGGCAATGATGGAAGGAAGAAGGTCTACCGACGTAAGGGAGAGCGTTTCGCACAATGCTGCTTTGAAGAGAGGGTTGCTTATGGCGGTAGCTCATGGACTGTCTGGGACGGTATATCCGCGAGCGGTAAAACTCAACTTGAGGTTGTTACAGGACCACAGCTGCCAACATTAAATGCTGAAAGGTACATTCGTGAGTGCTAGAACCTCACGTGATACCATACGCGGACTATGTGGGCCCAAATTTCCTTTTTATGCATGATAATGCAAGAGCCCATGCGGCCGGCATCGTCAGGGAATATCTTCGGGATGTGAACATCACAGTTATGGACTGGCCAGCCAGAAGCCCAGACATGAACCCCATTGAGCACATGTGGGACGAGCTAAAAAGACGTGTTAGGGCTCGTCAGCCAGTTGCCCAGACGATGCAGGAGTTGAAAACTGCCATAGAAGAGGAATGGGAGATGATCCCTCAAAATTTCATAGAGCGGTTGATAAACTCTATGCCTAATCGTATGAGAGCTGTGGTAGATGCCCATGGAGGCAACACGCGTTATTAAATTAAACCTTTATTTGATAAAACATGTTTTTTATTCAAAAATCAATTGCCTTTAACAAGGCGCATATCCGACTTGTTAGGCGTAGTTCCATGTCGTATGGTATTCTGAATTCAAATTTAAAACAATACGATCGAAAAAGATGGTAAAATGTATCAGGTTTAAAACTGCATCAACAGTTTTTGTTCAATCTAGCAATCATATTTCGGTAGGGGCCATCGAAACCTAAACTCCAAGGTGGGCCAATAGATGTGTCCAGAAGTGTAGTTTAAATTATTGACTACCTTAACATTAGTACTATTACTAACTGTGGTGCTAATTATAGATGACTTCGACATACTAATTATGTCTGAGTTAATATTAAAAGCTAATAGCCTAGCTATTTGACGTCTAAAACTACTGGGCAGATACACCGTATCCCTAGTCGAGCGTAGCTTATCAACAAAAATGTTGGTGTCAAAAAATATAAACTTGTCACCATGGTGACTAACCAAGAATTGCATGTGACTATTTAACATATGAATGTAGTTGTTTTGTCTGTTTGACAAGTATTCAAAATATGGAAAAGCACACATAATAATTTTTTTACAATTTAACTTCAATAGCTCGGTGACACTATCAGTAATATCATCTTTTGTAACATTAAGGCTGTTACCTATAAGTATAGTAACAATGGCATTAGGATCACATTTACTCCTAGTTATTGAAGCCATTATTTGTTTGTGGGAAGCCTGAGGCATACAATAGTTTTGAGAAGAATGACTCAGGTTATTGCTAAGTAATTTTCCTAACCATTTTCCAAAACTATCAGAAAACATAATTGAACTGCAACATACTTTACCACTATAAGGGACAGAACTAGCATCTATCTGAACTACTTGCAATGGACCTAGTTCAATATCTGGTGTATCTTGAAAGCGAATAGATACCTGAGCACTTTCTGACTGGGACGGGTCCTCCGTTACCTCAGGTTGGAAAGTGCCAAGATTGGATTTTCTATGCAATGAACATTGAGGGCTGCTAAGAGTCAGCGGGTCCACTTTGTCTACATTAGAGTTGCACATGTCCACTAACTCCCTTGTAGCAAGTATGTGCTCCTGATTTTGTTTTTCAGACGTCACATACTTAGTATAGAGTGAATGTATTGACTCTTCTAGTACCTGAATTTCAGACTGTAATCGTTGAGTGTCAATCTCATAAATGTTCTTACTGTCTTCTAGTTTAATTTGATAGTTTTTTAATTTATTTATTAAAAAAACACGTTCTTTCCTTAGTTTAGTATTGCTGGAACAGTGTTTTTGTTGCTTTCTAAATTTATTGCATTTATTTATGATTTTATTTAGTTTTGCATATTTTTTAATTTTATTTTGACTTACTTTATAACTACTAATATTATGTTTCAATATTGACTCTTCAGTAAGGTCTATTGTTACTAATGAATGATGGTTGCAATTAATGTTTAATAACTCATCATGCAAGCTAATATTACTCTGATTAGCCTGAGTACAATCTTTTTGTTTTTGTAATTTAGCAACTACTAGATTACAATGTTAAGTTTGTTTTTGGGATAAATTCTTTTCAACTACGGAATCCTTCATTGTGCGTGGTCTGACACGCACTTGGCTGGTTTTTTCTCAACGGAACCATGATGGATCCATGATCTTTTTTCACATCATAGTACGGCCCTTGGTCATTTAGGACTTTTACATAAGAATCAACACAAGAATTCCCGTGGACCTACCTAAACTGAACCTAGATCCACCACCTATATCTAAACTGTCAGGGATGGAAGCTTCTTCAAATTGAAGATAGTCATCATTACCTATCATCATCAGCCTATAGCAGTCGACTGTTGGAAAAAGGCTTCTCCACTTGTACGCATTCAGCTCGATTCTCGGCAACGGCAACTCTCATCCAGCTGCTATCAGCCACCCTGAGAAGATCGTCGCTCCACCTAGCCTGTGAGCGTCATACCTTACGTTTACCGATCCGTGGTCTACACTCAAGAACACGTCTACCCCAACTGTCATCGGTTCTACGGCTGACAGGGCCACTTCCGCTTGCTTATTCTGTATGCTATGTCGACAACATTGAATCTCTATCGGATCACCTTGTTCCGGATTCGATCCATTAGAGAGACTCCAAGCATAGCCCGTTCCATAGCTCGCTGAGCGGCCTTGAATTTATGGACCAGGCGTACCGTGAGTGTCCGCACGTTTTGGCTCAGTTAGTCATTTAGGCTCTGTGGAATACGCGACAACAAGATTCGACGAAGCTTCTCTTAGATACTCATAAGCAGGTAAAATCCAATTTTACCATAGGTAAGTATCGATTCAACCACAAGTCTCAACGCCCCCAAGCTTGCATAATCATCACGCAAATACATAATTATGTCTACAAAGAGAAAATAGATACATTGTAGGAACAACACCGAATTTCCGGAAAGAGAGGCGGATCAAAACAAGAACTTAGTTGCTAGGTGGTGCCTGACTTATACACTTCACAAGTTTCCTTGTTGTTCGAATCAACAAAAGTTAGCTCTCTTAATTATGCCGGATATTGTTGTTTGTGCTTCAATTTAGTTTACATTGTAAATGATGCGAATATTAGAGGTGCTTTTATCCTTCAATTATATTTACCAGTTGGATATTTATATCCCTCTCAGTACAAAGTAGAAAATCCGTGTTTAATAATACCGCTATCTACATACTGAAACAAATGAATAAAAAATCCTTTTTTTTAACTTTCCTTTGATGCCCAGTTGGTGTCAAATGAATATCTGCCAGCGTTAACGAAGCAACACGTTGAACGCAGCAAAAACATAAGTTAATTAGCATTGGCAACATACTTTACACATTGTCCGCTCACATCACCCGGATTTTGTACGGCTTTGCCCGTTTTAATCTCATACATAACAGGATTTTGCGACCCAACCCTTTCAGGTCGTTGTGAAAAGTGAGAGAAAGTACAAATTAAAATAGAGATGAATGGCCGCCATGTCTTTTTAATTAGTACTTAGTGGGTTCCGTGTCGGTATGATGACTGCAAGAATTTCTTTATGAGAACAACTTAGAGGAATAATGAAAAAACTTATTTTCTTGTTGGGCCTGGCAGGTATTTTTTCCTTAAAGTCAAAGCGATTTTAATTAAATGAGGTTTTACACTGTTCGCAAAACCAAGACTACCATGAGGTAGAGTGAGAGACGCGTTTTTTTTATGTGGTATCCCCATAAGGCCACGATTCGTTATTTATTGATGGTTTTTCTTCAGTTTCGATGTCCTAGATGTTCCAGTTCATAAAACAATATAGGTAGTTAAGGCGAGTATAGCTGCCAATCGGCAGCGCCACCATTGAAAAATTAATATTTCTGGAGATATGGAACATTTTGAAATTTCCTGTGCTGACGTTTTTAGACAGATGTTGTCAAAAACGGCCGATTTTGGCATTAACTGCTATAACTTGGAACCTAGGAGGTATATTTAGTGTTGATTTTTTTTATACTTACAAAAAATTCTACAACATGTGTGCATAGGAAATTTCAAAATGTTCCATAACTCCTGACTTATCAACTTTTTCCTCAATGTTCGCTGTTAGCGACTGCACTCATCTTAAGTAAGTAGCTATACAGGGTGTAAGTGTAAACAGTGGCAATATTTTAAGGGGTCATTATACTCATCATTATGAACAACTTTTACTATAACTTAACTTTTACTGAAATCGCGAAAAAAAAATCTGCTGTTCCCTACATTGTGACGAATTATGCGAACATAAATGTGCTGAACAGCTGATTTTTTTTTCACGATTTCAGGTTTGGTCCCATAGTAAAAGTTGTTCATAATGATGAGTACAATGACCCCTTAAAAGATTGCCACTGTTTACACTTACACCCTGTATTGCTGTATGAGAGGTCTACTTCGACTAAGCGAAAACAAATGAGTGAGTTCAGAGTTCATAATGCGTAGACTACCTAAATCTTTTAATATTATTCTGCGCAGGCGAACATAAAGATAGTTTTATAAGCAGTGCTATATATTATAAAGTATAATTCATATAAATTCTAGTTCCCGAAGCTCAACTACTTTATTCTGTAGGTTTACTAAGCCGCTTAGAAACTGTGGAGCAACTTTAAAAGGAGATTCAGGCTAAAACACTAACCCTATTATATTGCCCACACACTTTATCATGTGAAAGTCTACTTTTATGTATCTTTGTCTTTAGGAAAAGTTTTAAATAAGAAAACTGAAATCCATACTAATATTATAAATGCGAAACTCTGTCTGTCTGCTACCTTTTCACGCTTTAATAGTTTGTTTTTGGCAGACAGGTAGACCATTACCAGGACCATAGGACATAGGGTGCTTTTTATCACGGTAGTACCTACTAACACGGTCCCGTACCACCACGCGGGCGAAGCCTCGGGCAAAAGCTAGTCTTTCTTTAACACATTCAGGGACACTGAACGAGACATAATATGTTAAAAAATTAACTCTAAAAACTTTAAGGAGTACCCTTAATTTTTTAGACCATCGTACTGAACTACTTTTACTATGGGGCCAACTTTGAAATCGCAAAAAAAAAATCAGCTGTTGCCTTCTTTTATGTTCGCATAACTCGTCAAAATGTACGGAGCAGCTGATTTTACTTTCGCGATTTCAAAGTTGGTCCCTTAGTAAAAGTTATTGAGTTCGATGGTCTAAAGCACTCCTTAACATTTTTAGAGTTAATTTTTTAACAGCTTTTAAAACGCCTATGGGCGGTTATTGTCCCGTGAAGTGTTAATAAAATTACTGTATGGCTAGTAAAATTAAAAGCCGTCGACAGTTTTAAACAAACTACCTTAATATATTTAGCTAGTACCTGTATTTAATGACCTTACATAGTACAAAGGGCCTGGACCTACAAGTTGTCCTAGCTGTGATCTCTCACTTGGAAATTGGCAAGGGAGCTATACATGCTTATTTGCTTGGAACATAAATGTCCTACAAAGCAGTGTGTATAGGCCTTTAGTTAATAATCGTTATTTGTTTAAATTTCGAAATATTGTTGATGTATCTACAAATTATACCGAATTTACCTAAATCAAATATAAAATCTGAAAACCTTTAAAAACATATTTTACTTGGTTTGTTTCGATAACCCATAACTAACGGCATGAAGATTTTGTTTTTTTTAATACATTCGCAGATTTTCGGATAACAGTATTCCGATTTTTTGTTGACCTGATTTAAGCCCGCACTCGGCAGCTTTATTATCATTCAAAATGAAACATATCTGACATAACTACACGCCCCGGGGGCGAATATCCCAGATTTAAATAAACTGCATTTGAACATATTCATGAATATGATAGGTTAATATAAATATTGTAGAATAATGTACCAACAATTCATTTCAGTGATATTAAGATACGTCTAACCAAGATATAGCTTAATACCAGTATTTTACATGTACCAACTGCCTATCTGACTTCCACGACCCAGTTACTGGGCAATACAATACCCACTTGCGCGACCGCGGGAACTTTGTTCCGCAACAAGGTTGTCCGTGGGAACAAAGTTCCCAAGACAATCTTTTTCTACTTTTAACCTTGTTCTACCACTATTAAGTAGGAATATCCAATTCCATGCATTTACTGTGATAGATTATCTGTGTCCGAACCTTTTGAGATGCGACAACACTCACTGAACTAGTCTATGACATTAAAAAAATATTATTTTCGCTGTCATAAAATCTAAAGTAAACAATAACAAGTTTTTGTCTCAACTTCGGAAGCTTGTAAATAATGAATATAGTACTGTGGTAAGTGGTTTTATTTATGTTTCACGTTAAGAGTTAACACAGCATGCATTTTAAACCATAAAAAATATAGGTCATCGCTTGTTTTTTCTTTGTAGAAAATCTAGAATCTAGAAATCTGAAAGTAACTGTGTTTGCTCTTTACATACCTATTTTTGTGAATTTTATACGATCATACATTCAAACGAAACATACACTACGATAGAGTCCAATTCTCTGGCATCTATAAAAACATTCGAGCGTTACAAGATTCCAAGAATCTTCGTTGCTTTGGCATTGTTTGTAAACACGTGTGAAGTGCCGGCTGACTTCACGGTGCGCGTACGCATAACTGTATGATAGACTGTTTTTTGTGTAGAGCCGCTTTCGTTCTAGTGGATACCAATTGGTAAGACTGGTTGACAGACTTTCGGGCTTCTGATGACCCGTAACGACTGTCAAAGATCCACAAAATGACCGGGACCAACGGCTTTACGTTCTTTCCGAGACACGGAGAGCTCTTGGTATGTAAAGATGGTCACCCAGCGACGGACCAACCGCGGTAAGCGTAGCTTAAGCTGATCAATCGACCCGTGCGGCTGTTATTACTTAGCCACAAGCCCCTCAATCCCAGTAAGTAGGTATGTAACAAAAACTCCAAAACTTTAAGACGCAAATTCATTTAGAAGCTTAAATGCTTAAAACAAACTGAAACTACCTACATATACTCCTCATATTCCGTAATCTACTCCGAAACAGTTGGAAAACTTTCAGTGGTATGAAAATGTAAACCGATTTGCTCTCTGCATAGTGCACAGTGCACGCTGCACAGTTCACAGAGGGGTTAAAAGGCAATTATAACTTTACTAGGCACTTAAAAAAACAGTTTTGTGTAAGTGGATTTTGCATGACTGAAATGTGTGTATGGCGTGAGTTGAAATGTGAAATGCAATTCAGTTTTTAGAACTCTCTTAATTTAGTTTATGTAGCAGTTTTTTTAGGGTTCCTACCCGAAGTGTCCAGAAGGGTCCAAACGGAACCTGCACCCTAATTGCGTAACACATTATCAATCGGAATTTGTTTCATTTTGAAACAAATTGCTAATCCATTGCTTCATATGATCGAAAAATTTGTCTGCTCGACAACGTAAATAACGCAATGAATATTGTTGAACTGTCAAAATGAAACCAACTCCGATTGATAATGTGTTACGCAATTAGGGTGCCGACACACAGGTTATTACAGACATACGATTGGAGCTACAGTCTTCAAATCACAGTTAAGCATCATATTGACCCAAAGTTATACAAATTGTCAAAAAATATTTTTAAATGTTATAAAGGGGACTCCCATCCCATACAGCTAAAGGGGGGCGCGAAAAAAATGTTTTGATCTACCCCATCGAGTGAATTGTTGAGTAGATAAATAAAGTATTTTTTATTTTAAAAAATATTGGAAAACAAAGGAATCAATTTTTTATAAAACTTTGTTCTGAAGAATTTTTTAACTTCCCATTGACCTAAACTTTAAATTTGGTGATAATGTTTATTATTACGTATATTTTACTAACAAATACCAATATATTGATAAATCAGATTTGATACGGAACACTAAATGTGCGAAGTCCGACACGCACTTGGCCGGTTTTTTTTGTAGTTCTACATGCAAAGAGGAGCTCGTGGCTAAGTAATAACAGCCGCACGGGTCGATCCATCAGGTTAAGCTACGCTTGCCGGGGTTGGTCCGTGGATGGGTGACCATCTTTACATACCGAGACTCCTCCGTGCCTCGGAAAGCACGTTAAGCCGTTGGTCCCGGCTGTCATTCGTGGATCTTTGACAGTCGTTACGGGTCGTCAGAAGCCCGAAAGTCTGACGATCAGTCTTACCAAGGGGTACTTATCGTATTACCCAGTTAATGGGTTGTGGAGGTCAGATAGGCAGTCGCTCCATGTAAAATAATGGTATTCAGCTGCATCCGGTTAGACTGGAAGCCGACCCCAACATAGTTGGGAAAAGGCTAGGCAGGCAGACATGCGTGGATGTAATTAATTGACAATAGGATAGATCTAGGTAGATCTAGTAGATCTACACAAAAGATAGCTTACGATTACTTCTGATTTCTCCTGTACTTTTTTAATACTTATGATCCATGCTGGATTATATTCGATCGCAATGTGAATTGTTACTGAATAAATTGAATTGAATTGATCCTACTAAGTTAAACGTTATTCAGAGACTTTTAAGACAAGTTCTACGGAAGATTTTTTTTTTCTAGCAACAACAGTCTGCCAGTAAAATTAAATTGAATGAAAAATGAACGATTGATAGTAATTGAATAGAATTATTGTAAGTATTACCACAGATGAATAATTACCGTATAGGCGTTTTAGATTCCGTTCATCACACTGATATTATAAAGGCGAAAGTTTGCGAGTGTGTGTATGTTTGTTACTTCTTCACGCTCAAACGGCTGAACCGATTTGAATGAAATTTGGTATGTAGATAGCTTGTATCCTAGATTAACACATCTACGCGGGTGAAACCGCGGGCGCAGCTAGGTCTTAACAAGGATTTTAACGATACCCGCAGATAACTACGACTCGAGCCTCGCGTAGGATTTTGATTGTTTAATTAAAACGATTTAGAACATGAAAATGTACTGAAAAATTGTAACTGTGAACATGGAAGTTGTGCAAAATAATGTTCAACAATAAAAAATATTTTGGCTCGCCTTTGAATTCAGCCAATATATTTAAAAAAAAATAAACCTTAATGATTTGTGATGCAAGCGGGCCTTAAGTGCGTAAATAACTTCCGTAAATAACGATGTCGTCCAAAAAATGTTGGGAAAGCAGGATTCACATGCTGCATTTTAATCCACGAATATGTTTTTTTTTTTACCTCGGAACATCGTGACGTGAAAATCCTCAATTTGTTGGTGCCGCTTTTCGAATTCGGTTTTACTAAAGGTTTTTATTCAGATATAAAAAAAGGTTAGGAATTTCGCAAACGATAAAAGTGTTCGGGAATTCCAAGGATAGCTTAGTAGTGCTGAATGCTGCAAAAAAAGAAAAACTCCGTTTTCTTCAACATTTTTACAATTTGCACATAATACCTAGTAAACAACCACTTCGATGTGTCCAATACTTTAGCTTCCTTTGTGTTAAGACATAAGTATCGAATATACTCGTAAAAAGAGAAAGCTACAAAATATAAGACTAAAGACTGTCACAGACAGAAACGCGTCTGTCATAACACTCATAACATAGATAACACGAAGTGAAAAGAGGATCGACTCAAACAAATACTACTACAGTGCACGTATTGTTAGACGTGGAGGAGGAGCTCGTGGCTAAGTAATAAGAGCTGTACAGGTCAATCCACCAGGTTAAGCTACGCTTGCCCGTGGATGGGTGACCATCTTTACATACCGAGACTCCTCCGTGCCTCGGAAAGCACGTTAAGCCGTTGGTCCCGGCTGTCATTCGTGGATCTTTGACAGTCGTTACGGGTCCTCAGAAGCCTGAAAGTCTGACAACCAGTCTTACCAAGGGGTATCGTATTACCCAGTTAATGGGTTGTGGAGGTCAGATAGGCAGTCGCTCCATGTAACATACTGGTATTCAGCTGCATCAGGTTAGACTGGAAGACGACCCCAACATTGTTGGGAAAAGGCTAGGCAGATTATACACGTATTGTTATACGTGGAACAAGAACAATATACGAGTTAAGTAGAATCATCTCCGTCTCCGAAATAAAAAACTAAATGGAAGTGAAATGGGGACGAAATAGCAGAAAACGAGGCGAGTAAATAGACCGTCTTCGCCGACGAAGTTTAAAGCTTAAGTACTTGGAACTGTACAAATTACAGAGAGGCGCACTCAAATGAACGACATTTTATTAAATAAAAACCGGCCAAGTGCGTGTTGGGTTGCACAATGAAGGGTTCCTTATATAGTTCGGATGAATTTGTCCCAAAAATAAATTTAACACTGTAGTTGAAAAACATGTTCTCCCATGCATTGATATAATTATGTCACGGTCAATTCCCCAAACTGCTAATGTAAGTTTGTAATCGCAATTTTTTTTATGTTCTAAAACTAAAAATTTTCGATTTTTGACTTTTTACTTTACTTGTGCTGTGAGACCTTGCTTCTTGCCAAATTTCATGATTCTAGGTCAACGGGAAGTACCATTTATCTCAGACTAAATAAAAAACCAAGACATAGCGCTGTCAGCAGTGACGTTAGGCCTCGTTTCGTAAACATGAGTGCACCTAATGAGGTGTGTGTTTTGCATATGCTTCACTGTATTGTTCGCAGCGCTATTTTATTTTATTTTATTTGGGAAAACAAACAATTGTACAATGAATGATACAATAAAATATGGTAAGACATGTGGGTAATGTTCAATCCATAACGTTTCCACAGATTACTTGTGTACAGTAATTAGGCTGTCTTGGTTTTTTATTTAGTCTGAGCCCTGTAGGTTTTGATTTATTTGCGAGTATCAAAATATGTAGCATAAATGGCCGTATTTTTTTATTGCGTTGACTTAGAAGCTTGAGTTTTTTAGGGCTTCAAGAGACTATAGTCACGTACCAAATACGTTACGTATTTGATACCTCCACGCGTTTCTGAGAAAAAGGGTCTTGACAGACTGACAGACAGACAAACAGACGGACAGACAGATGGACAACGAAGTGATCCTATAAGGGTTTCGTTTTTACCTTTTGAAGTACGGAACCCTAAAAAAACTAGCATTAAACTTATGCTTACACCTACACCATCTCTTTGAGCTACTTTTGTTACTTGCATATGTGTATTTTACTATTTGCCAAGTTTGACATCAGTAAGTTGAAACACACATAGGCACATGGCACAGCAATCATTTATAAGTATCGGAATAATTATTTACCTATTTTCTACAGAAATGCTGGCACCAAGCCGCGCCCACGGTGTGTCGTAGGTAATTCACTCTGAACTTTCCGTGTTAGTCGTATGCAGCAAACACATAGGTTTACCTACCTATCACATGGCGCTATCGAGAACAAAGTGTCACCATTAATCAAAACGTCATCCAAATAATAACGACAAAGCACCGCGTTTTCTGGTCGTGGCGATACGCAACGGTTCGATTGTTCTATCGCTGAAATTCAAATGCAATGTTTACTACCTCTGTAAGCCGGTACCTAGTGGTATTTCGAAATGGGGTTGTGCGACTCATGTAGAATTAATTGCTGGTGATCATGCAAGCTCTGTGGCGGTATAGGGTTGAATCAACAGCTATTACTTCATACCGCTGATAAGCATCGACAACAAATCATGGGCATAATATCATTGTGTTTTTTTTTTTTTGTTATTGAAGTGTTTCTACCAATATGCTTTTTAAATGCGAGTTATTTGTCAATTTCTGTAATAATATTGTATTATATAATAATTGTATACTGTGTTGATTTTAGGGTTCTGTACCCTCATTAGGACAAAAACGGGACCCTTATAGGATCACTTCATTGTCCGTCTGTCTGTTACTCTGTCAAGACCCTTTTTCTCAGGAACGCGTGGAGGTTTCAAATTGAAATTAATATCAAATACGTAAGTCTACGATCCCTTGGAGGTCTAAAAAACTAAAGCTTCTAAGTCAACGCAATAAGAGAATACGGCCATTTATATTTGCGACATATATTGGTACTCGCAAATAAATAAAAAACCTATATGGTACTTCCCGTTGACCTAGAATCATGAAATTTGGCAAGAAGCAAGGTCTCACAGCACAAGTAAACGAAAAAGTCCGAAAATTGTTAATTTGTAGTTTTATCACATAAAAACATATTTTTTGCGATTAAAAACTTATATTTGCAGTTGGAGAATTGACCGTGACGTATGTCGATGTATGGTAGAACATGTTTTTCAAATTTGTTTTTTGGATAAATTCATTCCAACGACAGAACTCTTCATTGTGCGTGGTCCGACACGCACTTGGCCCGTTTTTTTGCAATAATATATTTTGTTTTTTCAATGGTGATGTTAATAGAGGCATACTTTTTTTTAGATTGGATCGGATTGGATTAGATCCTGTTATACAACGCCATTGTCTGATTCTCCTTCTCCATGTTTGGTGACTTTTTACCGGTAACACGACAGCGCGGAGCTAAGCACTTATATTTCATGTTATTTTCGATATAAAAGGTAAATCGGGAGATTCGAATGTGTAAAAATATGATACCGAAAAAGTTTTTCAGTAAACCAACACATGAATTATTATATTGTCAGTTGCGTATCTTACTTTCGTGACATTTGACGGACAGGCGTAAAATGAGGTCGAACGAGATTTCTTTGCGTTAGTTCAAGGTAGGTAGGTATTTTGGGCAAAGGATAATAAGTAGATATGCAGACCACTTACCTACTATATTCGCATAAAGGCTTCTTCAAACAGGCGCGACACGTGACGCGAATCGCGCGCGTCAAATAATATGCACCGCTCGTCGCGCGATAGGTACGCGGGTGCCTTTGTGTCGCGTACGATTCCCGTCGCGTGTCGCGCCTGTGTGTAGGAGCCTTTAAATGGTATGGTTTTTTTGCCACAGGGTATGAGGTCAAGTAATTTAGTTTTTAATTATAATAATCACACACACTAATATTATAAAGGCGAAAGTTTGTGAGTGTGTGTGTGTATATATGTTTGTTACTCCTTCACGCTCAAACGGCTGGACCGATTTGGATGAAATTTAGTATGTAGACAGCTTATACCCTGGATTAATACATAGGCTACTTTTTATCCCGAAAAAATGTAGTGTTCCCGTGGGATGAGCAAGGAATTCAAATATATTTGCTACTCTTTCAAACTCAAACGGCTCGACTGATTTTGATGAAATTTGGTGTGGAAGTAGCTGAAACCCTGGATTACCACATAGGCCACTTTATATCCCGAAAAAATGTAGTATTCCCGTGGGATGAGCATGGAATTCAATTATATTTACTACTTTTTCAAACTCAAACGACGGGAGAGATTTTGATGAAATTTGAAGTGGAAGTAGCTGACACCCTGAATTAACACATAGGCCACTTTATATCCCGAAAAAAAGTAGTGTTCCCGTGGGATGAACAAGAAATTCAAATATATTTGCTACTTTTTCAAACTCAAACGGCTCAAACGATTTTGATGAAATTTGGTGTGGGAGTAGCTGATAGTATTCCCGTGGGATGAGCAAAAGAAATTAGGAAAAAGACCTTTAAGCTAAGCCAAAGTAAAATTTTGGTGCTCGGGTGTCAAATTACTTTTAAAAATGACCTTCTGCGATGCTTAAAACTTTTTTACAGAACAATATTGCGTTAAAACCTTGTTTAAAATAATAATATGTAAGCTGGAGTAAAAATGAACCATTTTGCTCGTTCCCACCTTTTCCTTAAGAAATATTAAAATTTCCAACGCCATTTCTCTGTATTCAGTTTGAGGAAAATGAAAAGCAAGATATTCGCGAAGTGAAAAATATTTACGAAATACTTGAGCTCTACTGATTACTGTTTACACCTCAGGATTATGCTATGTTTATTTATGTACAACTAGCGACCCTCCCCGGCTTCGCGTGGTTTTTACGACTTGACAAAACATCGATACTTCTTTATTATATGCAAGTTTAATATTAATGTATTATAGGTACACACAAACCTTCCGGAATAAATTCTCTAAATGATGGAGAAAACCGCATCAAAATACGTTGCGTAATATACCAACTGAAAGCTGGGAGGGTCGCGCACAACTTAGACCGGAATGGCGACAAACTGTTCATAAGAGCGTGGAAAGTTTTGAAACCAGGCGTCTAGAAGATCTTGACGCAAAACGCCAAGTACGGAAGACGAAGCCAAAACCCTCCTACACTTACACTACCAACTCAGCTGGCCAGCTGTACCTGAGCTGTTTCTTGCAACCGAGTCTTTAAGACGAAGTTCGGTTTTGCTAGCCACATCAGAGCTCACCGGAATAAAGACCCAGATTAAAAAACATATAGGAGTCGCCATCGCCGGATACGGTGTGGACGACATGATGATGATGATGACGTTGCGTATAGTCTAGAAGTGCAACGCGGCCACACAGGCAGTCACGAAATAGTATAGATATAGATGGCTTATATACATATATCAGTCTTACCAAGGGGTATCGTGTTACCCAGTAACTGGTTTGTGGTCAGATAGGCAGTCGCTCTATGTCAAATACGAAGCCGATTCCGACATAGGTGGGAAAAAGCTCGGCTGATGATGATGTACCTATTACAATGCTAAAGGCCAGTGTAACGTAAAAGCCATGTAGGTTTATTTCCACGATGGTCATTATCGGACAAAACACCGCAATTTGTTTCCCAATATTTTTTAACGATAAACATAATCGTATTTTTCTCACGAAATCCAATTTCTGTTCCATAAATTATGGTTCATGATAAAAATTAATAGACATCGAAGTGTAGATACTTGATTGAAAAGCTTCGAGAGAGCAGTTTGCGCCAAACTCTTGTAAGTACCCAGTTTAATGGACACTCATGTACCAAATTTAGAGAGAACTATAAAACAAACCGTTAAAGGCTCTATACATATACGTGGGTACTTCTTTATGTTTCTGTTTAGCTCCTAAACTTCGTTTTCACGGCTACACTTAGACCGAAATTAGTCTGAAAGCGATAAACGAAACTACATTGAATTTGTATAGAGCCTCTAAGAATTTTGTGGAGCTGTTAATTGCTTGGTCAGAATGACTGGTATGTGCGAATTTTGTAAATCCTTTACTAATTTTGTAATGAATGTGTTCATACTGAATGAGATTTCATAATAGAAATAGAATTTTGTCTGTTGTAACATTTTCCGAATTGCGATTATTGTGGTTTTTTTTTTTTGCTATCTCAGGTATTTGGTATTTAAGTACTGTATCCACGCTTTCTTGCTGAACTGTAGCTAAGCGTAGCTTTAAATGATAAATGATTTTATTTCTGTAAGTATGTTTGGTTTGTACAAACACTTTTACACGTCAATCATATTTTTATAACTAGATGAGGTCGCCGATTCCTATCTGACTACTCTGAGAAGAAAGGCCGAAACAACTCAGAGGTCAGTCTCTTTTATAGTTCAAAAATAATCTTGGTCAGATGTTTGTTGTTTGGGTCATGGACCAACTATAAATAAGTAACGTTCGTTTCTTTTATATTCGTATGTACAGTCAACAAAACAGATGTCTAGGTAGGGTATACTAACATATTTGTATGTGAATTGCTTCATGTTCAATTTCGTGACAATATACAATTTTGTGTTGTAATTTAAATAAAATTGAACATGAAGCAATTCACATACAAATATGTTACTCTACCCTGCTTAGATATCTCTTTTGTTGACTGTACTAATAAGTTTTCACCATTTACGAAGCGGTGAATGATGGGCTCTTTTGGGGGCTGTCTATTGTTTTGTTTACGTTAGAAAATCATTGATAATCTGTTTAATTAGAATAAATTATATTTTGCAATATATCGTCTGAACATGTCATGTTTTTGCAGTGCTGTTTCAGATGAACACAATTTAAAGTTCCACCAACTTTCAAAATAAAATCCAGTCCACAACACACGGCGTTTCAAATCGCTAATTTCAAGCAATTGATTTAAACCTCTCCACCGAACTTAATCAAACAACCACCCATAAAACAGTAAACCGGCGCATAGTTTGTAGTTTCCATTTGACATGAGAGGCAATCGGTGTGGTCTGGGCTAATCGATACCACCAACCTGCCCGTATGACCGACGTGACTCGGATACGAATCGCACACTCGAACCGATTGAGACGATGTCCTATTAACTGGCAATTAATTTTGTCGCAACTATGCGTGATACCACTTGAAATACTATTATAAAGATAGGAATAAACAGTTATAGGTACAAAATATCTGGGCGAACCGACTAGTGACTTCAAAATTATCTGAACAACGATGAAAATTAAACTTTATCAAAATTGGATAAAAAGCTTTTCAGAATGGCATATCATTTATTTTATAGGCTTCTGCTAAGTGCGCCGAATACCTATCATCTTGTTGTGAAAGGACTGATTTTGTCGGCCCCAACTATGAAGGTAAGTGACGGCAAACCAATCTTTCACTTCCCTTAGATAAAACACTTTTTTCCCATTTTGACAAGATTAGGCGGTGGGTCGTTCTTCTTTTTCATCGACAATGAATGACATGTTCTCTCCGAAAAAAAAATCGTTTGTCTTCCTAAATATTCAGTTTCACACACAGACTACAAAAAAAAGAAGGACTCCGCGCCACGCATATCGAAAGTGAAGCACAGCAAGTATGCCGGGACCGTTTGTACAAACACGCCTCACGCACACAATTACATCATAGTATGCCGACTGGCCGCCATTACGTGACACGACGGCGCCTTTGTCAAATCACGCTCACAGATCGGTACGGTGCTTCACTTTCGATACGCGTGGCGCGGAGTCCTTCTTTTTGGAACGAAGTTTTGGAACGAAGTTCCTTATCGCGCGTTGTGAAAGGGGGCTAGACGGGAAAAATTCTCACGAAAAGTTGTAACGACACTTTTTGTTATAGTAAGCTATTGTAAGCTGTGCGACGTGCGCATGTTTCTCTGTCTGTCTCTCTCTCTCTCTCTTATAGAAAGCAAGCCAGATATAACAAAAAAAAAAAAAAAAATACAATTCCTTCACTAATTAATCGAAACGAACTTCGTTCCATCCGGGTGTCCCTTGACACCCTCTCAACTTATTTTTCTAGTCCGTGGTTTCACAGTATTTTTTTTCACAAAAAATTCTTTTGACAATACAATCATTATCTTAAACACTATTACTTCTTTTTACAAAATAATTGTGATTTAATATTCAAAAGTGTGACGGAGGTGTTGTCGGTAGAAAAGAAGAATGCCATAGGTTAGGTACCCGGGTCATTTTTCATACAAAGTTAAAATATTATAAAATAGAGTGAGCTTTTACTCGACAACTTGTCTTGAAAGAGGCTATCAGCGATAATAGCAGCCCATTACTTATTGCGCCTATCCTTCGCATCCGGTAAACGATTTCAAAGGCCAGTCTCATTTACAGCCGGTTTCAGTCAGAGTTCCAAAGTTTAATGCAATTTAACAGTCTCCAACATTTACGCTTTGTAATTGAACTACAAACTGTGTTCCACTAGTGTGGACCAATAGAGATGATAGCAACACGCTACTATTAACTTTATAAACTACTGGTAATTTGTTCATTCATTTGTTCATTCGGCGTCGTCACCGAGGCAGGCCTAAGAAATGCTGGCGCGACGGCTTAGACTCATTCTTGACTGATTGGTCGGAAAAGGCAGCAGATAAAGATGAGTGGAAAAGTATGAGGTAGACCTTTCCCCAGCAGTGGGACTGTATATTAATTAGTTAGTAATTGTTCATTGGGCGCCCTCGTCCTTTGATACATAAATGTTTTTAGGGTTCCGTAGTCAACAAGGAACCCTTATAGTTTCGCTACGTCCCACAGTGGATCGTCCCCATACAAGAGGTCGGACATAGAATTAAAAATTGAAAAAGTATTTAATTGAAAAAAATGAAATATGCAGTTGCATTACTCTATTAAGGAACTACAAAAAATGTTACTACAATTTTTTTATTTGACCAGTACTTTATGAGCAATTCGATGAAAAGTGTTATTTTTCTATGGAAATGGTCACAAAAATGTCTGTATCTCATGATTCCCTCCTTGTTTCGATTTGCGGTTTTCACTACTGTTATCTACCCATTTTATGCCACATTTTCTTCAAGGACACATGGTACCCCCAGCGACCCCCTTCCGAGATATTTTGCTTTTAGTAACTTTACTTTTTATTGTATAACTGATGATATGGAGGTACATTAAGTATATTCATTACTGAGAATAAGTCATCCCTAAGTAGTTCCTTAAATAACAGGTGCATTTACGATTACTTTAATGACTTATGAACGCTTCTGTTGCCATACAACAAACGCGTTAATGAGTCCTTAAGTGAAGATTCCCAGTACTTGCTTAATCTAATTAGTTATTGTAATTACTATGTTAACAGCCCTTAATCTCTGCATTGTGATTGTCTAATGTCATCATTAGCTTAGTAATGACTGAGTCGCATTTACAATAACACATCGAAAAGAAATAGAGTTTTATGATCAATAAGAAAATATGTAGGTATAAATATATTTTTTATTTATATAATATAACACTGTAAAAATAATTTAAAAATAAAATAACTATGTACCCTAAAACAAACAAAAAAAATAAACAACTACTAAAAACTAAATTATAATAGGAAATTAATTAATTAACACGACCATGTAGTTACTAACAACAATAGAAAAGAAAGAAAAAAACCATTTATTGGCTGATGGGGTGTAAGGGGTCTATTAACATCTTACAAAAGTCCCAAGCCAACCTCACCTGCCCGTGGTGCACCCTGCTGTCCAACGAACGAGGCTCTGGCGCAACGTCCACCAACCCGCACTGGACTAGCGTGGTGGACTATAGTCCAAATCCCCCTTTATAAACTTTCAAACCATGACAGAACAACACAACCTCAGGCCCCAAGTGCCCGGCAGCTCTGGAAAACCTGGCGACAATGACGGTAGTCAACGGGTTCCCGGAGCACGGGGTGCTAAGAATCCCCGGGTGAGATCGATCCTCCGTCAACAAAACCAAGCAGCTACGAATATGGACTCCGATACTAAGCTAAATATATTGACTTATAACGTACGCACATTAATGCAAGATGAACGATTATTTGAGTTAGAAAACGCTTTAAAAGAAATAAGATGGGATGTGATAGGGTTATCAGAAGTGAGGAGAATGGGAGAAGATACAGTGGAAAGAGAAAACTCTATATTCTACCACTTTGGAGCCACCAGAGGCCTTTATGGAATTGGTTTTTTGGTGGCTAAAAAGTGGAAGAACAACATCTTAGAGTTTCGCGGATACTCGGAGAGGATAGCAGTTCTCAAACTTAGCATTACAGACCAAAATAGTTTAACCATTGTCCAAGCTTACGCACCTACATTGTCGCACACCGATGACGAACTGGAAGACTTTTACGACATACTTAACAAAGCGTGCGAAGAAAACCGTAGCACATGGAACGTCATAACTGGTGACTTTAATGCTAAGATCGGGGTAAGACAAGACCAAGATATCCCAGAAGTTCTCGGTCCACATGGTCTAGGAACCAGAAATGATCGAGGAAATGCACTCATCCAGTTTGCATTTGGACAAGGGTTTAGAATAATGAACACTTATTTCCCAAAAAAGTCACAGCGTCGATGGACATGGATCTCACCAGATGGGAGAACAAAAAACGAAATCGACTTTGTGCTCTCCTGCAATCATAATAATATAGTAAAAGATGTTAGTATTATAAATAAATTTAAATTTAGTTCAGATCACAGACCAGTACGTGTAAAGATTGTCCTTAATGTAAAATTAAACCGTAAAACAATATTTAGAAACCTAATAAAGAAGCTTAACAAAGATATTCTAATAACCAATATGGAGAAATTCAATTTAGAGTTAAAAAATTCATTCGATTTACTGCCCATTGATACAAACCAAAACTCTCAAAGCCAATACAGGAATATAATAGAAAATATTTCAACAGCAACCAAGAAAATAAAATGTGTACGAAGAAACAATAACAAACTAAGCAATAAAACAATATCATTAATAGAGAAGAGGGAAATGTTAAAGCATAATCGGATAGACTATAATATAATAGATAAATTGGTTAAACGAAGCATAAGAAAAGACGTTAGAGATTGTAACACTAACATGATTAAATCAGCTTTACTAAGTAACACTACTTTAAGTTCTGCCAAACAGGGAATCACGAAGGGAAAAACCTGGATTTCAAACCTCAAAGACGAAAATGGGAAAAAACAAGGTAGCTCAAGCAAAATTATCGACATAGCTACAAAATTCTATAAAAATCTATACCATGATCAACACAAGCAGTACAGACACTTCATTTATTATTGCCCTGATTCTGTTGATCCTATCAGTCCCTACGAGGTTCAAAGGGCTCTTCGCGAGATGAAATACAATAAAAGCCCTGGGACGGACGGAATAACTACAGAAGTTTTAAAATTAGGGCGACACGTTCTCATACCTCACATCACAGCTTTTTTCAACACCATCTTACACACCGGTCAAATTCCTTCTGAAATGTGCCACTCAAATATAATATTACTTCACAAAAAAGGAGACAAAGCTGACATCTCAAACTACCGACCCATTAGCCTCATTTCACATTTATACAAACTGTTTATAAAAGTAATAGAAAACCGTATCGCTTCGACGCTAGACCTTCACCAACCTCCCGAACAAGCTGGATTTCGTCCCCATTTCTCCACAACCGATCATCTCCATACCATTAATCACGTAATAGAAAAATATAATGAATTTAACAAACCGCTTTACCTAGCCTTTGTGGACTATGCCAAAGCATTCGACAGCATAGACCATCAGTCAGTTATTAATGCCTTGGAGTCCCAAAACGTTACGCACACTTATATTGACCTCATTGACACCATCTATCGAAGTAGCTCTGCGAACATCAAGTTACATATTTCCGGTCCAAATTTCAACATAGAAAAAGGTGTTAAACAAGGAGATCCACTCTCACCTAAGCTGTTCACAAGTGCACTGCAGGAGGTTTTTAACAAGTTGCCCGACTCGTGGCAATCACGAGGTATAAATGTTAGCGGCCACCAGCTAACAAACCTCCGTTTTGCTGATGATATTGTACTATTCTCCACATCACCTTCAGAACTTGAAGAAATGCTCCAAGATCTGAACACAGCAAGTCTTGAGGTTGGACTTTCAATGAACAGATCCAAAACACAGGTCATGACCAACAGCATAAAACGTAGGGTCGAAGTGGACGGACATGTGTTGCAATATGTCGATGAGTACACATACTTGGGCCAGATAGTGTCTTTCAACAATAGACAAGACCAGGAAGTCGAAAGACGAGTCCAAAATGCTTGGAAGACCTACTGGGCCCTTAAAGAACACATGAAAGGTAGTCTTCCTATAACACTTAAAAGGAAACTCATCGACATGTGCATCCTGCCCGTTCTAACCTATGGTGCACAAAGTTGGTCACTTACTGAACAACAAAAGTCCAAACTCAAGATTTGCCAACGGGCAATGGAGCGCAGCATAATGGGCGTCAAGCGTACAGACCGAGTTAGAAACACCATCCTGCGCTCCGTAACTCAAGTAGCAGATGTTGGAGAAAAAACAGCCAGGCTGAAGTGGGAGTGGGCCGGACACGTCGCGCGAATGCACCCGGAGAGATGGGCAAAGATCGTCACCCACTGGACGCCTGAGGGAGGACATCGCCGTCGAGGCAGGCCACGGCGAAGGTGGTGTGACGATCTGATAAGGTTTGCAGGGCCAACATGGCCAGAGATCGCACAAGACAGGGAGGTGTGGAAGGAAAAAGGGGAGGCCTTTGCCCAGCAGTGGGACACAATGTAGGCTAATAAAAAAAAAAAAAAAAAAAAAAAAAAAAAATTGGCTGATGGGTGGCATAACACAAAACAAAAAAAGAATAAAATTAAAAAAAAATCACAAAAACTAGAATAGAAAAAAAGAATAGAATAAAAAAAATACACAAAAACTAGAAATTAACAAAGAAACTGCTTGTAAAATAATAATATTAGGTACTATAAGATTTAAACTATATTTTCTTCATCTTCATCAATAACGACATCATGATCATTATCATCGTCATCATCTTCTTCAACGTCACTACATGCAGCAAGTGTATCAGTTGAAACGTCCGCGTCAATGAACTCCAATTCACTCTGATCACGTATGAGTAAATCGTCTAGTTCTCTAAATGAAGACTTTTTGGCTTTATTTGTCATCTTCGGTCGTAAGCTGGCGAGAAGAGGATCGGAAGATAATAGCAGATTATGAAGAATGTCTTCATTAGTGGCGATGCTACTATGCTTTCGTGTATGACATTCTCTAAATTTGCGAAAGTCCTTGTTTCTTGCTTCAGATGCTTCTTCAGACAAAAAACCTATAGGCACTACTGATAAGTGGTCCACTATCTGTGATCCATGAATCAGCAATTTGTGTAAACTTGCTGGCATGTTATACCATGGATATAATTCCACGAATAAATTTGCTGTTTCATCACAATATGATTTGAATTTTTGGACTTGAATTTTTTCGCCTGAGGAAATGCATTGCAAAATAACGGCGAGTCTTCTAATTAAATTAACATCTAATTTAGTAATTTCGGCAGTCGTTTCAGGGTTTGCAAAAAATCTTCTTGCAGCATTTCCAGTGTTTGTGTTGCCACTACCCTGCTTAACAACGTCTAGAAGTAAGCCTGTTCTTCTTCGGAAAGCTTCTTGAATGGCTTCTTTCTTATCTTTAACTTTTTTTTTATTTTCGTCACCTTTTGCTTGCCATGATTTTATGTCCATTCTGTAAGAAATGTGTAATAAACATTCCATGGACCGAATCCAAGCATGCAATGAACTAAATCCATGCTTGTATAAATCTGTATTCACGGGTTTAGCTCTCACTTCTTCCAAGTTATTCATTTCGCTTGGGCGAGCTTTGCACAAATCACACACTGCTGCCGATGTACCAGATATGATTGAATGTACCTTACCATCAATCATGGTTAGCCATAGATTGTGAGTAACAGTAGCATTGCCGCAATCAGTCGGGTTCCGTTCACGAATCTCGGTCTCAAATATTTCCATTTCAGCCTTAACATTCGCTTCCGTTTCTTTCATAAATGTAAATGAAATCGGGCGACAATATGTGGTTGACGATGGCCGATCATTCTGCCACACTATACTTCCACTAGAAGTCACTAACTTAAGTGGTACAAGACTTGCCATAAATACACTGGATAAGTCTTGTTCACTTGTTGTTGTCGTTTGATGGTAAATGCTTTGACTTGAAGCTCCATCAAAACCCCATTTACTGTGAAGCACAAGTTGTTCACCAGCATCAAAATTTGATTCAAGTGAATCGATCAGCCTCCTAACGGTGAGATCAAGGAGGGCTTGGATACGTATCTTTGCGGAAGTTTCAGTCACAGTTATGTCTTCTTTTGCCGGGTAGCATTTAAGCTTTTCTTTAACTAACAAGTAGTAGCTTGGGTATTTCGCATGACCTTCTTTTAAACTAAAGTCCCGAAGTGTGATGTAACGCCACTTGGATAACTGCAAGTAAACGTAAAGAGCAAGTGCTTTGTGAGTAGGAACTTCACGAAGCGGAGGATTCTGCTTAGTTTCCAGGACATTTATAACTGTTGAGACGTGTTCAGGATTTTCCAGCAAATTTTTCATTATTCTGGCTATATCATTTTTTCCGGCAGACTTAAGTATACTTTCAACAGTATGCAAAAGCTCATCCGGACGACTGCAACTAGTAACATTTTCATTAACACGTCTTCTTTTGTGTCTAGTTGATAAATCTTCAAAGCGTTTGCGAGGAGATGTATATGTTGAAGTAGATGCATCTGATTTTGATGGACTGACTACCTCTTCTGCCTCATTTTCATTTGCTTCTTCAGTGTCAACAACATTTTCTTTAAAGCAATCTGGCCAAACGATATCGGAATTTAACCACTCTTCATTCTTGTTAATGAACCTGTCAACTGTCCTTCTTGATTGCACCCATTTGGTGTAAACCCTATAGCAAAATCGTCGACACCAGTTCTTGAGATCCGTCACATCACTTTCACTTAACTGGACGTTAGTATTCGACTTCAATGTGTTAAATAAATGGTCATAGTCACGAAGATCTTTATGATTACGAAGAGCAACGTAAAGATCTAGGTAAGTAGAAAACCCACGGAAAGCCATAATGACAACACTTGGTAGAAGTTATAATTACAACTGAATTACATTTGCTAAACACACTCAAATACACTTCTGGACACATCTATTGGCCCACCTTAGAGTTTAGGTTTCGATGGCCCCTAACGAAATATGATTGCTAGATTGAACAAAAACTGTTGATGCAGTTTTAAACCTGATACATTTTACCATCTTTTTCGATCGTATTGTTTTAAATTTGAATTCAGAATACCATACGACATGGAGCTACGCCTAACAAGTCAGATATGCGCCTTGTTAAAGGCAATTGATTTTTGAATAAAAAACATGTTTTATCAAATAAAGGTTTAATTTAATAACGCGTGTTGCCTCCATGGGCATCTACCACAGCTCTCATACGATTAGGCATAGAGTTTATCAACCGCTCTATGAAATTTTGAGGGATCATCTCCCATTCCTCTTCTATGGCAGTTTTCAACTCCTGCATCGTCTGGGCAACTGGCTGACGAGCCCTAACACGTCTTTTTAGCTCGTCCCACATGTGCTCAATGGGGTTCATGTCTGGGCTTCTGGCTGGCCAGTCCATAACTGTGATGTTCACATCCCGAAGATATTCCCTGACGATGCCGGCCGCATGGGCTCTTGCATTATCATGCATAAAAAGGAAATTTGGGCCCACATAGTCCGCGTATGGTATCACGTGAGGTTCTAACCACTCACGAATGTACCTTTCAGCATTTAATGTTGGCAGCCGTGGTCCTGTAACAACCTCAAGTTGAGTTTTGCCGCTCGCGGATATACCGCCCCAGACAGTCCATGAGCCACCGCCATAAGCAACCCTCTCTTCAAAGCAGCATTGTGCGAAACGCTCTCCCTTACGTCTGTAGACCTTCTTCCTTCCATCATTGCCATGTAACACAATTTTAGACTCATCAGAAAAGAGTACACGGCTCCAATCTTGCTGTGTCCAATTTAAATGACTGCGTGCGAAATGAAGGCGCGCTGTTCGGTGGGCTCGCGTTAGTTTGGGGCCATTAGCTGGCTTGTGTGCTACCATATCGCGTTCTTTTAACCTTCTCCGAACAGTTCGAGCGCTCACAGATACTCCGTGGAAGTCGCGAAGTTGGTTTTGTATCTCAATGGAGGTAAGGTGACGATTTCTCAAGCTGGTCGTCACGATGAATCGATCCTGCCTTTCAGTTGTGACCCGAGATCGTGGCCTTCCTTGGCGACGAACAAAGCCGCCAGTCTCTAGGTACCTCCGATAAACATTTCGGACCGCAGATCGACTTAAATTAAGTTGAGCACTCACGTTTCTTTGGGTGTGTCCGGCCTGAATAAGTGCCACAGCTTGGGCGGCGACTTCAGGTGAAGTATCCATAGATTATTGATAGAACCTCACCTTAATGTTAAGAATAAGTAATGTTTGTTGCAAAACCAAAGATATCAATCACTTTTTCAAGAATTGAATCCAAGTAAACCAATAAAACCAAGTTTTCTTAGTATTCGATTGTTTGATATCAACAAACAGGCTCCAAATTGTCTTTTGTTTCTTTAAATTCTGTGTTCGAAATTCAAAAAAAGACTATTGAATGAAATTCTGAATGTGCCAGGTTCAAAACTGCATAAAAACTTTTTGCTCGACCTAATATAAAATTTTAGCTAGGACCAAACGAAACTGAAAATACAAGGTGGGCCAAAAGATGTGTCCAGAAGTGTATATAGGGCAGCAAGTAGGCAACTAGCAATGAATTTGATAAGCTAATGATGACATTAGACAATAACAATGCAGAGATTAAGGGCTGTTAACATAGTAATTACAATAACTAATTAGATTAAGCAAGTACTGGGAATCTTCACTTAAGGACTCATTAACGCGTTTGTTGTATGGCAACAGAAGCGTTCATAAGTCATTAAAGTAATCGTAAATGCACCTGTTATTTAAGGAACTACTTAGGGATGACTTATTCTCAGTAATGAATATACTTAATGTACCTCCATATCATCAGTTATACAATAAAAAGTAAAGTTACTAAAAGCAAAATATCTCGGAAGGGGGTCGCTGGGGGCACCATGTGTCCTTGAAGAAAATGTGGCATAAAATGGGTAGATAACAGTAGTGAAAACCGCAAATCGAAACAAGGAGGGAATCATGAGATACAGACATTTTTGTGACCATTTCCATAGAAAAATAACACTTTTCATCGAATTGCTCATAAAGTACTGGTCAAATAAAAAAATTGTAGTAACATTTTTTGTAGTTCCTTAATAGAGTAATGCAACTGCATATTTCATTTTTTTCAATTAAATACTTTTTCAATTTTTAATTCTATGTCCGACCTCTTGTATGGGGACGATCCACTGTGCGTCCGTCTGTCCGTCCGCAGCTTAGCTCAGATACTCTTAGTACTAGAAAGCTATAATTTGGCATGGATATACATATTCATCACGCGGACAAAGTGATAAAATAAAATTATAAATAAACATTTTTTTTAGGGTACCTTTTTTCGCGTCCACCCCATGGTCTCTTGTACCCATGGTACACGGTAGTAGTATATATAACGAAGTTAAAAGGAAAACGATCACAGATAAGTAGGCTTTTCAAGTTTACGAGTAATAGTCAACCAACTTACATTTGCAGTTGAAATGTATGGGAGACCGTGTTTTTCAAATACAGTGTTAAGTTTGTTCTTGGGATAAATTCATCCCAACTACGGAACCCTTCATTGTGCGTGGTCCGACACGCACTTGGCCGGTTTTGGATTAAAATGGTTTAAGCATAGCATGCAATACAATGATGTGTAACGTTTATAATACGTCATTGATGCAATAAGATTTTCTTAAATAACCCTTTAAAAGTCATGTTACCTAAACTTTTTCTAAGTTAAACAAAAAGCACTTTATCACTGTTCTGTTCAGACAAGAGCAACCGAAGTTGATTTAGATCTTAAAGCAAAAAAAAAGTGGACGGAATAAAAGTGTAAGAGAATATTTTGCCCAGCGTAACGGATGTACTAATGAAACCAATTAAAACTTCTTATTAATTTCCAAAAAAAAAAATCCTTTTCCTTTTCCAATTAGCAAGGGTTGCGAAAGTTTCTGATTACAATCAGCAATAATTATTCCACAATTTCTACCCCCTTAATTAAAGTTTAATGTACATTTTGATTGCTTACGTGCGTACGTGTGAAATAATTTGTATCGCGTCATGCAAACTGTGTTTGACATTTGATCGTGTCAAACAAAGCTTTGTTTGGCTAAAAGGCCTTGTTCCACGTGCGTATAAATTAGACATCTGTTTCGTGTGACGGTCCTATTAAGTAAATCGTGTAATTACAGATAAAATGAAAGCGCGGCTGTGCGGCTTATTTGGCAGCCGACTTTCATCGTTCTTCAAATTATTATCCTTATTTCGAGTACTCTCATTTTTCTGTGAGAAAATAGCAAAGATTTTCATAGGTTAAGCCAAATGTTGGCCCGTCAACGCTTAAACTCGCTCACCGACAAATTAATCTGTCGTTTGCAGCACGACAGCTTACCAGCTTTTTCTCGCTACTCATACATGAATTTACGAAATTAAAATATTGCACCTACATGTAATATTTTGTACAGTCAACTTCACGCGCATGGTAAATGTATGACTTGGGCAGCGCTTTTATTTAATAGCAGTAAAGGCAGCTCGTATAGCTTTGAAAGTATTGCCGAACAATGCTCCGCATAAGATATATACTCGTAATAAAAGGATTCTCGTTGATTTGGTCACATTACCCGTCGGGAACCAGATAACCTTAAAAAGTTGGTGTCGGTCAGCTAACCAATGGTCAGACTAAGTAACCGCCCTCACAGGACTCTCTGTTACGACTGTCCTGAGAGAAGCCGAGAACCGAACGAAGTGGAAGAACATTATATAAGGTACAGCTACGATGGCCTTTCAGGGACATGACCTTCAGTAATGAAATACGCGACCAAGAAGAAGAACTTGGAAAGTTTTACGAAGCATTCTAATGATTTTTTTGTAATCAACATCACACTTCACACTAATAATAGGTCTTTACCTATGAAATTGCTGTTTTGTATGAAAAAATTTAAACGAATTTTTTTCATGCATTTTTTATTTGTATTAATCGAAGTAATCACCCATGCAATCAATGCATCTTTGCCAACGCAGTGGCAGTTTATTGATGCCCTTCTTAAAGAAATCAGCTGGACGGGAGGCAACAAATTCTTCAAAGGCATTTTGTACTGCCTCTCGGGTATTGAATTTATTTCCCGCCAAGAAGTTATCCAAATTCTGGAAAAAGTATTAGTCTGTAGGCACAAGGTCTGGTGAGTAGGGCGGATGACGGAGAGCTTCCAACCCCAGTTCTTGCAACTTGGAGACCGTCTGCTGTGCAGTATGAGGTCGCGCGTTGTCGTGCAGGAGCAGCGGAGACGAGCGATTGACCAATGCTGGTTGGAGATGTGCCAGCTTCTCCATCATTGTGTTCAGTTCTTCACAGTACACATCTGAAGTAATGCTCACCCCGTTTGGTAGAAGCTGTGATGAATCACACCGGCGCTAGACCACCAAACAGTGACCATCACTTTTCTAGGGGTAAGTTTTCGTTTAGGGCATTGTTTAGGTGCTGAACTAGGATCCAACCAACTTGCTGAGCGCTTGCGGTTATCAAACAGAATCCATTTTTCATCGCAGGTAATAATGCGGTTCAAAATTCCTTCATTTGTGTGTCTGTTGCAGTGCAAGGCACGTCTCGACGCATACTTCGCGCTGGCGATCATTGAGTTCGTGGGGCACCCATTTGTCAAGCTTTTTTACCTTGCCAATTTGACACAAATGGACCAATATTCTTTTGACGCCGACGTCGAAAGCTGCTGCTAATTCAGCCGTAGATTGTGTATCATCAGCTTCCACAATCGCCTTTAATTCGTCATTGTCGACCAAAGTCTTCGGACGACCGCGAGGTTCATTTTTCAGGTCGAAATTTCCAGAACGGAAGCGAGCAAACCAATAACAAGTGGTGCGTTGGTTTGTAGTGTTAGCTCCGTAAACGTCGTTGATGTTGCGTGCCGCTTGTGCCGCGTTGCTGCCACGACGGTACTCATATTCCATAATTACTCGAATTTTTAACGTATCCATGATGACGAAAAAGATTGAAATGCGATGAAAATGTAACACTAATCAATAAACAAATGACTACTTTTGGAAAAAAAAATCCATGTTTTTAAAATAAAATTAATTTGAAATTAGAATTCTTAGCCAAACAAAAATTATTTTGATTTGAAATAGCCAGTACTGCAGAACGGCAATTTCATAGGTAAAGACCTAATATTATAAAGGCGAAAGTTTGTGAGTGTGTGTGTGTGTGTATGTTTGTTACTTCTTCACGCTCAAACGGCTGGACCGATTTGGATGAAATTCTGTATGTAGATAGCTTATACCCTGGATTAACACATAGGCTACTTTTTATCCCGGTCCGGTCTACGGTGAAACCGGGGGGCGCAGCTAGTAGAAATATATTTCTTTCTTATACGAGTATCAATGGTAATCAACCTACAGCAGATATTAAAGCTATCAGATTAGGCGCAAAGCGGCGATGCGATACGATTCTGGTACAAAAATTTCTATTTCATAAGTTTTCATAGAAATGGTTCTACTAGAGTCGCGTCGCGCCTGTCTGCGGGAGGCTTAAATCGCAAAATTTCACGTAAAAAGCTTTAGAAGTTCGAAGTAAGTGACTTGACTGATTTGTGAAGTGCAAGAAGTCTTTGATTTAATTAAGAAAAAACTTGCTAACAACATTACGGCGAGTAATATTTTCATCCTAATAATTAAATTGCACCGCCTACGGAGGCTCGGGAGCATTTCATTACTTTTTTTAATTGCGTAGAAATTAATGAAACTACTGTTTTTGTTCACAACCATCATACTGTGAGAAGTTGCAATATTATTTGCACCGTGATTTAAGTTATTATGAATTTCCTTTTCCTGTTTATTACTGACTTGTGTTTGGAATGCCGTTTTCTGTTTCAGTCAATGATATTATAAATTATAATTATTGTTTCAGTAGGTAAATCATGATGTTCAAGGTAAAGTGGGAAGGAAGACGTCTGCTGAACCTCTAGTCAGTGATGGAGTGGTGGGTCAACGTGGTTCGCAACATCAGAGGGGCAATTAGCGTATTTTTAACAACGTTCACAATCTCATCTCAGACTCAATCTGTCAAAAATTCTATAGCGTTTACCTACATTTTTGACATTTGGTTGTCGCTGGCATGAGATTGCGAATTGAATTTAAACGTTTTCAGGTATGAGAATTGGCCTTTAGATTAAACGGTTTGAAGTATAAACTGCAAATCCATAAATAGCATAAGAATTTGTCGAGATTCGACCAAGACATGCAATGGAGATCTGAATAAGATTGTCACTTGACAGTGGAATGAGAATGTGAGCTGAGAAAACAATCTCATTAACCAAATTAAATTAGATTTAGACCCTTTTCTGCGCTAATTGCTTTATATTAGACATTCTACCTCCAATGTAACCCTACTCAATCAAGTAATGAAACCATTATTTTATGTTTGTTATAGGCCCAAACATAAAATAAACTACTAAGAAAAACTAAAAATAAAAAAAAAACTCAAACTCTTAAAACTTGAGTTATGAGGTTAGTAATTAAATTTCGTTTAGTAGGTCGCCGCGATTATATCTTACAGGGACCGATCGCTTGCGCCCCCTGTGGCTTTCAGGGGAACCGTGTCGCATTAGATTACGATAATGCAATGAGCTGTAACGGCTGGGCGAAGGGGCCAGGGAGAGTTACCAGTATTTAAAGGTCCATTTTATCTGAAAAATGGACTAAGAGAGCAAAGATTTTTAAGTCTTATTTACGTAGAAGTTAACGTTACGTTATGTTTTTGTTTAATTTTCATGAAAATATTAGGTTGGGGAAAAAGTCTTTTCGCATTATAGTATGTATGAACTTAAAATAAAATCTCTTTGGCTATACTATTTATATTTGGCTGGTTTTGGTATCATTGAAAGTTTAAATTTTAAAGAACATAATTCCAAATTCAAATTAGGAAAATGTGTGATTTTCATTTGTTTTTCGTACTGTCAAGATGAGTGAATCTGATGAAGAAATTCGATACATTTTAAAATTTTATTACAAAAAAGGTAAAAATGCAACGCAAGCCGCAAAAAAAAAATTGCTATGTTTATGGACCCAGTGTAGTATCTGTGAGAGTAGCACAAATTTGGTTTAAGCGTTTCCAATCCGGAAATTTTGATGTCAAAGATG
Source organism: Cosmia pyralina (assembly GCA_946251885.1). NCBI lineage: Eukaryota > Metazoa > Arthropoda > Insecta > Lepidoptera > Noctuidae > Cosmia > Cosmia pyralina. Next base: position 22,119,252 of record OX276345.1, on the reverse strand, counting down.
CACGTCGCTCTGGTCGCCCTATTACGGATAAAATGGATGCCATTTTTGAAAAAGTGGAGCAAGATCGGCATATCAGTAGTTACGACGTAGCTGAAGAACTGGGAATTGACCACAAAACAGTTTTGGCGCATTTGAAAAAAACTGGGTACACAAAAAAGCTCGATATTTGGGTACCTCACGAGCTCACTGAAAGAAACCTGATGAACCGTGTACTCATTTGTGATTCTTTATTACGACGTAATGAAACCGAACCATTTTTGAAGAAGCTGATAACTGGTGATGAAAAGTGGATCACGTACGACAAGAACGTGCGAAAAAGGTTGTGGTCAAAGGCCGGCCAGGCTTCACAGACTGTGGCGAAACCCGGGTTAACTCGCAACAAGGTGATGCTGTGTGTGTGGTGGGATTGGAAGGGCATTATTCATTATGAGCTGTTACCACCAGGCAGGACCATCGATTCTGAACTCTACTACGAACAACTGATGAGATTAAAGCAAGAAGTTGAGAGAAAGCGACCGGAATTAATCAACAGAAGGGGTGTGGTTTTTCATCATGATAACGCTAGACCTCACACATCTTTAGCCACTCAGCAAAAATTAAGAGAGTTTGACTGGGAGGTGTTAATGCATCAGCCGTATAGTCCTGACCTTGCACCTTCAGATTTCCACCTGTTTCGGTCTCTTCAGAATTCTTTAGGCAGTGTCAGGTTAACATCACGAGAGGACTGCCAAAACCACTTGTCGCGGTATTTTGATCAGAAGTCCCAAAATTTCTATAGCAATGGGATCATGTCCCTACCTACAAGATGGCAAAAAGTTATCGAACAAAATGGTACCTACATACTTTAGATAAATGTAAATAATGTATATTAAAAAATGTTTTCAATTTTCTTAAAAAATGCGAAGAAACTTTTTCCCCAACCTATTATGACGTCGTATAGTACAAATCTACATACTTATAATGTGCTATATTGCGCCATGTGAGAATGGCACGTATTTGAGCCGTGGTAAGGACGTTGATGACACGTGTGAGGGACGTGGACGTCATGTTGAGGTCGTGTCAGGTCCATGTTATATATCGACATTGTGTTTCACAAGGGACAATGCAGTGTAATGACTAAAATGAATATTTCCAGTTGTCTAAACTATAATAATCCTAATTAATATTATAAATGCGATAGTGAGCAAAAAATGGCTGAACAGATTTGGATAAAATTTGACAAATGGGTAGAACTTGGTCTAGATTAGGACATAGGATACTTTTTATCCCGACAGTACGTTCCCGTGGGATAATTTCCGATCTCTACGCGGGCGGAGCCGCAGGCAAAAGCAAGTATGTTTGTATGTTGCTTTCACAGCTAAACGGCTGAACCGATTTTGAAGAAACTTGATGAAATAGTCCGTCACTTCACACTTTGCGTACCACGATATTGCGTTGCTGTGATGTCTTCGTAGTTACAGAGTTACATACCTCGGGTCAAAGACTTCAAAGAGTCCAAATCAAATCAAAGAAAACCTGAATGTTTGTGTACACTTTCCTATTCTTTGACTGGAGAACTACGTAAGTGTGTGTAGACTCATAAAGGACACTTCGCACTCGATCGCCTTGCAAACATTCCTCAACAGTTAATCGATATTTGACGCAGTGGGAATCGGTTTACTGGTTCTTTTTGATCATTAATCCGATATGAGAGTCAACACCTCGGTGTTTGTATTTGTTTTGTTGTTTTATAAGAAAAAACTGGTTTCGTTCACAGGTAAACGATATTTGTAAACGAAAATCAGTATTTTCTTATAAGTGGATATCTTGTAGACTTACCTACCTGAGTAACAATTGTTTATTTGCAAACTGTTAGTAAATATAGAATACGAGAATGATCCGAATTTAATACAATTTGTGTAACACACTTATTTTAGAAGTAACTATACGAAGTTACAATTTTAAAAGTGAACTTAACACCTACATATTTCTCACTTAGAGCCACCATGCTCAAAACCTTAGGTCCTCAACCCAAATAAAATCGAAACTGTCCTCCTAAATCCCGGATGAGTACATATAACCAGAAACAAAAATTTTCAGGATTATTGCGATCGAAAGTATCCTGTAGATTGTATCCCCTTTCAATTTATCGACTAACTATTTTATGAGCAAAGTCAGGCGTTCGGAGATTTATGAGAGCGATTTGTAGGCACGGCCTATCTGCCGATAAGTGACCCTTCTCCTGGTCGATGGTCCTTTAGGATACCGCTAACAAGCTTACTTGGGACGAAGGACCACTACACTTTAAATTTTTACGTTTTGCTAATGTCAGGGATTTATTCGGTGACAGGTTTTTATAGCGAAATTATTAATTTAGCAAATTGTTTATTGAAACACATTCACTCTGTGATTCAGTAAATAACATTTTTTTTTGTTCAGAATTGCTTCTAAAAATGCAATTAAGTGTCAAAAATTCTAAGAGGATGGTATTAGGGAAAGCACCGCATAAGTATGTACCATCGCGGACACTTGTGGTGAACCCCTTTTTCAACCTTTTTACCTTATTAATAAGGTCGAAAAGAGGTTCACCGCAAATGTCCGCGGTTGTACCTACTGCTTTCTGCGTGTAAACGATGTCTGTGCTCACAGTGACATGTCTGTCATGGCCCAGCGGAATGGCTTTTTAACCGACTAAAAAAAAGGAGGAGGTTCTCAATTCGACACGTGTTTTTATTATTTTTTTTTTCATTTTTTTTTATGTATGACCACGCATAACTTTTTACAGAGTCGTCCGATTTGAAAAAAAAATGTTTTAATCGAGTGGGTAGTTATACTACAAAGTTGGTCTCATATAAAATTGATTAACTTTGCCTGGGTAGTTTTTGGGTTAGCTTCAATAATACTTATTTTTTCCCCACTTTTATATGGATGTTGTTCTAGTTTCTTTTGCAGCTGTAGTGGTATTAGAATTTGTGTGGGGTAGGTACCACAACTAAAAAGTGAAAAATAAAAACTTTTTTACAAAAAAATACAACCGACTTCCAAAAACAACACTACAAAGTGAAAAATAACTTTAATTTCGGAAGTCAGTGACATAAAATATATTTAACCAGACACCGACTTCCGAAATTAAACTTATTTTTCACTTTGTAGTGTTGTTTTTGGAAGTCGGTTGTATTTTTTTGTAATACAGTTTTTAGTAAGCAAAGATCATTTGGGACTCCCATGATCAGCAGTGAATGCTTACGGGCCGATATATGATGATGATATATTATATAACCAGTAAACGTGTGTTTTTCGACCACGTATAATACACGTGCTTATCGACACCATCGTAGCGAGGGGAAGGGTCAGTTTTTGTGTAATGTTGATAAGGCGACGGCCACACTTCTAGTGAATAGTTGATGACTTACAGCGCAAGCGTGATGAGGATATGTAAGACAACAGATATAACAACATTCTTCATCACTATATGATTGATATTTTAGACCAAGAATTATGATTACACTAAGGGAACATAGCTGTGTCATAACAACTAAGTTTTAAGTTAACCAAGTTAAAGAAAATTCAATGCATGTGCATAAAGCGGTATGTGTATCCTAATATTAGTCGAGTAAAAAAGTAAACTTCAAATGGCTCATTCCACACCTTAGCTGTACCTATCTTTAGTCTTAAGATAAGCTAAGTAATGTACACTTGCTTTTTATCATTTCCTGTCGTTATTTTATTATTAGGTACTTTTTTTGTCTTCTTTTTTGCGTTATTGTAGTTTTAAATACTGTGTCTACATTGTATCTTTAACCTTATTAATATGTGGAAACGCCGTGGATTGTACATTAGCTTATTAGCGTTGTAATATTTACTGTAACATATATTGTACAATTGTTTGTTTTCCCCAAGTAAATAAATAAATAAATAAATTCCACAAAAAAACTTGGTTCACAAAAACCTTACCTAAGCTCTTATTTCAAGTGGTGCAGTCGTAAACTGAAGAGGTCTAACAAGGCAATGGCAATGGGGTCTTAAAGACATTACGTGCGATTAGCAAAGGTCAGGTTTATTGCCATACAGCTCTTTACGACCCCGTCTGGAGACGCCAGGGGTGACAAAAGCTAGCCACAGATTACTGTCTTTAAGTAAAAAAACCGGCCAACTGCGTGTCGGACCACGCACAATGAATTAATTTATCCCAAGAACAAACCTAACATTGCAGTTGAAAAACATGTTCTCCCATACATTCCAACTGTAAATGTAAGTTTGTACTCACAATATTGATAGATTTACCATGTTATTTTAAGACCACAAACTTCTTATAGGTTTTCCTGTAATCTACAGGTAAAGATCTATTTTCTGTATTTTTTTTTAAATTTTAAGCTCAGTAGTTTCAGAGATTTATTTTAAAATTTAAAAAAAAATATATTTGAGACTCTCATAGTAAGCCCTTTCATTTGACATGCCATATGGTGTAGTTTCCAAAACTTTTTTTTTTAATTTTCTTATTTGCCCCCCAAAAGTGACATCTATATTCAAAATTCATTTATTTACTTTACCCGTTCGTGTTTGGGTCACAGAAAATTCATATGTGTACTAAATTTCAACCCGGTCCCTTGGATTCGGAGCAAATTGGCTGTGATAGACGGACAGACAGACAGACAGACGGACATACAGACGGACAGACAGACAGACAGACACACGAGTGATCCTATAAGGGTTCCGTTTTTTCCTTTTGAGGTACGGAACCCTAAAAAACCCAGAATTTCTGATTTTCTCATAACTATAAACAGCCTCCGATTGCTCAATAACTAAAAAAACAGACCGTACCAGACGGTACCCTATGGAATTTTTAAACATTTTATTGATTTCTTAGCGATGCTATGGTGTCTTGGTTTAGGTTAGGTTAGGTTAGATGTGTACCCCCCCCGGTGGGTTCCCGCATTGTCGAGGCGGGGGGGCTCAGTAGCCGTGGCTTGGTCACCCACGGTGAAGCGAAGAGGAACCCGAGGAGGGGCCGCTCGTCAGGGCTTTTCCTGATAAGCCGACGACGTAGCGGCCAACGGGTAGGTTGCGGTGGCCGTTTGGGCGACACTGCAACTGAGGCGGGCAGCGGTGTCTTTTTGGAGGCATCGCGGCTGAGGGTTGGAGGCCGCGGCGGGAGAGGAGTGCCGGTATTGCGGTGCGCCGCTCTCCCTACCTTCCGCGGCCTTGACGGGGTCGCCACCGTTTGATGGCGGACGCGGTGGGGCCGCAGGGGAGGAGGAGTGTCGGTATGACGTTGGCCGCTCTCCCTATCCTCTACGGCCGAAATTTGACAGGCTGCGGGGCCAATGACCTGACCCGTCGCAGGGGGACCAAGGGTGCCCAGGCACGGGGTCGTCTGGCGTCCATGTGCTGGTTTGGTCCCACGGGTGGTCTCGGCGTGCAAGGTGTTCTAGTGCGCCGGTGATGGGGAGTAGGTACTCCCCAGAGGAGGGTCCGGTGACGGACAGCCGTGGCGGGCTCGCGGATGAGTGCTAACGCGTGCCCGTGTTCCCGCCATTAAGCGGCAGAGGAGGACACCGTGGAGTTTTAGTGGGTTAGAGTCCCACATAACTGCACTATCTCCCCGTGGTAGTGCAGTATGCATGAGCATTTCTCCACGATAAAAAAAAAAAAAAAGGTTAGATGTGTACAATGAAACACTGTTTCCAATATTAGTGCGTTAGTTGTGCTGTCGCTACGGCTGCTCGGACAAGACTGCGAGTGCGGCGCGTCGGCCCGCACTCCCCCTACCGCGCAACCCCCACCACACCACACATAACTTATTTATTAAACGTCACACTAGCTATTTTGCTGTCGAAGTCATAGGATACAAGGCCTGGGTTAAACGTGAGCCAACCCTAGAAACGTCAGCGTTGCCACATACCTACGTACTCCTATAGCACATAGCATTATAGTTTACAATACAGCAGAATATTTCCCTATTTTGTGGGCTGGTTATCGCAGTATGTTCTTGTTATTTCACAGGTTTGCCGCCCTTGATAATATCTCTTTGTAGTTTCTACGGCGCCCATGGGAAGCAATGAGATTACCAAAAGATAAAGTTTATACCTTCAGCGAACATTTCTTTTAACTTGCACTGCTTCGTTTTATTCAATTTGCCCTGTCTAGATTTATACATCAAACGGTATCATAAAACACAAAATCTGAATATGTAAATTATTTCAGACATATGACAAAAAATTGTGTATGCTCTTCTATAGTGTTACTTTACACGCCTATTGTATGTAGACCACTATAACCCCTATATTTAACACGATAACGTCAGAAATAGCGTGCAGGTGTTCGTCGGTAGGTATAACCCTTAAATGCCGAGTGTACAGAATAAGTGAGCGACATTTAACGTCAGTCGAAGTCAGTGGCGTGACGAAAAGCTGTAAAGCTAATTTAGAAATCAGCATTTTGTCCAATTACTCAGTTCGCCGCGTCCTGTCAGTTAAATGTGATGTCACGGCTATTCTTGATTCAACATTCAGTTAAGTACGGGCATGTCGTGTAAAACTGCTCGTTTTAATGTTACTTTTATTTCAGTGTGGTCAAATGAATCTGATAAAAGCCGAAGTACCTACGTTCGGCGAAGTAAAATAAAAGGGAATTTATTTGTTCCAAATGTGGCGTTTACTTTTTGTGATTTGTTATTTATTACGAGACTCAGATAAACGGGAAAACGTCAGATGCGTTAAGTGTTCTCCTTGTCTTATCAGAGAACGTCTCCGTGCCATCTTGTGTAAGTGATTCGTCGCGTCACTGGCTTTACTGAGAAAATAATGACTTGCTTGTTATTTCGGATACATTTTTTTACGTATGTAGGTAGGTACTCGTAGGTGTTCAGGATAAATTTATTATTGTTTCATATTATATAAATTGCGTCGTTGATAGGTTGTAGCGCAGATTTTACTTTATTGATTAATTTAATCATAATTGCCAGTTTTTTTACCTTCTTTCAACAATTATGTTGTTATTACACATCACCTCTTTATTAATTTTATTAAATAACAAATAGGTAGACAGACAAGAGGGAATTTTAAATGGCTCGTGACCTATTTTAGCACAAATTCGTGTACTAACAATTTAATGAATAATAAATGGACGCTTCACACTCGGTGCTCCTTAGTTGGATTATATGACGTAGGTGCCATACACATGGCAGACTTCATAAGGCCCAGACGTAGTGCCTTACAGCAGTTGAAAAATGTACGGGTCTGATAGTCCGTGACCGAATAAGTATCAAATAAAGAGAAAGAAGGAAAAAAAAATAAAGTAAAAGATAAAAAAACCGGCCAAGTGCGTGTCGGACCACGCACAATGAAGGGTTCCGTAGTTGAAAAGAATTTATCCCAAATACAAACTTAACATTGTAATCCAAAAAAAAAAAATATGTGATAAAATTACAAATTAACAATTTTCAGACATTTCCCTTTACTTGTGCTGTGATACCTTGCTTCTTGCCAAATTTCATGATTCTAGGACAACGGGAAGTACCCTGCAGGTTTTGATTTACTTGCGAGTATCGAAATATGTCGCATACATTTTGTTATTGCGTTAACTTAAAAGCTAGATTTATTTTTTTTAAACTCGTAGGGATCATACCTACCTACGTATTTGATATTAATTTCAACTTGATACCTCTACGCATTCCAGAGAAAAAGGGTCTTGACAGACTGACAGACAGACAGAAGACGGACAAGGAAGTGATCGTATAAGGATTCCGTTTTTTCCTTTTGAGGTACGGAACCCTAAAAAGCGAGTAATGAAAAAAAGTAAAAAAAAGGAAAGTAAGAGAAAGTAGTGTATACGAGTAGTAAGATAGTGCAGTTAGGTGTGGTGGGGTGTTGGTGTGTGTAGTAAGTGTAGTAGTGTGTGTGTAATGTGTGTGGGGGTGGGTGTGTAGTGTGTGTGTGAGTAGTAGTGTAATAGTGTAGTTAAGTATAAGAGAAATTATAACATAAGTAAATATTTTTACTTATTTCCAATGTAACACATTTTTCCTGTCCACGTCTACAACAGATACCCGTTGGCCATACAAATGTGACATTGTATATTGTTAGACAATTTGTACCTATATTGTTAGCCCACATAAATATGAACACAAATCACCTGCGGCTTTCGAATAACCATAAGGTTCATCCATGGCACTTTTCCTTATGTATTTCCACAGGCAAAATAAGGAAGATTTATCACACGCATCATCCATCCTTACCATGTCTACTTGAGTATGGTTGCAGGCGCCGTGCGTCACAAAGTCATCGACGCGGGAACTGGGTCGGCCATATTTGTCGTTTTGGCGGCATACGGCGTCAAATTGCCGCGCCATGGACATGCGCCACAATAACACCCTTCGTATGGTAAACATTTGTAGCCTGCCATCATTACATCGGTACGATTCACTAATTCTGACGGCTGCTATCGTTAGATCATAATATTTGTGTCATATGTATGAAGTAAACAAGCGATTTATGTAATCAAAGGGTTTCTTAACAATGGAGAATCACCCTGCTTGTTAGAAGGACAATTCAATTCAATTTATTTATTTGTGAACATAAGTTACAATAGGTGTTAGTATATTATGATTCTTATGTCCTACCACTTGACGGTGTACAAATAATAAAAAAATAATAATATCAATAATTAATCATGATTACAATTAAAATACCAGGAAATGTCAGATAAGAGCATTAGATTACATAATTAGATTATCAGTCAACATATAAACATAGTCCCATCATTCTAAGAAGCAAGCAATACATCACAACCAATTACACATAAGAAAAAAATAAGTTAATACAGCTATCTATCTCAATCAGATAAGCTTTGACTATGTTTTGATTGTAAATATTGAAGCAAGGAACTACTCTATTTATTTGTCCACATTCAAACAACAAAATATAATAATGAACACTTCATGATTAACAAAACGAATTCAAAAACATAAATGACACACAATTTGTCATAAGTTTCATAACACAACATTTGGTTCAGTGATTTACGAGTGGGGGACGTGGAAAATGATTCACAACATTGCCGCACCGCAGCACGATTTCGGGCTCATTGTGCCTTTCTTACCCTCTTGCGTAGGTATAGAACGTATAGGACTATAGGTACTACAATAGGGCACCTGTAATGGATATAGAAATATTTCAAGGCCTGCCAAACGAGGTCAAACGTGCCTGTAGACCATCAGGCGAACAGCGGTGATCAATCTTGACCGGGAACTTTTAAAAGCCTTCAAATGTAACTTTTAAAGTGCTACGTCAAACTTTCGCGAGTAATGTAATTGTAAGTCGGTGTTAAAGTAGATCCTAGGACCTAGGACATGATGTACCTCGCCTTTCTTGTGATTTATAAATGTAATAAAAGCTTCTTGATTATGCTGAAGAAGACGTTACCTTACAATTTGTCTTCCACGCTGTTCTTACGATGTGATAAGTTCTTTGGTATAGCACTATTTTGAGTACCTATTTTACGCGAATACAAAAGCTCGCAGGCGACAATAGCGCTCGGATCCCTCAATAATCATTATAATACTGGAGTCATGAAGCCCAAAAACGTCTTCACGCTTTTTCAAAGGCTCTACTATATCTATATACGCGCCAGACAAATCTAAATGTATTTTCTGAAATACGGTTACAAAACCGTGTCTTCGCTAGCAATTCTTTTTCATCAAGTCGAGCGTGAAAAAATTGTGTGAGGTGACTTGAATAGTATTGGTGTCACGACTTCGAGAGTTTAAATTCATGCCGCGAGTCGTCGAGGTGTGATTTGATTCGGACTTAGAAGCTATTTTTTGCCAAGCGAAAGTAATGCTTCACGGCTTGCTACTCCTGAGTAATACGGGGACATTTCTAGGTTGGTCTCATAGCGCGTAGCTTCTATTGAGCTATTTTTAAACTGATTTTTTTTTTTTTTTTCTTTATTAAAAAGAACTAGAGTTCTTAATAACTGATTACAATCTAGCCTAATAGACTAATAAGCAATTTAACTCTAACTTATTATTTTACGTGATACATTTTGTTATAACTAAGAATAGTGTCAATTTGCACTTTTTCACAATTCCGTAGCACTTTCTTAGAGTCTGATAATGTTAATAAAAACACTTTGTTCATGTGTCATATGTATAGCACAGCATTACTATTATTCATTCACACTTTACACTAACTCAAATGGTTTAGTTCTCTTTAGCCTGCGCACTATGTCCGTGTTGTCTAGCAGCTGAATTGCCTCTACATTCACATGTCGGTGAAGTCTGTGTTCGTGGGCTTCAGCAAATTTTTGGATGATGGTGGTGACGAGTTCCATTTTAAGGTCGCGGTGGAGGTCGTCATTTCTAATGTACCATGGTGCCTAATGTACCATGGTGCTAACAAACTGAATTGAGAATGTAGATTAAGTTCGATGTTATTTTAGAACCAGTGGGTCGACAATTGATTGGAAAGTTTTGGGCGTAATGTTTCTAAAATGGATTTGACTTGAGGACGGGGTTTACGGTTTACGGTTGACGGAGCAAAAAAAGATTTGGTGACATTTACTTAATGAAATGATAAAAAAAAAGATGATTGATCATTGTGAAATCCAGTAGGATTAAACAGTATAATTTCATTACAAAAATAACAAATGACAAATGTTGCGCAAAATAACATTCTGGTTATAAAAATAATTCAATAAAAAGGCATTGCACCATAAAAGTAAATCACTTCAGTGACCAATATTGAGAGGTATTTATCAGATCAAAATTGATGACACTCGACTACACTTGAGTGGCTATCTGAATTAATGAAGGCACGATTGATTACATTTATCGCATTGATATGCTAATATATTTTGCCCCTTTTATATAAAATTCTTTGCTATCGAACTTTTTAGTGGAATATATTACTCATCTGCCTAGCCTTTTCCCAACTATTTTAGAGTCGGTTTCCAGTTTAACCGGATACAGCTGAATACCAGTATTTCACATGGAGCGACTGCCTATCTGACTTCCATAATCCAGTTACTGGGTTGGACCCTTGGTAAGACCCTTCTGACGACCCGTAACGGCTGTCAAAGATACACGAATGACAGCCGGGACCAACGGCTTAACGTGCTTTCCCTGGCACGGAGAAGTCTTGGTATGTAAAGATGGTCGCCCATCCACGCACCAACCGCGGCAAGCCTAGCCCGTGCGGCTGTTATTATTTATTTATTTATTTAACCTTTTCGCACACAAAACGTACAAAGGCGGACTTAATGCCTTAGGCATTCTCTACCAGTCAACCAAGGGTGGTGAAGAGATTAGATGGCAGGTGCTCAGTATGAGAGGAATACTTATATAAAGAACACTAAAAATATATCTTAATTAATTATAAATAGACTTTATACAAGCACATAAATAGGTTATAAACCAATAATACACATACATACACTTACTATAAGATATACCTATAATATATATATATTACAATACATATTATATACAAATTCAAGAGAGAGAGAGAGGTGTTGAAATAACTCTACACTATTTGTTTAGAAAATAACTCTGCAATTTCCGCTTAAATGCATACCGACTGGTGGCCGTCCTGATATCAAGAGGAAGCGCATTCCAAAGAAGAATGGACTGAATATGAAAGGAAGAATGAACAAAGTCAGAAGTATGAGAAGGACAGAGTAGGAGAAGATTGTTAGAAGAACGCAGATTCCTTGCGTGTGAAGAACATGGATATTGGAAGTGAGTCACAAGATAAGAAGGAGGAGTGGGAGAGTTGAGAAGGACGAAAAGCGTGGTCAAAGCACGTAAACTTCTTCTTTGACGAATGGACATCCATTTGAGCTCAGATCTATAGCGAGACACATGGTCATATTTTCTGAGGTTGAATATGAACCGGATACAATTATTGAGCAGTCTATCGAGCTTATTGAGCAAAACCGCATTCAAGTCAAAGTAGCACACGTCACCATAGTCGATGATAGGGAAAATCAAAGTCTGCACAAGCATAGTTTTCATCTTAGCGGGCAAAAAGTTTCTCAGACGATACAGTGACCGCAGAGTACCATTGACCCTTTGACTAACACTAGAGACCTGACGTTGCCAGCTAAGTGTCGAGTCATGATGCAAACCGAGATCTTTCACTTTAGGGGTAATGGGTATGACGGTACCATTGAAAATAAGAGGAGGAAGAGAGCTAAGTGTCACCCTACTCAACATGCGCGAGCTTCCAATTATAATGGCCTGACACTTTAACGGGTTTACTGACACCCCAAAACTATCAGCTGTTATTAATTAGCCACAAGCCCCCACCTTAGCCACAAGCCCCAAGTGGAATATATCAGTATAGTGTTTAAAGGTACTACTTACTAGATATAGAATATAGATTCAAAAGTAACCAACCTAACAGTAACCGAAATAAGATATAGGTCTTATTTCGGTTACTGTTAGGTTGGTTACTTTTTAATCTATATTACGTCTTATCTGATCTGAAAGTAGCTTCTTTTAGGGATATTTTAGGGGGCTATGTTTCCGGAGAAGTGAAAGTTTACCCGAGCCGTTCCAGTGCCAAAGGGAAGGTCAGGGATGTTGGTGGATGGTTACAGGCCTGTCGCAGTGATGTCGACTCCGACGAAGGTTTTCGAAGCGGCTATTCATACGATCCTATTTCAACAGGTCAGTGGCCAGATTTCATCAGACATCCAGCATAGGTTTCGACCAGCAAGAAGCACTACTAGCAATCTCCTAAGCTAATCTTGTGCCAACAGTAGACAGTGGGGGGCAAACCGATGCCGATTACTTCGACTTAAAAAAAGCATTCGAACTGGTAAATAATGATGTTTTACTCAAAAATCTAGCGGCCATTGGTTTTACTCCACATCTGCTAAAGTTTTTTGCAAGTTACTTGAGCAGTAGGCAACAGTATGTAGAATATGCGGGACACAAATCAGAGCCATATTTTACCAAGTCGGGGGTGAGTCAGGGCAGTAACCTTGGGCCTTTGCAGTTCATTCTTATGATTGACTTGACATGAGACGCTAAATGTTTACTTTTTGCTGATGACTTCAAGCTGTCGCTGGAGATAAGTAAATTGGAGCACTGTGACAGGCTTCAAAGAGGCATAGACCTGGAGTGTGGTGAGTGGTGACCTGGAGCAAGGATAACATCTTGCAGTTCAACTTCTCGAAGTGCGTAACGACCACTTTCTCTCGCGCGCGCACTCCTGGGTGAATTTCAACAAGAGATTTTTATGTATCATTTCGGTGGGATTTTTTTATTTCAATGCAATCTATATATTTTTAGTGACAAATAATACTTTAGTCTATTTTATAACATTGTGCGTGAGTGGACATCAAATATTATCAAAACTTACATAAATATTTAAGGATAAAGTTTTAAGAGTCCACTGAAATTAAAAGTGTCCACCGAAATGATAAACCGATATGACTTTGTATTTGACACCAGGATCTCTAAAACTTTATGTTTTTATAATTTCGGAGATACTTTTAATTCCGGTGGACTGTAATTGGTATAACAGTCCACCGAATCCACTGAAATGATAACACTGAGATGATAAAATAGAGGTTAGTTCTACATTTAACTCCGAAAAAAAATTATTTAAAAAATATGAACACTACTCAAACAAAACAGTACTTACTGCGAATTTAATACACAATTTTGAAACAAATTAAACAAATCTAGCACGAGTTATAACAGCCACCGAAATGAAACTATTTTTGTCCCCATATTACTGAAATGATAAACTTACTTTTTTGGCGGGAAACCGCAAGACGTTGGGACCGGTGCGTTCGCGCCGAGAGCTTAAGCCGGACTGATCCGGAGTGAGAAAAGGTGAAAGGGGCGTAACAACGCAATGTTGATGTGGCTATTCTACTAAAACTTACTGTCCTCTGAAATGATAACTTTTTTCCAGACAAAAGTTGACTGCCTGTCAAATCCATGAGAAAGAAGATAAACAAACAAAAATTGTTTTATTTGATCGAATATATTATAATTTAATGATAATAAAATCAATTTAAATCCATATTACGAATGTATTTGCAGGAGAAGGTATGTTATGAGCGGAATTGGGTTCAGGACAGGTCACCGTGATGATAAAATAACACTTTGTAATTTTTTTTTTTGGGTATATTAGAGGGTAAATACCAATGATTTTTTTTGCCAAGGTAGAGAAATACTTACGTTGTTGAGAAAAAATATATAAAATTAATAATCAGCACATTGCACTACCGTTCTCAGGTTTGCCGTGTATTTTTTTGCTTGGGAAATTCACCCTCCTATTCTGTATACTTATAATATAGACGGGTTGTCAATGGCTAGGGCTGCGGAAGTTAGGAAACTTGGAGCGAAATTCAACACTGAGCTAACGTTTCGTGATCACGTCACGATGCAGAAAAGCCTATCGTAATTTAGGTTTTATGCTCCGTATGGTGTGTAGTTTTAATAACATTAAAGTTGTTATCGTCTTATACATAAACAATGCTTTAGTTAGAAGTCATTTAGAATGTAACGCAGTTATTTGGTCTCCACATGAATCTAAATATAAGCTCATGCTGAAGAGAGTACAAAACAAGTTTGTGAGGCACTTGTACTTACGCTTGTATGATGTATACCGATTGTATCCGCTTATGTACCCGATTTTATTTATTTTGGGTATTGTTGGATATAAAGAACTGAGGGTCAGGAGGGATTTCACACTCACCTCGTACTTATTACATTTTATATTCAAAGTACTTAGAGGGAAGGTACATAATGCGGACATATTAGGGCACATAGGTTTATAAGTTCCCGAAGGTACGTGTGGTGGCGACGACAGCCACGGCAGCTGGCGGAGCCGCGCGCTCGGACGAATCTTCCCCTGACGCGTGCACTCCGCACTCTCAACCTCATAGCTAGTGACACTGACCTATTCTGTTGTTCTCTGAGTGAGTTCATAAAGAATGCATTGTTTGTAATGTTACAAAATTAAATTAAAATAATAAGTTAGAATAAGAGCTTAAATATGTACACTAACGCAATAGATTACTCTTACATAATGATAGATGTACGAGTAAGTTGGAAATAAATAAATTTGTAGATTGTCACCGAAATTATTATTTTAGAATATAAAATAAAGAAATTCAAAGCTTGGCAAAATGAAAAGCATGGCAACCATTTCACAGCTGAATCTTGTGGACCATACAACTCAAAAGGTTTGGTATTGAAAAATATTTGATCGGAGATTTATATTCACATTTACGATGCCTATGTTCAGAAATATGGCGACCTTTTGAGAGAAACATTTCAAATAAAAGCATTTATTTCAAAAATATTAATGTTTTCTATTTATTTTATGTCAGTGAATAATGGCTATTTTCACCAAAAATATATCTGGATATGTTCTTAATTATATAACAAAAAGGTCGCCTCACGTAATTTTAATAAAATATATTTTAAGGTTAATCGAGGGTCTGAACGGATTAATATTAGATTGCCCATAATATGACGGAGTGTGTTAAATATAACTTAGAGCTATAATTGTTTTAGTAAATATAACGTCTGACGTAGAGTTCCTTCCTTCAAGATTTGGCGTCAATTCTAAAGTCAAACTTTGAGTAGGTAACTTATACATTGGTATGAAAATAATTTTTTTAGTTATTGAAATGCTCGATAATGGACATTGTTTTTTAGAGGAACTGATGAAATTATCTTTAGCAACTCGATAGTTTATTTTATTAGCGGCAACCAATAATACCACATGTATAGTGTCGTAAGACTGAGTTTCACCATAACCACTCAATCAACGTCAATACACGCGGCAACTATACCAATGATGATGTATCTTCACCCAGTACAGCTGTAGAAATGTACAGACCACCAAAAGGCTTCTATTCATACTCGTAGGTATATACTTATCCGCAAACACTTGTAAGTTACACAAACAAGTTCTAAGTAGGGCAAATCCTGTTTTTCACGGTCCGTTGGTTCCGTGGACGTTTCCTTAGGGAGCAGGCTTAGGCCATCATTGTCGACTGCGTGGTGTAATCACCCGGGTACAAAGAGACCGAGGAGCACCGAAGTTTAAATAAACTTCGGTGCTCCTCGTGTGGGTAGGTAGGTACCACATAGGGATCACTGATCCTGGTGGACCTTAATTGATGTGGGAATCGACAGCGGTGTGGGATGTAAAAATGTTGTCAGTTTGATTGGAATTCGTTTTGTTTTTTCCCTGAATCATGGTTGCGAGTTTGCGAGTGGCTATAGGCCCGTGCAAATTGTACGGACACTGCCTATCGAAGTCAACGTCTCTTTCTATCCTACATATTAATATGAAAATTATAAGGAGTACAACGTGGCTCTACAGCAGTGTCAGCATGAAGTTACAATTACCCTAATGTAAATAAATTATACTAATCGATCTTCCCTGTTATCACTGTAGAGAGAAAAATCCCTCAATAATACATATCTTTATTACTAACTTGCCAGCGGCTTCGCCCGCGTGGATGTCGGAAAATATCCCACGGGAACGTACTACTGGGAATTCCTTCCTTATTCCTTGAATTTATTTATTTACAAAAGCTTACCAACTAAACACATACACAGCATTAACCCAGAGTCTGTCATAATTCAGATAAAAATATATATAATCAACATATACGTATATTAAATCAACTTTTTGCTCAAAAATATTCCACCAATTATTGTATCTACCCTGCTTCCTACCACCTTACTTTAAACAAATATAGAGTTAAGTTGGTTTTAGAGTGTACGATACTGTTTAACTGCGGAAAGCGGATTGTTTACCTAAATCCATTACTCAGTGGCAGGACGTAATAAGTAGAAGTTAGCGCAGATTGTTGCAGCTCTGAACCAGTTTCAGTAATTAGATTGACCTCCTGCACTCCGATATTATATGTGCTTCACGTACTTGAACAATAGTGCAGTAAAAATAATAACTTTAAAAATGAAATTTTAATAGGAGTTTTAAGTGGAGATTGAAATAGTCATTAGCGAAACGAAATGGGTAATAAACGGGTACTTAATAGAATTAAATAAAATAGACTTGTTAATTATTGTGAGTTGTTTGTGCTCATGTTAAGTAGTCGCTGTTATGATTTTGTGAATTTATGAAAAAGCTATTTTTCTTGAAGCAAAATACATTTTTCAAGGTTGAAAAACACATAAACCTTCTAAATGTAATTTTTTTTTAACTCTTACGAGTACCTAAGCGAAAGCTGTTAGTAGAACGATTGTAAAGCTACCATCCAGGGAAGTCCCAACCTAACCTAAACAAAGATTCAATGGTAACATGTACAACATCACCATACAATAAATCCAAAGCGCCTGGCTATTAAGTAGTACACAGCTTTTATTATTGCCTGGCAAGCGCTAAAACAATGACAGCGTGAATTAATTCGTGACAAAGTTTAAGCAAATTAAATGGCCGCTGTTTTGCTGACACCTCTGACCTATTAATCACTCTGTGGGAAGACAAATACATCCTTTATTACTGTTTATTTGAGTTCATGCTTGTTTTTAAAAATATTTTTTTCCTTCCCATATTTCACACAAAAAGGGAATTTAGATTCCCTTCAATAAAATAATACAAACAACAAAAAAGTAACGACAAAATAATTTATTTCTTTTTGCAATACATAATAATTAGGTATTAGTAAGATGCCGGCCACGAAATGTTTTGTTTGAACTTTTGAGCGATAAGTTTATATATCGCACATTTATACTTACATTTTATTTATCGCACAAAAATAACAGTGTTTTGTTCTTTTCAATATTACTTCACTCCTAATGACTTGTCAAAGTTGACAGAACTAACAACAAGTGCCTACTAAGTAGCCGGCATTTGTTTTTTCAGTGCCAAAGGCATGGAATTACTATATTGTACCTACGCCAAAGGCAATATTAAAAATAGTATTCAACATTTTAAGTCAGTCTTTCCACCATCTAAAACAAAAGATTAACGTAGACGTCTGCTTTTAACTTATTTCTGGGCCCGAAGATAAATGATTTATATTGGAGGTACTGGAGTACCAGAGCGTCGGCACGTATTGTATTATTGATTTGAGTAATTACTGGCTGTGGCCGGCGCCGGCACGGGCCAGGAGCGAGCCGGGACACGTCCGACCTGTGAACGTTCCGGTTTTGTGATTGATAGCGAGGAACGGGTCGAATTTGAAATTGAAGGTACTTTTCTTTCATTGGGGGAACAAGGCCATGTAAAATTCATTTATTTTAGTACAGTAAATCTTATAAGCTAATCTTTTGATGTTACGTTATTTTAATATTATTTTAGAAAGTCGGTCCCAGATATGGTTCCAAGAAAGACGCACTATGCTGTATGGTTCGAAGAAGTTATTGCACGTCTTGAATTCATAAAAAGCAACACAAAGAAATATTCAAATCTAAAACTCCGAATGAATGGACGCTATAGTCTGTTCTTTTTAACAAACTAGTACTGAGTTATGTGTCTCGCACATTTCCGATATTGACAGAGTGAGATGGGTCACTGGTCGGGGTGGGCCAACGCCTTTGTTTTGTTTTGAACTTGTTATGGCCCGTTCATATTGAATACTTCTAAAATTTACTGTACAGGAGACATAGAACAGATAAAGAGTCGTCTGGTTCACTCACTAAAACACGTGCGACGCGCAGGTAGCCGATGACTCAACTGAATGTACATGTAACTACAGCGTTTATAGTTTGTGTGGAACGGACTTTATATTGATTACGTGGACCAATAGCAACGAAGTCAAAATTTTCGGTACTTGTTTGTTAAAAAAAAACAGACTATAAATATAGGAATTTTTCTCTAGTTATGTATTCTTGAAAAACATATCTTAATACATAATTTAGGTCTTAATATTATGCATTATACACAGATATGGTTCCAAGAAAGACGCACTATGCCGTATGATTCGAAGAAGTTATTGCACGTTTTGAATTCGTAAAAAGTGACACAAAAATTTATTGAAAATTTTTATTCAAGTCTAAACCTCGAATGAATGGATGCTAAATATAGTAAATTCTCTCGAGTTATGTATTCTTGGAAAACATCTTAATACATAATTTAGGCCTTAATATTATGCAGGACACGCAGATATGGTTCCAAGAAAGACGCACTATGCCATATGATTCGAAGAAGTTATTGCACGTCTTGAATTCGTAAAAAAACTCCGAATGAATGGATGCTAAATATAGTAATTTCTCTCGAGTTATTTATTCTTGGAAAACTTATCTTAATACACAATTTAAACCTTAATATTATGCATGATACGTGGCACCTTTCAAACAAATACATCTATGTATAAAAAGTAGCACGAGTAAAAATATTGCCCGCAAACGAACTTCCCGTAACCCAAGTGCTACGCGGCTACGCGGCTACGACCGCTACGGCAAGTCTACGACACTCGTTAATTTACCTTTTAACTTTTTTTCTTACACCAAAGGCATACTTAAACATCCTATTTGCATCACAAAATACTTACTTGAGGCCCATATATTTGCATTTAAAGTTAGTAAGAAATTAATTTTCAGTACCTCTTTGAGTAAAATAGAATTTCCCTGACCGCGGCGGGCTCATTTCCCTAGCACTAAAATATATCTTTATTAATTTTCATTCTACGTCCGATGATGAATTTTAAAATTTGTTTATCATAAAATCAATTAAATCTTAGTCAAAGAAAGAATATAAAATGGTAATTTGATTCCCCGCTGCAAATTGTGGTGTTATTCAAATTATGCCGATTAGCTGTATTTTATTGCGGTTTCTTCAGTACGATAAATAAGTTATGTAAATTAAACGGTGCCTTTTATGTGAGTATTTATTGTATCGCGGACGGAGTTAAGTGAAAATCGAATTGGCTCACGCGAACCAGCTTCGCTCCACACATTTTAGCCGACGAAAAAAAGGAGGAGGTTCTCAAGTCGACACGTATATTTTTTTAGCTATTCGTAATTTATACGGCTACCATATGATTTGTGATTTGGTTTGGAATTCACAAACACATTTTACTACTGTACAGTATCTATCAGAGGTGTGGTCATATTCAAGAGTGTGGTTCAGACATCTTCAAACTGAACAACTTTCTCCTTGGGACCAACATCTTAATCGAGATAAAATAATCAGCCGCCCCATACATTTGGGTCGAGTAGGTATTGAATTGAATATTTTTGTATAGGAAAACTGATATTTATTTTTTTATTATTAATTACCTAACTGGGTAACTGCCGAAAAGTGGGTGTGCTATAGGTAGGTACAACTTTGCGCAACCCTTCGGGGAAACAAGCGTGTTGGAATATTATGCTATGTTGCTAACAAAGGCTCTTATATCAGTGCCATAAAATCAGGAAGATGGAAATTTTGGTCCTAAGTTCCGGTCTTAAAATCCAGTCGAAAGATGTCACTGGTGCAAACAAAGAGCTAAAATTAGTCACGAATTAGAATAGCAACAAATCACTTGTTATATGTGCACTTAAAATGCAAATGCGTTTCATATCTAAGAAGCGCCAAAGTTGTGCAAGTCACAGTGAGTTATGGTCCACATATGTACGCCCGTCTTAGTGCTAAGCATTATAGCGACTAGTAGAGCAAGCACTTTGTTCTATCCAAAGACTTTAGTTTGAAATTCAGACAGGAATATCTGCGAATATGAGTACCGTGCGAATTCGTTTTACGGAGATTTATGGCATAAGTTTTTGTTAGAATAGTATAGTAGCTTTACTATTTTCCAAGTTTTTTCTTACGTTTGAGATTTGTCACAAAGTTTGACTTTCACTGACTAACTCTGTGATGTAGCGTCTATACCTACTCTGCAGGCATCAGTGACTATTTTATTTTAAATCTTATTTTCGAATCTTCTATTTACTTTTAAATACAAACACACTACGTGACTACGTAGGACCATCGATAAATAGCGTACGGGTGTTAGGCCGATTGCCTTTCACATTTCTCACGCATGCTAACTGCGAAGGACCATTGAATTCGAATTTCCTGAATAGATTTCACCCTAAATCACTTAAATAAATAAATAAATAAAATAAATAAATAAATATAAAAAAAAAAAAAAAAAAAAAAAATGCAAAAAAAAAAAAAAAAAATAATATGCAGAAGAGAAAAATACAATTGTGTTTTACCCGAAGTTGGAAATTAAACTGGAAACTCGACAGCTGCATAGCATTCTTGGTGGATATTTAAATTAATTCTGTTATTAAAGTGAAATGATATCATCGCAGCTGTATTGCAAAGAACAATATCCGGAGCGTAGGTGGTGTTACTTGACTGTAATTTATTACGTAAAGTTTCACGTGACTTTACCGAAATCGTAATTTAAATTTACGGTTCATGTACAACTAAGTTTATACTCGGCCTGCTATCTCTCATTAATTTCGAGCAGCCAACAAATTTCAATTTAAAAGTGATATAGTCTATTTTTTTTAACAAACGAGTACCGAAAATTTTGACTGCATTGCTATTGGTCCACGTAATCAACATAAAGTCTGTTCCACACAAACCAAACGCTGCAGTTACATGTACAACATTCAGTTGAGTCATCGACTACCTGCGCGTCGCACGTGTTTTAGTGAGTCAAACTCAAACTCAAACTCAAAGCATTTATTTCAAATAAACCAATTACAGGCACTTTTGAATTGTAAATGGGTCTGTCAGTCAGAAAGATGAAGCTAGATGCCCATTCCAAAGCGTAGTAGATCCCTATGGAGAAGAACGGGCAAGAAACTCCACGGACACTCTTTTAAATCATAATATTTTTACAAAACATTGGTTGAATCGTTCATGTTGAAAATATACATGTGAGAACAATGTAGAAAGACGTGCACGTTAAAAAGCGTCCGTAATAAAAAGATAAAAACTAAAACAACTATATTAAATATTCAAATTAAAAATAAGCCATGGCAGCTAAGAGACGACCAGTCCCAACTGACGGCGCCCGTTCACGAACATGTCGCATGGATCAGCACCAATTAGCTCAACCATTTTGGAGGGAACTTAATGATCCAACACACACGCCACCACTAGCGAGACATTTGAGTGAGCATGACATACTCTCAACCGCCAGGGCACATTCAAGTCAGTGAAAGATGTACCCATTAAAAGGTAGCTTAATAGTAGCTACATAGTGCTCACATATGTGCTATGCAGCATATGCTAGCATATAATACTAAGAGATTGAATTTAAACAATGCAAAGAAAGTTTTCTCTCATCTTAATCTTCAGCAGCTCCAACAATATTTCCGAATGCTAATCAATTAGTTAATAATGCGTCCTTGTGGAACAGGACAAGCATTCCAGTGAAAAAGACGATATTGTTTGTGCGTGAGTCATGGCGGAGATGTCTCCTGTACAGTAAATTTTAGAAGTATTCAATATGAACGGGCCTTAAAAAATTCAAAACAAAACAATTGCGTTGGCCCACTCCGACCAATGACCCATCTCACTCTGTCAAAATTGGTAATGTGCGAGAGATATAACTCAGTACTCGTTTGTTAAAAACAGACAGACTAAATAGGTACTGATATCTTTATCACGTATTGTGCGAAATATGAAATAGCTACTTCTTATTTAAACCCTTGAGACATTATTCCACAAAAAAAGTCAGCTACAGAACTTTTATAGGTACACACTTAAACAATTTAAATTTAATAAAATATTGTCTACTACGAAATGCAATGTCTCGAAATAATTATGGAGTAACTGGTCATATCATTTAACAAGAGCTTTTATGTGCATTTGACATGAGCACGCCGGGAGGCTGCTTCAGTATTAATCTTAACAAATCTTTGCTTCAGATCAATAAATAACCTTTTAACCAAGGACCATTGCCCTCACTACACACAATAAAAACTTATTAAAACTCTGAGATGTAAAATATTATAGAATATAAAATGACGAATACCTTAATATAACTTTGAGCTATCATTGAAATAAGTTCGAGCCATTCGCCTGAATCAGCATGTCGAAGCGCCCATTAGGAGCAGGACCTGCTTTATTGCCGAAGTTCTGGCGGAGACTGCTCGACATACCAACACTTGACTGTCGCTGTATATTAGTTCCCTTTAGATTGAAACTTTCCTGATAGTTCTGCATGCCTGGTACTAGCTGCTATGTCTGACTTATGACATTTGCTTCAAGACTTGTCTGTCTACAGAATGATATGATTATTTGACCAGTTCAAGACATTCATAGGGGTGATGAGAAATATACTCTCCCAACTGAAACCTTTCTTAGTTCTAACATGCCTCACTAATAAACATACATATTAACATAATCAGCCTATGAATAATGTTCCCACTGCTTAGACACAGGCCTGATCCTCTCTTCGAGAGGGATTTGGCTGTAATCTACCACGCGGGCCCAGGGTTGGTTAGATATCACATGTGTTTGAATTTTTTGGTTCTAGGACATGTCGGTTTCCTCACGATGTTTTTGATGAAATTATTTACACAAACTAAAGCGCCTACCTGGTTTCGAACCCACGACCTACAACTCGTAAGTCGAGGCCGTTACCACGGGGCCACTACTGCCCTCTCTGACCTCTGCTCTGCAGAGCAGTGGTGGCCCAGTAGAGCAATATTAAACATACTAATCACAAAACCCATAACTAATAACGACTAACAAACTTTTAGCACCCACAAAGACTTAAATTTCAGGTGTGAAGAAGAATATTAGGTGATATGCATAAAAGTAGAGCATAAGGGCGGTATAAACCTAGTTTTGTGGGCCCCAATCGTGTCGTTGTCGTCAGGTTTTATCGCCGACCCCGCCCTTAGCTTTTAATTATCGGTTTGGTCAATGAACGGTGTGTTTACCTTGACGCAGACCGCGGCGAGGATTGCGGGCTCAAACAAAGTAGATTGCATGTGTTTATGGTAATAAAGCCGTCTGATCATTCGTCTAGATTATAACGCTTGTTAAACCTACTTCGACTGATTATAGAACACGGTTTAATTGAACGGAATTATAGACTGAGTCTTAGGTAGTCTGAGACTGTGGTGAAAGAAACTATTTTTGCTAGATAAATATTTTTCTATCACATATCTTATCACAGTTTTAGAGTATCGTAATTCCATGAACTAGGCAGAAAGGCTGCTCAGAATTTAAAATCTTTTACTTTTATATTTAAAAATAAAATATCAGCACAAAAATTATCGGTCAGGGTTCAAGCTTTTGGGGTCGTGTATCCAATAGATGCTTATCTACTAAGATAACCAACCTTTTGTATTCAGTTTTTTTAACATTTTCGCTTTGTAAGATAGAGAGAATCCGCTCATTAAAGCCCGTCACAGGCGTAGCTATAATATCCTAACTAATTTTATAAAATAATGCGAAAGTAAACCTTTTCACGCATACACTACTGAACCGATCATCCTAAAATTTTGCATATAAGTACGTTGTCAGGTGTACAGTAACGGACATAGGGTACCTTTCATCCCGAAAAAAGTACTATTTCCGAGGAAAACAACAATAACGTTCTTATGATAATAGATGGCGCCACGTGTCTTTCGAATCATGATTGAATTACTCGTATATTATTACAAGCCACTGCTTAGAATTAGATTGCTTGCAATTTAGAATTTGACAATCAATTCGGGTTGTACACTTACAACCCGAATTGATTGTCAAATTCTAAATTAACGCGAGCGAAGCTGCGGGCAAAAGGTAGTATATTAATATACTGTAAATAGAGTAGTGAAATATATATTATAGCTCCGTCTGAGGTCGCTCGAAGATTACTATGGAAAATATATCGTAATATGTCTTGCTATCACACTAATATTATAAAGGCGAAAGTTTGTGAGTGTGTGTCTGTGTTTGTATGTTTGTTACTTCTTCTCGCTCAAACGGCTGAACCGATTTAGATGAAATTTGGTATGTAGATAGCTTGTATATGCAACTTTTTATCCCGGTCTACGCGGGTGAAACAGCGGGGCGCAGCTAGTAATATATATTCGTCTAATTGTCAACATTTGTAATTAATAATGTGTGGACACTGTTTTGGATTATGTATTGCTATTTTGTACCGCTTTCTTATTATATTGTATCTGTTTGTTTCCCAAATAAAATAAAATAAAATATTATAGCTACGATGATGGGCTTTACCTATACTTATTTAAGACTTTTAATTGACGTCACCCATCTAAAAGACCAGCAAAAAGCTGTAGCCTTTTATATTAATTTGATAGATGAGTGTCATTTAAAAAGATCTGGTACCGTTGTGTTTACTTGAGAAGTAGTCCAACAGATAAAGTTGGGACGGGAACAAGAAAGCGGACCTCGATGCCAGACAAGACAAACACTTGCAAGAACTGTGCTCATTTTATGGAATGAAACAAGGATGTAACATTGAACTGCAAATAAGGAGTAGAATGTATTTGGTATAGGGGTACGGTACGGTACGTATAAGGTTGATAGTGCTATTATTAGTAGCTAAGTTAGTGTTTTTGTTCGAATAAAGTACGATTTACACCGGCCGAGCCGCGTCAAATATGACATTTAACTACTTCATAAAGGCTTCAGTTTCCTTTAACAGATTATAAAATGCACTCCGATGCGGCCCGACGTTCGATTTCCTCTCGAAACGAAATATTATTGTACTATGGGCCAAAGTTCCGCATGATCACCTCAAAGGCGATAATCGCATGCACGGCTCACGACTCGATAGCACATTGTTCGTTTGTCACTAGCTGCGCTCTCAAAGGAATATTTTCTTAAGTGAGCATGCTTAAGTTTTGTCCATAGTACAGCAGCGTGTTTACAAATCCTTCTTCATGCCAAACCTTATACGGGGTTGTGTTATAGAAGAAACATTAAGCGTATGAAGCATTGTTTTTGGAATTTCCCTCAAAACCTTCGGATTATGATTGAAAGTGTGTTACGCAAGATACTCTTCGGAAATGAAATGAAATTTCAATTCCAATGTTTATCATGGTTTATATACCTAATATACTTACATCTGGTCTAATAGGGATGGGGGAGGGAATACAGATGATGAAAATTTTTTTTTTGTCTCTTTTATTATTAAAAAATATTGGACACATCTTTTTTTATTTTTTTACGTAATCAAAAGATTACGGCGATACATTGAGTTTTAAAATGTGGCGTGGATGTCATGACTTGTAGATTTTATACTGAATTGTGACGTAGCAAACTCCCACTCCCCAACTTTAATGCGTTTTACCTAAGTCATTTTTAGGGTTCCGTACCTCAAAAGGAAAAAACAGAACCCTTATAGGATCACTTCGTTGTCCGTCTGTCTGTCTGTCAGTCTGTCAAGACCCTTTTTCTCAGGAACGCGTCGAGGTATCAAGTTGAAATTAATATCAAATACGTAGGTCTACGGTCCCATGGAGCTCTAAAAAAATCAATCTTCTAAGTCAACGCCATAAAAAATACGGTCATTTATTATATATTTTGGTACTCTCAAATAAATCAAAAACCTATAGGGTACTTCCCATTGACCTAGAATCATGAAATTTGGCAAGAAGGAAGGTCTCATACCACTGGTAAAGGAAAAAATCCGAAAATAGTTAATTTGCAGTTTTATCACATTCAATTATTTTTTTTGCGATTGCAAACTTACATTTGCAGTTGGAGAATTAACCGTGACGTATATCGATGAATGGGAGAACATGTTTTTTAATTACAATGTTAAGTTTGATGATATGATAAATTCATCCCAACTTCAGAACCCTTCATTGTGCGTGGTCTGACACGCACTTGGCCGGTTTTTATTAATAAGATAATGCAAAAATCCCGTCTAAATTTTTTTATTGTATGCCTGACGGACTAAATACAATTTCTTTTTTTACCCAGTCATCGTCCCTATTAGTTCTGTTCACCCCATTTAGCAAAACGTAACTATAATAAATACCGGATGACTTTTTTTACCGTCTCGAAAAAAATAGGGTATTTTAGGTGAACGGAGTAGAAGCTTATGGCATACCTAGTTTTTTTTTTTTTTAAATAGCTTAGTCAGAAAAAAATATCTAAGTATCAATAAATACTACAAATTCGTTGTAAACTTTTCATTTTAGAACAATAAAAACATAAATTTTGAAGAAAAATAATAAATCCTTTAAAAATATCGAAATTCAAATCAGATGCAACCTGCATTATGATTAGAATTTAGATTTTTTTTAATAAAAAAAAAAAAAACTAGATATGCCATCGGCTTCTACTTCGTTCACCGAATATACCCTATTTTTTTCGAGACGGTAAAAAAAGTCATCCAGTATAATAAGACCGTTGCTTGTTCAATAGTCGGTACGTTTCAATTCAGCGACAGCGGGGATCTTGTTTTGTTCACATTAGGGAGCGGGGTTGCATCTCATTGCCCATCTCTTTGTCGAGATGACCTAATTTGAACAGCCACGAACTAGGACGCCATTGCTATAAATAAATATTTGCTTCCTCTTCCTCATACGTAGAGTTTGTTGAGTCATTCATTGATATGTTAACCTGTGGCATACCTAGTCCTTTTTTTTTAATAGCTTAGACAGAAGTTGATGTATCAATTTTATAAAAATAAATAAATACCACAAATTCGAAGTAAACTTTCTTTCTTTCTTTCTTTCATACTAGAACAATAAAAACAGACATTTTGACAAAAAATTATATATCGTTAAAAATATCGAAATACTAATAATAAAAATCATAATAATTATCGAAATCATAATATAATCGAAATATAAAAATCATAATAATTTATTGAAAAAAAAAACAAAAGCTAGGTATGCCATAAGCTTCTTTCTACTCCGCGTTCACCTATTATACCCTACTTTTTTCAAGACGGTAAAAAGAGGCATCCAGTATAAGTAATCTACAGTCCGGCCGTCGACAGAATGCGTTCTTAAAACCTGTCAGTTTCATACTAACGAATACTTATGTGTTTTGCGAATTTGATCCTTATTACTACTACAAATTGTCCAAATGACAGGTGTTAGGAACGCATACTCTCGGTAGCCGGACTGTACTTTTATAAAATTCTTAAGGGGAATGCGCTAAGGTAGCCCGCGAAATTCAAATTTTCTTACGTTTTTTGCAATTTGCAGGTCAGTGTCAGGTTGTATGTTGATTAAAATATGAGACGCGGCCGTAGCTAATGTGGTTTTACAGAATTATAATCATTAGAATCGGCAATACAACTCCATACCTATAGGTTAGAATTGACCTCAAACCTCATGATTCCATGAAATCGCTAGATTTCAGATCAATTCTAACTTAGGTATGGAGTTGTATTGCTGATTCTAATGATTATAATTCTGTAAAGCCACATTAGCTACGGCCGCGTCTCATATTTTAATCAACATACAACCTGACACTGACTTGCAAATTGCAAAAAACGTAAGAAAATTTGAATTTCGTGGGCTACCTTAGCGCATCCTCCTTAAGAATTAGAGGAGAAGACCTGTCCTTGGCAAAACGTTGCGGTTTATGAGGTACTTCCTCTAATAATTTAATGGTATCCTGGAATTAAAAACCTGCAACGTCTTAATATTTGATAGCGGAAGAAGCCATAACGGAAATGTTTGGGCATTTGGTAAGAAAGAGGGTAAAACAGGTCCAAGGGCTAAAATTTTTTTTTTTCACGTCATAATAATATTATTATTCTATTGTAGAGGAAGACGATATAACGCCTGTTTCGAAAAGGCTGATGAATCGTTCAAAAAACACGTCTCCGAAAGTCTCAAATCTCATGTGGAAAAATACTGTCCTTCGCAAACTACGAATAGGTGTATGACTAAACACACCTCTGCTTTTCCTTTCGGACAATACAGGCTTAACTATTTTTTCTTACACCTAAATCCAAAAGTTTCTGTGTAATGTGACGTAAATAAAAATCTAAAAAACTTGTTGTTTTGCTTCACAAACAGCCCTCATGGTTCGATAAATATATTTTTTCGTAAACAACCTCAACGTAAACCCATAACGTATACATAGGGAAAGTTTTAAATAATATTAGTGGGCTCCTATCGATGCATAAATTATAAACAAATATGTTTTATTAACAGCTTCCTGCTATCGGTTTAGCTTCGTGCTTCCTTATTTAGGGAACAGACAACTAAATTGTATAAACAGATGTTGGTACGAGTACATCACTAGTAGTCAGAATTAGACCGCAACTGGATACATATATTGAGTCACGAATGTTTCTCTATTTTTTGTAAAGTAAAATCTTCTTTAAGCGCACTTTGCGCTAATTCTGAACTGAATCATGAGGCTGAATCGGGTATACTCGGCGCTGAGTCGCGTATACTCGGCGCTGAATCGCGTATACTCGGTGCTGAATCGCGTATATTCGGCGCTGAATCGCGTAGGTATACTCGTCTTCAGTCGAGTATATTTTTTAATATAATTGTACAGTAGAGTACGCCGCACAATATTGCTAACACTTTGACCTTGATAGCCTAGCGATATGGAGTTTCAATAGAATAAGATCTCAGCTTATATTGGTTTTGTTGCTACTGACGTGCGGGCTACTGTACTCAGGGCTCATTTTGGTTACCCATTGAAAGGGTTTTACTAAACAGTTAAACAAAACCCATACGATGTGGGTACCCCTTTTAAACGGCTTAAATTAAGCCGTTCAAAAGCCGTTCACTTTGACTCTTAAAAACGACAACAGCGTAACATTCCTACTCGGAGCAATGTAATATGATCTGTCGATGATGGGCATACGTTGCGAATTGCTAATGTGGTAACCCGAACAAAACCCTTCTAACATATAGGTTATTGTAATGAAGGGGCCCTTTCACTGGGTTTCAAAGAAAGAAAGAAAGAAAGAAAAACGTTTATTTGGACACACTTCGTGAAACACAAAAACAAAAGAAAAAAAAATTAAAATAATGTTTTAAAACAAAAGTGTGTGCCTCACGGCTGCGCCAAATTTGCTGTTTCAAGTATAGAACCAATTCAATGGGTTATCCATGTTGAAGGGATAACCCTTTTACTGGGTCTCAAGCCTGAAACCCATTCAAGGAGTTACACATGATATAGGTAAACTGTTAAACAGCTTACCCCTTCGAAAGACTTAACTCTTAACCGGGGTTGTGCGGTCCCCGACTGTACTAGCAAAGTGGACTGTTTAGTAGTTGCAATATTATAGCCCCACCGACTGAACTGATGAGCTAAATTGGCATAAGTATGCAATGGATATATTCACCATCATTCACCATCATCCACAGCCAGGTAACAATGTCAAACTGGCCATCTCGCCGCCGGACGAGCGACACTTCGTCTTCCAGTCCCTGGACGCCACTCCATCACTGCCCCAACTCCATTTGGGTTCCATAACTCGTTTTCCGATATCGAAAACCTTCAATCAATCAATCCAATCAACTCAGCCAATTGCAGTCCAATGCTGGACATAGACCTCTCCAAGGTTGCGCCACAACACCCTGTCCTCCGCCTTCCGCATCCAGTCTGTCCCAGCCACTTTCTTCAGATCGTCGGTCCATCTAGCTATCTAAAATTATTAATAATTACCGAAAGTCGTGGTAAAAGTAAGAAATTAATTACATTTACCGGTAATTCTTAATAATGTAACCTTACCCCTCCCCTCCCCTTACACTCTGAGAGCTGCTAAATTAATGTTTTACTTTTTTTTGTATTTTTTTTTTATTATTTTTGTTTTTTTTTTTCTAGTAACTTATTAGCCTTATCATTGTTAAGCTACCACTTAGGGAAGCGTGTGACAGCTCCGACACAAGTACTTTTGTAACTTACTGGGGCTGCCTCAATTTATGTACAACACAATGTTTAGTTAAAAATAAATGTTTTTGTATTTTGTACCTACTACCGATAAATGTAATAATTTTCAAAGTTTATTTAGTATTTTAGTTCAGTACCTATAAGTATTGTGGTAGGTATTATCAATAAATATGAATAATATTATCAATAAAACCTACTGAACAAAGAAATTGAAGAAAGATTTAAATTTTTAATGTTGATTTTACGAAGTCTATGATTTTACCTACTTATATTTTTTAAGTAAAACCAAAGAATAAACGATTTTGCATGCAAGTTTCTTTTTTTATTTTAAGTAAGTACTGTGGCATTATAAATTTACCTACCTACTGGACAAATAACTTCCGAGTTTTTTTTTTATTTTATTACTTTTAAAAGTGATGAATTTCAATTTTATATTCACACTAGCTTTTGCCAGCGGCATCGCCTGCGTGGATCTCGGAAAATATCCCACGGGAAAGTACTACCGGGAATCCCTTCCTTATTCCTTGTTTACATTATAAAGGAAACCTATGTACAAAATGTCAACTTTCTAGGTCCAAGGGTTTGGGCTGGGCGTTGACGAGTCATTCAATCAATCAGTCAGTCAGTCAGGACTTCGCTTTTATTTATATAGATTTACCAAATCATGAGGAAATTATTAATAATAATGGATAATTAATAATAATTTTCAATTAATCACGTTTATCGTAACATCTATATTAAAACAATGACTGATTTAATAGGTTTTAATTTGAAACAATGAATCAGTTGATATCCTAAACAGACTGCAACACGCTGTTGGTATTATGGAATAGGTATATACAGTACCTAAATTATTTATGTGTCATACCTACCTACATAACAATTAATTCATGTGTCACACTTAAAAACAAAAGTGTTGATATAAATGGCTATAGGGCCTATATTATGTAGAACTAGTTTTTGCCCGCGGCTTCAACCGCGTGGATTTCGGAAAATATCCCACGGGAACGTTCTACCAGGAAATCCTTCCTTATTCCTTGTCTACAATATAAATGGAACCTCTGTGCAAAATTACAGCTTTCTAGGTTCAAGGGTTCCGGCTGGGCGTTGATGCGTCAGTCAGTCAGGACTTCTCTTTTTATTTATATTATAGATAGAGGAAGCCCAAGGAAACCATAGATATATTCTGGCTGGAAACAGGGTTAATTCGAAGATGGCGGCTCATAGAAAGTTAATATATTTAAGAAAGAGACGTGCTGCGCTGACATCCCAAACAAAGGGTTAAGGGCTAGTGTAGGACTTTACAAATTCGGCAGTAAAAACTGAGCAGTAAACTAAATATAAAAGTTAAATTTTAAAATTAAATAACCCCGGGCACAAAAACCTCATTTCTTTTTGTTACTCCATCATCAGACTCTGATTACCACTATCTATAATGTATTCATTGAGACCATTCTAATGAACCCAAACACGCTACAAATTCCTGTAAATTCCAGGTAGATAATGCTGCAGCATTAGCTCAAGGTTACTATGTTATTCTAATATCATTGAAGTAAAAGAACACCAAATTTCGACTCGATCAGACCTGTGGAAATACATCCATTCATCAACCAGAAAAGAGATGATAATCTCCAAACGACTGAATAGTTTTTCTTGAATCATAGCTAAGAACACTCTAGATCAAGTCACCTTTCAAACAAAAAAAATCTAAATCGGTTCAGTCATTTGGGAGCTACGATGCGTCAGACAGATACACACGTTAAACTTATAAGACCCTCTGTTTCCGTCGGGGGTTAAAAACATTAGCATGTCAGGTCTCTGAACTTATGTAGCAATAAAACTACACAATTTATGTATTGCTACACAAGTCCATTTTCACGCAATCTGATAAACCTACTTAAAAATAAACTAATACTTAATTTTGCCTCATACTTACACATCAGCGCTTCCACTAAGGCCCTAAGCAGAGTAAGCATTGCCAAAGCTACCAATACAAAGTGCATTGGAGCAACTCGGCAGGCGGTAGGCGGCACCCTAGTAACCTATTTTTCTTAGTTGACCCCCCCCCCCCCCCCCACGCATTCACGACTTGTGAAAAGATAAGCAAATGATATATTTTATGATATAATATTATTTTCCCCCCAATCAGTGGGGATTGTCTTCTTTTTATTTTTCTTTTTTTATTGTTATATTTTGTAGAGCAATCTGTCTCGGTTTCGCATTGTTATTTTTATTAACTAGCTGACCTGACAGACAATACTACTTCGTCTGTGTGACAAACGTTGTCCTGTCCAAATGTAATTGTCAAGGGCAAACTGTATATCGTAGAAGGAGAAAGTGACAAATCTACGGGTGCATTCAAGTAGTCTATATTTCATCAGATTGCCATCCCCAGATTTGACAGCTAGGAACAGTTTGTATGGGAAAAAGAAAAACGTGGTTTTTATGCGTTTTTCCGTGTAATTTTCCCAATTTTTCTCTTCATAAGAACCTTCCTCGGACTTGAACGAATATTTGAAAACAAAAGTTAGCCGAATTGTTCCAGCCGTTCTCGAGTTTTGCGCTTAGCAACACATTTAGCCATTAATTTTTATTTATATACTTGTTGACAAGTCTAGACTTGTCAACAAATATGGCGATCAAAAATGGTATATTACTATCTTTTAAACGATTGCTTTCGGAAAATAATGATTGTTATACATATATAGTAAAACGAAATCCATAAAAAAAAACAGTGCAGGTAACGCAACGTGGATAGCTTGATTTAATGAATGGCTACCCCAAAAGAAATATAATCAAAATCTTTCATTTGCGTAGGAAGGTCAAAGGTGCCGAGTTTATGAAGATTTATAGTACATTCGGACACAGTGGCTCTATATTTAGAGGCCTGAATCGTTAATTACTTGGTGGAGGCACATTTCAACGTTTTTAACTTTTGCGAGTTATTATTATTCACTGATAAGAGCTACTGTTTTCAGTAAGCATTGTAATTTACTGATTGAAGGCGAAGATAACTGCGTGTTGATAGCATTTGTGCTAATAATAATTTGTGGGCACCATAAGTCTATGCTTGAAATCCTAGTTATGGGTTATGGTTTTTTTTTTATTGTTATTAAAGAACCAAGAACAAAAACCTAAAAGCCAACAGGAAGACATAACCATTAAGTCACACAATGGCATTGGTGATCCCACAGAACAGATAAAGAGATTAGAAAGGAAATAGTTCCTGATTTGTACTAGAACGCGTGTCGCCGCTTGTCGCCCACTCTGTAACTCCACTACAAGCAAGAGACCAATACGTACGCGCATTACGCACACAAATAAACCACACGCACTTAGATCGCGAGTTTGGTTCTCACACTAACGCAATCACTGCGCTTGACGTGCACTCACACACGCGCAAAAGCAATTTATTTCTCATATACATTACGGCTTGCATTAATCGATATTGATATCGATAAAATATACTATATTTTTTTTTACTTTAAGTTTTGCAATATTTCACTTTAATTTCGGGAGGACGGGGTATGAATAGTGTGGACTTCCTATAAACATACATAATTAAAAAAATGTCAAATTAAGGGGGAACATTCGATATTGCCGTGAAATTCAAATTTTCTTTAGATTTTCGCTAATTGCAGCTCTGTTTTACGTCATAATTATGTTAAGTTGTTCTAGATGTTGATTGCACCCTGTAACCATAATTATACTTGCTAAAAATAATTAACATCATGTCAATAATAATTATCAAAAATCATCATGTTGCTCAAAAAAACAAGTTTTTTTTTCGGAAATAATTATATTTTTGAGTATAGTAAACCTAGAAAAGTGTACTTACGACTTTGATGAATACTGAATTT
The DNA here is from genome assembly GCA_946251885.1 of Cosmia pyralina. Lineage (NCBI taxonomy): Eukaryota > Metazoa > Arthropoda > Insecta > Lepidoptera > Noctuidae > Cosmia > Cosmia pyralina. The sequence goes on along the minus strand of OX276345.1, from coordinate 22,084,676 downwards.
ATTATTGAGTAACCGTTACGGGCGCAAATCGCATTTTCAATAACAAAGCTGCAATTTGCAAGAATCCAAAAAACTAATTTCACAGCCTTATCGAATGTTTTCCATTAGACGTAATATATTTATAAATATCAGATTCTGAGTTGGTGACAATGGGACCACCTTGAGAGCATACCTTTTCAAATAAAAAAAGAATTTTCAAAATCGGTCCACAATTGACGGAGAAATCGGTGTACATCATAAAAAAGTTGTATGGATACGCGACGAATTGAGAACCTCCTTTTTTTTTGAAGTCGGTTAAAAATAAGCGTAACGAGAAAAGCATCATTTTGAAACTTTAGATTTCATCTATGGATTTTCAGCTTTATGGCTGTATAATAAACCCAATAATCATTCTCTTTAATAATTTTCTGTAAAATGTTGAGAACAAAATATTTAGTAGGTATCCGTTCGATTCTACCAGTTGCGTCAATCCACAGTTATCTATTGTCTGAATCTGTTGGAAACCTAAAAATAATATTAAAAATGTATGGTTTCATCAAAAATGGCTAACATCAAACAAAATTTTAGAGGAAAAACCCACTCAGAAACTAAATTGGTAACCCACAATAAACAATAATTGGTGGTAATAAACAAAGTTATTTTAATTTTAATATTACTGTCAATAATCATTTGTATACATACACACAATATCGACATTGATTACAACTTGGTACAACCCTATCGATAAGCATGGATTTCGCGGAATTCAAGCGTTGGCTCGGCGACGCGACTTTCGCAGTGAACGCAACATATTGCGCGATCGCTCACGAAGTACAAGACGGTACCCATGCATTGCAAGCAATGTAAAACTGTGCATCTGTTTGCGATTGTATCGCTTTTATCTACAAAAAACATAATACTATTGTAATAATTACAAATATCACTTGTATTTTAAGATTTTTGGACTTATCGGTGAAAAGAAATCCCTTGTAGGGCTACACTACACCACTTGCTACTTTTCCGACACGTTATAACAGCGCAACAGGGCATAATCCTTTTTTTTAGCGGAGCTTCGTACGTTGTCACAGTGAGAGCGCGATTACTGGCCGGTAAAACAAATTTCGGCTGAACTTAGTGTGTCTACACATACATGCGGCGCGCCTGCCCCGCCCACAAGGCCCTTCTAACCTCTTTATCTTTTCTGTGGATGATCCCTTTTTAACGCTTTCCTAAGGCCTTCTACTCGACTGAAGGGAAAAAATGTCCTAAAAATCTTGTAATACACTTTCCGACCACGCACCGGATTACACAGTTTTTCTTTCATTTCCCCCATAATGGGTTGAATAGAACTGGAGTAATACCTTTTACGTTTGTTTTTGTTTCCCAACTTAGTTTTATCTAGACACATTGAGCGAGAATAGGCACATAAAATATCTTTTTGTTTTTGCCATTGAATGAAACGTATTTGGAAGTAACAGCATGTGATTTAATGGTAATATATCTTTTCTTCGTGACGTCATCTGACTCAGGGGTCAGAAGTCAGGATTCTCAGGGGAAAGTTAAGAGTAGGTAAGGGAATTGGAGTAAACTGCTGAGTAGATTACATGGGGTATATAATTAAGAAACTGTTCATGAAATGCAAGTCAACGTAAACAAGGAATGCGCTTGAAGAAGCTTTCCTAATGCTACTCGTATATCGTTGTATCCGCGCATCTGTTTCCAATTAAACGATTGCCGAGTAGCTTAGTGCAGCGTTTACAGGAAACGCTTACAGGAAATGCTTTCTACATAATACGGTTGTTATAAAATGGATGTAAATAATACAAACTGAATCGAAAACGACTAGGTAGTTATTGTAAACAGGAAAATACATATTCCACCACAAGAGTGTTGTGGGAACAATAGACTCAAATTAATAAACGCGGTATATTAAATGAATTACATAGTTGATAGGTATATAGGGATGATAGGTTTATGAATAACGCACTAGAAACAAATTAATATTGGTTTCGTGTAGAGGCACAATATGTTCATTTGATTGATAGCTGCAATTTTATTGTGTCCATTGTTAATGACGACATAATATTGTAGTACTTAATAAAATGTTCTTTAAACTTGAACAGTGGTTTTAGGATGTCTCGTAAAAGTGATGTTCCATGTTGAATACTTACTTCAAAGCTTTTTGTGAATATACGATGCATGAAACGTTTATGATGCACCGATACCAGTAACTAGATACTGCTAGTAAGTCTGTAAAATATTCGAAGCTCGTTCGTGTTTGGAAAGTCCTAATCAAATGTCGATTATGCAAATAATTTCCCAATGCAACAAAAGAAAATCCATAAAATTTATTTTGAGCAAGTTTCAACTTACATAGCACTGCTAGCTCTCCTATGCAGTAACTGCAGCAGGCTACCGTCGGCGCCCGAGGAGCAGAGGCTGCGCGAGCGCGCGCGCCGCTCCCCCTCCCGCGCGCTGCGCTCGCGCCACCGCGCCATCAGCGACTCCAGACACAGCATGGCGCCACCATCGCACACCATCCGGGTCCTCTGCCCCACCCAGCCTTAACCACCCTCAACACTCAACACATTAAACCTCCAACGTACTTCTTGTACAAATAACCTCGATATCTTACGGTCTTTTTATCGCCCAGATGCACCGAGAACGTTAATGGCTCAGGTCGAGACCACACTACGAACGTGACTCATTCAAATGTATGACGACGTCGACATCGCCTTCTATATGCATTAGAACTGCAACTCGCTCACTAGTCCCCAACTAACCACTCAAAAAAATTATATACCGTATGCTGTGTCTTATATAATATTTATCGCAAACTTTATAACTTCACGCTCATTTTTCTTCAACATTTGTGGTTTATGTTTCTTTTTATTTTGGTGTTATATCGGACGGACGCCACTGAGAACACGCCAATTAAATATTCACTCGAACAATTAAACTTTGTCAGGTCGCGCAAGTTTGTGATGGGCCACTTCACGAACAAAGTTAATCACGGAGTTTATCATGTGGTAGACGGCGGGCGATAAGTGTGGCTTACACGGAGAAACAATCGCATTAGTAAATGGGGCAAAGTCGTAGCAGTTACATCACGCGAGGAGGTAGGCCCGGCTTTATCGGCACTGACAGAAAGTGCAGCTAAGCTTTTTAGTTAAACTTTATTGACAGCCGCGGCGGCGGAGATAGAATTGGAAGAAGATTGCGAAGTAATCGGGATGTTTATTTAGAAGTTTCCCGCCGACGCGAGGTGCGAGCGGCCGCCGGGGGCGGTGTCGTGTCGCACGGAGCGCTTCTCGCCGACTGAGCGAGCTCGGCGCAGACTACGCGGTACGGTATGGACGTAACCGTGTCTACGCGACGTCGGAACGCCTTCCACCGCGTCCCGTGTCCCACCATAAGCGATATAGTATAGCGCACCCTCGCGGCTAAGTTTGACGCGCTGTTGTCATCCAAACTTGCGTAAAGTTTGGCTGCTATATCATGGCGGGTTTCATAAGTGCCATCGTCACAAGCGCGTACAATTTAATCACGACGGTAATTGCTTACATTAATGAACGCATATATTGAGGTTCATTTGCGGAAATATTGATTATTAATTTCGGTCAGATTTTTGTAAAAAGCTGAAGAACGAGAATTTATTTTTTTATGTGTTGTTATAAGTACTTAGTGAATATATTTTCCAACTATTTAGTATGTCGAAACCCTTACTAACTTAATAAGATAACTTACTAACTAATCTCGAGGTCTAGATAATATCAACAGTATCTAGACCTACATATGTTTACTTTGAAGGCGTAGGTAGGTACAAGTTACGCATATTTATGTAACGATAAAGTTATAATAAGTACCTACCATCATCTCCAGGGCGGGTATGTTTTTCATTGATAACATTTACTTAATGGATAATAATATTACACATAACATAAGCTTGTAACAATTTACATAAATCTGAGTCTATGTTATGCGTAAAAGGAAACTTTTCAATGTTTTTAATACAATAATTTGACTCCCATGAATTAGAAATATCGTTCACTCTGGGGGTAGGGTATTACAGATATAATATACTACAACGTATCGTTTTTGCATCCTCGTCAAACAGAGTGTGGTACAGAACATCAAACCGAACAACTTTCTCCATGGGACCAACAACGTAATCGCGAAAAAAATTTCCACTTACCCATAGAAAACTTCAAACCTACTCGACGCAAATGTATGGATGGGAAAGCTGATTATTTTTTCGCGATTACGATGTTAGTGCCATGGAAAAAGTTGTTCGGTTTGATGGTCTATACCACAGAATAGATAAAGAGACCTCTTTATCTTTTCTGTGGTCTATACCACACCCTTAAACGACACGTTGTATACTTAGGTCGTTTTACTGTTAACTACATAAAATGCTACAACATCTTATTTTGATACAAGTACCTACTTAATCAATTGTATGCAGAATTAAGTCTCTTATTCTACGAAACTAATTTACCAGCTTTTTTAATATGTTACCTAGTATTAATTTGGATTTACCAAAACGCTTGAAACGAAAAGCGAACGTCGCTTAAAAGAGGTAGGTATCATTCAAATAAGAATTATTTATATAAGTTTTCTTTCATAACAACTGAATTACAAAGAATAAAACACTTTACTAGTCAGGTACAAGTATCTCAGAACTTGCAAACATGAGCTGTTGCAAATTAAAAACGTGCCTCGAAGCTCATTCAGCTGCTGCAAGCGCTTTCAATCGCAGGATAGCAATAGCAACGTTTTCCAAGCAAAGGACAATAATACACTCGAGAAAAAGAAAGAAATATTGTGTCTTGTATTGATACACGTGTATTGGAAGCTGTCAAGTTATTTCTTAGAAGTCAAACTCACATATTATAAATTAAAGTCGCTTTTTATGTCTGTCTGTGTGACCGCGTTGTTCTTCTAAACTACGCAACGGATTTTGATGCAGTTTTCACTGTCATTTAGAGAATTTATTCTGGAAGGTTCATGATTGTGTGTAATACACTAGTTTCTGCTCGCGACTTCGTCCACGTGAAATTTCTTGTTTCCGTCTACCCACCCCGTCGCATCGCATCGCCTGCCCGAGCTATTACTTCGTTTTCGCTTATTGTTCCTTCTGACTTTTTCTCGGCTCCTAATGGTCCTAGCGTGATGTTAAATAGCCTATTATATAGCTTTCCTCAAGAACTGGGCTATCAAGTGCATAAAGAATTTTTCCAGAGATTAGTGCATTGTTGAAACGTACAAACAAATTCTTCAGTTTTATTAATATTAGTATAGATTTGATTACCATTAAAAAAGTTATAGTGAGCCAACCTAAAAAGATAGACCTATGCTATCGCGGACTTCTTTTAAAAACTTTTTAAGAGGAACAATTCCGTCATACATGATTGTTGCGTAACTTTAACCGTTTACGCAGCGCACGCAACAGAAGCTCTCAAAAGGAATAAATTTTCCCCGTTTTTGCAATATTTTTCATTGATGCTCCGCTCTTATTGATTGTAGCGTGATGTTATATACCCTCTCTAGATAAATGGGCTATCTAACACTAAAATAATTTTTCAATTAGAGCCAGTATTTCTTGAGATTAGCGCGTTCAACCAAACAAACAAACTCTTCAACTTTTTATTATTAGTTTATAAGATTAACATTATTCAGCGCCCCGCGGTTTCACCCGCGTACGTCTCGAACCCGCAAGAATATCGGGATAAAAAATATTCTATGTGTTAATCCAGATTAACACATAGAAGCTATTAGCTAGATAGTTAGCTATTTGAGTATCAAATTTCACCAAAATCCATTCAGTAGTTTTTGTGTGAAAGAGTAACAAACATCCATCCATCCTCAGAAACTTTCGCGTTTATAATATTAGTAGGAATAGTAGGAAGTAGGATAGTAGGATTAGTAGGATAGGATTAGTAGGATAGTAGGATTAGTAGGATAGTAGGATTAGTAGGATAGTAGGATTAGTAGGATAGTAGTAGTAGTAGTCATGTTCGTGAACGGGCGCCGTCAGTTGGGACTGGTCGTCTCTTAGCTGCCATGGCTTATTTTTAATTTTAATATTTAATTTAGTTGTTTTAGTTATTATCTTTTTATTACGGACGCTTTTTAACGTGCACGTCTTTCTACATTGTTCTCACATGTATATTTTCAACTTGAACGATGTAACCAATATTTTGTAAAAATATTATGATTTAAAAGAGTGTCCGTGGAGTTTCTTGCCCGTTCTTCTCCATAGGGATCTACTACGCTTTGGAATGGGCAACTAGCTTCATCTTTCTGACTGACCGACCCATTGACAATTCAAAAGTGCCTGTAATTGGTTTATTTGAAATAAATGCTTTGAGTTTGAGTTTGAGTTTGAGTAGGATTAGTAGGATTAGTAGGATAGGATTAGTAGGATAGTAGGATTAGTAGGATTAGTAGGATAGGATTAGTAGGATAAGACTATTAGTATAATAGGATTAGTAGGATAGGAGTAGTAGGATAGTAGGAAAACAAATCTGGGCATTTCGTCTGGTCGTAAAAGCCGTGCGAATCAGGAGGCGGTCACTAGTGTTTAAATAAGAACATCACACGTGTCTTTAAACCGTGAAAATGTTGAAATCTCGAGTACTCACTTTCGTCGGGACTCGTTCTGAAGCTGACAGATTTGAGGCTACTATGAAAGGGAAACGGATCGCTCGAGGCCTAACTAATGAGGCTGTTTAAGGGCTGCTAAGCTTTTTAGTAGTCTTGTTTTAATTTATACTAGCGACCCGGTCCTGCTTTGCACGGTTTTTATGACTTGACAAAACATGCAGGTTTCTATATTATATATTAGGTCTTTACCTATGAAATTGCCGTTCTGCAGTACTGGCCATTTCAAATCAAAATAATTTTTGTTTGGCTAAGAATTCTAATTTCAAATTAATTTTATTTTAAAAACATGGATTTTTTTTCCAAAAGTAGTCTTTTGTTTATTGATTAGTGTTACATTTTCATCGCATTTCAATCTTTTTCGTCATCATGGATACGTTAAAAATTCGAGTAATTATGGAATATGAGTACCGTCGTGGCAGCAACGCGGCACAAGCGGCACGCAACATCAACGACGTTTACGGAGCTAACACTACAAACCAACGCACCACTTGTTATTGGTTTGCTCGCTTCCGTTCTGGAAATTTCGACCTGAAAAATGAACCTCGCGTTCGTCCGAAGACTTTGGTCGACAATGACGAATTAAAGGCGATTGTGGAAGCTGATGATACACAATCTACGGCTGAATTAGCAGCAGCTTTCGACGTTAGCGTCAAAATAATATTGGTCCATTTGCGTCAAATTGGCAAGGTAAAAAAGCTTGACAAATGGGTGCCCCACGAACTCAATGATCGCCAGCGCGAAGTACGCGTCGAGACGTGCCTTGCACTGCTCAACAGACACACAAATGAAGGAATTTTGAACCGCATTGTTACCTGCGATGAAAAATGGATTCTGTTTGATAACCGCAAGCGCTCAGCAAGTTGGTTGGATCCTGGTTCAGCACCTAAACAATGCCCTAAACGAAAACTTACCCCTAGAAAAGTGATGGTCACTGTTTGGTGTTCTAGCGCCGGTGTGATTCATCACAGCTTCTTACCAAACGGGGTGAGCATTACTTCAGATGTGTACTGTGAAGAACTGAACACAATGATGGAGAAGCTGGCACATCTCCAACCAGCATTGGTCAATCGCTCGTCTCCGCTGCTCCTGCACGACAACGCGCGACCTCATACTGCACAGCAGACGGTCTCCAAGTTGCAAGAACTGGGGTTGGAAGCTCTCCGTCATCCGCCCTACTCTTCAAACCTTGCGCCTACAGACTACTACTTTTTCCAGAATTTGGATAACTTCTTGGCGGGAAAAAAATTCAATACCCGAGAGGCAGTACAACATGCCTTTGAAGAATTTGTTGCCTCCCGTCCAGCTGATTTCTTTAAGAAGGGCATCAATAAACTGCCACTGCGTTGGCAAAGATGCATTGATTGCATGGGTGATTACTTCGATTAATACAAATAAAAAATGCATGAAAAAAATTCGTTTAAATTTTTTCATATAAAACGGCAATTTCATAGGTAAAGACCTATTATAAGTTAAATATTAATGTATTAGGTACACATATAAACTCTCGAAATGATAGTGAAAACCGCATCAAAATCCGTTGAGAAGTTTAAAAGAACAACGCGGCCACACAGACAGACACGAAATCCGACTTTATTTTATAACTAGCTTCAGCCCGCGGCTTCGCCCGCGTGATATGTCGATAAAAAGTAGCCTGTGTGCTTTTCCAAGTCATGGTCTACACGTGTGTCAAATTTCATCCAAATCCGTTCAGCCGTTTGAGCGTGTAGAAGTTACAAACATACAAATACACACACACTGTCGCGTTTGTAATATTAGTGCATGTGATGAGCGTATTATTATTATTATATTTTTTTTTGTATAACAGTTTTGAGGTTTTATTAATGTGTGATTGTAGAAGTCATTCCCGTGCAATGAACGGTTGTCAGCTTTCAGTTTGACCAAGATATTTACGTGGAACGAAATGCTGGACTGGAAAGATTGCACATGTTAGGAGTCTATTATTCAGTTCTTTGACCCTAAAAGCAGGCCCACCCCGCAATAAAAAAAAAACTTTAATTAATATGTTTTTGATCAAAAAATCATCGAAATGACAGGATTGTGAAGAAAAATGGCTATAAACAGGGAGAACAGTAATTCGATTTATTACTTACAAGACTTGATAGTGTGACCCGTTTGCAACATATCAAATCTGCCTAGCCTTTTCCCAACTATGTTGGGGTCGGCTTCCAGTCTAACCGGATGCAGCTGAATACCAGTATTTTATATGGAGCGACTGCCTATCTGACCTCCACAACCCAGTAACTGGGTAATACGATACCCCTTAGTAAGACTGGTTGTCAGAATTTCGGGCTTCTGACGACCCGTACCGACAGTCAAAGATCCACGAATGACAGCCGGGACCAACGGCTTAACGTGCTTTCCGAGGCACGGAGGAGTACTCGGTATGTAAAGATGGTCCCCGCACCAACCCCGGCAAGCGTAGCTTAACCTGATGGATCGACCCGTGCGGCTGTCATTACTTAGCCATGAGCTCCTCTATAAGCACCCCATATATATTATATCTTTCTATAATATTTCTTGCCAGTTAGCAACGTTCCAAGCTCAAGGTCATTGGGTCCTGTTACGATTAGGATTGCGCCGTATCCCCATGGGGGTCGTAAGAAACCTCTCGCAGGTTGTTATAACTAAGGATAAATGTAACACCTGTGTACTAATAACATTGTAAAGCAATTGTAAATCTAGACAAAGATGAGAAGAATAAGAAAGTAAGACTGTTCTCAATTGTACGGTCAGCAACAGAAGTCGGTTAGCACTGCTACTTTTTGACATAATTTAAATTAACACAAAATTATTCGATAAACTGCTTTTTTTTTCATTCAATTGTTAAGAGTTAATGTTCTTAAAATTTTAAGTACTTCTGTTCCGATTTGAATTAAATATTTCGCTTAATAATTAAGATTAAAAAATTGCAAGTGTTAATCGACTTTTGTTGCTGACTGTACAAGTAGATTGCGATCGATCAATGTCAACCAGTCGATTTTGATCGCCGCAAAATATAATCGCTAGTCGATTGATGAACAAAATTCGAATTGATACGGATGATTCGAAATTTGAATGTGCAGCACACCCTCATGCAGTGGTGTAAAAGATATTCTGGAAAATCTGGCCGCTTAGAGAGCCGATTATTTGACTAAGTACGTAGTAGATTTTTATGGCGTGCATAATAAAGAGTATTCTACCTATATAGCTAAGTACTGGATTTTGCTTTTGGGGTAAATTATACCTGCACTTGGCCAAATATAGCTAACTTTTCCTCTTAAGGGAAAGTAACTATGACTAAATATAACTTAGTTGTAAGATCTAAAGTGGAAATGTCCGCTGCAGATGTTGACACTGGCACTCGGTCGCCGGGTCGAGTCAACGAACGCTTTATACACGGAACCCTCGCCAAAAGCCGCGCCATCCATCTAGTGACGTCATTATATCAATAAACGTTTTGTGAACTAGTTTCATCATAGACTCTACAAATGTTCGTAGTAGACTTTGTATAATAATAATAATAATAACCCCACCGCCGTATCTCTACGTTGACGTCGTGGTGGGGCTTGTGCGCTCCGAACTCTGGGTCTGTGCCGGTGGAGTTTACTTTGCCGAAACAGGTCTAGGGTGAGGAGCCAGACCAAGAGAGATACGTGAACCCGCAGGGCAGCTTGTGGCGAGCTGTTGGGCAATAGCGACCCCACAGACCCTATTTCCCGGGAGAAGTCTTGTTCTTCACCTCTGGCTTGCCTTTATTGGCCGGCTGGAGTGAACAATGACGGGAACAGAGCTCCCACCTCATTCTTGCCTTTATTGGCCGGCTTGAGTGGAGATTCGCAAGAGCAAACGTGCTCGCAGGAAGGAAGTATTCCAGTAAGTGCTTGTAGGGATCTTGACCATCTTCCGGGCTCTGGGATTGTTCTGAGAACCGTGGAATACCTCTCCACTCCTCAAGCTCCTCAGGACATGTTGCCCCTTGTCGCTACGTCACTATGTGCTAGCGACCGTTTCCGGGGGCCCATTATTGAGTGTGCAAGTCACCCCCTGCCAATTTATCTGTGTATATTATATAACATTGGTCAGGCAGGGGACATAGTTCTTCCATAGTTCAAGGTACCCAATCCATGTAGCCACCCAAACCCATAGGCCCAATGTGTTTTGTTTCCATGTTCTGCAATAGTCCTGCACCAACCGGGGGTTGTCCTTAGGTGCACTTGCATAGTGCATACAGGGATAATCGTCGGCTGGTGCCTCCTCGTCATTTAAAATTGTCTAAGGGGCCTCTGCGAGTTGGCTTCGGCCCCTCGTACGCCTTCCAAAGGTCCGGGACCCCAGGGTCCCGAGATAAGCCAAAGACAAATAATAATAATATTTTTATTTAGCAAAAAGAAGAAATACATTGCATGTTACATTATTATGGAAGTACATTTGTGTTCAATTTTTGTGAATAATGACCCCTATGCTAGGAAAATCCTGTGTTATAGGGGCCATCCATTCGTCCGTTATGATTATTTTACAAAATTCGGGAGTTTAAGACGTGTAACAGCAGCGATAGTGTGTGAGTAAGCGCGTGATATGTGGTGTAATGGGGGAAGTGTATGAGTGTGCGATATGTGATGTGTGTATGAGTGTGTAATGTGTGATGTGTGTATAAGTATGTGATGTGTGTCGTGTGGGTGTAGAGAGGGAAGGTGGTTTGGGGTCTGTAAGTGTTAGTGATACTATTAATGATTTATTTGTATAAGGGTTTCATCAGTGCTTCTGTTTCATCATAATCTAGGGTGAGGAGGAATTCTTTAGTTATTGTTTTACATTTGTGTGTGTTTAGTGTATGTATGTTAAGTTTATGATGTATTTTATTGTATATAAGGGCACTTAGGTAGGGGTAATGGCGTCTGGCAAATGTAGTTTTTGTATGTGTTGTGGGACAAGCCGGTTTGGGTCTTCTTCTTACTGTCGGGTTGTTATTTACGCTGTATGGAAGAGTCATGTGTTTTTTCTTTTGTCGTTGAGCAGCGGATGTTCGATTTTTGAAATACTAATCGTTTGATCGAGTCTCTGATCAGAATCGTCTGTTTAATTGATTTTATTTTAATACGTACACACCATTTGTTTAAAACTTCTGACGTACGCAAGGAGGTCAATCGAGGTCACCGTACTGCAGGAAGGACCAGACCAAAATTTCATACAAACTGCGTACTTCTAGCAGGACTCGCGGCAGTCTTCCGGCAGGACGCAAACCCATCCTGACGGAAGCGACGAACGAAGACAAATTAATGTTGTATTTTAATCCTAAAATTAACAATGGCTTTCTTAACTTGTGATTACAGTAAATTCCCCAGAACCACAACCTCGTGGGGTTCGTTGTAAGAGCTTATGGGGGATAGAAAGTATGTTCAGCAACGACGGTTTATGTGGATAGAAATTCTACTTTGATTCATTAAGTTTACAGCGTGTTTAGATGTGAGTCAGTGAGTAAACTGTACCATACGTTGTGAATACTACTTATAAATTAAATTAAATGAATACTACTAATTTATTACAACTAATTAAGTGAATACTACTTATAAAAAAATTAAAGAATTTTGATGACACTTCTTCTCTGACACTCTGATGTGTCAGACAAACATTAAATTCGGCTGCAACAGCCACTGCTGGTCTCTTTGGCACTTTATGATTGTGTATTTTACTTTGTATTTTATGTCCTCGAAAACTAAACGATTGTACTTATAATTTTATAGGCATCGTTATAGCTTAAAATAACAAATATGAATGCTATATATGAATTCATAGCCTATAAAGTTATGAGTGCAAATGTGTCATAACTAAAACTATTTTGTATTAATGTTGAATACAAAATGAGGTACCGAGGTATCAAAATGACCCAGAATTATTAAAATACAAATGCCCATTAGTCTAAAGTAAGTAATTAAACTAAGTATATAGAATTTTAAAGCCCCAATTGCACGATGCATAGGTACTATAACATTGAAACAACAAATGACTTTCGTCGTCGTAACACTGTTTCAACGGTGCAATTTTATTGTTCCTTGACTTGTGGTATCTACCTATGCCAAAGGCAATTATATCGTACCGTGTAAATCAGGCTTAAGTCTGCATAAATCGAAAATCATACATTTCTCTGGCGCGAACACAATAATTCCACATGAGTAAAATAGCGGTACACACGGCTTCATACCAAGCTATACATTTCCAGTATAAGCTGAGCTCTCATTGTACGGAAATCTTACACAATGCGAGATCAGCATAGACTGGAACTTTAGCCGTGTGTACTCGTACAAACCAGTATTGGATTTCCACTTGCCATAAACTCTTACGCCCTTAACCCACGGGAAAGTGAAATGATTTCACTTCCCCTTTGCGGAGCTAAACATAGCGTTATCTCGAGGGCACATATCCGAACAGAATAAGTCGATCCACAAGGATTTGTGTACAGGATACATACCTCATCATGATCAGATATGTATCCTGTACACAAATTTTACTTTTAGTACCAATGGTACTAACAGTAAAAAAGTAGGTACCATTACCATTGGTAATCGCATGTACGAGTACCAATTGGTACTAACAGTAAAAAAGATTAGGGTACAAGGCAATACAGTGCAATTACTCTCATTCGTGTGTAACTAAATTAATATGAAATACGGATGTATAATAAAATCGCACGTAGGTACAATAAAATTGCACGTAAAATAAAAACACATTCAATTCTGGCATGAAAATTTTCTATCATTTAAACGTAAGTGCGGTGAGTATGTTAATCATTGCTGCTCTTTTGAGGCAAGAAATCCTGAAAAAACATCGTAAAAATAAGGTGAATAATGTTGTTTAGACGAGGGAAAACTTGCAAGCAATAAACGCCTTGCCTTGGTGTAAACAGAAGTCGCATGCAATTATTGAATGGCAAAACTTGCATTCAATGATTGTATGTCATTTTATGGAAATCGCACGCGTAAACATTTGCATGAAATTCATAAATGGCAATAATTGAACGTGCGATTATTTTTATTGAATTGTATTGTATTTTATTGTATTGTATTTTGTATTAAAATTGTATTTGTATTAGTTTATTTTTATAATTGATCCGTGTTGGCCTTTAAATTCAATAAATATATATATATATATATATATATATATATATATATATATATATATATATATATATATATATATATATATATATATAGAGCAATATATATATATATTGCTCTTGAACGTTCCAGAAACTTTAAATTTGTAATAATCGGGAACACCTAACCAAGATATGATTAATTTCAAAACTCGAAACTAATTCGGTGTCCCTAAAAACATGGTCATGGTGGGTGGTGGTGGTTCGGTGTCATTTCAAAACATATTATTATTAAAAATAAGTTGAATAATGTTGTTTAGACGAGGGAAAACTTGCATACAAGAATCGCCTTGCAATGATTACCTTGGTGTAAACAGAAGTCGCATGCAATTATTGAATGGCAAAACTTGCATTGCTCTTGAACTGTCCTGAAACTTTGAACTTGTAATAATCGGGATCACCTAACCAAGATATGATTAATTTCAAAACTCGAAACTAATTCGGTGTCCCTAAAATTAGGTAGGTAATAAATAAATTTCATAAAACCTAATATTTGGAGTTCAGTGGGTGTCCTTTTACGTATACGATAATATTCCTTTTATATTTTTAGAAAGGTTGTCTGGGTGAACTCAAAAATGAACCCTGAAAAGTGCTTCGAAAGTCGGGAAACATAAAATAACATGACGTATTTTATTAATTTACGAGAAGATGAGATGGGGCCAAACGTACCGATTTAGAACAACGCAGTTTTTATCTAGAAAATAAGTATTCGAATATTGAATCACGTGGGTATTTCTAAAAGAGAAAGGCAGTGTGTGCGTGTGTGTTTAGTAAGAACTACATTTTTCTGGTCACCATAATTTAAAATAATTGATCGTAAGATTTTCCAAAACCAAGTGAGAATAAAATCGAAAGTCGTCACCCATGGCAGTCGGGTTAGTAACACTGAAACCAATGACGCAGTTTATGAAAGTAGTTAATATTAGTACATACTAGTAATCTTAAAACCTATTTGCCGTGACTGCTTAGACTTCGTCAGATCTCAGACCTTGGGGTGGGTATCATCGCATAAGTTGTCACACTCGAGTGCACCATTATGACTATAGTATTTATGCAACTTGTCACTTCGCTAGCTCTTGTGATTTTACAATCCAATAAGCTACTTTGTGAAAGGCTTCACATGCTGGTTACAATGTAGACAACCGTTAACCCGTTTAGTTGGACTTTTATCGACTGAATCAAAATTGGCTTAGATACGATCAACATGAATGATGTAAACAATATTTTGTAAACATATAATATTTTGATTTAAAAGAGTGTCCGTGGAGTTTCTTGCCAGTTCTTCTCCATAGGAACCTAATACGCTTTGGAATGGGCAACTACTCAATACTTTATTGCATTATTATATTCCTTAGCTTAGGATGTAATCATTTGTTAAGAACAATCGTGGACCCTGTCACCCCTGTCTGAACTAGCTTCACCTTTCTGACTGACCGACCCCTTGACAATTCAGTGCATGTGATTGGTTAATTTAAATAGATGCTTTGAGAGGTTGAGTTGATACCTACATATGCAATGCGATAAAATGCAAGCAACATTGCCAAAAATTTAATCGTCGGAGCACTCGTACCGTACTGCTACGCTACGCCGTAGCGCAGCACGTAGCGTAGAAGTACTTAACCTCCAAAATAGATAAAATCTAGGTTATTAAGATGTATCAGAAAGGTGTGGTCAAATTTAATGGTGTGGTACAGACCATCAAATTGATTAACTTTCTCCATGGGACCAACATCGCAATCGAGAAAAACATATCAGCTGTCCCATACAAGACTTCGATACTTACTCGACCCAAATGTATGGAACAGCTGATAATTTTTTTTTCGATTGTGATGTTGGTCCAATGGAGCAAGTTTTTCAGTTTGATGGTCAGTACCACACCCTTAAATTTGAGTACACCTTACTGATACACTCTATAAAAAATAGTTTTTCTATGTGGTTTGCCGTAATTTAGTCATTACTTATAGATATGAGTAATGACTAAATTACGGCACACTTTATTAGACTCTTTGGCGCCTGCTAGTCTGCTTTGGCATACTTGTTCAGCGTACCCATATCTAGATACGAGTTTAAGCTCAACGTAAGTAAAAAAAGTAAAACATGAATGAAAACTTCTTGCCATGTTAGTTGTTTTGTACGAGACAAAGAGTCGTACAAATGCCATGCCAAGAAGTTTTCATTCATATTTTACTTATTTCCTTACGTTGATACCCATAAACTTACATATACATACAAAAGAAGGCATATTGAAAGTGGGAATGACAAAAGAAATAAGTACAGAGGCTCTAGCAGGAACGCGCGTAAATTCGAAATAACTTTTTTACGACTTCGATAACCAACGAATAAAATAACTTTAATGAAAAACTTAACAGCTTCTGAAGTCGGTGTCTTCAATTCTTCAACGTACCTTAGCTTGGCACTGACTTCAGAAGATGTTAAGTTATTTTATTCGTTGGTTTTTAGGGTTCCGTATCTCAAAAGGAAAAAACGGGACCCTTATAGGATCACTTCGTTGTCAGTCTATCTGTCTGTCTGTCAGTCTGTTAAGACCCTTTTTCTCAGGAATGCGTGAAGGTATCAAGTTGAAATTAATATCTAATACGTAAGTCTATGGTCCCTAGAAGTCCTAAAAAAATCAAGCTTCCCTAAAAAAATCAAGCTTCCAAGTCAACGCAATAAAAAAATACGGCCATTTATGCGACATATTTTGATACTCGCAAGTAAATCAGAACCTATAGGGTACTTCCCGTAGACCTAGAATAATGAAAGTTGGCAAGAAGCAAGGTCACACAGCACAAATGAAGGAAAAAGTCCGAAAATTGTTAATATATAGGGTGACTGGTAATTAGTGACCGATACATAAACACGTGATTATGCCCATGATAACAAACAACTTTTACTATGGGACCAAACCTGAAATCACGAAAAAAAATCAACTGCTCCCTACATTTTGACGAGTTATGCGAACATGAATGTATAGGGCAGCTGATTTTTTTTTCGCGATTTCAGGTTTGGTCCCATATTAAAAGTTGTTTGTTATCATGAGTATATTCATGTGTTTAAGTATCGGTCACTAATTACCAGTCAGCCTATATAATTTTATCATTTATATTTTTTTTTTGGATTACAATGTTAGGTTTGTTTTTGAGATAATTTGTTTTCAACTACGGAACCCTTTATTGTGCGTGGTCCAACACGCACTTGGCCGGATTTTTGATGTAGGTTTTTACTTTTTTTTTATTTATTTCGGTTTGATAATAAATAATAATTAATTAAAGAGGAAACTTCAAGATGTTAAAGAAAGCAAAGACTATAGGTACAGGGTGGCAGAGGCATCGACGCGCAACCTGTTTCTATGGATATACTACGAGTACATCATGATTCTGGAACCATGCGTTCCAATTTTTCGTCACATCGGTTATAAAAAAAAAATTGTTGTTCCATAATTTTTCACTAGGTACCTACGTAGGTATTGCAACTCAGGGGTCCAGAATCACCCCACCCACTCACTGAATCCCTGCCACCCTGTAAACACAGTCTTGACCGATTTAATAAGTTGGTGTTTTTTATTCTGTCCGCCTTGTATTGCTTTACCGCCCGTTGAATGTCATTTGCATGTCATAAAACGACACGGTCTATTTTTCTGTGACAGTTAGATAGAGTATCAACATTACATACCGTATTTTACCTCAGACAGCAGCAACCCAACATCAACCTTAACGTAACGAGAATAAAGACCATTGTGATTTTGACAGACTTGTCAGTGGCAGCCGAACAGCAACCTTATCTCAATTATTATAAAGATCATTGTGATTTTAACGATGATGCAAAATTAGATGTAAAATAACAACTGTGAATGGTCTGAGCGAAGTTTCTATTTTATTTACCGACAATAGTAAAACAAATAAGTACGATTATTCTGTTTTGCAGCCAAAATAATTTACGTTATTTTCGTTATTTCGTGTGACTTTTCGGTAGCCATGTTTGAATCAAGTACCTATAACCTACATAGGTAAGTATATACCTAGATACAGCGCAATGTCGGCAGGTTGACGCCTGCCGGCTACATTTTGATTTTCATTTCCTGTTCCACAACATTCGGTATCAAAAAATGTTTTATTTCGTTATTACACTTTGTACAGTATAAAGTTGGTGGCGTCTCCTTTTAAGCATATAAATGCCAGAAATGAAAAAAACAAAATGAATGAATGAATGTCTGGTATAATTCCAGATTGATATGGAATGGCGCCCACAAATAGGTAATCACACACAGATAATAAAAATCCCTTTTGCCCCACAAGATGTAATGGAATTCTCCTTTGACGAAAAAATAAAAATAATATGCATGAGAAATAACTTTGCATATCAACATACAACATTTTTATGTGGGCGAGTTTCATAGTAGATTTTTATTTTCTTGTTTTCGTAGTAGTTGATTTATTTGATGATAAAACTATGAAAGATGAGTAGGATTCTATGGAGTAGAAACACTAAGCATTAAATGTGGAATGATTTGTTAATTTTTGTTCCGTCTTTTAGATGTTAAATGATAATTTAATAAGATTATTTTTAGGGTTCCGTACCTCATAAGGAAAAATGGAACCCATATAGAATCACTTCGTTGTCCATCTGTCTGTCGTCTGTCAAGACCCTTTTTCTCAAGAACGCGTGGAGGTATCAAGTTGAAATTAATATCAAATACGGTCCCCTTGGAGTTCTAAAAAAATCAAGCATCTAAGTCAACGCAATAAAAAAATACGGCCATTTAATGCGACATATTTTGATACTCTGAAATAAATCAAAACCTATACGGTACTTCCCGTTGCCCTAGCTAGATCCATAAAATTTGGCAAGAAGCAAGGTCTCACATCACAGCGCAAGTAAAGGAAAAAGTCCGAAAATCGTTAATTTGTAGTTTTAGATAACATAATTTTTTTTTTTTGCGATTACAAACTTACATTTGCAGTTGGGGAATTCACCGTGACGTATATCGACGTATGGGAGAACCTGTTTTTCCATTTTTGGGATAAAATTCATCCCAACTACAGAACCCTTCATTGTGCGTGGTCCGACAAGCACTTTGCCGGTTTTTTTACTTTTGCTGTCCCGCAAATTAAGCTTCCTGTACTGCCAGCTTCTAAAACCATGCCAGTTAAGGGTGCCAAAATACTTGAAAGTGCATAAAGTTCAAATAAAACTTTTATGATAAGTAAAACAAGGAACAAAAATTACAAAATATTTTGCCGCACAACAAACATAGGTACACGAAAACAACAGCAGACCAATAAATATAATCATAATAATCTCAGGCTATTTTCTCCTTATAAGCTCTCGCGGGCTATTAATTAGTCCCATCTCAGTCTAATAGGCTAATATGATGCTCCGGCGCAATTAGCAGAGTGGTTCGATGGAATTCCGACGGTAAGTCGATAAGGCAACAACAACATAGACGCTAAACAAGTAAATTAATGACGTGACTATGATATATGCTGCAGGTGTAATTTGAAACTGGACTTCTATTAAAATAGCTGCAAGAATGTAGGTAGATAAAAGATGACAAAAATGAAAATACCTATGTATTGTATTTGTAGCCAAATCGAGCCTTAATTATAGTCGATGTGCGGTAGCACGGGAAGTAAAATATAGTAAGTAGGTCTCAATGTATCAAACTATCAATATCCGCAGCAGCTGGTTACTTATATAAATAAATACATTTATTATTACATATTCACTATGCAAGAGAACAATAATGAACGAAACAGCACAAAAAAAAATACAAAACACTACGCACGCACGCACGCGCACGCTTTAGTGCATAGCTACTACTATGTACTAAGTTCTAATGCGCTGCTGTGATAAATGCACACAAACTTTAACCATTTCCATGGCTGGAGAGTACCTAGCGCTGAGAGCTTTTATTCCTGTATATTATTTATTCATTACTCTTCTCACACAAACAAGAGAAGACATGGAACACTTGCTGACCCGTCTAGAGACAACAAGCCTGTCCTTCGGACTGACGATAAACAGAGACAAGACCAAGATGATGATCGTGGACCGAGCTGAACTAAACCATCCTGACATCTCTATGGTTGGCAATTGTGAGGTTGTCCAATCTTATGTGTACCTCGGTTCCACTATCACAAACACTGGAGGATGTGCTATCACACGATCTGCCGTTGACAAGCTTAAAAGAGTCTGGTGCAACCGTAATATCACCAAAACCACAAAAGTCCGCCTAATGAGAAGCCTAGTCTTCCCGATATTTCTATACGGCGCAGAAATGTGGACGGTTCGCCTCAAAGACCGACGCAAAATCGACGCACTGGAGATGTGGTGCTGGCAGCGACTGATGCGGATTCCCTGGACAGCGTTTCGAACCAATGTTTCGATCCTGGAGGAACTAAAAGTCAAGCAGAGATTATCGTCGACTGTGCAAACACGAATTATCAAATATTTCGGCTACGTGGTTCGTAACGAACACTCCATGGAGCGACTCATTATCCAGGGACAAGTGGAGGGCAAGCGGTCACGCGGTCGGTCACCTACGCATTGGACAGACCTTAACAAAGCGTCAACACAAACCTCCATAGTTCAGAATTTTCGGGACGCGGAAGACCGGAATAAGTGGAGAAGCATCGCGAGGGCTGCTTTGGCCAAAGAAAATTCAGAGTCATCAACCACGACCACTCTGTCAAGAGTGAACGACTAAGGAGGAGGAGGAGGAGGAGGATTATTTATTACATTTGGGAAAACAAATAGTAGTACATTAAGCATAAACAATGTTGTCTTAAAATTAAAACTTAACAAATATGCTACCCACAACATTTTCCACTTATTCCCACTATGCTCGTCCGTTTTAGTACAATTTAAGTATGTCTGGTTTCTTAATTTATCCGTAGCACTTCTCCCGTGCTAGCAAGCGGTTGTACGGTAATTAACGAGCGTGGGTGCTCAACATTATTTCTTCGGAACAATATTATGGTAATATTTACAGAAAACAATGAGCTTGTTGAAGTCATATAAAATTCGCAATGTGGAGGGAAGAGAGTCAGAGTGGTGTGAAGCGAGCACGATATTTTAGGAGGGGTCGTTATTTTTGTAGGTAAGGCTAACAAAAATGTATGAACAATTTAGTTAATTGCATCTAATAAAACATATGATGTACCCAACCTTATTCGTTATCGGTATGGTCGGGTACAACAAACTCGAGACAAGGAGGGACTTAGCTATAACCACCTATGTATTTAAACTCTTACGTGGTAAGATCTATAATTCCTGTGTTTTGAAGGAGATTTGTCTAAGGGTGCCTGACAATTACGTATCGCGGCGCAGGAAGCCACGGTTACTAGCAGTGCCACATGCACGAACCAACTTGCTCAGCAAAGCGCCACTGCCGCGCGCTTTGCACGCACTGAATGACATGACTCACAGGATCGATTTATTTTCATGCTCTCTGAATGAATTCACAAAAATCATGTTGAGTTAAGTTATTTATGATAGTTATTTAAGATAGTTTAATTAAGGACCACGCTACCGCATTAGAAAATTCCTGTAATGATAGCAGTGTTTGTGATAAATAAATAAATATCAAGAAACATGTATGTAGGTACCCTTTAACCTCACGTTGGTGAGGTTAAAGGGTACCTACATACATGTTTCTTGCCTCTGGGGTGTTGACCCCAGAGGCAAATATGATAATTTATTATAATTACTTAGCCGTAAGCACACTGTATCTCATTTTAAGTTAACTGTTATTTAAGTTCTTACGAGAAATAAAATTCTTTAAACCTAATAAAAAGATTAAATTAAAATAAAAAAGGGCCGATCGAAATATCGCAATAAGTAACAACTCAAGCAAACTGAAGAGCAATGCACACTGCACACAGACGCTTGTCAAGTCAATGGCTCGTCCATTGCGTGTTAAAAAAACTTTTTTACAAAAAAATACAACCGACTTCCAAAAACAACACTACAAAGTGAAAAATAACTTTAATTTCGGAACTCGGTGTCGGTGTTAAATGTATTTTCGTTTTTTGCCACCGTCTTCCGAAATTAAAGTTATTTTTCACTTTGTAGTGTTGTTTTTGGAAGTCGGTTGTATTTGTTTGTAAAAAAGTTTTTATTTTTCACTTTTTAGTTGTGTACCTACCCCACACAAATTCTAATACCACTATCTGCAAAACAAACTAGAACATCATCCATATAAAAGTGGGGAAAAAATACGTATTATTGAAGCTAACTCAAAAACTACCGAAGCAAAGTTAATCAATTTTATATGGGACCAACTGCGATGACCCTCTCGAATAAAACAAAAAAAAAATCCAAATCGGTCCAGCCATCTTCGAGTTTGAGAACCTCCTCATTTTTGAAGTCGGTTAAAAAGCAAGCTCATAGTCTTCCGGACCGCCTTCATCGCTTCTGTGTCCATTGCGCTTTTAGTGCTATCAAGGACCGCAAAAGCGATTAATAATAAACAGAGACGATAATGTCCACTGTCCAGTAAATAATTATTGCGTTTCTCTTTTTTTACAATGAGTGGGGACCTATGATACGTCTCGAGGCATATGAAACGTCGTTTCATTCGTCATACGCTTGCCTAAACAGTATAGATGTTCAGCTAAATCAAAGACTGCCAGTGTAGGTCATAAATACAATCCTCATTTAAAAATATGTCTCCAAGAATGCCTTGAATTAAATATTGTAATATTTTATGCTTTATTTAGGTATAGCAGTTCTATGTAGTTTCTACCAAAGCGAATACTTTGATAATCTGCTCTTTATTTATTTAAAATCTTTCACACGGTTTCCCTTCACTGCGGTGAGCGAAATACCGAGCGGTACCTATCCCGAAATGTGTTGTGCTGGTATCGTTTGTAACAGCGATATTTTCTGGAATATAGGTCTACTTATACGCTTCGAAATAATTTAGAAGACAGCTGCTAGCGGTCTTATAAGAAGTTTGCTGCGTTTATTTTTATTTTCGTTTACACGGAACCGCCCGGAAACAAACAAGAAGGACTTCCATTCAAAAGCAAAATCAAAATATTTTATTTCACTATGAAACGTCAGAAGCTAGGTGCACGGTTCCAAATTGGTCGTTTCCTATGGAGAAGAGCCGGCAAGAAACTCCATGGTAACTCTTTTAAAATAATTGGCTTTTAGAGTGTTTTCATTCCCCGGGAATCCCGGATCAGCACTGGCATTACAAATCAGCAAGAAGAATATTTTACAGGAAAAGGGGTAAAAACCACAGCTGGATACAAGTAACCACTTGCCAACATACATCACACTTAATATTATAAAGGCGAAAGTTTGTGCGTGTGTGTGTCTTTGTATGTTTGTTACTTCTTCACGCTCAAACGGCTGGACCGATTTGGATGAAATTTGGTATGTACATAGCTTATACCCCGGATTAACACATAGGCATTTATCCACACATTTATCCCGGTCTACGCGGGTGAAACCGCGGGGCGCAGCTAGTGTTAGTTTAAAACAATGACGCGACCCATCTGAATAAGTAAAACGAACCCACAAGTTTACCAATTAAAATAGAAATGTCTTACCAGATCTAAAAGCAGACCACATAGGGCAATCTTCACCCAAGTGACTCATCTGATAAAAATAGCCCCATTGACTGTTGCCTATTATAGCCCGATAGCTCCGTGTCTTTTACTCGCATCTCTTTTTAGACTGTAGGTAGATACAAAGGACATTGTCTAACATAGGGAAACATCTATTCTATACGACCGGGCGGCGACCTCTTTGCATCAAGTGGGTAACCCTTAGGGCTTAAGTAGATGGGCAGTTCTTTCTCTTTATTTGCGTAGGAAGGACCAATTAATATGATAGCAATTAGTCCAAGATCTGATGTAGGGGAATTTCTACATCAGAAAATTGGAGTTGTTTTTTTTTTTTTTTTCTAAGACTTACCTACACTGTTTGTCCACCGGCACGTCAACGGGACGTCAACGAGATGACGGCGCCGAAGTATCAATACCTACATACATTTACATACTATGTCCGCGTGCCCACCGCACACCACCACCGGAACGTCACATTCGATTCGAATGATCTCGCTTCTCGTTGACGTCCCGTTGACGGTGTGGGGTGGACAAACAGTGTAAGTACGTCTTAAAAATTCACCTACATCAGATCTTGGACTAATTGAATTAATTAATTGATTGGATTATCTACTAATCTTGTCTGGTACCGATTTGCAATTGGACCTTTTTTTATTTCAAAATCGTTGTTCTAGTAACTTAATCAGAAGCCTAAGATGTTACGTTATCTCCCGTCAATACTATTTCTAGATTAAACCAGTTCAGTCCAGTTTTGAAGGCAAAACATCCCAAATATTATTTGTTTTGGCCTTAAAACAGCGGCATTATTCTCCAACCCACGCCCAAAATATTTCTAGATTATATCTTAATCCCCTTATTATAAATCCGGTAACCTCGTTTAAAAGCTCAACTTAAATGAAAACCGTTCCAGTTTAATGTCGCCGTAATCCCAACTTAAACTTGACTCACAACAGTCTCCATTTAAGTTGGTAACTTAGAAGACAATCGCTTGCCTGGCACCTGTCCAGATCACGAACTATTCTTGCGACACGCCTCGAAAAGATATCCAATCCAATATTGATATGCAAGTTTAAAGGTATTGGAAATAAATGCATTTGAAAGTGTTCAGTTTGGATTCTAAGATAAGTTACTTAGGTATGACTTTGTTTGAACTGTAAAGTTATTTTTGAGTGAGTGGCGACAGTTTAGCTAAGACATCGAATTAATAATTAGATAATAAATAACAATAATAAATAAAAAGGGTCCTGAGTTTCTTCAAATATTCCGTGATCGATGTTCGTGTTCACCATGTTTTGTTCGTCCGAGCGTACACGGCTTAACAATAACGAACATCGAACTTTCAGTGCGATGTTTGTTATTGTGCAACCCAAACTTGTTAAAGTTCCTGTTAGATAAAAAATGGGTTGTTCCATTTGACAATTTGTTAGCTGACGTCATAACTTTAACTGTAACTTTAACCGCCCACGCTTCACTGGTTAAAGTTATTATTAAATATCTGTCACTTCTGTCAGACGCGTTGAATATCATGTCCCTGCTCTCCAAAGTTTAACTTTTACATTTGACATGACGGTGCAACAGCAGGTAGTCATTCTATGGTTAAAATTAATTATATACTCGTTTAGATTACTATAACATAGCCCTTGGTGCAACTCACCCTTACGGTTTCTAATTAGCACCTAATAAATGTTACTGAAAATCTTTCGACATGATTGTACTCTTGTCGTCCGCCTACATTCGACCTACAACGCCTTTGATAAACCGAGTGGAAACCACCTTTATATGACACGAACCTACTTAGTAAGTTCTATGTTATGCCCGGTGACCTTACAGTGACTTGTTCGAAAATAATACATATAATAAGAAAAATGTTCGCAGAATTATTATGACGAGATGTTGACTATAAAGTACCTAGTTAATAGGTCTTTACCTATGAAATTGCCGTTTTGTATGAAAAAATTTAAACGAATTTTATTCATGCAATTTTTATTTGTATTAATCGAAGTAATCACCCATGCAATCAATGCATCTTTGCCAACGCAGTGGCAGTTTATTTATGCCCTTCTTAAAGAAATCAGCTGGACGGGAGGCAACAAATTTTTCAAAGGCATTTATTTTGTACTGCCACTCGGGTATTGAATTTTTTTCCCGCCAAGAAGTTATCCAAATTCTGGAAAAAGTAGTAGTCTGTAGGCGCAAGGTCTGGTGAGTAGGGCGGATGACGGAGAGCTTCCAACCCCAGTTCTTGCAACTTGGAGACCGTCTGCTGTGCAGTATGAGGTCGCGCGTTGTCGTGCAGGAGCAGCGGAGACGAGCGATTGACCAATGCTGGTTGGAGATGTGCCAGCTTCTCCATCATTGTGTTCAGTTCTTCACAGTACACATCTGAAGTAATGCTCACCCCGTTTGGTAAGAAGCTGTGATGAATCACACCGGCGCTAGACCACCAAACAGTAACATAGGTAAAGACCTAAATTAAATTAGGTCCTCCTTACCCATGAAATTGCCGATTTTTCATACCGGCTAGTGTGAAATTTAATAACTTTCATTCTTTATAGCATGACATTTCCTTTTCAAAATCAGTTATTCATTTGTTTTCTCGCCATTCGATTTTTCTTTGATATCGATGTTTCTGTAACCATGGAAAACTTTTTTACAAAAAAATACAACCGACTTCCAAAAACAACACTACAAAGTGAAAAATAACTTTAATATAGGAAGTCGGTGTCTAGTTAAATGTATTTTCGGTTTTTGCCACCGACTTCCGAAATTAAAGTTATTTTTCACTTTGTAGTGTTGTTTTTGGAAGTCGGTTGTATTTTTTTGTAAAAAAGTTTTTATTTTTCACTTTTTAGTTGTGGAACCTACCCCACACAAACTCTAATACCACTACCTGCAAAACAAACTAGAACATCATCCTTATAAAAGTGGGGAAAAAATACGTATTATTGAAGCTAACTCAAAAATTACCAAAGCAAAGTTAATCAATTTTTTATGGGACCAACTGTGATGTGAACCCTCTCGAATAAAACAAAAAAAATCCAAATCGGTCTAGACATCTTCGAGAAGGTTCCGACGAATTGAGAACCTCCTCCTTTTTGAAGTCGGTTAAAAAATCGAAATTGCGCGAATCGAGATTCCGAATCCGAGTTCCGTCGTCGTGACATCAGCGCCGCACAGACAGCACGCCAAGGTACCGCAAGTGAACGCACGGTGCGTTTTTGGTTTGATCCACAGAAAAGATAAAGGTTTGATCGGTTCCGTTCTGGAAATTTTGATCTCAACAATGAGTCTGTTCATTTTGACAATATTCAACAACATTCATTTCAACATTCACGATCAGACAAATTTTTCGAACATTTATGAAGTACTGAATTCGCAATTTGCTTCAAAATGATTCAGATTCCGATTGATAGTGTGTACGCTATTAGGGTGCCGGTTTTCGTCGGCGTTTTAAGGCTTTAACTACATAAAACTTTCACTGTAGGTACCGAACAAGTTCCTACTTACTTTGAGGTCAAAACTAAACTAACCCCCACACATTTACAGTCCGCTAGCAGTCCGCCGGCAGGCGAAACATTTTTTATCTGTTTGAATGACAGCCTGCCGGGCAGACTAAAAGAATGGTTGCTGGGCCGGACTTAAATATGAGGAAACAGAAAGGACTCCAGGGAGGCAGGAGGAGAACGGCTGAGTGGCTATTGTAAATTTTTCAAAATTTTGTAATGAACTTGTACTTATGATTCATAGCAATCTTGCGCTAGCAGAACATAAGTATTAAATTATTATCTTTGTGTAGTGTTTGGGTCCCCAAGATACAGGCTGTGCCTAGTTTGGGACCCGCGCTGTTTAAGTCTTCTGTTAGTGAGAATTTCATACCATGCTACTTGTTTAATATTATGAAGTTTGAGTAAGCTAAATAAATTAATTTGAATTTGAACTGTATAATACCTAAGTACTAAGTTGTTTTAAAAAATCGAATTGTGACAAAATTCGTCCCAATTTACAAAAATTAAAGAAGACTGGTATGAGAACGGTGAAGGAAAAGATCGTCATATTGAGGAAACCGATGTCCTAGTAGAACCAAAAATTCGAAGAAAGATGACACATTTGCCAACCAATAGGGCCCGCATGGTAGATTAAGGCTCACTCCCTGTTATCAAAAGGAGGCCTGAGTCCCAGCAATGGGAACATTAGGTATAGGCTGATTATGCCGCGCCGCCGCGCCGTAAGCGGCAGGGGAGGACACCGTGGAGTTTTAGTGGGTTAGAGTCCCACATAACTGCACTATCTCCCCATGGTAGTGCAGTATGCATGAGGATTTCTCCACGATAAAAAAAAAGGCTACGCTACCTACGCGACGCCCTTTGTTATATTTATCTTGTTTTGTTTGAACTGGAACAATGTATTGCAGCGCCATCTATCTTTCTCATACAAAATAAATCTTATTTTTGTATGAAAAGCGACATCTATTGAAACTTACAGGCGAGCTTGGCATAAAAGGCGTCTTTGGCATAAAAGTTCAAGCTATATTCACTAGAGGGCGCAAAATACGAAGTTAGTGGGTGCGTTCTGATCTGACTACTTCAGTCTATTCTTAATTGCATCACAATTTTTGTTTCATTCATTTCATTACGATTATTATTTAATAAAACATTTTGCTAAAGATCTTATTTTATGCACTTTGCTTAAGTTCTATTTTTATTAATTTTATTATACGTAGCTAAATGTTACTGTCAGAAACGTTGGCTTGGATCAATGAAATGAAGATTCAGAACGTAATCATTTTGACGTTTGGGACAGGGTTACGATAAATCGCGGAGTTTTTATTAAAAAAATAAATAGAAAACAGTATGATAAAATAGAACATTACATTCTTATTAATTTACTTACTTACCGTCCAGACCACCCTTCAAGGGAAGCGCTCCTGTATTCAGGTTTGCATTTTTTCTGTTGCACACTATTTAGTTTGTTTTTAATTTTTACACTCAACCTCTTTGGACTACCCGGCAGTTTCATACCGGAACTAACACTCATTTCGTTACAAGAATTTTATGATAGCAGACTTGCTCTTGATTATTAAATTGTTTCTTACAGTTAACCATGGATAACATAGACTCTGAAAACATGGACTCTGATGAAGAATTTGCCTTCGAAACGGACCACCTGGCTCTTCGCGGGAATAAAGATTACTGTGACTTGCTGAAATTTATCGTCAAATTAGAAGCTCAAAAAGTGAAGGCATTGAAAGACATAGAAGAATTATCAGAAGCTCAAAACAGGGCACTAAATGGTCCGCTGTCTTTTCTAAACGAAATGAAAGCAGGGAGTGCAAACTTCCCTCCTCGACAAACTATTGCTGATCTGCCAAACATTGACTGGACGAGCTATGGAATAGACGCTACAATGGACGGAGATGATATTAGGGACATAAAGCCAAATAAAGATGATCTAGATTCTAGTACTAAAGTTAGGGGACGAAAGTTCACAGATAATAAACCTGAAACATTTAATCAACTATGGTCTTGTGAAGAGCAGAAAAGGTTGGAAGAATTACTTGAAATCTACCCTGAAGAGCCTATTGAGGCCAGACGGTACAAGAAAATAGCTCAAGCATTAGGAACAAGGACTCCAATACAAGTAATGAGCAGAATACAGAAGTATTTTGCTAAGTTAGCCAAAGCAGGATTGCCAATACCGGGTAGAATACCAAAAGGTGTTGGAAGGGACAAGAATAAGGCAATGTTCTATAAGAAATCCACATTTTTCCCTCAGCTGCATGTTCCTGTTACCATGGAGGATCCATATGACTGTGGTGAGGCTCATGACAGTGTGTCCCCACTAGAAATGAAGAGCAGTAACAGATATAATATGTTAGAGTTACTAAAATCTGCAAAGGAACAAAGGTTATTAGATGAAACAGCACCTGTTTATCAGACTAAGACAATGTGTGTTGGATGCCTCAAAACTGGGTTCTTAGGTGCAAGGTGGACCGATAATGCGGGCACGGACTACTGTACTGATTGTGTAGTGAAGCTACTACCGGCTGAGAGATTAATACCTGTGCGGCAACCTGTGTAAACTATTATAAAGCTCATTATATATTTGTACACTCATATCAGATGTGACAACCTGTATAAATTGCAATAAATCAACTAATTTATTTGTACACTTGTTTATTCTAATTTTATTTCATTGAACTAATTTCTCTGCAATTTAACTGTATTTTATTTAATTTTAAAATCAACAACACATCACCAAATTATGTAGGTATTTAAATCATGCCACTATCACTAAAACCACTATCACACAAGGCACACTATTTTCATCTAATTGGTCTAAAATGCTCATTTTATTAATTTACACAGCAAGCAGTTTGAATGAGCGCTCGCAGTGGGGCGGCCGCGGCGACTGATGAAGATGCACTGGCCTGGAACACTGAACACGGCTCGCACTCTCTATTGTACCCTCTATCCTAGATAGATACCTATAGAGATTGGAGGGTAACAAGGACACTGGCCACATGCTACCCTCACCGCGAGGTTCTTTTTAAAATCTCGATTGCATGCACAATATCGTTAAGCGCTTCTGCATATCGAACTTGATTGTGTCCATTTTATTTCAAAAAGCGTGTCGGTGCAAAGCACACTACTGAATCAAACAAACTCACCCTGGTCCACTTTTGCTTTGATACACTGAAAATAATACAATCAGTTAATTATTTCTTTAATATTGTGCAGGTATGCTAGTTTATGATTATTTTCGCTATGTTCTAAGTAAAAATGTCCACGTGGTGAGTAGCGCGCTCTTCTATCTTATCACCTAGATGAGACAATGATCGAACCTACATTATTTATAAGGAAAATATTAAGATTGACGCGGTCTTTCAGTTATCCTCTCCTAAAAATATTATATTTACTTACGGCAAATCTTGTAGGTAGGTACCTACCTACTAGATCCCCATAATGATAGCCATTTTCAACGAGAGACGCTTGAAAATATAAATCTTTACAAAAAAGCGGCGTTTGAAAGATACGAATAGAAACACTACGTATTTGTTGGCAGGTAGTGACAAACAAGAGCAGCTGGTACGATATAGAATACCTAAATTAGGTTCCTGAATAGAGCCGTTAGTAATGAGACCACGATCTTACAATTATAATTTACTAGCTGCGCCCCGCGGTTTTACCCCCGTAGACCGGAATAAAAAGTAAAGTAGCCTATGTGTTAATCCAGCGTATTTATAAGCTATCTACATACCAAATTTCATCCAAAGCGGTTCAGCCGTTTGAGCATGAAAAAGTACCAAACATACAAACACACACACACACACTCACAAACTTTCGCCTTTATAATATTGTGTGATAGTGTGATTGCTTGTTTGCTTACGTTGTACTTATGGTGAAAGTATGGTAAGTAGGTATTATTTAGTACCCAAGTATGTAGTTTTTAACCGACGAAAAAAAAGGAGGATTTTTTTTTATATAGGTATGACCACGCATAACTTTTTACAGAGTCGTCCGATTGTTTGGGTAGTTTTTGAGTTAGCTTCAATAATACGTATTTTTTCCCCACTTTTATATGGATGATGTTCTAGTTTGTTTACAACTAAAAAGTGAAAAATAAAAACTTTTATACAAAAAAACCGGCCAAATGCGTGTCGGACCACGCACAATGAAGGGTTCCGTAGTTGGGATGAATTTATCTTAAGAACAAACTTAACATTGTAGTTGAAAAACATGTTCTCCCATACATTCCAACTGTAAATGTAAGTTTGTATTCAAAATATTGATAGATTTACCATGTTATTTTAAGACCACAGACTTCTTATAGGTTTTCCTGTAATCTACAGGTAAAGATCTATTTTCTGTATTTTTTTCACAATTTTAGGTTCAGTAGTTTCGGAGATAAGGGGGGGGGATGGTCAATTTTCGTCTATTTTCTTAAATAACTTTAAAACAATTTATTTTAATTTTTTTTATATCATGGTTTTATTTAAATAACAAATGAATGGTAAAATTAAATACAAAACTAAAACTAAACCTTAAAAATCTAACAAAAGTGGGTGTCCATGAGGCATGGTGCCAAGAACACTGGCTGCATTTCCGCGTTGAATAGTGTAAATGTATCTCAGAAGGGAGTCATAGAAATTTAAACTACAAATAAACCAACGCAAAAACAATATTTATTTAAAAACTATTCACCATAGTTCAATACATTTCACAATATTTTACTAACCTTACAACTCCGGTGCCTCGTTCAAGATAGACTGAATCATGTCGACAACTCACGACAACTTATTGAACTGACAATTCACTTCAATGTCAAACTCAAATGACTTGATAACTGACACTGACTTTTAAAGCTTTCAAAATGGCACAAACGTAACTCGACTATAACAAGACTTATACATGGACTGTTCACTATTGTTACTAATATAAATCTACCCTCAAATAGATAAGTTTTGTTACAATAGCATTAGCTATTCTCTGTGCGAGAAATGAGCCAGCCCTCCTGTCACCAGCGCCGTCGACTAATCGAGGAAACAATTGCTTGAAAATTTTTTTTGTACTGGGACCCCATGGACCAAAAGTTTCGAAGCCAAGCGGTATAAATATGTAGTTGCTAGAAAGTGTCACATATTTGCGTCGCTTGGCCTCTTCTGCGGCTTCCGCCGCGGCTCCGGCCCTTAAAACCGAACCGCTGAGATGGGAAGGGGCTAACGTGTCGTCACATGTAGCGTCCCAAACAAGAGCCCTTCCCCGCTCCCAGGGGATCAACGTCAGGCCGTCCGGACGCCTGCCATCATCACGAACCATCCCTAAAGGTTCTAATAGAGAAGGAACATTGATGGTGGCAAGCGTCCGTTTGATGATGTCGTTAATGGAGCCGTGGCGGGAAAATCTGCCAGCACTGCGTTGGCAATATAGTCCATGGTGTCCGTTCCTGTCGACGTCGCTGCCACATGAATACCGATGATCTAATAGCTAAAGTGGCTTGAGTCCAGGAATTGTCCTCGAGGTTTAAATTTAGAATTTTTTCTAAAGCATTTTTGAGGGTGGCATCCAAGTTTTCTAAAATGTCCGTATGTTTCCAGATTGGGCATGCTCTGAGAATACTTACCTACATGTAAATTTTGGTACAAAAAGGCAATATTTTAA
The DNA here is from genome assembly GCA_946251885.1 of Cosmia pyralina. Taxonomy (NCBI): domain Eukaryota; kingdom Metazoa; phylum Arthropoda; class Insecta; order Lepidoptera; family Noctuidae; genus Cosmia; species Cosmia pyralina. The sequence continues at coordinate 22,052,142 of OX276345.1, read as the reverse complement.
AATAGTGTATGCAATATGAGAATTTAAAAAACCCAATCTATTGACGTGTTCCGAAAGTATTCTTGATTTTTTTTCCAAAAGAGGTCTAACACTCTCCTGAAGTAACGGAGCCCCTAGAAGGTAAAGTGAATCCATTTGAAGAATTTTTATTTCCAAATTAAAATTATAAAAAATATTTATTAAAAAATAAATTATTTATTAAAAAATATTTAAGTATTAAAATTATAATAAATTATTTTTTATAATTTTTTAAAATTATAAATAAAATATATTTGAGACCCTCATAGTACCTAAGCCTTTTCATTTGACATGCCACATGGTGTTGTTTGCAAAACTTTTTTTTTTAATTTTCTTATTTGCCGCCCAAAAGTGACCTCTATATTCAAAATTCATTTATTTACTTTACCCGTCCGTGTTTGGGTCACAGAAATTCATATGTGTACCAAATTTCAACTTAATCGGTCCATTAAATTCGGAGCAAATTGGCTGTGACAGACGGACAGACAGACAGACAGATAGACAGACGGACAGACAGACAGACACACAAGTGATCCTATAAGGGTTCCGTTTTTTCCTTTTGAGGTACGGAACCCTAAAAATACAACCGACTTCCAAAAACAACACTACAAAGTGAAAAATAACTTTAATTTCGGAAGTCGGTGGCAAAAAACGAAAATACATGTAACCAGAAATTAAAGTTATTTTTCACCTTGTAGTGTTGTTTTTGGAAGTCGGTTGTATTTTTTTGTAAAAAAGTTTTTTTGTTGTTCCTCATGCAGTATTTTTACCATGTGATAAATCGATTAAATGTCGGTGTTTCTTGCTACGAAACCTGCAAAACAAAAACCAATCATCGCTTATGCATAGGTACTATATGAAGGCTTAGCTACGTCTTTCACACTTTCAGTAAGTTATGTTACGGCAGCAGTGGTGTGGCGTTGGTGAAACATGTTTTTCTTCAAAAAAACAGTAAGTACCCATTTTATGTGAAATAACAACTTATTTTTTGCGTCGAACATCGGCTTTCCGAGATATCGTTAGTCATAATTTGCATTTGAATGAGATTTCAGGACGTTTTTAACGAAATTGGGACTGGGACGTTACTTATCTATCCAATTTGCTCGCCTACGTTATGAAGACGTTAGATAGGCACTTAGCTATAATGTATTCTCTTATTGGGTATCGACCACCTACTTATGTAGTAGGTACCTACCTACCTACATTTTTACCTTTCCTAGGAATAAATAGGTAATGTTTTATTATTTCACTAGCTATACCGTACACAGGTTGTATGCTAGCCGCGGGCGGTAGAATTCCGAATTACCTAGCAAATTATTTACCTTCTCCTAAGTACCTAACTACACACTTTACCTATTCCTAAATTGAAATTGATAATTATCTACTTATAATGACTATTTTCAAAAATGGGATAAAACATAGCAACTACCTAGCAACTACGTACAGTCAACAAAAAAGATATCTAGGCAGGGTAGAGTAACATCACCCTGGGATCTTGACGCCAAAAACCTAGCGTCACTATATCGGTGGCGCCGGAACGCGTTGGAGCGGGGCGAACACCTGATGCCTCGTCATGTCGAGGTGTACAGGGCTGAGCTCCGCCAGACCCCAGTGGTGGAATGGGAGCAGCGACTTGCGCAACCCAGCGCAGGGCACGCTACTATAGCGGCGGTAAGACCCGTTGTGAGGGAGTGGCTGGAGAGACGGCATGGCGCTCTTACTTTCCGGTTGACACAGGTGCTATCCGGACATGGGTGCTTCGGAAAGTACCTGTGCCGCATAGGCCGGGAACCAACACCCTGTTGTCACCACTGCAGCTGCCTCGACGACACGGCGCAGCACACTCTTGAGGAATGCTCTGCTTGGGCAGTGCAGCGTCGTGACCTCGTCGCGGCGGTTGGTGCTGCGGACTCTCTCTCGCTTCCGGGCATGGTCCAGTCCATGGTCGGAGGTGAGAGCGCGTGGGACGCCGTCGCCTCCTTTTGCGAGGAAGTGATGGTCGCGAAGGAGGCGGCGGAAAGGGAGAGGGAGGATACAACTTCCCTTCCAATCCGTAGCAGACGCACCGGGTGGCGGAGGGCGCGAAATGATCTCCAGCCGCCTTAAGGTGAGGCCTGCAGGCAAGAGACTGGGGGAGTTTGTTGCCTGAACAGTGAAAGGCCCGAGACGGCGGCGCGCCGTGTTCCGCGCGCGCCTCTCTGGAAGGATTGCGGCCGTATAAGGCCGCTGAGGGTGACGGGGTCCGCATGAATTCATGCGGGCCGACACCTAGCCGGGGGAGCGTGACGAAATGCGCAAGCACTCCAGCACCCCGGCTAAAGGTAGCAGCAGAACACCGTGTGGTTTTAGTCAGTAAAAGTCTGACAGACCCCTCCTCCTGCCCCAGGGTGGAGGACATCCATGAGGATTTCCACACGATAAAAAAAAAAAAAAAAAAAAAAGGGTAGAGTAACATATTTGTATGTGAATTGCTTCATGTTCAATTTTATATAACTACTTTGTTTTTGCCATAGAAATATAAAAAAACAGGAGAAGTGGCAAGAGGGCGTGTCTGTGTCCGCGCGACGAGATCAGTATGAACCATTCATAGTCAAATGGCCGTCTCCGCGAACTAGTGCGCTTTCGACTGTGATCGTGACAAATTATAAGAATGCCGTGTTGTTCAGTGGTTTCTTGTAAAAACCGAAGCCAAAACAAAAAGTAGGTATAGAAATCATTGAACTACTTTCCATATGCAAGTACAAGTATTTTACTATATTTGTCTCTAAAATCATGAAAAACAACAAATTGTAAAATGTTTCTTGCTTTTACTACGTTATTTTTGTTTTCAAATATCACAGCGACTGTACTATTTATGCAATAAATACATTGCCCGTTAACCACTACCTAAGTACGTCGCTAAGTGACTGGACAAGCAATGTAATAATCACAAAACGATACTTTATTTATGCGGATGGTCGCGTAGTACGGCCGCTTTTTTTTTTTTTTTTTTTTTGTGGATGGGAAATCATCAAATGACTTCTCCCGCTCTGGGCAGAGCGGGAGGGCGTGTCAGACTTTTACTGACTAAAACCCACCCATGCTCCTTCAACTGCCCGTGCCAGGGCCACGGTATCTCTTTCGAACTACCCGCGACCCCGGCGGCATCGGCCCGATTGACCTCGTCACTGCTGACATCTCTTTGAGGCGCGCGTGGAACACGTAGTACGGCCGCTGCGATGGATGTACAAGCGCACCACTAACGTAATCTATCGGCAAAAATGTCGATTGGCGAATGAATATAATATTGCTTTTATAGTTTTTTCTACAATTTGTCAATCGTTTTAACCCGGTTGGAAGATCGAATTGAAATAATGTTTTTACTTATTATGACTATCTTACAGCATAGTAGAGAAATGCGTAACCAACGTCGTTCGTTATGTAAGTTTATTAAATTTTAGATTAATAGTCGGTGTATTTTTGGGTTTGAATGATTGTATATTATGCCTTATAATCATACGATATAATTATTATCAATACATTAGGATAGCCTAAACCAACTTAACCGGATTTTTTTGATTTACTTATTGATTTTTATTTTAGCTACATATTGTTTATTTTTAATATAATATTTTCTGGACATGTCGTTTTTTATTTATTTTATTTTCAGGACAACAAAAAAAATTTTGTACAATAATAAATAGAAGAATCGATAACTTTCCGATCTAGTCAATCACTAGCGTATATGTAAAATAAATGTCTTTTGCCACAGTGCATTAAAAGGGACCGATGTTTTTGTGTGAGTAAGCTGTACGGTGCATGGTAAAATGCACGCTGTGTTTGATGAGATAAGGTTTATAATTGATTGTGTAGTACGTTTCGATTTTTGAAATGCGGTTGTGTGCGCGACTGCGTATGTATTGCCTTTACTGAAATGCATGTGTAGTAGGTGGTCAGTGGTAGGGACAAAGTGGAGACACATTGTTCCGATACATTTTAAACTACTGGGCATATCTCCTTCTTTCTTATATCTATGGTTTTTGCAATACTCCTACATTGTAACACACCAACACACGAAATCACGAAATTGAACATGAAGCAGTTCACATATAAATATGTTAGTATACCCTGCCTAGATATCTCTTTTGTTGACTGTACATATAGGTGGTTGCAAAATACCTACAGCATGATGTTATGTTAAAATAAAATATTCCAGAAAAAGTTTTCGCCATTGATTGCCTCCAGTAGAGATACATTTATGTTGTGGCCTATCCATCTCTCAGATTGCCTACTATGATTGGGAGCGGTGGAGCGAATCGGAACAGTATCCATCTCGTCCTACTGTTAATTAACGCCTTAGCCACAATTTGCTTCACAATACCTACCTAAACAAATGTTTAGGTATGTATGTAGGTATACATTTGTATAACCTAGATAATTATCAACATAATAAAAAAATATATACATTCGTATACGAATGTATATACATTTTTTTTTTGGGTCTATGCTCTTGGAGGCCTTCACCTGACTTGAAAATAGACTTTGAATGTAATTTTTATTATGTAGATAATTAAGTATCAAGGTTTATTATTGTCAAGATTAAGGAAAAGGGCCTAATAAGAAGTGGTTCTCGTCAATTCCTATCTTAATCTACCTAGGTATAACTTGTATGTATTCGTTAATTCTATTTCTAAAATACTTTTATTTAAAAATTACTTTATAAGTCTGTAAACTGCAAGTGTTTATCGACTTTTGTTGCTGACTGTACATCCTTGGCGTTTAAGTCTTTACTTAAACGCCAAGGATGTACAGTCAGCAACAAAAGTCGATAAACACTTGCAGTTTTTTAATCTTAATTATTAAGCGAAATATTTAATTCAAATCGGAACAGAAGTACTTAAAATTTAAAAAAAAAAACATTAACTTTTAACAGTTAAACGAAAAAAAAAGCAGTTTACCGAATCATTTTGTGTTAATTTAGATCATGTCAAAAAGTAGCAGTGTTAACCGACTTCTGTTGCTGACCGTACCTACTGTGAAACGGTCTTAATGTAGTGTGCATTTCAAATTCATCCTATTTCAAAACTGAATAGCTTCTTTACATTTTGCATAGAGTTCAAGATAGATCCTGGCAAAGACATTTAAATATATTAGATCCTGGCTTCGTTGTTGGTTCTATCAGAAAGCCTTTCCACTCGACACGATCATGCAACCCAATATTGTTTGCAGCGCAGCTGTAAGGAATAAAAACACTACATAAAATATTTATAGAATCTTTGATAGGATAGGAGCTCGTGGCTAAGTAGTAACAGCTGCACGGGTCGATCGATCAGGTTAAGCTACGCTTGCCGGGGTTGGTCCGTGGATGGGTGATCATCTTTACATACCGAGACTCCTCCGTGCCTCGGAAAGCACGTTAAGTCGTTGATCCCGGCTGTCATTCGTGGATCTATGACAGTCGTTACGGGTTGTCAGAAGACCGAACCAGTCTTACCAAGGGGTAGGTACCTATCATTATTTCGTATTACCCAGTCACTGGGTTGTGGAGGTCAGATAGGCAGTCGCTCCATTCAGCTGCATCCGGTTAGACTGGAAACCGACCCCAACACATAGTTGCGAATAAGGCTAGGCAGATTGACATTGATAGGATATTTTGCAGGCTTCAATATCTTCCTTATTGCTGTTAGGGTTCGCGTACTTATGTGCCAGCAATATCTAGTCGGCTTTTAAAACATTCGATGAGGTCAAATAATAAAAGGCAGGCAAAATGCTTCGCTACTTATTGCAATTTCATACTAACATGTTTATGACTTTATGAGTTTCAAATATGGCACGATGCAGTTACCTACATACACTCAATGTGAATGTGAACTATGCGCTTGAAACAGCCGCAAGTTTGAATTTTATAGACGTCATTTACGTACCTACCTAGGAATAGCTAAGGTAAAGTCGAATAGCCATTATAAATAAGAAGTACCTCGGTATTAATAGGTACAATCAACCACACATTCACTACTAAAATCGCACTTACTGCTAAAACATAAAGGCGCTGTTAGTGTCAAATTATTACCCCTGATTTGTGATTGACTGTACTATAAAGCCACGGTAACTACTTATAACGGTAGTGTATCTAATGCCTTATGCAATGCAATTTTACGAGGTGTATAAAAAAGAGATCTAGCTACCTATAGTACGCAAGGCTATACCTAAACCCAATCATACAAAGACGTACTTTCAGCAACCTTCAATATGTTCTCCTAAGTAGTGCCTGCTCCACTAAAGATCCCTGAATAGTAACGAAAACAAATCTAATTTGGCGCGCACCCACTAACTTATTATCGCTAATAGGGCTCCCGTTGTTCGGTAATGGATGTCACTAGTTAGTAAGTGGCTTTACTATTTACTTTAATATTCCACTAACATTGCCTGACTTATTTTCAAAGAATCGTTATAGCTAACTGTGCTCTGTGTCTTATGTACCTAATACATAAGACTTCAGTACACAGAGCGCGAGTTTGTAGAGCGGCATGCATAAGTTTCACAGTAACCTAAGTAGGTACGTATGACTGTACCAATAATGATTTTCTGTTCCAGTTATTTATTTGCTATAAGATTGAAACTAGGCGGCATTAAAGAGAACGCGTAAATCTTTAGAATTTCCTGAAAAGTACTATCACCTACCGACCTGCTTATACAGGGTTAGTTTTCAATGACCAGCCAAATTTTCACAGGGTGTTTTACCCATGATTATGAGTAACTTTCACTATGGGACCAACTTTGAAATCATGAAAAATAAATCAGCTGTTTCATACATTTTGGTCGAGTAGGTATTGAACTTTTGTATGAAACAGTTGTTTTTTTTTTGTGATTTTAAAGTTGGTCCCATAGTAAAAGTTGTTCATATTCACGGGTACAACACCCTGTGAAAATTTGGCAGGTCATTGAAAACTAACCACATATAGCTCTTACCTTCAGTTCATGAAAATAAGGTTTTAGTATCTGTTGATGAGTTGCGAAGCGATGTCGTCAGGTGTAGCTCGTTGAATAGAGCGCAACTCTTATTTGGTAATGATTATAACCTTTCTCAACAAGCTTTTAAGACGTGTGTGGGTGGTTATACTGGATGACTTTTTTTACTGTCTTGAAAAAAATAGGGTATATTCGGTGAACGGAGTAGAAGCCTATGGCATATCTATTGTTTTTTTTTTAATTAAAAAAAATCAAAATTCAAATCATAATGCAGGTTGCATATGATTTGAATTTCGATATTTTTAAAGGATTTACTTATTATTTTTCTTCAAAATTTATGTTTTATTGTTCTAAAATGAAAAGTTTACATCGAATTTGTAGTATTTATTGATACTTAGATATTTTTTTCTGACTAAGCTAATAAAAAAAAAAAAACTAGGTATGCCATAGGTACGCTTCTACTCCGTTCACCTAATATACCCTATTCTTTTCAAGACGGTAAAAAAGTCCTCCGGTATAAAACCCTTGATTATAATTTTGTTAAAATTTCTAGAAACGTGTAGGTACTAACATTAAGTGATACGTATAGCCACTTAAAGTTAGTCCTTGTTTCGTCGGAACTTAACTGAATCCTTTTGTACACACTACATCATATTATATGAGAAAAATTTTGTTTACAATAAGTATTTAACGCAATTCACCTACTTATACCTAGGTATTAAATGAAATGACTAACTGAATAAATAAATACACAAAACTTTTTTACAAAAAAATACAACCGACTTCCAAAACCAATAGGTACTACAAAGTGAAAAATAACTTTAATTTCGGAAGTCGGTGTCTGGTTAAATGTATTTCGTTCTTGACACCGACTTCCGAAATTAAAGTTATTTTTCACTTTTTTGGAAGTCGGTTGTATTTTTTTGTAAAAAAGTTTTTATTTTTCACTTTTTAGTTGTGGTACCTACCCCACACAAATTCTAATACCACTACCTGCAAAACAAACTAGAACATCATCCATATAAAAGTGGGGAAAAAATACGTATTATTGAAGCTAACTCAAAAACTACCCATGCAAAGTTAATCAATTTTATATGGGACCAACTTTGATGTATACCCTCTCGAATAAAACAAAAAAAAATCAAATCGGACGACTCTGTAAAAAGTTATGCGTGGTCATACATAAAAAACATACGTGTCGAATTGAGAACCTCCTCCTTTTTTTGTCGTCGGTTAAAAAACAAAAGAACACTTTTTTGTTGTGTTGGTTTGTCCACCGCACAGGAACGGGACGTCCACGAGAAACAAGATTATTCTGCCATAGTAAATGATACTGTCGCTACTTGCGCGCGGTCATCTGTTTTCTCGTTGACGTAGTGCCCGGTGAGGTGGACGTCGAAGTACACTCCTACCAACTTATCTGTGAAATGGTGAAAATTGGAACTACGGCCGTCATGTTGAAATTTCATTCGATTGTGTCGACGCATCAACGGTGGCGTCCTCTTTCAGTTCACAGATAAATTGGTAGGACTGTATTCGTCCGCATCGCTGTCATCTGGAAACGTGCCCTAAAGACTGGCAGTATTGCCAGGTTGAATGGAAATGCTAAAAATAAAAGTTTTGTACCTAATACCTACCATATGAATTTGTTCTTTTATTAGGTAAAAGTTTAATTTATTCGTCAGTCTGACTGTTGAGTTGTTCGTCAGATTACCGACATTTAAAAATGTTTTTACTCGATTGCGAAAAGCAATATTAAAATCAAATAAATCACACAAAAGTTTTGCTAACATTACGTTATTCCGCAGTCATTATTTTTAATTCATTATACAATGTATGTCATCGTAACAATAACTTTTAAGTTTTATTATCACGAGGTCGCTGCGCGTCATGAAATTTTATTTTATGTTTCATAGTATAATAATTTGAGATGAAACTACACAGCGCTGGACGATACTTGCAGACATTATTTATATTGAAACCCGCATTTTTTACGAACTCTGGACAGTAAAGCTTTAATTACAAGTTTTAATTAGGTAACCACGGATTAGGTAAGCTGGGCTAAAGACGGGGGCAGACAAAAAAGGTAATTGAAACTATGTCTTTGTTTAAAAATTTGTAACAAGGTATTTTTGAGGACTGTTGTGCTTATTAATTACTTAGCGTTCCGAAGGGTGCCAAACGAAACCCTATTACTAAAGCCTCCGCTGTCCGTCTGTCTGTCAGCGGGCTGTATCTCATGAACTATAGTTAATAGGTAGACAGTTGAAATTTTCACAAATTGTAAATTTGTAATGCCGCTATAACAACAAATAATAAAAATAAAATAAAGTTTCTTGTTTCGTTTTTTATATGGTCCCTCTTTAATTAAATATTAAAGGCGGTCCCCATGAATGAAACGTGTTTTTCAATACACTTCCTCGAAAACTGGTTCATATCGCACTACGATTGCAATGTATTTTCACACGCGTGCGATTTTTCATTTTCCAACACATGTGCGGGAATAAAAATTGCCACAGATAACTTATACCTATACTTAGTCCAAATTGGTTCAATGACTCCGTTCACACCAATCCTCTCTATTCGGAGTGAATGTTTTTTTTTAAATCTCGGCAAAGAGATATGCTTCTTTACGGCGTTAATATTTTTTGAGTACCTATTTAAAAAAAACTTTAAAAAAAAACTTAAAATAAATTTAACCAGACACCGACTTCAGAAATCAAAGTTATTTTTCACTTTGTAGTGTTGTTTTTGGAAGTCAGTTGTATTTTTTTGGAAAAAGTTTTTATTTTTCACTTTTTAGTGGTTCACGTGTGCTTATCCCTTCACAGCTTACCGGCGTGATGTCATGTTATGAACTGGTGTAAACAATAAACAGATGTGAGATTTCAGCAATCCCAGTCCAGAACCACTCCGAGAAAGTACTCTTCCAAAAACTATCCAAATCGCTTCAAGTGTGCCTATAAAATTGAAAGAGTTCTTCCTATTTCTCCAGGATCCCATCATCAGATCTTGACTTGATGATCATGGGACCACCTGGGAAGTATACCCTTTTAAACAATAAAAAAAAAATAATCCAAATCGGTCCAGCCATTTTCGAGTACTCGGGGAACATACATAAAAAAAATAAAGGTTCCGACGAATTGAGAACCTCCTACTTTTTGAAGTTGGTTAAAGAGGTTTATAAATAGAAAATCATCAAAAACCATGATTATTACAATAAAAAAACGTTTATGAACAAATTAACATTTATTTGTGTTCTAAACTCAAAATTTTTTGAATTTTTAACCGACTTCAAAAAGGAGGAGGTTATCAATTTGTCGGAACCTTTTTTTTTTTTTTTTTTATGTATGTTCCCCGATTACTCGAAGATGGCTGGACCGATTTAGATTTTTTTTGTTTTATTCGAGAGGGTATATACATCACAGTTGGTGCCATATAAAATTGATTAACTTTGCTTCGGTATTTTTTGAGTTAGCTTCAATAATACGTATTTTTTCCCCACTTTTATATGGACGATGTTCTAGTTTGCTTTGCAGGTAGTGGTATTAGAAGTTGTGTGGGGTAGGTACACAACTAAAAAGTGAAAAATAAAAACTTTTTTACAAAAAAATACAACCGACTTCCAAAACCAACACTACAAAGTGAAAAATAACTTTAATTTCGGAAGTCGGTGGCAAAAAACGAAAATACATTTAACTAGACACCGACTTCCGAAATTAAAGTTATTTTTCACTTTGTAGTGTTGGTTTTGGAAGTCGGTTGTATTTTTTTGTAAAAAAGTTTTTTCTATTTTCATATTAGGCTGTTTATCGGCTTTATCTTTGCTTCTCTTTCAATCTGGCGAAAGCAGTGCGGAAAAAAAAGAAAATTTAAATCATAGTTTCATAATAATTCATGACAAAAATATTTTTCGTTGTTTTATTTTATTTCTTCAAAAGTGTGTTGAAAAACGTCGTTTGATACACGTGGCAGTTCTCGGCTCAAAAACAACCTCGCCTACGGTTCGGGTGTTAATTCCGCCTCGAATGCAATAATTCTCCACTTGTATCAAAATGTACTATTTTCAAACTGAACCACAGATAATATAATACTACACTGAACTATTTAAAAAAAAATATGTAGATAGTGTTAAATATTGCAGTGGTAACGGAACCCTTCGTGTGCGAGTCCAACTCGCACCTGGCTGGTTTTTTACATAATTTTCCATCTTCAGTGTAGCAAAAGTCCACGTCTTATTTAATTACTCTTAAATTAGAATGAATGGGCGGGATACTTAATTTAGGTAGCTTTTCTACTGTAGAAAATAAGTCTATTTCCATTTTCTTTACAGTAAATTCTGAATTCTCAAAGAATAACCTAAATATCAATTTACTGAAATGGAACAGACCTAAAAGTGTAACATTTATATTCTAGTACCTAACGAAAAGAAAACTAATTTTCTAAGGACAAAATCTAGCTTTTACCCAGGCGCTTCCCGGAATGTGTATCTAACGAAATTACAAATAAAACTCAACGAATACTAAGTAATTTTGTTTATACGTCGAACAAAAACTATAAAGTTGGTCCATTAGACCTTCCAAATGAATTTTCGTAGGTACCTACCGGATCTAGGTAAATCTACCCGTATTGCAGACGGATTGGAGCAATGTATCAGTAGTGCTATTCTGTAAACATCTCACCGTGATAACTCAGGTGAAGTGATCCGTCTTTCCACCTGATGCTAGGGGTTGACACTATTGACAGCTCACTTTAAGATCACTTCACTCATGTTTTCACGGTGAGATATTTACAGAATAGCACTACAGGAGCTAGAATATATTTTCACAGTAATACCTCACAATTTATTTATTTTGTCAGAATGTAAGGTTTGTTATAGGTAAAACTCTTGTTCTGTCAATATTGATTTCAGTTGGCTGTACCTTGGTTGTTGGTCATACGATATTGACAAGCTTTTCAATGAAAGCTCACTACCGTTTACTAAGTATACAGGGTTACTTGCAATTCGACGTATTCCTTGCTGGACGTCTTATTAGGGTTAAAATGCAACAAATTAGGGTTAAAATGCAACAAATTAAGCCACCAAATGTTCTACCGAAATCTATATACCTATATAAATAAAAAGAGAAGTCCTGACTGAGTGATTGACTGACTCATCAACGCCCAGCCCAAACCCTTCGACCTAGAAAGCTGAAATTTTGCACAGAGGTTCCCTTTATAACGTAGACGAGGAACAAGGAAGGATTTTCGTTCCCGTTAGATATTTTCCGACATCCACGCGGGCGAAGCCACGGGCAAAAGCTAGTTCAAAATAAATTACGACAAATAAAATGTTTAATTAGTGATCTTTGCCAAAGTTTGAGGCATTTTTCAACTTTTAATTTTTAACGAAGATCTGCTACGGTATCGTCTATGATAAAACTTTAATTCAAGAATAGTCGCGCCGTAAATATTTTTTTGTATTTTTCAAAAATAAACTAAAAATCGAATTATTGAATTTCGGTGGAACATTTTGTGGCTTTATTTGTTGCATTTTAACCCTACTATGACGTCCTGCAAGGAATACGTCGAATTGCAAGTAAACCTGTATATTATAAGTTTTGTTTCTTACACGTTAACTGCCAAGTTAGGCTTTCTAAGTCGTAGTATCAAGCCATGACGATGTGTTTTGCTTGGGGCCATGCCAGTCATTTCAAATCTTTATATAAAAAGAGAAGTCCTTACTGATTGATTGACTGACCCATCAACGCCCAGCCCAAACCCTTGGACTTAGAAAGCTGAAATTTTGCACAGAGGTTCCCAGAGGTTTACAATGTAGACAAGGAATTAGGAAGGAATTCCCGGTGGTACGTTCCCGTGGGATATTTTCCGATATCCACGCGGGCGAAGTCGCTAACAAAAGCTAGTAGGTAGCTAATAACGCTAAAAATGTGCCAGGCAGGCGGCTTACTGTGGTCTTTTGAATTTGAAAGTTCAGTGTCAGTCACCGGTGGCTGAAATGGCACGAATAAGTAGTATATCTGTCACTTCTGTCAGCCACCGGTGACTGACATGGCAGCTAACGTGCGTGCGTGCGTGTACGAATAGGGATGATGTCTGGGTAAAAAAAAAAGTTTTTTTTAGTCCGTCATTCAGATATTAAAAAAATATTAGACACGTATTTTTTGCTTTATCATATTATTTTAATAATAAAATTTTAATAAAAAATGACTTAAATAACACGCATTAATGTTGGGGAGTGGGGGCTCGCTAAGTCACTTGTACGTATAAAATCTAGCTAGGCGTGACGTCATGCAATATTTGAACTCAATGTATGTATCGCCATAACATTTTGATTACGTAAAAAAAAAAATATGTGTCCAATATTTTTTAATAATCTACAACACGGACAAAAAAAATTTTGTCATCTTCCCTATTCTCAGCCAGGTATTATAATTTCAATGTCATCATCTGCCTAGCCTTTTCCCTACTATGTTGGGGTCGGCTTCTAGTCTAACCGGATGTAGCTGAATATCAGTAAAAACATGGAGAGACTGCCTACCTGACTTCCACAACCCAGTTACTGTGTAATTCGATACCCCTTGGTAAAACTGGTTGTCAGACTTTCGGGCTTCTGATGACTCGTAACGACTGTCAAAGTCAATCCACGAAAATGTCATAAAAAATAAAAGCTTGTAAAAATAAAACAAAGACTGTCCGTGAACTTTCTAAGCGTCCCAATAAAAATTATGTAAGTACCTACATTTTGAATAATAGGTACTAGTCATATAACTAAGGTTTTCATCTGTAGAGTACATCACTTATTCAGATACGATCTGATCATTACGAAAAAGGGTTCGTTTGGTAGATTTCATTCATTCCAATCGCTTCTGATGGATCGAAGGAAACTCAATCTACAAAATCGATGGTTACGATCATTCAATTTTGACACCTATTCTCTAGGTGCGAAGACCCAATCGTCAATTTTAGAGTGGCTATGAATTATAGGGAAAAGTTTTTTGTATTGCTTCGTAACAATGAAAGACAAGTTTGCGAAAATGGTTCCTCTGTAAGCGAGATTGTTTTGTAATTGGTGTTAACTGTGTTGCCCTTGTTCCTAGTTACTTTACTATAATAAAACAAAAGAGGATTTATATTGAAAGTCGAAGTCGAAGTCGTTTGAGTTGTTGGATTAATTAAACATTGTAGTTATGTATTTGGAAGTTGGCCTTCAGCTCGACGATAGCACTAACCTTATTTTTCAAATTTATGAAAGTTGACTATAACGACATGGGACTACCTACATACTACGAGATGCAGCATATGAATAATCATATTGAATCCAATCCGTGAACTACGCACCTACGGCTACGTGAGTGCTACGCGCTTGCCCTACGCGCTGCTACGATCGTAGCACGCTGCTACGCCCGCCCTAGGATGATCCCAAAATCATGTTTCCGAAAGTAAACGTATGTGGGCCCTTCGTATGCCAAACGCAGATCTATGCGAGACACAATGGCTTTTTAATTGTTTCTGTAATTACCGTCATACGAGTGTGAATCTCCCTGATTCTGTTCAATCTTCACAAAGATTAATCGAGTTGTTAATAGCAGTTTGTTGTAATTAACCCTCAGAAGGATGCCGCCAATTAAATATTCCCTGGTCGTCTTTTACGACACTCGCAGAAGGACAGAATTTTGAATGGCTTCTCTTAATGTACTATACATTAAGAGAAGCTATTCAACTCTAAAATGATGAATGAACCGTAACACGTCGAGAATTTAAACCTATTAATTAATTAAATTGTTTGTTCAGCATTGAAGTTAGTGCTCAATGGCGTACCGTGTGATAAATAGGTCATAAGCCATGAGCTAATTGCTCATGAGCTGAATACAGCAAACAGTGTTTTGTTCTTTGTTAGTTAATTATGCATAATATTATGAGTAATAAATTAGATTTATAATCAACCAAGTCAATGCGTACTAAATTATTTATGGTAATAAAAGTTTTGCTATGATTGAAGTACGCTTATTAGTTTTAGCAATATGAAAATTATTTTGGGAAATAAGAATAATATACAATAGCTTCGCCCCCTATTACTGCGCCCCCTATTACCTCCTATTATTTTCTGATTTTACCGAAGATGTGAAATAAATTTGGCAAAAAAAAAAAACATTTTGAAAGAGCACAATTATACAACAAAATACCCTCATGCATAAAAAAATTACAGTCATTCAAATAATTCAAAACTCAGTTAGCTGAATATTTAATCACAAATAACACCCTTCCTAAAAGCTGAATGCATTGGATATTGGATGGGTGTATCATAATGCTACCGTGACGTCTGTCTGTGACAAGCTTTATATTTATTGTTTACTAGCTTTTGTCCGCGGCTTTGCCCACGTGGATGTCGGAAAATATACCACGGAAACGTACTACCGGGAAACCCTTCCTCATTCCTTGTCTACATTATACAGGGAACCTCTGTGCAAAATTTCAGCTTTCTAGCTTTTGCCCGCGGCTTCGCCCGCGTGGATGTCAGAAAATATCTCACGGGAACGAACTGCCGGGAAATCCTTCCTCATTCCTTGTCAATTTCAGCTTTCTAGGTATAAGGGTTTTTTTGCTGGGCGTTGAAGAGTCAGTCAGGACTTCTCTTTTTATTTATATGGTTAGATAGATTTTAAGAATTTTTCTCATGTAAGTGACTTATATACTTAGTGTCTTTTTTGAGAATAAATATCTTTAAACCTAGACTTATTACGTGGGACTAAGACATAACTGGCGAAATTCGGCTATACCTCTGCCCAACCCTTCGAGGAAACAGAGCGTGAGGATATGTTATGTTAAGAATAACATTTCCAGTCCACTAGCTTCCATATTACAGCAAGTAAGCCTTGAGGGTTGCGCTCTGCATTGCGTTACCGGTAATTCGAGTAACAACTTAATTAACATAATTCATGATCAAACCCAATTAATTTTTCATTTATTCTAATTCATTAAAATAACATTTTCTTTCGTGTTATTATTTGAAATATTATTTACCCGTCTGGTAAAAATCCTGTAAGTATGGTCGGCTAGTAAAGTTGCTGAATAATAAATAATAGAAGGAAGAATAATCATTTTTGCTACATAAATGACGCACACAAACACCAAAAAACCGGCCAATTGAGGGTCGGACTTCGCACAATAAAGGGTTCCGTAGTTGATAAGAATTTATCCCAAAAACAAACTTAATATTGTAGTTGAAAAAAAAGTTCTTCCGTACATTGACATACATCATGGTCAATTCTCCAACTGCAAAGAATCATGACAGAATTTGGTCTCGACTTTTTTTGGTGCCCATAGATTTCATTTAATTGAATCAAATTTTATTAATTTTCTACGATTTTTCAATTATTCACTCCTTCTCGTAAAGGCCGGAGTTATTTTATGTTTTTAAAAGCTTATCAAATGATGTTCGAATTAGGTACATTCGAAATGTTACCATTAAAATAGTGGTGTGAGTACAAATAGTATGAATGCAATTTATCTGTATCAATTATTAAACGAATGATCGATATAATTGACCGATCGATGACCCATGTAAAGTTGGTTTTATTTTTAACATAATTGTTGAAATGGTATATTATTTCGTCTTTAATCAACTGATATCTTTGAAGAAATGCTTCTACCTTTAAATCCAATTAATAATGGATCAAAATATCACAGGATCGTTTCAGTGTTGTATCGATTCTTAAGAAAACCGAAAAGAATCGTGCAGCACTACTTTTGTCATTGACAGTGACATGTTGTCTGTGGTTGTCTGTCAAGACGCTACAGAATCCTTCCGCGTTTTTCATCTCGGCTGTGTTTAGTGTTTATATTTGGCTTTCTATTTATTTTTACCCAACTTGGACTGTTTATGGACTGATTAATACTGCCCTGTGTGACTAGTGCGTGCCCTTAGGACTCCGATATTGCTTTTGCGTGACCTTAAGCTAATCTTATGTGCTCCGATTGTGCCCAGTGAATTGGATTTTTGTTGTAAACTCAGAACAATCATAATGGCAGATTACTATAGGATACATCGTCGCACGCGCATTTTATGTGTAAACTGCTGTAGCGCACTGTAGACTGCTGCGCACACACTATGACCTATGGTATCTAGGATGGGCCAGACATCAAGAACATATCTCAGCACCAGGTATTCTTGATGAGATAATAACACGAGATGAGGATGAGGAATAAAATGAATATGTTTAACAAAATGTCTTTTTTATTTGCCCTAATATTAGGTATCCCTCAGTTTTAGTGTTAACGGGGCAAGTGCATTTTTTTAAATACGCGCCCAGCTTTCGTAAACATACAATTGAGTACTACTCTACACCGAGGGTTAGAATTTATTTGGGTTTTTCTCATTTTATCCGTAAATACTCTTGTTCTCACTTAGACCACACCACATTATACATTTCTTTATGATTTAATTTCAATCTGCGATGTTTTATAGATAATTGTTGTTTGAAGTTCATTCATAACCTAAAAATTCAAACACTAAAATCTTTTTTTCCGGCTTTCCCAAGTGAAAATAGTCTCATTTATAGATTCTGGAGCTAACGCCAAATCTTTTAACATATTTATCATTTCGGGACACTTCAATTTGATCCCAGACAATTCTTAGTATGGAGACCTGCCATTGTTCTTTAAGTTTGTAATCGCAAAAAATATATATTTTATGTGTTAAGTAGTTTTATGACAATTTTTTTTTGCGATCTTCGAACTTTTCCGTTTACATTTTCCGTTTTCCGTTTTCATGATTTTAGGTCAACGGGAAGTACCTTGGGTTTTGATTTACTTGCGAGTATCAAAATATGTCGCATAAATGGCCGTATTTTTTTATTGCGTTGACTTAGAGGCTTGATTTTTTTAGAGATCCAAGAGCAAGAGACCATATACCTAGGTATTTGATATGAATTTCAACTTGATAACACCACGAATCCAGACAGACTGATAAACGGACAACGAAGTGATCCTATAAGGGTCCCGTTTTTTCTTTTGACGTACGGAACCCTAAAAACAGTCCATTTTCAATAAATAAAGCAAACTGTTTGGAAAAACGAGCAGAGAAGAGTGCCACAGGGTTGAATATAAGCATCAACCCCCAAATTCAAAATCAGATTATCCAGACCACCTTAACACCAAAACTTTCCCTATGTTACATTATTTACACGAGTAACATCTGGTAACCCCAAATTTTCCTTTACAGCATTGTCAGCAACAAATTTAAATGTAGAATGTATTGTCAGTTTCATTGCTGTCTGTACCTACTCGGAAAACGTGTATGTTCAACACATGTACTGGTACGTATTAGTTGCCAGTCAGGGGAGTCAGGTGTCCGGTCGCATCACCAATTAGTCCTGGTTGTTTGCTCGCAACCCGGCCAGCGACGCCTTTTACTCATTAGAGGAATAAAAATAAAAAGGATTGCGAGTTACCGCAGATCTCGTTGTATTTTGTTGGAATGTAGCACGTGTAAGGAGTAGATACACTCACGAGCTTATAAATTAAATAAAGGGATAAAATAAGAGCATAAAAACTGGCCAAGTGCGAGTCGGACTCGCGCACGAAAGGTTCAGTACCATTATCTATAAAAACGGCAAAAAAATCACGTTTGTTGTATGGGAGCCCCCCTTAAATATTTGTTTTATTTTAATTTAATTATTTATTTTTAACTAGCTGACCCGACAGACGTTGTCCTGTCCAAATTTCATTAATTCATACAAAATTCTCATAGAAAATTTACTTTTAGTTTTCCAAAATTTTCCAATTTTCCTGGCAACTTTTCCAATTTTTTTCTTCTTATGAACCTTCCTCTCGAATCACTCCGTCTATTGCTGAAAAATGCATTAAAATCCGTTGAGCAGTTTAAAAGATCTAAGCGATCAGACAGCGAAAGCGACTTCATTTTTAACCGACTACAAAAAGGAGGAGGTTCTCAATTCATCGGAACCTTTTTTTTCTTTTTTTTTATGTACGAGTATGTTCCCCGATTACTCGAAGATGACTAGACCGATTTGGATTTTTTTTTTTGTTTTATTCGAGAGGGGCATCACAGTTGGTCTCATATAAAATTGATAACTTTGCTTCGGTAGTTTTTGAGTTAGCTTCAATAATGCGTATTTTTTCCCCACTTTTATATGGATGATGTTCTAGTTTGTTTTGCAGGTAGTGTATTAGAATTTGTGTGGGGTAGGTACACAACTAAAAAGTGAAAAATAAAAACTTTTTTACAAAAAAATACAACCGACTTCCAAAAACAACACTACAAAGTGAAAAATAACTTTAATTTCGGAAGTCGGTGGCAAAAAACGAAAATACATTTAACTAGACACCGACTTCCGAAATTAAAGTTATTTTTCACTTTGTAGTGTTGTTTCGACCTACCCGCCCGTGTGGCTGTTATTATTTAGCCAGGAGCCGAAAAAAATAACCCTATATACTTGTACCTACTCATAGTTACTATTTGTTATCTGACTACTATGAAATACAGGTCTCCTTATGGCGCCGCCGGGTTCGCGGGTTGTTCGAAGAGATACCGTGGCCCTGGCACGGACAACTGCAGGAACACGGGTGGGTTTTAGTCAGTAAAAGTCTGACACGCTCTCTCGCTCGGCCCAGAGCGGGAGAAGTCATTTGATGATTACACATCCACAAAAAAAAAAGGTCTCCTTATGGCAGTTTTTCTGTTACGTAAATAATAAAAACTTTCTGTAACACTTCCGGATCTCAGGCTTGAAGGTTTAATATAACTATGGGTATATACAGGGTTACTTGTAATACGACGTATTCCTTGCAGGACGTCATAGTAGGGTTGAAATTGAAATGCAACAAATTAAGCCACCAAATGTTCTACCGAAATTCAATAGTTTTTGAGTTAGTTAGATTTTTTTATGAAAAATACAATTAAAAAATGATTTACGGCGCGACTTTTATTATCATAGCTGATAACGTAGCAGATCTTTGTTAAAAATTAAAAATTGAAAAATGCCTAAAACTCTGGCAAAGATCACTAATTAAACATTTTATTTTTCGTAATTTATATTTTTTAGACAAAAATTACAAACAAAAAAACTGAATTTCGGTAGAACATTTGATAGCTTAATTTGTTGCATTTTAATCCTACGACGCCCTGCAAGGAATACATCGAATTACAAGTAACAATGTATGAGCGAAAAGGCTTTTACGACATAGGACACACGTGCCTGGGTCGTAAACATAGCAATACGTTACACAAGTGTCTATACTATACATCAATCTGCCTAGCCTTTTCCCAACTATGTTGGGGTCGGCTTCCAGTCTAACCAGATGCAGCTGAATACCAGTATTTTACTTGGAGCTACTACCTATCTGACCTCCACAACCCAGTAACTGGGTAATACGATACCCCTTGGTAAGACTGGTTGTCAGACTTTCGGGCTTCTGACGACCCGTAACGACTGTCAAAGATCCACGAATGACAGCCGGGACCAACGGCTTAACGTGCTTTTCGAGGCACGGAGGAGTCTTGGTATGTAAAGATGGTCACCCATCCACGGACAACCCCGGCAGGCGTAGCTTAACCTGATGGATTGACCCGTGCGGCTGTTATTACTTAGCCACAAGCTCTATCTATACTATACATATATTACAAAAAAAATTGCCAAGTAAATAAATAAATATGTTTGGACATATCACACAACGCCTTCTAGCCCCAAGCTAAGCAACCTAATGCTTAAGTGTAAGTTGGCACACGGTGAAATAGGATACAAAGTTCAAAAGTATTGAATTTGACTTTGACGTTTATCTTTGCGATCAGTGTCATCTTGTACTGTCAAAGTAAAAATACTGGACATGCTGGGCCCTGTTTAATAAACGTTACAAATTGTAAATTGTAATTGTATTTTACAATTTACAAATCAACAAGTTTCTGTTTAATAAAGAATACAACTTACAAATTTACCATGGTGGAAAACTGACAAAATTGTAAAATTGTACCTACAATTCTACTTATTTCTGTTTAATAAACAATTTCTCTTTATAGGTGACCACTTACTTATTTGTAAGGAAAACTGTTATATTGAACGCATAATTGTAATAAAAAATTTACATATTTTGTAAATTGTAGAACAATTCCGACAGGTGGACTCGCCTTGTGTCAGAACTTAACAATTTTGTACCTCAATTTAATAAGAGAAGAAATTTAATTTTTATACATTAAAAACTTTTTTACAAAAAAACACAACCGACTTCCAAAAACAACACTACAAAGTGAAAAATAACTTTAATTTCGGAAGTCGGTGTCGGTGTCGGTGTCGGTGTTAAATGTATTTTCGTTTTTTGCCCCCGACTTCCGAAATTAAAGTTATTTTTCATTTTGTAGTGTTGTTTTCGGAAGTCGGTTGTATTTTTTTGTAAAAAAGTTTTTAATTTTCACTTTTTAGTTGTGTACCTACCCCACACAAATTCTAATACCACTATCTGCAAAACAAACTAGAACATCATCCATATAAAAGTAGGGAAAAAACACGTATTATTGAAGCTAACTCAAAAACTACCGAAGCAAAGTTAATCAATTTTATATGGGACCAACTGTGATGTCCTTCTCGAATAAAACAAAAAAAAAATCCAAATCGGTCCAGCCATCTTCGAGTATTCGGGGGAGAACCTCCTCCTTTTTGAAGTCGGTTAAAAATAATTCTAACAACTAGTAGTGGTAGTAGTGACACTAGTGATGATGAATATATGAGTGAACGGCAGCGGCGAGTTTTTCGTAACAGGATAAACTTTACGTTGATGTGACAGATTTTACGTTCAACGAAAAATTTCGGGTCAGCAAAACTACCGTCGAATATTTGGTAACGAAAATAAGACATGATCTTAAATACGATTCTAAGAGAAATGCAGCCCTTACACACACAAATTGCACTCAGAAAAATTTTGTGTGCATTGCACAGGATGGGCTGTGGCTCACAATACCATGTTATAGCAGATGCACATGGTGTAACTAAAGGAAAGATACATAACTGTATAAAAAGATCTGTCTAGAATCTCGATTTAGTTTTTCACTAAACCAACGAAAAAAACATGTTTATTCTCATATATTAGAGATAGAATCGTGATTTTGTTTGTTTGTGGCTAAGTAATAACAGCCGCACGGGTCGCACGCACGCATAACTCCGTCGCTTGCCAACCGATTTAAAAAAATATTTTTTTGTTGGAAAGGGTATACTTCCCAAATGGTCCCATTTTTGTCAAAATCCAGTTCTGATGATGGGATCCTGGAGAAATCGAAGGAACTCTTCAAATATTATAGCCACACCTATAGCGATTTGGATATTTTTTATAGTAGCTCGTGCATTTGCTCTCGGAAAGCACCACTTGGTGTAGTGGAACTGATGATGAAGACCACAGATGGCTATCGGAACTACTCAATGATAAATATTTCACAGGTTGCGATTCGATTACTTTAATATGGTTGCTAAGCAATTTCAGCTCGTAACACAATGCGTGTGGTGAGTGGTTGTTGAGGAGTTCTCCTGGTTCTTACCAGCAGAACTCCTCAACAGTTAACGACCCAGCATCGGGAAAAGCAATATTTTGTAACATGTAATTGACATTAGACTATTGTAACTTATACAAATTATAAACAGACCCACTAAAAAGCGAGAAATAAAAACTTTTTTACAAAAAAATACAACCGACTTCCAAAAACAAAACTACAAAGTGAAAAATAACTTTAATTTCGGAAGTCGGTGGCAAAAACGAAAATACATTTAACTAGACACCTGACTTCCGAAATTAAAGTTATTTTTCACTTGTGTTGTTTTTGGAAGTCGGTTGTATTTTTTTGTAAAAAAGTTGGTTTGAGTCAAATGGTTTGAGCTAGAAATAAGAAAAGAGTACAAAACCGACTGCCTTTTTTTTTTTTTTTTTTTTGTGGATGGGAAATTATCAAATGACTTCTCCCGCTCCGGGCAGAGCGGGAGGGCGTGTCAGACTTTTACTGACTAAAACCCACCCGTGTTCCTTCAGTTGCCCGTGCCAGGGCCACGGTATCTTTTTCGAACTACCCGCGACCCCGGCGGCATCGGCCCAATTGACCCCGTCACTGCTGACATCTCTTTGAGGCGCGCGTGGAACACAACGCGCCGTCGACCCGGGCCTGTTCCTTACCGGACGGCGAGCTGCCCATTACTCGTCGTCCGCAAGCCCGCGCCTACGGTGGCCGAGAATCGGCAATCGATTCCCGCCGCCCAGGGCGTCTCCTACGGCGGCTAGGGGCGCGAGGGCGCGGCTGTTGCCGGTAAATGGCGGTAAACCGACTGCCTAAAATGTCAATAGGTACTGTACCCAAGCTTTGGAAGCCGGCTGTCTCTGCGCTAAAGAATATGAACCCAATTTACTCTCACATTGGCTGTACTACCATTTTGTCTACGGTTGAGTAGTAAGAGTCGAGCTACATAAAGTTAATCCTCTAAGCTGGTCTAAAGACTCCTCCTATAATAGGAAGTCTCTATAAATCTCCCTTGGAACGTTAAAACCTCTCAAGGATTAGTGCGTAAGACACTTTACTACACAAATAATTTGAATATTTTAAGGGGGATGCGCTAAGGTATCCCGCGAAATTCAAATTTTATTACGTTTTTTGCAATTTACAGGTCAGCGTCAGGATGTATATTGACTAAAATATGATTCGCGACCGTAACTAATATGGCTTTACAGAATTATAATCATTAGAATCAGCAATACAACTCCTTAAGTTAGAATTGGCCTCAAATCTCATGATTTCATAAAATAGTCATTCAATAGGGTAATATGAACTTAGATAGTGGTATTGATGATTTTTATGATTATAATTCTATAAATAAATATTTGATACGGCCGCGAATCATATTTAGGTCAACATACAACCTAATACCTGACTTGCAAATTGGAAAAAAACGTAAGAAATTTTGAATTTCGCCGGCTACCCTGGCGTTTTAGTCCGAAGAGCTTAGAAATAAAGTGACACTTTGCAACTACCCATTTATTACAAAGAAAACTAATACCAAGATCTCAATCTCGAAGGCAAGGGCACTTTACGTAATCCTATCGCGAATGTTATCCGACATGAAAATCCAATTTCCAATTAAATTATTTCCACTTTTGCGAAATTCAATTATTATTTTTGTCATATTGGGTATCTGGTCGGGTTTCTGGCATAACGCTTGTATGTCAGTGAAACAATGGCTGGGGGCCCGACATTGGCTGTGGGCCGTGAGCGAGAAGCGCTTGGTACGTGAGCGGGACGGGAACGGGGCGTAAGTGCGACGGGCGCGGCAAAAGCTGCGCTCGTTCTCTCAACAATGGGCGATGTGGAGATTGATGAGTTAATTACGATGAGGAGCACACTTCCCTTTACGTTGGTATATTAGCGTGAACAGTTTTTACATCCGCATCGGAATAAACATGGACCTGCCCACGAGACCTGCCCCCATTTTCGTTTCGAAACAATTTTTTTTTTTAGGTATTGGTCGTAATAATCGAAGTAAAGTAGGTAAGTTTTGACGCAGTTGGCACACAAATCGAATAGGTGGCCTTAGGGGATACATCGATAATTTTGTGTTTTTAAAATTCCTATAAAACTAAATGTGTATGGTTCATTCATTTCTATTTTTCATATGTGGTATTTGACTAAGTATATTGTCTACTGTTGTACTAAAACCGAATCAAGATTACTTGAAATTTTTTCTATAGAAAAAAAACCAAAGTAACACCGTCTATTTTCTGTTTATACGGTATAATACAAACAGTTCTTTATTGCGCAGTAAAACTTGCTTTAAATCGAAGGTATTTCTTTTTTTTTTTTTTTTGTTCTTAATTTTTATAAGAGGCTTTTATCCACAGTGGCAAGTCAGCCTCATCATAACTTAAACTATTCTAAACTACAAATACAAAAAAAAATACAAAAAAAACAAAAAAAAAAAAAACACGGTGAAGCGCAAGGCGTGAACTAGTTTGACATCTCCAACTTAGTTCATAGCTATAGCCGTCCTTTTCTCGCGCTGCCTGTTAGTAAAAGATAGCTGTAGTGATCACTATCACAACACTAACTAACTATATGTATAAGTATACGTGTCACACTGGCTCACCGCTACAGCCAGCTCCGAGCGCAGGCGCACGTCCAACCTGCACCGCGTCTAACGCCAGTTGTCAGTTTTGACAGCTGCCCCCTCTGCTGGTGTACATGAGACAATGTATTGTATCTATTGCATAGATACAAACACTACATCCCTTCCTTTTTAACAAATTTTATTGTTTATAAATGTTTATCATACATTCTCTTAAATAATAGAACTTAATCATTTTGGTATTTTACTTATACAATAATCAACTTTGACCGTGACATAAAATTTTAATTTATACAGATTTGTTTCATTCGATTGTCTGATCCTCATTTCCCTTGGTGTCTTCTCCTACTGATTTCCATTGTCCTTCAACTCGCTTAAGATGAATCACACGCCTTCGTAGTCTTTGTCCAGTTTCTTCATTCCTTGTTGTAATTCCCCTCCTACTGATTGTTCCACTACATGTGGTGTAGGGTTGAAAGTAGTTGAGAGCTTATTGGTCTTTTCCATTTCTTTTACGTACACCTTCTCGCCTTCCGTCAATTCTGGGTTTTCCGCTCTTCTTTTTCGGTCTCCATACTCCTTCCCTTTTTCCTTTTGCACTTTGTCTCGGTCTCTAACTTCAGTGCCATCCTCATCGGTTAAATATCTCAACATGGGAATTTTATCCCTGTTCATTCGTTTGAAAAAAGTTCTGACGGTGTCTTTCCCGTAATTGAATGAGGAGTGGAGTTGTACAGCATTAGGAATTCATATAATGTGTCTCTCATATCTTTGTTTTGACATTCCACTTCTCCGTTTATTTGCGGCCCATAGGGCACCGTATTAAAAAGCGTAATATTACAACTACAGCAAAATCCTTAAACTCTTCACTAACGAATTGTCGGCCGTTGTCAGCAGTGATCGATAATGGATAACCGAGTCGACTAAAAATTTCTTTAAGGATTTAAATCATTTGCGAGCTCGTTATGGTCCTCGTTATCTTGATCTCTTATAGCGACTGTAGTAGTCAATAATTACTAGTAAATAGTCGTTATTCGGCAATGATATAAAATTATCACTTTACAAAAGGGACTTCAAAACTAAATTGAAGCGTTACCTACTGGAAGGCTGCTATTATTCTATTAATGACATTTAAATTGTAAACATACATATTATACTAGAAATTTACTATGATTATTACTTCTGTTACTATTAGTCTAAAAATCTTTTATTGTTAATTTACATTCACGACATTTATGTAAGTAATTGACATTGGATATCTGACATTGCCTATATTTAATTATTTGTAGCATTATTTATTTTTTCTTCTAATGGTATTGGTATTCTCCGGTGGGGTTGCATAACTGGTTTTACTGATGAATCACCAGGTATTTTTGATTCCAGTTCAACTTGATTTACTTCCACGCCTAATTTAAGAACACCCAATCGCAATGCAGTGTCTTTCCCAAGTAGGTTCCGTGATCCATTTTCAATAACGTAAACTGTGGCGCGTTCCATTTTTCCGTTTGTTTTTATTTCTGCTTTAAAAGAACCTTTGATTTGTAAAGGTGTCTTACTTCCATAGGCTAGTAATATTTTATTAGGTTCTTTTACTTGTTTGTCACAAATTATCTTGTTTTTCTTTAAATATTCCCAGGTTTTATAAGATATTAAATTTAATTTGCATCCCGAATCAATCAACATTTCCAAATTTACTCCTCCTATCTCGCATTTGATTGTTGCGTCGTCATTCAAATTAAATACATATTGTACTTCTTTTTCCAAAGAATTTACAGTAGTTTCCTTCCGTGGTCGCTTGTTATAATTATTTTAGCTTTCTTGATTTTGTGTGAGTTTACGTTTCTTTTGAATTAACTTAGATTTGCAACATCTTTGATAATGGCCTAATTTTCCACAGCCGTTACATTTCTTGTCTTTCGCTGGGCAAGGAACACTTTGAGAAATGTGGCCAGATAATCCGCATCTAGTACAAATTGACATTTTTTTCTCTTCATTCGACTCTTTTTCTTGTTTAGTCCACCTTGAATTATCTTGGTATCTACTTTTTATTGCATTAACTTCATTTGTATTATTCTTTCCTTTTTGTTCATAACTGTTCAGTTGGTAGTTCACAATTTCTAGGGTATTGGCTATAGTAATCACCTTGTCTAATGTAATTTCATCACCCATTGTTAACATTTTTTTCTTAGTTCTGATGACAAAGATTTTTCAAGTATTTGGTCAATTATATGGTCATCAACTTTTTCGAACTTACATTTTGATGCCTGGTCTCTTAGCTTGATGACAATTTTTTCAAAACTTTCTCCTTCGTCTTGCTTAAGAAGACGGAAGATATGTCGTTCAAAGGTCTTGTTTTGTTTGGGGAGGAAGTAGTCGTCTAATTTACTAATAGCTATTTCAAAGATATCAACATTCTCCCCAGCTTCCACATTTGCTCCAGGCAAATTGTAAAATATTTCCTGTAGTGCACCTCCCCCTAGGACTAGCAACGTAGCTCTCTTTTTAGCTGGAATCGTGATATCAGCGGCTTCAAGATAGATTCGAAGGGATCGTTTCCATTTTTCCCATCTCAAACCAACCGATGTACTTTCACCCTCGATATCCAATTTTTCCGATGGCGGTAGCTGGTTTGCCATGTTTGATCGTATTTAGGCGACCTGAAAATACATCCAATTTAATGGATGTCCGAAGAACATACATCCAATTTAATGGCTGACTCATACATCCAATTTAATGGTTGTCCGAAGATCATACATCCAATTTAATGGACGTCCGAAGATCATACATCCAATTTAATGGTTGTCCGAAGATCATACATCCAATTTAATGGAAGTCCGAAGATCATACATCCAATTTAATGGTTGTCCGAAGGTCATACATCCAATTTAATGGACGTCCGAAGATCATACATCCAATTTAATGGACGTCCGAAGAACATACATCCAATTTAATGGACGTCCGAAGATCATACATCCAATTTAATGGACGTCCGAAGATCATACATCCAATTTAATGGTTGTCCGAAGGTCATACATCCAATTTAATGGACGTCCGAAGATCATACATCCAATTTAATGGTTGTCCGAAGGTCATACATCCAATTTAATGGACGTCCGAAGATCATACATCCAATTTAATGGACGTCCGAAGAACATACATCCAATTTAATGGACGTCCGAAGATCATACATCCAATTTAATGGACGTCCGAAGATCATACATCCAATTTAATGGACGTCCGAAGAACATACATAATAATTATGCGTATATTACCTACATGAAGCAATTCAGTCAAAACCGTTTACAACAGCATCATCATCATTCTTCTGCCCTTATCCCAATCTATTTGGGGTCGGCGCAACATGTCCTTTTTTCCATACTTCTCTATTATTCGTCATCTCGGTAGTCACCCCCTTTCTAGTCATGTCATCTTTCACACAATCCATCCATCGTTTCTTTGGTCTT
This sequence comes from Cosmia pyralina, assembly GCA_946251885.1. Lineage (NCBI taxonomy): Eukaryota > Metazoa > Arthropoda > Insecta > Lepidoptera > Noctuidae > Cosmia > Cosmia pyralina. Next base: position 22,023,605 of record OX276345.1, on the reverse strand, counting down.
CCCCTACTCTTATAGCCATCGACATTCATACTCAAAACTTTCCTCACGACATTTTCCTCACTCCTCCGCATCACATGCCCATACCATGACAGCCGATTTCCGCACAACTTTTCAGTCACCGGTGCCACTTTAGACTTCCTCTTATGTACTCATTTCTTATTCTATCCATTCGTGTAACACCACACATCCCTCTTAGCATTCTCATCTCAGCTGCATGCAACTGCTTTTCATTTATCCCTTTTGTGGCCCAACATTCTGATCCATACAAGACAGCAGGTCAAACCATTGTTTTATATATCTTCCCCTTAAATTTAAGGGGAATGCGGGAGTCGCAGAGTGTCCCCGTGACCTGCCGCCATTTCATCCATCCAGTGTTAATCCTATGCTTAACCGTCCGATCTACTTCGCCGTTTACAACAGCATCGTTTATACAAATAATGCAATAAGCGACCACATTTATCTAATTTTTCCGGAGAATTACAAATATTACAATGACCAAACTGTGTTTTGAACACTCTTTGGTAGGTAGCCACATAACATTTGCTCAGTATATGGTCAAAGGCTATTAAAGTTGAATATCGAGATCAGGGTCTATTGTAATTCTCCAGTACCATTCCTAGTAATATTTATAGCCTTAAATGTAAGCGACTTTTTTCTTTAAAGACTTTACCGGTTGTATGACTATTATTTTTTTTTTTTTTGACAAAATATGGGCAGTCCTTACAATGTCGTTATTAACGATTTTGACTGCATGTGGGTATTAGATAAATATTTAGTTATTAAAATGTTTATTTTACTACACTAATTAGAGAAAAATCAAATCACTAATAATTAATAAATAAATTAATGGTGTTCAAACACATTCCACATTTTATTTGAATATTTATCCGCTCAACTGTTGAAATATCAAATATGATTCAAAACAATAGAAAAGTAATTGTGTTTCATTAGCAAGCAACAGCAACAAGCTAACAAAAACAAATAGATCACGAAAAGTTCCTGTTCTATAAATTTAATTATTGTTAAAGAAAAGGAGGGTAAGCAATGTTTTTTCTTCCTCCACACATCAATCTGTGGCAATGTCGGCTTTACGATTTGAGTGAAATAAAGTAGATGACTGACTCATTGGAATTATTTTTCGTAAACACATTCCCTAACGATCTAAACGATTTTATTCAACTATTGAGGTCACCCAGTACGCAGAATATAAAATGACATAGAAGACACGCCTCTTAAAATGTCGATAGCACACCATGTGTGCAGATAACTATAACATTTCCATTGTGTCTGCTAATTGGCGCGCGACGGCGACGGGTACTGGACTACCGACTTAACTAATTTTTATTGTCACCTTCCTTTCCTTTTAACCGCTCACACGGCAGGTACGCCCGCTTAAAAAACTAGTCAAGTGTACGACCCGCTGACGTCATTCGGCCCGCGGCGCGCGTTTGTTTACATAATGCGATAGCGGCATAGTTTATAAGAATTCTGTAGCTTCTGTTCATTTCTTAGAAAGCTTTTGACTTAACCTCGTTTATAGTCTGTATTTTGTTTGAATTTGTTATTGTTTACATTTCTAGAAATGGTTAAAAAGACGAACAAAGACAATTTAGCTTCAGATTTCAAAGAAATGGCTCTAGTAAGAAAAAACAAGCGATGACCTATATGTTTTAAGGTTTAAAATGCATGGTGTGTTAATTCTTAACATGAAACATAAATAAACCCACTTACCACAGTACAATTAAACTATTAACTGAGTAAAACACTTTCACAGTCGACGGACCGAACAATGACATGTCAGAGAAAAAAATATTTTTTAATGTCATAGACAAGTCTCAGTCAGTGTTGACGTATCTTAAATCGTTCGGAAATAGATAACGCATCAAATTAAATGCATAGAATTCGATATTAGTACTTAATAGTGATGGAACAACGTTAATAATAAAAAAATATTTTCTTGGTATAGAACTCATACCACGTACAATATTATATAAAATAATCCACGGACCCGATTCACACCACGTTCGTGTCTTTTTAACCATTTCTAGAAATGTAAACAATAACAAATTCAAACAAAATACAGACTATAAACGAGGTTAAGTCAAAAGCTTTCTAAGAAATGAACAGAAGCTACAGAATTCTTATAAACTATGCCGCTATCGCATTATGTAAACAAACGCGCGCCGCGGGCCGAATGACGTCAGCGGGTCGTACACTTGACTAGTTTTTTAAGCGGGCGTACCTGCCGTGTGAGCGGTTAAAAGGAAAGGAAGGTGACAATAAAAATTAGTTAAGTCGGTAGTCCAGTACCCGTCGCCGTCGCGCGCCAATTAGCAGACACAATGGAAATGTTATAGTTATCTGCACACATGGTGTGCAATCGACATTTTAAGAGGCGTGTCTTCTATGTCATTTTATATTCTGCGTACTGGGTGACCTCAATAGTTGAATAAAATCGTTTAGATCGTTAGGGAATGTGTTTACGAAAAATAATTCCAATGAGTCAGTCATCTACTTTATTTCACTCAAATCGTAAAGCCGACATTGCCACAGATTGATGTGTGGAGGAAGAAAAAACATTGCTTACCCTCCTTTTCTTTAACAATAATTAAATTTATAGAACAGGAACTTTTCGTGATCTACTTGTTTTTGTTAGCTTGTTGCTGTTGCTTGCTAATGAAACACAATTACTTTTCTATTGTTTTGAATCATATTTGATATTTCAACAGTTGAGCGGATAAATATTCAAATAAAATGTGGAATGTGTTTGAACACCATTAATTTATTTATTAATTATTAGTGATTTGATTTTTCTCTAATTAGTGTAGTAAAATAAACATTTTAATAACTAAATATTTATCTAATACCCACATGCAGTCAAAATCGTTAATAACGACATTGTAAGGACTGCCCATATTTTGTCAAAAAAAAAAAAAATAATAGTCATACAACCGGTAAAGTCTTTAAAGAAAAAAGTCGCTTACATTTAAGGCTATAAATATTACTAGGAATGGTACTGGAGAATTACAATAGACCCTGATCTCGATATTCAACTTTAATAGCCTTTGACCATATACTGAGCAAATGTTATGTGGCTACCTACCAAAGAGTGTTCAAAACACAGTTTGGTCATTGTAATATTTGTAATTCTCCGGAAAAATTAGATAAATGTGGTCGCTTATTGCATTATTTGTATAAACGATGCTGTTGTAAACGGCGAAGTAGATCGGACGGTTAAGCATAGGATTAACACTGGATGGATGAAATGGCGGCAGGTCACGGGGACACTCTGCGACTCCCGCATTCCCCTTAAACTTAAGGGGAAGATATATAAAACAATGGTTTGACCTGCTGTCTTGTATGGATCAGAATGTTGGGCCACAAAAGGGATAAATGAAAAGCAGTTGCATGCAGCTGAGATGAGAATGCTAAGAGGGATGTGTGGTGTTACACGAATGGATAGAATAAGAAATGAGTACATAAGAGGAAGTCTAAAGTGGCACCGGTGACTGAAAAGTTGTGCGGAAATCGGCTGTCATGGTATGGGCATGTGATGCGGAGGAGTGAGGAAAATGTCGTGAGGAAAGTTTTGAGTATGAATGTCGATGGCTATAAGAGTAGGGGAAGACCAAAGAAACGATGGATGGATTGTGTGAAAGATGACATGACTAGAAAGGGGGTGACTACCGAGATGACGAATAATAGAGAAGTATGGAAAAAAGGACATGTTGCGCCGACCCCAAATAGATTGGGATAAGGGCAGAAGAATGATGATGATGCTGTTGTAAACGGTTTTGACTGAATTGCTTCATGTAGGTAATATACGCATAATTATTATGTATGTTCTTCGGACGTCCATTAAATTGGATGTATGATCTTCGGACGTCCATTAAATTGGATGTATGATCTTCGGACGTCCATTAAATTGGATGTATGTTCTTCGGACGTCCATTAAATTGGATGTATGATCTTCGGACGTCCATTAAATTGGATGTATGACCTTCGGACAACCATTAAATTGGATGTATGATCTTCGGACGTCCATTAAATTGGATGTATGACCTTCGGACAACCATTAAATTGGATGTATGATCTTCGGACGTCCATTAAATTGGATGTATGATCTTCGGACGTCCATTAAATTGGATGTATGTTCTTCGGACGTCCATTAAATTGGATGTATGATCTTCGGACGTCCATTAAATTGGATGTATGACCTTCGGACAACCATTAAATTGGATGTATGATCTTCGGACTTCCATTAAATTGGATGTATGATCTTCGGACAACCATTAAATTGGATGTATGATCTTCGGACGTCCATTAAATTGGATGTATGATCTTCGGACAACCATTAAATTGGATGTATGAGTCAGCCATTAAATTGGATGTATGTTCTTCGGACATCCATTAAATTGGATGTATTTTCAGGTCGCCTAAATACGATCAAACATGGCAAACCAGCTACCGCCATCGGAAAAATTGGATATCGAGGGTGAAAGTACATCGGTTGGTTTGAGATGGGAAAAATGGAAACGATCCCTTCGAATCTATCTTGAAGCCGCTGATATCACGATTCCAGCTAAAAAGAGAGCTACGTTGCTAGTCCTAGGGGGAGGTGCACTACAGGAAATATTTTACAATTTGCCTGGAGCAAATGTGGAAGCTGGGGAGAATGTTGATATCTTTGAAATAGCTATTAGTAAATTAGACGACTACTTCCTCCCCAAACAAAACAAGACCTTTGAACGACATATCTTCCGTCTTCTTAAGCAAGACGAAGGAGAAAGTTTTGAAAAAATTGTCATCAAGCTAAGAGACCAGGCATCAAAATGTAAGTTCGAAAAAGTTGATGACCATATAATTGACCAAATACTTGAAAAATCTTTGTCATCAGAACTAAGAAAAAAATGTTAACAATGGGTGATGAAATTACATTAGACAAGGTGATTACTATAGCCAATACCCTAGAAATTGTGAACTACCAACTGAACAGTTATGAACAAAAAGGAAAGAATAATACAAATGAAGTTAATGCAATAAAAAGTAGATACCAAGATAATTCAAGGTGGACTAAACAAGAAAAAGAGTCGAATGAAGAGAAAAAAATGTCAATTTGTACTAGATGCGGATTATCTGGCCACATTTCTCAAAGTGTTCCTTGCCCAGCGAAAGACAAGAAATGTAACGGCTGTGGAAAATTAGGCCATTATCAAAGATGTTGCAAATCTAAGTTAATTCAAAAGAAACGTAAACTCACACAAAATCAAGAAAGCTAAAATAATTATAACAAGCGACCACGGAAGGAAACTACTGTAAATTCTTTGGAAAAAGAAGTACAATATGTATTTAATTTGAATGACGACGCAACAATCAAATGCGAGATAGGAGGAGTAAATTTGGAAATGTTGATTGATTCGGGATGCAAATTAAATTTAATATCTTATAAAACCTGGGAATATTTAAAGAAAAACAAGATAATTTGTGACAAACAAGTAAAAGAACCTAATAAAATATTACTAGCCTATGGAAGTAAGACACCTTTACAAATCAAAGGTTCTTTTAAAGCAGAAATAAAAACAAACGGAAAAATGGAACGCGCCACAGTTTACGTTATTGAAAATGGATCACGGAACCTACTTGGGAAAGACACTGCATTGCGATTGGGTGTTCTTAAATTAGGCGTGGAAGTAAATCAAGTTGAACTGGAATCAAAAATACCTGGTGATTCATCAGTAAAACCAGTTATGCAACCCCACCGGAGAATACCAATACCATTAGAAGAAAAAATAAATAATGCTACAAATAATTAAATATAGGCAATGTCAGATATCCAATGTCAATTACTTACATAAATGTCGTGAATGTAAATTAACAATAAAAGATTTTTAGACTAATAGTAACAGAAGTAATAATCATAGTAAATTTCTAGTATAATATGTATGTTTACAATTTAAATGTCATTAATAGAATAATAGCAGCCTTCCAGTAGGTAACGCTTCAATTTAGTTTTGAAGTCCCTTTTGTAAAGTGATAATTTTATATCATTGCCGAATAACGACTATTTACTAGTAATTATTGACTACTACAGTCGCTATAAGAGATCAAGATAACGAGGACCATAACGAGCTCGCAAATGATTTAAATCCTTAAAGAAATTTTTAGTCGACTCGGTTATCCATTATCGATCACTGCTGACAACGGCCGACAATTCGTTAGTGAAGAGTTTAAGGATTTTGCTGTAGTTGTAATATTACGCTTTTTAATACGGTGCCCTATGGGCCGCAAATAAACGGAGAAGTGGAATGTCAAAACAAAGATATGAGAGACACATTATATGAATACCTAATGCTGTACAACTCCACTCCTCATTCAATTACGGGAAAGACACCGTCAGAACTTTTTTCAAACGAATGAACAGGGATAAAATTCCCATGTTGAGATATTTAACCGATGAGGATGGCACTGAAGTTAGAGACCGAGACAAAGTGCAAAAGGAAAAAGGGAAGGAGTATGGAGACCGAAAAAGAAGAGCGGAAAACCCAGAATTGACGGAAGGCGAGAAGGTGTACGTAAAAGAAATGGAAAAGACCAATAAGCTCTCAACTACTTTCAACCTTACACCACATGTAGTGGAACAATCAGTAGGAGGGGAATTACAACAAGGAATGAAGAAACTGGACAAAGACTACGAAGGCGTGTGATTCATCTTAAGCGAGTTGAAGGACAATGGAAATCAGTAGGAGAAGACACCAAGGGAAATGAGGATCAGACAATCGAATGAAACAAATCTGTATAAATTAAAATTTTATGTCACGGTCAAAGTTGATTATTGTATAAGTAAAATACCAAAATGATTAAGTTCTATTATTTAAGAGAATGTATGATAAACATTTATAAACAATAAAATTTGTTAAAAAGGAAGGGATGTAGTGTTTGTATCTATGCAATAGATACAATACATTGTCTCATGTACACCAGCAGAGGGGGCAGCTGTCAAAACTGACAACTGGCGTTAGACGCGGTGCAGGTTGGACGTGCGCCTGCGCTCGGAGCTGGCTGTAGCGGTGAGCCAGTGTGACACGTATACTTATACATATAGTTAGTTAGTGTTGTGATAGTGATCACTACAGCTATCTTTTACTAACAGGCAGCGCGAGAAAAGGACGGCTATAGCTATGAACTAAGTTGGAGATGTCAAACTAGTTCACGCCTTGCGCTTCACCGTGTTTTTTAGTCGACATGTTTTTACGTGTCGTCTAAATGTCTATGGAAAAATTAGTTCTAACTAATTTGACAGCTCTAATTTACTTCCGTCCCTTTCTTGTCATAATAGAGAGAAAAAGTTAGCAATAGCCTAAATTAAGTTTAGTTTGTGCACAACAGAATCGGCACCATTAATAACCTAAGCCAATTGTCTCACAAGGAAACAAAATACGAACATGTTTTTCTCACTTTCAGGGGATAACCACAATAACATTATTTTCTTTCCATACCTATACGTACCTACGTTATAAACAAACAACGCATTAAAGTAATGTTGTTTACCTCATCCTTATACAAAACAGACACACAAAGAGGCTGTACACACGTTATCTCTTTCTAGTAGTCGTAAATTTTCCTGCGAGTAACGCTGCTCGTAAAAGATAGGGTAACTTGGTACAAGGGGACTACTGGCACAGTATAATAAAAGTAAGCAGCCGGTCTATTCTGTAAAAGACTCACCGTGAAAACTTAGTTGAAGTGAGCTTAAAGTGAACTCTCATTCCACCTGATGCTAGGGATTGACACTAATGACAACTCACTTCAAGCTCACTTCAGCTAAGTTTTCACGGAGAGATTTTTACAGAATAGCACCAATATTACAACTTCAAAGAAAACGGCTGAAACTATGCGCTTCGTAATCTCAGTCTATACCAGTACGCAACAGTTCGAGTGCGCGGCAGTTACGCATGGACGGACGCGTATTTATCTACCGAGCGGCCGTTGGTAATTAATTCAAGGTCACTGCCCAGAAACTACTGTGGATTTATTATTCTGTGCTACTTGTGTGGTATCACCATTTGTAATCATGTCGCGTTGCTACGAAAGGTGTGCTAAATTTGCACCTTTTGCTTATTATGTACGCGTAAATGTAGATGTTACAACATTCGCGGATATAGAAGTTATGGCTGAGTTATTTGTTGCCAAATTATCTCCTGATGCTTGTCTTTGTCTTTTTGGGATGTTATTGTTACACATACATAATGGGTTCGTTTATCTAATATTATAAATGTGACAGTTTGTGAAGATGTTTGGATGTTTGTTACTCAATCACGCAAAAACGGCTGGACGGATTTGAATGAAATTTAGCACACAAATAGTTTATAACCTGGATTAACACAAAGGATACTTTTTATACCGGTAGTAGGTTCCCGTGGGATAATTTCCGACATCCACGCGGGCGAAGCCGCGGGCAACGGCTAGTAAAGTATAAACAGTAAGTGTAAACAGTGGCAGCCTTTTAAGGGGTGATTGTACTCATCATTATGAACAACTTTTACTATGGGACCAAACCTGAAATCGCGAAAAAAAATCAGCTGTTCCCTACATTTTGACGAATTATGCGAACATAAATGTACTGAACAGCAGATTTTTAGTTTAGTGTTAGTATACATATCTAGGTAGTGAGGCGCGTTCCTTAATATAAGCACTACAAAGGAAAGGGCATCGGTGGATAGAGGAAATTAACAGTTGGTCAACTACCGTTTTTCCTTTGAAGATGAGTCGGTCGTCTTGTTACGTCATTAGTAACCTTAGATACCGCGTCGCATCGCGTCGCCAGTCCACGCTGTTATCGACTTCGTTTTTGCTGAGTATTATTTCCGACTTTTTTTTCCCTAAGTGTCGCAGCGTGATGTTGCCTAATACTTAACCTTCCTCAAAAGTTGGGCTAAATGCAAAAGATTTTTTCAAATCCGACTGGAAGTTCCAGAGATTAGCGCGTTCAAACAAACAAACTCTTCAGCTTTATTATTAATAATATAAATAGAATAGATAAAAATAGAATTAAGGCTACTATTATCTTAAAACATCCGAACTATTCATCATGCCCTCTCTCTCTCTCTTTATCCCATTCATATTTCCGCGTCCTCCCCAGCCTACATTTTTGCTATCACTTAGTATGACAATGGCATACCGTTCCGATCAACGCCTAAAGAAGTGCGTCGATACCTATCCGTCTAACGGCCGAACCCAATAACCTATCTGTGACCAGTTTTGGCAAACTGGAGATAGAAAAACCTATCTATCTATGGTTTTAACGTCCCAATAATCTAAGACAGATAAAACAAAAGAACACGAACGATCGAAAGGAACGTGAGGACAGATAGAATTATATTGTCTATCATCAGTAGCGATCTATCTTTTACTGACAGTAGGGTACTGGGTTCAGCCGTAATCGTTTCGCGGATGATATTTTACATAAAGGTGTGTTCTCACCGGGAGTTTTCTTTTATAAAGCATTGATAACGAGTGTTCGAAAGCGATGTTCACATGGTCATTGGGAGCCATCATTCATTCACGAACTAATTACAGTGGTTAGAAAGGGTTTCGTTGTCCTAACTAAAAAAAACTTGTAGCCGAATGCTTACAGTGTGGACACACCTTAACTCAATTTTAGTTGAAGATAATAATTTATCTCCGTGATGAGTGCAAAATGACTAGAGTTACGACATTCCGTTGGGAAACATTTAATGGTAAAGTAATCCCACATCGCCGTGCCGAGTACTATAAAGTAATTTTATAGCTAAGTACCTACATCGCGGGTTTACGACTCAAACTTTGTCCTAGATTTGATGTCGTCCTCTTTCACACAACAGACAGAACGATCCATCCTTCATATCCTCTTAAGACATGCTGGCATCAACATCTGGAGCCTATTCTTACAAAAAGTTTCGGTAGCTATCTTCATTTCGAAGTCCATCACCCTCTTTTTGTAGCCCTGCGAACAAAACACTGACGAAAAACTGCGATGGAATAAAAAGTGGGAGTACGTGTTTTGTTTCGTTTTCATATTTGAGCCACGGTAAGCGGCTGGTATCAAATTATCTTGCTAGTTCTGGCCTGTCAGAGATAGATAATATCTATCTCGCACACGTAAATTGTAAAGTTTAATATGTTTTTTTGTTATGTATTTTTGTCAAGCTATCCTACTAATATTATAAATGTGAAAGTTTGTGAAGATGTTTGCATGTTTATTACTCAATCATGCAAAAACGGCTGAACGGATTTGGATTTTAAGGTGCCCAAATCTCTTAAGCAAATGGGCATTGTGCTTTGGCAGTTATTAATATTGAAATTGAGTGTTGTATTAAAAGCATAATGGTATTACAAGCAGCTCATGGTGCTAGGCGGAAGAGTGGTTTTAGAAATAGTTTATCAAGCAATCAATCAATCATTTATTTTGTAAAACATAGGTATGATTACAGATAGTATATTTTAAAAAAAAATACATGCGCGCTATGTTTTGCCAATATATGGCGTACAAAATTAACACAAATAAACATGTCACACAGTAAAAATATAAAAACAATAACAATACAATTTAAAATATGTCAATTAGGTTAACAGATCATCAATAAAATATAACACATTCCTACTAAATAAATAAATAAAATCATAAGCCTTTAATTATCAAGTCGGGGTCGTCATACCTCTGTTTATCAGTAGTAAACTCAGTGATGGAGTAGTAACATCTATCTAAAAGTAATTTAAACAAACACCTCTTAAAGGATCCCAAACACTCTTTATTTCGAATAGCTGCTGGTATACTGTTATATATTTTTGGGGCCATACCTAACACACTTTTACCGAAAAATGCGGTTTTATGAGAGGTAACATGAATGGTATTCTGATAACGGCGAGAGCGAAGTTTTTCAAATAAATGCAGGTTACAGCGAATGTACCTGATTAATATTGCTTGTAGATAAAATAAAAATACTAAACAAGCGTATTATTTAAAAAAATAATTAAAAATCAAGCTTTTATTGTCTGGATATCATCTGCGTACACTATCAATCGGAATCTGAATAATTTTGAAGCAAATTGCTAAACTATATTGCTTCATATGTTTGAAAAAACATTGGCGGCTCGACAACGTAAATAACTGGTAATAACTGTGGTGGCGTGTGTGTTGGATCATTAAGTTCCCTTCAAAATGGTTGAGCTAATTGGTGCTGATCCATGCGTCATGTTCGTGAACGGGCGCCGTCAGTTGGGACTGGTCGTCTCTTAGCTGCCATGGCTTATTTTTAATTTTAATATTTAATTTAGTTGTTTTAGTTTTTATCTTTTTATTACGGACGCTTTTTAACGTGCACGTCTTTCTACATTGTTCTCACATGTATATTTTCAACTTGAACGATGTAACCAATATTTTGTAAAAATATTATGATTTAAAAGAGTGTCCGTGGAGTTTCTTGCCCGTTCTTCTCCATAGGGATCTACTACGCTTTGGAATGGGCAACTAGCTTCATCTTTCTGACTGACCGACCCATTGACAATTCAAAAGTGCCTGTAATTGGTTTATTTGAAATAAATGCTTTGAGTTTGAGTTTGAACGCAAACCGATTCCGATTGATAGTGTGTTACGCAATTGCCCCGCTGAGTCCTAGTCGAGACAAATCAAACGAGCGCAACTCGGTAGAGTTGCGTCGTTTTATTACTGAGTTCCTGTAGCCAACTTCCGGCTCCATCATCAGATCAGCTCGATGGTACCAAAATATTGCATTGTCACCGATTTTACATCAATCAATCTGCCTAGCCTTTTCCCAACTATGTTGCTTGCAGTCTAGCCGGATGCAGCTGAATACCAGAATTTTACATGGAGCGACTGCCAATCTGACCTCCACAACCCCTTAACTGGGTAATACGATACCCCTTGGTAAGATTGGTTGTCAGACTTTCGGGCTTCTGACGACCCGTAACGACTGTCAAAGATCTACGAATGACAGCCGGGACCAACGGCTTAACGTGCTTTCCGAGGCACGGCGGAGGAGTCTCGATATGTAAAGATGGTCACCCATCCACGGGCCGATCCCGGCAAGCGTAGCTTAACCTGATGGATCGACCCGTGCGGCTGTTATTATTTAGCCACGAGCTCCTCGATTTTACATATGTATGCCAAATTTTAGCTCAATCTAACACCGGGAAGCGGGTCAAATTTAACTTGCATTATTCCGGGACATACATACAAGTTAGTGAAATTAAATAAAAACTTATATGTTCCTATTAACTTACTTGGCAGATAATTTCATACAAATTCTGTTCCATTTTTGAATTTTTTCGGTGAGTAGTGGCTATTCGGACATCGTGAAATAGGTCCTTTGTATAATAATATACTGGAAGTTTACTTCATCAAAGTATATAAGTATAAGATTGAGTAAAAGCAAAATGCTGATTTTAAAAAATCGTTCAACATAACATAACGCCTATAATCACTGCAGGGTTAGGGCGGAGGTGTACCATAAAGTTGGTCTAAACACAGTTTGTCAGGTTTAAGTCCCTTGGTATAAGAGACTCCGGGCTGCTACTGAGAAATTAATGGTGAAAAAATTAACTAACACTGCCCGACCCAGGACAGTTGAAGCTCAGCGCTTGCGACTACTAGATCAACGAGGCAGAGGTGAATTTTCGTTCATTACCCTAGCAACCCCACACCTTTAACAAATTATCTAACCTGTCAAAAGGTCTGAAACCGATCCAGATGGATGAAGATTCATGACTATCCACAATATCCGACTTTAAAGAAGGCAATTAGGTAATGCGAACATTATCGCACAGCAGCAAACGTTAAGTCATTGTCCGGCTAAAGTGGGCTCGCTTTATTCGAGCCCCAGAATATTCATTGATGGTAATGAGGGCGTTAGATTAATGTGATCCGTGCTGTTTATGTGGTGGTAGGATTTCCTTAATATTTACTTTAATACCTTTATTTATTTTGTGTGGTAAGGATCGGCAAATTTATATCGTACTACCTAGTACTGGGTTGTAGAGGTCAGATAGGCAGTCGCTCCGTGTCAAAATACGGGTATTCAGCTGCATCCGGTAAGGCTGGAAGCCGACCCCAACATAGTTGGGAAAAGGCAAGGCAGACGGCCACCATGGCCCACACACAATGGTCCACATGAAGACTAAGTGCGGAAACAAAATCCTCTAACATAGAACATAGGCTAGGCAGAAGATGAGGGATAGGCAAATTTATTGTCAGATGTCCTCAGGCTAGGTGGAACGATGATCTTCGCAAGGTGGCTGGTAGCAGCTGGATAAGCGTTGCCGAGAATCGAGCTGAATGGCGTGCGATTGTAAAGGCTTATGTCCAGCAGTGAATGGCTGTAGTTTGATCATGATGTAGGGATACGCTTCGTGTACCTAGTGTTATGCATACTGCCCTGTTGGTCTCGTGGTCACAAGCGCGACTGCTGAGCGTGGGGTCCTGGGCTCGATTCTCGGGTCGGGCAGTGTTATTTGGTTTTTCCATTAGAAATTTCTTAGTACGGAAGTTGGCGGTGTGGTACCCCCGTGCCTCGGAAAGCACGTTAAGCTGTTGGTCCTGCGCCTGATCTCTCACCGGTCGTGTCGGATTGCCGTTCCATCGGACTATCAGAGTGAGGGAAGAGAGAGTGCATCTGTGTCTGCCCACACATTTGTGCACTAAAATATCTCCCGCGCCGAAGGCTGGTCTCCGCTGAATTGGTCGCCATGGCGGAAATTCGGGAAGTCGAACTTTTGTATTATTATTTACGCATACCTATATGAGATAAACCCTCATATCCATCATACAATCATTTCTGTATACAATTTGTTTTTCATAAGTCAAGTCCATGGCTTATGTACAACATTGTCATTCTACTACGCCTAGGTCAATGTGATTTTTACATTTATGTGATTTATGTGATTATTAATGTGATTTTGACGACACGGTTGGCGCAGTGGTTGAGCGATTGACTGCTGCGCAGCATGTCGCGGGTTCGATTCCCGCACGGAACAAATATTTGTATGACCTACAAGTATTTGTTCCGAGTCTGGGTGTTTTTCTATCTATAATATGTATGTATTTACAAAAAAAAAATGTATATAAGTAGTTTATCAGCCATCTCGTTACCATAACACAAGCATTAGGTTGCTTAGCTTGGGGCTAGATGGCGTTGTGTGATATGTCCAAACATATTTATTATTATTTATTTATTATTTATGGATCCTGGTTCTCCTAGTGAGAAGCCTCGACAGCCTGCAAAATTACCACACCAGGATCTTCAGAAAATTCAGTAGGTAAGTACCTATTCCTAAACACACATTACAGTATCTCTACGCACAGTATAACAGAGATGAGTGCTTCAATATATTTTTGTTACGCTATCATAATTTACTGTCATGTCCTTGTGACAGCCATCCTTATCATCCGGAGAATTTCTCTGCTAGGGATAACAGCCACTCACAGAACATTTTGCGGTTCTAACGGACCTTAGTTTTTTCTAACGCGGATTTCACCAGCAATGAAACTAAACGCGATCAGCAATTCTAAACCACGTTCAAGAACTGTCAGTGTCAATATTTCACAACAACTCTGATACTGACACTCTTGAATGCGGTTTAGATGTGCTGAGCCCATTCTGTTTCATTGGTACTCGTAAAATTAGCCCTTAGACTTTTACAATCATAGTAATCATAATTTTTTGTTCAACTAAATCGCTTTCCTTTGGCAGTAGAATCGGGTAATAGTCATTAGTCATACTAGTCATACTGTCATAGACGTGTAAATTTTGTTTATTTATGTTAACTAGTTTTAGACCTCCAAAGTCAGTGAAGTTAAAAGCTTCAGGGTTACTGGGCCGTTTAGTTTACCTAGTATAGAACACTTGCCAGTTAATTTAACCGAATTTATCTCAATTAGTTTGGAGTTCACCGACTTTATAACGGCTGTTTAGATATTTAATCAGTTCTTTCCCTAGGAAGTTTGACGTAAACTGTTTAAATATGTAACCGTGGTGGTTTAAATGTTGGTGAACACAGCCCTTAGATTAAAAAACCGGCCATCAGGTGCATGTCGGACCACGCACAAAGGGCTTCGTAGTTGGGATGAATTTAACCAAAAAATAACCTGGAGGAATTTTTCGACGCCATATTTTAGTTTTTTAATAGTTTAGAACAGACGACTTTACTGACATACAAAACCAACAAAATCACTGAAGATTGACACCAATTGGAGCGATTTGGCTAAAGTTTGTTTGCAAAGGTGAAAGCAATCGTGGAAAAATAATTTTATTATTTTTTTCAGGCCCAACTATAACTTGTTGTGCTCTGACGTCACTAACTACAGCTCCTACTAATTTAAGAACAGTGTTGTTACACAATATCACGTAGGTAGCGTGATCGACGAGTTACTTAAAGTTGCTCCGGTCCGGGGCAGGTACATCAGTGCCGCGTCATAAATCTTTGACCCATGAACTTGGGATCAGCTGTGGGGACGCTGTATTACAAGTGTTTTAGCTGCTCTGTACTCTGACGTCACTAACTACAGCTCCTACTAGTATAAGAACAGTGTAACAACAATGTCACGTAGCGTATTCGACGACTAGGATTGTGTAGCTGTAAATTTTCATATAAAAAGCAATAACGTTTTTCCTCCTGTAAACATAGTCTGATTTTTTTATAATTTTTGGAAATGATGTAGATATAATGAAAAACTGGGTCTGTAAGTTTTTATTATAAAGAAATATTGCGTACGATATAAGTTATTAGCATCTAAATATCTATATTTTTGACTTAAAAAATTCCTCGAGTGTTTTTATTTTCTTTAATTTAAACGTAACTTAATTACTAAAACAGAAAAACGTACAGACCTATATTAAGGTATACTAAATCTAATGAGACCAAAATTGTCTCATTTCGTAAAGGTTTAGGGAGGTAAAAACCTTATCGCCCGAAACAATATTTCAAAAAGGAAATGTAGGTAATTGCCTCCAAGACTTGTAGCTCTCTCTATCACGAAACAGATAGCATTTTTGAAAATACTTCACAATCCTCTCAATGTTGCTCCGATTCAGAGCGGGTCAGCGCCGCGTCATAAATCCTTGACCCTTGAAGCAGCTATGGGGACACTGTATTACAAGTGTTTTAGCTGATTTGTATATGTTACTGTACTCTGACGTCACTAATTACAGCTCCTATTAATATAAGAACAGTGTAACAACAATTACACGTAATCGACGACTTAATGTTCCTCAGTTCGGAGCGGGTCAGCGCTGCGTTATAAATCCTTGACCTTTGGAGCAGCTGTGGGGACACTGTATTACAAGTGTTTTAGCTGATTTGTATATGTTACTGTACTCTGACGACACTAATTACAGCTCCTATTAATATAAGAACAGTGTAACAACAATTACACGTAATCGACGACTTAATGTTCCTCAGTTCGGAGCGGGTCAGCGCTGCGTTATAAATCCTTGACCTTTGGAGCAGCTGTGGGGACACTGTATTATAAGGCTCTGTGTAAGTTACTGTACTCTGATGTCACTAATTACAGCTCCTACAGTGTAACAACAATATCATGTAATCGACGAGTTAATTTTTGCTCCGGTTCTGAGTGGGTCAGTCAGTGCCGCGTCATAAATCTGCGAACCCATGCACTGGGAAGGATCAACTGTGGGGGTACTGTGTTACAATAGTGTTGTAAGCGGTCTGTGTATGTTACTGAGAAGAATGTGTTTGGCTATCCTATTGTATGGTAATTCTTCGATTCCAGAAGATCAGAACCACAGAACAGATAAATCTTCTGTGATTACAACAGCTGTTTTAACACCTAATCCAAGGAATTTATAGGTACACTTTGCGTGGAAGAAGATACGTGTCTGCTTACTCGTACTATTAGGTAATACTTATACCACTCTGAAATATTTTGGAAAACTAGTCAGAACCAGCATCTAAGCAAGTAAAGTTTAGATCACTTTAGGTTACATAACTGGCCTCTCATACCTATTTGTATCGTTCGCAGTAGCATATCTCTTCTACATCGGTCTGCGTTACCTACTAGGTACCTTATTGGTAATGTATTACCTACTTGCTATAAGAGCATCGCTTGCTCATTGTAGCATGAGATACATTAGCACAAAACCGTTACTTTGGTGTGAGAGATGATTAGATTGGTCCCCACATAAGTATGTATTCTATCTAGGTACCTATAAGTATCTACCTACTATGCGTACATACATGAACCTGATGACTACGTGAAAACAGATTGTCCACCCTCTGAATTTAAAGCACTCAGACGGCGGTTTTGAGTGCAATCGTTTAAATTCAACACAGCTATAATCGGTGTCGAATGAATGCGTTCCAACGCATTCGTTGAAAGGCTGCACTCAATTTGTTGAACGGTGAACCTATTAATAAAATTGTTTGATGAATTAATTATTATCTCAGGTGTTTGTTTTTTTTTAAAGTGGGTCACACTTATTTGAAAAGATGATGATTTTAATAATAATGAATGTTGTGAATTGTTACTATTTTTTTTTAATCAATATTTAGGTATTTAGGTTAACTTGCGTACAAATAAATTTTGGACAACTTTCTCTAGGCCTAGGTATCTATAATGTTTATAATGAGGACCTACTTAGTTCATTTATCTTCATTTATGATATCAGAATCGATATGTGAATCGATTTTGATTACCAAATGAAGTAAGAAAAGAATCGGGAGATAATTTTATCAAAAGATATTTTATTATGTGCCTATGTATATCTACACCTACACCTACCTACATATGTAGATCAATATCAGTTCTGATAAGTCTTTAGTTTATTTTAATAAAAACCTAACATTCTCTAACCAATACAAATGTGAGAGTAAATATTACCTAGATAGGTACCTACGTTACCGTCTGCTTAAAACTGGTTTGATTGGAATGAAAAGAGAAACCTTGACCTTTTCATAACCTCACACCCACATAATTTATTACGTCACCAAAACCTAACATGAAACCGTTCTGTATTATTGTAATTGAACGTGTTTATAAATTTTTAATATTATTGGCTACGATTGGAGAATGTACATAGCAATTTCACAAGTTATCATAAGCGGCTCGTTGGTCTAGGGGTATGATTCTCGCTTTGGGTGCGAGAGGTCCCGGGTTCAAATCCCGGACGAGCCCAAATCTTTTTGTTATATTTTGCTTCACTTCAAATCATACGCGTCAGAATAAATTAGTCATAATAATCAAGTAGTAGATAAGAAAAATCACAGTGTCTTATATTTTTATCTACCATTACTCGTTTATGAACATTTTTATTAACGCAATCGTTATAAAAAATGCCTATTAAACTTTCAAATAAAATATAGGGTATCTATGTTCTCGGTTTGTTGTTTAAACAAGTTATTATCCCAGCGCAGATTTACAGCGCTCTAGCCATACGATTCAGTCGCAGCGAGTGCATGCTACGCTGCAACGTTAGTTCGCGCCGACCGCGACAGATGGCACTGTAAACGCCTACCTAGTGTTTTACCACAGTCTCAAGTAGGGTAAACTCATCCAATTTCGTGATAAAACAAAATATGGAATAAAACTTCGATACTTTAGTAAAATCTTCTTTTTTATTTCAATTAGGAAAATAGAGCAGTCTTTCTTTTACAATAAGTAATTAGGATAGTAAACTTACTTAGGACTACTATTTTAAAACATATAGCTAATAATCGAAACCTTTGTTAAAACTTAACGAAACGGACTATCACGAAATTAGGACTATCACTTATTTGCGTGAGTTTACTATATCTCATTCAATCCATTCGAACTATTTTCCAGTATGTTTTTCTACGGCCATTGATTAAAATTTTCAACTTTATGCAAACACTTAGGTATATTTGCACGATACTTCGATAACACTTGTCATACTATTGTAACAATGGCAGTGTAAATTAATTAAAAATACTTTGCTAATTCAATTCAAAAGTTGATAACATATTCCCTGACAATTTTCTGCACGAACATTAAATGGCATAATAAACTCCATAATTTTACTATCTAAGGACTAAAGGTAGGCACTTCACGTGTTTACGACCGGACACGACCTTATAATACCTTCCTTGTATTACCTACCTATCTGAAAATTTGAACTTACATCCTCACCTAGGGACATATAATAGATTGTCCTGAGTGTTTAAAGGGCTATCTATTTAAATATTCTTAACCTTTACGGAGCGAGGGTGAATGTATCAAATATTTGAAAAACCGGCCAAGGGCGAGTCGGAGTCGCACACGAAGGGTTCCTTCCGTAACATTGTTTAACAATCGCAAAGATAACTTTGTATTTCATAATTATAATGTGAATTACAAGGTTATTTTTTGCAGTTGCAGATAATCGCCCATTTTAGTATTTGTTGATTAAGTAGGTACTTACAGTATCTACATATTATACATGATAAATGAATTGTTGCGATAGAGCTCGTTCAAACTCGTCGACTGCCTATCTGACCTCCACAACCCAGTAATTGAGTAATACGATACCCCTTGGTAAGACTGTCAGACTTTCGGGCTTCTGACGACCCCTAATGACTGTCAAAGATCCATGAATGACCGATAAAATTAAAGACTTTTAAACGACAAAACTGTATTGTTAAACAGTCGCTAATCAAGCAGTTTATAAATAAAGGGGTTAATATTCATTTGTAACCACAAACTTAATTACTTAGACGTGTTCTCGAACATCAATCAGTATTTCAAGACTTCCTTTTTGTACCTATTGTGATTCCTCTTAACTTCTCATAGCACTCACTCTACATCCTATGAAAAAAGTATCTATAAGTAGATACACAACATTTTATAATCTTGGAGGAGCTCGTGGCTAAGTAATAACAGCCGCACGGGTCGATCGCTACGCTTGCCGGGATTGGTCCGTGGATGGGTAACCATCTTTACAAAAAAATGGTTGAGCTAATCGGTGCTGATCCATGCGTCATGTTCGTGAACGGGCGCCGTCAGTTGGGACTGGTCGTCTCTTAGCTGCCATGGCTTATTTTTAATTTTAATATTTAATTTAGTTGTTTTAGTTTTTATCTTTTTATTACGGACGCTTTTTAACGTGCACGTCTTTCTACATTGTTCTCACATGTATATTTTCAACATGAACGATGTAACCAATATTTTGTAAAAATATTATGATTTAAAAGTGTGTCCGTGGAGTTTCTTGCCTGTTCTTCTCCATAGGGATCTACTACGCTTTGGAATGGGCAACTAGCTTCATCTTTCTGACTGACCGACCCATTGACAATTCAAAAGTGCCTATAATTGGTTTATTTGAAATAAATGCTTCAAGTTTGAGTTTGAATTTGAGTTTACATGCCGAGACTCCTCCCTGCCTCGGAAAGCATATTAAGCTGTTGGTCCCACTGTCATACGTGGATCTTTGACAGTCGTTACGGGTCGTCACAAGCTCGAAAGTCTAACACAGTCTTACCAAGGGATATCGTATAACCCAGTTACTGGGTTGTGGCCAGATAGGCAGTCGCTCCATGTAAAATACCTACTGGTATTCAGCTGCATCCAGTTAGACTGGAAGCCGACCCCAACATAGTTGGAAAAAGGCAAGGCAGATTGATATTGACAACACAATCAGTCACCAAACCCTTCGTATGTCGATAAAGTAAGCTTTTAGACGATAATCCCGCTTCGTACAAACATTTCAGTGAAATGTTCCCGATAGGCATAAAATTGACGTCCTCAAAATGTCACGCGCATAACTAGTGTTAACGCTCCAAAGTGCCTCGACATTAGTGAAACACAGAGCTCATGTTTCATTAATAGTGTTTGTTTTTGTGTTGATTTCATAATTTACCCTTGAAGTTATTTTTTTCACGAAAATGTGGGAATTATTTTTAAAATAACATAACTGTGCGAGCAAACCCGTAGGTACCTATATATCAATAGTATCAATTTTATACTGACATCGACGCGCAGCGAATGAATAAAATATGCATGTATTGATTAAGCAATCAGTACTAGTCCCATAACATAGTTTGGGCATTGGACTATCAGCAAAAGGACGGGTCGATCAGTTATCAGTTTTGAGTGTTTGTCTTTGTAACTTTCAATACACAAGTTGAACTCATATAAGTCGACTTTCGCACGGACGTAAAAATATTGCGGCGATTTTATTTCGCGCACTGGATTTTCAATGCTCTACTTAGCGCCGACAGTTGAAAATCCAACAATGTGTTTTTTCGACGCCCTAGAATGCACTCTGTTGTTGTTCTCAACGCTCGGCTCAACAACAACGAGAGTTGAAAATCCAGTGCGCGAAAAAATCCCGCCGCGAAATTTTTACGTCCTTGTGTACGTCGGCTAGCAGTTTATCATTTAAATGTAGGTATTTTACCCGGATAATAACGTAACATCATCAGGATCAGGCCTGTAATACCCGAAGGGTTGGGCAGAGGTGTATACATACATTATAGTCTTACACGTAAATAATTTCGCCAGTTAAGTATGTTTAAGTCCTATATATTAGAGGGCGAGCCTATTGTCATCAACCGGGCACAAATCCAGACTCCAGGCTGCTACTGATTTTTAAAATAAATAAATGGTTTATTAATCGTAGAGTTGGACAAAATTTCAATTTATAAGTGTGAAGATGCAAGCATTTTTTTATTTCTCCTGTTTGTCGTGTAAAATATAGGTACTATGGGCCAAAGTTCCGCATGAAAAGAAAAGAAAGAAAGAAAAACCACACCACCACCAAAACCCAAAACACCAAAGGCACCAAAAAAAAAAAAAATCACCTCAAGGGCGATAATCGCATGCACGGCTCACGACTCGATCGCACAATGTTCGTTTGTCACTAGCTGCGCTCTCACAGGAATATTTTCTTAAGTGAGCATGCTTAAGTTTTGTCCATCGTATGTAGGTACGGGACGAAACTTTTCAGGATTTTTTTGATCATTAGGTAGGTTAATGGATTGAATCATTATTGAGTTCGGTTATGAGCACCTGAAGGGAAATCTTCTCTCCAATCTTTCATTTTCTTAAATTCTACTGGATTTTTGTTAGGAGTGCACAATGTGTACAATGTTTGGTACGATTCGGCACAGCCTGGCGGCAAAATATATGTAAGATATACTTAGCTTTTGCCCGTGGCTACACCCGCGTCGAGGTCAAAATTTATCCCACGGGAACGCACTACCGGGATAAACAGTATCCTTTGTCCTAATCCAGGTTATGATCTCCATATTATGTGGCAAATTTCGTCCAAACCCGTTCAATAATGTTTTTGTTTTAATTCGTTTTTGCCGCTCGGCCTGTGCCAAATCATGCCGATCGCAACACACGGCAGCACGCCTTAGGTTTTATCATCTTTCGCTGCACTGCATAACATAGGTGCTGTTTTACCTATAGTTGCTTGGCAACAGTTCGAACGTTGAAAGTTGAACACCACTGTTGACGAAAACTAAAACTAGTCTACAAAACAGCCTACTAGGGATTCAGTTTCTTAATTATAATTTTTACACAAGCCATCTTTACACAGCAGTGGCGGCCCCGTGGTAACGGCCCCGACTTACGAGTCGCGCCGAGTTGGGCCGGTTTTGTGGGTCGCGGGTTTGAAGTGTTCGAACCCAGGCAGACCCTTTACTTTATATAAATAATTTCATCACCAATGCTCTCAAAACGATGCAGGAAAACATCGTAAGGAAACTGGCATGTCCTAGAACCAAAAATTCGAAGACATGTGAAGACATGTATCCACCCAATCGCACTGGGCCCGCGTGGTAGATTACAGCCCATTTCCTCTCGAAGAGAGGAGGACTTTATGTCCCAGCAGTGGGAATAATATAGGCTGATTATGCTACACAAGCCGTATAGCTGCCGTTATTCCACATCGGTCAGAAATATTAATTTCCCAAGAAGATTTTTGATAAATAAGTGGCTGTAAGTACCTAATCCTTATATTTTTTATGTCTTTCTGTCTGCCAGATCAATAATGTGCTAATAACTTTAGAACTACGTATGCAATTTACCCGATTTTACTTTCTTTATTTAAAGTTATTATACGTTTTAATACGTTTCCACGCATGCAGATCCGGGCCGGGGGCACCGCTAGAAGCATAAACAATGAACAAGAATAAGAATGAAAACAATTAAATTCAAAAACACATTGCTCAAGTAAGTAAGCAATGTGAAAAGAAAAACAAGAAAATTGCGGACTCCATTTCCATAATTTTCAATTTCCATCTGAAACAAACCAGTATTTGAGAAATAATTGCATGTTAATCATTTCAAAAGGAAAAAAATGGAAGTGTTTTGTTCTCAGTTCTCTTAGATGTAGATACTTTGTGGGATTGAATAACCATTATCATAAATAAAAAAATAAATAATATTATAAATGCGAAAGTGACTTTGTTACACTTTCACGCTAAATGAGTGGACGAGGACACTAAGCCTCAGGCCCATCACGCGACGCCTTCAAGAATTCCTAGGGTATCATCAGGGTAATTCCTCGAACAAATATTTGTTTACTGTTCAACAACGTAAGAATTTGGAGCTCTATGGACGAGTTTATAAGAGTAAAAAGTGTATAGCGACTCTCTTATAAAGGGTACAAGTGCAAACAGTGGCATTGTAATCATCATTATGAACAACTTTTACTATGGGACCAAATCAGACATCGCGAAAAAAAAAACAGCTGTCCCCTACATTTTGAGTTTGACGAATTGTGTGAACATAAATTAATGTACTGAACAGATGATTTTTTTTTCGCGATTTCAGGTTTGGTCCCATACTAAAAGTTGTTCATAATGATGAGTACAATGACTTCTTAAAAGGTTGCCACTTTTTACACTTACACTATTATAAGAGAAACGCTGAAGACGTCGTAGACTATTCTAAAGCAGTGTTAAACGCAACAAGATCACTCTAGCTGTTACATGGTTATATACAGGTCTATGTGTATTAGTCTCGCTAGATCTCCAGCACTATTACTCTATCATGGTCTAGGTAATCGACCTTAGAATTGGTACTTACTTAAGGGTTGCGGAAGTTGGCTGGCAGTTGTTCCTTGCTGCAAAATGGTCCATAGTTGTAGCAAAGTGGTAGCAAATGCCAGAAAATTAAATGCAAAACCTAGCATGTGGGTAATTTATCAAATGAACAAACATTCTGCTGACAACATTACCAAATTAATTAACTAACAGGAGCTGACTTGGATTAATTGTGAACACGTTTGTATGTATTAGGTTACAGTTACAGACATAATGTATTTAGTGTACATTTGGAACAGATACTTATAAGTAGATATTACTTACAACGAAAACAAATGATTCTTAGCAGAAAGTATAAGTCGACGTTCGCACTGACGTAAAAATATCGCGGCGATTTGGTTTCGCGCACTGGATTTTCAACGCTTTACTTAGCGCCGAGAGTTGAAAATCCAACAGTGTCTTTTTTCGAGGCGCTAGAATGCACTCTGTTGTTGTTAGGTTGAATTCTCACAGGAGACGCCCTGGGCGGCGGGAATCTATAGTCGATTCCCGGCCACCGTAGGCGCGGGCTTGCGGACGGCGAGCAATGGGTAGCTCGCCGTCCGTACGGACCAGGCCCGGGGTCGACGGCGCGTTGTGTTTCACGAGCGCCTCAAAGAGATGTCAGCAGTGACTCAGTGAGGGGGCCGATAGGGCCGATGCCGCCGGGGTCGCGGGTTGTTCGAAAGAGATACCGTGGCCCTGGCACAGGCAACTGAAGGAACACGGGTGGGTTTTAGTCAGTAAAAGTCTGACACGCCCTCTCGCTCCGCCCAGAGCGGGAGAAGTCATTTGAGGATTTCCCGTCCAGAAAAAAAAAGGTTGGATTCTCAATGCTCGGCTCAACAGCGGTAGTTGAAAATCCAGCACGCGATAAAATCCCGCCGCAATAGTTTTACGTCCATGCGAATGTCGGCTTAGTTTGACCTACTAATTTGGAATAAGATACGACATAACAATAATATACAAACAAGTAACCACATAAGCGAGACAGAATAGAAATTTATTGTTATTATTGCACAGTGTCCTTCAAAGTGTTAATTATGTTAAAAACCGTCATGACGTCATACTTGCAATAGCTTAGGTACTATGGGCCAAAGTTCCGCATGATCACCTCAAAGGCGATAATCGCATGCACGGCTCACGACTCGATCGCACAATGTTCGTTTGTCACTAGCTGCGCTCTCACAGGAATATTTTCGTGAGCATGCTTAAGTTTTGTCCATAGTACTTAGCAGACAATGGTGCCGATTCTCTTGTCACAAATGCCTCTAAACTAGACTAAAAATCACTAAAATTTAGTTTATTCCTGTCAAACGACGATTTCCCATTCTGAAATTGACTAAAGTGACACAACTTAACTATATTTTAGTTTGACAGGACTAAGATTGTACGGAGTTATTAGTTTAGTGAAAATGGCAATTTTGCTATTCTGAATTTGACTGTTTTCACCTAAAATTTTAATTGTCAAACTAAATAAGACTATATTTAATCGCGATTAAATAGGTGTGGAATAAAATTAGTTGACATGAACTAAAATTCACACCGAGACCTTGACTTCGCATGCAAAAACAGTAGTGCATTTTTTTCTTTTCTTTTGCATATATCTCGAAAACGGTGAGTCCTATCGCAAAAATAATGAAAATTTGGCCCCCCTTTATAAAGCTCATAAACCACTATCACTCAACATGTAGGTACCAAAAAAAAGGTACAAAAAAAAAGGTACCAAAAAATAGGTACCAAAAAAAAGGTACCAAAAAAAAAGGTACCAAAAAAAAGGTACCAAAAAAAGATACCTAAATTCCATATAAAACACGTTGAAGCTGCCCCCTCCCTGCGCCCCTCCAGCTCTAAAAGATATTTGACCCGGTAACGACAGCGATGTCGGTGAACAAAATATGACAAGCCTGTCACTTCATAGTGATTTCGTTAGTTCCAATTAAAGCCACCGGGTCAAATATACTACAGGCACTATACCACGCGGAGTCACGATTGTCAAACTCGATTTTAGAGTTGTGTCAAAATTGTTATTAAATTTAGAGGTTTTTTTTTGCAGAATAGCTCTAAGATTCTCATAGCAAAATGTAAGGAATTTTAGTGATAGTTTAGTTAGTTTAGTTCGGTGTACAACAGAATCGGCACCAATACCTACCTAAACTTGTTTTGATTTACCTACAACTTTAACTTAAAAGTTCACAGAGTTTGGAAAGCGTTTCGTTCGTACTAAATTGTTAACGTAAATCTTGTAGATCAAAAAAGCAATCACATTAGTGTGCTTTCAGCAAAGCAAAAATAACGGCGAATGTTAAACTTTGAGTTCAAAAGATGTAGCTATAGTAGGTATCTAGCTGTAGCTAACGACATTGAAACTATTGCACTAATGTTTAGATAAACATGATTATAAATTCATGACCTTGTATCAACAATATCCCCGGAGGTGTTATTATACATATACTCGTATTATGGAAAGTTTGTAAATAACTACTAACATTTGCATTTGTATAATAGTCCCAGGAGACCAAAACCCGGTGAATATTAAGCATCATTCGAATTCCTATATATAAAACGGAATTCATTTAATGGCTGCCGGCTGGTCTAGTTGTCGCAAGTACTAGATACTGCTGAGTATGAGGTCCTGGATTAAATTGATATAGGTCGGGATGGGTTTTCATCAGGAATTTCTCGGTAGCAGCCCCGAGTCAGGATGTGTGCCCGATTGATGGCAATAGGCTCGCCCCCATAACTGGCGAAATGTGGGGGTACACCTCTGCCAAACCCTTTGGAGGATTACAGGCGTGATGTTATGTAATAAACTGTAAGACGCTATTTTAATTTCAAATTAATTCACTGAATATATAAAATGCCTGATACTCTATTACTTAACTGTAAATCCATTAACTACAAAATATAAATTACCTTTCAGGCTAACTTGAGAATTGAAATAAAAAATCCAAAAGGTTAGCAAACACACTTAATTTTATTTTACTTAGAAACTTAAAACATATAATGGTTAAAAGCAGATGCTTTCTAAGTTATTATGTTTTCTGCCTGATTCTTACCTAAGAACCAGGCAGAAACAGGTTAACGACAGGGAGATCGCAATTTGTAATTAATCGTCGTCGGTTTTAAAGTTTCCTATGCGGCGAGTAGCTTTTTTCTACCTTTTACGAGCTCACCGCGGATAATCCACGAAACAATAGCCGCCTATTTTACCTCAATACATGGCCATCGAACAGGCTACACAATGGAGGCTTGGATTAAGGACTTCAGACAAAACCGCACCCCACATTCTGTTTTATAACTATTTTTTCTGAGCCTTTCAACTTTCCCCGATTGGTACAGTCACGAAAACTAATATGTTTTCACTAAGAAACTTTTAATAGTGATTTTCTTCCACTGTATTCACTGTAATTTTGTACATACATATTTTTTTGTATATTATATGTCGGGACGTCAGGATTTTACTCAGTTAGATTTAGACAGACACGTGGGCAGAAGATGGGTTTCGTGAAATGAAAACACACTGGGTGCGATACGCGGTGTTTAAAATCACAATCTAACACAATTACTAAGCACACCGAATCGAATACAGCTCCGTGGCGTAGTAACCCCGATGTTGCTCCGATGCGATCCAACACTAGACTGTTCTTCTCGCCATCAGGTTAAAACATCACGACTCTGTAGAAGCGCGCTGTAGGCGTGGGCACCTCACGTGATGTCGCCAGTGGCGCGCTTGCGATTCGTTACGCGTCCGTACTATTGACCGGATCCGACATATATATAATAGGTTGGGGAAAAAGTTTCTTTGCATTTTTTAAGAAAATTCAAATCATTTTTTAATATACATTATTTACGTTTATCTAAAGTATGTAGGTACCATTTTGTTCGATAACTTTTTGCCATCTTGTAGGAAGGAACATGATCCCATTGCAATTGAAATTTTGGGACTTCTGATCAAAATACCGCGACAAGTAGTTTTGGCAGTCCTCTCGTGATGTTAACCTGGCACTGCCTAAAGAATTCTGAAGAGACCGAAACAGGTAGAAATCTGAAGGTGCAAGGTCAGGACTATACGGCGGATGCATTAACACCTCCCAGCCAAACTCTCTTAATTTTTGCTGAGTGGCTAAAGATGTGTGAGGTCTAGCGTTATCATGATGAAAACCACACCCCTTCTGTTGATTAATTCCGGCCGTTTTCTCTCAACTTCTTGCTTTAATCTCATCAGTTGTTCGCAGTAGAGTTCAGAATCGATGGTCCTGCCTGGTGGTAACAGCTCATAATGAATAATGCCCTTTCAATCCCACCACACACACAGCATCACCTTGTTGCGAGATAACCCGGGTTTCGCCACAGTCTGTGAAGCCTGACCGGCCTTTGACCACGACCTTTTTCGCACGTTCTTGTCGTACGTGATCCACTTTTCATCACCAGTTATCAGCTTCTTCAAAAATGGTTCGGTTTCATTACGTCGTAATAAAGAATCACAAATGAGTACACGGTTCATTAGGTTTCTTTCAGTGAGCTCGTGAGGTACCCAAATATCGAGCTTTTTTGTGTACCCAGTTTTTTTCAAATGCGCCAAAACTGTTTTGTGGTCAATTCCCAGTTCTTCAGCTACGTCGTAACTACTGATATGCCGATCTTGCTCCAATTTTTCAAAAATGGCATCCATTTTATCCGTAATAGGGCGACCAGAGTGACGTGCATCTTTGACATCAAAATTTCCGGATTGAAAACGCTTAAAACAAATTTGTGCTACTCTCACAGACACTGCACTGGGTCCATAAACATTGTAATTTTTTTTCGCGGCTTGCTTTGCATTTTGCCCTTTTTTGTAGTAAAATTTTAAAATGTATCGAATTTCTTCATTAGATTCACTCATCTTGACAGTACGAAAAACAAATGAAAATCACACATTTTCCTAATTTGAATTTGAAATTATGTTCCTTAAAATTTAAACTTTCAATGATACCAAAACCAGCCAGATACAAATAGTATAGCCAAAGAGATTTTATTTTATGTTCATACATACTATAATGCGAAAAGACTTTTTCCCTAACCTAATATGTATTTTTTTTTTTTTTGTTAATTATATTTTTATATTTTTTGCATATTATTTTGGAACCCATACTGTCTTATCACAAAGTTACAATCGGTATTCCGCGAGAAAACCAATTTAAAATTTTTGCTGAGTGTATTTGTTCTTCATTTAGTCAACATAAAGAAGGTTTTCCGTTTCACAGGTTGTGCTGGAGCGGAAACGAACAAAAATGTGTGACTCATCGTCGGTGGCTCTCGTGTGTAGGGGCTTTAAGTGAACAACGCCAGAGCTCCTAAAAGAGCTCATTGACTAAAGTATCTACTCGAGAAGGCCGTCAGACAAGGTTAAGATGTTCGTTTTACCTTGTTTAAGATTGCTCAGACACGAGTATACACCTACATCCTAAAGGAAATTACTAACTAGCTGCAAACGGAAAAGAAATGAGAAAAACGGAAAACACCTCGTGTAAGTTGGCTACGCCCTTTCTCCATTCATGTTACTGTGTTGTAAATGCTAAATGAATTCTTAGATTTGTTAAAGTTTTATAATATTAACAATGACGTAATGACAGCAATAAGAATGTCTAAACGTCACATTCTTCACTTAAGGAAACAATCACTAATATTTACAAAATAATTTTCCATTTCCACGGAATAAAAACTGATTTCCAACTCAGAACGTTTACTTAGTATATGTTAATAACGACCTATAGATATTTATTATAATGTGGAAAAAAACGTATTTCTTAAGAATAACATTAAATTATGAAAATCTTTTCTTACAGTAAAATTAATTAGTTTATGTTCCAAACAGCTAAGAGGATCCTTAAAACTTAAATTACAATAAAACAGAGACTGAACTTCGAAAATTATTATTAGGCAAAGTATTTTCAGATCTCGAACCTTTCTGAAACCCATTATATTGTAGGTAAATAACCCAACAGAGGTAATCTTCCTTAGGGCAAAATCTATTAGCATTCCGTAGCCAGATGTCGGAAAATTCTTGGTCTAAACTAAGTTTTTATTATGTGAACATAATTGTTAAAAAAACCGGCCAAGTACGAGTCGGACTCGCGCACGATGGGTTTCGTACCATTATCTATAGATATAAAAGAAGAAACTGACTGACTGACTGACTGACATATCAACGCACAGCCTAAACCGCTGGGTCTAGAGATTCCAAATTTGGCACGAAGGTTCCTTGTAAGGTCTAGGGGTGCACTAAGAAAGGATTTTTTAAAATTCACCCTCTAAGGGGGTGAAACGGGGGTCCAAAGTTTGTATGAAAAATCGTATTCCTTGAGTTCACAGACTTGAAACTTGGCACGAATATTTATCTACGTAAATTATAAAGTTTGTCATTTTTAGTTTTCCCAAACCACCCCCTAAAAAGGGATATAGGGGGTGTTAAAGTTTGTATGGAGTAATTTTAACGCGCGGTCCGATTAACTCGAAATTCAGTATTTATCTTGAGATCAAAAATGATGACTAACGTGTATCAGGGTTTTTCGAAAATCTACCCCCAAGGGGGTGAAGAGGGGTAGTCAATTTTACAGGACAAGTTTTACTGTGGGGCTTGAGCAACTCGAAAATTGGTGGTAATAATCTTTCAGTCAAGTTACGGAAATATCCCAAGCGGTTTTTTTTTAAATTCCACCCTTGTGGGGGTGAAAACAGGGAATATGGTTTATATGAAATTTATTATTCATTTAGTTAATTAACTTGAAACTTGGCACAAATACTTGCCTAAGCAAGTAACAAAATTTTTCATTCGTAGTTTTTCCTCCAGAAGGAAGGGTAGAGGGTGAGGGGAGCAGGGGAGTGGTTGATAAGGAGGGAAAGGGTTGAGGGAAGTGGGTACTGAGGAAGGCAAGGAGGAAGGCAAGGGTGTGGTGAGGAGGGAGAAGGGGAGGATGGGATTGCCGCGGGCAAAAGCTAGTTATCTATAAAAACGGCAAAAAAATCACGTTTGTTGTAGGTATGGGAGCCCCCTTAAATATTGATTTATTCTGTTTTTTTAGTATTTGTTGATAAAGCGGCAACAGAAATATATCATCTGTGAAAATTTCAGCTGTCTAACTATCACGGTTCATGAGATACAGCCTGACAGCCTGACAGACGGACAGACGGACGGACAACGGATCTTAGTAATAGGGTCCCGTTTTACCCTTTGGGTACGGAACCGTAAAAACTGTTATCGGAGAAACGAACATCTATACACCGTAAGGACTACTTTTGTTTGCACCTAAGGCTGCTTTTCCACCAGAGATGTGCTACGCAACGTCGCTATGGATGCATGTGATATCCCCCAATCATATTCATTGGTCCACATAGCATAGCACTGGTGGAAACTGATTCAACTAAGCTACGTTTTTTATATGGAAGGATGCGTGCTGAGGATACGTGCTGCGTGCTATGATGGTCGCGAGTGGTGTAGCTAACTTACTTATTGTCTATACGTCGCATAGCTCGAGCTGCGCATTTTCTCGCACCTTGCGGCGGCGTATTTTCATAGCACATCTTACACGCTCTCTGGTACACAGCGGAAACGGCTACATAGTTTCGTAGCTTGCTTTCACATCCTCGGAGCATAGCTGCATAGCACATTTCTAGTGGAAAAACACCCTTACGCTTGCTAACAGATGTGGTCATCATGTGCACGGGATTTTATTTTCAAATAAAGAAAATGAAGGTGTACAACTTCATAATAATTTACCGGAAGACATCAGGAGCACATCCTCTTTTAACATATTTAAAGCTAAACTCAAACAGCACGTCACTAACAACGCAAAACTCTTAAGGACGCTGTTACAAATGGGTAGTCAAATCATTACTTTTTTACACAAAAGTATGTTTATTAAATAAAATGCTTTACATTCTTAAAATAATTATTGGCCAAGTTGTGCATGGTACGATTCTGAACTATAAATATATCTTAAATAGGTAAATTTCTCAATAAATGTACCGAAGTAAAATTAAACACATGATTATACTCATGATAACAAACAACTTTTACTATGGGACCAAACCTGAAATCGCGTAAAAAAAATCAGCTGCTCCCTACATTTTGACGAGTTGTGCGAACATGAATGTATGGGGCAGCTGATTTTTTTTCGCGATTTCAGGTTTGGTCCCATAGTAAAAGTTGTTTGTTATCATGAGTATAATCATGTGTTTAATTCACTCCGGTACATTTATTAAGAAACTGTACCTATCTAAAATTATATTTATAGTTTAGAATCGTACCATGCACATCTATCAACAGTTTGGCCAAAAAAATATTTTAATAATCTAAAGCATTTTATTTAATAAACATACTTTTGTATAAAAAAAGTATTGCTTTGACTACCCATTTGTAACAGCGTCCTTAGGTTAATAACGTAAGCTAATCTTACACAAAAAATAAAACATTGAACTACCTAAAAAAAAAGAAGAGAAATAGGACTAATTAGCTACTGGACTACACTTTACCCTAGTTATTATTTGTATGTTCTTTTAGAATAAATAAAGAATCTTTAAATTGGACAGTTGTAAGTTTCCTCGATAGTACTTCACTTGTTTTCGCCACCAAGCTTTTTCTTTCTTTTCTTCTTTTTTTTTTCTTTTCTTTTTTTGTTTTGTCGACAAGCCAGTGTGCCTGCATACAATTACCCTCTCTCACACTTTCACCCTCAGTCACTCACACAAACACTCTCACACACCCACCCACGCACACACACACACAACACAATACACGCCTTTCTAAACTAGCCTTAGATTTGTAAACCGACATATTTCTTTATGCTCAATCGCACTCCGACCCACAAGATACAAGCCCTGCTTAGTTTGTGGGTCTACGGTCAAACCTTGCATTGTTGTGATGTACAAAGTTAAATTTGTGTTTGTGTATACATACTGTCATCACCTTTTCTTTTGCCAATAAAACTTTATGTATTTTTTTTTTTGAGTCTTTTTATTAAAATCCATGCTATCTTTGATGGACTTACGTTTATTTAGTCCTAATTAAACGTGCTTGTTACAATATTTATAATACAACTTTCTAAGTAATTAAACTTCTCAATTTCTATAACAAACTTTTAGATACTTTTTTCAGTAGGTAAATATTACTCAATTGGAATCAACTTTTTAAATTTCACAGTAAATAACCAAGAAAGCATTAACCTTTTCAAAACTGAGCTCCGGCCTTGAACTGGTACTCAGGTAGATATAAAATTACCATGTTGTAGCTTGCAGCCTAAATAAAAGGCAATGACGTAGTCAATATATTAATAAGTTTGATTTTTGAGTAGAGCTACACGATTACTGGCAAAAAGCTTGCACTGACCATGTGGATAGGTCCACATGCTCCTCACATGATCTAACCAAGACTATGTCTGGACTTTAAAACCCTTCATAGGAACATTTGTACTTACTTATGTATGAACACAAAACCCCAGGGGCAGGGGAGGGGGGGGTTAGTTGCGAACCCCATAGGTTCACAACTACTGATGATGATTTTTTTCCCATCGGATGATGTTTTTTTACGTTTATATATATAATATATAAGCTTATATACCAATTATGTAAAGGATTTAAAAAGATTTTCCTTATGCAAACATGGGGTGCAATTGGCGCGTCAGAAAGAGACTGGGTTTGTTTCCTTTCTTCTTATGCCCCGGCCACATTAACGTCAACGTCAATGTCCATAAACGCCATAAATATCAAGATAGTTAAATTCGGTCAAATTATCGCGGAGTGTTGGCTACACCTACGGCTAACGCCCTTCAACGCGATAATCAACGGCGTATCCCGTTAATGTAGCCGCGGCATGAGAGTAGTCGAATAAGAAACGCCGACCAGAAGAGAATCTGCCTATTCTAACGCACAGATTTGATTATGATTCTATCTCTTTTCCGCGTGATTTCGCCGATCCGTTCAGATCTCCGCGCTCAGTCCGCTAATTATTTTGTTACGGTGCTGCGTTTGTTTCGCACGTACAAGTTTATAAAGCGAAACTTTTTTTTTTAAATGGATGTTGATTTTGCGGAAAAACTAATCCAAGAGGTCTGAAGTAGAGCTTTACTGTATTTACTAAGTCGATTGCTACAATTCAACGGACTCGCATGTTGTTGCGCTACTCGAATCGCGACTGAATCAATTAATACCTACAGTCTGTCATTGACGTTATGCCATAATAATCAATCAGCCATATTGTTCAGTCTTCGGCCTATAAATACCCCCCTTGATTCCTTTGTTCACACAATTGGAGCATTCCAAGCAGACGTATAGGAGTTAATCCTATTAAAATTACTTAGTCCCAATTTCTGCTCATAAATATTTATTAGACATGTCACAATAATTTATCACGTTCCGCGCCCGATTAGGATAAATCAGATTAGACCTTGTGACATTTGGAAGCTACGAAGAGATGACGGGAAACAGAATACTGTAAGTATATAATGTATTATAGTGCCAGAATATGTTAACGTTATCTTAACCATACTTTTGTAACTAACTACACTAGAAAAATAATCAAAAAAAAAAAAAAAATATTTATTTGACACTAGGAAATACATGTTGCAATCAAGTTATAATAATAGCACACTAATGTATTGTAACAATCAGATCCTAACCCCCAAACTAGGCCTGGACCTGTATTTTGGGGGTCAGCGTTCAGCCATGGGTTCTATTTCCAATCTAACAGCATTTAAGAGGAGTGTCAGTAGAAGTTAACAGCCAAAGTTATTGCGATTATGCGAAAAAATAGCGGTTATGGCACTAAGAAACCTCAAGAAATGAAACCTCAAAACATTGTAAGAATATTGGCTTTCTTACAATAATTTCAAGTCATACGCCATCTGTGACGTCTAGCACAATAGTGCAATAACTTCGTTGTCCACATTCAATCCGGCGGCGCGGCGGCGTCGCACACATGACGTCGGTTAGCCGCAGCGTCCGTGCTCAGCACCCCTGAGGATGGTCCCTGTGTACACACACGTCGCCCACTGTCACCCACTGTGGACCAGTGTCGACAAGCGTCCATGAGACACCTAATTTCCGTGCCGTTCGTGACTGCACGTCCACATTTCACCGAACTACGTCTGAATAGTAAATTGTTAACAACAACGTGTGCAGCTCCGCGAACAAATTGGGGTTTAGCATGAAACATTGTGAAGTTGAGCTGAGACGTCTCAAAGGGTTCGGAATAAATGATGCTTTGAATGAATTTAGAAGTTCTAGCCAAGACACGACAATTGTCTCAGAGTAATTTGTATGTCGTGCTTTGTAAAGTCATTGAACTGGTGTTTTTGTTGGAAAGTTTGCCTACAAATAAGTTCGTTGAATCGTTGAATAATATGTACTTTGTCATTCTGTTCTGAAATTAACTTTAATTAAATTGTTTAGGAACTTTTGCTTCTGTTTGTGTCAGCATCATCGTATGACTTGGCTTCCCAAAACAATTCATTCATGCACAAGAAATTATTTTTCTTAGCGTATCGATGGCGAAAAGTTCCTATAATAATAATAGTAATGTTCATATAGTTTAATAGTTTATATAGTTCCTTTTTAATTGTTTTAATTTGTTTTAAGTAGTGTTAAATTTTTTATTTTCTGATTAATGTTTTAGCACGCTAATTGATAGTGCCGTGCTTTCTTAAAATTTAGACACATGCGAGGTCTGTATTATGACAAAGACGCTGGGTTAATGAGCTTTTATAAATAAACAAATAAATATGTTGGGCCCAAAATTCAGCTACGCGAACTGCACTCACAGTGTCAGTAGTCATAAGGACATCAAGTGCACTGGCAAGGAGAAATTAAAACAGTGTTGTTGGAATATTTTAGGTTGCTACAGCCAGCCAATTAACTGTCACACGTGAAAACACTGATCAGCATGCTTGGTCGAGGAATTGATCATAGTTTGATACCTAATTATTAATGAACAAGAGAACGTCAGTTTTGAAGTAGTTGGTACCTCATATCCACCGATGGCCAAATGATGGGTATATTTTATTCTATTCCATTATATTATTATTATCCTCTATTTCATTTATATACATATAATTAATATTTTTTTAATATTTTTATAAAAAATAAAAATAAAAAAACATTTAAAAATATAAAAAATAGTAGTCCATCGGTATCGGGAACAGGGTCCAAGCTACCGGCAGTCAGGGCTCCAGAGAGAGGAACCTCTTAACAATACGCGCCGTGTCTAGAAGTACCGCTTTCTGAATCAGGGGGTCTACTCCCTAAGCTTCGAAGTCCATAGTTTCGGCCTTCGTTACGTGCGTTTCCTACTCCGTATCAACTACGGATGGATGATTGGTTCGGGGCCCGAATGAAATATGAATGACAACACGATTTGACAGTTGACCCTACTCCCGATGTGTTTTTGCCCATCCGAAAAATTTAACTTTTACACTTGTTTTGATGGATCGTTATGTCAGACGGACGGAAAGACGGACGGATGGACGGACGGACAGACTTAGGGAGTAGACCCCCAGGCCCTTAATCCAGCCGCCCAACGAGAGTCCTTAGGTGTTGGTCGAGGCTCTTGGCAATTAAGCCATTAGCTGATACGACTATAGGCACAATGATCGCTGAGTCGACATCTATTATATTCTTTGTTAGCAAATACGGATACCACAAAAGCACTTAATTCTCAGTCAAAATAATATCCATGTTGAATAGCTGACCATATTAAACGAGACGAGCTACTTACTCGTACTTAGAACATTTTCATGTAATTCTGTTCATAAATAATTCATTGGTACTAGAGACCTTACTTAGACAAGTTTGTATAAGAAGGAAAGGGTCGTAAGGATCCTTTCCGACGATTGCTATAATTTGCTAGTCCTTAGTTCATTCAACCTCGCAGGCAACACATTATATCTGTTTATCTACCCGTTCCGCTTCATAGAAAAAAGTGCTTTGGTATTTTTGAGGGCTTAGTATATCCTAAGTGATGTATAAATCTTGCGGCTCTCCTTGGGAGCCATAGTTATATCTTATCTTTTACTAGTTTATATGGAAGACGTAGCGTTAGAAGGCCTCCCACAAGGTGGACCGATAACCTTGTGAATCCACTGGATGCAAGAAGCAGAGAACTTATTGAAATGATGGTGTTTAGGGGAGGCCTGTGTCCAGTAGTGGGTCTTTCGGCTGAAATGAGATGATAACTGATTGATCCGGTTCACGACAAAACGTGCATAATATTTTCACCGTGGGTGTCTTTAGAAGACATAATGGTAGGTAAGCATTAAGCATAATGTCAAATCCTTCCTGCTATTGACAACAATTCCTCGAACATAGTGGCAATTCTTAGATAGATGATATCGCGTCTGCGGCATTATGTTTTCATTCTTTCGCCACATTCTGAATAGGTGAACTAATTTCTATTTTTGTGAGGGATCGATGACGTTCTAACGTACAGTCAATAGACAGTAATAATTCATGCCAAGGCGCAAGTGTTATGTGTACTTACTTGAACTAAGTATTTCTCGTCATCATACATCAATCCTCAACATCTCTAAACGTCTCTAATCGTCAAGCCTATTGAATTTTCATAAAGTGCGCAAATTTATGCAAAAAATTAAATAGAAATTGTATTGAACCACCTAAAATTTTGTTTATAAGAAATGGCATGCGGTCTGCTAAAACTTTGCTTATAAGAAATGGCATGGGGTCTGCTAAAACTTTGGTTATAAGAAATGGCATGGTGTCTGCTAAAACTTTCCTTATAGAAAATGGCATGGGATCTGCTAAAACTTTGCTTATAAGAAATGGCATGGGGTCTGCTAAAACTTTGCTTATAAGAAATGGCATGGAGTCTGCTAAAACTTTGTTTATAGGAAATGGCATGGGATCTGCTAAAACTTTGCTTATAAGAAATGGCATGGAGTCTGCTAAAACTTTGCTTATAGGAAATGGCATGGGATCTGCTAAAACTTTGCTTATAAGAAATGGCATGGGGTCTGCTAAAACTTTGTTTATAAGAAAAGTCATGGGGTCTGCTTAAACTTTGTTTATAAGAAAAGGCATGCCTTTTATGGTTATTTAGCAGACCCCATGGGGTCTGCTAAATAACCGAAAATTATTATTATTGTCTACTAAGCCATCACACCGTTCGATCATGAATCCGATATGGTCAAACAAATAAAACAAGCAATAATAACTTAAATTCTTCACACAAAATGTAATTAATTAATTACAGTCATTCCAGATTTATCACTGCAGGTCGTGCTTTTAAACCATTTATTTACACGCTCAGTGATTTATTTCGAAATAAGGCCCCCGTCATAAATAACGAAAATAAAATGAATAACACAATCTTTCAGTTGCAACGTTTTTCTTTTCTGGCTTACATAAAAATTAAACAACTTTGAACGTCAACTTAAATTTTGTTTGATTTTAATGAGAACCGTTGAAAAAACTTTCAACTTCATTCACCTAATTAATACTGAAGTATATTGTTCTGTAAGAATAGGTATTGAAAAGGAATCCATATTTTTATGGACTTCCGCAATATTTAAGCTAGTAAATATCGTACCATATAAATTGCTTACAGGGTTCACTCAGGAATTCAATGAGTTCCTTTTCCTGACCCTAGAGATTTAAATGTTATGTATACCTTCTATAATTTTTTTTTGTAGCTTAAACAACTTTATTTTGTCTCTATTTACAAACGCGTGGGTCTGAAAACCTTCAACTTTCATGTTGACATTTATAACAATATTATGTGTACGAAATAAATATGACGGCGCGTCTAAAGGTTTTACGACGCAATTGATTTTAGAATGATCATGACAGCTACAACTTGACGTAATCCCAAGTACTAAGTTGGCGGCCTCTCGTTGACAGTTTTGGGCTCAAAACTGATTGAGGTAGATTTAAAGAAAAACCGGTTGGATTGTTTATTGAGATTGTGATGTTACTAA
The DNA here is from genome assembly GCA_946251885.1 of Cosmia pyralina. Classification (NCBI taxonomy): domain Eukaryota; kingdom Metazoa; phylum Arthropoda; class Insecta; order Lepidoptera; family Noctuidae; genus Cosmia; species Cosmia pyralina. The sequence continues at coordinate 21,984,606 of OX276345.1, read as the reverse complement.
TGGTGGTGATTACCCTGGCAGTGCAGTGAAGTAAAGGATTTGCGCACGCGCTTACGTACTTGGGAGAACGTCGTTTACATTCAGAATATCATTGACTTTCATTTACTTACCATCTCCTCGCCCGCAAACCCACGCAATATTATGACCTCTTCTGATAAAGACTACGTAATGCCTTTAAATATTTGCACGTGTTTTAAATGTGTAATAGGTCGGAACAGCTGCGTTTTGCACGTGTTTTACTCCCCAAAGGATAAGCAATCCTCCAACTATTGCAATGGTTCAGATGCAAAGCGCAATAAATTCTAACTTTGTTGAAAATAAATACGACAGTGCACGAATGCTAAATACACAAGGTTGATTAATGTACATGAATTTGCGCCGAAAACGTGTGTTGTTTTGATAACGAATATAGTTTGTCTTTTCCCGAGGGTGATATTAGCTGAATGGTTACACGCATTCACTTTTGTTATTTAAACAATAAAGGACTCTTTTTACCCGACTACGCCAAAGCCAAAAAGAAGGGTTATGATTTTAGCAGTCTATGTATGTATGTATGTATGTAAGTATGTATGTATATAAGTATGTAATTACATGTGTTCCACCGTAGCGCCTAAATTACTGAACCGAATTTAATGAATGAGGTATCAATAGATTCGTAACAATGGTCCTGGTGACATAGGCTATATAAATTCTCCCTAATTTAATATGGTGGACTTAACACGTAAATTTCTGACTACGAATAAAATTAATTTGAGATAATAATGAAATGTTTGGTATCAAAAGAAAGGTCTTGACGAGCACATTACAAATATGTATGTTATATTGTTTAAGTACCTAAATAAATATGTTTAAATTGTTAAAAATAAGCAGACCGACCGGGGCGAGCGTGATTTTTCTGTAGTCGGGTTTTAGTTTTTGAACTTACTTTTTATTGCAAGAATGCTTTTTGTTTATTCAAAAATCATCTTCCTGACTTCAACATAAAAATTCTCTAAACCTGGCAATTTTTTTTCTACTTTCAATCAGCATCTTACAGATATTGTACCAAACTTTCGCCCAAATTCGCCGAAAGGCTTTTTCCTAACATTTTGTGCGGGGTTCTTTTAGTCTTCAATGATATCCATCTTACCTGCCAACCGTAGTAATGCCAGAAAAACTGATGCACGAATTTGCAGGCAGGAGAACATTTTGCTGAATGCGATTTCATAACCTTGGTTTATCAAAGCATAGTTCGATTCAATACTACCTACTCATTATTACCTAATCTTGTAAGACGAAAAAGTCTAATCTCCACGACACAGGGAATCCTAGTGTGGAGGCTAGTGTTATGTGAATATTTAATGCTTAGTTATTAAACAATAAAGTTTTTATTATTTTTTTTTTTAGTTACGGCCTTCAAGATAGGTGAAATTCCGCTTGAATCCTGAACATATATAACCGGATTGTTTACCAAGAAAACAAACTCTTTCGGGTTGTTTTTCTCATACCAGACTGGGACAAAAACTTGCTGAAACTTATACCCTGCTATATTTTATTGTAGTTAGATTACAAAGTGATGTTACTGGTTTAATAACTGTGTTACAACTTTTTTGATCTAAGTTCATGAATTACACTGATGCGATCTGTGAAAAGTTAGGCACTGAGACGTGATCTTGTTCTCAATATTTATGTTGCCTCAGTGCGAAGTATTTGGTAAACTTAAATTGAAAAAAGAGAACAGGGTATTCAGAAATTATGTAAGTTAGGACGGAGTATTTGTTTATAATGATTTTGTATTATGTATTTAGGTACCGCTACTGCTCAACAGCAGTGGTGGACTTGGTGAGTAGTGGTGGCCCAGTGATGGTAACGGCCGTGACTTACGAGTTGTAGGTCGTGGGTTCGAACCCTGACAGGCGCTTTACTTTGTGTAAATTATTTCATCACCAGTGCACTCAAAACGGTGAAGGAAAACATCTTGAGGAAGCCGTTATGTACGAGAACCAAAAATTCGAAGACATGTGAAATCCACCAACCCGCACTGGGCTCGCGTGGTGGATTACGGCCCACTGCCTCTCACAGAGAGGAGGCCTGTGTTCCAGCAGTGGGATCTTATATGTCCACTATACCAATATCTGGACTGCCTGCTAGTTTCTGAACAAGCTGGACCCGACGTGAAAGGGATTAGTACCCTGAAACAGTGAGACGTGGCTGCGGTAGACGACGAAGAAGATGGCGGCACGAAGTGGATGTCTTTCTCTTCGGGTTTTTTAGTTATAGAAGTGTTTTGTCAATTTCTTTCAAATTATGATTTGAGTTTGAAAGAAGAACTTCTATAAGTAAAATAGATTTCTATATATGCCCGGTTTCTGAGGTTTTTAAACGGAGTTTATCCATTCGGTAATGATTATTGGTTCTAAATCGTGTTTCTGAGCTTAAACGTCGAGTGTATTACCATCGAGGGTTTGTCTGAGGACCTCAGAAACTAAGCATAAGGAAGGAATTAACTCCGTTTAAGAATTCTTCAGAAACCGGGCATTTGTAGTTATTTATGAATAAAATAAAGTAAACATTTATTTCTTGATAACATTAGGTATGTTCAATGTCTCTTTCAAAACTGTTTTATCAATTAAGGGCTGATTGTTCAATAGGCAGATAACTTTTACCTGAAGAATAAATATGACAGTTTGACATAGGTATTTTCAATACAAAAGCTGACAAACCGCCATATTTATTCCTCAAATAAAAATTATCCGACTATTGAACAATCAGCCCTTAGTAGGTATTCTTATTACTAGGTATCATTTCCATACAAAGATACATAAGGAAATTAAATTCTAGGTAGGTACTATGAAGACTCGAACCTAACAGTGGGAGGCTAGCTACTGAAATAAAGATTAAAGCCAACGGGCGAAGGGCCGAAGGCCTCTATAATAATAATCTGCTTCAGACTTAAAGTAATTCACTCCCTATCCGAAGCCCTAAAAGAATCTGTCACCCTTGAAGAAAAGCGAGCTTCACTTTTCTTCAAAAGTAATTCGATGATTGAATGATAGAATGTGACAATATCATACTAAGGTTTTACTAAAGCTTTAAACTTCCACATCCATGAGCTACGCCCACCCTTGAATAAAAGGATTGACAAAGTCTACTTCTAAATAAGATTTTTATTCAGAACAAGACATTCGATCATACAGACCATTCCTACCTAATTCTAGAATGATTATTACCTAACTCCGGGAAAGTTAAGCAAAGTGGGAAATCATACTTGAAGGTACAGGCTTAGCTCAGGACAAACGAATCGCGAAAACCTGACTATGCTAGGTGTCAGTCAAGTTAACATGAATACTCATAAATATCGCATTTATCCTGTCTGAACCTCGTCAAACAAAACCCGGAGGAAAAGGATGAAAAACCCTCCCCAGTACTTAGGTACATGTACTTTAATGGAGAATAACACAAAAACCGTATAACAATCTTCTAGAACATTACAAATTCAAAAGGATTTGTCTGTTACACCTGAATTTTCTTCAACACGAAAGGGATTAATTTTACCCCGTGCTATATTTCATGAGCTCTTATATTAAAAGATACAATTTAGGTAACAATTGAGTCTAATAAATCATGTACCTATACCCTCATCACCTAGAGTACCCAAATTCTTATGAAACGTGACGTTTTAATCTGGGAACAAAACCTATTGAGATGTTCTCACGTACCTTAGCGTACTACTAAGCTCACATTAGAACCTCAAAATACCTATAACATAATACTTGTGTACTGTGTCTTGTGTGTGGGATCAATTTTTCACCCAAAGCAAGTAGGTACAAAATTTTCGGTACGATTCATACGTAGCGTAGGTATTAAAATATTTCTCATTTTTAGGTTTCCGTACCTCAAAAGGAAAAACGGAACACTTACAGGATCACTCGTATGTCTGTCTGTCTGTCCGTCTGTCACAGCCAATTTGCTCCGAATCTAATGGACCGTATAAGTTTAAATTTGGTACACTTATGAATTTCTGTGACACAAACACGGACGTGTAACGTAAATAAATGAATTATGAATATGTGGGCCACTTTTTGGGGGCAAATAAGAAAATTAAAAAAAAAAAATTGCAAACTGTACCGTGTGACATAGCAAATGAAAGGGCTTACTGTGGAGGTCTCAAACATTTTTTTTTTATAATTTTAAAATAAATTGTTTTAAAGTTATTAATGATGAAAAATAAAAATTTTTGTTTACAATAAGTATTTAACGCAATTCAACTACTTATAACTAGGTATTAAATTAAATGACTAACTGAATAAATAAATACACAAAACTTTTTTACAAAAAAATACAACCGACTTCCAAAAACAACAGTACAAAGTGAAAAATAACTTTAATTTCGGAAGTCGGTGTCTAGTTAAATGTATTTTCGTTTTTTGCCACCGACTTCCGAAATTAAAGTTATTTTTCACTTTGTAGTGTTGTTTTTGGAAGTCGGTTGTATTTTTTTGTAAAAAGTTTTTATTTTTCACTTTTTAGTTGTGTACCTACCCCACACAAATTCTAATACCACTACCTGCAAAACAAACTAGAACATCATCCATATAAAAGTGTGGAAAAAATACGTATTATGGAAGCTAACTCAAAAACTACCCAAGCAAAGTTAATCAATTTTATATGGGACCAACTGTGATGTAAAAAAAAAAAAAAAAAAAATCAAATCGGTTCAGCCATCTTCGAGTAATCGGGGAACATACATAAAAAAAAAAATAAAAAAAAAGGTTCCGACGAATTGAGAACCTCCTCCTTTTTGAAGTCGGTTAAAAATAGACGAAAATTGACCTTTCCCCTTTCTCTCCGAAACTACTGAGCCTAAAATTTTGAAAGAAATACAGGAAATAGTTCTATACATATAGATTATAGAAAAACCTATAAGAAGCCTATGTTCTTAAAATAACATGATAAATCTCTTAATACAAAAAAAGGTACAAACTTACATTTGCACTTGGTATGTATGGGAGAACATGTTTTTCAACTACAATGTTAAGTTTGTTCTTGGAATAAATTAATTCCAATTACGGAACCCTTCATTGTGCGTGGTCCGATACGCACTTGGCCGGTTTTTTATAGAGTCCATTTCCCACACACGGTTCATGATTTCATGAAAAACATATGGCTGAACATTGTACAGCTGTTTTTACGGCTCCACCGATTCCATTCAATCGTGTTTTCCAAAAAATCTAACATGTGTACCGTGTATACGATTTGCCTCGTCAAAGTATCGGAATATATAAATCAAATGCTCGCTATTTCTCGATTCTCGCGACTCGCAACCTATTTTCAAAATATTATTGTAAAAATCATTGAGAATTCACACCGACTTGCGGTTGTGGTAGAGGCGACACGTTTATCGTATCGTTCAAATCAAATCAAATCATTTATTAGTTTGCCAACATGGGTAATTAATATTAAATAGATGTTTTATACTACGATCCCTCCATGTTCTACAATCATGGGCATGCAAATCATATTATTATCATTGAGTTATCAATCTGTACATATATTTTTAGCACACTCCATTTCTGAATTGCTTTTTGGATTGTAGGTAAATGTATGTTAGTAGAATAAGTACAGCGTTTATTTTTTAAGAACCTTAAAGTTATGAAACTGGCCATATATTATTTTTGGCCAAAAATAATGGATTTTGAGACCAATTCATGTTATATAACAGCTGAATAAAAGAGACTTAAAAAATCAAAGTTTGAGTAAACTATCCTAGCAAACCTACCAACGTATTTACGTACAGTAAATTCAGTCACTAATACATTGTACTCTGCAATCAACCAGTACATCAACGGACACGCACGATCTTCGACGTACTCTGCTAAATAAAGAATGGTACTCACTGGTGGTCCACTGTGAGGGCCCGCCTGGGCGGAGCGACCAAGGCCACGGGCCACGCTGCCTGCACTAAGGACTCCCTCACGAACTGCTCCCACGAAGGTGAAGTTCCTACGACAAAAAGTTTGGTTTTAACAACAAAAAAAGACACGTAAAGGCTTCCACAGACAGGCACGACGCGACGGCACGGCGCGACTCCGGTAGAACAATTTCCATGAAGTTTTCATGGAAATTGTTCCACCAGAGTGGCATCGTGCCTGTCTGTGGGGGCTTTATTTCGAAAGTTTAGGACTCACTTCTTAAACTAAGATTGCAGGGATACCTGGTAAGAATTTGGATACAATTTGGCATACGGATAGACCATGCCCTGGAAAAGGACATAGGCTACTTTTTATCAACATACCATGTGGGCGGAAGCTATTGTCATCGACTCGAAAAGAAGAAGAACTACCTACATGCAGTAAAACCAAGAGCGAAAATCAACAGGATGTATGCAACCATTATTAAAACACGTGCTCCAAGGAAATTGGCTTCAACTCTTGGCATAACTAAGTAAGCAATAAAAACATACAAGTACCTCGTTACATAACTTTCAAGTATGCTTCGCATGTACGCTTCTCTTCCTAAAGTTTTAAAGCATTCGAAGTTTCGAACTTGTTTACGAATTTCTTGATACCACATAAAATACAGTAATTTGAAATTGTATTCTCCAATTGTTTTCGGCGTAATAAAGGTTTACACAGAAAAGGTAGGTTTACGTGATGTTTCTTCAGTTTTTAAGGCAAAAGGAAAACTCATACCGTCTTATTACAAAACAAGGTTCATCTTCAAACCCAGGTTTAAACCATGGACCCTTTTTTGAATTTTGAACTTGATTCCGACACATTAAGATGTCAGTTTTACAAAACTGACAATTAGTACCGGACTAAGTGGTCAGTTTTATATAAAGAGCTGTATTTCTATCACAGCTAGGTTCTTATTACAAAAACTGGCTCGGTGGTTTAAACCATGACAGAAGAAAAATCTCGTTTTGTAATAAAACCGATACGGCCTTATTACAAAACATCCTTATTATCAAAAATCAACACAGGTCTATCTTTAGAGCCAGGTTGAAAGCATCTAATCATTTTTGAATTTCGAACTTTAGTTCGACAATGTCAAAGTTCTAATTACAAAAACTGACGTTAGACACGGGTCTAAGTTGTTAATTTTGTATTAAGAACTTTACGGTTATCGGAATTAAGTTTAAAATACAATAACCGGTTCTAAGGTTTGGGCTTGGATTAAAGTTAGAACTCGTTTTGTAATGAGACGGATAGAATAGATAAGTACGTATTCTGGCTAATAGGTACTGCCTCGTTGGTCTAGTGATTGCAAGCGCTACTGCTAAGCATGAGGGTTCGATTCCCGGGTCGGGCAGTGTTTCTGGGTTTTTCCATCTGGAATTTCTCAGTAGCAGCCCAGAGTCACAGAATACATAATAGTACAAATACAGAAGATTCACTCCGCAAAATCATTTAAAGAAATAGTAACTCTTGCTACGACACAATAAAGTGCAATTCAGGTCGCACAGCTAATTACCTAGAAATTGCCTCTCTTTCTATCGCGTAACTTTTATATTTTCTGACTCGTTAGGGTTGTCTTCTTTTACGACGCCGCGCGCGCGAGTGAGTATCGAACTAACGTGCGCCCCGCTCGGCGCGCGGCAGCCCACACTGAATTAGGTCGACAAGTCGAGCCCGCCGCGTACTTGTAGCTTCATACCTAATATGTGGAGTGCGCCTGGCCTGCCAGAGTCTGGATTTCATACAAATTCTGTTCCATTTTTGAATTTATTCGGTAAGTAGCGGCTATTCGGACATCGTGAATCGGTATTCGGTCATTGGTCCCGGCTGTCCTTCGTGGGTCTTTGACAGTCGTTACGGGTCGTCAGAAGCCCAAAAGTCTGAGAACCAGTCTTACCAAGGGGTATCGTATTTTCCAGTTACAATTATCGTATTATTACACTGGTTGTGGAGATCAGATAGGCAGTCGCTCCATGTAAAATACTGGTATTCAGTTGCAATTCGTTAGACTGGAAGCCGACCTCAACATAGTTGGGAAAAGGCTAGAATGATGATGACATAGATTCTTCTAAAAATAATGCTTTTTTACGCATTCAACTTACGTTGTGACGTTAGTAAAGTATATTGAACGTGGGATGATAGTTTAATTGATAACTGCCTATTACTCGTATTTACCGGGCACTTAAGTCATTATTCAAATTACTCGATACCTACCTACAGTAATAATGAGAAACCGACCAAATGCTCCTAAACAATGGATATCGACATCATATTGATGATAACGGTCAATGATTGATAGGTAGTTTGGTACTATATAAGGGTGTATTCCTCGTCCCCTAATTTTGTAGGTGGGGACGAACGGGAATAATTTATTATTTTTTTTCGTTCGTCCCCACCAACAAAATCAGGGGACACGATCGGGAAAAAAAATAATGAATTCCCGTTTGTTCCCGTAGGGGGACGAAGTCGAGGGGACGAACGGGAATACACCTATATAAGCACGTATATTGGCCTTGAATAGTAGGTATCTAATCTATTTGGCTTGTATCTTAGTCGGTTTCTGGACAAACTACAACAAGGCGGCACTGAGCGACATGCGAGTGCAGTACAACGCAAATTGACCTCAAACCTCATGATTTCATGAAATCTCTAGAGTTGAGGTCAATTCTAACGTATGGAGTTGTATTACTGATTTTAAATATTATAATTCTGTAAAGCTATATTAGCTACGGCCGCGTCTCATATTTTAATCAACATACCTACAACCTGGCACTGAACTGCAAATTGTAAAACTCGTATGAAAATTTGAATTTCGCGGGCTACCTTTACGCATCCCCCTTAATTGCTTATTACTATCGAGGTAAGAATGCGGTTTTCATTTAAAATAGGTAAGCTGCGTTTAAATAGGGTACAGCCCGATTCAAACTTTATGGCGGCTCGGAAAATGAGGCGAGTCGCTGCGCAGTAACGAATTCATGTGTCAGCGGGGGTGAGGGGTGCGGTACTGCGCAGCGAGTAGCGCACTTCAGAGCTACCATAAAGTTTGACCAGTTTTCATTCTCAGCTAAGTCCCATCCCACTACAACGCTTGAAACAGTTCGAGCTACAAAACGAAAAGGTCTACAAAATTCCACTGCCATGCATGTTCGTCGTTCAAAACTATTTGACTCCAACATTGAAGTGGCACACGAGTAGCGTTGCCATCCGTCCGTATAAAGCCGGACAGTGTTAGGCTTTTTGACCTGTTGTCCGGCCAAATTTTACTGCATCCGGCCCATCTGGGTTTTGTTAGGCTTTTTATAACTATCGTTCAGTCACTTTAGTCAGAAACGAGCTAATGTTGATCGAAGAAAACGAGCGAGCGAGACGAGGCTCGCTGACTCGCCAAGATACGCAAGTTCAACTAAGTACCTACTACCTAACATATTGTGTGTTACTGTTATTTTGGTACCCAGTAGTTTTATTACAATTTTTGTGGGACTCTAAAGTCCTACTACCTCAGCTTTTTATCTCGCTCGCACGATACTGCTCGCGGACTGCGTGAAAGCGGGACTGGGTGCGGCGCTCGGCGCCGATAGTTTAGATAATGCTTTTTATAGTGAAAACAATTAATTTGAAAAAAATTAAAAACACATGACCTGCTTTATAATAGCGTTCAGTTAGTATGCAAAGTATAATGATCTAATTTGATTATTTTTTGAATATCTACCAGCAGTTTATTGTTCGGTTTGGAGGAAACTTTGGATTGTTTTTCTATCGAGAAAATAATTATGGAATCGTGTTTTCGTCAAACTAGTACTTAACATTTATTCTCAACTTTACCTTACTTTTTTTTAGCGTCCGGCCTTTTTGATTTTTAGGGATGGCAACGCTACACACGAGTCCAACGATGAACTCGATCCTTGACCTAGCCGACACGACTCGTGTTCAGAAACCGCGCAGCCAATTTTACCATTAATTGAGTTTTCGGCTTTAAAAGCCAATGGCCTCAAAGTGCGCCGGCCGGACAAATTTAAACCTAACACTAGCGACCAGTCCTCTTTGAGGCCAGAGGAACCCATTTGTACGGCCTGATAATAATAGACGGGAAATTCAATTCACACATCTTTTGTTATTTTATTTAAGGGGACTACAGGACCTAAAGCGCGGTCACTGTCGGAATGCATAGAAAAGAAAGAGAAGCGCGATGACACAACGCTGGTAATTTATTGCAAAATATGAAGCAATTATTTATTAACAAAAAATCTATTGACTGGACTAAAAAAATCTATTACGTTAATAAGTTGCTTCTAGAATAATCTGACAAAAAATCAGTATGATTGCATGTGAATTACTATAGTTTTTAAACGTTAAAAGAAATTTTTAGACGTATTTTCGTATTTTATTTCTATCGTATCAAATTAGTAGAAACTGTTTTCAACAACAACTTGCGTTTAGTTGCGTTTAGGTCCTGTAGTTCCCTTAAATTATGTTTATTAGGTTCGTTCAGACCAACGAGCTGAACGAAAGAGGGTATTAATCGTTCACGGTGTTACCTCGCAGTAGTAAATTTTCATTTTGTTTAGTTATTTATAAAATATTGCGTTAGCCGTGTTCCGTTCTGTACCTACGTGTTGTTATTTGCGCGGAGCTTTTATTTCAAGGATGTATGTTGTATGGAAGTGGCTCAGTATTTCAAGTTAAAAGAGATAGTGATTGTTGTGGTATTATTTAGTATTTGAAGTTCTTTTTCTGTCGTATTTATCCACACATACGATTAGTGCACAAGGACCGCTGCGTAGCTTACTTGACCAAGTGATAGATACTCGTACTTAGTCAAGTATTTTCGCTCGTTATAACCCTTTTAGTACATATCAAAATGCTGAAAATATCAATGAGAATTCCCAAAATATTCAGTCTGAAAATACCTAAACGATTTCAATTACTATTCAATCGTTTGAAATCGAAATGCAAATGAAATAAAAACAGAATATAATCCTTCGTTTTCACAACACCGTATTATTTTACTGTCTGCAAAAAGTTAACAATTGGGAATCGTAATGACCTTTCAGAAAAGCCTTTTTCAATTAGAACTTTTTTGCTGACCATGGTAAAACACAGTCTGCAATTTAATTTGAAATGAATAAGAGGACGAATACAGTACTGAGCAGAGATGGCCCAGTGGTAACGGCCGCGATTTACGAGTCGTAGGTCGTGGGCTCAATCCCAGCACGAGCATTTTACTTTGTGTAAATTATTTCATCACCATTGTTCTCAAAACGGTGAATGAAAACATTGTGAGGAAACCAGTTCTAGAACCAAAAATTCTAAGACAAGTGATATCCACCAATCCGCAGTGGGGCCTGCGTGGTGGATTATAGCCCACTACCTCTTACAGAGAGCAGGCCTGTGTCCCAGCAGTGGGAACATTATAGGTTGATTATGCTAAAAGGACTGCAATGTGCAAATGATACTTCAATTAATGTTAGTTTAGGACAAGTCACCACAGCGTAGCGTAGTCTACTACAGCGTAGTTACAATGCTTTTTTGTTAGCGTACTGAAAGGGCTCAATAAAGATTCCCTAAAGCTCTATTTACATGGTACAAGTTTATTGCCTGTGGCATACCATAAAATTGAAGGGAAATTAACTGGCACCGTCTAAACAACACGTGTAATTGCATGCGATTTTATTGAATGGCAAAACTTGTATTCAATTATTTTGTATGCCTTTTTATGAAATTACACGCATGTTACACTTGCATGCAATTTTTGAATGGCAAAACAATTGAACGTGCTTTCTGGCATGCGATTGTTGCTCTTGGACGTTGCAGAAACTTGCACCGTGTAAACGGAGCTTTATGTTTTTCCCAAAGCAACAAAGTGAGTAAAGCTTAAATATTGGAACTGGCTAAGAGCTGAGCCAGCCAATCAGTGCCGCTCATTAAACAATTTTCTATCGATAATGGCTTGGGATATTGTATGTATTGAACAAACTGTGTGTGAACGCAGATGTAAAGTAGAAATCAAAAGTTTGCCTTTAGGTTTTTGAAAAATATGGAATTTAAGTAAAAACAAAGCAAAACTGTGAAGTCAAATAACGTACAACATTATTTTATTCTTTATTAAAAAGGATTTCGTAACTATATTATAAATGCGAAAGTGAGTTTGTATGTTTGTTACGCTTTCACGATAAAACGGCTGAACGGATTTGGATGAAATTTGGCACACGGGTAGACCATGACCTGGATTAGGACATAGGATACTTTTTATCCCGGTAGTACGTTTCCTTGGGATAATTTCCGACATGCACGCGGGCGAAGCCGCTGGCGAAAGCTAGTACTTAATACTAAAACACTTTTCTGTATCATTGTCACTATTATTTTTACACTAGACTAACTCAAAAATATACCTAAAAAACAAATTGAATTTACTGAATAATTTAAAACTGTCAAATGACTGTCACAGGGAGTCTGACCTAAAACTAAATCGAAAGAAAAACTTGTTCATTTTTATCGTACACAGAGAACGCCAGCTTGCCCTATCTATATTTCTCTACGTTTGTGGTGTGAGCAAAGAATGTAGTTTGCACTACGTGGCTTGGTTAAATGAACTGTTGGAAAATACCACAGAATTCTCAATAAAATGGCTGTGTGTTATGCGATGTTTTTTTTTTCGATGACGTCAGTTATTAATTTTTCCTGTAGCGTTGGAATTTTCAAGCGTGAACACGTGTGCGTGTTGTATATAGCGTGTTAGAATCATCCCAGCGCTGATTTGGTGGATTAGTTTTCTCCTCTACCTATCGTTATTTCTCCTGGCAAAGTCTAAACTCTATTTATAAGTATCTATGTATGTAGGTATTAGTATTAAATTCTAATATCTCAAAAGAGATTACTCAAAAAAGAATCAAGGAATATATTTTATTCCTTGATTACAAGCAACTGCAACATAAGTGTTGCACCTGCCATGTTTTGTCTCTGTGTCACCCTAAGGTTGACTGGTAGAAAATGCCTCAAAGATTAAGTCCGCCTTTGTACAGTATTTTTTTTTACTTGTGCATAAAGTTTTAATAAATATTTTTTGAATTTTACTTTCACTCGCTTTATACTATTTTCTCTGGATAAGTATTATTAAAAAAATATCATTTCATTTAGTAAATTATCAAAGTAATGTATGTACTTATTAAAACGTCTCTTAAAAATAGATTTAAGTTGACTTAATATAGGTCGGTGGGTAGGCTACTTACCTACTATGGTGCAGTATTAACTAATTATTCTAGTTCAAACATTAATTTGATTAAAATATTGACTGTCTGACGTATGTTGGTAGGCTACATATTTTTTTAGACTTCCCTAAAATGAAAAATTAGAGCAAAAAAATATCGGTGAGTTTTTCGATATCTCGTCACCACGGTACCAAAAATGAAAGATTACCTGTCGACCTAGAAATAAGTCTAACAATGGCATTCTAATGGTGAAGAAAGGTTAACAACGGCTAGCATTTTCCTAGATAACTTCAATACAAAACGTCTGAATCCAAAGGTAAATGATTATTTCCTTTTTTATTAATATCAGTGAAGTGGAAAAATTCTGCGTGCGAATTTTACCTTCATATTTTTCAGGATAGACATTTTCATGGTTTATGACTCTCCCTGGCCTCATATTACCTACTACATTTTCATAAATTCAGTAGATACAATTTAGGCCATGCGTATAAACCAAGGTCAACACCAATGTAATCTTTATTTATAACCATATAAGGTTGAAAGTAATAATCCGGCAGAATCACAATAATACGCTAATTCAGGTAAACGCTTATTTAAACAGCAGCCACAAGTTCAAAACAAAGTTTCAAGGTAAAGTTACTTTTCACTTTACGTTTGGCACATACGGTAAGTTTGATAATTAATAACAATTTAAGGACTAACTTGCACCAAAACCGGTGGAAATTAAACAACAAAGTTGTACTTTAGCGTATTACGTTTTTACTTTGGATGTATAATATTCGTTCAGTTCTTAAGTTGAATATTGGTTTGGTTGTACTAGGGAAACAGAGAGTGTCAGCTGCTTGCCTTCCCAACTGCGACGTGACAGCGGGAAGTATGTGCCCTACATACAATATTATGTGACGCTTATGGGCCATGCATCATCTGAGTGCTGTTACATTCGCGTTACCATTTTTGGAGCTTTTAAAATGTGCTATTTATTTATTTAATACTTCAAGCACAGATGTACAGAGTACATTTTCTACCAGTCAACCTTTGGGTGATGCAGAGACAAACAGTGGCAGGTGCAATTATGAAAAATTAACGAATAAATATTTATTCAAATATACCACACATTTATACACATACACATATACCTATTACAAACTATAAATATAATAATATATACCTATTTAAATATAAATATCAACTCAGCCAATCGCAGTCCACTGCTGGACATACGCCTCTCCAAGGTTGCGCCACAACACCCTGTCCTCCGCCTTCCGCATCCAGTCTGCCCCAGCCACTTTCTTCAGGTCTTTCATCAGGTAGGTCATATAAATATAAGCACAAATAAATAAACACAAATTCACGAATATACTAAAACAACAAAGACAAACAATGGGAAAACATTACCGTTGTGATGAAACTGCTTCTTGCGAATGTGCTCACGAACTTTAAAGGATAATCGGTTGGTTAGCATCCTGATTTCCTGAGGGAGCGCATTCCACAGAGAGATGTATTGAATTAAGAAAGAAGGATGAATGAAGTCTGTACGGTGAGTGGGATATAGAAGAAGACGATTGGGAGATGAATGTAGATTTCTATTGTGGTTGGCGCAAATGTACTGAAAGTGGGGAGCTAGATAACTAGGGGAAGTACACATTTTCGATTTTTTAGGTAAGGGGTAATAATAGGCGTGGTTATAGTGTAAATTAATTCTGCGCAGTTTATTGATACTGAGCCCATCAGCAACATGTTACGTAGTGCCGTCAGACAAAGGTTAAATGTGAATAAGTATAATATCTTTTGTTGAACTTAACCATTCAAGTAAATAAAAGAATTCTCAAAACAATTAGAAAGAAATAAAAGAAAATATCAAATGAATTGAAAGTAATTGGTTGACAACATAAAACATTGCGGCCCCAATCAATAATGTGACTTTGAGCGGAAAATAGAAAACTTATCTTGTTTGTCACCCCACCAAAAGCTTTCTGTTTACAAAATTGCGAGACAAAGAATTTCTGCTTTTCGCTTGTTTTGGCATGTTTTACAAAGGTTTTGTTTTATTACGACCTTTACTATGTGTTTGCATTAAAAAACATTCAATATGAGATGTTTCGATACTTGTCGTGTCAAACAAATCTTACAATTTGTTTTGTTGAATTTGCTTTCTTGTCAAACATATTTCGCGTCAACAAGTTGTGTGACAATAAGACCGCGAGTTGATGCATTGACAGGAAACCATGGAAAAGGAGATTTCCACATGTTTTTTGTGAATGTTTCGCCAGTGCAAACTCACAGTTACATTTTCTATATACAGGGTGCACCAGAAAAGTGTGAAAAAAACATCTGCCGTCTCATACATTGGGATGAGAAGGTATTGAAGTTTTGTATGGGACAATTGATACTTTTTTCGCGATTACGATGTTGGTCCCATGGAGAAAGTAGTTCAGTTTGATGGTCTGTACCACATAACCACACCCTTAAATTTAACCACACCTTTCTGGTACAACCTGTATATAAAACAAAGTCGGGTTAGCTACACCATATACAAGGTTGATATGAGCGAGATGCATTAAATTAAACCACGTATACTATAGATGCCTAGTGTTAACTCGGAACTATTAAAAAAAGTTTAGAAGAAAAATAAGAAAAAACTTTATTTGAACAAATAAAATAGTTTAATGATCTAATTATAATGTAAACATTCTTTGTAGACATTTCCACTGACGTGCGTAACAAAACGGCAATGTCGCGTCAAAAATTCTGTCGTTTTAAGGTGTATGACCCTAGATAAATACGTAGGTTCTTCCTACGCATAGTTATCTAGGGTCATACACCTTTAAACGACAGAATTTTCAACAACATACTTAGTCAGCTGTTAGGGCAGATACGTCGTGTTTCAACAAAGAAAAAACTAAAAAATAATCCTGTGACTAAACTATTGCTTCTATTTATCTCATTTTTAGTAAAGCGGCTGAAAATGATACAAAGTATATGTGGTTTATTTTAATGCCTCTCGCTCATCAACCTTGTATAACTCAAAAATGGCTTGACTGATTTTTACGATCTTTAATTTGTTGGATTTGTCTCTACTAATAATAGCAAAAGTCATCATCATGGAAAACATCGGAAAAATGAACGAAAAAAAAATATGGAGAAAATTCACTTTCTCATACATGAAATTTGGACAGGACAACGTCTGTTAGGTCCGTCGGGTCAGCTAGTATTCAAACAAAGAAATCAACAAGCTCAAGCAAGATTATTATTCATCTTTTTAGCCTCATCAATCATAATTAAATTATTGCACTTCTTGCAAAAAATACTCCCAGTGCTTTTCTAATTAAATACGCTCGGCTACAGCAGTGTTTCACACTTAATTAAAGAATCTTTGTTTATCACGCAGAACCGCAGGACTTATTTTTTCAGAACAAAATAATTATGAACCAAGTTTCACCTATTTTTTTTACGAAAAATTTGTTTTATTGTATGTATTCCGGCGAAATGAAAGGTTAAACGATTTTTAACCGACATCAAAAAAAGGAGAAGGTTCTCAATTTGGTTGTTTTTTTTTTTTTAATTTTGTTACCTCAGAACTCCGTCATTTATAAAACGATTTGGAAAATTCTTTTATTTGATTTTTTTTATTTGAAAGGATATACGAGTACTTCCAGATTGGTCCCATTTCTATCAAAATCCTGTTCTGATGATGGAATCCATGAGGAATTGAGGGAATTCCTCAAAAATTATAAGCATACATACAGCGATTTTGGTATTTTTATCAACAAATCAAGCATTTGCATTCAGAAAGTATCTTCTGGTGAAGTGGAACTGATGAAGGGGACCACAGATGGCCACGAGAACTTCTCAACGATAATAAGTATTTCACGGGTGGCGATAAGATATCTCGATTAAGATAGGTAAGCCACTATGACGAAGCTTTAAATAAATGGTTCTGATGAAAATGGTACCATCGAACCGATCTGATGAAGAAGCCGGAAGGTAGGCACCGGAACTCAGTAACAAAACAATGTATTCTAGCCGTGTTTGGGCTTATTGGAATTGTCATGAGGTGCACTCTGGCTATAAATGATTTTAATGGTAATTATATGCCGCTTCAAATTGCGCTACTTGAGTTGTATGTTATGTGTGGCCTTGATTGTCAGAAGTCAGATTTCGTAGTCTTGTTATCTCCGTCAACATAAAACTACGCCTTCCAAACTTTTGACATGGCTTAGCGCGACGTATATTTGCCTTTTTGCAAAGTTTTTATTTGAAATGGTATACTCCTGAGATGGTCGCAAATATCTTCAAGTTCTGATGAGTGGCTTTTCAGTAAGTCAATAATTTAATACGTATCTTTCCCACATAGTCTATGTAAATGATACTCTAATTTATTTTGCAGAGTGGTATTCGAATTTGTGTGGGTTAGGCACCACTAAAAAGTGAAAAATAAAAACGTTTTACAAAAAAAAAAACAACCGACTCCCAAAAAAAACACTACAAAGCGAAAAATAACTAATTTCGGAAGTCAGTGGCAAAAAATCACAGATATAAGAAATTTCTATGCAAAAAAGGAAACTAAAAAAACCAAAGACACCGACTTCCGAAACTAAAGTTATTTTTCGCTTTGTAGTGTTTTTTTTGGGAGTCGGTTGTTTTTTTTTTTTGTAAAAAGTTTTTATTTATTTCATATTTAAGATTGTTGAATTCCTTCGCAGTACCTACCAAAAAAATTATGAAATACAAATACATGCTTAAAATAATTCGTTTGAAACTTAACAATAGCTGGACATCTTTAGTGCTTACAACAAAAGTAGGTAAGAGGGTTGTTTTAAAGTCTTAATTTAAATAAGTAGCAGAAGTTTTCCTGGACAAATGCATATTTTATTAGTTATAAAGAAACCCTGACACTGCCAACCTCGGGAGAGTAATAAAAGTTACCCCTTTGCTGAGCATTTCTACAGGCAGAAATAGCAATATTTTCGCGTTAAAATATTCGCTGTAAACAAATTGGAACGTTTCGGTGGGTAGATATGTACAAATGCATGTTATAAATGGCACATTGGATTTTATGTGCCCATACATGCTGATATTGCGAAATAATTAATAGTATCTTAAAACGTTTTAAATCATGAATAAAATATTGGTAACCTCTGTACCAGTTTTGCGATGTTTTGTGGCTAACCAAGTGAATACAAATTATGAGTTTATATGCAACTAGCCGTTTCCCGCGGCTTCGCCCGCGTGGATGTCGGAAATTATCCCAAGGAAACCTACTACCGGGATAAGAAGTATCCTATGTGTTAATCCAGGTTATAAACTATCTGTGTGCTAAATTTCATCCAAATCTGTTCTGCCGTTTTTGCGTGATTGAGTAACAAAATCCAAATATCTTCACAAACTTTCACATTTATAATATTAGTAGAATTTATTTCATTTAATATTGTGTTAAATAAAATAGTGGCCTTACCACAGAACAAAATATAAAGGCAAATTCGCCTTTTTGAAGTAGGATAGGTACTACTTAAATAAAATCATATAGGAACGATCCTTTTCTAAGAACTGCAGCACCTATATCAGCTGACCTGATCTGTAAAAATCTCACCGTCAAAATTTAGGTGAATTGACCTTGAAGTGAGCTGCCAATGCTGTTAACCACAAGCATTAGGTTGAATGACAGCTCACTTCACCTTATGACTGGTTTACACAGTGCGAGCTGCTGACTGAACAGTAGACAGCTGCTCGCACTTTGTACTCGCATGTCAGTAGCTCGGCTTGTCTTGGCTGTTTTCATTATGAGAGTAGCTGCGTAGTTGCTTAGTTGTGTAGTTGGAAAGATTATACAGGATTCTCTTGACTTGACTGACTGGCGAGCTCCTGCTGAGCAAGTGATGGTGGACCATGCATGCACGCAGGCGAGCGAGGTGAGCAGGCGAGTGAAAACAAAAAATGTTGAAGTTACGCGGCTGCGCGCCACTGACTAACTCGCAAGTGCGAGTAACTCGTATGATACGTCCACACAGTGCGAATTGCTGCACTGCAGCTACTCGGTTGGCCGACTCGAATGTTAGCTCACACTGTGTAAACTACTGTGAGATTTTCACAGAATAGACCGGCTGATTTGTTTATTAGTTATATATAAAATCTATCTTTTAAGTTCCAAGCTTATTCAAACACTGTACCTACAAGTGCACAGCTATGTTTTATTCCGCTGTGCACTGTGCATACGCAATCGGTGAGAGGAATACTTGGAATAACTTCCTCGTTCACTCTTATCACGCATATCGTGGCAATCAAGGTTTTGAATGCCTTTTTACAATAAAAATGGAACTTATTTCAATGAATATTATTTTCGTTCTGGTGATATAGTTTTAGTAATTATATCCGTGTGCGTCGCGTCGCTTTACAGCTTAAACCGGGTACAGATTGGTGGAACGTAACACGAAATTTAACACAAATGAGCCGTCCACATTAAAGCAATGCAACATGAAATGTAAAACAACAACAAGGCGAATTCCTTTCAACGTGTGTTACATGTCTTATTACATTTCACCAATGTGTACCCAGCATTAGGTTAGGTTGGCATCTTCCGTATTTACATTTTCCTCTTGCCACAAATTCAGGAGATAAGATCTTATTTAAAGTTGGGGCTGGAACGGCAAGCTGAAATACTTTTTACCATTTAAAATGTAATAACAGGCTATTCTTACCCGCCTGGCAAAGAAGGGATTTTTTTAGGGTCCATAAGCTTGTTACTACCGCTTCTTAAGCGCCTCGAGCAATTTACTCAAATATAGGATAAGATTCGTTTTGGGAAAATGTCATCGTGTGACGTCACGGTAGGAAATTGAATTTTGTAGCCGTTAGCAGCCATCTTATCTTTTTTTTAACAACATTTTGTGATATGACACATCTTAACATGTTTCTAGTTTTGACATCTTCAGTGGCAACTTGCCTGAAATGTTTCAGTAGCGGTATTAAAGTATAGGCGGGGCCAGATCATGCTCTGGCCCGCCTACAAAATGTAAGTATTTTGGACAATGCAGAACAGATAATAAGATAAAATATTTTTTCACTCAAAAGAAACTGCGCATGTTTATTTCCTTATACGTTCTTTGCTACGATCGCATAGGCTACGCGATCGTAGCAAAATTCGCGCTACGCCGTATCTCAGCTCGTAGCATAGTGTAGCGTGTCTACGCGATTAGGATGTTTAGGGTTTTATTTCTATATAACATTATATTTCTTCATATTTATCCGTTCTATTTCACGAATGTAGTGAAAAATATTTGTTATTTCGAAGGTTAAAGATAGTTAGGATCGCTTTAATGTGCTTTGAGCAATAAAAAATAATTCCTTTGAACAACAATAGGATACTTTGGCTACTACACAAACAAATAGTATTTCATAACTTCAGTTCACAAGGCTATTCGAATCATTCAAGATATAAATTACTAATGATTGTACTAAGTACGTCCTAAATATTCTAGGTCTTAAGACTGACATCAAATTACTGTAATAAATTGAATTGGTGGGGTGACAAATACTGGCCATTCCCACCACAAAATATATGACAAACATTTATTCGCTAATGGTTCTTACGAGTATATAACTGTTTTGGTCTTCTGACATCATCATCATCATTCTCCTGCCCTTATCCCAATTTATTTGGGGTCGGCGCAACATGTCTTTTGGTCTTCTGACATAACTCTTACAATTTATAAATGCGTTTTGAAAAAAGGAACTTCTTTTGTTTGACATATGAATACAATGATTTTTAGTGTTCTTTTTATAAATTATTCCTCTCAAACTGAGCAATCTCTTTATCAACCTTGGTTGACTGGTAGAGAATGCCTAAGGCATTAAGTCCGCCTTTGTACATTTTTTAGTGCGAAAAGTTTAAATTAATAAATGATTTCGAAATCGTTGGAGCTATGATCCTTACCTAACTATAGTTCTAGTTAGAGGGTATGGTTTCCGCACTTAGTCCTTCATATGGACCATTGTGCGTGCCTAACTATAGTTTCCAGCCAGTGTATTCTGTACATTTGTACCACCCGTAAAAACTTACAATGAAGTGAGCTGTCAATAGTGTCAGTACCTAGCATCAGGTGGAAATCAGGGTTTTTCGAAAATCTACCCCCAAGGGAGTGTAGAGGGGTAGTAAATTTTACAGAAGTTTTACTGTGGGGCTTGAGTAACTCGAAAATTGGTGGTAATAATCTTTCAGTCAAGTTACGGAAATATCCCAAGCGGTTTTTTAAATTCCACCTTGTGGGGGTGAAAACAGGCAATATGGTTTATATGAAATATCTTATTAATTTACTTATTTAACTTGAAATTTGGCTAAGCAAGTAATAAGTTATTCATAGTTTTTCCTCCAAAGGGAAGGGTAGAGGGGGAGGGGAGCAGGGCAGGGGGTGGTGAGGAGGGAAAGAGGGAAGGGTATTAAGGAGCGAAAGGGGGAAGGGGAGGATGATCCATGGAGGGGGAGAGGGATAGGAGATTGTGAGGAAGAAGTAGGTGGAGAGGGGGAAGAGGAGGAGAAGAAGAGTTGTTGAAGGTAGAGGGAGAGGGGAAACCGGTGAAGGGGGAGGTTTGCAGGAAGGTGATATGGTGAGGGGTAAGAGGGAGAGGGGGATGGGGATGGGGAAGGTGAGCGGGGGTGGTGAAGGGATTGTAAGGGGTGAGAGGGGGTTACAGGGAGAGGACGAAGGGTGAGGGGGGTGAAAGGGGGGGCGACGAGTGCCTTTACGCCTTAAAGTTGCTATTTGTATAGCACTGATTCATTGAAGAGAGATTGAGTTGAGACTTTTGACTGATTGATTGGAGAGCGGGAAGAGGTGGAGACGGATAGGAGGTTGTATTGATGGGAGAGGGTGTAGTGAGTGGGGAGGGTATGGAGAGGGGGGTGAGGGGGAGGGAAGGTTAACGGGAAAGGGATGTGGTGAGGGGGTGTGAGGGAGAGGGGATGGAGAGGGTGAAGGGGTGACAGGGGGCGGTAAGGGGGATGATAGAAGAGGGTGAGAGGGGATGGGGTGAGAGGACGATTAGAGGGAGAGCAGGAGGGGTAGAGGGGGCTTAGAGGGAGACGGGGAGGGATGACCAGTGCATTTATACCTTAAAGTTGTTTTTTGTATAGCATTGAAGAAACCCAGCCCGACAGAAATACCGAAAAATAGAAAGTCGGCACAAAAAACATGAGTATACTCCAGTCTGCGTCGGAGCTGACACACACACTTTTTTGTTTGTTTGAACGCGCTAATCTCTGGAACTACCAGGCGGACTTTAATAATTATTTTTGCATTTGACAGCCCAAATCTTAAGGAAGGCTATAGACATATTTAACACCACTCTAGGACTCGTAGGTGCCGAGCAAAAAGAAAAAAGTCAGAAAGAACGCTAAGCAAAAACGAAATAATAGCGTGGGCAGGCGTGGAATGCGATGCGACGGGGTGGGTCGGGGGAACAAGAAATTTCAGCAGCAAGGAATTTCAGAATATTTGGCAGAAGCTATTTATCTATATAAATAAAAAGAGAAGTCCTGATCGACTGACTGATTGACTGACTCATCAACGCCCAGCCCTAACCCTTGGACCTAGAAAGCTGAAATTTTGCACAGAGGTTCGTTTTATAATGTAGAATAAAAAAAAGAGAAGTCCTGATTGACTGACTCATCAACGCCCAGCCCTAACCCTTGACCTAGAAAGCTGAAATTTTGCACAGAGGTTCCCTTTATAATGTAGAATAAAAAAAAGAGAAGTCCTGATTGACTGACTCATCAACACCCAGCCCTAATCCTTGGACCTAGAAAGCTGAAATTTTGCACAGGGATCCCTTTATAATGTAGACTAGGAATAAGGGAGGAATTCCCGGTAGTACGTTCCCGTGGGATATTTCCCGACATCTACGCGGGCGAAGCCGCGGGCAAAAGCTAGTATACTATAAACACCAACCGTTTTCCAGTAATAAATGCATGCCTTAAAGGGTAGTACGAGTAATGTAACCTACTTATCAGTAATAACGCATATTCAGCAGCGATCATTTACGAGCTTTATACGGGCAATATACTCGGCCGGGGTCAATGGGGTTTAATCCAAATCAGCATAATGGGTTTAATAAGGATTAAAGTACAAATAATAAAACATTAACGCATGTAGGTATAAAAGGGGATATTAAGGGTGTATTTAGTACACCTCATAATCTGCCTAAGTCTTTTCTTAATGTCTAGTAGTTAGAGTAGTTTTCTTAATGCTTTTACATTTACATTAAATTTTACATAGAGCGAATACGATAACCCTTGGTAAGAATTGTCAATTATTTCGTCAAATACGAGGCGAGCTTGTAGCCATTAACCACGCAGAAATCCAGACTCCGGGTTGCCACAGGGCACCTCCTGATGGAAAAACTTTACTCCTCCGTTCTGCTCCTTAAGAACCTACTACGCTTTGAAATGAGCAACCAGCTTCATCTTTCTGACTGACCAACATCTTAACAATTCAAATGTGCTTGTAATTGGTTTATCCTACTCATGTCGCGGCCACATTAACGGGATATGCCATTGATTATCGCGATGAAGGACGTTGGCCGCAGGTGTAGCGGTGGCTACACCTACGGCCAACGTCCTTAAAAAACGTCATTAAATTATCACGGTAAGGTGGCGACTGATAATTTAACCGAATTTAACTACCGTGATATTTATGGCGGTGATGGGCATTGACGTTGACGGTAATGTGACCCGGGGCTTAATAATATAAATGTGAAAGTTTGTGAAGATATTTGGATGTTTGTTACTCAATCACGCAAAAACAGCTGAACGGATTTGGATGAAATTTGGCACACAGATATTTTATAACCTGGATTAACACATAGAATACTTTTTTATCGGTAGTAGGTTCCCGTGGGCTAATTTCCGACATCC
Organism: Cosmia pyralina; assembly: GCA_946251885.1. Classification (NCBI taxonomy): domain Eukaryota; kingdom Metazoa; phylum Arthropoda; class Insecta; order Lepidoptera; family Noctuidae; genus Cosmia; species Cosmia pyralina. The sequence continues at coordinate 21,960,559 of OX276345.1, read as the reverse complement.
ACGCGGGCGAAGCCGTGGGCAACGGCTAGTTTGAAATAAATTCTTTCGGTTTTAATACAAAACGAGGTTTTTCTTCTGTCATGGTTTAAACCATCGAGCCAGTTTTTGTAATAAGAACCTAGCTGTATTGAATTACAGTTCTTTATACAAAACTGTCAACTTAATCCCGTACTAGGTTGTCAGTTTTGTAAAACTGACCACTTAAAGTGTCGGAATAAAGTTCGAAATTCAAAAAAGGGTCCATGGTTTAAGCCTGGGTTTAAAGATGAACCTTGTTTTGTGATGAGACGGTTTGAGTTTGAGTTCAATAACTCTACCAGACCTCAGAACTGAACCCAGGATACCAAACACAGTAGACGCGTTTGAGAAGAATAGACCAATGCTAAGAGGCAATAAAATGGGTTACCTTAACAATTACTCTGTGGTCATCAAATACACACAATTAAATTATATGTCCCGCTCCACTTTCGCTTCATAAAGCGCAGATCTTCTGCTTACTAATGTTTATTCGAGCGCTGTTTTCGCTTCGTTTTCCGCTCTATATTCATTTCTGTGAAAACAGCCGGTAATTCTATTCAAACAATCATGTGATTGTTTTTGTTTGCGTTGCATCCGAGGATGTGGCGAAATAGAAACAATTTTCTCTTATGACCATACGCTTGTTTTTAAAGGGTAATGTGGGCTGCACTTTATTAGTTTTGTTAACCTATAACTAAGCTAAATATGCACGTGCTAGCAGCGGATTTAAGTCAATAGTGCAACCGGTGGGGTTCGAACACACATATTTCAAACGGCTGTATAAAAGGGGTTCACACATTTGTTCTTTGTGCAAGAACTGGCTATTATCCTTCGTTATGAGCTTATGACACATGACAGAAATAGAGATTCTGTAAAATTCAAACAACAACTCGCATCTCACATGGCTAACTCTCACTCGTAAAATAGATGCTTTTTATTTGACACTTTGAATCGGGTTCGAGTACGAAGTGAGCATCACCTTACTGAATGCCACCTCTTACGTCATCTCATACTTTATCTGTCAAAATCTTACGGTCAACTTAGTTCAACTCGCTGACACGCTCCCAAGGGTAGCGCTAGTGTAAATTCGAATTATCAACCGAGTTTTTAGAATGCCAATCAAGAAACTCACAGCGAATTCAGATTCGAAGTTTAGAATGAGGTCTTACAGAATCACACGGCTGTCTCGATTTGCCGTAAAGCTGCTGACAATCTCATGTATTGGTCCGATTTCTAAATTCAATGCAAACGAGGAGTTCTACTAACTCGATATTGCACTTAAATGTAGGTAATACCTCTTAAACTCATGAGTGCAGAAAGCTGTCTTCCATGAGAGTAGGTAACTGTAATGAACACAACTTTGAGCAATTTTCTAATTACTGTAATCTTCGTGTTACTTCGTCTTTCTATCGCCGTTCATTTTCAAATTAGTAAGCAATTTTTGTTTCATAATGGGCGTAATCAAATAAAGCGTTATTTACTGTGTCATCTTCAAGTTAGAAGTACTTTTTCCTCACGATATTACACAGTTTGCATTATTACCCGGTAATGCAGGCAGATTCTCGTTAACAGAGATTTATAGGTACTCGTAACACAAATAATTGTTTTAAAAGAGAATTTGTGTAAATAATAATAATAGTATCTGGAGCCCTAACCTCCGATAGCTCCGGGACTCACCGGTGGACCACTTTTTTATTATATTTTTAAATGTTTTTATATAAATATCAAACATTTAAAAATGAATCTCTGAATGAAAACCTCAAGGAAGAAAATTAATAAACGACATAATAATAAAACATTAATTACGACAAGCTTCGCTGAAATTAGTTCAATGGGTCTCGCCAACAAGCAAATGAATTGAATGAAATAGCTATGTTTTTACCCGACTGCCAAGTAAGGGTTATGTTTTTCGCGCGTATCTTGTATGCATGTATGTATGTTTGTAAATTTCTTTATTACCTCGTATATTCCGAACAGCTGGATGTGTTCCAACGGTTTTAAGGTATCGTTAGATTGATCTCAAAAACCCAAGTCCTTTTTTTTTGTTTGTGAATAGGAAACCATCAAATGACTTCTCCCGCTCTGGGTGGAGCGGGAGGGCGTGTCAGACTTTTACTGACTAAAACCCACATAAAAGTACACAGTTTTCGTTCATACGAGTGTGCCGGGACACTAAAGTAAGTAAGTAGGTAAGTAAGTAAGTAATTTTTTTATTTGCGTAAAACATGGTATACATAGATGTTATTATATAATATGATATCATACATGTTTTGCTCTTAAAATTAAAGCATGCAAACTGTTTCTATTAGAATTTACTTTTACTATAATGTCAACTTCAAAATAAATCAAAAAACTATAATGCCAATCAAATACAAGAATAATGTCAAAGTTACTATATATATGTCAAATTTAAAATATTTATGTCAAATTTACTGGATTTATGTCAAAATTACAAGATTAATGTCAAAAATTACACGATTTATATAAAAAATTACAACTTTACAACAAAATTACAACAAAATTATGTCATAAAAATTATATAATAATATTAGTGTCAAGAAAAAGATAAAATTATTCAATCAAAAACTTTTTCACCTAAACAGTCTAAAATAAAATAAATAATTAAAAGACTATATTATGAGCTGAAAGCATAAGTTAAATACTCACATTAAGTTTGGTAGCAGGCGGCAACCATTAATTTTCTTTCAGTTTATAATTTGCAAATGGTTGCCGCCTGCTACCAAACTTAATGTGAGTATTTAACTTAGGCTTCCAGCTCATAATATTATTATAGTCTGTTAAACCGAAGTAGAGTTTATTTTGTTTTTACTTTATTTTAATTTTGTTTTCTATTCTCAATCTTGTTTCAGTCTTTTTAGTGCATTGCTTATAAGTTAACTTTTTGCAGTCGGGTTTTTTGATTTTTTTAATATTTATATTTTGTTTTTAAATTATAAAAATAAAAAATATATTTAAAACTACTGACTCCTCAATTTCCCTGGGGCTGCTGAGGTTCCCTTTATAATATATTCAAGGAATAAGGAAGGATTTCCCGGTAGTACGTTCCCGTGGGATATTTTCCGACATCCACGCGGGCGAAGCCGCGGGCATAAGATCAATTATTAAAGTGTAGTCACAGTGCGAAAGTGCTCGGAACCGCAATTGGCATAATTATGACAAATAAAAAGTTGATTTTGTGTTATAATCTGAAGGATTACCAATATGTACTGTTTATAAATGATACCGTGATTCAGACAAAACTACGTAATATGGAGGACAGTGCAATTTAACCCCAGAGAACCGACTACTGTATAATTAAAAGTTTTATCATAAAATGTATAGCCCAATGAGAAATTTCAAAACCATGCTTTTAGTCGGACAGGAAACTCTAGTTTGACGGGTGGAATAGTAACTTGACTAAAACCAGTAAACGAAGCCCTATTTACGACTCTTACATAACACTATTTTATAAAAATGAAACTACGTAATACTGACTGTAAACTTTCGTTTAACTACTGAAATAGTGGTTAGATCTATTTGGGTACTTCACGTTCTAACCCAAATACTCCCTATACACCGTACCAGTTTTACTAAATATAAGTATATTTTATTTTTTAAGGCAATTTTACGTTCACAGGCGTCAACAACGGCTCGATATTTACTGCCAAGCTCGTGACTGATCCCCTGTAAGAGATTATTCAAAGAGGATTTAAAACATCCGTCTTTTTTCAGTCCATTGGGTATAAACGAGACAGCACGTAAGACGCTGAGATGCCAACAGCTTGCAAACGTCTGGCAGTGGCTTAGATAATTCCAATCAGTAGTTAGTATACCTTTATTCAGTAGAACTATTCGTTGTTTTCTTGTTTGGAAAAGATTTTCAGATCTAACAGCTTAAGAGATAGTTTTTGTTTTCTTTACTCAGGATCCGATGGAGGATGGGAGGATTATATAAAAAAAGAACCGGAGCTACCAACACAGCCTGCAGAGTAAGCAAGCTGAAGTGGCAGTGCCACGGCTGGTGTAGCAGACGAGTCCTGGAGTGGAGATCGCGAATCGGCAAGCGTAGTGTGTAACGCCCGCCAGCTAGATGGACCAACGACCTTAAAAAGGTGGTTGAGACGGAGTGGATGTGAAAGGTGGAGGACAGGATGTTGTGGCGCAGCCTGGGAGAGGCTTATGTCCAGCAGTGGACTGCGATAGGCTCAGTTGATTGCACAGGGTTGTCATGAACACCTTGTATTGTTGCAATATTATATTATACATACAGGGTTACTGGTAACTCGACGTATTCCTTGCAGGACGTCATAGTAGGGTTAAAATGCAGCAAATTAGGCCACCAAATGTTCTACCGAAATTCAGTAGTTTTTGAGTTAATTCGATTTTTAGCTTTTTTATGAAAAATCCCAGATTAAATCATTTGGAGCCAATTTAAAAATGATTTACGGCGCGACTGTACTGAAATTTAAGTTAACATCATAGCTGACGCCGTAGCAGATCCTTGTTAATAATTCGAAGTTCAAAAATGGCAAAAAGTTTGGCAAATATCACTAAAGAAACATTTAGTTTTTTGTGAATTTTGCTATTACTTCATACAAAATGTTGTCTAGTGAAAATAAAAATTACTACGCCTGATGTACAAATTACTAGGAAAATATCCTTGTCTTATCAGCTATTCAGAAAGGTATGATTGTCAATACTTTTGCATGTGTGACAAGGAAAGAATGAGTTTTATGAGGAGCAGGTAAAATTGCGAGACGGTCAACCTATTGTTTCATATTCGTATTATTCGTAGTTTTTACCTGCGCTTGAACCCCAAACACTCGGCAAGCTTTGTGATTGGTCACTATTGTTCTCCCGGCATGACACGGGGTGCGACTTTACAAAATCTGGTCGTCAGAGTCAGTTAGTTTCAACTCTACGTCGCGCAAGCTCGTGTTTTGTTATCTGGCTATTTCCTTAACTGATACTGCGTATCTTGCTCTTGTGCTGTGCTGTGCCTTCATAAGTGCTGACTATGGCTGCATATTCTAACCTTGAATACGCTGACATAATGTACTGTTACGGACTTAGTGACGGTAACGCTGCTCAGGCGCGGAGAGAATATCAACTTCGTTTTCCCAACCGCCGACTCCCACACGTTAGTGTTTTTGGATCGACTTATCGGCGATTATCTGAAACTGGCAGCGTCCAAAGAAGCAGGCAAATTGACACTGGTCGTTCTCGGAGATACACGGCTGAGGACGAAGAGCTGATTCTTCAACGTTTTATTGACGACCCCAACATATCGACAAACATCGTAGCGCGTGAGCTTGCTATGTCACAGTGGAAAGTCTGGTCTGTAGTTCACTTATCAGGCCGAGATCCATACCACTATCAACCTGTCCAGTCATTAGAAGAGGGAGATCCGCCAAGACGGCTTGAATTTTGTCGTTTTATGCTAAATGCCGACGCCGAAAGCGAAAACTTTTTAAAAAACATTCTGTGGACCGATGAGTCATGTTTTGACCGTGATGGTATCACAAATTACCACAACTTACATTACTGGGCACCGAAGGCAGAAGCAAATCCTAAGAAACTGAAACCAACCGCATCCCTGCGTAGATTCTCGCTTAATGTTTGGATGGGTATTATCGACGACAAATTAATTGGCCCACATTTTTTACCCCAAACATTAAATGGGGAACTTTATGAAGATTTCCTAAGAAATCATTTAACACCACTGCTCACGGATGTACCGGAAGACAGAAGAGCAAACATGATGTATCAACATGACGGATGTCCAGCCCACTTCCGAATCACAATTCGACAATTGCTGGATGAAACCTACCCAAACCGATGGATAGGGCGCGGTGGGCCAATTCCGTGGCCTGCACGTAGCCCTGATCTTACGCCACTAGACTTTTACGTCTGGGGTCATATGAAAGACCTAGTTTATGTGACCCCAGTAAATTCAATTGAAGAACTAAGGGAGAGAATAAGAGATGCAGCGGACCAGATGAGGGCAACAATCACATCAAGAATCACAAAAACTGAAGTGAGGAAGCGAATAAGAACGTGTATTAGAAACCGAGGGCAGCACATCGAACAAGACGTGTGAAAGTGTAGTAAAAGTTTTTAAACTGATATTTTATTATTAAAAATAATGCTAATATTCACGAAATAGTTTTATTGATTTTCCGAATAATCACCTTTTTGTGAGACGCACATAATGTAGTCCTTAACTTTGTATTAACTTTCATACCTTTCTGAATAGCTGATAAGACAAGGATATTTTCCTAGTAATTTGTACATCAGACGTAGTAATTTTTTTTTTCACTAGACAACATTTTGTATGAAGTAATAGCAAAATTCACAAAAAAACTAAATGTTTCTTTAGTGATATTTGCCAAAGTTTTTGGCATTTTTGAACTTTGAATTATTAACAAGGATCTGCTACGGCGTCAGCTATGATGTTAACTTAAATTTCAGTACAGTCGCGCCGTAAATCATTTTTAAATTGGCTCCAAATGATTTAATCTGGGATTTTTCATAGAAAAGCTAAAAATCGAATTAACTCAAAAACTACTGAATTTCGGTAGAACATTTGGTGGCCTAATTTGCTGCATTTTAACCCTACTATGACGTCCTGCAAGGAATACGTCGAGTTACCAGTAACCCTGTATAACTAGCGTGCTAGGGGCCAGGCCACGATGGTATAGCAGTACAAACACGATGGTGTAGTAATGAGGTTTACAATGCTGTAGCATTTTTATTCGATTTTCAGGTTATCATGAATATTTATAATGAATTAAAATCCATAGATCCATAAAAATTCTATCCACCATACCTCTGGTGCGTCGGGCCTCCTGTATGCGCAAGTGCCACAAACGTCAGTACATTTGGAAGTACTTGTTGATTTTTGGGCAAGCCTTCGAAAAAACGCAGATTTCGTTAATACATAGCCAGTTAAACGTTACATGTTATACCTTCCTGGCTTCGTTATTAGATTACCTAACTACTTATACCATTCATTATGCAAATACAACTGACCTTATCTAGCAACGATGCGTTAAGTTTTTGTTTTGATAATTTTCACTCACATAACCTTCAAACTTTCTCACATCACATCTAATCTACACAAACATTCACCAAAAAAACACTTTATTACGATAACACAATATCTGTAGAAACGATAAAACACCACACATTAACAACAATCCACTTATAAACAATAACTAAACCATAAAAACTATTTGTTTACGCAACGATAAAATTTCGGCGCGAACTCCGCGCGGTGCCGACGGTAAAACTGACGGCGAAATATCGTTCGCGCAAAAACACTAAGAACGAAATATTTAGCTATTAGCCAAAATATGTTTGTGGAACAAAATCTAACACTAAACAAAAATATTTATCATATAACATTACGTAATACGGCCATAACTAGCAAATTATGAACATTACACAAGTTTCGTAACTTTTTCTCGACATATTTATAACTTTTCTATAAACTATCACTTCATACGAAATCTATACTTATTTCTCAGTAATTCTGTATAAACATCTCATAAGATTACTCATCGTTTCCTTCTTGAAAACATTTTTTCAAAACATAAACACCCGCACGAATCACTCGTAAAACAACAAATATGGCCGTCACAGAAGCACTAATTTCTTTCTTTTTTTTTTCTTCCGTTTTGTTGGCGCTCCTGTTAAAATGTTACCAAAATAGGTCAAGCATGAATCGACTAATCGAATGATACAGCTAGATCGTGTTGCAAGTGCCAATAAATAGAAAATATTACCGTCCATTGATAACCATGCATGTTGACAGTTGTTATTATCCAATGGTGTAACGCCGACGTTTATAGGCATTAAATTTTATTATCCAATGGTGTTATGGCGACGCGCCAGAGGTTAAAAGTGATTTTATTTTTAGAAAGAAGAACTAAATTAAAGAGAACACTTTCGGCAAGAAATGTAGAAACACCAAGGTTCTAAGAATTAGTTAAATTTCTGTCCTCTATAATTGCTTCCGAGAGCAGAAGGCTATAATTTTCAAGACTCTGAAACTGTCTAGCTAACATATTGCTTTAAGGCTTGACAGACAATTGATGGATAGTCCTGGGAGGATGGCAACACCCGCATTACTTTAACATAATTATTGCCTAACTAATAACTTGAGCCAATATCTTAGCTTGTAAAGTTGTAATTCTAGAAGGGTCGCCCAAGCGAGCCATATAGTGGCGTATAGCACCCAAAATTTACCCGATACCTGTTATCTTTTTTAGATGGGTTTTGAGTATGGCCTCCAACTTCCTCTTTTATATGCTTTATTTTCATTATTACTGTTATGAATACTTCTATTTAAATGTAATATAAACATAACTTAAAAATAACAAAATTATATCCTAACATAACTAAAACTATTCACAAACTAAAACATGGCGTCGGAAAATTCATCCGCATCGCTGTCGACTGGTAATGTACCCAAGAGACTGGCGGCATTGACACATTGTATGGCAATGCTTAGCCTCTGGCCAGCCCTTGGGTCACGGGAAGTGTCAACCAGCCGTTTCGAGATATCCTTAAAAAGACCATGCGCACTCGGACCCCACGGCCCGAGGGTTTCAATGCTATGCTTATACGTTTAATAATCCACCAGGTGACACAGCAATTTTCACATACTACACTTTTGTAAACATGATAAATGAATGACATGATTTTAATTCATAATATCCAAGACGGGAACAAGAGACGATCTGTCTTTTTGGGGACATGTCACAAAAGGATGTACACAATTTTTGATGGAGGTAAGATTTACACCGTGACAAGGACGGATGGTTGGATTTCTGAAAATTTTAATCTGAGGGGCAATTCCCGTATTTTTATAACAACGTTCGCAATCTCATCTCAGTCTCAATCTGTCAAAATTGTATAGAGTTTGCCTACATTTTTGACATTTGATTGTCGCTGGCTGACATTGCGACTTGGAATTTGAACGTTTTTAATTACGAGAATTGGCCCTCTGGTGTACTGCAGTGTTGCTAAAAGCGTATGACAGAGATGCAGCAGCTCTTCACATAATCGTTTAGTCGTTTTAAAACCGACGGAAAAAGTAACTTTTCGGTAAACTATATGGCCCTTAGATAAACATTCCATTTGTAGCACCTACATTTGAAACCCAAGTTGTTCCAAAATTGTCGTTAAAACAATGCTCAGTAGGAGATTAATTTAGTTCCCAGCAAGTATACAGTTGTACATAGTTATTGACCAGCTTGTTTAGGACTAATTCCAGTTATTAAACACTGTTGTATATTTGTGTTCATCTCGGTGGCCTTGCTGGATGTTAATTTATTAGTTTGGTCGCCCGAACTGAAATTAGCTAGTAATATTGTACGTGATAATATTGGTATGCAGAGCACCTACGAGCAAGTAGCTGGGACTAAAATATGTTGTAGAACTACGTGTTACCCGTGCCTTCTGTCACATCAAACTTTCTACGTTATACCTTTATAGTCCGAGCTGAATTTGTTTAAAATTGTGTATCTCTATTCTAAGTAGATAAGAAAATAATATGTAAGTGAAACAAATAAATAAAAACTATATTCGTTTCAGAAAAAAACACGGTGCAGTAATAAAAAAAAAACCAGTAACAGATTACATAGGAGCCTTAGGTGCTAGATTTTTACAATTTTCTGGACCTAGGTTTCCCTGAGTCGTTGGATTTATGTATTTTCGTATACTTATTTTCATAAATTACCAAGAATACCTATTATCCCACCACACCAATTTTACTACTCGTAAGCTGCATGCATTAGGTGCTGATACCGCTTATCCCGGTAGGGGTTGAACGTACAAGTGTTGCGTTAGTTATGTCGATGTTTGATTAAAGTTCGCTTAAGTTTATTTACTCCGTTCCCCAATAGAAGTTTATCAGTACGCCAAAGCTTCTCATAAATGTGTAAGGCCACGCCTCTTTGTTTCCATGTTTTTGTGTAAGTTTGCCTTGTATGAAAATTACTGGCCGGTAAAAAACACACGACGATCGAAAAATAAAAGAAGCTCTCAATTCAAACTCTGTTTTTTTTTTCAAAAACTTTTTTCGTATGGCTAGTTTTACTTGATAATAAAGTAGACTGTACTGAAGTGCGCGTATGTTTACATTAAGGAGTCCGCTGATTTCATTGATATTGTAGTAGCGGCTTGCTCACTGAATTCTAAAATGGAAAATGCGCTTCTATTCTGCGTAACCTTTTAATATTATATAATATAAAATAACTACTAAACAAGCACACAATACATGACGGCTTTGATGATAGGCAAGCATGAAAATATCTTGAATAAATAATATAAGTAGTTTTTGTCTGGTAAGGCAAAGCAATGATTATTATGTACATTTATAACTAACTTTTATCTGCAGACTATGCCGCATGAAAAGGCTGAAAATGTTTTGAATTAATAATCAGATGGTACCTACTTTACTGCTTTAAAATTATACGAATTACCCACAAAAACCTTTTTTTTCAGTTACGACACAACACAGCAATCTCATTTATTTTATAATTAACTTTTGCCACAGCTTATTTCGCATGAAAAGATAGGTAGCCTTTTTAAAGGATTACCTTTTTATTTAAACACTAGCTTTTGCCCGCGGCTTCGCTCATGTGGATTTCGGAAAATATCCCCCGGGAACGTACTACCGTGATTACTTAGATTAGTACTCTATGTGTGATTAACACATACAGTACTATATCAGGCTGCGATCCAGGTTATTATAAACTATCTTTGTGTTAAATTTCATCCATATCCCTTCAGCCGTTTTTGCTCCAATCCGGAACATACATCCAGACAAACGGACAAAAATTCTAAAACCTATATTATCGGCATCAGACTCGTTCCCACACCTCGTAGTAATTAGGTATTTTTTTTTCAAAAATATTCAATGTATGTACCTACAGTTTTGACTTCGTTACTATTTTATTATAAAATATGTATACAACGTCTCGTTTTGCATCCTCGTCAAATTTCAGGGTGTGATACAGAACATCAAACCGAACAACTTTCTCCATGGGACCGACATCGTAATCGCGAAAAAATGTTCAACTGTCCCATAGAAAACTTCAATTCCTACTCGACGCAAATGTATGGACGACTGATTATTTTTTCGCGATTACGATGTTGGTGCCATGGAGAAAGTTGTTCGGTCTGATGGTCTATACTACCCACGCTTAAATTTGACGAGGACGCAAAACGACACGTTGTATAGATAGATATGTTCCGGTCATAATTTACCATAATCTACTCGTAAATTGCGTTCCGTGAAAACGACACGGGCTAACAAATAAGAAGGAACAGATATATAAGGTAAGATATAACCTAACTATATAACCTACTGTTATACAGTACGCTTGTCAGAAGCAAGTTGGAGGCGAGCTCTTGTGTCTGGAACCCGCACGAGGCTAGTTATGCACTTTTATTAGAGAAGGTTCAAAAAGCATTTCTGAGATTTCTCTATAAATTCCGTTACGGATTTTATCCATTTTTATATCCAACAAAATTTCTCGTAGGATCTCTAGGATTTCATATGTTACAAACTAGGAGAGCCTATGATCAGTTGTACATCATGCTTAAAATATGTCGTGGGATAACAGATGCTCCTGATCTCCATAATGAGCTGATTCACCTTTACGTTCCAAGCAGCTATCTCCGTGGTAGAAAACACCGTCTACTAGCCGTGCCTACAACTCGAACAGTGGCCCGCGCCTCATCCCCTGTTCCTCGCGCCCTGACTGCGCTTAATAACGTCATGGAAGCCAACCCGAACTGTGACCTATTTGCAGATGATCTCAAAACTGTTTTGTGCGCTTGTCTTCACTTTTGTGAGAGCACATAAATTTAAAACTTGTGTTTTGTTTATAATATCTTTGTTCTATTTTTTTTTTTGTTGTCTTTTTTATGATTATGTTATATTTACTGTATGTGTTAATGTAATTGGTCCACAAACCGTATTAACATAAATAAATAAATAATAAATAAACTATACATTTAAAATACCAATCTTTCAGAAAAGTATCCGCAAAGATATTCTCCAGGAATTTATTATTTCAAATAAGCAGTCTTATCTCTCGTCAGTATTAACAATGTTCAAAGATTTGAATATTTCAGCGAAGCTGGGCATAAACCATGGGTATTTATTTTCAGGGTTCCGTACGTTTCAACGGAACGTAATGGGTTCACCGGCTGCAATAATTTAAGTATCCAGTTAAAATCTTCACTGAATACATGTTAGCTTCTACCAGAGTAGGTCAGTAAAAAACCTTAGAAACCAATCCAAGCATCATCCAAAATAACTTTTTTGTTCCTGCTCTATCATGGAACGGAACCTTTATTGCGTGGTTCGAATATGAACAAAAGTTTGATTTTACTCGTATTTAATCACTTTATTGACGTAGTGCAATTGATTTGACAGTACTTTACAAATAACCTAAATCTCAAGCTCTTCAATATTCTGGTAGGTCGCCTGATTATTCAGTATGTTTAAAATTCATGTTTTAATTTCAAATAAATAGTCGCATTTTCTAGACACATCTGCCTCATTCATTGAAAATAATTTGTGAATTCTATTAAAACTCATCGAATACAGAAGCTTGGATTTAATTTAAAAATGTATTATTTTAATTTCGAATTATATTCACTGTGGCAACACTGTCAAAGTACAAATGATTTTATATTTTAACTATCTTTTAAATGTTTAGATTATGGCAACTCAATGTATTAGTTACTTCGGCAACACTTACAAATGACGAAAATTATGATTTTATCGTTCTTCTGGGTGGGATAAAAGTCATTTTTTTTAAATTGTAAAACGGAAAGCAGGGCAGTGATCATGGATCCACGAAGCAAGTCGGTTGACGTTGTAGTTAGAATTCCGTGTGTATAATAAAGTTATTTTTTACAAATAACAGTGTTTAGTTTTATTAAAATAGAAAAGTTCAACAAGGATAAGACTTAGCTACGGACTTTAATTTTAAACTAATATGTTAATTCGTTAAATCTAAGCTCTAGAAGTAACTTTTGAACTCTAGGCTCTACTTAGTTTTACCAAATACTTAACCGATTTTGAACGGTCAGATTAAATGAATAAGCCTTTCTGTTTTTAATCATTGAAACGGCGCGGCGAGATTACAAAAGTAGGTACGCAACAAATATCTACAGAATCTTGCCTTTTATAGCAATTCAGAATTAAATTTTTCTTCTAGAACAAATTCTTCACTAAATATTTGCCGGAATATTTCCTTTAATAAACAATACTGTAATATTTTAATTTAAGAATATTTAATATAATAAGTATTCTAAGTCGCCCCATGTAAAATACTGGTATTCAGCTGCATTCGGTTAGACTGGAAGCCAACCCCAACATAGGTGGGTAAAGGCTAGGCAGATTGATTGAATATAATAATATTTTCTACTCAAATATCATCCTATAATTATCTTAATTGTGGTCCTGTTTGTCATGTAGGTAGACAGTACCTACATAAATTGTATGAGGTCAAAGCCTCAGGCTATCGTTACTCAGGAGATAAAATAATGTTAACCAACGTACCACAATAATAGTAGGTAAACTCTTGCATATTTAATAACTCGATCTGCACGGACTAAGACTTCATTGTTCAACAAATTGCTATTGTAAGATGTTATTTGGCCAGTTAATACAAAAAGCCAATTTGCTACTAAGTGACTAAGGTCTAGGGACTTATACCCATAATCTAAGTCAAAATCTCATAATTTCCTCGACTCAACTCAACCCCACTTAGGTAGTTTGATATTCATAGTTGCAATTTTACTCCTCATCTCAAAAAGTTTCCTTAGTTGAGGTGAGTTTGAGTTGAGGAACCAACTGTCAAATATAAGGTACGTCGGCATCTACCTTGAGGAAGATAATATTAACTGCGTATATTATTTGAGATGAGTTTGAGTTGAGGAACCAACTGTCAAATATAAGGTACGTCGGCATCTACCTTGAGGAAGATAATATTAACTGCGTATATTATTCGAGGTGAGTTTCAGTTGAGGAACCAATTGTCAATTATAAGGTACGTCGGCATCTACCTTGAGGAAGATAATATTAACTGCGTATATTATTCGAGGTGAGTTTCAGTTGAGGAACCAATTGTCAAATGTATGGTACGTCTGTATCTACCTTGAGGAAGATAATATTAACTGCGTATATTATTTGAGATGAGTTTGAGTTGAGGAACCAACTGTCAAATATAAGGTACGTCGGCATCTACCTTGAGGAAGATAATATTAACTGCGTATATTATTCGAGGTGAGTTTCAGTTGAGGAACCAATTGTCAAATGTATGGTACGTCTGTATCTACCTTGAGGAAGATAATATTAACTGCGTATATTATTTGAGATGAGTTTGAGTTGAGGAACCAACTGTCAAATATAAGGTACGTCGGCATCTACCTTGAGGAAGATAATATTAACTGCGTATATTATTCGAGGTGAGTTTCAGTTGAGGAACCAATTGTCAAATGTATGGTACGTCTGTATCTACCTTGAGGAAGATAATATTAACTGCGTATATTATTTGAGATGAGTTTGAGTTGAGGAACCAATTGTCAATTATAAGGTACGTCGGCATCTACCTTGAGGAAGATAATATAAACTGCGTATATTATTCGAGGTGAGTTTCAGTTGAGGAACCAATTGTCAAATGTATGGTACGTCTGTATCTACCTTGAGGAAGATAATATTAACTGCGTATATTATTTGAGATGAGTTTGAGTTGAGGAACCAACTGTCAAATATAAGGTACGTCGGCATCTACCTTGAGGAAGATAATATTAACTGCGTATATTATTCGAGGTGAGTTTGAGTTGAGGAACCAATTGTCAATTATAAGGTACGTCGGCATCTACCTTGAGGAAGATAATATTAACTGCGTATATTATTCGAGGTGAGTTTCAGTTGAGGAACCAATTGTCAAATGTATGGTACGTCTGTATCTACCTTGAGGAAGATAATATTAACTGCGTATATTATTTGAGATGAGTTTGAGTTGAGGAACCAACTGTCAAATATAAGGTACGTCGGCATCTACCTTGAGGAAGATAATATTAACTGCGTATATTATTCGAGGTGAGTTTCAGTTGAGGAACCAATTGTCAAATGTATGGTACGTCTGTATCTACCTTGAGGAAGATAATATTAACTGCGTATATTATTTGAGATGAGTTTGAGTTGAGGAACCAACTGTCAAATATAAGGTACGTCGGCATCTACCTTGAGGAAGATAATATTAACTGCGTATATTATTCGAGGTGAGTTTCAGTTGAGGAACCAATTGTCAAATGTATGGTACGTCTGTATCTACCTTGAGGAAGATAATATTAACTGCGTATATTATTTGAGATGAGTTTGAGTTGAGGAACCAACTGTCAAATATAAGGTACGTCGGCATCTACCTTGAGGAAGATAATATTAACTGCGTATATTATTCGAGGTGAGTTTGAGTTGAGGAACCAATTGTCAATTATAAGGTACGTCGGCATCTACCTTGAGGAAGATAATATTAACTGCGTATATTATTCGAGGTGAGTTTGAGTTGAGGAACCAATTGTCAAATATTAGGTACGTCGGCATCTACCTTGAGGAAGATAATATTAACTGCGTACATTATTCGAGGTGAGTTTGAGTTGAGGAACCAATTGTCAAATATTAGGTACGTCGGCATCTACCTTGAGGAAGATAATATTAACTGCGTACATTATTCGAGGTGAGTTTGAGTTGAGGACCCAATTGTCAATTATAAGGTACGTCGGCATCTACCTTGAGGAAGATAATATTAACTGCGTATGTTATTCGAGGTGAGTTTGAGTTGAGTAACGAAATGTCCAACATGAGGTTAAGCGCCACAAACTTATCTGACCCGGTGGCTTTAATTGGAACTATTTAAAATCACTATGAAAAGTGACAAAGCTTGCATATTTTGTTCACCGGCATCGCCGCCATTACCGGCTCAGATAAGTTTGTGGCAACGGAATATTTCTCCAAACAATGACGTTTTCGTTACGTATCACCTCGACACACACTCATTCGAGGAACCTCATATTAATTTCCTTAATCTTACGACTGTGAATACCGGTTTTGAAGATCTTTCGATGCACGCCTTGAGGTCGCCTCGACAGAGTTGTGAGTCGAGGAGCTTTCGAGGCTACGACTTATAATATGGGTGTCAGTTTACTCGGTCAGATTTTATTTTACCTTTATGAAGTTCTTCGTGGACGTTCAAGCCTATTAGGAGCTAGGTCTTTAGAGAAACTCTTAAAACTTTTCCATCAACACTACTTGGGTTTTCCTATAATAACATGATACGTTGTACAGTCAACAAAATAGATATCTAGGTAAGGTAGAGTAACATATTTGTATATGAATTTAGATTCTTGTAAGCCATTGTTTATCAAATACAAATTATTGACATTTCCTTGTTTATATATTTTTGAGGTAGCTGTATTTGTTAAAACCAATCCAGACCTGTTTACTAGAATATCATTTTATCACAAACGAACTCGTCCACAGAACAATAACTTGTGCGTAAAAAGGTCCCATACAGCATTGATGCGAAAAAGTGTTTTTTGTATGGCACCAATCATATTCAATCACATTCCTAGTTCAATTAAAGAATTAAACATAAACTTATTCAAGAAAAAGCTTAAATGTTTACTGTTGAATAAAGCGTATTACGACATATCAGAGTTTTTGGCAGACAAATTGCAATGACTGGTTACTTGGTACTCGTTGACTGTGATTATGTCTTTTTCTTTTTAACACGTGACATTTTTGTATTATTTGAATTGTTATATTATTATTTTTTTTTCTCACTTTTTTTGTTTATATTGATTATTGATGTAGTAAACTTATTATTATATATTTTTTTTTTTCCTTTTGACATTAATATTTTATTTTTTATTTTTGAGAAATTGAATTGTTTTAATTATGTAACTTATTAATAAATTATATTTAAATGCCATCCATAAATATTTGTACGCCTTCTGGTATAGCATAGCGCGCTTGTATATATTTTTTTAACAACTACACTTCTGGACACATCTATTGGCCCACCTTAGAGTTTAGGTTTCGATGGCCCCTACCGAAATATGATTGCTAGATTGAACAAAAACTGTTGATGCAGTTTTAAACCCGATACATTTTACCATCTTTTTTGATCGTATTGTTTTAAATTTGAATTCAGAATACCATACGACATGGAGCTACGCCTAACAAGTCGGATATGCGCCTTGTTAAAGGCAATTGATTTTTGAATAAAAAACATGTTTTATCAAATAAAGGTTTAATTTAATAACGCGTGTTGCCTCCATGGGCATCTACCACAGCTCTCATACGATTAGGCATAGAGTTTATCAACCGCTCTATGAAATTTTGAGGGATCATCTCCCATTCCTCTTCTATGGCAGTTTTCAACTCCTGCATCGTCTGGGCAACTGGCTGACGAGCCCTAACACGTCTTTTTAGCTCGTCCCACATGTGCTCAATGGGGCTCATATCTGGGCTTCTGGCTGGCCAGTCCATAACTGTGATGTTCACATCCCGAAGATATTCCCTGACGATGCCGGCCGCATGGGCTCTTGCATTATCATGCATAAAAAGGAAATTTGGGCCCACATAGTCCGCGTATGGTATCACGTGAGGTTCTAAGCACTCACGAATGTACCTTTCAGCATTTAATGTTGGCAGCCGTGGTCCTGTAACAACCTCAAGTTGAGTTTTGCCGCTCGCGGATATACCGCCCCAGATAGTCCATGAGCCACCGCCATAAGCAACCCTCTCTTCAAAGCAGCATTGTGCGAAACGCTCTCCCTTACGTCGGTAGACCTTCTTCCTTCCATCATTGCCATGTAACACAATTTTAGATTCATCAGAAAAGAGTACACGGCTCCAATCTTGCTGTGTCCAATTTAAATGACTGCGTGCGAAATGAAGGCGCGCTGTTCGGTGGGCTCGCGTTAGTTTGGGGCCATTAGCTGGCTTGTGTGGTACCATATCGCGTTCTTTTAACCTTCTCCGAACAGTTCGAGCGCTCACAGATACTCCGTGGAAGTCGCGAAGTTGGTTTTGTATCTCAATGGAGGTAAGGTGACGATTTCTCAAGCTGGTCGTCACGATGAATCGATCCTGCCTTTCAGTTGTGACCCGAGATCGTGGCCTTCCTTGGCGACGAACAAAGCCGCCAGTCTCTAGGTACCTCCGATAAACATTTCGGACCGCAGATCGACTTAAATTAAGTTGAGCACTCACGTTTCTTTGGCTGTGTCCGGCCTGAATAAGTGCCACAGCTTGGGCGGCGACTTCAGGTGAATTATCCGTAGATTATTGATAGAACCTCACCTTAATGTTAAGAATAAGTAATGTTTGTTGCAAAACCAAAGATATCAATCACTTTTTCAAGAATTAAATCCAAGTAAACCAATAAAACCAAGTTTTCTTAGTATTCGATTGTTTGATATCAACAAACAGGCTCCAAATTGTCTTTTGTTTCTTTAAATTCTGTGTTCGAAATTCAAAAAAAGACTATTGAATGAAATTGTGAATGTGCCAGGTTCAAAACTGCATAAAAACTTTTTGCTCGACCTAACATAAAATTTTAGCTAGGACCAAACGAAACTGAAAATACAAGGTGGGCCAAAAGATGTGTCCAGAAGTGTATTATTGTACCTATGTTAACAAATGATTAAATGACTTATGACTTATGACTTATGACTTATGAATTGCTTCATGTTCAATTTTATATATATATTACTTTGTTTTTGCAATACTCCTACATTGTAACACACCAACACAATTTTGTATTATGTCACGAAATTGAACATGAAGCAATTCACATACAAATATGTTAGTATACCCTGCCTAGATATCTCTTTTTAACCGACTTCAGAAAGGAGGAGGTTCTCAATTCGTCGGAAACTTTTTTTATTTTTTTTTTTATGTATGTTCCCCGATTACTCGAAGATGGCTGGACCGATTTGGATTTTTTTTTTGTTTTGTTCGAGAGTGTATACATCACAATTGGTCCCATATAAAATTGATTAACTTTGCTTCGGTAGTTTTTGAGTTAGCTTCAATTATACGTATTTTTTCCCCACTTTTATATGGATGATGTTCTAGTTTGTTTTGCAGGTAGTGGTATTTGAATTTGTGTGGGGTAGGTACACAACTAAAAAGTGAAAAATAAAAACTTTTTTACAAAAAAATACAACCGACTTCCAAAAACAACACTACAAAGTGAAAAATAACTTTAATTTCGGAAGTCGGTGGCAAAAACCGAAAATACATTTAACTAGACACCGACTTCCGAAATTAAAGTTATTTTTCACTTTGTAGTGTTGTTTTTGGAAGTCGGTTATATTTTTTTTGTAAAAAAGTTTTTTGTTGACTGTACCTTTCTACTGTAGGTATAATACTATACGTAATGTCCAGCTAAAAAAATGGAAGATTATTAAGTAGATAAAAAAATATAAGTTAATACATTCTGTGAATAACGACCTTCTATACACACAAACTTGATTACAAAAATAACATACAGTTAGGTACATACATCAACATACCTCCACGTAACTCTATACTATATAAAAGATGACGAGGAAAGTAATAAAAATATACTTGTATCTCTCAAAGATGATATTGAACCCGTATACGACATTTATCTTTCCATTTACGAAAACTCCCATAAAAGTGGGAAATGAGTATCTACTAACGCAATTTATATTTGGGGCCGCTTTCGCGCCAAATAAGTTTGTTGACTGGATAAATTCCTCGATTTTCATCGATAATATGTGGTGTTGATTAACGTTGATGGAGGAGCTCGTGGCTAAGTAATAACAGCCGCACGGGTCGATCCACCAGGATAAGCTACGCTTGCCGGGGTTGGTCAGTGGATGGGTGACCATCTTTACATACCGAGACTCCTCCGTGTCTCGGAAAGCACGTTAAGCCGTTGGTCCCGGCTGTCATTCGTGGATCTTTGGCAGTCGTTACGGGTCGTCAGAAGCCCGAAAGTCTGACAACCAGTCTTACCAAGGGGTATCACATTACCCAATTACTGGGTTGTGGAGGTCAGATAGGCAGTCGCTCCATGTAAAAAACTTTTTTACAAAAAAATACAACCGACTTCCAAAAACAACACTATAAAGTGATAAATAACTTTAATTTCGGAAGTCGGTGTCTGATTAAATGTATGTTCGTTTTTGCCACCGACTTCCGAAATTAAAGTTATTTATCACTTTATAGTGTTGTTTTTGGAAGTCGGTTGTATTTTTTTGTAAAAAAGTTTTTATTTTTCACTTTTTAGTGGTTCACATGTGCTTACCCCTTCACAGCGTACTGGCGTGATGTTATGTTATGAATTGGTGTGAACAACAAACAGACATGAGATTTCAGCAATCCCAGTCCATTTGCTATCATTTATTGAGGAGTTCCGTTGCCTATCTCAGAAGTCCTTCATCAGATCTTCACCAAATTGAAGTGGGACCACTCCAAGAAAGTACTCTTCCAAAAACTATCCAAATCGCTTCAAGTGTGCCTATAAAATTGGAAGAGTTCTCTCTATTTCTCCAGGATCTCATCATCAGATCCTGACTTGATGATCATGGGACCACCTGGGAAGTATACCCTTTCAAACAAAAAAAAAAAATCCAAATCGGTCCAGCCATCTTCGAGTAATCGGGGAACATACATAAAAAAAAAAATAAAAAAAAAAAAAAAAAAAAAAGGTTCCGACGAATTGATAACCTCCTCCTTTTTGAAGTCGGTTAAAAATACAAGTATTCAGCTGCATCCGGTTAGACTGGAAGCCGACCCCAACATAGTTGGGAAAAGGCTAGGCAGATTGATTGATTAGCGTTGATGTTCAATTTGTAGGTATTTTACATCGTCAGGATGGTATACTCGTACTTATGAAGAATAAACAATTTATTTGTTTTATTAAACTAACTGTGATACAGAACACACCCATCTTGCTAGACTTGGTATCATATAGGATGACAAGACATCCCAATTTAGGAAGACACAGTGATAATGGTAAATTGCGATTTGTCGATACATGACATACTCGTAACTAACAAGAAGTATTAGGGCCTATTTCACGAAGTCCGAATAGCTACTACTTACCGAATAAATATAAAAATGGAACAGAAGTTGTATGAAATTATCTGCCAAGTAACTTAATAGGACTGAACTAAATCATAGGTGGTGAAACAGGCCCTTGATCACACTAATATTATAAAGCTGAAAGTTTGTGAGTGTGTGTGTGTTTGTATGTTTGTTACTTCTTCACGCTCAAACGGCTGGACCGATTTGTATGAAATTTGGTATATAGATAGCTTATATCCTAGATTAACACATAGGCTACTTTTTATCCCGGTCTACGCGGGTGAAACCGCGAGGCGCAGCTAGTAAAATATAAGGTTTCCAAATGTCACCGACTTGAGCTTCAAAGCTTGTCTAATAATCTACGCTCTTCTACCAGTAAGGTAAGTTTTATTTGATCATACAAAGTGTCTGACATCGACTAATGATAACATTTACTAAATGGGCCTATCCATAACAATTGTGAAAAGTTAGTTATAATGGTTCAGATTACACCCCTTCCCTCTACAAACTTGTACCCGTTATCTTCTAGTAAATTCTATAAGTCACGTTCAGGGCCTTAACACACCTCCGCCGCGAAACCGTAGCAGCAAAAACGCAGTAGTTCAATTCAACTGACTCGCATGAAGTTCCGCTACTCGAGTAGCGGAACATCAGCGGAGCATCATGCGGTTTCGCGGTTTCGCGGCGGAGGTGTGCTACAGCCCTCATTGCCCGGAAACACTTGAACTTCAGCCATCTGTCAAAATAATGTGGCTGGTCATTGATAAATTGTGTAATAATTTGATTCGGGCGGCATGACAACGGCCTTTTTTTGTACAGCTACCTAAATGTGAAAAAAATGTAAATATAATTTGGTAGAAACTCAACATCGATTTTCAAGCAGGTAATGGTCAGGGTAACGCCCGGTAATTACAATTTTTGAAGACCAAAGTAATCATTTCTAGAAACACTAACGTAACTTATTTTCTTAATAACTTAATTGGACTCAATTTTAAGGCGTAGAGCATTAAGGGCCTGCATTACCTCAGATTGCGAAAATTGCCTTAGCATGAATGGCTGTAGTTTCAACAGTTCTGCAGTATTCACTTTGTAATTAATATACAATATATAATAATGTACAATAAACCTACTTTATTTATCTCTTCATCTCAATGTTTTTTCATGCTTATTCCGAAGAAAAGTTGGTCGTGTTACAATTGAGTTAAAATAAGATAGGCTACTAATTTTTGAAAGTGTACTAATCTGTTAGCTATTGTTGTGCGGATAGGATACAGTAATATGGTAATATCTACGTTGGAAATGATTGTCATCTTATATCGCTAGATGGCGTTACTTTTGGTATGGCTACGATCCATTTATTTTATTAATCATTGATTTTACAGTTAAAGTTATGCATTAATTAATTCCTGTATTTTATGTAACGTTAAATCGAATATTTAAAATAATTTTAGAATTGTTTTAATGATACTGTTTTACCAAACGAGGTGGCGCGCTACATCCGTTCCCCACTCTTGATGGTTGCCGGCGTAGCGCGTTAGCTCATGGGTCAGTCTGTTACTAGCTGTGCTGCAAGCAAGTGAAATAATTCAAGTATTACGTGTGCCTAAAAGTGAGTTTGAACGGAGCAGGGCTCACAGTCGTAACAAAAAGAAATTTAGAATACGTGAATAAACATTTTTAGAAGCCAACTAC
Source organism: Cosmia pyralina (assembly GCA_946251885.1). NCBI lineage: Eukaryota > Metazoa > Arthropoda > Insecta > Lepidoptera > Noctuidae > Cosmia > Cosmia pyralina. Next base: position 21,937,689 of record OX276345.1, on the reverse strand, counting down.
AACCTTTACGTAGGTACATACTTACCTACATAGTTTGGGCGGTAGTACGTTCCAATTTATTAGAGCAATCAGCCAATATTGCTCGCCATTCGGCCGAACCAAACCGCCGTTTTGATCAGCAATTGACCCCAAAGTATGAATATAACATGAGCGAAATATGTTGCCTTTACAAAACGAATCAAAGCTGCCACCGATGCGAGTTGGTACCAAACAGGCAATCCCGTTTTGGGCACAATAATTAATGTGTATACGTTTGTATGGTAAAAAATACTAAGCTTTGTTTTCCGGCTCGTATTTTACACTGTACAATCAAAACTCGCGTAATCCCGGGCTTGGGCGCCGAGACAAATGGCATCATCATGCAAACATACAATGCATCGTAGGAAATACATTGGCAAAGTTTACCCGGTCCCATTATTAGCTGTATCCGAATACGGTGCGAGATTTCAAAATTCAAAATAGTCAAATTCTAAGGAACGAATGTGTTTAAGTCATGCGAGCATCAAATGACGCAATATCTATATCTTCTATTTTTTACCCGTTTATATAAAAAAAAAACCGGCCAAGTGCGTGTCGGAACACGCACAATGAAGGGTTCCGTAGTTGAAAAGGATTTATCCCAAAAACAAACAACAATGGATCCCAAAAAAAAATTTTTTTATGTCATAAAACTACAAATTAACAATTTTTGGTCTTTTTTCTTTATTTGTGCTGTGAGAGCTTGCTTCTTGCCAAATTTCATGATTCTAGGATAACGGGAAGTACCCTATAGGTTTTGATTTACTTGCGAGTATCAAAATATGTCGCATAAATGGCCGTATGTTTTTATTGCGTTGACTTAGAAGCTTGAATTTTTTAGGACTTCTAGAGACCATAGATTTACATATTTGATATTAATTTTAACTTAATATCTCCACGCGTTCCTGTGAAAAAGGGTCTTGACAGACTGACAGACAGACAGACAGACGGACAACGAAGTGATCCTATAAGGGTTCCGGTTTTCCTTTTGAGGTACGGAACCCTAAAAACCGGCCAAGTGCGAGTCGAACTCGCGCACGAAGGGTTCCGTACCATTATCTAAAAAAACGGCAAAAAAACTCACGTTTGTTTTATGGGAGCCCCTCTTTAATATTTGTTTTATTTTAGTTTAATTATTAATTTTTAAAGTGAATGTAAAACTAAATATTCTGTGAATATTTCAAGCGTCTACCTGTTGCCGTTATCAACATCGAGCAAAAACGAGCAAAAAAATCACGTTTGTTGTATGGGAGCCCCCTTAAATATTTATTTTATTCTGTTTTTAATATTTGTAGCAAGTATTCGGCAACAGAAATACATCATCTATGATAATTTCAACTGTCTATCTATCACGGTTCATGAGATACAGCCTGGTGACAGACAGACAGACAGACGGACGGACAGCGGAGTCTTAGTAATAGGTTCCCATTTTACCCTTTGGGTACGGAACCCTAAAAATCAATTGCCTGCAATAGTCTCGCAAAAACTCGAAAATGGCTCGAACCATTTGATTTTTTTTTTTTTTTGTTTCGTTTGCCTCATGTTGTGGTGGTTTAGGAAGAAAGAAAATTAGGAAAAACCCAAAGGAACAGCCGAATAATCGAAAAAATCTAAATTTTGTCTCACGTGGTATCTATTAAGTTCACCGGGTCATCTAGTGCGTGGTAAAAATGATATAATCTATTTTATGACAACATTTAATGGGTAACATAACTTCTAATGTTTATCAACACGGATAACCCGGACACGGATAAAAATGCTAAATAGTTGTCGCAAGCCCCTACCACTGTTATTTGAAAATATTGTAAAAGCCAATTATTTTTAAAAGAGTAACCATGGAGTTTCTTGCCGGCTCTTCTCCATAGGAAACGACCACATTTGGAACCGTGCTGCTGACGTTTCATAAGTGCCCATTTATGAAGTGAAATAAAATATTTTGATTTTGAACCTTTAGAAAACCATATCAATAAGCATGTAGATACCCAAATTAAAAATATAGAGAATAGGTGTACGTTATGAACGTGAAACTGAAAGCTGTTCAAGTACTTGTAATAAACTTGAATATCTTTTGAATACTACTGAAGCGCTGAAGTGCCTGGCTAGCATTTGCACGCTTTTAAAATTGGAACAGTTTCAAATCCGAACGTAAGTAAAATATCATATCGCTTGCATTACTCGTACCGTACCATTAGGGAACTGCACTGGCAGCTTTACTCATAAAAAATAAAATCAATCTGCCTAGCCTTTTCCCAACTATGTTAGGGTCGGCTTCCAGTCTAACCGAATGCAGCTGAATACCAGTATTTTACATGGAGCGACTGCCTATCTGACCTCCACAACCCATTAACTTGGTAATACGATACCCCTTGGTAAGACTGGTTGTCAGACTTTCGGGCTTCTGACGACCCGTAACGACTGTCCACGAATGACAGCCGGGACCAACGGCTTAACGTGCTTTCCGAGGCACGGAGAAGTCTCGGTATGTAAAGGTGGTCACCCATCCACAGACCAACCCCGGCAAGCGTAGCTTAACCTGATGGATCGACCCGTGCGGTTGTTATTACTTAGCCACGAGCTCCTCATAAAAAATAAATAGGTACATTATAGGTACCGATTTAATTTAACAGTTATTGTAGCGATATTTTTTTTTTTGAGAGGAGCTCGTGGCTAAGTAATAACAGCCGCATGGGTCGATCCATCAGGGTAAGCTACGCTTGCCGGGGTTGGTCAGTGGATGGGTGACCATCTTTACATACCGAGACTCTCCGTGCCTCGGAAAGCACGTTAAGCCGTTGGTCCCGGCTGTCATTCGTGGATCTTTGGCAGTCGTTACGGGTCGTCAGTGTTACGACGGGTGGCCAGATATTATAGATAAATAAGACGACCAGACTATTTTATGTATCGTGTATTCAGCCATTGCATGACGAGCGATCGGAGTCGGTGACAAGACAACAGGATCCGGAAATACCACAGATAATATATATTTTATAAAGACTGATACACATACGTAACATCTCCCTTATTAAGAAAAGAAAATGGAATCATTACGTGGAACATGGTACGTAAGTATACTCTTTTTTTTTTTTTTTTTTTTTTTTTTTTAACATTAACAAAATTCTTATATACTAGTAGACTAAGTGGAACGGAACATCTCTAAGAAGTGACAAGTTGACTTGACTGACATTTACATTGCGACAGTTCTGACAGTGACGTCTATCAAATTGACTTAACTAAGTTTTGACAGCTACTAACAAAACAAAATTAGGTTTGACAATGCTTGTACAACAAACAATACATTTAGTATATTAAATTAAAACTAAGTACAAATTAAGAACTTAATCTAGACCAATTTTCAAAATCTTCGGGGCTTTATTATTGCTCTACCGAATGAAGAATAAGTTGTGTGTTGAGTTTGTTTATTTGGTGTATGTGATGTGTTTGTTTTTGTTTCAGATTCTTGGACAGGATTACTTGTACAAGGAGATTGATAATTAGATGGAGATGACGACGGCAGTATATTGGAAGGCGACGGTGGATCAGTGTCAAGTGGAACTGATGGGGATTGAAGTGAACTTCTTCTACTAGGAGCGGACTCAGTTGGTGAATGTTTTGGCTGTAGGATATGTTGGCGATTACGGCGAAAAGTACCTTCCGGGGAGACAATAGTATATGATCTAGGCTGTGGACCTATGTCTGACACAGTACCAGGTGTCCAAATACTGTCTGGCTGTTTCTGGAAGTAAATTTTATCACCAATGTTTAGGGAAGACAACGGTTTAGTATGTTTATTATAATAAATCTGTGATTTGTTCACTTTTATTTGAGTTTTATTTGTTAGAGACCTGTAGTTAGGTATTTTAGGTTTCAGAGTTTGTTCTAAGACTGGAAGTTTAGTTCTGAGTGTCCTGGACATTAGTAATTGGGCAGGCGAATACATATTTTCTTTAGGTGTATTCCTATACTGTAATAATCCTAGATGAGGGTCTGTATTATCAGTAAGACATTTCTTTAATATGTTTTTAACCGTGGCTATGGTTCTTTCTACAAGACCATTAGACCGTGGATAATAGGGACTTGATGTAATATGTTGTATTTGCCAATCTAAAGCAAAATGATTAAACTCTTTTGAGTTAAATGGGGGACCATTGTCTGAAATTAGAATGTTGGGTATTCCATGTCTGGAAAATATAGACTTTAGGTGACTAATGACAATTTTACTAGTAGAACCACCTGCTAGCTTTACAAGCTCGACATATTGGGAAAAATAATCTACGACTATGACATACTTGTTTGAATTGAAATCAAATAGATCAACTCCGACTTTATTCCAAGGGATTGGTTTTACCTCATGGGGCTGTAGTGACTCTTTGGAATTGCTGCGTCTGTTAGTGAGACAGTTATGACAATTATTAACATATTTTTCTATATCAGAGTACATATTGGGCCAGTATACTAGATTTCTTGCCAATCTTTGGCAACTATGAATACCTTGGTGACCTTCATGTATCTGTTTCAAAATGTCTTTTCTCATGGCTACTGGTATAATGACACTGTTGTTTTTGAAGACAATACCATTAATTATATGTATATCGGTTTTTAAAGGAAAATAAGGCCTAAGTATGTCTGGAAGCAATTTTTTATGTTCAGGCCAACCTGTTATGCAATATTTACTTAAGAGTGACAATTCATTGTCTTGGGAAGTCTGTTCTTGAATAGATTTAAGTTTATTTGGACTAACTGACAGTGATCTAATGACTAAATTGACATGTAAATCTAGATCAGAATCTAGATCATGTAATGACTGTTCTGGTAAAGCTGCTCTAGACAGAGTATCAGCTACATAAAGATATTTACCTGGTTTGTAAGTTACGTTCAGGTCATATGGTTGTAATCTTAGCATTATTCTTTGAAGACGGGGTGGAATGTTATAAATTGGTTTTTTATACAGCGATACTATTGGTTTGTGATCTGTTTCAACTAAAGTGTGGCGACCATAGACATATTGGTGAAACTTTGTACAACCAAATAGGATTGCTAACAGCTCTTTCTCAATCTGAGAGTATGACTGTTGACATGAGCTTAATGAAGCTGAAGCATATGCTATGGGGTGTTTATCATGGCAAATCACTGCACCCATGGCATCTTTAGACGAATCAACTGACAGTGTAATTGGTTTATTTTGATCGTAATATGTCAAGACAGGGGCTTTTGTTATACATTCCTTTAATTCATTAAATTCTACATTATGTCTCTCTTGCCAAGACCATTCATTATCTTTAGACAGAAGTGTTCTTAAATTAGAAGTTTTATCTGACAAATTCTCTATGTATGAGCCTAAGTATGTAACCATACCTAAAAACCTTTGTAATTCTGTGACATTTGTTGGTGGTGGCATACTGCAAATGGCTTTCACTTTGTTTTCATCAACTCTCACACCATCTTTAGAAAAGATGTGTCCTAGGTACTTGACTTCACTTTTACATATATTAGACTTGTCTTTATTAAATTTTATTCCTATTTCTCTAGCTCTATCTAAGACTTGTTTTAACCTAAAATCATGTTCTTGTTTAGTTTGACCGTAAATTAGGAAATCATCCATCATGATTTTGACTCCTGGAATATCACTGAATCTATTTGTCATGATGGAATGAAACAGTTCTGGGGCTGCATTTATCCCGAAGGGAAGTCTTAGGAATCTATATCTACCTTGAGGTGTGATGAATGTACATAGTTTTGAGGAAGCTTCATCTAACTTTAGCATATAAAAACCTTTGTTTGCATCTAGGGTAGTGAAATATTGTGAACCAGAGAGGCTGGATTTAATTTCATCAATAATTGGAAATTGATAATGAGGACGCATAATGGCTTTATTAAGTTTTCTTGGATCAATGCACAGGCGTAGTTTACCATTTTTCTTTGATGCAATTACAATTGAGCTTACCCATTCAGTAGGTTCCTCGACTTTGACTATAATTTGATTTTTTTTTAACATGGCTAATTCTTCTTTTAATTGTTCTAAGAGACTGAATGGAATTCTACGACAGGCATCTATAGACGGTACAGCATCAGGCTTCATTGACAAATGACATTCATAATCTTTAAGACAACCTATTCCTGAGAAGAGATCTTTATATTTGTCAAGCTGTGATACATTGAGTGACTCATGAAATTGGACATTATGGACTCTTTTAACTAATTTTAAATTCTCACAACTGTTGCGACCAATAATATTCCTACAGGGTATATCTATAATGTGGAAATTAACATTGTATAGTTTGTTGTTATGTGTGACAGACAGAATGCATTGACCTACAGTCGGTAATACTTCACCGCTAAAGGTTGATAGTTTGTGACTACTTTTCTTTAAACTACTCAATGGCAAATTAAGTTTTTTATAAGAGTTAAATGATAAAATGTTAGTGTCAGCACCTGTATCAAGTAAAAAGTCTACATTCTTACTATTTATGGACAAAGTTGTATGATAAGGGTTTTTTTTGCTGACAGAAATCTCATTAGTGAAAAGACTATTTAGAAAATAAGTATCAGTACCCGTACTTTCTTCTTCTTCTTCTATGGATCTCACATGTTTGCTGCGGCAACACTTGGCAAAGTGATTGGGCTTGTGGCAGTTGTTACAGATGACTCCTATGGCTGGACATTTTGTTCGGTGAACTTGACCACATCTGGAACAATTCTTGGTTGACTGTTTGGATTGAGGTTCTTGACTGGACGATGCTTTACTTGATTGACGACTTTGACTTGTTTGAGACTGATGACTTTGACTTTCTTGACGGCTATGACTTCTTTGACGACTGTGACTTCTTTGACTGTGACTTTTTTGATTGCGACTCTCTTGACTACGATGTGTTTGGCGACTGTGATGCGATTGACGACTGGCAACGACACTTACTTCTTGGCTTGATAAAGCTTTAGCCTGTAACCTAGTATTTCTTAGTGTTTTAGCGAGACTGACGGCGGCATCAAATGTTGATGGTTTCTCGATCAGGATACGTTCTCTGATGTACGAGCAAGATGAATTTAAGTTCCATGAGAATATGTCCTTTACTATATCATCGGCAAGACCTTCAAAATTGCATTGGATACTTAGATTCTTGAGATCCGTGGCATATGTCTCAATTTCTTCATCTGGACCTTGTTTTCTGTTGAACAGCTTATGTCTTTCGACGGAAATATTGACACGTGGTGTGAAGTAGTCTTCAAATTTGGCGAGTAAATCCTTATAGGTGATCTTGTCAATTTGTATGTTAAACGAGTAAAATATCTGAAGAGCGTCTGGGCCTATGATTTGTAGTAAAATGGCTACCTTTCGTTTGTCTGGTTGTTCTTCTAAATTGTTGGCTATCATGTAAATCTCTAGACTTGTGTTGAAATTTCTCCAAGCCAATGGCATGTTCGAGTTGTTGATATCTAAGCTGAAATTACTCGGCGGCAGGGGATAACTTGTATTATTTGCGTTTTTATTTTCCGGCATTTTAGGGCTGGACCACGCGGCGACGTTTTACTCGAAATTTTTTTTTTTTTTGACTGTTTGCGGCACTTACTTTTGTGGTTTTTTGTGACTTCTTTTTCTTCTGTATCCCACTTCTGACACCATGTTACGACGGGTGGCCAGATATTATAGATAAATAAGACGACCAGACTATTTTATGTATCGTGTATTCAGCCATTGCATGACGAGCGATCGGAGTCGGTGACAAGACAACAGGATCCGGAAATACCACAGATAATATATATTTTATAAAGACTGATACACATACGTAACAGTCAGAAGCCCGAAAGTCTGACAACCAGTCTTACCAAGGGGTATCACATTACCCAATTACTGGGTTGTGGAGGTCAGATAGGCAGTCGCTCCATGTAAAATACTGGTATTCAGCTGCATCCGGTTAGACTGGAAGCTGACCCCAACATAGTTGGGAAAAGGCTAAGCAGATGATTATAGGTACCGATTTAATTTAACAGTTATTGTAGCGATATTTTTGGAAAAATCAAAAGTAAATTTTATTTGGTAGTTGGCTATTTGTAAATGCAGGATAGGACTGATAGCGAAAACATTCTTACAGTCTAAACCAATCTCCTACGTATTACTCTCCCAACTTTTTGTTACTTAATTAAGACAGTTTACTGCTAATTATTAAGGGCGTTATTACATTTCCACTGTGATTTTTGCGTTAATTGGCCAATTTTGGCGTTCTTATTCCGAGAAACTGAAAGTCTTCGATAACTTTGACTTATTGAGTTGTGGAGAATAGTTATTAGTATAGTACATAGCGGTCTCGCTTTTCGCATTTTTTTCTTATCTATTTATATAAAATCAAAATTTCGAAGCAAATTTTTCATAAAATGAGCGACTGCATTTTTTTGAGCTCGTGGATTGAACTACTTACTTATGATAATGAAATCAAAAATATATATTAATACCTCTTAAATAGTGTTTTAGTCCAAAGCGGCCTCAGAATTTTGAAATATGTATGGAATATCATTTGAAAAAATCTCATTTAAAACCATAAAACTACTAAAAACGCTCAGATTTAACTTTAAATTGCTCCTTACTACATTAATATTGTTACGTAAAATTTATATCAGAATAAACGTTACTACATAAGAAATAAAAATTTCATAAATACTTTAAACAAATAAACTATGAGCCGACGTCCGCACGGACGTAAAAATATCGCGGCGGGATTTTATCGCGCACTGGATTTTCAACTCTCGTTATTGAGCCGAGCGTTGAGAAACTAACTTAACAATAACAGAGTGCATTCTAGCGCGTCGAAAAAACACACTGTAGGATTTTGAACTCTCGGCGCTAAGCAGAGCGTTGAAAATCCAGTACGCGAAAAAAAGTCGCCGCGATATTTTTACGTCCGTGCGTACGTCGACTTAGACTCAAGATAAACGTAATTACAACTGCCAAATTGCTTCATAATCGCCATGCTTCAATACATCCAAACTGACAAAACGCAATTTTGTGATAAGCCTCTTAATTACTTTCACACAAAACTATGTTATTTAGACGAAATCGCTAGCAAAATTTTATAATGATGTCCGTAAGAGGTCGTCTAAATCGACGGCCAAGTGCCCCATTGCAATACCAACTGCGAAGTTACTTCCAAAGTGCAAAACTGTGTCTCAAACTTCAGCAACTCACCTAAGTTTCATCAAGGAAGGTAAGAAAGCTTTGTACCAACTGCATTCTGGTTTAGCTGCCAGAACAATGAAGTTTCATTATTACAATTGAACGGGGTTAAGTGATCACTGTGTCGCACTTTTGAGATAATTTACGAGACTTGAGCAACACCTAGAGTCGTAACTTTAAGTTACTAAGGAGCTGTAGTTAGATTAAATTAGTGCTTTTTTATGTGAAAACTTCTTGAACGAAACTGAACCGTCACTTTCGGGTCAGTGACGCTGAATCGGGTTTACTTGGCTTCAGTCGGTCGGTGACGCTTGTCGGTTGGCTGTCACTGCTATCGTTTGGTCATATGCGCACTTTTTAGGGTACCTCAAAAGGAAAAAACGGAATTCTTATAGGATCACTTCGTTATTCGTGTCTGTCTGTCAGTCTGTCAAGACACTTTTTCTCAGGATCGCGTAGAGGTATCAAGTTGAAATTAATATCAAATACGTAGGTGTATGGTTCCTTGGAGTTCTAAAAAATCAAGCTTATAAGTCAACGCAATAAAAAAATACAGCCATTTATGCGACATATTTTGATAATCGCAAATAAATCAAAACCTATATGGTACTTGCCGTTGACTTAGAATCATGAAGTTTGGCAAGAAGCAAGGTCTCACAGCACAAGTAAAGGAAAAAGTCTTGAAACCGTTAATTTGTAGTTTTATCACATAATATATATTTTTTTTGCGATTACAAACTTACATTTGCAGTTGGAGAATTGACCGTGACGTATATCGATGTATGGGTTTTTCAACTACGGAACCCTTTATTGTGCGTGGTCCGACACGCACTTGGCCGGTTTTTTTTTTACTATGAAACTAAGTTCTAATAATTTAAAATATTCTTAACGTGTCGTGAGAGCAAGCAAACCAAAACCCACGCTCCATTTTATTTTATAATTTGGTCAAAGTCAAAGATTTATTTGCATACTAAGTGTACATTTGAAAAACCCTTTCCCATTCCCATTTTCATTCCATTTTCATTTTTCTTTTCCATTTTTTCCATTTTTCCATTTTCCATTTTTTTCCCATTTCCCATTTTGGTTAGAAAATTGCTAATTTACGAGTACTTATATGAAAACGAAAAATGTAAAATAGGCGCCCCTTGAAATTGAATCAAGAATCCTAATCCAATTTCATAAATAAACGTGCTGAGATTCTGAGCAAATGAGACATTAGACGCTAAGCGAATAAATATACCTAGCTTTAAATAAATGTAGCATGTACATGACTGCCAACGTATACAGGATGGATTTTTGAGATGGGACACTATGGGCAGGTACCTCTAACGTTGTCTTTTTAATGTCTTCCTTGTATTTTGTGTTGGGCGTTGATAGCTGCGCTACAGTATTTTACTTTGCAGCTATCTTCGTGTCGTTTGTTATGTTTAATACCTAAACTTTTTTTTTCTCTTTTTTTCGTACTATGGACAAAACTTAAGCATGCTTACTTAAGAAAATATTCCTGTGAGAGCGCAGCTAGTGACAAACGAACATTGTGCGATCGAGTCGTGAGCCGTGCATGCGATTATCGCCTTTGAGGTGATCATGCGGAACTTTGGCCCATAGTACCTACAGGAAAGCGATCTTAGGAGATTGTCCTTAACTTTTTAACTTTCTGAGATATTTTGATCTGCATTTACTTATTTTCAAAAAAAAAGATACAGACAGCAATAAAATGGGCAATTTTCATAAAAACGTTTTTGATGCCAATCGACCCTATTTCTTATAAGTATGTGTAGCCACAATTGAATTATTAGTTAATCATGTGAGCGTTTTGGATGGTATGTCTGTTAGCTCGTAAGACCAATTGAATAAATAAATAAATAAGGATCAAAAAACTATAAGGGAGCAACTGAGGTTTGAGTAGGTACTAGAAAAGTCTTTTTGACGTTCATTTTTTTTTAAATTTATAAATACAGATTTAAAAAAATAAAAACTTCTCAATAAGTTAAGGACAGTCTCCTAAAACCGTTTTCCTGTAGTAAAACCTCCCTTCCCTCCTCCCTTCCTGTACAACTGTTAAGGTACTTACTGCCTCGTCTCAAAAATCCATCCTGTATAAGGAGAAACATCAGTCTGTCTACGTAAGCCTGTACTATTATTATTCTATTGCTTTAAGAAATGTTATCTTATACATTGCTCCAAAATGAGTTTGTCTCACTTTCACCGCTTAACTGTTCAACCAATCTCCATTAATCTTGATTATAGATTTCTCGTGTCGAAATCAGTTTTACGATAATCCTTCATTTAAATTTTTTTTCTTTCTCTGGCTAGTGCACTTTTTGAGAACCATTTATGTCCAACACAATTAGTATGTGAAACGCAAGGACCTTTGTACCATAAGATAGTACATACTAATTCCATGGTGGAACGTTATAGGTTCAAAAAAATTACACAGTGATGTCGTGGTACCTTAACAATTACTAGTACAGTCAACAGCAAAAGTAGATGATCAAAATCATAAATTCAATACTAATGAACGGAGTTCGCGTCAGAGCTGTGTGGCGTCGAAGTGATTCAGAAGTATGTGATTGTAAATTATACCAAACATTAGCTGCCATATATTCGTGATCAGTTTTAATTAGTATTGAATTTCTGATTTTGATCATCTACTTTTGCTGTTTACTGTACCATGGCATTAACCTTGGTTTGGTAATGCAAGCAACATTATAAAGATTAGCCAGTAAGCATGGCTGGAGTTGTCTTTCAAGATAAATCTACGAAAGCAGGTATATTCTTTCGTGCATACAAAAATCTTATTTACCTAATAATAATATAATTAAATGTGTTTAACTGTGACTGATATTTAATGTCTAAGTGGTAAAGTAAAAAATAATTTATTCAATAATAATAATAGTACATGTGATATTTGCACGCCATGAGAAATGGCAGACATGTCGTGACCCACTCTTATTTTAAGATCTTGCATGCATGTATTATTTTAATTCTGTATGTATACACACAGAAATATCATAGTATACTGTAAAATCGTTTAATTCCAATGCAGCAGCACAGCCATGCATTATCGCGGTATCTCCGCCGGGACGCGACCGTTTGGGTATAGATCTGTATTTCAGCCGCGTGTTTCTGTGATGTGCTCACGGTTGTGAGCATAAATATAGGGTAGTTTTTGTTTATGGAATTAGGTAATAAAGTTGTTTAATTGTTTATGATAATAATGATGGATTAGAATGCCTCAAAATGTGACTGTTGACAGTCGGGTAGGAGAAAAAAACTGTATCTTCTCCTACCTAGGATACAGATAATAAGTATGTATTAATTTAATAAGTCCAAGTGTTATTTCATAAAATTTATGCTACAGTAAATTAACGATTTTCGTAATGATGTTGGACAAGATAAACACCTTTGCATAAATAAAATTAGTCGGCGTAACTAATTCTCAGAGAGAACATTTATAACAAAAACTCCAGCTGAACAAAAACCTTAACAGTAGGTACTAATTAGGTCATTTTACGAGCTTTAGGTTCAAGGAACGTTGAACAAAAACAAAATTACAACCCATAATACGCCTTATAATCATCCCACGAACCCCAACAAAGCAAAAACTGCCCCTGAATATGCGATGCTACGCATCCTAGATATTTAATAAAGCAGTTATGAAACTCATTTTGACATACAAGAATTTGTATGTTCATTCCTTGTTTATTCCTCTGTGTATTATCATGTTTAAAGTGACAAGCAGATTATAAACACTGTGCAAATAGGTAAATACGTTGCCAATCGAAATTCTAGGCACCTAAATCATGCCTCAGCTGTTTGCGTCGTAAATTACATAGAAAAGAACGAAAATCTATTTTACAAGAAAATAAAAAGCGTGTCACGTAGCCTGAACAAAGGGCTGGTTCTGAATCTTTATGAAAAATAACTTAAAACGCCTCTACAATGGTTCACAGATAGCGGAAACGAGCTTGGATGCTTGCCAAAAACAGAACTGTCCTGTTGATACTCCGGCCGTATCTTAATTAAGTAAGTACGTACGTGTGTGGCCTACACAGTGAACTATGTTATTGAACGTACCGGCTGGCAGGAAAATTTTCATAAAAGAATGGTTCAAATAGAGAATATTGCTCCGGATTCGGATGCTATCTCCGTATGGAGATGAAGTTTGAATTGTTCGTGCGACTTTTTTGCGTAGCACGCATATGCTACGCCGTAGCGCTCGTAACTGCTTTCTCGACAATTTTTTTTTTCCAGATATAGTTCCTAGTTATAGATTTTTCGCCCTCATACACGCCTATATTGTAACTTTGCCGGTTATCGTTAGAGCCGTTTTCGAGAACATGATTACAAATATATAAAATTTATATTTATACAAAAATATTGCTCATTTAATAGTATAGGATAAAAGTCGAGTATGATTTACAGAACATACTATCGAAGACCGCTGCGGAAGGTTTAAAAACTTTAAAACATTTTATAGTTGAATTAAGGAGACCCGTGAATAAATATCATCTTCGATTTTCATTTTAATGGTAAAAAGAGAATCACTTATTAGATCCGTCAAAGTGTCCCGTTCGTTCAAAAAGTTGTCCAATACTATAAACTTGTTCTTGTAACTTGTTGTGAAGCATTAAACACTTGTCAATGTTATAACTGATCAACTACTTACCGTGTCCCATGCTTTCCGTGCGATTCGAAAACTTTTCTCATTTCCGTAGCAAGCACAAGAAAACAGCCTTTTAGCGTGTTCCTAATAACAATTTGAATTTTCTTAAGGCCTAATGATTGATGATATTATGCTCCGAGGTTAACAAATTAGGTAAGTTCAAGAGTCGTTGTTGAACTTTAGATATTAAGTTTTTTATTTCTTTTTCTCAGAGGTCTAAAAAACCTGAAAAAGTTTATAAGTTTCTACATTGAAAAACGATTGTCGTAAGACCTTAGTTACGAACATTTGCATAGAGAAACTCTCCTTCTTGTAAACTAGATAACGATGAGTCCTGAAAAAACATTAATTTATTGGATAAACTTATAAAGGCTTAAAAGTTTATGGACGTTGATCGTGTTGGACCACGCTCAATGAAGGATTCCGTTGGGATGAATTTACCCCAAAAAAAACGTAACATTGTAGTTGAAACACATGTTCTCACATACATCGATATACGTCACGGTCAATTCTCCAACTGCAAATGTAAGTTTGTAAAAGTTTTTTATTTTTATTATTTGATAAAACTAAAAATTAACGATTTCCGGACTTTTTCCATTACTTGTGCTATGAGAAAAAAATAATAAAATAAATAATAGAAAAATAATAATAGCTATATTTTATATTTCGTGTTATGTGTGTTGTGGTGGCACAGTGGTAACGGCCCCGACTTACGACTTGTAGGTCGCGGGTTCGAAACCAGGCAGCCGCTTTACTTGTGTAAAAAATTTCATCACCATTGCTCTCAAAACGGTGAAGGAAAACATCGTGAGGAAACCGGCATGTCCCAGAACCAAAAAATCGAAAACATGACTGTGATATCTACTAACGCGCCTGGGCCCGCGTAGTGGATTACAGCCCACTCCCTCTCATAGAGAGGAGGCCTGTGTCTCAGCAGTGGGAACATCATAGGTTGATTATGTTCTTTCTTTGGGGACGGGCTGCAGACATCGAGTCAATTTTTATTCTGCTGAAAAGAGCCATTAGAGCCATATATAATCTCCGCAAGCGCGATTCTCTAAGGGAACTGTTTAAGGAAATTAACATCATGACGGTACCTTGTCAATATATCTACGAAAATATCATGTACGTAAGGAAAAATTTACATCTTTTTAGTAAAAGAGGTGAAAGGCATAATTATAGTACTACAAAAAGGGACCTATTAGCTCAACCAGGTTTCAGACTAGCTAAAGTAGACTCGTCGTTCATGGGGTACTGTTTAAAATGTTACAATAAAATACCTCCACACATACTTCAACTCAATGAGACTAAATTCAAAACTTGTATAAAACGCACACTATGCAGGCAGGCATATTATAAGTTTGGGGATTACATAACTGATAAAAATGCTTGGCTCAATGCTGGTCCTGCTCCACAACCACAACTAATTAATTAACATTTGAAGATACTGTTGGAGCTGCTGAAGATTGTAAGACTATCATGGCATTGTATAGACTCAATCTCCTTTGTATTATATAATTGCATAGCACATGTGTGAGTACTATGTACATACTCTAAAGCCCACCATTTACTGGGTATGTTTTTGTTTGACTTGAATGTGCCCTGGCGGCTGAGAGTATGTGACGCTCACTCTAATGTCTCGCTGATGGTGGCGCTTGTTGGATCATTTAGCTAATCCATGCGTCAGGTTCGTGAACAAGCGCTGTCAGTGAAGGCTGGTCATACCTTAGCGGCCACGGCTTATTTTAATTTAATTTAAATATTTGAATTGTTTTTTTTTAAGGACGCTTTTAACGTTCTGCATCGTTCTCACATGTAAAATTTCAACATGAATGATGTAACCATTATTTTGTAACCATATCTTGATTTAAAAGAGTGTCCGTGGAGTTTCTTGCCCGTTCTTCTCCATAGGTACCTACTATGCTTTGGAATGGGCGCCTAGCTTCATCTTTTTGACTGACCGACCCCTTGACAATTCAAAAGTGCCTGTAATTGGTTTAATTGAAATAATAATAATAATAATAATAATAATAAAGGGGTTGGGAGCGATCGGACCAAGGTGTGACTGACACGCGCCTGCCGGATGATGATGCCATGTGTTCTTTCTGGCGCAGTATCTGGTCGGTGCCTGTCAGTCACACCGAAGGTGATTGGGCTCGGGAAGTCGAGCGAGCCTGCGATCCAATACCAGAAATGGGGGCTATTACCATCTGTCCCCAAGATGTAGCTCGTGCAGTCCGTCCGTTGCCTAACTGGAAGTCTCCAGGGCAGGACGGACTGCACAACTTCTGGATCAAATGGTTTCTTGGATCGCACGCTCGCTTGGCAGCTCAGTACCAGTCTGCCTTAGAATCTGGTTCGCTACCCCAGTTCCTAACGACAGGAGTTACCCACCTGCTCCATAAAGAGGGTAGCACCGCGGAACCCAAAAATTATAGACCGATCACGTGTTTACCGACGGTCTATAAAGTTCTTACATCTATTTTGAGAGCTAAAATTAACAAACATATAGACACCAACTCCGTCATGTCTGCCTCTCAAAATGGATGTAGGAATGGGTCCCGCGGTACTAAGGAGCTACTCCTCATTGATATGGCCATAAGCCAACAGGTTCGTCGTTCCCGAAAGGATCTATCGACATGTTGGATAGATTATAAGAAGGCCTATGACTCGGTGCCACATACATGGCTCATGAGGGTGCTGGAGTTGTATAAAGTAGATGCAACTCTGCGCACCTTCCTGATGTCGTGTATGGGGCAATGGAGGACAGTCCTTCGCTATCCAGGATGTCGAAATATCCAGAGGAATAGCGAACCGATAAGGATCGAGCGAGGCATATTTCAGGGCGATAGTTTGAGTCCGCTTTGGTTTTGCTTAGCCTTGAATCCTCTAAGCACACTGCTGGAGGATTCAGGTCTAGGCTATCGGTTGAGGAGAGGTGGTCAGGTTATATCCCACCTCCTCTACATGGATGACCTAAAACTCTTTGCCCCCAACAATTTGCAACTGATGGAGCTACTGAAAGTAACTGAAACTTTCAGTAGCGCCATCAGGATGGAATTTGGTGTAGACAAATGTGCGGTCATGCATGTAAAGCGAGGGGAGATTGTGGAATCCGTGGGAACGCAACTCCCGGATTCCATAAACCTTAGAACCCTCTCCGCATCCGAAACCTATAAGTATTTGGGTATGTCGGAAGCGTTGGGCATCAACGTTGCTGACATGAAGCAATCGTTGAAGGAGCGCTTCCTTGGCCGCCTGAAGAAAGTATTTAATAGTCTTTTATCAGGCGGAAACAAGGTGCGTGCCTTCAACGGTTGGGTCATGCCGGTTTTGATGTACTCTTTCGGCGTACTCAAATGGACTCAGACTGAACTCGACGCCCTGGATCGGAGGGTCCGTACGCTGTTGACTGCATATCGAATGCATCACCCACGGTCATCGGTAATGAGACTGTATATCCCGCGAAAGTGTGGAGGCCGAGGCTTTTTAAACGCTAAGACTCTCCACAATCGCGAGATATGCAGTCTCAGGGAATATTTCCTAGAAGCCGACGTGGGGATGCATCGAGATGTGGTCGCGGTGGACAAGGGCCTCACTCCGCTCTCCTTGGCTAAAGAGAACTGGCGCAAACCTGTAGTGCTTGACACTAACGATCGCAGGGAGGTATGGCAGAGTAAGGAGCTTCACGGGCGCTTTTTCCGGGCCCTACATGGACCTGATGTAGATTTGCTAGCGTCCGTAGCCTGGCTGCGTTCCGGTGACCTCTTTGGAGAAACCGAAGGTTTTGTCTGTGCAATTATGGACGAAGTTATCATGACGAACAATTACCGGAGATTTATTGTGAAAGACGGAACGGTTGACATCTGTCGGGCATGCCACCGACCGGGAGAATCAATTCGACACATTATCTCTGGGTGTTCTCGTCTAGCTAACGAAGAGTACTTGCATAGACACAACCTTGTAGCCAGGATTATCCATCAGCAACTTGCTCTTAAATACAGCCTTGTGGAATTGGAAGTGCCGTACTACAGGTATGTGCCCGACCCAGTTCTCGAAAAAGGAAATATCACATTGTACTGGGATCGATCCATCATCACTGACAGGACTATTGCAGCCAATAAGCCTGATATAGTGGTGGTGGATCGAATAGAGCGGCGCGCAATGATTATTGACATAACAGTCCCACATGACGGGAACCTCGTGAAAGCCGAGAAAGATAAACAAATTAAGTATCTTGACTTGGCTCGCGAGGTTGTCGACATGTGGGATGTGGACTCAGCAATCATTGTGCCGATAGTTGTATCAGCCAATGGTTTAATTGCCAAGAGCCTCAACCAACACCTAAGGAGGCTCTCGTTAGGTGGCTGGATCAAGGGCTTGATTCAGAAAGCAGTACTTCTGGACACGGCCCGCATTGTTAGGAGGTTCCTCTCTCTGGAGTCCTGACCGCCGGTAGCTTGGACCCTGTTCCTGATACCGGTGGGCTACTATTTTTTATATTTTTAAATGTTTTTTATATATTTTTTAAGAAATATTTAAAAATGTATTTGATAAGAAGAAAAATTAATAAACGAAATAATAATAATAACTTTATTGACACTAAAAACCTTCGTTACAATAAGTAGTACATGTAGGTAACAAAAACAATTGCTTGTAAAAAGGTGCCTGGAATGGTGGAAACCCTGCCTCCTAAACTAGGGGAAACCTGTGCCTTAGGAGACAGTGTTCTACTGTTACTTCGTGCTCAAAAAGTCATTTTCATCGCACCTTGATTGTAATGAACCTAATTAAATACATGAACGGATGAATAAGAGAGAAAAAAGTAATAACAATAATGATGATGAAAATACTTAATAAAAATAGGGAACAAAACAAAAATTACAATGAGGAATATGAAAATGTGGTTACCATGACTGCGTGTCTAAGTATAATGTGAGTGAGGGTGTTTATGTGTGTGTGTGTTTATGTGAGGGTGTGTTATGTGTGTGAGTGTGTGGGAGTGTGTAAGAGTTGTGTGTGTTTGTTAAACAACTACTAACATTCACAATATTATGCTTGAGCGGGATGATTAATTTCGCAAGACAATAATTTGGAATTAACTAAATTAATTAATTAATATTATTATTATTATTATTATTAATTTATTAATTAATTTATTTATTAATTATTATTTTTTTTTGGAATAATTTTTTTTTTAATAAATGCTTTGAGTTTGAGTTTGAGTTTTTGAGTTCTTTATTTGTGAAGTAATAGTAACATAGAATAGTAGGCAGTAGTAACATCGGATTTAAACATAACTGGCGAAATGTGGGTGTAACTACTTTAAGTAAAGCTCTGCCCAACCCTTCGGGGAATATGCCGTGATTTTATGTTATGTCTGTATAATAACATTGGTATTCACAATACCCTAAAAAAGCGTAAGTATATTATCGGTATATCATTAGATGACGCGTCTCTTTTCTCTCTCTCTCTTCTTTATCACAGATGTACACCCAGCTGTGTAACCAATATGTGGATATTATTAAATCTGTGCGCACTTGTTCGTATGATTCAAACGAATCTTGTACAAAGACCTTGATGTAACACGATCCCGTTTGTGTCAAGACACCAACTTTTTCCCCGTTGTTATTTCCAGTGTTTTATTTCAAGCGAAATGATTTGATTTATACAAAACTTTGTTCTAGGTACGGGTTTATGGCCCTCCTGGGACATGAGAGGGACAAAACTGCCGATTGTTGCTCAGGTAATACTTGAATGGCGTTTTACTGACAAGGACTTAAGTACAGTTTGATGATTCAAGCTCCGAAGGTCGTTTAATGAACTTTGGTAATGTAGGTATAAGTTCTGACGATTTAAATACGTTTTTCTTGTAAATATATGGATGAAGAAGCAACAATTAACCAAAACAATTCATTTATTTTAATAGACAAATGGATGAGATCCCTTTATATAAATTAATAATGTTGTCAAGTTTTTACAAATCATGTAGTATTTTCTATTCTAAAACATAAAATACGAAGAAGATTTTATCAGATTTCAGCAATAATTCAGACCGCTTTTCAACAAAGTCACTAATGAAATGCCATTAGTATCTATTATAAGAAGTAAATTAAAAATAATAATTTTTAATATTAGGTCTTTACTGAAATTGCCGTTCTGCAGTACTAGCCATTTCAAATCAAAATAATTTTTGTTTGGCTAAGAATTCTAATTTCAAATTAATTTTATTTTAAAAACATGGATTTTTTTTTTCCAAAAGTAGTCATTTGTTTATTGATTAGTGTTACATTTTCATCGCATTTCAATCTTTTTCGTCATCATGGATACGTTAAAAATTCGAGTAATTATGGAATATGAGTACCGTCGTGGCAGCAACGCGGCACAAGCGGCACGCAACATCAACGACGTTTACGGAGCCAACACTACAAACCAACGCACCACTTGTTATTGGTTTGCTCGCTTCCGTTCTGGAAATTTCGACTTGAAAAATGAACCTCGCGGTCGTCCGAAGACTTTGGTCGACAATGACGAATTAAAGGCGATTGTGGAAGCTGATGATACACAATCTACGGCTGAATTAGCAGCAGCTTTCGACGTTAGCGTCAAAACAATATTGGTCCATTTGCGTCAAATTGGTAAGGTAAAAAAGCTTGACAAATGGGTGCCCCACGAACTCAATGATCGCCAGCGCGAAGTACGCGTCGAGACGTGCCTTGCACTGTTCAACAGACACACAAATGAAGGAATTTTGAATCGCATTGTTACCTGCGATGAAAAATGGATTCTGTTTGATAACCGCAAGCGCTCAGCAAGTTGGTTGGATCCTGGTTCAGCACCTAAACAATGCCCTAAACGAAAACTTACCCCTAGAAAAGTGATGGTCACTGTTTGGTGGTCTAGCGCCGGTATGATTCGAAGGGCATCAATAAACTGCCACTGCGTTGGCAAAGATGCATTGATTGCATGGGTGATTACTTCGATTAATACAAATAAAAAATGCATGAAAAAAATTCAATTAAATTTTTTCATACAAAACGGCAATTTCATAGGTAAAGACCTATTAATTATAATTTTTTTTTTACCAGAAACAGCCAGTAGTCAATATAATTTACATGTCGAAAGGTGTTCACATAATAATAGAAGTAAAACCTCTTTTAGATCAATAATTTCCATTAATAACTTTTAGCTTATTTTCGTGTCCACATAGGCAAAAATAATTATCGTTCAGCAAATTATGCATAAAATATTATTAAGTCAGGTTATTTAGAGCCAAATAAAGTAAGAGAACTGTTACCCCATGTTAATGAGAAACTTTTAATTGCACTCGAAATTCTAGCCCGAATTGTTAATCTGAGATATAATGGAGTCATTTAGCCCGTTCTGGATAAGGGATTACTGGGAATAGGGTCGTTGGACGACTTTCAGCCGACCAAAGGTCGTTTTTATGATAATATTTCAACTTTAAATTCAAAAGTACTTTCATGCTGATCATCCTACTCGATTTAAAAGTGGCAACAAAGGCAAACGATTACAATGAAAGTTAGGATATTCAGTTCGTACTGTCATCTTAGCTTTGGGAGGAGTATTTAAAAAGTTTTGTGGTGTGAGGGTGCAATCTGTACCGCAGTATTCGTTTATTTAGTTCTTTGACCTTTCCCTTCATAGAACTTAAATCCAAACATAATAATCGTTTTCATATTCCTGGTTTTATTAAAGTTTTCTTATTTTTTATCGTGTTACTAATGTAATTGCGGTCTGCGATTTGCTTTCATTTTCCATGTACAATTGTAGCGCAATATTTTTCTGCAGAGTTTCTACTTGTTCAAATACTTGGTATTTGCTTTTAAAGGAGATACAGGAATACATCGTTTTTCTTTTAGCCTACTACTACTTGAGGTTTTACTAGGCTAACTATAACTCTCAAATATAAACAAGTTGCTCTTCTTCATATTTTTATTTTAGTAGTAGCTAGGTGAATCTAGACACGATGACGCTCTGTCGAGAGCGAACTGAAGAAGAAAAAAGAGTAAGAATATTTTGATTTACAAGAGTGTCCGTGGAGTTTCTTGCCCGTTCTTCTCCATAGGAACCTACTACGCTTTGGAAACTAGCTTCATCTTTCTGACTGATCGACCCCTGTGACAATTCAAAACTGCCTGCAATAGGTTTAATAGTAATAAATGATTTGATTTGAGTTTTGAGTACTTAGTTACTTAAATTTTATTTCTTAGAAAATCATAAAGGCACAAAAACAATTTCCATGAAGTTTTCATATAAATTGTTCCAAAAGAGTCGCGTCGCGCCGCCGCGTAGCTCCTGTCTGCGTGGAGCCTTAATTATGTAATGCGGATCATGTTTAGGTAACTAAAGAAACTACATCAAGGGAGGTAATATAACTTTATACTAACTCAGAGCTGTGTAATAAAATGACAGGCATGTACTCGTATACTTACCGAGATATTAGTACCATGAAGGCAGCCGTAACCACTTTGCTGCAAGTCAATATAGTCGAGTAATCTTAATATATAAAAAGAGAAGTCCTGACTTACTGACTGCCTGACTGACTCATGAACGCCCAGTCCAAACCCTTGGACCTAGAACGCTGAAATTTTGCACAGAGGTTCCCTTTATAATGTAGACAAATAATAAGGAAGGATTTTTGTTCCTGTGGGATATTTTCCGACATCCACGCGGGCGAAACCGCGCGGGAAATGCTAGTTTACAAAAAAAAATATGAAATAACAGTCGCTTTTTCCCTGCTGGCCAAGCGCAACACGTCATACTCATAGCTACAGATATTATTGCAGCCAGCTATGCCGGCCGCGCCGCTGCCGCGGCACCGCTCGCTTGGTTCGCACGCGGTGGGTCACAGTTCTAACCTAACCTAACCAATTTGGTCGGGATGCCCTGGCTTAGTTACTGCATCCAATTCAGCTCGCACGTGGTTGGTCCCAGTTCCAACCTAACCTATAATTGATTCAGGCCGCTGGTTGAACGGCGCTGTTTAGTTAAAAGGCTAAGCGGTTGGCATGTCGGTGTCGCAAACCCATAAGATTCTTCTCTACTAAAAATCGCTCAACGCGCCTACAGAAGTTTTTACTTAAAAAATAACTGCTGTAGTTACTCCAAGTAAGTATATAAAATGTTTATTTTCACAACGACGGTGTTGAAGGTAAATAAAGATTATAGTAAAGCGTTATCGTGGAATAGCTGGCACTCGATTTATCCACGTCTGTCGGCTCATAGCCCGGTGACAGGTGGAGCGAGGCAACGCCCTCAAAGCAGTACCTGCTTACATTCCTTTGAAATATCAGTTTGTTTGTATCCATCAGAGGTTTCTAAATTATTCTTAGAACTTTTCTAACCTAGCTATTCGTTATTTTCACCCTCTCACTTTATTGACATGTAATGATAAGGACAAGTAGTAAATGAAAAGATTTTATGAATAAAGGATAAAAGAAGAAGTAGTCTTATATAATCCATGAATGTCTAATAGCTTGGAAGTTCTGTTGTCAAGTCTTGGATCAAACCATAAATCCTGTCGAGTATAAAAAGCACGTGACACCGCCCAAACGTCTCAAATAGTCGCAGATGCTCCAAGTATGGACTGTTGGCACTGTTCTGATACTTATCCAAATCCCTTTATGCTTGGTCAAATAGTCCTCTCCAAACGACCCAACACGCAGCTTTTATCGAATAATAGCTGCGCCCCGCGGTTTTACCCGCATAAGTCTCGGTTCCATAGGAATATCGCGATAAAAAGTATTATATGTCATAACCCAGGTCACGGTCTACCCATGTGCCAAATTTCATATAAATCCGTTCAGCCGTTTTAGCGTGAAAGCGTAACAAACAAATAAACTCACTTTCACATTCATAATATTAGGATAAGATTACTCGTCATCCCGCAGAATCAAACTGTTGACCAGCTTTGATATTCCAGTGAAATCCAGTGTATAGCTGTTTCAGAATAGTTGTAAATCGTTTACAACATTTCAAGGAATTTAATTGGCACCGTTATGAACAGTTTTAGAGCCTTGGCTGTCGGGCGAGGAAGGTTAGTTAGGCGCTCTACAGACATAGCAACTTTAGTTGAAGAAACTATCAACTTAGCTGAAGAAACTATCAACTTAGCTGAAGAAACTATAAAGTTTTAAAAAGTTTTCGTTAAAGGTTGCCAGTTGTAGCAACAAAAACGCTCAGTTTACGGTTGCCGCGATTCTAAAGAAACTTTTCAAATCCATGGTCACACACAACGATACCTTGAGTAAGCCGACGTTCGCACGGACGTAAAAATATCGCGGCGATTTTTTTTCGCGCACTGGGTTTTCAACGCTCTGCTTATCGCCGAGAGTTGAAAATCCAACAGTGTGTTTTTTCAACGCGCTAGGATGTACTCTGTTGTTGTTAGGTTGGATTCTCGAAGCTCGGCTCAACACCGAGACTTGAAAATCCAGTGCCCGATAAAATCCCGCCGTGATATTTTTACGTCCGTGCGAACCTCGGCTAAGACTGGTGCTGCGGGGGACGCGGAGGGAGTGAAATCGCACGAGACGTTGCGATTGCTGATTGCGGAAACCAGCAACTTGACACAACTAGTACAAAGATAGTTGCTAGTTGCGTCAATTTGAAACTGATTCTGTCATCGAGTGCAGCAACTTAAAACTGTTGTCGATCATTGAAAGTCGCAACTAGAGTTGCTAAGTCTGTGCAGTTTGTTTTTTTTTTTTGTTTGTATCTAGTTGCAAGTTGCCTGTTGCCGCAATACGGAGATCAAAGTTATTCTGTCTGCTTAGCGCCTTTACGACATTTTTTCCATACATATTTCAGGGGGTATTACTCCACTGTTTGACATTGTGCATCCAAAATTAAACATGATATCGTTTTGTCTCATTATTAATTTTGTCTATACGGAAACAAAATAGTAAAATAAAAAGCCATTAAAACCTTATGAGCAAGCAAAGATTCGTTTTTCTCGCTAATTTTAACGCAACTTTGAGCGTAAATAAGTAATAAAAGAAGTGCAAAATCTCCAAAACAAAATCGGCACCGGCAAAGCTCAATGATCGAAGATTTCAATAAACTTTATTTGTAATTGATTTATGCAGTAGTTTTTTTTCGTTTGGGCCACGCCCACCAGTGAGTTCGTGTCCGCGGCTAGTTGCACCTTAAGGTAATTTATTGTCTAAAGCTACTTTGGCAGCACACTTTAATTTGCTATTTTTAGGACATATTACTTTGGGATGGTTTATAGACAATGGTGGCGGTGCTCGCAGTTTAATTGAGAAAAATAGACAGATTTTTGTTTGGTTAAGCGAAATGTCAGTACTATGTGGTGAGCTGGAAGATAACACTAATACCAAAATCACATTAAAAATATCTATTATACTGTGCCAAAACAATCTTATGGGTAAAAAGTTGACATGAACTTGGCAAAATATTATTTTTATGTTTATGAAGTGAGAGCGTACCAGTTTACACCACTATAGAGAGTGCGGTAAGAGTATACGTCTGCACTTTTGTAGAATATCTAAGTTGCCACAACGTTGTTTCAAGATCCAGATTGTAGTAGGTAGATACAATTACTTTAAAGTTTCCACAAGTATTAAAGTACCTAAGTATGTTACACCCGCGTTCTCCATGCCACGACAATTTAATTGATTACTCTTGTTTGGTAAGCTACCCTAAGCACCCTTCAAGTACTCTGAAAATCCTTTACTGCTTTGTTGTGAGCATGAAATACCGTCACCAAAACTTTCCCATACTAAAACTGTTTGAAATTAAAGAATTTACTCGAAAAAAATTAAAAAAACACGACTGCCCTGCCAAAAAACGAAGTAAAATGTAGAAAATACTACCGCAATATTGAATTTTTTCAAAAAAAATATAGCCAGTGTCACTCGGGATGATGTAAGGATTCTAACGATACCCCACACATCCGAATCTGTTCAGGCATTTTAAAGTAATGGTGGAATAAAGAAACTCACATACAAACATACATCAACCCTGAAAACATTACTCTCCTTTGGGCAGTCGTGTAAAAAACTATAAATTTTTGGGTTGTGTAATTTCGTCACGTTTTTCTGACCCAAAATTGCGTTTCAGCTTTACCTCTCCCCATTCCGCAGGTAAATAAATATTTTTTGTTTAAGTACAAAGCCCTCAATATTTCAGTAGGTATCTGTAAAGAGGATTTCCTCCTTCAAAAGGTCAAGGTGTTTTTCTTGCGTCCCCCATTGAGGCCCGATTCGATGGGGGACGAAAAATATAAACGACTCTTCTCTCGTTGGAAAGGTAGGTATTTAAAATGCAATCAACATATTAAGATCAAATATTTTTCATTTACTGCTATCCCTTGTAAAATATAACTCCCAAAATCATTTTAAACGTCCCGCGTCCCCTTATATATTATACAACGGTGCGTTGTAAAATTTGTGGTAATGGACTGGTCTTTGTTTAACGATAACTGCCGTTTATCATTTTTATAACCTTAATTAAAGCCGTAATTAATATAAGGACTTATCCTACACAGGGTAAAATCAAATTAGCTAGAGAAACTCCACAGATGTGAGAGGTACCTATCGATATCTAAACAGGATAAAAAAAAAACTGATGATTTTTTTTTAGTCAATTACCGCTGGTAGTATAGTATAACTGTATATGGAACTCACATATAGGTAATCACTTAAACCACATACTTGTTAACGCCTTTGCTGACGATATACAAAAAGTGCACGAAATCGGTCCCGTAGGTCAAAAAGTAGTTTTAATTTTGAGCCGAACACTGTAGAATTGGATCACTAGGTCAACGAGTCAATGAACTTGATAAGATAAGATAACTTTTTATTTGTTCAAACATGAGTATACACACACGAAAAAAATAAAATAAAATTGTGCATTCAAATTGTTAAAAATATATAGGTCGTCATGCTTGCCTTATACAATGGCATACAAATATTCAAATAGGTAAGTAAATGTTTTTTTTTTTTTTTAATTAGTTACTAAAATTATACAGCAAATAAAATTATTTCAATAGTACAATAACCACAATTCAATTATCCAAATTAAAATATAACAGTCGTAGTTCACATAGAAAAATATATAACGTAGTCAAAATAAATATGTCAAAATTATAATAGTCATTCAAAATATTTTTCACATAAAAAATCATTAATGTTGTAATAAGCTCTTACTGCTAAAAAAAATTTAACTTTCAATTTTAACTGCACGTCACTTAAAAGCTTCCAACTTTTTGGCAATTTATTATAAACTATTGGAGCCATGCAAAAGACACTCTTCCGCATAAAAGTAGTTCTGGCTTGTTGTACGCAAAGCTGAGTGTTGTCACGTCTGTTGCGTGAAAATACCTCAGCCATGCAAGGAAACAGATTAGGGTTGTACCTTACAAACATTGCATTCTCTAATATATAAATGGACGGTAATGTCAAAATTTTATATTTTTTAAAATAAGGCCTACAACTCTGAGTGGTTTCTAATTTGAACATGGACCTAATACATTTTTTTGTGCTTTGAATGTCGTGTCCTTATCAGTGGAGTTACCCCAAAAGATAATCCCATATCTTAGGACAGATTCCACCAACCCGTAGTATGCGGTAAGCAACGCATCTACACTAGTTATTTCGGCCAGAGTGTACCTACAGAGCATAAGCTGAGGAACAAATTATTTTAGTTATGGCCTCGATATGTGCTTTCCAATTTAATTTCGTGTCATTAATTAATCCTAAAAATTTCGTTGTGTCAACCGAGTCAATGTTAGCATTGTCATATTTTATGTCCAGTTTATTAATTAATGTCAATGATTTTTGCCTGAAGCGCATGATTTTAGTTTTATTTATATTAATTTTTAACCATTTTATTATTGAAATTAGGGATTTATTAATATCATACTCATATTGATTTCTATTTTTACATGGAATCGTCACAACACTGTCATCAGCAAATAGGCTCATCGGTTGTTCTGTGGACTTTGGCAAGTCATTTATTATATAATGTGAAAAGGGGAGGGCCTAATACACTTCCCTGTGGAACACCATACACTACTTCCCGTTCTTGGGATACATGGATTTCTTCTCTTTTAGTAGTCAAATTTATCCTACTACCTTCTGTCATTTGCGTTCTTTTCTGCAGGTATGACTCAAATAATTTTAGTACATTACCTCGAAATCCGTATGCTTCGTGTTTCTTAATCAAAATGTTGTGATCCACATAATCGAAAGCCTGCGTCATATCGCAGAATATAGCAGAAACTGGGATATCCATATTTGTCATCACCGTTTGTAAAAAGTCATAAATTGCCATGTTTATCGTCTTTTTTTCTCTGAAGCCTTTTTGTTCATTGCAAATAATATTATTTTTTTCTACATATGATTTAAGTTGCCTATACATATATTTTGAATCCTTGAACATTTGCAAACAAAAAAAAACCACGTTGCGCGAACAATAGATTGGGCACTCGGTGCACCGCAAGTGGAAGTTCGAAAATTGTTCATTTGTAATAGAATAGAATATTTTTATTTCAGACCGGAGTCCTAATTAGTCAGTAATTTTATCACATTTTTTTTTAATTCTTTTCAGCTACGGAACCCTTCATTGTGCGTGGTCCGACACGCACTTGACCGGTTTTTTTTTAAATTATGGTTTTAAATTTAAAGTTTGCTATACTTCTGTGGACTAGTATGACTTTTGGTTTAATTTATGTGTGGGTTACATACCGCATATTATACTTGTAGTAACTCATTGAGAAAATCAGTTTTTTTTTCTTTCGTGTTTAGATATCCATAAACGTTAAAACGTATATTTAAACTGATATTTCAACTATTACTATACTTACTGGCCACTCATAAAAAAAAGATAGAAACAAGGAGAAGAAGCAAGCTCATGAATTAAAAGGACAAAAGATATATTTTTTGTCCTTTTCATTCATGAGCTTGCTTGCATTACCTTGTTTCTGCCTCTTTTTTGAATGGCCAGTTACAATAACGTGGCCAATTAGTTTAATCACCCTACCTACGATACCTACGGTCGTTGACCCAAAAAAAAGAATCGTCATTTAATTTTTTTTTAATTTATAATGTTTAGATATCGATAGGTACCAATCACGTCTGCGGAGTTCGCTAACTTATTTAATTTGACCCTGTATAAAGATTATGATGTTGATTAAGGGCGAAAATACATAAGCCTGAAGCTGGTACAAAACTATGCAGTAGCTGGCATGCCATGTGCCATAACAACTTCTGATTAGTCAAGGATACAATGGCATGCCTAAATTCAGGCACGTGTATTTTGGCCCTAATAGACTGCACCATTAGGGCGAGAATACACATGCCTGTTGCTTGCACAAAACTATGCAAGTAGCTTGCATGCCAATGTACCGTAATAACTTCTGTTCTGATTGGTGAATACCACAACGGCATGCAAGCTACTTGCATAGTTTTGTATAAACAACAGGCATCTGTGTTCCCGCCGCCCTTATTGACGCAACTGTAATAGAAGTGATAACATGTTAAGTGATGACTACATTGGAACTTAGTAATTAAGGCACTGAAGGTGCGATGTTTGTTATTGTTGAAGTAAGATGGTGCAACCCACGCTTGTTAAAGTACGTGTTAGACAATAAATGGGTCGTTCCATTTGACAATTTGTTAGCTGATGTCATAACTTTAACTGTAACCTTAACAGCCCACGCTTCGCTGGTTCATGTTACTGATAAATATCTGTCAATTCTGTCAGACGCGTCGAATATCATGTGGGGCTGCTCCGAACTCATTTGACATGGTTGCAACAGCATGATGGTGTTCCTGTTAAAATTAACTTTGACGGAAACTATAACGTATCCCTTGGTGCAACCCACCCTAAGTAGTTAGCAGTTTGCGTGTCGTCACTGCACTAAACATCAGTCAATGTTTCAATGTGGTACACCCGAACAGAATCGACACTTAAGAGCGTTGGCTCTGTACGGCATTTCATACAAACTTTCAAGATCTTTTTTATCGAAATGAATGGACATCTTTTAATGAAACTTCAGCCGCATAAGTAGGATACATAGGCCTAAAAAGTAAATAAATAAATAAATAAGTAAGTTAAGAACATTTTCGAAATGTCATATTTAAAAAAAGATAATTGAAAATCTCTGTTTCTATGGAATATTTAAATTCAGTCGAATTTAGCTGCAACACTATTTTTCAAAAATCTTCTTAACTAACTTTTTAGACCTATGTGTCCTGCTTATGCGTATGAAGTTTCATTAAAATCGGTACATTCATTTCGATAAAAAAGGACTTGAATGTTTGCATGAAATGCCGTACGGAGCCAACGCTCTTAATTTCGTAATTAATTTCACTTATTACACAATAAACATGAGACTAAAATAAACCTACGTATTACAATACCTAATATCCTATATTTTTTGCCCGCTTAAAAGCATTTTTGGCCTAATTATTTTTTAAATGGGACAGCAAACGGCAACCATATGTGAGGCCAGTTAATTGTTCATTAAACACGCATCGTTTGCAAAAGTACGCGTATCCGGTCGCGTTTAAAAATATCAAACATGATAATGTTATAGTAGGCAGAATGTGTACATATCGTATGTCATAGCATTAATAAGGCCTTGTACAGTTAATTGAGTTTTGGACATAGATAGGACCCGTTGAAAGCAGATGTTCCGGTTTTATGTACTGCAATCGTGTAGCTATCGAGTAAGACAACGTTCAAAGGTTCGTTCGTTTATCTTCGGAAAAACCGAACTTTGCCGAATTAAGGCGAGTAGTGCTGTCCTGCCAACTAGCGCCACCATCTCAGATCTGTGGCCACCATTGAGAAAAAAATCATAAGTCTGGAGATACGGAATATTACTGACTGATCTATTAAGGGAATGACGGAATTAGTGCGTCAATCTATAAGGTGTTAAAAAATTTACTTTACAAACTTTAAAGAGTGCCTTAGACCATCGAACTGAATAACTTTTACCATGGAATCAACATTTGAAATCGCGAAAAAAAAATCAGCTGCTTCATACTAAAGTTTAATACAGTTCTAAACTGTATGTGACAGCTGCCTTTTTTTTCGAAGTTGGCCCTATAACTAGTAAAAGTTACTCAGTTCGACTGTCTAACTAAAGCACCGCTTAAAATTTGTCAAGTTAATTTTTTAACACTTTATTATACCTAAGTACCTGGGTGACCGAGCTCTGCTCGGGTGAAAGGATTATTCCCAAAGTTCTCCATTCTTTTGTTCTAAAAAGATAAGAATCTCATACATTAATTCCCAAGTTACTCCAAGGAATTATTATTATTTAAAAATACTTATTATTTTGTTCCCATTCTGCTCCATAGGTATCTAGAATTATTCTCAAAGTACTCCACCGATTATTCGTTATAAATTTTTAAACTATTCCAACTACATAATTACCTCGCTAATACATATATTTCATTACTCGTAAAGTCAGTCACAAAAAATCTTAAAAGAAAGATTAAAGTTGTTATATTTTGTTATAACGTCAATGCATATTTAAAATTGTAGGCTTTTTACGATAATCCCTAGTTCTCAAACAATTTATAATCATAGCATTGTGAGATTAAATTCTATTTTAGGATCATAATATTTTTTGTGTGTCATCTATCGGATAAACTCGACACTTCCACTCACGCGCAGCCCTCCCCTGCGCGACGCCCCCCTTTTTTTGTTGATGGGAATTCATCAAATGACCTCTCGCTCTGGGCGGAGCGGGAGGGACTAAAAGCCACCCGTGTTCCTTCAATTTGCCTGTGCCAGGGTATCTCTTTCGAACAACCCGCGACCACGGCGGCATCGGCCCTATCGGACCCTGTCACTGCTGACATCTGTTTGAGGCGCACGTGGAACACGATGCGCCGTCGACCCAGGCCTGGTCCTTACCGGACGGCGAGCTACCCATTGCTCGCCGTCCGCAAGCCCGCGCCTACGGTGGCTGGGAATCAGCTACGAATTCCCGCCGCCCAGGGCGTCTCCTGCGGCGACTAGGGGCGCGAGGGCGCGACAGTTGCCTCTCCCTCACGCGTTCCGCCTCCTCCTTCGCGAGCATTACTGCTTCGCAGAAGGAGGTAACGGCTTCCCATGCACTCTCGCTCCGTACCATGGCCTGAACTAGGTGCGGCCGCGAGAGATCGCCGCCGCCGATCGCCTTCGCGAGGACACGACGGTGCTCCGCCCAAGCCGGGCAGATCTCCACTGTATGCTCCACTGTGTCCTCCAGGCAATCCACACAATAGAGACACCCGGGCGTTTCCTCCAGCCCTATCCGGCACACGAACCTCCCAAAACAACTGTGTCCGGTGAGGATCTGCGTCAGGCGGAAGGTGAGGACGCCGTGGCGCCTCTCCAATCACTCCTCAAAGAGGGGACTTACCGCCGCTATTGTGGCGTGCCCAGCGCTGGGTTGCGACAATCGCACTCTCCATGTCGCCATGAGATCCCGCTCTGTCCGCTGTACCGTGATTTCTCGCGGCAGCGGAGTTATGCCCCGGCGTTTCGCCTCCTCCACACGTGTGCGAGGATCTTTGCCTCCAGATCCCAGGGCGGCAATCCGGCAAGGAGGCTCGCCGCCTCACCGGAGACCGTGCGGTATCCCCGGACTAGCCGGATGGCCATAACCCTTTGGGACGCGTTCAACCGGCGGGCTGGTCGCAGCCCCAAGGAACGCGCCCACACCAGTGCCCCGTAAAGGGCCATAGAACCCATGATACCCGCGTAAAGCCTCCGGCAGGAGGCGTTTCGACCCCCTTGATTGGGCAGGAGCCGCGTCAAGGCAGCTCTGGCCTGCTCCAGTCTGGGAGCCAATCGTCGGAAATGCTCCACGAAGTTCCACCGACTGTCGAGGACGAGTCCCAGGTACTTCATCGTCGACTCGAATTCGATGTGAACCCCTCCTACCATTATTTGGGAACCCGACGGTGGTGCGTTCCGAAGACCATGAAAACACATAACCTCGGACTTGTGCAGGGCCACCTCGAGTCCCAACTGCCGGATCCTCTCAACAATTGTCACAACCCCGCGTGTCGCTATTTCGGCCGCCGTCTGGTGCGACCTCCCCTGCGCCAGGACCAGCGTGTCATCAGCGAAACATACCAGCGCGACGCCCCCTAACACGACGTCGTAATTTTTTTGTCGGCGCGCAACGGTGCTCATGCGCATCTATACACAGCTTTTATGCAAAATATTTCTATGAACTGATAGTAAACCAATGACTGTTTTTTAAAGTGGATAGACTAGGCTAGAATACAAATTTTGTTTTAGAACAATAGATGACTTAGTTTTTTTCCAATACCCAAAAACAAATTCAATTTGTTTATATTACCGCCCGTAAAAAACAATTAAAAAATGATTTCATAATCTAAAGTGTTAAGTAACCCAATTTTTTTTTTTTTTTTTTTTTGCTTAAAATATTGCCCATGTGTCAAATAATCAAATGACATCATACTATTTACCTATATTCTTCCAAAATTTTGTAATATGAACAATAATCTCGGTAAAAAAACGCCCCTGCGCGTAAAATTTCAAATGATTATTGGTCGAATTTTTAAAATATTTTATGTTAGGCTTAATTGCCAGATATTATTGTAGATTTTTTATTATTTGTTTTTCATGTTTTTTAGACTTCTGAATCCAGAGCCCCACTTTTTTAATTTTTGAATATTTTTAATTGTTGAATTATAATAAATCAAATATTGATTGCTGAATTATATTATAAAGTTGAAACGGATTCAATGAAACGTCTGGTCACTTGTAAACACTCAGTTTATTTCAGCACACAGAAAATTGTCTAGAAACTAGGCTTAAGTAGGTACGACGGTAAATACCACTACCTACACGGTACGTTCCCAGCAGGTTCGTGATGCGAGGTGCGTCGCGAAACAAGTAGGATGCGTCACCGCGGGGCGCGAAGTGAGGGGCGTCTAGACTAGGCGAGCTCTTCCAATGCGCGGAAACAGCGGCGCGCTAGCGCAGACTGACTGTTGGTTTTTTTTTTTTTTTTTGGAATGGCATCTCGTAGTGTGACCATGAGAGGTCTCGACTACATAACCGGACATTCCTGTGGGTGCCTTTAAGCGAGCTCAAAAGCCTCCAGCCAGGGGCATAATATACTAACTAAACTTATAAACTAAACGACTGCGCACTAAGGGCACCCCCTGTGGGGTACGGACCTCGGATTAGGGAGTCGTTGTCATTGACAATAGATAAACAAAGCAAAGCAATAGGCTGGATCAAGTTAAGGGAATTATTATTATCAGGGGAGTTTAAAGCTACAGGCTCAGCTACACTACCAGCTGGCTCGATTAAACCGATCAAGGGACATGAATTTACATTTACATTTACGTTAGATGGTCTTAAACGCGGTGGGCCTCGGCGGCGAGGCCGGAATGTAGATTTGTGTTTGTGTTTATAGACGGTGCTAGTTTCCCTACTACTTTCCTGGAGGAGGGTAATAGGGTCATCGGGTTCAGTGAGGGCATGTTGCGGACGGCGGATACTACTGATTCTACTGAGGACATAGCTAGCGGACTCGACAACCAAGGGGTTGCGATGTTTCACGGCGGAATCAAAGAAACGCTTGGAAAGGCGTTTCAAGTACTGACGGTTGGTCGGGACTTTGAGATCTAAGTGAAGGTTTTCGTTCCGAACGAACCAAGGGGCTCCCGTTACCTTTCGGAGGAAACGGTTCTGAAGGGTCTGCATCCTATGGATGAAGCGGGGCTTTGCGTGCGCAAAGACTGGGCCCGCATAGGTCATGATAGGTCGAATGCACGCTGTGTAAATACGCAACTTGCACTTAATGGACAATTACTGACTGTTCGAACCGCGCCCCGCGGCGGCCCTTTATATACGCGAGGTGGCCTAAAGTGGTGTGCGTGAGCGTCGTCCCGACACCGCAGTGTTGTGTGGCGCGTGGCTGCAGGCGGTCGGTGGTGCTACAAAGTCTTTTATTTAAAAAATTATTTATACTTAAAAATATATTTGCAAAGCTTTTGAGCTGACTGTACGTCAGCTACCCTTTTATAGTAAAATGCAAAATAATAATCCGGTACATATTTAAATTAGCTTTTTGATTAAAATGGGATGGAGTACTTTGAGAACATTTTAATATTATCATGGAGTAGAATGAAACCTAATTAAAAATATAATATTTTCCATGGAGTTCGGGAACTCTTTTTGGAGTACTTTGAGAATAACCCGGGTGAAAATAGAGAAAACGAATTTTCCCAGAAATGAGACCTAGCTAGATCGATTTTTCGCCCCCATAAACCTCTATATTGCCACTTTCATCGAAACCGTTAGTGCCGTTTTCGAGTACGTGATTACAAATATACAAACAAATATTGCTCATATAATATAGGTGGGAATATAAATCGATTATTGATCGATAGTCACATTTTATTCGCTACATTTCGGTTTTTTCGAAGATAAACTATTGAACCTTTGAACATTGTCGCACTGTAACACTGTTCACCACGGGTTCACGATCGCTTTAACACTGCATCAGATTTTGTGTGAGAGCTACGCTTGTGAGCGACAAAGTGTGGGCTTATCTTTGTGCTATGCCCTGAGCACCTGCAGTACTCTATCCCCGTAAATCATATCCTTTTAGTATTTGCCACATTCCTATATCCATTTGCAGGGTATGATTTTGCTCTGACTTTTTTGAACTTTACCTTCTAACCCCGTTAATGCCCGATTTCGGCGGTTTCTGAAGAATTCTTAAACGGAGTTTAAACTCTCAATAGCTATTGATTCGACAAAATTATCTATTTAAGCGAATTCCTTTGTTATGCTCGGTTTTTTGAGGTCTTCAGATAAACCCTCGATAGTAATTCCCTCAACTTTTAAGCTAAGTTCTTCCTTAACGAAGTGTTCAGAAAAACGATATCGAATCAATAATCAATCGAATGGATAAACTCCGTTTAAAAACCTCAGAAACCGGACATTAGTCGGGCAAACACACATATAGGTAACTGCAGTGCTGCATTGGAACGCATAAACATGCGTTGAATCGCTTGGGTCACGTCACATTGGCCTTAATGAGGGAACGACCACGACCCATTCGTCATTTAAAATCTATTTAGCTAGGTACATACTATTGTTTTGCGAATCTTTTATTTGTCGAACAGGTCACTCTTGCAACATTGTCGAAAATACTACATTTAACAGGTCGTGTTCTCATGGCGTAAAGTTGTAAAGAGCGAACCTTCAATGAACCCTCCAGGGGTCGCAAATGGATTTACAACGTAGAATAGCTCTCTGAAAGGTGGGCTTGTTGAAACTTGGCCCCGAGTGGGCATAAATTACGTATAGCCTTAAAGTATTCAAGGTGCAGCTGGATTTTATTTCTATTGTTACGAACAAAAGCTCTTCGGTTTATATATAGATTTGAAACGTGCTTCTTGACCTCTTAGTTTCTCTATGTAAGTATTGAAATGTATGTAGTCTGGTTAGGAAAATTTTAAACCAATGTCTGTTTATTTATTTTATTTTAGTCAACAGTACACAAGGTCACATAAGATAATAAATCACATCTTTAATTTAAAAACCAATAGTGTCTTCTACTTTCATATTTATACATATACATATATACATTATATAGTGCGCTCAGTATGGACACTATTTCGCGTGAAGTACGGTGAGGGCAAATTACTTAACTAATGTTTGAATTAACCATCAAACGTTTGTTGAAACCTTTCATTGTTGCCAACCCAAATACTGAGGAGTCAGGTTCTAAACTAACGTAAAAAATGTGTTTGCGTACCCAACCCAATTTCGCCATCTGCTAAGTTATTCTGTAAATGCTCAATTCTATATTCGCAGTATCAGATTTCAGACAAAGTTAAGTACAAAATGAAATCTGTCATTTGCAAAATTGCAATATCAAAAGAACAAACCGATCGGCGATTGGTTTTTCTGGTTTCAGTCTACCCACAACAAATGAAAACTCCACGACCTGATCCCACCATCGCTCTTTTACTGCTGGAGTACCAGACGCAGACGTACTGCAGGGTACCATCCGCACTTGGTTGATATCCACGACCAGTCATACTCAGCTCTTTTCCTCTAGGTACATTTATTATGCGCACAGCCAAACTATGGAACTCTCTGAAAGCATCTGTGTTCCCCTCCACATACAACCCTTCTGCCTTCAAAGCAAGAGTGAACAAGCATCTTCTGGGCACTCTCGTTCGATCATAGAACTCATCCATCGCTTTCCATTTCCAAGCGTGATCGGGGCCTCTAACAGACTCATTATGACATAAAAAAAAAATCTAATATTGGTATTACAACCCGAGCCAGCGACTCAACGTGAGCTGCGAGGCGCAGAAGGCTTTTGAAATGAGAGAACCGGTAATC
This sequence comes from Cosmia pyralina, assembly GCA_946251885.1. Lineage (NCBI taxonomy): Eukaryota > Metazoa > Arthropoda > Insecta > Lepidoptera > Noctuidae > Cosmia > Cosmia pyralina. Next base: position 21,900,445 of record OX276345.1, on the reverse strand, counting down.
CGTCCAACAATTGACCGTAACAACACTGCATGCTCAAACTTGGAGATACTCCTCGATATCAAAGAAAGTAACTGAATAGAAAAAGTTATATTATCTAGCAGTTGCAAACGATTTCACTCGCGTCGGACTCATCTCCTTTTACCCTAGAAGAAACATGGTATATCTGTATGCCTAGTGTCAGCCAAATCCATTCAATTATGCGTGATTGAGTAACATACATCATCATAAACTTTCAATTTATATGTAGAGACAGAGATTTTCACAAACAATTACTTTCCAACTATCACCTCAAACACCATACAATATTTCTATCAAAAATGAAAGCACATCTACTACAAATAAATAATTTTGAAGTGTCTGTTTTTAATGTCAAAATAACAGCTTTTTGCTGAATGTATATGAAAGTATATACGGTACATACAACAAAAAAACAATTTTTAAAATTTTTGTCTGTCTGTCTGTCTGTGTGTTCCGGTTAATATCCGAATCGGCTGGACCAATTTTGAAGAAACTTTCACTGACAGATAGCTGATATTATAAGGACTAACTAAGGCTACTTTTATTTTACAAAAACAATTAGGAATCTGCGCAAAAAAAAAAAAACCTGTGCTATTGACATCCACGCGGGCGGAGCCGCGGCAGCACCTAATATTCAATATAATGTTCCTATGTTCCACATACAGTTCTATTTTCTTGGCTTCCTGTTTCTACCGCTGCCGCACCGCTGGGCACAATGGGCCGGATGAATTTAAGTCCGCCAACACGCATCGGTGTCAGTACCTCCTTTCTTCTGCGACACAATACGAGATCACACTCACCACTTGTGCCCGCACTTTGGTTTGTTTCTTCATGCACTGGTTGCATACAGCCTGTTTTGAAAGAAAGTAAGTTCAAAAACTAAAACTCGACTACTGAAAAATCACACTGTAAAGAGTATGAAACAAGGAAATATTCTTATCCGAAATTTGGAAAAAGACAGACTAATTAAAAATCCGGAGTCACACGTCATGTTAAATAAATGGAACATATGTGACTCCGGATTTTTAATTAGTCTGTCTTTTTCAAATTTCAGATAAGAATATTTTCTTGTTTCATAATTTTTAGAGTGTTGGGAAGTTGAAATAACGTACTCCTTTTTCAATGTTGCTTGATGATTTCAAGGTATATAATTGGTTTTTTACAATGAATAAAAAAATACAATATTGCAGTGACAAGGTAACGCGTGTCAAGAAGTTTTTGCGGAAGTGAACGAGAGGAACTGGCCGGCATTCGCTCGCGGTTACTTTTTTCTTTGACAGATGACAATGACAGTGACAGTGACAATTGGCGAGCCGTGGCGCCAACATAGAGCGTGATTTTTCAGTAGTTGGTTTTTAGTTTTTACAAGTGTATATTTTGGATAGGTTTGAAGAAAAAATATGTCTGGCTCACATCTGAGCCATGATTTTAAAAAAAATCCCAATTATCGGGTGCACGCAAGCAAAGCCGCGAGCAACAGTTAACAATACATATATTTTTGCGATGTGCTAATTATTAAGCCCTTTCATTTGACACCCAACATGGCATCATTGATAACATTTTTTTTTTAGTTTATGACTTTATGGCCTCTAGAGCGCGCCATGCTCAATTTAATGTGACGTCACATAGCCTATAACCAGCAGACAATCAAGACGCTTCTAACAATACCTCATTTGTCAAATTATGATAAGTAGTTTAGAAGTTAACAGATACAGATACATACATACCGGTCAAAATCATAACCTTCCTTTTTACTTCGCCGTAGTCGGGTAAATAACCCTCCTTTTTGCTTCGCCGTAGTCGAGTAAAAAGGGACCTGATCTTTGGTTTTTCTGCTAAAACATAACGTGTTAGTTTCTCGTCTCTTTTCTATCACACAAAGTGCGCATAGAATATAGAGCAAAACCTTGAAAGTATTCATAAATGCATTGAAGGCCACGTAGCATGTTAGAACAAAAGTTTAACAAACAAAACACTAACTTTCTGTAAATCAAACCTTGTCGGAGTCTATTTCACAAGCGCAACGAACGGTGAAACTCAAAATATTTCTGCCCAATGCAGTTTTATTTAGACTGCGTACACAATGTATTCGGACAAAACCACCAATGCATTGCATCTACACCGCTTACTGGACCACAAACTGGGATATATTTCAACGACCGGGAAACGATACGTTCGACCAATATTTTTCGTGACGCTGATATGTCCGTATATAAAATATTGCGCTACACGTAGGTACAACTTTATGGAGCTAAACCTGAAAGCTACTTAACAAAGCGCTAATAAAGTTATTGGGTACCTATCTATACCCAGCACAAATTAATCCAAACATCCAACTTATAATATACAAAAAGAAATATTATAACAATTAACATTGTTGTTTTTTGAAAGGTCTTTTCCTATTTTTAGTCGGAAATCTCGTCATTTGCTGTTCCACATCTGAGATAGATTTTCTTCTTATTTCAATCGCTAAAACGTTTGCCCAAATTATTGTAGATGTGTAACGTATTCACACAAATGTAAAACACCACATTAAAGCATGTCTCTGTTCCTACATAGTGCGAAACCTTACATAACATTGAGGCAAACCATAGAAAAAATTTACATCATCGAAAAAATTCCCACTTTTTGCGCAGATCACGTTCTGTCCATATTCAAATGACGCCGTCCGCATTCACCATTACGTGACAATGTGTTCCCCCATCCGCACGTAGCGAGGTATCATCCGGGCCCAAGTGGAACCTACCTACTCAACCACGCCGGATGGAACCTTCCGGTCGCTTGAGTTAAATACCGCTCTTTCAGGCACACAGACGGACTAATTTCAACACGAGTTCCTTTTGAGAATAGCGAGCGCTTTTATTCGAATGTGACTGTATAAGATGTGTTCTGTAACTTAATATAGGGACGTTGTTTGAGTATCACTGTCACAGGAAACACAACTATGGATACTGAATGGAGGTATGGGTGGAAATCCCATCCAAGTTATAATTATTGTGTAGGTATGATACGAGTAGTTACTTGTACATACCTATACAAACCCTAGTAGAGTTTTCGACATGAGTTACTCATTTCGGATTTTGAGTTTTAAAAAATTGGACTTCAACATCGCCTTTGAAAGAAGACAAGCCTATATTTGAAGGACTAAAGAAAATAATATTTTTTTTAGAAAGCGAAATTAACATTTCTGTAGAACATAATTATTGTATTCAGGAAAAATTTCAAGATGTAAAAACCCGACGAAGACCAAAAATTACAGTCTAACTTCGCTTACAATGTAATTTTTAGTCTTCGTTAGGTTTTCCAATTCACTTCAATGTCAACATTTCAAACGGATCTTACGGATTTCCGCAATTTTGTTCACATTATTTCTCCAAACGGATCCTCGTCCAATATTGACCGGGATTTTCGCCATTTGCGTCCTTTCTCCCAATATGTCCGCAGCAGCTCAATAGAAGCTCTTACAAACCCTCACTAATCCTAATTGAGCCTGTGGGCTCTCCGTTTCTTTACAGAATTAACAATTTGTATGAGAGCCCCGTTAAATATTAATTGTATTCTGTTTTTTAGTATTTGTTGTGATAGCGGCAACAGAAATACATCATCTGTGAAAGTTTCAACTGTCGAACTATCACGATTCATGAGATACAGCCTGTTGACAGGCGGACGACGGACAGCGTAGTCTTAGTAATAGGGTCCCGTTTGACCATTTGGGGGAACCCTAATTTCAACATCGGTCAACAATTAATGAAAATATTGATGAACATACCTACATAAAAACACATAAACATAGAGCATACAAACACAAACAGAATACAGAATCTCCTCCTTTTTGGAAGTTGGCTAAAAATCACACCAAACTGGAGCAAAGAATCAAAATACGAATTCTTATCTCAGTCGTTTCATTCGTTTCGCTCGTTTCGATAAAAAGATTATTCACAAGTCTTTGATACGCAAGCAAAATTGAGTTGAAGCCATGGATTTATAAAAAAAAAACATTGTTGAAGCAAAAGCAAATCAAATACCTATCTGTTACCCGAAATAAAAGTAAATAAAATAGTGTGTACACTTCTTTGTTTGCGGAAACTATCGGATCGACTCGGAAAGACAGTTGAAGTCACTCGAAGTCAGCCGAAGTCTGTATGCTCATTGTAAATTGACTAGAGCTGAGTGCTGGCAATCGATATATTACAGTGAAAACCCTCGCCTCGGTTGCCCTCCCTTGTTCTACTGAGTTATTCATTGAAGTGAAGTAATAGTGAAGAATTATTGCTACAAAAGGACCACGTTTTTTGATAATGATGCATGTGTCAGTTCGTAGGTGAAGGTATTCGTAGGGGTTCTTAATTTTGAGAGTCATGGTGGTCCAAATGTATTTCATTTACGCATATTTTCATACGGTCTCACTAGGACAAAATAAAGCCACCTCTCCGTGTCTCAAAAGAGGTTGACGACGGTTGAGTTACACTGTTTGTAAACCGCACAACGTCAAGGGCACGTCAACGAGAGACGAGATTATTCGAACCTAACGGGCGTCCCGCTGACGGCGTGCGGTGGACACGCGGCCTTATCACAAGCCGTAGTAAATGTATGGTATCGCTACTTCCGCGCCGTCATCTCATTCTTGTTGACGCCACGTTGACGTAGCGGTGGACAAATGGTTTTAGGCGGTGGAATTATACGACTAATAAACTCATTTTCACAAATAAAATATTTTGACCTATGAACCGACCTGTTATAAAACATCTACCTACAACTAATAAACAACAAAGTATGGGTAAATATTTACTTAGTTCAATTAAGTACTACATTATGACCGACAAACAAACGAATTACCTACATTTCATGAATGAGGTTACGAAAACTACACCACTGTTAAAATCACACAGCTATCATAATTTCTCATTGCAGAGTCGTTCAATGCGATTTTTAATTTCCCCAGCGCTTAGAAAATGTTACCATTTTCCTTTGTTACCATAAATGGGAATGCGGCCGAGAACACGCAGCTTTTCATTTAGAAATGCAGTGGGATAACAGAGATATTTTATCTATTTCCCTAAAGATAAAATAATACATATGTTTTTTTTTTTTCGCTTCAGTAATTGTACAATTTTGTTATGACAAGAATCGAAGTCACTCATAGTTCTGGTTCAAAACGGATTGCTTTTACCCGCTTGATGTCAAAAAAGTCAAAATACCTTTGTAGAATCTATTCAAACGATCAACCACAGTTTCGTTTTACATCGTCACTGACAGTTTCGCCAAACGGTTTTAGTGTGAACCAGACTTAACCCGTCCTTCCAGCATTGACGCTTCTACTCTGCTTCAAAGGCTTTCGTTTCACCACCTTTCTGGTTGGATAACGACAGAGATTGTATACCATTCCCAAAAAAAAACCGGCCAAGTGCGAGTCGGACCACGCACAATGAAGGGTTCCGTAGTTGGGATGAATTTATCCCAAGAACAATCTTAACTTTGTAGTTGAAAAACATGTTCTCCCATACATTCTAACTGTGAATGTAAGTTTGTACTTACAATATTGAGAAATTTACCATGTTGTTTTAAGACCACAGACTTCTTATAGGTTTTCCTGTAATCTACAGGTAAAGAACTATTTTCTGTATTTTTTTCAAAATGTTAGGCTCAGTAGTTTCGGAAATAAGGGGGGGGGGGGGACGGTAAATTTTCGTCTATTTTCTTAAATAACTTTAAAACAAGTTATTTTAACATTATAAAAAGTATATATTTGAGACCCTCATACAAGCCCTTTCATTTGATATCTCATGCGGTGTAATTTGCAAAACTTTTTTTTTCTTATTTGCCCCCTAAAAGTGACCCATATTTAAAATTTATTTATTTACTTTACCCGTCCGTGTTTGGGTTACAGAAATTCATATGTGTACCAAATTTCAACTTGATTGTCCATTAGATTCGGAGCAAATTGGCTGTGACAGACGGACAGACAGACACACGAGTGATCCTATAAGGATTCCGTTTTTTCCTTTTGAGATACGGAACCCTAAAAAACTGTGGGCACATAAAACTTGTTTTCAATTTAAATTCTTTAGGATAACATCGTAAACAGCCACACCTTAGCATATTCTAAGCGTGCTAAGCTATGCTGAGGATAAGTAGGGCCTGTCACGCTGACGTGAAGAATGGAGCTCGCGTGTGTACTCTCCCTTATATCAATGTCTGTTTCGCCACTATTTTTAGCACATCCGTGTTACATGCTCTTTGCCCGTATATTCTGTACAGAGCTTGAACTATACTCAATAATTATCATGGAGTTTCTTATTACCTGCAACAAATAAGTTAAGCTACGCTTGCCGGGGTTGGTCCGTGGATGGGTGACCATCTTTACATACCGGGTCTCCTCCGTGCCTCGGAAAGCACGTTAAGCCATTGGTCCCGGCCATAGATATAATGTTTTTTATATTTCTATGGTCCCGGCTGTCATTCGTGGATCTTTGACAGTCGTTACGGGTCGTCAGAAGCCCGAAAGTCTGACAACCAGTCTTACCAAGGGGTATCGTATTACCCAGTTACTGGGTTGTGGAGGTCAGATAGGCAGCGTGGAGCCGACCCCAACATAGTTGGGAAAAGACTAGGCAGATGGATTACCTGCAACAAATAAAGACACTTGATAAGAGTTTGCAAAAGTCTGTACGCATTTGAAAATTAAATCATTAATCTAAATTAATAAGACACGGCATTATCGCCCTGAGAGAATGACCCCTTACAACGCAGAGTGCGTTGTATGGGGTCATTCTGTTTCTTTGCAAAAGCATAAGTATTATAATTCGCGTCATATAAGTTTGCCGCTCTGAAGTATGCTACAAATGACTGCGCAGTAGTCAATATTGTTAGCCATGCTCCGTTCAAACTCACTTTTAGACACACGTAATACTTGAATTATTTCACTTGCTTGCAGCACAGCTAGTAACAGACTGACCCATGAGCTAACGCGCTACGCCGGCAACCATCAAGAGTGGGGAACGGATGTAGCGCGCCACCTCGTTTGGTAAAACAGTATCATTAAAACAATTCTAAAATTATTTTAAATATTCGATTTAACGTTATATAAAATACAGGAATTAATTAATGCATAACTTTAACTGTAAAATCAATGTTTAATAAAATAAATGGATCGTAGCCATACCAAAAGTAACGCCATCTAGCGGTATAAGATGATAATCATTTCCAACGTAGATATTACCATATTACTGTATCATACCCGCACAACAATAGCTAACAGATTAGTTTTAACTAAATTCTAACAATATCTATACTAAAACAGCAGCGCGCCATGCTATGCACATCGGAAAGCTTGTTTGTGACACGAACTATATAGAAGCAATTTGGAAATAAACCACCAAACAACTGTAACGTCAACCATCCCATATTATTTTTACATAAGCCTTGGTTACACGAAGTCAAAACCGAAGCCCGTTCAGTCGTAATATCGACAAAGCCTAAATAAATAAAACTTCGATGAATTTAAATCAATCCGATCCATGGGCCGTGCACGAGTAAGTCCTATAGGTCCCTACTTGAAATTCAAGCAGAGGAATACAGAATCGAGAATAAAATATGTTAATGTGCTCATTTTCATGCATCGGTGCACATTGCATCTCTATCGTTGAGCTACTCGTAAGTGAGGTTAATGTGGTAGTAATCGGTATTTGATAAATCCGACAAGCCTATTTTTCCTATTAGGGCGAAAATGCACATGCCTGTATCTAGTAAAAAAAAACTATGCAAGTACCTGGCATGCCATTGTAACATAGACCAATCAGAAGTTGTTACACGCGTTGTTGTCACAGCATGCCAGCTACTTGCATATATAGTTTTGTACCAGCTAGAGCCATGTGTATTTTCGCCCTTATAGGATATTTTTGTTCTCATGTTATTTTTAGGGTTCCGTACCTCAAAAGGATAAAACGGAACCCTTATAGAAGTACTTCGTTGTCCGTCTGTCTATCTGCCTGTCAGTCAATCAAAACCCTTTTTTATCAAATACGCAAGTCTACGGTCCCTTGGAGCTCTACAAAAATCATGCTTCTAACCGCGCGTTTGCACCGGCGAAACATCGCATAAAAACATATTGATATCTCTATTTCTATGAATGTATCTGACAGAGATATCAACATGTTATCAACTGAATGTTTCGCCAGTGCAAACGCACGGTTTGTCAACGCATTTATGATACTCGCAAATAAATCAAAACCTATTATAGGGTCCTGCTTCCTGCTGACCTACAATCATGAAATTTGGCAAGAAGCAAGGTCTCACAACAGCACAAAGGAAAGGAAAAAGTCCTAAAATTGATAATTTGTAGTTTTATCACAAAACAAATAGTTTTTAGTTATTTTTTTCTAGCGAAATGTACTGTACTACAGGTACACATCTGCCCAACCCTTCGGGGAAACAAGGCGTGATGTTATGTTTAAAAATAGGTTTTTGCGAACATAAATTTAAATTTGCTGTTGGAGAATTGTTCGTGACGTAGATCAATGTATGGGAGAACATGTTTTTCAACTAAACTTAACTTTTTTCTAAATGGTTTTCTTTCCTTTTTTCCTTGTATACTTATAGACATTTTAATTTAATAAGTATTCACTAGCATACATGTAACGTACATTTCACAATTGTTGTTGTCGTCAGAAGCTCGAAAGTCTGAGAACCAGTCTTACCAAGGGGTATACCCAGTAACTGGGTTGTGTGGTCAGATAGGCAGTCGCTCCATGTAAAATACTGGTATTCACATTCAGCTGCATCTGGTTAGACTGGAAGCCGACCCCAACATAGTTGGGAAAAGCCTCGGTCGACTGGGAACTTTAAGCCCAGGGCCCACCATACACGGCAACGATATAGCGACTTGAGTTTGCACAGTTAGGTATATCGGACAGCCCTATGTTCTACACATGTACGTTCCCTTGGGATATTTTCCGACATTCACGCGGGCGAAGCCGCGGGTAAAAGCTAGTGTTTATATAAATCATCTAAGATTATGACGGACGGTATGCATAGGTGTAGGTTGTACTCGTATGTACCTATCCAAATCTATAAAAGTCGATGTGTAGTATGTATGTTACCAATGGACTCTAAAACGGCTGGAGCGATTTTTATTTTAATTTTCAGGCAATCTTCAGAATAGATAGATACCCAACTAGTACACTAGTGGAAATAGCAGCCAATTTTGCAACTTTTAGCTGTACAGTAGCGCTTTAATTAGGGGTTCAGAAAGTGGTTTTAAGTTCTACTATTGATTCCGTAACTGCTCATAGATGTAAATATCACTAGAGGTAGCAGAAACTGAATCAAATGCCACTCTGGGCTTTATAAGAGCTCATTTTACAACGCATTTGCCGTCTATAGCTTTAAAAGAGAGTTAAAACATGTATGATATAGCTTAAAGCTGCTATAAAACTTCTATTTCTGCTGCTGAACGCTTCAGAACTGCATAAAGACTTTAATTGCAAACTTTTTAACGGAACCGTATAAAAGATATATTTATGACTGTTCTGCCACTGAAAGTTTCATTGCAGAAGTGATTTGTACTTTTGTGTTGACTGCTTTACTAATAGCGACATTAAAGCTTCACAAAAGAAGCAGGAGCGTAATGGACATTGGATACATTCTGCTATTTTTATTGGGGAAATCACATTTTATAAAATATTTGCGCCAGTTTAAAAGAAATATGGATTTGAATGAACAGAAGTTCAACTGCGAACTGGTGGATATCGCAGGAAAGTACGGAGAGTTTATTAGAATATGCAGAAATTAAAAAATACAACTGTGTGTGAGAATTCTGTAATTGAAAGTAAGAGTTCTGTGGCTTCTTGTTCTGTTATCGAACAATCTAACATTTCTGTCAACTGCTTGTCAGCAATTTCGTACGACATAATATTGTTCCTTTTAACAATGCAGTTTATTTTAGTCCAGTTTGGTTGTGGAGTTGAATCTTCTATTTTACATAATTTTTTACTTTTTTGTTCGACCAGTGTAACACTCCATGTTTTCCCACGATGGACAGATGCAAAGTTCTTGTTTATTTTGTTGTTCATTATAAGTTTGAATTATTTTGAAAGGTATTCTGAAAACATGGTAAGTGTTAAACAATTGAAAGAGCGAAAAATATAGAAGCAGCTACAAACGATCATCGTATTTTAGGGTTTTCAACTAGTTCTACGGATCTCTAAACAAATAACCATTAGTGTGGTTCGATACCTGCAGTATGTACGAAATAAAAGTGATTGTAAAGATTTGAACTGCATTAGTGGTACAGATATTACTTGGACCTTCAGAAGAACGAAATTTAACGCTTTGACGCGCAGAGAGGAAGTATTAAGGTTGAAGTTGCAAGTTAAAGCTGCTTCTCATAGACGCCATGTTTACAAGACAATTATTTATCATTACTAGAGAAATTTATAGGCTTTTATCACAATTTGTAGTAAAATATAACTATATATAGAACCAGCAACTTACTAAATACAAATGTAGTCAAGTATGTAATTTCAATATCGCGTAGGTATGTGATATAATATTATTTATTTAATAATATTTTACATATTTTACAATATTCTGAGGTAATTATTGAGGCACGATAAAAATACTCCAATAATATCAACTATATGCACGATAAACTGATCTGCGTTTTAAGCCACTTACATATAATACAAAATATAGCTCAAAAACACTTACCTTCACCTCACTTATTATTTATTGTATTCAGTAATGTGTGACTCAGGAATAACAGATGTATTTAATAAATGAGAGACAAGGTGAATGATCAGTGATCCTTTATTCGTTCAGATAAACCTGTTATTCATTCAATAAGCGCCACAAGAGCTTTAGCGTGGTGTTAATTATTAGTTGCAGCTCCTGTAGCGCTTTTATGCCACTATTATGAAGTTCTAATGGAACTGTAGGTTGCAAAAAGTTGTGCCCCTTTGGCTGCAAAGCGGCTGCATAAGGTCTGCAGTGCACGCTCTGGCGCTTGAGCTTGGCGCCATTGGGAATAATCGGATTAGCTCCAAAGCTCTTAAGCAACTAGTTTGTGCTAGTTGGGTAGATAAATTCATTTATTTGCCTGAAATATTGTATTTTTACAGGTTTTATAACACATACATTAGCCCAGCGGGTGATCCTGTGAAGTTAGATAGCGATCGGGCTACCCATGCGAAGCCGGGGAGACTCGCTAGTACTTAATATTTTTATTGATTTCGCCTATGTCGAAGAAGTTATTACATTCACAAACTGATGTCAGCTTGTGAATGTAATTAATAACTTATCTCAGCCTTATCAAAATTTTTGTTTTTGCAAGACGTGAACATAACAAGACAAATATGGCAAATAATAGGAAAAGGTCACCGAGTTATATCTTTTACGAGTAGAATATCTAAATAATTATATTAACGGGAACTCTTATCTACCAGTCTCTTATCACCATTCCGAGAAGACCTATTTATGTAACTAGAAACCAGCGTTTGGCTTTAGAATGAAAAGAGAAATCACCAACGGTGGATGCACCATCGTCATCTGTTGAAACAAATTTGTATTTTTGGAGTTTAAAATGTGTAGAACGCAATGCGTGCTGACGTTGGCAGCGCTGTACGTGGGGTTTGCGCACTCCTGGGGTGAGTACGAGGAACGTAGTTTATTTTTCACCTACTTTACGGCTATAAAGCGGAGGAATTTTCTTCCTACGATTTTTTAAAATGTAAACTAAAACTAACTGTGTAAACCCCCCAACGGGCGTAATAAAATCGCGGCGGGATTTTAACGCGCATTGGATTTACAACTCTCGTTGTTGGGCCGAGCGTTGAGAATCCAACTTTACAATAACTGAGTACATTCTAGCGCGTCGAAAAAACACACTGTTGGATTTTGCACTCTCGGTGCTAAGCAGAGCGTTGAAAATCCAGAGCGCGAAAAAAATCGCCGCGATATTTTTACGTCCGTGCGAACGTTGACTAACTGTGTGTGTATGTTTTAACTAACTGTGTGTATTAATCCGCGATTTAATAATTATATGATGCTGATAATTTTATTTATACAGCAATGGCACCGCATAGTTTAAAAAAAAGGCCAAGTGCGATTCGGACTCGCCCATGAAGGGTTCCGTAGCAGCAAGTAACATAATATAAAATTTCTTGTAGTTTTTTGTAACTTTGATTGATGTTTTAATAATTGAGTTGATTGATTGAAAGCTAAATTGCGGTTTACGATTTATGACGTATTAAAAAAAAACTACCTACTTACTAGGTCTCGTTCAAACTAATTTTCGGTGGAAGTTTACATGGTAATGTACCTACATCACATTTTTTTTGTTTTTCATTCTCTTATTTTAGAAGTTAAAGGGGGGACACACAAATGTGTGCATCTAGTGGTAAAATTACCACTTTGGAAGTGTCTCTCGCGCAAACTATTCCGTTTAGAAAAAAATGATATTAGAAACCTATCCCTATGGATAGGTCTTCAAAAATGATGTGGGATATACATACGTGTGGGATATCTATATATCCCACACGTATGTGTTTGATGAAAAAAAAATTTTGATTTTCAGTTCTAAGTATGGGGAACCCCCAACAATTTTTTTTTTTCTATTTTTGTGTAAAAATCTTAATGCGGTTCACAGAATACATCTACTTACCAAGTTTCAACAGTATAGTTCCTATAGTTTCGGAAAAAAGTGGCTGTGACATACGGACGGACAGACAGACAGACAGACATGACGAATCCATAAGGATTCCATTTTTTGCCATTTGACTACGGAACCCTAAAAAGGCATGCGCATAAGTATTGCAATATTTTTATTTTTAATGGTCCAAGACGGTGTGTTATAATTTTGAAGTGGCTTACTAGCCAGCAAGCACAAACGAGCAGTGGTGGCCCAGTGATATCGGCTCCGACTTACGAGGTCGTGGGTTTGAACCCAAGCAGGCGCTTTACTTTGTGTAATTTATTTCATCACCACTGCTCTCAAAAGATGAAGGAAAACATCGTGAGGAAACCGGCATGCTCTAGAACCAAAAGTTCGAAGACATGTGACATCTACCAACCCGCACTGGGCCCGCGTGGTGGATTACGGCCAACTCTCTCTCTACGAGAGGAGGCCTGTGTCCCAGCAGTGGGAACATTATAGGCTGATTATGAGTAGCACAAACAAGGTTGTAATTAGAATGAGAAAGCTTCATTTGCGCATTACAAAATTAATTTTATTTCTACTTATTTCTCAGATAAGGTACAACAGTAAACAAATTATTAATCTCATACCGAATATAGCACAGCATCTTTTTTTTTTTTTTTTTTAAATGAGTATGACTAACGCGGACTTGGTGGTCCGCGCCTTTTTTAGTTGTTTTGTTTTATTTGTGTGTTTTTAAAATCTGTGTTACAGTCATTAACTCCTCTCTCGGCTCACTCTAATCTTATAATCTACGTGAATCTATCCATTTTTTTTTAATTTTTTTTTTAATATATGTTTTATGTTTTACACAGGCACTACAATTTATTATTATCATATGTTATCTTATTGCTACACAATTAGTTTACACAATTAATTAGGATTTATTTCACAATTATTTAGGACTTATTTAAATTAATTTACACAACTGATTAAAACTTATGTTTACACAATTACACAATTATTTATTTATTAAATAAATAAAAGCACAGTATCTTAATAATACTCAGTTTTTTTTTTTATAACAGCTAGAACAAGTAAATAATTTATGTATAGCCTTATAGCCTTAGGTATGTGAATTGAGAAACAGAAATTCTTACCAAAAGCATATAAGTAAGTTATTAAATAAATAGTACATACATAATAAATTAATTAAATTATTATTTAGGTACTTGTGACAGGCCTACACTGTCCTTCCTGTTTGAAAACTTTGTACAAGCCAATTATTTTTAAAAGAGTAACCGAGAAATTCTTGCCGGCTCTTCTCCATAGGAAACGGCCAATTGGAACCGTGCACCTAGCTTCTGACCTTTCATAAGTGACTATGTAAGTTTTTGTGAAATAAAATATTTTGATTTGACTGACTTCGCGGAGAGTTTATTAACTCGTAGTTCAAATCAAAATTTAATTAATTTGATTTTTTTTTTAAATTTGGTTAATAAACTCTCTGCGAAGTCGCAATCGTTAGTTTATACTCATAGTGACACTGACGAGAGTGAAGTGACAGATAACGTCAGCTCGATATTTTCCCATCATTTATGAAAACAAAATACAAGAAATGTCACTGACAAAGTAACATGATGCTGGTGCAAAATATTTTATCACCAAAGTAAAATGAGATTTTAATCCACTACGGCAAAGCAGAACATGCGATTAGTAGAACGAAAAGAAAGAAAATCATAAAAGAAATCGCTTATGAAATTCTGTCAAACGAAATTCAAAAATGTTTCGAGCCCCTGCACTGTTCAAACTCCGGTAAAAACGGGAATTTAACTAAGTTAATTACAGTAAAATAATTTTGAAATAAGATCGCGGCTCAAAAGAAAAGTACCTTTTTGTCGGTAGTATTCTAAGCTCAGTTATTTCCGATGTTTACGTAAACCATCTTAGATTATTTATAACGGACGGTATGCCTATGTGTACCTTTATAAGTTGTATATTAAAACTAGCAGCGCCCCGTCGTTTAACACGTGTAAGTTTCGAACCTGTTGGAATATCGGGATAAAAAGTAGCCTATGTATAAATCCATGGTATCAGCTACCTACCATACCAAATTTTATCAAAATTGGTCCAGCCGTTTGAGCGTGAAGAAGTAACAAACATTCAAACACACACACACTCACAAACTTTTGCCTAATATTAGTGTGATATATTTTGATTTGATATTAATACAATTTTGTTTTGAAAATCAGCTCTACATAGCAAACTCACACTTTAAGAAAAATCCGAAACAAAAATGGACTTGGATATCACCGAATGGAAAAGTGCGAAATGAAATAGACTTTATACTAGTCAAAAATATTAAAGATATCTCAAATGTGCAGGTTGTGAACACCACCTTTCCTACAGATCACAGATTAATTAGAGCGGGCATGTTACAAAACTGCAATAAAACTAAGTCACGGAGAGACTACAGATGCAAAGTTTCTAGACTAAACCCCGTAGAGTTAGAGTCATTGAAAAACATATTTGCGGACCATATAGGCAACTTCAAATTCGATGATATGGAATTAGCGTATGGAAAACTAATAAAAATAATAAAAGCATCGGTAAAAGAACTACCTAAAATAAAAAATAAAGACATAGCTCCACTATCAACGTATGTAGAGAAACTTATTAATGAAAGAAACAGACTCAAGAATAAAGAAAACAAAACACGCCCTGAGAAAAAACAACTCAGCGCACTCTATAAACTCATACATAAACAAATACAACGAGATTACAAAGCACATCGATACAATATAATAGAAGAAGAGTTGCAAAAGAGAGCATCAGTCAAAAGGGCGCAAGTAAAATTGAACACATCTAAACCGTGGATTACGTCTCTAAAAACAAAGAAAACAAAACAATATCTAATAGGGATTGCATCATTGGGACTGCGACACAGTTCTACAGAGAGCTTTATGGAAGCGAGGAAAGTCATCAGCGTACTAGACCAGAGCCATGCGCATCACTAAGTGTCGTACCATCTATCATAGAGAGTGAAGTCCGTTGGGCAATCCAACACCTGAAATCACATA
Source organism: Cosmia pyralina (assembly GCA_946251885.1). Taxonomy (NCBI): domain Eukaryota; kingdom Metazoa; phylum Arthropoda; class Insecta; order Lepidoptera; family Noctuidae; genus Cosmia; species Cosmia pyralina. The sequence continues at coordinate 21,884,716 of OX276345.1, read as the reverse complement.
AAAGCTCAGGCGATGATGGAATAACAAATGATATTTTGAAAGCGATTATTGACCCGCTAGTACCAATACTGACATCCTTTTTCAATGACATACTGACGTTCAACAAAGTACCAAAAGAATGGGGAATATCGATTATAACCCTGTTATATAAAAAAGGCGATCCGTTAGACTTAGGAAATTATAGGCCAATAAGTTTACAACAAACAGTATACAAAGTGTTTGCCACAGTACTATTGAATCGAATCTCAAAGATGTTAGACGGCAACCAATCCCGAGAACAAGCCGGCTTCAGAAGAACATACTCAACCATAGATCACATCTTCACCTTGACACAACTTATTGAGAAATACTCTGAATATGGCAAAAAACTCTATGTAGCGTTTATAGACTACTGCAAAGCCTTTGATTCAATACAACACGAGCCTTTGTGGGTAGCACTGGAGACGCAGGGAGTCGAAAACCGATACATAGAGATACTGAAAGAGATCTATAGAAACAGCAAGGCGGTGGTTAAGCTGGAAGGCAAAGGAGAGCCGTTTGATATCCGAAGAGGCGTGAAACAGGGTGATCCGATCTCACCTAATTTATTTACTGCGCTCTTAGAATATATCTTCAGAAAATTAGACTAGGAAAATAAAGGTATTAACGTAAACGGTGAATATCTAAGTAACTTACGCTTTGCCGATGATATTGTGTTAATATCTGAAAATCACAAGGACTTAGAATATATGCTAAATACCCTAGACATAGAAAGTAGAAAGTGTGGACTGCAAATGAACACACAGAAGACATTTGCCATGACGAATAGCGAAAAAATACCAATTAAAACTGAATCTCATCTTATAAGCTATGTGGATGAGTATATATACCTTGGACAAAACGTATCATTCCAAAAACAAACATCTCATGAAGTAGTACGCGCTATAAAGAAAGCTTGGAATAAATACTGGTCGCTGAAGGAAGTATTCAAAAGTAAACTACCAATGCATCTAAAAAGGAAAGCGATGGACTCCGTTGTTATGCCGACATTATTGTACGGATGCCAAACATGGTCGTTTACAAAAGACATCGTACAAAAGATCAACGTATTCCAAAGAGCCGCGGAACGAAGTATGTTGGGCATAAAGCTGAAGGATAGGAAGAAAAACACATACATTAGATCCATAACAAAGGTAACGGACGCCGTCGAGCTAGCAAGCAGACTGAAATGGCGATGGGCTGGACATATAGCTAGAGTTACAGATAACAGATGGAGTGAAAGGATATTACATTGGTATCCCTATGAAGCCAAACGCCGACGCGGCCGACCTAGGCGACGCTGGAGTGACGATATCTACCTAGTGGCCGGATCTACATGGACTCGCCAAGCACAAGACAGACAACACTGGAAAGAGTTGGAGGAGGCCTACACCCAGAAATGGGTACCCCAATAATAAAATATACTTGTATCAATAATTGAATTAAAATTAATATACTCGTAATGAATACCTGAATACCTTGAAATGTCAATGTTTTTTGTATTGTGTTGTCGTGTTATCGGAATATAATTAAAAATATAATATAATCAAGTATATAATATTAAAGAAAAGCATGAATTTAAAAAATAATATTGAAGAATCATACAAAAATAAATAAATAATATAAAATAAATTAATTTAAAATAATATTACTCGTAGAATATAATTAGGATTTAATACATATTGGTATTGTAATGTGCATGGAAATGTTATGGAATTATGAAAACTGTATTTTGGGAAATAAAGGCTTTATTATTATTATTTCTTGTCTTTGGCTTATCTCGGGACCCTGGGGTCCCGGACCTTTGGAAGGCGTACGAGGGGCCGAAGCCAACTCGCAGAGGCCCCTTAGACAATTTCAAATGACGGCACCAGCCGACGATTATCCCTGTATGCACTATGCAAGTGCACCCAAGGACAACCCCCGGTTGGTGCAGGACTATTGCAGAACATGGAAACAAAACACATTGGGCCTATGGGTTTGGGTGGCTACATGGATTGGGTAGCTTGAACTATGGAAGAACTATGTCCCCTGCCTGACCAATGTTATATAATATACACAGATAAATTGGCAGAGGGTGACTTGCACACTCAATAATGGGCCCCCGGAAACGGTCGCTAGCACATAGTGACGTAGCGGCAAGGGGCAACATGTCCTGAGGTGCTTGAGGAGTGGAGAGGTATTCCACGGCTCTCAGAACAATCCCAGAGCCCGGAAGATGGTCAAGATCCCTACAAGCACTTACTGGAATACTTCCTTCCTCCGAGCACGTTTGCTCTTGCGAATCTCCACTCAAGCCGGCCAATAAAGGCAAGAATGAGGTGGGAGCTCTGTTCCCGTCAGTGTTCACTCCAGCCGGCCAATAAAGGCAAGCCAGAGGTGAAGAACAAGACTTCTCCCGGGAAATAGGGTCCGTGGGGTCGCTACTGCCCAACAGCTCGGCACATGCTGCCCTGCGGGTTCACGTATCTCTCTTGGTCTGGCTCCTCACCCTAGACCTGTTTCGGCAAAGTAAACTCCACCGGCACAGACCCAGAGTTCGGAGCGCGCAAGCCCCACCACGACGTCAACGTAGAGATACGGCGGTGGGGTTATTATTATTATATTTTGATTGACTTCGCCTATGTCGACGAAGTTATTATATCCACAATCTGACGTACCCGGTTGCTGGCTTCATTTTTGTGTGAGACGCTACTGTACTTAGCTTAAAGTCAACGTTATTAGATCTCAGTCTTAGTCTTAACCAGCGAAAGCTAGGTGCACTATTTGTCATCTCGGACTACCTTCGGGGCGGGGAAAACTACAATGTCACAAATATTCTGCTTTTAGATTTCAAGTTTCATAATTAGACGAAAGTCAGGATGTGTCGCGAGATTCTCTTCTCATCTTCTGTGATTAAAATGGCATTCGTAACTCGTAATGATTTCTAAAAAAATATAAGTTTTTCAATCCGTTTGAAACTTTGTGATTAAATTACTGATGGTATTGCGATGCTACGCTTCATAACGCATTTGCCGTATATTAACTATATACAACTGCAAGGAAATCAGAATGTCTAGTCAAAAAAAAGCTTTATACTTCCGAGCAGACCAACATTGTATGATGCTTTATACTAAACTTTAAATATGTTAATAACTGAGGAGCAGTTTGATATTCTACTATCAAACTATACTTTTTTAACCGACTTCTAAAAAAGGAGGAGGTTCTCAATTCGGATGTTTCTATTTTTTTTTTTTTTTTATGTTTGTTCGCGCATAACTCCGTCGCTTGCCAACCGATTTGAAAAATTATTTTTTTGTTGGATAGGGTATACTTCCCAAATGGTCCCATTTTTGTCAAAATCTAGTTCTGATGATGGGATCCTGGAGAAATCGAAGGAACTCTTCAAATATTATAGGCACACCTATAGCGATTTGGGTATTTTTTATAGTAGCTCGTGTATTTGCTCTCGGAAAGCACCACTTGGTGAAGTGGAACTGATGATGAAGACCACAGATGGCTACCGGAACTACACAATGATAAATATTTCACGGGTTGCGATTCGATTACTTTAATATGGTTGCTAATCAATTTCCGCTCGTCACACAATGCGTGTGATGAGTGGTTGTTGAGGAGTTCTCCTGGTTCTTACCAGCAGAACTCCTCAACAATTAACGTCCCAGCATCGGGAAAAGCAATATTTTGTAACATGTGATGAGCAATTGACATTAGACTATTGTAACTTATACAAATTATAAACAGAGCCACTAAAAAGCGAGAAATAAAAACTTTTTAACAAAAAAAAAACCGACTTCCAAAAATCACTACAAAGTGAAAAATAATTTTAATTTCGGAAGTCGGTGGCAAAAAACGAAAATACATTTAACCAGACACCGACTTCCGAAATTAAAATTATTTTTCACTTTGTAGTGATTTTTGGAAGTCGGTTTTTTTTTTTGTTAAAAAGTTTTTATTATCGATACACATCACGCAACTCTGATTTCAGGATTACATTTTATTTGGTAAAGTAATTTCTTATTATTTTGTTTCAGACATCGCCGTAAGTGAAGGACACCAACTCAATTTTTTTACCGACGGAAGAAAAACAAACACCGTGAATTTTATTTCTCGCAACCTAACAGCATTAGCTTATGATAAAGTTCTCAACACGATATTATACGTCGACAAACAGAGCGACTACGATGCCATATGTGGTTACAACTTAAATTCCATGGAAAACGAATGTTTCATCAAAAGAGTCGGTAGTAACATTCACAGTATTGCCTTCGACCCGGCAACAGATACACTATTCTTCACTGATATTAATGAAAAAAGCATTAATTGGGTTTCATTAAAACCTGGATCTAATAACAATGTCTACGGAAATCTTTTAATCAAGATTGATGACCTCACCGTCGGTTATATTGCCGTGGATAGCTGTAGAGGGTACGTTACCAATGACAGTTTCATCATCATCATCACCATTTCAGCCGAAAGACGTCCACTGCTGGACAGAGGCCTCCCCCAAGCACCAAAATTATCACAATCAAAATCTGTTGCATTTTGTGATATTCAATAGTGTCATTCCATCTACAGGTACATTTACTGGACCAGCACAAACAATGAAGTCTGCGTGGAGAGAGCTCGATTTGATAGTTCCGAAAGAGAAACTATAATCACACTTTTGCCAACATTCAGCTTCGCTATGGACCCAGTAACACGGGAAATGTATTATTTTGATTGTTCTGAATCATGTTCCGATGAGTTTCTAAATATAGCAGATTTGAATGGATACAACGAACGAATACTTCTACAACATGTACATCTTTCTGCACCAAAAGAGTTGACAATTTCAAAAGATTACTTATACTGGTTTAACAGTAGCGAGAGCTACAAAACCGTTTGGCATTTACCAAGGAACGCAATGAGAGATGTAGAGCCAAAAGAGATTAGTAAGTTCTATATTGAAACACCACTCGCTATAGTCACCAACTACAATATTAAACTTCAGGATTGCGAAGTCCTATCGAGTCCGATACCAAAAATCCCAGTAACCAACGACCTCAGTCTTGAACAGACAACAGAAACAGAACAGACTACAGATGCAGCAGTTGCCGAACTGTTTTGTGTTCACGGTATGAAAGTTAGTGAGACATCTATTTGTAAATGTACACCTGGCTACATCGGTGAAAGATGCGATGTTTCAGTCTGTGAGTTGTATTGTTTGCAAGGTGACTGCAGTTTCAATGAAGAAGGACTTCCTAAATGCAGGTAAAATATTTTGTACTACTTCTGATGGTTTCTTTGTTTATTTAGAAATGAGAAAGAAAGCATAAGCATAATCACATTCCCAGTGCTGGGCTTTTTGAGAATGAGTGGACCGTAATCCACCACGCTGCCATGCCCCAGTCCAAGTTGGTAAATGTCAGTTGTCTTCGAAATTTTTGTTCTAGGACATGCAGCTTTCCTTAGTGTTTTCCTTTACCATTTTAAGTGCTTTAGTGATGAAATAAATTACACAAAGTCAGGGCCGAACACACGACCTACGACACAAAGTCGAGGCCACCGCTACCCCAATGTTCAATTTTTCTCAGTTTTCTTGTTTAATTTTATTTAAATAACCGTGTTTGACATTATCCTTATTTCAGATGTAATGCTGGTTATTCAGGGGACAGGTGTGAAGTGTACGCGTGTCATGGTTATTGTCTGAACGATGGCGACTGTTCCCTAAATGAGAAGAGTGAGCCAGTTTGTCAATGCAAACGAGATTATATTGGTGATAGATGCGAGATATCAGGCTGTCTGAATTACTGTATCCAAGGCAATTGCAGTTTCAATGATGATGGAGTTCCTAAATGCAGGTAAAACATATTCTTCTCCTACTGTTGGTTATATTGTTGAAGTAAATTAACTATTACACTGTTTGATTTTTTTTTTGCAGTTGTGATGCTGGTTTCTCCGGGGAAAGGTGTTCAGAAGTTGTCGCGTGTCATGGTTATTGTTTGAATAACGGTACCTGTTTCCTGAACGAGGAGGATGAGCCATTCTGTGAATGTGTTGGCAATTACGAGGGAACAAGATGTGAAGCTACCATAAATGATACTTTCACCATCAGCCCTAAGTTTGAATCAGTGAAAAGAAACCTAAAGCTGATTTATTGTTAGGTTGGCGAAAACCTACCTCAAAAATGTTTATATCTGTTGAAGCTAATATACTATTAGTACTTTTTTTAAAACGATAAATAAATGTATGTACATACGAACTGCGTTCCGAAGAAAGTCATTTGAGTTTTCGACTTTGTATTGCACGATTCCTTTTATTTTTAAATCATTATTACACAATGATAGTATGCTAAAAATTATGTTTTATTTCCTCATTATTTTATAATGCACACAGACAAATCAGTCAGTCAGGATCAGGCACATATACAGATCAGTTAGTCAGAGGCGGACAGATCAGTCAGAGGAGGGCTTGTGGCTAAGTAATAATAGCCGCACGGGTTGTTTGATCAAGTTACGCCTACGCTTGCTGCGGTTAGTTCGTGGATGGGTGACGATCTTTACATACCAAGACGCTTACTTTCCGTGCCTCGGAAAGCACGCTAAGCCGTTGATCCCGGATGTCATTCGTGGATCCTAGACAATGGTCAGCAGCCCGAAAGTCTTACCTTACGTGTGTACAATTGGGTATTCTGATCTCCTAACCGCGTCCCTTTCTGAAACTCGACTGTAGTTCAGGTAACATACATACCATGCCCTTCGAGAATTCGAGAAAATCGGAAACCTGCAGGCAGATACACCATTTTCTCCGACACCTTGGACAAACGTGGCACTTATGGGGCGAGGATCTTTGTGACTTTGTTGGTTATTATTTTTAGGATTCCGTACCTCAAAAGGAAAAAACGGAACCCTTATAGGATCACTTCGTTGTCCGTCTGTCTGTCAGTCTGTCAAGGTCCTTTTTCTCAGGATCGCGTGGAGGTATTAAGTTGAAATTAATATTAAATACGTAGGTTTACGGTCAAAGCTTCTAAGTCAAAGCAATAAAATAAAAAACACGGCCATTTATGCGACATATCTTGATACTCGCAAATAAATCAAAACCTATATGGTACCTACTTCCCGTTGACCTAGAATGATGAAATTTGACGAGAAGCAAGGTCCAAAGCACAAGTAAAGGAAAAATCCGAAAATCCGTAATTTGTAGTCTATCACATGAAAAAAAAAACCCGATTACAAACTTACAATTGCAGTTGGAGAATTTACCTTGACTTCTATCGATGTATGGGAAAACATATTTTTCAACTACAATGTTAAGTTTGTTTTTGGGATAAATTAATCCAACTACGGAACCCTTCATTGTGCGTGGTCCGACACGTACTTGACCAGTTTTTTGAGAGTGGCCGCACAATTGCATTACGCTACAGATCAGGAAATAGATTCGAGGTAATGAATCTACTTACTATATCAGTTATTACAGTTAATGATTGCGGGAGTGACTTAACATTTCCATCGATGTACATGTCAATCGCTTGCGGATTGTTGATTTGTTTTTTTTAAATATTTAAAACTGCCTTCGGGTCTGTTGGCATCATTATGTATTTTGCGGTCCCGTACCGGCTAAATTCAAAGGTTTCTTGGGAAGTATTCACATTAGAGTCACCTAGAAACACATCTATAAACACCGCATTCATCCCGTCTGGGTTGTTAAATTCTTCTAAGAGCACATCGTCGTTCTTACTCAATGGCACATGCTTTTTGGGCGGAATAAGTTCTTTATTAGATTATATAAACATAACCTAAAATATATCCTAACATAAAACCAATAAGTCAATGCATAAAACTCTATTCACAAACTAAAACAAGGCGTCGAAAAATTCATCCGCATCGCTGTCGACTGGTAAAGTACCCAAGAGACTGGCGGCATTGCCACGTTGTATGGCAATGCTTAGCCTCTGACCAAGGTAAAAGCCAGCCCTTGGGTCACGGGAAGTGTCAACCAGACGTTTCGATATATCTCTAAACTCGGACCCCACGGCCCGAGGGTTTAAACCCCAAACGGCTCGAAAATATTGTTACCAATAAGGTTTTTATATTTTCGCCGCTTGAGGTTTTCCGCAGCCGCAGCAGTGGAGCCAGCACATGCTTTTTTTATATTTATGTACCTACTTGATAATGAACGCTTTTTTCTCATTCAATTAGCCAACTTATTGCTTGATGCTCAAGGTCTAGGCAGTAATTTTTGTGTGCTTCCAGTTTGGTTTGACGATATCGATAGCGAGCATCATTTCTATCCTACACATTAAAGTCTAAAGTCTGTGAACCAAGGTGTTGTTGCGTTTTGAAAACTAGTTTCTAAGGGTAGTTTTTGAGGCGACGGCTGAACTAGCGACACGCGGGGTTGCGACAATCGTAGAGAGGATCCGGCAGTTGGGACTCGAGGTGGCCCTGCACAAGTCCGAGGTCATGTGTTTTCATGGTCCTCGGAACGCGCCACCGTCGGGTTCCCAAATAACGGTAGGAGGGGTTCACATCGGGGTCGAATCGACGATGAAGTACCTGGGACTCGTCCTCGACAGCCGGTGGAACTTCATGGAGCACTTCCGACGTTTGGCTCCCAGACTGGAGCGGGCCGGGGCTGCCTTGAAGCGGCTCCTGCCCAATCTGGGGGGTCAAAACGCCTCCTGCCGGGGGCTTTACGCAGGGGTCGTGCGGTCCATGACCCTTTACGAGGCACCGGTGTGGGCGCGTTCCCTGAGGCTGCGAGCAACCCGCCGGTTGAACGCATCCCAGAGGGTCATGGCCATCCGGCTAGTCCGGGGATGCCGCACGGTCTCCTGTGAGGCGGCGTGCCTCCTTGCCGGATTACCGCCATGGGATCTGGAGGCAAAAATCCTCGCGCACGTGTGGGAGTGGCGCGAGGAGGCGAAACGCCGGGGCGTAACTTCGCTGCCGCGAGAAATCACGGTACAGCGGACAGAGCTCCGGCGGGATCTCATGGTGACATGGAGAGTGCGATTGTCGCAACCCAGCGCTGGGCACGCCACAATTGCGGCGATAAGTCCCCTCTTTGAGGAGTGGTTGGAGAGGCGCCACGGCGTCCTCACCTTCCGCCTGACGCAGGTCCTCACCGGACACGGTTGTTTCCGGAGGTTCCTGTTTCGGATAAGGCGGGAGGAAACGCCCAGGTGTCACCATTGTGTGGATCGCCCGGAGGACACGGTGGAGCATACAGTGAAGGTCTGCCCGGCTTGGGCGGAGCACCGCCGTGTTCTCACGGAGGCGATCGGCGGTGGCGATCTCTCGCGTCCAAACCTGGTCCAGGCTGTGGTGCGGAGCGAGAGTGCATGGGAAGCCGTCACCGCCTTCTGCGAAGCAGTAATGCTCGCGAAGGAGGAAGCGGAATGCGTGAGGGAGAGGCAACAGCCGCGCCCTCGCGCCCCTAGCCGCCGTAGGAGACGCCCTGGGCGGCGGGAATCGATCGCCGATTCCCGGCCACCGTAGGCGCGGGCTTGCGGACGATGAGTAATGGGCAGCTCGCCGTCCGGTAAGGACTAGGCCCGGGTCGACGGCGCGTTGTGTTCCACGCGCGCCTCAAAGAGATGTCAGCAGTGACGGGGTCAATTGGGCCCATGCCGCCGGGGTCGCGGGTAGTTCGAAAGAGATACCGTGGCCCTGGCACGGGCAACTGAAGGAACATGGGTGGGTTTTAGTCAGTAAAAGTCTGACACGCCCTCCCGCTCTGCTCAGAGCGGGAGAAGTTATTTGTCGGTTTCCCATCCAAAAAAAAAATAAAAAAGGGGATGTTTTTGAGGGCATCGATAAGCCTAATGACATGTGAATTAAAGGTATGCACCATGTCATTTACATCCCATGGGATTGCCTCCAGATCTCTCCGAAAATCGTCAGTTGGACAGCTGATATGTATACTGTATGCTATACGGACGATAAGTTACCTTTTACTTAACGGTTACTCTTTTATAATAATGATTTCACTTATGATGCGAACGAGTGACTATTCTTTGCATAGGTAAATGCTCAAGCACAATTTTTTTATTAAATTTCTATTAATAATAACAAAATTAATAAAAATAAAATAATAATATAATATTTTGTAATCTGTAATCTACTGTAATTAGAGCCCAAGAAGACAGGTACAGTGAATTTTAACGTTGCTAAATTGAAGAGTACAGAAATGACAAGTATTACGTTTACTCGGTTAACCACGTCACGTGGTTTGTTGTTTACCTTCTACCTAAACCAATGGAGAATCATAGCGGAGTAATGAAGATAGTGTCTTATTGGACTTGATCTAAGATTGAAATCTTCTCTTTATTGCTAGTGCATGATTTATCACTATGTCGTTTTCCTTCCGTTCCATGGCTATGTCATTACATAGCCATGGAACGGAAGGAATGTTCCTTAGCAAGAACCAGCTGCCTACCTGATACAGTTTCAACGTATGTACTACACATCAAGCCAGTTCCAATTTAAACTGACCTATCATTATAAGGAAATCCTATACATTGCGAGATCAGCTTATACTGGATATTTATAGCTTGATCTGTAGCCGTGCGTACAGACTTAATATTAGGTCTTTACCTATGAAATTGCTGTTCTGCAGTACTAGCCATTTCAAATCAAAATAATTTTTGTTTGGCTAAGAATTCTAATTTCAAATTAATTTTATTTTAAAAACATGGATTTTTTTTCCCAAAAGTAGTCATTTGTTTATTGATTAGTGTTACATTTTCATCGCATTTCAATCTTTTTCGTCATCATGGATACGTTAAAAATTCGAGTAATTATGGAATATGAGTGCCGTCGTGGCAGCAACGCGGCACAAGCGGCACGCAACATCAACGACGTTTACGGAGCTAACACTACAAACCAACGCACCACTTGTTATTGGTTTGCTCGCTTCCGTTCTGGAAATTTAGATCTGAAAAATGATCCTCGCGGTCGTCCGAACACTTTGGTCGACAATGACGAATTAAAGGCGATTGTGGAAGCTGATGATACACAATCTACGGCTGAATTAGCAGCAGCTTTCGACGTTAGCGTCAAAACAATATTGGTCCATTTGCGTCAAATTGACAAGGTAAAAAAGCTTGACAAATGGGTGCCCCACGAACTCAATGATCGCCAGCGCGAAGTACGCGTCGAGACGTGCCTTGCACTGCTCAACAGACACACAAATGAAGGAATTTTAAACCGCATTGTTACCTGCGATGAAAAATGGATTCTGTTTGATAACCGCAAGCGCTCAGCAAGTTGGTTGGATCCTGGTTCAGCACCTAAACAATGCCCTAAACGAAAACTTACCCCTAGAAAAGTGATGGTCACTGTTTGGTGGTCTAGCGCCGGTGTGATTCATCACAGCTTCTTACCAAACGGGGTGAGCATTACTTCAGATGTGTACTGTGAAGAACTGAACACAATGATAGAGAAGCTGGCACATCTTCAACCAGCATTGGTCAATCGCTCGTCTCCGCTGCTCCTGCACGACAACGCGCGACCTCATACTGCACAGCAGACGGTCTCCAAGTTGCAAGAACTGGGGTTTTCCAACCCCTTCCGCTCTCCGTCATCCGCCCCACTCACCAGACCTTGCGCCTACAGACTACTACTTTTCCAGAATTTGGATAACTTCTTGGCGGGAAAAAAATTCAATACCCGAGAGGCAGTACAAAATGCCTTTGAAGAATTGGTTGCCTCCCGTCCAGCTGATTTCTTTAAGAAGGGCATCAATAAACTGCCACTGCGTTTCCAAAGATGCATTGATTGCATGGGTGATTACTTCGATTAATACAAATAAAAAATGCATGAAAAAAATTCGTTTAAATTTTTTCATACAAAACGGCAATTTCATAGGTAAAGACCTATTATTGATATAGTGTCACACGGGAACTATTCAACACAAAACAGGTGCACGAACTTTAGACACACGAGTATAGTTGTCACGTCCCTTTTGGCCCTTTTCCCTTTTCATAGAATTTCGCTTCTGGTTAGATAAGAACATACCTCGGGCTAAATGCGGAGGTACACCCAACGGAATCTCTTTGGTAAATCAGTTGGAAATATGTTAATAAAGCAAATTGACTACCAGCTTATATTGTCCGTGTATTCCTTGTGTATTCAAATCACAACTGTCATTCTTTGACAGTTGTATGAAATAACTATAGCACGAAACTACATACTGACCTTTATTATGCCTTTATTATACAAGTACGCTGGACTAAATAAAGGTAGGTTAAGAAATGATAGTTGATTTTTGTGACCAAGTGTGTGTGTTTAAAGCACCTCGCACGAACGTCTCAGGAACTAAAATTGGCACATTGTTGCAAATGGCCGATGTGTTGGTTTGGTACGTCTCTGATGTTCTAGTTCTAAATCGTGAAATAACATTTGTTTTGTGAATGTTCTAAATATCATCACGTAGTAAACACAAAGTTTACTACGTGATGATATTTAGAACATTTTCATCATGAGAGTATGCGCATTTTGTAAAATTCGCTATCTTAAAGGCAGTGGAATAACCTTCTCAACAATGTAATATTAGTTCCATGTCAAATGTCAAAAAATCAACTGAATACTGCCATGGATGTTGCTATCAGCGCCAAAATGGCGAAAATCAAATGTCTCCATTTTGACATCGATATTATGAAGTCCAGCGTATACTTGTTTATTAGAGGTCAGTGCACGAAACATAATAAATTGACGCTGGGTGTCAATTTACTTAAAAACTAGCTTGTGCCCGCGGCTTTGCCCGCGTGGATGTCGGAAAATATCCCAAGGGAACATACTACCGGGAAATCCTTGTCTACATTATAAAGGGTACCTCTGTGCAAAATTCAGCATTCTAGGTTCAAGGGTTTGGGCTGAGCGTGGATGAATCAGTCAGTCAGGACTTCTCTTTCCAACCGATTTCAAAAAAAGGAGGAGGTTCTCAATTCGGTTGTAATTTTTATTTTTTTTTATGTTTGTTACCTCAGAACTCCGTCATTTATGAACCGATTTGGAAAATTCTTTTTTTATTTGAAATGATATACTTCCACATTGGTCCCATTTTTATCAAAATCCTGTTCTGATGATGGAATCCATGAGGAATTGAGGGAACTCCTCAAAAATTATAGGCATACATATAGCGATTTTGGTATTTTCATTAACAAATCAAGCATTTGCATTCAGAAAGTAGCATCTGGTGAAGTGGAACTGATGAAGAAGACACAGATGGCCACGAGAACTTCTCAACGATAATAAGTATTTCATGGGTGGCGATAAGATATCTCGATTAACACAGTTAAGTGACTATGACGAAGCTTTAAATAAATGGTTCTGATGAAAATGGTACCATCGAACCGATCTGATAAAGAAGCCGGAAGGTAGGCATCGGAACTCGGTAACAAAACAATGTATTCTAGCCGTGTTTGGGCTTATTGAATTGTCATGAGGTGCACTTTGGCTATAAATGATTCTAATGGTAATTATATGCCGCTTCAAATTGCACTACTTGAGTTGTATGTTATGTGTGGCCTCGATTGTCAGAAGTCAGATTTCGTAGCCTCGGTTATCTCCGTCAACATAAAACTTCGCCTTCCAAACTTCTGACACGTACACATAAATGGTCGTATTTTTATTGCGTTCGTT